>JAVRKA010000011.1:5000000-10000000 GCA_034508555.1 Venustoraphidia nigricollis
TCTTTTTTGTTATCGAAATTATTTCAAAAAATCTATGCTATATAATTAAAGCATGCGGCAATTTCAATGCGATTATTTTACAATAGTAATAAACATGAAGTTTATTTTTAGGTTATCGATAAATATTTTGTTGTGATTAAAATTACAATAAAAAACGGCACGTGATTCAAAAACACATGTTAAAAATTTATTTTACAAGTGTATTTCGATTAAAAATAATGCGACAAACAATTTTTCATTAACTGGATATCACAGTCAAAGTTTATATTACATAGTATTTGATCTATAATTTACAATTGTCTTAGAATGTTTTTTTTTTGCTCCAGTGGGCTCTATTAAGTTTGAAATGAAATAAGAGGTACATTAAATACATAACAGGCTCCAAAGATTCTATAAGTATAAAAAAATGTAGTCAAAATTTCAGGTCTTTATTCTTCTTCAAAATTAGAAATTTGGTAAGATTTTTTTGAGATTTTTATTAATATAATTTTTGGAATTACATCTAGCCAAAAACATTTATTTTCTTAATTGCTGAAAAATTCTCGCTGAAATAGTATACCTAGCGCTAAAAATTTCTAATTTTTTTCTCAACTCTCTGTTTAAACAAATTGTCAAGTTTTAGATCGTTTAAAACAAAATTGTGGTTAAAAAAATTATCAACAATTTTCAAAAAATATGTCGTTTCAAAGGAAAAATTCGAGGACTTTGGGATACAGACCAGGCTTGACATAGAGACCTAAAATTTTGGTTACATTTTTTATGAATTTATTAAGTAACATTTGAGCCCTATTTACACAAGTTTCAATATTTTTTGCGTGCCAGTGTCATATATACAATGTAATTTCTAACGTAAAATGAAAAAAAAACTTTTTTTTTAAACAATAACCCAATGGTTTCAGGGGTGAACCCATTGTTCCATATGAAACTTTTTGTTTGCTGTTGAAATACAATCGAATCTCGATAAATCAAAGCTGAATATTTTTAGAGTTACTGAGCTTTCATTTTATCGAGATTCTACATTGAAATTCAGTTGTCGTTTCCAGCGACAAGTTACTGACTCTAAGAATTAATTTAAAGGAAATTGAAGTTCTCAGAGTAATACAAGTTGAGCTGAAGAAAAACTTCTTGGCACAGAATTGATCGAAGAACAATACTGAATTTTTAAAAGTAGGATTAACACCTTTTTAATATAAAAACAAAAATGTATTGTCTTTAAATAAGTTTTTGATACATTTTTTTTAAGCAAGCTTTAATCCGGAGCATGAAAATACAGTCCAATTCATGTCTTTTCAAACTATCTATTACGAACTGAGAATGAAGGAGAAGTTGAAAATACATGAGTCGATTAGTCTCGACAGGTTGAAAATATACTAGTTCTACCGTACTGCATTTCGCATGGCGGGAGAAACGAGACATTTACGGTGGACGTGACGGGACAGTTAAGGAAATATAAGAACTGATTGTGCAAATCGGATCCTTATAAAAATATTCAGGTCGACTGAACGTGTGAGTGCCTAAGTTGGATTACACGATTTGACCAATCACCTAACAATCCCACAGTTCCGACTATAATTTGTAGACGTCAGTAAAACGCATATCTGTAATATCCCTGTTATAAACAATAGATCGTTAATTTGCTGAATATGAAAGTATATGCGTTTATACTATGTTTTTCTGCCACGGGGTAACTGGAATACTGCATTTCTTAAGATAAAAATATTGTGAAGTGATCTCTAAATCAATGATATAGCTAATGTAACTACAGTTCTGCAATATTTTATCAATTGCAGTCAATTCCTTTTTATGACTTCCACGTGCAGTATTTAACTATACCGTAGTTCACCTTGAACTAACCTTTAAATTGATCGTTAAAAACAAACAGCACATCAATCGATTGTTTTACATTGCAACAAATAACTCGTTATCTAGTTCAATATCTAGTACAAACAATAACAACATTTTTAGTGTATTTGCCATATGGCAACATACACTATTGGCGTCGGTCGGATGGCGGGACCTAGGGGTCGGACCAAAATTTCTCGACGTTTCATAACCTCCTAAACACTTTGGCACCATTTTTAAAAATGTTTATATATATATGTATATATATATATATATATATATATATATATATATATATATATATATATATATATGTGTACGCGCAATAACTTTCGAAAGAGTTAATTGATTTCAACGAAATTTGGACCACGTGCTGAAATCCATCACCGCAAGAAGCCTATTTAAAATGGGCCTAATCGGGCTATTTTAAGGGTAGTTTTTAGGGGTTGAAAAATGTTTTTGGGTCCCAAAATACCGAAAAAATTCTCCGAATCGTTTCAAAATTGAAATTTAACCCTTTGGTAGTAATTAAAAAGTGTCCCCAAAATTTTAATAAAATCGGCCCGACAGGACCGGATTTACAAATTTTATGAAAATACTAGTTTGCAGATAGTGACTTATTTATTGAAGGGTGTATTTAATTCAATGTAGACGTTAGATTGATAATAATATTACAACTAAGAAAAAAAATGTTATTTTAAGGGGTGTATTAAGGGGTTAAATTTTTTATTTTGCCCAAAAACAAACTTAATTTCACATAATAAAAGTATAAAACCACACGGCCCTATACAAGCAAATACACTATATTGTCGGCAGGGTTTTGGCACTGCGACCCGGGTTTTTTATAATTATCAATGTTGAAATCTCAAATTGTATTATAGGCACAATGTTAACAATTTAAATGTGTTTACTGTAAAAGTTTTTGGGCAACGACTTTTAACGTTTCGAGTTCTGCGGACACCTACTTAACCTTCCAACACCATTGTAGAAGGAATCGTTCGTATGTTGATCGAATCATCCCTGAATGATAAATTGCACTTCCATCGTCCTAGTCACTTTATTACTAATTAATAGATCTACATTGGCTTTAGTTTTCGGGCAATATTTATCTGTTTCTTTGGTTGCAAGATTTTTTGAAGGTGTCCCTTCTTTAGCGACGTATCTGTTTGAAATGGTCTGTAACATCAAAGGGCAATTATATTTCAACGGTAGGGAAATATTATTAATTAGTTTGACATAACAAAAAATTAAACTTAGGAACAATATTAAAAACTAAAGAAGTTAAACTTCTTATGTGAGCTTATGAAGGTGAGGCTCATTATAATTTTTTTTCTCAAAACTTTAGATATAACTTTTCATACAAAAAAAAATAAATAAAAAATATATGTTCAGGATTTTCAAAGTTAGCCCTTTTATAGCTAAGGATGTTGTGAAAATTTATCGATTTGTCCTTGGGGATTCATTGGAATCCAGTATGGTGATTTAACGCAATGCGAAAATCTAGGCTAGTACTTGAGTGTAAAAAAACTAAATTTAGAATTTTGGGGAATTGAGGGCACCTTAATAAATAAACAAAATTACAAATGTGCAGGCCAAATAGATGTTGACGTATAGAAGGGGTTGAAAGTAGCTGTAAGTCGTTCGGGGCGGCAAAGAAATATATTATACGAGCTTGGTTGACGCATTGCCGTGTGGTCTAGATACGTCCGCCAACTGAGATCATTAGCGACTTGTTTGAGTTGTTGGATGCAATATGTTTATTTGTTAGATCACTGCAAATTCAAAAGTCAAAACTGCAGTTAATGTATTATTAATGTGAGTCAGACTGTTTAGGCAGGTTCGAAGATTATTTTTAGAACATTTCGTTTGCTGTCTGGGAATGTTGTCTGATGAATTTAATGACGACAAAATATGTAATTACATTAACGACACCAAAAAAGGATAAAAACTTCGATCGCAGTGCCAAACCCTGTCTTCGCTTTATTATGTAAACATGAGTTGTTGTTTTTTTTGACAAAATAAAAGAATTACCTAACCTCTTAATATTTCCCTGAAAATATTTTTTTTTCTTAATAGCAATAGAATTATCAGTTCAACATCTGCACTAAATTAAATACACCTTTCAGTAAGTATAAATCTGTTTCTGTCAATTGTTTTCATAAAATTTAAAAGTCCCGTCCTGTTAAACCGACTTTTTAAAGATTTTAGCAGCAGAAAATTTTCGGTATTTATCAGCACGTAACACCACCCTTAAAATGGTCCGATTGGATTAATTTTATTATACGTACATAATGTTACAAACATTTCAAATTGTTCAGGAGGATACGAAATGTCGAGAAATTTTGGTCCGGCCCCTAGGTTCCATCATCCGATCGAGGGAATATTTAAATGTGCACCAACTACTAAGACTTGATATTGATGAACGTTAGAAATAACTAAATACAATTTTTATTTACCAACAGGTGCGATTACTTTCCGTTGAAGCCGTATAAAAAGACAGGTTTTTTACTGTCCGAAATAAAATGTAAAAATAGATGTCAATGGACGCAGTTTCCTCTTTAGGTTTCCTTGAAATAGCAAACAACGTATTATAGCAAAAACACACGGGTTCGGAATTCCAGAACGATTTGAAAGATCACTCCACCTTAGAATCTTCAACTTAAAATTCGAAAAATTAATTTTAATTTACGTTATGAAAAAATCCAGTTCAGGTCAATAATTTTGCAGTAACAAAATTTTTAAAACAATTTGTTACCTAGATTTCTACTGGCCATGTTAACTAATGTTGTAAGATTAAGCAAATGTTTAGCGCTATATCACTGCGCCAAAAAGTAGTTACACACATGAAATGTGTTATATTATTTCTGGCAAATAAATAATGCAATACTGTTATAAATTTGTTATTTTTAGACGTATTATGTATGTATATTATTATGCATCTACATTAAATTCAGAAAAATATAAAAGCTAATATGTACTAATAACCTTGTAGTTTATGAGAAACATAAAATATATTTGTGTTTTTATTTTAGAAAACGCGTTTATAGAATTTATAAAATATAAAGAATGGTGTAGCATAATTCATTATACAAATGCAAACTTAGTTTATTTTTAGGCGCTTTTACCATTTCTTTGATAATTTACTTTATGAATCAATTTAATGTTCAATCCTTTTTGTAATGTATGTTAAACAAATAAAACCACATTTTTCTACGAAATATTTGCCACTATGATTGTTTTTTGATGACAAATAACGGTACATATGTGTGGTATTTGCGTAGAAAACATTGTTGTCAAAATATTATTTATTTATAAGTACAATACATTAACAAAATAAAAAGATTACTTAGTGATTACTACATAATTAAATTTTCATATCCGTTTTAGTAAACATCGCCTCTTAGCCTGATCATAGCCTGATATGTTTGGACATCGGTGGATAGCATACCAAGTTTTATGAAAATCGATTCAGCTGTTCTCGAGTGACACATAAATAGACACGGAATTCTGAAGACATTAACGGCAGACCTTTCCTCCGCCAATGTCAGAAGAGTGCGCGTTCTCCCAGTTATGGGTCATACAAAATAACCACAAGCCCGCAAAAAATCATTACAGACAAAAGTATCGTTGAATTTTTATATTTTAGCATTTTTATTTATTTTATTTATTTTTCCTATTAAAACACACATAGTACTGATATGCAATTTTCAAGAAACCAATGCGCAGTCTTCTTCGCATATTATGTAAGCAATGTTGCATATTTAAGTTAATTCGAAATGCCAGTCGGTACACACATACATCGTTACATGCTTTATGATGACCTTGAGCAACTCCCGAAATTTATATTGCGCATTTTAAAATTCGTGCATTGTCTATGCACATATTATAATTATTAATAATAATGGTTATTGTGAAATTTATCAAGTTCTCACGAAAACATTATTAGTGTATTTGCCATATGGCAACATACACTATTGGCGTCGGTCGGATGGCGGGACCTAGGGGTCGGACCAAAATTTCTCGACGTTTCATAACCTCCTAAACACTTTGGCACCATTTTTAAAAATGTTTATATATATATGTATATATATATATATATATATATATATATATATATATATATATATATATATATATATATATTTATATACGTATATATATATATATATATATATATATATATATATATATATATATGTGTACGCGCGATAACTTTCGAAAGAGTTAATTGATTTCAACGAAATTTGGGCCACGTGTTGAAATCCATCACCGCAAGAAGCCTATTTAAAATGGGCCTAATCGGGCTATTTTAAGGGTAGTTTTTAGGGGTTGAAAACTGTTTTTGGACCCCAAAATACCGAAAAAATTCTCCGAATCGTTTCAAAATTGAAATTTAACCCTTTGTTAGTGATTAAAAAGTGTCCCCAAAATTTTAATAAAATCGGCCCGACAGGACCGGATTTGCAAATTTTATAAAAAATAAAATAAACTAGTTTGCAGATAGTGACTTATTTATTGAAAGGTGTATTTAATTCGGTGAAGACGTTAGATTGATAATAATATTACAATTAAGAAAAAAAATGTTATTTTAAGGGGTGTATTAAGGGGTTGAATTTTTTATTTTGCCCAAAAACAAACTTAATTTCACATAATAAACGTAACAAAACCACACGGCCCTATACAAGCAAATACACTATATTGTCGGCAGGGTTTTGGCACTGCGACCCGGGTTTTTTTTCTATTTGACGCAGCATTTAAAATCACAGGAGGTTCATAGTATTAATTTTCATATTTTTTTTACATTTATTGGTTTTCCGCGGAACATCGGGAAACGCTGCTCTAGATACTGCAAAATTACGTACAAAAATGAATATATGGTAATATAATTATCCAACAATTTAGGGGTGGTAGGCATTAGATTAAAAATCAAATTTAAGACGTCCACTTATTATATTTGCATTTAAATCATGCCAAAAGCACCTTCGGCAATGCATTATATATTCAAACGTTCGTTTCTAGAATCAAAATTTTTTGCACGTGCTGTATATGTTTTTATATTGACGCATTTCTCATTTAAATATTATTGTTACAAATAAATACTAGTCACTATAAACACGTATCAAAACAACACTAAAGCGTAGCATACACTGGAGCGTTTTCTCTTTAATTGCTCGACCTCAAAGTTGTACCGAGTTATGTAGTCAGCCGTCGCTTAATACAAGGAAACTATATGACCTCAGTTGTCGAGCGTCTACACCATTGAGGATAGATAGAAAGGAGACTGATCTCGATAAGCAGTAATGCAAAGCGTGCGTGTCTCGAAAATCCATGACAATAAAGGTTCGTAAAAGTTTTACGCCCGGCGCTGTAGCAATAAGGCCCCGAGTTTCGTACAATGTTACACCTTTCTGATCGAATCCACGGCAATTGTTTACAACCTGATCGATTATTATTTTTTATACAGTTTATTTTTATTTTGAAAAAAAAAACAATTTTAAAATCACACAGTTATCCACACTACTTGGGGTCTTATAGTTTCAGCGCCTCTGTCGTCGGAATAGGAAACCCTTATATTCCTCAATTTTTAGACAACAGCGGTTGCATAGAGATTAGACTAATTTCTTTATATTCTTCATTACGATTGCTTTATCTCGTCGTTTAAAACAGTGAACGGAAAACTACTTTGAACTAGTGGACTTGATACTTATTCAACATCGGTGTTGTTTGTCAGTTGTCACAATGTTGTTTTGTGCGACCAACTATGACCAGAATATTTTTATACATGATTTTTTCGTCTGTGCGAATTTCAGGTTCCACAACCGCGCCTTTAAAACGCAAAATAATCTCCATGTCTGGTCTGTTATTATACCACGCTCGAACTGAAAATCCACAAGGTTTTTGTGCATTAAATCTTATTCATTGCGTCACTTACATCGCCAAACTTCACATCTGTACGTTTATGATTCCTATCATTTTTAACATCTGTTAAAAGTCTGGCCTAGACAATTTATAATTTAAGTTAAATATTTAAAGATTATTTTAAAGTTATTCATATATCGTATTCCCTGATGTACAACAAACACTGTATATACCTAGTAAAAGTTCGATAAAAATCGATTCAGTAGTTTTTGACTTAGCCTAGAACTAAAAGGCAGATGGGGTAAAATGATGAAAATGGCTAATTCGGTATTCTATAATCTAAAGCTGGAAATTCCCTTCGCGGTATTTGTCAAATACTTGCTAATATCTCACGAGTGCCAAGGAGTGTGTATGAAGATAGGTAACAGGTACTTAATTAGTGTATCCTGATTCTTGGTATATAGTGTGACTATTGCACAAGTACCCAAGTCAAGCCACCGCGTGCTGAATTTCCGCTCTAAGTAGAAATTTCATTAAACACTTAGTACAATTAATTTCCAAGTTACGATTTTGTTTTTTTTTGTACTGTGACCGTGGCTCCCACATTCTGACTTATGTTCATCCCTTAGTTGCCCAACTAGCTGCGGCGGTCCCTCTCGGATCCCCAGGCTACTAAAACCCTATCAGCCTACTTTTTGTGGGGGTCATGCACCATGGTACTGATTATGTATTGACTTATTATCATTATATACCGGACATACTATATTGCTAATGTGGAAAGGTAGATGGCCTTCAAGGTCGTCAGGCTTCAATACGCGGTAGATCCAGTCTTAAAGATTTATAACTTCATAAGAGTAAATTGTCGCAACACAAACAACATTTTCATCCACTAAGTAATCAATGCTGTATTCCAATTATCTATAATAAAAAAATAACCGTAGGTGCGTAAAATATTTAATGCATGGAATGGACAGATCAGACACGCCATTGTCTTAATATGACACCTGAAAAATATGCCCTAGCGCCCACAAGTTATTCAACTTTAGAAAGAATTAATTTGACCTCGCTTTATCGGTTCTTTTGATTCTCAACTAATTGGTCATTGCTCGATGAAAAAATGGCAGAATCGATTTTCACGAAACTCCGTCAGAGCTGAAGATACTAATTTATACTTTCTATAAAAAAGACATTCTGTGTATAAAAATACCTGATAGATTTATGTTTAGTGGTTAATTAAGATATTTTTGAATCATCCTAGATGTTCGGTTATTATTTATATGAGCCATCCCACTACAGTAAACGGTGGAAATTTAACATTAGAGGTTCCATAATAAAATTTCCCCGTAGAAAATATTCTTGTTATTTGAATTGTGTCGTGTTTGATGTTTATATTGTTCCTTTGTTATGAAATACTTAAAGAAAATTAATATGAAACGAAAAGTGTTAACATTATCAAAAAAAGTTATATTATAAAAAAATTTGAAATTAGAGTGGGTGGTATGCATCTGCAAAACAGAATGATATAGCTAAATCTACTGTTTGTTCAATTAAAAAAAATAATTTGAACATCCCAAACTTAACAACAAAATACACTGGTATTATTAATAGAATGACGTTGAATGGAGAGACAATTGCCATGAATGGTTTTGTAAACCAAGGTCAATGAGTCATCCGCGAAATAGTGAAATCATAAAGCTTAAACTCAAGATCTTAGACATGCAAATTGAAGATGACGATGATAATTCAATAGATGAAGGCTCTAATATACAAAATAATGAAATGTTGGACATTATAGTTGATCAGAAGTTGTAGATGCATTTAATGTCATTATTTGTAGTGAAAGAAATATTTTTAATACTAATGGCTTATTGGTATTGCAAAAATGCAGGAACAAGGCTTTGCAGAAAAGTTTGGCTGCAAAAAAAATCAAAAATAGATCACAGTATTTTCTAAATTGTACCTGTTTTCATAAATAAAAATATACTTTCGATTATATAAACAATTTGGTTTTATTAACACACCTAGTATTTATTAGTTCAGATTTAACATTGTATCTTAGATACTTTACTACTTACAATTATTTATATGTTTTGCATTTTCACGTAGAAATTGAAAACCTGTTTAAATTTATCAATCTCCCTTTGTCAGAGTTTTACTGGGGTTATTTACATGGGGTGTCTATCGAATATCCAAGATATTGCAGGGTATCGTTATTTATATCTGAAGTATCTGTTGGTATAATGTTTCCTAGATACTATAGTGTCCTTAATTTAGATAATACTTGTAATGTATCTCGATTATTTTGTCTAGATACTTTCATACAGAGTATTTTGTATATTTTTTGGTGATCTGTTTGGCATTTTTTGTCTTTTGGAATGCATGCCACGATGCCATACTAACTGAAAATTAAAAAAAACTAACATCATGTTGCGTTTCACAGTTTACTGTAATAGTTGTATACGTCATTTCACACATCTGTAAATGCCCTTAATGGTCTTAATTAATGTATGCCCGTTGGCCATTGCAAACATTCCAATGTTCAGCCCACCATGTAGACGCACCAGATCAAAACAAATTTACGTTTGCTGTTTACATTAGTTAGATGAGAAGTTATTCTCATGGAGACCGACTTGTAAACTAAACGATTTCAACCGTTACTCATTAGTACAAAATTCTTGCCCATACAAATCTATTTCTTTGTACTCGAAAACAACTGAGCCGATTCTAATGAACTTGACATCTAAAATAATAAATATTTTCTACAAAAAAAGCGACATCAATTTCTCGCTCAGCATTAGTACAGTATATATCGGTTATAACGACGGCTTCGGGACAATATAAAAGATTTCGTTATGCCCATTGTCGCTATAAGCAATTAATATTTTTAAACAACCGATCAAAATGAAATCTATTTGGATATATGGGGCTTAATGATTAAAATTAAAACAACGCGTCTTCTACGCGAAGTCAGATATTGAAGTATATGTCTGTCCGTCGCTAAAACCGATACATATGACTAAAAATCAATTGTTATAACCGATTTGTCGTTATAGCCAATTAATAACCAATATACTTTAACTGTTCATATTTCTTACGGATATGAGAGGAGATTCTTATGTTTAGTCGCTAAGGCCGGCATATCGTTATATTCGATGTCGTTATATTCGATATATACTGTATAATATAGAATGTTTACCAACTTCGAGCTTATTTACCGTTATAGGGTTGTCTGAACATTTGGCATTTTTAAATATCTGCATTCACTTTTAATTCGCGAATAACAACTGGAAATATAATCTTATATACACGCCTTAAATTATTTAAATGTTCATAAACAAAATAAATCATTTGCGAAAAAAAACTCGATGGCAATGTCAACCGTTAAATAACAGATTAGTACCGCTGTCCATGTTTTTACGCACATGACTATTTCTTGTCATAAATATTGGGCTGGTATTATTTTATCAACCGCCGGGGTTTTTTGGGCCTTGGACCAAATTATGTTTTCATTTTATGGGAGACTGAGTGATGCTGGGTTGCAGAAAGCATTGTTAGAAAATTTAATTTGACAATGACCTTAGCCTGTGATTAAATTACAGTTTTATATGTGCCGAAACAATCCAATATCATAATCAAACTCATTGTGTTCTGTGGAACATTAGATTGTTTTCATAGAAAAAGAAATAACTGATATATATATATATATATATATATATATATATATATATATATATATATATATATATATATATATATATATATATATATATAGAAAAAGATAGGTTTTCAAACTAAATTTTTATCAAAATACGCAGAAAAATGTTGTTTTGAACTGAAAATTGTATACAAATAAACTATTTTAAATACATGTGTAGTACAGAGTTTAAAAAAAAACATCATTCCAATCGATCGGCAGGATCGATTAAAATTTATACCTACAATGTTTTTCTAATGGAGAAATATTTAAGTGTATAGTCACAATCTAGATTTTCTGACAATACTTTCTTACGGAAAAGGAGGCACTTATATTTAGGGGCTAGAAGGATATGACCGACGGACCGACAACAGAGTTTCATCTTTTTAGTTAAAAAGAATAATGATACGTTTTTTAAAACCTTATACAAGGATTGCCACTTTACTTGAAGTTAAGATAATAAGCGTCATTTCATTTCCGTAATCCTTTTGGTAAATCTTATCTAAAAGTTGATATCTCGGGCTTTACATTTTTTTAAATCACACTGTTCAAACATTTGCATTAAAAGTGAAATATCACGACGACTGATGTCACACATTACTATAAAAAAAATTTCATTTATTCTCAAAAGCGTACCGTATGTCATAAATCATAACTCATTACGACGCTCTGTTATCTCTGAAATAGTATAAACTTCAAAAGTAACGAAGTTAACTGTAGTCGGTAGGTTGGTGTGGGAGGCGATGCCAAGCCCTAGCAGGGGGCGTAGCCAAATAGTATATCTATTCAATTAATTGTAGTATTTAATCTATAGATCCCTCGATTAAATCATCATTAATACCGAGTAGAAACTAGCTGTTCAATCCGACAAATGTCACTACCTTCAATGACTTATCCTTAATCGCTGCTTCTTAAATATTGCGACCCTAAATTAGATAAAAAAAATTGAAAAAGCTCCAATAGTTGCACAAATGAATTTTAACTAATCAGATGATTTCATGGGGCGTGTTCATGAAAAACTGAAAATATAAACGGAGTTGCTTCAAATAGACCACGTGGAATGGGCGCTGCCGTTCCGAATTTAATTCGGATTCGATTTTCGTTAAGTTGATGTTTTTAACTTTATAAAGTTTTAAAAATTGAAAAAACAGCAATTTCCCGTTTTTTAACGCTTATAAAATAATAATGTAACAAGTACTTTTAATTATATAAGTCATTTCGATGTTCTGTATAGTCTATACAATGTTGTTGACATTTCTCCATGCTGGTTTCTAATTTGGTCAGATTTCGACATTTTAACCTACACGTCACGAGAAAAATTGTTAGTCTCGTCTCGACGGCAATAATTACAGTTTATAATTTATTTGCGTTTTGACATGAAATTAAACGTCCCGAAGTCCATCAACAACGAAAAAGTCAGCAAATTTCATTAACAAAGGAAATTAATTAATGATAACATAGTTGCATTTTTTTAAAAATGCAACAAACTATAATGCAAACACAATATACGTCAATTGTTATTATAAATTACATGTAACGGTGACAAAGCAGAAAAATAATACAAAATAAATATTGGAATTACGCGTCTAAAGTTTATTTTACGCACAATTTTAATTTATTATAATCAAATTATCTTTTATCTAATGCGTACATCATTAACGCAATTTTTGTTATGAACTAAATAGTTTAATGATTTGCTGTTAAAACACAGCGCAATATTTTGACAGCGAGTTAAACTGTTTAGTTCACGATAACAATTATTATACTACGATTGTACATCAAAAGTATTTAGAATGTACCTGGTAATGTGTACGCCCATAGCTTTGACTGTATAATAATGGTGGGTCGTTGACAATTTTAACACCAACGAAACGAAACCGTAAGCTGTGTTATGTCAACTAGTTGAAAACCCCCAATCGATTTCATTAACTAGTTTAACATTGTTTGTATTTCGTTGGTTTCAAACAGCGAACACATCGGTGCTGTGGTTCGTGTCTATTTTGTTTGCGATAGATGAAGTTATAGTCGAATCGTCAATTAGTCAATTCTAAAAATAGAAGGAGTTGATTCGTTGAAGAACAATTAACAATTGATTTAAATAGTTCGTTGAATTAACGCCCACCACTTCTGAATAATGTTATTTATTTTACTTACGTAGTGGCGCAGTGTGCTTACGACGCCAAAGGCGCCAACACGTCTGGCTCCAATCGTTACCGCAGTGTTACGTAACATTTATATAATGTATTTATATATCCGTTTTATTATGTAAGTAGTGTAGACATATAACGATATAACGTACTGATACATATTATATACATAGTATTATGTATTATGAATATACACATTAATTGTAGGTACGCTATTTATTTTTTGCACAACCCCCTATAAAGTACCTGTTTATATCATTACATGCATGAATATGTAAGCATGTACCTAAAGTGGCCCATTACATCACTCGTGCTGTAAAGTAAAACAAAACTGGTCGCGTTATAGCCTACAAGAATGATTAACGTTTGTTCAAAAATGAAATGTCTAAAAAATAGGGAAACGAAGTAAAAACCAGCTATTTCATAGGAGGTACGAGCAGAAAATACCATATATACCTCGTGCGTAATGATATTGCGACTCATGTGACTGCTACAACTCGCAACGCTCGTTTATGACACTATAGGTATGCAATCTATTATATTGTTAATTGTTATTGATACACTAGTCTGAACTCCCGATTTTGTTCGCGTTATATATATATTTATCTAATAGGCTTTTGCTAGTATTCAGTGCTATATGTGACTGTTTATAATGAGACAGTTTTGACTCGAACAGTTCATAACTTAAAATGTTCTATTGAATCTAAAGTGTCGATTAGTGTTTATTAAGATTAATAACAAGAACAATGTTATTTTAATTAAGAGTTAAGAATACGCATGTTCGTTAAAGAACGTTGAAATTAACACCAAATATCTCTGATAACCTTTATAGTAAGTTCAAGACTATTTCTTTTTCCATTATTTCCATTAATTATTATTCTGTTTATTAATTTGCTGTGTTGCCAGATTAGTTTTCCAAAAACGGGAAAATTCTTGGAAACTGGAATAAAGAGAAAAGTTTTGCTAGTGTCAAAATATTTGTGGAACATATAGTAAATGATCGCTAAAGCCCAGTTCCCACGGAGTCATTTTCAATGATTGATTGCAAATGAACATCAAACAAATGAGTGTAAACTGTGCCGATGACATTGATGTCGTGATTTCAAAAATAATGTTTTAGTGTTCCGTCCAAAATGGACTACTTATGGAACCACTTGGTGTCCGTCTGTCACATAAACTGCATACGGCGTTTTCAATAATATCTGAAATATAATACTATGCCATCACAAAAAAGTAACAGCAAGTAGCAACCTTCTTCTTAGAAGCTCCAGACTATTTTTTTATTTGGTAAAAAATAATTTGTATATTATTCTAGGTTTATTAAAAAAAGACTAGCGACAGAAAATTTCCATTGTTAGAATTTAATATAGGTCATCGGGTCAACATATATTTCAATATTTACTTATTATTACATTGCAGTAAGAACAAAAACTCAAAGCGTTTCATTAGATAACCCTTTCCCGGGTAGGAGCCCCAAGACGTACCGATGTAGAATGAAGGTATAGAGGAACAAATTGAATCGTGTTTTATCGAAGTATGTGCGAGAGTTCAGAGTAGCAGTATGCACATCCCACATACACACTACTACTGTGAAATCTCACACAATAAGATTCAATTGGTTCCTCACACCGATACTGTGCCGTAGCATGAATAAACCATCGCCCTAACTACGATAGGCTAACTCGTTAATAATGTAGTTTATTCAAATAGTTCACTTATTCATTTAAAAGTTCTCTGTTATTTTTAACAACTTATTTGAAAAATATTTGCTTTGGGAAATACAAATGTTTAAAGCATAATTCTTTCAATGACATTATTCAGATTATTATTAGATTTGTATACGTCACTGGCCGCACGTGCTTACTGTACACTCTCGTCTTGTAGTGCTCCGCCTAACTCCAGAGTAGGGATTCAACGTCAACCGGGGAAGGGTTAAATTATCAATTTTAATTATATAATAAAATTTCTGAATTGTTTTTTGGAGACCATTTTTCTATCCTAGATGAGCAATAGCTTATGGGTCGTGGAAGTAAAAATACACAGTCGTTATACGGTCCTATATATTATGCTTTAAACTATATTTTTTAATAATAGGTAGGTACAACTCAGTTCTCTAGATTATAATTTTAAAAATAAAATCCCACTTAACACGTCACAATTTCTATAACCTAGTACTAGATTTTTAAGTATTGAAACATTTTGCGTCATTAGAAAAATAATGTTGATTCATTTCCTATATATTATTATAGTCCTATTATAAATGTAAAAACTTGTTATCTCCTTTTTATACGAGAGGTTTCATCATTTTATGAACGACCATCTAATTAATATATTAATTACATTGAACTCGCGCTAAATCTTTGTGCGTAGTAATTTCAAGAGAAAAAATTTACAATTAATACAAATCATATAATATATAGTCACCAAATAAAATGGCTTATGTTAGTTTTTGGTTAAAATAGCATTAATTTCAAATTTCCATGCATACAACCAAATATCAATTCGGACAAATGAAATTGCAACGAGATTTTTGTCTGCATTTTCGTTTATTTCCTATTTTTTGTATGACGCTCCAAGCACTTTTTAGGAGTTTACTTAGACTTAACTCAGATTGTATAAAAATGATCTTCGCTAATTTCAAACTGTAGTCGCTAAAGACATTTTACTACTGGTGTAACTGTGATTAAGCAATGGGCCTCACAAAATTTGACTTACTTAAAATTTTTAATTTTTGCTCTAAAAATTATATCAAAAAATTTGCCAATATTTCTTCACAGCCCGACAGAGATATAAAATCACGGGAAGTTAACATTTTTTCTTTACAAATGTAGGTACGTAAAATACTGAGAAATTTCAAACAATTTTTTTGAAATTAATTTTTTTCTGTAGGTATATATAACTTTGTGTTATAAGCTTGTGCTATTTATACCTGTTTTTAAATAATTTATTTAAATCAAATAATATAAAAAAAATGGTTCAAAGTCACCTGGAAAGAATGCTGCATATTTCAAGTTTATTTTAAAATTTTACCATCAAAGATTAAATAAGGTTTTTTTATAAAAACTAGAAATTTTCAGAACTGTTTTCCATATGAGTTATTGCATATGCATTTTGTTTAGAGCTATGCGTGTAGATTAGGGGTCCTTAATAAGAATCAAGATTGTCTGGAATGGAAAATACTTCGAGGCAATGATCGATGTAAGTTACCGTGTGACCAACGCGTCAAAAACTTTTCGACATATGCCACTTTGTTGTATGGTGACAGCGATATCGTATATTAAAAATATAATTATTATTATTCGTCACTGCAGGATGCAATATCAACATTTTAATGCAATTTTGTGCAGTATGACGTCAATCGTGTTTTCAATTGTATATTTTATTATTAGAAAACATAATGCGATATTCATAAAACATAAGTTGTGCAATTCGCGAACAATATCATTCAGCAATACGACGCGACGACACCAAGTTCAAAATTATTTGAACTATTGAAAAAATAAAAGCATTGTAATAGAAGATTATATATTTATTTGCGTATGAGGTATATACATAATAACCAGGATGTTGCCGTCGAGATATGGAATTTTTTGTCATACCCCTATAAAATAACTGCTTTTCACTTCATTTTCAGTATATATGTATTTTTAACTTTTTTGGACAGTTTCTTTGAGTAACAAACTTAACTTCTTATAGACAATTTATGAAAAGTACTATACTCTTGCCTAGTTTTCTTTGTCAATGGTAGGTTATAGTCAGTTTATGAACTGGTGTGGTTACCCACATTTGTCTTTTATTACATCACTAATGCGTTATGGATTAATACGATGAGCCAAATTGCTACTTTTCAATCACAACGTGATTCGTGATACTGATTGCTACTTTCAAATATCAGTGGTTATAAACTGTGATCGTGATCACAGTTTGTGTTTGTCACGTCTGTTACTGATACTGAACGACAAATTTATTTTCACGTATACTGAGGATTAAATATCATTTAATGTCGATGTATGTAATTATTGCTTTTGTCTTAAAATATTTAATGAAATGACAAATACATAAACAATTAACATGATATCAACAACACAGATATTTTATGACATGAATTGATATTTGATAAATATTAGTTCGTGAAATACCAATTTGTCGCAACGTTGTTACTTGTTGTTATCAACATCAGTAATCAAAATAACTTGGTCTTAATAATTTAAAGTAGCAATCACAGATATTTATATCAATGAGTAGTAGTAGCGACCTGTAATGTTCTAATATCAGTGATTGAATCACAAGTATGTGAAATATCGCTCAAAGCAATTATAGGAGGGCACATGAATTAAAATAACTCTCTTTTATTAAAATGAACTAAAAAGGAAAAATGCATACAGCCAATCTAAATAAAATGAGCATTCTGCTCACTGCTGAAGCGACTTTGGTCATAACATTTTTACATAACGTTTGTTAATAGCTAAACTGCGCACTTTAAGTATCACGATAATTATTGCGCATTGGAATAGAGGCAGACGGTTGACCGGTTGTTTTGACTTTCGTTGAATTTTTTATTGACTAACACAAATGTTCAAATGTTCCTACGTATCTATAATAATCGAACACACACACACAAATATATATTATATACCTACTGTTAAAATTTAAATACGCAGTTTTGTCAGATAATCTCTCTTGTCCGTTTTCACCAGTTCAAAGAATTTGTCACTCTCGTTTGAGTCATTTCTCATCTGCACTGCTCAGTGCTTCCTAAACGTTTCTTTTTTTGTGATTAATTTTCCAAAAGCGGTGTTATCCGGTAAACATTCGGATCGATAAATTAATTGTTGCTCTTATGATACAAAATGTATTTTGTTTACTTGTACCAAATTATTGGAGTTTGAATCGCGACAATATTACTAAACAGATCTGTAAGAATATTCACAATACGTAGAAAGTAGAACACTTGTAGATTCGCGCAGGAGTAAACAATAAAATTACAATTAATTTAATACAACGTTTACAGCTTGTTTAATTAAATGCATCATTAATCTTTCTCCCACCAAATTTCAAACGAAGAAATTCATTCGGACTCTATGTTTACGTCGGTATGTTTATGGCCCACGAAGATGCAATGTATAGTCAGATTGGAGCATTTCCCTAAATTTAAAAGCATTTAAGAGCTTTAAAGGGAAAATTAAAGGAATGAAATGTTTAGCGGAAAAAAATTGAGATTCTTTTTCGCGAGATTTTATACTTTACCATCAGTTTGTGTGTGCACAAATAAACCTAAAAAATATAGTAGTGTTGACTGATTAACTATTCCCAGAGCGAAGTTACGTTAACCAGTTTGTTTGCAATTTTAGTTGAATTACAATTTCGTACAAATAACGCATGTTTTCGAAAATGCAATATTTCTACTTCACATCAATTATAAAGGCTATCCGTCAAAGAATTGTGTGGAAATTCTAAAATTTTAGACAAATTTTTCTATATACAGTTTTATCATATTTATAGATTAGTAGTATGTATGTATATAGAAGTTTAGATGGATATACAATTCAAACATTGCTGCACCAAATTCTATAAAAAAAATACTTATAGACGTGTGAGCATATCTTTATTTAGTTTGTTAATAGAGCAGTGGCACATCACAAAAACGCCGTACGTGGCGGCCGGATCATTTTAAAATCAGCAAAACATGCGTTCGTACCACTAAAGACACTATTCTGTACGGTCAATGTTAAAATTAGCAGCGCTTTTAAATTTCTGCCTCACTTCAACTTCTGTGATGTTAAATTTGTTAGAAAGGGACAAAAAATATACAGCACCGAAAACTCTTACGTTTACCATACAGACTAGCACCACAAAACGTTGTTTACCGCGCTGTTTACAACTTTACTATATCTAAAGCAGGCATGGACAAACTTTGTTTGGCGTACAGGCTACATTAAATTTGGAAATGTTCTGCGGACCAATCGAATTATAGTATACTACTATTACACGATTTTATAAGGTTACGTATGTAGAGGCACAATAAACAAAGAACAAAGGTGAGAAGACGAATTATTTAAAAACGCGATGTTTGAAGTTATACTTCTTTGGCGTGATTAAAAACTAATTTTAATATACATGCAAATAATTTATTGAAATAAAATTTTCAGAAAGTTTAAGAACAATATAACTGCAAAAAATTAACCTCAATAACATAGCTGAAAACCCTTTCAAAATTTTATTTTGGTTTTTACATTTATAATCAATCTTTTGAGTAATCAAAAATACGAAATTATAAATTCCGCTGGATGACATTTAAAACGACTATTGGGTTGTAATCAAAGAATATAGTTGTCTAGTATATTATATATAGTTTCCAGATGATCAAAAGTGCAATGATTACGTCGATCAGTCACTTTAGTCTTAGCCTCTTCTAGCCAACTTCATACTGTTGAATTTTCGTTAACGCGGGCAATTTCATACTGTGGAATTTCCGTTAGCTGTGCGCGGGCTACTTCTGTTGTCTGCTAAATGTTTACTCTCAACGTGCCAAAAGAAGTATAACTTCAATAAAAAGATGTTAATTTATTCAACACATTTAGGCTTTTAGTGTTTTCTCGTGTTTGCAAAGCGAACTTTAAATGGCCGTTTGCTTTAAAAGCGTGACGGCATTCTCCATTATGTAGGTAACGTTCAAGGTTATTAGATGCAGAGCTAACATCGTTCCGTTGGACAGTAGTGAGGCGATGACTTGATGTTGCGTGGTATAATAGAAATATTGAACGGTTTCCCAGTTGACGTCATTCATTAACGAGGTAACTTGTGTATCTAATGACCGTAAGTAACGCTATAATGAAAGACACTTAATGAAACAACATGCACCTCTTTTCGATCTTATAATGAACTATATGGCAGTAGGCTATGGTCTCATTTTGGTGTTTGCTATTTCAATAAAGCTCTAAAACTATGCATGTGTGGACTGTGTGCAGCGCGCGTGTTCAAATTCTTAATGCGTCAGGCGCAATGCTTTAAGCACGAGTTTTGGCGAGCGCTGAAAACAACCACATCCGAAGATTAAAGGTGTATTTAACACACTAGTTGCACAATATCTATATATTAGTGTTTAGAAGTTAAAAAAATTGTGCTTACTAATTCACAGTAACAGGTCGTTCCGAAAATGAATATTCAATTTTAAAATTTTTTTATTTTGTCTTTTTATATTTAAACATCCAGCTTATATTACTTTTGGTAAATTAATATGTGCGTTGCGTAGCTAAATTTATATTTTAGACACCCCTCTACTGTGAACAGTTCATTTTTAAGCGATGGTAAAACAGACTGGCAAAAATTCTGGAATTAAAATATCTAAAAAAGAAAATTGCAAAGATCCCGCGCTTGTATTGATAAGAATAGATATACGCTTCTAAAACCAGTCGAAAATAAAAACAGTTCTGCGCATCTATTTCTGTCCAGTGCATTTAATTCTGTCATGTGTCTTCATTATAGATGAGGTATAATTTGGCGATGCTACGTCATCATGGTTAAGTAGAATAGAGGAACCAGTTGCGCAAGATAATATTAACATTGGTTGCCGATATTTTTTAATTGCGCCGTTTTTTCATTCGCTGACTGCTTTAATTATATCGTGATTTTCGTGCATGCGTGACCCGTTGACAAGATGCGGTTATTTCAGCGTCACGTGAAATTTATTTCATTCACCGAACTATAATGAGAATAATTTATAACTGTCGCCATTACGCTTTTTGATAAACCATCGTTTTTTGGCAGATTTAACTTCATTATTATTTCAGTTCTGCATTGCAATTTACAGATTATCTGCATGTTTTTATTTTAAAATGCAAATACGCTGTCAACAAATTCTCCTCAGACTATTTTTGTACTCTAAATACAGTAGTGACGTAAAAAAATAAATTATCGGTAAATTAACCGGTAAAATATTTATATTATAATTAAATCTTTCGATTCTATATACTGTTGAAAACTGTTCTGTTGCTTTGTTTTTTGCTTTATAGTTAGCCGGTTAATTAATCAGTAAATTATCTTGTTAAAATGGTTTCTGTGATAAATAACTGGTAATTTTACATCACTAAGATACAGTAATAAATTATACAATCATTTCGACGTGAATGTGATAATTATATTGTTCAATTTCGTTGTTTTATACTGCTTTAAATTAGAACAATTATTTTTACGCTAATTAATGACAATTTGCATTAATTAGTTACGAATGACTTATATATAGTATATAATACTTAAAAAAAAAACTTCGGAGAAGTAAAAATTGGTTCTGTGCTAAATTCAAAGACTTGCGGTGACTCGCTCTCAAGATTACGACTTAAACAAAAAAAAATACAGAATTTCGAGGCAGGCAAGAAATTCAAATCAAGCCTGGAAATTCTGTGCCTAAGATGTAGAAAAAAAATTAGTTCCGAGGCAGACAAGGAATTGAAATCCAACCTCGAAATTCTGTGCTCATAAACCTTCAAGAGCAAGAGCAAAAAAAAATGCACAGATGGCGTTTTTTTAGTGGTAGCTTGACAAATAAATATGGAGCTGGGCACACGCCACCTGTGCATTTTTTTTGCTCTTGCTCTTGAAGGTTTATGAGCACAGAATTTCGAGGTTGGATTTCAATTCCTTGTCTGCCTCGGAACTAATTTTTTTTCTACATCTTAGGCACAGAATTTCCAGGCTTGATTTGAATTTCTTGCCTGCCTCGAAATTCTGTATTTTTTTTTGTTTAAGTCGTAATCTTGAGAGCGAGTCACCGCAAGTCTTTGAATTTAGCACAGAACCAATTTTTACTTCTCCGAAGTTTTTTTTTTAAGATTTCACGTCTTTTTCCAAAGTCTAAGGCTTTTTTTTATTTTGCCTCCAAAATAAAAATATGTGCGTTCTTAGAATTAAGAGGCCATTTTCTTTTCTTACCGGTTTGATCTTTTATATAAATTATACGATATAAAAAAATAATTAAACACAACAATTCTGAAAATAAATATTCTGTATATATGAAAAACCCCCAAACGCAATACAAAACCACCAAAACGCAATATAAAACCCCCCAAATGCAATATAAAACCCCCAAAATGCAATATAAAACCCCCAAAATGCTATATAAAACCCCCAAAATGCAATATAAAACCCCCAAAATGCAATTAAAACCCCAGAATGCAATATAAAAACCCCAAAATGCAATTAAAACCCCCAAAATGCAATATAAAACCCCCAAAATGCAATATAAAACCCCCAAAATGCATTATAAAATCCCCAAAATGCAATATGAAACCCCCCAAATGCAATATAAAACCCCCAAAATGCAATATAAAACCCCCAAAATGCATTATAAAACCCCCAAAATGCAATATGAAACCCCCAAAATGCAATATAAAACCCCCAAAATGCAATATAAAACTCTCAAAATGCAATATAAAACCCCCAAAACGCAATATAAAATCTTCAAAACGCAATACAAAACCTCAAAAACGCAATATAACCTCCCAAAATGAGTACCACTTGTATTGATATTATGGGTTTTCGTATGCCGTACCAAACTACATTTATGACGAAACTTTTCTTGACAAATGTCACATCCAAAAGTTGATATTTGCGAGACTTTTGTCACCACTAATTACTAAAACAAGAAAATAATTTATTTTTATAATATAAAAGAGAATTGGAAACTAATGTAAATAAATATCATGTAAAAAACGAAACAATTGAAAAAAAACAAAATTTACACACGTCGGTCCTGGGATCCGAACTCTGCTCACCCAAGCTATGAAGCAATGTGCGCGCTCTAGACCGCTCGGCTATCTAGCTTACTGTCTAAAGCACCTTATACTATGTATACTACTGTAAATATATGTCGTACGAAAATTTGGTAAGAGCGTATATAAAACTTGCAAACTAACGTTATTTACACGGCGTTATATGGGAAAGACTCAAAATCAATGTATAGTAATCTCTTAGAGATCTAGGGATGGGCTGTTTTTGCGTTTAATGTACGAAATTTATTTTTCATTTATTTTTCATGTGCGGAATTTAGCACAGAAAAAATCTCTAACGAGATTCTTCAATATTATTTTTAATTATTGTTATAAAGAATGTATTACCAGATTTGAGTAAGTCGTGGATAACATTGAATGTTAGTTTATAATTATTAATTAAATGATTAAAACATCAAATCCACATATTCACTTATATTACTGAATTACAGATTTCAGACAACGCTGGTATCAATGTTACAAGGCTACATAAGTAAAAATTGGAATGTAACTGCCGGGATTCGAACTCAAAATTTCCAGACATTCGTTTCCTTGTTATAATATATATATAAGAAACGGGGAAAGTCTTGTGATCGTGCACAAATTCGATTTTGATTTTTTTGATGAATTTAGGAATTTAGACATTTTCAAGCCCCCGAGTGCAAAACGACGTTTTTAAAAAATGTCCGGTCGCACCAAACCGCTAGTTTAGAAGAATTCTTCAAACTAGATCTCCCATAATATGAAAAGCCAGATCTAGTGTCATAGTTTATAGAATAACTTCCCAGGATGGCCACGTCCGAGACGAAAAGCAAAATCGAATGAAATATATAGCGTTTTTTTTTAATATTATTTTTTTCTTATTTTGACTAATGCAGTTCATATAATGGTCCGTTGAAACAGATCATGTATATTAGTAATGAATTTTTCATATTTCTCCTAAAGCAAGCCTCTTGGTACCTTTTGATTTCCTGACTTCAAGATAATTCTAGGCGCAGATTTTGCATTGGCTTAAACAAACTATTACTTAATGTAAACATTTGCTGTCTTGTATCAAAGCAAGTTGGGTGCCAAAACAATATTACAACACGTTTACTTATTAGAAACTCCCACTTAATTAAACATCCTGGTGATTAAATTAAATTTTTAATTAAACTTTTCAGCTACAATACTAATCCTGATCAGGCTCCCTTGAAACTATTTTACATTGACACTATAGCATTTGATGCCTTTCTTTAACGGTTTTGTTTGTAAAGCTTATTAACTTCTCGAGAGATAATCGATTTAAATGATCTCGAAGACGTTGTGTTCAAAAAGATGTCGGAATGGTTCGATTTAATTTTTATATAAATTTGTTAGTACTTTTATAGTTATTTTTCTAATAAGCGTATTTAAATGCGAACGAGCTGTACGATAAGAGATTCATCTGTATAAATGTGATCTTTACAAAAGAAAAGAGTATTTGTCACAATTAATTGTGACAAACACTTTTGCTTTTGTAAAGATCACGTCGTTTTATAAATAGATAATTATATTGTCGCGCGTGTCAACTAAACATGGAACGTGGAAAATTCTATATATTTGGACGAAGACAAAATTAATAAAAAACAGACAAAGACGCGTGCCGTTTGTATGTTTAACGTCAATACAAAGTGAAAAAAGAAGTACTAAAGCACCGGTAATTGTTAAAAATATAATTTTAAAAATCAGTTGACGCACCTATATTAAACTTCACGGTTTAATTTAATAAAGTTTGAACAAAAAACATACTAACAATATTTGAAAACATATTAAAAACGATTTTTAAAATGGCTGTTGGTACATATTATTTTTATTATATTCTCATACGTTGATCCCCATTACGAGACAAATTCGAAAATCCGTTTGTTGCGATTAGTTTTCAATTTTCCATCGAAATAAATAAAAAAAAGTATTAGTCCTCTGGAAGATGTGAAAAAGACATAAAAGGTAGGAAATTTTACGACTTTTAAAACGCCGCAGCACTAATATAGGAATAGAGATGTCAAAAAAAACCCTTTTCCAAGATGGCAGTCACCCATCGATCTCATACTGGGAAAGTTTTGGATATTACTCAGAAGATTTTGGAAGTTTATAAAAGAGTTTCGTAATGCCCAATTCATAGGGTTTTGGGGATGTTTTTTACAGGGTTTAGCCGTTTGTTTTCATAAGTTTTCGAGATATAAACTTCAAGACTTGTTTTATTTCAGATATTTTAGTATTGCAGCATGAGTCTGTGACTAACACATTGGAATTGGATATCAGCGTTAATTTGTACGTAAACAAGCTGTTTATGAAGCAAGAGAACAGAGGCGAATTAGTCATGATCTAATCAAACAACAATGTTATTCACTCGACTTTTTAAAAATTTTTATGGAATTTCCACACATTTCAGAAGTGTAGTTTATAATCTCTGTAACTCAATTCTCTTTAGCTTACACGGCGACACACTACGAAGCAGTGCTACGCGACAAAATGCTGCTTCCAAAAATGTATACGTGTTCTCAAATGAAGCAGTTCTAAGAGCAGCGACGCGACGGAACAGCTCGACGCCGACGCGACAAAAATTCAACGGTCCGGAGACCGTTGAATGACGATTCGCGTGTCGCTCGTTTTATGTAAAAATTGAGATATAAAACTATCTCAAAGTCAAACATTTTTCAAATAACCTCAATATGCGTCAAAAAATAATTTGTACTTACATAGCTAAGTGCAAGTTAATAATAATAATAATAATGCGTGTAACGTTCGTTTCTCGACTTTATGTCATAACAGACGCCATTCGCACCTGCATTACTATTTTTTCATCTACCACTTTCCCGTTATTTTCTACGTTTTTAAAACTTCGACTTAATTAATAGCAATGGGCGAATGAAGGAATTTATTGGAAATTAGGATAAGACAGGTATTTTTTGAACTAGGACTTTGATAGGTAATCGGCTATGGCCTCGAATAAACAACCATCTCGATACTTATCTGGAATTAATTGAGAGAAACCATGGACACCTTCAACAAGATGGCCGGTACAAAATTTACTGTTTCTCGGTGAGAGGCAGTAGGAAAAAACCCCTGCCGTATCTGCCCCCGCCGGGATTCGAATTCAGTACGTCCTGAATGTGAGTCTAGTGCTCTCACCACTACTCTACCCATTCGGTACTAAGTGCAAGTTATACATATTATGTATAACGCCTTGAACGGATATACAGAATATAAAATGGAATACAACATACAGCGCTCATGGGAGTGAAAAATGGAAAATTTTGTTGGGTCAAAACTCTTAACTCGAAACCACGGAATTTGTAAAAATAAAAAGTACGTATTTTTTTCTTTTTTTTTGAAAAACAAGAACATGTGCTGCAACCCCTTATAGCAGTGTATAAATGGTAAGTATATAATAAATATTGACAGTATTACCAGGTAATTATTATCTGGTATTATCGACTTATTTGTTTCCATTTGGGCGACACCCAAAAATTAGTCATCGCTCGCTTATTTTATGTTCCGTGCTGTTGTAAAAACTTACTAAAAGGTACGAAGACAAATATAATTAAGCAACATATTAATATTAAACAAAGGAACACTTCTTTAGTGTTGATTTTGAATTATTTAGTTATTAGAAACATTGCGCTTTCTTTATTCACTGTAACGGGCACGACAACGAGCCGCCAAGTTAATATCATGAATATTCAATTTTGAAATTACAATAACATGTAAAAATGTATTAATTTAAAAAACATGTGTAACAGTGTAACCCAACATAACTTTTTTTTTATCACACTAACAAACCCTCATACTATAAAACGTACCATACCTGCGTTTACACTTTTATAGGCGCGACCCATTATGTTATGCATCGGTACATAACTTATAAAATCATTCAAAAAAAGATTCATCTCCATAAATGAATATAATATACCGAAGCAACGATAGTCGCACAGTTCTAATTTCTGTCACCATGAACGCGACAGAGACTATTAATTATGCATTTGAACTGTCCTTACGTCGAAGCACTGTGATCGTCCAACCGGACTGTCAATTCAGTCGGGGAATCACAATGTTTCGTCTGATTTATTTACTAATTCTAACGAATTAAAAGTAGGTAGGAATCAGTAGCTTTTTATCGCCTATTTCCTCAATAAGAAGAGCTTTATTTAGCTGTAGATTGAAATCTTTCTATAACTCAAAATGTCTCTATTTTTCTTTCATCATCGACTTATCGAATTTCAACTTTTTGTAAGTAAAATGGCGTTAGACTATGCAGTATGTCGAATACAAAACTTAATACTACCTACAACGTGATTAACATGAAGTTTCTTGTAACTAACAAAGCAAATAAACATTTATAAGTGGTTGTGCGTTATTTGAATTGGTAAACAGGAAACATTTAATATTTTATCAGTTTGTCACCGTTCCCGATAAATGTTTAAACCAGAACTCTGAGTTCAGGGATGTGATACATCTTCACAATAAAAATGTACAGTGACAGAATTACCTTTCGAAAATCGTTTGAGAATTTTTAATATTGCATAAGAAACAACCTAAATATTAACACTGAATTTGGGTCAAAAATAAAAATATGATTTTTCGCATTCAAAGTTTCAGAAAAAAGTGCAACAGAAATTACAAAAGAAAATACATTGTTCAGTTACCACTGTATGGTATAATAGGTGTGTTTGATAATAATAATAATAATAATAATACATTAGTGTAGTGTAGACAACTCAATGAAATTTGCACTGAGAAGTGCACGTTAGGTTTATCAAAAGTATTTCGCTTTTAAGATGGTTACTACTCGATTTGATATCTATTGCATATGTGGTTCCAATTCGTGTGTCAATATTTTAGTTTCGATTTTTCCCAGATCTTCTATGAAAGCGATATGTTTGTAATGGACTAGTGATCGCGCACTAGACTAGCACAAAATATTGTAAACGACACATCACTAGCACACTATATCGGTCCAGCACTGCTAGTCAGAAACTGCAGGCAACCGACTGACGGTCGTTGCTTGTCTAATGTGAATTATTCCGTTAAATAACATGGGTTTCCTGCTCCGTGCTGTGCTGGTCTTTTAATGTAATCTCGATTCCGAAGGACACTTTAAGGGGGTATTCTACTGTAGAATTTTTAAAAAATCGAAAAATTTTTTTTTAGTTTAGATATTCAAAAATATGTCATTAAAAGGATTTTTCAAAATTCCTATTATTTCATGAGTTATAGCCGTTTTAGTGACGTGGCATCGGTTCCGGCCCGACCGCTACAAGTTAACAAAAGACGGTAGGCGTTCCCGAGTCCCTACTTATGTCCCTTTCTATTGTAAAGAATTCATTTTAAATCTATTTTTAATTGAAGGACAGAAACTTGTTTTGTTGGAATATTCTCCTTTTAGTTTCATTTTAAGTTAGTTTTGCGCCGATTAAAAATATGTAAGTATTCTGTACCATTCTATAAGTAAAATTGTCGAAAACTTGTCTCAAAACTTTGAACGCGTTTTTCTCGGAACTACTTTTTTCGAGCTGGCGGTAAGGATATCTCGAGTTCTAATGAACTGATTTACTTCAAATTTGGAGAGGATGTTCTCTATACATCGCTTCATCGCGTGACCCTTGCCCAAAACTATAACCTCTCATTTAGTATTTTTAAAAAATTCGGAATTGTTAAAAAAATATGAAAAAAAAAAATTTTTTTTTTCAAACTGCTGCCATTTTAAAAAAATTTTTTTTTTTAACTTATCCAAGGGTTATACGATAGCGGCATCTATAATAATTAAGAATCCTTTTTTTTTTATGTACCACATCACCAGGAGGGTTGGAATAATGCACGCCAGGACACCCTCTTTTTTTTTGACGCCCCACTTTGACTGCTCATAACTTTATCAATTTTAATTTTTTTTTTTAATAATTTTTTTATGTAATAATAAAACATCAATAAACAAATGATAAAAAAATTTATAGTAAAAATATTTTTTGTTTCCTTTGTACAGCGCTTCAAAAACCGGGCGAAATTCATGCCTCTACACTAGAATACCCCCTTAAATTAATTGAAATGCCGCGAGATTGCAAGGTTTAATTATTTCATAGACGCTTACAATCTGTTATCTAGCGTCTGTAATTGACAAATATCTATTACATCCGTATAATTCCAGGCCGCTCACTCACTTTTACACTGCACTGGGAAGGGGAATAAAGGTAAATTATAAGGAAAACTTAAAAATACTTGAAATTTCCCATCCTTAACGTACTATACATTGTATGTAAACCATATCGGATATCTTCAGGATTTTGTCTAAATATTAAAATTTATATTGCGTCTGATTTACGTAAATTACTATACATTCTCAGTTTCATTTATTCATGTCAGAACGCAATATAGTCCTAAACACAGGGTTGTACTGATTCATTTTTTTCATTATCAAATACCTATCTACTGCGCAAATATATCGTCATTCTAGCTTCTAAGCTCCAGTGTCAGAATTTTAAATTAACAACCCAAAATCAGTGATGCACTAATTTATTTTATATTGGACTTTTTGAAGGCGCACAGAAATAAACGACACAAAAATTTTGAGGCATATAAGTAATTGCAAGGTGTGAAATTCACATAGAATATACAATTTGATGTTGAGTAACATCGACATACTTGCCTTTTTTTTAATCGCAAAACTTTTTTGAAAGATCAGGAAAAAATGTTCGATTAGGATGAAATTTTGCTAATTAAATAATCAAATTAATTAAATTAATTAGTTAATTTCATTTCATTTAATTTAAAAAAACAAACTGAAATATTGGTACCAATGTGACAACAACATAAAACGTTTCAAACACTGAAAAAAATAGGTACATCTACTATAGCCATTCTACAACATGAAATTTCACTTCTATAATCCGATTTTCTGCGCCATTCCATTTGCATTACAAAATTCGAGTTCAAAAGGTACCATAGGTACCTAGTGCAATGATTGCGTACCTAAAAATAAAAATTTAAAACATGCCTGCTAATTAATTACCAAACAAAACAAGCGTATTAAACGTTTAACTCTTTTTTATAAATAATTATTTCACAAAAATACTCGATAAAAAGTGGTTAGACTTGAAATAATAATTATTGTTAAGACACGTAAAATATGTTTCATAACGCTTGTTAATATAAGCACAATCAGTGAATTTAAAATGTTCATTGATTTTATTTCTGTCGGTTTGAAAAATAAGACAACAGCAACAACCAATAATAGGGTCGTCCACGTATAATTTAATAGGTATGATAATTTTGAACCAGTGCATATTATTTCTCATGCATAAATAATTAATACAGGTACCTATGTACATCGATTTTTCGTTCTTATATCTTTCCTCTTAATTTCAAACAAGAATTAAAGAAATATAACTGTATAAGTACATGTCGTAGGATAATTAAAATAATCGGATTTTCGCCAAAATCCTAGGACGACTGCAAAAAACTGAATACCAATTACCCGGTTTTTTGCAATCGTCCTAGGATTTCGATTATTCTGTGACATATATATATATTTCAAACGCCGACCATATACCGCCATATGATGACTTAGAATAGAATCACACTTTTTATCTATAGAAAGAGATGTATCTACTATCTATATAAATTATATGCTTTGTGGTTTTACAGGTTAGTTGGCGGCGTGACACAGTAGATACAGTTAACCAATCAGGCGGCATTTCAGTAACAAAAATAAACGCTTTTGGGTTTTTGCAGTGAAATTTCTTTGGTCAGCCATACGTTTGAAATTTTCTGTAACGTAAAAGGGGAAATTATTCAACGGTGAGGAATTACAGAAAAAATCTTGGTAGAGTATTTAAAGAGAATGGCTGGGAACGTTCTACTTACTCTCTCTCTCTCTCTCTCTCGCCACTCTCTTTAAAAATGGATACTACTCTAACGCAAAATTAAAGAGGAAATTATTCAACGGCTGGGAAATATAAGTGAAACCTTGATAACGCAAAATGGATAACGAATCAATGAAACGAGTTCATAACTCTAAAGAAGTTTCACTTCCCCGTGAGCTTATGTGGGCGAGGCTCACGAGTTTTTTTATTATAGAAAAAGCTTTTTAAAAATTCTCAAAAAAAATGTTTAATAATCTATTTGTATAATGTAAATTCCAGTAATAAAATGTGAGACGGTCCCTTTGATACTCAAAGCAACTGCGTATTCTATTTAAAAAGCGTAGCTTCGACTAGTTATTTTCATTCCTCTGAAATTAAGTTCGGTATAAATACTGCGAAACCTGTTGGATATCGCTGTTTACATTTGAGTTTAGATAAACAATATAGAGGTAAGCGTTCATTGACACAATGCGTATATATATTTTGCCGATTACCATAAATGAAATACGAAAAAAATTCTTTGTACATCATAATATCATATGATCATATCTACCGTGGCCATGACCCTCGAAAATTTGTCTCGTAATTATTATGATAACATTATTTAAATAAAAACATATACACACAGCTTTACAATTACGAAGGTCCGTCTAAAGAACATAACAGACCAAAAAAAAAAAATACAATCATGAACACGCAATCTACATTTTACATTAACATTCAGCTGGTATATATTTTATTAAAAAAAATGTTTCGGCATCTATGGCCACTAACATATTTTAACATCTAACTTCTATTCTGTTCGCCGTCGATGTTTTTCTCTTTTGACACGTATACTTTGATTGAACTTTAGGTAGTTTTGTGCCCCTCCTTTTGGGTAGCGTACACTTACAGTTTATGATATTACGTACTTGAAAAATAAATAGCTTGCCCGCCGGTGCGGCTTCGTCCGAGTACAAAACATATTTTAACAGTCTAAGTCAAACCTAACAAACCAAGGAATACGTTGGTGAAAGTTTCATTCAAATCGGTACTGCTTTCAGAGATGAGCGTCTATATTCAAACAAACTAACTTACCACTTTATTGGCTAATTGAAGCCAAGACAATGTAAATAACTTGCACGTTACATGGTTTTTTTCAATGTAAAAAAAGATTTAAGTCTCATATAAATATTAAAGATTAAAAACATGCAGCATTCATTTAAAAAACGCACTTTAAATATGATTTTTTTAAATTCGCGCCAAAACGCCCAGTCACATGACCTGACGTCACTGCATCGAATGTTCATATCAAATCACAAGTTTCGTCGGTAGCGGTTGCTATTATGAGTGCAAAAAGTAAAAACATTAATGCTTCTATGAAAAAAATTATTTACATGAGCGTAGTAAAAATAGGCAGTTGTCAAACAATTTCGATGCAGTGACGTCACTGTTCGCTAATTTGTGTTTCAGGCTCTGTTTCACTTAATTTATAATTATAATTTTTTGAAGAATGACATGAAGATTTAAGCTACTAGTTCAAAGTTATTAAAACGACACGAACGCTACTAATAAATTCGCAATGAATCATGCCTATGAAATGTATAGGTACTTACCTAATTAGGTACCTACTATATACTGAGATATATGAATAATAATTTAGTTTTCCCAAATATACAAATGTTTATTATTTTTTAATCTGCGTCAAACATTAATAGAAAACACAGATAATAGAACACACTGATAAAACATTATGTTTATGAAGTTGATAGTCTAGTAAACAGCGTGTAATATACGTTTGGTAATTATTCGCATTTTATTTGTATTTATTTTGTAGGCAGGGGTGTACCGATTTGGAAAATTCTTAGAGGAATCCTTTGGATTTACGTAAATACACCATTCATTTTAACATAAATTACACTTTTATCGCTTTAATAAAACAAAGAACCCTAATTCGAATCTCAAGGGATATTTTTTGATACAGTGTAGTACCCACTGTTAATGAGATATAAATTAATTATTTATTTTGCTTATTTCCAATTTACATACATTAAAATAATAGACTGTCATGTTGCCAGGATTTCCTGCCAACTTAGCTAAGTCAGTGCAGGGGGGGAGGGACAAATAAACTTTGATGTCTGGACGTGTGTTTTTTATCATGCTCCAGTGTAAAAAGTGTTGACACTTTAGACACTATAGCGTTTGTTGTACAAAATTGTAACCGTGGATTATATGGCAAACATATCTATTATATGTAGTTATAATAAATAGGCGTGTGTGTAAAATAATATATTAAATAATTATCACCAATTAGTGGGAGAATACGCGTGATTTATTAATATTCACAAAAAAATATCTCAGGAGACATCTCCTTAGACACTTTTTGATCCAATGTAGCGTTAATGAATTATTAATTAATTACTTATTACCAGTAATTGGGGAAGTAGGCATGAGTTATTAATATTTTTATGTATTATTTCATTGATTTTCTGCTCAGAATTTTTTTTCTGAGACAACCTGTATAATAAAATTTATCATAACGTCGCGATTTATATCATGGTGATAATCGATTTATAGAAATTTGATTTAAGGAAGTTCAACTATTGATATTACCCTTATTTGATAAAAAATATCTTCTGAAAGAGCTCCGATGTTATTTTAGGATTGGCCAGACTAAAGTTGACCTGTTTAGTAATGTTAAGATTGACGGTGATAGGCGATAGCATGGCTGCTATCAGTCAACAGTTTATTTGGCGCCTCACGCCGTGGTAAAAATGAACTTTATTAATAGTGTCAACAAATAAAATAATTAAGAAACAGATGTAATAAAAATTGCTATTATTAATTGTAATAGTACCTGCTCATGGCTCTTATTTTATAGTCTTTTAGAACGACACTTTTTAAATTCGAAAACATTTATAAAGATGTTGAGGATATCATAATCTAATCACACCAATTAACTAACTGCGTATATTAATGTGGAAATTTCGTAAAAGTATGATGGTGTACTACAGATTTTCTTTTTGTAAATTTTTATACGAATCAATGTCGGGTAAAAATTTTCGAAAAAAAAAAATAATAAATAATTAAAAAATGGTTAACACGAAAAAATATGCTCATTAAAATGTAATTTATAGATTTCCAATGCACTGATTATTAATCATACGATATGCAAATTATAATTTAAAATTCATATCCAAATAAAGAACGCAAATTAAATGCCAATTAAATACCTAGACGATGTATGCATATTTAAAATTGGGTGACCTGGATAGAATAACATGTGGTTTTTAGATCAAAACTATAAAAAGTCCTTGTAGCTCTGTTATGAAAAAAAAAAACAAGCAAAACAATAACATCTTTTATGCCAAATAAATAACAAGGTTCGCGCTGAATCTAACATTTATTTTAAATCCACCTCTGGCTATTTTTATCTGCAATATATTTTTGTAGTTTTCATTTTCATAATAAAATTTTAAAAAAACAATAAAATAGGTATACCATAAAATAACTTACAGTATAAAAATATCCTGATCTATCCAAATTTTGAAGAAACGCTACAAAGCGTTCACGTGCACACCAAATAAAGTCAACAAAATATTTTTGTAATAAAAACTCTTTAGGTATGCTTTAAAATAATCCGTTCACAGAACTTCAAAAGTAAAACTGTTTTCGATTTCACATAAAAAAAATGTACGTAAATGATTGTAAATCAATGTAAACAAATTACGAAATTCTTTAATAACAAGATGCAGTTGGAGGTTATGCAACCAATGTCAACGAGTCAATAAAAATGTTGCATTTTAAAATCACTCTAACACGTTTTTATTAAACTTTACAAATATATTATGACACAAAGCTGGTAATATTAAAGTACACTTTGTAACAGTTTTAATTCAAAAACACTTTTTCGCGAAGTTTTCACTAAAAAAATACAAAAACGCGCACAATTCAAACGCTTTTCTCAACACGAAAAAGTCTGTACTTAACCACTGGACGTACATTTCGATACTGACAATTTGAACACAAACAGCTGCATAAGAAAGTTCCCCCACTAAAATAACAATGTAGATGTAAACATTGTAAATCGTTGAACTCTTCGAGAAAGCAACAGCTACATACAGATGCGTTGAACACGAGTTTCTGTTTCTTTTTAATGCCCTTGAATTGTATTCAATGTTTTTATACAATAGTAAAGTGCATTCTATAGGTTTTGACATTGGACAGATGCAAGTGCAACGCCCTAACAATGCCCTTAGGGATTTAGAATTTAGAGGGGATTCCTTGAAACGTGAGGAAGTTCGTGTACACCTCGGTTTATATTTATTATACCTGCTACATTTTTTACGGATGAAAACTACAAAGTTGCCTGTTCTATAAAAACACAGGTAATAGATTCCTTGAAACGCAAAAAATGAAAAAAACACTTTTCATTAAATCTATCACATATCTTCCAATGCTGAATGCACCCATACTTTTTTATTTCTACGTTTATGATGTAAAAGCGCTTATATTTATGTTGTCGGCATCTATAATTTATAATATATATAGCTAACGATTCTTTGTGTGAAATATGACTACAAAATTAGAATTATTCGAATAACCAATTCTTATTAAACAGAATAATAGTATTTAATTAAAAATTTCAAACATTTAAAAAGTAAAAAACATAAACAAATATTAATAATTTAGACGGGAAACAAAAAAATTGTAAAAAGTAAAATTATATTTCTGATATCTACTTTAATTCCTCTTATTTTTTGGAAAAAGTAAGTTTAATAAATTGTTAAGATTTTGTTGCGATTTTGATATTCCTAGTTCGTAGATAAGAAATTCTGTATAAACAATTTTGTTTCCTTCAATATTCAGGAATGAAGAATAACTGGTTGAAGAAATTTTACATTCTCTGTACATAAAAATAACCATATTTTCATTAGACAAATAAACGCTATAAAATACATTATTAATTTAGACAACCCGTTATACTTAGTTCTATATTATGCTATTCCGGTTTGGCGGTCTGTGAAAAATACGTACGCGTCAGGAGCGCAAGTCCCGGAGGACACAGCCTTGTTAATGAATGACGTAAGCAGGAAGACCGTTCAATACCAACCGCCCAATATAATTGACAGTCCACTGGATGATGTCATATCCCACAGCTATCCAATATCCATATCTAATAACCTTGACTGTCGTCCCGCCATCTCAAAATGAATGTGACGACCGTTTTGCAATCTTGCTCTTTTGCATGGCAGATATCAGCCAAGGACGCATTTAGAACTTAGTATATCGATACTGACAGTTGACTTAGTTTTTAATAATCAAGACTGAAAATTTCAACATAACTTTTATTATTGTTAGGATTATTACTTTATAATATGTACATAATATAAATTCCATAACCTAATTGAAGCTGAAATGCACGAATATTAAACTAGTAAACAAAATTATAAATGGGGTTGTTTGACATCGCTGGAATTTTAATTAAATTATGATCGCTGTTGAAATAAATAAAATCACATAAAATATATACTATATAGATATACTACACTAGACATTACCATAGCCACATATCATAATCGAACAGTTCATAAATCGTTCAAACATTTCGTAATCAGCAGCCAAAAACTGTTATAACTGTATTATACATTTGTTCAACCATTTCTAGTAGTTTCTGAAAACATTCTGTATTCGGTATAACTGTTATTTTAACCCTAAATACAGATTTCTATATCTTACATAATTACAGCCAATGTTCAGCGAGAGAAATGCAAAACTAAACGCGTTACGTCAACTATATGTCGCTTTTCCAGAACAGTCAGAAATGCCAAATCGTTTCGGGCTATGGCACGTGGCTGTAGTTCACAAAATGTCTGTACGGTTTATGAACTGCCCAATTGCGTTATGTGGCTATGATATATTATATACCATATACATACTTTAACCGCGTTTAATTCATAAAAACAAAAGAAAGTGTTTGTCACTATCAACTGAAATATGAAAGAACAGTTACATTTTTTAATATTTTAGCTGCGAATCTGTTAATAACAGAAAAAAAGAACCATTGCAGTTTTAAGAAATTTAATACATCATAATAATATAGTATATTTTACTTTCTATCAACAAATATATAATTTATTTACAGAAAAACAAATTTTAACTAAAAATTTCTTACCATTTGCATCGTTTTAAAAAGTATAAACAGAATAAGCTTACAATAATAATTAACGTATCAAGTTTTACTTCTTACGTCAAACTTTTCGTAATGGACTTTAATAATTTTAGGTTAAAATAATTTGCTACAAGTTATCTGATCGGTTAGGCTTAGTGTACATGAGAAGTTTGGATTAAATTAGGTGTTTTCTGCCATTCATTAAAGCAAACCTGTATTGTGCCGCTGCTAACGAAGTCAGGAAACAACTTGCAATACAGTTCTTAGACCTTTTTTTATCACCAATTTAAATTTAGAACTAACTGAAACTTCCAGAGCTTCTGTTAAGTCATCGGGAAGCAACACAGTTTGGTTAAGCCGCATCCATATTGTGCCGCTGTATGCCAAATCCAAAAACGATGCTTGCAATACAGTTCTTAGACCTTTTTTTATCACCAATTTAAATTTAGAACTAACTGAAACTTCCAGAGCTTCTGTTAAGTTATCGGGAAGCAACACAGTTTGGTTAAGCCGCGTCCATATTATGCCGCTGTATGCCAAATCCAAAAACGTTGGAGATGTAGCCGTTTGTACATGCTAAGCGATATGCCAACCTGAATTGCTCGAGCGTTGGTCTACTTCAAAGTAAGCCGATCAAAACAAAAGATGGGAACATGGCAACTGGCCTCAAACAGCTTCAGTAAATTCTCTTCAGAGAACACAATATGGACGAGGCCTTTTTTTATTTCCATTTTCTTTTGTCAATTGGCAGAATAGTATTGACGCGCCTTAATGCACGATTTGAGGGCGAGAGGAAGCTGCCGGTACAACTAGTATTTAAACATTGTATTAGAGACAGTTGGTCAGCATTTTTATCGGCGGTGCAGTATAGCTTCAGCACATAACGAGCAGTGGGCTTTAATGGGGCATCCTATTTCGTCAAAAAGCAAATTGGAGTCTGGAGAGTAGAAGCATTTGTTTCATTGCTCATGCGCGGTACATCTATTACAGTTTATATGTTTATGGCATGCATCAAATACATATACGCAAAATAAATACAATATAGAATTGTTTAGTAAATGCTTTAAAATTCAATGGTTAAATCGCGCTACAATTAATAACAGTGCTGTAAATATGTTACTGGAATTGAACCATAAATTATATTAACTAAAGAATTTCAAAAATACAAACATAAATATATGTTGTTTACTGATCTTGACATATTAAAAATGTTAACGCAACATTCGACAAAAAACAATTTTAGTGGATAATGAACTTTGTTATAATTTAAAATGAGAGAATCTCTTCTTTCTGAAAACTTCGATTTGAGTTTTTTTTTAAACAAAAATGAAATATAGACTATAAATATATTTTCTTTCACGATACTTATATATACTTTTCTGCCGGGAGACTTAATATAAATTCTATTGATTTAAAACCGACATTTTAAAAGTATTATTAAATAATAATAAACACAAGAAAGCAAGTTCCACGCCTAGTCAGAACAAACCACAGAACTGTTAAATTTTATAATTCCATAGAACTATTCAATTTTTTTGTAGTTGCATGAAATTATTAAATTTTCGAGAAGCTGGGTCGATTCGGTTGGGTTGTGTCAGGCAATCGAGGTTAGTGTAGGCAGTTGTAACTGATTTTAGTGTTTGAATTTTTTAAGTTTATTTGGTTGGATCGGGCGAATTTCGGGTCCACCATAGGTGTACTTTAACAAACATATAATAACGATTATTAAAGTGCTATCAGAAATTGTTGTTTTGCATTTTCTGACAACACAGAAATTTTATCAATTATTGTTGTTTTTAAGTTTTTAAATTCATAAAGTGAACAGAGTATAATATTACGTTAACACCAAACGAACATTAAATAGAAACATTCGTGGAGCCCCAGTCAATATTAGGGAAATCAACAAAGCCGACTCAAATAATCCTGTTAAAAATCACTAGCCGTTTCCATTCTCTCTTTTGCGTTTTTCATCTCACTATAATATTTATAATTTATGTACACTACTTGATGATTAAAAATGTCACTGACTAATTAGTAACCTAACTTTATTAGTCAATAAGTAGTAAATACACTTTATCACGTTATATAATATAATATACCTATATTATATAAGTCATCAATTGGACAAAATAGTTTCTTTCTGGCTACACCATCTTCAATGTACTTACATTTTTTTTTAATCTACACTTTACTGTTGTCCCAATACTAATCATTAATACAGTATAAGCTCACTAATTCGCTGATGCCCTCAGCTTTTAGCGCTCTACAAGCTCAATAATCAGTCATCTGATAGTTCACTATGTTCAGTAATACATTTTTTTTTTTTTTTTTTTTTTTTTTTTTTTTTTTTTTTTTTTTTTTTTAGAAGAAGAAATCTTTATTTACAATAATAATTATTTACAGCTATTTACAATTTAATATAGGGGCTATAGCAATATTGCTGAAACCCCTATATTAAATTGTAAATAGCTGTAAATAATTATTATTGTAAATAAAGATTTCTTCTTCTAAAAAAAAAAAAAAAAAAACACGAGAGATGTTCAATATACATCTATGGATTTATTGATATTTACAACACGATGCCTCGTTTTCTTGAGATATACCTTAATGTTTTTAATTCATTCAATGCAGGTATGTATGAATGTTCTCAAAAATTTTATAACATTATTAACTATTTTGAAAGTTAAAAAGGAGATATTCTCCGCTTTTTTCTATGTATTTTCAGTAATCTGACAGCTTCTATGATCCGATATTATGCTTGTTTTTATGGTATCGAATTATCAAGCTTCTACTGTATTTTTGTTTACTGTGCTCTAATTGGTAGTCAAGCGTGTACGTTATAGTTTCGTTGCTGAATGTGTAAACTGTAGCTTAATTCAACATTTGTTCACGTAAAAACGAATATCCTATTTGATAATATAATTTTGTTAATGATTAGAGTGAATTTTGTAAATTGTCTAAATATAGACGTGACCTTGTCAATGACCAAATTATTCTCTTTTGTTTTTTATACGCAATGCGTAACTGCAAAATTTGATTGATTAATTTACGCATTAGAGTAAAGAAGTAACATTAATAAATACACATAAACATTTTATACAAACAGTATGTCATCAGACCTTTTCTTTTTTTGATATTAAGAACCCTTTTGTACAAATAAAAAATAAAGCTACGCACATTATTATTATTATTCTTTAAAACAGGGAATGGAGGTCAGAAAAAAAACTGTTACCAAATACAATACAAAATTTAATATTATTGTATGTTCATTATCAAGACATATAAATTTCAAATTCCTCAAATAGCTGTGCACGACTTTTCTTTGCGCTATCTATGAATAATTAAAACAACTATTCCCTGTACATTAAAACTTGTTCCTTGTTACTGATTTAGCCTAATAACAATACTTTAGGTTTAAATATATTTGCATGAATTTTAAACAAATACTTGAGAGACAAAATTTTCAAATAAATTCCAAGTGTAAGAATATGAAGTATTTTTTCGATATTATACAAATTCGTCTTTTTTCTGAATTTAGCAAACGCTCCCAACTGTCATATTTATATGGGTTTTAGACCATATTTTCAGTTTATAACTGTTGTTAATAACAAATTGAAATGTATACTTTTATAAGATTACAATTATATGAATAATAATAATGCCATAGGAAACAATATTTCCATGTTTAGTCAGTATAATTGCCACATCAATAGTTGAACTGGCAGCGCTATAGAAAATGTAAAAAATGTGCAGTTGTATTGAAAACAGTGTAGTCTTTTCGGTGTACGTTACTCGATAAACATTGTTATTATACTTTACATCATCGGTTGACTGTTTGGTGGCACGAAGTGTTGGCCCATGTGTGGTAATGGTTGGTTGGATGAAAGTGGCCCTGCAAGATGGCTGTTCGATGACTGAGGATAAGGAGGCTGTTGACCTAGTTGTCCATAGTTTGGTATACTGCTACAAAACACAACAGCATTAATAACAGCTCAAATAGTTTTTAGCAGGGACGACGGGTTCCTGAGTAAAATTGGGTGCATAGGCACTAGTTCTCAGAATTTGAAATCGGTAACACCAATAATTTATTCACCACTTGGCTGATCTGATAATTACCCATCATCCGGTACCTACACCCAATTTAATATGGTAGAACCTCAGTTATCCGAGCACCACGTCCAATTATCCATGCCAAAACTTGGACACTTCGTCATTATTGTCTCGGAAATGCGCGCTCGCTTTTGATCATGTAATTGAGGCGACGTAACATTTATGTACAATAAACAATTGTGAAATTATATTTGTAATTTAAGAGCGTCTGTTTTTTACAATAATTAATTACACAATAATTATTCAGCTTACGATCATAGGAAATTAACTTTTAACTGAGAAATATCCAAAATAAACTTTCTCTCAAACATCAAATTAATTTTATCAAAACACTTTACAATATTACTAATGACTCATAATTTATTTTTCCTAAAAATTCGACAATTCAATACATTTCTTTATAGTTTTTACTGATAACAACTACATTTTATTCTTATGACTAATAATAACATTGAGATAGTATTTCCTAATCTTTCATTTCTAGTATGCATCAGATGTAACAGGGTCGTCTCATGTATTAAAATTTCATGATTTTAAAGAGTACACATTATTCTTCATACATAAATAAATAATGTAAACCAATTTTTTCGTTCTTATATCTTTCCTCTTCATTGCAAACAAGAATAAAAGAAATATACGTATTTTAAATGTTGAGCATAAACCACCGTGTGATGACACAGATCACACTTCTTTTTCTATAGAGAGAGATGTATATAACTAATCTGCCTCGTGGTTGATCAGTATCTATGTCATTTCAGTAGCGGAATAAAGCTTGGTTTACAATTCCGTTGAAAATATACACTTTAGGGAATTTTTTATTATAGAAAAGCATCCGAAAAATTCTCAAAAAAATTGTGTCATAATTTATTCGAAACGTAAATTCCAAAAAAAAAAAAATATATATATATATATTATATATGGGATGACCCCATTACAAGTTCACACTGAGCGCACTGTATTACATTTGCCGCTCACTTTAAATGGAAATCAGGAAGTTTACTATTCAATCTATTGTTAATAATTGACTGGTAATTTACGAAACTGACAAAAAAAAATAATATCCGATCATTTATTTTCAAAAAAGCACAAAATCCAACGTAAATAATAACTGTAATTATACCAACTGTTTAAAGAAAACGTACATAAAAAACACACACAAAAAAAAAAAAAAACTACCAATTACTTACCTTGGAGGTGGGAAATTTGGAATGCTACTACGTCTTTGTGGATCGTCGGCTTGCTGTGGCGGCTGATGGGCCGACTGCATCGGAGGTACATTCATTCGACTTCCAGAGCCCGGCTGTATCATCTGAGGTGGAGGTATAAAGTTCGGTGGCAACGACTGTGGTCCAGCCGTCGGCGGCGGCGGCATCGGACCCGGTGGCATGGAACTCGGTTGCGGCCCTTGCGGTAACATGTGTCCCGGATGAGGCAACGTTCCGTGTTGTACAGGCATATAGTGTCTGCTATCTGCTGAGTTTGGTGGCGGGAGCGTCCCATACGATGTCGGCGGTTGGAATTGTGGATTCGGCATGCCATTGTACATCTGTGAGATGTAATAATTATACTGTAAATACTAGACAGATCAATTTAGAAAAACGTGAATTTGTTATGTCAATATTTGGACTATAAAAGATAAGGAATCATTCTTCAAATTTCGCCGGCCAAACTGTATAGCTCTGTCCACTACAGATTTGCGTTCGACATCACTGTTTGCTGGACACATGTAGATTTTGCGTAAGTTTCACTTCTGGAGTGTGTAGTGTAAAATACAGACTTCTTTTTTCGATCAAATCTTAAAGGGACTGCTCGAAATGGAATTTCTTTATAACTGATAATTTCGACTTACGTTTGGCATTGGTGGACCAAAACCATATGGCATACTTTTTGGCAAAGGTTGGTACTGTGGCTCTCGCATCAGAGAATGATACAAATTTAGAGCGTCCACCAAATCGGCACTTAGTTGCGTTAACTGGGCATGTTTACGGTCGACACGTTCAAGCTCTGAATCTATTAGTGGACCCATGCGATTCACTTGATCTATAAACGAAATGTTTAATGAAAATCCATAAATAAACGTAATTAGCCTTTTATCATTGATACCAACCTTCCAGTTGTAACATTTCTTTGGTGTCTTGGAGGACATCACTTTCTGGATCAGCTTCATGTAATAAATGCAACAGCCTGTCGATTTTTTCTTCATTAATTTCTACAACTTCTGGTTCTATTTCAACTGTTTTGATATCAATTTCTTCATTAAACTGTACAGACTTCCTTTTTTCTGGTTCTAAAAAAAAAATAATAATTAAAAAACAGTATAGAACAATAAATCTCATATATATGCTACATATCTTGAAATATAATTAAAAAAATAGCGTAAACGACAAAATTTAAATCTTACTTAAAAATTGTTCTGGTTCAACAGATAAATCTGCAGTGACAAAGTTTGCCGGGAATAGACCTTCTCCTCTTTGATTATAGCCTTTCCACCAATTAGGGTCAGAGTCATCCGTGACGTGGACTAAAAACAAAACGTGTTGTTGAGAACAGGGAAAAAAAACTGACTCTTTGATGTTGACTCTGAACTCAAAAGTTGCTTACCTATTTCACCAGCTTTAAATGTAAGTTCATTATCTTCAGCAGCTTCGAAATCGTACAGTGCCCTGACTTTTCTAGCGTCTGGAGGACCACCGGCAGCCCCCGCCGTCGACGAAGCAGCTAGACTGGTCGACGGATAAAGACTAGATGTAGCACCTTTGGTTGACCGAGGGGAGCCGCCCTTATCTTTCAAAGACAATTCAATAGCTTTAGCAATATCTTCCTCTTCTTCCTGAGTTGAAACTACATTTGGATCTTTACTTAATACTGGGACTTTCTTAGTTTGCTGAAAACAAATTTTACATGCAATTTTCGGTCACAAGAAATTCACTCCAAAACTTTATGACTTCCAATTTGGATACGATTTCATTATTATTATATTATATCCTGTACCATAATTATTAAACACTAAAGACGGATATTATTTAGAATTGCCTTTGGTTTAGTTCAGGGGCGTAGCTACCGCCGTATCTGCCGTATCAATTATACGGGGCCCCCAACGTGCGTAAGCAAAAATTAATAAAAACTTCCCAATTTTTTTTTTATTTCAGAAATGACAAAAGTCAAAAAAAGCAATTTCTTTTTTTCCCGCGTAAAGCGTGCGTTCAAAAGTTGGCAACACCCTACATCGGTTATCGCGGGTTGCGGGATTTCCCCGTTTAAGTCATTTACTTCAACGGGGGAAGGGCCCCCAAACAAATTTTTATACGGGGTCCCGCCAAGGCACGCTACGCTTCTGGTTTAGTTATCCATCCGACAGATGGTGCTGCCTGTAAGATTTGCTCTTTCTTAATGCGTTATGAGTGTATCAGTTTTTTTATTATAATTTATTTAATGAACAAGACCTAAAGCATGAAAAAAAACCTTGGAGAGTTTAGTGCAGGTCAATATGTAATGAAATAAGAATGATTATAAATTAAAGAAGTAGCATACCGCTTTTGAAGCAGATGAAAATTCGATTCCTTCTTGTCGCAATTTATAAAACAATGACGGTATTAAATTTAATTGTGGATCAGTCTTAAAATCTCCTTCAGACCACTTTTGCAAAAGAATCTTCAACTCCAGTTGCACTTTTGGATGCGCACGATTCAACATTTTACGAAATTCTGTTTCGAAATCTCTTGACGCAACTTCAAGATGAAATGTTTTTCCACAGTTATTTACGCAAGCATCAAGTAACTAAAATTTCAAAATTATTTGATATTTTCGGATTGACAATCTAAGTTTTGATATTTATTCAACTGAGCTGTACTTATTCAACGACTAGGTGAGTTAATAAATTAACTGATTTCACATAAGATACAGGTTGGGTTCTTGAAAATCTACACGACTTTTAAAATATACATTCTCCGACCGCCAATAGTTTGCTGGATCCAGTTGGATTTGCTTTGACCCAGCATAAATCCCGCTGGATTTAAAATGCCGCAGGATTGCACTCTCTAGTTATATGGGATAAGGTAATAAGTAGGAGGAACGAAGCTGTCTGTAATACAGATGCGGTCGCGCGGACATACATACATGCGGACCTCTTTTATGAATGCGAATTTTTTTTATGGAAATTTCCAAAATTTTTTTATTTTATTTAATAGACAAGAACATAACATGCCTATCTTTAATAGAGCTGCAAGTCCAGGCGAAGTCAGATCGAACTGTTAGTATATCACAATGCAAGTTTCATTTTGCTATAAGTCGGTTATATCCATAGAAGAATGGTTTTGAAAAAAAGATGGATTTGATTCGTTTATGTTGAGTAAATACAGCTCTGTAGAATAAATCTAACAGTTTAAAAAAATATATTTTTTCCACTTACAGTGACGGCCTGAATAGCCACGTGTGGATCTGGATTGTTCAGCCGTCTTACGATAGATCGTAGGCAATCTTTGGAATTCTGTGGAGAACTACCGACTTTATCACAAATATCCATTATAACACTCCAATCTTCAGCCGTGTTCTTTTCACTAGTAGCTTTTTCTGTTGAAAGTATTTAAATAACAAAATGTACTAACAGAAACGTTTAATGTCAAAAATAGACTCTGATGACCTCAGTTGTTGAGCGTCTATTATCTACAATCTCTCTCAATGACAAAATGTAAAAAGTAACTTCCTATGCGAACTCCGACCGTTTAACTTTTGCGTTCAATATTTAACGCTATAGCATAAGTATGACAACGAAAAACAAATCATATATTATTCTATAAATGTCAACTTATAACATTTAGGATGTAGATTTTGAGTAAGCTCCACTTCTGTAGTATGTAGTGTAAGCGACATATCACTGTTTGCTGGATTGCGTTTACACAATTAACAAACTGAAGTTCCAGGTCACTAGCTAGTAACTGGCAGATTTTCAGTAAGTTTCACGTCTAGTGTGTGTAGTGTACACTACACAGCCTTATAACTAAACTCAATTTTATTGTGCAGCCTTTGAGTATTGCATAAGAAGTTACACTTCCTCACAGTGTCACGACATCCATTATCTTTTATATTAACTTTGATCTTTTCAAAAATGTAAGCAAAATTTAAAAAAAGAGTACAAGTATTAAATAATTGTTGGACATGGTTTTAGTGGTGGGTCGTTGACAATTTTAGCATTAACGAAACAAAACCGTAACATCTGCCACGTCAACTAATTGAAAAATTAGTTGATTTTGTTAGCTAGTGTACCAAAGAACGATAGGCTAAATCGTTGCGACTTCAGATTAAGTCGCGAAAAATTGTTTGTATTTCGTACATTAGATCCATATTACATTAATTTTCAATACAAAGTACACAGATGTACCACACACATACAAATAACTGCCGTTCAATTGTTCTCTAAGACCAATGACAATTCTAGAAACAAAGGGAGACAAGTACATGTATTACTCGTGTGTCGGTTTTGCGTTATGTTACCGAAAAAGAGGTAGTTGATTCGTCATCTAGTTAATTATAATAACAGAAACAATTGTTTTGTTGACGAACGATTAGCAGTTAATTTAACTAGTTCGTTGAAACAATGCACACCACTAACACGGCTTCTAGGGAGAAGTCATGTCACAAATATTGTGGCGATGGAGGTGGCATTAAATATGCCTTGTGGTAAGAACTATTACCGATATCGTCTTCTACTGGAGTATTCTATTTCTGTTTGTGTCTGTTGTTACAATTTGAAGTTTGAATGGCTAGCAGTTAAATTTTTTTATACAGGAATTACATTTCGATCTCTTCCAACGTTAATAAGTGTCTTATATTTCATATACATCTGCTATTTAATGAATTAATACACCTGTAGCAGAAAATCTTACTGCAAAATAAAACACGACAAACGCTTTCTCAGGGTAACTTGAAATATTTTCTCTGAATTTTTTTAAAATTAAAATGATATGGCCAAATGTGATTTTTATAAGGAACTAGTTTTGATTAAAAATCTAACATTTATTTTATTTTTGGACAACTAGTTACGTCAGCTAATTTTCGTTTACATGATGTTTTATTTCGAACTGTCTCCCAACACAAAAAAATGTCTTCAGAAAATGTACCAGTCCGTAACACCTGACACACAACCTGAAAAAGCTTACAGGAAAGACTTGTATATCAACTACAACATTTTTATAAAAACATTGCATGTGTATTACGTTTGTATTTTAGTAACACAAAGCTAAGAGCAAAAATATTTTTTCCTTAGCATGCACCCGTTCTTATTATTATGAATATGTACACGATATAAGTTCCATACGCAATAGTCAAAACAAATATATCAAAATTACATATACTAAAGCGAGAGGTTAAGAAATGTCAAATAAATAGCAGATTCTTTATCGCTTTGTTTTCCGTGAGTTTCAGGGACTCCGGGTAAATGTACTCAATATTGTGATTAAACACTTACCGACGTCAGCATCAAAAGGTGATGAAGATGTTCCAAACAGTCCCATTTTTTCTTGTCGATTTTGTAATTTTATTAAAAGAAGTATTGCACTTGATTAGTTAAAATAGGCTACCTTATCATGTTTTACAAATTTAATTTGTGATGACTAATAAGTGTCTTCGCCTGATCAGAATGACATTTCACAAATAAGTAGAGCCAACTATAAAAAATTGTTGCGAATAATTACGTTTCGGAATATTATCTACACCTGTGGCAGTAAAAAACCAGTGACAATCAAACTTCAACAAAGAATGGAATTTTTTAAAACAATCCAAATAAAAAGTCATACATTGGGTTATAAACTATTAGTTTAATAAGACTTTTTTGTGGATGCTAACAAAAGTGAATACCTTGTCAATTATCAATAGACCAGATAATAAATTATTATTTGCATATGTATAAAAAACATAATATTTACACATTTAAGGATGATTACATACACATCGGAAAGTAATTTTCAACAATTGCATTTTTTTAAATAAAAATATCAAATTTTTACCAATCATTTACCAAATCTGATATTACAATTTTGATAATTCCATAAATAATTTGTTAAAACCAGTCAGATACTAACGTTAGCAACATATTTAAAGAATCATTGATATCCATCACTTTTTATTTTCAATTTAAAAAAAAAAATTTGGTACGAAAGTTACGTCAGCCGGCCAAGAACTACGTAAAGCAGCGACTGCACAATGAACTACAAATCTTCGTAGAAATATTCCACTGGCATACACATGATCGCCCGAGCAGTCGCGACACTGAGAGCAGTCAGCAGCACGGCCGACTGTTCGAACAATTGACAATGATTGCTTGAGAGGTTCGTTTATGTTGTTCGACGATTAACTGCTCAAGCAGTCTGTGTACGACCGGCCTTAAATATTCCAAATTTTACTTTAAATCAACCAAATAAAGATAGTGATAGATATACATTATGACGTAAAAAGTAATTATCGAATGTTTAAAAAATTGATATTTATTTTAATTCACAATGAATACTTGATAAACAATTTTCATATTTACGGTACCAAAATTACGTCCAGTTAAATACGATAAAATTGTGAATATTTGGAATGAAGTTTTCAGACATTTACGTATAAAAATGTTATGCATTTTATTCTGACTAAAATCACAACCAAAATACATTAACTATTTAAAGCAGTAAAATTTTCACTTTTTTACGCGCTAAGCCCAAGATGATTGTGAAGTTTATGTATTTAATTTATATTTTCACACCAGAAAGAAGATAATGATCATTTAGCTAAGTAATAATTATTGTAAAATTCATTTTTTTTAGAATTTCACAAAAAATGGAACATGACCTATTTTTTTTTTAAATTATAAAGTTTAACTTATACGTTTTTCGTTTTATGGAAATTCTATTTTCTATTAACGCCGAGGCTCAGTTTTCCAGTTACAATATTTGAATTAATTTCGAAATCAAAACAAAAATGCTACCTTAGGGACCGTATGTACCTCATGAAACGTTAAAATAAACTGTAGCTTTGCTGTTATTCTTAAAAAAATGGGGCCAAATTTTTATTGCAAACTTATCATTAATAGTCTTTTGTAACGAATGAAATGACAGCTTGTATCTGACCTACACATTTTGAATAAGGTTATTTTTTGCAGAATACTTAAGCTAAAACAAGGGGTAAGTATTTTGACGATCCCGAGCACAATCTGATAAACATTACAAACAAATAATTATCATTTTAATTCTGTTTTTTTGAGACTGCAATACTGAGAGCTTAGTGTGTTCTTACTGAGCATATGTGGTAATCCGTCGTTACGTACCCGATAATTAAAACCGGTCCAAGTAAGTACATACATCTCTTAAGCCGTAAGCGAAAAATTGAGCCTTCTGTAAACTGAACTATAAACTTTACAAAGAAGTCAACGGCTTTATTAATATATAAAAAATTATTTAATTTGTTTGATAAAATAAGCTTTGTTCGTGTTGCCTAAACTTTGAGAGAAGTGAATGACAGGTTTCTCTGTGTACACTGACCCTGTCCACGTTATTTGGTTCGCTCAACGATTCCAAACTGTCCGTAAGCTGACGACGCCCATGCGATCACTTTTAAGCAAATGCGCATGCGTTGTTAGTTTGCGGATAGTTTGGGATCGTTGTGCTAAGAGAGCTAATAATTCACTGTTCGCGCTGCAAGTTAAGAAATTTAATGTACCACAAATGTACACTAATAATCAATCAATTATTTGACCTTTAGATCAATAACCAACAGCGTGAAAGGATATTTTTATCCAATGAAAAGACAAAATTTCGTCATTTTAGAATTTTTTTACATCTGTTAGACGCGTAAAAACAGACACTAATTACACTTTCCTGTATTCTTATAAGTGTACACTACACTCGATTGCACATTTGTGTAAAGAGAACAAAGCTTTATTCTTATAGTATTTTACTACAGTAACTAGAGCTATTAACGTGCTAATGAAATGTCATGAAGACATTTTACATTGCTCTTTTGAGATTTTAAATTGCCTTGAAGACATCAACAATCGGCAGTTGGTATCTACAGAAGTCCAGATAAATTACACAATAATTTGATAGTGAATTGTACATTACGAATAAAAAATAAATGTAATCCTGCAATCAAGCAAATTGAACAAAGAAGTGTTGTTTTTATGACTAAATTATTTCAACACATACTAAAAAAATAAATCGTTTTCAAAACAGCTTTATTAATATTATAATTAAAAACAAATGTATTGCAGTTCACATTACAAAAAAACTAGTAAAAATAAAATATGGAAAAGAAGATTAATTTAATGTAAAATACATTATCATTTGTTTGATTACGAAGAGAATAATATAAATCTGACTGGTTTCGTTTGTTTCGGTACATTAAGTTTACACATCTTTTTTGGATTAAATGAATAATATACTGTAAACACCTGTGCAATACGTACAACGAAAAAAAAATACTTGGCATATGATATTATTCTTTCCATATTCAAAGACATTGTTAATTATGTGGTCAACTCGACACTGAAGCACCGTCAATATATTTGCAAAACACAATTATACATCTTTATTAATAAATATTAACTAATGAGATTTTCTTAATTCATTAATAATTAAATTATTAGTTTTTAATAATAGTCATTTTACAATTTATATTAATTAGACTATGTCAGAATATGTAATTCTTTTTGCATTTTACAATATATTTTTAAAAACTCAATTATAAGGCCATCACACATTTTTTAATAATTATGCACATGCATTTTAATTTTTTATATTACAAATATTATCCCTTTTGTTATAAAAACAACAATAAACAGTTTGACTGCCAAAGAAAACAAAAAAAGACCGTTTGTTGTCATGCAAAGTTTAGGGGACAGAACGATTTACTAGAAAAAAGGTTTTAAACTATTTTGACGATTTAGCTTAAATATGTAACCGGCCTGTTTCGGCGAATATTTAATTGCCTGATGTATACCTGAAGTTAAAATTAGCATCGTCAAATTACTGAAAATTATCACTGGCATTAAAAAGAGGTTAACAATTTAGGCATAACGCAACTGATTCACCGTCAGCAGAAACATTATAAAAACATTGTATCAAAAACAAAATAGTGTGTTGATACAATGTTGGCAAAGATATGAAATTTACTTTGAACATTAGACTAGTAAAAAGTAGCAATGCGACGTTCTGTCAGCAGTCCTATTTATAATTATTATAAATTAATAAAATTTAGTTTTAATATAATACAACTTTCTCGGAAAAAGATTGTTTTTCATAACTCGATGTCATATTTGAAATAATCAAACAATGTTATCACAAATTTTGTCGAAAATACTTCGCATAACGACAAATAAAAAACGTGTAACTTTTTAATAGGTTAGAGAAAACTCAATATCGGGTTACTGATTTTATGTCTGCCTCTGAAGCTTTCCAACTACGTTTAATAAAAAATAGAGAGCAGTTTGAAATGAAAAAAAAAAAAGTAACAGTTTTGTCAATAATAAAACGAATTTCTATGCAACTGTATTCTGTTTAATTTAAAGAATCACTGTTATAGTTGTTTGGTATTAAGTAAAAAAATATAATAAAATTAATCACATTAATAATATGAATTATTGACATCGTATCAATTATTAAAGTAAAAAATAATGTTGCATTCAGTTGTTACAGTAAAAACAAAAGACAAAAAGAAAACAAAAGCAAACCTCACCAATCAATTCTACTTTTTTTTTTTGTAAAAATAAACAAATGCCTAACTAAAATCAAAGCAACCAATGGCCAATATCTTGTTTCCTTTTACTCCTCTGTAGTGTATTTGTAACTAACTGACGAAACAAATAATAGTTAATACGTAATTTACCACATTATTGATTAAATGACTGGAATAATTGTAACAATGAATGCTGACAATGATAACGTTGCCTGAGATACAAAATAAAACATGAAGCGGTACTAGATGACGAGTGCCATATCTTTTTTATTTGGTAAGTTCACCTTTTTACCTTGCCAAAGTGAATTATGGATCGTAAAGGCATCGATGGTCACTGTCAGGTGTTTGGTGTGCACTTGCGAGAAACACTTTCCTCCCGAATTATATCTGCAATTTTCATTCACTTGTTTTAATACTCTGTCTTCACCAATATTGTATTATTAAAATTGCAGTCTCAAAAGGTAAATTCTGTTTTTGAGAGAAAAGGTCGTAAAATGACGAACTTCGAAATATGTAAATCATTAGAACAGTTCAAGAAATAAAACTCGCACTCATAGCAACTAGAAGAACACATTTTACCTCGTTCATGAATGACGTCAGCTGGCAGATCATTCATATTTTTATCAATTGACAGTTTGCTGGATGACGTCATTCCCCACTACTATCCAACGGAACTACTAAATATTAAAATACTGTCATATTTTTCACATATTATGTGAAAAATATGACAGTATTTTAATATTTTGCACGTGTGAAATAGTATTTTATACATATTATGTAAAATACCATTTTTGCATATTAAATATGCAAAAATGGTATTTTACATAATATGTATAAAATCCTATTTCACACGTGCAAAAAATACGAGGCATTTTTATAGTAAATATCCAAATAAAAATACACAAACAAAAGACAAAATAATTTTAAAAGTAGTACAACAAAATCAAAAATGTACTAAGTTATCTGACACCTACTTCAAAACTGTCCCAGCGTTTAACCATTTGTAAAATGAAGCATTTGTTTGACCTTTTCTTGCTTGAAATAGTATAATATCAATAACAAAATCCGTTACTTACTTGAAAAATTTATCGAACATTCTATCGTTGACTTGTTTGGGTCCGGTACCATATAATTTGGATACTTCTTCTCTATCTGGACAATATGAATATAACGCACGAAACTGGCATCCAGCGTCTCGGAAAAGAATAAGGAAATGCTTGCTTTCACTTCTTGCTATTTCTTCTAAAACCCGTCGCTTCGCATCACGATTTACCACACCGGGGAATACGCAATATTCCACCGCGTTTAACATTATGCCTCGATTAGATTTAGTCGCTGGCTGTTTATATAACCGTGGACCTGGTAACATGTACAAGTAATTAACATATGCTTAAGAACTACAATTACTCACAGCTGCACTCAATTGTTACAAACAAATGAACTATTGAGTTCAGTTGTTACAAACAAGTGAACTGTTGAGTTCTGTTGTTACAAAACAAATGTATTGTAACACAATGTTGCCAACCTGAATAATCCATCATAGAGCTAGGGGTAGAACTAATATCACTGCATCCATCGTCAAACACTCTGCGTTTGGTCATCAAACCAGGTGGCAAACTACCAGGTCCCGACGGTGAAGGTAGGTGTCGCATAGGTCCCATTCCAGGCGATGGCGCGCGTCTTGGCGGAGTAGCTCTACCGAGACCTGAATCCGTATCTCCGTATCTGTACACCATGCTATCCTGATCGCTACTCGATCCTGCGTGTGGAACAAAGTCGTAAGTTACACTTAAAATACCTTCCACAAAACTAAAGCAAATCAATAGTATTCCCGATTTTCAATCACATGCTTGATTAAAGCAATCTATTTTCTAGCACCATAGTCAAAGCAGAGCAGCGCAGCTAAGGAGAAAAAAGCAGTGTGAATTATCTGTACCACCATTTTTTACCAACGTATTTCCCAAAATGTTCGCGGATAATTGTTGTTATCAGACCTACACCTATTTGAAATGCCATTAGACTTAAATATTTTAAAAATATATTATCATTTATTTATATTATTATTATTATATTACTAAATAAATTGAAACTACATTTAATATTTTGTAATTATATATAAATCTGATCTAAGATCATACGAGATTTCTAATTCAAAACGATTTCAAGAATAAGACATCGAAATTAAGACATCGGTCGCTAAATGCTCTGATTTTGAACTTTATTAGACAGAATTAAAAATTGCAAATCAAAAGAAAACTTTCAAAATTCAGTAAAATTTTTCACAATTTGCATTTATTAGTAGACTGTAAACAAAATTAATAAGATTAGCACATTAAAATATTTTTTACAGAAAAACCAAATAAAATATGTCAATTAAGTATTTTAATATTAAGGTTGCATTTATAGAAAGTGTTAATAGTGTAAAGTGTCGAAGTCAAGAATAAGTAATTTAAAGAAATTCTTAACTCCTAGTGTGTAGACTTTCATGGCCGGCATTGTTCCAGATCTTCTTGGTTTCTGGGCTAGTGTACCGTGGTTCATTAGTAATTCTACCTGCCGTTTCGTATACAATTGCGGTAGGTACTAAAAAGGCGGTGTGACAACGAGCGAAGTGACCTTGACGATTTACAGGCAAGTGTGTGTGTGTGAGAAGATCGCCTTTGATAATATCTACCGCAGTTGTAGACGAAACGTCAGGTAGAAATATCAATAGACCACGACTTACAAGTTCGAAAACCAAGGTTTGGATTTGAAATTTTGAACTGTCAGTTTTAACACTTTTCACGACAGTCAGCGGTTGTCGTTTATTCAACGGAACGAAGCTTATCTATTTTAACTCCCTGATCGTAAACAACAAACAGTACAGAAAACTGATACCGAATCTTTATTTTCTTTTCTCCTCAGTTGTAACGTCTGAACATTCTATTCTATGACCAAGTTTAATTGCAATTATACTTTTCTCTGTATTCTACTATGTACAAATCAACTAGCCTTTTTTGATGACTTTTAGGTATCACATATTTACAAAATTTTTTTAAGTATAAGCTAGAAAAATCATTGCAATTCAGTTGTTGTACCGCGAACTGTGATACGTATTATTTTTCAAGTAATCACTTAATTAAAACATTTTGTATAATTTCAGTACAGCGAAGTATTAACTAGAATTGGTATTATTCATCGATATATCAATAATGGCGCTATGAGTAATAGTAACTCGTACTAAAAGCAATGCACTGCACACACCACTCTAAATAAACGGTTAAGGACGCCTCTCTCCGATTTCTACTGACACTGACAGATTTTAAAGTATATTCTTAAGGTGACTTATCCCTCAAATTGTACAATATGCCCTCGGGAAATTTCAAGCTGTGGTCGCAAAATTCCTTTTATTACTGTTTTTATTGGTTCTGATTTCACAAAATGTGGCTTGCTGCTTAAAAATTTCAAAAAACATATATTTTTGCTTTAAAAATTGAATAAGAAAGTAATATTCGTCACGAGATTTCGAATTACGGGAAGGCAAATTAATAATTTGAAGTTTTTTCTTTATAAACGTATGTTAAAAACACTAATAAATATATACCCACAAAACACCAAACCGTATCGAAAAACTCTCGACGTACGTTTCGCCAACCAAGTTGGCATCATCAGGAGATGATTAAATTTAATCATCTCCTGATGATGCCAACTTGGTTGGCGAAACGTACGTCGAGAGTTTTTCGATACGGTTTGGTGTTTTGTGGGTATATATTTATTTCGTATTTTCACACCAAAGGTTCCATCACTCTTCTTGGTTAAAAACACTGACAAATTTGGCTTGCTCAATAATTTTTTTCAAATTTTATTTTTTCTGCACAAAAATTTGTGTAAAACTTATGCTAATTTTCTCGTTTTTTATCTGATTTTAAATCGTTTATTTAGAACAAATAAACTGTAAAAACTTGGGTAAAAGTCATATGGGAAGAATGGTGCATATTTTTAGTTTATTTTGAAATATTATAATAGAGATTTTCGAAACGCGAGTAATTGCATTTTATCAGTGCATATTCTATTTATATTTATATTATAAGGAAAAAAATTTGGATACCATGTCCAGTTCTGGACAATAGCTAGATATCGAATACTTTTAAAAAATTATCACTTGCTAATTATTTCGTCACTGAATAATTAATATGAACGTACACATTATGACTATTAGTTGTTGTATTTTAAAACTTAATAAAATTAAAGACTAATTACTTTTATATTGATAATCGATAAATAATATATTCCTTTTAGTATCACCTTCGATTGCAATTATTGTAACAGACTATCTAGTAACGGATTCGTGCACTCGATAGCAGCAGTTAACAGATTCATGATTCAACGCCTCTAGCGATGAAAATCCTACAATTCTAAAATTGCTATCGGTAATTCTTATAATTAAACGCATCGTTCAGCCCTAGTGTAAAGTAATAAAAAACGTTTATCTTACTTTTCGTTCGATGCAGTCATAAACAAATGAAACAAATCCAAACACATGAAGAACATTTAAATGTATCAGCATAGCAATATAGACTTTTACATTCTTAACTTTAACAGTTGGTCTGTGTTAAGCAATGAGGCAAGTCACCATTTGCAGTTTAGGTCGTTTCGTTAAAAGCTTATAATATGTATCGCACCAACACTCGATATCTGATATGACTTCATTTGTTTTCAACTAAAACAAAAAACTAATGCTCGGTTTACGATACGACCTCCAGTTTTAAATGCAAATTTAAGAATGCCATTTGTTTTCAACCAAATGGAAAACCGAGCATTATTTTTTTGTTTTTTATTCTAGTCATGAGTGTTCAATTTCCTCAAAAGCTGTCAACAATGTCTAAACATAACCTATAAATTTGATTGTAATAAAAACAAAATGGAGAGATCCACATGAAACTATTATGCAAAAAAAACAGATTTAGTCACTTTTTGGACACTTTGAACTCAAAAAATAAATGCTTATGTGTATTTTTTTGCTCGAAATACAAATGGTGTCTAGCTCCATTTGATTATACGTGACTATTCTATACAGTCAACTGTTTATCTTACAAATATAAAAGTCTATCAAATAAAAACGATCGCCCGACACCTCTGGCACCAATATGAAAAAGACAAATAAAATAAACACTTCACCGATGTAAAAAAAAATATGAATGAATGACACCAACGCAATATAGTGAGACACCAATAATTAAACCAGCACAAATTCCATGATACAATCCAGAGAGTTGGTGGTTATCTTACCGCAGAGATTCATCATGGAATTAGATTTGCGACCAGCTCTAAAGTTCTGATAAGTGGGGTATTTAGGTCTGCCTCTAACCTGTCCAGCCTCGTGGACATTTTCTGAAAACACATAAGCGCAATACGACACACACAATAACAGCTGTTTACAGGCCAATACAAACGATATAAATGCACATTGAACAGTTCAATTCGCTAAATCAAATAAGTCAACGGAACGAAATGGAAATCCTGAATGGAAATTCGGAGAGATATTTTTGCATTACAATTTACGGCATCGAAAGAGTATTAAGTTATTAACAAACAATTGCTTGTCAATATGGCATCAGTAGACCGCGATTCAGATGTTTGATCTTTTCCTAATGCATAAATTAACGTCCTGTATTTAATGTGTAGGTCGCTGAAGTATCTTTTTACTGACTGGTCAATTTTTCTTTATATGTAGTTTGGCATTAAGTTCGCTGTGAAAAATAAGATGTTTTCTTTTTCAAAGCCAGTAATAGAAAATATCAATACCAGTCATGAACAAATTCGACCTGAAAAAAATGTTTAAGAAAAGAAAGAAATGACTTCTTTGTAAAGAAAATTGAGCTGTTTAACTGATAATTTATACGTTTAATGAAAAGCTGAAATAAAAACAAAATTACAATGAAAAACAAAACAAACTCTTCTATACAGCAGCAAAGCCATAAAACAAGTCAGCGATGTCTAAAACGAGCTAAAATATAACGACTGGTGCTTTAATAAACAGGAATTAAAAGAAAATGTGCTCAATGAAAAAAAAAACAACTTAACTAAATAATAATTGGAAAAAAGATACTACTAAAAATGTTTAGATTTTATTTAGGTTTTTAAATTAAAGACAGACTTTACAGTTAGAGAATTTTCAAATAAAAAAAAAATTTTTTTAACTATGATCAACCTACAGGTAACCTATTTGTATTACTCTAACAAGTAAAGTCACTAATAGAGGGTTTATAGCTCTAGTGGAATTTGTTGATAACAATAGGGTATCTGGGGCGCCATTTAGTCATCATAAAGAGTTTACTTGTCAAGAGATAACGTTGATATTGTTTAAACATGTTTGCTATACTCGCTAATTAAATAAAATCCAAATTTATAAAAACTTTGTAGGAAATATTTTTGCATCTACCAGCACAAAAACATTCTCATATTACTTTAATTTCTTTTAAGAAATCTGTGTATAAAAGTAAAATTACAAATTTCTTCACTGCTAATTTTGAACTTTTTCGTTTGCTATTAACGGCTAAAACGCTAGATTTTTCGACTTAAGCCCTTTATATCTGGCACCACAGATTTATGTGTTGATCTATAGAAAAATATTCTCTATAAAGTATTACACATTTTAAACCTGTTTATACGCCGGCGTAGAATAAAAACTATATTCATATACATAAAAAATTATTCACGTCAAATGCTGTGTTTATTATCGAGTAATATTTACTATTAAATAATTATCGATGGCATCGAACACCCAATTATTGTCAACAAATAGTTTCCCTACATGAAATGTCTAACAATGAGCGATGACCAAAATTAATGTCATTCAAATAAACATGGAATGCCGAGACATGCAATGAATGTAATGTTACAAACCTCTAGAGGTTTTGTAAGAGGCCCGTCTGCCGAGTGTTTGATTGGCACTGCGGCATGGAGAAGCGCCTCGGCCATCGTCGGGGGAATCTGTAATGTGATGCGACCGTTTACACCAAATGCGTTCATTCACACAAAAGCTATGTTTTTCCGTTTGGAAAAAATCCAATACAAAACACGCGATGTAAACATTAATGAGATTAATCTGCATCCGAAATGTTCTAACCTAAAAATGTTCACTGTCTTTTGTTTTTTAAATCGACGCATTATACTAACGAATTAGAACACTTGATTCTTTCAAAATAAGAAAGTAAACATTTTTTGTGTTCCACGCAAACGAAATCACTTTGATGTTCACTCATCCGTCGGTCAAAAGCGATTTTTTCAGTTAATTATCGTCATGTGGACCCACCTGTATTCACTGCATACAAAATTCATAAAAACTAACAATGTAAGCGATTCGCATGCATTCATTTCTTGAATTGATATGACAAATGAAAAAGTGAATAGTATACTGTGACCAGGGAAAGTACGCCTGTTGAAGGAATGCACCATAGCATAATATGCTTTTGCAGAATTTTCGTTGGCACATGTGAGCTGACTCCCTTTCTCCTCAGACTTCCTTCCCCGAGCGCAGTAATGGGACATATTTCTGATGTATAGCGACATTATGTTAAAATGAATGATAGCTAGCTTTAACGGTTACACAAGTTATAAAATCATTACGCATGAGATATATATGGCATTTTTTGTCATATCCCCTATAAAATAGCTGTTTTTCACTGAATTTTTAGTATATTTCCAACATTTTTGACAGTTCAATTGTGCAGCAAAATAAAAATTACTACTCACACCTACTTTTTTACAGACATACTTCAAATGGTTATTGAGCTGTGCTAATGTACTACTGCGCATAAAAACTGACATGAAAGAGAAAGCGATTAACACGGTATATGTATGTCTCTTTGTTACCTGTCTTATTGCATGTTATTGGACAAACACGGAATGGCTATCGCAATTATCGCTATCTCCTTCTGTCATTTTGCTCGCGCAGCCCAGACTAGCAATCCATATCGACATCTTATTTCTAATGGTAGGTCGTAGGCAGTTTATGAAAATTACTATTGAAATAGCTAGATTGCTTACTTTTGTTTTTCATCACACCATTAGTGCGTTATGGAAAGCAGCTATTTAATACGGAGAATGACAAATATATTTCCCTAACGTAAAATATGTTCTGCTTCAGTTGCTTACATTAATTTTTAATCTTATATTGTGAACTTTCAAGTAAATTCTAGTACATAAATAAAAAAAATAAAAATATGATTGAATAAAAAATAATTCGGTGAACTTTTAAACTAAATGGGGACTTAACATTTATTTAGTTGGAATAGCCTCTGAATAGTTATAAGAATTCATACAAAGTATAAAAAAACAATGAAAAAAAAAATAATCACCTCTATGAAGTGCACCAGCATCGGCCAAACTGTCGTGAGAGCCTCTGTAATAGTCCCTGCGCATTGATGAGGGGTTGTATGTATTTGCTAAAAAGCCAAATAAAAATAAAAGCAACTCAACACATCAAACTAACTCTGCTGTAACTCTGCTTTTTTTTTTATTTTTTTCCATTTCATTTTTTTTTTATTTAAACGGATCTCAATGCTGCAAAAACTAAAAACTAGAAAAATTCGTACGTCACACTTGCTTAATAAATGTTCCGTTTCACCCGAAACAAAAAAATATGTCATTCGAGAAAAAAGCAGAGTTTAAAAATAAGCGACATTAAATGTGATTTATAAAAACATAATATCAAATCACATGCAAATATTAAACAATTAAAAACACTATTTTTACATTAAATAAAAACGTTACAATGAAAATAAAAGTTTCACTAAAACCGTTTATAACTATTTTTAACAAGAGTAAATCTGGATGCGTGATTAAAAATACATCAGATAAAAAATGCGACAAAAACTATTTTAATAATTCTTTCAATTAAAGAAACACTTAAAACAAGAATATCTTGTACGGTGTTAAGTAGCCTATGATATTTTAGCTTTGTAAACAATCAATTAATTAACGAGTGATCTTAGTAATAAAACATCAAACAAAAACCAAACATTTTTAAACATTAACGAGCGATTGTACGTACCTGTAAGATTAGACGTGGACCCTTTTTTGCCTCGCGACGGTGTCAACATTCCTTCGGCCATTTCCACACTGCCGCTGTCTATGTGTATTGTCTTGGGTCTGGGTCGACCAGTAGAGTGTTTGCCTCGAAGTTTAGCAGCTGCCGGTTTCATTGAGCCCATTAATTCAGATCGATCTAAAATCTTACCCTGCAATCGAAAGAACATTAATTTTCTCTCTAGTGGGAAAATGATAAAAAGTCACGCTGCAAATTTTGTTTGAAAAATTTTTAATGTGTATGCTGATATTTTTATGTTACGACGGTTATTTTATGAGAAAATAGTTATTCTGTTGTTATTTTCATGATAAAAACGTCCGTTTTTTACATAAACTAGATTTAATCATCTCCTGATGATGCCAACTTGGTTGGCGAAACGTACGTCGAGAGTTTTTCGATACGGTTTGGTGTTTTGTGGGTATATATTTATTTCATATAAACTAAAAAAACAACTACTTAATTTGAAAAACTTGAACAAAAACGTTAGAGCTATAAATGAATGCAATGTTACTCAAAGAAATTATAGAATAAATATTTATGTTTATGTAACTAATAAATTACTTGAGACCAATAAATAAAAGACATTCTCCAATGTTGTTAAAAACTGACTAACGAAATTTAAAAGAATTAATAACACGTAAAAATAATAAAAGACAAATAAAAAAGAAGTTAACAAAGGAAGTGTGCTGTTAGCATAAGCCAAAAATAGAAAATGTCTATTTCTTGTCGCATCTGAGTAATATGTATTTTTTTATTTGTAAGAAGAAACCTAAAAACACATGTTTACAATAATGAAAACCAAACATCTTTCAAGCTGTCATCTTTTGAAATAATAAACTCTACTTTACTGAAATAATTCTTTAACAACTATGTGATGAAACCAGAGAAAAACAAAACATCCTGCTTTATGTACAGTTTAATGACTACATAAACTGTCTTTTGTTTTTGTTTTCTAGTTTGTGACAGTCTTTTATTTATTTGCACACGATCTGTATTTACAGTTTATGAATGCAAAAAAATACTAAAAGTTGTTGTTAAATTCAGATGCTAATGTGACATTCATTATTTTAAAATTTGTTCGTAAAAAAGCAAAACATAGAAAGATTTAATGTTAAAATTATTTTTAGTTTTCAACATAACTGGGGTGTCAGCAAAATTTTACAAAAGCAACTTTTTCAGTAAAAAATCCATTTGCGATCTAAAATTGAGGCAAAAGAAAAGTTTTCTATAAAATATTCCGCATTTACTAGTGAAGTACGTTTTGAATTTAAGTTTAGAAATTGCAAGGAAACTTTACAGATTAAAAAAAATCAAACTACTGTACCTCTCTTTCCGCTTCTTCGATGGCCTTTTTAAGTTTATATTGTTCGAGTATGGCTGCGCGCCTCTGCGCTTGTTCTTCCCGTTTGCGCAATCGTTCTTCCTCTTTCGCTTTTTCCCGTTCCCGTCTCGCAGCGCTTTCCGCTTCCTTCCGCGCCTTAGCTTCTTCTTGCTGTTGCCGTCTTTGCAGAGACAAAAGCATAATGCGTTCTTTTTTGCGTTCCATTTCGTCTAACGAGTTCTGAAACAGATATTAATAATCACTAAACAGTTTTTACCTCGCTTTATAAATGATAAGCTGTCGATTGTGGTGACAAAAATAATACGATTTGATTTAATAATTCAAAGATATTTTTGCAGTATACCGTACAGCAAAGTTTCCGAAACATTTTCACCTACGGATCCCTTAAAAATTAGCAAAATTATCACTAACCCCCCTTGATATAACTCAAGAGTAATTTATAAAAAAAAATGTTCAAGGTAGTTGTCGTGGTACAATATTGTCAAAAAGTTATAGATTATACGCGCCACAAAAGTATACTAGCTTGTAGCTAAGTGATCCATAATTTGTACGCAAGACTGTACCCGTGGGAACGTAACCCATACAGTATTCATATGCATGTATACTTTTCTATAAATTGTTGAACTTTAAACCGTTATTTATAAATAATTAGACGGTCAAAAATTTTTTCTTATTTTTTTTTTAAACTCATAACAAATGCATTGAAAGACTGTCAGTTTTTGGAAAGTTTCTGACAGTTAGTTCTTTTTTTATAAATAAGAAACTGCTTCAGAACTACAGAGATCATATACAATCAATGTTAATGATCTAATTTTTAAATGAATTTATCTCGGATTATATACGGTCGATCTACTTCAAATTTTCAGGGTAATTGTATTATCATGTCCTTAATAAGTATACAAAAATTAAGAATTTTCTGACGGTGTGCCTTAGCCATGACAACTACCTTAAGTGAAATTTCTTTGCGCACGGTAAAGGGAAATTGATTCACTGATGAAAAACAAGTAACATTAGATGTATTTGCTACATTATTGGTAGTGTAGGTAACTCGAAGAAATTTACACTGAAGGCGTATCAAAAGTGTAAACTGTTGGTAAACTTGCAAACACTACATTACGTTTCACTATAAACGATTTTTAGAGAGAACTAGCTGCAACAATGAACTTGTACCAATGACACTTACAGGATCGGGGCTATCATTAGGTATAACGATAGCCGAAGGACTCTTGTCTCTGCTCGTAGACCTTCTGTCTGCAATCGGAGTCTTCTGTTGTGCGCCCGTCTCAGACGATTCTTGCCTATATCTTTCGCTTAAAGTCTGTTTCTCTTCATGTTTCTGCGGCACCCTTTCTAACGGTTCTCTTCCGCCGAGATTCCTATATATCTGTCTTTCATTTTCGCTTAAAGACTGCTCGGCTCTCTTTGGCACAATTACATCGTCTTCCGTAAACGTTCGTTCTTTCTTCGGCGAACTGCGTTTGACCCTCAATGGCGGTTTCGGCCGTTTTGGTTGTTCGTTATCGAACGAAATGTAAAAACCTTTCTCGCTTGTGTTCGGTTCGCTCGACGGTGCTGGAGATTTTGGCTGGCCAAGGTTGGGCGATTCAGTGATGTCTCGTTGCTGTTGCTGATGGAATGAATTGCGGGAAATACTCGGTCGTGTCGGTGACGGAATGCGATATGTTCTACTACCAGACGTAATATTTAACCTAGAATTAACACATTTATTATTTATTTTATGTAGAGCCCAAGGCTTTGAGAATCATTTATATCTGTTAAGAACATATTTACAATAGTAAGAAATTAGGGCTACTACTATCAGGAATTTTATTTCACAGACCGCGCTCAAGCAGCTTGAAAATTTCACATTGTATTCTAACTGTTTGTGATTTAATAGCTTCGATTGTAAACCTTTTCTAACACTTACTTATTTAATCCTTCCGATAATGCATCATCGGAATTTCCAATAAACGATATGTTTTGCGGTTCCATATCATCGACAGATGGCATAGGTACTGGTGCTCCGCTGGCCGTAGACGGTTGCCCTAAGTGATGAATTGCGCTTTGACTACGATTTAACGTCCTGTCCTGTAATTCGAGTTGTTGTAAGTTGACAGGTCCCCTCGGCCTATCATCCAATGCATCCGACATTAAGTTCGATATCTGCCTATGAACCGAAGCGTTACGGTGCTGCGGAGACGACGAGATCGATGACGGGGCATTCATATACATAGGTGCTTGTGGTTGCTGCTGATAGCTATTGTAATGACTATTCGAATAACTAGTGTTTTGATCGCCGTTCTGATATCTGGCATCGTGCTGTTGACTGTACGTTTGGGGTTTGCTACCCCAAGTTTTGAGGTCTTGTTGTTGAGAAGACGGATACGTTCTTGTTTGTTGCATAGGTGCCAAACTAACGGGTGCTTGCTGTGACCATGTTCGTCTTTGTGTCTGCTGAACGTTTGGTTGCTCGTGGAGATAAAACTGCTGTGGTTCACTACTGACTACATTATTTGTCATCTGAAAAGTAAAAATTATTGAGAATGTAACTTAGATCATATAAATTATAAAAAAAATGTCGTTTGATAATCTTGAAGTCAACAAACCCGCGCTAATCATAGTAGATTTGTGTTAATAGCTAAATGTCAACTGTTTAGAGGTTATGTCGTCTGTATGCTATTTCAATTTTCATTTTTACAAAAAGATAACATACATTTAGCTTATAGCATGGATCTAATAATTTTAGGGATAGAGTATACAGCTGAAGGGGCGATCCATTGAGGGACGGGTACAAAGCATTGGTACAATGTAAGACTGGAGTCAATTTGTGATTGGTCGGCGCATTGCGCATGTTTAGTAGCATGAAATTCCAGCATGAACATAAGAATATAGATCCATGTATTAAAGAAATTTTCTTTTTACACCATACTACCAACGTAAATTGCATGTCACTAGACATGCGCAGTGTGCCAGTTAATGACAAACGAACAACACTCACCTTGTCACGTTCATTAACCGGCTGTACCCCCCTTGTCTAAAACCCAAGTACATGCTCTGTCCCTATATTCCTATATCCATGGCACATAGTTACTGGTTTAGCAATGTTTGCGCTTAGCTTTTCAAACATAACCTTATAATTTTTATCTTTTTACAATCAGACTGTGTTTAGATAATACCTGTGGTATATGTTGAGCCGATCCGAACACATGATGCAACTGTGGTACGTGCTGCTGGGTATTTATATTGTGCTGGGAAGCGTAATGTCTTTGTTGTTGTGCTGCTAACGCCATCTGTTGTTGGTGATGTTGTTGAACAGCGGCCAACATGTTTTGATGTTGAGTCGCCTGAATCTGATTTTGTTGACTAGCTAACCGTTGGATATCGGCTTGAATGTCGTGTAAGCTATGGTTCATCCTTTATGAAAAATTGATTTATTATATCAATATTATTTCACACAACTACATTGCTTTGTCTACTTTGAAAAAGGTTATTTTTTAATGTGCTCTTATTACAGACTATAATATTAATAAAATAATCAAAAAATGACTTTAAAATTATATATATATATATATATCTATAGACAACTGAACTTACATAGCTAATGACTGTTGGTATTGCTCTAAGTCCATATTTTCAATGTCGGGTGTTTTCCGTGTCTCAACAAACGGTGCTCCACCATCTGCCTCGAGCCACTTGTGTTCTACCGTCATGGCATCTTCGCTAATTTCCTAAAAAAAAATCAAATAAAATCAATAACAAAAATACCACTGTAAAGAAAATGATTACTTTTTTATTTTACATTTGCCAAATTAATTATTTTTATATTTAAATGTTAAAAAATATTAAAAAAGAATTAAAATAATACAAAATTAAGAATGATGCCAATCACCAAAAGATTCAAAAGTAAAACGAAACTTAATTAAAATGATATGATGATATACCCAAAAAGTTTTCAACATAAAATAAATCTACAGCATTCAACTGCAACGAATAACATATTCGATTGTAGAAATAGAACCTTACTACTGACGAAAGATTTTGGTTTTGTTTAAATTACCAGCATACTTGCAATGTCTTTAAAAACGAGTTTAATTAGAAAGAATTCTATGATTTTATATGAAACTAGTGCCAAAGATAGACAGTAACTTCTCAGATCATTTTCAGATGGAAAAACCAAATATATATATATATATATATATATATCAAAATACAGTAATACCTCGACTTACGCTACCCTGTCTTACGCAGATCCAGATTTACGCGATTTTTGAAGACATTGCAGAATCTAATTCTTTAAATCCAGTTCAATTAGAATGTCAAATGACGATTGGAAACTTGACGAAAGATCTCGGTTCAATTGAAAAAGGATTACAAATTTTGGAAAACATAGACGAAAAATCAGTAGCCATGCTATGAGGAAATTTTGCGTGTGAAGAAAAAATCATTAATCCATAAGACGACTTTGTTAGATTTTATGTAGCCTTCTACGTTAAAATAACTTCGGTTTACGTTTTTGCAATTCATTAAAATATAATATATTGCATTATCTGAAATTTTATTACATTTTTCTTCTAAATTATTGTTTTCTTTAGTCTCTGATCGCAATTAAACATAATTTGTATGTATCTATATGCAAAATTGTACCCCAATTTACGCAAATTCGACTCACACGGTAATTGTTCGGAGTCCCACCTATTGCGTGAGTTCGGGGCATTACTGTATTCCATTGAAAAAGTTTACAGATGTGGCAGAGTTTCAGACCGCGGCGACTTTAAAAACAAAATATAAAAGTATAGTTTGAAAATTCAAAAGGCCCCTTCTCAGACACAAAATTTAATTGTTGAAAACTGAATAAACGATCCACTATACGAGAGAATAAATTTTGGGCGTCAACTTTTTGAGTACGATAATCGATGATGATGTGAAGCGATTATTTACCACAGCTACCTTGAGAGTGAATGGTCGCTGAGGCTTATCAGTCTGTTGTGATTGCTGCAGTTGTATCTGCTGGGTTTCTGTCGGTGCAGCACTTTGAGTTGCGCTTGTGTCGCCATCTTCAGTGCTTTTCAGTTTATTCTGTAATCATGTTAGTATTTCCCTTGAACATTTCATTCTTACTTCCACCCATGCTGTTAGCGTACTAATATACTGTGATATTTTACATTTTGTTAGTAGAGTTCTTTTATTTTAATATTTTGTTTCTTTAGGTTAGGTTAGTGCGTGCAATCTCGTTATTGTTTTGTTTTCATTTACATCAACTAGTTGACTGGTACTTAGTTACGGAAACTCTCGCCTGCTGCGCTATTACTAAATATTTATAAAATTCTTATTGCTGTATTTGCAAAATTCGTTTTTAAAATGGTAGGTAATTTTTCAAATTTGGTTTCAAATGCCCTTACACAATATTTGGATGACAAAACAAAAGTGAAAAAGTCGGTTTACTATTTTCTAATATTTTTAATAAAAATAAAAAATAAAGCATGCAAAAAATGTGCAAAAATAAACGCTATCTAGAGAAAATAAAATAAATATTTAAATTAAAAAAAAATCCATTGAAGTGTTTTGTCAATCTACTAGAATAGTTTTATATTTTGTATTTACCCAGATTAGCGATAAAAATATAAAACAAAAATTAAACACAAATAAACTATCACAAGAACAAGGAAAATTCATTTTGAAAATAAAAAAAACTAAACACAATTTGTCACGGGAAAAATAAACACACATCGACGGCAGAACAAAAGGAGTGTGCTGATTACTCGCCAAATATACAGCACTTAAAAATCTAATTTAACTGAAACAGATGTTAAAAATTACATTTATGCAAGGCAACCACTTCTTAAAGAACATAACTGTCTTTCCGATCACAAAAAATAACATCGGTCATACTAAAAAAAAACACACACTTGAACTTTGAAGCACAATTGTATTAATAAATATTCCGAAAATGGATTTTTAACGTGAAAAATTTATTATTAAGTAATATCGACTAGTGAAATGAACAGAATCAACACTCACCAATGCATTCAACTGAAAATAAAAATGTGAAAAAATAAGTGCACATGAATAAAAGAATAATTATGTACAAAGTAAATAAATAAAATTTAAATACACTCCACCAATCACGAGTATTTTTTTTAATAAATATTTGTTACTTTCACCGTAATTTAATTAATAATGTATGATTTCTAAATTAATTGCTTTGATAAATACCTTCTTCACACTCACGTTGAAAAAACGGAATTACCTTATTATTATTAAATTATATCTAAATTCACGATTAATAAATTTATTGTTCATTTGTTTTGTTACAAAATGGATTCAAATTAAAAATTTCCTCATCTAAATTATTTGACCTTTTCAGTCATTTACTATTTACGTTTTAAGTGTTGCGAAACGCCCAAGAATTCAATATTTTGACAAATATTAAAAAAATCGCGTCAGATAACTTTTTTGAAATAAATTGCAGCCTGCATGTTTTCTTCTGTAATAATTCCATAATCGTTTTTGTTTTCATCACAAAACACGGATTTATAGGTTATGTTTAAATGTCTAGCAACATTACTATGTTCGCATTGTTAATTTCGACAATTAATGAAGGTCATTGTAATGTACATTAGTGCACTTACATGAAACAGTTAAAAATCGAAATGTTACCATTCATTCTAATCTACTGACCTATTAGGTATATAATTAACTATGCCCACATTACAGAATGTGCATTTTTAAAGCCTGTAGTTAATCAAGGTCATCGATCAGAGTGTGCACTAGAGCGTTTACATGCACTTCGTTTAAAACCTATGTATTGCTGGTACAAGTCATGTAGGACAGTGTTTGCTAGTCATTTCTTTGGACAAAAACAATTGAAGAGCTAGAGAAATTAAAATATTAAGCCGCTAACACAAAACATTACACGAAAACTGTTTATAAAAACATACAAAACAAAAACCAGTTCAAATAGAGGTTTTAAAGCAATTCCGTTCTTTAAACGTTCCTGTTAAATATAAAAAATAGAATGAACACAAACATACCTTCGAAACAGCTTGTAAAAATGCAGCTTTGCCGACTTTCTGTCTCTGCGTGTTCATAACCAATTCCATCTTTCTTTTCTCGCTTTCGATATGCCGCCTTTTCTCCTCCAGTTTCAATCTTATATTATTCAACTGCGACGCCATTACGTTTCCCGACGCGTTGACATCATCAGGACTTCCGGACGACGCGCTAACATTCTGCTGCTGCTGATTACTCGAACTTTGCTGTTGCCAAGTCGTCGTATTTGGCAATGTAGCAAAAGTCGTTGTCTTCTTTTCACCGGTTCCATTTGTATTTTTACTCATAAGACTAGATTTTGATGGCAACATTCGATCACCGCTTCCATCGCCTTTTTCATGTTGCATATAAACAATATGAATGCCTCGTTGATCGCCGAATTTCGTTTTAGACAAGTCGGCGAAACTGGCCATTTTGTTGTTCATTTCGCCGTCGACCATATCTCTGACAAAACCGTCCTCTTTTGCACTCAAGTGTCTATATGTTAAAGCTTCGGTGCTACCGCGTCTCGATTTGTCTCCCTTTTCCCGTTCAGTGTCCTGTTTTTCATTATCCTCATATGTTATTTGTATCGAACCTGTAAATGAAAACTCTAATAATCGATGTTATTCAAAGAGAAGTTGAAGAAGTTTAACACAAAAAAATGTCGATGAAAATCACTTAAAAAAAGTTGTTCTAAAAAAACATTAAATAAAATGGCGAATTAAAAAGCAGAGTTTCAATTCTATAAAATTGAGAAATATGAAGAACAGGAAATATGTAAAAATGACTTACGCGTGATAACTAAAAAATAAACACGTTACATTTTGTCAACTCCGTAATTTGATCAAATAGTAACTAGATACCTTTCATCCTTTTATAGCATTTATTAATTTATAAATTTTGTAGTCTTTCCCTCTCTTAATATAAACGACGTAAGAACTGACATTTACAATTACTCAAATACTGTCGCTATGAAACGGTGTTATACTCAGTGACACTACACATTTGGATGGCGTTAAAAAAAATCTCTAAAATGAACCTAAATTTGATTATTAATGATACCTAAGAATCATAGCTGAGCCTATATAATATACAGGGCATAAACGGTTGTACTGTTGCATTTCCCCTGCATTCGGTGTTAGCATTTACACAATATAATGTATATCGATTACTAATTAAATCATTTCCATAATGACTACATTTATCTACATTTAACGAAATAAATACAAATGATAATTATACAACTAAGCAGACTATCGGTAAAGCTTTTTTATACTGATTGTTCCTCATCCAAACTTCCTTTCAACGATTACATTACTGGAATAAAATAAATTCTAACAAATAGCTAACCTATATTCTTAAATAAATTTTCAATTAACAAACCTCTGGCATCTTGTATACTCGATCTAGTTGGCACGCTTGGTTCTGGCGCAGACGTTTTCCTTCCGGTATGGACAGCGAAATCTTTATCCGGATTGCGTCCGATAAAACTTAAATTCTCCTGCGAACCACCGAAATTTTCGATTGTAAGCTGCGATTCGTCCGAAAACGAATTTCGTCTCGATCTTCTTCCGGCGTAGCTGTTCTTCTTCGAGTCTTCCCAATTGCTGGGTCTTCCCGCTGCAGTTTGTTTGCCGTCGCCCCTTTCGTCCGCTTTACTATCGTTGTTCTGTTTTTCTTTGGCCGGACGCAGCCGTGCAGGCAACAAAGGTTCATCGGCCGAAACTACGGACGTTAAAGTGGGAACGCCCCTATTGTGATGCACTACAAAACTCTCTTCGGAGTCCCGTCTTGTGAATAAACTATCTTCGCTAAATTGAGAGTCGGATGCGTGTATGGCAGTCTTTTTCAATGTCACTGTTGCTGGGGTTCTTGGAACTAGAAATTGAACAAAGGGTCAAAATGTTTTTCAGCGTACATTGCTATACCGTGTTTTCTAAAGACCACGCACTATAGCAACATCTATTAGTTGAAACAGTATAGAAAAAAAATATTTGAACTAATAAAAGACAGACAATTTTCATTTGTTATCACTAGGACACAATAATAGTTTCCAGTCGCCATCTTTAAAATATTGAATTAATTACTACGTGTATGTATTTAATGTAGATACGTATTTTTTTTTTTTTTTTTTAATTCAGTTTTTCATTTTTCTACACAGACTTACTGTAAAAAATACTTAAGCATTTAAAAGTAAATTACTACATGCCATGATAAATATTATGCAACTAAATTTCCATAAGAAATTAATAACATTACGCATTCAATAATACAAATAATACTGAATTAATGTGATATTATTATAGGGATTTCACATGGAGGCGTGGTGTAATCGCGTGACCACGTTTTTCTATGCTTCTCTTTTCTGTCACCAGATGTCATAGCGTCTGAAGTCAAATCCTTATAGAAATACGATAAACTTACACAGTTTAGATATATGATCACAGCATGTGTTTCTTTGCTGTGCCTCTGTTAACAATAATATAAAAAATAGTTCGATATAGCCATAGTTTGTCTTATTGTTAAGAAACGCCCATTATTACTATAACACATTGGAAAAATGTATTTTCAAACAATGTTACCGTCGGAACTCGAACCCGAGTCTTAAATTATCGCGGCGGCTGAGTTATCATTTATTCAACTGTGACATATCCAAACTATAGCTATATTGAACTGCTTAATTCTTACGACACTATACCGTATTAACTTTTGATATTTAAAAATAATGATAATAAATAAATTATATAAAAAAAAAAATCGTTTATATCATGTTATTATAGAAAACATGCAACAAGTCTGTGGAAGTTGCAAATAAAAAAAAAAAAGGAAAATAATTTAACGTGTTTCAAAAACTAATAAAACGTAACTATTGAACTTACAATAGAAAAAATATAAATATAGCAATTTCCACTAAGTCACTAAAGCGATATCTGTTATAATAAAAATTAAAAACATGCTTTTTTCAAATGAAAAAAATTAGAAAAAAAAATAAAATTCTAGAGCAATGAAAGTGATGGAATGAGAATATCAAGTATCTTTAAATACAACCAATTAAGTACAACGACGTCACGAGACAAGATTTTGTATTTTGTTTACTAAGAAACAATTTTCAAAAAAAGAAATCACTAAAGTTGAACCATGGTTAGATCGAATATCAGCATTCGCATAGATGGCATATATGTTGGCGACAATTGTGAATTTTGACGTGTCAATTTTATTACAAAATAATATTTTAAAATATTTTTGGATCATAAAACGAACGCAGGTTTGGTTTCAAACTATATCAACAGTATAGTGAAATTACGTCATGTGATTACAATTCAAGTAATCGGCATAAGCGTCTGTTGAAACAGTAATTGCAGTACTTATAAGAAAAACAGTCAACTGTATGCAAGCCGCCATTTACAGTTTGGGCAAAAAGATGTCACACAAACAGTGATGCAATGATTACGATTAATTTACGATTATTGCAATTGTACGATTAGGTATGCGCATATTTCCGAATAGACACTAGTATGTTACTTGTTGGGATTTATTTAGTTGTTAAAGTTTAACGTTTTGTTACAAATGCGGTTTGGATGTTTTAATGCATTTTTTTAATTGTTCATCTCTTCGTTAAATTAGCGTTTTTTCGGGAAAAAATGTCGCATACTGGAAGGAGAAAAATTAGGGATATTTGAAAAGATATATACATAAAATAACATTAATCACAGGATAATTTTAAAATATTTAAATTATCTGTATAGTTTTTTTTTTCTAGTAATTATGTTAAATGCGAACCAGCTGTACAATAAGTAAAAGTATTTGTCACAATTAATTGTTTGCTTCCTAATTATGCTTCTGGTTATTTACTTATTCTTGTGGTAAGTCTGTCATTTTGATCAAACTTCCTAATTTGCAAATGGCGACTTGCTTCAGTTTTTAACTCAAACCGGCTGTCTAGTAGGTAATTATCTACTTATAATTTCAATGTTTCGCACGATACTTACGAAAATAATAAACACAACGGTTTCTACTACATTTCAAATTCACGAACAAAATTTTCCTCGCTAAGCAAAACAAAATACATAATCATAAAACAAAAGTGAGTGAGATGCGGCCAGCGAAGTTACCTGTGAATGCGTTGAGCTGTGGACTAGCGTCCAGGCCACTGCGCAAATCCGGAATGGGTGTGACGACAGTCGGGGGCAGGTTACGCTTGTGGGCGACACCCTGGCTGTTACGACCCACTGCACAAGGCCCCATAACCAATATATGCCCCAAATATTATATTAGAACACCAAACACCCAACAGTCGGAAATAAGCATCATTGCAATAGCACTTCATATTATTATTGATAACTGTGTGACTTTTTTCAAATCTTATCGGCTATATACTTTTCATCCGGTGGAACAGAAACTGTTGGATTACAAACAGTCAAGATGTGTAATCCCACAACGTTTTGTGTAACACAACAAGTGTGTTTGATATCGACTCCAGTTTAAAAAGTGTTGACACTTTTGACACTATTGTTTGTTATACAAAAGTGTAACCACGGATTAAATAACCAACGTTCACTTTCCAGTGTAAATTTCACTTAGTTATCTGCACTACACTGATATACCTAATACACCGTCGTTACAATCAGGAAGATTTTCTTATTATTTCAAATAATATTACCAGTACACGCTTTAGCATTTCAAAACTAATACGTCTAATACAATTATTGCATTGAGTTAAAATGGGCGGTACTAGTTGTATGTGTCAAAAGTCACTTATATGTAGTTCATATCATCTTGTTTGATCAGTTTTACGTTGAGTCCAATTTCCAAACTATTTTAACGATTTTACTGAGAACTTTTCGTAAGAGTTTAATAAAAATATAATCTATTAAAATTTATTTTAAAAAAAGTGTTTATTACTGTCACTACTTTTATAACTAATATCGAAAGGAAATATCCATGTGGATACATAATAATTTGACAAATTTTGATAATAAATTACTAGTGCCATTGCAATGATAAAGAAAAAAGCGAAAATCTTACAGCAAATTTACTACTCAAGTATTTTAATACTTTTTATTTAAAATCGTTACTAGAAAAACTCAGCAATTTCAAAATCAATTTTTACCTATTGTTGAGTTCAAAAGATAGAAAAGAAAAATCGAGAAATATTATACGTTCAAAATGCAAATTTAGATATATTTCTTTGTATTCCATCACCAGTTTTATAAAAAAAAGCGTGGTCAAAAGTTACAAATCCAGGGGTTGAAAGCACACGCAACATTTATTGAATGCAACGGGTTTATAAAATATATAAAACAATTCACTACTTTATACAAGGGGCATTGATTATTTGGCAAATTCATTTCAAGGTTTCAAAATTTTTATAGACAAAACCTATAAAAAACATTGTGTTTTGTTTTGTTTTAAACAAATGCATTCAGTTTTACATTGTTAATCATTCCATAACTGTTATATTATCATATATTGTGTTATTTATTATTAGAAATACTTTTTTTTATTTTTAGATCGATTAACTTAACTAATTTTTTAAAATTAATTTCTGACACCTATCAGTTTTAGGGACAATGATCCAGTTCAGCATAATTCATTTCAAATATCGGTATACTTCAAACTATAACATGTGAATAACTGAATAGTGTATATCTGCTAACACTTAAAATTAGGGCATATTTCAAGGAATATTCACTGAGATTTCTTCCAAATTTCTGGTCAAACAGCGTTTACAATATATTTTATGTTTGATTGATGCTCGGTTGCAGACCAAATTAATGGAAAATTCGATTAGGCAATGATTTTAGATTGTGACCACACATTACTTCACAAAAAAAGCATTATAAAGTTTTAAATTAATCCTGTTAAAAAAATAACTGATTGACTGAACATACATTTCTTCTAAGTGTGAATGCATAGCTCCTGTCATCAATTCGATAAATTCTGCTGAACGTGATCGATATTATTTAATTGTTGAGATTTATTTTAGACAAATCAACCAAGTTATGTTCTTAATAAGTTCATGCAAGGAATTAAACAGTTAAAAACAAACAAAAAAATATTATTCTTACCGCTAGATGGTCTGTCAATTCCAGAATATCGAACACATTTCACTGGATGGATTTCCAAAACATTGAACAAATCGGCAAGGAATACAATTAGATTCTGTTTCATTGACCTAAAAATGAGAAAAAAACTAGCGTAAAAAGGAAGTCTGGGTCTTCAATTAAAAACAGCCCTCTCTTTTAATGTTGTTACTTATTGAGTGATAGTTTAATTTGTTTGCTTATCGGCCCTTCTTCCATCAATGCCAAGCAGATAATTTGATTGGGATTTTATATGTGCAAACCCATTACGCACTAGTACGGTAAAGTAAAACAAAATTGGTCGCGCTACACCAATTCCATAGTAAATCATTGTTTGTCTGTCAGTTATTTTCATAACGCACTATTAGAATTTAGAAGTGACGTTTGTTCAAAAGTGATCTGTCAATATTTTTATAGGAAGTGCATGCAAAAAATACCATATCTCGTACGTAATGATATTACAGACAGACAGACTCACACACACATAGCGGTCAAACTTATAACAACCCTGTTTTCGCGTCGGGGGTTAAAAAAACTGAACTAACCCGCGCATGTATGTAATATCTTCGGGCATCATATGAAATACGGTACAGTGCGGTAAATTGCGCTGGCAGAATGCTCTGACGAGTGCTAAATTGTGCAAACTGTCCGACACAGACGGTGGACCTCGCGACACGATGATATCTGTCCACGGCAGTTCGTCCGGACAATAAAACGATAACAGCGCCGCCAGCGTAACTCCGTCGCATAAATCGGATAGCTGGGTAACGTTCGGTATCGGCGGCGCTCTGTGTCTATCGCCTTCTGCACCTCCGCCGTCGGTGCTTGCGAGCTCCTGCTGAATTCGTTGACTGAGCGCCCGGCAAGCAGAGTTCACCCAGCATACGAGACCTCGCTCCGGATCGGCAGCGATGTCGACCGATGTTGTGTGACCGCCGATTCGTTTGACGGCGGCCGTTATCTGATCCGCGCTCGCTACTTCCTTAGCATATAATGTCATTATCGATTCTATCACAGCCATGTGAGCATTCTGTAAAAAAAATACAGTTCAAATTTGTAGAGAAGTTGTTGAAAAATCTTTGAATTCCAATAGCTCCTTAAGAATCTTAACATTTTTTCTGGAAACGGAGACGTTTACATCTCTGGTACTTTCCCAAATAAATTAAAAAACTCGACTCTTCTCAACTTTAGCCAGTAGAGAAGACATTATTTCAGAAAAAAACATTAATCTCCCTCGGGAAAACACACACCATGGATTGTACAGCAATCAGCACTGCTTTGTAGTCTTAGTTTCCAGCACTCGTAGTAAGATAGCTATTGTAAATCATAAATGCTCGATAACAAAGATTATAAGCGTTTCCAGCACTTGTTAAGATAATAGGTATATAAGTACCAAAGATATGCAATGCATCAGGGAAATTATGTCAAGTTGTGGCGCCATCATTAGTGTGTCAAGAAAACTAAACATAGTCAACAGTAGCGCCGCACCTTGATTAACCTGCCAAAATAACGAACTATGGTCTACTTATAATTTCTTGAATAATATAGTACAGACTTCAAACAATTACCAAAAATACATTAAAAAAATGAAGGTATTTTGAAATAACAAAATAATAGAGCACAGTTCATTAGTTTAGTATGTTAACCTTGGCGCGGTGCTACTATTTTTCATTTTACCACTTCCCGTTTTTTTCTACATTTCTTAAACTTCAACTTATATAATAGCAATGGGCCAATGAAGGAATTACAGGAAATTAGGATAAGGTAGGTAATTTTTGAACTAGGAGTTTGATAGGTAATCGGCCATGGCCTCAAATAAGGAACCATCTCGATATTTATCTGGAATTAATTGAGGGAAACCATGGAAAACCTCAATCAAGATGGCCGGTACAGGAATTACCGTTTCTCGGCGAGAGGCAGTAGGAAAAGTCCCATCCACATCTGCCCCCGCCGGGAATCGAACCCGGACCCCCCGAATGCGAGTCTAGTGCTGTACCACTACTCTACCCAGCTCGGTGTAAATATTAATTTAGTAAGCAGTATTTCGTCCTTCAATTTATGCTTAGTTTTCTTGACACACTGATAATGGCGCCACAACTTAACACAATTCCCATGATGAATTGCATGATTGGAATACTTATTTTTATGTCATCTTAGCATCCATGGCACTAACAGTAACACTGATAATAACTGACACTGTCTATTTACCATTCTAAGTGGATTGGTCTGTATAAGGACAGTTTCAGTGAGTTGGGCGCTTGGGTCCTCTTGAGCGTAGACTCCTTTTCTCGCCAACGTTTGCAGTATCGCCCAGTGATTCAAATTATGATAGTTCGGATCAGAGTATATGTGACCTAACGCTAAGCAATACAGCTCGGCATTTGCTAACGCTCCTATTATTTGAGGTTTAAGATGTTCTTGATTCTGCAAAACAAAAATCAAATAACACATTGGCGTTATACAGGAAATCAGGAGTTCAGGCACACAGTAATCAATCTGAGAAAAAATGCGGCTTTAGTTATGCCTGGCGTCCCTCAAACTAATTACATTCTGCACTGTCCTCTGTACAATATGATTAGGTTAATTTATCAAGTCAGTCGTTTTATAGATATTCATAAATTGAACTTGAAGAGTGTAAAAGGAAAATTATAGAAAATATTGAGTATATATCAATGTTGTTCTTTCTGATATTTTTAATATTTTGCGTTTTTGTTTTCTCTTCTTTAGTCTGTACCTTATAACTAATACCATTAATTGGTTATTTTTGCAACTGTTGGTATTAAATAAATAAAAAACCCGGGTCGCAGTGCCAAAACCCTGCCGACAATATAGTGTATTTGCTTGTATATAGGGCCGTGTGGTTTTATACTTTTATTATGTGAAATTAAGTTTGTTTTTGGGCAAAATAAAAAATTTAACCCCTTAATACACCCCTTAAAATAACATTTTTTTTCTTAATTGTAATATTATTATCAATCTAAAGTCTACACCGAATTAAATACACCCTTCAATAAATAAGTCACTATCTGCAAACTAATGTTTTCATAAAATTTGTAAATCCGGTCCTGTCAGGCCTATTTTATTAAAATTTTGGGGACACTTTTTAATTACTACCAGAGGGTTAAATTTCAATTTTGAAACGATTCGGAGAATTTTTTCGGTATTTTGGGACCCAAAAACATTTTTCAACCCCTAAAAACTACCCTTAAAATGGCCCGATTGGGCCCATTTTAAATAGGGTTCTTGCGGTGGTGGATTCCAACATGCGGACAAAATTTCGTTAAAATCAATTAACTCTTTCGAAAGTTATTGCCCGCACATATATATATATATATATATATATATATATATATATATATATATATATATATATATATATATATATATATACATATATATATAAACATTTTTAAAAATGGTGCCAAAGTGTTTAGGAGGTTATGAAACGTCGAGAAATTTTGGTCCGGCCCCTAGGTCCCGCCATCCGACCGACGCCAATAGTGTATGTTGCCATATGGCAAATACACTAATAATGTATAGGGATTTGACATAAAACGATACATCTTGTGACAGAAATTTAAACCATAAACACATTACATTTCAGATGCTGTTAAAAAACATTCCATTAAAAAAAATAGAAACACTGACCTCATGGTCTCTGTAAAACGGTTCTTTTAAATTCTCTGGAACTTTATTGTTGAACGCCTTCGACAGCAACCATTTTACGGATGCCCTCTGTTTTGACTGCAACAAAAAGAAAGAAAATAATCAAAAGTCAATATTTACATGTACATCGCAATTCTGTCCAGTGTCATATAATACCATAATTACATAAAAAAAAACTACAACCAATGATAATATTTACTTAAAAAATACTTTTACATTTGTTTAAACACACCTACATGGTTTTAGCATCGTTTTACTAATTTTATGAGTTGACGATAATTTTTGTAAACGAACTTGTTCAATGCCAAAAATTAATCGAAATCCTTTATGGAAGTTATGACATCGCCATGAATATTTTTCTGTTACGAAATGTATTTGTTTAACATTAACATAAAGTACATTAAAAATGGAAGAAAACAGTGTATTTTCATCGAGTATCTACTATAGCTGTTATACTATTACATAAGGTCACAGGAAGGGAGGATAGAGGAAAGAAGATTATTCTTAAAAATAATGAAATATGTACTACGATCTTCGTATACACGAAGATTGTAGTCACGCATATCTTTATTTTTAAGAATAATCTCCTTTCCTCTATCCTCCCTTCCTATGACCTTGGTTTATTATCGATTTGATCAAGAGCCTCATTATTTCCTTGTTCGTACGATGTACTGTCTAAAAAAGTGTTTTTTTTTATTAACAGAATGGCCTTTACTCTGGACTAGGGCTAGTTTCTGATTGAAAAGGAAGATTTTTGAACAAATTAATTGTAATTAAAACAAATACCAATTAATTAATAAAACACTCATCTTGAAACAGCGGTAAATCGATCATTCCGGTATTCGCAAGGTGAATGGGAAGTACAAAAAAAGACAAATGCAACGTGCAGTTAGAGAACAATACACGATCGACATTTATTATAAACACATATATGGAGATGTATTTCATGATCAAGTGAGTTAGGGATAATTTTGTACCATTTCCGCTGTTTATAAAACAAATGTATCATCCGTATTATTTATTAAGAAATGCTTTTCGCGAAAGAAGCATCGACTGGGAAGGTCATTTAATCCAGCGATTCTCAATTGTTCCGGTCAATCTGAAGCTCTCTGCCGGTTTCACTTATTCGAAACCGGGTGTGTAATTTTAGAGCGTTTTGAGCACATCATGTTAATCAGTTCGTCTTTTAAAAGGATACGTACGTAACTTCGCGGCTGTTTTGGTGCTGTTATCATAGTTATCATTCATAAAATGATGGTAACATCACAGGTACCGTCGTAAAGTTACTTAGGAATATACATACTTATGGAAGTTCATTCTCGTTAGTTAGCATTTTTAAAATAGTTAGCACTTTTTCAGTCTTTGAAACTCAACGTGCACTAGTGAATAGAGGATATATTATTACATCATCCAAAGTTGTGCACTTTGACAGAGCAGCACTGCCCATCATATAAAATTAACTACAATAGTAAAGCGATACAAAATATAAATCTTCCACAAGTATGTATATTCCAAAAAAGTTGCGTACTTGACCTTCCAAGACACGCGCATAAAAATATTACTTAGCTACTATAAAATGTGACCAAAATTCAGGTTCGTTAATGGAGCGGAAAAGTAACTATACAATGTAACGCATATCCGTCCCATGCATTATATTTATGCCGCTTATATTATATTGTGGAATATAATAGTGTATGACTAACTTCTTAAATGTTCGACATGCAGTTATACATTCTAATTTGAAAGTAGCTATCAATTGTATTTTAGTGTAGGGCAAACACTAGTCATTGGACAGAACACATTTTCATTAGCTATAATAAGAATAAGAACGATACTAAAGCAGATTTGAATGAGTCATTCAAATCTGCTTTAGTATCGTTCTTATTCTTATTATAGCTAATGAAAATGTGTTCTGTCCAATGACTAGTAATGTTCAATGACTAGTCGTTTACCCTATTATAAAAAAAGAACATATTCATTGATACCCGGCCAGTTAATAGTGCTAAAATAAATTTTTGGCTAGTTTTTTAAACAAGGAAGACATGAAAATACTGTATTGTCTTCGGAATTATACGTATAAGTATACAATTTCAATTCGATCGTAAAATATGTAGAAGTGAATCAAAATTGGATTACGAGATTTGACCCTAACTTACTAACAAATGAAGTTGAACAATTTGTAAAAACAAACGACGGACAATAACAAAAGAGAACGCGCAAGTCGTTAATACGACGTAACTGAATTTAAGAAAAATTCGCCGTCTGTTATCGCGTACTATACTTTTCTTGTGCAATCGAAGCCACGCCTTTGGCATCTTCCAAAGTACAAACTTGAACACGTGATGATGTGTGAATCATCGAGTCGTGAACTCTCCTATCTTCAAATCTGAATTGATACGAACAACGAGACGTTATATATTGTCGAATTATCACGTCCCTAATGCTAGTTTGAAATGTTAATCAGCTTGTAAAAGTAAACAGAAGTGTCCCACGAGAGAACAGTTTGAGAGGCACTTTGTACAACTCAGAAGTATGCGATACCTATAGTATTATAGCGGTATGACGGTTGTACGTTGGCCTAGATTCGTATTAAAAAATCAATCATCTCTTTCTCTACGAGCGGCAGCAACAGCAGCCTATTGTGCTGATTGCGGATATGAGAAAGGCCTGTCTCTCTACCAAAACACATTGTAAACTCACAACATCCGTGAAGCACATTAAGCTAATTTGCTTGTTACTTCTCGAGAATTATTTTTGCAGCGCTTTTTCTTCCGACTTGATTTACAAATATTGAGATTTCGAACTAAAAATTTATTTTTATCACAATAAAATATATTAGCCTATATTACTCAGGAATAGTGTAGCTTTTCATTAGTGAAATATTTTTTAGAATCGGTTCAGTAGTTCCAGAGATTACCCCTTACATACGAACTTTTACCTTTTTATAATATTATTATAGATTACAGCATAACGTGAAGTAATTACAGCACGGTTCATGTTTTCGAGGACTTCATGTAACTGAATAGGCATACAATAATTTATTTAGTTTTTACAAAATGTACATTGTACATGGTTTAAAAATACCTTGAAAATAGTCAAAACAACTTTTATTTATAAAATAGATTACATATTATCTGTAATATAAAAACAAATAAACAGAGTAATTTCTTGTAAAATGTTTTAAACTTTAGAGTATGAAAACATTTGTCGTTCACGTTTCGGAATATGTAGAATGTCAAACCAAGTGTTCACGTTTTAAGATGTTCATGTTTGAGTTGCTCACATTACCGAGAATCTGTTGTATATAATTTTCTTTCTTATCCGTTCCTAGTAGTGTAAGTTCTGAATGTTGTTTGAACAGCATTTCCCTGGAAAAACTTCCCGTCATATACATTATCTGCTGAACGAGCTTACGTCATCGGGAAACTAGGGAAAGCTCATAATATAAGAAAGTAAACGATCTGATAATATATAACCACCGAATCGAGGCTCTGGAAACTGGTACGATGAAAACTCAGTAGGTACGTTTGAAAATACAAGAAGATAAATCATACCTATTTGCGGAACACGTGTGAAAATGACAAATTATTTTTCAACTACTTTCCATAAAACTTCAAACTTTCATACTGACCATCTACTTACAGGATCCCAAATAAATGTAGACTTTGATTAAATGAATGCTCAAATCAATTTTTATCGAACGGCTCTAAATATATTGATTATAGAACGTCTTGTTTATTGTTGTATTAATATTTATTCTCACACAATCAATATTATTAATAAAAAAGCCGGGTCGCAGTGCCAAAACCCTGCCGACAATATAGTGTATTTGCTGATACAGGCAGTGTGGCTTTATTATGCGAACTTAAGTTGGTTTTTGGGTAAAAAAAAATTTTACTCCTTAATACAGCCCTTAAAATAACATTTTTTTTCTTAATTGCAATATTATTATCAATCGAACCTCTATACCAAATTATATGCAACTTTCAGTAAATAATTCGCTATCTGCAAACTAGTGTTTTCATAAAATTTGTAAGTCCGGTCCTGTCGGGCCGATTTTATTAAAATTTTAAGGACACTTTTTAATTACTACCGGAGGGTTAAATTTCAATTTTGAAACGATTCGGAGAATTTTTTCGGTATTTTGGGCCCCAAAAACATTTTTCAACCCCTAAAAACTACCCTTAAAATGGCCCGATTGGGCCCATTTTAAATAGGCTTCGTGCGGTAATGGATTCCAACATGTGTACCAAATTTCGTTAAAATAAATTAACTTCTTCGAAAGTTATAGCCCGCACACATATATACCTATATATATATATATATATAAACATTTTTAAAAATGGTGGAAAAGTGTTTAGGAGGTTATGAAACGTCGAGAAATTTTGGTCCGACCCCTAGGTCCCGCCATCCGACCGACGCCAATAGTGTATGTTGCCATATGGCAAATACACTAATAAAACGCCTTCAATATTAACGGTCAACAATACTGACAGTGTGCATGGGTCTTAATTATTTGACTGATGGTGTTCGGCGTGATTGCATGATGAAAATTTGAGACCTCGGAAGCCTGATGTTCCCGCAGTTGAAAGGTAGCGAACGGTGAGGATTAGCCTCTCGCTTGGAGAAAAATCTACTTTCGTTGATTGGTTCTCTATTAGTGTCGCAGCCATGTCCAATAGTTGGTTGAATACTTTTTAATTCATTCTCAAGGAATATCGGTAATCTGAGTTCTCGAAGCAAGTTACCATAACTATTTTTAGTATATGTATGCATACGCGAATTTTGCATCACCGGCGGGTGATAAGATGTTTGCTACAACGGCAGAGTACATAGCACGACGCGGTGAGTAAACATCCTACTGCTTTGAAAGCAGACTCAATAAGGGGATATTAAACAATAGTATCGAGTCGTCTGTGGATTTCAACCACGTCTAATTGACAAATAAAACTCCTTCAATATTAAGCAGGCAATATCGACGTTACGAAGGCAAAATCGCGAGCAAAAATAAAAAAATAAAACCCGGGTCGCAGTGCCAAAACCCTGCCGACAATATAGTGTATTTGCTTATACAGGCAGTGTGGCTTTATTTTGCGAGCTTAAGTTGGTTTTTGGGCAAAATAAAAAATTTTACTCCTTAATACACCCCTTAAAATGACATTTTTTTTCTTAATTGCAATATTATTATAAATCGAACCTCTATACCAAATTATATACAACTTTCAGTAAATAATTCACTATTTGTAAACTAGTGTTTTTATAAAATTTGTAAGTCCGGTCCTGTCGGGCCGATTTTATTTAAATTTTAGGGACACCTTTTAATTACTACTAAAGGGTTAAATGTCAATTTTGAAACGATTCTGAGAATTTTTTCGGTATTTTGGGGCCCAAAAACATTTTTCAACCCCTAAAAACTACCCTTAAAATGCCCCGATTACGCCCATTTTAAATAGGCTTCTTGCGGTGATGGATTTCAACACGTGGGCCAAATTTCGTTACAATCGATTAACTCTTTCGAAAGTTATTGCCCGCACACACATATATATATATATACGTATATAAATATATATATATATATACATATATATATAAACATTTTCAAAAATGGTGCCAAAGTGTTTAGGAGGTTATGAAACGTCGAGAAATTTTGGTCCGACCCCTAGGTCCCGCCATCCGACCAACGCCAATAGTGTATGTTGCCTTATGGCAAATACACTAATAAGTATTATTTTTTGCCAATTAAACTGTAATTTATTATTATCGGGCATATAGAGTGGTTTTCTAAGAAAATTTTAAATGTGGATCATACTTTTTTCTAAGAAAACAAATAGTCATTTATTTAAAAGGCATCATTTTATAGGCGATAGTGAAAAAATTAAAGACAAAAAATCGAAAACAGTCATCTTGTATATGAATCAGCAAATACCTTTGTTTGCTACCTGAATAATAATAACTTATTATGCTATGCGATTAGTGGACATTCGAAAGTGAGAATCTGTGAATATACAAGGTGTACTGTGTGGGCGATTACGTTTTTCTAATGAAATACGATTGTAATTTGCATTACTCAATGTGTTTTAAAATTTATTGAAGTGTTATATACAGTAGAACTCCTGTATTTTTAACCTGTTGAGGCTGGTCAACTTCTATATTTTCACCTTCTTTTTTATTCTCACTTCGTGGCAGTCACAGACCAATCAAGAACGAGTTTTATTAATTTTAGATTAAACGTTGTCAACCGTATTTTTCCATTGGCTGAGTAGCGTAGGAGACACAATCAGTATATAACAAGCATATAAAAATGGTTTTAAATTTCCGAATTATTTAAAATAGTCGAAATTGGTCCAGCAGTCCTAGGCTTCTAGAGCTGCTAGAACGCTAGAATTTCTAAAACCAGGTTCAAACAGGCCGTGAATTTGACCAACAAACACGCAGTTGTGTCCGAAGAGTTCTGCTTTGCCGACAGACCCTATAGGACTTTAGCACCAGCTCAGAATTTGCCAACAGACACCAGATAACAATAAAGCGAAATATCAAATTCCACTAGGCCCTGCAATGGTCTTCACACTTTGATAGAAACTTTGCTTATAGGCTTTTGCGTAATCGACAATTAATTTTTTGGTACCTTACTGCAGGCATTTTTGTCGAACATGATGTATAATAAAGTCACTCATTCACGAAAAAAGATGATGTCATTTTATAGAGTACGCGACTTGTATTTAGTTCCATAATTTGCCGTGCATCTATAATATTGTTTTTGTTTATTCAGTCTTAAATATTACGTCAGATAAAAAGATGGAGGGCCGGTCGTTTCGTGAGACTAGTTTCATGAAACAGTATGATAATAAGACACGCAAAAAATCCATTTATAGTTCATAGTGACACAGTTTTGCAGACAAAGTTGTGTCCTTAGTAGTGCAAATGTTTTATTTCCGTACAGTTCAAGTCGTGACTGAACTGCGTAATAATAAAAACTCATACAATCAGGTTTATGGAACAAATTCTCAAACTAAAGTTGAGTTTGCAAAAAAAAAAATCAAAAAATTGTTAAATTCGACCGCAAATATTTTGTATTCATACCTACGGAGTACAAAGTTTTAAAAACTATTTTGACATATCAAATTTTCTGCCCAGAACGATTAAAATACATTTTTAACGAAAGAGCTATGTATTTTGGCTGCCGGCTCAGGTCGAGTAATTTTTAAGTTCGTGGTCTCGTCCGATCGCAATATTACCCGTTATTATAGCATTTTTACATCTGCTCCAAGCTAGCCTTGGCGATGACCTTCACCTCTGAGACGGTTCTCTTTGTAGAATAAACAAGAGACGAACATATTCTCGAGCGCTCAACGCCAGCTGTGATCTTGTAAGTTCTCCATTTATAGAGGTATCTCAAATGTCGCCAAGTCATATGATCCTCTTAATTAAATAACTATATATCGTGATAAAGTATTATTCTGATATATAGGTAAGTACAAAACAACATTAGATGCGCTGTCTAACAAAAAATAAATAAATATTTGACATTTTAATGACATCAACTGTCCAGCTACTTGTCCATTTTTACACAGACAATCTTGAACAGCACACCAGAGCCATTATTATACTCCGGGCAAATTAGACTGACTTGGATTATTGGACTTTAAATTCTCAAAGAAAAATCATTTGGTTCTTGCGCGTAAACCAACGCTGAACGAGTTTTACTTACGTCTGGCTCTTAGATTCTAAACAAATTTGTTAACTCTTGATTCGAATAATTATTGAAAATTGAAATAATATTGTCATAAATCACTACTAAAAACGTGAACCGATACTATAGCGTTCATATTGGTGTTAAACTGAACTGTATTGGTAAAAACCAATTTATTGTTTTCTTGAGTATAGCATAATATTCCTTAAACTCCAAAATATGTATAAAAAAGACGTTCGATTACTTTGGTTTCTAAGTTGTTTTTCATAGCAAACATTTAATTTCTACTTAATATTGCACGCTTTACACAGTTGGGAACCTGTTAATAATCCATAACAATATCAGCGGCTATTCTATTATTCGTTATGAATATATTATAAAGTTATGAAGAGCACAGTTTTGTTGATGAAGATATTTTAATTACTAAACAGCAAACGAGTTTTATCTAATTATATGTATACACACACTGCAATTTAATTTATCAACATTTTAAACGCAGTTTTCAAAACTGACTTCCTTGCATGCCGATCGACTACTGATGCGGGAAATTGGACCATTTTCTCAATGTTATATTGAAAACCATTTACATATTATTTAATAAAAACAATGACCAATTGGATGATGTAATTTAATAAAAATGAACATAATACCATTAATTTACATAAAGAACACCCCGATTTATTTCTTCGCTTTACATGATTTCGCAGTACATGAAGCTGCGAGTTTGCAAAATAGCAGAACTTATTCTACGCTGTAGCTTATTGGATTCTATCGAAAGACTTTTTGTAATATCTTCAAAAAACAAGAAAATTACGCTACTTCAAAGTATAAATTTCATTCTCAGTGCGGGCGATGTCACGCGGCACAAGTGGCATATATAGTAACTAATAATATAGCAAGTAATGACGGCGACTGAGAATTAACAGTTGCATAGATAGATATGAAAATTAATATAAATGTCAATTAGGAAGTTTGACATATTTGAATATATCTTAAATTCATGACTGAATATAATCATAATTATTAGTTACTGTAACTACTAATATGACATTTGTCCCGCGCTACGTCATAATGGCCGACCAGACGTCGATCAGTCTCGTTTGCAACTCCAAGTCATAAACTAAATCGTGTTGATTAATTTTATGAACACCTGTAGATCAGACAGGTTATTCAAGATACGTTTAATAATAAATTATAAGACACGCAAGTGGGTATCAAGTACTTAAAACGTATCTACTAGTGAAATTATTAAAGAGGAGTGCTAGACAATTCTTGTAATATTTATGCGCAGCATTTACAGCTGTTCCATAAAATTATAGAACTAGCGCCCATTCAAAAAGTGATTTTTAGTGCCTTGACAAAACTCTTCTGAAATTAAAACTATACAAATGTAGTCATTTTCGAAATTTAAAAACAAAAAAACATCGATATGAGTGGAGGCTCGCTTAGCATCTAAAAACAAAAATCTACCTTTGCTACCTGCTGTGATAAAAATAAATAACGAAACGATCAATTTCTGGCTCATATACTCTACTTATTCACTTGAGATGCATATCCACTGCTATATAAATGTTATGATACCGATGATATTAATGTTTTAATTAATTTGTTTAATGATCGATAACAACGTATTAGTTACATATATCGTTCGCAAATGCACGCTGAAATAGGGTAGAATGTCAGGTGAAAGTCACATTATACCACTTTTAAATAGACAAAAACAATGAAGAGGATTTTTATTTATAGATTAAAAAAAAAATACATTTACAATATTAATTTTACTTTCGAGCGACCATATAGGAGTCAAGAAAGTCTTGTCACGGCAGAAAATGAAATCGAATTCGACATTTCGACAGATTTAGACGTCTTTTGATCCCCGTGTGCCGCACACGCCATTCAACGTATCGAAATCAAATTCTGAACTTACAGTTTTAAAAGGACTCCTCGGAGATGGTTCTATTTTATCACTATTTTCTTAAAACAGAGGTTCCCAACCTTTTTTGGATAATCACCATAGTCCACAAAAGTCGATTTTATAATTTTGCACATAAACTGAAGGTATGAGGGGAATTTATTCCCAAAAATAGTGGTAATAAAAATTGGGACGGGAATCATTGCAAGGTTAGCACTAAAAAAATTCGCTAATATCAAATTGCGTTCATGTCATCGTATAACGAAATAGCGTACTGATCATAGGTTAATTAATTATCTGTATAATTTGACATTGTGTAAACTCACAGCTTCGATTGTATTTAAAGAACACGCTGTATACAATAGAGGAGAGAATTAGTGTACGGATAATTGGAATACAGAAATAGCTCGGGCGTTATTCATGTGCCTCGTGTTGTTTGTTACAATAAAAGATATACGATACACTAGCGACTGTTCTCCGAGTGTTGCATTGTATTCGATCAGACGTGACCAAACTTAAAGTTGTTCTGCGTCGGATAATTAGTCTGCATCTATAGAAAAAGGTACACACTGGCGTTAATCTTTCATTAAGAAGACTGGTTGATCGAAATCGAGGGATAGAATAATGGCGTCGATCCTTGAATTGTTATGCGATACAGCGCACGTATGTAATTCATTCTTTTCAAAAACTTTTAATTGCTGGGCATGTCCCTTAAGAATGAATGTATGGTTAATCTCTATTTCTCCCAGGATAATTGAAACAAATATATAGATCACAACCATACTCTATCCTTGTCACTCATGTGAGGGCAATTTCTATTTCTCTCAAGAAATAAGCCACATGTATAGTCTATACTCTTCACTCAGTATTGTCTCCTTGTCACATTGAAAAGGAAAATCAAAAAACTGCGTGTTTGAGTCAAAGGCAGCTTCACGCATATACAACGCGCTTCGCTAATGACTTGAGCTGCCAAGCGTCTATAAAATTATAGGAGCTTAAAATGATAGGATCAACTGGTTTCCAACGTTCTCTAGAGTCTAGGAGCTATGGAATTCTTCATCATCTTAAAAGGCATTTCAATTGTTATTTAATATTTGTTACTTTCTGTGATGGCATCTTCAACTATCTTTTAGAATGTTTTGAAGGTAATCTCTTTCCCTATGGAGTGTTTTCTTCTAGAGCTTTCGCCGTACGTCGCCTGTTTAAAATATATTGTTTCACATGTTTCACAACCTTACAAAAAAAAAAAATCTTTGAGCTCTGTCTAGTTCCTAAATTTTTACTCGTAACTCATATATTGTTTTACGACCATCTCCCGTTAACATTATAGATCAAGAGTTCGTGAGTGCCTTACTTGGGGAACTATTAGAAGATGTTTCCCCAGTAGCCAGACAGTTTTAACCCCTAGTCAGACAATTATTAGGGTAGCTGTAGGTGCGAGTGCATCAGTATCTCATTCGCATCTACTCGCGCTCGCACCTACAGCTACCCTATATGTTTGTCTGGCTAGGAGTTAGAACTGTCGAAACTGTCTGGCTACTGGGAAAACATCTAATAGTTCCCCAAGTAACCTGTATAAAATTCAGCTTTTATACTACAACGTAAGTACAGTTACAATTTATTAGTGTATTTGCCATATGGCAACATACACTATTGGCGTCGGTCGGATGGCGGGACCTAGGGGTCGGACCAAAATTTCTCGACGTTTCATAACCTCCTAAACACTTTGGCACCATTTTTAAAAATGTTTATATATATATGTATATATATATATATATATATATATATATATATATATATATATATATATATATATAGGTATATATGTGTACGGGCAATAACTTTCGAAGGAGTTAATTTATTTTAACGAAATTTGGCACACATGTTGGAATCCATCACCGCACGAAGCCTATTTAAAATGGGCCCAATCGGGTCATTTTAAGGGTGGTTTTAGGGGATGAAAAAAGTTTTTGGGCCCAAAAATACCTAAAAAATTCTCAGAATCGTTTCAAAATTTTTAATAGCAATTAAAAAGTGTTCCTAAAATTTCAATAAAATCGGCCCGACAGGACCGGATTTAAAAATTTTCTGAAAACACTAGTTTGCAGATAGTGAGTTATTTCCTGAAAGATGTTTTTAATTTTGGTGTAGACGTTTGATCGACAATAATGATGTAGTTAAAAAAAAATGTAATTTAAAGGGGTGTATTAAGGAGTAAATTTTTTTATTTTGCCCAATAATCACCTTAAGTTCACATAATAAAGCCACAAGGCCTGATGTATTAGCAAATACACTATATTGTCGGCAGGGTTTTGGCACTGCGACCCGGGTTTTTTGAAGTTTAAGGATGTCTGCCAGTAAAGGGTTGCCACGATATTAAGTGTCTGGCAATGGACGACGTGATTTCTAAAATTATTCCGAAGAAAATATACAAAAAACTTACGCTTTATAATTTGACGAAATTAAGTCGGTATTTTATACAGCTTTGCGACCTGTTACCTGCCAAAGCCACGATGAGCCAAAGTACATAACCCCACATTGTTCCCACCTGTGCTGGAAGCATGCGCTCAGAAACTTTCAGCTTTTATAAAATAACGAAGGTCTGGCACTCACGGGCTCTTAGTCTATTACGGTTAAACACACCTGGTGTAGCATCAGTCTACAGTTTACACACAAAACAATAATATATTGTATAGTGTGGAAGTGTTTTTATAGATCCGATGGGAGTGAATGCGTTTAACAACCCGTCCGTCTTTCACCGTCACGCCGTGCGCCACGACGTCGATTGCCATCGGTTGCTACCGATGCAGCGGGCCATTGAAGAACGGCGCGGGGGCAGCCGGCGGCGTCTTGTTGCTCCCGCAGGACGGAAACGAGACACTCGTTGTAAACCGAATGGAATCACAATTTACAACTTCGGAGTTAATAAATAAACTCAAGCGTCCGGCCTTCAGTACGCTGTTTTAATTGTCTCGTTACATTTAAGTTGTGTTTTAGGTTTACGTAGGTTGTAAAAAAAATCGGCGTACTTGTTTCACGAGGGATCAATGAACTTATCAATGGGGTATCCTTTACTTAATTCGATTATACAGCAGAACTCAACCTTTTGTTTATTATTAACTAGCAGCCCGGTTCGGCTTCGCCCGGATTAAGACGTATTATGCTGCAGTGGTTTTTCGTATAGAATAATAGACGAATTTTTCGGCTCTACCTACAGGGTTCAATTGTGAATTTAAACTATTCTCATATCCACTTGAACACACGCACAAAATTTCATTAAAATCGGTCCAGTCGTTCACGAGGAGTTCAGTCACATACACATGTACAGAAGATTTTTATATATAAAGATATGATAAAAAAATATTTAACAATAATTGTTACAAAATTAAACAAAAAAAAAACAAATTTTCTTATTCTCGGTTCTGTTTCTCTTATGCCTATTATCTACGTATTAACCGTTTACACCGCAACAGAAGCTCTCAAAAGGAATAATTTTTCCCGTTTTTGCATAACATTTTTCATTGATGCTCCGCTCTTATTGGTCGCAGCGTGGTATTATATAGCCTATAACCTTCCTTGATAAATAGACTATCCAACACAAAAATAATTTTTCAATTCGAACCGGTAGTTCCTGCAGAGATTAGCGCGTTCAACCAAACAAACAATCAAACTCTTGAACTTCATAATATTAGTACCTATCGATATTACAGGCGCAATTAATCTTAATTCAAATATATTAACCCTAAAATTGATATCTCTGTCTTTGGCCGGCTATTCCGAGCCGAACTGGATCGACCCGAGGCAATGTTTTATTATGGAACTACCATCGTATAAAAATACAGACGTTAAAGAGATGTATAAATCACTGTGAGTGAGTTTTAAAGAACATTTGCAGACATAAACGCGACCATTTAACCGTGAGCATATTACGTATTCATGCGATGAGTAGACCCCGTCACCACTGGAACATACAACGAATCTCTAGCATCGGAGGCTCCAAGTGCTGCGCTTATGTTCACTGTTAAGTACAGTCGTCGAATGACACACAAGTCGCCACCCACGTGCACTAAACATACTTAGCGCTTATACGACCGGCGTCCGGCGACCGTCAAACGAATAAGATATATACACGCGACTCCACAAAAGTCGTAGTCGCGCGGTCACAAAACAGCCAAAAATGATAAAACACCCGGGTCGCAGTGCCAAAACCCTGCCGACAATATAGTGTATTTGCTTGTATAGGGCCGTGTGGTTTTATACTTTTATTATGTGAAATTAAGTTTGTTTTTGGGCAAAATAAAAAATTTAACCCCTTAATACACCCCTTAAAATAACATTTTTTTCTTAATTGTAATATTATTATCAATCTAACGTCTACACCGAATTAAATACACCCTTCAATAAATAAGTCACTATCTGCAAACTAGTGTTTTTATAAAATTTGTAAATTCGGTCCTGTCGGGCCGATTTTATTAAAATTGTGGGGACACTTTTTAATCACTACCAAAGGGTTAAATTTCAATTTTGAAACGATTCGAAGAATTTTTTCGGTATTTTGGGGCCCAAAAACAGTTTTCAACCCCTAAAAACTACCCTTAAAATAGCCCGATTAGGCCCATTTTAAATAGGCTTCTTGCGGTGATGGGTTTCAACACGTGGCCCAAATTTCGTTGAAATCAATTAACTCTTTCGAAAGTTATCGCGCGTACACACATATATATATATATATATATATATATATATATATATATATATATAAACATTTTTAAAAATGGTGCCAAAGTGCTTAGGAGGTTATGAAACGTCGAGAAATTTTGGTCCGACCCCTAGGTCCCGCCATCCGACCGACGCCAATAGTGTATGTTGCCATATGGCAAATACACTAAAAACAAAGATAGAAAACTTTTTTTAAAGATTTCTGTTAAATTTGAAACATTACCATCGCTTCTCGACTTGTACTAGAAACTTTCTATCGCGAAGGTATTCACCACGATAGCAATTTGTGAGCAGTTACAGTGGACAACTACGAAGTATCACTAAAAGTGAATCCTATATATATTTGTTTTCAGGGACGAAACTTGTCTTTAGCATGCCAGTGACGAAAAGTAAAATATTTTCGTCCCTTGGGAAATTCTTGTCGGGTCGAAAGTAGGCGACAGAGAGGTGCTATTTTATGTGATGATTGTAAACTGTTATCTGATACCTCGCCTAACCTACAATATCTATTTCGGTGATTTTTTTTAAATCAAAATTAGTAGATTACAGAGGTTGCCTTGTTCCATCTGACCAGCCAGCGTAAACGCGGGAATGACGTCAGCTGGCTGACCGTTTATATTTTTATAAAACTACAACGAGAATATCGAAAGTGTGATTTATATTTAACTAGGATTACGTAAATCTCTTAAATAATAACAATACATTCTGATTTCTTTGACATTTGTTAAATACTGTCATTAAATTTTATAAACAACAGCCGCTGCCACGCAATTAATTGACAGGACTACCCAAAGGAACGAGGTAGCTTCTTTAATCTACTATAACTTTGAATTTTAATGTAGTTCTTTCAATGCATGATTATTACAAAAAGTAAATTACATCCTGGAAAAACGTGCAACTTTAAAAAATATAAATTGCGTAATCTGTCACACATAGCCAAAACTGTTTTTCAGGAATTTCGCCCATAGGATCGGTAGTGTGATTTTTGGTCCTACATTTAACGTTTCCCCGAAACCCTTAGCTTTAAAAATAGCGTCAGGAGAGCTGTAACCGTTTTAAGCGAGGGGGTAGGTTTTAGGATGAAGCGTATAGGGAGTTTTTCCCCAAGGACGTAAGATTTTTGTACAGGTCAGAGTATAAATTTCCAATTTTCCCTTTTTTAACTTCAGATAAAAAGGCAATGCCAGATCGTTTATTATATAGTAACATTAACTTATAGATATAAAAAACATCACACTAAACAGAGAAAACTATCTTCTGTATAGAAAATATTGCAGGACACGATCGGCGGAAACGTTATAAACTTTTACAGTCGAGGAAAGCCCAGACGATCGAAATTTAAAGACGACGACGAGACATTTATTATAATGTAGCGGAAATTTCAAGACATGGTATGTCATGTTTAACATACAGAAGAAATATTTATATCAGAAAACGTCGACATATATCTACCTACATAAAAAAACTAGATTAATGTGATATATAGCTTTCAATTTATGATATTCGCTAGATTCGCTCGCGTGAATGTCGGTTTTGCGTGCGAAGTCGCTCATGTTAATTAACACCGATTTTGTACGGAACCCTGTCTTAACCCTAACGTATCCCGTTAAAACGTAGGCACCCGTATCGTTAAATAGAGTGCAGAGTTAAATCAAAAGCGGTTATATATCGTTTTTTAATGATGTCTGTATAGACAGCAAATATTATAAAGCACGTTTTCCCATTTAAAAAAGTCGCAACAAATGAAAGACCACAAATCTGTTTCGTTTCTATTTGAAATGTTTTGCACACAATTAAAAGTAGCTGTTTTTCATGCCTGTATGGCAGTAGTAAAATGACCCATTTCACACTAGTGCATAAAGCAAAAAAAGAGTGATCTTACCAATCCAACAGTAATTTCCAAAAGCGACCTGCCAATTAAGGTTTAATTTTATAGGATGAAACGAAATAGCAAAGCGACACCAAGCAGACGTAGTTTTTGTAAACAATCGAAATATGACAGAACGCATAGAATATAACAGCTATCAGATATATTACCATGAAATGAAAATTTTTATAGGACGTATGTGCAAAAAAGTAATATGTATCTCTAATGTAATGCTTTTATGACTCTTGTTTTTCAGTATTGTCACCAGTTTATTGTAAATTAATCTTAAAAACAAACCAACGAAAATGTTATATGCATTTAAGAATAAAGACCACTCCAGCTTCGTATCAACCAAAGCTCACACAAAGATATCAAAAAAATATGGTTAATAGAGGAACGTTTGAAAAAAAAACGTAATGCACAAAATTGCAGTGACAGGCGGCGCTTAGTGGAGGGAACATATTTGCAATGAGCGTATTAACGTTAAATGTTCTAGAGATGTCTTAAATAAAAAACAAAATTCAATTTTCGTTATACATAAGCCATAGAGATACACATTTGCAGGACTGTAAATTCCGGGAACCACCGATTTACTGTCACTGTCTACACATAAGCGACTCGTAAAATAAACAGCATGTATGTCTATATAATATGTTTTGCGTAATCCACTGGTGACACCCACGTACACTGGAATTGTATACAAACCCGTTTTTTATACAGCAAAACTAAAAACAAAGCAGAAATCGCACACAGGTAACAAATATCCTTTTGTTTTATATCAGTGAATAAGTCTGTCATGTAATATACTAACAAATATAAAAATTATATTAAAAAAAATAATATTAAACTTATTTTTTTCAATTTGCGTCTTCTATGTTCGAGCACCAAATTGTTATAATTGATGTAGTGAGGTTCGGCATATGACGACGCCGTTCACATACTAAAATTCTCGAAAAATTATATGTACTTATGTTGTTTAATCATATCTATTTACACTGGGTGGAAGCTAATTATTTAGAGAAATTACTACATAATTACGGGTTGGGATGTTGAATAGAAATAAAATAATCTTAAACAATTGATTTATTCGTCATAAGAGAAAGAATGCCAATTACAACTTTTAACAGATGTTTTACACTCATTTATTAAGCATGGGAACAGATGAACAATACAGTACAACTTTCGTTGGACTATTACTGTTTTTTTGACATGTGTATAGCACGAGCTCGTCTAATAGTATTACCAAGAGATTTATTTTCCTTTTAATCTTATTTGGTTGTCTATAAAGCTTATTTTAGACGAAAACCATTTAAAAATACGTCAAAATCATTAACATTGAAAATATTTTCCCCTTACAGTCTACATTCAAAATTTAAGAAGTGAGTCACACAGTTATACTTCACAATGAAATATAAGCAGCTTTGTTTTATGCATTGTTTTATTGATGACTTGAGCCCTGATTACCTAAAATAGCGGTACCGTAATAATATGTCGATGAATGACACAACAGAAAACGTATGAATAGAAGTAAATGCCTTTGGTTTTCTCCGCAGCGGTTGCATCCCCGCAACGCTCGTTTACTTCTTTGTACTCGTTTTTTGTGACGTCATTCCGGCCTCTATATTACGGTACTGCTATTAGGAAACCAGGATTTATTTTAGTAAGTACCTTTCTATCGGTTATTAGCGTAATTATATAGAACGTGAAGCCGGGGTGGTTCGGGTCTCACCAGTTTTTGTTGAGAATTAACGAAGTAGAAAATGTAAATAAAGTGAAGGATATGCATTATACACGAATGCTGTAAGATTTTTTTAAGCCACTAACTGGTTTTTGCCAATAAAAAACTAAATATCTAAAATGGATAGAATTCGTATAGAATAGCTAAGACGCAATCTTTGACAACTTTTTTTAGCAAATTGAAACGAAATATTGCGACCAAAATTTGTTTTACACGGCAACAAAATTTTAATCACTACATAGAATTTTCTTTCGTCTAAAACAGGCTTTAGTCTAGACTCTAGATCAATGAATGAAATACATTACTAAAACGAATTGGCACAGGAAATCGAAGAAATCTACTAAAAGCAGGCATACAACAGCAAAAAAAAACTAGCGAGATTTTTTCACCTATTTTTTGTGATGCAGACACAAAAAATGGAGAAAAACTGTTAGCTTAACATGCTTCTGAATTTACACGACGAATATATTTTTTTTATTTTCTTTTGTTTGGAGTTCGTCTTCCAACACTAATTAAATAGGCGTTTAAGACACGTATTCGTCGTTTTGATTTTTTTTCGTCGTCTATCTTACGTTTGGTCGTATCTCATTAAACATCGAAATTGAGTTAAGACAGTCAGCATATTTTTACTAGACCTGTAAAGTGTACATAACCCGTGTTTCTTTGCTGTGTGTGCGCCAGACACCATAAAATTACAATTTGGGTATGTTTTTAGGTTAGGATGAGAACACATGCCTTAATTGTCATGAACAACGTTCCTTGTAATTTTTTATGTCTAAGATTTAATTGTAAACCTCACTACACACATTTCTCTGTTAAATCTGCGGTCTACCACTATAATATATCAGCATTTATCAAGTGTTTTGTGTACGCCTTTTTCGCCATGACTGATTTGTATTGGATATTATGTTACTAACCAGGGCGTCGCAATCCACAGTTTGAAGACTACTGGTGTATATAAGTTTATGTTTGAAACTTCATTAAGTACTCGAAATGTTGTCAGAAAAACTAGCTTTTGTGGAGATTTTGTGTGCTGAACTAAAACGTCTATACAAGCAAATTAAATAGGTGTATGTGACATTGGTTTAATAAAATTTACATTATAATGACAGCGATGTGTTTACCTACTAAAGCGTAGAAAATATTATGTCGTAAGAGATAATAATAACAACCAATACCTACATATATCTGAATAATACAGAATGTTTTCGAATTCGTGGTACTGTACAGCGTACATATTCAGGATGTTTATAAACAAAGATGATCTCAAATGTGGAGCGTCTATAATCTACAATCTCTCGCTCCTGCATGATGTTTTGTATTATTGTTTAAACCATGTCATGTGATATTTTTAACATGCTTATTTATGCTTGACTTGTATATAAAATTTTGTATATAAAAAAACTTTACAACCCGATTTTTACCTTCTTCCAAATGTCCAATTCCCATGAAACTCTGCAGTTGTATGTATAGTTTTGATGACAATGCAATATTTCGATATTTTGGCTCTAATATTTTTGCATATCCCCCACAAAATAACTGCTTTTCATGCCTGTATATATCGATCACAAAATGACCCTTTTCGCACTAGTGCGTAAACAAAAGAGAAAACGATCTCACGAATCCAACAGTAATTTTCAAAAGCGAATTGTAACTTGTCGTTTAATTCTGTAAAATGAACAGAGAAAGCAAAGTGACACGAAGCAGGCATAGTTTTTGTAAATAAACCAAATGATATGCAATATGATAAGTAGCTGTCAGATATATTATTATAAAGTGAAAATCAACTATTATTTTTTAGAAGATAATTACGTCTAAAAATGTAGTATGTATGTCAAATGCGATGCTTGTATGGCTCGTGTAACTTGTTCAAACTTGCTAACTCTCGTTTCTTCATAATGTCACAGCTTGTACATAAAATATTGCATTACAATCTAGATGCATTAACTATTATACAGCAAGTTAAAAATGGAAATAAAAAAAGTGGTGGGAGTGAAGGTTTTTATGGGGGAAAAACGTGTCTTTAGTCTTTTAAAATTTTAATGAGTTCTATGTTTTTCTAAAAAACTCCATCCGAATTGGGTTAGCAGCCCTTTAGGTGCGATGTGTGTATAAATAAGTCAACTATAGTTTTATCTATGCTATTATATAAAGAGGTAAAATTTGTTTGTTTTTAAGGCGTAATCTCTGGAACTAATCCCTGATTAATATAGGTTATATTTTATTTTGATAAAAAAATCCAAATAAAGTGACTAATTTCCAGTATATGGTGGAATAACGGGTATGTACTACCCGTGTTTAATAATACGGTGGAGCCGAAGGCTCCACATAAAACGTTGTTTCATCTCAATCGCGAGCGAATGTACGTATCAGTCTGTATACATCAGGCATGTGTGGGTAATTTGTCAAGATTTTTATTGCAAAACTCTCGTATCGAATAGAACAAAGATTAAAACATGCCTAACTGTTATATCCATCAAGGTTTTGCAACCATATAAGAAAAGCTGCGGCCGCCTCTTATTGCGAAAAGATATGCGGAAAATTGCATATTAATACGCATGTGCATTTTGAAAACACATAAGAGACAAAACTGTTTACTGCCAATGGCGAAGTTTTTGAAGTGAAACTTTCACTCACAGGTAGTCGTGTGTTCTATTTTGGTTATAATAGTGCTGTGAATTGTGATTATTGAAAATGTCGAATATTAATAAAAATAATAACAATGGTTTCATTACGGTTACAGTTTCTTAATATAGAAATAATAGCTAATAGTTTGCTATAATATTATGAAACACGCGTTGTTGTAATCATAATGCGATATTAAAAGACTACTACTCAACCAATGTCACTGTTAGGACACAAACCCGAATCTTCCACTATTTAATTATCAATTATTCTAGTGACTTATTTAAAAATCAACACTTTTCATAATAAAGCATATTTGCAACAGTATTCCACATCCTACGGGAGCTAATTTTACATTAGACGCCATTAGACAATGAACAGTCATTCAACCGAGAGCCAAGTATTGGGGATTCAACCGCCGCGATAGTGGAAGATTCGGGCTCATGCCCCGACAGCGACATTGTCTGAATAGTAAATTTTTCTAATATCGCATTACAATTGCAACAATGTGTGTTTCATAATATTAAAGCAAACTATTTAGTTATTATTTCTATATATATAAAAAGAACTGGAAATCTGAAAACTTTTTTCTAGTCAATTAGTCTAACTGAGGAGTAACCACGCTTGCGGAACGCTACGCTGTCAAAATATAGGGACAGAATAAAAAGGAAAAACGCTTATAGTGCAAATTCTAAAATATTAAGAGTATAATACACAGAGGAATCTCTATTCATTTCATCAGTTAGACGCACCCCGTGAGATTAAATAATTAAGCGCAAACAATTTATACTAAAATAAAAATAAAATGCGAATTCTAATTTCAAGGAGAGAAGATCTGTTCGACGCGTGAGCGTGATTCCGTCACTGCGTCTAGGAATGAGAAGAACTGGGTTAAAGTCGAGGCGGGCCTCTTCTTTCTCTGTCCTTCTTGCATCGCTCACGTAATAATTAAGTAACATGTGACACTGCAATTAATCCAATATGTCCGCAGGTCACAAAGCATACTTAATAATTTGATTACACTTGTAACGCTGTCGTTTATCTCAGTTCTCAACTACTCTCAAACAATAATTAACGTATTATAATAATGCCATAATTATTTAATTTAATTTTTAGATCAGCGGTTCTCAACATGGGTCATGTTCCACTCAAGAGTTTACACTATGTTTTAAGTGGCAATCTCTATACAGTGTGTTTGATTTTAAGCGATTAATTTTTCAATCCAACAACTTAAAACCATTACCGTGATTTTGGGTAGATTTCAGAGTTAGCCTATTTTATTTCATTTGAAATGGAGATGTGAGTAATGGTCCACACCTAAGATCAAAAGATTAAAATAGAATGGGGTGGTCTCTTGGCCCAATACACCACATCCTGAAAGGATTTTGGTGCTTCCCCCCTTGGTCCACACCTATACTGAATCGGATCGGCTCGGCTCGGCTCGGCACGATCGGCTGTTTTGGGATACGTGAAGTTAAATGGAACTCATTTCACTTATTTAACACTTATCGGATCGAATCGAGTCGGCAATGATCCAGTGTGCGTATACACTGCCGTGCCGATCCGATCCGATCCACTGGGTGCGGACCTTTAGCCTACTATTTGGTATAATTTGCATCCAAAGTAAATCATATGGAGAAATTTCTCATGTAAATCCAATATATATTATGTTGACTGAAATCAAACCGTATATTAACATGTCGCCAATTGACACATCCAAACCTATAAATTTTAAATATAAGAAATAGTTTCACCGTCGAGTCCCTACGACTTGAGAGCAGGCGCGAATTCAGAAAAAAATATAGGAGGGGGTCACGGACAAAATATTTTTTTAACTAAAAATTAAAGTAGAAATAACTTAATTAACAAACGTAAAAATTTATACATATATTGAATATCAGAATGTAACTTCTTCAAAAGGAACAAAATTTTATCGTAAAAAAATTTTTCTTTCCAAGTCGCAATCCTTATAAAAAAATATTCTCACGTGGGGGAGGGCATGACCCCTCCCTTGAATCCGCGCCTGCTTGAGAGCCATTCCCAATTTCTTGACAAATAGTTAAAATGTTTTCGTCTAAGCAGGCTTCACTACTAAATAATAGGTCACGTACGTGAATAGTGTATTGTTACATTTGCTATTCCTTTGCCTTGAGCTGTTCATTGACGATTTATTTACATTGACATGCCATGTACAGGGGCTGTAAAAACATGCTAATAGGGGTGTACGAGTACTACTTGAAAAATTGACGACTGGTCGAGTACTATTTCATTATTGAGTCGAGTACAAATAACCCGCGAACTTTCTATGATCATTTTTTTTTTTGTTTTTTAAGGCCATTAACAGCTATTGTTGCCTAGCACCAATTCATATTTTCTATATTAATTATTTTTTAACAATATATTGAAAACTACTACGAGGTGTATTATGGAGCGCTAGTCTGAGCTGCGCCAGAAAAACGACAGAAAGAGGTAGCGATAATTGCGGTCGCCATTCCGTCTTTGTTCAAAAACATACAAGACGGATCAGAAAGAAACATATACATGTACTGTCTGTATCGCCTTCTTTTTCTTGTTGGTTTGTAGAAGCAGTGGTACATTAGTACTCCATAACCACACGTCGTTGAAAAACTACAGATCCGACAGGCGAATTTTTTTGATAAATTGTTTTGACTACGTGTGAAAAATTACGGAATTTATAATTTTAACCTTTTCCAGGAATTTTATCTTTCAAAGTTTCGTCTGCATGTGTCCTTTTGGCGTTCATCCGAACCCATTACCTTTAAAAATAACATCGGGAGAGTTGTATCCGTTTTCAGGTGAGAGGTAAAGATTTGAGATAAATGCAGAGGGTATTGACGCGACTTAAAAAGGAAAATCCACAGCATACACACCCCTATAGAATAATGGTGGTAGTAGCGTGGCGATTCGATCAACCGCGCACGCACTACCAACACCAAGAAAATAGCTTTGGTAACTATTAACCCGATATGACCGTTGTGACGTCACCGAGGCCAATGTCCGATTACAGTAGAAACGTATAATATTGTTATTTCTTCGCGGGTTGTGAAATTTTCTGATGTATAAAATAGAACATATTTTATTGAAAAAAACCTAAATAGGTAATTACAACATTTGTTTTAACATAACTAAAGGATTAATACTGTTTTAAATTAATTATTTTCAATATATTAGTCAGCAATGTAAGCAAGTGTCCATAATAAAGTGGGTTTTAATTACTAGGCAATGAGAATCACGATTGAATCACAGAGGCGGCCATTCACCTTTCACGTTCACAAAATTTCACACGGGTTTATATATAAAAAGCATTTACACTAAAACTTTTTACTGTAAACGTTATTTAAAGTGTAGATAATTAGAGATTTTAAATATTAATAAAACAAAAAGACCGCAAAGTCAATTAAGTGCACACACAAAAATATTACACGGCGGTATTTTTATAATTTTTCGCATTTGCTAATACTGATGGGCAAAACTGTTATTTATTACAAAAGATTTTATTGTCACGTTATAAATAACTATCAAATAATAACCTGTCACTATAGTTAATGTCTCAACTAATCAGTTATTTCAGTAACAGGTTTTGAATCACTGGTATTTTTGTAATACGTCTTAAAAATCGTCTTCCTTTTTAATGGAGGTCTTCAATGCCTGTTATATAATAACCTATTACATATATTAAAAATATCTGTTTATAAATAACTGATTTACTAAAAAACTGCTATTAAAGACCTGCTAATAAATAACGGATTGTTATTAAAGAATTGTTCATAAATAGTTGTTTTTAAATAAAGGATGATTAAATACCTGTTAACACATAACTGTCCAAGATGCTATAGTGGATTACAAAAAGCAATTTTAACTAGCAGCAGGCTGTTATTTTTAACAGTCATTTACAACGCGATATAGTCGATTAACAGTAACAGTTTAACCCATCACTAATCCATATTCGTAAGTATTCGGTAATACTTTCATAACAAATTGTTGTTGAAATAAGATTAGAGTTTAAATAGTAAACAACTATTATCTAAATTGCAATTTAAACATATGTTTTATATATCATTACAAATTACACGGCGTTGCGAATTCAAAGAAATCTAACGTTTGTTTTACAATTTCAAACATGCCTACGGCTTATTTACTTACAAATTGTTCCTTAAATAAAAAATAAAAGTGAATTCTTTTAAAAATAATTAATAACATAAATATGTATACGATATAGAGTGATTTTAAAATAGTCGTTTCTAATACCACTTTTATTTATTCGCCTGGCGTCATTAACTCGTAAAATATATATGAATAAATATTAATGATAAAATTAAAAAAAATTCGCAAATACAAAAAACCCTATGCTTTACCTATAAGAAAAGTTGACTACCTTACCCAAATTTTGCCGGTTTACTTAGAATCCCCACTCTGGAGTTAGGCGGAGCACTACGAAACGAGAGTGTGAGTGGTACACACGTGAGCCAGTGGCGTATACAAATATAATAATTAGAATAACGTATGTCTTTGAAACAGTTGCAGGTACTTTAAACAAGATCTCATGTACACACTAATACTTTCAAATCTTCCACATACTTTGATAAAACACGATTCGATTGATTTCTCCAACTCCATGTTCACATTGATACGTCTCATGGCTTCCTATCACCGAGAAAGGGTTAATCAAAACATAATTTAAAAAAAAAAGTAATAACGAAAAAAATGTGGTAAAATGAAGATAATAAAAACCCGGGTCGCAGTGCCAAAACCCTGCCGACAATATAGTGTATTTGCTAATACATCAGGCCTTGTGGCTTTATTATGTGACCTTAAGGTGATTATTGGGCAAAATAAAAAAATTAACTCCTTAATACACCCCTTTGAATTACATTTTTTTTAACTACATCATTATTGTCGATCAAACGTCTACACCAAAATTAAAAACACCTTTCAGGAAATAACTCACTATCTGCAAACTAGTGTTTTCAGAAAATTTTTAAATCCGGTCCTGTCGGGCCGATTTTATTGAAATTTTAGGAACACTTTTTAATTGCTATTAAAGGGTTAAATTTCAATTTTGAAACGATTCTGAGAATTTTTTAGGTATTTTTGGGCCCAAAAACTTTTTTCATCCCCTAAAAACCACCCTTAAAATGACCCGATTGGGCCCATTTTAAATAGGCTTCGTGCGGTGATGGATTCCAACATGTGTGCCAAATTTCGTTAAAATAAATTAACTCCTTCGAAAGTTATTGCCCGTACACATATATATATATATATATATAAATATATATATATATATATATATATATATATATATATATATATATATATATATATATATATACATATATATATAAACATTTTTAAAAATGGTGCCAAAGTGTTTAGGAGGTTATGAAACGTCTAGAAATTTTGGTCCGACCCCTAGGTCCCGCCATCCGACCGACGCCAATAGTGTATGTTGCCATATGGCAAATACACTAATGATGAAAGTGGTGTCCGTCACGACATAATATTGTAAAACGGAATTTTAACGATTTATAATTATTATAAGAATTTCAAAATTGTTTAGTTGTGGAAAATTTAAATGGCAAATAGCACGTTGTGTCGATGTAAATAATATTAAAAAAACCAATAAGGCAGTGTAAATAGCGAAATGCGAAATGACGCGTGGGTCTTCAACGTAGTCGGTGTCAATGTGGGCCGGTAGAGGTGGAGTTGGAAGACTGCTTGTGCCTACATACCTGCTTATAATTTATATAAAACATGTCAACAAAGAAGTGGTTTGGATATATTTGGTGCATCGAATGATGCTGTTGGTTATAAACTATAAATAAAACTATGTAATATATAGAAATATTTGTTTAAACTTATCTTTTTATATTGGTCAATAAAAATTGAAATGACATAATCCACCAATATCATAAAGAAGAAAAGTTTGTTTGCCGCGGGTAATCCCAAGAATTTTGTTCTTATTTGATTTTTTTATCGTTCATTTAATTAATTAATTTATCACGCTAAAGGTTCATACCTACTAAATCTGATCGGATCGACTTGGCACGATCTGCAGTTTTGGAATACATGAAGTTGAGTTAAGTTCAAATTATGGTGTTTTTTTTTCTGATCCGTCTATAATACGAAGTGAGAATGAAGAAGAAATTGAAAATGTACAGGAGTCGAATAAGTCCACAGGTTGAAAATACATGTGTTCTACTGTACATGGGAAGTTTTTCGAAAATACAATTATGATATGTCCGCTGATATATTCTCGAACCCTGCTCAGCAAAAAGTATGACTTAAAATTATGTAAATTAATTTCAATGATCCTAAAACCAACACTCAAATCTGCATTAATTATTGTTAATTTAAATGTCTACCGATCCTTCTTTGTCCACTGGAATGTTCCAAAATAAAACAAACGAATCAGGTATGGACCATTAAAGAAGTTGTCTGGATATATTTGGTAGATCAATTTTGGCCTTGTCACTAGACGCGTTGAAAAACAAAACTATAATATTGAAATATTGGCGAAACCAATTCGATATTAAATTCCTAACATAGCATGATTATAAAAATTACTTGGCAATTTTTATTGACATCTTGATTTTCTATATTCTGTGATTTCTAATCGCTAATCTAAGATTGGAAACTTCTACTGAAATTATGGGTCTCATGCTCTGTGACGACAAAAATTAACAAGTCTGTTAAAAATTCATCACTTTACAAATTTTAACATTTATTCATACTAGCCATTATTCGCGGCTTCCCTCATACTAGTCGGTTTTGACCGAAACAAGTTTCAACAAAATAGGTCCAGTCAAAATAGGTCCAGTCGTCATCTAGTGATATACGTACGAACACACAGCAACAACAAATGCGTTCATCAGAGGTTAAATCACGATTCACGATAACAATGGGTTACAAAGGCGTTTTCTTTAATCTTCTGAGATTTCAGTTTACGACCATCTTTGTATTGAAGTTGTCAGATTTTGTAACTACTTAGAGCTTCTAGTCACGAGTGACTATAACACAAACTTCAAAAGAGTTTTATCGAATTAAATTGTCTCTGTTTTATAGTGGAGGTTAATTGGAGCTGACGTCAATCGATAATGGTGTTCAGAGCATTTGTTATTGAAGAGTTTAATTTGATTAATAAAACATTAGAGATATTAAAAGAATGCGGATAAGTTATTCTCAAGTATTTTCTCACAGTGCTCTAATAAAAACTATCGAGCTGTGAATTTGAACAAAAATCACAAAATTCAACAATACTTTGCTTCTTCCTTTGTTTATTCTATACGTATTGAAAGATCGTTTCTTCATGCAGGGTCTGCTATTACTTTAAATTTGTACAGTCAAACAGTTAACTAGATACAGTTGAAGCTGTCAGATTGCACATAGACAATTTTGAATGCAACATGTAAGGCACAAGTATAGGTAGGTACTTCATATACTATAGGACTCACATTTTTTTCATAACGCGCCAACCAAAAAATTAAACAAGCTTTTTCAGAGACAACTCTAATACTGTCCTGTCATCGGAGCTACGTACACATTTTGTGTGCAAAGTGCCAAATCGATCGGATAAAACTAGATGAAAATTGGATTGCAAGAGTTGACCGTAACTAACTAATTAAACAAATGAAGTTAATAAAAAGTTTATAATTGCGTTTTATACGAACACGACACTAGCGCAAATGCATATATATATATATATATATATATATATATATATATATATATATATATATATATATATATATATATATATATATCGACGTCGCATGCGTAATCTGGAAATGTGTAAACTCACAGCTTCGACTACAATAAAATCAGACACGCGTAAGCTTACCTTAGGTCTGTTCTCAACAATGTGTCGTCCGTCGTTTAATTGTTTAAAGAACCAATCACAATTAAATTTGGTACATACAGACATAGCACAATTATAAATCAGATTCAGGACTCATTTTTAAACGTAATTCTTTCAAATTAATGTTAAAACAATCAGTTGTTAAAACGTTACAACGTAAATTAGGCCATGTTAAAAAAAATGAAAAATATTAACTCACTTCTTTAATAGTAACTGCGGAGACACAGCTGTTATTGTTGAGATTGTAGTCCTGGCGTTCGTCCTGCGTCTGTATCAGGAATCGGCGCAGTCCGTCCTCCTCGTATTCTTCATCCTTCTCACTCTCCAGACGCACGTCGTCGCGACGCTGACCTACATTCAACAGCCGTCGTTGGTCGCGTTGACGCGGCGGACGTTTCGGTACTGCAGCAGGACTTATCCCATGGGAATGAATTAAGTCGGAATTGTTAGCGACGTCCTCGATTGTAAATTGGGAATAAGGTTTGTCGGTACATTCCATAACAGGCTGAGCCTTATTAATAAAATTTTGTCCCATCTGTGCTGAATTTTTATTGTTATTTTCGTTGACGTATTGGAAATTGCCTTGTTGGTTTTGGTAGTCCTGCAGCGAATGTCTTTTATTCTTTAGTAATTCGTTTTGCCCGGAGTATTGGACGGAATGTCTTTTTTGAGCAAAATTATCAGTACTCTGCTGATTCAGTGCTTGTCTTTGAATGCCTGAGATTTCAGCATTGTAAGTACCGTATTCTATGGATTGAATGTTATTTTTGTTTTTCAGGTATTCTTCGCGTGCCGGATTTATCACGGGAACGAAACCTTTCTCACTAGAATCGTAACTGTTTCGAGCTAAATTTTTTGAAAATTGTTCAGCACGATTCACCGTATACGTTTCTTGACGTTGCAATGATTGATTATTCTTCTTCGACAATTCAGCATCGTATTCGTAATAATTTTGGTTCTGTGTCGGCGCTTGATTCAAATTCAACAAATCATGAGTAGAAAAATTCTCGTTATACGAAGTCTGATTTTGAAATCGACCAGTTTTTTTCGACAAGTCTCTCGGCAGTGAATTCTTATTGATCAAATCGTAATAGTTCTGCGAATGTAACGAATTTCTTTCATTCTTGCTTCGTAAATCGACAGCTGAACGATAATGGTCCCGTTGCTGCGTTTGCAAATTCCGATCGAAATCGACATGAATCGAATTTCTGCGTCGGTTATATTCGTCATCGTTCGAAGAAGTCTGCACATAATTCCTATTGTGTACGTCAAACATCGAGTAGCCTCGGCTACTCTCGAGACTCCTCTCGGAGTTCCTGCTGCGAGAGTCATACATCGAAACATGCCTTTTAATTCCTCTCGATTTATGATCATCGTTATCGTTAGCGTACGTGGAATTACGAATAGTTGCACCGACATTATCACGAAACAATTTCGTGTACGATAGTCTTCGAATATCGTTCATTGAAGCATGTCTTCTAACGCTAGCTCTTCCGGGAGCTTCTCTTTCAGTCGTGGAATCTCTAAAAGTTGGAGAAGTCGCCAAATCGTCGAATTCGTCTTTTATCAAAGGACTATGAGAATTTCTCCTTACGTACATTTTAACACCGGCCGTATTATTCTCGCTCTGCTGGTGAACGTGGATCGAATGACTTCGCTGAACGTTCGAAGTACTGAACGATAACGACGACGAATTGCGATCGTCCTGCGGCAACGGATTATGCGAATTCCTGCGAGCGTATACTTTTGCTTGAGCGCTTTCCTTCGCGTCATGAAACAAAGGACTGTGCACGTTCCGTTGATAGTTAGCGTCCGTCGGGCTGTTTCGTATACTCTGATCGGCGACTGTTTTTCTGACGTCATCGAATTTGAACGGATTCATATCCGATGCGCGATTCTTCAGTTCGGACGGATTCGGCGATAGGGCACGCATCTCGGAACAAATCGACGAGTTGTAAGCGCTTTCCGGCGATGTTGTACGACTCGGTACATTTTCCGGCGATACCGACGGACTCGGTTGATAAGTCGAAGGCGTTGTCGGCGACAAAATCGAAGAACCGTTTGCGTCTGACGGTATCATTGTCAACTGAACATTCGCACTGTTTTTCGATAAAACAGAATTTGCTGAATTACAAACACTGCTTATCGACTGATCGGAAGTATCCACTGACGACGAACAATTCGTTACGATAGAAACGTTGTCGCTATCGTTATTTTTAAGTAAAGTTTGGCTGTTCGGAAAATGCGTTACGATATTTTCACACAGTACAATCATGGCACATTAACATTATTCAAACACGCACATTTTTAGATAAATTTTTTGATTAGGTTATTAAAATCTACAAAAGTATGGAAATCTGAAAAAATATTCTGAAAGGTGCAGATATATAGTTTGTTGAAAAAATTAATGAAATCAATATGCCACGATATAACTTAAGAGAGAAGGGCATTACCGTCCTCTTGCTCTAAGTAGAAAAAATTCATTTAATTTAACCATACGTTAGATTTATAACGGCTGTTAATATCTCGAATTTCCTTTTGAGTGGTTGAAAAGGCATTAGATTTTAGTTATTTGTAAATATTTTCAATGTACTGACACGTAAAGTTTACAGTTTTATTACATGTATAAATAGGTATAAATTTTAATGGTGTTCTTTAACATTGGTCTTGTGAAACATTTTAAGTGATAAAGTATTTTATATGGGGTGTACGATGGAGTCAAATAAGTCAACTATACAGATCGTTACAAAAAAAAAAAAAATACAAATTTCCTTAAAATAATCTACTATAGAAAATGTAAAAAATTAAAAAAATATTTGTTGTTTTCTTGTCTCGAGGAACAGCAGCTAATGAATGGTGAGGGGACAAAATTAGTTATTGTTCCTGAACAATAACAGGCTACAAAAATATACATGTCCAATTGATAACCTGTTCTTTGTCAGTTAAAAAGACCGGTTACCAAATAACCTGTTATAGACCAATTAGTCGCAGTTTTTTCCAAACTGGTTATTTATAACACGCAATTTTCTAATAACAGCAATTACACCGGTTATAAAAAAAATATAGGTAAGTACTAGTAATTAGTATAAAAAGCATTTAAATGTTGGAACGAGGAACCCGAAAGCATGCAATTTTTCTCCAGTTCGATATTTTACATGTAACATGTTTTTGAAAACATAAAAAACAATATGTTTGTACATATTGGATAATTGGACTATAAATAAAAGAAAATTCTAAATTTTTTTAAATTTGCGACGTTTCGTAGATTATTTTTCTACTTCATCAGGCAATTTTATATTTTAGAATATTTGTTGATATATTTTAGTGATATTATCTTGTCATTTATTTAAAAAATAATTTAGAATTTTCTTTTATTTATAGTCCAATTATCCAATATCTACAAACATATTTAATATTATGGACGATAACAACTTGAATATAAAAAACAATTTTTATTATTAATTAATAATGTGAAAAGTGAAGTCGCCTCAACTCTCTACCCACATAAATCAATTTGAATTTATTGACAACTAATAATCAATTAAAAAAAACAGTCGAATAGAAATCACTACCGGAGTTTAACGAATTTCCGTAATATTTAAATAAATATAAAAACAAAGACCGTTTCACCGAGCTGGACAAGCAATTTGTTTGTTTTTTTCAAGGTACACATTTAAATTATCACGGTCATTATTTCAAGCACACAACTTCGCAAACCTATAATAACTGGACTGTACTGTTAATTAAAAATATTTAAAACAAAACACAAGATTGCACGTTAATTAAAAGTTTGTCGGCATGAAAATTAGAACCGTATGCAGAATCGGATCTTGTACAGCTGACGAGTCGACTCAAAGTAAAAACTATTAAATGTGCAATGCTTTTTTACGTCAAAGTTCACAGAGCTTACATAAAATGATTTTTAATGAGCAACTTATAATTGCATATGATTTGACATATTGAAATTTACATTCTGCTCTGTAGGTATTATACAGTGTGTAAAATTACATTGTATATCTAGTGTCGTAATGGGTTATGTTACGGCGACATGTGTCAGCGAGTTTTAAGTCACGCGTACGAGAAATATATGGTATTTTTTGCACGTACCGCCTATAAAATAGCTGCTTTTCAGTTTACTTGCAAAATTTTTGACAGTTCATTTTTGGACAAACGTTACTTTTAAATTTTATGTTAAAAAACTGACATACAAATAATGATTTGCAATGAGATTGGTATAGCGCGACTAGTTCTGTTTTACTTTACCACACTGATGTATAATGGGTCACTTTACACACATGCATGTAAAATAACTATTTTACAGGGGGTAGTGCACAATAGTAGTCTATGTATATCTAGATTGTAGCGCATTATTTTATGTACGAAGTGATTAGTTATATATGTCGTATGATAATTAAAAAAATCGGATTTTCGCAAAGATCCAATTTTTTCAATTATTCTACGACATATATATATATATATAAATCATAAAATCGAGATGCGTACTACATTTTTTGTAAGTATCTCCTATAAAATAGCTCATGATTTCCATTTCGTAATAAGCATCTACTTATATATATATTTTTTTGTTTAACAATTTATGTCCGGCCAAATTACAATTTATTTTGATTGTTTACGAAGACAACGCCTACTTTGTTGTCTCTGCTACTCACTAATACACGAACGACGAATAGCACCATTTAAAACCACGTATTTCCAACAGTCTGTTCTCAGGCGCCGATAAACTGTTGTCTATTTTCTACAAACTAAAGGAGCACATACAAGTACAGTGTGCAGCACATTAGACAGATAAATTAATCTGTCATAGAACGCAATTGATTACAAAACACATACAGACACACACATTGTAATGTAAGGTAACATCGGCCCACAACAATTTTCGAACCTTGACAAGATTACGTACTGCCATGTACAGCATACTGCTGCGTTTGTTCAATGGACTGCAGCCTACACGCGTACAAGCGACAGCATACCACAATATGCACAAGTAGTTTAGATTCTTTTCATTCATTCTGCGCAAACATGAAAGTAAGCCGCGGAATTTCGGCTACAAAAACGCGAAATCTAGGTTCGGCTCTGAAATATCTTTTACTAGCTGTTCGGATCGCGTTTTTCCGTTTGCGTATTCAGTAGGAGACACTATTGCCTCCAAACAAGCACAGTTTAATAATGCAGCATTAACTTGCAAAGCGCGATCGGTAGTATGAGGCCGTATTGCCTCCAAACTGGCACGGTTTTGTGTTTGCAAGTTAATGTTGCATCACAATTTGTAACGCAACTTACAAAAGCGTGTTGAATTAACGTCAGTTGTCCTGTTATGTCAGTTGTTCTGTTATGAGTTACGAATTTCAATGTTCATTAACAAAAAAATCATATTTAAACATAATTGACGACTGTATACAATGTATATTGTTTTCCTCAGAAATAAATAAATATGAATATGAATTAGTTTTAATAGAAAATAAAACGACATGGGTTCCGTTGTCCAACTGGTTGAAATAGTACACCCCTTAACGAGAAATGGTAACATTGTGAAGTGATTCGAGACATGCAGATTAAAACCAAAGCACAATTATCTATAATCAGCAATCCTTATTAAGCTATTATTTCTCAATTTTGACATCGTTAATGACGACACAGAACACTGTCAACTCTGTTGAATTTGTCGACCGGACACCGGCTATTTGTCGTCATTAGTCAGATCTATAATAAAGAACACTGAACTAACACATGTATAGATATATAATATTATAATTTAAATGTGCATTTCTACATGTTTCACATCCATTTATGGAAGATAAACACAGAAAGACGGAAGCTAATCGACTGGCTCCAGTATATTACTACTGTTGCGCCACACATGGCAGAATATGGAATATATGACTGTGTTGCTTTGTTTTGTGCAGGGAATTGATATTCAAGAACTCAAGTCAATAATACCGACTTTTTCATCACTGTTAAAGTATAAAATAGTGGGATTTCTATCTGTAATTTCGTTTTCTAGCAGATCGAAAAATCTGCCGGACAGGTTTCCCGAATTTTTGTCTGTATGTATATAGTATTGCCAGGACAAACAATTTGTTAGTAGGATTTAACAGTCCATTTGGCCGAACATTATTTGGATCCTGGTGTAAACCTAGTGTGAAAATCCCTGATTTTACATTTACTTTTCGTTACCTACTATATTGAATAGAGGGCGTTATTTTCCAATTTACAGTGAAAAAAGTAATGGATTACCGCGGTTAAAAATAATATATAAAAAGCCGGACGTTCCCGTCTAATATGTCCGGACAAGCCATCAAATTACCAGTATGTCTGGTTAAAGCCGGGATATCTGCAACGCTGTCTGCTACCTACTCGAGAGTTCATATTATCAATGATTATACAGTAGGACTCATGTATTTTCAACTTATCAGGACTAATCGACTCCTGTATTTTCAACTTGTTCTTCATCCTCATTCCGTAACAGTCATCGGCCAATCAGAAAAAAAACCCTTATTAAGTTGAGGTTAAACATTGTCAAACTCAAACGTATTTTTCCATAGGCTGAGCAGCGTAGGAGACACTTTGCGTAGTAGAGATTAAAAACTTGAAAATACGTAAGTAAAATCAGTTGAAAATAGACTGTGTTGAAAATTCGTTAGTCCAACTGTATATAGTTTCGTTTCCAGTGATTCGTCAACCACTCATCCCCATATGGTTCCTGGAGTTTAATCTGGTATAACTAGTAATGGTATCAATTATATTTTCAATTTACAGTGAAAAATTACAATAAATTGAAAACATAATAGGTTGAAAGTTTGCATTCTTAAAAATTCAATTCAATTCAATTCAAACTTTATTAGTCAGAAACACAATTAAAATTGTACAGACATTGTCAATAAAAGAGTGATACAAAAATATATAAATGATACAGAATTACAGTAAATTTGGATATATTTTTTTAAAACTTTGTGTCATATTGCACATATAATATTCGTCAAAACTATAAAATGGTTCTAAGATCAAAAATTGCTTTGTGAATTTTTTGAAATATATCGTCGTGAAATAAATCGTTTTGAAATAAATCGTCGTGGGTAATATTTTAATGATTAAATTTTTTCATAAGATCTGTCTATTATTGACAGAAACATACACTTATGAGTAGGTACTTTGATAAAATGATTGCATCATACGTAACAATTTCGTGTTCAAATATAACAATTAGTTCATCTCCTATACATGATATGAAGATGATGATGATGAATCTATTATGGATAGATAACATACTTGCAACGTAAATATGCCGTGAGCGCAAACCAAATGTTATTTTAATACGTCATTATACAGTACGCGACATAACTAGACTCCGCCCTCTCCTCTTTAACAACGATTTTACATGGAATAACTAATTTGAGGTGCTTTAGCAAGTCTAATTCCTAAAGACGTCACCTTGTTAAAACACAAACACAATTTGAATTCTGAAAAAGTCTATAAGCGTTTAAAATTTTTGAGCAAGTTCGATGTCATAATAGAACAAAATTCTGATATATCTAGTCAACTAAAATGAGATTTTTCATTTAACTAAATTTTTTTTTTTGAAAATTATTAAGTTTTTTCACAAATCAAAACGATCAGATAAAAATCTGTAGGTGATACAAAACCTTCTCAACCTTTTCAACCGGCTAGTCATTAAAAAAAACTTTTCACGTTCGAAAGTGAGTGAAAACTCAATATCCCCGAAGCTTTTAATAAAAAGCTTCAAGTATACTAATATAGTTCTCCGGTATAACAATGTGTTTAGTTGATTATAAATAAATATTGTTTCTAAAATAGCAAATATCTGCATCCCTTCAGAACAAGAACTGACCCACAATGATAAACTATCTGCACAAAACGGCAGTCAAAAAAAAGTACACTACAAACCGCCAAATGTTCGCTCTATATTCTATAACTTCGAAAACAAAACACACACACTTCCTATTAACAACCAAGCATCACTGTTGATTTCACACCACTGCGAAAAAAATCCACAGACAATTAACAATGAGTCCATAAGACTGTATCTGACAGCAACTGTTTCTATTTCATTTTTTTTTTTATTAAGCGACATCCATTTGCAAGAGAAGAATGTAAATTAAAAACAAAATATAAACTAAATGATCGGGTTCGAGTTGTTACACTGAATACTTCAAACATTTGTTTTCTATAATAAAACACACACGCGTTCACTCATTGGAAATAATATGTGTGGAGGAAGGGCGCGCGTTTCGTTCTAAACGCTGTTTGATCAATTCGAACGGATCCCAAAAAGAACCGATCAATTGTCTTAAAACAAGTGACAGGAGAAGACACAGCTGACCAAAACGATCGCCTGGCATTATTTTCATCATAAAAATTGACAAAGTTATGATACAAAATTAGCCAGAAAAAAAATATCTGATTAATATGAAGAACTGTTTTCAATTTTGGAGGGGTCGATTGTACTGATCAATTAAATTGAAGGGTTTTACAAATATGTAAAGCCAATAAACTCTATAATAAAAAAAAAATGTAAATCAACAATTTCATTAGATAGACATGTCTGTAAATTCGTTTTCTTGTGGGTTTTGGATACTTTGCACACATTTTGCAGGAAAACGTGGATTATTGTCTCTTTTTGTATCGGGACCATTCGAGATCGGCTGTACACAAGGTCAAAAAATTACAGAGATTACTTCGTTCCGTTGAATAGTAGTGGAGTGACGTCATTCGGTAGATCTGTCAAATGATATTGCGTGGTTGATAAAAATATGACCGGTTCGCCATTTGACGCCAATCATTGGGCAGAACAGGTTGACAATGTTCCTGTCATAAAAATATAAAGGTTACGTTATTTATATAAGAAGGAAAAATGCAATGTTCGTGATCTATCAAAATTATTTTATTGGAAAGGTAGCTGGGCACTTAGTATTTTGGTCAATTTTTAGACGAATCAACCACAGATTGTCATTGAACAAATAAGGAACTTATTTTCCTTTGAAACACTCCCGTCGACAAAAAAGTTCTATATTTAATATTCGAAATTAGTAAAAATTCACACCTCAAAAGTCGGTGTCATAACTTAAAATATAAAATAATATCCCCGATAAGGTTACTATAGTTACTAAACATTGAACAACTACTTTTGTCTTTCATTACAGCACTAGTGCGTAACGGGTCACTTTACATGCATGAAAAGCAATTATTTTATTCGAGGTAGTGCAAAAAATATTAGTATTCATGTTCTATTTCAAATCTCGGCACAATTACGTTCGAAAAACAGACGAACGTATGAGAGAGGTTGGTTGCTTGAATGTGTCACTGTAGAGTAAATGTTAACTCAGCCGCCGCGACGATGACATTATTTGAAAACAATTTTTCTTATATACAATTGTAACAAGGGGTGTTTCTTTATAATTATAGCGAACTATAGCTGCCTTTCTGTTATCTCCATGACATTTGAACCTTCGGGTACCCGGGCCTCGGGCGCCAGGTTCGAGCAGAATCGCGCCCGGCCTTAAACAAGCGTCCATCCAAGACATATTTCACTGTATTTGATTTCGAACGATTCCGTACGAGCTCGTCAATCAGTGCAAGCACGACGAACCAGGAGAGTCGACGAGTCCAGTTAAATGTGGGAGTACCCGTTCCGACTTACGTGTGTATAAAGACGGCTGCGGAGGAAACACATCAAGTGCCCACACGCGGCACTCTCAACTGTTTCAATCCAATTAGAAAACATACTGTGCTGAAGAAGGTATGAAGCATCGACTTATAACCTACTGGACGTGCCCTAGCGGTGTAAAAAGTGTCCTTCCGAAAGGATAGAGATAGACCACAACCCCACAAGAATACTCTACCCTGTTCATACATCGACTTACAGGCCATAGCGGTGTAGAAAAAGTAGAAAATGTGGTTATTCTCTACCTCTCTCAGACCAGTAGAAACCAATTCAGGCCTCACGGAACCGAAAAAATAACTACTATATGCGGAGAAGGCATGTCCACTAGTGTACATCAATGGTAACCATCTCGCAGGACATGGATCTATAGTGTGTAACAAACAGGAACCCTTTAACCATAGTAGTGTCCAGGAAACCGAAATTTGGAATCTCAATTACCATTCGGAAAGAATAAAAATCTACCATCTCGACAACAGTAATACTACCAAACATAGTTTACTTTCATTCCTCATGCTTATTGTAAAACTTCAGTGGCAAGTCACGATTTTCGCGATGCATTTATGACTGCCACGAAGTGAGGATGAAGGAGAAGTTGAAAATATAAGAGTCGATTAATTCCGACAGGCGCAAAATACTTTATTTCTACTGTAACTGTGATCGTCTTGCAAATAATGTCTGTTTTGATTGTCAGAAATGGCATGCGAGAGATCTGATTGTTTTTATCCTGAAAGATTACAATACAACTAAAGCGCTATTATCTATTATCTAAGTATTTTACGATACTATGCACCGAATATTTCACTTCATCATATTATTGTGGTTAAACACTGAAGACAGTTATTTAAAATTGCCTTTAAAAATTGAAAATTATTAAAATAGCCGATAGATATAGATGGCACTGATTGTAAATTTGACGTACTGTGTAGTATGTAGTATCTCTTTCTAAACCACACCCAAAAATTGCCCCCAGCGCTTCAAGCGGTTACTGTAGACAGAATACTATACTTGTACTATGATTTGGCTCAAAATAATATTCGTGACCTACAAACATCCCCCGCATTCTTTCCCGTCGCCTAAAAACAATTACAGCTCTCCCGAGGCTATTTTTAAAAGCTACAGGGTTCGGATAAACAACAAATGAAGGACCTAGAATCACAGTACAGATCCTAGAGGCGCAAAATTACAATATTTCCTGGAAAAATGTAATACTTAGATAAAATATAATTAATTACGTGATCTTTCACACGTAGCTAAAGTTTGTTCTAATAATAATAATATATTTTTACCCATAAAAACACTGTAAAAACAGGAAGGTTCGTCGTTGGTACATAATTTGGTAAATACATTAAATATATTAAAACTATTTAAAAAAATAAATAAATAAGAAAATACACATTTTAAAATTTTAAAAAAATTCAGTCATTTTCAAAAAATTCTTCATGGTATGTTTCTCGATCCCTCATTTGGCGTTCACCCGAATCTTGTAACTTTAAAAATTGTGTCAAGAGAGCTGTAACCGTTTTTAGACGAGAGCAATGGATTTGAGGTAATTTGCGAAGTGGAAATAATTAGGATAGGATTATATAAAGAGTAAACGCACAGGTGTCGGTGGTTGCTGAGATGTTGCAGTGCAGGGGGGCAGGATACTGAAATGGATATTGATATACGATCGTTGTTTTCTCATAATAATCATTGCATAATAAAACCGTCTCGATGTATCTGCTGACTTGAGATTACTGATAGATTGTAGATTATAGACGCTCAACAGCTGAGCTCATCGGCGTCTATAGAGAGTTCACATAAATATATTTTAAACAGCCTGTATTTTTTGTACGTCCCACCTGTACTTCGATTATGTTAATTAAAGGTAAGTATATGTATTATGCGAAGGTGTCTTGGCATGCTAAAAAAGATAATATAACCATCGCGAACGTCAAACGCGTCGTTAACAGTGAACAACTCTTTCTGAAAATATTTCAAATTTGTAATCATATAATATTACACTTTCATAACAAAAAAACTTTTCGTACCCTCTTCACCAATTTAATAGCTATCTTTCATGTACCATTAGCGATAGTAAAACTACTCATCCAACAGTAACTTCTAAAAGAGATGTGTCAGTTACCGTTTAATTCTATAAGATGAACAAAGATAGCACGCGACACAAAGCAGGCGTAGATTTCGTACACAACCCAAATTGAATGCCACACACATAAAATATGATAACTGTTAGACATATATTATTATGAAGTGAAAATCAGCTAGGTATTTTATAGGAGGTACGTGAAAAAAACATAGTGTGTATCTCCAATGTAATGCTTGGCTCGTGTGACAAACTCGCTGACGCTCCTTTATCCATTATGTCACAACTCTCACATAAAATATTGCATTACTATCTTGATACATAAACTACGATTTTGAGCGTTCTCAGATTGGATAGACAAAACCGTGTCTATTTTTACAGATGCACTTTTTTAGAACCAACTTTGTATGAGCAATACTTAGATAAAACGATTCATGTTAGATTTTCGTTTAATATTTCTTACGATTTAGTATACCATCTAGTTTTTCGATTATTTCGGTACAATGAAAAGAGACAGAACATGCCTCGTGGCAGCTTCCTACACGATATTCACCGGTGTACGTATTAATATTTTGAAACTAAACAAATTCAAAAGCGAGAAGAAATTACGAAACAACCAGATTTAAAATCTATATCTACGTCCAGTCAAAGAACGTCCGGCTGAGTGGAAAGTGAGTCAGTCCACATGCAACAATGAGAATTCTACGAAACCATAGGCTATGCACATTCTTTCGACAGGCGCACTTTTTCCGGTCACCGTATATGTTGATGAATGGATTGCAACCGACTCGCACCAAAAATCAATATAGACTTGGATTCCTTCTGAGACAAACATTAAATGAAATCGGTTCATCCGTTACAGATAGACAAAGGCTTCAAATTTTCCTCTTTTTCAAATCGGTGCTTTTGCAGAAGTTGATATGAACGAATTAAATTTCACAAAGATTCAGCCAGATAGACGTTTTGACGTCAGTGCATTCAGAATTTGATCTTAATTCGAACATGATTATTCGACATATTTACGAAATATGAAAATAAAGCGAAAATACTACGATTTTGTCGTGTTTATAGATATATGCACATTGTAACCAGAGCCGGACTAATAACGCCATGGCGTAGGAGAGGCAGGCTTCGAGAGGGGCGGCAGACATGTCCAATTATATTAAATAATCCAAGCTATTTTCACATAATTAATTTTTTTGGGAAATCTTATGTTTTTACTGCGCATATAAGGGGCGGCAAAGACTCAAATTCGCCTCTGATCGCTGCTTGCAGGTATATAATTATTTTCTGCAACTCAAATAAAAACTTCTATCTTTAGAAACAAACACTAAAAAGTAAGTATGTATATAAATATTGTGCGATATAATAAACACACTTAACAAGTGCCCCAAAACAAACGCAAGGTCAATGAAATTATTTTGCCTTCAGGGCATAAAATAGTATATGCAAAACAATTTCTTCTCCATAAACTCGACACTTTCTTCGCTATATGACACACATCCCATCATGAGAATACAAGAACGTCTGTATTTTACAATATAAGAACGTTCGTTTAATGGACAATAAAGAAACAAATGCTTATAGCTTACTTCCGAACAGACTGTTTTAAGTACCTGTAAAATACGCGTGGAATAAATTTTTAATGATTAATTTGGAAGTCGAATATTTTATGTTATTATTTATAAACCATTTAAGAACAGTCTGAAAATATGTTTTCTTTCAACAAAAAATACTTCGTTGAAAATAAAACCTTCGAGAGCGGTATCTCTTAATGGGATAAATTTACAGTTGATATTTTTACTTTTAAATTTACTACAGTTTGCACAGAAACACCATTTGAAATATTTGAAACGCTAATCGTTTTTATTGTTTGGTTTTTATTCAATCAATGTTTATGCCTTTTTTAATTTACGTACAATGTGCATATTTAATAGACGTTTTGGAAATGGAATTTCAATTCTTACAGCTATGATCCACTGATTACATCTGATATAAACAGTTATTTTTCTCAGCTGTTTCATTAATACTTAATATAAATCCTGCGATAATAAATCAATGCCCTATAAAACTATAATATGCCTATTATGAAATACAATCTCGGTAAATGTAAATACATAAATTTTTAAAAATTATTCTTGCCACACCGATTTCTGTTATTCAATTTTAATACAATGAATGGAGACTTAAATCTTCAATTTTTAAATTACAAATCGCCTTGTGTTGTAGCCGAATGCTAATTTTTAATATTTATGCATAAACCTATTCTATTAGGTACAATTAGGTATTTGGAACACCGTTCAATATTTTACTTCTTGGAAACGGGGGCGTTGCAGTATAAGATCTATCTTAACATAACCTATATATATTATTGACTATTCAATTTCACGTTTTACCGAATTACTCATTTGTGGTGGTTTTATAGTTATGAACATAAAAAAATCTTCTTTAAATTTCCACTTTCCAGCGGAAAGACATATAACGATAAAACCAGACATTTGGATAATAATTTAAATACAAAAATACACCGCAAATCTGCGTAATTTCACGGCGTTTTTGAGAATTTCATACGTCTGAATGTTCATTACGAACGTACCGAAAATAGATTTTAATAAAACTGATGTCATTAATAAAAACATTATTACTCAACGTAAAGAATTAAAGAGACACCGCCTGTCTTCCACGATATTCGGTTGCTGTCAACAGCTGATTTTGATGATGTGGAATTTGTATTCATTAACAAATTATTATCGATCAGAACGTCGCATTTTAATTAAGAGTACGCAAAATGAACATTATTTAAATTTAAAGTTCAAACAAATCATGTGTAATTTAACACCAAACGAATATACATTCCTATAACCTACCTGAGCGGTGTCATATGTATCCTGGGGCTCCATATCCCTTCGTTTCGACTCCATGTCAACAGATTTTTCACTGCATGCACAGTTTTCGTCTAACGTTACTGTGCCGTTCGATTTGGTACACAATTTTGAAATCGCACTCCACATTCAACAAAACAATTTTATTAACTACAATTCGAGCTTTCAATGTCATAGCCCTGCTTATACAAGGCTGATGACAGTACACGGAGAAGCTTCCTTTTTTAACGTATATTTCAGCCTTATTTCTAAAACATATTCACAAGTACGCACTACACACATTTTCACTGTCACTTACAAACTATTTTTTATTTGGAATTGGGAGTTTTTGATACAAAATAAGTGACACAAACTCTCACATGCCATTTCATTATGAAAAACCTCGATTTTCGTTCACTCTTGTCTAATGTCTTTTGATCAATCGGTAATCCGCACAGTTGCCCAGCGCACTGCACCTATCCAAACCGCATACAGTAGAGACATCTCTATGTTGATAGGTCAACTATTTTTTAATGTCAAGATTACTTCTACCATCTCCTGCTTTCCTTATTAGAGGAGTGGTCCTAAACTAAACAATCGATAAAATATTATTTGAAGCTTTTTGAAGAACATATTTTAATGTTTACATTAAGCAGTGTACTTATTAAATTATTTTTGTCAAATTAGCGCAAAATGAAATTACAAAAATGTTGTTTTAATAACTGCTGGGTTCATATTGATGAAAATAAACTCGCAGTTGACAGGCTGGCACAATTTAGTTCATCTTCTCATTTGTATAACTTAAATAGCTCCGAAATGTTTAGGCCTCTCGAAAACGCATGCATATCGAAATCCATGCGCATTCAGGAAGCAGCAAGTGCAGCGTACATATCGCAGAACTTGACTGCGTTTCGTAGTGGAAGGGCTCCGCGCGTATAGCGATTAGTGGAGCAGCTTCTCGCCGCTGTCGTTAAAAACACCTGTGTAAATTTCTATCATTTCTTATATAAATATATGCAACTTTTGCCCACAACATATCCATTGTTTATTAGCAAGGTGAAGTCAACCCGAACATCTAGTATTATGTGCCATAAATCAATACAAACTTTATTTACAAATGTTTATTGAATATTTTCTTATACTTATGTAATTTTAAAACTAACAAAGCACAATCGTTTAAAATGACAATCTTTAAAGTCTTCCTCAGTTATTTTATATATTTTTCCATAAATTTTCGATGAAAGTCAGATCGTAAGGAATCGTTAATAAATACATTTGTTTTCTTTTCTGGTTCGGATCGAGCACAATTTTTGAACACTACATCATCGTCCCATCTCCTTTTCACTTTTAAATCTGCTTTTGGATCTCCAGCGGAGTAGTGTGTCAACAGTGGATTTCCACTTAAAATATTTTCCATTCTTATACGCTCCTCTTCTTGTTTCCTTTCGATTTCCTGTGAAAAACCAAACGAAAAAATTAACAACAAATCAATTTTGTTTTAAAAATCAGATTTCATCGGAACTTCACAAAACACATTATAATTAGAAATTTCTGTTTGAATTCTCAGTATTACAACCAATGATTATTTGAAACAAATGAATACTGACCTTCTTCGCTTGCTCAGCTGCTCTTTCTTTTTTGATTTTGTTTAATTCGGCCATCAATGAAGCTGCATCGTCTTCGTCACTGTCTGTATCAGAATCATCTTCTTCGTCTAACGGATCATCTGCATCCAAACTGGCGGCTGGTACTTGGTCCAACTTCAATCTTTTTGTATGATCACCAGGGCGAGCACCACTTCTGGCATCCTTGTCTTTGCCTCGTTCACGTTCTTCTAATTCTTTACGGAAATCACGATTACGGAGTTCCTCAGTTGTACCTTGACCGTGCTCTCTACAAAATGATAAAAAAATGTTGTTTTTAACATCTAATCTTTAAAAAAAAAATTTACTTAAAGGTTATGCTTACCTGAATTTAAGTTTTGTATGACCTGGGAGATCTCTGCTTGAATATTGTCTAGAAATAGCACTAAGATCTTTTTCCCCTCGTCCTTGACCACCTCTGGCGGGTTCAAATGTTGGTCTTGCCGCAGTAGTCATTTTTATAAAATTCTATCTACCTTTTGTTGAATTTTATCCTACGAACACGGAACGAAATATAAAATATTTTGACTTCTCTAGGCTAATATGGCGTCCGTCTGTCAAAACACAAAATGTAGATTTCTGATTTACCAGCCGATGGAAACATCATAGACAAAAAAAATTATCACCACTGGTAACATTGCACGAAATTTCATTTAAATCACACATTATTATTGAGTAAGTAATATAATGCAATGACTTTATTTTACTCCATATTTATCAATTATAGCAAGTAATTTTGGAAAAATGGATATGGTAATGTATACAAAATAGTTAGGTCAACTACAATTACATGTACTAGGAGTAATCGCCAATCGATTCTTGTTTTGAGTAATATCTACCGATTAGTGATTTTTGCTTTATATTCTACGTTTCAGCAGCAACACGCAGCACACTGCATCGAGTAGTTAGTTGAGTCACATGCCATACGTCGATACATATTGATATCAAGGTAGTGTTGGTAATCGTGAGTATTGAAAGAGAAAACATAAGATACTGCAATTGCTCGACTACTGCTATCGTTTTTTTCTACAGGTATTCGCAATTTCAGATCTTCTCGATTGTTGAGGAAGACGAAATACTGACTATCGCTAAGTATTAAGCCTATTTAAAAAGCTGTCAGGATAATTATTTATTGGTATTGAACCGTATGTGAAATAACAATTTTATTAATACAAAGATTATACAAATAATTAACATTAAATGCAACAAAATACATTTTTTACCCAGAAACTAGGTTTGATTTAAAGTTAATAATGTAACAAAATTATAATTATAGACATCTATATTTTAGAATCGAATAATTATAGAATAAATTGTGTAATTTTAATAAACATTTTGACAAATAATTTTCTATAAATTGCTCAACAATAAAAATAAACTTTCCTTATAAATTTCTTTGCTGAGTTTATTTTTATTTTGAATTTAAAATACTCAAATAATGGCAAGTTTAAAAACATTTGTAGAATGGCAATAAGTTACGTAATATTTAAAAAATATATAATATATTGTTTTGATTTCTAATAAATTACAGACAATGGCAGGTATTCTATTTTAAGAAAAGTTCTTGTCGAAAATTTGTTAGAAATTCAAATATGAAAAAAAAAGAAAATTTTACAAATATACAAAAAAGGGACGATAATTTAAACATTTTTTCAACAGGGACTGTTTAAAAAAAATACATACCCAGTGAACATCAGAGAAGTTCTATTTCTATAATACATAAAATAATTTTTGAGACACAAAATTCCTCTTAACAGAAACTCATTATGAAAATAATTAATGGAATGAAAGTTAATTGCACTGTTATATTTCAATAAAAATCTCATCTAGGAACAATCACTTGTAACAGATTTTTCCAGTTACAAAAAGATTTTAAATATCTAATTCTTTCAAAATAATTTAACTCATTAATAATTTATAATTGGAAACAAAATAATACTTACATAAATAAAATTTCAAAATTTTAAAACAAGAAAAAAAATAGAAAATAAAAGCAAGAAGTTTAGCTCATAGTAAAAATCTCACTGGCACATTTATTTCCAAAGGTGTTCGTATTTCATTATCTTTGAACATACATATATGCTGATAATGAGATTTTACACAGAGAAAAAGAACATAATAAAAAAGAATGTCCCTGTAAAACATTAGCTATGTCACACATTTATATCACAGTCTACACAAGTACATTCAATTCGAAACTTACAAAAAAAGTTTTTAAATAAATAAAATCAATATTTAAATGTTATTGATAGTATTCAGAAATACGGGTCGCTGTTGTTATATCAACGTAAATAAGACAATTTTGAATTAATTTTACACTACCAATAGCCGTATAATTTTGAATTGTTGAAACCAACTACTTTTGTAATTAATTTATCTGTAAGATAGAAATTGCACGAATATAGTAAAACTTATTTTGTTTCTTCACCGAATTACAACAAAATACACAAGTTTCCCTTTTTTTTACTCGTGCAATATGTGATTTCATAGATTCAATTATTTGATAACAAATTTATATAGTTATTTAGGCCCTCCGCAACCGGTTCAAGATGCGACTATTGTGCGATGGGTTAATGGATTGATTTTTTTGTTCGCAAACGAATGGGACTGAATCTGAATTGGTAAAGATGGTTGCCTACAGTAAAAAAATTTCGCTATAGCATACAACCATGCAACTGAAATGGCTTCTCGACCTGCAAACATAGTCGCACACAACCAGTCTGAAACTAATTTCCAATCGGTCATGTTTCTGTTGGCCCGTGTGCGACTCCTCATTCTGTAACATACTAAAGGTCACAGAACGATTGCATCCTGAACCGGTTTTATACAATTGACATGTGCGAAGGCCCTTATTCAAAATTTTCTTGCACACAACTGACTGGTAGTAATTTGCTTGGACAAATACGAATCAGAATAAACCAAAACATCATTGTGATGCATTAAGTAAATGTTTGATACTTTCACATCCTAATTTTTTTATTAAATTTTAAACGAATCGATAGTTAATAAAACTGAAAAGGTATGTAACAAAGGAAAATTGGTTCTTGAACGTTTTAGCAAAGATAAGAGCGAATGTATTACCAGGAGCAAGCTAGAACCAAAGGCGGCACGTTTCACGAAGCGGAAAATTTTAGAGGAAAGCAGGAAAATATATTAAAAATTATAAAAAATAGAATCCGATACGCAAATATAACTCACAAGAAGGACCTAAAGAAGTGAGGCAGTTGAATTCGCCTCTAAAAAGTTATCAAAGTTCAGGTGTGGACCAACCAAACATTTACCATGTCTTGATACAATTTTAAAAGTGATTCAGTTAGAAAAAAATAGAAAAATATAAGTTCTATCTTTCTTTTGAATCGATTATTGTTAAAATTAAGTTTGGAATGTATATCAATATAATACAAAATGTATAAGCATTAAATAATAATATTGCAACTTTGTACTTGACAATATGTTTCTGAATACTATTAAAATTGCATTATTTGCAATGAAAAAGCAAAAACATGAAATAACATAAATTGGTGTATACTATTTTATAATAATATTATACATTTAAACTAGAGACATTATCAGAATTTTATTAATATTCGATACTGTTTACCTATGGCCTGAGATTACCTATCTGACAAATTTAAATACTAATAAAAAAATCAGGAACCTGAAACGCACCATAAACCGAAAAATCTATTTCTCGAGTAAAAACAAAACTGAAATGATATAAATTTTCTCTAAATGAAACGCAACCAAAAATTATTCACTGAATTAAAAACGTCAATTCTTACCATTGTTCACTGTTTTTAGGAGAATATAATTTGAAGTAAGTAAACTGTGGTATCACGGAATTTTTAGCTGCTGACAAAATTGTTACCTGTATGTTACTCAATTTTTTTTTAATAAACTTTGTTAGTTTAAAGAAAACATCGTTTTGTTTCAAAGGCAATACAAAAAACATAAAAAATATTTCGTTTCAGGTTCCTGCGAAAAATTCTAAGCTGAGAGCGAGCAGTGTCACAGTTCGTGCAGAGATAAAATAAGAGATTCAAAAACTAGAATAAAACAAAAGACTTTTAAAGTTTTCTAATCTAGAAAAAAATCTTTCATTACTAAAATTTAAACTTAAAAAAATCTGAAATCGGTAATGCAATATCATTAAATTATCTTGTGGCATTTGTTTCAAGAACTACTGAAGTCAAAATATAAAAACAAAATACAGTCGGTCACAGGGAAGTTCAGAAGATGCTAATTTCAATGCATTTCCTATAACCTACAACTCTTTTTCTACTTTAGTTAAATATTTGTTTCATTTATTATAATTGCGTAAAAATGTGTCGCTGTTTATGGACGTTCAAGTTTTAAATACGAGCTTATTTATCTATTTAATTGAACTATCAATAACTAACAGTACCACAGGTTAGATTTTTTATAGCAGTACTGCATAAATCATCATCTACATTTATCTCAAAGCCGTTGCGTTTGACTTGAATTAGATCTTAGTTTTCTTTAAAAAAATACTGTTCACTCAACCCGGTATTCGATGTTGTAGTTTGAGCTGCTTCCAGTTAATCTACAAGTCGCTTCAATTCAAATCATTTAAAACTAGAGTTGCCACTTTTCACATTATAAATACTGAGTAACAAAATCTCAAATTTTGTGTTACTAACATAAGCACAATATATAAATATATGTCGCAGGATAATTAAAAAAAAAAATCGGATTTCGCGAAAATCCTAGGAAGATTAAAAAAATCGGGTAATTGGAATCCGATTTTTTGCAAACGTCCTAGAATTTTCGCGAAAATCCGATTTTTTTTAATTATCCTACGGCATATACAGATTGTATCAACTCAAAGCTGTCCATAGGGCACTCTGTGGGTAAGACAGAGCACCATACACAAACGATAAGCAAGAGTGAGATAAATGATCGCTAATAGGTAGTAATTACTGTGGTTACTATAAAATAAATTTAAATAAACATCTTTGTTTTCTGAGTAAAAATAGCCATTTTATCAATTATTGACAGTCTGTAGTCACTACCGAAATTATTCATAAAATGGCTATTTATACTGTTCACGAAAAAATCCAAATAATTAAATGGTTTTATGGTGGTAATTCAACCGCCGGCGTAATAAATTAATTGATAAAATGGCTATTTTTACGTAGAAAACAAAGACATTTATTTAAATTTATTTTACGGTAACCACAGTAATTACTACCTATTAGCGATCATTTATCTCACTCTTGCTTATCGTTTGTGAATGGTGCTCTGTCTTACACACAGAGTGCCCTATGGACAGCTTTGAGTTGATACAATCTGTATATCCTAAAACGTAAAACACAAAACAAAATTGAAACTTGTATACTTTCAATAAGAAACGCTGAATTCAATACTGAAAACTTCACAGTATTATATAACGTGGGTGGCAGCCCTACATTTCAGATAAACATAGCGATATCTTATGTAACTAGAACGCAAACAAATCGTTTGTGCAGACGGCGATAAACATTCAAGCATTGCAAGCCAATTTTTTGTTACTGATTTACAGAACCGGTTTTTCTGCTTGTGTTTAGTTCTTTTTATCCTTTTTTCAAACTGATGAATAAATTAAATAGTTACTTTTATTTGTGAGATTTATGAATAGGTTCCAGAATTCGTTTTTGGGGAGAGATATTGTACATTATAGACACTCAACATCTGAGGTCACCGTTTTAAATGTTACAAGTAAAATTTACTGAATAAGCACTTTTTAGTTATAAATGTACAAAAACGGGCAAAATATTACTTTAGTTAAAATTGTACTGCAAATAAAACAACTCGAGTCAAATAATTTGCGTTCTAGTTATGTTGTACAATCAATGATTTTCATTTGTTTATGAAGAATTAGAGATATGTATTATCGACTCAGCTATTGCAACTGCTTTATTTTTACTCGTGTACTGGTTAAAGAATTAAACAGAAGAAAATAGTTTTCATCAACGTTCGTGAAAAGAGGCACTGTTCATAATATATTAATTTCTTTGAAAAATCAAGAGAAAACTTTCTTAAATTTATCCAACTGAAACTACAATTTTATTTTGAGCGATCGCAAAATTTTATCAGCAGTCTTTAAAGAGTAAAAAATTTGGAACATCACACATGTATTTATGTTTTTAAAAAAGTACAAATTGTTTCATTTTATATTTTAAAGGACGTGAAAACGGTTCATCTATCTAATATTTTGTAATCTATGAAAAATTAATTTGTAATCATGAAGTGCGAGTATCATTACACCTAACGAATAACAATAATAACATTATGCGTTTTCTGGCGAATAACCTAAGAAATAAAACCTTACTATATCGCACAGAAATCTTTCAATGAGGACCTTTTCTTTCGTTTGTTCAATTTTTATCTCACTACAAACTCAACGAATAACTGATATTACTTCCCTGTTATAATAAAACCCTCTGGTCAAACTATGCCATCAAATTAATCCTAGTTAACAAAAAGTTAATTTAGTACGTCGACAGAAAACGCTTAGCATTGTTGTGAGCTCATAACTTATACCTGTACACAAATGTATTTCGAAAAAAAAAATGAAAATGTTAACAACCGTTACAGAAAACAATCACATTAATTACTGTCATATCAAAACTTTACTTGTCATAAATTAAGTGTTTATTTCTGTTTTTTGTTACTAATAATAAAAAAAACGATTATTTATAAATTTGTTGGTACCTACTTATTCGATGATTGGAATTTGATTTAGAATTTTTTTTTTAATTTTATCGTGTATAAAATAAAAAAAAATTAGTGTTTTGTTACAAAGTGTGTACATGGTATACTTTTAAAAACTCTTAGAGCATATTCTTAAAATAAATAATTGAATGTTTCAAAATGACACTGAAGTTATTCCTATTAAAAAATTACAATAACAGAGCATGGCAGTTAAAATTTTTGTCAACAAATTTTATCTAAATTAAATTATTTAAATCTCAACAAAACAAATCAAATTGCCTAATCAGAATGGGAGTAACGTAAAATTCAGAATATTTTGAATACCCCGAAACAAATGATCGATACAAAAACAAAAGAATTAAATAAAAATTTTACCTATACATTATTCATCGTCCGATTCTAGTTTATGCTGTGCTTGAGTTGTGAGACGCACCGCTAATAGCACTGAACAAAGCGAGGCTGTTCCGTTTGAAGCTGCCCATTTCTTCGTGTGGCCACAAAGGTTCTCCGAATATCGTAGACAACTGAGTACACAGTTTCTTGTAATTTTGTCTTAAAGCTTCTTGATATTCACTTTGTTCAGATGTTATAAGTTTACTATTTATTTGTAGCGCTGTGTAGCAAATCTTCATAAAATCCCTGCGAATAAAATTGTTTTTACAACATTTTACAAATAAGACATTGGAAGTTTTATTTAGGTGATTTGAGATTTCTAATTGCTGTGTAAAAATTAAATTAAAACTATTTTGATTATAGATGCATTTTTAGCTATTTTGATAATTGTATGTTAGGGTTAGGTTGCTCGCGCAAAATTATTTTGACATTTGTATTTAGGGTTATGTACAATATTGTTTAATAATTTTCAAATATTAAAATATGAAATGTTATTAACAATGTACTGTGTTCTGAAATTCAGAAACAAAGTTTCCGACTTATGAAAAACAAAAAGCCAGTAGCTGGCTGTAAGTAACTATTAAAGTCGCCATAAAATTATATGAGAACTTCAACACGATTTTTTTCCTTTTTAAAGACGCGTAACTATGAGGTTCAAAGTATCGATACGTAAATCATGCTACAGTCGACTCTCAATAATTTGACACTCAAGGGATCAGAGAAAAATTTCAAATTACCAACAGTTCAAAATAACAGAAATTTAAATAGCCAAGAAGGGGGGAGGAAAAAAATCAAGTAAACAAGAATTTGACTTTTTTCTACTCGCAATTAAAGCACTTCTGGTGATGCGATCTTTGTTTTTCAAAATCACCAACAATGTCGATGGTAAAGTGCCAAACTGTTTAGCGACATCTTTTTTTAATTGTCCATCCTCCACAGCTTAGATTACACGCTTTTTTTCTCTTATGGAAAGACATTTGTTCTTTCTTGAATTCATTTTAAAGGAATGCGAACTACAAACTCACTCATAATCTCATTTATATAAACAAACGACAGGTCTGTGCATGATAAACGCTTCAAATTATAGATAGTAGGGAAGCCCAGACTTCAAATTATTGCATGTTAGCGGGCAAGATACTGTTTCTTCAACTTCAAATTACCGAGTATTTCTCAAGAGACCGGGAAAAAATTTCAAATTATCGAAATATTCAAATTAACGAGTGACAAATTATCGAGAGTCGACTGTATGTCGGTTTTGTGCAGTTAATTTAACTCAAATGGTTTTTATCCTACCTAAATACATCCTTAAGTTCTTCAACCTTATCGTCCGGGTACAAGTTTGACAACGCCGGGTCTAAGAATACAGTAGCATAAGCTAGCGGACCGGCATTTACTTGCACGCAAACACTACCCTGCAAGCGTAATTGTAACTTCTTCGCATCAGTCGGTTCGGTAAACACAACATCCTCAATTTCCGATACGCGCGTTTGCATCTCGTCGATCGCTACTTCTATCGGACTTAGTTCGACAGTTCTACGTTCGGTTACAACTATGCGTTTCTTAACATAAGGGAATGAATATTGCGTCGTCAATATCGTGCGTCTTTTCCACTGCTCTTCTGGATTCCCTCTCGCTTTACCTTCTTTCGTAAACGGAGTTTCAAACATGAAACAACTGATATCGTGGTTTTGTTCGAATTCAGTTACACGCTCTTCTAGCTCTGGTTTTTCAAAGTAAGGCGTCACGTGAGTCACTTGGATGTATGCGAATTTGGGGTCCAATTCACTTATTTCAACCTGTTTTAAAATTGTACTTTCAAAATAATAATATAAATAAATAAATTCATCACTATACTCTGTTTACCCACGGTTGTCAGAACTAAATATTTATTCGAAAACAAAACTTACCGGTACCGAATCCATTATCATTTTGACGACATCTGGGCCAAATTTTTCACAATACTGATTGAACAACCTTTCAGAAATCTCACTCAACGAAGTAACTTTCGGTTCTTTATAAATATATTCTACATTTGCATCGTCTTCGAAATACGCTTGTCCATAGAAAGCTACTCGATAAAATCTTCCGAGAAGTCTTCGTCCCGATTTAATTACTTCTACGATTTTCGTATAAGCTTTTGATAAATTTTGATAACATTGAGCTAAAGAGTCATACCTTCTCTTCTTTTCATACATAGGAACTATAAGTCTGTATAATTCGCCCAACAATTCGTAACGTTCAGATTTTTCTAAATATTCAACACATGTTTCGAGTTGTTCTAACAGTAGATATTCAGTATATTGTACGTCTTGAACACCTGCGTCTAGCTTCAGACCGCGTTCGTCTTTTGTTATATTCGAAGAAATTTTAGTAAACGCTTCAGCTCCCCAATCATGGATCTTTTTCAGTTTGAGATATTCGGCCATCAACGCAGCAATATGTAATTGACAACAAGCAGCTTCCGAATAGTTGCCGTCTCGAACGTGGTTTTTGGTCATCGTTTCGAGCCAAGTTCGACGTAACTCCGGTGTTGATGCGTACGAGTTGGCAAGACTGTGTTGCAGGTCAACTAACATTTCTGGATCGTGGTGATGTTCACGCATTTGAACTGTCGCCATTAAAACTGTTCGTATCCGTTTTGTTAAGTCTTTCACTTCGACTGGGAAACCTGCGCAAAAATTTATATTTAAAAACAAACTGAAATAGTTTTTTACACTTTTTACAATTAAAATAATTATTTAACGTAGTATTTTATTAAAAAATGTTCAACAAAAATTTTAAACACGTACAAAACAAGTGAATATTGCTTTTCTTTTGATTTCCTTCACTTGCAACTAAACAATTTGTCAAAAAAACTGAATCGAATTAAAACGTAAACAAATTCATTTTTAAGCCTAATCAGCAATAAAATGCAGCGTGAAATGAAACAATAACCATAAATAAAACAATGGTTTTACACTAGAGGTGTGCAACAATTAATTCGCGGACTGATCACATACTAAATTATTAGTGCATGCATGCAAATAATTATTCAATTAATAATAAATAATCTGTACGCAGCAACTTTAACACATTCCTATGAATTATAAGCGAAAATTTTAAAATCCTAGCCGAAAAATACCAATTATTAATTATAATTGTAAAAAAATTACTCTGTAGAAAATAATAGCTTTTTAGAAATAGTTTTTCCACTACGTTTATAGTTCCCAGTTTCTTCTTGAATACAGTATTATATTACGAAAGATAATTTTGTCATTTATTATCGGTTTCTAGCAACATAACAATGGTTTGTAGATTTAAATAGTGCAGAAAAAAATTTATACAACATTAAAATTCCTACAAGAAGACTGATCATTTTTTTTACATCATAAGTTTGGATATTTTTCATAGTGATCACTAAAACTCGAAATTCTTTGAAGGTATGCTATCTCGTTTATAAAATTGGAATTAATTAAATCGCATCAACTATCAAAAATATTACACTGCTTTTGAAAAAAAAACACACATTGAGCTCACATAAGAATATTAACTTCTTTAGTTTTTATGTACGTCAAATTACAGACATTATTTTGTGCTTCAACTGTTCGTACTTTTAAACGTCAGATTCCCAAGCACTGACTTTATATGTTCATCCTTGTCTTACTATTTTGCGAATCAAAATGCAACACACTATCAACTTCTGTCCTTTTCAGTTTCATGTAATTTAGGGAACAAACTAACTTCCCCTTAATTTGCTTCATTCTACTTCCCCTCGATTTCTTACTTTTTTCAAACAGATACGTCGCTAAAGAAGATAAACTTCAAAAAACAACTCACCTGTTCCTTTCATAGCTTTGTCGCTGGAAGCATAACTATTGATCAGCGACAGAGATTCTTGAAATCGAGCGTTATTGAGTCCAACAACATCTCCGAGCATTTGAGACACGCTGATAATAACTTGTAAATGAACGCGAGTCAAACCTTTTCGACCGGAAAACTCAAAGTTACTGCGCATGAGTAAATAGAGAATCGCGCATGCCTCTTGGCGTATTGTTGATAGGCGGCTATTGCAGCATCGTAAGATTTCATAACACAGTCGACCGCACAGCACGGCATTGCCTAGAAACAAATAATCTTAAAGGTTTCCAAAACAGATAGCTATATTTCGGAAGCAAAGTAGAAAAGCAAGTATAACATATTTTTTTTTATTTAACTCTTTGGGAGTACAGTTTCACTTAAGAGGCCTCGTATTTTTATATTTCATTAGCTGTTATAATTTATTTTTTTCCCCATCGTTCCACTCGCTGGAATATCAATTTTATTTAAATGATGGTTCAATTAAATGTCGTGTTACATTAAATCAGAAGTGTTACGGAACTCTGATGCCAAAACTACGCACAATCTGACAGTTTTTCACAATCATTTCTGTATCACAAATAATTATAACGGATCAGGATGGTAAACATAGATGTCATTGATCATTGCGTGTGGTCGTCTCCCACACATAACTATTGTTTTGCTATATGCTATATGTAGTTGTATTTCATGATCAGAGACGTCGTGTTTTGGAGAAAAGCGTAAAAAAGTAAAAAAAAAAAATTATTTTATTAGAACTTCATTTTAATAAAGAAAGAGCAAAAAAAAATGGTACATATTCCGTTTAAATCCGACTGACGGCTGTAAGACCTCTGCAAATAAAAAATTTTTTACGATGACAAATTTAATAAATACCTTTAAATAAAGCAATGGAGTATCCATTAATATGCGATCTGAGAGCGGCAAACACATGTTTAAACGTCGTTTCAGACTGACCAGTTTGTAAAAACGATAAATAAATATCAAACAATTTGTGCATGGCGATATTATCACCGTCTGATTCCAATAACTTGTCTCGAAAATGTACGGCATATAAACCGATACAATCCAGAGTTATAAGTGTCACTTCAGAAGCCAAATTTCCTTCCAGTTGCGCCTGTTGTAGTATCGTCGATTCATTTTCAGTTTTAACTAGATTTTCTCTATTCGTCGTATGAACTAATGTAGATGTGTCGTGAGTAAAGTCAGGGGGATTCATTCGAGCAGGCAGCGTGTGTGCTTTTATCGGTTTCGTTTTGTTCTCATTGCCGACTGCAGTTCTCGAGTTCGTGATTATGTTTTGTTTACCTGCATACTTGAAACAATGGAGGCACATTTCGATAATCGTGAAGAAGTTTATTATGTCGGCATCGACGCACTGTTGCCACCACGTTAATAAACATTCCTCGCCAATGTATTTCAGTACAAACAAAAAACAAACGAGCATATCTTTCACTTCGGCAGGTTGCAATTTATCGAACCGATGACTGTTCTGTATAATACTAACGGATCGACCGTGTTGACGGACATAGGGATCGGCTTTCGGACCATTTTCGTTGCCGTCGCGAATTATTGTCGTTTCTTGCGATATGGTCGATATTCCGTCACCTGACATTGTGGAAATGTCGGAGTCTAACGACATCGATGATGCACCGTTCATCAACGCTGAAAAGAAAAGTGGAAGCTCTACAAACTCTTTTACAAAACTTTTAAATCACTGAGATCTGACGTTTTTGACTATGACGCCAAAGAAACATATTTCTAGCAGATTGTAGTACATCTACGATTGCAATATTTTTTTTCAAGAAATTATTATAAAAAAACTCCATCTTCCAGATTTAATTAATTACAAAAATATATTTAAAAAAAATTACGATGGATACATTTTGATTCAAGAAATTAGCAAAAGAGACTAGTTAATTAGTTTAGTAAGTTAGCCGTGTCGCGGCGCCACTATTGAGTATGTTTAGTTTTCTTGACACACTGATGATGGCGCCACAACTTGACACAATTCCCATGATGCATTGTATGATTGAAATATCTATATAATATATATGTCGTGGCCATATCTTAGAATTGATCATTCCATGATGTGGCGGACCAATTCATGAAATTTCCTTTCATAAAATACAACCATTTCCTGAATTGGTCAACCACATCATGAAATGACAAATTCTATGATATAAACATTATTTTACTGAGCAACGAACACCAAAATAGATTATCAAAACACATACTTTGTCCAGCAATAGCAGCGAAATAGCTCGAATCCCTTAAATGCGCCGGTGAATGCTGATCGAAATTCATCGTAAACCGATGTTGAGACAAACGGTTTTCCCGAGTTCTGCTCAAATACGATACATTGGAAGGAGCGTGCGTCATTACGCTGTGATGCGAAGTATCGTCATCACATTTCGGCTCAATAACGATTAATCGATTGATATTCTCCATAACTACACCGAGCCACGGAACGTACAGCATCGCTATTCGGCTCATCTGACCTTTGGATTGGTAACGATCATCCATTTCATGCTTCGCTAACAAATCGCGTAGCGTGGATAACGCAGTTCTTCGAATCTACAAGTGAAGTTATGTATCGTTTAACATCCATATTATAAACTATTTATGTGATTTACAAATCTGGACTTTCAATAATCAGATTTTGGAACAAATGGCAATATTTTAAGACTTCAATATGAAAAATGTATTTAAAACCGCCAACAGTTCAAGTTATTTGAGTATCAACACGTATCTAATTTTTTTAAATATCTAATTAATACTTTTACCAACTGTCAGATTAGAACTTTGAAATTGGGGGTTTGTAATGATAAGTCATACATACTACATATAAATGACGTCATCGATACAATCTCAGTCATTTTTAAACTCTGAATTTATTTCATTTTTTCAAAGATATTTACCTGCAAAACTTCATTGAGCGATGTTTTAACTTCTTGGAGCAACAGCGCCACCAGAAAATGATGTTTACAAAACGCTTCCGAAAGACAATATTCACTTATATAGTCCGGTGACCGACTCTTAGGACTCAGTTTCGTATGCTGAACTGGCAAATTCAATACAACGTAATGTTCGTGCGAGCAAATAATTTGTAAAAACACAAATTTGAAATCGTGAAGCGCTCTCGAATCGCATTCATTAAACTTTTCCATGTACAAGTTGATGAATTTAAATACGACGCCTCGATCCATAAACGACAAACATTTCTAAAATGAATAACAGAAGCTATGAGTTTACACTTTGCCGAAAGTTGAATTTCCTGCACTGCGCGAAGTCGAGGGCATCATATGTTGCACATTGCAGGACTTTCAGCTTTCTGCTCGTGTGGTGTATACTATTTTTCTTCATACCCGGTCGAAAGTACGCACTTTCACCAATATATAAAAAGACTGATTACTTTCAAGTGAGCAATGTTGAGGTTATACATAATGACACATGGATCTAATAATCATGTAATAACAATAGATGGCCACCTACTCTACTGCCTACTGGCGAACACGTGACCTGAAACGGCAGTCTCATGTATCTTTGCGCATGACAAACCTGCTTAGGCCCGCCTACTCAGACGATATGCGAGTAATTCCAGCTGTGATTACAACAGTGCATAAATGTTATACTTTCGGCTTCAAAATCGAATCAGAAAGTACGTAGTTTCGACATGGTATGAAGAAAAAAAATTTACAGGCGAATGAAACAACTGTGAATTAAAAAGAAAACATTAAATACCTTTAAAAATTGAGCTAAGCTTCTATTCAGTTCGTGCGTTTCAACTGGCATTTCTTTATGTTTCATTGTTATATAAGGTGTCAAAACTTGAAGCAACGTTTCTATTCTTTGCAAATATTCCGATGAAAATCTTTCGTTTCTGTGCATTTTAATTCTACCGGACGATAAAAGATGCTGTGCCATACTTTTAACCATAATATCAAAGAAAAAACTCGAATGATACATAAACTTGTTAACAACTAAGAAATCCGTATTGTTCGGATGCAGTAAGGTAGGTAAATGTTTTCCGAGTTCTTCGTGAACAGCTCCGGTTCGATTTTCATTTATTTCGGGAGGTACAAAAACAAATTTCACATATGCTTGTAAAATATCTTTTCTATTCGATTCGTCTACCATGTGAATTAGATTTATCAATACTCTAATAATATTCAATCCGATTTCTTCGTTCGTCGTATTAACTAATAATGTAAATAAGTGATTTAACAACGTCGGCAAGAATGTTATTAGCGTAGTTAGTTGTATAGCGTGTAACGCTTTCAGTATTTTACACGTTTCCGATTCCGACGGCACCGCCGAAGGTTTCAGATCCAATAAACGTTCGGAATGCGCGAATAAATTGTGCAGGTGCTGGTCTCTTGTGTTGACGGAAGACACTAAATGGAAGGCAACGCTGAAGATTGGTTTTTGTGAGTCTATCCACGTTATATCTGGACCTGCATTCTAAAAATCAAAAAAAGCATTAATCAAATATTTTCGTCTCTAGCTTACGAAGACAAATGTGTTCTTTGAAACAAGTTTGGAAATGTGTTGTATACATTTTATCTACACACGGCATATTAAAAAAACTATAATATGAGCGAAAAATGTGAACTTCTATAATGAACTTTCAATAAGTTGTCAGAATTTCACATAAATTGAATGATTAATATAAGAAATAAATTAAACAAAAATTTATAACACTGACACCTTGTATCTTTGTTCGGAAGCATTTTGGGACACATGTCCAAATGATCTCTTCTCAATTATTTTAAGTTTCCTTATTAGAAGCTTTTCACATTCGTTATGAATTACATGCAGTGATCTCAAACCGTCAGTTTGCGGACGGTTTGGCATCGTTGTACGAACAGAACTATTTTTTCTTGTTTTTATAAATTCACTTTAAATTACTCTCAAGTCACGTGACAACGAACACCAATCAGAGCGCATGACGTCACTGGCTCATAAACATCATGAGACGCTGTCATAGTGAAGGACGCTGTTCACGCTGTCAAAAGGCTTCATTGGTTGTTAATATTTAGAGTGTGTAATTTATCCGAAAATTTCTAGGACAACAATTACGAAAAAACCTATCATCTCATCAGTTAGCCTGCGACGTCACGGCAATCACGTGAAAAGTATTGATGTTTTGGAGCGAAATTTGAAACGGAATTTAAAATACATTATTTTTAAAGCGTGAGTCGTATTTGAAAAATTATAATAAATATTTGTGGTTATATTAGGTACTTATGCACGATTTAAAAGACTTTCCCAAAAATAGTCAACATCCCTATTCAACTTACCCCTTTGCCTAAGCCTAGTGGTTGAATAGCTAAATATCCCGACGGTAAATGCGCTGCAACCGGTATAACCTGCGGTTCAACATGAAGTCGGCCTTTGTTAAGTAACGGCAACCATGCATAACCAACACACGACTCAACTCCGTTTGTCGCTTGTTTGCTTTTAGTAATGTCGCACGAAACGTGGTAAAGCGTGAACAGCAAGTGATGTGATGAATGCAGGTGTATCGGCAAACGTATTTTTACCTCGTCGTACCACTGTGGCGACGTACTGTGGTGGAGAACTGTACAAGATACGCGCGGTACGAATACTTCGCTGTTTGGTCTTCCGTAAATGCACTACAAAAAATGTAAAGCAAATCATCTTCACAGATTCTATAAATCTTTAATAAATAAAAATATTATATAGATACGCAAAAGTAAAGGATTTTGGAGGCTCTCAAATAAGTCAATGGATTTTACTCACTAGATGACAGCACTATCTTATTCAAATCAAAAACTTACTCCTGAACGCGCCTTCGCCATATATCATTGTAGTTGTTTTTCTGGTTGACTGAGTGAGGAGGATAGAATAGCGTGTGGCTATCTCTATCCTTTTTTTTCTACACGCACGATTGAGGTCAAGGTACTACTTTGAAAGAGATAGGGATTGGTCACATCATCGGTCAATATTTTTCTTTTCGAGAACACGTTCAGGAGTATATGTTTATGATGCAAATAAATAACTTAAGCCCTAAAGCAAGCGCCTCTAATGTTGGAAATTCTACAACTCAAAAAACACTTCATTTATTTGACATATCAGATTCAATTTACAACTTGCACCGTTCCGGTTTTTTTTATCCCTTTCATTTGAAGGACAGTTTTTGGCCTATACAAAACTTTTTTAAGTAGTTCACTTTGAATCCGCGTATGCGTTACGTTTATTAAAAATTTAAAGCAAATGTTTTGAAAACGCGATATGTTTTTCATGTTTTTCGCGTAGCAAGAACGTTATTGGCCGACACGATAACTGATTTAATACCGAGGCACCTCAAATGTATAGAAGTATATACATCTACTCCGATATCATTATATCAATATTTATATATTTTAAATACAATTTGATTTTTTCTGATACAGAAATAAGCTAATCTTTATAATTCAGTTTTCTCAAGTGAATTGAAATGCATGTCAAATAAATTAGTCGCGTATCTATATTTTTGTATGATTTATGAAAGCATTCTAACCTTTAGAGGTTGACTTTTAGCATTATCTGAGTCCCTGAGTTCTATAATACAAGCGATATTTCTAGCTCGAGCAAACATTTTCTGAGTATCGAACATAAGGTTTTGCGGATATACATAGAGTTGATTGATGAACGTCGCATAAGGGTTCACATCCCGCTCGCTCGTACCTTCAAACTCTGTCACTTCGAGTGTCGGGTCGTGACTGGGCGGGACAGGGTATGGTTTTAACGGCGCTAACGACGAAGTCAAAGTATTTTCTGGAAGCTCTGTGATTGATTCGATTTTAACTTTCAACCATCCCGGTATAACCGTCAATCTGCTGAACTTATCCGGTTTTCTGTATTCCGATAACAATTTTAGTAATTCTTCGTCCGTTATTCTATTGCTTTCTTGTCTATATATAGCCGGAAAATCCGAAGCCGTATCTAATTCGTTACTATACATTCTAAATAATGGTCTGGCGGCCCAAGCAAACGGCATTCGGTATTTACCGGACCTTTGACAATACGCCTTGACGGTTTTGTGCAATTTCAGACCGAGTCTTGGATCTTTTGTTGCTTTAAGATACGATTCGGTCGTCTGACATATACCGCCTTGTAATACTTTTTCTATTCTAACGACTAGAAATATGTCCGGATGTGGATTTGTAACACTTAATATGCACTGTTTTGGAAACATTATCCATTCTTGCGGTACGTTTTTCATAGGCGAATCACCATTTTCTATTCTTTCGCAATCTCCACCTGCCCCTCTCTCCGACGAACTCGGAAGCATTTTCCTCATCAGCGGATGGTTCACGTCGAAATGAAAGTTCTCGGTAAGTTTTCGATTGTTTCGTGCATCGAAAAGGCACAGCGTAGTGTAATACGGTTCTACTTGGCACAACTCGTCGTTATCGCCAACGGGAGCTTGGAGACGAAACTTTATGCTCTCGCATTTGACAAAGATACGATGACCGAACTGTTCTTTGTACGGTTCTATATTTTGTTCGTTCGTATTCGATAGAGGTTTTGTCGTCTGCTGAATCATCGGAGTATAAACGACGAACAATTTACGTCTGTTTTCGCGTCTGGCATGTGCGATCGACAGATCTGTTTCCCGAGCGTATTTAATTAATTGAGGATTCATGCTTTGTTCTAAACCTTTCAACGTACCAAAAGCTTGAGCTGACGGACTCGGAGAAGGTGGTGGTGTACTTACGGCTAAAAATACAATAACATCAAATTGTTTACAAACGCGCGAACCTTCAAACAGTGATGCCACCTCGTCCCATATGTCGAACTCTCTCGAGAGTGTCTTCTCGTCTTGATTACGACAAGATCTCAACATTTAATCTCGAAATAATAATAATAATGCGTTTAACATCCATTTCTCGACTTTGTCGTAACAGACGCCATTCGCACCATTACTATTTTCCCTTTACCACTTCCCGAAATCTTCTGCATTTTTTAAAACTTCAACTTAACTAATAGCAATGGATGAATGAAGGAATTACAGGAATTTCGGATAGGGTATGTAATTTTTGAACTAGGAGTTTGATAGGTAATCGGCCATTGCCTGAAATAAGAAACTATCTCGATATTTATTTGGAATTAATTGAGGGAAATCATGGAAAACCCCAACAAAGTGGCCGGTACAGGAATTACCGTTTCTCGGCGCGAGGCAGTAGGAAAAAGTCCCAGCCACATCTGCCCCCGCCGGGTTTCGAACCCGGTACTTCCTGAATGCGAGTCTAGTGCTCTCACCACTACTCTACCTCGCTCGGTATCTAATCTCGAAACATGAGACGAGAAAATTGTAAATCTCACGTTAAGATTTTTTGTCTAGTCAAGGCGAGAAGATAAAAAACTCGTACCGGCGAAAATATTCAGGGCTATTCTACTAATGATAATCACGGTGATTACCAAGTGCTTAGCAACATATACACTGTGGGCAACAACTTTTATTTGTTTCTTTCTGCTAAGCAAAGTGTTTGCCACAAGTGGTTAAAATGATCATGTGCCGTGTTTATAAGAGTGGATAAATTGTAACTTGTAAATGGGTGTTGTTAAGCTGACACTTTGAGTGTTTATTAATTAAAATGGACGCCAAAATATTTCACTTACTTATTTTGGAGTTAATTGAGAATGAAAACAGGTTAATAATAGAATTATATTAACGTACACGCGTTATACATTTTTTTATTATTCTTTTACGTTTTTTATTAATCCAAAATTCGAATTGGAATTCAGTATAAGGGCTAATTTTTCCCATTTTTTATCCACAATTGTGGATTCGGTTGATGAAAGTTTTCCACTCAACATATTTTTATTAGCGTCAATAATATCAACCATCAATTTGTATTGACTAGATGATACTTTTTTTTGTCGTCTTTTTGTAATTTTATTATCCATAATAATAATAATTATTATTAATAATTAATTATTTTCAGGACTTGACAACTAACACAAATTCAAAAGTATATAACCGTGGTAACCGCACAAAAATAGACTTCTAATTAAATTCAGACAACTCTTTATAAATTTTGTAATCACTGTGGTTACGTAAGAAGAGTGATTAGAACAAAAATAGTAGAATACGGCTAATTATCTGCGCGTAAAAATTGTTGCGTTATTTTTTATACTAAAATTACCTCTTTCAAGAGACGCCGCCCTCTTTTCTTCCTGTATTTTATTTTGTTGAAGAACAGAGCTAAGCTTACTTAACCAGTCTTTATATTCTATTTCATTATCGGCTGCTAAACTATACGATTTGTGCCCAGCCGTCATTCTCAATTCGAAACAAAATTTACCACGTTTTATGTTCTAAAACAGACGCCTTATATTAACATAAAAACAATTAAGTTCATCCGATCGTTACTAGTCAAATTTAAATGAAAATAAAATGTACAATGTTCTGCAAACATTAGCATTTTCAGTTACAGAATCAGACTCATCTATTTTCAACTGATTTTACTCACGTATTTTTGTTTTTAGACTCTTTGTCTCACGCGAAGTTTAACTTCAAATTAGTAAAGGTTTTTTCTGATTAGCCACGAAGTGAGGATGAAGGAAAAGTCGAAAATACAGGAGTCAATCAGTCTTGATACATTGAAAATACATGAGTTCTATGGTACATGTTTACACATTGTTAAATTATAATATTAATGGCGAAAGTGCGCCAAAACTAACCTTACTTTTAGTATTTTATTCACTGTAAAGTTGTTTCGGTAACTGATGCATAAAAAACTGAATAGTTGGGGGAAAAAAAATGTTACTTACAGGTACAACTTCTGTACAAAAATCCATGACGATAGTAACCTTTGCATCTCCTTTCTTCTCGTCTTTATACAATTCGAGAATATACGTCCCGTCCACCTCTTGTCTTAGGAAACAGTACCGTTTCTTAAACGACTTCGATCCAATATTAACAAACATTCTATCTGATCCCACTTCTGGTCCCTTCATTAAATAACCCTGCTTCGTTATACGGTTGTTTTTCGATTTCTCTTCTTCGTCCACCTTATCTATATCTGCGTCGACTTCAAATACTTCTTCCCGAATTGGCTCCTTGTTGTTTGCGAGTCTAAAAAACATAAATGAGTTTTAAAAATTAATTTTTTTTTCTTTAAAATATAGTGACGCTGAAGGGACTGCGCATTTTCTGGCGTTATAGAGTTGTCGTTATATGGAGAGAAAGAAAAAAATCAATATTGTTTTATTATCATAGTACCTATTATTTAATAATAACGCATAAAATTTACAAACAAACATTACTATTAACACAAATAACAACGCTTACTGCGTAAAATCCGTTATTTTTGTCTGATGTTTTTTGCTACGTCAGTATTTTAATTGTATTTTCTTAATATGGTCGTTATTTAGAGTGGATGTGATGCTACATAGAGTGTATCATTGTGTGGACAACGAGGCAAACCAACCAAAGTCGAGTAATTTCGACGTTTTAGGGAGTTTGATGTTTAATCGAGTGACGTTACATGGAATTTCCGCTGTACTTAAATATGCAGACCTCAACTGAATAGCTCTGATTTCAAGCATAGTAAAACAAATTATGTCGATATCTTACTTTGGTAGTTCCGCATAAGTTGACGAATACGTGTTGTATTTATAATGAACGAGATTCCAATTCGACGAATAACTATTAATGCATTGTTTGGTAAAGAGATTGCATTCGACCATTTCAGATTTACTCGGCAATATCTGGTTGACCGTTCTGTATCGTCTCGGTAATACCACTTGCTGGAAATATTTAAACAGATTCGGGATTATTTATTTTAGTTTAGTCATTGTAACTATTTTTTAGCTGGTTTATGGAATTCATTCGTAATGACATTATTAATTGTGGAATAAGTCGCTTGCGTTGGATTACTAAACACTCATAATTTAAAAGTTCTCACTAGCGCACAATGGAAAAATGTATTTAGTACTAAGAGGAACCCGCGCAAGATAGTAAATTTAACAGGTAACCGGACACTGGATAATTTTTGTTAAAAAATGAACGAAATTTTAAAATACTGGATACAATTACTAAAATGTTCGAAATTCTGAAAATTATCTTTAAATTGGTCAAATTCCATTTTTTTAAATTTTGAGGAGTTGCATAATATTTTGTGTTTGCCGTATTTCTAGGGTATCCCCAAAATTTTCGAAATGGACGGTGCTACGACAAAAATATCCCCTTATTTTCCTGAAGTAAATTTTTTAATAATTATAAACTTTATTTTGGTGGAGTTCAGTCGTAATTGATTATAAACATAACAATATAAAATTCAATTTTGTTAAAACAATATAAAACATCCATTTTGAGTAAATCAATTTTATGCACGCCACTGAAATTACATGCAACTGAGAAACAAAAGAGTCACAGGTACTGAGATAATAAAGATCTTTAGTTTCATTTTGGATTGAGTTTGTAAAAATGTCGTCAAATAAAAATTGGAAAACTGCCTTTACAAACTTGTAAGAAATGTCAAACTGTATTTATTTTGGCATATATCCACACTTTAATGGATTTTCGCAACTTAATTATGTAAGAGAAAAGTGGCACAGATTTTATACAATACGGCATTTTTAAAAAGCACACTATTAGATATAACTACATAATATATTTACAAATGTTTTACATATATACTGCCCAACAAGTGAACCACAAAGAATTACCGAACATTTTCAGTTTTCTGACAGAACGAATGTTTTTCAATGAAAACGGCGGTTTGCATTTTGAATAAAAAAACACAAAACAGTCAACATTATTATACTGCGGACTGTCACATTAGTGATTACATAAGTGATTGTTGGTTTATTAGACTAATAATTTATTTACGTATAAGTTTTCTCGATAATCACCGCTCACATGAAGTTTCTAGAAGATTCTGGAATAGATCTTATATAAGTATGTATAATATTACTTACCGAAACATCGTCTGACGGATACAAGAGCAATTCACGATGGGTGTCATTTTGAAGAACGGTTTTATTTCTAAGAATAAAATTTTCAAAATCTATTGGATCTACGAGTTGCGGTTTATTCTAAATATAAAAAAGGGAAAAAATATGTTAGTTTCATTATTTACAGTGGGTTGTCTTGTCACATTAAAGCTGAATAAATTTAACAAGAAAAAGTGTAAGCAAATATTATGCCATCGCGTAATACAAGTAATGCACAAAACGTAAGATATCATAGTTAGGGTTCCCTTTAGAGGTCTTCTACTGTGATATTATTCGAAGCAAATAAATTAGTTATCTTGCGTTTAATTAATCTCTCCACTGTAAATTAAAAAAATTCCAGCCAATTGGGTGACAAGACCATTCCAACTTAAAAAATATTGACATTTGATATAATAAATAAAATAAAATTTCTCTTAAAGCGTGGGGTGACGCGGGCAACGACTAATAACAAATATTATGAAATTTGCTAAACATTCTCATGGTTACATCTACATGATATGGTTTTACATGTAAAAATTAACCAAGGCGTTCTTGTCAGCTAACTAACAATCATTTTTGAGAGATCTTCAGAACATAAGAACAACAGTTTTTTTTTCAAAATCTTTCCGAAACTATGAAGCTTATAAAAACAGCTGTTTTACAAAACTTTCTTGGAAAAATAAGTAGAATAATAAACCGTTATAAAAAGTATACCATTATTATACAAAAAACGGTATTATAGCACATTGAGGTTCTTCAAATTTGTCTATATACTACCAAAATTTGGTTTCAATCCATTTGACCTGTATCGTGATCACAGACAAAACGGCAAACAGACGCACAGACTTTTTTCAAAAATACGATTTTTGGAGAAAATATTGTAAAATTCTGAAAAGTAAATTTTGACCTAAATTAGTACCATCGGAATGGTAAAAATATGTATTTACTGTTCTCGCACAAAATATAAAATATATTAAAACAAAATTATGTTTAGTGTACCTAATAAAAACAATGAAATGTGCTAGCTTGTCACAAAATTTTCATTTTTTTAGTTTTTGATGGTATATAAGCCTAAGATTTAAAACGAATCTAAAATAGTATGGACAATTGCATAAAAACATTTGACTGCACTTTAGTTACTGAAAACAACTGAACGTTGATATTACCGCTAAATAATTTACTTTACTATTTTTAGATTATAAAGATCTAAAAATATGAAAATACTTAAAAGTTGAGGCATATTTACATCATTATTCGTTACAAAAAATAAATAAATATAATTCCAATATTTAAAAACAATAGAAGCATGCAACTCCATTGTTTGCTTCGGTAATTTCAAATTATTGTTAGAATATAACAGATTGTATTCTGACCTCATAAAAAATGAACATTTATTTAGTAGTCTATCTTCTTCTATACCTACTGCCAAATTATATCAATTTAAAAAAAGCTGAGTGCTTGAAATAAATAGTGATATCATCGAAATAAAAAAATAAATTCTAATATTTCAAGTTTATATTTGTGGGTATTTACACCTTGCACCATACGTAACAAAAATTTAAAGATTGTGTGTTTTTTTTTTAAATATTTTTTTCATACTGTAATCAAGTGTAACCATTTATAATTACTTATAAAAAATCAAAGCGATAAAAGAAATGTTTCAGCCGAGATTTGCTACAAAAGATAAGTGAAAACTAAAAACAACCACGATTAAATATTAATAAAATAATTAATCAATAATAGAAAACAGTATTACGGGTAATTACCCGTGATACTGTTTTCTATTATAACATATATCTGGAATTGAACTTTAAAGATAATTAATCAATATTTGTTTTGTTTTTTTAAAATCGTAAGTGTTCTAAAGTAGGTAACAATACTTGAAATATGTTGTGTTTACAAAAATAATTACATGCCATGAGAATAGCACAGCCCGTATACACAAACACAAGCCCCCAGTTCTCAGGTACTTATCTGATAACTGGTGAAAGCATCAATTGTTATTTTGTCAGTTTACTATTAAAATTTTAAAACAATAATAAAATGAAAATATGAGTTCGTCTCGGCTTATGTTGGACAATGTGGCAGTTAATGATCTTTATCAAAAAATAATTTAAAACAAGGTTTGCAGCAAACAGAGAGACAAAGCAAATAAAATAAAAGCTTTTTTAAAAAAATATCTAACTAAAGCTCATTCTGACATACTGTACAGTAAAAATTAATTTTGGTTTTAAATTTATTACGGATTCCAGTAGTACTGTAGCGTAGGTACTTAGTCTTCTTTTATATCATTTCCAAATTCAGGTAGACTCAGGGGCGTAGCTACCGCCGTATATGCCCCCGGGCCACAGAGGCCCCCAACGTGCGTAAGCAAAAATTAATAAAAACTTCCCAATTTTTTTTGTATTTCAGAAATGACAAAAGTCAAAAAAGCAATTTTTTTCCCGCGTAAAGATTGCGTTCAAAAGTTGGCAACACCCTACATCGATTATCGCGGGCTGCGGGATTTCCCCGTTTAAGTCTTTACTTCAACGGGGGAAGGGCCCCCAAACAAATTTTTATACGGGGCCCCGCCAAGGCACGCTACGCTTCTGGGTAGACTTAAAATCCTTGAACTTTAAGGCTGTTCTGGACCTTGTCTGGCTGTCCGAGGCTAATCTTCAAAACGGCTGAACCGATTGTGATGACAGACTATCACAAAAATTGCTTAAGCTAAAAACGCAAGACTCAGGAAAAATTATCTTCTTAGAAAATAAATAAATACATGTTCGACGGTCTTTCGAACACTTTATTCGAACGAGGTAGGAGTGGATTTTATATAAAAAAGTCGCGGGCAAACCGCTAGTATTAAATATAATCAGAGCAGTTTATTGATTAATAAGTTTTTATCGGAATTTGGGAATGATATCAAAGAAAGTTAGGTACTTACTCTATTGTTTCGTTAGAATCTGTCAAAAATTTTAAATTTAAATAATTTATCCCTCTACACAATTTCAGGATGTACTATAAACCATCCCTAACCGTTGGACTACAGCCCTGGCCATACGAGATGGCCCTGCGGTCATATGTAAAAAGTTACCATTTGTCAAGGTAAACACTTAACAATTGTATAAAAAATGGAAACACAAACAGCATAGTTAAAAAACCTAAGCTGTTGAAATATAATTCAGACAGGATTTGCAAAAATCTATCCTTAGGCAAAAACAAAAAAAAAAAATACTTATAAAAAATTGTAAAAGGAGCTCTGGGCAACTACGTTTTCTTGCGGTTTTTAGGTACTTTCACAGTAAAATTTAGTTTAGTTATAAGGCCGTTTAGTTTACAGACTACAGAAGTGAAACTTACCCAAAATCTATATTGTTATAAACTGACATTTACAAAATAATAATTGCCCTGGTTACATCGTTAAACGGTCCGAACTCGCATAAGAAGTTTCAGTTACACTTTAACAAAAATGAAATTGTTGCTGATAGAATGATGAAATGACAAAATAAAAAAAAAACGTTGAGTTCATTATTTGCATCGCATTGCAGGCTTGAATTTAAATTTTGTGTTTATCAATCGAACATTTGGATTGAAGATCAATTTTAACAAAAGCGGGCCTAAGGTGCAATGGACAAGTGTAAATTTTATTATCTGTCATAAAAAACATGTGTTAAACATGTTTCCAATAAAATTAAACAAAACAGTTGATTCTATTGTGAAACAAAATAGATACGGATATTCATTTAATTAAAATAACAAAGACCAAGCGCATTATATAAAATAAATGACTGTACACTATATTAAACAATTATTCAATAAGTTAAATAACACATAAGTTTTATGATAGTGTACTTTTCTGAGACTCGGACTTAATTGGCAATATGCCAAGGCCAAAAAAAGAATATGAGGAAATCTTATCAGCTAATGATCCAGATTGTAAACAACAAAACTCCTAAAAAAATTACACCCAAAAATTAAAATTTAAACAATTACACTTTTATGTACATATCTACTTTAATATGCATGTATACCAACCTTGGCATATTTGTTTTATTGCATAGTTATTATGCATTATGATTAGAGTGATATTTTAACAAATCCTAAATAGGCAATAAGGTCTAATTGAAACATAACCGAAACGCATTTCGTAAAAAATCAATGAATAGAATATTTAACGGGTTGTTGTCAACAGCTTTTAGGCACGAAAATCGTTAGCTAAGGCGCTTTACTATACTCGCTTTTTTCATTATAGGTATATCATATTCGAATTTTACAAAAATGAACCCTCCTCAACTAAATAATAATGATCAGTATTTGTAACTCGTCTTGAAAGTTAATTGTTTCCATAATTAATTGAAAACCAATTAGTTATTAGTTCTGTAGAGAAATAGAAGTATCGTGATAGGATCAAAAAAACGTATTCGATTCTGACTGTAATATAACTCAACACGTAAAGAAAATTGATTTTATGCATAGCGGTTATATGTATGTGTTTGTGTGTCATATTTATTTTTCTAAAGAAAAATTCATTTTTTTATTAAATATCAATTAAATACAATTCACCCATTCTAAAGATGAAGTTTATTATTGACAATAATAATAAAAATTTGAAATAAGCATTCATAAAAAAAAATAATATATAAATAATTCGTGCACTCAAAAAAGAGCATGCATTGGTCATAACATTGAAACAATATTTTAACAGCCAATTATATTAAAATAAAAATTCAATTTTTGATTGACCTTTCTTTTCTTTCTCGATACATTTCCCTGTAAGCCAGATGAAAAAAACATTTTTCAAAATTAATATTTCAATGAAGTTGATAAATGATTAGTTCAATTTGATGTATGAAAAATGAAATTTTAAATAAATTGATTCTGTAATATTTTTTAAAATTCTCTAAAACAATACTGTGATGATGAAAATGTGTACAAATGTGTAATAAGAACTGATAATTTCAAATGATGAGGATTTTTTTAGCTGGGACTAATTTTTCAATTTCATTACAAACAGGTCTAATCAACGGCGTATTTATAGGTCTAATGAATTTAAAAGTGGGTAAGTACATTCACCTTTATATTATTACGTATAGGATATAAATAAAGTTCATAAATAGAAAAACTGTTTTCAATTGGGCGATTTTTTTGACAGGAAATCTAATAGAAAGCATATCAATTTGTTTACACAACATTAAAATGTGAAAGCAAAGATCAATGATGTTTCTCAACAGATCATCTTCCGCCCGAGGAAATTTTCAGTAAGGGCTTATTGAACAAGGTTATTTTAATAAAATAGGTCAACTACTGCATTTTATAAATAATATCAATTAAAATTACAAACCGCCCACCATTTCCAGAACTGTCAAAATTAAACTTTTCAAGTGGGTGTAACAAGATTATGTCAAACGATTTTTTTTTACAAAAAAACATTTATGTAAAAAATACACGAAGACAATGTCGATAAATAATAAATACATATTTGAGTTTTATGTTAATGACATGCGAAATATACGAATGATAGTCGGAAAATCCTGAAAAAATACATTTTACATACATGAACAGTACTCTCGCGTACGACTTGCGAAACCGTTTCTCTTACTTGGGCAGCCATTCCCGGCTTCCCTAAGCCTTTTGTGAATTTTCTCTCACTCATTTTTCACACCTTAATATCACATCACAGGAAAATAATGAAAACACCGTATTCTTTAATAATAGTACCCATTTCTAAATATAACACAGTGTTGTTCGAGTAATAATACATGTCTGGTGGCTGTAAACAGACTAGTTTATGCCAATTGCCAAGAGATGCAAACGGTTGAAAGTGAAAGACCCCAGATTTTAACTTACAGTTTGTAAACAACAATACAAAATACACATTTATTTTTATTGCGAAAAGAGTTTTACATAACGTTGATTTATTGTCAAGAGATTAAAAAAATAAACATTATAAATCGAGCGTGAGGATATGAGTACTACAGTGACGCGAAAAAAATCGTTTCGGCTGAGACACAACTCTAGGTAAGTTCTATCAATGTGCCCTTATTGTTAAAATAAGCTCGTACGCCACTGACGCAGTTGATGCAAAAATATCCCGACTTTAGACTTTACTAAACACCTAAAGATAGGTTTAAGTGCAAATTATATATTCACAGATCTGATATACGCTTATTTTGCGCAATAAATAGCTCAATCTAGTGCGAGAACTTATGTGTGTGTCGTGGTGAAACCATTTTTTGCTTTTGTCATCACTATGGAAGATGAATTAGAGGATAAAGTGTTGTATCAGACATACATATCCCACATGAAGATTATATCGAAAATCGGTTTTGGTGCACCGTTGAATTTTGCACCAATAAGTTATTTATGGCGCATGTTACGTGTTTACCTTTTAAAACCCGAAGTTTTAATACTTACGGGCGTTGTCATTTTCGTTGTTATGTATTTACAAGCGGTTGACGTTTGGACCAGGACATTGTTAGGTAGACTCCAAATTACGTTGAGAAGCAATGCTATGACTAAACCTCAAAAATTGCAATTCTTTAGTGGTTCTGTCGATGGAGAAAAACAGATCTGGCAGCTGCAACAGGCTCACATCGCCGCATACGCTGTACAAGGCAGGCGACCGCGAATGGAAGACAGATTTGTCGTCAACGAGAACATTAACAATACCGGTGTATCGCTGTTCGGTATATTCGATGGACACGGTGGAGAATTCGCAGCCAACTATGCTAGAGATAAGCTGATCCAAAATTTATTTAATAAGGTCATTGAAATAAAAAATATTGCTTCCGGTAAAGTAAATACTTCTCAGAAAAAAGACAATAATGAAAAAGAAGAGAAGAAAGATCCTGAAAAGCCCGTAACACCAAAATCACCCGATAGAAAATCTTTTAGAAAAACTGCGAGTACGAGTGATGATATAATGAAGAAAAAAACTGGAGTTACAGATCCCGAATTACTTAAAAAACTTAATAATCTTTCAAGACCTATAACTCGAGAAGTACAGCCGTCGTTACCGGGAGCAGCTACCGTTTCTGAAATACCTTCAAAAACTTATATAGACGATAGTGGCAATATTAATTATGGAAAATTATTAACTGATGAAGTGCTTGCTGCCGATAGGCTTTTAGTCGAAGCTGCGAAAAAAAACATGGACGTAGCGGGTACAACGGCTTTAATAGCTCTGTTAGAAGGTTCCAAATTGATCGTAGCGAATGTTGGAGATTCGAGAGGAGTCATGTGTGACAGTAAGGGCAACGCTATACCTCTGTCGTTCGATCACAAACCTCAGCAAGTTCGCGAACGGAAACGCATCAAAGAAGCCGGAGGCTTCGTAACGTTCAATGGAGTATGGAGGGTCGCTGGTATTTTAGCTACTTCGAGGGCTCTTGGCGACTATCCACTTAAAGATAAGAAACTCGTGATTGCTGATCCCGACATTTTAACGTTTGATTTAGCCGATCACAAACCATCATTTTTGATATTTGCTTCGGATGGCTTATGGGATACATTTTCAAATGAAGAGGCAATCGCATTTATCAAAGAAAGATTAAATGAACCGCATTATGGTGCGAAAAGTATTACATTACAGTCGTATTATCGAGGATCTTTAGATAATATAACTGTAATAGTTATAAATTTCAAAGATGACGCTTTTGATTCACCGTCCTGAATATATTTTTGACATAAAAAGTACATATAATGGTGTAATTTTAAAATATCATTGTGGATATGAAATTATAAAATATATCCTGCATTGTTATTGGTAGCTCAGTATTAAGGAGAAACGACAATCAGCTTAACCTTGAATTTTAAACAAAAATGTACCCTTATATTGCAAAGAGTAGAACTCATGTATTTTCAATTTCTTCTTCGTCCTCACTTTGTGGCACAGTCAGAAAAAACTTTTATTAATTTGACGTTAAACGTTGTCTAACGTATTTTTCCATCGGAGTATAGGAGGAGACACTTTGCGCGTGACTAAAAACTTAAAAATATGTGAGCAAAATCAGTTGAAAATACACGAATCAGACTGTCGTATGTTTAGACTGAAGCCGTACAGGTTTGAGAAAAAATGGGAGGCTAAATGATTTTTTAAAAGGTTACCAATTTCAGTTTAGTCAAGGCTACTGTGGCAGATATTGTTTGTAAAATTGTTTATAAATTAATTTTTGCTTTCCAGTAATGATACCTAATAATTCTTTCATCGTGCAAACCCTCTAACGAAAAATAATACAACCCAATGAGCATATCTAATTCAGGATAGATATTACACATATTTCGATGCATTTTTATTTTGTGAGATTCTACTGTAAAAATAATTAGCGTAATGGTTGGGCTGCATTTTTTCCTGTAGTACAGTTTATATGATAAATGGAAACCTAATATAAAATTATGACAACCAAACATAAATACTAAATAGCCGTGTTAAAATTAATAATTCATGTTTAAAGCATAAAGATGAGATATTTGATTTTTTGAAATTTCACCATTTTTAGTTTTATTGTAAATTAGGAAAATTTTTGTACTATATTTTTAATAATCGTTTGACTGTTACATAACAAAAGTAGTGCATGTGGTGCTTTATATTAAAAAATATATTATTGAGTTGGTTTTCAGAAGTTTTTCGTCACGATGCAGTATTTATATCATCGAAATATATTTTTAAGTTTGCTGGATTCTATTACTATTTGATGTGGGAAAAATTAAGTAAGCTGTCGCCAGAACTGGGTAATATCTTATAGCCAAGATACTGCTGTCTGTGTTGTAAGAGTTTGATTATTTCTGGTATCTTGTGTTTAGATACTTCTTTCGAAAATTATTTATATTTCTGATTATCACTCTAACTGAAATGCAAAGCAGTTCATGACCAAAAAAAAAAAAAAAACATCAACAGAATAAAAAGAATGCGATATGATATTAAATTAGGTTATCAAAATACTGCAACGTTCTTCGACACGAAAAACTCGAAAAAAACAGCTTAAAAAGCTACAGTTAACAGTTCATTATTTTTGCTAGTCGGAATGTTTAAGCTTTATGATGTATTTATATATTTTATAAGAATAATTTTAAGTAAAAATCAAGTGATATTTTTTAAAATAGCGAAAAAATCCAGGAAAATTTTTATTGTCACCATTGTAAGCAAACGATTTTTTAAAATTTAGTTTATGTACTGTTACAAGTCGAGAAAAATTAAATATGATTTTAAAATGCTTGCAATTGGAAAGCCAAGAAAATCGCAAAAGGATTGTTATTTTCAGACTGTTAGGTTGTACTAATTAGATATTTTCAAGTGTTTTATCAATGTAAAGAAATTCATGGTACAATTTACTATTAAGAATATTCGTTCGAATTGTATATAAATTCTGACAATTTTTAGTTTGTTGAAATTATTGGATAGAACAGAAAACGTTTATATATTGCCAAAGAAAAGGCGTCAACACAAAATATTTTTATATATTCATTTTCACGTAAAGATCTACTAATAAGTTTTTTCTGTCTGAAATAGTGGCGAGTTTAACGATAAGTGGACTAAGCGGCCGCGAATTCTATTTTTTCAGTTCAGTTCAATTTGTATATTTAAACCGCATGGACACTGGCAAAACAATGATGATTTTGCAAAAAATAAGGCAAGACGAAAATTCATGTCAAAATATTTTTTAAATAAATATAAATATAACGGTATGACATTTTTCATTAGTTTTCGTTTTTGTTAATAAGTTTTTTAATAATAATAAATTTTCTTGCGACTTCTATTTAACTTGAGTTATTTTTCTAGCTTGGGGCCTCCACTTGAATTAAGCCGCTAACTGAAAGTGTGTAGAGGACGATCTGAATTTTTAGGGCATCTGTTAAATTTGAAATATTATAGAAACAGGTGCTTAATATACTTCATGTAAATAAAAAACTGGGTATAAATCTAACCTATGTGATGTTTTTGTGTCCATGACATTGTGTTCTGGTATGTTACGATTTTTACGCTTTTAAAACGTATAATAAATAATAATGTATTTATTACTTCGATGTAAATTTCTCTGTGAATATTGTTAATTGTATTTTTCTAAAGCTTTTGTTTTTCAAACGATAAGTTGCGTTACGATACGTTTTACGCAGAGGACAGTTCACAATATAACAGTGTAGGTCGTTGCAGAAAAAGACCAATGTTTTGATCTTTATGACCTCATTAGAGCAATTTTAACTGAATTTAAACTTATATTAATGAAATACATTAAAATTGATTGTCACAAGATTTTTCAATATTTGTCATGTGAGGCATTAAGTGTTATTGGTAGTAATAACTAATAATTAGCACTAGTGACAATTTTAATTCGACTGTGTTTATGTTGAAAATAGAACATAAACACAAAATTCGCCACTTGAAACTCTGAAAAAAAAAAGAAAATCATAAAACTCTACTAGCGCTACCTAATGGGTTATTTGTGTACTGCATATTGACACAGTCATTCCTCATTACTAATGTTTTCACGTTTTGTGAACTTTTAACATATCTAATAGTTGACAAATTTTAATAAAAACAAAAGGTGAACGGTAGTTTTTAGATTACAACTCTCAGGAGTTAATAAAAAAAATCCTGACAGTAAATTCATTGTACAAATTTAAGTGATTTTATGATTTGTTGACATTTAAGCTTAATATCGTTATTGTTTTATACAACTTCTTAAAAATTTTATCTTGTATACGAAAATCGTTTTCATTTGTTACTTATTGACGTTACACTGCTGCTTGAGAATGTGTAATAGTGCCACTTTGATTTATTACACGGGATTTTAAAAAAAGTATTGCAACAATGATTAAAAGTTTAATAGCTCTTTTAAATAAATCCGCATGTCAGATTGCGGACAGAGCTATTTCCAAAAAGTGCAAAATTTTAGGTTGTGTTGAAAATAGTACAAAAACTATGATAAGAGCATTTTCGCTCTTTGCTTAGAAAAAAATGAAAAGTACCTCGATTTGAAAAGATTGTGCCGTCCGATTAAACTATGATCTTTCTTGCGTTACTTTTCCGAAACCGTGCATAAAAAAATAAATTATTTAATGTACAATACTTATACGCTAACGTAAAATTTAAATTGATTTTTTTACTGTCGCGTGCCAAATTAAATATTATATACTTTGTATTAAAACTACTTGCACGCAACAGAAGACAAACAAATGAGAGTAACCATTATACTACCTATTCTTTTGTTTCGTGCAAATAGGCTTTACGCAATATTGTGTTGTTTGCTCACTTTGTTCCTAATGTCTTAGGTGTAATATTTGAATATTAAAGGCATATTTGTGTAATTATTATAATGGAATTTAACATCTCAATACAACTTATAATCCTACGACTATGCGCAGTATGGAGTTGTGATAATACATCTTACCAAAGACCATACAGAAAACAGCTCAGATACCACAGATTAGACAGCTAAATGTGCGACTAGCAGATTCTTAACAGGCGAGCTGTCGTCCATTATGTGTGTCTGTGCCGACAGCTTGGTGTATTATTTTCACTTATTAGAGCAACAAGACCAATCTGTCATCACAGTTCCATACCGCAGTGCCTAATATTTTTGTAAGACTAATCTTTGGAGTAATTTATAAAATATATTAAAGAATGAGTTACATGTAGACTTTGTATTTATTTCGTGTAATTGATACTGAAAACAGTTATAGTAAGAACAAATAACTCCGAAATTATCCACATGCAATTATTTTTGTTTTAATTAATTTCATCCAAACAATGATTTAACATTTTTTAATGATTTTAAATGTTTTTGTTTCATTAGGCTAAGCTTTTACTGCATTTTAAAAAGTTTACGTTTCGTTTATGTTGATTTGGTATCAGTCAATTTGTTATTAATGTTCTTGTTTTTGCGTTTTTTTTTTTTTTTATTTAATTAGATATGTCTTACCTACCTTATTATCTAGCCAAAAATGGTATTACATTTGAGATTTGAAAACTTCCCGTTTAATTGATTTTTTAAATTACTATTTCAAAATGAAATGTAAATAATGCATGCACTTGTTTTTATAAATGAAAGATTAAAAAAAAAATTATAAGCAGTTATGCCGTCCTTGCCAAATCTAAATTATGTATTGTGATGTTATTTGCTGGATTTATCAATTATATAATTTATAATATTAATTACGACAATTCGAGTTACTTAAATAATTTTATACTGACTTGCTTGAAATTCAGTGAATAATCTTAAATATATCTAATTATACTTTTACATCCTATGTAAGTAATTTATTAAAAATTTAATATGTTGTGTTTGTTGGAAAAAAATTATGAAATAAATAAACATTAAATAACATTTAATTTTATTTAAGTCAAATCCTAAATGCAATGAAATGGGTTTATGAGAATATTATAGTTAATAAGTAACCACAAACTGGAGTTTTACAAAAAAGAAATATTATGTTCCGGGCGAGTGTTATGTAGACATTTAGATTTAAATATGATGGCAGCTACAAGCGAGATAAAATATAGAGATATTTTACATAACTTCCATGACATTTCACTGAACCACTAAGCAGAAATGTTGGAGAGGTGCCAGTAAAGATGTTAACACATAAAATTAACAACCGTTTAAAAGTTAAAACCACTAAAATTTATTAAAGAAAATTAATATACTTATAATAAAAAAATGTAATTACAAAATATTACACATAACGAGATTACAGATTTAAGAGCACCATCTACGAAAAACAACTGCTTTATTTAAAAATGTTATAAAATAAATCTTCATTATTAATTTCAGTGCTCGTTTTTCCTTTGTTGCAAAATGTAGAAGGCCTCTTAACATAGTAACGACTATATACATATATATATTTACTGCAATTTCTCCTAAAACAGGAGATTATAATACCTATACTGATTACATTACTTCAGAGAGGTGTTTCTTTTAAAATAAAATATAACCGATATTCAGAAAAAAAAAGACAGTAAGTTGTCACTATGTCCACATTGTACAAACGCGTCTTTTACGTGAATAGACACCGACAGTGACAACCATTATGGTTAATCCATTTGTTTTACGAACGTTTTTAATGAACGAATTCAAAAATTAATTAAAATTGTCTTAAGCCTTTTACACTTCATGCTGAATATTTGATTTGTCATCAGTTGACGAGATTTAGGTAAAACATTACATTTAAGTAAAAATAGCTTAAACTACGACACGCTTTTGAGGTTAGCTGGATACAAAAAGTCTAATAAATAAAATGTCCCGAACTCAATTGTTAAAGAAACAGATTTCGGCAAATGATGATGATGCGTAATGATAATGGAAGGAAAAAGATAAAATCCCACTACACTAGGCCTATGAATAGCCCCCATAATTAACCTAAATTTCTAAACAATCCTATATCTTTACTTCAAACTATAATGCCCTCCACACATGAACCGACTGTGTTGCAATTTGAGTTTCAAACTGGTTCATGATGCGATTGTTCTGTGACCTTTCGTACAATACAGATTGGAAAGCGTGTTTGCAAGTCGAGAAGCAATTTAAGTTGCTTGCTACACCGAAATTTTACTACTGTACCAATTCGGATTGAGCCGCGTTCGCGTGCGGACAAAGAACCTCAATCGATTGCACAACAGTCGCATCCTGAACTGATTTGAAACAGTCAACTCATGTGCGTAGGGGCTTAAGCATTGTCATAATGTAATTTTGTAAATCCATGTAAAAAATACCAATTACATCAAGTCATTGACCCATTTAGACAGTTCGCTAGCAACAACAATGAAATAATGCAATCAATAGATATTCTGATCAAGGAAAAACAAAAAGGACGAATTACATAATATTCAAGTAGTCGATCAGACATATAGGCGCTGCAATGGCGTTTAAAACAATGTTGTTAAAGTGAAAAAGCTGGTGGTCGATTTAACATAGTTATATTCCCAGTCGTCAGACTGGACACTATCAGAGTATTTCAAATTCATCGTCTGAATTATCACAATGTTTATCAAAGTCTTCCAAAATTTCTAAAACAAGAAAAGGTCAATTCATCCACAGTTTTTACCTTATTGGTTTATAAATTAGAGAGTGTGAAGAAATTTCAAATATAAGGCTGAAACAGGTAACAAATCTAAAATAACAACCAACAAATAACTCCGCATTTTTTTATAGCATCATCGGTAAGCTCATACTCAATCTAGAATTTTGTAAAAGTTATATGCTCGTTGATCTTCTATTTTGTCAGAAAACGTATTTAAAGTCGTCAATAATAATAGCGTATATAATAAAAGCTACTGTTCGAAATAAACATGTAATTAACAAGAAAAACTTTATTTTTAATTCCAAGTGCGAATCTTATTTCTATGTTCCGTTCAATTACGTATTTGTTGCTAATGCTAAAAAGTAGCGAGATATAACTTTCTTAAAAATCAATACAAATGTCGAAACATTCACGAACCATTATTTGTTTACATGAATAGCTCCTTACCGTTAACTGAGTACGTACCATGAAAAGATATATCGCCCAAATTACTAACTGTCGCTTCATTTGACAACCACATTCGTGGCCTCTCTGAGCATATTTCAAATAGAGGTTGTTTTTCAGGTTTAATTAAATCATTTTCAATTTTTTTACATAATTCATCGAATTCTTGTTGAGTTGCGCAGAAGAAACACTGTAATCAAAACATATTACTGTATCAGACACAAAACTGATACCTACTTTTCTGAGACAATTACAAATCCTTTGGTTTAGGGAAGGTGCCTGACTCAAGTGGTGAAATTTACATTGATTAATTTGAAGGAGAACGACAGGTAAAACCACTGAGTTCATTGCCCGGGAAAGTAACAATCTTTTTCGTTACTTCGCTGTACTCAGGTAAAAAGATCGCGACTTCCTGATTTACAGGAAAGTACTAGACATGTGACTAGCAGCAAAAATCGAGTACTATATTATAGCTAGTAACGGATTTCAGATACAATTTTCACTGTGAAATCTAAATTTAAGAATGGCATTTGTTATCAACGAAGATCTTCATTAAGCTGAAAATAAACGACCCTCTTAAATCACGTAGGTATTGACGTTTAAAGTCATATCAGAAACTCTGTACAAGTATTTGAAAGCAATAAGTGCAATATTTTGCGACCCTCTCTGAACTAAAAACCAACATTTGTGGTGAAAAATTTACTTTTAAGATGTTAAAATACCCGCGAACATTTCTCGATGAAAGTTTTAGCCTACACAGTAAAATTTCTGATGAGTGATCTAAAGAATAATTAAAAAACTTACAACTGCAACTGAAGGATCGATACTGAGAATAGGTAAGCGTGAAGCATATTTGCAATGATAAGAAGCATCTATGTCAATCTGCTCTTCGGTTTCTTTATTTTCTACAAGACCTGCTTTTTGAGTTGTGTGTGGATCCAAGCAAATCAATTCTTCGCCGACAAATCCGACAAAATAAAGAGCATGATTTGGTTTGCCACCAATCACACCGAGCGACTGTTTATATTTAAAACAGTTCTGGAATCGCACAAAAAACATTTGCATCAGTCAATTTAATCGATTAAAAGGCTCGCCACAGTTTTACGCAAGGTTAGTAGAGTATTATAGGTTCCCAATATTAAAAAGAACTTACTTTAAGACCATTTGCATAAATTGGATTAATATTAGCCAAGCCTAAACGTAATGGAACTAGAAGTAACAGTGGTTTCCATTCTCCTTTTTGTATTTGATTGCTGCCATCTTCACAATGGGCGCACAACTTTTCTACAAAAATTAATCACCATTAAAATTAATAGCGATTTTTACATCATATTTTGATCCAACGAAGTTGCATTTTATAAACTTACTGATATCATTAATGACTATGGTATTGTCCAGCGCTACATGAATTGCTATGGAACTCCAATCATCATATACTACTAGCTTTCTGCAAGAAATTGTATGTATCGTGTTGTCAAATGATCTAGTTAACTTACATAAACAAAAGATATAATACAAGACAATTGAATATCGAACATCTCTCGTTTGTTTTGACGAATGACATTGCTGAAGCACTTTTTAACTTTTCTGTTGGTTAACCAATTGCAAGCAGAGGTTAACACATTTTAAAAAAAAAACTTTTTTTCTTTTTTGTCCTTGGTAATTAAAATAAAATTGATTTGTCGGGAAAAAGGACAAATCAATTTTATAAGTAGTTAAGTATAACAACTTTCATCCGCAGCTTTGTTTGTGTTAATGTCGATTTTGATGGGAACCATATCTTAATCCAAATCTAGTTAGATAAAAAGTACCGTATACTTTAAGTTTAGGTGCCAATTAAATGTAAGTATATTAAGTTTCTTTAAATTATACATGAGGTTTCCCCTGTAGCCATTTGGTTTTTGTTTAAAAAAAAGTTTCTTCAAATGCCGATACAGACAGACAAAATTTATGGAAACCCGTTTTCCCGTCTAGGTATCACACGAAATTCCCCGAAAAATTCTCTAGAAAGTAATGTTACAGAGGTGCAGTATAATTTTACAAATCGATATTAATAACTGACACAAATGCCTACGATTTATCAACACTATAATGACTTCAGTTGTTGATTGGCCATAATCTGCCATCTTTCTGTTTTTTTCCCTATCAATCTATATATACATAATAAACAATCTATCTAAACAAGTCTATCTAGTATCTAAAACACTTTAATAGAAATGTAAAATCAACAGTTTGAATATTTACTTCAACACTTGCGCTACAGTGTTGGGTCCGAACCATTCTCCTACATCTTTGCCTTCGGAAGCACCCATAAGCGCAATCTGATGTATCGAATATGGTTCCTGTCTACGATCTTCAAATTTGCGCACAATCTTTAAATATGTCGAGTCGCGAGTTTCCGGCGTCCAAAACCAATCGCGACCAAGATGTAATTCAATCAATGCCTGCGCAAGAACCATCTGACCGCATCGAAGCATGCAACCCCAACCCTTGTCCGATGTTGAACCATTCCCACCAATTGGCACAAAACCTTTCCGATATGTAAACCATAACTTTGATTGAATATCTCTTCGTATCATGTCCAACTCTACAAAAAAAAAAATAAGTATTTTCCGAGTCCAAATACTCTCATAGTAAAGCTCCTGCAACTGCTACAACTGTCTCATGTCAGATTTTATGGGTTCACTACAGCCAGAGGTAATTTGTGTGGGGGGGGGGGTAAAGATTTTTACACATCAGAAATCAAGCATTATTAATTTTCAGCGCTGTTGGTTCATTATGAATCAGACGCGTGCAACCCTCCAGTGTTTTTATAATGTAGAGAATTTTTATAACTATAGCTTTTAAACTATTTATTCTTTGACGTTTTGTACTCACAATGTGATTCACAAATAAAGCATCTATTCTATTCTATAACATAACGAGGTGAGTGGCATATCAGATGAGAGATCGTAACCTTACACAAAAAAAAATATGGACTCCCAATCCTCACCCTGGCGGCTTACCATAGCCAATCCTTTAAAAATCGAATTTTTGAAAATAACACTAGTATAAAATGTTTTTTTTTTTTATATATAAACTTTTTGACTTTTTTATATTATTTGTATATTCAGTCACTATCTAAAAACCATAAAATAAAATAAAACTTTGCATGCACATATATGAAACGGGGTCACATGAAGGATGGGTCATCAGGATATAGGAAACAGGACACAGAAGTGCTTCGGACCCAACTCGGCGGGTAAAACTAACAAAAGGTCAGGAACACGGACGGCCGGGAATAAAATGGGTTGCCAAGGAAAAAGTTCGCGGAAGCGTCGTGAACCTATGCTACAGGGTGCTTGTAGCGTGAATTGGCAACTCCTACATAGGTGCTTTGATTTTATATTTTCATTATTTTTGCGCGCACTTCTTCTTCAAATTATTGAAAAAAAACTCTTCAATATTTGAAAACATCGGGATTCTATATAAATTGCATCGTATAAATGTTTTTTGAAGAAATAGATTCATAAACGGGACTCTACTGTAGTTTGAAAAAAACGAAATTTGACGGTTATTTCCTTAAAATTCTTTTGAAAAAAGCTGTTTATTTAAATTGATGAGTTTAAATGTAGTGGGAGAGTGCTCAACAAATGCCACTGATTAGATAGTTTTTACGCAAACAAATCAAATAAACTATTATTGACAATATTAAAGTAGATCAAACTGTGTAGTACAACCTATTATTAAATTAAAAAGGTCATAGCAGATAACATTTTATTTTTTCAAGTGAGTTTTATTTCATTCTTATTATTAACGTATTACTCTCATAGACCAGCTTATAGATTGTTCAACAGTAAGTTACGTCATCTGACATGTATACATAAATTGTACGGCCAAGGATCAAAAAAATTACACACACACCGATACACATTTGTTTACACTCTATAGTACGCAAAATTCTTTTGTCTAATCTGCAAGATTATTTAAAAAATATTGCGTGTACTGATAAGCCAATTCACAATTTTATATAAGTTTATTAATAATTTTATATTCGTTTTTATAAGTATTTGTAAGCCCAGAATCCAAAAACAGATATTAAAAACAATAAGTATTTGCATTTCATGAAATTAATAACTTAAAATTTACTGTAAATATGGCAATATTTTAAACAAGGGGTTAATTGAGTAGGTATGTGAATTTTGGAGACTTTCAAACACAACCTAATTTCTAAACTCCTGTAGGAATTTCATATTTTTAATCAATAAACGAACATTAAAACTAATGCATATTTTCGTTTTGGTTTTTTGAAGCCATTATTTAGACTTGATTGTTATTTGATATATTTTCACTCCCTGAAAAATGCATTAATTTAGTCTAGCTCCACTCATCCTTGTCGTATGTGAAGCCACCAAGGAGTCTCTAGTCTCTACCTAATAAAGTTATTATTATAATCTTTTTTAATAAATTCTTAAACATTATAATGCAAAACAAGTTAAAATTAACGATTTAAATTTTCAATTTTAAGAAATTAGATCGATGCACTGTTCTTTTAGAATGTACTATGAAAAGATTTTCAATGAGATACATCTAAAGCATTTTGTAGAAGTACTTAGGTAGCAAGATTGAGCAAAAGCCAGAAATAATAGATTTGGTCAATTCTTAAACTATGATTATTATTCGATGTTAAATATACAATTTAACACAAAAAATCAAGGTTATTCCAGGAAATAAGAAAATGTGGTTTTACTTACCTTGCAGTGCATTGTATTTTTTCCCTAAAACCCATACTGGATCGTTGGTCAGTGGTATATCATCAGGTTCCAAATGTCCAGCTTCGTGGGTCAAATATGCCTCAAACATACAATCCATTGTATTATAGAAATAAATAAATATCACTTACACTAAGAAACGGAAACATGAATAGCAATCACTAGCACGTCTCAAATTCAAATATAAACACAATATAACAATTATTACTATTATATTTTATAAATTAATGTTCAAAAACATCAAACAAAAACATACTTTACATGACAGCAATCAGCTGTCAAATATTTATTGAATAAATTGAGGTTAGCTACAAATTACGAAAAATGTTTTATATTGTATCAACATTTTATTTGCGAAATCATAGTTTTGACTTTAGGGACTAAAATAAGTACCATATATTTATAAATATAAAACTAAGAATAAGATTCGAAAGGTCATCTATTTAATTATTTGTATGTATTGTAGGCTGTACATTATACAATTACAATACGGATTTTCATTGTATTATTGACCAACTTCACGACAGTAAAATGTGTTTTTTATTTCCCCACAACTTAGACAACTTTATCTACAGTATTGTATAGATTATATTATATTTTTACAGGAATTAATATTACCAGAGGTAAGGGTTATTACATAGTTATTATACCTAACAATCTTTCAAAAACCAAGTTGTAATGAAAATACGGAATAATAGAAATTAGAAGAATTTTCATATACAAAATTTAAATGTACATTGAACGCAATTTAATAAGCATTATAATGCATGGACTGCATTGATTAATGATCACCAAAAACCAGTTAACAGACAAAATAATAGAGTTGAAAATATTTAGGAAGACTTAACCTTGGGTAAAATTTAAGTAATGCTTTGTATGTATAAATTGGTTATAAATCATTGGCAAGATATCGTTTACAAAATGTTCTTAAGATAAGCGTAAAATTGATGATGGGCATTATTATTGAACTTTTAAAGACATCATTAAAACTGATCTTGGAAACGAGGAGAAAGATATTATTAGCCTTGCATTTTATCTCAATGAGTTTATTAAATGCACTCAGCCTTTATAAGGTGATTTTCCCAAGTAATTTAAACATGTGTACCTACATACTTTTCAATTGTTAAAGAAACTAAAATGCCACATGCAGAGAAAGGCATAAAATAAAGATAAATTAAATTAATTAAATAAAATAGTTTGAATTAGGCTCTCATTTTCCTGCGTTCAGTAACGCAGTAAAATATATGCAGTTACGTATAATCAAATCTTTCGTGAGCAATTTAATGCTCGCTTAAAGCATACTCGCTATAACGAGGTTCTAGTGTATACAGCCATATAATATGGAACGTTTTTAGATAGAGAAAAAACACTTTCATATAAATAATACACAATTTTCGGTGCTTCTGGCTAAAATGCAAAATCGTGATAAATTACCGTATTGCGTATATTCGGATTACTATCATAAAGTAAGACGTATTTGATTTTGTCACTAGGCACATATTAGTTATTGTAAATAATTTAAATGTCAAAAACATATGAAAATATATCAAAATTTGTTTTAAATTATAGCTATTTATTGAATTATTAATTTACCATTTTTTATCATAAAAAAGTATGTAAAATTGGCAAATTATGAAATTAGAAATATAAAGAAACACTTACATAGCGCATTTCTACCGAATACATATTTTTATTTGTTTCCAAATACCTATTTTGAGAAAAAAAAACTAAACACAGTTGTCAAAAATCAATCACTGTTTTGTACTTTCTCGTAAACATTAAAATATTTTCAGTACAAATATTTATTATCTCAGGTAAAATTCTCATAGTCGTCTAACCAATAACATTAAAGTATTATTATTTTTCAGTGTAAAGACTCGTTTACACAGAAAGTTAATCGGATTTACATCAGAGGCGGGTCTAAAGTTTGTTTTCAGGGAGAATACAATGTATCGTCGGCAAATTTTGCTGTTATGCCGGTGCCAGACATAGCGACAATATTTGAACACTTGTTTTAACTAGGGATGGGGATTATAAATCGATTATTCGAAAGAATCACAAAAAGAATATTTTTCTCGATTTTACAGAAGAAAAAAAGTTTTATTGTTCTTTTAAAACTTTTTTTCTTCTATAAAATCGGGAAAAATATTCTTTTTTGGACCGATTTTTCAATTTTAGGGTAATAAAATAATCGGGTTTCCCCACAATCGGTTTTCCGAAATAATCGGAATCGATTGGCAGGAAAATAATAGATTATTTCGAGTAATCGATTTATAATCCCCATCCCTAGATAAAACAAGTGTTCAAATATTGTTGCTATGTCTGGCGCCCGGGTTAAACATAGTATATATAATATATATAGTATTATTAGATAAAATAGCATGTATAGTATATACTATAAAAAGCCTATACAGTAAAAGGAAAACGTAAAGATTTCTAAAAAAGAAATATAAAAACGAGACTAAGAACATTGAAATATTTTTAGGGAGATTATTTGACAATTTTCCAGCTGAAATTGTTATATTAGCATCAAAAGCTACGCAAAATTAAAAAAAAAATGTGACTTAGTAGCTTATAGACACATCTACCAGACAACATTACTGAAAGTAAAATTTAATTATTCAATTTAATATTATTGTCTGTCTTTCAGGTAGATAATATCTACCTGAAAGACAGGGAATATTTTTTTTGCATATTATGAAAAAAAAAATTACAATTGAAACTTCTCCATATTTTATATGTATAATCTGTATAAACATCAAGTACTTAATGTTGAACCGTATTTGAGATAGTAACAAAAAATGATAAAAAAATGGAATTAGTCTACCGTCGATTCGATATTTTTCATCATATATTATCTGTTAAAGTCAATACTAAAATTTTATTATCCGGTAGACTTTTGTACGGCCAGGTCTTGGACTAATAATTAATTAACATGGTTCCAAATTTAAAACTGAGCACTGGATACTAATTGTTTTAGGTCACACACGATGGTTACGTTAAATTAACAATAACGCATCAATGCTTTCCATATTTTGTAAAAAAAAACAAAACAATTTCTGTTCTATTTTTGCCAGTCAACAAAATATAGTTTCTGAATATAAAATGTCAAGGGTTGATTTAACAATCATGTCTGATGTCTGTAACTATTTTACAGTTTTTTTATTCACTTCAGTTTTTGCGTTATGTTCGTGACAGTTCAATTTAACAACCCAACCTTAATAAATTAATAATAACAAAATGTCCCTGAACGCGATGATTTTTCTTTTTAATTGACTTTTTCGCGTGTTTTCTACAATTTTGACATTAATGACACAGACAAAATATTAATCACGTTCTTTTTATTTCACGATAAAATAATAAAATGACGTTATATTTTATAGAAAATCAGCTTTATTTTCGTATTTTTCATTTATATTTATAGTTTCTCGACGAGTCACTCACGATATTCATGTAGTGAGAAGTAACAATTATGTAATTTTTGTTATAGATAACTTTGGCGCATTTTAAGACGCCAAAGCGTTAGTTGAAGCGCCAAATAGGCTTAGCTGAGTCGCCTAACGATAATTTTCATCATTTACTTGAAGTAAAATCATACAAATTGTTGCATGGTTACAGATTTCACCTGAATGACTTTGATTTACCGTTAAAAAGCCTGCCCCTTAATCAAGTTAACCTAATTAATTTAATATTTTTCTAGAACAAATCTAAATTAAACATATAAATATACAATAAACAAGGTTTTCTGTACGTTTTAAAACATGCCCCTGAGTGCAAGTCCATTTCAATTAACATTATGAAGTTGGAACATCTTCATAAATGATATAATTTATGCCATAAATTAAGATTAAATTAAAAATTGTAATCACAGCATTCTTATTCAATGCAGTTTTATTGCAGGTGGTTCGACAAGTAACCTATTTAAAAAGCACTTTGATTATGTTGACTTTAAATATTCTTGTTTTTTACTTTCGAGATGATTTAATTGTATTTCTAAGGCAAAGCTATCGTTTAAAAACGATATAGGTACCTAATCAGTGTCGTAGACAGGGTAAGATTCTGATTTCCCATTCACAAAAGTTCTTTGCTTGATACAAAAAAAAAACGGGCAGAAGCGAAGCGTCTACGCATTTAATGATTTGAATTAGCGCACTAGCTAATTAAGTGTGGATAGATAAAGCGCGCGCGCCACACACAACAGATTAGCTAAACAAGCGTGAATAGAGCATGTGAGAACTTAACAATGACGCATGATGCTTTTTTTTACACCCTGATAACCGAATAAAACTTCGCTTCAAAAACAATAATTATTTTAGTTTATTATTTAATAAAATTCTTTACTCAACATTACGAATCACGTAGCTGATTACACCCTACGAGGTATGGAAGAATATTAATGATCTAATTTTAAAATTTGATAAGAGATTTTGATAAATGTTTGTAGGTTAAACTAAACGAAAAAAATATATTATGATGAGTCCATAAACGCTCGAATTTCACAGGTGTCGGTCGGTCAGTTTTAAATGTGCACGGATATTTAAAATAGGTACCTGTCTTTGAATCCGCATAAAAAAGCAGGCAAAGAAATAATCATAGTAATACATTTAATTTGTAGTTTCTTCTTCGTAAGTGACCTCACACTTGTCCAGTGGAGATTCACAAGTACATAATAGGTATGATCAAATGTACATAGATATACCTACATCCATAATATCTAGAGCTAAACGCCAAAACTGTTTATGTCGAATGTTTGATTTATTTTTATAAGACTTGCTAGATTCTTTAATAACGGCTAACGTTTCAACTACCTCTAGAACCTTAAACATTAGCAAATAGTTCTATTATAATATATCGAAAGAAGAAAAGAGAAATTAGATTAATACATAATAGTAGCTTATGTATCTATAGATTCTAATGCATTTATTTATCTACGAGCTGTGACATTAAGTCAAAACGAGTCACACGAGTCATAAAAGTTTTACATTCGATATAGGTACATACTACATTTTTTGCACGTAGATACATCATATAAAATAACTTATTTTCATTTGATAATATTATAATACTTCCCGAGTAAAATGGGCTACATTACGCCAAGATAAAAAGGAGAAGATATAACACAAGTCGATGATCCCGCACGCGATATCTGAGCTAAAATTGCGTATACGCTAGCGAAACTAAGTATAAGAGACAGTGAGCTCTTGAATATTTTGTTGCCAAACCAAAATCTAAGCCGGATCGTAAAGTTAGTTAATCTTACTTCGAATGAAATTCGACATAAGCGACTTTGCTTTCTTCCTACTGATATTATTATAAATAAGTACAGAGTACTGGGACATGTATGGTGTGTCTAGAGTCGGCATATTCTTCACACACAGTACTGTAATTATAACAAGGTCAGTTACAGCTTTTTGTTACAGCCTCCACAATCGCGGTAAATACGTAACAGATGCTACATAGGTACAATAGGATGCTACAGATCTACGAGGTTGTGACTACAACAGTTACTGAACTATAGTAGCGTCACATTCAATCGTGCACTCTGCTACACCTACATTGGATTCGTATTTCTCCTAATCCGATTCAGTTCTGTATTTCAACGTCATCCGTCTGGGTGCCCTATACCAGCGTCGGACTGGTCATATAGTCGAGGTGGCGATTGCCAGCCGGGCCCCACACGGAACATTACGTTCCGTAATGCGAGTGCGTAGCTTTGTCTATGACTTAACACCAACCAATTTCTATCTTAAAGAAGTCCTAAGAAGTGTTTAAGAGGCGAATTGATTTGTCCAGATCCATTGGAAAAGTTAATTTTTTATACCCTAAACACAAAGTTAGGTAGTTTCGGAATTTGCTTTCTACGTAACGTATTTTCAAAGTTCTCTGCGTTTTCGGCACGGGTTAAACTGTACAAATTGTGCTGAAATTTTAAGCTAATCATTTTTTCAATATATAGAACCATTTCAGGGGGTAGTAACTCAAAAAATTTGAAAAAAAATTGGTTTATACAAATAAGGGCCAGTCTAATAGACTGGTCCTTATTTTGATAAGCTTATTTTGACATGCTAACCTTTAAAATGGTTCTTTACATTGAAAAAATGATGCTCTGAAAATTTCAGGTCGAATGATTAAAATTAAGCCGTGCCGAAAACGCTGTAACGATTATAGGTTTGCGGGGCTTGCCGCAAGCCAGGCGGTAGGTAGGATAGGGGGCCCATGTAGGTTAGGTCTCAGCTCTTGCGACCTAAATGTAAACTAGATCAGATAGTTCGTTCATACATTAGAGAGAAATGAAATAGAAAAATATCCCATCTACCATTATCCAGTCTTGGGCCCCGATTGGGAAGCAGTTGCAGTTGTTTTGTGGGGGTATTATGAGTGACTCTGACGACGCTTTTTTATTTTGGCTTCTCTTAGAGAAGAACGTTTTATAAGAGATGTTAATAAGAGATGTATGAAAATAGATCTAATGGGGAGTTTTGCAAAACTTGCCAACCTATAAGAAACTACCCAAATGAACTGCAGGACTATCACCGTATGTATATAGAAATAGACTCCTCCCTCACAAAATCGTTGTCAATTTTCCCCAGCTATTTTTACATTACAATTTTGGTGTCTGCTTTTTTCCCGATGTCGCGGTCGATCGACGTCGGATCGGGAAAAACACGGATTCGAAGATGGTGCAAGTTAGCAATTCCGTAAAAGGCACAAACGAAGCATAATCCAGCGACAAGTAAAATTTTTGAAAATTTAAATAAGTTGCGGTCAAGTGAATCTGGATTTCATTTGAATTTGACAAACATTGAAAACGATAAGAAACAAATAACCAGCGGCAAAATACCACGCGTCATACAAGAATATTTTCTTTGTTTCAGTATTAAGTACGCAACTGTTTCAATCAATTTGTAATTAAAGTTTGGGCGCCCGTAACAAATTGAACGGTGTACCGCCACTGTCGAAGACCTTCGAATTTCAATTTAAATTCAAATCAAACTTTTGTATAAATGTATTTTTTGGCCTGTCTAGTTTGCACTTTAGACAATTAAACAATCTATAATAATAAATAATAATAAAATTGAAAAGTAAATAGCATTATAAACTGCAAGTTCTTATTTAGTTTTAGAAGGCCCGTTATTCCGCCACTGAATGTCGTGACCCAAATGTAGTGCATCGTTTGTCCTAGATGTACGTCAAGAAACAGACTGCAAACTGCATTTTAACACGAAAGGTTATTTAAGTTATTAACTAAACCGTCGGGAAAACATTAAAAATATCGATTATTAATTAGAAATCTACTGTTTCTTAACTAATAAATTACAGCAAAAATAATGAAGTAGTCGTTAGTATTGACGCCCCTTTAAATAGATGTATTACATACATAATATTATATTCATAATCGATATACAAATAAGTAAAATCGTTATAAATATGAGATGTGAATGTGTCACTGTAAAGTAAATGTTAACTCAGTCGCCGCTATAGTGAAAGATTCGGGTTAGAGTCACTACTTGAAAATAAAATAAAAATAAATAAAATAAATAATAAAAATAAAATATAGCATTGTGCAATGAGTGTTTCTTAACAATTGTAGCAAATTATAGTTATTTTATTGTTAAAATCGTAAGTTTGGCTGCTCTTTGTTTCCGTATTTGTTCTGGGTTAACTAAAAAATTACTGAACCAATTTTGATCGGATTTTCGCTATCGTGTTTGGTGTCCTAATTCGCTCGGCACGCTTGGGCATCGCCATCCCCAAAGAGCGGCACCGACCGCATTTTGCGGTAAAAAATAAAAAAATGGATCAAAAAAGAAAGAATCTTATTTTACTGAAAACATGCAACATAAGCCGCCATATTTTATTACTGCGGATATTATTTTGAAATCAACATCCTGTAAATTTCAATTTTTAATTTCCAAACATAATTTTTATGGCACAGACGAACAAGATTAAAATTTAATTAAAAGTCGTAAGAAAAGATTTATTTCAGAATTACTTCCTTGACAGAATAAAAAAAATATATTAATTAAAATATTATTTTAATGTTTTTTAGCGCATCTTATCATAAAAATATGAGATTGAAAAATATGTAAATTGGTAAACAAATGATTTACAGAAATTTTTAAAGTATTTATAGGAATGTGGAGATATATGAATAAATATATTTGCACAGCCGCTGTACAAATGAAAAACTTGCAACCCAATATCCATAAAAAATAACAGCGGTGTGACGTATAATAATTATGAAAAAATATACAAGTGAAGTTTGGTTTCGATATTTACAGTTCTCAGTTCCGAAATTCCAGAACTAGTTTTAATATCGAGAAAGATATATAAAAGCACTACACACAGAAGATTTTCTTTGTAATCAAAATTTGTTGAAACTGGAGGGTCAGAAATTTGCAAACATACAAAAAAATCAACATTATCCACTATAGTAACAATAATTATTAGAAATTCTTCGAATTTTAAACTTAAAAAAACTTATATACTTTATATAAATCATTGACGATTTAACGAAATGAAACCGTGATCTCTGCCACATCAAGTAATGAAAAACCAGTTGATTTCGTTTACTACGATCTCAGATTAAGTTGCGACTGTAAAACTGTCTGTTTTTCGATGATTTAAATAATGAACACACCAGGGCTGTGGTTCGTGTATCGATTATGTTTCGTTCGTTGCGTTTTGTTATACCGATGCGATGGAGGTAGTAGTTGAGTCGTCAACGAGTTAATTCTAAAAACAGAAATGGTTGAATCGTTGGTTAATGATTAACAAGCAATTTAACTAGTTCTTTGAATCAGCGACTAATTATATATCATAAAAAAATCAGGCGTATTCAGTCTGATTATACTGCAGTGTTTTCAGTAGAACTGCGTTTTTTGAAAAAAAAAATTCAACGTGTACGTATTTTCGATGTCAATCAAATCGATATTAAGGTTCATTTTCTGGTCGATAAATTAAAAAAAATATGTTACAATTTATTTTTTGGCAGTTTTTTTATTAATGTCAGAATTCATATATTAATTTCTTCTGCTCTGAAATATTACATTTTGTCCGAAATTACAGAATTGCGAAATCTCGGATTTCCGGTATGATTAATAGATACGAAAGAATGTGCGGACATAATCGATGTTCACGCGAGCTAAGCCACTAGCAAAAGGTAGAGAACTATTATAATTGGCTTACTATAATCAAAGTAAACGGTGTTTACATCAGGTGTGTGAATATAAAATTATCTACATAAAATACAGGTTCGTCAGCGCATCGTTTTATATGTATATCAACCTTGGATTGGCAAGGCCATTTAACTGTTCAAACGTACAACTGACGAATGAATAATTAGCGTTATATAATCATCTAAACATACCCACATATGTAAATATAAATAGTACATATGTCGGTACATATTATAATTATATTATACGATGCGTGATTAAGACAGAAAAAGAGATATGTATACTTATAGATGTCAAAGAATATAGATCTATTGAACAAGTTGTGAAAAATTAAATATATATGATGTGATGGGTCGTTGACGATTTTAGCATCAACGAAACGAAACCGCAACCTGTGCCACGTCAGCTAGTTAACAAACCAGTAGATTTTGTTAACTATTCGACTTTTGAAGAGGTCAGGATTCGTAACATAGCATATGAATTTTAAATGCAAAAATACAGCGTTCATTTACAATACTAAACCAAAAAAGTATGTTGTTTCATTGAAATTGTTTGTACTTTTAGGCAATAACTTTTTTCATAATTAAAATAAAATTTGTTTTTTTTACGATGTACTTTTTTCAATAAATAGATTGGCCAATATTTTTTCGAGGGATGTGCCGGCTTCGTGTCTTAATCGATCATTAAAGTTTCACAAACAGATCATTAAGTTATTATACTTATATGATTTCGGGTTAAAATTTTGAATAAAATTACTGTAATTATCGAATGTATTCAAAAGATTAATTTATGTATTAGATGGTTTCAAAATTAAATAGTAATTATTTAGTAATTACCTACCGAGAATTTTTAAGGCTGAAGGATATCCTTATAGAAAATAAGGTTTCACATTTCTACAGAGCTTTCGAAGCTCTAAAAGAAGATTTTAATGTATAGTAAACATAATATACTACAAATTAATTATTTTTCTGTGGTTTTCAAGGTTCAAGAAAAAATTAAAAATAATAATAATTATTGTTCCTCGGTTTGTAGAGTTTCTAATAAAAAGTTCTTTAAAAGTTAAATTAAATTAGAACGTCTTTGTGATATTATGAATATAGATTAGAAACCCTTTCCCTCACCACAGTCAGAAGGTTAATTACTAAAATCAATATATTGACGACATAGCCATTTTTAATTATCAATTTTGTTAATTTGTCTAAATTCAAAATAATGAGTCACATCCGCGTGAATAGTGTAGCTATAAGAATTATAATTAGGATAGAATAGTTGACGTCACACCTTAAACAAATTAAAATACAAATTGCCAAATAAAAGCACCACCATTTCGCAGAAGACATTAATTGATCGAGACTCAGAAATATAGTGCAATAACCTAGACTTAAAAATAATAAAAAACAGATCCGGAGCGATCTGGTTTCATATACAGAGCCGTATATAGTATTTTGAGTGACGTTTCGTTGAAAAATTACATTTGAGGTGATTTTGTGGAAGCTAAAATTTTCCGAGATGTGTATTTGGTTAGTCGCTAATCAAAGATGATATTAGATAATTAGGGGACAATCTTGTTAAAAATAATTAAAGACACACTGGATCTTATCGCGTTATATTTGAAACATTTTTCTTCACACAATTTTAGAACTTGAGAAATATTTCAATGAAAAATTTAAAATTACATCATTCATTTTACTGCAGGTCTATGTACAAGTCAGTACTTATAAGATGTAGGCCATATAGGCAAGAATTTACCCCATGAAAATGTTAGACGTTGTGAATTTTAAGATTTTTGATACTTGATACTAAATGGAACAATCGAAAATGAAAAAAATAACAATAACAAAAAAACAAGTCATATTTTTGAAAATCAAAAAGTTCTAGGTATAGTATTTCCAAAACTTTGAACTCAACAATATGATTATTATTATCTAACCGGTCCTGTATTTTAACAAAGATCCTGGTGCAGATGATTGAACCCAGGTTCAAGGCTCATTGCAAAAGTGATTTAACCTCTATACAGAGATAAATATACATTTGCGTGATCATTCTGTACGTTTTTATTTATATCTATATTTTTTTATTTTCTCATTATTTCATAAACTTATAATTTATAAATGCAATAGGGTAGGTTAGGTATTCCTTTTATAAGAGTTAAAAACGTCTTTGTTTAAATCAATGCTATTATTCAAGACATTTTTACCCAACCAAGGCAAAGCCAAAAGGAATGGTTATGATTTTAGCACTCTATTACGTAGGTATATGTATTTTCCCTCCTAGAAACCAAATTATTTTATGTATTTAATTCAAAATATTAGCAGTACGCAAATGTAAAAAGCTAACAGCTGATTTGTACCAAATCAAAGTTTTAATTTATATACACTTTCGACCGGATATAAAGAAAAAATCTTTCATCTGGTACGAAATCCTAGCCCTAAGCCTGTAAATCACGGTGCATGTTCGTTTCAATGCAAATATAAAAGTGTACAGCGTCATGTGTAAAAAAAGCGTTCGTTCGTGCACGTAAATTGTTTCTCATAAATAAACAGTCTTATTGTAGCACGATAGGTAAGTTGAAGCTGTAAAAATGTGGATGCACTTTGATTGCCGGTGATTAGACCAAACATAAATACTAATTAATTTTGTAAATGTGCAACGCCATAACATCACACCGATGCCGGCTGCCTCAAGGATGCAATTTGCTCGGCCGATATTGTACGAGTTGTACAACGTCGAAAAAATGATGTTTAAAAAATAAACCGACTGAAAAAAATCGGTTAAGTACCAACAGAAGGTTCCGTACTATAATATCGCATGAGTTTCTGAGGCACCTATTTCGGAAACTACCTTAAGGATAAAACGTCTTTTTCCTACAGAGTATAAAAGATCGCACGTACTGGCAGCCTGCATGACTTCGCACAGTTGTCGAGCACGGACCAGCAGCCTGTAATGTGCGGCGACATTTTGTGAGTATGAAACATGGACGTGTGTAGTTCGGTGAAAGAAGGTAATATTTTGACGATGTGTAAAGAGGCGGAAGGAATCAGGAAAAAAAGTTTTGGGTTCATCCCATCAATGAAGAGGAAGTAATATGATGATTTTCATCATTTATTTCCTGAATTATGGAGAAAGATAAATAAAAATTGCTTTAATATTTCCGAATGTCACAACACAAATTCTAACAGTACCAAAACAGTTCCAAAACACAAGATTAAGTCGGTCCAGTACGGTTAGATGTATAAAAATTGCAAGTCAGCATTGTAACACGACTGACACGATTTGTTCTGAGAGTCATTACTATAGTGATGGACGACGGTTCGTGCAGATGTTAGTCTTCTGTGTGTTACTTCGCTAAATAACATTTTCTGGTTCGTGCAGGTCCATGCAGGTATAGCATGCGCGAAATATAAAAAGGAACTATAATTAGTGGTTAATTTACGCCGATTTCTAATTGAATGTAGAAGGTGATTGTAAGACTAAGAGCACAATTAGTTTATCCTTTTCAGAGCCATGTGATTTCTTTTTTTGTCAGTTCAGATTTTTAAATTTTTTTTTTGTTATTTTCAGTAGTTATTATTAACGTTTCAATTACAGCTGGCTAATAACTTGATGCTATTTATGTCTTTTCCCATTTTTTGGTCGAAATATTTTCTTGGCGTATTTTGACAAAGTTGTGTATATTAATTGCATTTGTAAAATGTAAAAATTCGTAAAAATATATCTATAGTACGCTACGAAAATAATTGTCAATGAATCATACATAGTTGCTAGCAGGCTTAATGGAACAGCAAAGCTATGAGACAATAGAAAGCAGACCTGTCCTAAGGATAAAACTGCACCGCTTATTTATTATGTTGTGATGTATAAGTGTATCACTGATAATTATTTTTGAACCGTACTACACTTTTAAAAAAATTTACATTAAATCTCGTGGAATTCCAATCGTCTTTGATAAATTGTAAGTAATAAATAATTATTTGTGACTATTAAGAAACGTTTATCTATAATTCTTTCACAATTTTTAAACAATTTCAATTCAAATAATTTGTTTTGCATACCGATTTACAATTTGTTTTAATAGGTCGAATAATTATCATTAATATTTGAAAAAAAAAATTAAGCATGCAATCTGTAAGTGTTCGCATACAGGGTGTAGAAAATTTTTTAGACACACTGGGAAAAAAAATATTTTTTCCGATCAATTTAAAATATATAAATGACGAGTTCATCGCACTGATTTTCACGCTGAACTGCATCGCCGCTTTCTGATTTTTTCCGAAACAAATAAATGGTTGTGTATTGTCTGTTGTAGGTTAAGATAAAGTTTCTGCCGTTCACTTTAAATTCAGTCTTATATAAAAACTAACTTTATTTGTTAGAGTAAAGGCCTTTCGTTTAAAAAAACTTTCCGTCAAAGCTGGCATTGACTTGAGATACACCGCGGGTAAAGGCTAGTTGTGATGAAAAGTAGCTTCATAATTGAGTAGTCGTGAAGTGGTTATTTCTTTAATTATAATATTTCTAAAGCGAACGACGTAGACAGTATATCAAAGGTGAAGAGCCCTGAAGATGCACGAATATTTTCACACGTGCAGACTTTCTGGCGAGATGGCGTTTTTTGTGAGGTGAAAAAGAGGGGAGTTTCTTAAAAAACGTCACGGGGGGTGTTGGTGCAAACCTGTGATCGCTAAATTCTTGTGACGTAGATCACACAGGTATATTTTGATAGAGCCTAAAATGAGTATTCACCCAGTATATTTGAAACGTGTGCAATAGTAGTATATAAAAAGAATTTAAATTTCAACAGCTGTGTGTCTCGGTTTTTACTAATTAAGACACAAAAGACTCATAGAGATTTAATTTGTCTAATCAAATACAAGACAATAGGTTCCTGACAGTTACCGAATAACAGGGTTCACAGTTGCAATAGTCTGTCATTAATTTTTACATATTTTGAATTACAAAACAATGGAATGTAAAAAACTAAAAACTGATCATTTTTGTTCATACATTTCAGAACAAACGAAGAAATATATAATAGGTGTGTTAGATATCGTACTCCAGGAAGCTTTTAGGGGGAGTCCCCCGAGTACCGGACACTGAAGGTTTTTCGTAAGCAAAAAATTGAATAATTATCTTTTATTTCGATACTTAACATTTTCGTTTAAACAATCATATATAACATTAAAATAAATCAACAAAGATCAACATTATACATTTTTTAGCCACTTAAAATGGAATCAATCATTGGTTTAGTTTTTGGTTTAATTGAAATTTGGCACCTAGTCCTGGACAAGTATAAATTCGAACCCATAAGACCGGGCAGTACCTGGTAATTATCGGTTTACAAAAATTTAAAGTTACACAATAATCTTACATTAATAGCCAAATAAACATCAAAAGCGCCACACACAATTAATTCACTTTAAAAATATAATCTATGACGTTCTGAATATTACTCGACGCAACAAATTCCTGCGCAAAATGAGTAACGTTGAGTTTGACGTCTTTGATTACACGAATGTTATTATGAGCGTTATTTCATGTTTCGACGTGTTTTGTCTGGTACTAGGTGCCGTCCGGCGTTAGGGGGATTTTCCCTACTCACTGGGTCCTTTTTCTTAAGTCTGCCACTGTGAATCATATTGCCGTAACCTGTTACTTTGAATGCGAATGCAATAGTTATCAACCCTGGCTACGTAACGTTGTTTAACACAATCATTTCAGTAAAATGATATTAGCTATGATCAGTCACAGCCCGCGGCATCTAGTACAAGGATTCAACGCCACTCATCAACATCAGACTGTATGCTATTGTCTCACATTGTGATTACAACATAACGCCGTATTATTGTCGGTAACCGCAGTTAAATATTTTTCTACACAATTTATTGGAATGGTACCTTGAAAACAATTTACATCAAACTGTAGTTATTCTCCTACACTGAAAAGTTTTCGCGTCGCTTGACATGATTTAATTTCTTCTTATCCTTTCTTCAGTGCTATTTTTGGTAGCAACAAAAAACCAATCTTCGAACTTTTCATACTTTTTTTATAATTTAGATCTAATAGTCGTTTCTGATACCGTCGCGTATTATTAGTGTTAATAGATTTATTTTATAAAAAAAATCTGACACAAACCAATTTTCCTTGCGTTCACAGCATTATTGCTATAAACTTTTGAGATGTTTTTTTGAAATTTTTACTGAACGCGATTTAAAATAGGTTCGATACAGCTTTTATAAGCCTCGAAAAAACTAACAGGACATAAATTAATTTTCTCTCAAGCATTGATTTTAATTTATTTTTTCTGATTGTGTGGGTAATTTATAATATTTTAAAATCTTGTAATTTTTTTTCTAATAAGATAGGTACTTTAAATGCTAATGTTTAAATATACAAACGTTGATATCTGACCTGTCTTTATTTGTTAAAATTGTGTGATAAATTGGATATAACAAATTTTCAAATAAACAACTTTTATAAAATAGCAAAGCTTTCAACATATAGACGAGTTAAAACATTTACACTTTTTTTATTTTTCTGAAAGATAACGTGGGTATTCTCTACCTAATAAATAACGAATCTTTTATAATATAGGCAGGTATACCGAATTCAATTTAATTTTAACCCGAGCGAAGCCGGACCGGCCAGTAATTACTTATAACAAATGCCCTAAAGCAAAGTATCACCTATCGAGCAGTGAAAAAATTTTTGAATTCGGTTAAATAGTTTCTGAGATTAGTTCCAATTTCCACCTGGGCTAAGCCCTATCGAACAATGAAAAAAAAAATGAAATCGGTTAAATTGTTTCTGAGAATATACTTTCGATTTTTACCCGCAATCGAACAGTGAAAAAAAAAATAGAAATCGCTTCAGTAGTTTCTGAAATTATCCCCGATAAACAAATTTTTCCTTTTTATATTAGCCGACATTTCAGTGATTTCAACATATGGTGAGAATGGATTACTGAAACTTCTACTATGTTACTAAATAATAATATATGGGTAATAAAAGTACATATTAATAAGTACCTACATGATTATTTTAGTGTCGGACTAAAAATGTAAATACTGTATTATCAGTACTGACTCTTGTGCAATTTTGTACAATTTTTAGTGTTTACTGAATTTACATTAGTGTAGGTAACAATCATACATATTTACTGAAGATTCGTTTTGTATAAAATGTATAAAAATGTATAAAAACGAAGTTTAATTTGAGGACCAGCCGTATACGATTGTAGATTCATCCCATAATGTAATCCTATATTGTCAATTAAATTGATAAGTTAATGTTCGTTGACATTACAAGATGGCCTAGCATATAATATAACAAATGAATGCGGATGTTGATCGATATGACAAAAAGTTAAAGTTGATCGCATCACAATAACCCGCGACATATTGTGACATTGACTTGCCCCTTTGCGTTTATTGTCTGATGTCTCACCTCTTTCATTGTCTCTGTCATCGTGCACATTCAAAGCCGTCAGTTTACACTTACAGAGCTACTTTTGATCTTGAAAACAGCCGATCTTGTTGTATAATAAACTAAAAATAACAATTGGTACTACGCCCAGATAGTCACAGCAGTTGGTTATTATTATTATAAGCTATGTAATTCGATTAGGTACCGTGCAATGAAGGGTTAGATGAATTATAGTACTTTTTGTAAAAAATTAAAATTTATGATAAATTGCAAAGTTTCCACTTCAGTTACTCTAATTTATGTAAAATATTCATATTTCGAAACTTTAATAGTAGAGATAGTAAATAAAACGATTTATAAGTAGGTAAAATAATCGAAGATGCAAACAGTCAAGCAGAACAGAATCCTGATGCGCTCGACGCTAAATAAAAATATTTTTGCGAGCACGGACGGTCGATTCTATATTATTATTTATTACCGTTTTCAGAATTTTTGTCTGTTCGTTTATACTGGCGACACTCGACAACAGCTGCATCAATTAAAAAAACCCGGGTCGCAGTGCCAAAACCCTGCCGACAATATAGTGTATTTGCTTGTATAGGGCCGTGTGGTTTTATACTTTTATTATGTGAAATTAAGTTTGTTTTTGGGCAAAATAAAAAATTTAACCCCTTAATACACCCCTTAAAATAATATTTTTTTCTTAATTGTAATATTATTATCAATCTAACGTCTACACCAAATTAAATACAGCCTTCAATAAATAAGTCACTATCTGCAAACTAGTGTTTTCATAAAATTTGTAAATCCGGTCCTGTCGGGCCGATTTTATTAAAATTGTGGGGAAACTTTTTAATCACTACCAAAGGGTTAAATTTCAATTTTGAAACGATTCGGAGAATTTTTTCGGTATTTTGGGGCCCAAAAACAGTTTTCAACCCCTAAAAACTACCCTTAAAATAGCCCGATTAGGTCCATTTTAAATAGGCTTCTTGCGGTGATGGATTTCAACACGTGGCCCAAATTTCGTTGAAATCAATTAACTCTTTCGAAAGTTATCGCGCGTACACACACATATATATATATATATATATATATATATATATATATATATATATATATATATATATATATAAACATTTTTAAAAATGGTGCCAAAGTGTTTAGGAGGTTATGAAACGTCGAGAAATTTTGGTCCGACCCCTAGGTCCCGCCATCCGACCGACGCCAATAGTGTATGTTGCCATATGGCAAATACACTAAAAAAAACATTGTACACTAGTTGGTAGGTACCTACTTAATATAAAAGGTTTTAGTATATTTTTATATTTGGCTAACTTTATTTAAAGTAAAACCGTCATTTAATCAAGTGAAGCAGTGTTCACGCGCACATAAATATATGGATGCAACTACGGACTCTTTCATTATCTATACCATTTTAAAAATAATGTACGATGCTAAAATGGTCTCGTTTTTTCAAAATATTCATATCAGTTTTGGTCGTATCAGAATCACTCTAGCGCGTTTGGCAACGATCATGAAACAACATAGTATCAACGGTTTGGAAGTGATAAAGAGTAAGTCATCATTACAGTACGTATACACCCGACCCATGTACAAAAACTGTGCCGTTTGTATTATATCATGAAGTATAAGTTTATAGAGATCTGCACTGTCTAGAATTTAGGAACTGCGGGAGTGTTAAAGAAAAGAGTATCCACAACCAATGCCGACCCGAGGCAAGTTTTAGGATGGAGCGAGATCCAATTATGGCATCTTCTTTGCTTGCCCCTAATATATACCACAATTAAAATATCGAAAATCGAAAAAATGTTTCTTTCTTTATTGTTCTTTACCACTGGGACTTGGCGCCTGAAGCGGCCGCTTCGTTTGCCCTATGGTAGGACCGACATTGTGGTTGTTTTTTTCGCTCACTGAGCTATTTTTAAGTTGAGCTATCAATGAAAATTTTCGCGTGCTTTGATAATTCACTTAGTAGAATATTCAATGGAAAGCTATACTAGGTTCTGCGTTCGATTTTTTTTCTAAAAAATAATCACAAAAAATTTAATGGGCTCAAAAAACCAAAATCGTTGTGATTCCGTAGTTTATATGACGTCAACATGTTTCGTATTTTACAAACTGAGAACTGTTCATAATATCAAATAGATTCTTCGTTATATAAATTAAAAATATTGATAAATACTCAGTTAACTCTAGCAGGTTGTGGACAACGTACGTAAAGGCATGGAAATATGAAAAACAAACGAGCAGCAACGACGACGACGACGACGACGAGTCACATGTGCCCACGGCGTCGCGTGAGAAATACTTTTGTCTTTGTCTAGCCGTTGTACGACATACATATGTATAGCTCTCTCCTCTGCTATGCAAGGATAACTGGCGAATATTTGTTTGTTGGAAATGTCAACCGGTTTACAATGCGAACAGAAGACGCACGTGAAGATGCTCGCTTGTTTCCATAACGCACTGCACATGCCAAGTTACTGGCGCGCTGATGCTGCTGACAGACAGACAGATTGTACGTTTGTAACTACAACGCCAACGACTCGTTCACTGGGCCGTGGTTTCTTTGTACTTAAAAAGTATAGCTCTGCTACGTTTGCAATGAATTTTGACCAAACAGTTACTAGAATAACTAATACGAAATCGACGTATGCCTAGTTTTTAAAATTTATTTCTGAAGCGCACCAACTGTCAGGGCTTTCTGAGTCAAGGACATTTTATTATTGAAAAATAATAAATTAAAAATACGATTGGTGCTAGGCTCAAATAGTCGTGGCTGTTAGTGGTCATAAAAAATAAATTAAACAATGATTGTCTATAGTTGATAAATTCACTAATTTTTAAATTAAAACCTGGAAACGCGACGTCGGCCTCTTGATTTTTTCCTTATTTATTGTCAATTTGTTGAGTCGAACCGTCAGGTATTGGCCATTCAGAAATTACGTCACATGTTAGGGGGCAGGGGGTCATCTCAGATTTGCGACAAAAATGTGACAGGTGATTCGGGGGACTTTAAATGTTTGATGTCGCAAAGTCAAAGAGAGGGAGGGATCTAGAAAATTTAAAAATCGTGTGACGTAATTTATGAATTTCCTCTAATACTAAATTTTTCATATTTCATTTTTATAAAACTTATAGAAAGAGACAGTACCTATATGAAAAGTTTGCTTGATCTAACTGTACATCTACAAAGTATTTCGACATTGCTAAAGTCAAGTCGCTGAAGATCTGCCGAACAACAAAAAGAAATTTGTCATTTTCCTTATAGTTCATTCAGAATACCTTGACCTTAACCCAATATGTAAAATCGCTAAAAAATGACAAATATTCAAAAAAATTGCGATCGAATCTCATTTAATTTTATAATTTGCCATTTTATATAGAATTTTTACATAAATCACAAAAAAAATAAAACACGATAAATAAAGATCCGGGTTTATATTATACAATACAACAAATAATAGATATTTTTTAAACATTATTTTTTATAGAAAAATATAACCCGGATTTTGCAACACGTTTTTAACTATCCTATTGTTAACGGATCTGACAGTAAGTTGTAATTACTAATTATTCATCATGTTCCTAAGAATCAATTCATGGGAAAATCACGATTGTTATAATGATTAAAAACGTTTGAAAATACTAAACATTGTATGATAAAATTAAATAATAAATAAACTCTTATTCGAAACAACTTGGTGGATCCCTCGTCTAACTGTTACGAACTCCTGCGGTTCACAGAGCCTGGATCTAAGAATCATTATACTAGTTTTGTTGGACACGTACCCCCTAAATAAACCATTGAATAACAATTGTAAGTTTTGAGTTTGATGGCCAAGGTAAACCATACTTTGCCAGATAATTTCAATTATGCATAATGTATGAACCGGTATTGCGACATAGCTTAAGGACGCCTCAAGTAAAAATACAGATTTTATTTGTTCTTTTAATTATCAATAAACATTTGTTTTTATGTGGACGTTGTTTATTTGTAGATAAACATAGTTAATTATGGCAAGCTAATTTACTGGCTTATGAATTAATTATTAATACAAGACCAAGAAAATAAAAAAAAACTACATTTATAATAATACTATACATTTCAACACTTTATTGCGTTACTGGGTGCTGACGCAAACAAAAAAATGAAACGAAGAAAAAATCAAATATAATAAAGTATAATACAAATAATAAAATATAACAAAAAAAACTTGATAATAGTGTGAATTTAAATACTTACAATCTATATATAGTCATTATTTACATATGCTTCAACAATACGAAAATTAAAACATCGAAAAATTGTAGAGGAAAATAAGTATATACAAGGGTACTTCATAAGGTAAGTCAAATAAATAATTCATAATAATCTGGGCAGCCAAATACTGTATGCACAATATTTTTTTTTTTTTTTGAAAAATAAATATTAATTTCAATTAGAAAAAACATAACTATGACAAAATTATTTTTACTTTCTCTTAACTGCATTGCCTTTATAAGACGTCTATATTGTTTGTTTGCAAATTAGTGAAAATTATTTAGTTTGGCCCGTAACACTCCAAAAGGGGGTTTAATTTGGCGCAAAAAAATATCCTCAGATTAAAAAAATATCGAGGACTTGTAATTAAGTTACAGGCTGATTTTGCAAACTGCAAGAAGATCCGATTCACGTCACGTTCAAATAGATTTGCGGGAATTTTAAAAGAATTAAGGTTGAAATAAATATTTTTTTAAAACGATTGGTCCTGGAAATTTCTTCACAGAAAGATAATGTAGAGGAAGAATGACGGGAAAACAATTGTTTTTGCCTGCCACATTTACTAACTTCTTGTAAGTACCTGAAAGAAGTTTAAAATCTCTAAAATTGATACACTTCACCCCCGTCGATGCTACTTAAAATTGAAAACACAGACAAGAATTATGTTTAAATGTATACAGTGCTACATTACCAAAAATATTTAAATGTGAATCGTACACTTTATATATTATATATATCCACTGAAATCGAAATTTACACAAATAATGGGAGTTTTATTATTAAAAATTTTAATTAAAAAACTATATATTTTTTATTATACAACCTAATTATATATTTTCTGCCAAAAATAAATTTGCAGTTTTCCGTCAAATGTGATACTCACATGACGTCATGAATTCAAATATAATTAAGTATTTCGCAAATGCGGATCCATCAAAAACACATTACCTTTCCCAATAACATAATATGTTTTTATTTACGAATTCTACTTATTATAATACTCTACTGTTGGCGTCTATATTCTTTCCATAAATATCGAGTTTTTTCTATATTTTAATGTGCGACTGATTATTGCACGGTACAAGCGGTGTTTTTAATTTTGAAAATGTATTTTTTTCAGAAACTTTAAACACATATGTGGTATAATTATACAAAAGTGGGCGATATGCATCTCACATTGAAAGCAATATGTCTTTTTCTAACATCTAAGAGAATTTCAATTACCTATGTAAAAATTATACTTTTTTTTAATCTCAAAAACGAATTTTTTCAGATCTTTTTATTTGACCAAATTTAAAAAAAAACAATGTTGGTGTTTCCTTTAGTTTAAAAACTGTAGCTTCTAAAATCAGCTTGTCTTTTTTTACAGTTGAAACGAATTAGGAATATATTTTAAAGAAATTAATTTTTGTCAAAAATCGCAAAAAACGGCATTTTTAGTAAACTCACAATAAACAACAAAAAATTTCTGATTTTTTTACATTTGAATTAGGGATAGCGCAAGATGCTGTGCAAAAACCTTAAACTATAATCCTTGGAAACTAAACATTTGAGTACTAAGAAAACTCTCAGTACCAAAATATTTAGTATTGCCGAGGGTACATAACTGTTCGGGACCGAGTTAGTTGTTGGGGAGGAGTATTGGGCCCTTGTAGACCTGAGTGCCTCCAAATTATCTATCAAATACAACCTTTAATTAAGTTTCATTTATTACGCGCTGCATCCTTTCCCTACTGATGAATGTTTTAAACACGGCTTAACGAAGATCTTATGTGTACCTTTTATTGGCAATTTACAATCAATTACGATTCATGATATCATCAACAGTCGACAAAAAACGGTCATCGATTAGGTGAATTGTTGATTTTAGATTCAAAAACAGCTGACCGGTTCTATTAATAAATATGAACACACCGAGAACTCATAAATCGTTGCAATAACATATACACGCCAAATATAATGCTATTCGATAATTTGCACGAGCAAGTACTGAAGTAACCCTCGAATAACATGATCTCTATTAGTATAGGTTCCAAAACGGTTCTACAACTCTTCGTACAATCTGAACTGAACGGTTAGTATTGTCAGCAAACACTGAATGGAGGGCGAATACACGGTAATCAAAGTTCCTTTTAGACTTGGGTAGTTCCGGTATCCATAGCTCATGGAATCATGTTATCTCTTGAAGATGTTAAGCGGAAAAAAACGCTAAGGGAAAACTAAGCTCAACATTATTTCCGGGCTCTTTTCAAGTCACTGCCCATTAACAAAACTGGTGTAACGGACATCAAGACATGCGGCTTCTGTTTGGAGGCTCCTGAAATATCGGAGCAATTTATTTTGCAAATGTGAATCATTCGTCACTCTGTCATCTCACCAATCCATTCCCAACGCCTGGCCAGGCATGGAATACAGATTCCAGAGCGATCCTGGGTTTTATCGAAAGCCCTAATCTCGCACAGGTATAAGCAAGTCAGGGCCACACAATAGGTCACGAAGCTTGCCTCACGTCCTCTGATCTACTCTAATCTAATCTCGGAGATGTTTCCTATCTTTGTTTAGAACGCATGTCCATACTAATTCATAATATCCAATTTCATCATGAGATGCCACAACGGTAAACGGTCACAGCTTCGTTTGCTTAGAACAAGAGTGCATATGTACTGTATCAGGTACATGATAAGTCCGGGTAAACTCAGAGTTTTAGACTCTACAAAAGAAAAGTTTCAATAATTTCTTTCCTTCAACCCCAAATGAGTTTGTCCTCATTAGAATCAGCGAGTCATCTTCTATCAGTAATGTGAGTTTAGACAGATTTCGTTTTTTATCAAAACTTGCATTATTTAAATTTTTCATATATTTCTCAAATTAAAAACCTTTGTAGAAAAAATACATTGATTCCAATAAACATAAGCAAACTTTTGTATATCTTTTGGTTTAGAAATTATGGGCGTTCGAAGATTTTTTTGTAAATTTTGGGGGCCTTTAAATGAATACAATTTCTATGTCAAAACTCAAAGGAGATACAGACATTTGCTTGTGCTCGTTTGGATTAGCTTGTTATTTTAGATTGTGTTTCTCCGCTAATCCGCCACTGCGTAGGTCGTAGGAAATAAAAAAATAAGGAAAGCCATCTCGAACAGGAACCTTATAGAAGAAGGTTAAATGGACAGCAAGTAATCTTTGAAATACAGACAATTAGGCATAAAGCTCTAAAACAGAATAAAAAGAGTAATAAATTGCCGATCACGCTCGATAACTGAGATTATTAGAAACCAGATAGGTACATATTGTGTAATAACAACTTCTATACTAGTATCATTTGAAAAAATAGCTAATTAAAAATATATTCATTTTCTGAAGGTACCTACCTAACAGAAAATTTGTGCTTTTATAGAGTATTACACCCGGTACATTCCAGTCCATGAATAGTAAGTTAGTAACCCAGTTTTAACGCCATTCATCACTGTTTTTATTGTTGTGGTGAATGTGCTATAATGAATATGGGAATTTATATTAGGTATGTTCCGTAGCATACAACAATCATTCGTCTAAGTCTAACACAATCGGAGACATTCGGTTGACAACAATGCGAAATATGTAAACGTGCAAACGCTTTGTTAGTTCTGTGGGAACATCGATTGTTTCCGCTGACGAGCAACGTCTCCCCTTTGACCTACAGATTGTGCAACTGAATGAAAACTAAATGTTCATATTTTGCAGTCAGTGAGCGTGTTAACTATGCATTTAAATTTTCTTTTGAGCGCTTGATTTATTCATGAGCGCGCCATTGACGCGTTGTTATAACATGATGGTGGTTTTAAAATAACGAAGAACGTTACCATGGCAACACGGTTCGTCTATTATAAATGCCAATAATAGAGCTTTTCAAAGTTGGATTTTTTTTATGCGCATGCCTTAACTTCAGCCATATTTTTCGGACACATTATTTTGACAAGCGAAAAGTGGCTGATTTTGAACAAAGTAAATAGTAATTAAATAAGAAATATAATTTAAAGAAGGGATTCAACACCGTTGAAAAATGTTTCCCTACTTTTAAAGATAAATTTTTCAACAATCAATGTTTTACAACTGGTAGGACTTAACTTTCAACCAGTTTTCGTTTACGTCCACCAGCTTTTCCCATCGTGGCACTTCAACCACCATCTCAATTAAGCAAGAGTGAGTACTTCTACTGTTTTGTGCAATAATTTAGCATCCTCAATAATTAGCATTGAAAAACGTTACTTGATCAGCCATTGCGTCAAAAATGCCCAAAATTTTTGAATACCGTGATGGCGACGATTGCGCATGAAAACGATAAAAATTTAGCCCTATTCTTATAGATGGTGACATGTACGGTGCAATGCGACTGTAAAAGCGGCGAAAGTGCGTGAAGTGGCGTAGGACCGTTTACGATAAGTTAAATTTTGTCGCGTTGCGCTGCTGTCACGTCGCATCACTCTTGTGATAATACTGACTACGTTTCAAAAAATTTAAATATCTGGAAACAGTTCTTGGTTGCGTCACGTCGTGTTGCTATTTAAAAAATCTAGACTTGACCATTTAGTTGAAAACAAATCATATTTTTATTATTATTATCTAGATTGACTGAAAGTCATACCAGATACTCAGCATAACACCCAAATATGATAACCAGAAAATAATATATTTAGTTAACTGTCGTTATAATTCAAATACCATATGCAAATAAATAATTTATTGTATACGGTTACGTATTTTCACTAATTAAAAATAATAGAATAATTATTCAAATAATTATAAAATCAAACCATAAACTTATAATTTTGTAATATTATAACAATCTTCGTTATTAAAACATATGTAATAAACATGGATAGTTACGTGTAACCTAGGTCGTAAAATACTAAAATAACAGTAACTATGAAATGATGTGATTTGCAAGTCTCAGATACTAAACAAGATAATTGTTTTTCTTAAGATAAACATTACAGCAGAATTGGGATTTTGGATGCTACAGATAGAGGGCTAAGTACATTAAAAAATTAATTTTAAACCGAAAATCAAAATAGATTTACGTAAAAGTTAAAAAGCTTGTTTCAAATTAATAAGGTAGCCAGATCGAAAAAAACAGATTAGATATTAAATCATAGTACTTGCAAAATTATATTACAGGGGAAAACGTAAAATAACATTTATTGTGAAAAAATAGTTTTCTTATTTACTCTGTATTTCGTGTAAATCAACCTTAGATAATACATATATCTGACTAAAATTTTAAAAATCTTCAATTCATTTTTTAATCAAATCAAATTTAAATTCAATAAAAATACACTAATACTTGTAAACTCGTTAAGTATAAATACTTACATAGCTGAAATTTTGAATTTTAACATCCAGGACAAGTGTCCACAAAACGTTCCTGACCAAAATTTTGTATGCTTCGAATCAGTTTTTTAGCTAAATTTTAACATTTCGGGAAGTTCTGCTAACACTAACCAACAATAATGAGTCAGGTCAATTAACTTGACGCCTTAGGTGAAGAGCATTAATTAGTAATTAATATGATGATGACCGACTGAATTAGACCTTCAACAAAAACTAGCGGCATATTAAAAGTCAAAGTCAAATCGATCATGACTGCAGCTACCGAACACTTTATACTTCAGTTTAGCCGTCATTTATAACACCGTCGCTAATCGCTTTATTTGCACGATTTACATATTGTACAGGGAGTGTGCAGAACTAGCGATCGCACGTTGATGTACATGGGAAATGGCCCATCAACTACCGAATGAATGCACTTCAGCTGTGCGTTAGGAAAAAAGTAGACTTTTAAACATTTAAACAACTAGACTATTTCAAATTGATTCAGATTTACTGAACCAATTTGAAAAAATCTTTTTCTCTCTCTCCCTCTCTGTATTAAAAAGTAACTACAAAATAATAACACTTTTTGAAGTAAAATTTCTTTACGCACGGTAGAGCACATTCGATTCATGCGATTGAAAGTGAAACGTTTACAAAAAGGTTCTAGGTATCATATCATGAGGAACCCAAAAATGCACGAGCATTGATTCGCTATGTTGTTGATAGTATACTATAAAAACCCGGGTCGCAGTGCCAAAACCCTGCCGACAATATAGTGTATATGCTTATACAGGCAGTGTGGCTTTATTATGCGAACTTAAGTTGGTTTTTGGGCAAAATAAAAAATTTGACTCCTTAATACACCCCTTAAAATAACATTTTTTTTCTTAATTGCAATAATATTATCAATCGAACCTCTATACCAAATTATATACAACTTTCAGTAAATAATTCACTATCTGCAAACTAGTGTTTTCATAAAATTTGTAAGTCCGGTCCTGTCGGGCCGATTTTATTAAAATTTTAGGAACACTTTTTAATTACTACTAAAGGGTTAAATGTCAATTTTGAAACGATTCTGAGAATTTTTTCGGTATTTTGGGGCCCAAAAACATTTTTCAACCCCTAAAAACTACCCTTAAAATGCCCAGATTACGCCCATTTTAAATAGGCTTCTTGCGGTGATGGATTTCAGCACGTGGGCCAAATTTCGTTAAAATCAATTAACTCTTTCGAAAGTGATTGCCCGCACATATATATATAAACATTTTCAAAAATGGTGCCAAAGTGTTTAGGAGATCCGACCCCTAGGTCCCGCCATCCGATCGACGCCAATAGTGTATGTTGCCATATGGCAAATACACTAATAAAAACCGGCTGTAGAGCAATAGGCTGTGGTAGCTGAGAGGTATAGCGACTGCCTTATACACAAAAAGTCATAGGTTCGATTCCGATGGTTGGCGCCATTATTGTTTTTGTTTCCACGATTTGAGAGTTGTTTCTCGCAAAAGAAAGAAGAGTCGATGCGACTAGAAGTTTCACTTCTGTTGTATGTAGTGTAAAATTAACAGTTTCTTTTTTTAGTATTCAGTGTCTTCACTTCACACCAAAGGTTCCATCCCTCTCAAAAGATTCATTAACAATATATAGATTTTATCATCAGTATAATTATTTTTAACCTTGCAAAAGAAAATGATGTAATCTTATTTACAGACCGAAGGTTTCTTGATTCAAAAGGGTCAATATATGGGTACTTTGGTGCTTGATTAAATTTATTTTCATCCCAAAAAAAAAATAAGAAAACTTTGCCAATGTGTAATTAGTGTGTTCGTTTATTTTTAGGGTTAATCAGTAACCTCATAATTATGTGCTAAAAATCACACGTTAAAAAGATACTCTCTCTGACACATACTGGTATTAGCGCCCCTCTCTCGTTCACATGCTTTAGAAGCAATGGAAACTTATAAGGAAGCGTTATTTAGGAAAAATTATTGGAATAGAGGAAAAGCCTGCAGTTTATATATTTTTTACGGCCATCTGCAAGCAAGTTAACTAATTTCTCTATATTAACATCCTGCTGTATTCTTCTCTTTTTACATACACCACTATTTAAGAGTTCAGTCACGCTTTTTCCATTTTCAATCGGAATTACTCTTGACCCATCGCATCCAAAGAAGTTTCAATAAATCTAAGTAGATATTTTTATTGATAAAATGTTAAGATCATAATTTTCATACTTTGTCATTTTTTTGAAAAATCTTCAATTAGCTTTTAAAGTTACCTTGAACTACATTATTTTCTACTGGAAAGTTTACGCGATATTAAACACACTGTATAAAAAACTGAGATCATCTAAGTAATCAAGCAATAGAGTTGAATGATTTAGGTTGCTGTGAAAAACAAAATAATTTGTTTGTTGTTATATTGCCAGACAATTTTTTATTAGCACTTGTTTTTGCTTTTTATGCGTGTTTACTGTGATTGGCCAATTAACAAACATACGGTATTGCAATTGAGAACTACAAGTAGTTATCTTATCCTCAAAATTTTCAACACTTTGAAGCAAGGATGATATTGTTTTATTGCTCAGCTCTCTCGAATCATAGCGTGAAGTTAAGATTGTTCAAATATACACTACCCATAAGAATTTTATATATTAGCTTTATAGATTTACACAATTAACTTTCGTCAAAACCATCCTAGCAACATGTGCTTCATATTGCAATTCAAACATATTTACACAATTATAAATTTGTATAATTTGGGTTATTGATGTATTTTTGAATATGGAAATGATTACTTATCTGTCCTTAATATCTATTTTTGAATTTTTTATTATTTTTGCCTTAGTTACGAAAACTTCTATATATTTTATTTGAATCATAAGCCCGGAACGAGTGCGGTACTTTGTCAAATCTAGAAATTTTAGAGACGGTTGCCTTAATGCGTCATCTCTTCTTCTAAATGGGACAAGGCTTACTAAGATCACCCACATAATAATATTACGTGTACAATGAACAGGTATTTAATCCGACAATCACGACTCTGTGAATCCACAACACCTGATCTCTCATAAATTACGATGTGTACTCCGTAGTACTTAACGAGGTATGTACGTACGACCTTAAAATTAGCACATTTGCATTACGTGTATTAATAGCATGCTCGCATTACTTCAGAACTACTATAAAAATCGATTTTAAGATGATAAAAAACCCGGGTCGCAGTGCCAAAACCCTGCCGACAATATAGTGTATTTGCTAATACAGGCAGTGTGGCTTTATTATGCGAACTTAAGTTGGTTTTTGGGCAAAATAAAAAAAAAATGAACCCCTTAATACACCCCTTACAATAATAATTTTATTAGTTGAAATATTGTTATCAATCCAACATCTGCACCAAATTAAATACGACCTTCAGCAAGTAAATTCGTATACGCAAACTAGTGTTTTCATAAAATTTGTAAGTCCGGTCCTGTCGGGCCGATTCGCTTATAATTTTATGAGCACTTTTTAATTGCTACTAAAGGGTTAAATTTCAATTTTCGAACGATTCTGAGAATTTTTTCGGTATTTTTGGGCTCAAAAACTTTTTTCAACCCCTAAAAACCACCCTTAAAATGACCCGATTGGGCCCATTTTAAATAGGCTTCGTGCGGTGATGGATTCCAACAAGTATGCCAAATTTCGTTAAAATTAATTAATTCCTTCGAAAGTTATTGCCCGCACATATATATATATATATATATATATATATATATATATATATATATATATATATATATATATATATATATATATATACGTATATATATATATATATATATGTACATATATATATAAACATTTTTACATATGGCAAATACACTAATAAAGAGCTAGAAAGCTTTTATACATTTTATGCAAATATTGTTTTGCTCATCAAGGTGGTTTATAATAGCCAAGATCAATTGAGATGACGCTGTTTATTTGGCGTTACCATGGTTCATCAGTTATACATTTTCAGTTCCTGGAAGGACGGTTTTAACATCTCCATGGGTCCTAGACATACCAAAATCAGAGGTTTTTAATTTCATTTTTCCATTAGTATATTATCAGTTTTCAATGCTTCTACGTTACACCAATTTGCTGTACTAAATATAAACATACGAAGAAATGCTTGTTTTATTGTATAAGAAATAATGTGTATATTTTTTGCCAAAAACAGTATCGACTGGCGGCGGGGGCGACTGCCAGGGGCACAAACCTCAAGGGGACTCACTCGCGCACCCGCAGTCTGCATATATTGTTTCTTTTCCTATAAAATAAGTTTTGGGGGGGCGCAGAATTTAAATCTTGTCCAGAGCGCTCATGACCTTAGCTAAGATACTGATCAAAAATATCGGAAAGTAAAAACTAATGTATAGGTACTGTACAAATTTGCATTCATTTCTATTTTGACAGTTAAAATAAATATATGACAAAAATATAAAATAACTGTTATGATTTTGAATTTAACTTTCATTTTTTATTATATTCGATATCTTTTTAATGATTATTAAAAAAAAATGTCGTAGACTTCGGCGTCCTTGTTGGCTCGAGTCACATTACACATTGGACAAGTTGACTCTAGTTTCCAAGTATAAGTATTATTGTTTCAGTTTTTACCAGAGTGTACCTTCATACTGAAATTGCCAGTGAAATAACTTTATTTATAGGTAAGTATGTTTTCAATTCAGTAGCAGTTCCAAAATAACACTTCCCGAAAATATAGTACTTGCTAGAAGGACATGATTAAGCGAATAATAAACAACCGTGGAGTAGTCCTACAAGTAATTTAATTACATTACCTAACGTTTACGTTTCGGAATACTATTCCATCGTCAGAGACATAATCTTGATATCAATTTGTGTTCTTCATATTATAAATCTCAGGAGATACTCTTAGCCCTTTTAAATGAAAACTGGAAATGAGAAAAGAACCAGACTGTTAAATCAATAACAACGACTAATTATCGAATGTTCGTCCAATAAAATAATCTGATTAGGTAGACTAAAAGTCAACAGGTTGCAATACGTGTCTTGACTCTGACCACATAATGTTGACCTGATGACCATTCAAAAGTTGTGCAACGCTCCAATAACTTGTACAGACGGCTACCGAGTTGATCATTGATCAATCAACAACATTAATGACTTAATATTAGGCATATGTTAAAGTATGCATGCTACTAACGCTAGGTTGCAGAAAATGTCAAAGAAATTGATTTGACAATGACTTTAGATTGTGATTGTGACTTTTTAACATGCTGGAGCAGCCTAATGTCGTGAAACTACCTGTCACATATAGAACATTAGATTGTATTCAGAGACAAAAACAAATGATTGATCTATATAGAAAAAGTTCGCTTTTCAAGCTAAGCTTTGATCAAAATGTTATATCAAAATGGAAACTATGCAAAAACGATGTTAAATACGCTGTTTAAAAGAACTATCGTTCCAATTGATCACTAATTATAAATCGAGCAGGGTCGATTTAAACTATCTACACTGCTTTTCCTTTGAAGAAATACGTGTAGTCATAATCTAAGGTCATTGTCAAATCAAATTTTCTGACAATACTTTCTGTAGCCCAGAATGAATGCAGCAAATTATTGCTACAGTATTATTTCCCGTTACGGACCTTTGGCTATTGAAAATTCACCGAACTGTACTTTGAAAATTTGGATTATCGTTTGGATATCCTTGTATACTTATTCTAATAAGTTTCCTTCCCCTGAACAAAATTTCGCGTACGCCTTTGTGATTCTGTGACACTATAAGCAGAATAAGACTTTGTGACCATGCTTTATACTAATATTTTCTATTTCATTCGTGTACACTGTACAGTATTGGTAACTCCGGTTCAGATATTAGCTTAATGGATTCTACCTACATTTTATAAATAATCTGTATATTGCTTCACATTTAAAAATAATCTTTAGCATAAAAGCATAAATGCATAGCGGAGGCATAATAACATTATGTTCACAATGTTTATCTCGTTCATTTGTTTTGTTGCGCGATACAATATTGTTGTTGAGAGTATAAGCTGGGTGAATATTATGTATAGATACAGAAGCGGAAAATATTTTCCGACTCATAGATTCTATTTAAAAATAATTTTTGTAAAAAAAAAGTATCCTTAGCGACTAAACTATTAAGGCTAGGCAATAGGTCTAGATTTTAAAGAATTAATATACCTACGTAGGTAGTAGGTACTAGTATAATGAATAAAATGTCAGCTCTGTTCGTCTGATACTATCTCATACGTTCGGTTATCTAATAATTAAATTGTAATTCAGCATTAAATACATATTATTAGTTTAACGTCTGTGTAAATCAATATTACATTATAGTTTACACGTTGGGTAGTTTCAACGCTCGGTTAAGAAAAACATTCTATAATATTTAAATCTATTGTAGGTACTAGCTTTTCTCATATATAATAATTTCATTTCAGACGTTGAGTGACTTCAACGCTCGGTTAGGACGCAAGCGTTCCAAGATTATCTACATAAATAGAATTGCAAATATTTTTGTCTCATATCTATAGTAATGCGTGAGCGGTTTAATGACATTGTATTAGATTCAATCTGAATAATTTTTTATGGGTAGACATTAAGTATGTAATTTAAATCAGGTTTAATAAGAATAATTTGATAAATCTCAGATTAATTAGTTTATACCTGCACACTACAGAAGTGGAACTTACATACATAAAATCTACATCTAAATGTTACAAATTGACGTTTACAGAAAAGTGAAGTATACGTAGTAGAGTAATATTGCTTTATACAGAGAGTGACGAGTGAGAGAGAAATTATAGATATAGACTCTCAACCTACAGTCTCTCTCTGTCTCGTCACAGGTCTCTTTATAAAACAATTATTGCGGTCTACCTATAATCTATATCTAATTATGGACCTAAGATACATTTTTCTTTATTGTTTTAGCTTTGAACGTGGGCGGGGTAATTTTACTTAAAAAAACAAATTATCATAGTTACACGGTTCTAGTTACCAATTTTTGGCAAATATTTCAGGCTGGATTTTTCTCGCCGTTTTGTGTTTTATTTTTTATCCTAAGCTGTACAATATTAAGCAAGTGCACCAGTAAGAAGTAGATATGTATATATTATTATGATATTACCAGTTCGTGAGTTACGTAAACAAAACACCATCAACAGCGTTGCTTGCGACATTAACAGTGGTTTTTTGATCAATTTTACCAGTGCACGAACTAGAAACTGCGAAATTATTGTTGCCTTTGTTATTTTCTAGTCGTAGATACATAGCTTAATAATAATTTTGTAGTACCTACAGCTGTTAAGTGTTATGTCATGTATATAAGCAGTGCCAGTTCTGTCAATAAGGACGGTTTGCACCTCAAAAAAGTATAACAAAGGAAGAAATAAAAACACACGATGTATCATTTCAAAGTACGGTAATAAAATTTTTGATTGACAATAATTCATCCATAGAGGCTATAAATATTAAAACTTATGGCTTGACCTTTATTTTCATAACATCAACATAGAAATTCAGCGCAATTTAATATATCTACTACATAAAGTATCAAATATATCTAATATTCAAAAAGTTAATCCCAAAATAAATTAAATTTATTCAAGTTCATTTTTAAATTATGAACAATTTTCCTATTATCCGATTAATAAGCCAATGGTTTTTAAATGATTTTCGTGTAAATAAAATAACCTTCAGAGTTCAAACGAAATTTAAAAGATAAAAAAATAATATTACGTTTATCATGCTATAATAAACGTCTTCGTATAATAACAGTGTCGACTCGTTATGTTTCTTACAAATTGTGAAAAAAAAATAAAAATTTTAAGTTTCTAATTTTGTCTACGAACTTCTTCAAGAGATTTGGAGCTTCTGGTGTGAAGACACTGAATATAATAAGAGTTTCATGAAAACAACAGAAATTTTTTCTGGATACGTGCTTTCTAGCGACATTATCACGAGAAGATGTTTAAAACTTCACCGATAGTGCTAAAATTATTTTATACTAAATCGTTTGAGATGCCACTATGTAGCAAAGACCTGCAATTTGAACTATACCAATAAATTTTGTGTCAATTAGTAGCTGCAATAGATATATATTTTTTTAGTTAAATCCGTTCGAAAAAATAAACACTCAAATGTTTTTTTAATATTAAATTTGGTTATAGTATCAAAATAGTAGAAGTAATTATGATCCTAGTACGGTTAGTTTAATAGAGCGTCAAAGTAATGAAACAATATAAAACGTATACTTGTTTCATGCGTAAAAACTACAATACCTAATAATTTGTATTTTTCTTAATCATTTTTAACTATATAAGCTCTGTATTTGTTTATAATTGTACTGAGATTTTTACGAATACAAATTAAAACATTTTTATGGTCACGAAACGCTTATGACAAAAAAGTCTGATCTTCAATAAAATAAAACAAAACACAAAATAAAATTCGCAAGCGAAGTTCCTCCACTTTTACCGTCTTACTCTTCGAACGTCCTTCACCTTATTTCAAAGGTCATATCTGTCTTTACAACAGAATGCAGCTGTAAAAAGGCAATTAGTTAATTAACAGTTACATTGTTACATGCAAAAGAGAATAATAATAACAATAATAATAGTAGGTTTCTCCGTATATTCTATCTGCACTAACCTAGCCCATAGGAAGTTCTAACATCTGTATACAAATATACATTTCTATTACTGTTTCAAAAACCTAACCTATCATCTATAAACAATGATTCTTAACAGTTGAATAGCGATAAGGGGATCGCATAATCACAGGGCGATGGTCCAATCCCAGAGTTATTCATTGACTTATGACTAACAGTCAATCGAATTAAAATTTTTCAGTGCACTGAACTAAAGCCTATGTGACAAATAGGTACTAGGTAGTATTAATTATTAAGCTATTATCTACACGATCCAGGTTCGCGCGAATGTATATCGGATTGAATAAGTTGGTAACTATTTATCTATAGGTACTGTTATATAATGAGCTAAACTTTATTGGTTTGTTTGTAAGAAATAATCTCTGGAACTACTGAGTCGATTATAAAAATTCTTTCACGAATTAAAAGCTACACTATCCCTGAGTAATATAAGTTATATTTTATTTTGATAAAAAATAAAAATCTCAAATAAACTAGCTAAATTGGAGCACATGGTGGAAGTACAGTAATTTTATGGTGGAAGTACGCGTATATAAAAAATCTTTGTGCTCCTCAAGGTTGTAGCAGTACGTTCAGATGCTCCAGTTCTGCAGGCTAGTATTTTATATAATAATAGCTTTCCAAGCCGGCGTCGTCCGAAGCGTAATAATATATTACAGCCATATACTCCGGCCGACGTATTCGAACATAAAGCGGGAAGGGGACGACTTAGCGAGCTTAAATCAGTCACATTCATCCGGATTTCTCAATCACAACACAGAACACATTTTGTGAATCACAATGAATTGTGTGAATGTGTGAATCGCGAGGGTAAAACAGTTAAGATCGTAATGAATATATACCTATATTTTTATCCCGGATGTATGTTATGTATATATCAAAATTTCATTGATTTTCGCTTAGCCGTGAAAGAAAAACAAACAAACAAACAGACTTTTCACTTTTATTATATTAGCAGGAATATTGATAACTGATAAGATATGAGCTGCACAAAAATGCCGATTAATATGGGAAAAAATAACTATACACAAATGTTTTCTAATATTGTTAATGATATTTGCAATGTGCACGCGTAACAAAATAAATTAAATTGTTTTTAAAATACTATTAATAAATTTTGTACAGACATGCAAATAGTTTTTTTTTTTTTCTATTAATCACAAAGAAAACTAATTGGTGACCCTTGATCTAAGTAGGTATCGATTTGGAGGTAATGGAAAACTACAGATTGCCCGATAGCGGATGTTTATTAATTTTAAATTAACAATTTCCTTAGTTTTTAAATTTCAAACAGTCAAAATTAACATAATTCTATTACTCTTATAGGGTATTGTTATATGATTTGTTTAGCTGATGACTGCGTTACTAAGATAAAATAAATATTTGTTCATGAAATACCAAAAAATTGGCGTAGAGATAAAAAGTACATAAAAAATTAAATAATGTTAATATCCAAGTAGTTTTTAACAAAATATTTCCAGGTTAACTCCTGAAATTTTTAAGCGACACATTTTTTTAATTAGTGCAGCAAGTGATTATAAAAATTAATATACACAATTTGTTTGATTCAAAGTTAATTTTATTCTTAGTAGGCGTAAATGGTATACGGCCTGTCATCTGGTGTTAAAACATGATCCATTTCGTATTTACGGAAAAAGAATTTCGGGGTAAAATAACATTGTTTAAAATAAATTATATCCATACCTAAAGTTTAAATATCAAAATTAACTACACAAGAAACCCGGATTAAACAAAATATATCTTTCTAAGATTCGGCGAAATTTTTGTATCAGTTTCAGAGTTGATTATGGCGTTAAAGCTTCAGAAAGAGAGTGTGAAATTGTATGGCGTTATGAGCTCCCACAACTGAGGTTACTAGCATTTAAATTTAAAATTATAGTTTTAGTGTTGATCTCGAAGTCTAATTGTTCAATTTTTGAAACAAAAAAAAATTAGTTTAATGAGCAAACGCTTCTACTATTTTCTCTTAGACAAAGTGAAATAAAATTGATAGTCATCTAAAATAATTACATATTATTTCTTATGTGATTCTATTTTTTACAATATTCAAATGAGATGAGTTCCGTTTCAGTGGGTAGAAATGTCAAGTGGTAAATAAATTATAGATGATTTTAACGTAAGTGCAAGATAGTAACCGGCATTACGAATGCAAAATAATAATCAAGACAAGGAGCTAACTTTCAATGAATATTAAATTAAAACGCTATAATTTAATTATATCTATAATCGAAAATAGTCATTATCGTAAAATAATGATTAATTTTCAATTAACTAGATACTTAGACTTCATCAACGAGCCCAGAAGATATAAAATTATCAATAATATATGAAATTGCAACAAACAACACATGGTATTTCTAGGTAATATTTAATTTATATTAAAATAGAAACCCATTAAAGTTAAGCATCCAAATGAAAAACTATTTGAAAGAAATTTCTTAATGTTTGTAAGCTCCCGTGGAAATTTTTTGCCGGCATTCACATACAAATATCTTGATCGTGTCAACAATTTTAAAATTTCAAAGGAATCTGACCTTTGTAACATGTTGAGCATCTGAACTAAAAAAGAGAAGAAATTTCAATGCAAGCATAAACGACGAACTTACTACATGTAAAAAAATTATTATTGTGACTTCACAAATTATTAGATTACACATACCTTTGACCATTATACTCTATGTACTGTTTGAATTCTAGGTAATTTTTATTGTGAAATTAAATTTTTTATATATTTTTTTCAAACTTAAATGTTCGATTTTTTTAAAGCCACAAATTTAACGACCGCTGTACTTTAGCAAAATAAATTGTTCGAAATTTCTTTGTGGTTTTATAAATATTTAGATTGACCAAAATGCTCTGAGATTACATATCCGGTTCTGTCTATGTGTGATCTAGTGGCTTCGACTGCAAAATAATTCCACGAATGAAAAACGGTTGGATAATGATTAACAAATTAAAAAGACAGGTTTTCAATTTTATATTTTGGCAATGCGTTTTCTCATTTCACACATTGTCGTCGGTGTGTTATAAACTTGCACTTTCGATAATGAAGAAGACTTTTTCTCTAGGTTAGTCTGTCAGCAAGCATATTATATGCATGGGCATGAAGGTATAATACAAAAAATTGATACATTAGATTAAGATTAATAACATGCTATGCCAGACGGAATGAAGATGGTGGGAAACAGTTGCACATCACATCACCTAGTGTATGCGGCGTGTCCCACACCATATTTTGTCTCCCACCTCAGTCAGGGGTCAGCGGGCCTAAGCCGGACCCTATATATAAGCCTTAACAATCGCCAACCGCCGACTTTAGTATATTAACAATTACACGTTTAACTTATATTAATATTAGGTACGTATTCGTTTTGGTTTGCGTTTTGTTTTTGTTTGTTGAAAATATTGTTGTTCTGGGGGTTCTGATTGTTGAGTTTTATTTACAATTAATATTACTTGTGTGGATATTTTATTACCCTTCTTACAGGTAAGTTTTTAATTTTAGTTACTTTCGTGGAAATTGTTGTAGCTGTGACCTAAATTTGAAAACAGGTGAAGTCGGAAATTACGTTAACTTTTACAATGGCGTTATTTTCAAAATGTGTGTCAGTTCTCTGACAATTTGATGATTTTTACATGGATTAAAGACCGGTTTAATCACTTCAAGTTATTATTTAATAACACGTTATCTTTGACGGAAATTATCTAATTTAATTCGAAACAGAGGTACATGATGTGATTTAGAGTTATGCAATCTATATTTTTATGAAATCGTCCATAAAAAACTATTAAATTTTGGTTGCAAAAATACGAAATGCAGGTTTGGCTTAGCGATATATTTTATTAAGCTCCAATAATGTACAAAGCTTTCTATTATTTTAAACGTTAAAATCGGTAAGAAGGCAACTAAGTATAAGTAATTAAATTTTCAACTACCTAATATTGATGAATTTGTTGGTTAAAATTATAAAAAGCTTAACTCCGTATCTATTTATTGCCAAGCGTAAATAAACAAGTATAGTTTAGTCTAAATTTCACTGAAAATACATATGGTAAATTTTTACGTGTAGTCCTATAGATTTTTTAGATTATTCTAAAATTATAAATGTAAAAAAAAGTATAAAGTTTTTCTTTAAAAAATTTAGTACGGTTCTGTTCACCAAAATAAATCATTTATTTATAATTATACTATCATAGCGCCTTCTAAAAAATATACTTCCCTGCTATTTTTAATACAATAAGTAGAAACTCTGTAATACATTAATTCTTATAATATCAAGTTTTTATGAATGACTGCAGTCTGTCGACTACCATAATTATGTAGAAATATTCAACTGTAATTAATCAATTAAGTATTATGTAATGTATGTAATCGTCAACTGTTTCGCCCGCCACTATTTTTTGTTGTCAGCACAACTATATGCACAAAATGTATTTGGGTCGTCCCACACTTTTTTGAGGGTTGATTCTATATTACAAATATATTATAAAACAATTTTTTTTGATAATTTTTCGAAGGCTTTTTCAACAATAAAAACATTTTCAAAAATGTAATTTTAAATACGGAAATAAAACGTTTCAAAAACGACGTAACATTCGGCCCAGCCTGTGATTGGCTGACTAGGTCTACTGTATCACGTCCACTCTTCTAAACGAACCACTATGAAGATATATTATATACATCTCTTTCTATAGATAAAGAAGGGTGGCTGGTCTTCTATGTCATCATATGGCGGTTTATGCTCATCGTTTAAAATATATAGATTTCTTTATTTCTAGTTTGTAATTAATAGGAAGGATATAAGAACAAAATGTTGACTTACATTATTTGTTTATGAGGAGTAACACGTATTGTTCAAAATTGTCAAATTTCGATATACGGGACGATCCCATTATTTATTTATTTCTGCAATCAACAGACTTCGCATATCCGTGCCGTGCATAAAAACTGCTGCTTACATTAAACTGAGAAGTATTATAAATGTGACGTCACTGTCAGTTACTTTGGAATAAGAATAACGTAGAGGGGTAAAAATAATAAAAAATACGATTATGATATCACTTATGGGTCGGAGTCCTCGTTTAAGCTATTGGCCTTCTCTGATTAGCAATTATATTTACTTGCACAAGGTTAATTGAGATCAAAGTTGTCATGCCTACAAATTTTAAGGCTATACGATCCCATCTACATTAAAAATGAGCCATATTGTATCGCGGTGTGATATTGCTTTAGGTGCAGAGGCGGATCATCTACATAGGAACTAATAGGGCTTAAGCCTTGGGCACCCAAGTGTCAAGCGTCCACAAAAATTGAATTATCATAGTAAAAAGTCCAGGAATATCTAAACTTTTTTGAAATTTTAAAAACTCTTTCTACAGTCAAAAAATGAAATATAAAACATATATCACTTTAGTAATTCTCAAAATGAGACCATGTTCAAATAAAATTTTTATTCCAAAAAATAATTTCGGTGTTCTTACCGTTTTAAAATCTGGATGAAATATTATGTAAGTTTTTGAGACTTCTCCTAGTATGCGTGAAACAATTTTAAAACATCGAAAATTTTGAGATTTTTACTGGGATCATGTTTGACAGCGTTTGGCCAGATCTATCACCGGTTTCTTGGATATCATACATTTCCAGTAAATTATAACTTTTTATTACCTTTCGGCCATTTTCCAGGGAGTTGGGAGGAGAAACTACCTCTTTTTTAGTCCCTTTGTCAGCGCCTATGGGTACAAATATCCAGTTCAATTTCAACGGAAGTGTAGGGGTTCCCGTTGTTAGAGTTATTGACAATCACAACCATACCTGGCAGTGGTATAGTAGGCCGAGAGGTCGTGGTTAAAAATTGCAGGATTTTGTAACGGTTAATATTTTGAGATTAGCTAGTATTTAGGGTATAAATAAATATACTATATTCTGTCAGTAAGTTGGCGGTCGGAACCTCTGGTGTCGGGACGATTTAAAAGGTGTAAAAAAACTGGTGTTTTGTAAAACCTGAAATTTAACACTGGGTTAATTTATTGAATATATAATTTATGAACAAAACAATTAGATTTTTTTTAATAATCTCAAAGTTTGGTACTTCTTTTGACCACGAAATAAACCAACAAAATTAACGAGGACTAATACAGGTGATGTTTTATCTCTCGGCCAGATTGCAAGCAATAAACGAGCACATGCGAAGTTGCGACAACCTTTTAATAAACTTTTAGACAGTTTATCGGTTTTCTATGTGTTTTATCAACAAGTGCACATTAACATAACGTGATATTGTGTGTACACAATTTCTTGATACATGTATTTATATGGAGAAAGTGTTTCAGCTTATACAATCTGTATACAAATATTAATACTTAGTCAAATACAAAGATTTGTCGCTCGTATTTTTGATGCAGCGTTTCAGTGCAATTTGCAATTTACACGGATGTTAATAGCGCTCAAGTGGCACAAACTCACTCATATATGACTCGTTTGTTCTCTACTATTGAACGTCTATAAGATATAATATCTCACTCTGCACATATGACTTTGATTTTAAGTTATTCATCCGTCTAAATCACTAATATAATTAATTAATTTGATACGCTATTCAATTTTGTGATACATTTTTACCCTCAATGCAAAAAGTAGGGGTGTTATTGTCAATTTTAAGGGTACTTGGTGGATGTTTTCGTTGAATTATTATTACGCAGCAGGAATTTATTTGTCAATTTGAAGCGAATTCCAAAATCTGAAAAACAATTAACAATGCGTTGAAGCGCATTGATTTAATAAAATATATAAATAAAGATTTAAAAGAAATAATGTGATCAAAAACAGCAACTCATTGTATCATCTTGACTATTCGTTTTCCGCGTAGATTCATCGTTTATATGCGGTACAATATAATATTTTTGAAATTTTTTACTCGGTTTTCACACAGTATAGTAAATAGTATAAACGCACTGGCTTAAATGCCACTGCTAGAACTTTATTTTTTGTTTTTTATATATTATCTTTGAAACGTTTATGGCAGCATATCTGTCTGGAAACTATATTGGTGCTATTCTGTATGGTCAACGTTAAAATTAACAGCGCTGTTAAATTTCAAATTTACTTTAACTTTTCGGATGTGAAATTTGTTAGACAATAAAAAAAAATTAACAGTACTAATACAGAATATCACCATAAAATTCGTTAATGAAAATGAATTCGCGAAGTGTGGATTAGGTTTATTTATTACTATATTGATGTAAAATTACTGATTATTTTTTATTGAAACCATTTTAACCGGATAATTAGTAGGTTAACCGGCTATCTATAAAATAAATTGCAGTTTCTGGTCTCTTTTTCTCAAAACAACAAAAAAACAAAACAACAAAGCACCAGTAGAATCCAAAGAATTAATTAAATAATGTATTTATATTTACGCAGATATTGCTTACAAAACTAAAATTAAAATCTCGTTCGGAGTTTACAATCATGCGCAAAACCTTGTATAATAATAATAAATAGCCGCGGATATTTAACCGGATAATTAGCCACTTATTTACCCTATTACATCACTACTATAAAGTAAAAGCTATCATTTATTGGCCACATTAAATTGAACACTCTGTAAAATATATTAACATATTTTGTTCTATACAAATAATTTATAAAACTAAAACCAAATTAATGTTCCTGGTAGCCTCATTGTAATATGGTGACCGCAATATGACAAATAATGTATCGAACAGTTTGAACGTTACATGGTCAGCCAGATATTGTTTTTATTATATAACAGTTGTGGTTATATTAATTATTTCATCAACATTCAACTGTTAATATCAAGATGCATCGCGCGTATTACATGAAAGTGAAATTATTTACGTGCATCCATTGTTTATTCACGATTCCTAAAATAGAGAAGTCTATACTTATGTCATCGATTTATCATAGTAATAATCGTTCATCACTGATCACGTTGAATTTAAAAGAAGTAAATTGCACATAATACTGACACGATAAAGAGCTTTTTGCACTACGCTCCACCCACTATAAAGTAGCCGTTTTACATGCGTGCATTATAAGTTCTTAGTTTTCTTAAGGTGACTGTTTAGCAGCTGTTTAATATGTACCATTTAATCTTTATCACCCACATAGCAGTTGGGTGTGTGAGAGTGTGTGTGTGCGCGCATGTAAAATACACTTACGTTTCGGAAATCTCTAGTTCCTATGAAAAATTTTATTCAGTCTTTGATGATAACGCTTTAAAATAAACTAGAAATATGTACCATTCTTCCCAAATGGCTTTGAGTCAAGTTTATGCAGTTTATTTGATCTAAACAAATGATTTTAAATTAGATAAAAACGAGAAAATTATAGCAAAAGTTTTGCACAAATTTTTGTACAAAAAAAATGTAAAAAATTATTGAGCAATCCAAATTTGGTCGTATTTTTAGCATAAGTTCGTAAAGAAAACACTTCAAAATGTTAATTTGCCTTCCCGTAATTCGAAATCTCATGACGTGCTGTAAAGAAATATTGACGAAAATCACGTTTTTACTATTCTATTTTTAGGGCAAAAATATACGTTTTTTTAAATTTTTGAGCGGGCAGCCAAATTTTGTGCAGCTTAGTGCTTAATCACAACAGTTCGAAATTTCGCGAAAGCATATTTCACAATCACCTTATTTAAAAACTACCGACATAGTACCGACTTTATTAATTTTTAAATTGATGTAATACATTTATGCAAGTTGCAATTACAATAAATAATTAAAGACCAAGCATTATGTTCCTTCGTGCGTAATTTAATAGCATATCAACGTTAGAGCTAATGACAATAATTATTTAACGTGTGACGGACGTGTCTCGTTTGTTTCTTACATCACTCAAGCATAGTGTCCATTGTTGGTGGATATTAATAAGTATGTTGTCATAATGACACCGGCGTATTTACTTCATTAAGGTCTACAAACATTGCCATCGAGATATGACACCAGAGGAAAAGGCGCCACACAGCACAGGATGGCGTATGGAATCAGCAACAAAATAGCCTTCCTAATTTTTGATAACCACACGCGCGTCTTTTTAATGATTTTTTCAACAATTACCGATACAGTCATTCAAATTAGAATTGCTGATAATCTGAACGCGTTCGCGCAGTATCTCTGCTCGTATATCCACATGTGCAATAAACAATGTACTGCTTTACCGAAGCACACGGTCTGATCCGATGACTTTATGATATCGATCGATAAATTCTACGTCGCGTCCACAGGACGTCTGGTATAATAATCAATTTACTTTTGCGTAGGTTCCTAAATTTCCGTACGGATTTGAACGATCATGCCACTTTTATTATCAAAGGAACAAAGCGTTGTTATTGCTTTAGAGTTTAGCACTATCCACTAGCATACAAATTACAAAAAAATAAAAGGAACATGTATATTAAAAATGGTGTAAATAATTTTAGTCACATGAAATTGCTCAAATAATTTAATTAAAATGACTTTAAAACTTATTTAAGAATGACCTTTAATGAATTACTACATTTTTACTAAATGATTAAGCACTTAGCACATAAATCAGGTCGAAACTACACGACATGATTTAGTCAGGCACGTCATAAATCGATCGCATCGGCCACCCAATGGCATCGGACAAGAGATTATCAGATGACAATCGTCCAGACGTCTTGATCTAACGACTGATCGGATCAAATGAGCTATCAGATCAGGTCGTGTGTATTGGGTTTTACACGACACATACAAAATGCATTTCATGATTTCATCCGACGAGCGGATCCCAACGTGTCAAAAGGTTTATCTTTTTTCAATTTCAAGTTCTCATTCCGGTGAAGCAAACGGCATTACCCTGTTATACGCTCGTCTAATATTAGGTATAGACTTTCAGAGCAGCTATATCATAACTGTACAAAATAAGCATAGGTAGTTTATAAATTATAATACTCATACATCTAGTTTCACGATTTATTGCAGAATTCGCGAAAAGCATAAATAAATTATTAGATTCGTTCTGCAATATATCAGAGCTATCTAAGTATACAAATAACACATCTAATTATAATTGTTACTATTTCGTAACCAGTAAAACAGCTTATTATTGTTACAATGTACACAAACTAACGCATTTAAATACAACTTGAGAAACTGATTCGTTTTTAGTACGATACCAAAGCGTGCTAATTGTTTCAGAAAATAACGAAGCAGGTCCGGTTTTAGGTTTGTAATGACCCATAACCAGATATGTCGCACAGTGAAAATAGTAATCGCGTGGGCCGTCTTAAGCTAAGTGGGGGCTCACATCACTTTAGGATATATGGGACCCCTTTAACAGAAATTTAGGTTAAAAACAGAAATAAACAAAATTCTAGTTATAATTGTAATTTTGTCGCAGTAGTGAGATGGCGCCATGAATAGGGATGTTGACTATTTTTGGGAAAGTGTTTTAAATCGTGCATAAGTACCGTAAACAAGGGCTACGTTGTACAGGTTTTTGAACGTTTTATGATAAAATTCTTTACAGGAATATTTCTTAGAAAAGATGAATTTTTAATCAAATAGTAAACATGTCCGTGATAATTATTGTGTTGGGTGATTTTTTGTTTTCATTTTGAAAATTTTCACGACATAAATACAAGAAATGTTCGAAAATTCTCCAAGATCAGTTTCAGGAAGGAAAATGTGCTAAATACGGCCCTGAATATTTCGTGAAATGTATATTTACTTGAGATGAGCAGAGCAGTAAAAAGATTCCTTAGAGGTTACATTTCTCATTTATACTGTGTGTCATTGAGTTTGTTATAAAATGTTGACATTAATTTCATTGTGCATGTTCTTGTGCGCAACGCAATTATTTTTGAAGTTTAACTTCTTTAGCGACGTATCTATTTGAAAAAAGTAAGAAATCGAGGGGAATTAGAACTGCCAAATAAAGGGGAAGTTAGTTTGTCTCCTAAATTACATGAAACTGAGACAAGGACAGAAGTTTATAGAGTGCTGCTAAGTATGTGTATACATATTATTATTAATATTTTAGTTTCACATAAAAATTAAACTTGGGAATAGTATTAAAAACTAAAGAAGTTAACTTCTTATGTGAGCTTATGAGGTTGAGGCTCATTGTACTTTTTTTTTACAAGTGCATAGGTACTTATAGGGTGTTTTCCATACAGTTTATATACCATATTATAATGAATTAAGGTATTTGGGTCTCTTATAATAAAAATATAATCCGCATTTGTACTCTATAGATACAAAGTATGCATAGGTGTGTATATTTACAGTGCAGACAAAATCCAATTACACTAAAGGCGCGTTAACACGATACGACCTAGATCGCAGTTCATACGTCGGTTCTCGGAATGTGTAAGTTTAATACTTAGATTACAAACAATTAAATGAGAATTTTTTTTTCAATTACTTTCATAAATTTTTTTATCAAAAATATGTTTTGTTAAATAGTTTTGACTCTGAGGATGTATTTTTAAGCTTTAAAAATATAACAAAGTTACTACCAGTATCGAACTGATATTGAATCAGTCAGATGAATCCAGTTCACTCTACCGTGCGTAAAGAAGTTTCACTTTCAAAAAATGAAATTAACTAAATTGTTCTTGATTTATATTAATGCGGGTCCGCGACAATTTTGCTTATCTCTAAGAAGTCCGTAGGCAAAAAAAGTTTACGAAACTTCGTTAACTGTAATATATACATATTGTATTAGATTATATTCCATGCAATATGTATATACCTACTACAGTTTCTAGTTGGAGAAATAGAGGTTGTAGATTATAGACGCTGAACAGCTGAGATTATCACTGTCTATTGTCTATCCTTAGTTGGAAATAGTGTAAACCCTACTTAACATAATATGGGGTATTGGCCCATAGCAATAACAATGTGTATGCAGTATTTCCTGATATTGTAAAGTAGGTGAACAATCTATATATCGTATTCTCTCTGTCAGACTTGCATGTTTCGCATATAAGCAATCATAACATTATAAATATAGACACAAAAGTCAAAACAAATACACATCTACATTCTACTTTATGTGGTTTTTACTTTCTTGTGACACGCGGCTAATTAATTATTTATTTAAAATAAAATTGGAGCAAATAACTTGTTGTCAGGGCCTAACAATAATTATAATTGCTTCATCCAGCATAATAAACCAATCGATCGCGTATTACTAAATTCTAAATTATATAAACAAACGATAAATACTGAATTCTGTCCCCTAATATTTGTAAAAATGTATTGAAAATTTTATAACTGCAAGGGAAATGCTGAATATTTCGAGTTATGGAGTTTCCAGCTCATCGTGGATTTTATTAAGGATTTTAACAAACAATAAATGGCGCTATATTCTGTATAGTCAATGTTAAAATTTTAATACAGCACGTATCTCCTATAAATTAGCTGGTTTCCATTTCATCTTCAAAAATTTTGGCAGTTCACATTTGAGCAAACTTCACTTCTAATAGTAGGTTATACATATATAAAAAAAACTGACAAACAAGCATTGATTTACTATAGAATTGGTATGACGCGACCGATTTTGTTTTATTTTACCACACTCACTATTGCGTAGTGGGTCACTTTCCAGATCTTTATTCACATACATGTAAAGTAGCAGTTTTATAGGGAGTAATGCAAAAAAAAAAAAGATTTCATGCGGAATATTGTTTCAATAAATTGTTGGCGCTAAATAAAAAAAACCCGGGTCGCAGTGCCAAAACCCTGCCGACAATATAGTGTATTTGCTTATACAGGCAGTGTGGCTTTATTACGCGAACTTAAGTTGGTTTTGGGCTAAATAAAAATTTTGACTCTTTAATACACCCCTTAAAATAACATTTTTTTTCTTAATTGCAATATTATTATCAATCGAAGCTCTATACTAAATTATATACACTTCAGTAAATAATTCACTATCTGCAAACTAGTTTTTTCATAAAATTTGTAAATCCGGTCCTGTCGGGCCGATTTTATTAAAATCTTAGGGACACTTTTTAATTATTACCAGAGGGTTAAATTTCAATTTTGAAACGATTCGGAGAATTTATTCGGTATTTTCGGGCCCAAAAACATTTTTCAACCCCTAAAAACTACCCTTAAAATGGCCCGATTGGGCCCATTTTAAATAGGGTTCGTGCGGTGGTGGATTCCAACATGCGGGCCAAATTTAGTTAAAATCAATTAACTCTTTCGAAAGTTATTGCCCGCACACATATATATATATATATATATATATATAAATATATATATATATATATACATATATATATAAACATTTTCAAAAATGGTGCCAAAGTGTTTAGGAGGTTATGAAACGTCGAGAAATTTTGGTCCCGCCATCCGACCGATGCCAATAGTGTATGTTGCCATATGGCAAATACACTAAAAATAAGGCTATCAAAAGAATCTCGAACTATTCATGGAAACTTTAACGCTCAAACAGAACACGAACCCGGCGAGGTGCTCTTAAAAATTTTTCGCTTGAAGTTTGTACATTACGGTACGATTTACTTACATTTTTAAAATTCAGTATTTTAGAACAGTGTCTTCAATTAATATACCATGAAAGGTTCGCTGATGTGCTGTTAAAGTTTAAAGAAAAGTGTGAAAAAGCGAGCCAAACATTGAAGAATAAGAATATCGGCAATGCACAGTTTCGTAGTATTTACTAGTGCTGTAATATAAGTATATGTTCCATAATAAATAAGTCGATAAAGATGAATGCAATAACAGTTTAAAAATATTCTGTGAGTTCACACTCAGTAATTTTTGTTTTTTATATTTCATTGTTTTGTTATAAGTATCCAAATTTAATACATTTTTTAAAATAGGTATACAACTTATTTAATATTCAGTTTATTTCAAGCAATTTAATATTTTTACGATTGCTAACTCACCTTAAAGTTCCCTAAAACCGATAGTATGATTTGACAATTCTAGCAGCGTGTTCACGTGCCATGAGTTGAAAAAATCGTTGTCTTAGAAGATATGACTTACAAAATCGAATGATGCAAATATTTTTTTTTCTGATTCTAATTACATCGTAAAAAAAGATGTCTAAAACCGATGACTCCACAGCTATAGTAAGATTGCCTTGTCGATATTCGGTTAGAAATAGCTTATGCTAAAAATCAATGACAATAGCTGCTGCTGTGATTACACATTATTACTGAAATGTCAACATTTAATTATTATCGAAGTCAATTTGTCAACTTTTTGTTAATTCTATAGTGTTGTATTCTGACAACACAATTAAAATCAATTAAACTTTTCAACGAATAAGTAATAATATAAAAATAATAAAAAAAAAACAATATTATTATATGTGAGAGCTGGATTGCAAAACGTTTAAATGTTATGCTAGATGAGTGTCCTTCATAGCTTAAAGTGATGTTAAAAGAAGGGCACTAAATGGGGACTTCAACAATCGTTTGTAATTAACGATGATTGTCACTAATACCTATGTTTTGAATATTTAATTATTAATCTTCACGATGCCGTTGTGAAATACCGGCGTTTTAATTGGATTTTAGTTAAAAATACTTAAAGATTAAATAGTTAAAGATACTTTTTAGTTGGACATATTCAGTTGCTGCGTACTTACTTAAAGACTTACTAAGTAGAGATGAGCATCGGAAATCGATGTTTCGAAAACAACGGTGTTTTATTTTCGATGATTTTGTAACTTAAATTATGTATAAGAAAAAATCTTACAATAAGCTTTTAAATGAGTTTAATTTAATCTATCATTTGTATAATAAAAATGTAAGATAGTACTTTGCTGGTGGATCATATATTTACTTATTTTGTTGAATTTCATCGACACTTCACAAACATCGATAATAATCGATGTTTTGCAACCATTCATTCGATATTTTTGACATCGAGGGTTAGTTGCGATAAATTATTCTATCGAAGTTTTATTTTCTTGATGTTTTTGATATCGACGGTTAGTTGTGATATAATCATTCAATGTTAACATCGATGTTTTTGTTTCGATGCTCATCCCTATTATTAAAACTTACTTAAAACGTGTATTCAGTTAATGAACGAACTATTTCGTGCTGAGTTTAAAATGAACTAGTTCATGTGATTGATTTGAACTAGTACGAATAAACAAAAATTAAATAAAATCGTATCTCACTTTGAAAACAATCGACTATATTTCGCCTGATTAAATTGCGATTTCGACATTCCGGTCGTTGTTTTCATTTCGTAGTTTCAGGGATCTGGCATATTGTAGGTGCAAAATAATAATAATTTACAAATATTTGTAATAATAAGATTTACTTTCCATAAATCATGTCCATTTTTGGCATGACAAAATTATATGCATATTAAAACTGCATAAAATTCTATATTTTCGAGACTATGCAACTATAAAAGTATTTACTAGCCGTTTACCTCGAAATACATAAAAACCACTACAGCCAACTTAAATATGAACAAACCATAAATATTTAAATTATAATGAAAATTTCGCAATGATATTATAAACAACACTTAGACATTTTATTTTCGGCGCCATGTGAATAACAAAACACTGAATAATATAACAACATAAATAATAATGTTGTACAGGCGCGTATTAAACGGTCTGTTTAAACTTTCAAGTCTTGTATAGTATGTTATTTTTTCATCTATTATCGTGAACTCAATATTATTGACACTTTTATTCATCTAGTTACCGGTTTTTATTGTTTTTTTGCATATTGTAAAGTTACTAGATTTGACAAAGTACCAATCGTTCACCATTTTCGAACCATTCTGTATACAAATTATTTACGACACCTTAAACACTTGGGTCAAGAACATCTTATTATTAGACATACACATGAAGTACAACCTACTTGTATATTGCACGATGCATCCTCATCATTCAACAATGGATGATAATAATTATTGTTACGTTGTTGAATACTTGATGTTCCAGAAAATCGCCAAGCACATTGTATCCATTTGAAACACTACATTCTTGATCAAGACTGTGCAATAGAGAAAAGAAAAAAAATTCAGCGCCGCGTAGTCCATAATAATAAATTTTATATGAGATATCTTTTCAAAGACTAATTTTTCCAAAAAATAAAACAAAATTTTTTGAAAAAAACTTTTCGCCACTTTAAATTTCATGTAAGTAATAACATTAATACTGGAAGCAAAAAGTAAAAGTGATAAATTACAGTAACTATTTTTTTTAATTTTCTAAAAAAAATTCGGAGACAATTTTTTCAAGTTCCAAATGTTAAGGGTCATTAATGACCAACATTTTTGTAACAAAATGTTTTTTCACCAAATTTTTTGGGTATCCCGTTCTGCCCCCTTCCCTATTTCCGAAGTATTTTATTATATTAATTTTCTAGTTAAATAATAGATATAGTTAAATAATAGATATAGATTGTAGACGCTCAACATCTGTGGTCATCAGCGTCTAATAGCTTCTATTGCTCTACTATAATGTAGTGCAATAATATACAGAATGTCTCATTGTCAGATTAGTCACCTAAGAATAATGCGGGGAACTATTATTAAACCACGCCTACTTTCATATTTCATATTTTTCGAAGTTAACAAACATAAAAGATACACGCTGGCTGTATTTCTGAAATTGCTTAAACTAAAAGCTTGAGAATACTTTTCTTAAAAAATAAATTATGATATTAAATAAAACGAAACTACTTGCGATTACTTATTATTTATTATTTATTATAAATTATGATATTGTTTAAGGGGCCATTCATAAAATACGTTTGCATACAAGGGGGGGAGGGAGGGGTCTTGCTGAGTGTGACAAGATGTGACAAGGGGGGACGGGGGGTCTACGGCAACGTGACGTTCGCTGTTCATTAAAATATTTTCGGCGCATTTACAGAATCCTTGGACTTCTGATAAATAGAATTATTATTTATTTGTTCGTTATAAAAGATATTTATTAATTTATTCAAATTTTATTATAAAAACTAAGTAAATATTTTTAATTTTCAAAATTTGTGTAATATTCATTGAAATTTATTATATTCAGGGGGGGGTCTTAGTTTTTGTGACGAAATATTTACAGGGGGGTCACTGCAGCCCTTCTTGACTCTGGATCCGCTATCGTCCCCACTTGAAGGCTCAAGCACCCACTGACAGGCGGTGCCGCCCCCGTTTTATGCTCTAGAGCAAAATTACTGTATAAATTTAATGTATTGTTTTTTTCCTACAAAAAAACACACAAATAGTATTAACCTGTCTTCGTTAAGATAAAATTTTTCCCCATAAATATTACATTATCAATGATACTGACTAAATATCTATACCTAGAGAAAAGAGCTTTTATACTTCCGTCACTAAAATCATCACTGCTCAACTCCTTTTAACTTTTAACTTTAAGACTTATATTTTATGCTTCTATAAACATTTTTCGAAAGATAATGAAAATCGCATCAAAATCTATTCACTGACAAACCCCTAGCATAAAGAGCCGTTTTTTTAAAGTCGTTCAGTATACAGTTTATACATGTATCATTATAATAATAATTATTTTTTTATATGCAACGATCGGCGATTATTTTCTTATTTCACTCTCGTTTGTGTGCTTATTTTTTTCATTCACTTTTCAAGATATTTATTTAAATTTTATTGATGCAAAAGCGAAAGTCATGGAGATTTAGATACTTACAAGAATTTCGCACACATGATAAACTATTCAGGAGATAAAATCTAGTACTTACGTGTAAACGATTAATTAAAATGCATTATTTTAAATTTAGTAAATTAACATTTAATTTGCACGTTTTAAGCATTAGAATTTACAAATTTGTTGATGAGCTATTGATACGTTATTATCTAGTATTGGATTGCAGAAAGCACTGTCAAAAACACTGATATGACAACGACCTTAGATTGTAATCATATAATTACAGTTCTTATAAATTCAGGAGCAATCTAATGTCGTTGTGAAACTCTCTGTTATGTTGAAATATGTATGGTTACAATCTAAGGTCATTATCAAATCAGATTTTCTGACAATGCTTTCTGCAACTGGGTATAAGTATTATAATTTATATATCAAACATTTTTACTGATCAGTCTTTATTCACGGCTTCGCTCGCGTTAATGTTGGCTTTTTAACTATTATTTAGTAGAAATACGAATTTAGTGCAGCCCAATCTATTTCCCAATCATCTAACCTATACGAATAAAGTCAGGCCTCACATTTTGAGAAACGGCGCTCTAACCATTCTTCGTAATCACTAATCAAACAAAATTTGGATTACCTTCTGGCGCCTTCTCTAGAGCCGGCATCCCACACAATATTAAAAGTCGACTATCTACAATTCGTAAAAAGTATGTAGCCTTACGACCGAGCCACATGCCTCACGCGTTTAGGTCATTGGCTACAGCCCGACTGGCCATCTCCTTTTTGGGGCCAATAAACGGTGTTAAATTTAATAATGTGTAAAGTCATAACTGTCGTGTCATCTGGAAATAATATCCTTCCAACTGAATACGTTTCGTATGAGCATATCTACATTTAAAGTTAAATGTTACAGTTTATTAAAATCTTTAAATAAATCAAACCGCTAAAATACTCCGCACTTTTTTTTAAAATTATTACTATATGTGTTATTATGACCATGATCTATTATTGGAGCCATAGCTCTGCAGGTAAATTAATCAATACAGACAACAAATTATATCCCCCACACAGAACACAATATTTCAATAATCTGAACATGTATAGGTAAATAAGGTGCTTATCGTAAAAATCTAATTATATTTTTGTTTTTCTATAGAAATGAAGTTAGTGTTCGCGTGCATGGTGGTGTGCGCGGTGGCCATTAGCGTCGCGTCGCCTGCTATCAACGAAGTCAGGCAGCCGTCCAACAGACCCGGCAGATTCCTTTCGCTACCAGTGCCACAGAAATGCTCGAGTCGTAAGTACTTAAATATTTTAAATGTAATAAATATAACTGGCTTATTGTATCCCAACTAGGTTAAGCAATAATTATATTTCTGTTCTATTTTAATCTATTCTATTCTAATCTATAATGCAACCTACAATATATGTATTTATTATAACTTCGTGCAAAATTACAAATCTTAGTATGGTCTTTCATTCTGATCATAAATATTACTTATTATCAATACTTGCCCCTTGGGTAAGGCGTAATTGAGTAGCAAGAGATTTATTACGACCATCACGACCTTCTCACGACGGCCCAGGACTATTGAAGAACTAGCTACGACGGGGAGGATCAACAGGCCCTTGTCTATCTAGCTACTACCAAACTAAAAATTTAGTATTTAAAGTTGTCCACTAATTTATATTAACGACGTCTTTAATTTTAATAAATTATCTTTGAACATTTTTCTTTTCTGTCGCGCTTCCCTGTGTCATTAATTTTAAAATTGTTGGGAAATAGGGACGTTTGTCAATCAAATTAAAAGTACATTACAGTAGCTCCCACGTCCCAGATTTATTAAAGCCAAACATCCTTTAGAGTTAACGAAATTAAACGTGTAAGAATCTCATTAGACTTTTTCTTCAAAGAATAATTTTATTAATGATCGATGATATACATATTGTGTAATATTGTTTATTGTAAGTTGAGCGGACAAAGAACAATTTCAAAATATTAACGCTCTTTAAATACAATTAGAAATATCTAAGTCCATTCAAAAATATCTTGCTATACAATTTCAAGTTTCTAAATTCTCTCCTTAGAAACCATATATCTTACGATAAAAATTTCACTTGATTAAAAATCAATTAGGAAACACGATTTGTAATAACTATTAATTTTATATATCTTTAAAAGAGATATTAATTTGATTTTTAACAATCTTTTATTTCAATTTATGAAGTAATATTTATGCAAATTAATGAATATCTTTTTTCTTGCGGTTGAAAATGTAAAAAGTCAATTTCGCGCCTTTCAGTCTTGACTGTTTAAATTTACTACAGTCAATCATTTCTATTGTTAAATAAATTGTTACGCTCCTACTTTTGTGGAAAGAATATCAGGAGAAATTGGAAGCATCAAGAATTGAAATAAATAAAGACCAGACTTTTTGTTATTACTTTCTACGTTAAATAAATATATATATTTTTACCTATTTCCTGCAGCATTTTTTTCAAAACAACATTTATGACTTGCATAGTGAGTAATCCGAAATGCAGTTGCTGTTAGCGGTTTTTTTTGTTGAATGATATCATAAATATTTCGCCGAAAACGTGAAGCAAGCAAATAGCATTCTTGAGTATTTAAGAGGCTATGCCCCTCCCCCTACTTTCTACGATATATAAATCACCGAATTATCTTGCGAAAAGTCAAAACAATCATTTATAACCACATTAGGTATAAATATATCAATTACAACAACTAAAATAGCGTAAAACAGCCTTCCACTAAAACTTTTTTGAATTTTTTATTTCTCTAAAGGTCAATGCAACTTTCAGTTTCACCAAAAGTTCAAGTTGATTTGGTAATTGCTGGTCGAATATTAGATGTCTGCCCGTGAATGACTAATCACTGCTACAACAAAATATTGATAATTAAATCGTGAGTTATTATTAAAGACCGCGCACACTTATCAAGCACGACCAGCATGGCGCAAACCAGAAAAGCCTGTTCGTGAAGGTACCCATGTCGTTTAACGAAGTAGCGCACATTATACCAGCGCCTGTAACCAGCAACGACCGTCAGCTGGTCGCCTTGAAATTTCTGTCTAACCGTACTGGACCGATCTAGTATGCTAGTGATGTGTCATTTTCAATAATTAATTTGCATTAATAAAACTACTTGAATTCTGCAAAATGTCTGCCGCACACGAAACCTGCACTATAAAAGTTGATGGTGCTAGTTTGTTCAGGTCACAGGTTTATGTTGTGCTGGTCGTGCTAGTATTTTGTCTAAATTTAATCGTAAATCGTCAAGGAATGCTAGGACATTGCGTTCGGATGGAGAACTATAGACGGACAATACAATCAAATTCTCATCGTATTGTTAATTTTAAATTCCACCGCAGGTTAATGTTATGTATACAATTTTAGAAATCATTAAAACGTCAAACGTAATGGAGCGTCTGTAGCGATATGATTTATGCCGGCCCATCAACATTCAGCGTAGTTACTTTCTCTATATATGCCTGCATGCACAAGATGCCCACCTTGATGTTTACTGACCCAGCGACCCCGATGACCCCTCGTGCGTACGGCCCATTCATGTCAGACCACTTGAGCTGCAGCTTATTCAATTGTCGACAGGGTTGCCAGATATAAAAAAACCGGACACCGTGATCGTATTAAAAAGGGGTATGCAATGTACATATAGGTTAAAAGATTATTTCGAAACACTGTATACCATAATGAACTTATTGATATATAGATAAATTGTAGATTATAGATGCTCAACATTAATTGAGGTCGTTCAGCGTCTATGTATAATAGAGAATCTGCAAGTCAACATACACATATGAACTCGGGTTCCTGGAAGCGCTAATTCCCAAAAAACCTTGGAATGCAAACTACATTAATTACATTAAAGTAGTCCATTACGCACTAGTGCTGTAAATTAAAACAGAACTGGTCGCGCTCCATACTAAATCACTGTCTTATTTTAACCTACTATTCGAATTGCGACGTTTGTTCAAAAATCAACTGTCAAAAATTTTAAAAATGAAGTGAAAATCAGCTATTATAGAAGGTACACCCTAGCTCAACTGCACACACGCGTAAATACCTGCCTTTGTGGTTTCTTCGAATGTTTAGGGTCGCAGTGGTGTTGACGTTGCGTCTGTTACTGATGGGTGAGCACTGAGCAGTCTTATAATTGTAGAGTGTCTATATCTACATCATCAGTTAGCAAGAGATTTCACTGTACAGAAGCATCATAATACGTGATATCAAATGATATGAGAATATTATTATTATTATTATTATTCTAATCTTCTTTGTGATCAGAAGAAGCGAAAGTTACCTAGCGCTGGATGACCTTATGAGAACAGTATAGCTGACACGACGTGTTGAATTTGTGTGACAAAGTTCACGTGCTTACTAACATTTTAATAAACAAATCACAAAGAAATCTGTGAATACCTGTGTATCAAGGCGATCGGCAGATCGGCGAGTTCGTCAGACAGACGATCTACTACAAGACTTAAATCATTTTTGTAATTTAAGGAAAAATATAGAATAAATATTGCAAATAATCTATTAAAGTATTAAAGTAAGAATCACGCATCGGGATCTATCAGATCATATAGATTTTCTAACAGGTGTTGAAAATGAAACTTAAAAATAATAGAACAGCTCCTTCAAAAAAAGCAAATAAAACGCATAAAATAGTAATAAAGTTTTAAGGTCGGTGCCAATTTAATATAAAAAGTACAAAGGTGCATGAAAAGTTATGGTAATTAGATTAGCGTCGACCTCAAAATTTTATTATTATTTTATGCATTTTAGTTCCTTTTGTTGAGGAGGCTCAATTTTTTACTTTTTAGTGGCTTTGTAATACATAGGTTGCACGTTATTAATCGTCTTATTCCTTAATATTTGATTACTAAATTAAGAAAAAAAAACTACTAAACCGATTTACGTAATATTTATGTAGAACCACCGTAAAGCTATTAAATAAAAAAAGAATCCTCAAAATCGGTTAACAAACGCTGGAGATATGGGGCTACATAGGTATACAAAAATGTCACTTTTTAAAGTAAATTAAAAAGTACTGAATCGATTTTAAGAAAAACTATATTGGACCAATCCGTTAAATTCTGAACAAAATGGCGTCATATTTTTCAAATTGGCTCTCAACTGCCGAAGATATCGCGGAATACCACAAAAAAACGGGTCGAACTGAGAATCTCTTCCTTTTTTAAGTCGGGTTAAAATCGGGGCAGTTGGGTCGGGTACACAGAACCACTTTATATGAAAAATGATAGTGGAAACATTCCTCAAATACCACAATTTTGGTATCTTTTTAATTTTCCGTAAAATAATGAATTTATTTCAAACTCGTGATACAATACAAAACACATAGAAAAGGTGGAGAAGATTCCAACGATCAGTTATAAAGGGAACCTGCGAATAGACGATTATTAAAAATACATGCAATATCTAAATTGTGAAGAACACTTGACTATGGTGATCGTCATCTGATATAATAAAACAAAAGCGACTCACGCAGACACTTCGATTAATAAAATTGCGTAATTCAATATATAGGTAAATGTGTTTATTAAAATCTTTATGGTAGGTATGCAGGTTGCTGATCTTAAAAAAATAACTTGTCATGAAACCGTGACACTAATACACTGCAGTACTAACTATATAAAACAGGGGTCTCAGGTAACAAGGGTCTAACTAAAATGTTTTTGAAAAGATAGGTACAAATTTTAAAAAGGTATACGTATTTACGTAAAAATTCTATTTTAAAATCTATATTAATTTGATAAAAGGTAATTATTTATTTTTTTAATAATAATAACTTGAATAAAGAAAATAACGACACTGACATCCGGGATTATTCGAAATCCCAGATCAATTTAAAAAATAAAAAAAACCCGGGTCGCAGTGCCAAAACCCTGCCGACAATATAGTGTATTTGCTTATACAGGCAGTATGGCTTTATTATGCGAACTTAACTTGGTTTTTGGGCAAACTTAAAAATTTGACTCCTTAATACACCCCTTAAAATAACATTTTTTTTCTTAATTGCAATATTATTATCAATCTAACGTCTACACCGAATTAAATACATCCTTCAATAAATAAGTCACTATCTACAAATTAGTGTTTTCAAAAAATGTGCAAGTCCGGTCCTGTTGGACCAATTTTATTAAAATTTTAGGGACACTTTTTAATTGCTACTAACGGGTTAAATGTCAATTTTGAAACGATTCTGAGAATTTTTTCGGTATTTTGGGGCCCAAAAACATTTTTCAACCCCTAAAAACTACCCTTAAAATGGCCCGATTACGCCCATTTTATATAGACTTCTGGGAGGGATGGATTTCAATACGTGGGCCAAATTTCGTTAAAATCAATTAACTCTTTCGAAAGTTATTGCCCGTACACACACATATATATATACATATATATATAAACATTTTTAAAAATGGTGCCAAAGTGTTTAGGAGGTTATGAAACGTCGAGAAATTTTGGTCCGACCCCTAGGTCCCGCCATCCGACCAACGCCAATAGTGTATGTTGCCATATGGCAAATACACTAACAAATGACCAGTCGTAGCCGGGATTTATATAAATCCTTGCGAGTACGCGATGTAACGTATAGTTTAGACTCGAAGTGAATTAATGAAAAAGCGAAATTTTACTCTAAATGTTACTTGACGGTGTTTTATCTGAGTCATTTGATATAGTTGTGTGCAATAAGAGAAACGCTAGCATATTATTTATATACTAAATGTTATAAAAATAATAAACATGAAGATTTCATCCATTTAGGATACCTACCTAAATGGTACCAAATGCACTTTTGTGCACAGCCGCACCTCAAATACAAGAACGCGGATCTACTTGTATAGTATAAATAAAATGCATAGCATGTAAACAAATATAAGTGTACAGGGTATGAGAGAAATTAGTATTTCTATTAAAATTTTTCGATAACTGCGTGCGCATAACAAAATTCGTAATCTTTGTTTTCGTTTCGACACTTTCCGGATTTTCTATATGGAATCCGTCTGTCTGTTATTCGTCTTTTGTCTCGAAATTATTTACGAACAGCTCTAATTTTTATGAAACTTGGGACCCAGACTTAATTAGTATACTTTTCATCCGATTACACGTAGAATTTCCGGCGGTTCATTTTTTGAAATGAAAACTTTTAAGCGTACAAGTGCATACTTTTCCCGAGGCAGTGAATAAATCTGATTCGTCAGGATCCGAGGTGAAACACTCATTCGGGGGAGCCGAGTTTAGCCGAGCAAGGGAGACTGAAGCGCACTGCTTTGATATTGAAAATAAATCTGTATTTATCTAACGAAGCGAAGTCAAACATTTCGCATGGTTACCTAGGCAACGCGACACAGAACAGCGAAAAGCTTGCCTTTTCAGCCTCACAGAATAAATCTCACGGAATTTCCCTTGTGTTTCGTTCTATACAGTTTACTTTGGATTGATTATGGTCGCCATAGAAGTTCTCACTTCGTAGGGCCAGCCAATTTTAATTAAATATATTTTTTCCCTTTTTTTTTTGTAAAATTTAATCCAACTTGGTTGAAACAAGCCATTTTTTTTCACGGCCCTGGCTACTCGAGTGTTAAAAGATATGTTTAACGTAAGCTAGTAAAACGACACACACAATTGAACTTAGACTAAGTACTTGCAAATTGCAATATCTACATTTTACCGAGAATATCTAAAAAATATCAAAACAAAAAAACATTGACAAACATATTGTTCACATATACTATAGGTACCTAATAGACGAAACACAGATTTTAAAAAAAGTTAAATGATAGGACAGTTTTAGGCAATTTTACCTGCACATTGAACACGTGACATAGCTTCCGTGGCATTAAACGTATTTAATATATTTACATTTACTTCGATCAAATATTGATTCTGATGGAACTTGAATTTAAAATTTGCACGCGCCGAGGCCATCTTCTCTCGTATCCCATTCTATCTTATATTAGGTTTGTACCGCTTCCGCGATGCAAATAGAAATTAATTCATTATTATATAATAGCCTATCGACTGAAACAAAATGGTAAGTATTCATTTGTTTAGTGTGGGTTTTTTTATAAACTTTTCCCATATCCACAATATGTAGGTAGTTATCACTGTACCTATACGCCATACTACTTTTATATATAGAAATGATTTCATTATAATTTTTTTTTGAAACTTTTATCTCGCAGTATTTAAAAGCAGAATTTGAAATCGATTAAATAGTTTCTGAGAATATTCTCGATTTTTACTCGGACAAAGCCAGGCGGGCCAATTATAGTATAGCCTATGTGCTAAAGCAAAGCATTGCTTATCGAACGGTACAAAAAATTGAAATCGGTTAAATAGTTCCTGAAATTTCTTAGAATTTTGACCCAGACGAAGCCGGATCGACCAGTTATTATACCCCATACCCTGCAAAGTATCACCTATCGCACATTGAAAACAAATTTGAAATCGGTTTAATTGTTTCTGAGAAGACTTCCATTTTTATCCGAAAGAAACTGGGAGAGGCAGTTAGTACAGCTCATCGAACTGTGTAAAAAATTTTGTAATCGGTTCAGTAGTTTCTGAGATTATCTCTGACAAACAAACTAACTTTTCCTCTTAATAACACCTACTCATTACTCCATGCTAGGTATATGAATGATATGGGTACATCTCGTATGCCGACATTGAAGTAATTTCGATGCATGGTAAGGACTGAAACCTCTATTATATGATAATGAAAGTACAAAGTTTTTGTGTTTAGTTGTCTTTTTTTCACGCTTAAACGGCTCAACGGATTTCAACGAAATTTTGAATATACATCCTGGCTTAGGCTAAAAGCTATATATCATTACGCTCACCGCTCCGGCTTCGTCCGGGTGCTGCTATATTTGAAAAATCAGTAAACTTATATTATTACGTATAACTACAGCCATCTATTTGTAAATATTTAATTGTTTTTTTAGCAGAGGGTTCATTGTTTTCAATATTATAAAAAATATTATGAGAACTGACCACGCTTAGATATAAAGACACGCTGATTCTAATTAGCGCAAGCAAATTTCTCTCTATTTTTTAGGATTATAGACGTTATGTATATAGTTTAAATATATAATTTTCACAAAAATACTTTTTTTTTCGTTTCAGGACCAAAGGAATTCTTTTACCGTGGTCACAACTACTTCTTCAGCGGTCACGTGCCGGCTCTTGCCGGTAAAAAAGTCGACTGGCTAGATGGCCGTAACATCTGCAGGGAATACTGCATGGACTTGGTCTCCATGGATACACAAGAAGAGAACAATCTCGTTTTCAGACTGATACAACAGAGTAAGTTCCAAATTGCTTCATTAATCACACTGTTAATTACATTCATTATATTTTCCTAAATTGCTTAATGATGGGCTATCTTCGAAAGACAATTATTAAAAATATTCGAGATCGTTGGAACAAGGTCGCGTTATATATCCGCGCACGAATTTTTAGTCTATTGCTAAAAACTAGCGATCCGGTTCGGTGTCGGCCGAGTGCGAATTTAATATGTAGATATATAACGAAGCTTTTTTGCCCGCGATTTATTACTTATCCCGGTACGGCTTCACCCGTCTAGATTTAATTTAGATTGTATCTCAAAACTCCCTTTAAATAAGTTCTTATACGGGATCCACTTGCTTCGTTCGTTAAATCGAATTAAACGTTACTCACTCGCTCTTCAACTTTGAACCCAGGGGCGTAGCTACCGCCGTATCAATTATACGGGGCCCCCGGGCTACGGGGGCCCCCAACGTGCGTAAGCAAAAATTAATAAAAACTTCCTAATTTTTTTTTATTTCAGAAATGACAAAAGTCAAAAAAAGCAATTTCTTTTTTTCCCGCGTAAAGCGTGCGTTCAAAAGTTGGCAACACCCTACATCGGTTATCGCGGGCTGCGGGATTTCCCCGTTTAAGTCATTAATTACTTCAACGGGGGAAGGGCCCCCAAACTAATTTTTTATACGGGGCCCCGCCAAGGCACGCTACACTTCTGATTGAACCAATTCTATTTGCACTCGGGTGAGGCCGGAAATATAAGCATAAACTTCCACAAGAAATGAACAATCGAATGGTAAAAACCGCATTCAAATCCGTTTAGTAGTTCCTGTAATTTTAGCGAACACACAGAAAGACAAACGCGAACGGGAACTTTGCTTTATATGCCTACATGTAGTGATGACGCTTAATGACCCGTTGATTCACTTTTGCTTTAAAAAAAATCCTTCATCCAGAAAATATAAATATACATGTTAATACGTCGTAAAAAACAAAATTTCCGACAGTAATTTCTACAAAATTGTTTTTTATTTCGTCATTCAAACATCATCTTTTTGATATACGAATTCAATACCTACCTACAGTAAAAGTGAACAAGTTTGTATCAAGTATGCTAAATGAAGAGTCAAATACTGCAAAGTCAATTGTAAATTATTGTGAAGGTCACATATATATTATTATTCTGTCTTTCCAACAATCATTCGCATACCTAAAGACTGACTACACAATTATATATTTAAATCTGCAAACGAATGCACAAATAACCAATCCGCGACTTATGAAATTACTAATAACTTTTGACTTGATTATGATTTGCGCTTCTAAGGTTGTGCAGCTTGAATAAACACACAAAAAAATCGTTAATAATGGAAAAAATCGATGCTGTATTATCCCAAACATCAGACGTTTTAAACTTCGATGTGGGTTTCGGTGATCATTTTCTTGATGACGCCAGTGTGGTGTTTGAGATCAATTTTTTGTAATTTGATGTTTAAGGTTCATTTTTGAAGTGCGGTGTTTTTATAATTTATATATATAATTTATAATTATAAAAAAAAAAAAAAATGTTAGCTATTTTTCGGGTATAAGACATTGGCATTTTAAGATAGAGTATTGCTTCTTTTTGCCTCTCTAGCTACAACCCTGAAGTGTTTAGGACAATGTATTGTTTATTTTTATAAATCACCACCGTTCCTTGTCAGGATAGTGTTAACGTCCAGAAATTTTAGTTCATCGTTTTTTAATACGTTCATTATTTTAGTTTCATTTTTGTATCATTGTTAATAAAATAAAAATAATTTACTTACATGTTTCTGGCTATCGTGATATTTCTTAGCATTTCAGTAAACAGGCGACTTCAGTTAAGTCATTTTTTACTACAGCGAAAAGAGATTAGCATTAATAATCACTTTTTAAGTGTCTTTTTGTTACACGGGTATTGTGAACTGTCCATTAATGTAGTTTCGTAAGTCATTTTAAGTTTTTCGGGGGTGTCTTGAGTATTTCAAAAAGTTGGTACCTAGTGCCAGAGTGATAATGCATAAAAAATAATGCGAAAGTAGCCATCTTGGCTATCGTTTGCTAGATACAGGTTTCGATTTGATGAACACGTAGAATGCACTACTTTGCACGAAGCATACTCGTTTTAACCAATAATCTTTGAGTACACGGTGCGTCTTTTACATGGGCGCCATTAGTGTCCAAAAAATTAACTATAAGATGGACTCGTTTTTGTGGACGCAAAAATCATTAAAAAGCCTGGTCGTTTGAATTACTTCATATCTATACTTCGTGGCTAAATATCGCTCGAACTATAAGCAAAAAGATTGATCATTCCCCCTTTAAGGTTATACAAATTTCCCCTCCAACGGCGCAGAAAATTTTAAACAGATACGTCGCTAAAAGTCTTACTTAAAAAAATGGCTTACGAGATCTATGTATGCAAATAAGTGCATTTTTCTAGACTATTAATTTAGGTTTAAAGTGTACACAGGTAAATTTTCGCAAAAGTGTCGCACAATATTTTTGCAGTTAAAAGATACTTAAAAACATGTAACCAATGCTTTCTCTTTCCGTTGTAGAAACAAATAAATAATTGAATGATCTGCGCGTTCAATGAAGGCTTAAGAAATTGAGTCGTGATTTCTGCAGTTTTTCTTTGCCTGAAACAAGAGCAAAAATTAGCATGAAACAAAGAAAGTTCAAACTTTAAACTATTGTCTACGCGAAAACATATTTATTATTATTATTTTAGACAATGAAGTTGTAAATATATTTGCACTTTCACAGGTTACATTGTTTCACAGAAAACGTGATCTGAGTTAGAAACAATGACGTTTTGCATTTCTTCGAATTCAGTAACAAATTACTTGACCCATTGTTGCATTATATCGTTAAAAATAGTTAATAAATTCATTCATAATATAATCATAAATCATGCAAAATAAATATATCGTTTCGTTGACATACATAAATAGTCATTATCATAGATTTCTCTACGGTCATTAAAATTATTATTAATTTCTAGTTTGAGAGTTTATTATAAGTATCAAGTAATGGTAAATTATATATATACAATACATAGAAGTTTTGATAAAGAGAAATACGCTACATGTTAACATTATATTGTTGATTTAACCAGGGAATTACTTCGAAAAAAGAGAAGCAAATCTATTTTTATGGGTTCTTTGCTGCCCTCGCTCGCCGCACATGGAATAAATAGACAATGCCTGATACAGTAATTATAATGAGTATATGGTTTTATATCACTAAATATATTGCGTCGTTTATCCTGAAATATTGAACTTCTAAAATACGGGAAATTCATAATGTCATCCGGAGTATGAGCATTGGAGTTTTTCAGGCAGTTAATTTATTTACATCTAAGATAAAATCATAGACTAATGCTTGGCAGTCAGTGACAAATCTATTTTGAACGCGGATTTAGCGTTAAAAGTTGGACCAGAAACCCAGCATAATTCTGAGCACTCGCATGTTATAATTTATAACCCCCGTAATAATAACTGCGTTATCTCTTTACAGACGACGTCCCGTACATCTGGACAAGTGGTCGTCTTTGCGACTTCAAAGGATGCGAAAACCGTCCAGATTTGGAACCAAAGAACATCTTCGGTTGGTTCTGGTCAGCGAATCGCGACAAGTTGGCACCAACAAACCAAGTACCCAACGGTTGGGGATACAATCCATGGAGTCAGACTGGTCACAAGAAACTCAGACAGCCCGATAACGCTGAATTCGACATCAACGGAACCAATGAATCATGCCTTAGCGTGCTCAACAACGTTTACAATGATGGCATCGCATGGCATGACGTCGCATGCTATCACGAAAAGCCTTTCATATGCGAAGATAGCGATGAGTTGCTCAACTATGTCGCGGCCACGAATCGTGGCATTAGATTATAATTATTTAAACATTTAACTTTTAGCTGAGTACCCACTGAAGTTACGCGACGGGTCTTGTTAGAACGGTTCATTTTGTTAGAGTAGGGTAGTGCGGACTGGAATTTTAAGAATGACATTAGTCACTGATAATGTGAGGCCGTAGGCTTATTTTTGCGTTAAACTAAAGCTTAATGCAAACGAAAGTTTTGAGTGATTTAATGATTATCGCAATTGTTTTCTAACCAGCTTTCTGCAATTAAATGACTTCCTCAGATGTTTTGGTGTCATTCAATTCAATTAATCTTAATCAGAACTTTGTTTGTAGATAAAACTCCCTCATGTCATATCGCAAACATGTTTGCGGTTATATAATATGCAGCGCTGTTTGTTAACATTGGATTAACCTAAAGCTTTATGTTAGATGAAAGTCACTTTCCAGATCACGTCACATCACTTCAGTGGATGTTCAGACTATGAGCACATTGTAAAATATTAAATGAAATGACGAGAAATTATGTGTATATACTAAAAATTAAATTAGACATAATAATATTAAAACTTCCTATGTAAATATTTTGTTTTACTAGCTTAGCCAATACCAACTAGCTGCTTTTTTGTATTGTCATATTCCTGAATGATCATAAGTATAGATTTTATAGATTGATACAAAAATTATTAAAACCAAACACTTATGACCAGAACTAGCCATTTTTTTAATACATATTTTTATAACTTGCTAGAATTAGAATTTAATTTATAAGAATTTGAATGTACCTTTTCAAAACATTTCGTTACATATTTTACAACGTGTACATAAAAATATTTAAATATAATAACCCACCCTCATTACTGAAAAACCCTTAACTGCCAACTTTCCTAAATTATATTTTGGGTTTGAAAAAGATTTGTTAACTAAACTCGACCAATTTTTTTTTGACATATTTTACACAGGGATATTTATTTTCCTTTTTGATGTTTGTATGATAATTAAAAAAAAACATTAAAACTGTACTATTGAATTTTTATATCTTTTGTGCACTAAAATGTATGCTGGGTAACAATTATCAATAAAGTATTGTTACAGGTTTGTTGCTGTCTTTATTTCTCTATAATTGTAGGTATAAAACGCGTATATTTTTTATAATCTATCTGCATTCTCCTTCCATTAAAATAATCGAGTGAGGGATGTGCGTGAAGCAGGGTCGGACTGGACCGAAAGGGCCCGGGTGGCTCCCCATAAGCCCGGGGCCCGAGACTGGATAATGGTAGATGGGATATTTTTCTATTTCATTTCTCTCTGATGTATGAACGAACTGTCTGATCCAGTTTACATTTAGGTCGCAAGAGCTGGGACCTAGCCTGCATGGGCCCCCTATCCTACCTAGTACCTACCTATAACCGTTACAGCGTTTTCGGCACGGGTTAATTTTAATCATTCGAGCTGAAATTTTCAGAGAATCATTTTATCAATGTAAAGAACCATTTTAAAGGTTAGCATTTTGTTAGCAATTGTTAAAGGATTTTTTAACAATTTATTATCTCCAAATGTTCCGTTTTGTAAAATTTTCATTTTATTAAACATAATATTAGCAATAGGAAAAGAAATAACTTATTTTTTATTTAACAAATATACATTATGCATATTTCATACCTGTAAACACATCATTAAAAAAAAAAACCCGAAAGACTAGTTAATTTGCCATCCCAGTTCATCACTCAATTCAATATTCTATTTCTGTCACTTTCGTTGTTTTCTTTTTCTTTTTGGTTCATTGATAGTTCTACAATATTAGTTTCATTGTCACTATAACTGTGCTTCTTTTCGAGCCAACTTTTTTTCTTATCACTTTTCCCATAATCTGTAGTTTCTTTAAAATCAACGCTTTCACTACGAGTCCTTGTAGAATTTACACTATCCAAATTATTTGCACATTCTTTTGTTCGCTTTCTTTTATTCTGACTTTTACTTCGACTTCTTTTACTCCTTTTCTTGCGATTCTTACTTCGACTTCTTCTTCGATATCTTCTACTATGAACGTTTCGATCTTCACTTCTACTATGACTGTTACTTCGAGACCGTCGGCCATCACTTTGAGATTTTCTATGACCTCTATCGTGATTCTGATCTCTTCTACGGCTGTCACTGGCACTACTTCTCGCACTGTCTCTGTCATATCTAGTACTGTTTTCTTTGTAGTGGTATCTCTGACGAGCTTCTCTTCTATTTCGTTCTTCCCCATAGCTACCTTCCCTATTGTGTCCCCATCTGTCGTTCTCGGTTCTGAATCTAGCTTCTGAAGATCTGTCTTCTAGCGGTTCTGGCGATTCGGACCACCTGCTGTGACTACAAACAAAAAAGAGTTTAATGTAATATATTCGCTTGATATCTAAGTACTACACAGTCCTTAAAAAGACACTAATTACCTTAAAGACGCAAATGTCGGACTGGCATCTGTTGGTGGCGTTCTGTGTCTATCCAAATCAGCCTCATGGAATATACTATCTGGATTCCGAAATACGTGAAGGAAATTACAGCTCCTTCCTTTCGGACACCTTTTCTTGTTATGCAAACCTATTTACATTATGAATTTTCAATGCCATCTATTTCTTAAATTTTTTAAAGCATGCTTTAAAATTGCCGCTGCCTAAAGAGGCGTAAGTAGAAAAAAAAATACCCACCGCAAATAGCACTTTTCCATGAAGAGATGTCAGTGAATTCAACACGCAATTGTTTTCCTGCGTACCATCGCCCGTTGAACGTTTGATAAGCACGTACCGCTTCTTTGAACGTTGAGTATTCAACATACACGTTGCCTCTTAAGTGCTGTTCAAAGTTGCAACACACTTTAAACTGTCGGACTTTACCACAAAGTTGAAACTCTGGCAAAACATCTTTAAAAAATTCTTTAAAATCGGAATACGTTTCTTTGTCCTCATATTCAAGAATTAAATCAGTATCATATTCATTGGAATTTGCTTGTTCCATACAGAAATTTGAATAAAAGCCCGGTATTACAAGCACTTTACTAACGCCTGGTTTTGCGTGATTTCTAGAACACAAATTCCCAAATCTACAAGCTCCCGTTTTCTTGAAAAAAGGACAAACAGGTTTTTCTGGATTTGTTTCAAATACAGTATTCAGTCCTTCAGGAATTACGCCATCTTTATTCACAAAATCTTCAAGCTGCTGCACAAACTCTTCGTGTTTCTTTTTCTTTTCTTCTAATTCTAATCGCAGTTTTTCTTTCTTTTCTTTCATCAGTTGCCGTTCCCTTTCCCATTCTTCACGAATCAATCTTTCCTGGCGAGCTTTTTCGTCCCTAGCTTTTGCGATTCGTGCTTGAGACTCTTGCCAACGTTTCTGGGCTTCTTCGTCTATCTTCAGCCATTCTTGATATTTTAATTCAGCTAGACGCTGTTCTTCTTGTTCTTGAATTTCATCCAAAACAGCTTGCTTAGCTATTTCAGCCTGGTACGTCGGAGAAAGTTCTCTACGCAGTCGTTCTATTTACAAAATGAATAATAATTTGTTAACGTTTAATATTTTATAAGCTTTCGTATAATTATTCTAAAAACATATCCTTTAATAATCGGTGATATTCAGAAGGAAAAAAATACCTAAGCTCTATAATAGACTTTTTTAAAGATCAGTACGGAACTTAATTTTACCTTTTTCGGAAATAGAATGTCTCTGTTCTGCTATTGCTTGTCTTATACGCTTTCTTCTTAATTTTTTTGCTATTTTACGCCATTCTTTATGTCTAAAATAAAAATACGAACAAATTTAACCTAAAAGTATTACATTTAAACAGAATTATTAAAGTATTAAAATAACTGTCACTTACTTTCCCATTTTTAAGATTATGAAAATTACTTAAATGTTAATGTTTGTGTTTTTATACTTTTCAACTTATCACAATTATAAATGTTTTCAACTCTTTTTTTAAATGTCAAAAAAATAAAAAATGATTACCTGACTTTGACATTCGACAAAATCACTGTACTAGCACCATCCGTCAGGGATGTACAATGTCGGATTTAAGCCCTACACAATTTTTTATAACGAAAAAATAAAAATATTAAATTTGCAATTTTCCAATTATGCAAGATAGAATATGATTAGTTAATTGGAGACCTGAAATGTATTCTAGATATTTGTTCGTTGTTTGAAATCAAGTAAATTTTACATTTGATTTTCTATGGTGGTGTGCTTGTATGTCAGTGTCAAATGAAATGACAGCTCATATCGTTTTGAGATGATGAAAATGAAAAAAAACTCACGAAACACAAATGACGCGTCGGTGTTTGAAGTTTAATTAAATTCTCTGTTCAAAAAATTTGCCACTTCCGACGGGTTTTAAATTGTTGATAATATGTTAATTGTGTGTTTACTCACTTAACGTTGAGATAAGACCCGCCTTATCAATAATTATTGTGTACGTAGTGTTATTATTTGATCCATTTTACAAATTACAGTTCATGTATGGTAGTTAAAATGTTCAAAGGCTTAAAAAATAAAATCCGTGAAGAGACAGGTAATGACGTTACGATTAAAGTAAACCCATCATCGAAAAGGGTTTCGCTGAGAGGCAGGCATTCAAGACAGGGCTCAACTTCAAGCCTGAATTCGATCATATCTATTGAAGGTAGCACTCGTGAAGAATTAAATTCCAGTCCTTCGTTAGTAAAAACTCCGGAAGAAATAGGAGACAGCGATGAATTGCAAAGAATTCTTGCCAAGAAGGAAGCGGAAATTGAAAAACGTTTTAAAGAAAAGGAAAAGGAATGGTTGAAGCAATTAGAACAGAAAGATACGGAGAAAATAATTCTTCAGAATGAAAAAGAAGAACTGCATAAACACATATCGTCACTTGAAGAGTCTCTAAAAATTGCGGAAGGTATATTTCATTTAATTAAACGGTATTTTGAGTTGATTCTTACAATTAATATTCAGATTTTCAAAAATTTATTGCAGAACAAAAACGAAAATTGACAGCATATCGTGACGATAAAGAGCAGCTAGAAAATTTGCAGTCGCAAGAAATTGCGAAAGTTAAACAACTTTTGTTATTGACGGAAAAAGAATTAGCTGATAAAAGTGCCGCGCTGAAAGAAAATCTGGAATTGGTTGACAATCTTAGGGCTGAAGTCAGTCGATCGAGACATAATGAGCAGGAACTTAACTGTGTTCAGGTAAATTTTAAAATAATAATATATTACAATTTCAGGAATTTCAACTTTTTTCTAATATATTGTATATACAAATAAGTTATCGATATTTTAATTTAATTTAATTCGTTTTATTTGTATATTTTTTTTATTTTAAACACCATTTTGAAACAAACCGTGTCTTTGAAAAATTTTAGTTTATTAACACATGTTTCTTGACTTTTAATAAAATTTTCGAAACATAAAGTTTAATTCTTCAAGATCAACAATACTTAAAATATTAACAAAATAAATTTACTTGCAATACTGTTCAATTGGTTTGTATTGATATAAAATACTACGTTTCAACCAAACTTTGGTTGAAACGTAATATTTTATATCAATAAAAACCAATTGAACAGTATTGCAAGTACTTAATTTTATTTTGTTAATATATCTATTACTGTTGGTTGAGAATATTATTAATAATAAAATATATTTTTGATTATATTTTTCCTATTGTTATGTCTATGTTTTGTTTACATATATTATTTTACATCCTATTGATTGTTAACTGATTTACTATTAGTTATTTTTTACCACTGTAGTGAAACTATCAATGCCCTTTTAGGCTTTTCCACTTCTTGCTTAGGGGCCTAAAATTCCTAGCTACATTACTGTGTAACCGGTAGAACCTGCAAACCAGCAATTTCGGGTTTCATTAAAAAAACACACAAAACACGCTTTTTACTCTATAACAACGTAATACGATTTCGGTAGACTTTATAATATGAAAATCGGGCAGTTTAACATTTTTTATTTGTAGCATATTTTGTAATATATTTATTGTGGACTACTTATAAAAAATCCGCTTGGTGTAGCACTATAATATAACGAAACTGCACTGACCGCTGTTTTTACTATTATTTTATGTTTTGTTTTGTGTACCGCTTTTCATCTGCCATTAGTACCCAAGGTATGTGGTATTTTTTTATAATTTGCAATATTTTATACCCAAGCTTCTTTGCTTATGTAATACAATTTACAAAATAGTGCCGCTATTGAACAAAAAAACCGAACGACTGTGAGTTAGACTAGCGCGCCTAGGGTTCCGTACCATCAGGCATATTATTTACCCTTGAAGTTTGAAAGCTACAGCTGCTGGAAACATTGTAATAGTTTTCTTGTAAATTATACATACATATTTAACACCACTAGTTTTTTTTTCGAAATTTTAGTTGTACTAATTTTGGCTATAGAGAGGAAATAATTTTTCGAAATGCGCTTCGGGATAAACTATGTATCATACAATTCCGAAAAAAAATTGTTTTTAGAATTCTTAAGAAAATCTCCTTTAAGTGAAACCCCACATGACTGATTACAAAGATTTTTTTTGGAGCCAAACATTCCCCCCTCGATTTTCGAGAAAATATTTTTTTTAGGTTCTGGCTATGAGAATATAATATGCTTTAACACTGTGCCAAATTTTAGCTTAATAAGTCCAGGATAATTTGATTGTGAAAGACATACAAACGGCCAATCGGAGGAATCTATAAAAGTTTTTTTTTCCTTTTGAGGTACGGAACCTTAAAAACGCCAAAATCAGTCATACACTGTCTCTGTTGTCAACAAGACTGTGGCGACAGTTGCAGTTACGCGTACAAATACGTGTTTGCACTGTTTTAAATGCACACAACAGTCATATTTTTCTTACGAAGAACAGAGTATATGCTTTTTTTAGTAAGTTGTATTACTTTGTTGCTTAGCTGAAGTCATGGACATATAGCTTATTGACTGTGCATTTATCGTTTCAGTGATTCTTATGTGTTATGGAACATAGAATATGTTAACTTATAGGTTATGTTTATGTGGGAGATCAGAAAAAGACAGAGCAACTTTACCGTCCTTTTCTATTTCATAAACAGAAACAGGCGCAGTCTATATGTTAAGTGTCTGTGACTGAGGCTGTTTATTCTGTTTAACATAGTATAATAAAAAAAGTGTACAGATTTTCAAATTAATTGTGCGTAGGATGAGATGGAAACCCTTCGTCACGCGTCGGCCCGTGAGAAAGCCAGTTTAGCCAATCAACTCGCACAAAATGAGGAAGATTTGCGTCGTTTGCGCGATCGCTGTGCCGTTTTGGAACGTCGCTGTTCGAACACCGAAAATGAAGCGAACGCGACATCAGACGATCGCGTTCAGATTTTGATAGCGGAACGCCATCTTTTGGAGCAACGGTTAGAGGAAGCTCACGTTCATTTGACGGAAATAAAAACGAGTTGGTGCGAGAAAATAACGTCTCTGGAGACGCAGGTGGGAAGGTTGAGTCGACAGGCGGCCGAAGAAGGGGCGGAGCGTAGACGTGCCGTCAAAGAGAAAGATTCGTTGAGCGAACGAATAAAACAGCTCGAGTTCGAAGTGGAAAAATATCAGCATGAAATAGCGACTAGAGACGTTAAGATTAACAGGCTTATAGCTGAAGTCGACGAACTGTCGACGGAATTAAGAGACATGCGAGCTGAATCCGAAGAGGAGGTTACGTTTTTACGAAAGCAAATTGTGAGTTAATAAAATTGAACGGAGAAGTTTTATTTAAAATTACGCATATGTGCTTACACATTTGAAAATATTTCACTAAAGTTCGCATGCAAAGGGCTAAGTGTTTATTGTTCCTATGAATAATTGAAGCTGTCAGATTACATACAGACATGACCGGAAATATCTTCTTCCTTTATTGATAATTTCGTCAAGGGGTACGATAGACTTGATTGAAATCTATCAAAAATTATTAAACATAAAAAAATATTATTTTTGAATCAACAACATATATCTGCAAAATTTGAATACTCACGTTATTACAAAAATAATAACAATGAAATCTACTTAAGCCGTTATGAATTTCCAATTTATCCAGATTATCTTGGCTGTTCATAAAAAATATCTGTTGACACTAGTTGAGACATGATAAAAGTCATATTGAATACAAAATACCAGACATTCATGTACAGATCAGTTATGTGTAATCTGATAATGTGTAAACTCACAGCTTCGACTGTGTAATACACAGGCTGTTTTGTGTGATTGAAATTTAACACTAAGTGATAAATTTTTGTTATTGATTTTCAAATTTTTGAGCACTTATTTTTTTTTTTGTACCAAGGCATGCTAAAACCTCGGTATAAATGTTCCCATTAATTTATTAATTTTTGCATTCAGTATATATTATATTTTTTATCACGTGATATATCGTTTTCCAGTTTTCTTTTTTTTAACAAATGAATGGCAGTTCCCACCTGTATATTTGTGATAAAAAATTATTCCACCGATTTACCATTTTTTTAATGTCAAAATTTAAATTGTTGTTCTAGGAGACGAATTATTATTATTTTATTTTTTTTGATAAAATTTTATTATTTTAAAATACGGGCGTTTAAGGTGAGACCGTGACTTTCATAGGTATTATGATTTTGTCAGTCAAATGTGTTCTTTTTTAAATTGCACTATAATAAATTATTGATATTGATTTAAATTACTTGTGTTATTTTTTATGTTTATTTATTATATTTTGTTCCTTTATTAGAATAAATGTTTTCTTACGTTTGTTGTCATTTTTTTATTGTTTTGTTTATTTCCTTTTTTCCTAAAATGATACACATTGGCTATCAAAGTATGGAGGCTATATCTTGTTTTTAATTTTAGTCTATTGTGGCTAGTTTACTTTTTTTTATAATTTACGATCAGAAATTATTGTTGCTGACTCATGTTCTACATATGTATTTTGATTTTTTTGTTTCATTTTTTATCACTTTATAATCAAACAGTTACTGATAATGTAACACTTGAGTATTTATCATATTTGAATTAATTATACGTTCGTATAATGCAAGTTTATGATTAGCATGTACATAATAAATATGCATGGCGTTAGGATCTTAGTGACTTAGCAGGTGAATCCTGAAATATTTTTTAGAAATGTTTATAATAGAAGAGTATTACCTAAAATACACATTAATGATTACGTAAGGAGTGTTAGTCCAGTTTTTTGCGCGCGAAATAACAGGAAAATATAGTGATAATTGCGGTAGCAATTCCGTCATTGTTCAACAACAAGACGGACTAGAAAGAGACATACATGTACCGCGTTTATTGCATTCTCTTTTCTATCAGTTTGTATATTTGCAATAGTACATATCTTGACCTCACTGAAAATACATCGTAACCGTAATTAATACAACAACCGCCATATTTGTGCTAATTTGAAAAAAGATGACTGTCGCTACAGTCTATAATTTTCAGATAGTTTCTTTGTAATAATCCGTCGAAATAAATCTAATTTGATGCAGTTGTGTAATGAATTGTAGTATTCAGTTGATTTTATTTAAATCAACCACATCCCGAGGCTATCACATACAGAGGTGACCTCGTTCTGTTGGATAGTAGTGGGGGGATGACGTTATCCATCAGACTGTCAATTGATATTGTGTGGTTGATAAAAATATGAATGGTCTGCCAGCTGACGTTATTCATGGAATGAGGTAGCCTGTGTTCTTCTAATAACTTTGACCAAATCCTAGCTTAGGAGTGACTTTAACAACGTATTTTGGAAGATAATTCGTATATTAGATGATGGTTGAAGACAAAGTCTTCATATGTCGTAGATATCAAAATAAAGACGCAATATTTATTTTGATTCACCACACGAAGATTTCGTTTCGACCACCATTCCGAATCACAGCCCTACAAAGAAATTGCAGTCAAAATTATTATAAAATAATTTTCTGTCCAATTTCGTAACATTCTATATATTTTATAAACAAAATATACAAATGTTATCTTTTATACAAGTACAAATTTAAAACTTCATTTTACTGTAAAAAAATTAATTATTCGGAATAATGCGTTGCTGATTAGTGTTCATAAATTTTAAATGCTAATTAGTGATACATATTTATTTAAAAACATTGCTATCAGTTGACACATAATTGGAGCGAATTAATTTTAGGTGGACCCCGAACAGAAAATTGTTTATACTATGTTCGCACGTTTCATTTTAAATATTCGGGTAAACCCCAATCCCCACCAGTTAATATCACGCCTGTATGATTTACTTAAATTTTATATCACTTTCAAATTTTGTCCTTACCAATCAGATATCCGGATTGAAAACGAAGTGATTATTATGGAAGACTGAATATGAGGTAAATTTTTTAATGAACAATTTTTAAAAACGGTTATTTACTCGGGTAAAATGTCCCATCAAACTATTTTAGCTTTATTTTCAGTCAGAAATGTATCATTTAATAAATACGAGTTTTTGAAAACTACAGTTCTGGAATCGGTAAACAAAACTAGTGTATTTTATTTTAAAAATATGTTGTTAGCTTTTGTTTTCTTTAAATATATTTATTAAATCTTTTATAGGTATTTAATATCATAGTTAAATTTTATAGGAAACGTCAAGCGATCAAGTAAAAGAATTAAAACAATTGCTGGCCGATGCAGAACTTCGAGGAGACGAAGCGAGTACTGAATGCAGCCGTGCTGTTGCTAGCATTGAAGCAGAGCGTAACAATAGCCAGCGCTTGACTATCGAATTAGAAGAGCTGAGAGGAGAACTTGATTCGGAAAGAACTCGGTGCAATGAACTGTACACTTCTTTTGACAAGTAGGCATCTTGCAAAGAATTTTATTTGTTTTTAAGACGAAACGTATTGAAGAATAACAGCAAAACATCCAAAATGTTGAATCTTTAAATTTTTATTTTAAACAAACTCGCCTTGCAGCTTTATTTAAAACTGAATATTTTTGTTATAGTTTTATTATCCTTTTTTAGAGAGCGAAGTGAGAAAGATATTACGTTGTTAAGGAATGCCCAAGTGTCACAGGAAATCGAACTAGCTCGACAGAAGATAGCCAGTCAGGAATTAGAACTGAATGAAATGCACGCTAAGCTTAATGAATTAGAAATAATGGTTGCAAGTAAAGGTGCCGAACTGAAAAAGAGCAATTCACAAGTTTCAGAGTTGCAATCAAATATTTTTAAACTCGAAGAAGACGTGCTAGAAAAGGATAAGGTGTGTTTTAAACTCGGCATAATAAATGTTTTATTAGAAAAAGGATATTTGCATCGAGACCAAAAGAACTTAGTAAAGTTTTACAAGTTACGGCAAATCGTGCCATCTTTTGAGTATTTCTAAAATTTCTTGTTTCAGAACATAAAAATTTTACAACAACGGATTTCCGGCATGAAAAAAACATTGCAGCGAGAGTTACGCAGTCCTGGTCAAATAACTGAACATGATTTAAATTTTGAAAATGAACAATCGGCAGCAGCAGTTTTAACACCAAGTCAGAACACCACTAAACAGTTACAAATCACGCCGTCTTCGTCAAAAGTCAAAGAAGAAGACGACATTAATTTTAAATATTTAAAACATGTAATTATAAAATTTCTAACGAGCCGAGAGTATGAAGCGAAACATTTAACGCGAGCGGTTGCAACTTTATTAAAATTTTCTCCGGATGAGGAAAAGTTGTTACAAGAAACGTTAGAATGGAAAATGTCTTGGTTTGGTTCCAGGCCTAAGTTGGGAAATGGACAGACAGCCAAGACAATTCCTCCTAGCTGATATTTATTTTAATTGAACAAATATAATGCTTACAGTAGAATCTCTATGAATTGGTTAAGATTTTTTTAAGATCGTTGTAAAACAAAGTCACGCATTTTATCCAGATCAGTATTAAATCATCATTTTTTAAATGTTCCTAATCTATTTATCAGTTCATTCGATTGTTTTCAAAAACTTCTGTTTTATAAAATAAGACACGGTTAAAATGAAAGAAGTAAAACCATAAATAGCACAATTCATTTCTTTCCTCTTAACCGTTATTTTGCTCCTCAGCTTGGGAATTTAATCATTCGCAGAGATTTTATTGTATTTTTTTAAGAAAAACCTAAAGAGAGTGTGAAAACATTTTGTATAACATTTAAAAAAGTATAAAAATAATGACTGACTGTTCTGAAATTAAAGTGCTTATATACAGTTTAATTTTGTTCGAAATTGCAGTTTCTAATTATTCAAAGAGCACACAAAACAGTGGCGTAGCACAAGTTAGAACTACGCGCCTTCGTCAAAAATTAGTATTAAAGCCCTTTCCATTTCGAAACAAAGTTGTTTTACATACTTAAATAATTAACATTTAAGCATTGTTTTTGTCATATTTGTTTTATCTGATCTTCACTCCGGTGCACTACGGGAATTACTTCGAAAGGTATCTTTGTGTTCAGTCGAATTATGAAACTGATTATTTTTTTGCAGCTAAATTCACAGTTAAACTGTGTTTTGTGTATATTTTTTTAAATCTAAGTAAAGGGACTTATTACAATCGGTCATGCTGCACATTTTAGCTCCGAATGGCACACTATTTATGTGATATTTTTTGCACAACCAATCAATTCTAGTACATAAATCTGTCGCATTAAACGGCCGTTGAACTTTTGGCATTGGCAAAATCTCCAGTTTAATTTTTGTTAAAATAAACTATTTTGCCGAAAATGCAATTTTTTGGTCAAGCTGAAGTCGGTCATTCGGTTGGATTCTACTCATTATATATATATATTATATATGTATATATATATTATTGTGCAACCTAATTGATTGTAAACAGACTCCTGAAATGTTCTGTCTGTAGTTAAGTAATAATGAAGTTTCGGTAAACTGGCCATCGCCCATCATGCTAGTCATGTACAGTGAACTATGAAATTGCTAGTCACTTTAAAATCATTCAAAACTGCAAAAATAATATAAAAATATTTAATAAGAAATTTAATGACGGTTATGCACGAAAGTTTTTTTTTTTTATTTTCTTGTGATAATTCTGATCATCGTCTCTTGACGATTGTAACATTATTAACAAAACGCGTAGCGAATTTTCAGTATTGCTTAGCATCATCATTGATTATAGTAATTTTTAGTTTTTTTTTTTTTGAAAAACCATAAATTATGTTTCCTCAAAATCGTTGATGTATAAAGTTAACGACCTTAACCAATATGAGTGTAAAAGTAAGAATTAAATTGCGTTGATAATTTAAAAAAGTAAGAAACGATGGCATGAATATAGTCGTGTAGAAGTGTAGAACGTGAAAAAATTTGATGCCTTGAATGTTAAAAAGAATTCTAAATATTCGAATTTTCGAACTGTTTAAAAAATATTTACGGTGAAAAATTAAAAGAGTTAAATGTAATTTATGTCTAAATGGGAAAAACAACTCCAGTAAGTAAGAAAAGCGTTACCAACTTTATAAAAGTAATCTTTCTGATAGTCAGTGTGCTGAAACTGTTTACTATGAATATTTTAGTTTTTAAATAATTTATTATCGTTAGTTCATAAGCAGTATTTTATGCGGAACAATAATTTACATTAAAAATGGGGTATTTCACCATAACTTTGTCCTCAATATTGGACAGTCAACGTTATTTTTTTGTTTATTTGAAAATCATATTTAACACGCTTTCATTTGTTTCATAATTGCAACTAATATTTTAACACTAATGGCTGTTTATTTATTACAATGGAGGATAATAACCGCTAGAGCTTCACTTGTAAAGCAGTTTTATGGTACGACGTACATATTTTTTAAATTTTGAAAGACGTTGAAATGTTCATATAGACCCGGAATTAACAAAAAAGAAAAAAAAAACGTTTATTCAGTATCTATCAACAGTATTATAAGAACTGATGCTTAGTGATCTTATAATATAATCAATAGTTTCACTTCTGTCGGAACCTTAGAACTGTTCGTGACTTTTCATCATGTTCTTGTGGTTGTGCGCTACTACTGTATTGCACTACACATTGAGATGCGCAAAGAGATCGGCGCAAAAGACAAACGCAGTGAAACTTCTGGTTATAATGTGGTGACTTAAGCATTTATTTCTTTTGTAAGCTAGTGACTTGTGAGGCTCTTAAAATAATTCTTCTATATTTTGTTTACGTTCAAGTTTTTATCTTTATAAAATGGCGTACGCTCTTTCATGAAAACATTGTGTTGCGGCAGTGTTCTGTAGCTTCAAATAGCCAAAGTAAACTAAAAGACAACGCTATGGAACAAAATACCAAACTGGGTTTGAATTTTGTAATGTCACGGTGTAGTGTACATTATCATGTCTGCCACTTGAGTTATGAGAGTACAAATCGAAATATAAACTTTATTTAACTCGAATTAGTGATGGCTTCTGCAGGTGACTTTTTCGATTTAATTTTACCTTTATAACCTATTGTTACTTGCAGCGACTAGCGCATGGAATTACAACCTCTATATCTCAAACTGGTTCATATTCATGTAATGATTTCTGTAAGTCGTCTACATTGGCATGATACCGTTACAATATGAAATTCTGTTACAGATGTATGCCCGGCTAAAAAGATGCAGTTTATAAAAATGATATTTTATTAATTAATAGTACGTAAGTAATAGCATAAGCTTTGTTCGTTGTGTCTTCAGAGCGACTTTGTACTGATGGAAGGTCAGTTTGGTGCAGAGCATAGGAGTCTCGAAGTTTTGGAGATCCCAATTACCAGTGATTTTGCACATTCACAGTCGCGAGTGGATGAAAAATGTGTAACTAGGCCAAGAGACTTAAGCTGCACCTACATTGGATCTGTATTTCTCCCGATCAGATGTCGGTCGACAAAATCAAACTCCAAGATTATACTGTAGATGAATTGGAAAGGAAAGTTCGATATGACAAGAAACGATGACAGCCATTAACGACCGACGGGTTAGCCTATTAAACTTGTCTATTTCCATCCAGATGGCACAAAATGACGGGGAAAATTGACTAGAGACGAGCGTTGTAGAATATAGTCATGCAGTGGTAGTTCTTGAATTTATCTGGGTTATTTCTCATAGGTTAACAAATTAAAAAAAAATAATCCTTCAGATCTCATTTCATTTAGCTGATATATTTGTTCTACGTCTCTTATGCTGGGTTGCAGAAAGGATTGTCAAGTAGTTTGATTTGATGATGACCTTAGATTGTGAACACACATTTTTCTCCATAAGAAAAGCATTGCAGAGTTTTAATTCGATTCTGTTTGAAAAATAATTGATCGATTGATGAAATGATATTTTTTCTAAACTGTGTATACGTGTATTTAACATAGTTTTTTTGCATAATTTTTACTTCGAAACGACATTTTTCTACGCACTTTAATAAAAAATTGACTTGAAAACGAACTTTTTCTCTGTAGATCAAGCATTTGTTTTTTGTGTGAATACAGTCTAATGCTGTACATGACAGGGAGTTTAATTACGGCATTAGACTGCTCTTGCCTATATGAAAACTGTAATAATTATATTATTGCAATCTAAGGTCATTGTCAAATCAAATTATTTGACAATCCATTCTGTAACCCAGCATCAGTAATGAACACGTTCTTTTCGGACAGAAGCCAAAATAAAAAATCGACGTCAAAGTCACTGATGATACCCCCCCAAAACACAATTGTAACTGCTTCCCGATCGACACCAGTGTAAGCACTCATAACGGACGACATTGGAACACATGATTGAATCGAATCGGGAGAAATATGGATCCAATGTAGGTGTAGCCTTACTCTTATAAATAGAGACAACAAACAAAGCTATTGGCGTGTTTTATAGAGATATGGAGACTGCAATATTATCTCCATTTTAATAGGTGTGCACGCCTTTGGTATTAAGAAAACTTAATTAATATATATTTATTACATTTTAGATACATTATTGTAATATTTAAATACATACTCAACTTCATAAAAAATAATTCCAAAATACATTCCGACATATTGCACTGCCATCTTTTTGTAATTAATTAAACTATTTTTAGATAAAAAAAGAAAGTACCTGCACTAACATTAAAATGTTTTTATTTCACAAGCATGGCATTATTCCTATATATTTTATCAGAAATTATTATTAATTTGCAAATCATTCATCGGTTAACAATTTTATTAGAAAAACGATGAATGCGTGATGTTGCAGATGTAGAATTTAGTAAAATTTGTGCAATAAGTATTGATAAATAAATAATGTTTTACGTTTTATATTTTATAAAAACTAAATTTGGTATAAAAATGAAATTAGCATTTTTGCATAAAAAAGACATTAGATAATTATGTAACAAACACAAAAGCCTATAATTTTTTATTAGATCTGAGAAATCACTAACACTCGAAAAAAAATTATTTTAGAAAGAAAAGCATTATCATCGTTTTGCTTTTTTGGTTTTTAATTTTGTACATGTACTTATTCATTGTCTAAAAGTGGTTTAAATTTCATTTAAAATTTAACACGTCATGGTGTCGGAGATCTGAATGGTTTTGTCAGGATTTGTTTGATTTACTGTTATTAAAAAGCCATATTGTAAAATGAATTTATTTAAAAAAGTTCACCATTTTTTATACCGTATTCCTTTAACACCATTATTTCCTGAATTCTCATAAAACATCGACGATTTTCAAATAAGAATAAATAGTTCATATTTATTAACCAAAGTCAGTTCCAGAATTTACGATGCTCTGTGCAATATTCGCATTGGGGGGCCACTTTTAAAAATGTGATGGAGCATTTATGAGTGAAAATATTCACATTCTCAAATAAACTATACATATAGGAGAGAGAGAGAGATTGCAGATTATAGACGCTCGACAACTGAAGTCATTAACATAATATTGTAACAGCAAAATTAATAATTACTTACAGATTTCCGCTTACCTAGCCTCGTACTGAAATGCTGTTGTTGAAAACCATCCATTTCACGAAAAGATTCACCATATTTACCGAGTTAATAATTTTTCAGACAGTTCACAAGTTTTAGGAATTGTTTATAGGAAGTGAAAGTTATTTTTGTAACAGTTTAAAACACTAATAAACGTATTTAATATTTATTCTAAAAAAGACAACAACTAATCCACCCACACATCAACAAAAATATAAACTATGAATTATTTTACACTTAAAATATAAATAATATATTTATAGTTTTAAGTACCTCACATTAAATTATTTAAAAATATATCTTTAGTCAGTGCAATTTCTATTAAACAAGTCTAAAAAGGAAAAATCACGTACCGAACATTTCTAGTTTTATACAGTTACGCAACAGATCATTTTGCGTATGCCATGAAAACACGAAAAAATATATCTATCCCTGTCAATGAACTAGAAATAAAGAAAGATGGATAATTTTGATTAGCTAATATCATAATGCTGCAGGCATTCATAATATACAATACGAAAAAGAAGGGTTTTATACAATCCAATAGGAAAAAAAATAATCTCTTTAATTTTTTTGTTAAAATAGATCATATTTCTTCTGGTCACAGAGCCGTTTCATGGCTTTTAGTGTTGTAGATTTTCTAAATTGGCTAGATAATTAACAGCGTCACAAATTACAGTCCTGTAAAAGTAAGCCTCCCTGAGGCTCTCATTGGTAGCTGCATGAATAGGATTTCCGATATGTTCTGTGTTCATTTTTTAAAATTTATTCAGTTCAAGCCTGTTTACAAACTCTTTTTTTGACAAATACGAAAACAATTTTATCTCGCTTATCAAAATAACGTCATCAACTTAGCCAATTTGCTTTATCGGTATTTAATTAGCTGAGTCGACTTCAGTACCAACATATTTGAGCTGATAAATAAAAATTGAATAAAATTCAGCATGTTTATTTGAAATTTTTTTCACAAATTCAATTGTCTGGCAAGATAGATAAAAACATTTATAAAAATATCAGTTCATTAAAAAAGTATAGGTTTAAATTTGTACAAACAAATAAAATAAAATCTTATAGAGTTTAGGAATGTTTCAATTTTTTATAATCTCAATTTTCCTGCTGTAATATCGGCGAAAACTTGTTGGGTAAGCGGTTCATATACACCGGCCGAACTCAAATAAAATAATTTGTCACTAATTTTCGATGGATCAAATCCATCTTTTTGTAGATCGTTTTTCTTCAATTTGTATGTTCCGGTCATATCTATATTTCTTAATATTCTAACAAATTGGGGCCTTGCATATATTGGCAATTCTTTGCGAACTCCTTCAGCCAAAACCTTTAAATCTAAAGTTCCGTTTTGATCTAAAATAGCTGTCATACCGGCTCGACCTTCAAGACCCGCTACCTCGACGCCATATACAACGGCGTCTTTATAATCAATAACATTGCTCACGACCGCTTCCACTTCGCTAGTTGAAACGTTTTCGCCTTTCCAGCGGAAAGTATCGCCAGTGCGATCTTTGAAAAATAAGTTTCCAAACTCATCCGCTACAAGTATATCGCCTGACAATAAAGAAACAGAAATTTAAAAACAGTTGAAATCTAGTCAATTAAAAATAGGGAACAGCACTCAAAGGTATTAGCAGTAAATGATAAATCGCAACTAAACATCGATGTCAAAATCGGTTACAAAACATCGATTATAGTCACAAACATCGACAATTATCGATGTTTGTGAAGTGTCGAGGTAAGTCAACAAAATAATAATAATTCCGAAACACCTAATCATGTTTATTTAATTAAAATATAGTGCCAAACCTGATAAAAATGCGCAGTCGCCCTTTTTAAAAACGTCTCTGACTATCTTCTTTTCGGAAGCTTTCTGGTCAACATATCCATGGAATGCGCGAGATGGATCATTAGGCAATATTTTTCCAATAAAGACTCCTGGTTCATTGGGTTTACAGTTCTGGCAAAGACCATCAGGTCCACGAATTGGTTCACCCTCTTCATCAACTCTTATAATCGCAATTGGATAAAATGATGGAATTATTCTTGATACAAATCCAATTGCACCAACTGTATTGTCAACATTTACTGCAAAAAAAAAATGTGTAATAGTACTTGCTCCTGCTATCCCATGTGCAAGGTGACCTTAAAAGCCTATAATTTGATAAAATACGTACTGATATTCGCGTTTCCTTCAGTCGCTCCATAAAATTCCGCAACTTTTGGTATATTAAATCGTTCAACAAACACCTCCCATATTTGAGGCCTTAATCCATTTCCAAATATTATTCTAACTTTGTGCATCCTATCTTCCGGTTTTGGAGGTACAGCTAATATGTATCGACACATTTCACCAATATACTGTGCTACAGTGCATTCGTATTTCCTACAGTCGTCAAAATACGCGGAAGCTGAGAATTTCTTTCTTATGACGACTGTGCAGCCGAACAATATTGCCTGACCAACGTTAAGACATCCGCCGGCCGTATGGTATAACGGCAGTGGATCGTAAAGTCTGTCGTCGGGAGTAAAACCATTTACGTGATGAACACCGGCTGCCATAAAAACATATCTAGAATGAAATTTAAAATAAATATAAATTGTAATCAGTGCCGTATCTAAAAGTCTTCACGAAGTAGATATAGATACGAGAATGTCAAACGTAATGTTTAAAAAGTAATGTTTAAAATGTAGAGTGCGCTACTGTACACGGAGTACTCGCTCCACCAATCATCACTGGTTAAACAGGTACGCCCAGGTGACGTTCACCAATTATTATCATTGAGTAAACGGGTACATCCACCAATAATCAGGTTCAGTGTACGGAAAAATCATGAAAAAGCCTATGTCGCTTGAACTCCTTAAATATCCATACTCTGGCCATTTTTTTAAGATTTTCCACTAGGTGGCCAAACGAAGGATACCCCCCCCCCCTCTACCGTACATAATTGAGTTGAAAAACATTATAGGAAACAAGTTATTTTTACAACAATATATATACGCGTAAGTCAGGAAAATTAATTTTTTAATGTCATTACAAGTTAGCACTTGAGATATCAGTTGAAAAACAATGTTTTCATAGCAATTATATGCATTCAAAACAGTGTTTTAATTTCTCTTCTATAGCCGCTGATTTTTCCGCGAACTGATAAAACACCTCTTCGTGGCTTGAATGAAATTGAATTTGCGCGCTTTTTCATTGTCACCTGCGCTGCCGACTACCGAATTTCCACGTGGTTACTACGTGGCCATTTGGCCAATTAAGTATTTACTTAAAAAATGACCTGTCCATACTCCGTAACATCCTCTCATATCATAAAATTTATACACAGAACTATTATTACAGAACTGTTAGAAAAATATAAAACATTTCTACTTTTTCGTAGTCGGGTTTTAGTTTTCTAAGCTGTAATGTTTTTAAGGAGAATGCCCACAATTGAAACTTACTTTGAATTGGTAATTATGGCTGCTTTAGGTAAACCAGTTGTTCCCGAAGTATATATATAAACGAGATGATCATTGTATCCTACAGTTTCTGTTACAACAGGCGCGGTTCCTTGTGCATCGTTTAACAGTTCGGTCAGGTTTCGTTCTTTTAATTCTGTACTCGTTTCTTTTTCCGGATCACACAACTGATACAAGGCAATTGACGAATCTAAGTTCGGTGATACTTCTATCATAGCGTTCAATAGTTCAGGACTGAATATAATAGCTTTGCAGTGAACTACATTGAACGAATGTAATAACGCAGTCATTCGAAGATTGGTATTGATAAGTGGAGTGATAACTCCTAATTTTGAAAGCCCTAACCAGATGCACACATATTCTGGTCTATTTTCCATGAATAAAGCTACTTTATCACCTTTTCTGTAGCCGTGACTTTTGAAAATGTTTGCTATTTTATTACTGTATTCTTCCACCTAAAACAAAAAGTTAGCATAAAGCATATCCATTGAAAAAATTTAAAGAATTGATAAAAAAATTTCAAATTTTTCACTAATTGTGCAATAAATTATTGTTAAGCACGCAATATGCACTTATGCAATTATTTTCAAATTATTTTACCTGTGCAAAAGTCCATTCTCTTCCATCGCTGATAAAGCAAGGTTTGTTTGGATGATTAGATACATTTTGTCGAAAGATGTCTGCCAAAATAAGATCCTTCTTTTCGTAGTTACGGATTTGAAGTTTCAGTTTGATAAATTTGTACAAAGCTCTGCAAAAAAAGTAATGTTTTTAATAAAGAAACTTGCAGTTGGTATATTTTTTTAATTTCTCTAGGAAGCAAAATTAACATAAACGGCAAATAAGTTTCATATCAATTAAAAAGATTTTAAAATCGACAATATTTTTCTCAAAAATTTACGCAAACATATTTTTTGTATTATCTATATAAAAATGTTAAGCTGTAATGAAGTATTTTTTTAATGCATAGTTATACATTTTGGCGCAGTAAAACAGCGCTTTGCATTTGCTGAATTTAGAAACTCTCCGACTATATGGCCAAGCACAGAACCATACCGACGTGTAGATTTCTGCAGTTTAACTTATATTTATTGTGCTACTTTGTTATATAGGTACTAGATGGCCACGTAATGTGAACAGATATTCATAGTCATACGGCTTCTAAACTCAGCAAATTGTAAAGCGCTATTTTACTGCGCCAAAATGTATAAAAATGCACGGAAAAACATGAAAAATTTACGTCTAAAATAAAAAAAAATATTATCAAATGTCTGGATTGAATATATATTTAGTTTCTTTGACGTGAGGAAGATTATGAAATTTTACTGACAATATTTTGTTGTCTGTTGCTCCACACAACAAATATACGAGTACATCTAACAGCTGTATCTTTCTTTACACAGTTGAATAAACAGTATGCGGGTCACAAAAAAAAACAACAATTGAATGTAAAACACTGACATTTAATGAAATTAAAAACCTGAAAATGATAAGTACAAGTATTGCCTAAAATCATCTCAAAAGGCTTAAAGGCATCTTAAATCATATTCACCGAGCAAAGACAACCCCTGGCACTCCCATCCTTTCAGCCCAATTTTCTTCAACTAAGTTAAATTATTACTTTCGTTTGCAACAATTTTAATGTTAGTACAAAAACATTATAATAATAAGTGGGCAATTTTTATCCCGCCCAGGCATCATAAAAAATTAAAATGATTTGCAAGCAAACTAAATAATAGGCAATAGCTAGAGGTTCCAATAAAACTTTATTTTTGCTTATTGATTAATATTTTCTATCGCCTTACTTATTGAGAGACCCTACTAGCATTATTGATAAGGAATGGAAACTTCTATTCACTGATCGGATGTCTACGTTTTAATGTATTATGTAACTGATAGGTAATAATAATAACATTAAGTAAATATTATGATAGCCTTTGGGCATAGCACTTTTTATTTGAATGACCTCAAAAACACGGAATACGGAATTAAAAGCGTTGTTAGAAAGCGACGAAGGTTCAACGAACAACCACGATACATAAAACAGTCTTTTAAAATTTATGTACACCATTCAATGAAAATGCAACTTAGTGATTTTTTAACGGTGAAATTTATAGTTTAAAAAATACGTATCGCATACTTTTGATTTTCAGATAAAATGATTTTATTTTTGTTACATGTATCGGAATTTATTACTGCTTTTATGTTTTTGTACGGTAAAATTACCTCATTAACATAAGCAATAAAATAGTCACAGTTTCGAACACTTAAATTAAAATTCAAAATTATACATTTAGCGGAACGACATTTTTTATCACCACGGTGTGTATTTGACTTTATAACATAACGTACTAGAAATTGATTGTTTTCTCTTCGAGAAACAAACGGAAAGCATATATTTAAAATCATTTAACTTTTAAATATTACAAATTTAAAGAAATTAGGAGATGACTCAAAGTATACTATTGTGATAATTAAATGAAATGAATTGTGTATCCTCAAAAACTTTTGTATCGATTCAATTATTATAATATATATCGATTGGATTAAATTATCTACATAATAGGACTCTTATTAATAACGAAAATAAATTTTATAAAGTATGTTTACAAATAATTAATTATTTAACCCTTTCATTATCATTAGTTTATCAGAAAAATGTAGCTCTACTCGGATACGGGGGGAAATGGAAATTCGATTTGGTTCAAGAGTAAAGAGATCTATCTGACGCACCGTTCAAAGGATCAAACCCAATTTTAAACATTCGTTACGAACTTAGGAAGTTTAAAAATAAAAAAAATACAAAATTAAAAATGAAAACATTTACAATAAAATTAATACTCCTCGTGAGTAATGTTATGCATAATTTATTTAATACATGGAAAATTTTATTGCCGCGGCGTCTAGAACTTGTTTATAAAGAACACATATTCTGTGTTAATACTGAGATTCTAGTTTTTATAAAGGGACGGTGAATTTAAAATGATGCGTTTAAAACAAACTTTATGTAGAATTTTTTCTTGTGACATAGGTATACCAATGTGTATTTGATATATTTTCATGAGCGAAAATGCTTTTCTGTTAGATCGATCGTGTAAATCATGTTGTATGTACTACATTATAGATGCTCGACGAGAAAGGTCACATTAGCGTCTATTTTTAAATAATCATTAAACTTTTCAAAAGCATTTATAATTTTTTTTATGTCGAACCTTAGAATACTTTACGAAACATAAAATGAATATAATGTGGGTTTTTGATCATACAATAGAAACCGTAATGACTTAGCGTGAACTATTGAATTTTTGAATTGGTTATTTAAACAATGAAATATCGATAGATGTCAAAAGTCGCATAGTTTTATGCATGGTAGTATTTGTACTCTTGAATGAAAGCATATAATATTGTGGATTTCGTAGCATACTAATTTCATTTATTAATTAGGATCAAATCTTCAATTTCAAATCATTTCCACATAACCATATCGATTTGGATTTATTATGTCTCCAATCTGATGATGGAGATAAAAGTGCGGTGATGGTGAACAACCTATAGCTCTATATAATCAGATATACTCATTAATTTGTTTAGCTTGATAAAAAGTTTTCACATATATTCTTTCCTTTTTAGTTAATTTTGAAAATAACTTGTTGAGTTTTAACAGGCATTGTCACTCGCATACGACTCTGAAGTTTGAACATGTAAATGTAGGGCTATGTATATCACAGAATAAAACAATATTACCTATTTCGTGCCTAATTGGATACGCTAGGTTTTGTAAGTCGTGAATACTATTTTCAAAAATATCTTTCCCATCCCTTCATTCCAGCTTGAGCCAAAAATATGGCACTTCAGATTCTATTTACATATAGTTTCATCATAGAAAAAATATACTAGGTACACGAAAAAACGATACAAAGAATTTTAGAAATTCTGGATTTTTTTGGATGGAAATTTGTTTGCAAAGAATTAATAATAATTATCACAACATATTATCAAGGTTAAACAAAATATGATTTTAAAATGCTAAGATTCTTTAAAGAAAAAGTTTTCAATCTTCCGTAACCAAAATACTACATTTTTCAATAAGAAAAAATAAAAAAAAAGTTTTCATGTTCTGGGAAGAAATTCAATAATTCCTTGCTCACTGTCGAAGATTGACGAGACTGAAGAATGCCAGCGTAATAAGATGCACTCTCATTTACAGACAAGGAGCAATATCTCGAAAGTAAGATTTCTTTCGTAAGCCGTGTATAAATAATAAAGTGTGCATGTATCGCGGGGTTGAAGTAACACATATAAACAATATATACATTGTTAGCGGAAAGGATTATGCATAACCCAGATACCTAAAAGATATACGTCGGATATTTCCTGCTCTTATTCCGACTCTCACATCAGACTGAAAATACCAAGTTACCTACATGCGTATATTTTACGTAATTCACAAAAACCCAGAGTCCGTTTGACATCCATGTTATATAAATAAATAAAAAAATAAATAAAAAGAAGCTTTACTTCATATATATAATAATGGTCACACAAAAAGGAATGCGTTGCCTCAAATTTGCGGTTGGAAAATGCGCGGTCGAAAAGATAACTAATACTATTATTATGCATCATCGTCCATTCTTCTTTTAATAATTAATTTCATTTAAATAAATTTCAGAAAAGACAATAAGCAATCTTCAGCATTATTTACTTATAAATATATGCAAGAATTAATTTCAACCTTATAAAGTTACAATACATAAATGTGTTATTATATTTAAAATATACAAAATAATACATTTTTGATAAATACTCGCCGTCTTTCAATTAGCAAAGTTAATACGTAATTTGCATTGAATAAACAATTAGGCATTGTTGTAACTAGACTCTTGTTAACAATATATCAATGACGTATAAGTTCCTTGCCAGTTGAACAAATGTTCAATGAGCATTATTCACCTGTCCACAGGTATAAAACACATATACAGGATGTTTCATGGCTTCATGTCGTAACTTCGAAATTTTATTTCTGAAGATTTTAAATTAAAAAAAAACGTGAGATACACCCACATAAGCGCATAGGGGAAGTGAAACTTCTTCAGAGTTATGAACTCGTTTTGTCGACGCGTTATCCATTTTGATTTACCAAGATTACACGGATTTCTCACTATTTTAAAAGGTGTACCAGGCTCCGCTTTTTCAATAAAAAATAAAATAGTTATATAAAATCCCAAGCCGAGGATACCTGGAGACGTAGGTTCGGATCCGACGTATTGAATAATAATAATTATTATTATTATTATTTACTGAATACAATGGTGAAATACTCAAAATAGTGAAAATAGTAAAAAGCACTGAATATCGTTAAATGTAAATTTTAAATCAAAATGATCTCATGGATCAAAGATATCAAAGTTGTGTTGTAAAGCCATGGAAGTTGGAACAGCCTGTATATAATACGTGCACAGTATTTAAATATGTAGATAAACAAGAAGTTTATACAAACGTCGAACTTGTAACCTTGATCGACTTAACTGTCTTACAACTAAATGTACTCATTAACTACTAACAAATGAGAACCATTTATAGATTTTTCGAATTTTTAAAAATCGTTATACACATTTTTGTAGTTTGTGAATCCTAGTAGAGGTCGTGGCGGGATCTCAAGATGATTGTGAAGAATTCGTTATAATTTCTACAACATAATTACTTCAATAACATATTTGCTTTTCATGCCTATATAGCGGTACTAAAATGATCCCTTCAGCACTAGTGCTGTAAAGTTTCCTAAAGTAAATGAAACGTAATCGTGCTACCATTTCCATAGTAAATCATAGTCATTACGGATGCAACCGCGTGCGATTATACAACGTGGTCTACTATATTAGAAGTGAACTTTGATCAAATGCCAAATGTCAAAAATTTACTAAAAATGAAGTAAAAGTCATCTATTTTATAGGGAGTACGTGCAAAAAATGCAGAATTTATTTCGAACGTAATGATAGCATAACTCGTGTGACTGTAAAAAATCGTATTTAACATATTGGCACTTACTCGTATAATACCAGTCATTACGCGCTAATATACTTTATACTAATATACTTTATAATAAAACACTCTAGTTCCAAAGTTCCAATACGCAATAAAATATTTATATCTTTTTGCTTGGAAATATTTTCGAATATTATTTGAACAAATATTACTCGGACTTCAAAAGATTTTCCACCCCTCTTTCTATTTTACAAAAACTTGTAATGCTTTAAAAGAACTAGTAGCTGTTTCATTAGAGTAACTGGTAATAAAAAAGTAAATTTCCAATTGGCAATTTTTGTCGACAAAGTTGTTCATCAAGGACGTACCAACCGGTTTGCGTGAATAATTTCTGTAGAGTATTCTCGAGAGAAAAAAGGCAACATTTAACACGATCGATAGTATACTTTATGGTTTGTTTATAATATTTTCTGATTTTTTACTGAATTTACGATAAATTTTGCCACGTTATTAATGCGGATTTTTTATCTAGGTACTGCTCAGCTTCATTAAGGTTTTGGTGGAAGCATGGTATCTACACATACAATACTCTAGTCTAGACTCTAGAACTTAATTTTGATTTTATATAAATATTATAGTGAAAGTTCGATAATAAAATCGGTTCAGTAGTTTTAAAGTTAGAACAAATAAAACTGATAGACAACAATTGTGTAAATAACTAAATCGGACTAGATGGCATGTAAACTACACAGCTATTTCGACAGAACTTACAATTACAGAGAAAACGATTTTATTTATTCAAATTACATTTTTTTACAAATAGCGACGTTTTATGCCTATTGAATTGATAATATTAATACACATTATAGTCTTGGCTCTAACCGTACAAATTTCACTGTTAAAATGAGGATAAAATTTAAACTAACAAATAAACTGAATTGTTTCTACTTTAAATAGGCCTAGGAACAGTAAATCTTTTAAGATTACACAGTCCCACGAGTCAGATATCATTACGCACGGTGTATATACGATATTTTTCACACATGCTTTCTATAAAATAGCTGCTTTTGAGTTCATTTTCAGTATATTTTCAACATTTTTGGCGGTCAATTGTGGAGCAAACGTCACATGCATGTAAAGCAGTTGTTTTTAGGATGTCGGGCAAACAAATATTTGTCGTCAGCTGTTTACGTGTTCTTGCCTTGTTAAAATAAAGAACGCCTTGAAAAGAGAATAACAAAAAGTAAACGCATTTTTGTATTTTCTGATCGACGATAACAAAAATGAAGTGTACTCATCATTCGTCAATAAGCATAATTGTGCCCAAACGAGTTTTTAGAATAAAAATAGACTCGCACAAATTGTCCCTGTTTGTTATTATAGACGCTGAACAATTCAGGTCATAAGCGTGTATGTTACTGTTACAAAAGAGACACTGTACATATGAATAATTTAAAAGTCGCACAGTCACTTTGACGGACAAGTTTACGATAGAAAAGTAGGGCATAGAAAAAAAACAGTATACGCGCTAAAGTACTTTTCGGGAACTTCGTACTACAAAGATTTTATAGTTTTCAAATTTATTTTATAAAACAGAAAGGTTGCTTCAAAATTATACATATTTTTTTAATCTTTAATTAATAAAAATAAAATTGTAAAACAATATCTAACTGTAATTTATTTTTCTGCAGATATTTTGTAAGATACTTACAATTAGACGAAATAGAGCGTTTCCAGAGAATCTGTCTCTTGTCTGTTAACATCGCTCAACAGCATCACTCGAAAATTACTGAATCGATTTTGATGAAACCTCGTGCATTATTAATAATAGATAATGCACAAAGCTAATCTACATTTTTTTATCCGGCTACGATTGGGTTAAGATAGAGTTTTCGTCAAAACCAAAATGAACACGCGTAAATCAATAGAATGTTTTATCATCTTTCTCTCGATTAATATTATCAACTAGAATCATCTTAAGTAACATTATTATTTGCTAATTATTAGCCAAAAAGTACTTGCATTGTAAGCATGTCCAACACAAGGTTGACAGAGTAGAAACTGTCTCGTTCCGTTGAATAATAGTGGGGGTGACGTCATCCGGCGGACCTGTCAAATGAATGCAAGGCGGCGGCTGTTGTTCACATCTTTTAACGGCAGTATAGCTTACAAAATCAAAGAAATCAAACAGAAATAAATAAATACATACTGCCATTAAAGTGTATATAAACAACAGCCATTGCTTTGCAATCATTTGACAGGTCCACCGGATGACGTCATCCCCCAACGGAACGAGGCAACATTTGCTCTACTTGCCTTGGTCCAACAGGAGTTCAGATTATGTAATTTGACAGCTCATCGGTCAAATACCGTTCGGATACATTCGGTCAATATTAATTATCCACTGTTTGCATTTTAGTGTACACGAACCTTTGGTTATCACTATAGCTATTTTCACGTGAATTGTGTGAATATAATGATATATCATTACAGATATATAATAAAGCATAATCTTACTCATTACGGAACGGCAATTTCTTTAATCGTGTAAAATTTTTAACCGCAACGGTTATTCTATTAAAATCTACAGTCCTTCAAGATAATTAGACGATCAATTTTTATACTTTGTACCTACAGTAATCCATTTTTAACCGCAGTTTTTCCAAGCGCGACTGTGTATTATGTTTAGTATAGTATTATAAAAATTAAACAGTGACTTTTAAAAACACAGAAAATTGAATGAACTGCTGTCATTACTCTAGCATAACTGGTAAACTAAATCAAAGACATTTTTTTAATAAAAACCTTTTAAAAAGTTAATGCATTTAGGTATGATAAAATATTACATAATATAATTTTTCGTAAAATTTGACATTAAATTACAAGACCTGTGACCTGTTCTACTACTTTGAAATTTAACTTTTATTTAAACTTTAAAACGGACATCTTTGATTGGTCAATACAAAATGTAAGTGGGTACCTACCTACTTTAAAACTTAAGCAAGAGAGCTGCAACCGAGCTTTAAAAGCATCGTAACACCAATCTGGTAGATTTTGACATAAATTTACTATGTTAATTCAGTACTAGACGCATTTTTGCGTTGAAGGTCGTACCAGTAATCTATTATTTTTTGAATAAATGAATCTAACTTTTATATTAAGAAAAAGAACAAACAACAAATTAAATAAACAATTCAAAAAAAGTAACTTGCTAAAGTTCGTTGAAATTTGTACATGCCAGTATTTAAAATTACAGATGATTGAGTGCAAAGTTGGAAGTGTTAGAAACTGTTTTCTATAGAAAAATGGTTTTTAAATGAAAAGTGGCTTACCTTAAGTCCCTGGGTGCTGTTTTTATAGCTACGTAAAACCATCTATATCCGCCACCAGCTGCTAAATAGGCTACACCGGCTACCAAAACTAATTGTGCCAGATAAATAGCACCCATCATGTACCAAATAGCTGCTGCGAGAGCAACAGCAGCGATTAACACAGCCATAATAACCGCCGATCGTCTTAGCGCACTTCTGACTGAAGGTGAACAACACGACTTACAAGTCTCATTGTCGTTTTCACTTTTCATCGACTGATTCGCGATCAAGCCGTCAGGTGGACGAGCGTCACGATTGTTGTGATCGTTCGCGCCATCCAACGGAACTGTTATATAATCAGCGACGTTTACAGCCATTTTGTTTTGTGCTTCATTATTTTTTGAGTTTCCGTTAACGCGATCGTTGCTGACGCTTCTGTTCAGTTGATTGCTGCTAACGACTTTCACTTCGTTTCGCATTTCGTTTGTTATAATGGCGCTTGTTGTGTAGTGATTTGTTTCGCGATCATTGTAATGGTCGTCAAGTGCTGATTCGATGTCAACGTCTTGCTTATGCTGAAAAAAAAATACGTTTTATAATATTAATCATTTAATTACTTAAGTTATTATGCAATCTGACCGTCTACACAGAGTTAATTACTTTTAAACAGTTTCAATGAAACACTTAAACGGGCCGATTAAAAAAAGCGTCCATTTATAAGTTACATCGCTTAGCCGGGTCGCCAGAATTAAATCCGGATAACTGGAATAGTGTGAGATCTTCCTTATATACAATGTTAAAGAATATACATATATGAGTTTCATCTAAATCGATTCAGTAGTTTCTAACATAATTGCGGCCATAACAATCTCATTTTTAAGTCGTGTTAAAAATTGTGTTTGACCAAAAATTAAAAAAATGTCTAATTAGGTTTTCCATTGAAACTTTTTCTAGTTTTCCTGAAACAATCGAAAGTTCAGCACATGGAATTCCAGACTGGAATTTGGAGTTCCGAATTAAAATTGTCGGAGTTGGAAACTGTGAAAACGTCGACTATTGCGCGTCGAAAGTCGAAAACGTTTCTCATTACTTCATCACATAAATCAATTGATCTATTATTTGATTTGAAAATTCACCAGTTTCCCAACGGTTTGTTAAAAAACGTGAAAATATCGTTTTTAATAATATTTAGAATAATATTAGAAGAACCGGTTTTATTTTTTATGACGAAATCCTAATTTATACGTGTCCGACACAACTGACCGGCTTTTTATTACTATAAATTATGGGTACTCTTATCATTTTACGTTATATTAGCTTACAGAAAAGTAATCCCCATCTTCAGGAACACACGAGGAACCTTGATTAAAAACACTCGCCTTTTCACTCTTCGGAACTTTACAGTATTTATATTGAGACATTTTTGTCTCCGCCATAATGAAAATTGTAGTATCGAACACCGAACTTTTAGCACTAATAAACGGTTGAATATAACATAAACAAGGAATGGAACGTAGAAAAAAACGTTTTTTTTTCATTGTACCAATAAGAGTGACGTTTTTTATCACGTGTATATGTATAACAAGATTTTCAAGGTGAATTTTTATATAAAAACGTTAATAACTTTTTCTGTTTCACTTAACGCAAATCAATTGTGCAATTGTCCAGAGTTTGTATTTAAGGTCAAAGTTAGAGATTTTTTTTGTATATGTTCACATATATTGGGTATATGCAAATATAGAAGAGATTATCACTGGGGGGGGGGCTTCATCATATAAGGTATCTGGGCAGTATTATCAAATATCACAGCTGGGCGGGATTCAAACTCACGACAGTCTGATCCAAACGCCACCACACTGATCATTACAAAATTCAGTCTTCATCTAAAGAATTTATTTTGTGAATATCTTGTGATTCTGAACAATTTTGTGAATATTAATTTTTTTTTTCAGAACAGCCGGAATCTGCTTTATTCTGATTATTCATTATTCAGGTATTCAAAATTCCTAAATACAAAAAGAATACCAAAGTAGTATCAAAATTCTGTAATGGAACAATATTTCTTTAGAATGAAAACATGACAATTAAAACAGCAATTAGGTATAATTATTAATTTTTGGTACGTTTCATTCTTATTTTGTAATTTAATCCACATATGAAACGAACGGAACTAAAAATTATAAACAAAAATTAAAAAAGCATGCAATATTTAATCTTTCTAATTAATCTTATTTTTTAACACATTCTATTTTAATGAATTATTTAATTAATTTCCATACCTTAACTTTTACAAGTGAAAACAGATCCGTAATATTTTTTAAATTTTATAATTAACAATAATAATATGCTAATAGCTTTATGCTTCGCTTTTATGCAGGAGCGAATTTAATTGAAATTATCCTCTAAGATCTTTTTTTATGTAAGTCTAAACTTAACAATTCTTTGGCTTGAACGTAACGTTTCAGTATTTTTAGCCATTAAAAAGAGTAATTATTTATTTTCTCTTCGGAGCCGCGCTCTTAAAAATACACTTCAATTAAACAAAAACGCCTGTTGGTAGATAACTAGCAATACATATGTGCTGAACTTACCTGGCGTGTCTTTTATTTAAACAAAATAAATATTAATTAAGTTTATATTTATGCTATTTTAAAAATAATACTTCCCACTAATTATAAAAACGCTAAATCACTATGTAAAATATGCGCTGTTGAACTAGAAACACATAATGCATTTAAAAATCAATAAAATATTTATGGAAAATGTCCAGCAAATATAGAATATATTATAATTATCATTTTTATCTGATTTTGAATTGAAAATGTCAATCAACAAGGATTTGATTTCAAACCCTTGTAGAGTTACGAATAATTAAAATTCCAATGCGGGTGAATTTCTCTCTGAAGAAATAATTTGTAAAAATCAACTCACATATCAAATATTCATATCTCTGTACCGAAATTAAAGCAAATGGTCATTGACTCCATACTCATTAGTATTACCTACCACTGTAAGCTGTGATATTACAATCAACAAAGATACGGAATACGAATTATAGATCAGCGGTGACCAGCGTATCTCGAACTGTTTAGCCCTGCGACCCCTCAAAATATGAAAAATTGTAAAATTAACACTTCGAGAACTCATTACAAAGACTTGCTGACGTTCGTGTATAACGCTGAACTTGCGCAAAGACGATAAATGTATTGACTATTTTATACAGATTTGTATTTTATACCAAGGTGAAGCGAACCCCTAGGCTTAAAAAATAGATAAATTAAACGATCTTTGAGAATGACAATACAAGCGACAACATTGGAAAAAACCATTCACAGCATATGTGGATGTCAACTCTCAACTATTATAGTTACGTAGCTGATAGGTTTATATTTCTTGTGTGGGTAGCTTTCTTGTAGAAATGTATGGCACGATAACCAAAACTTGAGTGAGCGTACTACTGTCATACCTGCTATAGATAAGATAGAAGAAAGTAGAATGTAAATGGAAAGGTAGTCAGTACAATATGGATGATGATGAAAATAAAAAGCAAATATACAAGGAAAGAAGGTGCTTTTAAATTTGGGTATAAGCGTATTGGTCAAAGGGTACTTTTCTTTTATCTGGTACAGATAAGGACTAAAGGTAAATATCACATAAAAATAAATAGTTTGTGTTATTTACAAAGTAAGAAACAATCCCTGTGTATACAATTTGCATTTTGCAGACAGAACTCTGAGCTACGACCTCTAAACGATATAAATATGCAAAAATACATTTTATGAAAAAAATTAATTTAACTGTAATGACATTTCATGCTTTTCTTGAGAGATAACACTAACAGTTTTATTAACGTTCGAACATGACTGACGCGTGTAACCCATAGGTTTTCAACCTGTTCTGGACAACCGCTCCCTTTGGAAGAAAAAAATTCCAACGTTCCGAAGTCCATAATAGTTAATTTTATATGAAATATTAAAATTTTGTTGGATATTATCTGTACCCAATTTATCTATTAAAAATCATACAGCTCCTATTGAAAGTTCCAGCGCCTACTGGGGGGAGGGGTTACCCGTTAGGAATCTATGGTCTAACGCAGATCGTTCAGAACAAAACAGTTTTATGACCGTTTTCTGGTATAAATAAGCATTCAATATCGCATCAGTTCCAGAATTCCGATACTAGTTCTGATGCGTTACGTTATTAGCGTGGCGGCGTTACAAGCTCTGACTTCACAACACGTCGTTATTTTTGATACTAAATAATGACGCAGGTATCGGGACTAGCTATGGTACGTAGGCTTCAAGAAAACGGCAATTAAAGTGAATCCAAAAACAAACCAAACATTACGCAATTTTTGCAATAGAATTTAATTATTCGAGAGACATAATGCGAGGGTCGATATTATTGTATTTTTTACCTTCAGGCGGTGAAAACGTTCATCTAGCATTGGTTTACCGATTATGAATAGTACAAAGAACTATACGTAAAGTTCCTTACAATCAATTTATTTGTTTAGTGTTAAATAATTATTATCATAGTAAGTACATAATCACTATAGGTCAATCATTGATGTTAAACAAATACGGATGAACATATATACTCACACTTTTCATTTGCGATTTTTTAGTACTATTTACAATGTACTTCTACTTTGTATTTAAGGTCAACAGTCGGATTGAAGCCTGTGAGAGTCCCTAGGCAGTTGAAATTATAGAGTCCCTCGCAAATTGTCTCCTAATCAATGGCGGATTTAGGTTCGATGCCGCCCTAGGCCCCGTCCGATATGGCGCTCTTTTTGCTCTATGTGAAAGTGATTATTGCAATTACATATCTAAGGAAGCCAGAAAATCGTAAATTTGAACAACGGATGATAAATTAATTTTTAAATTTCAACTGTTCTAACACTGTTTACTTTTGAAATTTTGTCGTCTCTAAAATTTTGCCGCTCCTAAAATCATGCCGCCCTAGGCCAGGGCCTCACGGGCCTAGGCGTCAGCCCATTACTGCTCCAAATACGTTTTTAATTGTATCAACTATCAACCATTCTAGCCCAGTATATAGACAGGACACTATAAAAAATAGTCGTAACAAACGATTTGTCAATATCCATGAATTAATTATTTGTGAACGGATTTTGTAAATTCTAAAATGTATTGAGAATAATTCTGTCGCAGGCTTTCTAAATGCGAATTTTTACTTCCGGTGACGAAAATTATTTTTATTCCTGATCTCTTTTAGGGCTTATGCAAAAAAGTACTATTTCTTATTACAATGCACGCGTGAAATTCTTGTCTTCCCAACCATAGTTCGAGACAACACGTTCCCATTTTTGTTGCATCAAAAATTTTATGTGCCATTTTTTATATATAAACAGGTTATGAAAAAAAATGTACAAATCAATTAGTTTGCCTCGACAACAACAGCGCCTGGATTACCTTGATCATTTTCAGTCTCGCTACCTGCAGATTTAAAAACTTTTCTCCGGGAATGTATCCCTCGTGATTAGTACGAATTATTTGTATTTTAACTGGCATTAAAGTAAGCGAAGTCACGGGTAAAAGATTTGAAAAATAATACAATTATTTAGATACTAATTAAATATAACTGACGTTTATAATACCGGCTTTTAAGTGTTTTAAATAAGCATGGCGACAGCACGTTATTCTGAACACAGAGAGTTGCGAATCAAACTTTCACCGGATCATTAGCATACGGATGTCAGAAACTATAGTAAACTGTATATCGATATTGCATGCACATCAATACTTTCAGGCAGGGGCGGAATTAAAGTTCTGGGTTCCTTTAAGCTTTAAAGCAGCTGTTGTTCTTTTTGTGAATCAGGTACCATTTATAATAAATATTATGAAAACCGTAAACAACGGTTTCAAGATTATTTTATATTACGGCACCCTTTCGGTTTCAGTTTTCATCTAAAATTTTTCGTTCTATGAAAAAATTCATTACAAAAAAGAAAGACATCTGCTCTTTTTACGTTGAATGTTTTTATTTTTTGTCTCTTTTTATTGCAGAAAAAATGTAGGTCGTTTTAAATGCTCGTTACAATCCTTATTTTATGACAAATTAATAAGCCTCAAAATAATGTTATTATCATTTCAATTAAAAGAGTTCGAAAATAACATTTAAAATAAGTAACAGTAAGTCGTGATAATGATAATTTTTAATTATTATTAAATTTATTAAATCTTTTACTTATTTTCTTCTACCCTGATAACTCCTGTTCTATGCAATGTATAGACAATACATGTATCAACATTTTCATTTACATCTTGCTCCGCTATTCTGTTTCAAAATGGCAGCCACATAAATGTTTAAAAGTTCATAACTTCTTTTCAAGGCATACCAAATAGCAGCAATAGCTTAGTTAGCTTTGAGGAGCATTCTTAGAAAGATTGCAACCCGGAAAATTTTCCAAAGAAATTTCAAAAATACTGCATACACAATTATAATTAATATAAATCTGAAAATGATGAAACAAAAATAATTTAAAAAAAAGGATAAATAATTATTTACAATCACGCGTCCTTAACCTACATTTAATTAGAAGTCGGCGTAAATTTATTACTATGAATTTAATGAAGCAATAATTACGCAGATTTGTATTTAAATACAAGTTAATGAAGGTGCTTCTAAATAATTATCTGAGACATTTTTTGAAGTGACCAATTTTTTTAAAATTATTTTTATATAAAGTTCTAGTATGTCTATTAATTTACTGGAATATTTTTGATTGCTTTTATTACGAAAATGTATCTATTTTTATAAAATATTCCATTACATTGTTTATAATTAAAACATTTATTTCAGTCATTAATTATTTAATGAAAATAAAATAACTCCCGTCTAAAGTCTAACAAAAAAAAATCATTTTTAACTAATTTTTTTTAATGTGTAAATATATCGGTGCTTTGCTTTTAGTCCAAGCTCTGACCGTACACAAGTTTTCTTGACGACACTACTAAAACTTTATTTTTGAATTGACAGATAGTATGAAGAAAAACATCAAATCGGTGACAGTTATAATTTACGTTTTTTTTTTAAATAATGTTTTGTTGTCGCAGTAGCTCGATTACGGCTCAACACTATAACTATTTGATGAAATTTATACAGATTATAGAATAATAGAGAAGAATCAATTATTTACAATTATCATCGTCTGTCTTGCAATTTTTTTTGCATACTTAGCTAGACCTCTCCTTTAAAGGACAAATGTTCAACATGGGATTTGCCAATACAGGTATGTAAAAAAAATTGCAAGGCAGACGATGATAATAATTATAAACAATTAATACTTCTGTATGATCTTTATAAATTAAGTAGTCCTGAGTCGTATCCGAGATACTGACAACAAAAAATATAAAAAAATGTAATTAACCTGCCACAGATTTGTTGTTTTTCATTACATTAGATATTTGTTAAATTCTATAATAAAATTTTAATAGGGCTGTTCAGTAGACTTTTGTACGGCCAGAGTTTGGACTATTTGCTTTATATTTCGTCACGACAAACTTAAAAACGACAATATAATTAATGGTTTAATAAGTCTTTTCTTATTTGAATCGTGATGTGTATTGTGGACTATAATTTACCAAAACGCGCAAGGAAAATACAACGCCATGCTATCTTTAAAAAATGTAGGTACAAAAATAGCGAATTGTTCACAGAATCATGAAGTTCTTTTAGGATTAATCCATGATTCACTCGCAGATAAAATATTATATAGATACCTGTTACAAGACTACCGTTAAATTTGTATTTTTTATTATATAATTATTGTTTGTGCGTGATAAAAGCGTCTTTTTTAGTTTTTTTCTTAACTACATATTGTTTATTTTTTATTGTTTAATTGCTTAGAGCTTTCGGTAAACGCGAGAAATTTTCAAGCAAAGTTGTTTTATAAAAAAATGTAATTCATCATTTTACAAATAAACTGTCATTTTTTATAGTTCTTAATTGGTGATGAAGTGATGTCAGCAAATAATTTTTCAATGACATCCTATACACGTTAGATTTGTATCCATAAATTATTGCTTATTATTTACATTCAGCAATGACATGTGTCAACGGCAGAAACCATTTTTTTATTATTTATTTCAATAACATTATTTGCAAAAGTTTTCCACTAGGACTTGGCTGAACACAGAGCTGTTTTTTTATTATTTAGACTTAACTTCGCTAAATAATATTTTCAATTTATTATTTATTAATAATAAATAGAAGAAAATCGATTTGCTACATTTAGCAATTCTCGGATTAGAATTTGGGGCGCAAAACTCACAGCTCAAAAACGGTACACAGTTTTAGTTGAAAGTATGGAAAACAATAAAAAACGAGCAGCCCGAGTAAAACTCGAGTCCTCAGGATTCCGTATATCGTTATAAAAATTACACAGTTTTACTTGGCTGTGGATGACAAAATGACAAAATAAGTTTTTCCAACTCAGAATTGGAAATTAATAATTTTTGAAATTTTTTCTTTACTTATGCCAAATTTCAAGATTGTAGGTCAACGAGTTTTGATGAGTGAGTGAGTCAAAATCTAAATGTGGTTTGAATTGTTTACGGCGTTGTAGATATTTGACATTAATTTGAACTTCATATATCTATTCCCAAGGGGAAGAAATGGTCATGATGAACAGACAGACAGACGAGCAACAAACTTATCGTTAGGTAAGGGATTTCGTTTTTTTTTTCATCCTGAGGTACCCAACTCTATACAAAATATAAACATTTTTATCGATAAAACATAAAGAATTGCTTTAATTTTACTTAAGATGAATTTATTGAGTACGGCCATGTTATAAATATTTAAATAATAGTTTGTTACATACAATTATAATTTTGTAGTCGAAGGTTATCGAACTTTAAAGAGAACGTAAATCGAGTGGGTATTCTTCTATACGGTATTTTGCCAGCTTCTAAAAATCAACAAACACCTTTGACAGCACCTAGCAGATACCTGGCACCTAGGTGTAAATTGTAAGCCCTCGATTTACATGCCAGATAGAATTTGCAAAAGTACCTATCGACTACTGACTACCGTGTGTACTTAAATCGAGATTCACATTTATACATCGTGTTGAAATTGAGGGAGGTTCTACAAATCGCTAATAAAAACATCTGAACATATCAGGCAGAAACTTAAGTTTTCTAACCATCTAACCATTTGTTTGGTACCTACTATTTATATATGCTACCCTAAAACTTTGCGAAAAATTCAAAATCCACAAATGTTTTAACCCAAAGAGTGTGAAGCGAGGATCAAAATATATTTAATAAGGGGGGAAAATTCATACGGAAACTTCTTGCCAAGATAAGCAAAATCCATCGAGAGTTTTCGATAGGCTCGCGCTCTCCCTGACTCCATTATCAGCTCGATTTTGTTGACTCTTACGCATTTTTGATTTCCTAATCACATATTTAATGACACTGTGGATTTGGGACAAAATTTTATCAAAACCAAAATTTTTTTATTACCTATCGTTTTATTTTTTGTTACGCATTTGTGATTTTTTTAAATATGATCAAACGATTTTTCAATTAAATAATTTGGAATAGTGACATTGCTGGTCTACGCGTAATAATCATACGTGGTCCAGAAATGTTATATAATATTCTACTAACGTTGTTATAAGAAATGTAATATACATAATCCGTCTTTTTTCCTTAATGCAACACTAATGTTCCGCATATTTCACTAATTTTCATGACATTTTGAGAATGATTATCTTGAGATTAAACCATTGGAAGAAAAATTTGAAAATAAAAAAGTTCCAATATTTCAAGATCAACTAAAATGGGAATGTTTGGTTTTTTCCCAGATTTGTGTACTTATTCATAAAGATGAAGCCACTGACCTGCCGTTCAATGTCGTTTGGTTTCAAATGTTATACGAATACGAGACAGGAAAAAAACGAGAATTAAATAACATAATAAAATAATTATATCTCAGATATTTTCCCATTCTTATTTTTGATATTTTTTCACATTACATCAAATACTGAAAGTCCGCAAGCGTAACTTGCATCTAAGCAAAATAATATCTAACGATGAAGTTTTATATTTTAGGTTAAAAAAATTATTTTGCAAGAGTTGCAGCTAATAAAGCAAATTAGAGTTTTTAATAAAAAAATATATCGACACTTTTCTTCAGTTTTTTTCGTGATAAAACGAGCCAATCACGTTCTTAGTACGCTTGTAGTACGCCAGAATGTGGCACTTGAAACTGAAATACCTTAGATGAAGTTTACCATTATAAAAAAAGTTTTCTTTTAAATAATGTTATCACAAAATGTGGTTATAAGAAAAATATAAACTCTGCGTTAGATGCTATAAACTGTTAATTTTATTTTTCTTGGAATTATTCTTTTAAGTACGCAGTATAAAAAGAAATAAAATAGAAAAAACATACATTCAAAGTGCATTTATAAGACGATAATGTGGAAAATTTAAAATTATTAGTTGTAGTAATTGAACCAAAAAAATGTTGACTTTCGCAATCATTTCAAAATGACTGTTTAGATAAAAAGTTGTAAAATAAACTTGAGAGAATAATTTGAAGTGAAATATAAAACATAAATATAATTATATAAATTAAAAACTTGTAGAAAGTCCAATGAACTCTTCTTTCGAAGAAATGCTAAATAGGACGTGACAATATATACATATGGAAAAAGAATACCGTAGTTTAATTTATTTGCATTCATTTATTTTATAATAAACAAAAGAAATCGTACGGACTCTAAACGCAATGGCATATTTGTGTAAAAGAGATTTGTATTTTGGAGAAATTAATGTTGACATTCGATAAAACAATCACTTTTGTTCCAAACTACAGTTTTTTTGTAATTCCTCGCGTAAATATATGTGACAGGAAAAGATTCCCGTTCCACTCAACGCTCCATTATGCATTTCCAACATCTAAACCGGGTCCTGAACTGTTCTGGACCTTCGTGAAAAAGGGCCCAATTCATTCGTGATTGACCTGTTGTATTTCAAATATCAGATTCTCAAGGTTATAACCAGTAAAGTCTTCTTGATTAAAAATTTGAGGGGTTTTCGATGCATCCTGTCGTTATTTATTATTGTTGGGATATGTCTCTGGAAAATTCTGAACCTTCCTAGAAGGTATTCAGTTTTTTCCAGGGTTATATGCCACCTAGTTCATTAGTTCCCAGAGTATGGAAACCAAAGTTTTAATATCCGAGGGCCGCTAAAGCAGCACACTTACAAGGGATGTCCTATGATCAGGTAAAACAGTTTTTTGCGAATTTAGACACGTTCAAGTGTCTTCAACCCGAAAAGTGGTTTTTAAAAAAATGTCCACCTGCAGTCTGTAGTCTGACCTAGAGGCCAAATATCCTCGGAACACATCACTTTATCATGCTCATCGCCCTACTATTAACCGTTTATACAGATCCGTGATGGACGGACGGACAATCAACGGAGTCTTACCATACGGGTTACGTTTTTTTTTAATATTTTGGCACGAAACCCCAAAAATGACCGAGATGTAAAATATGTGATGCATCATCGAAATAGTTTTTTATGGCAATAATTGAATTCAACTGGTACTATAGGTCAGTCTCCAGAATTGTTGCAATTTTTATAAAAAGAAATTAGTCACGTTTAAAATTCAGCAATATAAAAAGTATAGATGCAATATTACTTGACACAGGTGGAAATAATTGTAAATGTTGAGGTGTTCAACCAAGTCGATATTTTAATTTAATAATTTATTCGCTTCACTTGAACTAAACGTCCATAAAATGTAATGAACATGTAAAAAGCAATTACTTTAAATTTCCGCATTCCTTGCAGCTATTTTAATTTTCTTCGACTATAACCAGTCTTCACACAATTGAAATATTCTCCTACACGCAAACTTAGTTCATACAATGGAGTTTATTAAAGAATAGATATTAGATATTCTGTGCTTAAAAAGATTGCGGGTATGTTGTGTAATCAAAAGATTGTAAAAATTTGGGTGCAAAAATCACTGAACTCTGAAAGACGGATAGTGTGTTGTTCCGCAGCGTCTATGACCTGGTAAAAGGGACCCGCGTCAGGGCCGGGGCGTAAAACCGCGGACGGCGCGATCAGTGATGCGATTCATGAACGCATATTATTAAACTTATTTGAATACATCGAGCAAAGAATTTTTGAAGGCGCAAAATCAGGATCTTATCCTGTGCGCTGAAGATCCTTTAGCTACGATACTGCTGATCCGTACGAACGGTAAGACATGGGTATTCTGAGAAAGAAGGAAAGCCAATAGCCAATTTCAGCCAATCCAGCATCCCGCACTTTTTATGTTTCATATATCTACATATATGGCGGTACACAAATTAAAATGTCTCAGATAATTAATCCCTGCTGATCTTAAAAGTCTCCCATCAATATTACGCTGCGCAAATTGGTTTCACACAATGTTCACCATTCACAGTCCGTACAATTTAGAGATTAGTGACAAAAATACGATCTCTGTCTATATGAATGTTGTTCGAGCTAGTGATAAATTCTACGTCTAGAACGCACGTTTATAAACGCGAGAGAAAGGAATGCAATTCTATATTAATATAGTTGTTTTAAATTTTAACGAAATTGTTGAGGCACCTATAGCACCTACAGTGTAAATATTATTAATTTGTAATTTAAGGTGCTTTAAAATATTTTCTGCTGTCTTTTGGCCTGATATAACAACTGATTGGGATAATTATTTTTATAACTATAATGTATATTATGGAAATATTTCGCTAATATTGTGAAACATTTAATTCTTTGTTTTTACAATGTTGATTGTAGTATTTTTCTGTTTACGTATGTATGGTAAAAAATGTGTAAGTGTCTTGTCAATGACCGTCTAATGTGAACCAGTTTTTATACGTGATTTCTTTTATAATGTAATAATAATACCTACATTGATGGAAACAAGTAAAACTATTTTTATATTTAATATATTATTGTATTGACCTTTTTCGCGACTACATACTAAACTTGATTATTGCATAACTATAATTTTCTTTTGTTTCTTACGTCTTCATTTGTCATTAACAATACCTGAAATAAATAACATTGAAAAGGATAATTTCCTGTTAATACATAGACATTTAATCAAATTTATTTTAAACCATCAATTGCCAAGAGTATCCTGATCTAGTATTAATTTCCATTATAAGTTAACATAATATAATAAAAAAAATATTTTATTACTTTATTTGCATGATAATGTGACTATACTTTACATAATAAATGATGCTTACATAATAATTAATAGCATCAATAGTGCCCATAAAGAGTATAGTTTATGATTTATTGAAAAATAATAATTAATAATAGACACGTTTATTGTTGTTTTTTATATTAATTGTTGTTAATTTTATTGTGAACCCCGACCAATCTCAATTATATAAATTTCTAAAATATCCTTGAACTATTAAATAATACGAGTTATAAATTTTTTATTTTTATTGTTAGAAACCTTAATAAGTTAATATGAAAACCTTTTACGCTTATATTACATTGTGAGGTATAAGTGTGACGTCACTGTCAATTATTTTGGAACCGTACTAAAGCTGTAAATAATCGAGGCTATCGTACAAAAATGATACCTACCTATATATGCATGTGCGATAAACTAAAAACTCAACACAATGTTTTTTTTTGCATTTTTTGAGAGATACACCCAACCTAGAAAATTTTAAAAGGTATATGTTCGCCGAATTATTATTTTTCTTTGCGTATTATTCAAGTTTCCATTAGGAGAGACTTGAACGATGGGTAAAGAATGGAACCTTAGAGAGACTTGAATGATGGGTAAAGAATGGAACCTTGGAGAGACTAGAATGATAGATAAAGAAAGAGACCTTTCAATAATTAGATATTTTTTGTTGATTTTTTTATTACATAGATACCTATACTACATTTGCAGTATTAGAGTTATAGGTAAATACGATCCTGTTTATTCCTACTTTTTAACATTTTTCAATTTACTCGAATAATACCGTTATAATTGAATTTTCTACACGACGCAAAATGTGGAAATTTCGTATTTTGTTGTGATCACAGTAAGTATGTGTTTTAATTAAGTCTTAGAAAACGCAATGAGTCCCCGGTACCTTCAATAGATGTGTAAATACTCAGATTCGAATACGCAGCTACATAAAAAAATTACAATTGACGATATCGCACCCGTCATGGAACAACTCAAAAATGTAGAATTGTGGGAAATCAAGTTTAAAGTTTTTCACATTATTAATTTGATAGTCCAGTCGTTAGTATTAGACTTATCGAAGAATTGGTTGGATAAATACCTTCCTTTAGCTTTCTGGTCTGTCCGCCACAACACTCACTTCCGCCACATCACGCCACATACCAGAAATTTATAATCCCCTCTCGACTTCAAAAAGTAACAATTTTAAATTGATTCGTTGAAAAATATCAAAAATATTTCGGTTTGCAAAAAAAAAGAAAATTTCGACGTAAACCTAATTAACCATTTTACGACACACAATTGCTAATTAGATACTCATCAGTCTTTATTAGCACCGAATGCAGAAGACTGCAGCGCCGCGCCGTGCACTCTTGTTATTATAATAATAATAATATGGGAAGTAGTTCAACGTAACACTTCTTACGTTAGTGTCCTACTGTATAGAAGAATGTGGATCACTCGGTTGTAATATTAAAATGCTGGGGCCCTGATGTGTTCGTAACCTAGTATTGTAACGGTACATTACACACACACACACACATGCAGTACATCCGCTAATGGCCCTACGTCACCGTAACACATTCCGAGTTTTAGGTTGACATTTCGGAATAGTTGATCCGTCACTTGATCAATTTGATAACATGATATCAGAGATATGATATCAAATTTTGGAGTAATGCCGACTCTGCTTCAAAAGTGTTTTGCAACGAAAAAAGGTCATTACACTGATTTCAAGCAAGTAAATTATTTTGTCATTGACAAGTCTATATGTATAATTCATTATTATAAAATAATAATATTGACAATCAGAAATAGGCATAAACTGTGTTTGTCATTACACAATTAAAGAAAATTTTGATAGAAAAATGTGTCTACAGGAATGGTGTTATAGGTACAAGAGTTCTCTGACTGCCACCATATACCTAATGTATGATTACTTAAATGAATTACTATATAAATCATTATTTGTTTATTTGGTGCTGAATTAATGGCTTATTTATAACACTTAGTTGAACTGAGGCATTTTCAACTCATGTATTTCTAACTTTATCTATTTTCAACTGATTTTACTCACGTATTTCAAAGTTTTAATCCCTATTTCCTACGAAAAGTTTCCTCCTACGCTCCTCAAGCAATGGAAAAATGCGTTTGATGTTTAACTTTATCTTTTGGTAATGATTGGAAAAATAATGTTATTTATTAGTATCAGTAGTTTCTTTGTTACTAAATAGGCAATTTAAATTCCACTGATTTTCAATTAGTTCAAATCAAATATGCTATCAGCAATAGGCTTTATGGTACCTATAATATGTATTTTGTTTCAGACAACAATCGACTATCCGTACCGAAATATGCCAATAGTTTGAACGTTGAAAAAATCACAAATTACAGTTTAACTATACAGCGCTTACATTTTAACTCATTTCTAATAAGCGAATATCAATGTTTCATTTTATTCTGAATTCAATAAAATCGCACTTTATTTTTTACAACCTGTATTTTTAAGAGCCCCAACGCATAGTATTTATCATACGCAAGTTTTATCATCGGGGCATGAATTAAGGCCTCATTAAATGCACTTTCTTTACGTTTTTGTAGAAAAGAAGATAAGCTCAATGTGTTCGTGCAGTTTTACAACCCAAATAACTATTCATAAAAGAAGTACTCATATAAACATTTATAATAATAATCTATGCAATTGTAAATAGTGGTACATAGCAACTTTCACTTTAAATGCACGTTGTGTGGAAAATAATAAGAATTATGCACCATAATTCATAAATCAATTTATGTATACACGCAGTTATGCGAAAACTGTAGGTACTCTTTTCTTGTGCAAGAAAACATTAAATAATTTAAAATAGCGATTCAGGTTTATTTAATATTGATTAACCTATTACTTTTCTATTGCACATCAAATCAGTCTCGAATAGTGAAGACAGTAGAACATAAGACAGGCTATTTTTAAACCTCAATTTAAATTTCAACTCCATGAATCAATCGCGTGCAGTTATGTCTACTCAATTTTTTTTTCTCCTTTAAAGTTTGTTTGAGGGAAATTTAAATGTTATTAAAATACACTAAACACTGATTTTTATGTCGTATTTACGAATTTGTATTGAAGTCTATCAGAATTCTCACTTCAGTGTAGTATTTTAGATTCAACTTTTTTTTAGCTGTTCTTGGGAAGTATTCTATAACACGATGTTCTTTTCTGACAGACTAAAGGCGGTCTCTTGTTTTGAACATTTTTTTTAATATAGTATAGCACAAAATCAGTGCATCTATAACTAAGGACTTCCTTCATGTAGTTCGGATACTGTCCGGTTTAAACGAAACGATATGTTTTTATTCTTAAAGTTTTGCCCTAAATAAACTGCTGCCCCGATTGTCCGATAGATAAATTAATTTAAAATCTGATGTATTTACAAAAAAATAATCCGTATTTACTTCAATACTTCCTGTTAAAATATCGAATGTGATTCGTAGAATCGCAACAAAAAATATACATATTTCATAATGCAACAAAAATTAAACATATTCATAAAACTGGTTTTACTTGATTGATAAAAAATAAATCATTAATTACTTACATCAGCAACGTCGTCGTTTTCTGAAGAATTGGTCATGATGAATTATTATATTAACAAAAAAAGCACAATTTTCACACAAACCGCACGCAATTGTTAATAATTTTAACAATGTATCATTCACGCACAATTTGGGCACTAATTATAATAACCATTTCAATGTTTCGATGTTGTCATTTTAACAATTAGTCGATTTTTTTGCTGACAAATGACGTGAAGGCCTTCAAAGTAGTGCGTAAAGGTAAAAATGTTTTACCGTTTCAATCTTGTATTCTTCCGCGAACTGTTTCCTGTAAAAATATAAATTAATTATCTTTCTTACCATTTCATTTATAATTTAAATATATTTGGTGTTTAAAATCAAAGATCATTAAACAATATAAATGTGTAATAATAATAAATCGCTGGCGTTTTGGAAATTTTATTTTTTGCTAGTTTTTTATGAAGCTGATTAGTTAGATTCTATAATACATCAATTTTGTGAGAACTTTACCTTAACTCAACCACATGCGAGCAAAAGGTACTCTATATTTTAATTGTGAGTGTCGATGGATAATGTAGCAAGTTTAATCAAAACCGGTGCAGCCATCTTAGAGTAATTTACTCGAGAAATTTGCGGTAGAATGAGGTTTCGTTACAATTTTATTTATATACCTACACTAGTTCGTTGTTTAGGGAAAGTTTCAGAAATTCTCTCAAGCTGATAATATGAAGGAACATTTTTCGAAACATTTGTAGTCACAAGGTTATTTTGTAAAAGGAGTATTCAGTTTAGAATTGATGGTCAAAAAAAAAAAACTTAACATTCCTACACTTTACATAAAAAGCGTCATCATATTTTGTACTTTGAATTTTCTTAACCGATTATATCCTACCCTCGGTGTTGACACTATGAACACTGGTGTCGTGCCTGTCATCCAAATAATTTTAAATAATATACTAAATAAATGCCTAGATAGATTTTATATTGTTTTTTACTCTATATTTTAAAATTACATGTCGGTATTTTTACGGCATGTAGTCAATTTGATTTATCTTTATAGTGGTCTATTCTGTATACACAATATTCTGAAATAGACGAAAGCAGTACAGAGTACAGACTACTTTTCAATTTCCGGTATCAATAATTATTTTCAGGCAAATAATAAACATAAATATTAAAATCTAAATATCATCGACGTCATTAGGTATTAATAATTATTTCACGTTTGTTTTCAGTAGATACCGGAAGCATCCGTTTATTTCTATTTAAACAAAATTAGTTCATTACTTCGATACAAATCAATACAAGGTCATTGATAAACTATTTTCAATGTCAGTTTATTAGTTACGATAAAAATCGTCTAAAATTGAGTTTTTCATTTAAAATTTAGATTTGTCACTTAGTCTTACAGTTTTCAGAGCTATTTTGTTGCTTTTTGTTATAAAATCTAAATAAAAATGTTAACTTCACTGTCACTAACAGTTTATTTTTTAATTTTCGGTAAATTTTGCCCAGAAATATTTCTTTGCTATTATGTTATTTTATTGAGAGGTAGGGATGTCGAAAAAATATCGATATATCGATATTTTTTATTTGATATATCGATATTTATGGGCGATATTTAATATTTCGATATAAAATTCCGAGTATCGAAAACCGATATTTTTTTGCAGTAGCTATTCATGCAATATTTCATTTCATTTCTACAACATCTAGAATATTTTTAATTATTTCGATTTACACCTCAATTCATGCTGTACCAACAACTTTCTGTCGAATCGGAATGTCACCTCTTGCACGCATGCCATAGGTTCGCCATCCCTGGCTTTATTAATTGTTAGATTAATCTTTAAAATTCTCTGCTCCTAAATGTACAAGACGTTTGATTAATAAACAAAAAAAAATTTCTTATCTATATTTTTGATTTCAGATAATTATTTATTATTTGATTTATTAGAAATTATGTCCATTAATTGCTATTTGAGATTATATTAAGCTAGCCAATATGTATACTAAATTTCTTCGAGTGCCAATGTTCTCTTTAAAATTGTACCGATATATCGATATTTTTTAAAAAATATATCGGTACCGATATCGATACTTGAAAAAAATATCGATACGATATATATCGATATTTTTTGGCACTTTGGAAGGTACGGGTTTAGATCTTGGCAGAAGCCAGAAGTTGATGCAGCATAGGCTATTTTGTTGATAATTCTATCAGAAAACAAATAAGTTCCTGTACCTGTCAACCTGATTGAGGTTTTCAGCAAAAATTTCAAAGAAATGTCTTAATTTTTCGATTTACAAAGTCTTGTCCAAACTGTAACCCGTCATTATACGGAGCATATTTTAGAGAGAGAAAAATACTAGATTATAGACGCTCAACATCTGAAAGAACACATTTTAGATAAATAGTAAACATTAAATCACGAATATGATTATCAAACTAACCAAAATATCCAATACGCCAAGATATATAGTCACAGAACATCACTCTGTAAAAGGCTCTTTTTCTTATTGAGCATTGAAATCACTGGTTTGTTGTTTTATTTATTAGAATATGGTTCTATAACTGCAGTATAAGTTATTCGCAAAAACTGTAATTTCGTTTTCATAAACTATAGGTGAGCAATATATCCTAAACACAATTGTTAGTTCAATATTCTACAGAAACAGTCCATCATGAACACCGCAAGAGAGATGCAAAGAGACCTGGCTAAGAGACGGACAAGAGAAAAATAAGAAATTCAGGAAATTGACAACAAAAAATATACCACAGTTGTGTTTTTCTGTATTTTTCACCCCCTTGAAAGCAATCGATATGATTTATTTGTATATTGATTAAAATTATTATTACTCAGCATTTTTATCACTCATCAGTGCAATCTAAGCTGAATTATAATCTATATTATAAATGTTAAAAAAATGAAAAATCTCTTCACTAATACGTTTAAAAAAATATTTCGATCCATACTACATTTTTTCGATACTTTTTTACAAATTGTATACTAAATAAACTAACAAACGCAAAATTGTAAACAGTAAACTTGTAAAATATACACTTGTTTAGCGAAGCAGGAAGAAAATAAGATAAACCTTCTTGAAGAATTCCTTAAAAACCGTAAGTTGAAAATTTGGTTCTGATCCGTTGAATGGTGAGCATCCAGGCCTCTTTACTCTAGGTCCAAATCAAACTGTCATATCTTCTCCTTATAGGAAAAGAGCTATATCAGTTTTAATTTGCTCATTTTATGTTTTAAAGCGTACAGAATTTTTTATTAAGAATATTTTAAACTTTTATCTTTTTCTTATAATGCATGAGTTAAAGTGAGCTCAAAATTTATAATGTTCTTCATTTTAATATCTTATGTTACAGAATAATAATCATAATGGAAAGTTTCAAAAGAATGTCTAGCATTGTAGGTAATTATTGTAACATTTAAAATGTAAAAATGCATTAGTGTGTACCGTAAATCATCAGCTTTACCACGAATTTACTTCTGTAATGTATTTTTCGCTCGTTTTTTTTTACATAAACGATGACCCAGAATAACAAACCGTGAATACGATTATTCGTTAATTATAACAATTATTTAGGCGACACACATCTTACTGAAACAATCAGCTGACTGTAAACATAGGGAGGCATTTATTTTCATTTTTTAACCAACTTAAAAAAGGTTTCTTAATTTGAATCGTATAGGTAGGTATGCATTTTTTAATGTATGTACATCGTTTAATCAGGAATGGTTGTACCGATTTCAACGATTTTGACTACGTTGTGTTCACTAAGATGTCGGGATGGTTCTACACATTTTTTGTTGAAATTGGTTCACTCGTTTTTTTAGTGATCAAATTAAATCATGAAATAACGTGCAAATAACGTATTAGAAACACATACTTTATAGATATGCTTGAAAATTTAATAAATCAACTAAAAATTAAAAAATAAAACTGAAAACAAATAGAACAGAATAAATCGATACACCACCTATATTTATTGAAAGCATTGATATTTCGATGTATCAAATTATCGATATTTTATATTCGATGTTTCGGAAAAAGCTCCCAGCATTGGATATATGAGACTTGCATGTTTGGTCTATTTATGAGAACGAGTGTAGAGGTGTAAAACTGAATAATGTTCCGGTAATTTATGTATAAATTTCTCTAAAATCTAGCAGCGTACATCGAATATTCTTCGATGTATGAAAGGAGTAGCCCGCAAGAAACTTTAAATTAAAAATATGACGTCAAAGGATATCCCATAGATATTTAGTGAAAGTATCACCGTGAAATTTATCCGGTCCGCTGTATTCAAAAAAGGATATCCTCAAATTTAAAACAATGTTACGTTTGACTAATAAAGTCGATATAAATAATTAACATTTATTAGATAAAATAGTTTACTAATTAAATGCGTTCACCTTGATGTGACATAAATAATCGATTCTTTATTATAAATAACAAGAAATGAGAATATATAGCAATTACATATTAGTATTTAAGTGTTTCATATTACTTTAAGTTTGCATGCAAAGCTGGGCAGTGCTGAGAACTAGTGTTTTTAGTGTAATACCGGAATTAGTAGGCAGCCAATATTTCCGGAAATACGTTCTCATATCTCATACAAAATAACCACAAGTAAATTAAATTACATTAATGCCAATATAATTTTATTATTGCATTGTGATATACGTTTTTCGGTTTTTTATTTTCTATAATAAACTATTTAAAATTTTGTTTTAAAGCCTGACTTTTTCAAATGAAAAATTGATGATAGGACAAATTAATAAGGTAATGATTGTCGTGCTAGACTGTCTTGGCGTTATGTAACAAAGATAATATAAATTTCGAAATCAATTCAAGAGTCGTGGTGTCATCATTCAATGTAAAAAAATCATAGTTTGAATAAGAAACGGAAAATATTTTACACAAATATTGATTTTATTTATGTTGATTCCGTCAAACATTTGGAAGTTATTGCAGTTTTATGCCTTTGTCACATCGTTAATGCATATGAAATCAATTAATTAATATATTTTTATTGACGCAATTTTAAATTTAAATATGCTGTATTTAGATGCATAATATAGGAAATGCATAATAAATTAAACCATCTTTTCAATTAGGAATTTTTTAAGGACCTTCGCAGCTCTCCATTCAAATATGTTTTACATTTCAACTAAAAAGATTGTTCTCCTGCTGATCAATTAACCCTGGGTAGAAAATATCTGTCGATTATATAATAAAACCCATCTCTTTTCAGTATAAACCATATCATCACATAAGTCTATTATCATTATTTTCTTTTAAGATATTTAACATATTTAACGGTTATTTAGTAGTTCAACGGTTTCTGTTACATTTAACCGTTTGTTTAAAATTATGACTTGAGTTAAAGATAAATGTATCTACGTAAAGTGAAACCTTGAAGCTAAAAAAATTATTTTTTGTTTCGTATTGAAAATTCAAATAAACTAATAAACTGGAAACTCATATTTTCTATACGACATTTTAACTTGCAAGCATGTGTTTCTTGTGAATTAAAAAAACTAAAATAGAAATACTTATTGCAGCTAAGGTCATAAACGAAAGTCAAGTATAATTCGGAGACTTTTCAGGCGCCAAATTTCTATAACAGCAATGAAAAGGAGTTTACTGAATTAGTATGAAGTAAACTTAATGAATTTTCACACTTTATTTCAGATCCCTGGGGTAACAATTGCCATCCTCCTGCTTCCTATATCGACGCCTATGATTATAGAATATATATCTGAAGTCGTTGAACTAACGAAATATGTTTTTTTGAATTGTTGCCTAAACGGATACATTTTGTTGCAACCAACAGGTGTATAAATGGCAGAGGCATAGATATAAGTATTAAAAACACACGTACGATACAGCGGAAAAAACATTTAAATAAAGAACTACCGTACTGAATTATCCTAAATATCATTATAAGCCATGACGTTTTTGGATTAGTCAATTATGTAATATAAATTGGAAAACACCAGCTTGATTGAAAACTGAGGTCATCCTCATTTTTTTCGACTTTTAAAAACAATAGTTTCTTTAGGGGAATAATAATTAGGTATGTACTACATATTTAGAAATATAATTCACTTTTCCAAAGTTCAAATAAATATTGAATTTTTATGTTAATTTTGCTCTATAAATTGAGAATAAACTGCATAAACAGGTTAATTTATAAATTAAGAATTTTCCATATTATTTTTTTTTATATTTTTTTTCTGAGGCATTGAATAATGAAAACATTATATTGACAGTTATGCATTTATCGAACAATTAAAAATATGAATTTTATTAATTGGAAATAATACACTTTTAAATTTTAAGTTATAAATTTAGAAACAGTAAATTATTTTTATCTTCAAAAAAATCCAGCAAACTGAATTTAAAAAAAAACTCGTGCACGCTAGCAGACTTTACACCATCAAGAAATAACTAACAAATTAAATAAAAATCAATTGTAAGAAAACAGCTAACCTTTATTTAAAAAATTCCTGCCGTACTAACAAACGAAACTCGCACTAAAACAAGTGAACTGCACTGCACTCCGGAAAGCGATATGCAGGACGCGCTGCAGAATAGAGAACAGACTGCAGAAGACGCTACTGTTGCCAGTGCACTGTCAGAATATCTTTAGCAGTCCTACACCAACACAACACTGCGACACCTGCGAAGGTATAGTAATATTATCTATTTCATATGCATGCTGCGGCAATGCTTGTGGTGTGGGAATATCGAAACGCACAGGCTAGAACTTACAATTGATCAAGCGAGCGGAACGAGTCTCGCTCTCTTTTTACTCGGCCGTTTGCTTTTACATTTCATCGTCTTACATTAGTCTTGTTTGTTATATGAAAAGACAGCCATATGCCTGGATCAAATTTCGTTGGGACATTCTTTGAACTTTGGTCGAGACTATGAAAGGCCTGCATAATAAATGGTTTTATGATTAAGCACATATCCCATGACCCATAAGCCCTCACTGGTAAAAAATATCGGCACAGCTTTGCTCGAATGTCCAATCCGGTCATGCACCCGTCGTTGAAGTACTTACCAAATGTGAAATTCAGAAAAATTTGAAAAAGTTTTTTCTCAACAAAATTTAATTGATTTTGAATTACTGTTTAACTCACACTGACACTATTTTACGTTATAAATAAACGTTTTATACTTTCGAGCAGTTAAAATGGCGAAAAAATTGAATTCAAAATTTCGCCATTTTATGGTCCCTACGTACACCAATTAAAAGTGTTATGTGCGTTCGTCCGTCATAAGTACAAAGATCTGACGGAAAAAATCTTAAACTTGGAATTTTTCTGGTATTCTTTAGTTTTTTTTCCTACTCTCCGAGATAAATATTGATAGTTTAATCTGACAATTAACATTTTTTGTAATAAGAGATGTTATTTGTATGGACCCAGAATCCGTTTGACACCCATGTTAAATAAATAAAAATAAAAAATGTTGGCAATCGAGCAAAAGCAGATATATCCAAGGAATAAAATATATGAACAAAAATTGAAAATTACGATTTTCTCGAACATGGCTTCATTCCATTCATACTTCAGGGAAAAAAACAAATCTTGTATTTTATATTGTGGTTATTTCCTAACTTTCGGGATTTTTTAATTAATTAATTTTATTTATTTTTTAAAGAAGGTATTTCTTAGAAAATATTTTGCAATGTTATCTTGATTACTTCCTAAAATTCAGCTTACAAATAATTTTAGTTATTTTTGTCTTGAATTTTTCATACTCTCTATATTGTATGCCAGTATTGTATACCAGTCTCACTGTTGCAATTCATTCTAATACGTCAGTAAGTCATTATTCTATCGAGAAATAAATTATTATTACTATAATTAATCAACCACATGATGGGTACATTTAGTTTTATATTATGTTTACGTTCCGATAAAAAATGGGGAAATTAATATGCCATGTCTGTTTTTTGTTCTTTGGTTTATTTGAGTTCAAGAAATATTGTCTACAAAAAATCAAGTAGGAAACCGCAGTGACACATAAACGGTCACATTTTTTGTGAAAAAAATGAAAACTAGTATTTTCTCAACGATATTGTATTATTTTATAGATTTGAAGTGTTAACATAATTTGTTAATTATATTAGTAAATACGCTATAGCTAGGTACATTACTCCCGATCCTACATCGCCCGAAGAAAAGCAAACACCAAGATTAAATTAATGTATAGGCGTCTACATTGGAAAAGGAATCGGAATTCCCTTTCCACTGTAGGCACCTACATTATAATCTCGGTGTTTGCTTTTTTCCGATGTTGGATCGGGAGAAATACGAATCCAATGTAGGTGCAGGCTAGAATATCTTGGGATGATTGCGGTTTAACGTTGCGATGTTGGGACTCTAGAACCGAGTCTAATAAATAAATTAAAGTATGTTTAATTAAAAAAAACTTGCATTTGGTTATGAACAACGATGTTTGACGTTTGCTTATGTGATTTTTATTCAATGAAAAGTAAAAAAATACATTATACAATTTCGTAACGCCATATTAAAAAATAATTATTGTTGTCAACCACAGCATGACAGAATTGCTATCATTAAATTAAATATCTGTATGCATATGTAACAGAATAAATAAATATTTCAATAGATTAAATTAGGTACTGAGAAAATAACTATTTATGTAATAAATAATTATATGCTAGATGGATAGGTGGTTAAATAAATAAGAATGACAATCAAAATATTTTATATTATTTCCTGTTCATAACAATCTGCAGTATGCACAGCGTTCACAATATTATTTCTATAATATGACAAATGTTTGTTTTAGAATTGCCCTCAGCGCTGGCCCTGGGCTAGAGCGCGAAGAGCGGTCCCTCTAGGCGCCAGGTGGCAAGGGGCACCAAAAAGCCAAATGCAAAAACTTTCTTAATGTTAAAGAAGCAGAAGTATAATCATTAAAGCTACTGTAATTAAAGCTAATGTAATTTAAATCCATTAAGTGTTGATGTTTACAATAAAAGTTGATTTTAGAAAATTTGGGACTTACTATTTATTTAACATAAAACCGAAGTGCAATTTGCGTGAAGTGAAAGCGTCCACCAAAGGGCGCTGAAAGATAATCTCGCTCTACCCTGATCAAGGCTAGGGCAAGCGTTGGGTTGTCCTGTCATTTTATCTCGAAAACTTCGAGTTTTGCGATTAATCATCAGACTTCGGGTTTCAAATAAAGTTATTCGGAGTCACTAAAAAACTAATTCGTAAACAAAAAACTAGTAAAATCTCATTTTGAGTCTGTTGCAATATTCACAAGGACATAACAAAGTCAATGCGACAACATCGCTTTTTTGTTTTGTCTGAATATTGTTATTTATTAATTTTTTTTTATTTATACTTATATTTAAAAATAGTATTTTTCTTATTTAGAAAAATATTTTTTGTTTTTTTATCACGTTTGTTATAAAATTGATGTAGGTATTTTATCCTCTCGACTAAATTTTTTGTGCATTAATTTATTATAGAAGTAATATTTCTTCGGGTCATCGACTCGTTGGTAAGCAACTTAAATTTTTGTTAATATAGTATATTTGCTGTAATTTGTAAGGGTTTCATTTCTTCTTCTTATTCTTTTAATCTAGAGCTATTTGTATTTAATAATAAATTGAAAACCGAATAGATACTTTTACCAGTTCTCAGACTAGAATCTGAGAATTCGAGGGTTGTAAGTGTAACAGATAAGCAATATAAACAATAATGATGTCGTCATTAATTCGGCTATACTCAAACTCTTATAATAAATTCAATTTATTTTAGGTTTACGAGTTCCCAGGATTAATTTTACACTGTAACTATTATTTGTATTTTAAAATCTAACTTCAAACTTTATTAATTTCAATCGTACACTCGTGTTAAAGTCGTAATACTGCGAAGAATCTGGTGCGAGAAAAAGTATCGGCATATACCATTCCAGCCTGTGCCGTTCTTTTACCAATTTTGTGTTTGGTGTATTTTTCATAAACCCAAAAACTTTCTCTCTTAAAAACTTTCACCGGTTCCCAGACTGGAACCTTAGAATTAAGAATTTGTTCAACGAGCCATGGTATCCAAGAAATGATATTCTTCTGCCCCCTAGTGATGTCAAGTCTACCTCATTTTATCTTATTCAGTATACAACTTACTCGAAAGTGACAAACATTTACAAGCGCTGTTTTATTCTGCATTTATGACACAAGAAACCATAATCAATATAAATCACCATACAAGTAAATTGTGTTAATTATATATTTGCGATTAATATTCCCTTATTGATATGGCGTACTTTATCAACCAGTTTTCCGCACTTGACCTTCCCATTAAGGATTATATACATAAATGATTACAATAATTATTCTTTGTTTTAGGTTTTTTGTGTAACTCACTGTTTTAATATATAGCATTTCATTGCCATAGATTATATAATTTTTATAAAAAATTTAGTAACTGTTTTTAATATTTTGTTTTGGTTTTATATAAACAATTGTAATTTATTTTATATTTAAAAAATTGAAAAGGACCAAACTTGTTGGTCGAAACGTCTTTATAAATAAAAAATTAATTGGACAGTATATTGCAAGTAGTTTTATTTTGTTAATAATATATCTATTACTGTTGGTACATTCAATATTATTAATTATTGACTTATTTCTTTTTTGTCCTTGGTAATTAATATAAAAATGATTTTTCGGGAAAAAGGACTTTATTTATAAGTAAAACACTTAATATTTTATTTTCAGCGACGTTTCGTTCCTTGTTTGGAACTTTATCAAGCTTTAATAACTATTAAATGTTGTGATTAAATAGATATAAAAGATAATATATAAAAGGTGATTTTTTAAGAGTGTCCGAACTTCTATCCGAGAAGGCTGTGAAATGAACTGTCACTTTTCGCGCTTGTAGTGTCAGAATTATTCAGTATAGTCTGGCAAATCATTATGGAAAGAATAACACCAGAGCAACGCTTGCAAATTGTCCAAATTTATTATCAAAACCAGTGTTCTGTGCGCCAAACTTATCGAGCACTTCGTGAATTCTATGGTGCCCATAATCGCCCAACCGAACGATGTATTCGCCGAATTATAGACAAATTTCGAACGCAATTTACATTACTCGATATTAAAACAAAAACCAGACAAAAAACTGTGCGTTCCCAAGAAAATGTCGGCGCTGTAGATGAAGTGTTGATGAAGACCCAAATTTGTCAATTCGTAGACGTTCGCAAGAAGTTGGGCTTTGTTATTCGACTATGTGGACAATTTTGACTTAAGATCTTGGTCTGGTGCCTTACAAGATCCAGCTTACCCAAGAACTTAAGCCGCAAGATCATCGTTTGCGTCGTACGTTCGCTGAATGGTCTCTTAGTCAATTGCAACTTGATCCAGAATTTAACCGCAAAATTTTGTTCAGCGACGAAGCTCATTTTTGGTTAAACGGTTATGTCGATAAACAGAATTGCCGCATTTGGAGTGAAAATAATCCCAAAATGATTCAACAATTGCCGTTGCATCCAGAGAAATGCACGGTATGGTGTGGATTATACGCCGGTGGCATTATTGGGCCGTATTTTTTTAAAAGCGAAGCTGGAAACCGCGTGACAGTTAATGGGGATCGTTACAGAGCAATGATTAATGATTATTTAATTCCAAATTTGAATGGTATTGATTTGGAGGGGATGTGGTTCCAACAGGACGGAGCCACATGTCATACAGCCAACGCAACACTGGATTTATTGAGGGAAGATTCGGTGAGAAAATTATTTCGAGGAATGGACCTGTCAACTGGCCCCCAAGGTCGTGTGATTTAACGCCATTAGATTATTTTCTGTGGGGTTACGTTAAATCTTTGGTCTATGCCGATAAACCGGCAAATATTGACGCATTGGAACACAACATAACGCGGACAATTGCAGACATAAGTCCCCAATTGCTTGAAAAAGTGGTCGGAAATTGGATTGACAGAATGCGCTTTGTTAGAAGAAGCCGCGGCGGACATTTGACCGAAATTATTTTCAAACATTAATGCCATTAAATGTTATTTCACATAATAGTGTCTCGGAGGCTCCGACAAGTGGTATTTTATCACCTTCTGTAGCTTCGTCATTATTAACATAGACTGACTCTTAAATTTTTGAGAAAAAAATGTTATTCGGTTTCTAAATTAGTATACGAGCTTCTTGAAATAAAATTTTCGTCAATTAAACGGATTGTTTCAATTGTCAAATGAACTCAACTTTTCAATCAACAGTAAATCTCAAAAGATTTACTGATATTGAATAATGGTGCCCAAACTGAAATACTGGTTGTGTGGAGTTAAGAAAGTCCAAAATTGGAATAAAATATAAATATTTTGTACATATGATCTCAAACTAATATTTTCTGTTACAGCGGCATTCGTTTTAACAATACCCTATTAGTCAGTTTATATTCAACAAAAATATCATTGCACTAGAACTACATAACCTCCAAATTTACACTTGACACTACAAAAATGGACGGCAAACATAAAGTTAATAAGCACTAGCCAAGAAAGAATAATAACTGTCAATTTAATTTTTTTTAGCAAAATTTAACTACCAAATTCGATTAGATCATATCTGCAAAAATAGTTACTTCTTATTTCTATTAAGACTATTGTCGTTTGTGAACTGTTGTTATTGTTATAATTTTAAACTTATTTAAATACAGTCGTCTGTAATTTTTATATGCATTTTTTCTGTCCAGGAAAACTAATTTTGGAAAATAAGGAAGAAGGATGTTATGCTACAATATTCCAAAAATGTTATTTTTATCTCATTATTATATACCGGGTAGCCAAAATTAACGTTTTAGTTGAGCGATTTGTCATTTTTGAATAAATTTTGTTTAAAAGTCTACAAAGAAGAAGGTTAGAGAACCGAGCTCGCTGGTAGCGATTACTTCATATATTTCAACGCACGAGGCGCCGCGAGAGAATTCGTTACCAGCGCAACGCAGTACTGAAATTCACATCGACGATAGCTATCTTGCGCTAGTGTTTGAAAAGATGCGCAGTACCGCACTGCGCCGATAACGAAAAGTTTGTAGTGCCCCTCGCATTAAAATATACAGAGGTTATGGTATGCAGTGAGCTCGGTTTCTTGATGAATATTATACAATTTATTTCCCAACGCTTTCACTCACTTTGTGAATTCTATAAGTTGTATAATACCTTTATTTAGCTGTCATTTTAAAATTTTAAAATAGTTTAATTTGGGAAGTCCTGTAGGTAATTTCTATAGACATTGAGTACTTAATTTGAAGTTCAGGAAACTAGCTGTAATTTTTTATTGTTAAAAAACGACAAAATCAATTATTTCGTTTTTTTATACTCGGTACATCTGTTAGAAATTAGCAAGAAATACTCGCTCAGAATATCCTTCCGATTTTCCTATAGCAATAGATAGATAAGTTACGTGTTTTGTTTTTATTGAAATAATGTGTGTTATTAAAATTATTAGGTTTAAAATAAGTACTTACTTTATTATTACAATTATATAGTAAACTTAATAATACAAAATTGTAAATTCTAATAAAAAAATAATAATAATAAACTACTTATTTCAATTCCATTTTCAGTCTTTAGGTTTTATAAAAATACATCATTGTTGTCAAAATAATTTCATGTAGTAAAGACTATTTGAAAGAAATCACTTTTAGTTTTACAATACTGTTACACTGGTGAAATAGAACATGAAAAAATCGGGGGAGAAAAATGACAATGCTGATAACAATCACAGCTCAAAATTATGAGCGAATAAAAAAAATGAGTTATGAACACATTTTTAGAACAGTGGCATTATAAAATATAATTTTCTATTCTGAACACTAACTTGGCAAATACTGAAACACATTCGACTCTCTTGCTCGCTACGAGTCAATGTTTCTCTCGATTCTCTAAGGACTCCGTACCTTTCACTACACACATTCCACAGTGCAATATTTTTCCCTTGTGTAGTGTGTACGCATATGTGTTGAAATAACAATATACCTAACTCCATCTAATTAGTAATTCCAATAGTGGGAATTCCAATTAGAACGATTACTCGCCAAAGCCAGATTCTCACGGATCGATTTTAGTTGATTGAGTAAAACTGAACGAAAATTAATGTGAGAACCTTTGTTTCAATTTAGCTAATCAATAAAAGTTTCTCCAAATCAAACATTATCGTTTAAGAAATGAATCAAACTTAATTTGTTATCAAGTTGAATTATGCTTGAAGTCTATGAACAAAGTTTGAGTCAATTTTCAAGTTTGCCAATGATATACTATTTATTTTGAATTATCGGTGCGTGCGTGTTTTGAGGTTAATAAAAAATTATAATGAGCCTCACCCTCATAAGCTCACGTAAAAAGTTTAACTTCTTGAGTTTTTAATATTATTCCCAAGTTTAATTTTTTGTTATGTTAAACTAATTAATAATATTTACATATACCTTAGTAACACACTATAAACTTCTGCCCTTGTCAGTTTCATGTAATTTAGGAGACAAACTAACTTCCCCTTTAGGGGTAGATTCTATTTCCCCTCGATTTTTCACCTTATTCAAACAGATACGTCGCTAAAGAAAAACTTCAAAAACACGAGCTTTTGGAATCGTATTCTAAATTCTTCCGTTAATAAAACTATGAATCACTTTGTATGCGCGAACAAAAATTGGTTCAACTAAAACTAAAACGATCCCGAGAACATCGTACTATCATTCTTCGACTGAATAGTTACATTGTATTAAAGAGTTTGTATGTCAAACTCTTTAACCGCTCCTCAAACCACATTATATTAACAATTACTTTCCATCGTTGGCCAATTAAAATTTTCAGTTTCCTTACCTACACTGACGATGTGATTTTTGATGATCGTTTGAAGGGCTTGCCTAGCTGCCTTTTCTTCGTTTATCTGCGATCGCGCGCTGGTAAGATTCTGTTGCAAATCTTTCACTTGTTCGCGTAATGCATACACCAGATCCATAACCGAATTCGATATTTCATTATTTTGGGTTGAATCGGCAGCAGCTAAAAACGGAATTGAAACAAATAAACCATGAAATTAACAAAAAAAAAAAAAAAATAAAATAAAATACGCAGTTCTTTTCAAAATACAAACAAAAAGCAGTTTCTTTGTAAACAAAACAAAAAACTCTACTACGCAGGAAAACATTTCAATAAAATTGAAGTACAAAATATAATAAATATTTTATTAAACTACGATATTTATAGTTAACAATAATATTCTAAAGGTTAAACAATAATTTATTTCTAATATGAGTAGCAAAATATGCTAACATTATATTATTGTATTATATTTTATATACAAAATTATATATAATAAATATTTTTAGTATTTACCATCACAGATAATAAGTTTAGAATTATTTTTGGCACTGTTTCTTTTTTTTTATTATCACTTTGGCGCAAATATTTTTGTCATTTCAAAATTAAACATTCAATATATGTACCGTAAACGGGGAAATAAAACTAGGAGCTGATGTAAAAAAGTAGATAAAAAACAGTTAGTCTCCAATACTTCAAGTAATGTGTAAACATTGAGATTTCAAAAAAAATTGACAGACATATAACTCCAAAAAAAATGTTCACACCTGACTAAGGACGGTAGAATATTAAACAGACTTTAGATAGGATGGAACCTGTAAATACATAGAAAAATGTCTTTACCGTAACATTAACAAGAAACATTACAAATACATTGTTGTAATAGTGTTACATTAAAAATGAGAAGAACTGTTTGGAATGCTCGCTACAAATGTCGCTTGCGCGACACATTTCTGTAGCATTTAACTTCAACTAAGTCACTATAGCAGAAATCAATGTTTAAAGTTCACACCCACGCTCAGCACGATCGGCAGTTTGGAATACATGAAGTTAAATAAGTTCTCACGCACTAGTCGACTTGGATCGACTCAGTAACATCCATGTGCGTATTCAATGGGTGTGAATCTTCACGCTTAAAAAATTGATTGTTGATAGTTAATCGAAATACAAGTAGTTGCTGAGTTTAGAAACAAAAAATAAGCCAGAATCAACATTCGGTCATTTACAGTACATTTAAAGATGTTCGCTATACTTTTAATATGAGCAGCTGCTTCATAAATCAAAAACAATCGAGTTAACTTATGTATTTGAAGGTTAAATTATTGTAAGAACACCTCACTTCAAGCAGGTTTTAAAATAGGACAGTTAGTTTTGAGACACTTGAAATATACAATTAAAATAAATAAAACATACTTAAATATTTTTTGTTCAACATAAAAAATGCAAATACTCACGAATACAAATTCAAAGCGTTTATAAAATATTACTGCCTAATCTTTTGAAATATAGGGCTCTAGCGTAGCTCAAGTAGCGCCGGTCTGTCGGTCAAATTAGTAGTTAGGTAGTGTATTATCAGTCAGTACATTACAATATATCATATTTGACATTCAAATGACTTTTAAAAATAGTTCATAGTTCACGTTCTGTAATTTTCCCGCGAGAAATTATTAAATTATTCGAAAAACGTGGATGACAATATTGTAGAAACTGAAATATTGACAGTTTTTTGTCCGCAGCAATCGCAAATATAAACGACTGGATGACAACTGTTACGCTATAATTTACCACGAAACTGCGCTGCATCCGCTCACACTAACTACACTAGTCCCCTATAATCAATTACACATTATTCAAAATTCTTAACTTACTTCTCAAAACTGTAAAAACAAGTTTCAATTCTTCTAGTTTCTTGATAATAGGAACAGTACTAAATTACTATTCAAACTGTTTGCGGAGTCATGTACGCAATCGACATTTTGAAAAAAAAAATTAAACATAACCTCGTTGTGTCAAAACTTTTTAAAAACTGAGCTTTCGTAACTTAGTTCGATTATACGTATTAATAAATAATTATTATTATTATTTGTTTAAACAAATAATATTAAAATTCTCCGCAAACAAAGATGTGAAAAAGTTATTCGAGAAAAGTAAAATGATCATAACCCTATTGTTAAAAACACCATTTTAAATTTAACAAAAATTGCACTTCTAATTCTTTAAAGATAAGAAAATCTCTTTTTTTTATTAACAATCCATTTTTATGAATTAACAAATAAAACACACCACACAGCTCATGATTGAAATTTTAAAAATTGATTATAATAATAAAATTTAAATTGCAGTTATTGAGCATATGAAAATATAATCTTTAGAAAATAAAAATAGAATTTATAAGAGTCCTAAACAGAATGGTTTATTTATCTATAAATATTTAAATAATGAACAATTTCAAACAATAATTCTCTAAAACATGTGTTTTCGAATGAAATGGTATCAATGCAAGACTATAGATCGCTTTTTTACTTTTATACATCATATATAAAAAAAACTTCATAACACTATAATTTAAGATGAGCGTTTCATTAAAAAATATAATTAGTTAAAAACTTTTGAATAAATATTATATCTAGTAATCTAATATGTATAAAAATACGTATGATTAAAATTTGCTCATTATTCAATAAACATTAACAGTTATAGTACTTTAAGATTTAATTTTCAACAATTATAACCTTTACATCGTCAGTAAGTTCACAAATATTACGAAAGATCAAAATCGTACTACATCACAATTTCAACATACATTATAAATTAAAAAATATATGTTCATTCACCGACGCGCCATAAAGGTTAAAAACAAATGAGAGATTATGAGTCAGTTGTTTATTTAAAAGACAAATGAAAACTATATGTGGGAAATAGACAGTACTGATTCATATTTATTTCCGAAGATACTGAGTACTGACGGTTATTAATATTTTATTTTTTAATACTGCCATTATTAAATATCTTATAATTACACAGGAGATTTTAAATGTACCATATACTGAGCAACAATTTGAAATTTTTAAAAACGAGTTTTTGCTACTATAAATATTAAATAATCATAAATACATTTGTGTGTGAATAATACCAATTTAAAATAAATGATTTTAAAAATTTAATATATTAATTATAAAATTATGTACTACAAACATTTACATTAAAACAAAGTGCCTACACAAAAACAAAAAAAGACGCTTATAGGCATGCACGGTAATTTGTTAAAATATTTATTGCACAAACAACACCGATAAAAATTAAGGCAACTATAAATCACAGGATAAAAAAATGTCCTATCAAAAGAAATATTCGTTACAGAATTTTTGCTTAAAAATACAAAAATTCTGAGAAAAAAGGTAACTAAATGAAGCACAATGGTATTCACAACAAAATCAGTACAGGTCTGATATATTAATTTGAAATACACGTACAAAAGATAGTCGTCATCCAGTAATACGGATGTAGTGCGCTAGGTAGCAGCACTGGCAACAATAGAAACAAAGTATATTGCACGGTGACTTTTTATATTTAAGATAAAACATTTTTTTCTAACTACAGATATTTCAACAAAAAACAAATTTGAGCAAAATAATCATTTTTACCGTGTAGTGTCAAATAGGAAACAAAAACAATAAATATGTATTGGAAAAGACAACGGTTGAGGTATAATTTTGGATTTGTTATCGCAGTTGAACAAAACAATCCAACTTAAAAAAAAACATTTTCTAAATCATAAAATATTGCTAGTCTAAACAGCGTAAAAGTTTTTAGTAATCACAAAGAAAATTAGTACGAAAATTAAGCTATGCAATAAACTGATCACTGTTCAAGTGTTTCATAAATAAGAGATTTTCAGCTTGTCATCGATAGTTTGTAACTTAATAATAATGCCGTCTACCCTTTTAGATACAGGAGGTACATGCAAAAAAGGTAGTAAGTATCTTGTTTGTAATGATATTATCACTCGAGTGACTGTTAAAACTCACTAGAACGCTTGTGTTAACACTGTCAGTTCTCGTGATAATACCTATCATTACAAACGGAATCCTTAAACTACTATTGAAGAAACTGAACAATTTTAAATAAATCCAACTGTGATTAATTTATTACCGATTTTAAATCGGCAACGAAAAAATTCATTGACGCTCGTGCAAACTATCGACAGACAAAAGGCTTGAACAAAACAACAAATTAATCGAGGTGTTGTGTCTTGCGTAACTGTTTCAACATGAAAGATCCACAACACCACGTAGAAGCGCGGGGCGTATGCACTGTCCAATACTTGTGGGCTATATTGAGGTGGGTGGGAGAGGAAAAGGGCGAGGTTTGATTAAGATGCGGATTGGAACGATGGTGTATGTTTGTGGAGTGTACTTTTGTGTTGTGATGTTCATGCGAGTGTACATTACCACCGCGAGACAGGTAGCCGAGTTCGACTGCACGACAGGACAACCACCACCATCATGTAACAGAAACAATAACAAGAGATCCAAGTTGGCAAGCTGTTTATGACCAGATCATCCGTACACAATTATTAACGAACGGTATTAGAACAAAAATGCTGGCTTTTCTTTATTCACATCAGTGAGTGAGAATAATAATTCGTTGCGTTTCAAATCAAAAAGAATAACATGTTCTGTTTCTCGAGAACGAAAAGTAAGAAACGGCTTTTCTTACAAACGAAAATATCACGTACAAATAAAATATGTCAATGTCGAAAACTTATGACTGGGAACATGTCTGAAACGAAATTTAAATATCAAGACCTTTTGCCATAGAATAATTTATGGCAAACTTCAACTCAAACAAGTAGTTACAATTTTTCCTGAAATTTACTTCATAATTTGTTCCGTTCTCTCTTTTTCGTTTCTGACACTTCATTCTTTTTTTTTCATAGAAATATTTTTTTTCTTTGTTTAGTCTTTAGTGTTTCCAGGTTTTTGTTCTCATTTAAATTTGTTTATTTCGTCCATTTTTCGTTCTCCGGAATGGAATGACAAAATCATATTTTTATCCGATTTGCGTTCTCAGTTCGATTAATAAATCAATAATAGTTAATTTTTAATATCGCTCAGCCCCATACAAAATTGTTAGTGATCGATTTGTTTTAAACGTAGGATGGAGTTATATGGCTTTAAAATTTTTTTTTATTTGATAAAAATTTAAAATATGTTAAACAGCTATACATTTTTTAGTAGTCAGTTAAAATTTTTAGTCAACACACATTAAAAATTATTAATAACAATGAAATTTTGAAAAATTTGTTAAAAATTGTTTGTTATAAAAGCAAATTTCTCAGTAATTTAATTTAAGTGACATTTTCGTTTCGAAAAAACTTGGTTTCATTCGTTTAAAACATCAACTAAAATATTAATTTTTGTCAAAATAGAACAAAAAACATCAATATTGTTCTTTTTACACAGATGCATTCAAATAAATGTTATATCTAAATTAATTGGTTTGTCGATAAAAAAATACTTAGTCAAAAAACCAACTTAAAATTCTGCTTCTTGTTTTTGAACTACTTCTTGAACTATGCGTCTTCGAAGTGTCTTCTGACACTGATGAAAAAACCCGATCTCCATCTAAACGCACCATCAAAATGATCAGCTATTATTTATTAATCGTTTTGTAAGATTTCAGTTTAAAAGACTTTTGAAAGCAAAGAAAAGAAACTTTGATCATCTTGATGGAAATTACATATCGTGATTTTAAAAAAAGTAGAAAGTAAAATGAAAACAGATGAATGGATAATATGAAACGAAACTCAAAGCATTCAAGCAAATATTGTTTAGACATACATACTACTTATCAATTCTCACATAACCTCACATATTTTTCAACTTCATGAATAATTTGAAACTGAAATCTACCAGTCACCGCTGAACTATTTTAAAAGCTTTAACATATATTTGTGTTAAAATGTGTCAAAACAGTAGCATGTCTCTCTACTGACGTTTAAATTACGCTTGCGCAAAGTAAAAAATATTGTTTATCTTCAATTGTTTGTTTTGAAGATAATTTATTTTCAATGTATATGAATAACTTGACATCCTTCAGTCAATCTTCCATAGTTATTGTTCTGTTGTTTCTTCTATGCATTAAGACCATCAACATTGTCATTATTGACCTTATTTTATTAATGGCCTTTTATGTTAAGTTTCTGATACGATTTTCAGCTTTACATCAAAGTTGAAAGTCATATCAGAAACCCAGCATATACACAATCCGAACCAGAACGTAACAAGATGGAGTCTACTTGGCATTCTTTACTAACTGCGGTCCCTAGTTCAGATTTTCACCGCATTCAACTGTGTTTAACTGTATTGTGACTAGTTACGAATTATTATATGAGTGCATTATAACGCTGTCAATAGAATATTACTTACAATTTTGGCCATACTATGAAAATATGCAAGAGACGAAATGAGATACAAGATAGAAGACATACAGAATAAAAGAGATAAGATAACCTCAGTTCAGTTTTGCATGAAAAAAAATCCAGACAAATAAGTGCGAACAATATTTTGATCAATATTAATATTTGACAAAAACAGATAACTTACTTGAACTGACCGTCGTTCGGGGCTTCGATGAAGTGCAATAAGCTTCGATGACTTTCAGCAGTAATGCGTCTTCTTCGAAAGTAGTTTTTCTCTTGTTAACGTAAGTGTTTATAGATGATAGTTTATCATCGTTGGCAGTGAATTGTTGTTGGAGTGCAGATCTGTTTGAAGGCGGAGCCGGTCGCAACCACGTGATATTCCAACCTGAGTTCCTATTGGTTGCACCGCCGGGAGGCGCGGGTGAAGGCGTGTTATAAAAACTAAATGTGTGAGCGCGTTTAAGTAGGCCGCTTTGAGTGCTTGTTAGCCTTGTGTTCATACCTGCCGCCAGCAGAGGCGACATCTGGAAATAAAAATCAAACATATTAAGCATTGTTTGATAACTAAAAAACGTTCGTTGGAATGAAAATGTATTGACTATCACTTCAGTTCATTCCATTTCTCTTTCAATCTGTCGTATTTTAATTTTTTTTCACCCTCGGTCGAAGCAGACAGTGGTATAAAACAAAAAAAAAATCCCCCGTGACAGACAGACAGATACTGAAGTGATTCCATAAGTGTTCCGTTTTGCACGGAGCACTAAAATGAGGAAAAAGCAGTTTTAGTTCAAGATAAAGTATTTATAACAATTAACGTTTTATTCATGTACTAAAAACAGACAAAAATATGTCTGACGCAAGCCGCGCGGCTTTAAATGGATCTTTGGAATCGACAAAACATCGGATTCGTTCTTGGCCGAAGACAATTATTTTGTCGAAAATACAATTTTTAGTCAAAGTTAACTTGATTACCGTTTTTTTTTCTTTTTAATAATTCTTGTTTAAGGAGCAAATCCAATTGCTTTTGTGAAAATACAAGGATCATCATTAGATGTACCCATTATTTTTTCCAAAATACATACATGTATTCTTAATAAAATTTCTATCATCCTTTTAATTTTCTAAAAAAACGAAAAACTCAAAAAACGTCTCTTTTAATAACGGCAAGCACACACGTCTGAAACAAAAACCACAATCTTGCTGTTATTAACTGAATGGCATCGGTATTATTGAGGAAAAGGAATACAAATGAGCATTCTCCGCAGGCACTGATTATCGCAACAAATTCAGCAAACACACAGTCTGTGCGTTCAGAGCACAGTTTTAATTATTCCACTTCGCATAAATGTTTTTAGTGCAAATACAGCAGTAGCAGCAGCTATAAAAGACTAGCTAATTTCATATTTAAATTTCCAGTTTCTAAACAATACGAAAAACTATATGATTTATTAAAACAAAAATTCTGCTAAATCAATAGGCTGAAAATAGGCAGAAAAAGTTAATTGGTATCCATACCATGCGAGGAAATAAATTACGTTCAGAGCAAAGAAACAAAATTCTCTTTTTTTACTTCAGTTGCCTCAATGGTTACATTAAATGGGTGGTTCCATGGCGACATAGCACTAGTAAATATAGCGATAGGTTGTCTCAGAACAGTGGTTTACCCCATTTCGAGTTAACCGAGCACTCAATGTTCTAGTGAGAATACCTGACAGCTGATAGAAAATTAAAGCTGCACTTTCACATAAAATTTGTACCCCTACACCTGGTCAATAAAATTTATTTATTTGTCATATTAGGGATTATATATATTCCATCCTAAGGAGTAATAAATCATTTTTGACGGATATCAGTGGTACCTCGCCTTCTTTTAAATCGTTCCCGAATTCAGGGTAAACACTTAAAACGTTCAGAACAGTCTTAAATTTTATTAGTTAGTAACTCTACCCGAATTTGTGAATGGTTTAAAAGGTTTTAAGTAGTACTTCATGGTACCACTAGAATCTGTCAAAAACAATGATTTATTTAAGATGGATTACATAATTTTTTGTTCCCAACATCAAACACAAAGCGCTTATAGCTAGACACTACAAAATGCGTATGCGGATTATGACGTCATGTCTGCTTGGCACAAATTCTTCAACACATATAGAGCTATGTTATATATATATGTTATATCGAAAATGTTATGCTAGTGCGCGATACTGTAAGAATGAACTAGAACCGAAGTAACTGACATAAAATCAAGTAATATTCTGAACTGAAATCTGTTTACTCGCACGTGAATAATTTAATTCTGAAAATATAAAATGAAATCGAGGCATGCTTCTATTATTGCTATTTTATTTTAAAACAAATGAATTTAGAACATTGTTGCTTGTTAAACAAATGATGAATATAATCTAGTCACACACTGGATATAAGACACAATTTTAATGATCTGAGTTACAACAAAGGGCTATGCACACAGCAAACAAAAGAATAGCTTTACTCAATCCATTATGTTGCGAATCCTTGCCTGCAGAAGGAGTTTCATTTTCATGGGATTGGGAACTTTCGACAATCCCACGAACAACCGATGTGGGTATCTTCTTTTTGAGCCACCAATGAGCATACAATCCCGATCGGAAAACTTCGTGAGTAGGAGCCGAAACTGTCTCGACAGGTCGCCGATCGCATCTCGAAACCGGTTGACGGCATCGTTTCACTGATTCAGTTAACTCGCGTAGCTTTTGGTGAATTTGATTTTCAGATTCCCAAGGTTGGGGAGTTGAAAAAGGAGTCAGGTCACTGGACGTAACTGACGTGGTCGAATCGGTCGATTCGACTAAAATGGTTTCAGATATCGACGAGAAAGGTTGGCACGATGTTCTTGGAGTCGATCCAAACGGCGAAGTGCAACGGCACTGCGCCTCAAAATCGGCCGGTTCCATTTGCGATGCGTGGAATGTATTTCGCGATGTTTTCGGCTGAACGAAATTACAATGATCGGCTCTCGCTGTAGCTAAATTATAAATTCCACATCTAGTATCGTCAGACGTCGTTTCACTTAAAATGCGACAATTGCACATCGGGTCGTGCGAAGGATAGTCCGGAGACGCTAACGTACAACTTCCTGCCATTCCAGAATCGGAAGAACGCGGACTATGGCTCGGTTCCACGCAGCATTTGCAATATGGTGCATTCGAGCATTGCCGATTATCTGCGCTGGATCCTACCTCAATAAAATGGTAGCTGACGCATCTTCTCAATGCATTCACATCTTCAATATTTTCTTTCGGTAATGTAAAAGTCAGTCTGTTCTCTTGCACACTAGATCGTCTTTTCATATCAAATGGTTTTTGAAACGTCACGCGATCCGTGCTAACACTCCCTTCGTTTGTCGAATCTCGACAAGATGAAGTTCCAGCAGGATGAAATCCTTTGTTTCTAAACATCAAGGGAGGCTGTATCGCCGTTTGAACCGTGTCTTCACTTCTTTCACTCGATGCAGATTCGGGTTGATGAACCAAATTCAATTTGAGATAATTATCTGCATTATCGTTCGATATTCTATTTAAACTTCGATTATTGATCGATAATCTATTGAAATCAGTATCATCGAGAGTTAAATTACTAAGGAATTTGCTATTGTTGTTCGAAAACACTTTAGATGATCTATTCGAATTTTCCCGTTCATCGTTAAAAGATCTTGTGAGTTTTCTGGAATCGGTAATCGGTTGATCGGGATTATCATCGATTGCAATACAGAGATCACTGTCTTCGAGCGGTTTCCAATTATAAAGCAATTCGGCTACCAATCCATCCGGACAAGGCAACGGATTAACGGGTAAATCTATACTACTGGAATGAGTCATAGTACTACTACAAGTTGAAGCAACGGAATCTCGATCGTTCGATGTTAGGTTATAATCACTGCTTGTCTGGTATATGGGAACACTTATAGTTGTCAATGAACACTTGTTAAATTTATTAGCCACTAGCTTCGTCGGACAGCTTTGTCTATTTTGAGGAATACATTTCGATTTATGAATAGTCGATAAGGGCTCCATCGGTGATATTTCTATCGTTCCGTCTAAATTGACAAGATCCTCACATGCCATGAATGGTTTTGAACTGCGGCAATCAAAACTGGAATTATCGGAATTTTCCGAATGCTGATTAATAACCGCTAAATTAACTCGTGCTGTCGATGTATGAACGATACTTCTGTCTCGAATCAGAGTATCCGAAATTGCAGGTTGGATAATATCTTCACCGTGATCGATAAAACTTTCGCTGTTATATTCAGTTGTTACGCTTACATTTGGACTAGTTATAACCGGCTGGATGATGTTAACACTTTCCGTTTTGTAATTAATTATCGCTTCTGAATCGGGATTAAAATAGCGAATAAATCCAAACGGGTTACTCGAACAAGTACTCAAGTGACCGTCCGGCGAGTCGCATTTATCGACAGCATCTTGTCTCGACAAATGTTTAATTGGTTCGTCTTCGCTGTCGCTAGAACAGCTACTGCTCGAATCGCAAGAGCTCGATTCGCTATCAGAATTATCACTGCTGCTTTCATCACTACTTACTATTATCACGCTCGCTTTCTGCCAATTATTTGAACTCGCTTTTACCATAACAAACTCTGATTTATGACGCCTCATCGGCACAGACCTTAAATCGATCTTATCGAAGTACACGGAATACAGAAGTTTCTTTAATAATTTCCGCGTGATAACTTTATGGCGAACAAGACGAGAAAAGAATTTATTGAGGTGTGTGTAAGGTGATGCAGAAGGATGAGTGGACGGAGGGAGAGTGACTCGATAAGGACATGGCGGTGTGTATTCGAAATTGAGTACTGATGCACGAGTAGAATAGCCTCGAGCATCCAGCTACAGAAAAAATACAAAAAATAGTATCAGAACAACATCTCAACTTATTTTATACTTGCAGTCATAAATACCTGCCGCATTTAAACAAATAGGTTTCGTCCAATATTTGCGTCAATTTAGAAAAAAAAAGATAAAAGGTATTAAAATTCGGTAGGGATGCCGTTTCCACGATTCGTGTATTACAAAGGCAGAGCTCACACGTTTTTGAGCTGGTGTATCAACTATAATTTCGATTTATTAATACAGTAGAGTTCCGTTAATCCAAGCTAGATGGGATCGCACCCTGCCTAGGGCATCGAAAGTCAGGATTAAACTAAATTACAAATAACCGATTTAAGATGGGTAAAATAAAAAAATCGATGGTTTTTCTTTCCTACAGCTTAATTTTAGTTTTAATTATATAGACCTATGTTTCTACGAACTGATGTAGAATTATCAAAACATCTTTGTGATTAAAACTCAATTTTTTTTTTAAATCCCGTCCAGATTATAACAATCATGAACTGAAAATACGAGTAGGCAGTCCGATACAACCTTAACAGTAATCTTACAAAAAAAAAAAAAAAAGAAATACGGTTAATTTTATTCCTGTGTTTTAACTTACATGAGGAGGTGGCTGTGGAGCAACAGACGTTGTTTCAACTGTTTTTGATACTGTTCCGCGTGACTGAGTATGCTTTCTTAATAAATCCACCCACGCTTGAGCCTCTTCTTTACTCTGACATACAGCGACTATCGGTTCGATCAATGGACCAGCTATTTCAAATGCATTTTTGTAAGTATCGTTATCTTCTAATTTCTTCACTGATATTCCAGTCAACGGTAGTTTACCCTTGAAAAAAAGAGATACAAACAGTTTAAATTTTGTCTTTTTTTACAAAAATGTAAATACGACATTAGATGAAAAATAAGAACTCTTTAACATGTCTATGACACAAATAATTACTTCTCCTCAGGAAATAAAGTTTTCCAAGTTATGTTGCTTCGGCAATTAATTTTTCCCAACCTCACTGAGCAGAGTAAATATTGTTACACTCCAGGGTACGATTCAAAAGTTTTCGGAATGCGCAAGAGTAATGTTAATTCTTTCCCTTGAATCAAGCTTTTTGAATGGATTTGAGTAACTCCTGCTTTCCAGAGGAATCTTCTAAATGCGCTCTAGCTATCAAACGTCTATATTTACTATCGTTCAATAATTTCTAAATTATAATAATTTATTTTAAGGTTACTTTGGCGTTTCTTTGAATAAATTAACGAAAAAAACACTTTTGTTAAAAAATTTCTTAAATGCATAACCCGTTTTAATATTACACCAACAGGAAATAAATTTCCATTTTCTAAGCTCATGCTATGAATAAATTAACTCGTAAAGGTGGAAACTACTTATGTTTGTTAATAAGACAGTCGAAACTAACCTCATAAATAAATGCACTCATCCGATGACTGACCGACAGCATCAACAAAGTAGACGGAAATAATACTAAATATCGATCGCTGTGCTTCGGTCCAACAGCAACGGATCCCATATGAAGTATGTCTCCGAGTTGGGCAAGACTTTGACCTTCCCAACCTCGAACGGGACCGGTTAATACTTGTAGTTCCAATTCTTTTTGACGTCTTGTTGCTGAACAAACTGACTACAAAAAAATACCATTACGTAATCACAGCTACACACTGTCAGATTACATCAGTATTATAATTTGATTTACTCTCAGTTTCGTGTGTAATTCCAAAGTCCAAAGATGAAAAAAAAAATTATACTCACAGCAATATCTTTATAAACTGCTACAGATCTTTGTGTATCGCCTCGGTCAGGATGACTCTCTTCAACGTGTCTTTCGAGCTCTTGTAACATTCCGGCGTATTTATCTAAACGACGGAAAGGCTTGCTTAACCCAGCTGTCAAAACTAGTAGTCCTGGCGACGCAGCCCCTGCAGATTCCATGAAGGTTGTCAATTCGTCCCTAAAAAGTTGTTCGAATGCATACACCAATTCAAACGAAAAGTCTGCCTTTGTTTCTTAAAAACAAAAGTAAACATAAACGTACTTGTACTTGTCAAGAATGCATACAGCCTTCGGATGTAATGAGCAATACGCTTGGTGAACAGCTTTGATACGCGGCGCCCATTGCAGAAACAATTTACCTACTCGCTGTTCGTTGGGAGAACGGCCAACATTTTCTTCTATTAAATTTAAGAGTTGAACATGCGTGTCCACAACCTCTGAGAGATTCCCTGTCAGCTGACGATATTCATCTCGAGCCAGTCTGTAAAATTATAATTAATGTAAAATCTATTGTTCAATAAGTGATTAATTAATTAGTTGAAGTGTGCGAGTACTCAAAAAACGAGTAGTTAGAGTCAAACTTACTGAGTCGTGTTTATCTGATGAATACTCGATTTTTCGATTGAAACCAAGAAGTACTTTTTTCAGTACCTTTTTGCTCTGTGCTATTAAATTCAAATTGAAAACAAAAATTGAGTGCTTATCAAACACTGAGCTGCACTCAACAAGACAAAAATCCACGAAAAAAATGTTTTTTCATTTTGCAAAACTTTTCGCATTCTACTACAGTTCCACACATTTCGTTCAATTTTTGTCTCGATTTGACTCAAAATATTTATTTAATCGACTCGGAAAAGAAATCCAGAACTCACGCGCACTTATTAATAATTTAGTTAACGAGTATTAGTTTACGTACATGTCACTTTTCTCGAGAGGTTGTAAGAAATTCGTTACGAGACCCTGTAGTTCCGTGATATGAGCTTTTTCAGAATCAATTAGATCTTTCAACACGACAGCACGGTACTGTCTCTGCTGTGCAATTTCCGCAGGCGCTCTAACCGGCGATACCGCAGGACTAACCACATCTTAAAAACATTACAAAATTATCACACTAGTTCTCTACATTTATCGAAACATGTCCGCTGAACGAACTCGTATCTAAAACTGTACCTTTGCATTCTCTAACGTAGTTACTTGGAAACCACCCGGTTTTTTCTCCGAGTGTCCCCTCCCACCATCCGCCCTCTTCTTTCTGTGTTACTGTTATTATATCACCTTTTTTAAAGCACAACTAAAACATAGAGAAAAGACGCGAATATAATATTGAATTAACATTTCTGTTAACAGCGTCAGTAAACAAAATTGCCTAATTTTTATCTAATTGTGTAGGCTTTCACAGTCGGCGTTGTTCCAAATCTTCTTGGTTTCCGATCTTGTAGGCCGTGGTCCATTGGTGTTTCTGCCTGACATTTCGTCTACAACTGCGATAGACACCAATGGCGGTGTGGCTGACGACGAAGTGTTCTTTTTGGCGTCGCCAAGGCCACTTCGCTCACTGTCATATCGTCTTTGATAATGTCTACCGCAGTTGCAGGCGAACCGTTAGGTAGAAATACCAATGGAGCACCGCTTACAAGCCCGGAAACCAAGAAGATTTGAAATTGATTTTTATTTTACGATCATAATAATTTTGATCCTCTCTGTAAGTCTTGAAGATGAAAATATGATAAAATCAAAGTATTTTGAAACTTCGCAAAACTGCGGTAGATTCAGGGTAATTATTTCTTGATAGTGTCGCTGCAATCGGGAACACAAATATAAGACAGATACACGTTATAAAAAGAAATGAACAATTTTTAAATTTATTTACGAATTATTTTTAGTTTACGCTTTTTCTTTGATTTTTTATCTCTGTCCAATAAAATAATTTCTTTGTTTTACTTTGCCTTCCTGATTGCAGCGTCGCTATCATGAACTATTTTTTTACTTCAACAAGCGACCGTATTACAGTGAGTATGCGACTGTCGTCTGTGGGTTAGATAAAAACTTGAAACTTCTTTGGTGTACATTTAATACACGCACATAAAGAATGTTTTACATCGGAGAACAAACTGAAATGAATGTCATTTCAAGCGAGAGTATTCTTAAGAAGACTTGGCGGTACTGCAGTTGGGTGAACTAACAATTAATCTGTATAAATTTACTTACCTCGTCATTATTAGTTCCTTTGAACGAATAAACAGCCTGGACAATCAATGGTTCGGACGCCATTGTTACTAATTCAACATTCTAGTTCTACAGTAAAAAAAAAAAAACATAATTTAAATTTACTTCATAAGTAAGCAGTCAAAGCTGTGAATTTACACATTGTCCGATTACACGCAAGTGACCTTCGGTAGAGCGTTTAATTTACATGTATGCCAATGCCATGCGTGCAATTTTATTTGAACAGTTATATTTATTGAAATAAAACTTCTTTACGCGCATTTTGTGAATTTCGCGAATGGGGCTACTCGCTGAGTTGACGTTACGAACAAATGTGACATTTTTGCGCGACTCAATATAACAAAATAATTATTTGTAGGTATATATTGCAACGGATTACAAAGTCCACATACTGCGAGAGTTATTTTTTTTAATGAATTATACAGAAGTTAGTTGAATGAATACAAATAAAATCGTAAGCTAGTTTGCAATTGTGCAATTTTAAATATTTCTAGAGCCAATGTTCGGTTTTCGTTATTTTTTGTCTGTATCTGTACAGCATACATATAAAAAACTGTAAACAATATATGTATTGTTTACATGTTTTACTTCAACAGCGCGTAAAGGTTACACGTACACTTTTTTGCTAATTATACACGTTGTGCTTGTATAATACACCCGCCTAGATCAGACTCTTTGAGAATACACATCCACTAGCGAATGTGTGTAAACTGTCAGCTTTGATTAACATCTTTTTTATGTTTTAATTAGATACTAAAGAGTAGAAAAATGTGCAATTTCGTTTCGTACAAGGGCCACTTAAAAGTGTAAAAAATTAACTTTGAAGTTTTTAAAATAAACAATATTTTCATTGCAAACACAATAAACAATTTCGACAACCACTAAACACGCTTTAAAATATAAAATTAAAAACAGTAAATATTTATATTTTAAGTAAACAGAATCACACGAATCACAGAACTACACAAGGAGCACTAAAGTAGTACAGTTGTACCTGGACTTAAAAATTTTAGCATCTGTACTCTCAAAAACAACGCGTGTATTAAAAAAATTGTATATAAAATATAAAGACGTTATTAAAAGACGTTTGGATTAGTTAAGCCAATATTACGGATAGTAGCAAAAATCACTTGCAAATGTTTTAAATGAATTCTTGGCAGTCAGTTAAACTTGTCTAGAGTATCCTCTGGCAACCTTCTGGCGCCCTGCCAAAACAAATAAACTATAATATGTTCAAAATTCAAATTGTATTTTGAAATCACTATCTGTTGTTTATGTTGCATTTTCAGTTGTTTCTTCTAAAAACATTATTTTTCCAGGATAAAAAGAAATTCGCAATTATTGTAACATTTACACAGGACTACGAAACCAACAAATGGTAAGAGCCCATGGCATTGAACTACCTTTCTGGATTATGTATTATTTTAAAGTGATACTTCTATAGTGAGGGTAAGTCCGTGAGGCAATGAAATCAAAAAGCGACACGATAGAGATAGAGACGCATTGAAAAGAAAAGATAAAGAACAATCAACCATTACTGGCGCACTATTTATGAACGTGTTTGGATGGCAAAGTTTCACTTTTAAGCGCATACTCTCTTTTTTGTAGGGTCACTAATGGAACATCGATTTATGAAATACTAGCTGCTCAATCCAACTTCGCCCGGGCGCAATCAATCTCTGTTTTCGCTAACTGCTCATCCCCCACCATTTGTTGTAGACGAAAAATTAAAATGGGAAGCAAGTTTAACAAAATAAAAATGAGGAAAAACGGGGATATTTAAAACGATGATACAATCGTTCAATATAATATTAACTATTAACATACGTAATTTATATACACTTCCGTAGAATCTGTCAAGTTATTTATTTATGTATAAAATAATATCTTGTATACGAACAGTGTCGGCCGCACAGAGATGTTCGAGCGGGGACTCTACGAGATGAATTTCATTGGATCCAAATATCTCACTTAATTAAATTAAAATTACATTCTGTTCGTTTGGTTTTAAAGTTTTAATGAAAAGAGCTCATAAAAACTGTGCACAGAGCCCCGCAAATTTTGGCCTGAGCTCTGTAATCTGTATATAAATCATAACAATGAAATATAAAAAAAATATCCTCATAAATTTTCATATTCTCATTTTTCCTTAACCGTGGAAAAAGCAACAAATATGGTGATAATTTGTACAGAGTATGTAGCTAAAAATGCTGCACAGTACAGATTTTAAGGAAATCACTAGAAATGAGCCATAGCATTTTTAATCCCCACAATGGGGTGTGCGAAAATAAACATTTTTATCCCTTAGTCATAGCTACCCCTAAATTTTGTTTTCGTTGATGGTTAATATTCAGAGTGTGTGATTTATTCGAAAATTTCTATGACAACAATTACGAAAAAACCTATCACCTCATCAGTTTATATGAACCTACGACGTCACGGCAGTCACGTGTATTTACGTTTTGGAGCGAAATTTGAAACGGAATTAAAAATACATGATTTTTAAACCGTGAGTTGTATTAAAAAATATATATATATAATAAATATTTGTGGTTATATGCACGATTTAAAACAGTTTGCCAAAAATCGTCAACATCCCTATTGCATGGCGGTTCATACAAAACACCTGCAAAATTTCACCAGAATCGACGGAAAGATGACTGTGACTTACGAACGGACGGGCACACGGTCCGACAACAAAATTATAAGGGTTCCGTTTGGCTACGGAACCCTAAAAAGACGTTTATAATATTGCTTCTATTTTTGCAAAACGATGCATTTTAATGATTTTTTTTCCTGAACTTAAAATAAGCGTCATTACTTACGATTTTCAAATTTAATTAATACTTAGTAAACAGACTACAAATTTCAAAACACCATAATCTTTGGCGAAATAAGTTAAATTCCTTTGAATTTTTGCGTTCTCACAAATGTTAGAGCTTTTGTAAAAATAATATAAACTTTTACAATTTAATTGAGTGCCAAAATTAAATAGGTACTTTCTAGTAGGACGGAGGTCATGCACCTCGTTCAAGGTCTTAGTCTTATAGGTAAGATCCACAATCCCCCTCATAAAAAAAACCCCATACGATCAGTGTCGATTTATGAACTTATGCGCCCTAGGTACGTGCCTAGCAAAAATAGAGATTAGAAAGAAACAAAATGCTCTTTTTATATTTATATTTTATAAGAATTTTGCTTAACATTTCTAACAGAACTGTTCCGCATTTATGTTTAATAAAATGATAGGTTTTCTAGTGATCGACGCCTTTTTTTATTCCCAATTTAAAACTGAAAGACTTCTCGAACCCAGGTTACTTTTTTAGTCCTGAAAAAGAATCTGTTCACTCTGTTCTCTGTTAATAACAGTTTAGCCAAATCTCCTATTTACTATAAATATTACTGTATCGAAGGAAAAAAAAATCGAGATCAATGTGTGAAGTTTCTAAATAAATGCACATAGTTTAAAGATGTGACAAAATCTATTTTTAAAACTAGACAGACAACGATGGGCCACTGAGAATTAAGATTCATATTTCGCACAGTAAGTTTATTAAAAACCAATGTAAAAAGTTACAAGATACTTTTATCAAATGCCTCAAAATGCATATTTGCAATGCAATCAATTGATTGAATTATACCTTTTTTCAGTCAGATTTCTGTTAATTATCTAAAATCGTTTCTAAGAGATATGCCCAAATAAATAAAGTAAAAAAAAAAGTCAGAAATATGTCAAATTACCACCAGTGAACAGTAACTGTCACATTGCATAAAAAATATTGCATTTTACTTACATAAAGAAACACTACCGATATTTCCGTTTATCACAATAACACATGTCACAAGTTTTACTGGCTCAGAAAGTTTAAAATCCTTATTTTTTGTAATTAAAGTTTGTCTAAAAAATATATTTATCTTTCATAAGGATATCTAAAAATAACCTCTTATGGGAGGCAATCGAATCGACAATAATCGTCATCCACGATGATTGAAGGTAAACTGAACTGAAAGGTTTGTTGCTTCAATACTAATAAGTGCAGCAGTGCTACTTGACGGAATTTTTAAAAAGCTTATAGTTTGGACTTTTAGCGCTTTAAGCGAAGTGTGTCTTTATTTGAAATTTCTAAATATACATTAATAAACTAGCCGCTTCCCGCTGCTCCGTACGCGATTGAGATGAAATACGGCAGCGACAACCGACAGCAGTAGTGGGGTCTTCGCCAATCTAATCTATGGTCTTCGCCTTCACCTTATTGCAGTCTTGCTTCGCGTGGCAGCGCACCGCTCAGCAAGACATTGATTTTATAAGAATACGATTTTTTTTATTAGAAACCTTTGCGGACGCGCGCACAGCAACTCATCAAAGTTTCATCACAGTGGTCAGTGAGATAGATGGTATAGGAACGACAAACAATCCTTTTTATATATTAGATTCTTAAGGATGGGATTTCTAAAATTCTTTCTTAGCGACTATCCTAGGAATGCACTGTCAGCATTTCAACTTTTTGAGTTCAGCGGCTTGATCTATGCGTTGTCTGTTAGTCGCTGATTTACGCCTAGGCCCGTGAGGCCCGGGCCTAGGGCGGCATAGTTTTAGGGGCGGCAAAATTTTAGAAACGATAAAATTTCAAAAGTAAACAATGTTAGGACAGTTCAAATTTAAAAATTAATTTGGATTAGTTTCGTTAGTTTTGATTATGACGATGTAATCGACGTTTTCGCGCGAATTATTTAAGAATAACTTTTTTTTAACAACGAATTTTGAATTATTGTTCTATTACCAGTAACCACATAAGTACATTGCATTATTTTAAAAGGAATGGACAAAGCGTACAGCACAATACAGTGGACGGCGCCCAATTAAAAAAAATGCGAAGGCGCCTGAGTCATGAGTAGCAAAGATTTGTGGATCTCTAAAAAATGGAGTATCTCATGGCATCGGAGGAGGGCCATAAAATCACGCGGAATATATGCAATATCCAAATCAACTATAGTAATTTCCATTTCAATTAGTTCTCAATAATGTTATGTTCATAATAATATGATGCTTATGTGATTCAGTTTTTCAATAAAATTAGTCTTTAGAATAGGAATTTTCGGAGTTTCCTACATTTATTTTTTGAGAAATGTTCAAACGAAGTGTCAGAGAAGCAACCCAATATCAAAAATATTCCGGTTCTCACGATTTATTCGATTTTGGTTTCTGTGTTTTTTTCTGTAAAAATAATGGTTTCGGTTTTCGAAATTAAACTGTTTTAATGCTTTAGTTTTGCGTTTCAACCCTTGCTTAAAATTATGCATATTAATTTTTGAGTGGGATAATAATTATTTAAACATTTTACATTTCATATAAAGGAACTCCTTCTTAAAATGTGTCCTGACATATCCAAGTTTCTTTTATCATTTACATATGATGATATTATCCAATTACTATTCATAGTGTTACGCCTATTTAATTTGAAATAAAATTGTTTATGACAATCTTGGTATGAACAATTGAAAGTTGAACCATGCCTTTTGTGCGTTTTATATGTACAATAAACGTTTATTATTATTATTATTATTATTATGAACAGCAACCTTATCAAGATCAAGAATTTGACGAATGCTTTAAAATATCGACGTTTCGTCCCTTTATTGGAATTTTATCAAGCATATAACACTAAATGTTCTGTTTAGATATAAGAGTTAACATGTAGATATAAATTTTCGTTAAACAATTGTTCATAAAAACTTTTATAATGAAACCGTTTTTTAAAAATTAATTAATTTGAACATCAACCGTAAAAATTTTTAAAAAACGGTTTCATTATAAAAGTTTTTATGAACAATTGTTTAACGAAAATTTATATCTACATGTTAACTTTTATATCTACTTAAACAGAACATTTAATGTTATATGGTTGATAAAGTTCCATTGTATCACTCATCCTATTCACAGAATCATATTTTTCAATATATAATATTTCACTAACCAATCGCTTATAATAATTTTGTTCATTATCTAAAATTTTTATAGAATTATAATTAAAATCAAAATTCAAAACAATGATTCAATTCAACAGTATGTGAATATAAAGCAGATGTCTCCTTGCTTTTATTAACATCATTAATATGTTCCTTTATTCTAGTACTAAGTGTTCTTCGTGATTGACCTACATAAACTTTTTTACAATCTTTACAAGGAATTTTATATACAATATTTGATTTATCGAAATTTTCTAATTTATCTTTGCCCAGAATATTAAGTAATTTTAATTTATTATAATATGATCTAAATATTAAATTAATATTATATTTTTTTATTGTTGATTTGAACTTATGTTCAAGGTGTTTTATGTATGGTAAAACAATAAAATCAATAAGTTTTTTATTTAATCACGGGAAATTGGACAATTGAATTTTAATATAGATAAACTAAATTAAAAAATTTTGCGACGTTTCGTTAATTTCTTTTAACTTCTTCGGGCAAAACTTTAACTAGTTAACCATAACTTCAATAAAATTTAGATATTTAACAATACATATATATTTAATTCAATAAAATTCAAATAGTAATATTTAAGCGAAATGAAATTATGTAATTTTTTTTTTTTCCTAGAACAAATTTCAAACAAATATTTTTTAATTTAGTTTATCTATATTAAAATTCAATTGTCCAATTTCCCGTGATTAAATAAAAAACTTATTAATTATAATGGACGTGAACAATATTGAGAAATAAAATCAATATTATTTGAAATAGAAATTTTGTCAGAAACTGGAACATTAACATTAGTACTAGAATATTGTAACTTTTTAAGCCTTGCATTTATATGAGTATTAATAAAAGGCAACGGATAACTATTTGCATGTAGTGCTGCATAAATATATTGTAAATTATATTCATAAAACTGTTTATCTGATAATTTAATTGCTTTGTCTACTAAACCATAAATTACTCCAATTTTTTGTGCTTTTGGATTGTGCGATAAATAATTTAAATAACTGCTAGAATGTATGGGTTTACGATACCAATTGGTAATAATACTACCATCAGACTGTAAATATAACGACATATCTAAGAAATTAATGGAATTGTTTAATGACTCTTCTAAAGTAAATTGAATTTTAGGATCGTAATTATTTAAATATTATAAAATTTCAAAGCAACGACCAATTGGTACAATTGTCCATATATCATCAACGTATCTTTTCCAATTTAAAATAGGAATTGGACACATCAGTAATAATTCATAACAATATTAGCTAAGATAGGACTTATCGGATTACCCATCGCACAACCAAATACTTGTCTATAAATTTTATTATTAAAAACAAAATAATTGTTTTCTAAAATAAATTCAATTAATTCAAGAAATTCATTCAAAGACAATCCAATTTTAAAAATTAAATAGTGCCACCTTCTTTCAATAGCATTTTTTACAGCTTCTAAATGTACATTATTAAACAATCCTACTACATCAAAACTAACCATACAAATTACAATATCCATCTGGTACTTTCATTAATTTTAAACTATCTTTTAGTTCGAAACTATTGAGAAGGTTATAAGGTGATTTTGGAAAAGATTTTTCTAAAAATTTTGCTAACCAACTAGAAACATTGTAAGTTGGTGACCCTATAGCAGATATTATAAGTCTCATAGGTTGATCCTTTTTATGTAACTCAATTAAACCATAACATTTACAGAGATTACATTTGTTTTTAACATTATAAAATAAAAAATGTATAATCAGATCCTTTTGATGTTAATAAATTATAAATATTTTAGAGGAATTAGGATCAAAGAAATAAAAGACAAATTATTATTTCACAACGTTTCGTATTAAATTAATACTTCATCAGGTGATCTAAAATAAAATAACAAGACAATTTAACAAATAAATAAATATTAAACATACCTTAATTAATTGTCTCAATAACTAAATTTAATTCAATTATCTTGTTATATTATTTTAAATTATCATAACAAATCAAAATTTTAAGATATTACAATTCATACAGAGTGACAATTTGTTTTATAATAAATAAACAAATAAACAGTTTATATTAATCACAACAATAGTTACGTAGTAACTAATTTGTATCTATACAAAATTTCATTACTATAATTTTAGATATGCGTCAATCTCAGTCATTATATTAAACTTTATATTTTCAAATATCAATTTAATTTCATTATTAATAACAACAATAATAATAACTTAAGTTGTCTTTATCAACTTTTTATATTTATCCAAAATACCATTATATAAAATAACTTTTTTGTTTCCATGTGATTGCAAATATAATGCGTCTACACTAAATGTGTTTTTCATTGCAAATTAACAATGGAATGTGATTTTTTTCTTGATAACTATAAAAATAGAATAAATTGAAAATATTTATTTATTTATTTAATTAATTAATTAAAGCCGCAAAGCCATACATAAAATAAGAGACATAAAATAACAGTTTAAAAATGCAACAGATAACAGTTTAAAAAGTAACAAATAAAATATAAAACATAAAACAACAGTATGAATTAAAACAATGGAGTGAAATAAAATAAAACAATAATAATATATGGTAATGTCATAAACAAAAACTTAATTTAAAAATATAATCACTTATTTTTATCAGTAGTGTATTTTGTGTGTCTTTAAATCCAGAACTCCTGTGGCGAGAAAAGGTGTTGGTATCCTTAATCCCTGTCTTTGTTAATCCTCTTTAAGATTTTTGTGTTTGGTACATGGGGGTCTCCCCTGAAACCACTGGGTTTAGGTTTAAAAAAAAAAAAAAAAATCCAGAACTTGTTTTAATACGCTTAAGTATATTGCTTCAGTCGATACAAGAAGCGCATTTGGATGTTTGTTTTTTATTCTGTTTAAACAAAATTCTTCATCTTTTTCACATGACACAACAAAACAATTGTCTGTTAAAAAGTGTCATATATATAAAATAAATACCTTTTATATCATCAGTGTTAACAGTGGGTGTAAAGAAACACCGAATATCCAGTTAGTAAAAGACGTTTTTCTGACGTTTTTAACGAATTTGTCAACTGAAAATCAAACCGTTTCTCTCCGGCTCTGAAAGCAGTGTTTTCGATTGTTTTGTTGGGCTATATTCTCTAATTGACGTATTTATTTTCTCATCTTTAGAAATGCTGTCAATTATTATACGGTCTGTCAAATTTGTCGATTTATTAATTTTATTGTCACTACAAATAATTTCTTTGCTTCTACTAGGAGTCTCCTAGTAGAAAACGATGAAGAATTTTGTTTAAACAGAATAAAAAACAAACATCAATCCTTCGCTTCTTGTATCGACTGAAGCAATATACTTAAGCGTATTAAAACAAGTTCTGGATTTAAAGACACACAAAATACACTGATAAAAATAAGTGATTATTTCTAAGTGGCGACTTCAGGTGGATTTTTTATGAAGCTTATAAATCGTATTGACGCCATGTTCATCGCATTACCTAGTAAAAGTTTTTGTTTATGACATTACCATAGATTTTCAATTTATTCTATTTTTATAGTTATCAAGAAAAAAATCATATTTCATTGTTAATTTGCAATGAAATACCGAACCCAAAAAATTATCTAAAACAAACTACTAAAGACTACACAGAGACTATAAATTCGCCCAAAAGAACTTATCAAACCTGTTACCTCTCTAACGATTGGTGTCTAAACTTTTATCACAAAATAAATATTCAGGCATTTGGCAACGCTGTCGAAATACAAATCTTATTAACGAAAAAAAAAGTACCTATGACAAAATCGAACTTTAATATCTTGAATAATTCTCGTATAAGTTCGTTAGAAATTTTTGCACGCAAATCAGACGACAGAGGTTCGTTGAATTCAGAGTCGAACAACGCTTGCAGTTTTTCCAGTTCATCGATAAGAGGTCCGTGACATTTTTTCTTATTTAATAAATTAACCGACGTTTGGAACTTCTCTTGATATTTCGAAACGTGTTCGAGCACTCGACTTAGCAATCTGTCGTAGTCTTTCGAACGTTTCAATATGACACCGTGTTTTACAAACATATTAAAAATATTTAAAAGGAACATTATAACGTTAAAAAAATCACTAGACTCACTATTAATAGCGTCTATTTTCGTTAAAACACCGATTAAATTCGTCTTTAAATTTTCATCGGCGATAAAATTATTAAAATCGTTAATTTCTTCTCGACCGGCATCGATCATCAATCCATTTTCAAAACGAACGGCGTAATATTTTCAAATCAGTTCGCCGTAATAATCGACACGTTCGTCCGTTTCTTTTATCACTTTGCACGTCGGATAAGTTCGTAATATCAACACGAACAGAAAGTTAGCCGTTTTGAGCCAAACGTTGAAAAAATGATCTTCGAAACCATTGAAAACCAAGGCTACGATCATTTCTTTCGTGTTAACTGGTTTCCAAAAGTTCACGAGCTTTCCTACTTCCACGCAATATTTCAACAACGATTTGTCAGTCAAGGCTTGCAAAATTTTTTCCATTATAAGAGCGTGTTTTGTTAAAGTGATATTATCTAAAAACAATTGTAATTATTAATTAAATTCAATACACGTTGACAATTTTATGTCTTATACAATTAACCTGCTTTTAAACATACCTTCAGTAACACAGTGTTAAATAAATTAATTCCAGTTGACAATGCATTTTTATCATCGGTTGGGCCTGTGTGGTTATGGACGAAAGCAGCTTCCTAAAAATTACGAAAACTGTTGAAAACTTTTATGTATAATTATTAGTAATGTCGATAATGGGAAACACGTGCTCAAATAGCTACACGAAAAAAACATTATTTTTGTCAATATATCGATTAAATTATCGGTAAATTAATAAAGTGAAAACTTACTTTGTCAACAAAAATAAATAATTTATTTATAATTAATTGGAAATAAGCAAACCAAATGTCTTTTAATCCCGAACAAGTTTGCTAAACTACGTTTGCTGTTAAACTGGCTGTTAAATTAAAATGCCAATTAAAACTTGACTGAACTTTTCACTGACGTATTTCCGGCTGCTATTTGACCGTAAAACGTTTTTTGCAAAAGCGCAGGACCGTATTTTTAAAAATGCTTTCGAAAGAGTTAATTGATTTCAACTAAATTTGGTCCACGTGTTGAAATCCATCACCGCAAGAAGCCTATTTAAAATGGGCCTAATCGGGCCATTTTAAGGGTAGTTTTTAGGGATTGAAAAATGTTTTTGGGCCCCAAAATAACGAAAAAATTCTCAGAATCGTTTCAAAATTGACATTTAACCCTTTAGTAGTAATTAAAAAGTGTCCTTAAAATTTTAATAAAATCGGCCTAACAGGACCGGACTTACAAATTTTATGAAAACACTAGTTTGCAGATAGTGATTTTTTTACTGAAAGTTGCATATAATTTGGTATAGAGGTTCGATTGATAATAGTATTGCCATTAAGAAAAAAAATGTTATTTTAAGGGGTGTATAAAGGAGTAAAAAATCATAAACTGACAAAACAAATCGATTGTTCATAAGTTATACATCTTTTCAGAGGCAAACATTTTTGATTTGCAAACTGGACAATTTGTGCATTTTGCAAACTGCGATTTAAACTGAAATAATGATCATATCAAACAAATTGTGATCGGCCTAAAAACTTTAAAAAATTGTGAATAACAAGATACGTTTTCTCTTTACTAAAAATGTGTGTAAAATGCTAGACACTAGTTTTTTTTAACGATTTTTGTAAATAACACTGCAGTGTTTATAATTTTACACACATTCTTAATAAAGAGAAAAAGTATTTTATTTATGAATGTTTTCATACGATCACACTTTTCAAAAAAATTCTATAACGTGATTTTTTTTTCTCATGTTCCAAATTTAGCCGCCCCTGGAAATTTGCCGCCCTGGGCACTAGCCCCTAGTGTAAATCCAGCGTTGCACAAGCGTACGCATACATAAATCATGTTTCCATTGTCGATCAATGGTTTCCATCGACGTAAAATTTGAAAATGCATGTGCCTCTTACATATCATAGATCAAATAATTACAAAGATCGACAAGCTTATGGAGCTATCCATACCCAGTAAGGCACTATAGATGTGAGTATTCTCATCCGCCATATTGTGTCCTTGCTTGTCACGCGTAGTACGACAACATATGGCTAAAGTTAACAGATAAATTATATTTCATAAAAGAAAAATGATTTGAATGTTTGTCAAGATTTTTTAAAGGTCCTGCTGTTGTTTGTACGCGTTTACCCGTACGCAAAAGTGCTTTAAAGTGGGAATATCAATGTGACAACTGTACAGAAGTTGACAGAAAAAATTGCCGTAATTATTTATTTTTCATCACTGTACTATGCAGAATAGAAGAATTATTTGTTAATTGTAATGACTATTGTTTTTTTTGCGGGCTATTAAAAAAAATGCGGAAATGTCAGAAAAGAAATCTGCCTTTGGCAACGACACTTCAATTTTATCAGCTGAAATACGAAACAAATTAAATAAAAAATATTGGATACAAGTTGAATTATTTATTATAAAAAAAAAGATATACATTAAATAAAATACATTATGGAGAAGCATTTCAATTTTTTTTTTCTTTGCTGACGCCGTTCTATAAACTATTTTGCGAAATTTGCTATTTTCAATGAAGTTTTTCAAACAGTAAGAACGGACGTTAAAAAAATGCCGGATAATTCTCCCTTTCACATTGTAACATTCCGGAAAAAATATATCAATATTGTCCACTAAACATTTTCCCAATTAGAATTTCCGTTTTAATTTCTTCCATCCATCCTGTCGACGATTTTCAAATTGTGATTCTTCAAAATGTGTCTGTAAGAAAAATACGTTTAACTGTATTCTCAAAAAAAAAAGAAAAAAAGCGGCTGTAAATGCGGAGACGGGGAAAATTCGAATTGGGAAAATGTTTAGTGGACAATATTGATATATTTTTTCCGGAATGTTACAATGTGAAAGGGAGAATTATTCGGCATTTTTTTAACGTCCGTTCTTACTGTTTGAAAAACTTCATTGAAAATAGCAAATTTCGCAAAATAGTTTATAGAACGGCGTCAGCAAAGAAAAAAAAAATTGAAATGCTTCTCCATAATGTATTTTATTTAATGTATATCTTTTTTTTTATAATAAATAATTCAACTTGTATCCAATATTTTTTATTTAATTTGTTTCGTATTTCAGCTGATAAAATTGAAGTGTCGTTGCCAAAGGCAGATTTCTTTTCTGACATTTCCGCATTTTTTTTAATAGCCCGCAAAAAAAAAAACAATAGTCATTACAATTAACAAATAATTCTTCTATTCTGCATAGTACAGTGATGAAAAATAAATAATTACGGCAATTTTTTCTGTCAACTTCTGTACAGTTGTCACATTGATATTCCCACTTTAAAGCACTTTTGCGTACGGGTAAACGCGTACAAACAACAGCAGGACCTTTAAAAAATCTTGACAAACATTCAAATCATTTTTCTTTTATGAAATATAATTTATCTGTTAACTTTAGTCATATGTTGTCGTACTACGCGTGACAAGCAAGGACACAATATGGCGGATGAGAATACCTATATCTATAGAGCTCTATACCCAGTAAATGTATTCACCACTGGGGGTTCACCCTTTGGTGAATACCTGAACTAAGCTGTTGAATCGCGACCAACCCATAGACTTAGAAAATTTTCAAGTGGTTTTAAGTGTACTATAGCGACACTCTCATTCCTACACGATAACTAAATTGTTATTACTCCATAGTTTTTAAACCACGATGACAATTTAATAACCGGATGTCACATCCGTAGACTACTAGAAATAAAACAATTTGTGTTAAAAACAGCCTTCAAAATAATTTTTTTCAGATTGTAATACCTATATACGATATATGTATATGTAACAAATTTTTATAGTGAAATCATTTGACATTGATTTAAACATTTTGAAAAAAAAATTCTTTCACTTTTTTTAAAATGCGTTCATATTTTTAATAAAAATTTTGAAAATTGATCATAAATATTAACATAAAGTCGTAATAAATTAGCACAAATTAATAAGAGAAAAGTATGTAAAAATATAAATTTACATTAACAAAATGAAACACTGACAGTTTTAAATAAAATATTATAATTATTGTTTATTGCCTATTGGTAATAACAAAAGTTTAAAGTCTTTCCCAATCATCTGCTTTTTAAAATTATATATTAAATGCTTGCCTTACACTTATTTACAAAAATAATGCTTTAGTCAAAATATAGAAATAAATTTGTATATCTACATTCTATAAACATTATTTTTGAAATATAATTCAAGCATACAGGAAATATTTTAGCGTCTTTTCTGATGACATGTATTTCTATGTCGCAACAATCGACCACTGCCAGTTTTTCTTTCCGAATTAAATAATTTCTTTTTCCAGACATTTTCTTATTACACGTCTTATATTACGACAATATAATAATTTTCTGACACAGTACTTTTGTTTTCCGATGTTTCTATAGCGATTGTGAACTTAAAAATCTTTTAAAGTGCAAATAGATTCCAGGGTTGACAACTTGAAAACAAAAAATTGTTTCACGAGTGGTTTCATATCACTTGTCCTTGTCGCACCCACTGTGTTTGGACTCCCTTTCTTTCAAATCGTAAAGTGACAGTTATAAAAAAATTAAATATTTGAAACATTTGATTTCTATGTTTTTCATAAATTTTTGTTTGATATATATCTTGTTTTATTTTATTTTCACATGAAATAAAAATTAAATTATTTTAAAAATAACTAAATTTGTACCTGCTGCTAACTTAACAATAAAAAAATTGTTCGTTTACGTTGTTACATAGCAATAAATGAGACAAAATTTTATCAAATACAAGAAAAATGATTTATATTTCTAAATTTGTGGTCGTTTACTTTTTCCAATTTGATTTTAATTAAATAACCTTGGTAACGCTTTTTTTTGTTTCCATATGATTGATATAGAGAAAGAACGATCAGTATTTAATTTCTAAAATATTATCAGCCATTTTGTGTAATTCGTTGAACGTAAAAATAAAATATTTTTGTTATACTGAAGTTTGGAGCAGAGACTGACTGTTATAGGCAGTGGATCATCAATTGATATAGGTGCTAATTAAAAACAAACTATTAAATTGACACAAGTGTTGCCACATTAGTGAATAACCGCTTAAACGTTTGCTATTTATTTTTCAAATTGCAGGTTATCAAAACATCGTCACGTATTATAACCTACGATCTATTTTAAAATAAACGCATTATTTATATTGCAGCCATGCCATTGCGTAACCACATTAATGAAAAAAATTATATTTCAACTAAATAGTCATGGAGACGATTATTTTCATTTGAATTTTTAAAAATTGAATACTATAAAGAAATCGTGCTCAATTCTTGGAAAAAAATTGTACCAGCCAAATTATTCCTTATGCAGACGTATTATCACTATGGAATTGATCGTTCTGTGGTTATCATAATCAACTGTTCTGTAAAATTACCACAATAACCTAACCATTACACCTAATACCCATATTAATAGATAACCTACTGTCTAAAACAACAAATCTCTACTCCAAACTTCAGTATGACAAAAATATTTAATTTTTACGTTCAACGGATAACACAAAATGGCTGATAATAATTTAGAAATTAAATACTGACACTTTTTTCTCTATATCCATCATATGGAAACATAAAAAGCGTTACCAAGGTTATTCAATTAAAATCAAATTTGAAAAAGTAAATAAATACTAATTTAGAAATTTGAATTTTTTTCTGGAATTTGGTAAAATTTCGTCGTATTTATTGCTGTGTAACCATGTAAATGAAAAATATTGTTCTAATGTTAAAATAAATAAAAAAAATTAGAAATACTAAAAAATTGTATGAAAGATTATGAAACTTTGAAAAAATACACAAAGAATTTATTTTATCTCGCAGCGTAGAGGTAATGATTTCTATAGTAACACGCACTACTTAATGCATCAAGGCGTCTATTTTAAAATGCAACTATTACAATTAAAATTAATTTCTTATAACAGCAAATATAGTTGTAGTTTTATGAAGATAACTCTTATTAGAACGTATACAACTGAAGAGAGGATTGAATTATTCAAAATGTGGTTTGATAAAAATGGATTTAAACGGTGAAAAAAATATGACCAACGTCCAAATAAAATGATAATCACATTACACACCTCTCACTGTTATGTCAAAGTATTTAACAAAAAATTTCATTTCTTCATAACTGTTCAATGAAAGGGGAAAAGTCCTTTTTTAAATTATGTATTTTTTATATTATCCACTAATAGTAATAACATTAATAACGCAATGAATTGTTCGCTGAAGTGACGCAAAAAAGATCTTCTTTTTACTGTGAAGTTTCGTAATATATAATTCAATATTTTGAAATAAAACTATATATTTTTAAAAATACAATGATACGAATATAATACACACGCACAAAAAGATTTATAAAAAATGTGTAATGTCAATTAGCTGATAATACATTTCTTTAAAATTAATATTCAACAAATCAGACAGTTACAAAATATTTAATTATAGCACATTTTTAAAATGCAGCTAAAAAAATATAATAAACCAATACAATTCCGTCAATTTTAACAAATTTTGCTCTCTTCAGATTTTTTATATTTTGAATATTATATGACATTTAATATTCAGTTATTATTAAAGTGAATGCAGGCGTTATTCAAAGGAGGTTCAAATATATTTTTAGTCTGCACCAAAGCTCTGACCCAACCATGCATAGATCATATTTTGGCCGTTGATTTCAGTAGCAGCACAGGTCGAGCATTGTCTTAAAAAGAGATGCATGATCGGCAAATAATGCTCGTGAGTGAAATGCACATAGTTACAATTGTGTCTTCTCTATTAATTTGACGTTGCTCGTTCGTTATTACAGACAATATTTCTCTTACTGTATATTACATACTCAATGTACATATTTTGATAAAAACGCGGATGGAACATCAAAAATTTCAAAAAATATCAAATTATCTGATTCGAAATAAAGCACATGCAGCGCCAAAAGAGTCAAACTAATAGCTTCAGCTCAATTCGGTTAGATGTCGGATGTTAATATTTATAATTGTCATTTAATTTTAAACTAAGATCACTTAAAAAAACTTCCCCTAAATTTTATAAATTGATCAAAGATATTAAAAAAACCCGGGTCGCAGTGCCAAAATCCTGCCGACAATATAGTGTATTTACTTATACAGGCAGGGCGGCTTTATTATGCGAACTTAAGTTGGTTTTTGGACAATATAAAAAATTTGACTCCTTAATACACCCCATAAATAATATTTTTTTTCTTAACTGCAATATTATTATCAATCAAACCTTTATACCAAATTATATACAACTTTCAGTAAATAATTTACTATCTGCAAAGTAGTGTTTTCATAAAATTTGTAAGTCCGGTCCTGTCGGGCCGATTTTATTAAAATTTTAGGGACACTTTTTAATTACTACTGGAGAGTTAAATGTCAATTTTGAAACGATTCTGAGAATTTTTTCGGTATTTTGGGGCCCAAAAACGTTTTTCAAACCCTAAAAACTACCCTTAAAATGGCCCGATTACGCCCATTTTAAATAGGCTTCTTGCGTTAAAATCAATTAACTCTTTCGAAAGTTATAGCCCGCACGTATATAAATATAAACAATTGTAAAAATGGTGCCAATGTGTTTAGGAGGTTACGAAACGTCGAGAAATGTTGGTCCTACCCCTAGGTCCCGCCATCCGACCGACGCCAATAGTGTATGTTGCCATATGGCAAATACACTAATAATTCACATTAGTTCACATCCAAACAAATTAAAAAATGATAATATTGTCACGGGTATGGACAATAGAATGTTAAAACAATTAACCCCCGACGCAAAAACAGGGGTGTTACAAGTTTGACCGCTATGTGAGTGTCTGTGGCACCGTACCTCTTAAACGAGTGAACCGATTTTGTTGCGATTTTTTTTATTTGAAAGCAGGTTTTCTAGCGGTGGTTCTTAGACATAATTTATCAAAATCGGTTCAGCCGTTCCAAGGTCATCAGCTCTTTTTTTAGCCGCAGTAGAGATCTTAGACGCACAACGGGTATTTTGTAACTGAGATTAAAAATTTTAAAATAAAAATTAAATAAAAAACTTAAAAAATCCCCGACACAAAAAAAAACTATAAGATGTTAAAAAATAAAACTTCTGGGCCTGGTCCTTTAACTTCAAATACTTAATTAGTAATATTTTGTGATTCAAACGTCGTCGCGTCGGGAGACCGCTAAATAAATAAAATAAAAGTTCGAATATAAATAAAAAGAAGCTTATAGCCACCGCCTGTTTTTTTAAGTGATTAATAACAGGCTGAATCTTCGTGAGTTTGTTCGGTTCGACGAGACGCCCAAGTTTTTTCCTCTGTCCAAATTCTCAAAGAGGTAGGTAATGAACTGCGCAGATGTAAAACATGTCGATTTGGTAAGGTGTCGAAATTACAGTTGTCCTACAAAATCGATGGTCCTCCACGCCGAATATGTCGAAATAACGAGGTCATAAAAATTATTAATAACCAGCTGATTTTTTGTATGCAGCTTACTAAATATTAGTATAATTGAATGGCCACAAAGTCCTACAAATGTAGTCGTAGGTTTTCCTAGTCCTACGCTTGGAAGTTGTCGATTCTACACTTTATTTTTATTCAGGTAAAAATTCCAGCGTGTAAGACAGAAGTTTACAGGAATATAATTTGATCATCCTTTATTTCAAACATTTCGTATATAGAATCAAATTTACATACCTAACAAAACAAACGTATCTGTAATTTGCAATTTTCTGCAGAGGTACATAACAACATTTTAACGGAAAAAGGAACTTCTAAATTTATGTAGTAAATTGATATTAAATAATAAACGTAACGGTTGTCTATTTTTTGTTTACAAAAGCGAATAAAAAAAATGGCTTCATTGATATCGGAATGTGTAGTTCCACGTCACAATACTTGAATGCATCTTTAAAGAATCCACATACAAAGGCAAAGGTGCAATTCCGCCCAAAAGTATACTGTTTAGTAGTGGCAACTTACATGAAACACATCTGCTGTTGGGACTGACATCTGGTGATATAAAATGAAAGTACAGCAAAACGTTGCCACACCCCCATGTAGAAAAATATGCGATAATGTAGCTCCGCGCGCGAAAACGAAAGCTAGTAGTAAAATGTGTCGACAAAGCTGCAGTTCAACATTTACTTTGAGGCGTTGTTTTTGAACGCGAAACAGCATCTAGGAATATAAGGAACATGCGCAGTATCATTAAAAGTTTCCTGCTGTAGCAGCATACTTTCACGTGAAACTGCACCTTAAGGTTTTAGTTTCGTTTTTAAAATGTCAAAACTAGACTAAATATTAAAATCTGAACATAAATTTTCAAGTTCTTATTAACTTATAATAAATTAATTTACATTTAATATCTATATGTGTACATTTTTTTTTTAAAAAAGAGAAAAGAAAAATGTCTTGTTGGCCAACACCGTGGCGTCTTTCGAGCAAAAGACCGTCATCTTGCTAGCACATAAAAAAAAAAAAAAACAGCTGAAGGCTACTATATATATGTATATAAAAAAAACCAGAAAAACAGTTGCCTGTCAGTTATTACTGGCCAACAAACAGAACATACATTTTTTAACCTCTACACTAGCGTTACTGCAAATAGTGACAAATCTAATTTATCTGAATGTGATGCACGTTTTAAACAAACGAATCGTGGCACTGTAAAGGTTAACAAACATACGTAACAACGTTCAAAAACTCGTTCACGTGTCCGATAGCTATTTCAACGGGACTTTCTCGACGGTAACAATAGCTGCACTGACGTCATAGCGTCCGGGAACAACGAATGATAATTGAGTAGAGGTACGTATGCAGCCGTTATTACCCGTCCGGCAAACCATCGTCCGTGCAATGCGTTGACACTGTCCACTGCGGTCGCTATTGTCGGACACTTAACATAAACGCTTCCTTGGGGCGAAGCCCTATCGACAAACACGTGAAGCACGCCGCCGTGTTTATTGCACTCTTCGATTACGTCGTCCTGAATTTCAACATGCCAATCGGGATCCATCGGGTCCATCGACGACGGATCGAACATGTTGCTGAGCATGAAACATTGGGTCGCTATCGGCGGTGTCGTAACGGCGCCCGGCATCGGTGCCATGCTGAGAGCACTCGCGGCCGCCGGCGGTACTTGTAAGCCGGCGCCTTCGGCTAATTTGAACATTAACTGCAGACGACCAGTCGCGCCTAGATCAATTCCGGAACGATCTAGTTCGTCGGTGTCGAGGATCGAAGGTCCTTGCTGTTGTGGGAGGTCTAAACGTTCCGTGACATTTCCCACTTTCATCGGACGACCGGCCAATTCAAAACCATTTAACTGTTCTAAAGCTTTTTTCGCATCTTCTACGTTGTGGAACTGAAAAACAAAATTCTATTGTTAGTTCAGAACAATTTTTAAAAAAACCGCTTTCAGAAAAGCTAGGTTATAATCTGATAAGTGAGAACGGGTGAAAGTATTAACCACTGGTGTCGATTGGTAGTATAGTAAGTGCCATGGATCTGAAAGGCTCGCAAGTTAGATGCAAACTGAGGCTTGCGCGGGTATAGTCGGTTGAAAAACTACCAACTCGCGCTATATTATTATTTTTAATTTTTCTTTAATCTAAAGGCCTAATTCCTTGCACTAAAGTGATATCCATCTTGCTCGTACTCGGTGTGGGACTTTGGGGGTTCTCGACAGACAAATTATCATCTTGAACAATCAAAGAAACAATAATGGCGTACTGGGCTGTACTTTATAGCGGGAAAGCGACAATTGACAAGACAACGAATGTTAACCAATCACCTACGAGTGCCGGTAACTGGGAGGTGGTAGGAGTCTTACTTTCCCACAAAATAACCAAAATATGCATTTGCGACGCTGTTTGTCACTAACTTCAGAACTTTTTAGAGCCGTGGCGCGTATAATATGTAAGACTCACCGTTATAAAGCCATATCCTTTGGATCTTCCCGTTTCTGGATCCATGATCAATTGTATGTTGTCTATTTTTCCAAACGGCTCAAAAATACCTCTGAGCATGTCTTCGGTTATATTGAAGTGCAACGATCCCACGTATAAACGCATTGGACCCGTCATTCCCTTTGGCATCAAATTTGGCATCGAGCTTCCCATTCGATTTTTCTCCGCTTGTGTGTGTTGCACTTGAATGGGCACTCCTAGCAGTTTTTGACCAGATAAACCTAAAGCCTATAAAAAAAAATATAATAAAAAATTAATTTCAAAGTTTTCCGTTAAATTCAATCACCTGATTATATTATGATGACACATAACCTCAATCGCACATAACATTGAGGTTGAAAGCGACACTAACGTTCGGTCATCTCCAATGCTAAGGTTACTGAGTGCCAGCTGTTCAATACGCTCCCTTTTTTCAACTGCATAATTTTTATAATATACGTTTTTTGAAATGTTTAAGCAGCAAGCCAAATTTTGTAAAGCTTAATGCTTAATCGCAGCTAATAAAACAAGTAATAAAATGAGTTTTGCGACCACAGTTCGAAATTTCCGAGAGCATATTTTACAATCTGAGGGGTCGGTCGCCTTAATAAAATTTGAAAAAGAAAAAAATAGAATACAAACCAGAGGTACAGATTCAGGATCCTTAAATTCAATGTACGCAATGCCTTTGAATCTCCTTGTTTTATTGCATGTAATCAATCTTACGTCCCTGACTTTACCAACTGAACTGAAGAAATCCTCCAAGTCCCTGGCCCTAATTCGTTGTGACAGCTGCATACAGAACACAGTACGAGCATCTCTTTCTTCGGGGCTTAGGTCGTCCACAATCGGAGCCGGTCCACTGCCTACTCCGCGCCCGCGACTTCCCAATCCGACTGGTGATCTAAAGAAATAAATAAACAATAAACAACTCGATTCACAGTGCAAATTTGGAAGTCGAACGTCTTAGTCGAACGATTTTCCTCTGTACCGTTCGTTTATACTATTTTGAATTTCTGAAGGTCGAACACATCCATATCCTGAACGCTTATTTCTTAATCAAACGCCCTTAGGGGCCATACATTAATTACGTACAGACGATTTTGGTCATTTTTGACCCTCTCCCCCATGTAAAAATAGACCCATTTAAGATTATGAAAACTTGATACGTAATAAACGTTTTCAAAATAAAAAGATGTATAAATAAAATTGTACATTAAAAAAGAAAAAATAGATCTGAGTTGTTTTCGTCAACGCTAATTGCTCACATTTATAAAATATTACGTAAGAATAGCTTTTAACACCACCCCTCCCCTAGATAAGAGAACCTCCGTTCCCCTCGGGACCCTTACGTAATTAATTATATGCCATATAAAAAAATGTCTAAGTTGAGCTCTTTTGTAGTTTTAACGAAAATTGCATAATACTTTGTTCTACGACGAATTAATTTTACTTGTCGTACGCTTCGAACACTATTTGTACAGTTTAAAGAACACAATCTCAAACTACTCTTACCTCCCCCTGTACGGAGGTCTTCCGCCAATCGGTGACGGACTACGTTTACGGTTTCGGGGCGACTTCGGTCGCGGCGGCGACCTGCTGCGCTTCCTGTCGCGACCGCGATCGCGCGACGTGCGTCTGGTGCGGTCGCGACTCGTTTCCCTACTCTTCTTGTGGTCCTTGCTCGTTCCGCGATGTTCGCGGCGTTTGCTACGACTGCGTCTTTCGCGTCCGCGACTGCGACTACGATGACGGCTTCGGCTGCGATGTTTACTGCGGCTTCGGTGCTTGCTGCGGCTGCGATGTCTACTCGAGCTGCGATGTCGTCTAAATAACATAATTGACAGAACGTTAGAAACTGCATTAATGTATTGTATGGTTTGCTGTAGCTGAATCTACCGAGTTCATTTAAAAAAAAATTCTGATAAACACCTTCAAATTTGAATGAATCTATACAAATCAAAATAAAATAAAAAAAACTGTCCTGTCATATGAAATATTTACTGTGAAATATTACTTATTATTAATATCCGGTAATCTTCTTATTATTATTATTAAAAAATCATTCTCATACTTTGTCCTTAAATTATTAAACGACCTTCATAACATAGTACCTTGTCATGGAAGCAATATTAATGAATTATCTCAAATTCAAACATTTCTGTTAAATGAACAGTAAAACAATCGGCCAATCTAGACTATTTCTTTAACTTCCATAGTTTTAATTTGAGTGCCATTTACTACCGTTATCTATAATTTGTACGTATCTATTTTTGTAATAGACAGATGAAAGATCATTCGGTCGAATTAATCTGATCCTATTGCTTTGGCAATAAAATATAAATATAAATAAAATTCATTGTCTACCAGTCCGCATATTGGCTGTAAGTATGCTTAGTTACATTGTAAGGCTTGTATTAAATTGACATAGTTTATTGCTCGACAGAACGGACAGCTAGCTAAAAAAATGTGCTGGGACATGAGAAAAATTTATAATTTTTATTTATGCACGATTTACGAGAATTAAAAAAAAATGTCGGTAAAATTTAAAGAAAACGACTGGACTTGCAGCAGACTTCCCTATTTTAAGCTGGACAGTGATGAATGAAAAAAACAGTACTCACTTGGAATTTTTGAATTCTTTGCCGGAATCCCGGTCGTGTCCATTTTCCTGGGCCGCCATTGTTAAGTCGTCGGCACGTCGTCGATGAGAGTCATCCTACGGAACACAGCGGAAGACAGCGCAGAACGGGAGACAAACGGGACGCAAAACAAACAGCATTAATACAACACAACAAATTATAACAGGACTCTCAAAATATATTAAATGAAAGAATCATCATATTTATTATATGTATCGCAATTAATTATGCTATATATATATATATATATATATATATATATATATATATATATATATTTCAGACTGGTGTAGAGTTCGATGCACGGAGAGAAGTTACGGGGCGGCGTTGGCACGGCGTTAGCAGGGCAGGGGGGCGGGGGGCGGAGTACTTACCGTGTTGGACACTTAGAGATACATTAATGCCGCTCTATCACACATCCCGGAAGTGACTTCTGCAAAAGATACACGCCATAAGACTTAACGGTCACTCCAACTCGTTCACGTGAACTTTAGGTAAATTTAAATTGAGTGTTCAATAACCTTACTTTTTATATTGTGTCAGAAACAAGTGAGTCATGCACCTAACCTAAATTATACTATCTACCAAAGAAGTGAGACTTCTTCGTTACCTAACACTTCTTTCCTTGGGGTTTTCTACCGAAAATATTCAAGTTGGAACTATAAAAAGTAGATAACTGAGCTGATGTTTCAAAAGTGAAATTGTGCAAACGCCATTTTTTAATTATTTTTTCCGTAGTCAAAAAAAATAGAAACTCCTACTTCTTCGTTACTATATAGGTGCTGTAACAAAAATTATCCCTGAATAGTTCTAAGAAAAAAAAATGATCACATAACACAGATACAACCCCTATTTGAACCCTTTAAATCGCCGATTCAAAGTTTCTTGCAAGTTCGTTGCAAAGAGATAAGAATGACAGAAATATAAACAGACAAAAAGTTTAAATAAAAAGATATAATACATCGTTATAATTGTACACTGAAATAAATGTAGATTTAAAACAAATATTTTTTTCCAGAGAGCAGACCTGTAAGTTTCAGGAGTTTGCAGTTGTTTCATACATTACGAAGTAACTGCAGTGAAACTTCTATATAGCAAAAGTAAGTGAGGCGATGAAACAAAAAATCGACACGATAGAAATAGATAGACAAATTGAAAAAGAAAGAAAAAGAGCACAAACAACATCTGACGCACTATTTATGAACTGAACACTGCCAGCTATGATTGGGTAGGCAAGCAGTCATTTTATTTTACCTTTGCAACGAACTTGTTACTGATCGATAAATATAGGAACGTGACTAAAAACGCCTTACGCATCATCAATTCGCTAACAAGTCACTTTTCTATATTATAGGAGATCACGTCTAAATTTAAAGTTAGTTTAATGGTTGAGCATTTTTGACAACATGAAACATTTTGATTAGAACACAATAAAACTCCAGCAATTGTTTGAGCCAATCAGAAACGCCAGTTACGTGTTTTGTAGTGCAATGCAGCAGTAGTGCGGATAACGATACAATACTGAATTGCATCAACAAGAACACGGTGGAGTCACGTAGTCGATTGCTGTATTTAAGGCGACTGTTTACCAGCTGTTCAATACGCCCCCTTTTTCATCCGCATACATGTATCTTATTCAATCTTTGATGTAATGCTTCAAAATAAACCAGAAATATGACTTTCAAGTATTTACAGTTTATTTTAACTAAATAAACGATTCAAAATCAGATAAAACCGAGAAAATTAGCGTTTTTCTGAAATTTTGTGAAGCTTAATGCTTAATGACAGCTAATAAAGACGCAGTTAATAATAAAATGAATTTGGCGATCACCGTTCGAAATTTCCCGAGAGCATATTTTACAATCTGGGGGTTAAGTCACTAATGAGCCAATGAGCGTCAATAATCTACAATTTAAAAGTCGCGCGATCAATAACAAAAAGATCAAAAGTTCCAGTGCTGATTATATTGCGGTTCTAACGCTTCCAAGATCGTTCTGTTGTCAAATTTCTGCTACCGATATGCACAGAACGTAACGATGTATTCATAACATTCAATAGCTGTGAACATTTTAAGGTTATTGATTCTGATATTTTTGGAACAGCGATTTTTTTAAAACAAGACCATCGTCTATTTAAGACTGCACCAAAACAATGAAATTATAGTATTTAAGAGGCGTCGTCTTCAAATTCATTTTCACCAAAACGAATTGCAATTTAGTAGTGAATTAGATAAACTCAAGGAACCTTGTTTTTGTAGTGATAAGGGCGTCACTCCATGAAACCAAAGGAAGTCCACGTTTGGGCCGGAACACCCTAGAAGGGTTAACTATCAGAAATGTTTTCCAAAGTAACACTATTGATAAAATATACTTAAACAAAATAAACTAAAATACATACATTTTTTTATTCATTTCTTTCGCATTGAAATATAAATGAAGTAATTTTTTAATGTTTCCCATCAATTCCCAATGCATTGTTATCTGTACTTATAAAATATTTTTTTCATATAAATAAACCGACGTTAAAATAAAACAATAAAATTTGATTAAAATTAAAACGAAATCTGAATATTGTCTTGAAATCGTGTATCTAAAATGTAACTTCAAAAACAAAACAATGTAACTCTTTTGTTTTTATCAATATACAAAATTTGACCTTCAGCAAGGTCAACTAAAGTATTCAATTATTTTATAAATACAGCAACCAATTGATTTTTTTTTTTATATCAGCGAGATTTTAACTCGCAATTTCACATAAAATCATGTTTAAAAATTGATCCATAAAATCGATAATAATTTATTGACATGTGTTTGCTGAAAAATGAATTATAAACCTCTACTTTTTTCACCTGTTTGGGTATTGTTAGCATTGTAAAACACTATCGTTTCGCTTCAATAGAAGTCTGCATCATCGCTCTTATGTTAAAAAAAACCGGATCGTTAGTCGATCGGATAAAAGCATTTAGACGACAAGCCAAAATCCCTAGGCCCTAGGCCTCTTCTCTTTTGTTCGTTTTTCAACACTCCAAATAAGTTCCTACAATATATATATGATGATTTATTAACTCACTGACGGGCTTTGAAAGCTTAAAGCTCGTTTAATTAAAAAAAAACAAAGCAACGACGAATGTATGTCTATTATTTATTATTTGTTTTATGTTTATTTCCTTGATAAATTTTCCTTTTTATGACCTAATTGGAAGCTAGTCTCAAACTTGTTTTCTGAAACAGCTGGCGTCTGATTTCAATAAATAGCGGTATTGTCATACTGTAAAACAAGAACTGATGAACGACGTTGAGAAGCGTGTCTGAGTTAAGTGTTTGTTCATGTATTTTAGATTTACCAAGATAGCGGCGGTAATCATTTCAAGATCTTTGCATTTCTTCAGGAGACATTCTTTCACTAGAAAGAGATCTCTAAAAATGTAGTTTTGAGATAACCGGCGAATGTATTTATGCATACTAGAGACACACAGATATTTGTAACTATATTGTGTGATTTAATTTTACAAATGCTTTTACTTTGAAATTTGTTATTTCAAAACTTAATGTCTCTTTGGCAATGACTCGTTGCTATGTTACTGCCCTGTCGTAAAAATGTGCAAATAGCCAGAGTCGATGATAAATGCATTTCGGTTTCGTTGCGATTCGAACCTGGTATTTTCTGAGAGCATGGCTGCATCGTCTAAACGTCTTTTAATATAACTTAAAGATTTAAAGAGGCTTCAATGGTGCAGACTCGAAAACATCAACGATAATGGGATAGTGTCTTTTTTTCTAATAGAGATGACAATGAATGCAATCAGTACCTCAGTGCCTTGTTGATGTAGTTGGCTAGCTCGACATAAACCTCTAACGTCTATAAATATAGAAATTGACATTGTCAATCAAAGCTCCATATTGTTTATGTGCAACATATTACATCAAATATTCCCTGACCCTTTCTGGTATTCAATTATGTATTATATTATTCCCCAAGGAGTACATAAAGTGTATTTGTTATAAAACATTTTAAATTAAAATTGCTTTTGATAATTACTTGGGCTATAACGCAGAAAAGGTCAAAGAAATTTAAAGTAAAAAATAAACCAAGTTAAACCAGTCCCGTGTTAAAATAATAATAAATTTCTCTGCTTCAAAAAGAAAAATACTTCTCAGAAAAAATCGAATTATCTAATTTAAAAAATGTTACTGCCTTGGCAAATAATTATCTACCATCGGCATGTCCTTTCGGGGGATACAATTATTTTGGAAAATTAATAAATGTAATCAAAATATTTTTTTTGCATGTTGAAATATTTTAGATACAGTGCTATATAAAAGCTACACCTATTATATTTTACTATGCTAGTTGTAATTAATTGTTACGCATACAAGGCTACATAGGACTACATAGAAACTTACGGATTTTTTATATGGAGCTTCCAACATAGCTTCGACGTCAAATTCTTCAGCCATCGTACTCCCCATTAAACTATACCAATATAGTGAAATTGTAATTATTGATCTTTAAACACTTGATATTTTAAAGGATTGTTAATCCACACACGATAAATTTATTATATTTTTAACAATTTTATTGACACAGCAAAATGGCGACAGTTTGTATTAAGTTGCTCTTTCCTTCTCTGTATTTCAATGCATACCACGTTCACATTGGTAGTCTGGTCATTTATATTTATTTGGGAGACCTTATCTGCGTCGGTAACCCACAGGTATATTAGCTATGATTGAGAGTAATATTTGTAAATATTTTGTCATCGGTGATCAAAAGTAGGCAACTCAAAGGATCAAAAAATATAACTATTTTTTAAATTTAATAGCGTTTTAGGTAAAATATAAAAATAGTGTTGATAATTTACAATTGTTTCCTCCTGAAATTTGTACCTACCAATAAGTTTTCGGGAAACGTTTTTGCTACCGATATTTTTTAAATAAGAAACTCGAACACTTTTTTGATCGAACGTCAAAGATAGATGTAAACAAAATTGAGTGTGGAATACTGTCGGTTTTAATAATTTTAAATGTTGAAATGCAAACAGAGTGCTTGAAAATGTGGCCAATGCTTTTAGATATGTCGAAAGACGATTGTTTAAAAAGCTTAAGAAGTCTTGGTAAGAAATAGCATCTTTAGAACACATATTTAGGAATAGTGGTTGTGGCTTGACAGAATATTTTTTTTTAGAATTGGAGGCATATGGGACTCTTGTGTCAGCATTAAGAGCTCAGGGAACTCTTACATCTGACAAACTACAGTTGCTTAAACAGACAGCTACATCATTACATATATCTTCTGAAAGACATCGTGCCGAAATCCGTAGAGCCGTGAATGATGAGAAACTAACCACTATTGCGGAACAGTAAGTTTTTAAAAAATCAACTTAAATTGTCTTGCGTCCATTGTATGTTATTTTTTTGATTTGTAATATTCAGCAGTTTTAGATTGAATTACAGAATGCCTTGCAATAGTTAAATAATAATAGCAAAATATATGACGCTAAATTTACTACAAAAATACCTGTTTGAACCATAATTATATTTTTTGTGCTTTAAAAGATTAATATTTTCCTTAATTTTTAACATTAAGCATTCTTAATATAGATGTACTTCTATAAATATTATAAAAAAAAGCAACCAAACAAATGTTTGCGAAGAAGTTTCATTCAAAAAATGAAATTAAGAAAAAGTATTTTTGTAGAATTGAAGGACCTAATACTGCAGCAGAATGGTCAGTCGAGGGAAGAAGACGTGTTCGGTTAGTAGCGCGGGCGGTGCCTCATACGGCGTACTTGGACGTGGCGAAGAGAGTAGCCGACGTAGCGTGCGCCGACAACGCTCAGCTGCCTTGGCCTGCCGCGACGGCACGCAAGCACTTACCGCAACCGCATCCCGTTCAACAACACCAACCACAAACAGAATTGACTGCTACGTCGAACAGCACTCAGGTCAATATTTCAAAGTTACATTCAATATCGTCGGTGATATTACAATTTAGTGATGTAAAATTACACGCGAACATATACACAGTTACACACAGATAATAAAAAAAATGTTGTTTAAAAAGTACCTGCAGGTTTGAAAAACGTTTTTCCAAGCTTTATAAATGCCCGCTCATTGAGTCTGCTTTCCAAGCTTTTTTGTTTGCTATTCGACTTTTTATCGCCGAGATCACCTTTGTTTTTTTACCATCGATGTCTCTAACTAATGATCGTATAGTAAAAAGAATGTTTACTGCGCGATCATTAGCTCAAGAGATAAATTTTTGTATACTTAAAAAAAATGCGAGAAAAATTTTTTGATACTCAGTTTTGATTTGAAAAAGTACAAAACAATTACTTTAATCAAACCTTTAAATATCTTGATCGTACAAATAGGATTTTCAATTCATGGAAACGTATAATAAATTTCGTGGAAAACCTGGAATTATCAGGGAAATTTAAAATCATTTTTCTGTGGCCAGCCTGTAAACGTAGTTTGATTTTTAATCTGTTATTTTACAGCTTCCATTTGATTTCGATGACAAAGGACCTCTTAAAAAACGTCGACGTTTGTCACAGGAAGGTCCCGGAGGCCTTAAATTGCCTCCCCAGTTCATAAGTAAATCCCCGATGCCTCCTCCGAAAGGAAAATTGCCACATAAACATCCGATAAACAAAATACAACAGGTTTACAAAAGTCAGAGCGTAAAAAGATTTCCTCAGCAATACCAGCACTCGGTCGGGAAGCACGCGTCCATCAAAGCCTCGACTTCGTCGCGTCAACACTCTTACGCAGTGGCAGCGTCTTCGACAAGTTCTTTAGACACAGGCGAACAATCGTTGCGTCCTCAAAGTCCGTTGCAGGCCGATCCGAATCCGATCGACAACACCATGATGCCTCCTCCGATCAGAACGCACGTGTCTAAAATTCCGCAGCCGTCGCTGTCGCCGAAAACGACGTCGGGAATCAAAACGATGCCTGCGAGGAACATAACTCCGACATCGCAAATGAATAAACAACCGACAAACACAGTAAACAACACGACTGCTGTTAAATTCAATGCTATCAAAGCTTTGACGCCTGTTGTCAAGCAAGTAAACGTGACGCAAGAAACAGGCTTAGCTGAAAATAATTCCTTGCAGCTGAAATCGACTGCGGCGACGGCTCACGTGACTGCGAAACAAACGGACGTTCACAGAACGACGACCGTTGTGAGGCCGAGCACTGCTAAAATAATTCAAAGCCGTACGCCGGTCGGTAAAGGATTCGTGAAAATAACTCAGTCGGTCAGTAATAATTCCGTCGGTTCTGCTAACGTGCAAAATATAACTCCTCAGAAATTGGTGATCGTTTCGGCTCCGCAGAACATAACGTCCGGCATTATACAGCAGTCGAAAACACCGATAACGTTGAAAGTGAAAACCGATAACGTACAAACTACGGACGTACTGAAACCGAAGGTGATTACAAATCCGGTAGTCGTTTCGAAAAATCAACTGACTCCTTTGCAGTTAAACGCGTCCCAAATTGGTGTTAAACCAAAAACGGTTACCGTTCAAGGCAAGGTACGACCACAGGGCTCGATTATATTGCCCATACAAACTCAAAATCAAACTTCTATGATTGGAACCTCTTCGCAATTTACAAACTTAAGTGTGCCCGTTTTGCAAGGCGTTCAGTGGAAAACGATTCAAGGCAAATCGACCGTGAAATTGTTACCGATAAATGCGAACACCAAAATGATTCAGAAACAAAATATCTCCGGAGCAAGTCCGATTTACGTGATGAGCAAACCCGGAAATATTATCGTTAACAAACAAGGTGCGGGTTCTGGGAATGAGCAACAACCGAAAATTGTAACTTTAAATACGAACGTGACTCATATTCGACCGCTGACAAAAACGATCGCTAAAAACGATGACGTGAAACAAAATATTTTGATTATTAAAAAAACAGATGAAAACTTGAATACAGAAGCTGACATTGAGAATGGCGAAAATAAAAAAGAGTCTCAGCAAACAAACGAAAGTATGAGCGAGCCAAATAATAAAGTTAATAATTCAACGATGAATTTGGCTTACACCGATGATGATATTGAAACCCAAATATCGCAGTTTATCACAGTCGTGCCGTCTTCAGCAGGGCTGAGAAAATTTGATAAACCTGTTAATAACGAACAACAATCGAAACCTATATTAAAGGAAAATACCGAATCGTTTCAAGAACAACAAATAACATCCTCAACTGTTACAAACGAACAAAACTCACAAGTTTCAATGAAGACTACACAAATGCAAAATATTAATTTAGAAGATACGAAAATTGTTACTTTAGGTACATACTTTTTTTTATTGACTGTTTTCACTAAAAACAAAGTGCAACAATTAGAATTTCGTATTTTTTTTGTTTTTGTTTAATGCAAGTCATTTGTTTGTGACAGAGGAAGCAGTTGCCATGTTAGGCAGTTCAAACGAAGCGCGCGCATTGCTCAGTCAGCTTCAAGTAGACGTCGGAGAGTCTCAAGAACAAATTATAACCGAAACTGTCGGCCAGGATGAGGACTCGAACAACGTTCTCGATCTGATGGGTCAACTCGATCCACAGACTGGAGTTTATTCATTGTCACAGCCCTCGGGTAACATTTTTAAAGTTCTTAATAGTTCTCTAGTTAATATTTTCGCCGTCGGAGCTTTATTAACTATGATGCGATTGATTTTTTGACAGTAGTCATGATTTTTGTTATTCATAAATTTCGTTTGAAATTGAAATACAGTACTGTTGGAATACAAAACCACTATTATTTTTCCATCTACAAAAAAATATGTATAATTATTTTTGTACAGATGATTCAGAAGACTCAACGGGTAACACAATTACACAGCAACCGCCGACGGACATATTCAGTACAGCTCTCGCATCGGCGGACATCAACTTAGAAAGTCTCGAATATTTGACCGAAGACGCTGAAAGCGAGTCGCTGGTACATGAAACTGTCATCGAAGACTCTGTCAGTGAACAGCAAACCGACACGAGAAACGAACAATTAGAAATGATGACAGATGAACCGGCGATATTTCACATGCCGACCGTAGATGACGATATCGGTAATTCGGATGAGATTATCATGATGACCGAACACCAGCTCGAGGAGGCTCTGGATGAAGAAATCACGACGATGACCACTTACGATGAAGAAAAAGACGACGACAGATAAGGACTATTTCTTTATAAATTATAGTAATTCTGTGTAGTGTTTTGATATTTCCTTAGACGAGTATAGATGTACTAACTGATTTCTTTTTCGAAGGAAACAAAATGAGTACAATCAATGAAAATGGCGCACTCGATTTTTGCGAAAATATGAATATATATTTTTCATTTATTTAAAATTAGAGATGCGACTACATTTAAAAGATTTATCGAATCTTAAGATTTATTTAGCTACATTACTATTCGTGTCGATATTCCACATTTTGTTTATCCTAATCAGAAAAATTATAATCGTTTTTGATTTCTAGTTAATCATATGTGACAGTGTATTTTTTGGTTATAAGTCCTTTTTGGGGCACGCTATGCAGTGATTTTCTATATACCAGAAACAAATGCGATAAGTAACTGTCATGCAAAAAAACAACTAACCTCAAAATAATTCGTTATCATTACAATACGTTATGCGCATGACTTAGATAGGTGGTAGACAACTGAAATAAGGATAGTGATACTTTCATGTTAGAAAGAGTAAGTAAATGTGACATATTGGTTTCTAAGTAGGTAGAAAGTCACTGTATTTATGATTCTTTAAGCGTGGGTCTATGCAATCAGTGTTTATCCCTGCTAATAACGGAAGAAGTTTTATATACAACGCGGCGCAAGTTTATGAGATGCGCAAAATTTTTATTTTAGCTTGGTTAACAGTCCAACACAAAAAAGTTGATTGTCTTATATAATCAATAATTTTTTGTGTTCTTAAGGCCCCAGTACACAGTGGTCTGTAGTGGGCCATGCTTTGCAATGTGCAACTGTAGGCCACTATCACTTGGTGTTCACACAATGGCCCATGGCTCATTTCTGCCTGGCGAAGCACTTGCGATGGACGTGGAAGTAATTACGGCCGCGGCTATTTATTTATATACTGTTTACAAGTATTAAGTATTGTAAACCTAAAAGTCTCTTCATTGCTCCAGGATACTGACATTTTGGGCGATTAAAAATTTAAAATAGTATAGCACGCAACAAAAAAAGTAGGTACCTGTCCAAAACAATGGGCTACTGTGTGAACACCACAGGCCACGCTACACCACGATTCCTTTGAAGTGTGTCAAAAAAACCGACAACAAATGGATTGCGCACCACGATTCACAATTGTCCGCCACTACAGACCATTACCCCCTGTACACAATGGCGATGGTCTACAATGGCCCACTACAGACCACTGTGTACTGGGGCCTTTATACTATTTATTTAGTTGTTTGTTACAACACTCGAGGTCACTCTATTGACCTTGCGTTAACCAAAAAGACTAGAATAACAAGAAGAGTAAATTGCGTTACTTTTGGGATGAATTCTGAGCGTCGCTCGTGGCGCTGCGAACGGCGCAATTCAATATAGCGCAGATGATGTTTTTGGATTAGTGAGAATCTATGTAGATCGATCCAAGGTTATTGCGCGTTATTACTTATAAAGAAGTGAGATTACGGCAAACATCACCGACGCAGTAGTGCAGTGCGCCGCCCAAAGGCGGCCAGAATTCATTCCATTTGTGACACGCGACTTGTATCTACTTATAGTCTAGTCAACAATGAGTTTTGTTATCACTACAAATTGTTTGCTTATAATTCAGAAGTTGCATTACAATTGATTTCTAATAAAAATTCTAGTGCCATTTAAACAAAGTCAATTTAGAGAAAACAAAATAAAATTTTAAAATGTCAGAGAACGTGCAGATTCAAAATAACTTTATTTTTTTAATTCAACAATACCTATCTAAAAACAAGCGAATCTGCGTTTTAAGTATTGACACATTCGCCATGTTTTTTAATCTGTGGATAATAAGTGTTAAAATTTATTTGTATTCTGTAAATATAAAGTGATATGAAAGACATTCTTTTATTATTAGCAATAGCTATAGTACGGTTCCAAAGTAATTGGCAGTGATGTCACACTAATTTCACAATAAAAGCGGCACAGAATACAGAAAAGTAGTGTATAGTCTCGATGCAGAGCGGTTTTCCATTCATGTACACCAATCGTAAAATGACCCATTACATGTAGAAGCAATTATGAGGAGCGGATGGTAAAGAAATACAATAAAATGTTAATAAAGTATCGATAGTTGAGAAACGTTATGTAATAATAGACATTTGTCGTGTCATTGCGCGGATCAGGAGAGCATCTTTCGTACGTAATCAAACGGGTCGTGTTCACATTGCTTTGTTGTGTTGTATCGCAATGTAATAATCCGTTGTTCCCAGATATTCTTCACAACAGAGAAATGTGTTCGCAGCTTTGATTTTGTTCCGTTTTGTCTGCATTTGTAAAACTATGTCTGTAGTCTAAACAACACAATATGTGTCGTCCTAGAATAAATTATGACGTCGTGAACATTCTAACATGGCGGCCAAGAGCCGCCATAAGTTCAACATGCTGGAATTTGCCCTGTTCACAACTTTTGCAAAAATGCACCATTCAAACGATTTTTTTTACGTGTTCGTCTCATTAAGGATTCCAGGCCAATCGGATCAGTGGTTTGTTCATATTTAGTACCTGTTAATGTCTCTAATGGCTATCTGGCAAATTCCATCGACACTAAAAACATTTGCTCTACCGATTTGGGTGTGAAACGAATAATGACACTAATTAGTTTTCTGTGTAGAAAATATCTTTATTAATAACAGAATTCCACTGATGGTATTTTTCATTCGAATAAATGTTTAAAATGTATGAATTAATCTCACATAAACAGCATTTTTTCAGTAAGCCTCAAAATCGTTAGAAACTATTTGATAAAAAGTTGTTCATTTACAAAATAATTAAGATATTTTTTTTTATCTGCCTATTTAAATAATAACTGCATATGCTACATAACCAGTTAACTCCGGATTTTGTGATTTAATGTCAATAAATGATAACAGTATATAAAATAGTAAACAATCTCAAACTGATCACTATAAATAATTGATAAAAAAACACTCTTTGATAAGAAAATTATGAAAATGCACTGATTATTTTTAAAACTATGAATAATACGAAAATATTTTGTATATTATATTTATAAAAAAACTAACATTATAACAAAGCAAACAAAATAATTTTATTGAAGCGAGCGGAACAAGGCCAATTTCAATATATATCTATATTTTCTTTAATGAAGCTAAAAAATGTTTTTTGTTTTTTAAAATATTACTTGGTCACTTCGTGCATTGCTTTCGCAAGATAGCCGACGTTCTTTGACGTTACACCGGCCACGGAAATTCGTCCGTCTTTTGTTAGAAAAACACTAAAATCTTTTGTTATTTTTTCAACCTGAAATAAATAGTAATAAGCATGAAATCAAATTATATTTGAATGCGGTACTGACACAAAATGTCGAACTTCTAGTAGCTACAATATCTCACTGCGTTTAATTAATTGATTTAAAACAGGCTGACAAACTCTGACAGATGAAAGGTCATAACATAACTGTTTGCATACAACTGAAAAATTCGTTTTTTGATCACACCAAAGAAGTATCACTTCTAGCGCGCGAACATAGCACACGCACCCATTTTTTAATTAGTTGATATTTTATCTGTCAGTTTGTCAGTGTATATGAAAATACCGACCTGGGGAGGCGTCATGCCAGTATAACAAAACATGCCAATTTGATCGGTGATATGTTTCCAATCTTTTTGCGAACCTTCTTTTTTCAGTCCTTCGCGCAATAATGTGCGCATAGAAATTATGCGATCGGCCATTAATTTCACGTCTTTTAACCTAAAAAATGAAACGTATACGCGAAATCAGTTCAAGTACAGTCAACTGTCTCTAAAAGCCGGTTTGGAATAAAAATTATAAACAAAAATTAAAAATATATATTTTTTATGACGACGTAGAAGACAGTCACACTTATTTATGATAGTTTTTAACAAAGAGGCGTAGATATGGAGTGCAAGTCTGGGCTTCGCCAGCAGAATGATAGAAAGAAATATCGATAATTGCGGTAGCCATCCCGTGTTTGTTTAACAACATATAACAAGACGGGTCAGAAAGAAACATACATATATCGTGTTTATCGTCTTCTCTTTCCTGTCAGTTTGTATGCGCCATGGCACTCTAGATCTATGTTTTAGAGAAAAAAAAGTTACCATTGTGCTCTAAGACTTGCGTTCGTCAGAACTTCCGTAACAATTCGAGCCCCGTGAATGGGGGGATTTGAATACATGGGTCTGATGAGAATTTTCAATTGCGACAGTGTTTTTGCAGCTTCCTCTTTACTGCCTGTTATAAGACTAAATGCGCCGGCCCTTTCACCATAAAGACCCATATTCTTTGCAAAACTCTGCGCTAACGCAATCTGATGTCCGTCCTTTAAGAACAAACGAACAGCGTGCGCATCGCGGTCGATGTCTCCCGATGCGAATCCCTGGTATGCCATATCGAAGTATGGAAACAGGTTCCGTTTTTTAATTATGGCCGACAACTCGGCCCATTCTTCGGGTTTTGGATCCACGCCCGTTGGATTGTGCGCGCAAGCATGCAGTAAAATTACCGATTTTTCGGGGATTTTCTATCAACAAATAATATTTTACTTATATACAATCTAGTATAATTTGGTTGTATGACTTAATAAATTATTTCTTATTTAAATATTTGATTATATAAATCATAATTTAATTTTTGAATATTTGCCATAATTTGATTACAGCAGTATACTGCGTATAATGTATTTGACAGAGACAATTTTTAGGTAATCTTTCCTCAAAATTACACGTGAATATTTTTTCATTATAATTTTTACGAATCAAACTTTCGAACAATTAGTTTTTGAAAATTTTGTCTGGAGTCAATTTGGTATAATTGTGTTAAAAATCGCATTTTTGATAGTTACTGTGAAACTAGACGTGTAAAAATTAAAAAAAAAACTTTAGATATACGTATCGAGATATTCATAAATAACATATTAAAATTTCAGATTTTCGTCTGGAAACTACTCTATGTATTGAATAACCTTATAGTCTAAGCGGCGACCGTTGAGAATGGGTGGTGATCTGGTATAAGAACTAAAATATACTTTTTTATTTTTTGAATATTAGTTAAATAATAAACCATCGGTCTGGCAGGTTGTAACGCCAGACTAATGGTTTATTAACTAATATCCAAAAAATAAAAAAGTATATTTTTGTCCTTATACCATGGACTATTAAGCTGGTTTAATTTTCTGCGTGCAGTTTAACGATAGCAGACGTTTATGTACTTACAGAAATGTCATCACAGGCACCTTTGAAATCAAAACCACACGTCTTTTTATCGTAATAGGTGTACGTTTTGGTATTCAAGCCAGCATGTTTAACTATCGGTATATGATTTCCCCAAGTGGGTGCTGGTAAATATATATCCTTGGGTCCTGGGAAAAATGAATTGATGAAAGCCGTTCCTATTCTCAGAGAACCCGTACCAGATATTCCTTGTACCGTTGCATTTAGACCATTTTTCAATTGTTCATTATCTGGTCCTAGTGCCAAATTTATACTCTCTTTGCAGAACTCAGCAGTTCCCGAAATGGGGGAGTATTCATGATCCAACTTTTTTGCTGCTAGTTGTTCACAAGCTTTTATTACAGATGGCAAAACAAACGGTTTACCATTATCGTCACGATAAGCTCCGACACCCAAATTGATTTTATTTGGATTCTTGTCGCGCTTGAACGCTTCCGTTACACCAAGAATTGCATCTGGTGGACCCATCTCGACATTAGACCACCATGAGCTGAAATTGTATACACGTCATGGCGGTTTGCCCTTAAATATTATGTATTTGCCTATACATTCGCAGACTGGACGTTTTGCCGTGTTCAATTGGATCATCCCAACACCATTAGCTTAGGTCAAAATTTACTTTTCACAATTTTACAATACTTTCCCTATTCAAGGTTCCCGGAATGCAAAAAAATGTTTTTGCAAAACTTCGTTTGGGTATTCCACATGATATCGATCAAATGGCTGAAAAGAACGAAATCAAATTTCGATGCGATGTGTCATAAATAGGATATTTCGACACGTAAATAGGTAAAGCTCTATTGTTTTTGGGCAAAATTAGCGCACACATAATGAGCAATCATTTTGTTTGTTTGTTTTTTTTTTTTTAATTACAGCGGATGGTGTACTCTGCATAACGATTTTGTAAAAATGTTTTTTCTAGCTTTGCAGTTTTGCAAATATTTTGAAAAAAAAAATAGTCAGCAGTTCTTTTGCTGTAGAGGAGATTGCAGATTATAGACAACTGACGTCATTAACGGGTGTTCTAAAGTAAATAAATCTGCCAAAAAAAGTTACCACGGAAACGAAAAGCAAATGCCATAAATATTTGCACGCACAGAAATTTCATTTTATTTATTATTTTGTCAAAGGTCGGTATTTTTGGAGTTGGAATAGACTCGTTTAATTGTTCAATTGGCTGCAATTTTAATTATATAGACAAATCTTAGACCTTGCATAGAACTGCTCAAGATCATCTCTATCACGACAGATATTTGAAGATAATTCAATCTTTAAGGTAACTGGCTACCAGCTGTTCAACACGCCCCCTTTTTCATTCATGCAGTACTATGTTACGTTTCGGAAATATCTAATTTCTATGAAAAATTTTATTAAATCTTTGATGGAAATGCTTACAAAATAAACTAGAAATATGACTTCTCGCCAAGTTTTTACAGTTTATTTAATCTAAAATATAACAGTGGAAAAAACAAATTTTTCTAATTTAGCAATGTAACAATGAATGTTTACAACAATTATATAGCTCGTTCTGAAGCATTACAGAATTAATGTATTCTTATATAAACGATTAAAATCAGAAAAGAAACAGATAACCAGCATACGTTTTACACGAATTTTTGTACAGAAGAAATTTAATTTGAAAAAAATTATTGAGCACACCAAATTCGTCAGTATTTTTAACGTTTTTTTAATCAATTTTCAGGGTAAAAATAGGTATATGTTTTTTGATATTTATAAGCAGCAATCTAAATATTGTGAAGTTTAATGCTTAATCACAGCTAATAAAAGCGGTAACAAAATGAAATTTGCGACCAGTTTGAAATTTCCCGAAAGCATGTTTTACAATCTGAGGTACTAGTCGCCTTAATGATGTTTTTTATAGCTGAGGATTTGACACTGCTGAATTTATACATAAAATAGAATGCATATTTGCTTAATTAAGACGTGCTGACCGAGAAATGATAACTGACCTTGCTTGCCGGGTCGCATTTTCTAATAATCCTTGAGATTTTAATAATAATCTAGAATTAGTTAATAAACTAGCCGAACGGGACATCTTGAAGACTTTTTTACAGCTTGACACTTTCTCCGCACGAATTGGTTTGATATTTGAGTATTACAGCGATATTTTTCTCTAATCCACGTACCTACTTCGTAACCAATTTGTTTTTAGTTTATTTGCATAATATAGATAAGTGCGGTAGTAACAAATTGAGTCCACTTAAATTACGTCACATGCCTTGCGCGTCCTGCGTGATCACCGAAGAAGACGAAACCTCTAACGTAACATATTTATACATTACATGAAAAAACAGATATTTACAGCTGTTTGTTCCCGATGTCAAACCGCACACACATTTACGTCAAACTGTGACCACTGACCCCATTGCCCCCAGCTGCTGCGCAACAACTATAAAAATTTCTTTCGTTTTGTCAAGAAATAAAGTAGGGTTATGTGAACTAGGGTTGGTCTTTGGTGTTTGTTTTGGGGAGTAGATCTTCGTTTTCTTGTATTACGATCTGACTATTTATAAAAATAAAATGTATTCAAGGCTGTGACTTTTCACATTAAGGTAGATTTTTATCATTATGTAATGTAAACACTTTTCAATTTTACAGTATACAAATTTTGCTTCGGACAGCTTCGGCTATACTTTAAAACATAATCAAACTAGGTATCTTTACAGTTCTTGGAGTAATATTGCTATTTTCAGAGATAAATACTTCGACTATAGTAGTTTAGGACTCAAACGAATACTAGGTAGAAGTCACAGAATGAGTGTTATTCACGTGTGTATTTTAAGGCTGTTATTGGATTTATGTTTATTTTTTGCAGATTACAAAAATGTGTCTCAGGTATACAAGAACAGCTGGCGTGTTATATTCATTTTTACCTTTTAAGATATTCGATAATTCTGACCAAATCGATACGACATTAAAAACAGTTGAATTATCCCGTAACGAAAGAAATGAAAATGAAACGGGCATGGACCGTTTGCGTTTAATGTTTTCTTTTGAGTAAGTTGCTAGTATGTTGAATATTCACTTGATTTATCGCTCAAAAATCGGAATAATTATCTATTGCGTATTTATTTTAGTGAATTCGGTAATACGAGTCCTGAGTTACATTCAGCCATGCAAACGGGCTGTTTCGGTGTTGTTTTGGGCGTGGTGTATGGTGGTTTTATGAGTAGTCGAACAGCATATACAGACTTTATAGAACGTAATCAGGCTACTTCTTTTTATTCTCATATAGATGCTAAGGTATTTATAAATTAGTTGCATATGTCAAACTGTTTTTAAGATATGGTACACGCGGTATTTTTTTTTCAGAAAAAATTACAAGATTCCGTAACAATCTCGTTTGCGAAAGGTGCTTTTAAATGGGGCTGGAGATTGGGACTTTTCACTACACTTTATGTGTGAGTAATTTTCTTTATAATTTATAGATATTTAAAACATTCCATTTTCTTTTTCTATGCATTACAGCATATTCATAAACAAAAGATTAACACTTAGTTCTAAATAGACCTTTTCATAATCGAAATTTTTTTGTGCGCATTCCTCACGCCATATTTTTCGGGCATTTTTCATTTTTGCAGCTGCAAGGTGATTGATTTTTAAAAAGAAAATAGTAATTAAATAGGAAATGGTATTTAAAACAGTGATACAATACCGTAGAAAAATATCTTACTACTTTTGAAGATAAATTTTTTGACAATCAACGATTTATGACAGTACTGTAACCTTTCAACCGGTTTTTATTTACCAATTTATCCGATCGTGGCATTTCACTGTCTCAATTGAGTACCAGTGTTTCAAGTACTGTTTTGCCTCCGAATTTAGCATCGTCAATAATATTTTCATCTAAATTAACATTGAAAAACGTTACTGGGTCAGCCATTGCGTCAAAAACTTTCCGAAATTTTTGATCATCGTAAAAACGACGAAAAACCCTATTGTTATTGTGTGAGGATTGTATAAACATTTTTTTTTTCTTCTACTTTGTAGATTATCTTGTACAGCATTGTCTGTATATCGTAATAAGACAAGTGTATGGAATTATATAGCAGGAGGGTCTTTGACAGGTGCATTGTATAAGTTTAAAATGGGCCCGGCTGCTACACTCGTCGGAGCAGGTTTAGGTAAGTTTAGAAACTGTAAAAGATTAAAGATTAAAATAAAATGGGGTGGTCTCTTGGTCCAAATGCACCACATCCTAAAAGGATTTTTGTGCTTCCCCTTTTACTGGATCTAGTCAACAAATAATCTGGATCTTCTTATGAGCTCGAGAAGATTTGCTACTAGATTATCCTGTGGAACTATTCCATCCTCATCGATGTAACCAAAGATGGTTGTTCTCCTGTAAGTTAAAGCCTCACATTCGAACACGATATGGGTGGCTGTTTCGTCCTCCATTTCGCGAAATCTACATAGTGTTGATTCCTGATGTAGGTGTTTTCTCAAGAAAGCATGACTGGTTAAAAGCCCAATCACCTCTCTGAGTATCGGTCTACTAAGTCTAATTAAGTCCTCAGTTAACTTTGAGAAAGGACCTGCAAGCATTTTCTTCCCATGTTTGTTACCTGAAGCCAGGTCCCAATCTGAGAGATGCTGCTCACAGGTCCATCTCCTGACAGTTTGCTGGACATTTCTATTAGAAACTGTAAAGTCTCGTTCATATTTGCCTATGATTCTCTTGAAAAGGGACAGGTGGGACCTTTGATGTGCAGGCACTGCATATTAAACACCAAATCATTAATACTTTTTCCCTGACCGTGTCAGCATCGGCAGGAGATGGTCGATAATAATAATAATAATCAATAGTTACCGATTATCCGCTTTTAACCTATTGTCATAAATTAAATAACGGCTTTTTGTTTTAATTTTTAGGTGGAGTATTGGGCGCTTTTTCTGGGGTTCTAACAGTAGTATTAATGAATTTAGCCGACACTTCGATGGAAGAAGTTCGATATTGGCAATATTCGTGGAAATTAAAACACGATGAAAATTACCACGGCTTGTTTAAAGCAGATATGATATCAAAGCAAGATCGTTTAGTAAGAGAGCATGATTGTAAAGTCGGTGAGATTCCACCTGAGAAAGCATTAAGCCTCATTGACAGTTCAGATAGTAAACAATAAGAATATGTAGTTAATTAAAAGTTGTGAATTGTTACAAAATTAAAGATGTTTGATTTAATGCCGATAGTTCCCGACTTAAAATAGTAAGCTTTATTCAAGGGGAAACTTCACCTTGCACAGCAAGATCTGGAAAAATTAATCGACATGCACAGAAGCTCACTCTGGTTTCCCAGTCGAGGTATATTTGTTAACGCATTCTTTTGAGGGGGGGAAGTAAAAAATAAAAGAACAGCGATTATTAAGTTTGTTTTATATGTAGATTTCAAAAAGTACAATTTAAATTATATAGTATATATGAACAATAATAATACTATTCTAATTTCCACTTAAAAATTGAATTATAAATAAAAATGATATTAGTTTGTTAGCTTTGTAAAGATGATCAGTTCTGACTAGGCTGAGCTTTTGTTAAACGTTTAGCACCACGATTTGGAGGACCTTTTGGTTTGGCAAATTTTGGCTGATGCAAACATTTTTTCGGATGTATTTCATTCTGAAGATATTCTTCTGTTAATTCCGATCCAGAGTCGATTTCTAACTGTAAGCGGAAAGAAATTAATTAGAACGATTACCTAGACCTTTGTTGCGCCTACAGGATTAGGGTTGACGGGGCAAGGAAGGCTGGCGTCTGTTCTTCTTATTTCTTTATTCAAAACATACACCTTGAGATCTAACTTATCGCAGTTAGGCCTTCTAATCTCGAGATCTTAACTGATTATCATGAACCGGATCAAATTACATTTCTGCAATACTGAAATTCACATCGTGTTTGTAATTCGTAAATACATCTAGTAAATCAGTCAATTGTATTCGGTTTTACAGCTCTATTTTACGACGATTTTGTACATTTTGTGCAGTCATCTTGGCCTGTTTCCAAAAAATTACTTTTGTGTTCCTATTTGAATAACTAATATTTTGTTTAACCAGTTGAAAAAACGTCAACTTCGTAATAAATTCCAATTCTGAATTAATATCAATTATTTCTAATCTCGAAAATATCGAAACTAAAACATTGATACTTGGATCGAAACCATAATCGCAGTCTTAACTATTGGAAACAGTAAAGTGTCAGAGGTGTAAGGCTAGAAGCAAAAACTCAGTTGCATTTTTAAATATGTCAACGTACCTTCTTAACAACTTCTAAACCAAGATGTTCTATGGTACTCAGGAGAGGCGCTTTGCAGCTTGAATACAACATTCTTTCTTTAATGGAACAATTGTAACCCGGCATTGAGTATATGAACACTGAAAAATCACATATTAAACGTTAATTTTTAATTATATAAATCATAGCTACTAGCCCAAGAGCTGTTATGCATAATATTTGGGAAGGTATTTGAGGCACTGTCTCTCACACTTCAAGCTACCCATAGCGCTTGTTCACTCGCACTCACATAAACACGTGTCGTAAGAGTTCTGTATTGCCGACAGACGTTCTGAGAGTTCAGAACTTATCGACAATGTAGTGTATATTATGTAGTAATAAATTACAACAAGCATCTGTAGTATTTTTGAAGTTTGCTCATTTGAATAACATTAAAATTTAAACGAAAACTCACCAAAGTTTTCCAAATAGTCTCCTTCATGAGTGTGTTTAAACAGGAACAGATGATAACGCGCGCAATCATCGGGGACTTGAGAAGGCAATTTTTCGAGCGTTATGTTGGCAGCTGTTACTAAATGAATTTCTTCTTTATCGATATCTATTTTAAATTGTAGATAATTGTATGTTCCCGCTTTCATATCTAATATAGCCTGTTGAGCCGATTGAGTTATAGGAAAATTGACACCACTTAGCGTTTGTTGACGACTGTCTACGCCATAATCCGTACAAGAAGTGAGTTCCGATCGTCGAAGGTCTTTTAATTCTTCTTCTCTACTGGTCAAAGGCGCCGGGGCTTTCACAGAGCGCTTGAAGCGTTCGTAGCCGCTGAACGTTATGTCGTCCTAATTCAAAATACAATCATATACACGGTGTCTCTGGAGAAATCTACTAAATTCTTGAAGTTTGGCAGATTTTAAGCAAAAAAAGTTATCGACATAGGTTTGATTGTTTTAGAATCCCCTGATTTAATCCTACTATTTTACTTACCGGCAAAGTACCATGCATTTCTTCTTTTATATGAACAGTTCCGAATTCCTGCTTCAGCGTAGCTTTTGTAGACGCGTACAACATCTTTTGACGAACCATAGCTGTATCAGGCGACCAGCTTATAAATAACCATTCATAACCACTCGAATTTTTTGTATCCAACCTGCAAAAAACCAACGGAGAGAGTTTTATTCGACTATGCTCGAGATAAACATAGGATTTTTGTCTGATTGTAAGCAAAGCCACCGCCATTCGTACATCATATTTGGATAGGTCAATAATCCTTAGGAATATTCTGATATGATTGAAAAATTTAAAACAAACCTATAAATAATGTAACAAGGTTGGTTTTCTTCAATTAAAGGAATTATCATTTTATCGAAATCTTTGTCCCAAGTTGATTTAGCCTCTTTAAACGCGGACATTGTAAGTTCCTCTATAAAAAAATATGACAATACATCAATAAAGTATCAGTTTATACGTCTGTAAATTTAATATTGATATACCATTTTCAATCGCAACTTTAATTAAACGTAATTTCCCATCGCGGCATTTACCGAAATATTTTTTTAGAGCGTCGTTTGCTAAAAATAAATGAAAATTATTATTTTGTATTATTAAGCAATGTTATCATATTTAAATGTGACTTTTCACCTTTAATTCCAGTTTGATGTGACATTTTCAAAACTTGCCTAGTCTTCTCTGCTATGATTAGTGCTTAAGACGAAAATAACAGAGGTAAAGTTAGGTTAGAAATTAAATTTATTCAATAAAAATGACAGGATGATGACGCGTGTCAACACAGGAAGATAGAATGCAATCGTCTTAAATGTTTCTTTTTGACAATCATACTTTACAAATTTAAACAATATGACAGAATAAGAAAACAATGGCTTTGTTTTGTGACAATGAAAAAAGTAATTTGAAAATAATAACCATAATTCATTTAGAAATGATGTAAAAAATCAATTCGGGAGTATAGATGGTTGATACTTTGACAGGGACAAATTGACAGCTGGCTGCAAATTATTCGAAAATATTTTTTATGGACGATTCATAAGAATTCAGTTATAGTATAAACTGGATGCGCTAAGAGAATTGGTCGAATAGCAAAGTAATTCATAAAGATGCACATTTTTCTGTAATTTAAAGATTTTAATTTCATAAGCCGTGTAGTGAGTAGCTCTAAGTAAAAGGAATGCTTTATCGATTTTTACGTTAGTAGTTTCCTCCCGTCCAAATGTAATTTTACTGACTAATATGTTATTTTATTATAAGTATTGTATGTATAGTGTTTTATCTATATAAAATCGAAAAGTGAAATGTCATCATCTAACAGTGAAGCTACGGTAAAATTTGTGATACCGTCAAATACTGGAGAATTGTTTTTTGAAGAAGAAAAACATTTAATACTATGCAAGCCTAAATTAATGCCGCTGAAGAGTTTAACTTTGGAAAAATTAGAAAAAATGCAAAAAGATGCTCAAGAAAAAATAAGTGCAATTGAGACCGAACATTATCCAAAAACAGATCAGTCAAATTAACTATTTCTTTTTTCGACGACTTGAAAAAAAATATTGAGACATGAGTTCTGTTTTATTAATAACGGAAGTTGTACTTACATTCATACTTGCAGCATGCATCTTGTACCGATATGGAAATTGGTTCAGACATCACGTTATTGTAACAATAGCAGTTTTAATTTCGTGGTATTTTAGTTTTCTAATTATATTTGTACTGCCACTGGATGTTAGCTCGGTTAGTACCTCTTACTTATTTTATAGTTTTCAAATTTCAAATTCGTACAAAAACATAAGCGAACACATTATTTTGTTATGAGTAGATGCATGATTTTCATAAATTCAGAAACAGAATACATAGTAACGTGTTTGTTTTTGGTTTTATTCGTTTTTTGTTTTGTGTAAACAGTCCATAAGATTTTTTTAGTTTAAATAGCGGATTCGTTTTTAATTGTGATTTTACTATTTCAAATTCTTTCAAACGAGCGCGCCTAATATTTTTTAGCTGTGTGATTTCTCGTTCAATCATTCAATGTTCACACAATACGTAAAAAAGTAAAGATGTTTTTGTTTTCTTTGTTTTGATTTTCTTTGAAGGCGCGTTAGTATCCACCAAACGTGACCAAAGGACGTCATTCAGTGAACCGTCAATTGATATTGCGCGATGATAAAAATATTTCAGCCGACGTCATCCATTAACGAGATGACCTGTGTATCTAAAGGCCTAGGGTGCAGGAGTTTCAATACATTTCTTATTCAGAAAATAACGCAATAAAATTGTTTTTGAACTGTTTGTTATTCAATTTTTGTATTACGTAACAAACGCGGTTGTTTTTTGTTTTTGTTTTTTAAACAGTTGAAAATTTTCTGTTTTGAAATAGCTGAATGGTTTGACTTATGTAGAAGTAAAAAATTGTATATTACACCGTAAGGACAGAAAGTTGAAATTCCTGCACTGCGCATAACAGGATGTTACCTTTCTGGCCGTATGGTGTATTTTATTTTTCTTCACACCGTGCCGAAAGTACAAACTGCTGTATCAGTGTGCATGAGAAAACTGTTTCGATCCGCCGTCACAGACGGCATGCGAGTAATTCCAGCAGTGCATAAGTGTTGGAGTTTCTGCTTTAAAATCGAAGCAGAAAGTACGTACTTTCGGCATGGTATGAAGAAGAGTATTTTAATAATTTACAGACAGTATATCGTCAATGCGTGGCAAAACTCAATATCAGCACTTCAGGATCGGAGAGCAATGTGTCATCAATTAATGCCGTACCGATTAAAAGTTGCCAGGAGCCATGGAGTCGCGTGCCCGATGACGTATTTCCAAATTTATGGAGAATAGTTTATTGGACATCGCAGTGTTTAACTTGGTAGGAATTTTTAATAAATTTACTGAGTATATTGTGTTTGTCATATTTTTTTCGAATTACGGCTACCGGACTTTTTCGCCATAATTTAACGCCTTCAGCTAAGGTCATTAGCGTTTCTATTTTAGAAATTAAACGTATAGAAACTTCTTCCCACAACAGTTTTATTAGCAGCAAAACACTAGTGTTTTGCTGAAGATGGAAGCTTAGCTCTCGAAATGTACATCCACTGAATAAATCTGTTGTGGTAAGAAGCTTCTATACTTTTATTTTTATTAGAAATTTTATTGTTAACCCGTGTCTTCCTAGTAATTTAACAACTGAAATATTCTTTTAAATAATTTTGTGATTCTTTCAGGTTGATAATGCCGATGATGCAGTCGTACAGTAAGGCTGGCGACTTTACGGTGCGAGGGAAATTAAAATCTGCTCTTATCGATAACGCCATCTACTATGGATCATATCTTTTCATTTGTGGCGTTTTACTTATATATATCGCTTTGAAGCCAGGCATCGATTTAGACTGGTTAGTACTTTGAGATACAATAGATAGAAGTTATAGACACAATGAGTCGAAATTATGTAACCCAATTCTCAGAAAAACTTGTCGTGAGATATGTTCATAAAAAACTTATAATTTAAGCTTCTCCCGAAAAGTTTTTAGGTCAGGTCAACGACGACAGTAAAATTAATTTATTTGTTTGACTGTTATTTTCTTTGTGTTAGAGGATTTTCATAAAAGTTTAGTTTTAAAAGACTTTTTGCTATATATTTTTTTTTCTATCCTCCATGACTCACAGAATACAATATTTTGATCTTTTGTCGCCATAAAATTAGTATTGTCGCGGTTGTCTGAGAAAGCAGCAGCATTAGATATTTACATAAATAATCACGGAGTTTAATATTTTAGGCAAAAAATTAAAGCGATAGCATCATCGGCCAGTAATACTTGGGGTTTGTTTTTACTCGTTTTACTGTTGGGGTACGCATTAGTAGATGTGCCTCGGGGACTTTGGCGATCCACTAAGTCTGGATACCTCCTCACACGAGCTTACTTCCAGGCAGCTAAGCTAAGCTCAGACAAATGCGAAGCTGAAGAAACAGTCGACGATATTTTGGAGGTACTTGCAATTGTTTTGCGTATTAATTGATGAGGTTCCCTTTTACAATGATAATGTAACTTTCACAGTCTCTTCAAGCGGTGTGTTTGTCGGTTGGCCCCGGTCATCCGTTGCATTGTCACGTCGAAACCGTAATGCAGAAAGTTCCCACCGAACTGCAGGATCGAATGGCGCGTCGCCCACTCCCAGCCGATACTCCGACAGAAGCTCCGAATGAGAAATCTCTCACGAGGCTTCACAAACAAGTACGTACAAAATTTTGTGTAATTTAAAAATTTCTTAGTCATCAGTGTTTGTTGACAACAAAGAGCTCTTGGGACATAATTGCGCGTTTGTCGATCGAATTATCAGACTTTTCAGGCAGTTTGAACTTGGTTTTAGCAGTTCTGAACTCTTAGAACTGCTAAAACTCAGTTCAAACAGTTCAACGAACACGCAGTTCTGTTTGAAGAATTTTGTATTGCCGACACAGGCATTAGCTGTTCAGAACTTGCCTCTAATATGAACTATAACTGGTCACTGACAAAATCTAACCGAGTTTAGAATCTGTTACATTCAAGATAGCTCACATTTCGTAGGATTGAAAACAAAGATAAATTAAAAACAAAGCAATCGCCGATTCTTACCAATTTTCACCAGTGTTTTCTCATTTTGTTTGTGTCTTTCTTGTTGCACTCACAAATTTTCTATATTCTATCCTTTAATATATCGAAGTATTTTAGGTAAAGGTGTATTTTATATTGCCTTTGATGTTTATCAGTAGATTGCGGGTGTTACTATTTTTTGTCTACTGTTTTAGGTTATCAAATCGCTGCAAATTTTGCAAAGAACTGAAACACAATGGCATATTCTTGTAAATAAGATATTCGACCTTGAAGATGTTACGATAAATCAAACGTCACATCTCAGACGATTCAAACACACTTTTCAGCATCCGAGGAATCCTTTTGTCAGGATTATATACAATCCGACCATAGGTATTTGTTATTTAAACAAAAGTACAGTAATCTCTCCTTATCTGACAAACATTGGATTCCGCGGTTTTTTTAACTAGTTGAAGACATAATGCAATTTTTTTCAATCCGCCAGTTCTATGCACGTCATGTACTGTAATCCGCCGCTTATGATTGTATACGCTGTAATTCGTCACTTCCACTTATCAGACATCAAGATTAGCAGAGTAGTGGTTACCTCGTTCCATTGAATAGTAATGAGCCTATGACGACATCCGGCGGATCTGTCAAATGATTACAAGGCAAAGACTAATATTTATGCACTTTAATTGCAGTTTTTGACAAACGTCAAAGAAAAAACTGACTAGAGCTATTAGGCGGTAATTATTTAAATCTTTCCATTCGTTATGTATTGTCCCGACAGATTGAAAACTGTTGCATTTTTAAATTTTAGTCTGACGAATTTCTTTTAAACTTTATATTTATTTATTTTTAGAGTGGTACTGGAAATGCGTGTTCAAAAATTTTGTGTACAAATTATTAGCGCTATTCGCAGGATTCTTATCTTTTACTGTAGTGTGGTCAGAGGTGACATTTTTCAATAAAGAACCAGTCCTGTCAATTTATGCCGCATTTGTTAAAATGGCTGCAACTCGATACGCGTACTTTGACATTGAAGTAAGTTTGCTAATTTGAACTCTGTATTATTTTCATTCAAGAAATTAGCAATAATAATCCTCAATTCATTAGTTTAATATGCTAACCGTGGCTAGCCATTGACTGTGTTTAGTTTTCTTGACACCCTAATTATGGCGCCACAACGTTGCAATTTTCTTGATGATGTCGAGAGCTCTGACATCACAGCTGGGATTATTTTGCTTGAACGCACATTGTAAAGTTTAAGAGCATTCAAATTTCATCATATAACAGGGATGTTGACTTTTTTTGTACCTAATATAGCCACAAATATTTATTATTTTTATTTAAATACGCTTCAAGCTTTAAAAGTCACGTATTTTAAATTCCGTTTCAAGTTTCGCTACAAAACGCCCATACTTGTCATGTAACTACCGTGCCATCATGCACTCGTAAACGCTGGTAAACTGATGAGCTGATGAAAGGTTTTTGCGTAATTGTTGCTATAGTCATATGCAATCTGACGTTTCCTATAAATAAATAATAATAAATTACACACTCTAAATATTAGAGACCTTTTGGCAGCGTGAACAGCGTCCTTCTCTATGACAGCGTGTGATAATATTTATGACTGAGTGACGTCATGTACTCTGATTAGTGTTCGTTGTCACGTGACTTGAAAGTGATTTAATTACGTTTTATTAATTAAATATTAAAAAATTCCTTAAAAATAAGGAAATATATTGTGTTTTTTAGTATTTCTATCATAAAAATTACCCACTTAACCTTAAAATTATATTTTTATTTGAATCTCATCCCTATTATTTGTTTCTAGTCTTTCCTTATACTAACATTTATGACAAGACATATCAAAATTGTGTTAGGATTGGGGCCCAGTAGATGGAATTTACTGGACCTTTCCTATGTGGATTCTTTTTCTGTCTGAGCCGTCTGAGGAAACCAGGAGGGGTGTTCGGGATAACACCAAATAAATTATGACATCTTCATTAAAATCAATATAATTAATAATAAAAATATATATATATATATATATGCAAAATCAAATAGAACACTTTACAAAATTTATTCCCATTATAACTGACCTTTTGAAACACTTAACTGAATAAAATAATAAAAATAAAATGATGAAAAAAACTGACCTTTTGGACACAGATTGCAAATGCATCACATCCTGAAAGGATTTGTGGGCTACCCCCCCCCCCTTTCACGTATAAAACTTAACCCATTGTAAACAACAACTGAACGACTTAATGAATATAAACGAAAGAATACACAAGAATCTGAATGATGAATCAATGAATGCCGCGATTTTACTCGGGAAGCCCTTTTATATGAATTCTTCCCGATTGCCCGTTGGGTGGGAGATCCATGAAACAAAGGCTGGCAATATTTTTGTTTCTGCCAGCTTGCGGTTCTCAGGAGACCACCGGTGTCGCCAAATTATCACCGGAAAACACTATCGCCGAAAACTGCCGACAAATATCTGAACATCTGGCAATCTTATCTTTCCCAGGAGGCTAAACGCCAACGCAAATTGCAATATGATTAACAATATCCGGCCGCTTACAATTGCATTAAGCGGAGTAACGCCATTCTCTACGTAAAATATTTAATAATGATTTTTTTGTATTGTATATTTCAGTTTGTATCAACAGTTGTCATAGCTTATATGTGCTATTGCGCGTATTCCACTGTATTAAAAATAAGGGTATTAAATTTGTATTACTTGGCACCTCACCATCAAACAAATGAATATAGTTTAATATTCTCCGGGATGATGTTATCTCGTCTGACGCCTCCGATGTGTTTGAACTTTCTCGGTCTTATTCAGATGGACAGTCATGTTATCGAGAAACAAATTTTGGAAACTCATTACACTCAGGTAATCATCGTATAACTGTTACTTATATCGGCAGCCCTGTTTTTGGTCCCGGACGAAAACGTGATGATTTTATTCGGTTCAAAAACTTATGAATGAAAATATTGTTGTTGTGTTAAACCAACAAAACACACACAGTGTGTATTAATACTGATATAATTTGGCTTGTTTTAGGTTATGGGCCATATGGATGTTATATCCATTATATCGGATGGTTTCAATATCTATTTTCCAATGGCTATATTAGTTTTCTGTTTAGCTACGTATTTCAGTATCGGAGCTCGTATACTCTCGATGTTGGGTTTCCATCAATTTATTGGCGATGACGAGCTAACTACCGATCTTGTAGACGAAGGCAGAGAACTTATTAAACGAGGTAATCAATGTTTCATAACGGACAACATTATAAATTTATTTATTACGTTTGGGAATTGTAATAACGAACGCGGCCACAGTCTGATAGTTAAATGTTTTTCAAAATAAATTTTCTTTTTCTAATCGTATGCATTATGCAATTCCTTAATTATTTTAAAAGTTATAATGAACATTATCACACAGGTGAATTTTTGTTTGACCTGTGTACCTAAACTATTTGTTTCATTATCTGATATATTTAACGCTCGAGAGTTTTTGATTTGAACATTTACATTATTAGAAAAACGAAAGCGACAGCGAGCCGAAGACTCCTTATCGAGAAGACGGGAATATCAAGAACGTTTCCAGATAGGAAGCACATATCGAACAATGAGAAATAGCACCGACACAGGTAAAGACGTGAGTAGTGACTCTCAAGGTTACTACAATACTAGAGATTGGGCGTAAGTGGGCTATAAACACGGTCACGTCTGCGATTCGTTGAGTCGATTGCCTACATCACTGGATGCCGGATAACCACGGCTTTTTCACGTCAAACTTTTCTCAAATGTTCGAAAGAAGTCTCCTCTGACGTCACAAGCCTACTTTCCCCGCCCTCTCGCGCGTCTCGCCCGGACACGCCTTCAGCAATGTTAACGCCCAACCTTAGTTTCTCGTGCTTTTGTAGTGACTGACTGATTATTTTTAAAACAAAAGCTGCTGGTAGCGACTTAATAGAGATAGGCACTGTCAAACATGATCGCTAGAGGCGCCGGCTATATAAGCACCTTGTTAGTAGTGTGTACAGAATAAGTTTATTTAAAATAATAAATTATGGACATTTTTTCGGATAAATTGAAAAAGAAGCGTTTTTCTTAGATATGAAAATCAATAATAACTTAGATGCTGCTGTTATCTCATGGCTCATCTCTATTGTCGAAACAAAATTAGCAGTAGTTGTTTTCACAATAGAAATTGTTTGTTATCGGTAGTTGTTTTATAATATATAACTCGTTTTCAGTTCGACCGATGCACAGAGATGAATCAACAGAATCGGCAAGCGCCGGTTTGTTACGCGATATCGATCAAGTCGATTATTATGTTTCTAATCCGTCAACAAATTTGGACGGTATCGATAGTGCACACGATATAGACGCTAGGTTTGGCGTCAGTACTCGCGATATTGTCAATAAAAGGTACAAATCTCGGGAATTTGACAACGTCGGCGGCAATTTCGCCGGCATTTATCAAGGCGAAGACGTTTTCGAAAGAGGCGCAACGGGGAACAGAGTAGGACCACCTCCGAGAGGAATATTCGACGACGTATAACTTTTATTTGGAATCCTTGACCTTAGTTTGTAACGAGACAATATAATTTCATCTTTAGTTTATCGAGGTGGGAGCACAAATTTAAATGTCCGGTAAAAACCTAGAACATAAGTTTGTGAGCTATTCAGTTCAGCCATATCACCGGCTGAATTATATCAATGCCGGGGTAAGGTCTCGGAGATTATTATCTTTCTGTAAAATTTTACAGTGTTGTGACACACCAGCTAGAAATCCGTGACCTTATTTTTTAAATTCTAGAATTATTTTTTTAGGTAATCATAATCGAAATCTGACATGGTTCGAAAACAACTGGTGTAGATTATAGATAATTCAACGAATTTTAAATAAAATCAAGAAAATTTTTTTTTTTTAATTTATTAAATAGACTATTTGTAGAAAAAATAACTTATTTGTACATATTATATAGTATTATCCAAACTAAATTTTTTTTTTTCTCAGTACGGAGTATTAATTTTGACTATTGGTGATGGGATTATAGGCCCATAATATCTTATCAAATTTTACATCGTAAAGAATATTAAACATGTTAATTTAAAATTTGAGGAGCCGGGAGCTTGCTTTACGCTATTTTGGGGTGGACTTTTACACATAGACATACACATTAGAGCCTAACTCCTCCTAGAAAATGCAAGGATGAAGGTTATGGGGGTTATGCGGCATGTAATCAAAGTCATTAGATACACATGTTACCTAGTTAATGAATGATATCAGCTCGGAGACAGTTCAGTATCACGCAATATGAATTTCCAGTCCAATAAATGACGTCATCCGTCTGCTTCCATTCGACGAGACGAGGTCACCTCTGTATCTAATAACCTTGAGTTCTAGTGTACTGTGTTTTGCCGGGATATATTTTCCTCAAGTTATAATTCTTTTGTGTTTCCGTCTTGACCTTAATATGTAAAACAAAATGAAGTAAATATTCCTAATACAGTAGAAGTCATGTATTTTCGCATTTTGTGGCAGTCGTAGGTCAATTATTGTTAATTTGATATTAAACGTCGTCAAACTATATTGGCTGAGCAGCTTAGGAGGTAACACTTTGCGTGAACTTGAAAATGCGTGAGTAAAATCAGTTGAAAATGCATGAGTTCGACTTATGAACGATTGGACAGTAATGCCACAATCATAAAATATAACTTAACACATTATTGTATAATTTTTAGTTATTTTTTGATTGAAAATTAGTAATTTTAATTTTCATTCAATGCTGTTAAGCATTTTGTTTGTATATTGAGCATAGAAATGGATAATAAAACCTCTTTTCATATTTTATAAGTAGCGATAGTAGTAGAAACTTTAATAATGTAGCGCATCGTTCTCATGGTAACGCATTTATTTTTTTCCAGAGATCATTTACCGTCCGTTGTACTTTCCCATATTTTCTTCATTGCGTAATAACTTAATAAAAACAGCTTAGTGCTTTGGTTTCAGATCATTTACCGTCCGTTCAAGTTTCTCATATTATATAACACACGCAGATTGGAGATATTATTTCATCGATTTTTGGCCTTATTATTCAATAGTGCGCTACTTCCTAGTCGTTTTAAATAGGTTGAACGAATTTATTATTCTGTTCATTAGAACTGAGCATGCAGATCAATAATTTATTTATTTCGTGATTCCATTAATCGGTACCTGCTGAGTCGTCGAATGCAGTGCTAGAGAACTGGCAATGACCGTGAATTTTGATCAAATTGCAGCAAGAATCTAATGTCAAACTTTTTATAAATAACGTTAGCCTTAACTGTTCTCGCAGAAAAAACAAATGACGGATCTACAATCAATTTATCGTTTTTCAAGTTAAATTAATGACCGCGTTTGTTGGTATATTTTTGGTTCAAGTGTGCATGCATGCCAACGAATTGGTTATTTTTTGAGCAGGATCAGTTGAAAATTATACAATGCTTTTGTTATGATTATGTGTGGTCACGTCAAGTTATGTCAAACCAGATTTTCTGACTGCGTTTTGCAGCCCATTTGAAAGTTGCAGTAGAGTAGACAATCAAAACGTGTGCCGATCAGTAGAATGGCGACTGAAAACTCAGTTTTAATGAACGCAACCAAATATAGTCTATTTGAGACTCTAAACAATATGTCTTCTTAGTGATGATTATGTGAAAAAATATTTATACAAGATACATTTTACGTATTTTTTATAACATTTGTTTTAACTGTAGACTACACAATGAATGACACCAGACTGCATGCAGATATTACTTCAATAACATATACTTTCAAATGTATGTCACAACTATTTTTGGAAATTTTGGCCTAAAGTATCTTTACTTTGGAGCATTCGATATTTTTGCAGAAGAACGAGGTCTCTGAAGCGGTTTTGTCAACAAAGTACGTTTTTTTTTTTGCTGTATTGAACAGACATCGAAACTACCAAAAAATGATCTTATTGTGCTACATCCAAAACTTCAAGAAATCAGTGGGTCATTTGTAATAGGTAATCGGAAAGTAAAATATAAAAGGTGTTTTCATTTTTGCAATTCTGAATTGGTTCCGACAATTCTAAAATGTTTGTTAGCAATACTAATAGTTCGTTCAGATTGTGTGAAGAACCGTTCTGCGACTTACCAACAAATACACCTAAAGCTAGTTGCCTTCATTTATTGTGTAGTCAGAATGTTGTATTTATTCTATAAATATTGTACGAGGGATTCCTAAAATATTTGATTGTGTTATTTAATGTCTGTGGTTAAAAATGTCTCGAACTGTTTTGTAATTCATATCTTGCTACAATAAACATTGTTAGGTAAACTTTCGAGTTTTCTGATTTTTTATTTCTAACAGTACCGGTCGTAAAGTTTATGGCGCTTCAACAAACAAAGCTACTATATAAAATACATTTTAAAAAACAGAACATATGATTCAATCAATCTGATATTTATTGGGAGAATGCCTGGGGCACTTTGTGTTCTTTGTACCTTGAGCCGGTCCTGTTTCAAAATGGTATAAAAGTATTTTTCGAAAAATTGTCGAACCTGGATCCTTTACTCGGAAAGTTATCTTTTATTTCGTTTTATTCGTACGAGTAGAAAAGAAAGCATATTGAAACATTACGAAGGATTTTTTACAAAACGAACCTGCAAATCCACGTTCGTTTTTTGACATTTCGATTATAGGTTATATTTTTGACAAAACGAAAATGGGTAGAAAGAAAGGTATGATTTTTATAAAATTTATTTTAAGATAGAAAACTACTTAAAGGCTATTTTTCATTTCCAGAACCTAATCTCAGTAAAGAAGAGCGAATGGTAATAGTAGTATCAGAAATTATAAATTGTCTTGTGAAGGCTCATGAGGAAGGCAAGGATGTAAATTTGAACAGTTTAAAGAATCGTATATCGTCCAAATATGGCTTGCATTCATCGCCACGACTCGTGGATATTATTGCGGCAGTGCCGTCGAATTACAAGAAGATATTACTGCCGAAATTAAAAGCAAAGCCTATACGAACGGCCAGTGGTGTAAGTGATATTCATTTGTTTATTCCAAGGCGTATTAATTTCTAGAATGATATTCGTTTGTTTATTCAAGAGATATTCATTTCTCTGTAATAACATTTGTACATTTGAGTTTGGAAGTATTTTCATAGTAATAAATTTTGATGAATTGTTTAAAATACAGATCGCCGTAGTTGCCGTAATGTGCAAACCTCATAGATGTCCCCACATCAACATGACGGGTAACATATGTGTCTATTGTCCCGGAGGCCCCGACAGTGACTTCGAATACTCAACACAGAGTTACACCGGATACGAACCGACATCCATGAGGGCAATTCGCGCCAGATATAATCCGTATTTACAAACGAGGCATCGTGTTGAACAGGTCAGCTTAAATAATGCTTTTATTTTTTATTCTTAGTTTGATAATAACACAATATTTTACCTGCTAGATGGCTGTGAAAGCGCTAACGTCTTTTAAATCATTCATAAAGTAAAATTTTATAATTTCAAAAGACTCTGTAACTCAAACTAATGATTTCCATATGAGTTGAATACACTTTGCAACTCGAAATTTCAATTACGCGAACTCTAAATTTTAAAGTACGCAATATGCACCTTTACAGCCTCTATAACATTTATTGTCTGTTTGATTTCCTAATTGAAAGTAATAAAATCCTCAACAACTTTCCATTCTAGTATTTACTTTTCAACGTTTAGTGAAAAAAATGCTCAATTGAGTAAATGCTCGCGTGCAATTATTTCAGTTAAAGCAGTTAGGCCACAACATTGACAAAGTGGAATTCATTGTAATGGGAGGCACGTTTATGAGTCTCAGCGAGGAGTACAGAGATTATTTCATTCGCAATTTACACGACGCACTGTCGGGTCATACAAGTAGCAGTGTAGCTGAAGCAGTGCATTATTCAGAACACGCTAATGTTAAGTGTATCGGAATAACAATTGAGACGCGACCGGACTATTGTCTTCGCAGACACTTATCAGACATGCTTGCGTACGGTTGTACGAGACTTGAAATAGGTGTGTATTGTTTATATCACTGTCTCTCAGTGATTTATAGAATAGAATAGAATTTATTGATCCCAAGACATACAAACATGTATAGGATTCGTCAAAAAAGAAAGATATGTTTACAACTCATTTACAACAAAATCATCTACCTTATATAGACATTGTTTAAGAAGAGCTATCTTCAATTCTCATTTACATTTCGAAATTTTTAGATGTTTGAAACTGTGTGGCAATTTATTAAACATTTTCTGGACGTAATATTCGGGGCTGTTATTAAACAATGTCAGTGTAGACCTCGGCAAAATAACATTTGAATTAGTCCTTGTGTAGTGTCCATGGATAGCCTGAAATGTATCATAATTATGAATACGTAGTTTAATAAAACAAAGTAAAATAGGCGTATATGGACGGCACAGTAAAAATACGTTTTTCTGGAAATATTTGTCTGCAACTGGCACGAAAATTAAAATAAAAAATTATGCGAATTGCTTTTTTTTGAAGTACAAATACCTTTTTATTACCTTATGTTAACTGGATAGACAATAGGGCATTTGACACTATAAAAACAAATGATTAAATTATCAGTGCAGTAATTTATCGAATGAAAATTCAGAAATGACAGGTTTTTATTCACAAAAACATGAGGTTGATTTATTATTGATTTATTTAAAGACTGCAGTTTTTGACATCAAAAAACGCTGCCCGCCATGATTGTTTGAAGTTTGACGTCAGGCTTGTAGTAAACATATATAGACACACACGTGAGAAAATACTGAACATGCCTCATGTAAATGATACCGAGCCTTATTTGCATTTGTTTGTATACTGCAAGAATGACTCAGTAGGTAAACATGGCGACTCGTGTTTTTACGCCGACTTATATATTTAAAATTTTGAGTGCTATTTTATCCTATAAAGTGATTACACTAAGATTCCTGCCGACTAATACTACGATGTGAGCATTTTAAGAATATTTAAAAATATGAGTCAAAGAGCTATTGACTTTGAACGGCGTAAATAAGTGAAGAAAGAACTATAAAAAACATTTTTATAGCAGGTGAAAAATATATTATGTTTGTATAATTTAGGTGTTCAGTCAGTGTACGAGGACGTAGCGCGAGACACTAATCGAGGCCATACTGTAAAAGCGGTTTGTGAAAGTTTCAGTATGTCGAAAGATGCTGGTTTTAAAGTAGTTGTGCATATGATGCCCGATCTTCCAAACGTCGATATAGAGAGAGATGTCGAACAATTTATCGTAAGAATTTATTTTTTAAAATACACCGTTTAATCTCAGATATCTCTTAATTTCACCATAGTATTGGCTATATGCATAAAGGCCAGGTTAGTAGGTTACAGAGGCTGCCACGTTCCTTTGGATACGAACCGGTTAATGTCAGTGTGGCAACGGCTGTTGTTTATAAACTTTAATGGCAGTATTTAACAAATGTCAAAGAAACTAAAAGACAGGATATTGATATTATTTGCAAAAAATTGCATTTTTTAGATAAAAAATTTGCATAGTCCTAGTTAAATATAAATGATATTTTTTGATATTGTCATTTTATGTATGGCTTTGCGGCTTTAATTAATTAATTAAATATTAAATATAAGTTGATAAAAATATGGACGGTCCTTCGACTGACGTCATTCCCGTGCTTACCCTGATTGGTGAGATGGGACGAGGCGACCTCTGTAGCCTACTAAACTTAGCGTAGATCCTAGTGAATAGCGAGGATTATACTAGTTTCTTTTACAAATTGTGTGCGTTTTAGGAATTCTTTGAAAATCCAGCTTTTAGAGCCGATGGTCTTAAAATCTATCCGACGCTGGTTATTCGCGGAACGGGTTTGTACGAGTTATGGAAAACCGGAAGGTAATTTAAGTTTTACTTTTCTAACGCATCTTTAAAAGCAACTTTTCAATGTCGATGTTTATTTTAGATACAAGAGTTACCCTCCGTCAGTGCTAGTCGACTTAATAGCCCGTATTTTGGCTCTGGTGCCGCCATGGACGCGCGTTTATCGCGTTCAGCGTGACATTCCCATGCCGTTGGTCAGTTCAGGAGTGGAACATGGTAATTTGAGAGAGTTGGCTCTCGATAGGATGAAAGATCTCGGCACGACGTGCCGCGATGTTCGTACCAGGGAAGTCGGAATACACGAAATACATCACAAGGTGCGACCGTATGATGTCGAACTTGTAAGACGAGATTATGTTGCGAATGACGGCTGGGAAACGTTTCTCAGCTATGAAGATCCCGATCGAGACATACTTGTTGGTTTATTGCGCTTAAGAAAATGTTCTGACCAGACGTTTAGGTATGTATTTTTGTTACCTGTTACAAAAATGTTTTTTTATTTTCGATATATTTGTATAGTTATCTACTGTTACAATGTAACATTTATGTCCAAAAACTGTTTCTAGAACGGCTTCATCAGTATATTGTTGCGTGGCCTGATTGTGAAGCTGTATTTTGTTGTACTTTCATTTTGTTTCATCAGAGGTCATAGCATCAACTCTTTATAGCTTAATATAATCCTTATAGTTTAACACAAAATAGCTGACAAATTGATCATTCGATGTGTTTGCTACCATTGACGCATTTTAAATACTTTTTTGCACTACTCTTACCACAAATTCTGCACTGTTGATGGCGAGAGCCGCGTTTCGGCCAATCTCGTTAATTTACTAACAAACCCTGTATGCCATTACACAACTAAATATACAATTTATTATTCTTCATATTAGGCCGGAACTGAAAGGCAGCTGCAGCATAGTAAGAGAGTTGCACGTGTATGGCAGTGTTGTAGCTGTCAGCGAACGAGACCCTAAAAAGTTTCAGCATCAAGGCTTTGGAACCCTACTAATGGAAGCAGCTGAGCGCATTGCTAAAACTGAACATGGTGCCACCAAAATCGCTGTAATATCGGGCGTTGGTACCAGAAACTATTACCGAAAGCTTGGTTACGAGTTGGATGGTCCATATATGTCAAAAATGTTATTGTAAAAAATAATAGATCAAGTTATATTGAAATAAAATAACTTATGATAATAATACTAGGAAGATTTGTTTGCGGCTTTGACCAGTGAAATCTCTTGCAGATATTTTTATACTCACATTGAAAGTTACTTTTGAATGTTTAGACTTTAGATAGTTTTTTGGGTAATTGTTGGGAGATTTGCAGCAAAACGCGAAATATCTAGTTAACATTTAAAAAATGTTTGAAAATGCTCCAATTCTGGACTCCACAGCTATTAGAGCTAAATCATTGAATAAAATAGTATTTTTAGTTTAAAATTTTATTGGTATAATGGCAAATTCAATACAAAGACAATATAAAATAAATTTGTGGCAACACCTGAGTATTATATTGCAGGCGTGTGCTTCCATTTGCGTAAATATAAAACTACACAATTTTTAGTTTCCTTACGAAAGATACAAACATTATAAATTTAACTAAATTACATAAGGGTGTTAGATATCCAGGTCAACTCGTTAATTGCGTTAGCTGGAAGACTGTTCAATGTTTTAATCTAACACTCAGTATCAATTGATAGTCTCCTGAATAACGTCATCCTCCCACTACTATCTAATGGAACGAGGTCACCTCTGTATCTTTGATTGAGATTCTATGTAAAAAAATAATGATAAATACACACTTTTGAATAGATGCATGAAAAAAAGTGAGAAAAGTTAATGTAGTTCAAATTTTATTCAATGTAGAAGAAATGTATAAAATAACGTGTCAATATAACCATAATTATGTATTTTTCAAAAAATAGTTGAGAAAAAAACTAAAAACAACAGTGTTCAAACAATAGACAATAGCCTAATATTGCAAGAAAAATTGGTATTTAATTTTTCTTAAACACGCGTTGATTTTAGTACACAATTTTATTAATTTTTGATAAATCATTGTTTTCTGAAGTCATTCTTTTCCATCCAGAGAAATAACAACAACTTGAAGTGTCGACAACTTTTCCGATTTTGGTTTTTTGACAGCTTTTTTCTTTTTAACGATTTTCGAATTTTTTATATGTGATTTCAAATGCTTTTTCAACAAGTCTTGTCTACAAAACGTTTTTGTACATCCCGCCTTATTTAAAGGACATTTAAGCGTGCAATCAGCTTGGTGAATTCGACAGTGTCTTTTCAGTAAATCTTTTCTGTAGAATGCAACATTACAAACCGAGCAGGCAAACGTACGACTCGAATGGATTACACTGTGGCTTTTTAAATACTGTTCGGTTCGAAACAGTTTTCCGCACTGCGAACAGGAAAACGATGGTTCCGAATGCAGGGTCAAATGGCGTCGTAAGGCGTGTTCCGAAACGAATATTTTTGAGCATTCAGCGCACGGATATTCGTGCGTTACTGTTATCTGATGGTGTTTTAAATATTCTAGATTAGAAAATGACCTCTTGCACTTATCGCAAACATATTTTTCATCAGTTTTACTTTTAACAGAATATTCGCCAGTGTCGTGCTTAAACTGATGCTCTGATATTTCACTTAACGATGAAAATGTTTCCGAACAAAGATAACAACGGTAAACTGGCACTGCATGTGAATCTTTAACGTGCGACAGAAGCGATGCAACGTCGTAGCACGAAACGTTACAATTCGGTTGGACACACATATAAGTTTTACAGTGACTGTGTTGTTTTAAATGTGTTCTTAATTTGGTGTAGGAGTTAACAGTCGCCGAACAGAACGGGCAGACGTATTCCGATTTGTGTCCGTTTGTCGGTATAGTTCCTGTTATACCTTCGGGCCATACCTACAACAGAACGAGTTATTAAAACAATATGAATCTTCTTGGCTTCTGGATTTGTAGGCCGTGGTTTTTCTACTTGACGTTCCGTCTACAACTGACGTACACATTATCAAAGGCGATGTGGAAGCGGGCAAAATACCCCGGGCGACAGAAGATGATTGGTGTTCTTCCTTCTTTTATGCTCAGCGCTCTAGTGTTCTCTGCCAGGTCGTAGTACCCTTTTCCACATCGTCTTTGATAATGTCTACCGTAGTTGTAGATGAAACGTTAGGTAGAAATGCCAATGAACAAGGCCTACAAGCCCGGAAACCAAGATTTGGAATAAAGGCGTGAAAGCCTACACATTTGGATAAAATATATGTTTAGGAAACAGCGTTAATGAGACAGTTACCTTGTGTGACAACTGATGTTTTTTTGCATTTGATTTTTGCGTGAAACACCGTCCACATAGTGGACACTGGAAATTTTTTATCGGTTGACTCATTTGGCTTTTATAATGATTGGCGGCAATTGCATAATCATTAATTAATAATATAAGAATAAGTCTTCATATTGATTTAATTTTAAAATGAGATTTATTTTCAGTATCGAATTTTCAGTACACTAACCTGAAAATTGCTACTTTGACAACCGCGGTTTGAACTTTTGAGGTTACAGAGTCAACATGTACCTAAATATTAAAAGTAGAATTCAATTTTTAAATGAATTAAATCGTTACTTAATACAAGAAATGTTGACAGTTCGGTGTTTATAATTATCAGTTGCGTGTTACAATAACAAGATAAGAAATCTTCCGATGTTGACAATATTTTAAAATTAAATGCCTAAACAGACAAGGTTTTTACAGCGAAACTAATCTGTGATTTTATCAGTTAAACAATTTATATAAATGTAACAATATAGTAATTGCTTTTCGATAGTGAATATTTACTATTAAAGTTACAAAAATGGCGCTATTAACGCGTAATTCAAGTCAAAAGTTCTTTAAAATATTAAATCCAGTTATAAGGACCATCAGTGTAAGCTGCAACCAAAAGAAAGAATATGAAAATGCATTTCTTAGAGCTATGCGAATATTAAAAGGTGATATGCAATATCTTAAAGGTTTTATGTTTCCAAAGAAAGGAGAAGACGGAAAGTACAGACCGCCACAACGAAACTTTTTTCCTTCGTATTGTGACGTAGTCGTGATCGGAGGTGGTAGTATCGGTTCATCGATCGCCTACTGGCTTAAGGAGATGGCAGGGAAAGGAGAGAAAGGATTAAGAGTTGTCGTGGTCGAACAGGATCCTACGGTAAAATAAATACAATTTGCACTCTAAACGTGCTTTAATTATTTTCAGTTTAAATACAGGCAGCTGTCTTAATCGTTTTTTCATATAGAGAGGCCCTCATTTATCTACAAACTTATATTCTCCATCATTCGATATGTAGCAACAAAACTGTGTTATCTCTTGAAATTCAACACAGCAGAATAACGTACTTTATGCATAGCTTATTAGCACTAGCTAACTAACATGTTCTGTTCAAGTGATAACTGTTGATGGTAAAGATGAAAGTTTCCAGTCATAGGTCATTTTAACGTGACTGTTTAGCAGCTGTTCATATTGCAGAGATCTATCTTAAGAGCAGTTGGATGTCATGTAAAATGCACTTATATATCGGAAAATCTCTAATTTCTATAAAAAATCTTATTCAGTCTTTGATGGTAATGCTTACAAAATAAACTAGAAATATGACTTCAAGCCAAATTTTTATAGTTTATTTAATCTAAATTCTAAACAAACGATTTAAAATCATAAAAGAAGCAGACAACTAGAAGCAGTGCTAGGTACAGACATTTTCGTACAAAAAAAATTTAATTTGAAAAAAAATTATTGATCAAGCCAAATTTGCAAGTATCTTTTTATAAGATTGTAAAGAAAAAACTTAAAAATGTTAATTTGCCTTCCTGTAATTCGAAATCACGTGATGTGCTGTAAAGAGATAGTGACAAATACCATGTTCTTTTATTCAATTTTTAGGGCAAAAATATATGTTTTTTGAAATTTTTAAGCAACAAGCCAAATTTTTAAACCTTATTGCCTAATCACAGTTAATAATAAAAACAGTAATAAAGTGAATTTTGCAACCACAGTTCTAAATTTCGTGAGGACATATTTTACAATCTGAGGGATCGGTCCTTAAATATCTGCTTTTAGTATTACATAAGTACCTAATATGAGTTGTTAATTAACTATTATTGTAAATATCCATATTTTTAGTATAAACATGCATCAACAGTATTGTCTGTTGGGGGATTACGCCAGCAATTTTCAATCCCGGAAAATATCGTAATGTCACTTTTCGGAGCAGAATTTCTAAGAAATATTAATCAATACCTGGGAGACGATATCAATGTTTCGTTTGTCCCACATGGATATTTAACATTAGCTACGGAAGCAGGCGCCGAACAGTTAAAAAAGAATGCAGAGTTACAACGTGAACTAGGAGCAAAAAATGAAGTTTTAACCGCCAAACAATTGAAAGAGACGTATGATATTTCTTTTTAAATTTTTTTTATATTGTTTTTTTTATTTCCTCAAAAATCTTAAGCGACGTGATGATTTCTAGTTTGCAATCTTTCTTTAATAATATCTTTGAACTGCGCATTTTATATATAATATCTTCTTCATAACGAACCCCCTCATTTGATACGTCACGTGATGCACTGGAAAAAAAATATTTTTTTTAATTTTCTAATTATAACATCCAAAATCGAAAATTGTTTATTTACGCCGTACGTCCGTGATTGAGTTATCTAACTTTATATGTGTAGCAAATTTCAACTTTTTTCGTCCAGTAGATTCGGAGAAAATAATCTATGACAGACGGATAGACAGACAGACACGAGAGTGATCCTATAAGGGTCCTTTTTTTCATCGGATGTACGAAACCCTACGAACCTTACGTTTTTATTAAGATACGGTCAATACGAACATTAACGCGATTGATTAACTAGTAATTTTTAAATTTGCAATAAATCAAAGTAATTTTTAGTTTTCCATGGATGGACGTAACTGGAATTGAATTAGGATGCCATGGTTTAGAAAACGAAGGTTGGTTTGATCCATGGGCATTACTTTACGGCTTCAAAAAGCGTTCAGTTGAGATGGGCGTTGAATATGTTACGGCAAAAGCGATTGATTTTGAATTTAAACACATGCCTTTAATAGTATCAGAACATGTTAAACCAAATTCGTATGAAGGATTAGACAAAGTATTGGTAAGAAAACAAAAATGTTTTTGTAATACGTGCATTGAAAGTGCATCATTACATACTTGTTTTCGGGGACGAAAGTTGACTTTTGTATGCCAATGACGTGCATCAAAAGTGAAGTGTTTTCGTCCCTCGAGAAATTCTTTTCAAGTCGTTTCAATGTTCTTATTACTGAAAGTACTGTGTGTTACATGGACCTTTGAATCTATTCAAATAATATACGATACCGCTGCATCGATTGACAGTATCGTTACAAACTCATTGCCATGTCAAAAGTAGTGATGTGTTGTCACACATGACGTGGAACAATAAATGGAAGAGATATTGTGACAGTAGTGTGAAATATTTCAGTCTTATGTTTATTTCTTTTCTCCACGTCTGTAGTTATTTTTCCAATGGTACCGTTTTATTCCATACGAGTACATTTGATCGATATCTACTCTGTTTAAAATTTCAATGCTAAAAGTGTTTGCTAAAAACACTATTGGGTAATTACTTGTATTTGTTTCGTCACTGGTAATTTAGAATATTACGCTGTTTATGTAGGTGCAAATGCCAGATGGAGAAATAAAAGACATTACGTTTGGAATTTGCGTTATAGCAGCAGGTCCGCAGTCAGCAAAGGTAGCTGAATTAGCCAGAGTGGGTGTCGGAGAAGATCTATTAAGCATACCTCTCCCAATTGAACCGAGGTATTGGTTTTTTCAAATCTATAAATTTTACTTTCTATGCAGTCAGTACATAAAATTGTTCAAAAGTAAAACTATTGTTATGCTAAAATAGTTCACCCCAAATGTGAAAATTTGTAAGTGTTTGCTACTCAAACACGCCTCGACTGATTTGAATGAAACTTTACGCATGCGGGTAATTTATTCGAACCGATTTAGTCGGTGTGGACAAATCTACGTATTTATTGAGTTTTCAACGTTTGACTATAACACGATAAAATTGACTTTCCCTTCAAATTTAATAATCGCAAACATTCGCATGAAAAGCCAGTTCTTCCCGAATGCACCGCTCCTTTAGGATCCGGTCTATGTAATGCATTTTTAAGATGTGAAGATGGTGCTGCGGACAAAGCTACTACATTACGTAATAATTTCATGTGATAGTTAAAAATGATGGGTTAAATTTAAATATTAGTGTTATGAGTTTTGGTACTCTAAAATCAAAACGTAGGCCAGAAGAACTGTTTAGCGCATGTGTTATGATTATAATCTAACAAGTGAAGAGTACGAGCTGTATTATTGTGTAATGTTATACTTTTAACAGGAAACGTTTCGTATATTGTTTTGAATGCCGGGAAAATCCTCCCGGGATAGATACGCCGCTGTTAATAGATCCGTCGCATACGTATTTCCGAAGAGAGGGACTGGGCGGTTTGTTTATAGGTGGCAGATCTCCGGAACCAAATGAAGAGCCGCCGTGTGACAATTTAGATTTGTGCGATGCAGATTATGAATATTTTAATACTCACGTTTGGCCTGTGCTTGCGAAACGAGTTCCTGCTTTTGAGAAGATAAAATTAAGAAGTGCCTGGGCCGGTTATTATGAATATAACAAATTCGATGAAAATGGCATTGTAGGGCCGCATCCTTATTACACAAATTTGTACATCGCATCCGGTTTCAGCGGACACGGTAAGATAAACGCGATCGGACGGAAGAATTGGAAACGGGCGATTGTGAAAATTAATTTTTTTATAGGAATTCAACACGCACCGGCCGTCGGACGAGCGGTAGCCGAGATGATAATCGACGGTGGTTTTCGAACAATAGATCTGACGAGATTCGGTTTTGACAGATTGTTATTAGACAAACCTATGTTCGAGTCTCAGATAATATGAAAACGTAACTAAATAAATACTTAGGCGCCAAATAATTTGAAATATGATAAATTTTGTTTTTATTTAAATACACTTATTGTGAAATACAATAATCAAATCAATAATAATTTATTTGAATTGTCCTGGCGTCGGACCAAACAAGCTGGTTCCCTGTTTCGAAGCAGCTCTAGACGGAGCGAAGCCCAACAGTTTCTGAATATTCTGACGAATCGACATCGTGCACAGAATATACAAAAATATAAAAGAGCATTCGTAGTAGTCGTCTCCCGGCAAGTTTCGATGGCTCAATCCTTGAATCCACGAGATCGGTACGAATGGTAAACGTGCGACTACCCGCCCATCGAAACTGAAATTTAGATTGTCCGCAATTAAAAACCATAAAGCCTAGTTGTGACTAGTTGCGAAGCAATAATACTTACATACTATTAAACATGCTAAGCAAAGCAGTGAATGCAAAACCAATTGCAAACATTGACTTCATTTTGACTAGAGACAGATCGCGATTATTATTTTTAAGTCTTTCCTCTTCTCTCTCAATTTTCTTCTTATGTTGCTTGTCGAGAGAGTCGCCATGAGCTTCTTTTCGTTTTTCAACTGAAAAGAGAAACTTCTATACATCCATTTGTTCCCTAAACAGTCAATTACAGGGAATTGCTCAAAGTTTCGTGTTCATTTGAAACGGGTGGTATGACCTTTATTAACAAAATTTTGTATTAAGCATGCAGACGCTAAAATACTTACGTCGTTTACTTTGCCTCTCAACTTCAGATTTTAATTTTTGATATTTTTCCGTTCTATAAACCATTAACCACGTAAGCCCTATAACAAAAGTGAGGTTATATTTACAAAAAAATATGTACTTGCTTTGCGGGAAATGAAAGAAAAGAGATTTTACCTTCTCCTAGTAAAGCCGTACAAACAGAAATGAAAACAATTAACAACGTATCTGACCACATTATAAATGTGATTATAAATTAATTTGTACAAAATTTAAGTCAGCTGTCAGACATGACCCTACTGTGGATCCTACTCAAATAATAGGGCTTACAACTTTAAATTTGTCATAGACTAATTTTTAAGAAAGCTTGAAAACTTAAAACAGTGATAATTTATTTGTTATATATTTTTGTCCAATAGTTCTGAAACATAAAATAATAGAAACGTCGTTCAATTTAAAAGAAAATACAATTTCTTTCAATGTTAAAATTAATTATTTTGGTACCGATTTAAAAATGGTGTGGTATTCGGCTGAAATCGGGTCTATTCGGTGTCTATTAGAGCGACCGAAGGTGGACGGACGTCGGACAGCGATCCAACAACGCGGTTCCGTAGGTGACATGCAGTGCAGCAGCACTGTTTGTCTATGGTTCGTCTCTGCTTTGCCTTAAACATGGCTGCGCTGAAGTTTCTGAATCACTTGTGAATATTTTTGTTTTTATCCATTATTAATCGCAAGGAACGATTTTAAAATACGGTATTAGCAAGAAATATATCTATCGGGTATAATTTGCTACAAACTTTACCGGAGCGTTAAAATAATCGTCAAAATTGTGTGTGATAGGCTACTTCCTGTGCGTTTCTTGAAGGAATAAAAGAAAATTAAAAATAAATTGTCTCCACAAAAAGTGTGTAAATTAGTTGTCAAACTCGATTAACACGCGGTCGTTCAATTTGCGGTATAATTATAATTGTAAAAATAAGTGCCTCAGAGTAAATTGAGAGTTTCGACAAGTACATTGGACCAGTTTGTGATGGCTACAGTTATACAGAAAAACGAAATGAAACCGCTGGCAAATGGTAATGGAATTGTTCACGACGTCGCCCCACTGGCAGAAACTGGAGAACAGCCGATGGAACAACAGTCGTCAGTGCAGGAAGACGGCCAAGAAGAGACTGAACCCGAAATAGACATTGTCATAAACAATGTCGTCTGCAGTTTTAGCGTGCGATGTCATTTGAATTTACGGGAAATCGCATTGAACGGCTGCAATGTAGAATATCGAAGAGAACACGGAATGATTACAATGAAACTCAGACGGCCTTACACGACTGCAAGTATCTGGTCGTCGGGCAAAATCACATGCACTGGTGCTACGAGTGAAGATCAAGCTAAGATTGCAGCGAGAAGGTTTGCCAGGTGTTTACAAAAACTCGGTTTTAAAGTCAAATTCAATAACTATAGAGTGGTAAATGTGTTGGGCACGTGTTCCATGCCTTTTGCTATTAAAATTACATCGTTTTCAGAAAGACATAAACAACATGCAAAGTGAGTACCCGTTTGCTATTCATTAATTTAGCTGGTATTTTTCCTTATAATATTCCCTGAACTAGCGGCCCGGTTCGGCTTCGCCCGGATTAAGACATATTATGAAATCAGCCGGGGTAGCTTTCTGTTTATTACTAATAGCTGCACGCGATTTAAATATTACAGCAGTAGTGGAGCTTTCGGCTCCACCTACAGAATTCCATTGGGAATCGAAACCATTCTCGAATCCACTTGTACACGCACAAAAAATTTCATTAAAATCGGTCCAGTCGTTTAGGAGGAGTTCAGGTTCAGTCACATGCGCACGTATAGAAGATTTTTATTTATAAAGATATGATAAAAAAGTATTTTACAATAAATGTTACAAAATTAAACAAACAAAAAAAAAGAAACAAATTGTCTTATTCTCGGTTAAACTTATGCGTATTATCTACGGATTAACCGTTTACGTCACAATGGAAGTTGTAGCGTGATATGTAGCTTCGATAAATGGACTATCCAGTACAAAAATAATTTTTCAATTCGAACCAGTAGTTCAACCAAACAAACGAACTGTTCAGCTTTATAATATTAGTATAGATTACAAAGGACAAGCTGCGGAATTTTAGATTTGAATCGAAGCTCCATTCGAGGACATCTCGTTATTGAAAATAGTGTGTTCTGTAAGTTTTTTGCGATATAAAATGGGCTTTTTTTTTTGTTTATTCTAGCTATGAACCAGAGCTTCACCCTGGTGTGACGTACAAACTCAAAGAACCCAAAGCAACACTTAAGATATTTTCAACTGGCAGCGTTACTGTAACAGGTTCGTAAAACATTTTTTTTTGCTTGAGTCTTATTTAATAATTTATGTAAACAAAAAGTCACGAAGGCTTGTCCAAATACGTACCAATAAACTATAAAAGCGACTCCGGTTACCCAGTCCAGGAATACTGCAGCTGACTCTGTTGCCTGCTCTCTTGTGTGGGAAGGTACCTCGCATAATGTTATTCTTTTTTATTATTCCGTATTTCCTGGTCTGAAACGTTATTACTCCAATTTCAAATCGCTTGTAGTCGGCTTCGAGTTCCGAAACTGCTTAAAAAATGACATTAAATTTACCTAACATGTGAATTGGTATTAGATTTGGCTAACCTCGACAATCAGTAAATTAAAAAATAAAATAGAGGTATGATTAAGGAAATTTCCATATTACATTGGAAAATGCCCTTTCTAGACCCGAGTGTCGCCGGATTTTCCTACTCGGCACATTGTCATCGAGTTCGAATAGGAAAAATTAAACATCACCTGAAACGTACAGAGCTACATTTTTTTGCTCGCATTAATGTCGGATTTTTAACTATTGCCGTTTTTAGCAGAACTGCGGTGATAAAATATAGCTTTAAATCTAGATTTACACAATACAATAGACAGGAATTACTCTAAGTGTTTAAAAGAGCAAAGAGTCGTGAAATAACGGTATTGCTAATTATGATTAATCAAAGGATGTTGACAGATTAACCTTCTGTCGGGGACAATGCATCTGATAGATTAGATATCGGGAAGTCATTGTTTTCATTGAATTAATAAAAAGAGAACATTAAAATAACAACGACAGAATTAATCAAGGTTTATTAAACGTAATACTAGCTAAAAAGATTATTTTTGGCAAAAAAATAAAAATATTTAAGTAAGCAAATTGCACACCGTTTCCTTTTTGTAGTCATAGTACAAGGTCGAGTTTCATCGGCATCAACTTCACCCATGGGTTTGATGGGTTGAATTTTATTTTGAAGGACCAAAGGAACGCCCGTTTTCTTGTTAACCTTCGATGTAGGTATTCATTACAAAAACGAACATCAATTTCGAAATTTCGCGGCATCGGGCGCAACCAATCTGTGAGATTATTTGCGCCCGACAGAAGGTTAATAATAAAAATAATCGTTATTCGAGTTCTAAATTTTTTGAATTACGTCTAATTATGAATGTAGCCCCGAGTGTAGCCGACGTGCAAGCAGCAATTGAACATATCTTCCCCCTGGTGTACGAATTCCGCAAGGAGAGGACGCCGGAAGACGAGGCGGCGTGGCAAGCGGCACGCTCGAAACGCGTGGCATGTCGCGCGACACTCGACAGAAACGAGTCGACCGACGAAGAGGACGAAGAGGAGGAGTCGTTTGCCGACGAAAGCGATCAGGCATGGGACTAGAAACTGTGTTTAATTTTGTGTTCTGGCATTTAAATAAAATCCAGTAGAACTTTTTAAATATAATTGGACGAATTAATTATTTGAAATGTTAAATCAGCCTACGCTTTTAATAACAAGGAATCAATATGACCCCCCCAATAAAAAAAGAAATCGGATAGAGAAACGTCAAGAGCCAGTAGAAGATTAGTGTTCGATAGGATCGGTTAAAGTATTCAGAAAATAAAGACTTTAAAATTTTTGTTGTGTTGCCGAAGAAAGAGATTATGTGTTATATTAATTGTAAGAATTGTTTTTTCATGTAACTGTGTTCTTTTCTCTTTTTTTAGTTAGTCATAAAAGTCTGATATATTCGCGATTATAATATTCATCTCGTTTGTTTTTTTATTGGCAAATTTTGAAAATAATACGCCTGTTTCATTTATTATTGTTATTATTTTTTTTTTTTTTCAATTCATCGTGCTGTTATTCTATAGTTTTTTTTTAATTGTATAATCCACCGAGGACTGAAGTAAGGTTATCAGATTAAAACAAAAGAAACCAAGACTGGGATTTAGTTTCTGTTTATGTCAGTGGATTAGTTACATATTTAGATAGTTTGTTTTTAATTCAACATTTGTCATTTTCGAAATACGATGCTTTTTTACCTTATTTTTTTTTTATGAATAATCGTAGCAATATATATCTTAGATTGAAATAACGTAATTGCAATACTCCTAAAATTATATATTTTAAAATCATTTATGTAAATATAATATTATGTATTATTTAAAAAAAAAAAAAAAGGATCTAGTGAAATTATTTGTAATATCGATTCACACGATTAGATTCTAAATATTTCGATATCCGGTGAAGCATATATCTTTTTCATTTTGACGGATTTTGTTCATTTATTTATTTATTTTTAAATTGACAAATCGAACAATTTGTCATTGCACATTAAAATTATTTTGATGTTTAGTTTATTAATTAAAATCGGGAAAAATAAAGCACAATAAATTTGTATCGGAATATAATGATAATTATGTAGGTTATAAGACTACATTTTGACGAACAAAGTTATGTTCTCGATTCGTGAATGTGAAATAACTGTGATTAGTAACAAATAAATAAATAAATAACAATATTTATTCAAAGCAGTATCTGGTAACCTTTAGACGTATTTTTCTTTTCTTGTTATTCATAATCGAACAACCAAATTTGTTGACGTTCCTATACTTTACAGAATATTTAATTCTCGTATGAGTTTATATATAAATATTATAATTTAAATATAATAGGCAACATTGTTTCTCAATTAACCCATCAGATAGCGCACAGTAGTCGGTTTTTTCTTGCATCGAAAGACGTTGTGAACAGAATCTAAAATATAAGTTTGATGAACGAGTTACTCATTGTGCGAAGTTACCTGTGGCGGGCAGCGAAAAATAGACTATCGGCTGATCAACGCGCTTGTTTAAGGGTTAATAATGTTGTTTTTACTTTATAGGGTGCGATTATATCATTATTCTTATTGAAGATAGATTCTGTGAAGTTGAATGAAATTTTTTTCACAAATGCGCCTTGTGAAAACTCTTCGTAAAAACATAGAGTCCCGTTGGCATTTAAGATTGATTTTAGATTTATTGTGTATAGATTTGAATAGTGTGACGTCACTGTGCTATACTTGATATTAATATATTTTGACCTTTATTATTGCAAGTATTAAGTATTTGTTTTATTTTGTCATTATTACGTAATTTCGTATTTTGTTTCGTTTTTTTTATTCTTAAGCCGCGTTTAGATCGATTTCGCGAGCAGAATGCGAGTTTGCTGTAAACGAGTATTTGCAAACAATTCTCGAACTTGTTGCGAGAGGCAGTGCGGTGTTCATGAACAGATATTATCTATTATTCTGATAAATTTTCGTTAATTTCCGAAATATGGAGCGGTCAGAAGAATTTAATTGAAGAAATAGGGCTCATCCAAATTTGTGGAACCCACAACATTTAGATTACAAAAATATCTGTTTTGCTTGGTCTAAGCGCGGCTTTAGGTCTTATGCACATGGAGCTGCTCCCAAAGAAACCGATCAGTACTAATTAGTTCACGATGAGTCAAAATCTTTGTAATTGAATGGGACATTGCAGACGACGCTACTGGTTACTAACCGATCAGTAACGCGTTAGTAATCAATTACAGGCGCCTCAACTGTCGAGTTGGTTCTGATTTAAGTCACCTGATCGATATGTATCTAGTGTTTGCGTGTGTTAACTGTCTTTAGACATACGATAGAAGCTTAAAAATTTTGCATCTGAAAGTCGCAACGAATAAGCAGTGGTTGAAATTACTTTCTAGATGTGGAAGAATCCAAAACTTGTTCGTATTCTTTTTTTTCGGTAATTATAACAACAGGTTTATTACTGGACTCAACAATTGAATCATTATCCAATGTAGCGCACATTCATTGCAATGATTTACCTTCCATGACCGCACAGATTTCGATCGGTAATGAGTAGTCGCGTTTCTGGAGCTCTATTGTTAATGAGTTAGTAATTTCAGTCACAAACCAATTCCGTTTCGTTTGAGTAGCGCTCCGTGGGCATAGGGCCTTAGTGAATACGAAACAAAATTGCTTTAGTAATATAAAATGTATCGGTTGGTAATTTTAGTTTTATAAAGTTGGAAACAAATTACAACTCTGCAGAATCTAAAAGTGTTTCTACTTGACGTGCTTTACCAATAACTTGCACTAACGTGTTCAGTAGTTATGTATTAAACTTTGTTTTTCTACCTAGTACTGCAAAGTGACAGTGTTGTATAATTATTATTGTCATTATTTATTTATTTATATGGGATGATCTGAGTTCGCCTTTTTGCTACTAATAGAATTCTTGTGAATAGTAACAATTACATTAAAACAATTGACAGTAGTGATCTACGCTCTTTTTTTTATAACCGTTTTGTTATAAATTTTTATATGGCATGCAAATTTCAAACACAAACAGATTGAATGTGTAAAAACCATCGCTATAATATCGAATCATACTTTCTCGCGTTTACTGGATAGGCAGAGGGAACTGGGCACATTTCGTGCACAAATAATCGCGAATTTTATTGCGCAAAGATGACTTTAAATTTCGCTTTACATTTAGTACTTTTTCCACTCACGAGTGACGCTGGTGAAACCTAATTAGTCGTTCTATTCGATTAAATGGCGGTTTTTAAATATTGTCTATCGCGCTATCGAGTAAATTTTTATAGTTACGCCTTGTCAATGCTATACACGTAAAAATTAATTATCTTATTTTAGATAATTCCCATTTTACCCTATCGAATTCTGTTTTTTCTAAACTATTCATTAAGCAGGTGACGACACTGGTATGACTCGATATTTACGCCAATGGTTCAAACGCAACGAAGTAAAAATATTTTTAGCACTCTCTATCTAGAAAATTTTGTCAATTTTTTTACTAGTCCAGGAAAACTACAAGAACAAGACATGATCAATAATAAAACTAGTGTATTAATTATTTTTGTGAGATGTTCATTTTTTTTTGCAGAATATTATTTTTATTTTGTTGCAATTAATGCGCCATTTGCATTCTATTTGAGCATCTATGGTTATTGCTCATACAAACAGAAATACGTCGTTACATAAATTGGCATTTCATCATCATAGTATCTGGTGTTGGTTTTACGTTATTCTCTTTGCGAAAGAAAGAGACTGTAGATTATAGACGCTTGACAACTGAGATCATCAATCTCTATGTGTTTGCGCCCTCGTTCGCAGTCCTCCACTTTTTGCCCTTGTAATATTGTTTAACTAGATCGAAGAACAGTTGCGAGATGTTCAGAAACAGAGAAAATTGTGAAACCAACGTCAAATATTATATTTTTTTCGTGTGTTAGTCATTTTGCATAAAACTGTGAATTATCGTTTTTATTGTTACTGTAAAAAAAATGTCTGATGTCACAATTTATAACAATAGCCCTTTTTTAAAAAACAAATAAGGAAAATTATATTTTTACTTCATAGAAATATTTGTAGGAAATGTACCTTGTCTGTTGTGAGCTATTTTTTTTGAAATTCAAATTCAATTTATGTATATAAAGAAAAACTGATGCATTAATAGAAAATAAATCTCAAAAACAGTATTAAGTTCATTATGCACGGTTTTTGAAATTTCTAAATACCAAAAATTAGATGAGATTTTTAGTTTTTTAGGCAGAAAAAATAAAATGGATAAAGCACATAAATACATCGAGTGTTTGTTTAACATATTGTATGTAATTTCAAAAGCAGGGATGACGAAAGCTTAATAGTTGGAATTAGATAATTTTTAATTGACTGATCATTTAGTCGACAGCGTAATAATTCAAATCACACATTTAAAGGATATTTTTTTATGTGTAGTTATTAATTAGGTAATGCTGATTCTAAGCTTATGAAATCGAGTAGTCGATTTTGACCGGATTTCCGTCGTCATCCCTAATCAAAAGTGGCACTAATAAGTTAATTTTTACGATAAAATCATATCCAAGTGAATTAATAAGAAGAGTGTTCATTAAAGACTGTAAATTATTTCATTGACAGCGATGAAAAAGTATCACTCAATTGTTTTGTAAGACTGAATCCGCGCCCGGAAATATAGCGTTTTTAACACTTTGCACTTTAAGCGCCGATACTAACATAGCTCCATGACGAGACAGATCCAAGAAGATCATCGAAATTATCAAACAAGATTTGTGAACTGAAACACATACACTGTAGCTTGTGTTTATCGTGTTAATTAATTTTTTTTATAAACAGTGTTGACGACGCTGCTATATTCGTAAACAATTTTTTCGTTTTTGTAACGGCAAAAGTAGCACCTTTTCGTTCCAAAATTTGTTTAAAATATAATTTGTGATCATTTTTACTCACTTTATAACTGGATTGACGATTCTTGTGAGTTGAATACGACGAGGGTATTCTGAATTGAAAGATTACCCAGCAGAAGCTACTAAATACCATGGTAATTCATTTGCACTGCACGATGAAAATGAGTCGAGATGGCAGCACAGACGCATCGACACGGTATTTAATATTGTTGACGCCGTCTAGAGACACCACAATTGTGTCTCACGGAATCGCCAGTCCAGTAGAAATCAGTAAAATCAACGGTCGTAAGAGACCAGTACCTATCCGCTGAAAATTAAACAGCGGCTTTGCTACGGAAACAGAAACTAGTTTCCGGGTACACTCTTGTAATAGCTGGTTAGATAGCTCGGTGCCAGTTTTTTTGACTCGAAACCAAGTCTCAGCGCAATATCTTTTTATTATTTCTTTTTCATCACACTTTGTCGATAAGATTGGAAGGATTCAGCTTCCAAGTTAAAAAAAAACAGGTGAAGGATTTTGTCTTTTGTCTGATATCGTTTCCAGCCACTGAGATCAAACGGACAGCTCGTAAATTACAGTATTTATGAATACGGTCTTATTTTAGCTGAAAAACTGCCAAACTCGGTGCAATTATTAAAATTGTTGAATCATTCCACGGCCTTATATTTGGAGTCTCGATTGAAATACACAAATGATCAAAAAGTTTTTGAGGTCACAATAAAAATACTTGCACTGAGTAATAAAAGCCTCAAATACCCTCGAATATAATATAAATAAAATGTACTGTGTCTAAAATGTATGATACGTTTTGTAGTTAAACAGGTCTATTTGAATATTTCTGTGTACAGTTCAGTTAATAAAGATTTTAAGTTTACAAACGTAAAATTTATATGTACAATTTTGCAGGCCCCTGGAAATCTGATTCAATCGTCTCACTGCCGCTATGATTTATACATATCTCTTGAATGTGTACGTTCGTGTCTTTTCAGATGGCACGACTGTGTAAACGACTTGCCGCACACTTCACACTGGTAATACGGTCTTTCCTCGGTATGTATACGTTCGTGTCTTTTTAGTCCGCTCGAAAGTCTGAATGCGCTGCTACACACCGAACACTGATACGGTTTCTCGCCGGTATGGAGTCGTTTGTGAATCTTTAATTGACACAACAACATGAACGTCGCACAGCAAACGCTACATTTATGGGCCCTAAATCTGCTGTGTAACCGTTTGTGTAACTTAAATTGACTTTTGCCTCTAAACTCTTTGTTGCACACAGTGCACCGATACGGTTTCTCTCCGGTGTGGAGGCGTTCGTGAAGTTTCAGAGTATTCATTTGCGAAAACGACTTGTGGCAAACTTCACACTGATATAATTTTTCGCCGGTATGAAGTCTCATGTGCTGTTTTAAGTTACCGGATTGCGTGAACGATTTGCTGCAAATATCGCATAGGTATCTCCTTTCGCCCGTATGCACAACTTTGTGTTGTTTTAAAAGGCTTGTGCCTGTGAATGACATGTTACACACGTCGCATGAGTATGGTTTCTCACCGGTATGAATCAGTTTGTGTCTCTTTAAAGCCGACGGTCCGCTTAAACATTTGAAACAAACATCGCATTTGTATGAAGCGCGATCTGTATGCACTTGTTCGTGAGATTTTAGATTGCATAACTGCGCGAAAGATGCACTACAGAAAGAGCACGTATATGGTTTCTCTCCCGTGTGTGTTCGTTTGTGACGTCTCATGGCGCTGGGATCGTTGAAGCATCTATTGCATTCGTCGCACTGATACGGTTTTTCCCCGCTATGCAGACGTTTATGGGTTCTCAAATTTGAAACGTTTGCGTAAAACTTTCTACATATATCGCATTGATATAATTTTGAACTTTTAATCTTTCTTTGTCGATTTTCAGCAACGTTTGTTCGTTTCTTAGTTCGACGTGTTTTACATGTATCAATTAACTGATTATTTTCGGCGTTTTCTCGTTTAAAAGTATCTATACTGGCGTCCATTGCATCTTTTGTTTCAACGCTGTCGTCACAGAAAGGGTCATACAGTTCTTGTTTAATATTTGTCGTAATTGCGCCGTTATCATCTAATTCGCGGTCTTCGTATTTCATTGTGATGGTATTCTCATTTTCCTCGCATGATGTTATATTAGAATGTTTGCTAATAGAATCAAAAGTTACATTCTCAGTAATCAGTTGGTTTCTGGAAATATCGTATTCAAACTTTATATCAAGTTTTTCATCGTTTTTATTCTCAACGGTTTCTGAATTTAATGTCTCAAGATAGTTGCGCAAAGATGTTTCTGACTGCAAAATCTCTAACTGGAATTTGTGAAAACCCTCTAATTTAATGTAACACGGCTGGCAAATGCATGTTGGAAGTCCGTCGTTTTTTGAAATCTAAAAAAGATAGGATTTTTATATAGCATCTACACGTAACCTTGAGTTGAATTGTGTAACCTGTACAAAACTTACATGAATAGGAGCACATTTCATAACTGTATCAACAATACGACACTGAAAACGCGGTGAAAACATAAACAAATTGGTAAATGTTACGTCTCCAGCTAAACAAAGTCTACACATTTTATTTATATTTCTTTTAGATATTGTTGTCATTTTTCGTAATTTTTTTTATTGAAATATATTTAAAATGCAATATATAATAATACACAGTTACACAATGGGGATATATTCTCATAATACGTTCCTGAATGAAAAATCTTTCTGAAAAAAATAACAAGCATCAATATTGCAAGTACTAATTAATAGTTGTAGTACTTATATTGCCGAATTAGATTATATTATATATACGATAATTTTTTTGACAAAGTTTGTGACGTATTTTTATATTTTGGTGTTGATACTACAATTTATATTTGAGGTTGGTAGTGTTCGCTTTAAGCTTCATTTCAGTGGATTTGGACTCGGCATTAGTAGTGTGGCGCCGTTTTGTTAAGCAGAATTGTCCAGAAAAGAATATTGTAAAAATGCCAGCATTATTGAAGTACATTGATGTGGAAAACTTTAAGTCATACAGGGGGAGCTTAAAGATAGGACCTCTCAAGAAATTTAATGCAGTAATCGGTCCAAATGGCTCAGGTAAGATTGTGAATAGATTACTCCAAACAAAAATTACGTTGCAAAGTTTTATTGTTATTAAAGTCAAAATTGTCTGTTTCAGGAAAATCAAATTTTATGGATGCTATCAGTTTTGTTATGGGAGAAAAAACAGCAAGTCTTAGAGTGAAAAAACTAAGCGATCTGATACACGGCGCTTCTATTAACAAGCCTGCGTCTAGAACGTAAGACAATACTGATTCGTTAGAAGATTAAGTGCCTTCATTTATGACTGTTTTTCTGATTTCAAAATCATTTCCACACACTGTATTGTATTAGTATTACTTTTATTCAGTTTAACGGAACTTCGCATGACCCGAAAATGAGAGAATGAAAAACTAGGTTAACATAAATAATAGCAATGAAATTTATTATTAATCTTTATTTGAGGCGTAGCTCAGTCAGGTTCCTCTTCCACTAAACCCGAATAACTAGGCATACACGGAGTTGAAACCAATCTTATTTGAAAAGTCGGAATTTAATTTGACATTTTTTTTTCAGTTGTTCAGTTACAGCAGTGTTTGAATTGGAAGATGGGACAGAAAAACGATTCATGAGAAGTGTAATTGCGTCGGCGTCTGAACACAAAATAGATAATCAGGTAAATTATCTTGATAATCATTTCGTTTTTAAGTGGATTGAACGACAATGCAACAATAGTTTTTTTTTTTTTTAATTTTAAAACGCATAGTTTGAAAGATATTAAAGAAAATATGCCAAATTCAGTCGTCACCCCATCACCGAAACTATTGAACCATTTGTCTGCATTTTTTCAAACTAATTTCTATCTCAAAGAAAATTTCCTTGTTTTTGCCAGTAACCATATGAATAAGCTTTATGACGTCAATTTGGTGTTTAAATATTTATTTGAGACTCGATCTTCAAGTAAAGTACAAGTTTTATTGCAAATGGTGGTAAAAACAATTGGCATAAATGTTATCAAGTGAGAATTATGTAAAATTATTACTTTTTTTCATGACAGAAAAAAGTGTTCAAATCGTAAACTTAGGTAGTATTTTACGCAAAGTGCTAATCAGATCAGTTTTGCGCTAGCTAAGCATTGCTGATTAAGCTGGCACATACAGTAATAATTCCATTTATTATGCCGTTTCGTATTCATTGAAGCTATAAATTATTAAATGGAAACATTAAATACTTTCGGCGCCATATTTCTTTAAAAAATATCAGACATACAATGAAAAATAGCGTAAATATTTGTTTACAACATTTATTCCCAAAAATTAATTTTAACAAAATTATTATGAATATTGAAGTTACAAACTGACTTTTCGTTGCTGCATATTCGATCTGACGATTTACGAGACCATGGCAATCCGTCAAAACTATAAAATATAATAAACAATACACATATTATGACGTGCAGTTAGTGCGCTATGCGCAAGGAAATTAGAGAGGAGGAGACTCTATTCCAAGTCTCGAAGAAAATTCAACAGTATACCAGGCGACGCTGCGCACATACTCGAACGTGCGCGGATGACCATTCGAGGTAATCTGCGCATGTCGTGAGCGTGTTTTGATGAACATGTAGAGTGCGCTACTTTGCACAAAGTCCTCGTTTAAACCAATAACAATTGAGTAAATGATATGTCCATTAATAATCATTGAGTAAACAGTACGGCCTGAACATCAGTGTCCCAAAAATGAACTATCAGGTGGATCCATTTTTGTGGACACAAAAATCATGAAAAATCCTTTGTCCTTTGAACTCCTTTATATCTATATTTTGTGGCTAAAAGCATTGCAGTTCATTCATCGTATCTCTAAACTCTTTGGTTATGCGTTAAAAAAAGCGACGTTATGTTATATGCTTTTGTTCTCTTCACTGCAGTACATTTCTTTCTCTCGATAATAAGCACTCCGCGCTTTTTACAATAAAGCTAATTTTGTCGTCGATTTATTAATTATTCACAACGTAATTTTTTTTTTTCACCTCGTTTCAGCAGGCTCGCCCAAGCAATGTGAACAATGTCTATTTTTTTGTTTGTTATTTTAGTATGTGACTGCCCAAGTTTATTTGAATGAACTGGAACGACTTGGAATCAACGTGAAAGCCAAGAACTTTTTAGTTTTCCAAGGAGCCGTTGAATCAATAGCAATGAAAAATCCCAAGGAACGAACTGCACTTTTTGAGGAAATTAGCGGGCAAGTAAATAATTCATGAAGAGTTTGAAGCATTGAGCTTAAGTAAAGATTAAGTAAAGCTTAAGTAAGATCATTTGAATATCTTTGATCATTTGAACATCCATTTCGCAGCTATTTAAAATCATATCAGTTTGACAATAATCTTTATAAATGAATATAATAATATAAAAATGGATGTTGGTAACTTGGTATATCTGTGATTAATAGACTTCGACATTGTTCGACCAATTACCATGAACGTCGGTACATTTATGTATTTTTCATGGAGGTTTTTATGCTATCCACTTGGTTGTAACTCGCCACTAGACCGTAATATGGTTGAATTGAAGGCTCCTCTACTGTTGTCGCTGCCGTATTTCATCTCAATCGCGTGCAGAGCCGCGGAAAGCGGCTAGTATAATATATTCCAGTTCTCGATCTACATTACCCCTCTGTGCACATAGTTTTAAAGAACAAAAATATGGAGAGAGGAAGAGATTATAGATTATAAACGCTCGGCAACTGAGATAAGCGTCCGATAAAATTATGGATACGATCCATGTTTGAAATTATTATTATTATTTTTTAAAGATCGGGACAGTTAAAAGCAGACTATGAAAGATTGCGACAGGAAATGTTACGGGCAGAAGAGGAAACTCAATTTTCGTATCAGAAAAAGAAGGGCATTTCTGCCGAACGCAAGGAAGCGAAATTGGAGAAAGAAGAGGCAGATAAATACGCTCGTTTGAAATCAGATTTGGTAATTTTCATTTGAATAGTATTTAGCGGAGACTCTCGGATAAGAGACGGGACACGGTTGTAGTTTTCGTCCGTCGTTAATCTGCAACGTAGCAACTTGCGGTTGGCCGACCGTGCAATAAAGACGGAGAGAGAGTGATCGTAACGGCTCGTGATCGGCCTGCTTCGTGTCAGAGACAGAGATAAAATGTATTTCTTTTTCCTGTCCAGTTTCTTATTGAAAAGTGTTTTTAGTGCTGTTTAAAATTTTCACGATGATGATTTGAATTTTGTTCTTTAGCAAGATAAACAAGTCGAGCTTCAACTGTTTCGCCTGTTTCACATCGAGCGCGAAATGGGATTGCACGAAAAAGAATTGGTCGGCAAACAAAAGGAAGTGAGAAAAATTGAAGAGAAAAAAGAGCGCGCTGAAGAACAATTGAAAGAGAAAAAGAAAGAGCAGGGCAAGCTCGGTCGCGAGCTAGCCAAAATTGAACAGGACATACGCGAAATGGTACGTAATAATTATAATTCTTAGTAGGCACGGCGGTCGGTTCAGACTTAAACCGTCGCATCAGTCATGCAAATGAAGTGTCTAGGATCTAAGTCGAGTGCTATCATAATGTTATGTTATCGTAATGTGTATCGAATTTCTTTTTAGGAAACGGAAATTTCGAAAAAGAGACCTCAGTTCATCAAAGCCAAGGAGAGAGTGTCGCACATGCAGAAAAAATTAGACGGCGCTCAGAAAATGTTGGAGCAGGCCAAGAAAGCGAACGACGCTCATAACAATGACATTCGCAAGTTGGAAGATGAATTGGCCAAGGTCGAAGCTGAACAACGTGAATACGAGGCGACTATTGCCGGCGAATCGCAAAGTTTGGGTCGAGATGTTCATTTGGAAGATGAACAGGTGGGTTAAGAATGCTTGTTTCTTGTTTTGTAAATTTGTAAATTCAATGCAAAACCTTTATTATAACAACTGGACGCCCTACGTTGTGTTTTTTTTATTATTTTAAAATTTGTTCTGTACAGAAGGTACTGATTTTAATTTACTTAAGAAGGACAAAATTTTAACATCTCGGACTCCGAGCGAGATCCGATGAATTTACTGTTAATCGAGACTTGCTTGGCTTTGAAGTAATGTGACGGCAGCGGGTCTTTGAATGGACCTTGGGTCGAGTTTTTTGTAGGAGGCGGGTAGAGGTTTGTTCATAGAGGGTGTTACATTTTATTCATCAGTAAAACCGGTAGCATTTTCTTACTAGTTTCTTTTTATTAACACAACGTTTCTTAATTCTATTTCACAACATCTATCAAACTTCGCCATTTGACTCACGATCTCCCGTTCACCGTCGAACTATCTTCGACCGACCGACTTACATTTTAACTAACTGGCTGCACTGTCTCTCGATCGATCGATCGTTTCCCTTTTATCGGTTCGTAGACGAAGCCTTTGAACGGCAAAAGTCCCGCGTCTGTTTTTAACCGTTGGACTTCCGCCAGTTCGAACTCCATATTTGCAAGCTCCGTAATATAATTGCAAGATGACAGTTATTACAACACAGGGTTACAGTAAAATCTCAAAAATCGTTATAATAATTTTTTACAACGCTATAGCGATTTGCCTGTTTCACAAAAAACGTTGCGCGAGCAAGTCAAAGTGACTGGCCTATACTCGCAAACAGATACATAGTCCAAATGCCAGTAATATTCAGAGTTCAGTAGATATTCAGTTGACTGTGTTTCTAAATTTTATGCACCAGGTGATCGAATACCATCGTTTGAAAGAATTGGCGGGAAAACAGTCGGCTCTTTATTTGCAAAAACTGGATTCGGTGAATCGAGAACAGAAAGCCGATCAAGATCGGTTGGATAATTTGACTCAGAAGCGCACCAACGCCGAAACTCGCCATCGTCAGAAAGGACACGAAAAAGAAGAAATGCAAAAACGAATGGAGAAGCTTGCTGAACATATAAAGTAAGTGTTTGTCGTTTTGTAAGAAAAACAACACTAGTTGCGCTCGCCATTCCGTCTTTGTTCGACAAGAAGACTGGCCAGACATATTATGCCAAGATTGCTAGAAACTAAGGTTGGACGTTGGCATTGTTGAAGGCGTGTCCGGGCGAGACGCGCGAGAGGGCGGGGAAAGTAGACCTTGAGACGTCGCGGGAGGCTTCTCCAAACAGCTGGGAAATGTCTCACGCGAAAAAGCCATTGTCATCCGACGTCCAGTGACATAAGCAGTCGACTCGACCGATCAAAGACGTGACCGTGTTTAATAGCCTCTATACGGCCGACCGTCTAGTCTTCTAGTAATCTTTGTGTATATCGACTGCTGTTACCTATCAGTTTGTATGCGCAGTAGTACATTAGCACTCTGCATCCACAGTTCAGTGTTGCTAACTTGATTTTGAAGACTCGACTCAATGTTGTAGAATGTTATTAGTTTCGAGGACGTTGATTTTTTCCAGTAGAAGGCTTTAATTTGACGAGTTTTTAATATTATTAATGGGAATGTCTAATATCACATAAAATTTATTTTTTTGTCCCGGAGAAGCCACTCCCTGGCCTCTTACAATTTTTTGTATCGTATGTTAATTAAATATTATTTTATTAATTAGAACAAGCGAACAAGCTCTTATCGATCAACGCCAATTACGGCAGGATCTGCAAAGTGACGTAGGCTCATCGAAGCAGCAAGTCCACAAGCTGCAAGAGCAATTGGAAGAAGTTACGGAACAGTTGGGAGACGCCCGAGTCGATAAACACGAAGACTCGCGCCGTAGAAAGAAGCAGGAAATCGTGGAACGGTTTAAGAGCAATTATCCCGGAGTGGTGAGTGTCCGACGCAATTTGGCAGAATCGATTATGTCGGGGAGTGCTTTTAAACTTTGAAATTATTTACCGTTCTCAGTACGACCGCATGATATCGATGTGTCAGCCGATACACAAGAGGTACAACGTAGCTATTACGAAGGTTCTCGGTAAATATATGGAAGCCATTGTCGTGGACACCGAACAGACGGCTCGCCAGTGCATTCAGTATTTGAAAGAACAGATGCTCGAACCCGAAACGTTTTTGCCTCTCGACTACATCCAAGCTAAACCGTTAAAGGAACGGTTAAGAAATATTACCAGACCGGCCGGAGTCAAATTATTGTTTGACGTTCTGCAATTTTCACCCGAAGCCATCGAGCGAGCGGTTCTTTTTGCAACCAACAATGCTTTAGTTTGTGAAACGCCCGACGACGCGATGAAAGTCGCGTACGAAATGGACAAGAACAGATATGACGTAACTAACGCCTATTATTTATTTATTCTGGTGTACAAAAAAAAAAATTCTATAGAGATACATAAGCATTGAAAATGTAATTTGCACTGATTTTTCATTCGGCACTCGCTAGAATGTGATTAATAATAACAGATAAAATAAAAACAAAATTTATCATTAAATTATTTCTCCACGATCGTTTTGGACAATAAGTCCATCCTCGGGAAAAATAATTTAATGATAAATTTTATAGAATTTTCAAGTGTTTTTATTTTATCTGTTATTATTATTGAAAATGACTGTTAATATTCATAGGTATTTGGATTGACAAGACTGGTATTATTTAAAAATAATTCTTTAATATTTTCGTACAACGTTTCGTCTCTCTCGAGACTTCTTCAGGTACTGTAACGAGGACACAAAAAAAAAAAAATAAATAAATAAATAAATATCATTTTTACAAGTCAAGAGTTGTGAAAATATAACTAGTAGATAATTTTCAACATAATATAAACAATATGAAATTATCTACTAGTTATATTTTCACAACTCTTGACTTGTAAAAATGATATTTATTTATTTATTTTTTTTTTTTTTTTGTGTCCTCGTTACAGTACCTGAAGAAGTCTCGAGAGAGACGAAACGTTGTACGAAAATATTAAAGAATTATTTTTAAATAATACCAGTCTTGTCAATCCAAATACCTATGAATATTAACAGTCATTTAGTAATATGGATATGAATATAGTAAATCATTAATTATTGAAAATGTTTCCCAGCGCCTCGAACAAGTGAAGAAGGAACTACGCAAATGTTTCATGCAACGTTCGACTACAACATAACTGAATCCAAGGCTATCAGATACAGAGGTTGGATAGTAGTTAGGCGAATGACGTCATCCAGTGGATTGGATATATTGCGTGGTTGATAAAAGTACGGACGGTCTGATAGCTGACGTCATGCACTGACGACACAACCTACGTATCTAATGACCTTGACTGAATGTTACTTTTCGTCGTCTGTTTAATATTTTGTCCACTCGGAGATGTAGTGACTTCCCATTTGATAAACAACGCTTCCATGGAATTTTTTTTTCCAGCCAGAATAAAAATAACTGTTTCAAATACCTACAACGATATGTAAAACGATGGTTAATAGAGGATTTGCATTTTGTTTTTATATTTTTACAGTGTGTAGCTTTGGACGGCACGTTTTATCAAAAATCCGGTATCATTTCCGGCGGTAGTTTAGATTTGGCCCGGAAAGCCAAACGATGGGACGAAAAACAAATGTCGCAGCTTAAAGCCAGAAAGGTACGTAGTTTTTTCGTTTTGAAAATTATTATTGTTATTTTATTAACGAGCTAATAACTAACTCGACGCGTTTGACACTAGGAAAAATTGTCCGAGGAATTACGCGAAGCTATGAAGAAGTCTCGTAAGGAGTCGGAACTAAATACGGTCGATTCACAAATTCGCGGCTTGGAAACTCGACTCAGATATTCGAAAACCGACATGGAGAGCACCGTGAGTTTTTGTTTGACATAATTATTAAACATTCCTCGAAGTTCACTCTCATTTTTTTTTTTTCCAGTCGAAACAAATAGAGCAAGTCGAAACTGAATTAAAACAACTTACTCGTGAAATGAAGGAGTATGGTGTAAGTACTACAATTTTTTTCAAAATTATAATATTAGATACACCGTAGACGCTCGACAACTGAGGTCATTACTGTCAATTTGAGATTAGACAAAATCATTGAAGCACTGTATAACCACAGTTTCTTATTTCTAAGAAATGGTGACTGATTTGTATGAGCAGTGAAACTACAATTTATATATAATATATATTTACATATTTGTCATAAAAAATGAACACACGACAGAAACGAAACTTACGCAAAATCTGTAAGCAATATTTAAACGATAACGTTTACAGAATAAATAGACTGGTTTATTTTGTCTCGTTTCGTAGTGACGATTTTGTTCTCTTTCAAAGAAGACAAGTAAAAATAAATAAAACACGTTCAAAAATACTATTTCTGTTCATTTTTGATATTTATGACTTTTCGTCAGACGAAGAAAGTTTCACGTCAGTTTTTTGTTTTGTTTTGGAGCTGTGTATTTTAAGCGGTTCTTCGTTTTAGCCAAAAATAACCGAAATTGAGAAAAAAATGCAAGAAAGGGATCAGCGAATCGCCGAAATAAAGGAAAACATGAACACCGTGGAGGATCGAGTCTTTTCTCAGTTCTGCGAACAGATTGGCGTCACCAACATTCGCCAGTACGAAGAAAGGGAGCTTCGCACACAGGAATTGCGCAAACAGAAACGTCTCGAATACGAAATGCAAATTAATCGGATAACCAGCAACTTGGAATTTGAACGAAGTCGCGACACGCAAAGTAAGAATGATTCCGGTTTAACTGAAACGAAAAAGTAATAATTTATAAATAAATAATCTAGGTTTGAGAGTTCGCACCATATAGAGGTGACCTCATTCCGTTGGTTTTTAGTGCCAGATGAATGACGTCATCCGGTGAATTGATATTGCGTGCTTGATAAATAGTGTATTAACCGCAAGGGCAGAAAGTTGAATTTCCTGCTCTGGGCATCATGTCGCGCATTTCATGGCTTTCAACTTTCTGCTCGCGTGTATAGATGCCGAGAATGTCGACCGCAGTGCCTCCTGTTGTTAAAAGATTCAAGTGCGAGAGGAAAAACTGTCAACTGTTTTGATACGTGCAATTGTTATTTTCAGATAATGTTTCGCGTTGGGAAAGGGCCGTCCACGACGACGAAGAGTCCCTCGAAGCTGCTAGAAAAGCGGAATCGAAACACAAACATGAAATTGACAAGGATCTGCGACAAATAGAACAATTGAAATCGGGAAAAATATCTCATAAAGTCGAATGCGATCAGATGGAAGACGAAGTTGGCAAGGCTCGAAGAGAAGTTGGAGGAATCGCCAAAGACTTACAGGCGGCACAGAAACAAATTACTTCGCTGGAAAATAAAATCGAACAGAAGAGAAGCGCGCGCCACAATGTTCTCAAACAATGCAAGGTATAATGAAATATATCAAAAATATAGAGTAGTAGTGAAGGAAGGTCCCGTCCTGAACTTGAAGCGCCGGAATGTCTGGAGAGGTTCGTTTTATCGAAAGGAAACGGAAATTGATAATCATGCAGTCGCATTTCGAAAGCCCTGTCGTATAACCTTGAGACGATGGATTACTTTTTTTTTCACTGCCGCCTCGATATGGCAAAGCATTTTTATTGTACATTAATAAAAGCGTTGTTTTTAGAAGTGTTTTTCTATTATTTTATTGTCTTCGCAGATGGATGATATTGCTATACCAATGAGAACTGGAAACATGGAAGATATAGCAAACGAAACTCCACAAAGCGGGAACGAAAGTATAACTTCTTCGACAGCGTCATACGAAAGAGAAAACCGGTAAGCAATCGTACATTCGAACCCGTATTTTAAGGCTTAGACGCAACGATTGGCCGCATCAGTTCCGACAAGAACCGTGCGATGCATCGGTCGGCGTTCTACACAAGGATTACGAAGTCATATGGGAGAAATTAACTGAATCTTCCCACTAAAATCTAAATCGTACAGATTAGTGTTTTCTTTTTTATCACTACTGTAGGTTCCAATCTTCACCACTGCTGATAGTTGTGACGTCGTTTAATTTAATTTGACGTATGAAAAGTATCGGATTATCGGAGCTCCATAAAATCCCTGTCGATCGATGCTTGAAAATAATTAGTAGATGATATATTGCTCTGTTTGATCTATTCTTCTTGCCTAAACTGCAAATATCTTGAATATTAAACGTTTCGATATGTAAATTGTTTTTTTGTTTCAGAATAAAAATAGACTTCAGTCCGTTGTCGCACCGTTTAAGGGACTTGGAAGACCCGGATGACGTGAAAAAACAGGGAGACAGTTTACAGCGAAGCATAAAACACCTGCAGGAAACAGTTACGAGCATACAAGCTCCCAACATGAAGGTAAGCCGATAACTGTTCCCGATTTTAATTAAAGATATTTTATTTATTTTCCTTTCTTTGCCCGATTTTTAGACCCGGGAAGGCATTTTAATTCTTACCGTGAGTTACTGTGATTCATTTTAATATTTTACGTAAATGTTCCAGGCCATACAGAAACTGGAACAGGCAAAGGGCAAGCTCCAGTCTACCAACGAAGAGTTGGAGGCGGCTCGTAAAAAAGCCAAGAAAGCCAAGCAGGCGTTTGAAAAAATTCAAAATGAGAGACATACCAAGTTTATGAAGTGCTTCGAACACGTTCTGAACGAAATCGATACAATTTATAAGGTATTTAGAAAATTCGATTTATTAAAAAATTTGATGAAAATATACTTCGCACAGTTTGTGTTCGTATTTGTGAGTTGTTCCCGTTTTTATGCGAGTATCTCACCGCGGTCATAGATGGTCAAGGCTTCCCACGGACACCATCCAACTGCAGTTTTATTTCTTCGCGTGTTTTTTTAAAAACGGATCGATATTGCTCTTTTTCCATTTTGTCGAAAAATACAAAACACGAACGATACGACCGGCTGTCAAAAATAACATAATCTATGAATTTATCTACAACTCGGCACGAGGTCGTTTAAAAGTCTGCGGTGCACGACGGTAAAGTAAATTTCACTCGTCAACGCCGTCTGTCGTCAGACGCGGGTACTTATTGATCAACCGTCGTACATTTCTGTGTTTTGACTTCATGAAAATGTTCCGCTTTCTGCCGCCGCGGGCGCGGTAAGCGTCTCGAAGTCATGCACATAGCGAACACTGACTCGCGTTATTAATTTTCAGTCGTTGGCGAAGAACCAGTCGGCGCAAGCTTATTTGGGACCTGAAAATCCAGAAGAGCCGTATTTAGACGGCATAAATTATAATTGCGTCGCTCCGGGTAAACGCTTTCAGCCGATGTCGAATTTATCCGGAGGTGAAAAAACCGTCGCGGCTTTGGCCTTGCTGTTCGCCATTCACAGTTACCAGCCTGCGCCGTTCTTCGTTCTGGACGAGATAGACGCGGCTCTCGACAACACCAACATCAGTAAAGTTGCCAGCTACATCAGAGAAAAGACCGCCACTTCTCTACAGACAATCGTCATATCGCTCAAAGAGGAGTTTTACACACACGCCGACGCTTTGATCGGCATTGTACCCGACGTAAGTAACATGTCTGCACTTGAATGGAATTTTCAAATATGTCTGTCCGTCTTTCTTTCCGCATCCATCGGAAGAAGCCCCTACGGCTAGAAGGTAGAAATGGAATAGGGGGTCGAAAAAAACATTTTTAAACGCGAATAGCACTCGTTTTGTATGTGAATCTGTCAATGGTTGTTTTTGTGTCACGCGTACAGCCCAAACGGCTTAACCGATTTTTTTTAAAAACTTTTTGGCAGATCCTAATGCCGCTCGATTTTCGAATTTTGCTCAATTTAAATCAGATCTGTTCAAAACATGTCTTAAACGAAAGAGGAGGCTATTTTACATAGATTTCATATTTAAACAGAATGTGTCGAAACAAATTTTTATTCATATAGGTTGGAGCCAGTTTAATTACTAAAACTTTCATTTTATTGGCGCCGACCTCAAAATTTCATTATTTTCCTCTTTTAGGTGACTTTCGAAGGAGATTAATATGTTTTCAAAAAGTTTTTTTTTTTTAAATAATAATAATAATAATATTTATTCAAGTGTATATTATACAGTATGCGAGCATACCCTACCGAGATACTTTACTTTACTTTAATTTTTTACTATGGGAAAGTTGATTGTTTAGTTGTGTCACTGTAGAATAAATGATAATTCAGCCGCCGCAATAGTAGAAGATTCGAATTTGTTACATTTTTTTTATATTGCATTGTAACAACAATGGGTGTTTCATAATACAATAGCAAACTGTAGCTGCTTGTTTGTATATTTGCAGCTTTACGTTCTTGTTCCGTAATTAATTAATTTATTTATTTATTTATTTATTCTGTGTATTTTTTTTTCCAGCCTGCCGAATGTCTTGTCAGTCAGGTGATAACTTACGACTTGACACAGTACCCGCCCCACGCATAATTTCGTGCGTTAATGCATTTTTTTAGTTACTTTTTCCATTAAGTTATATTATGTGGTGATGCCAACGATTACGATTAATTCTCGATTATTGCAACTGTACGATCAATCTTAATCCATGGTTATTGTCGACTGCCGACTGTAATCGTTGCATCACTTCTTTCAAATAAGTAATAGAAACCCAACAAATTTTATTGAGTTTATAAGAATAGTAACCTTTATTTTCTTCATAAATAAGCTACAACATAAATAGCTACTTTAATATGCAATTTATTTTTTCATTTTGATTTTTATTTATTATAATAATGTGTTATTTTCATAATATGGATATTTTGTTTGTTTGTTGAAATAAGTTTTTATTTTAAATAAAAGCCTTTCCTTAAGACGTTTTCAATTGAACATATATAATTAAAATTGAAACACAAACAGTAGAGTACTTTCCGTGAAACTGTATCGGTTATTACGGACTACCGCGGCTCGATGCGCATAAATCGATATCTTGTAAATTGGGCGTTGTCGTCGTAGCGGTAGCTATTTTTGTCGAAGTACTGATTCTCAACACGGAAGACCTCGACGCCGGTTTGCGTCTGTTGAACAATCTGCTCGCAGGTCCGTTTTTATCGATCGAGCACAGCAACAGTTCACCGATGCCTTTACGGAAATTGTTCGACAGAAACGCATAGAGCAACGGGTTGATCCCGGAGTTCACGTAGGTGAACAGAAATGTGACCGGCGTTAAGATGGAACTTAGGTGACTGTTGCCGCGATAATCTGACGACCAGTGTTGCCACATCTTGCGAGCGTGATACGGCAAATTGCACACTGCAAATGTGAACACGACTACGATTAGCATGCGAATCACTTTTCGACGGGCTCGCAATACGTTTTCACTGGACGACTGGCTTTTTGACGACGCTCCTCGAACTGTAGCGTTCAGTTTTCGTATGGACGATTGTCTCGACGTCGTTAATAACATCTGAAACAAAATGTTACGCTCAGTTGCGCTGCGATACAGTTTCACGGGAAAATATTTTTTCTTCATACCGTGCCGAAAGTACGTATTTTCTGATTCGACTTTAAAGCAGAAAGTATAACATTTATGCACCGTTGTAATGACACCTGGAATTAAACAGTTTTGTCCATCGCATTGATACGTGACACTGCCGTTTGTCACGTCACATGTTCGCCAGTAGGCGGTAGTAGGTAGCCAACTGCTGTTATTACATGGCCATTGTTAGATCCGTGTGTCATTGCGTATAGCCTCAACATTGCTCGCTTGAAAGTAATTAGTTTTTTTTATATATTGGTGAAAGTGCGTACTTTCGGCATGATATGAAGAAAAATGTATGTGTCCCTGCTGTATTGCTTTGATGAGACTCGTGCGACTGTTAAAACTCGCTAATTGCTCGTTATTAACAATGCCACGACTCTAACACAAAATAATCCTTTACAAACTTGATAAACTATTTTTATGACTACAAATTTGAAAATCGGAAAAGATACTTAAAAACATGCTTATATCAACGCATCAGAAAGTGAAAAGTCAACGTTTTTCTCATTTATACGTATAAAGGCGCGGGGCACTCACTGTACCTGTATTTCCTTAAATCCACCAAATGTCCCACGCTTTTAAACGTTATAGAAGATAAACAAGTCTGTTTTATTTGTTATTGTGATTCGGTCTTCAAAGCGGCTTTTTTGTTATTTTTAAAACAGGATTAAATTAGTGATTTACCTTCGATCTAGTAGAAGTTAAAGTAGAGTTCGCTGCGTCTGATTGGCTGTCGAGTGTTTTCGAGCTCCTGCAGAGACCCAGCGCAATTTTTGTGTACAGCACAGTCATGATGAAGAGCGGCAGGGCGTACAACAAACAAAAATTGATCACGTCAAAAATTTGTAACATCAGTTCCTTTTCCTTTCTGTGAAGGACGCAGATCGTTTCTGTTGCCGTTGCGTTGCTTTTCAGTGTTGTCACCTTTATAAAAATAAAAACAACAAATTATTATTCTGGTGAGTATACAAACTATTATTGAGCTGCAAATCAAAATGCATCGGTTTTTCTTTTTGAAGTAATACTTCTTTTGGCACGGCAGGCTAAAACTGATGCATGTAGAACATTAAGCTAAGGTGACGGTGAGATTGCTAATTTGTAACCTAAAAGTCGTAGGTTCGATCCCGGCGATAGTGTATTTTCCAGATGGACTCAATCGGGTCATTCTAAGGGTGGATTTTAGGGGTTGTAAAATGTTTTGGGTCCAAAAATATCGAAAAAATTACTGCTATAACATTTTTAAATAAAATGCGGGACAAATAAACGCATAAACAAAATCAGGGTCGTCACCTTCATATTTATTGTTTGGACCCATATGAACTTTGGCACGCTGTAGATGGCGCTCGAAATCCAAACACCAATAATGACCAGCTGAAACAGAAATCGGTTGAATTTTCAATTTTGATCTGGCATTTGAATTCAGTACCTATATTATTAACTCGAGACCTATCTATTGGGACTTGACATATGGCCGGATTTTAGGCCAAATGTAATGTTGAATCCGCCATTTTTAGTGTTCTGTGCAAACAAAACACTTATGGAACCATCGGATGTAGTCCATTCATGTGTCACAGGCAATTTTGTCTGAAACTATTTGACATAATCTTTTGAAATACTGAGTATTGACAGTATGTAATGTGCTTATGGTTTAAATTTCTGTCAACGGATGTCGTATCGTTTCATGTCAAATCACAATAGCACAGCAATAAAATTACGCGATCAGCATTTAATTGGCTGCTTGAAATTCAACACAACGGAGTAACCAACCAGATACTTCGTGCATCCTAGTCAAGAAATGTCCGCAATAAATAAAACTTTTTCGTCATTTAAAAAAAAAATGAAGATCGATTTCGTCTAAAGATCAAACTTACCCGCACTCGAGTACAAGTAATCATTTGTTTACAATGGATGGGGTAGACGATGGCGAAATATCTTTCGGTACAGATCACTACCAAAATGAAAATCGATGCCGTGTAACTGAGCGAATGAATAAACCAGTACATCTTGCACAGAAAGTCTCCAAACATCCAGCTGAAGAACGAATTATTATAAATTATAGATGCTCGACAATTACCGAGGATAGTGATCACAGCTCATCATCGGAAGTTTAAATGATTAATGAAACCATCTTGCTTGAAAATAACAATGTGGTTTATTAAATGATAAAGAAAGTGAAAAATCATTATTTTGTTCTAAATCTTTTTGGTTTTCGGACTTGCAGGCGGTGGTCCATTGGTATTTCTACCTGACGTTTCATCTACACTGCGGTAGACGTTATCAAAGGCGATGTGGTAGCGGACGAAGTGTCCTTCTAGAGTCGGCTTTCAGGCTGAGGTGAGTGTGTTGACGACAGGTGTTTTCCTTTCTTTTATGCTCTCAGCGGGTGAGTGTTCTCCGCTCGGTCGCAGTTCGCTCTTTTATGATTGCTCAGTGGTTTGTATTAATGAATCCTTTGGAAAATTATAAATATCTAGGAGAGGAACTGTTTTATATGGATGGAGCTTGGTTACAAACTTCCGTTGCGTTAAAATTTTGTAATTTAAAAACACGAAGGGAACAACGGTCAGTGTTACAAGAACAAAAATTATACTAATAGAACTTCAGTCTGAAGAAGTTTCTTTATGAGGATAAGCGTAGATATATGAATGACGCTTCTTACCTTTCTATAAGATAAAGGGAGAGATTTTGATAGACGCAGAAAACACCCACGCTGAGGTCTGCAACGGCGAGATTTGCGAGAAAAAAGTTCGTAATTGATCGTAAACGCCGACTGAGTATCACCACCATAATAACCAAAACGTTACCTGAAAATAATTAATATTATTCAATTTTTAAACGTAAAACAAAATATTAGCAACGCGCGCCATTCAGTAACTGTCATATTTTCAGTATTGAAGGAATTCTAGGACTAGAAGTACATTTTGTTTTCTAACGAATCCAGGATAAGATTAGAACTCATCAAATGGTCGTGAATTAGAAGAAAAACTCTTATAGGATCACTCTTGTGTCTGCAGTTTGTCTGTCAGCTTATTTTCTCCGAATCTACTGGACGAAAAAAGTTGAAATTTGGTACATAAGTATATAGTTTTTTTTTAACAGAATGGCCCGACAAGTAATTAGCCAGGGCTAGTTTCTAGCTTAATTTGAAAATAAATAAAGAAAAGTTTGACTGATCTTGAATACAAGTGACGCAATATGAAACAGCATAATATATAACACGGATGTTGGGACAGGGGTCGTGGATTTGCCTCGGCCCATTCTCGGCAGGTATTAGACAAACGCGATGGCCAGGGAGAAGACGGGTTGGGTAATCGGTTAGACACAATCGGTGGCCTCTGACAGTGAGCACTTATATTTTAGATAGTCAAATTATTTTTTGCCGCAACGCGATACAAGGAATTACGTTTGTTGCCACAAATAAGTATTGTGGCAACATTGAAAGGACGTATAGCATAAATAAACGACTTCCGATATTTGGGCTTGATTTTGAGAAACATTCAAAATTTAAAAATATATAGTTTTCAAGTGCATCGCGTGACATATCAAATGAAAAGGTTCGTTATGCGAAAAACAAATATCTATATATTTTTTTATAAATTATTGTAAAATGCATGGCTTAAAAGCAGAAGCGTAGCGTGCCTTGGCGGGGCCCCGTATAAAAATTTGTTTGGGGGCCCTTCCCCCGTTGAAGTAAATGACTTAAACGGGGAAATCCCGCAGCCCGCGATAACCGATGTAGGGTGTTGTCAACTTTTGAACGCACGCTTTATGCGGGAATAGAAGAAATTGATTTTTTTGACTTTTGTCATTTCTGAAATAAAAAAAAAAATGGGAAGTTTTTTTTTGCTTACGCACGTTGGGGGCCCCCGTGGTCCGGGGGTCCCGTATAATTGATACGGCATATACGGCGGTAGCTACGCCCCTGCTTAAAAGATAGTAACGAAAATATATGAAAATTGAGCATTCCCCACCTCTTATCTCTTACTGAGCCTAAAATTTTGAAAGAAAAAAGAATGTAGCAAAACTTAAACGAAAATCATGTCATAAAGTTCTCACGGAAAACTGAAAGCTACGGAGCCATCTCCACGCAAGTTCGGCTCGCATTCGACCATTACGTTTACGAAAATTCCAGACCCGGCCACATTGCAGAGTGCAAGCAAAAATTCCAACGTGTTGAAATGCTTCTTTCAGTTCAATGTTAATCCTTCATTATTAAAAATGTAAGTGGTCTGCTAATTTTGACCAGGACATATTTTGAGCATTGTTCACAAGACTTACCAAAAAAACAACAGCCAAAAACAATTGAATAAAGTATTATGAAAACAGCTCGGACATCTGTTCTGTCGAAAAGATATTCTTCTTCGTTGAACATTTCTGTTTGATTAAATTTGTCTTGGCTGAACAATACTGAATTCGGAGTCCTTGACGATCCATTTTTAACGAACAAAGAAATGCGATCTGCTGCTAAGCTATAATTTTTTGCATCCATAGCTAAATTTTCTTTTCAAAGACACCATCAAAAAATATTGTTTTCTTTATGCCTGTCATTTGAACGCTTGTGCTGAAAAAACAATGAAAAATATTAATTGATATCAGGGGCGGATCAAAGCTTTTCGAAGCCTATAGGGTTTATCGAAGTCCAATGGATCCCAATTTTTTGTTAAATTAAGAATCTTTAAATTAGGGCTTAAATTTTATTTTTAATAACATCAAAATCAGAGTTGAAACTTGGTGATCTGATCATATAAATAATACTATAAATTCACCCAAAAAATTGTCAAATTTCACCCAAGCAATATATTAAAATTCACCCAAAAAATATTAAAGCTTATCCATTATAATGATAATTATTAATATTAACTATTTTTACTATAAGTGCAGTTCAATGTTAATGAAAAAGTTTTAAAAACTTATGACGATAATTCAATTTTTGTCGGTCCCTGATACTTAGGGGGTGTCCAAGGCTTAAGCCCTATTAGTCCCTATGTAGATCCACTCCTGATTGTTACACATTGTTCTGCAGTAGGTACAGTGTTTATACAGAAGAAAATCATAATTAATGATCTGTTGACATGTGAAATGGTATTTTTTTTTTAATTTATATCCAGCTCCCAGAAGCAGTTAAGAGGTATCTATGCTTTAGAAAATTTATATTCCATAGTCTGCATACGGCTGTAGAAGTATTATGTGTCGTAAATATCTATTCTGCATTCAGCTTTAGATAATAAGTTTTGCAATTCATTAGTTTTCTAATAAATGGCACTAATATTACTCGTTCAAATAATTATATATGTTTACAAAAGCGCTGTAAGATGTAACTGAAACTTATAGAAAATTATCTTTTAAATCGAAATTATGATGAAAATATTAATTTAGAACTATGTATTATTAGAAAATTCAAAATAGGGATGTTTTACCCCCAGGCGCGACTACTACAATTATCTAGATCCTAGGGTCCCAGCTAATTGAAGTTCACTGCACCCTATATTCCATATTATAATCCAGGATCTATTTCATTCAAATCCGTTCAGCCGTTTAAGCGTCAAAGAAAGATAATTGAATTGCATTAGGAAGGATATTGGATGTAGTAAAATATGTCATTTTGTTCGTAAGGTCTTGCCCCGCGACGGATTATTTTTAACATTTGGTATTTTATTTTTAAGCATATACTATTTTTTGAGTATACATTTTAAAGGCTTTGAAGTTTGATGGATAGTTTGCGAGTGTTTATCAAACGCATATGGATTACTTCTAAGCATATCAACAAACAATATCTTCACATTTATAGAAACGTTAACTGAATAACAGATTCGATCGGTTGTGGAACTTCCCGCCGCTAAAATAGCTTTTATTTGATCCCCCGGGTCAAAGGCGTCACTGGCAGTCGGGCTTAAAGTCAGTGTCGTCACGTGACAAATTATCTGGCTTACTTCTACTAAAAGAAAAACATTTTTTTGTTTTGTATAGTTACCAATTAAATATTTTGTAACGAACAAACTAGCTTTTATTTAAACTATTAAGGATTTCGATGTTTGTATCGTTTATAGTAAATTCGCAGATAGGTAGACGTATTTACAGGTTCCATAACGCCAGGGACGTATTTGTAAAATTTCCGCTCTAGTCAAAGATGATTAGCCGTCCCCTTTATGGGTACCATGTCTGCAGCTCTGAGGACGGCATAATTTTAAATTTTTGCGGTAAACTAGATAACGCCGGCCCTGCATAACTTGCGGCTATAATTAGTAGACATTAGTAGTGTACATCGGATCTCACATAAAAATCTCATTTATTTTCGTAGTAAGTTATCTAAACACAATTTACAACTTGTTTTCAAGACAAGATGCGTGCAAAACCAATAGCTGTGTTCATGAAATTATAATAATAATTATAATGTTTACGTTACGTGTTTTTTTCTGGAACACAGCCTCTAAATCTGCATTCTTCTTAAAAATTAAGGAAACCAGCATCAATTTATTTAATATTTTATAGACAGGATGTTTAAAAAACGGTCAAGTGCGTATTGAATTCGCGAGGAGAGAGTTTCGCACCATTTTGTTTTCCGTAAGAACGTTAAGTTTTAGGATTTTCGTTTCGGTTTTCCTTTAAACTGTATTCCTTATTTTTTCAGAATTTTAGACTCAATAGTTTCGGAATTTTCGATTTTCGTATATTTTCTTTAATATCTTTCAAACTGCATTTTAAAATTATTATTGTCCATAACGTACCCTTTCATTCGAGTCCATAGAATTTTCTAATTCGCTCCCCCAAAATTAACTCCCAAACTTTGAATTCGTTGATTTAGGCTCTACGTCCGGGGTTGGTTCAGCTAACTTTATATTATATGCTTACCAAATTTCAACTTTTGTCGATTCGGAGAAAATAATCTGTGACAACGGACAGAAGTACGGAATTCTAAAAATTACATCGATGAATTTCGGGAGGTGGTTCTTTAGTTGATTTTGAGTACCTAGATGGCTTATCGTTGGACAAATTGTAATAATTACGTTTTGTCATTAGTTACTATAGGGTCGAATACTAGATAGTTGTTACTTGGTAATTCTTACCGTTAAGTTTAAGAGATCAAAATTTAATAAAATATATAGATAATTAATAAATTCACTTGATTCATTTGCGATTTTTACTTGTAGATTATTATAGACGCTCGAGAACAAAGGTAATTAGCGTCTATGAAGGAAGATACGTGAAAAATAAATGTAATCGATGTTATTTAGCCCAAAAGTTTGTTATTTCTAAGCGGTTTTATTTTTTAACCAACGATGTAATCATCACAACACAAAAATAATTTAATCCACATAAACATCTTCTTAAGGAACACAAGCGTCGCGACGCGTCTAGACGGTTATCCAGACGATACTGACGCCATACTTAACAAACAGAAGTAAAGACTGCGATAGGTTCGGTCGTTCCTTGATGTCAAGTATGTGATAGATTTTAATAATAATAAATAATAATAAAACACGGCGTTTTATTTGTTTACATTTAAAAACCATTAATTATAATTTTGTCTGACGAAGTCGCTTTATTATACGCGCATAGCAGCAAAAAACCGGTCAAGTGCGAGTCGAACTCGATTTACGTATCTTTTCTTTAATATCTTTTAAACTATGGATTTTAAAATAATAAAAAAAACATACTTGTATTTGTCATAACAAGCCTTTCGTTTGTTAGGTCACATGCCGTGCTGGATCGATCTAGTGTGCTAGTGTTAATAGCGTAAATTTAAAACCTTCATTTTTCCGTAACACACTCACTATTTAAAAACTGCACGTCTGTTGCACACGAAACCTGCACTAAAAGTGCTGGTTTTAGTGTGCGAAATCGTGTAGGTTGCACGTTCGTGCTGGATAAGTGTGCGTGGTTTTTTATCCTAAGTATTTAAAATTTTACTTACTAAATGTTGCATTGTTCTCAGCACCAGGACGGCAAAAAAAAACTGTAAGAAACAAAACAGGCTCTTAGTCACATGATATTCCCCAATTGTGGTTGTATTGAAAAATTGTTCAAAGTGAAAATAACTGTGTTCAGGCCCGGCAGGTCATGTCCGGCCCGAGTGGGTAGTTGATTAATTATTAGCGGGAACCCGGGGGGGGGGGGAGGGGTTGGACAATAAAAAATAAACTGCTACATTTGTTTTTGTTGTGATCTTTATTCGAAGCAAAGCAAAAACACTAGCACGTTTCGAATTTCGCGAAATAAACTCATTTATCAGTTTCTCCAGATCAAACTCGTCGGTCATATCCGAATAAATATGTAAGAGAGCGACATTGTTGAGACGATTTTGCAACATTGTTGATCTTAAATACGTTTTCAGTTGACGAAGGACAGAAAAACTTTGCTCATTTGAACAGGATGACCCTGGAATCGTGATTAGTAGACGAACAAAGCGCACGAACTCTGGAACGAGCCCTCTACCCCATTCGTATTTTTGAAATTTGTAAATGGACATAGTTAATGATATAATATGTTTTCCTACTCGGGATTTCTCGAGTGGGTCTTTTCCTACTCGAGATTTCTCGAGCGGATCAAGCTATCCACTCAACCCACTATACCTGCGGGGCCTGACTGTGTTACTAAATTAAAGTGTATAAATACAGTCGAACCTCTCAGTTATATCTCGAACTACTTGCAAAAAAAAAAATTATAATGAGCCTCACCCTCATAAGCTCACATAAGAAATTTAACTTTTTTTGGTTTTTAATATTATTCCCAAGTTGAATTTTTTTTATGTGAAACTAATTAATAATGTACTTAGCAACACGCTATCAACTTGTCTTTGTCAATTTCATGTAATTTAGGAGACAAACTAACTTCCCCTTTCGGGGACAATTCTACTTCCCCTCGATTTTTACTTTTTTCAAATAGTTACGTCGCTAAAGAAGGTAAACTTGAAAAAAATCGAGCTGCAGAATTTCCATACGAGTACATCAATAAAAAGTATTCTGTTATTTAAATTTCATTTAAAGTAAAATTCGCCTCATGGAAGTTCCACTTGGGGAAAATCAATTGTAATATATGCGCTTCTAACGGAATACAACAAAAAACAGAAAATAATCAGTAATTATAAAATAATGAGCAATTTATTTATACATCACAAGCATACAATTCACTAATATCGTTTTTGTCCTTAATCTAAATAAGGCAATAAATAATTATCTATAATAGATGTATTTAGATGCCAATCGAAATGCGACACTCCTGGAACTGTAACAAGCTTCAGTTTTCCTTGTTTATCCAACGTCTGGAGGCCAATTTTGTCGTATCTATATATCTCTCTTTGTCTCATATTTATCACAGTTTCGTTCACGTTGTAATATCCGAAATGACTGGAAAAAAAAACAAATTTCGTTAAATAACTATAAAACCATTGAACTCTGATACACGGACTATAAATGGCTTTTAGGGTTCCGTACTTCAAAAGGAAAAAACTGAACCCTTATAGGATCACTCTCGTGTCTGTCTGTCTATCCGTCTGTCAGATTATTTTCTCCGAATTTACTGAGCGAAAAAGTTGAAATTTGGTTAGATGAACCAATTACGGGCATATAGCGTATATATACGAATTCCAATCTTGCGCGTTTTTGGGAGCTAAATTAGAAAAAAAATCAAGTTCACCATATGGCGTATCAAATGAAAGGACTCGTTATGAGAAACACAACTATATTTTTTTATAATTTTAAAATGTATAGTTTAAAAGATATTAAATAAAATACAAGAAAATCGAGTATTCCCCTTCCGCCCTATAACACCGACACTATATCTAAAATTTTGAAAAAAAATACGGACTATAGAGTTTACAGGAAAACTAAATGAAAACCCTAAGTCTTAAAGTTCTCACGGAAAACTGAATGGTTCGGAGCCCTGTCCCCGCGAGTTCGACTCGCACTTGACCGGCTATTCTAGGAACTTTTCGGACGAATCGCTGCTTGGAACAATGAATATATACAAACCTAGATTGCCAAGGTGTAATAACACCATCGTCAGGTCCGCCAATTAGAATGATTTTGCGAAGTTTCAACAATCCCGATTTGAACGTATCGCTTCTGTTTGACATTATGGCATTATTTACGTACGGCAGAAATTTGCTATACTTGTAGTAAAGATCTTGTTCGTGTGGATCATTCCAGTAGTTGCCAACCGAAGTGTGTTGGCCAACATAAGAATAAAACAGTTCGAAGGCAGTCTTGCACACCAATCCCGGAAAAAATAAGTGCAGGAAAGCGGCTTCAAAAGAAATTTTTTGTTTAGTTCAGGTTGTATAAACGACCAATAACTAGCGTCATTAGTCATCCCTAGCGTTTCCGGCAGGGATGTAGTTGCACCACGACTATGTAAAGTCTATAGGTTCTCAAGGCAAGTCACAGGCAGACAAAAATTATTGACGATTTTAAATTACGTTTTTTTCATAAAATACGACGAGCATCTAACTTTTACAATATATTCTAGGTTGGGTGTTATAGCAGAGCTGGGACGAATCCTCTGAAAATGGATTCGATTCACTGATCCGATTCACCAAAAATGATTCGAATCATGGATACGAGACTCGGAGATCCTTTACGTTATTAAAGTATCATAAGTTGACTCGTATCACAGGATTCAAATACTTTTTTCGTATTACGAATCACTGACGACGTAATAGTCTTCCTTCAGAGCTGAAAACAGATTCATTCTTTAAGCTGAAGTCTCTTGCTTTGAGACAGAAGTACGGACCAAAAACTTAAAAATACGTGAATAAAATCAATTGAAAGAAGATGGTGTTAAAAATACATGTCACTAACGTCTGATTACATTAAATTAAATGACATTACAAAATATCCGTGACCGGAGGTGGGATTCGAACCACCTACAGTTTGATTCAAAGGACAGCACGTTTACTAATTATTACAACAAACTGTCCTCCAAAAATCATTGCAATTCAAACTACGACGCGTCCATAAACCTGTCCGTACTGTTTTTTTGTTTCGCGGATTTGTAATAAAATCAAAAATGAAACTCACTCCCGTACTGGCCGGCCTGTGGTGAGCTCAAAGATATAAAATTGTGCACGTTGTGTTCTGTGAAGGTTTCTAATACAACTCTAGCAATCAAACCACCCTGTGAATACCCTGCAAAAAACAAACAAGTAATAACTTCACGTTTAGTGACTCAACAGAGAGACTGTAGATTATTGAGACTTATTTAGCTTCAATCTCTCTCTCTCTCTCTCTTTCTCTCTCAGGTCATCAGCGTTTATTTATGATTAAAAAATCGGGAATATTTTTTTATATAAACCAGTCTCCAAAACTGAATAAAAATGGGTTCATTTGCACCACGCCAATTAGATAAACGGCCTCATTCCGACATCAACAAGCATTCCATTTTGAGACCTTGAATTTCGAGCTGAACGTATTGAGAAAACCGGAAATAGTAATTCTTTTTCACGTTTTCCATTCTATGCTGCGACCGACCCTATCGCGGAATACAAGCTTTTTACTTCTCTATACAAAGAAAAATAAATTCACACGCAATTTTGTTTCGGACATCTGGTGAATCAAAGAGATTTAGAGTGTTTGAAAACCCCCGGCCAATGAAACTTTTTTGTTTGTTATAATATTTAGTTTAATATAAATGAAACCATATGTGTTTTTCTCATCAAAAAAATGTGAGACCAATTAATACAAAAAAAAGTTCCATGGAATCTGTTCGTAGGGTTGGGTAACTCAGATCTGAACCGGTTCAGAGAGCCGACTCCGACAGAAGATCCGTGAGAGCCGACTCACTTTTTCTTGAGCCGACGGATCCGCATAACTCAGATGCATGTCAGCTCAAATGAGTCATGCATCACATGTAGGGTTGGGTAACTCAGATCTGAACCGGTTCAAAAAGAGCTCAGTCCGACAGAAGATCCGTGAGAGCCGACGGATCTGCATAACTCAGTGAAACACTTAACACACAGAAGCACATTTTACACTTACGTATCAGTTCTTTCTTTGATGCATGTCAGCTCAAATGAGTCATGCATCACATGTTTGGCTATACATTCTATACAGGTATACATTATACAATCAACAACTATACAATGTACACACTACGCACTATAGGCGGTACAATGATTACAGTGTCTCACTTAAGTCCCAACTATTTAAGGTATTGTATTGCATATTGTAATATGCTTCCTGTTTAAAAAATCACTAAATGTAAAAAAAATGAAAATAAGTGTTTTCTCATAAACGGTGCCTTTTAATTAAAAATAATTAATACCTTTTTCAAATCATTAAAATGTGAAAACAAAATACAAATAAGTCATTTAAATACTAAATACCAAATTCTATAAATTTCCATTTAAGAACAAAACTTGAGACACTTTTGAGGTTGACATTCGTGAACGCTTATCTGTAAATATTTATCTAGCCTTGGAAAATAGTCTTTCACAGGGAACCGATGTGGCTCTTTTTGAACCGGTTCAGTGAGCCGGCTCACATACAGGATCCAGATGCAAAGATGCAGATCATTAAAAAGACCCGTTTTTCTCATCTCTATCTGTTCGTAGTTTTCCCGCAACGTCTACCGTTCGGGATTGAATAGTGGATCAACTTATCCAATAATAGTGACGTGGTATAGTGAACGCATTTTTAAATTGATTACATGTGGGTCTGTGAACTGGTCGAATAATAAAATATATAGAATACTGATAAATAGAAAAAATAGGCAATACTTTGTAAGTTAAACGGTTTTATTGTACGATCGATAATATTCTAAAAGCTAGAAAATAATATGAGGCTTTGATCATAGATTACAGATGGTAGGGCGCATTTTGTAATATTAAGGTCGAAGAAGACAGTCGACAGTTAGATATGATTTAATTAAGCTCCAACAAAAGAACATTTTCTATTAATGCGTCCCAGAATTTTATTTTTGTCTGCGATAATTATTGTCTTTTAGTATACGTTTTCTTTTCTATTTTACTATTGTTTTTAATGCGGTTTAAGAAAAGTGCGATTTGCCCCCACAGGAAATCCAAGCCGGTCAGCTAGTTACCATGATGTTGTACTGTCGTAGGTACACAATCATATAACGAGTTGTGAGTGAAAAAGCGGTAGCAAGATTAAAAACCAACAAATATACGGAACGTGAAATTAAATAGAAAGCTTCAAATAATACGTAGAAAGGTCGAGTAGGGGACTGCTTGACGAAGGGGGACTGTCGAAAGAAACCAGCTTGTTTTCAATGTATAGAATTAATCATACCTATGTAGTGTACGCCTTCTGGATGAGCCTTAGAAATGTTGATCAAGTCATTTCCTAGTTCATTGACTTGTCTCCACATTGGCTCTAAACTATTCCAGCCTTTAAATTTATCCGTATTATAAATTATGGTTCCGGGATGCACCTGAAACGAAATTTGCACGTGTTAATTTCAATTTTCATTCATAAGTTCCCTGAAACAACAAATGATTCAAAACGTAACTTCATTTATGCGACTGGCAATTGGTATCATACTATGACTTCCAGTTAAAACACCATGCAAAAGCACTACAGGTTTGTAACTCAAACACTGATTAATTAAAAAATAAATAACTAACATAAACACCGACAAATAAGACATTTTTTATTTACAAATTGACAACAGCACTTGCTCTACACCATAATAATGACATTTACAATGGCTTTTTAAAATAAGTACAGCGCAGGCGCGTGTTATTGTAACTTTACTTCAACCTGAACTCAATCTGAACTATTTTTTATTAAGACTCTAAAAGACCATTAATATATTCCTTTAAATACTAAATCCACTTATACTTATTCAATGGATGTGAAGACATTAAATTTAAGATTGTAAAACCAGCATTTTAGCTTTCATTTACGTTTGAAGAAAGTACAGTTGAGAGAAATTTTACTATACAATGTTTGTCTTGTCATTTATTTGTTCACAGGTCAAGGTTCAGAATATTTAAAAATACAATAATAACGATTTTTTTTATTTAAACCGCTTTGTATTCCAATTGCTTATCATTCTAATGATATAAAGGACAGTTTTTGTATAATATGTATCCACAGATAATAAAAATATCACAAATTTAAAAAAAAATGGAAAATGTTGAAGAAAGGTTAACGGTGCGGTAAGACAGGAACCTGGAAATCTCGTTTTATATGGGCCAATAGTCATTTTTTTATATGTTTCTCGGAAGTTCTTAATAACAACAACAACTTTTCTTTGAAATAAATGGTAAAATTTTGATAGATAGATATGGTAATTTATTTTATTCACAGATTAAAAAAAAACAGATTATCAGTTCGTCATGTCTATATCTCAGCCATAATTTTTCGAGGAGCTAACCGATTTTAAAAATTTCGACACCGTTTTGTTCGGAATGTTTACAAGGCTAAAGTACTTATGGTGTACTGTGGTTGCAAAATGCATTTTAATACTGTTTTTATTAGCTGTGATTAAGCATTAAGCTTTATCAAATTGAATCAAACAACGTGATATTCGTCAATATTTCTTTACAGCGCGTCAAGAGATTTCGAATTACGTGAAAGCAAATTAACATTTTTAAGTTGATTCTTTTGTTAAAAATGCCGCCAAGAATTTTATTGAAATCTAATTTTTTCTGTACAAAAATGTGTGTAAAATTTATGCTGATTTTCTCGTCTTTATCTGATTTTAAATCGTTTTAGATCAAATAAACCGTGAAAATTTGGTTAAAAGTAATATGGGAAGAATGAGACATATTTCTAGTTTATTTTGTAAGCATTACCATCAAAGATTGAATAAAAGTTTTCAAAGGAATTAGAGATTTCAGAAACGTAAATGCATTTTACATGCATACATACGCGCATCCAACGTAAAAAAGGGGACATGTTGAACAGCTGACAGTCACTTTTATTTATAAAACATATATTTCGTCTCTATTATTTAGATGTTAATGATACGTAAGATTAGAAAAAAATCTGTATCCGAAAATCGACACGAGTGATTTTGTCTCATGGCCACATAAATATAAAGACGGCATAAAAAAGTAAAATAAGCGTGCAACAAATGTGTTACTCAATTTTTTTTGTAGGTGAAAATTTGGTAGCAAAACAATTCGGCTTGCGGAAGTTTGATAAACAGTCAGACTTCGTCATGCAAAAAGAATTGTTACAAAACTAATGCTGGCGCTCTTGTTGTATTTGTTATTGAATAAGACATACAAAATATGTAATAATTTAAAACTTATATTCGGCATATAAACATTAAGAGCACTGTGGTTGGAACAATAAAATAAAAGAATAGTTACTTATTACCACAACATATTTATTCAGTGGATGTACATTTCGAGAGCTAAGCTCCGATCTTCAGCAAAACACTAAACTGAGTGTTTTGCTGAAGAATAAAAAACTTTTCGAATGATATAAATCAGATAAAATTAAATAGTTGTAAGGAATTAAGGTGCTTATAAATGTGTGTTACTCGGAAATAATTCAATTTTTATAGTTTTATATTTATGTAAAAAAATAATTAGAAAATGTACAATATTCCGTCGACAGGATTTTGCACCAATACCGATGTTCTTATTATTATTAAATTGAAAACTTTAATAGCCCCGAACCCAGGTTATAGTAATAGTAGGTACAATAAGCAAAGCAGTAAAAATGGTAAAATTTCCGGCCCGAGTTAAAGTGAAATCATTTTCTATTTTTCGAGTAATTTACAACAAACGTCTAAGAACACGGACTTTTAAGGGGTGAAAATTGCAATTTTCAGTTGGCAATAACTCGAAAAAAATGCATTTTCTTTTCTTAGAAGTCGATTGACTATCTGATTATGCAGTTATTTTTTTTTTTTTTTGCGACAACCACTGAGAAAGGGTGGCAACCGCCCCTAACCGTAAAGCAGGAAAAATGATAATATAAATGTTACGAACATATTTTCGAAGCTTGTTGAAGACGAAAATATGGAAATCCATTCACTTTAACTCGAACTGGAATTTAAAAGCTTCACTTATTACTGTATTATAATATAGAATCGTGTTTTTAATATAAAAAATATTGAATCTTGATCATTTCAAATCTGGCGTGCTGGAACCCAAGTAACAGCTTAGATCACGAATTGTTGATTCAACAATTTTAGCTTTGATTGTTGGCATTTTCAGTCTTTTGTGTGCCTCGTACCTATGACAGCCACCGAAGCTATAATAATAGTCGCCTCCCTCTCTTCCTTTGATCCACAAAATATCAATTGGAGGGACCAAATTAACGGTGTCGGCATTCTTTAATGTTTCCATTAAAGATATTACTTTATTTTCGTCCAATTCTGATTTGATTGGCCTTATTAGTATGTTCATCGGTACGTCATGAATTTCTGAAATTTGTCCAGAGTGGATACTGTGCGCGCTCATTGTTGTTATTTATTGTATTTATCGTAAACGAAAAATGCTGACTAATTATTTAACCTGTTTGAAAAAAGCAATTATATTTGTCAGGGTTCAGGTTGTTTGATGTGCAACAATCAAAGGGACAAATGAACATTAATAGTCGTCTGTTACTGATTCTAATATTTTATACAATAAAAAAAAAAAATACGTACTGTATACCTTTGTAAAATCACTTTTAATTATTTATTTACCAATTACAAAAAGCCAATGGAGCTAATGAATAAAATGGAAAGTAATTGAATTCATTGTCAACAACATTCGTTGACGTTTTATATTTCATGGGTGCTTTCCATTTACCTTTTGGGGTACTTATAGAAATTTTGATAACTTAACATTTTGGGACTTTCGACTCTGTTCTCTTATCTGTGCTTCGTGGATTATAAATATCCACTATCCGCCCCGACGGCGGAGATCAGTGTTTTGAACCCGCATCCACAATGCATCCCTATTGTAGGGATCGGTAGTTTCAACTCACAACTCACAATACACTTACAATTAGATCTATAGTCGAGGGCAGCGCAATTTGTAATCCTCTATGGTCTGAGTTCAATCTCTTTTCCCGCCAATAACATTCCTTTGACGGAACTGTCAGTGTCGGTGAACATAGCTCCTGTATTTGTTTATAAGTTTTGATTTTAACTTTGTGATGTCAGAACATGCAGCCTTACTTCAAACTTACAATCAGGAATTTGTAAAATGTGTGTCTTATTTTTTTTTTATTACAGCTAACCTAAAACATGGTGTACTAAATCGAAAAGATGTCTTTGATATGGGATTACTACTTTCAATATTTTTGTGTAATTATGTTAGGTCTGGAAAGTTTAAAACGAAAACGCGATGGACTCAAAGAAATTGTCGAGAGAGCTCGGCTAGAAAAACAAAAAATTGAAAAAGAGATGGAAACTTTAAACGCAAAATTAATAGAAATCGACAAGTCGTTAACGCATCACGCAAAAATGTGCGAGCATTATGAGAATAAGATTAAAGAATCAGAGGAAGGATATTTTAAGGTAGTGATGGGTTGTTATTTTTGAACCTGTTACTTTGTACCTGTTATTCATTTGTAACAGATACAATCTGTTATTTGATTTAAAAAGTAACAGGTACTTTAAGTAACAGGTACTCTACGCTGCTTCACTTTTTTGCAACAAAACAGTTAACAAATGAATAATTGAATAACCAACTACAAAGTAACAGGTTTAATCCGAATACGTAGTTTCTAGTGTTACAAAAAACTAGTAATAGAGTGGTATGGTAATAAAATATAATTAAACAATAGGTAGAGTAAGCTATGTATTTTCATTAATTACAGTTACACATAATATATATCTAATGTTCAAAACATTATTTTAATAAAAAAAATCCAATACTTTAAAATGAATACGTACCTAACTTAAATATAATTATTGTAACAATAAAAAAGGGAGTGTCTGCAATCTGCTGACATTCTCATAAAAAAAACCGGGCAAGTGCGAGTTAGGCTCGCGCGGCGAGGGTTCCGTACCATCAAATATATGAGTCTCGATTCACGATTGTCGACGCGGAAGTACATCTCGATTGTCGAAATTGTGTGATTAGAATTATTAGGGATGTGGAGGGAAGGGCGATATTTTTATTGTATTAAGGTATTCAATAATCAGCATTGTTCCTTTTTCTTATTAAAACTAAAGTACCTATATACCAAACTGCGTAGTGCGTATTGTGCTAAAGCAGCAAAGTAACAGTTACTTTTGTACCTGTTATTATAAACTGATATTTAAAAGTAACAGGAACAGGTCGTACCTGTTACTTGAAAATAACAGGTTTTCCCATCTCTATTTTAAGGTAAAATTTAATATAGCTTGTGGTGTTTTAGGTCGGATTTTTATTCAATCTAGTCATTTCTATTTTCAGATCGTGGAAAGCTCTCAAATACTCTTAAATTTAATGAAACAGGAAACACGAGATGAACATTAAATGACCATGATAAACTTTAGAAAATTGCTACTATAATATATTTTCTATTTTATTGCATTTTAACAGTAAGTGTGTAATTTTTTTTCATAAGTAGGTACATAAAACGTAACAAACATAATTTAAAGATTTTGTACATATATAATTTTCAAAATAATTTTGTATTTGATATTTCTTCAATAGCTTAACTATTATATTATTAAAATTCTAAGCTGCATTTAAATTTTTTGGTAATCTAGTTTGGCACTAATTCAATGATAGCAATAGCCGACAAACATTCATGTTTTCAAAAACACATCATATAAGCTGCTCTGCAATTAGAAAAGATATGAACTTCTAATTAGAAAATTTGGTTTTAAAAGCATTCATGTGGACTATTCACTATACTTTAACGCATAACAATATTCACCATTCGGTTTTATTAATAATTCTACAGAGAAGGCACTAATCCACGAAGTAGGAAAGTGGCAATTTTGATTGTTACAAATATATCTTACACGAATTTCCTATTTGTTTAAAAAAATAATAGACATCAGACATTCAAGGGAAAGAAGCAAAGAAAAAAGGCCTGGATTTAGACTTATTTAACTTCAATTTAAGTAATAATAATAATACAGAATGAGTTGTATAAATTTTGTCTCTAAATTTAGTGCCATAAATTCACTAACTGATTCCCGGTTAAAAAATAAAAAAATGTCGATTTTTCGTTACACGTGTTTGAACTAAAATCAAATGTAGAAAAATCGATAAGCCACAAATAACACAAGTGATGTCGTCAAACGCATAATTACATTTTTTGGTAACAGGTTATTCTGTTGCATGTGATCTAATAAAATTCAGTCAGAAGTCAGGAAAGACACTATAATTTCTAAGCATTGCCAGCACTTCTTTGTTCGTTCCAAATTCTTAATAGTTCGTTGGGTTCTCCGTAGCCATGAGATGCAATTACAAAATGATAGTTGAAAATACTGTAGTCTTTTTTATAAAAATGAAATTCTTCGCAATGGTAGGGTTCAATGTCAGACTTGAAAGCGAGCAAGCCTAGATAGACGTCGTCGAACCTGAAATGTTTTGTATAGAAGCTCGCGTAGTACATGTCGAGCAAAGCTTCTCGCGACAAAACAAACGCACCTCCGGTTACGTAAGGCGGCCACATATCGTACGGATATTCGTCGAGAGTAACGTACCACTTGCTGGATTTGTGCCGGTGCGGCGAAGACACAAACACGTAGCCGGAAAACAAACGAACGTCGTCCGGTAATTCAAAATCAAACACTTGTCTTTTCGATCTAGCGGCGATTGTCGTCGAGTTTTCGTAGACTGTCGTACGATTCGCAATCACATCGCTCGTTCGCTTGTCTCTGTCTACAGTTTTTTCTACCTTTAAATTAGAATTGGCGGCTACTGTTTTTGTATTTTTATTCAATGAAACTGACTTCGGTACGTTTGTGTTGACGCTTTGTACATATCGACGCGTTCTTTTGCAATTATTTCTTTTCTTATCGTTATTTGTTTGTCTTTTGCTTCGGTCACTGCGCTGCAGAGCGTGAACGGGTTCTAATAAATAATCTGGGTAATTGGTGGGGTTCCTTATAAATCTAAGAACGTTCTTTGTCGAAACGTACATGTCGTCGTCGGCAAATAAATAAAATTTTGAAAAAGGGCAATAATTGTGCGCCCACTTAAAAGCCATCATCGTCTTGATCGTGTTGTTGAAATACACATCGTGGAAATCTGCCTGGACAATGTCTTTGTATTTCTGATACTCTTTCGTAATCCGTTCCTGCAGTGCACTGTCGGGCCGCGTGCCGAGAATAAACACGGTTTTTATAAGGACGTCGGAGAACCTCCTCTCGTATCCCCACGAATTTCTTATGGCTTTTCTTTTTTCGAAATTGTCTGCCGCCGACTTGACGATATACACCAATCGCGGGTTCACAAAATTTGACCTGACGTCTTTGCACTTTCTTTCGCAGTGCGACACAAAAGAGTAATTATAAAAATTTATTGGGTTTAGGTCGGGCTTTGAATGGTGGCGTAACTGCTGAATTAACGGCTTCAAGTCGCCGTCGTAAGGATAATGAAAATCGCTCTGGAAGTCCTTTTCATACAGGTGCGTGAACACGCCTAAATATTCCAACACAAAGAAAAGCAACACAACTCCGCACGCGAATCTCAATCTAAATTTTTTCACTGTTCTTGGAAGCATTTTTTTCGTTCGTATTATATTGAGTTTACAAGTAAACTGAAACCGGCTATTATAACCTCACTTTGTGACGCTTTGACTACGCGCGCCATTGCCTCTGTGTATTTTCTTTATTTTTTTCTATTGCGTTGAAACTGACACACTGCATTGCAGTAATTATTTCATTACCTATTTAAAAAAATAAACATATCAATAATTAATCTCGTTAGTATGGTTACCTATTGATTTGTCAGATGATCTGTCAACTGTACGCAGTAATTTTAATTAAAACAAAGAACGACTTATAACGTACAACATTAGTATGAGAAGGAAAGAGAAAACGTCATTTGCCTTCGAATTGGTCCTTGTACACTGCTGCCCTCGTTTCTTGCGCTGTCGAAACTTTGTACCAAATGGGTTCATTAACTGAAGTTTCTATTATTTTCTAGTTAAATATTTTGTGTTAAAATTAGTTATTTTGTTTAGAATTTTGCCGTCGTATATATGATTTATATATGCGTATTGCTAAGTGCTTTCGTTTCTGTTAGAATGACTACATAAAGTGTGTTATGTGATAATTTTTCAGCCATGTTTTTACAAGTTAAATGTGTGTAATTTGTCCCCAATAATATTTTTAACAGTAAAACAGTGATTTGTTAAAATATAGCGTTATATTGAAGGTGTTTTAAGTGCTGCGTATTAAAAGAATGGATTCATCTGATAGAGGTGAGCTAATTATCGATTTTAATTTAGTAATTCGATGTTTATTGTTTGACACATATAGAAAGGGCAATGGCAGTGTCAGGGTCGCTAAAATTAGTTCAGTGACCGCATTTCGTATTGTTTTCAATCCAATATGTTTCTGTTTTTATTTAAAGAAACTGCTGATTAGTGCCCTCGATATTTCCGCGGTTGATATTGATATTTGCGTCGAAAATATTAAAAAAAGAACGTGAATTGTTCTGCATTGATAACCAAACACAATGCACACAAATTTCTTTTGATAAATGTGTAGGCGCGAAATAGATAAATGATATCAGGAAATAATGCGCTGTTACAGTTTAATAACAAAGTTTATTAATGTTATGTGTAAATTTGCAGCAGCTAATTAATGTCACTTAAAAAAAAAAACTTCATTTATTCGAGCACTGCATTTCGCAGAGAACAGATTTCGTTACAAAATAAACGCAGTGTCGGTCGGCAGGTGGCAACACAAGCTTTGAATGTAGGTAATAAATATAAATTACAAATCCAGAATACGTATCGTATTCGTCATTTTTTGTTTGTAGAAGTTACAGTACCTATTTGAGCGTTTACAAGTATTTGTTTTAAATTTAAATGTATCTGGTCTCCCTGTAATAAAATAATAATGTTTGCGAATTCAATTAGGAATATTATGGGAATCGTTGGTTCGCTGAACCCCCAGGCTATTTCTAAAATCATTAACTAAAAAAAAGAAAAAATACGCTGATAATTAGGGATGTAACGATACATAATTTTGCCGATACGATACCGATAATTGTAGGAAATAATCGGCGATACCGATACCGATGGCTTAGTCGAAAATAAAGCAAATAAATAATAATGTATGTACCTCGGGCGTTTGTACGTCTTTATTGTGCTTGAAACTTACCTATATTTAACAGAGACTCATCCTATGAGAAAGTAATAAACCGATTAATAAAGTCAGTAATTAAAGTTTACTTTTGGCAGATTTTTATTAGGAAACAAAAATTTTTTCAAATGATTTGCAGATAATCTGCTGTGTTACCATGTCGCTTACTTAACATGCGGCAATATAACGCGCGTGTGGCGTCGTTTCGCGCGCTTTTCAAACTGTTTGATATCGGTTGGGTATAATCGGCGATGCCGATATATCGGCCTACCGATTAAATCGGCCGATATATCGGTATCGGCATCGGAATCGTTACATCCCTACTGATATAATTCAGGTGTTGAGTGTCAATAATCTATAGTCAATCTATCTCGCTGAAATTTTACATGCAGCTTTAAGTGAGTTAAAATTTTGCACACATGTGAAGTTCCGCTGACAATACAATATTTATAGTAACTAAGTAGTGATTGCGAGGAGTTTATGTTCTCTAACATAAGTGGGTCACCCATAATTATGTACATTTCTCTATATGTACCTACAGTGACTGGATTGAAACTTATATCAACCTTGAGATGTGTCAGAGCGTAGCTATACATCCAACCACTCCCAAAGGATTTGTCTGCCGTCAGTTTAACGTTTCTTTTCACACGAATAGTAAAATATCAACACGGTTTCAAATATTATTCTATACAGTAAATTACGAGAAACGATTCTTCAAGGATGGCCGACATCTCCGAAAATTGTAATTGCAGTTAATTATCCGTATCCTGAAATTATAATTTCGGAAATTCCAAGAAAATGTTAACAGCAATAAATAATTCGTGAGATCTTACGAGCATAGAGCGATTAGTAGCCGTCAGGAAGGTATAGCGCATCCGTTATTGGTCAGTTCCGCGGATTCTTTGGAAAAATACAAACCCTCTATAGTTTGAACACTGGCAAAGAAAGCACGTCGGCATTGTCAATTATTTATTATTTGAAATCAACTTAAGTATTTTGCACACACAAATATGAACTGTTCACAGCCTGGTGTCGTCATCCCTGCACCTCTCGCTGCTGTGACGATATTTATGTTGAAATAATACATTTTATTTACGAAAAGGTCCGACTGTCTCGGTCACGGCTAGTTCGGCACTCATCATATTATTATGGATGCAGTTGGAGTTGCGTCGTCGGGGCTTCGAGCCAGTAAATAATAAATATTGTCGAGTTGACGCCGCCGACTGGGGGGGACTTCACAATATACTTTTAATAATAATAACACGCTCACGGTCGAGAAGCTTGCTTGTTTGGTGCTCACAGTTGTAGGTCAAGGCTAGGTTATTGTTGTGTTGTGCACCATTATTGCACATGCATTGTGTATACCTATACGTGTTGTATGCGCGATGCAATGCATTTCGATGACAGAGGAAAGGTGCCCGACTATGTCCCTTCGTGACAACTTACGCGTGAGAGTAGGTTTCCACGTCTGCAGGACATGATAAAACGAAATACGGGAATCGACTGAACGCTGAATCAGAATTAAGGCTGAAATTGAGCAAAATTGCTCTTAGAGTCGACTCGATTTGCGCCATTGTGTTAATAACGAGCGATTAGTAGCTCTACGCACATCACAAGAATCCTAGGAAAAATAGAGCAAATAGGTACGCAGTGATCTTATTTTTGAGTCACTTGGTAAGGCGCGGCGGCGGTGCTGCGCTTTTTCTTTGTGGTCGACAGCGACAGGCGCTGAATTATTGCTGCTATAAATTGTGAAATTTTCTAAGAAAGTCGGTTGTTTTACTAAAAAAAGTTACAAAACAACTTGCTATATTTATTTTATAATATGTTCAGAAATAAGTTAGAAATAGTGACTGCGTTTAATTAAAGCCAGATCGCCGTTGAAACGAATGAGTAACTTATTAGTGTACTTGCCATATTATAAATATCATTGGCGTCGGTCGGATGGCGGGACTTAGAGATCGCACTAAACATTTCGACACCATTTTCGAAAATGTGTACGCGCAATAACTCTGTAATTTTAGAATCGTTTCAAATTTGAAATTTAATCCTTTAGTAAAGACTAAACCTTGCTGCTAAAATATGGACCCAACAGGACAGGACTTACAAATTTTATAAAAGCACTAGTTCGCGGATATGAATTTGCTTACTGAAGCTTGTATTTAATTCGTTGTAGACGGTAGGTTGATAATAATATTGCAATTAAGAAAAAAAAATATTTTAAGGGGTGTGTTAAGGGATTTTTTCTACAAACAAACTAAAGTTAACAAAGCCACACGGCCTGTATTAGCAAATGCAGTGTATTGTCGGCGGAGTTTTAGCGTTGAGACCCGAGTTTTTTTTTTTTTTTGATCTTTGGTTATTTTGTGGCACAGCCATTCTCTTTTTTCGAGCGACACTTGTTTGTTGCGTAATCCATTCTCTAAGTCATTGGTATCGACCATAGACTATATAGGGACACACAATACTAAAGAGAACGGGGGGCGGAATTGTCGTCTCCGACTTAATGTGTTAGTGGATCACCTTGAAAATCGCTTCTTTTCTTTATATATTATATGGTATATTGCGAGTTCGTGTTAATAATATATTGTAACGCACATTTTGCTATATCATATTAATGTACCTCTACGCGAAGTATATTATGCTAAAAATAATGTATAATCCGATCGCAGTTCAAATTGTTTAGTCTTCAAACTAGTCTCTTTGGGCTGCCAACGCGATTTTCATTTCGCAACTGCTGTAACCTCTTTCAAAGACTCTGTGACGGACCGTCGGATGGCGGGAACACTTTCGAAACGGTGGCCGTTCACACTTTTCTTGAGCTTTTTGGGAGTAGGAAAAAGTATGCCGACCTCAAATCGGGGCCGTACGGTGGCTGCGGCAAGGTTACATCCCCTGTCCGGGCCAGGTGGGCGCTCACAACGATAGCTCCTTTTTTGACGTTTTTTGCCGCGTGATTCTGAGTGTGTCAGAACTCGGACGCGAAAGCCGCCCGGTGCGTGGCCCGTCTCGATTACTTTACGGAGAAACCCTGTATATAGAACCGCTATCTTCAAAGTCGTTTTATCTAATTGTAAGTGCGGAAACGTTTGTGCTGTACTGGTCTGTGGCGGATAGGTGTGCGCGATCTTTTACACACTGTACAGAGATATCGGTGATATTTAACTTTTAATGGAAGTAAATATTAACCTATTATATTGATCCATGAATCAGTTTCTGACTTGAAATTGCATATAAGGTACGTCTGCGGAAAAACCTGTAGAATTCAGTGATGTTTAAAAAACTTGATAGTACTGCACAAACGCTACCTTCTAGTGCTTGCATTATTTTTTAAATATAAGGATGGAATTGCTTTGGATGAGAATTAGACTTCTGCCAGAGCGAAATAAGCTGAACATGTAGGGCGCACCTCCCTGAGCGTGCGACGATTCCTACGGTTCATCTAAATTTATATAATAGATAATGCTAATGCGCTTAACGTACGTTTGTCGATATTGTGCAGTCATGACAGACGCAATTCGCACCATTACCATTTTCCATTTGCAACACTTCCCATCAGTTTTCTGCATTCTTAAACTTCAACTTAAGCGAGTAAAAGAGTCTGAAAATCGATTTCTTTTCTGATACTACAACTTATAAGAAATATTGTCAGAAATTTTGAACTCATTAGGAGCAAAACGTTTCGAGTTACAGTCTTTTCTTCTCTATTTTATTCATGTATCAAACTTCAATCGCGTTTTTCTCAAAACTTTTTTTTAAGTCGCTAGTCAAAATTTCTCGAAAACCATTGGGCCGATTTCGTCTAAACTTTGCACACTTCTTTTATATACTAAATACTCTGTTGTGAACGAAGGATTTTTTTTTTCAATTATAATTTATTTTTTAAATAAACACTAAGAGCAATTTTTGGCAAAAATCAGTGTTTTTTTATTGGACCTTTACCAAAAATTCGAAAATGAATATTTTGTTAATTCCTTCGTTTAAATCCAAGATAAACGTATGTACTAAAGAAATCTTTTTGTTTTTTTAATTTAAAATGAAGCAATCATGATTTATCCTGACTACCGCATGGAAACTTTTTTTTGAGATGACTCTGTTCTGACCAGTAAGACTGGCTTATTTTTCAATATTTTTTGATGAAAAGTTAACAAAATATTCTTAGAATGATGCTTAATAATGTAACAAATTTTTAGGTTTCGCTTCCTTCGGCAGTCCTCAATTACTGCTTAATTATTTTTATTAAAAAAGGTATTGTGGCTTGTAGGGTTAAATGGTCGGCTAAATATTTATCTATTTTTGGACTCGGCAATCCTGGACACTCACACATCGCAGATTTGTATTCGATATTGTGCGTGGAAGAAGTATTCGGTGCTAGGTATAGGAGAATCTGACGCGACGGTCGATCGTTCGGTTGCTCTGAAACTGTGTCTCCTGAAGATCCGCGTCAAGGTCAGTGTTGTCGATGCAGTCCAACTGTCTTTTTGGCAATTCTTCTACCTGTACCCGCGTATGCGAGAGATATCACGTGACGTGATCGTGATTGGCAGTCAACGGGTTTAATTAGGATCGCGCAGTGCGACGCAGGATGCAATCGGCGGCCGCCAGTTGGCGAGACGCGGTGAAACTGTGCACAGTCGTTATAAAGCTGCCGCGGTGCCGTAGAGCGAAACGCCAATATTTGCTGTTTGCCGGTCGCTCAAGCTAAGCACGTGTGCTGTGTTGTTCTTTCAGTAGAGTCAGTCCCTGCCTCGCGACGCGACGGTCGCCTGTGTCCTCCTCCTCCTCCTCCTCCACCGACCGAAACGAGCGCGCGCGCACACCTAGAACGAGACTACGTCGCGACGTCTACAAAAGCTTTGTGTTCGACACACGACGCTTGTGGCTTTTTTATTGTTGCGTTGTGTTTGTGATTTTTGGCCGTCTGACTTGAGATTTGTGGTGTCAGTTTATAAGTGGCGCTGATGTGATCGCGAATCGCTGTGAACTTGAAATTTGTCGCCAAGTGTGTTGTCAAGGTTTTGCGATCAACTGTGCGCTTTTTAAACCAAGCTGAACTTCAAATTGTAAACATGTGCTCGGCTAGAATTTGCTTTTCTATCAAAACGACAAATTAGAAATACGCCGCTGCAGATCTCTCGAAGCAATATTAATTTCTTAATGTCTCTAAAAATTATATATATATATATATATATATATATATATATATATATATATATATATATATATATATATATATATACACAATCGTATCGTGAAAAAACACGTCGAGTATATTTAAATCACAGTTCAGATGCACTGTAATCACGAAGAGCTTTCGAATTTCATTTAAATACAATTTATTTTGTGTCAATTTATTGAATCAGAATTAATAATGTTAATTCCATAATGCTAGTTTTTTTTTAAATCAGAATTTAATTTACATAAAATGTGGTTTAAGAAATGTTATCTCGGGGCAAAAATAAGATAATTATCGAAACGTTAAAATTTTGATTCTATTGCAAGGATGAGCATAATTATTTCATTAAGGTGACTTGATCCTTCAGATCGTAAAATACGCTCTCGGGAAATTTCGGACTGTGGTCGCAAAATTCATTTTATTATTGTTATTGTTAGCTGCGATTAATCTTCACTGAATTTGGCTTGTGCTGAAAAATTTCAACAACACATATTTTTGTCCTAAAAATTGAAAGTACAGACTGATGTTCCGTTATTAATATTTTGTATGTAAATTCAAGAGCCGAGATTCGATTGATATTTTATTTAAAATTGATGGGAATGCTTGGGCGCCTTTTTGGCATCCAACCTTGTCCGTGATTGCATGAGTGTTTACATAATTCTTGCCACTGCGTCAGGGGTGTCAAACACATTCGAACCAACAGACACCTTTTCATTGCTACGTCAAAAAATGCTTTTTAACCGACATCGAATTGTAGATTATGTAGTTAGTGCGCGTAATAATGACTAAAACTTTACGAATGCTACAATATTGCAAAAACAAGCGCCCAATCAGTATTAACAGTCACATGAATCATGTAATATCATCGCGCGTGAATTTTCAAAATTTTTAACAGTTCAATTTCGGGCAAGTTCACTTCCAAAATTGTAGACTGCGTTCAAGTCTCATGCTGATGTTAGACTATAATAATATTTACTGTGGAAATAGACATTGCGACGATACATTTATCTTACTTTATACACCACTTTACAGCACGAGTGTTATATAAGTGTGCAATTTCACGACCGCCATACAGACATGAAAATCATTCCGTAAAACTTATACCCAGTTAGAAAAAGTCGTCGGTTAATAAGCCACGGCTATAGGAAAGTGTTGTTACGCAAAAGAAAAAAGAAATAATTAAATTTTTTGTTACTGTTTTTTGTCACGGAGCCGCCAAGTTTGACAAACCCTGCTCTACATTTCAATGTTGATTTATCGTCAGATTTGAAATCGTGACATCGTGATTATTTTTTCGAGTGGTTTGTATTATAGTTGAAGATTTTATCGTTTCACGTTCCGTAGCACGAAATATTGGAATTTCTTGGTCGCACGTGAAGAATTGTTGACATTTTAAATTCACATCACGATGTGCTTGCCTGCGTAAAACTAGACGATTTTGTTTATATTATGTAGAACAATTGTCTTTGGTGATCAATTCATCTAGATTCTAGAAGATCGCGATTTATAATCTGTAGTGAATTCAAGTAGAATTCGGGACACCGCAAATTCCAGACGCCAACTAGTCGAAATTATGCTTTAGAAGGCTGCTCAAAAGAGCATAGTTTAAAATTTAACGTCTTCAGACATGCGAGGGTTTGCAACTATAATTTGAAAATTAAAAAAGTTTTTAATAATATTTTTGTTTAAATTTAAAAACAAAAAAATGAAACGGTCTATCTTGAAAAAATAACTTCAGTAGGGAAATTTAATACATTTTTTAAAGTCTTTTATACTATATAATTATAGGGTACCTACTCTGTCTACGGTGTAACATTTTTTGAAAAATAAACTCAAACTTATAGTAAATTCGCTCCTGAATACATTTATAGAAGTCAATAATAATAAAAAAAAACTTTGTTGGCATCCCTTCGTATTTTCGTTATTGGATGCTAATTGGTTATTAAAGCAGACTTGTTTTCATTATTTAAACTTATATTGTTAAATATGTAAAAATAATGACTCTTGCAAACGTTGTAATATATTTATTTTATAATTATAAATATTACATTGTATTTGAAGTGTTAATGGCCAATTAAAAGTAATTAATTGTATTTACCTCAATGTTGTTTTTAGTCCAGTTGACAGGAAAAATTAAATTTTTAAATTGAACTTCAATATACGTCTTGTTAAATGCTATAGGTTTATACCCCCCACCCCCCTACTTAAAATAGCTCTTGTTCATGTCTGTATACATCGGTACTAAAATGACCCGTTTCGCACTAGTGCGTAAAGTGAAGTGAAACAAAAGAAATGCGATTATACCAATCCACGATAGTGACTTCTGACTGTTAGTAATTGCCTTTTAAATCCACATGAGAAACCGAGACGGCAAAGTATAGGCGTTGTCTTCCTTTAAACAATGCAAAGCTCAACTTATTATTTTTATCAAAACACTGAAATAAATTACCAGAACTAAAGCCCGGAAATTCAAGACGCCGAAATGAGAATTTCCGAATAAATTAATATTTTGTTCCCGGTGACCTGCGGTAGAGTCACTAACCAAAAAATTGCATAAATTATTTCAAAGTTAAAAACCATACGGTCATACCTGGGCTATTATAAATACAATTCCTTTATTGCTTAGCTGAATCATTTAGCGATAATTGTATTGCAGACACAATTACGTGATGATATAACAAATATTAATTATTATGAATCAAGTGAGAAAGCATTTTTGCCAATGGGTCTTTCGAAATTGACGCGGCTTACCTAAAACGGTGCGACTATTGATAGGAAAACAATTTCTAGTCCGTTAAACAAGAAAGAAACAAGTTTCAATATCCAGTATTTAACAAAATATTTATTTTTACTTTGTTTATTTCTATAGCAACGATAATAAACTAAAATGGAATCAGTGCACTGATGTTTCTAATAATATTAATTATTGTCCCGGTGTAATTTTTGTCTGTGATAATTTTCTTTTTACGCTGAAAGAAAAAAAGAGTGAACAAAATGTTGAAGAAAGAAAAGCCAATGATGTCTGTGACGGCGATCATTCAAGGTGCGCAGGCGCAACACTGGAGCCGCGGATTTTCCGGTATACGATTTTTTCTCATTAACTACATATATTATTCTGAAATATATAGGGTATTGCGTAACAAGTGTGAGAAAGTGCTTTTTTCTTAACACAAACGCGATATTTTGAAACGAGTTTTAAAAGCGAACCAACTGCGTCCACGCACGATATGCTTTTTCTTAACGAGAATGATTTTGAATAACCCGGTGATATTTTAATAATTGAATATTATGTAGTTGGATTATTTTCGCTCGAAATATCCCATGTTTTGTTTTTTACCCACCGTGAACACACTACTGTACTGCGTTTCACCTGCGATTAGTATGACCTTGACGCGTCGCAATGCACATACAAAACAGTGACTCGCGTCCCCACTAATCTGTCCCCCCCTCTCCCCATCGCCCGTCGCGGTGTTTACATAAATATGTAGTAAATATGTAGCGTCTGTTCTGTATACAGGTCTGTGGGTAGACATTTTCTCTGGTCTGTCTGTAATCTGTATCTACCGAGAGGTCAGGCGTGGTCAACTTACGCACATTTTGGCGGTCTGTAGTTTAAAAAACGTGGCATTATATTTTTACGAGTGATTTTGATTGGTTGATGGACGATTAAGTGATAATTTCGAGTAATTTTCTGAGCAGCTAAAAGTTACTTAATAGTTTCTGTCTTGCAAATTGATTCAAGTAATTAAAACTTGGCCACTTTGTCTGCTCTAGAAGGGGCAGTGCGTCCGTGGAACATAAAAATAAAAAAAAGAACTTAATCAAAACAAATGTATTGTGTTGTGCAAAATATGCACCGAGCTAATTTTTACTACCGCATATATTATGCAAAGAGAAAAGCTCTTCCAATTAGTATTCTTGGCGTTTCAGCGATTGGAAATTGTACTTTTCTTTTTTTTTTTTTTTTTTGGGTCTAATATGAGAAATCCTGTATTGAGTCCTACTACAGTTGGTCTAAAAATTCGGGCGCTTATTAAAAAGGTTGAACCCACATTTCGGTGTAAGCCCTTGCAGCCATAAACCGCACCATTTTCTCTTCACCGCGCGTCTGGAGTCGGTAAGTGGCTGTTCTGTTGCATTCTAACAATCGAGAGTTCTCATCGCAAGACGCCCAGTCAAACTTCGGCCTCTAAAAACTCTTGTGACGTCGTTTAGTACAGGCAGAAGTGTGAAGACGTTGTAGTGTTGTCTACAATCTACAATCCACATGGCGACAAGGACGATGACGTCACGAAGTACATTTAACTGTCCACCGTCTCGCGGCTACGAACAGACCTGGGCCGCGAGACAAATAATCAATCAATATCGTAGGAGGTTTGAACCTGACACTTTTTTATTCCGATCACATTTTAATATATACGCTACCGTAGTGACTAGACTATATATTTTATATTATAATATTATAGAATATCTGTTTTACTAAACTTTAGTTGCGGCTTCGCTCGCGTTAATGTCGTCTTTAAAGGAAGCCCTATCATACCTGCGGGGGAGTTATTCTTCAAAATATGACAATAGATCATTAGTGTTGTCAACAGTTTGAAGAACAACTCGCCTGGTCGTATAGCGATTTTTAACCCTTTACATACGGTTTTATATTGTTAGCACTGATTGATGAGTATTCGACGGTAAAATTTTATATTTTCCATTCTGGTGCGGGCGAAGTCACGTCCCGCGGCCTCTTCCAGTTTAAATGCGCGATACACGTGTATCGTGTGTGTCGGTCTGTATAATTCGACAGCCAAGGTTAAGTATAAACTACTAGATAAATATTATACACAATTATGTTTCGTCCTTGAATTATGCGAGTTTTATTAATTTCACGATAAAAAAAAAATGTTTGGAATATACATTTATAGAGATGGCTTAAAATAATTGTTTGATTCAGGTCCGTATTGAGACTTTTTAGTGTATTTGTCTGAAGTAAAATGCGCTCTCGGTAAAATTCATTTCAGCTGTGATTAAGTATTAATTTAAGTTTCACAAAATTTCGATTGATGCTTTTAAAATTTCAAGACATATATGCCATAAAAATTGAATAAAAAAATGTGATATTCGTCAATATTTCTTTACAGCACGTCAAGATATTTAATAATAATAATAATAAACTTTATTTGGCGGAGTTCAGCCGTAGCTGATCTTCCACTCAACCATTTTCAAGACAAAATGTTATATAAATTATACACAACAATATAAAATTCAATTTTGTTAAATAACAATATAAAATATTTCGAATTACGGGAAGGCAAATTAACATTTTGAAGTGTTTTCTTTACGAACTTATGCTAAAAATACGACCAAATTTGGATTGCTCAATAATTTTTTTCAAATTTAATGTTGTCTGTATAAAAATTTGTGTATAAGTTACATTTTTAAAACCATGCATTTAATGCTTAGTCTACTGATAATTGTAAATCAAATGGAGATATATTGTGTTGTGTGATATATTTGATGTGTGTTTAATGAAAAAAAAAAGAAAAAGAAAAAGAACGCTGCGTTGTTGTTAATGCATTGTTTATTTTGGAGAATTGATCTGTAGTTATTGGTGTAATATAATATGTAATTCACTGACTCTGCTAACATATGTTACCTACTGGCGCGATGTTTATATAAATACGCAGCTGTGACTTTTTTCACCTCCAAATGTTGGCAGAATAATTGTAACGCGTTACCTTGTACCCACATAATATTATCTCAGAACGTGAATTAGCTAATCGCGAAATTAACGTCGCAATGAAAGGGTTTTTGAAATTTAATTTTCTTGTAGGCCGTAAGCACGTTTTCGACGGAGGCCGTGATAAGGGCGATCATTTCACCTATTTTTTTTTTATATTTCACAGAGGCGTATTATTTATTAGCTACTGTTTTTATAAGCAAGGGTTATAGCAATGCGGAAGAGTTTTCAATGAGCCGCGGGGAAGTCCTGATATGCTTCCCAACCATCCGAATTTGTAATCGTTTATTGATAATGCGTTTCCAATTTCAGTGTGTGTATATTTTTATGTAATCAGTAAAAATTTGAGAACAACTGCAGTGACGATTTTTATGAAACCTAATTTCATACGATCGGAATAACCCGCGCATGGTATGACGCCATTATGTAGTAACTATCCCTATTTGAAATCGCGTTTCAGTCAGTCATGCTTTCGATATGTTAGAAATAAGTAAAACGCTGTTCGTTAAATGTTTTCCGACGTCCGTTTTACAATCAAGTAAAAAAAAAGTTTGTATCAATACCGCGCGACATCAGCGCGACCGCAGCCACAAGCAAAGTGTTTGGTATTATATCGGTATGGATGTGTGCGGGGCTTGAGTCACGAAAAATAAAAAAAAAATGAGGTGCTCGACAAACCGTAGTGACTCTTGGAAGAATGAAGTCGCTGCAGGTTCAAGGTGACAGAAATTAATTCCTTCCCACGATTATATTTTTATTCGTTTTATAATAATTGCAAAACGTTGTACTCGGTCGTTTTTTCTGCATTAATAACTCCACGTTACATATTATGCCGTGTAATCGAACTTTGAATTAAAACGAATATAGGTATAATACAAGTGCATTAAACTGTATAAATAACTAATAAATAGAAACGGTGACCTTTCAGATATCAGATATTAAAAAAAAAGAAAAAAACACACACACATCAATTCACTATTCGTCCATTTAGGTACCTATAAATTGTCCAGACTGTTCGTTTGTAAACAATAATTGTGTTTGAAATATTTTCGATTCTAAAATATGAGAAGTTTTCGAGTGGTTCTAATCACTATAGATGACGACATAATTGTCCTCTGTATGTGATAGATAGCCGAATTTATTCCAGATTATTATCAAACTCCAACAAAAGTGCCTGCCTTTTCATAATTTCCTATATAATTTTCCCGCTCGCAAATTGTTATTTTCGATTTGAATCTCCACAGTATTGTTGTCTCCTTGACAAAGTACATAATTTACTGGAAAAAATCAAATTTGATAGATCGTTAAAAATATGTTGACAGTGTGCGCCTATCATCAGAGGTCAGTATTATTTTACATGCTGCAATTTGTTTGTTTTGAATGTTTTAATCTTATCAGCTGTTGTTTTTTTATTAAATTCCTGTCGAGTGCCGCGCGCCGTTAACACTGATTACCTGCAGCAGACGACATGACAGCGCAGACTGGAGATTGCACAAATAATATGTGCGGTTATGTTTTGGTCAACGGCGAGTGCGTTGGCCTAGGCTCTACTTCTAGCCGGCTGGCCGGCATTCACTAAAAGCTAAAAGTAAAAACGCTTCAAATGTGCTTTCTGTGTGTGGCGATAACGCGCTCACAAGTAATTGTCTGTCTGTCTGTCCTGTTTATCAAGTGCAATTAGAGCCCGATACACACACGAACGCAAACGATAAACATAGACAGTGTGAGAACTTTAAGACTTTCGATTTTCGTTTAGGTTTTTCTGTAAACTATGAGTGAGGCCCTGTATTCCTTTTTTTTTTGTCGAAATTGTGGGCGCAGTAGTTTCTTTAATATCTTTTAACTACCGCCTTTTTAAAAATTATTAAAAAAATATTTGAATTCATCAAAACGAGCCCTTTTATTTGATAAGTCACACCCAATGGAAAAATCATCAGTCGGCTCTTCTTGGACTCTGTGTGATGTTTCGTTTATAACATTCTACGTTATTTACGTAGGTTTTTATTGTTTTTATCAATATTTACATATTTTGTTTTATGCGCTTGCCAATAAGTAAAGGTCACATTCTGCTGCGTTAAAAAACTCGCGGCGTCGTCTTCGACTTTCCGTTTCTTTCTTTTTTTTACTGCATCCTTTGAATGTTTGCCAAACTGTAAATCCCAGTGCACTTGATTTTATATTACTGAATCAAATACACTACCGGCCTTAAAATGTGAACGAAAACTTATAATATTAGAAGCGTTTGACTTTATCTGTGTTGTGGTGCATTTAAAAGCAGGTATTTCATTGTCATATTCAGTTATTGCACATCGGCTAGCTAGACAAAGACTCGCGACTAGGGTTGCCAGGACGCCAAACCGAAAAGCCGAACAGACCAGCCAGTTTGGCCGGACATTTGGGTAAAAAAGCCGGACACCCTACATTATTGAGGATTTTTTTCTGAGTATTAATAGGTACGACAAAAAAAGTTATGTAGAATCAAGCTTTTTTGATTATTACCATAAATCTTGTTAAATTCTAATGAAAAATAAATAAAACGCCAAATCAGTCTAAATAATTTATTTTCTATCAGTCAAATAAAGCCATCAGTCAATATTAAATTCTATATAAACATTTTTAAATTATTCTTAAATTAAATAAAGGCAATTGTCAAATAAGTCGACTCGCCTGCGATCGGTCTCGCTCGTTTGCGAAATGTAAAAAACCTAAAAAGCCGGACACCATTTAATTTTGGCCGAACACGCAATCAAAAAGCCTAACTATGTCCTGCTTTATCCGGACCGGACGCCTGGCAACCCTACTCGCGACGATAGCCCGTCGCGTCCCTGTGTCTCTGCACCAATGTTCGACACAATGTTACGACGGACGACTGCACAGCTTACATAATAATCCCTGTTGCCGGATTTACTATTTTTTCTTGATATATTCACAGGTATTTTTGTATGGACGGAATTCAGAAAACGTTATAAAAATACTAGCCGCTACCAGCTTGCGATTGAGATGAAACAATGTTGGATACCTTTTTTTCGCGGCTGTTTAATTTTGCTATTGTAAATAATTCAATAATAAATCACAGGTATTTGGATTAATAATACAAAACAATCGTGTTATTGTTAATCTGTGATTTATTATTGAATTATATCAATAATTTTGGATCCGATATAATGTCTAATTGTAAATAATTTTCATATGCGGGAAGAATGGTACCTACTTACTTCTATAGTTTATGTTGTTAAGCATTGCCATCAAAAGTTGAATGCGATTTTTCATATAGAAAAGTGAGGAAGATGAAAAAGGGGGCATTTTGAACAGCCTTAAATTCTTTTGGTATGACTTTCCACTCTCGGCCTAATAAAATATAATAGTGTCTCATACCGATGCGCATATGATGTGCAAAATGTTTATAGGAGATGCTAAAACATTATTAAAATCGTCTTTTGCGATTATGCTAACAGGATCGGCGAACTGTGAGTCGAGAAGGAAGTGTTTTTTATAATGTTTTGTTCGTGTGTCGGCATCATCAGGAGACAATTAAAATTCACCTTATACGAGGGCAGACTGAAAAACAAATCCCTAAAAGCTATATTTTTATGTAGATATTGAATGTTGATACCTAAATTTAAGTTATTAATGAGCGCGCGTTTTTACTATGTTTATCTAAAACACTCGTGTTTTTTTGTATATTATTTCCGTTTCACTTTTAAAATTACAAACGATTTGTGCTGAAGTTTAATAGATAACGCCCTCATATCTCGCGTAAAATAAACGAAATGGGAACATTGTGAGAGTAATTGAATGAACAGCTGAAAACCGATTGAAAACTCGCGAAAACACGTAATAAATAACATTGGTGTTTCTACAAGCTTATATAATAAAACGATTACAAAGAGCGTTGCTTTCATAATTGAAATTTAATTTAAAAATTATTTTCTTGAAATATTTTCAGCAGGGTCTCAGTTCATAAATTAGACGCTCAACATCTGAGGTCATTAGCGTCTTTTTACCACTGTGTGGGCTGTGTGCAACTTAGAGTGGATATAATAATATTGTAGAACAATAATTATTAATAAGTGTCTTTCATCGTTTAACGTTTTTTTTTTATTTCCAAAGTGGTCTATATCGACCCCCAAGGGTCGGCGCCAACTTGCAAGGGGTTGCGGGCAGAAATACTAGTTATAATAATAAGAAATAACAGAGGACGTTGAAGCATACAATTTCGCTCAGGGCGCTCGGATGGCTAAACATATTTGTTGTTACGTTTTTGACTAAACTTAGAGTTTAGTATTGGGTCTTCTTGATGCATGACGTAACATAAATATCACGCATTCAATCTCGCGGAACTTCCTTGATCTCCAGGCTTACGGTCTTGCAGTGCGGCAGATACCTAGATCTCTTCTTTAGGCATCTCTAGTAGTCGGTTGGGGTCAGCAGGAGGCAAGCCAACTTATTAGCCAACGCGCTAGGCCCGGTCCCGTCCAACGCCGAGACCGACGAGGCGAGGTCCGAATTGGGTGAATTGTGACCTTGGCAAACGAATCGGCAAAGCAGCAGCAGCAGCGAACATCATCCATCAGACAGACAGACAACAACCATACACGCGCTCGATGTGCTTATAGCGGATGTGGCCAGGGTTCACTATAGGGAGCGCTTCAAAAAAAGTCCATTGTATTTATTAGCTCCCGCACTTTTTTTCGCTATACTACAATTCTAGGGCGCCTTCCTTAGAAAAACTGGCTTCTATAAGATGGGGAACTAAGGCACTATTTTGTATCTCAGATACTTTTTATTCCAATTAGGTATCTGTATTTGAAAATGAGGGTACTTCCCAAAAATATTGTAACAAAACTGTTCTGTGTGGTGTTTTAAAACCGATTTATTTTCAACAAACGAAATAAATACAAAACAAATAAACTAAGAAGTGCTTCTCTAATAACAATGAAAAATAAACGGATTCTGTAAATAATAACAACACACACACACCAATTTATGTACTAACTGATTATTTATGTCTTCTGTACCGCCGTACCAATTGCCTGACTGTTGCGATAACTGGCTATCGACTGAATTCACTCCACAGTAGCAACTGCCCTTGACTCACTCACTGTCTCTGACTGAATGCATGTCGCGCCCCCACACGCGCCGTATTTATAGGCGTGTACATCTCGTTCTCGATCGTTCCAGAAACTTCTGTCAATTTGTTCAAGAGGCCTATGTCATTTCCAGTGGGGGCGCGCTACAATATCTAAATACCAAGATACTGTTATATAAACTTAACTATATTGTTATACATATATGCGTTAAAAATAACAAAGTTTAATAATGTATTTTCCCGCCGACGCATGAGTTTTTTTGAGAGCAGAATGAATTGATTTAAATGTCATTCTGGTTGGAATTTGCTGCTTTATTATTAGGAACTACAAAAATCACGTTCAAATGAAAGTATTCTCCGAATTTTTAATGTTTGAACAGATCCGGTTGACGGCAATCACAAACATGTAATTTTCTTTAAGGATTGTAAAATCAACACACTTTTGGTATTCCATAGAAATGATTTCCCTCGTGACATTAAATTGTAACGTATGTTGATTGGCCATCGAAAGCCCTGGTTTCTTTTTTTTCGTCTTATTTTTATTACGTTGCGTAGTGCACTTACATTAGTAGGCGTAGACTGTAGGATCAAGTTGTCGAAAAACAAATCGCAAACAAAACAAACAAGCAATTTTCTTTATTGTTCGACAAACGATGCAAATGATTTTCGACTAAATTGACCCGTTTATAAACAAATTGTTATTAGTATTTATTGTTTTTATTTTGTTTTTTGTGCAACGTTTCTAGAACCCGAACATATTTATATAAACTTTTCGAATTGACACCCATTCTCCCCTCCCTTCAACCTGCAGTATCGAATATTGGACCACATATAGATTTTCAGTAATTATGGAGTCCGCTTTCAGCTTTTGATGTATATTTGATCATGCATAGCTCTCGACAGACAATCGATTTAAACGAAATTTGGTACACGAGTTGGAGTCCATTCTGTCTTTTTAAAATGGACCCAATCGGGTCATTTTGAAAATAGTTCCTTCATCTGGTTCAGATGTTGAACTGATAATAATCTTGAAAATAAGGAAACAAGATTATTTCAAGGGATGAATTGAAGGGGTTACATTTTTTATTTTGTCCAAAAACAAACTTTAGTTTGCATAATACAGTCACGCTATATTGTCGGCAGGGTTTGGCACTGCGACCCGAGTTTTTATTTTCTGCAATTAATATTATATGCTATTGTTTTTGTATTGAATAGAAAAATCCAGTCTGCTTTGTGTTTCATTGTTATGTTTTGATGTGTACCTGTCGTATAATTTTCGAACCGTTTTACATATTTTTTTTATACCTATGTGGATCACTGCTGATTGGTGGACGAGTTTTATTTGCATTTTTCTCAATAGGCACGCATTGTAGCATTAAATATATAAATAGTTTCGCGTTGCATTTCAAGGTCAGTGTTTTTCTACCCTAAATTCTTGGTAATTCATTCAAGCCGTCGCCGTTTTTTTCTTTTAATTGATTGATGCAGGTCGGTTCATTAATATATTTTATTTTTGATCATGTTCCACCGTTACCTCAACTTAACGAAAAGGAAACAGTGAAACTGAAGTTGTTGGATGGTGGTCGTGTCCCATGCCTGATATTTCTTTTAAAAAACCGAGCCCTCTAACGGATGTGCTCTTCTCTGTTTTCCGTCTGTATTATTTGGTGGTAACAAAGACATATCGCGGTCGGAAGTTTATTTAAGTTAGGTATATAGTAAAAAGACATGCAAATTCAAAACAAAACATCAAAAATGAAATGTAATTTGACGGGTTGCTAACTGTAAACATTGAAGCGCAATTGTATTGGATAAATTTACTGCATTCGTATGTTTTTCACGAAAGTATGATGTTTTATTTTATGGCCGTTCAAGTGGTATAGTCGCGCCACCACTCAAATGTCAGGAATAAAGCTGTGCTTCTTTCTAACGATACACCTATTATGTGCCATTCTGTATGCTAGATTCTAGAACAATAGTAGGTATATAATAATAATCTTTTATACGGAATATACAACTAGCTGCATAATAGCGGAGACCTCACGGTAAAATGGTTTATATCGATTAAAAAAAAAAAAAAATTATATTGACTCTGTAAATTACCTAAATAAATTAATAACTAGAATAACAAGTACAATAGCGTTCTTAAAATAACCGAGAGAATGAAATTAAACTTCTCGATGTATAAAAAATATGCTCTCGGGAAATTTCGAACGATGCTGTATGGTTTCGCAAAATTTGGCATACTGTTTAAAAATTACGATAATATATATATATATATATTTTTTTTTTTTTTTGACCTAAAAATTGAATAAAAAAATGTTGGCAGTCAATTGGGTGACAGGACCTTTCCAACTGCAAAAATATTCTCATTTGATATGTAATAATTAATAAAATGTCTGTTAAGAGCTAAATTAATATCCCTTGATATAAATTGATTTGGGGCAACTGCGCAGCGTTCTCGTTGTCTTTTGGTTTGTGGTAGCCTTTTTTAATGTAACTTTGTCATAAATGGGAAACTAGTGTAAGCCACTTTGATTTGCAACCGCAGACGTTGTGAATAGCGCGTAACGACGACGGCAAGAGACACTGCGATGGCAGGAAGACTGTAGACTCTGTGTTTGGCGGCCTGTAATCATGCTCTCTCTCTCCCCCCCCCATCTCTCTCTCTCACTCTGTCTCTCTCTCTCTCACTCACACACACACACACACACACACACACTATCTCCTAGATCGAAGATCAGACCTTGAATATTATGTGTTGGAAGTCGTCTGCAGGTCAAACGGATTATATTGTTCTAATGTCCCCCTGTCGCATGGATAGAGCAGCTGTTGACGGACGGACGGACGGACGTGCGCCAAAGACGAGAATTCACTATACAGTGCGATCTATGTATAATATTGTTTGGATGATCCCACATGGGTCTGTTGTTACTTCTTGATGCAATCACAGAATGCATGGAATTTGAACAGTCGGTTAAACTCTCTCTCACTCACTCACTTAATGAACGCGAACCAAGATGTTAAATCTACTAATCGAGGAGCTTTAAGACGTTGATGAGCACGTTTTGCGAGTCCCCTCGACGTATCCACTCACGAACTATAGTTTGTCCGTTTTTATTATGAGAAACGATCAAAAGTTCACCTGAACAGTCGCCACCGCCGGTGTGTTGAATTATTTCGCCAAAATCTGCAGGTGGAAATTTATTAGAGTTCCGTGTGGCGCGACACTGCAGGACGATGGGCAGAATATGTCTAAATATAGTTTTATCGCCGATTCGTGTTCAGAGTTGTTATTTATTTAGAATTTCGTTGCGATTTGAAACGAGCAAAAGAAAACGAATTCTAGAATTATAGAACCAGGGACGACGCAATGTGTTCTCTATTTCAGATAGAAAAAATCTAGACGCACGACAGTGCGCCGAGCCAAGTTGTCGTAACAACGGATGCCGAGCGTCTTTTTATTTACACGAACACCGACTTCAGGCGACTGTTTGTCAGCTGTTCAATGTGATCCCCTTTTTCACCTCTGCATAGCTTTATATAGTTCGAAGTGCGTGTTTTTTAAAACGCTCGGCGGGAATACCTTCCACAACGACAGGCCAATCCGTCGAGAAAAATATAGGAAAACTATGAGTTTATTGTACAGTTTGTAATGTGATTTTAATTGCAGGCCTAACGATCGACCAGAACCTGTCGATGAGCTCGATGGGTCCTCAGTCGCCGCTCGACATGAAGCCGGACACGGCGTCGCTGATCAACGCGGGCGGCTTCAGTCCTACGGGAGGCGGCGGCGGCGGCGGCGGGCCGAATAGCCCGGGCTCGTTCGGCATCGGCGGCGGCGGTGGTGCGAGCATGCTGAGTCCGAGTCCCGGCGGCGGCAAGAGCGGTGGCGGCGCGACGTCGCCGTACCCGCCGAACCATCCGCTCAGCGGCAGCAAACATCTCTGTTCGATTTGTGGCGACCGGGCCAGCGGCAAGCATTACGGCGTCTACAGGTGCATTTTTATGAGTTTATTTTTACAACTGAACTGGACTAAGAGAGCAAACGCGGCGAGGCATTCGAGTGTCCCTTGTTTCGGCGAGACTTGAAAGAGCAAATCGCTCGAAATTGAAATACGGAACAACCTCTGCCAAGTCGTCGATATGTCTCCGCTCTTCCTTTCGAGTCCCGGAACTTTGAATATTTATATGGATTCCCTTGGGTAGCGTTTTCAATGGAATTTTATTCCTGATGTATCTGGGTGACCTCAGTTGTAACATCATTGCTGTTCTCTATAAATTGAAGCGAAGCCCATTTGCTAGTCGCGCTCGAGTTAGAAATACATATTATAGTTCGAGTGTCATCTCACTGCTAATTACTGTAGGTAATAATAGATGTCTTTTTATCCGACCAATACTTTATGTACTTATAGGGGAAGCTTGTTGTCTTGTTTTGCGACGTCGGAGTTTAGTTTTAGTCACTTTTTATTTTTATACAAATAACAAAATTTAGTTGGTTATATTCTGTGTAAATGCGTGTGCTTTTTTTTTTGTTCATTAAATAGTCATTAATTACGACATAAAATTGAAACGAGTCTAGCGTAACACTGACAGTGAACAACGAAACGACCTTGATATTTCGGTCCACGTCCATTAACACGACGACAGTTTTGTCAGTCGTATATTATACATTCGCAATTAGTATTTTGCATTTGCAAATCTCACTCCCACAACCGCAAGCCATTGGCGGCCGCGCTGACGCAATAAGTTATTTTTATTGTATTAATTGACTTTGCGATGTCAAGTTCAGGGATGTCGATATATTACGTTCACGTCGGGCAGGGATGTGTCAACGACGCAACGCGTGCTGCCACCTTTTTTAACTCTTTATTGCACTCGCGAAGCATAGGTACGAGCAGTTTAAAAATGTTGAAAAAATGGCTTCGATTTGGCGGATAAACAATAGTTCGTGGGTGGATACGTTGAGTGCTGTGCGTCGAGCGCTCATAAAACGTGGTAAATATTACGCCGCAAAAATCGAGACCCCCTCCCCCATAAAATTACGTGGAAGAGCTATTTTTTTTATATTGGATCTACAGAGGCACCGATTGCGATGCATTGGTCGGCTAGTTTGGATGTCGTGTCAAACATGGGATTAACAACGTGGTTTATGTTTTATTTTTTAATTCCAGTTGCGAGGGCTGCAAAGGATTCTTTAAAAGAACGGTGCGGAAGGACCTGTCGTACGCGTGCAGAGAGGATAAGAACTGCATCATAGACAAGCGCCAGCGCAACCGATGTCAGTATTGTCGATATCAGAAATGTCTTGTGATGGGAATGAAACGGGAGGCTGTGCAGGTATACTCAAATGTAAAATTATTTTTTATTCTTTTTTTCTTTTCAAACTAAATTATTTTTCTTCTGCGATTAAAGGGAAAAGAAACGTCTGTATGTCTGTAGTTGGAAAGCGAAAGCCATAAAATAAAAAAAGATCATAATTATTTTAACTTTTTTCTTAACTTGTTAATCCCATGTTTGACACGCGACATGGAAACTAGCGGGGGGGCTGATTTTTGTGCCGTAATATTTGTTTAAGGAGTTGCGGAAAATGAGAGAATTTGGCGTGACGTATTTTATGGATGGCCTCACAGAGACGGGAACTGAAGATACAGAGAAATCGAAAATTCGATATAAACGGATTTGCTTTTTGATTACAGGCTCGTTTGATTTAAAAGAATAATCTAGTAATTTATATTTAGCTGATTTTTGTCTATGGTGCGTTCTGTTAATTTTACACAACACTGTAGAGATGCGTCGATATTTACAGGAAGAGCGACAGAGAACGAAACACGAGAGAGGCGGCGATGCCAACGAAGTCGAAAGCAGTACGAGCGGAACGCACCTCGACATGCCTATCGAAAGAATTCTGGAAGCGGAGAAACGAGTCGAATGCAAAACTGAAAATCCCGTCGAATTTGAGGTGAGACAACTTTCACTGAGTTCATTACACAAAATTAAAAGTAATGGAATTTTTGCGGTGTTTTTGGCCCCCGAAACAATTTTCAACCCTTAAACGCACGCCTTAAAATTGTCCGATGGGGCGTTTTAAATAGGCACCGTGCGCTGCGTACCAAATTTCGTTAAAATCCATTGACTCGTTTGAAAATTATTTGTTCCAAAAATTGGTCAGGAGGCTACGAAATGTCGGGAAATTTTGAGTCCGACCCCTAGGTTCCGCCAATATTATAACAAATTCCCCGTTAATAAAGATGTCGTGAGACGGTAGAGTTCCTCGATGTAAAACATCGTCGTGACTGTTGACATGCAAAGCGAATGTCCAGACGAAAAAGTAATAATTTTGTCGTCCGAGGTCAGTCCGCGCCGCGGTGCTAATTTTAACACCCGGTCACATTTTACAACACTCGCAAGATTCACACCAGATGTTGAATATTGTGACTAATTAACTATTATTCACCGATTGCATTATTTCGATGCACAATTTGTACAGAAAAGAGATAAAGTGAACTTGTCACAGTACTTTTGTAGACTAATTTAAGTGATTCTAGACGTGAACTAATTTGAAATTCTGAAGAGTAAACCTTCTTAGCAGGATCGCGAGAACAGTGCGATATTGATGTTTTAATTTTGCAAAATAAAAATGTCATTATAGCAATGCTTTTTCGCTCGCGTGTCATTTTGTGTGCAGCAGTAGAAATCTGCCATTTGCAAATACTACTCAATACGACTGTATTTGTTGCGATCTCTGGCATTATAAATTTGAAATAAATAAAAGAAAAGAAAAACGTACTAGCGATAGTAGGTTGTAAAATGTGTTTATTATTTCAATTTTAGAATGCGGTGACGAATATTTGTCAAGCAACGAATAAACAATTATTCCAGCTCGTCGAGTGGGCGAAACACATTCCGCACTTCACGTCGCTGCCGGTCCAGGATCAGGTGCTGTTGCTGCGCGCCGGCTGGAACGAACTGCTCATCGCCGCCTTCTCGCACCGGTCGATAGAGTCGCGCGACGGAGGCATCGTGCTCGCGACCGGTCTGACGGTGCACAGGAATTCGGCTCACCAAGTCGGCGTCGGTCCCATATTCGACAGGGTGCTGACCGAGCTCGTCGCGAAAATGCGCGAGATGAAGATGGACAGGACCGAACTCGGCTGTCTCAGAACCATCATATTGTTCAATCCGGGTACGTGCCGAATCGTAATGTTTTACAAGTTATATTTTCGACTCGAAAACCCCGAGAGAACGACCTTTTGTCGAAATATCATCGCCGTTTATTGTTTAGATTTCGCGTCGGAGCGCGCACGAAATCCGACGAGTTAATGGTGTAAATTTTTTTGTCCAGACGTCCGCGGCCTAAAGCAAGCTCAAGAAGTCGAACTGTTGAGGGAGAAGGTGTACGCCGCCCTCGAGGAATACACGCGAACGACTCACCCCGAAGAGCCGGGCAGATTCGCCAAGCTGCTGTTGCGGTTGCCGTCCTTGCGATCGATCGGACTCAAATGCCTCGAGCATTTGTTCTTTTTTCGACTCATCGGCGACGTTCCCATCGATACGTTTCTGACGGAGATGCTCGAAAATCCGTCCGATCCGTGAGCGAATTGCGCCTGCGCGTACGATTACAATTGTTTCTTTTTATTTCTGTCGACTTGTTTATGTGAGTTTACATAAGTGTTGAACGTCGTTTGAAATACTATATATTATATTATATTATATTATAAATAAACAATGCTATTCGGCACGTTTCGAAGATCGTGTTCGGGAATGGAAAAGAAATTGTTGTCGATCGGTTCTTGTTTTATAGATTTTGAAAGATGTATATATGTTTCAGATTTTGAAAAATGCACTCAGTGGTGTACGTTTTGGAAATATGCCGAATAGCATATTAGTAGATATATTTTGATATTTCAGTGCTACATGAATTATAACGTTGATTTTTTAAATTTTTTTGATAAAAATTGAACATTTTGCACAATATTTTTGCGATAGAACGAGTAGATTTCGTTTTGAGAACAGACGAAGTTATTATTAAGAATTTTAGTCTGTTAACATTATTTTTCAAAAGAATAATAGATTTGTTTTTATATTAGACAGTGAAGTATATTTTATATAGGTATCTTTATTATCGCGTTTTTAACGAACAGCTCAGAAATAATTATTGTTGTAAATATCAATTTCCGATTTATTCTATATTAATTAATTTTATTGAATGTAAATATCAGACCAGACTAATTAAAAAAAAAAAAAAAATAAAGATAATTGAAGATAATATTGGAAAAAATAGTTATTGTTGTTTTAAATTTAAGTTGCCTAAAGCACTTAAAATGTATTATTATTTAATAGATTTATCGTAAAATACTTAAGTATTATTAATGAAGCTGTAATCGAATCATAAACACGTCATTTTCTTGAAACATCACCGCTCGTTTATAAAAAAAATGTCACGGCGCCGTTCATGTTGATGTGTTTAGCTGTTAAATAATCAAATTTCATGTATAAAAGAAATCGATTTGCCTAATTCTCTATTTTTCTTAATTATACACAAATCATTTCAATTTGCAAGCGGTTTGTTAAGAGTTGTGATAGGCCTCAGCGTTCTATCTGAATTTCGGACATTCTAAACTTTTGATTATAAAAATCATAAACATCCAACGCGCTCAAAGTGTAGCATTTTGGTTATATATCATCGATTTATTGTAGATTAGCGTAATGTAAATTATAATAATATATAAAAAAAAAGAAATGTCCTAACAAAATATTATAGGTACCTGCCTACACGTAACGACCGCCGGCTATTATTTTCCTGCTTATAAGTATTTTGAGAACGGGATAGTTTTGACTCTCTGAAATGTTTATAGCGGTTTTTTTTACTTGCTCAGCACGGACAATAATTTCGAAACTTCAAGGACACAATTTAGTTAGTTTACGTTTTTTACATTCCTTTAAAGATTTGTGTTTGTCTGTCAGACTGGTCGATCTATAATATCGTCTCGATTATTTCTGTAAGGTTGTATCGGCGTCTCTCTATTAATTTTATTCATGGTATTTATTTGTTGTATTTTTTCTTTTGAAAAAAGAGTGAATATTCCTTTAGATAGATAAAAGGAATGCGGCACTCCGCTTAACGTGCGCTGTTATTGCTTTGCGCGCCAGGGTTGAGTTTTCTAAAACTAAATCCATTCAAATAGGCTTTTCGAATTTCTATAAAATTGCGCCGTTTTTAGATTGATCCGAGCTCTCGTAATGAATAATGAGTCGTCCTAATAGAGTAGTAAGTTGTGTACAAGACTCTGCAGGTGGCAACTCTCGACTCGGTTCATTTCTATTTGTTTTTCTTCTTCTTCTTCTTCTTCTTCTTTCGACTTTCGTTACTATCGGAATAGAACTTCGATGAAACGCGATCTGCACTCTTCAATTTGTGCAAACGAAAGTCTTTTGTAAAAGACCGATATTTCTATCGTACCGACAGGATGATGAAATACTTAACGTGGTGTTCCCCTGCCCAGAAAGTATTATTTTTCGATTGGATCTGCGAGTTTTTGTATTTTGTGACAGAAATTCATTAATTAGTATTCATTAATTAGTATCAGTCATTTTTGAAAAAATAGAGGAATAAATACATTAATGGCTGCCGTAAAAGAAAATTATTGAAATAGGGTTGAAATGGAACCGAAAAAATGCAAGGTCACAATTCCAGTTGAATAAAATTCGGCTGAATTGACAAAAGTAAGGCAATGTTAAAATTTTCGATTAAGAATATAAGTTTTTAAAACGAAAGAATTGTGTGCAAAGATTTAAAATAGTTTCAAAAAAATAAATTACCAGGAACTTGGATGTTTATTTTAAATTAATACAATTTAATTACTTTCGATCTGAAATTAGAAGAAATCATCAATTGTGTTTAAAAGTTTGTCACATTTTTAATGTCACAAATTATTATAATATTTTTATGTTTATTGTGGAATTAATTATGATGCGTGAAGAAGATCTAATTTAAGATTGAAACGTAGCTAAAGTAATTAAATAAATTGTATTAATTTAAAATATACATTTTCATCCAAGATGCCGGTAATTTTTTTTTCTTTTTTGAAATTTTATAAATAATGGGTGCTAATATCAATATGGATGGATCAAAAATAGTATTTCAACTCTTTTGTAAACATTGTACAAATAATGATCTATTTAATTTGATTTACAAATTTCATGTTTATAAATCTATTATTACTGTTAAATTTCTGAGATTTTTATTCTTAAAATAAAATGACATCAAAGATACTTTGATGTTAAAGTTGATAAATATTTCAATATTGTACTTTATTTTTATTGAATACTTATAGTGAATTGTTCATTCGAACATGTGTGGTAATTAGTTATTTTATTTAATTATTACTCCTTTGACCTAGGTACCTGCCTGCCTTACTAACTACCTGGGTGCCTTCTCGTTGCTCAATTTAAATACAACGTCTTTTTGCGTTAATTGTGTCAGTGGCTCGGCTATTTGCGAGAAATTCGGTATGAAACGTCTACAAAAGTCGGTTAATTCAATAAAAGCTCTAATATCTTGAACGATCTTCGGTTGTGTTGTGGGTAACTCTTTATAGCAGACCCACACTTAATTAATAAACGTTGCACCAGGGGTTCCCAAACTTTTTCAGTGCGCGGCGCACTTACAGGTTTAGTATTTTGTCTCGGTGCCCTAGCTAGTCGGAATAGGGTAAAATTATACTGCACGAAGCTGAGTTTTTATATTTATATTAACCCACAAGAATACGTTTATTATTTAAGGAAAATTGTTTATTTTGTAGCCTCAAATGCTTAAGTTTAGTTTCTGGAGAACGATAAACAGGAGTGTCTCACGGCGCCCCATGTAATTTATTTTAGTCAATAATATATCGTATCGGTGAAAAAATTGCAATTTGCGCAGCAGCTTGCGCTATTACTTAACAATCAATTTTGAATGAATAAATTAAAAAAATGTAATTTATACATTGCTTAACGTAGTTGTCGTGGTTAAGGCGTACTGTCAGAAAATTCTCAATTTTTCTATACTTATTAAGGACATAATAATACAATTACCCTGAAAATTTGAAGTCGATCGACCGCATATAGTCCGAGATAAATTCAATTAAAAATTGGATAATTAACATTCATTGTATACGATCTCTGTAATTCTGAACCAGTTTTTTATTTATAAAAAAAGAACTAACTGTCAGAAACTTTCCCAAAACTGACAGTCAATTTATAACAAATAATTTAAAGGATAGTTTTTGGGGCAGATAAATAATTAGTTAATAATTTTTGTGTTTAACACGACGTTTCGTAATAATTTATTACTTCTTCAGGTGCTCTATAAATAATAATATAAAAAATATATAAACAGATGTTAGTAATACAAGTAAATAATTAACAATAATATTAAATATCATACAGACAAGAATATAATATATTAACATTATTAAAATTCTTCTTGTCTTGCTGCATATTATTGTCTATTTGGTCTATATGAACCATTTATAGAAGGAGTCGGACATATGAATACTGTATGGTTTACCAGGGTTACGTCTCCACGGGTACAGTCTTGCGTACAAATTATGGATCACTTAGCTACAAGCTAGTATACTGTTGTGGCGCGTATAATCTATAACTTTTTGACAATATCGTACCACGACAACTACAAAAGTATTTAACAATAAATGTTACAAAATTAAACAAAACAAAAACTAACAAATTTTCTTATTCTCGGTTCTGTTTCACTTATGCCTATTATCTACGTATTAAGATGACTTCGTTTAGCGCTGTTTCGTATAGCGCAGGAACTTATTGGAACGCATTTCCCGCGTTAAGCGGGTCTTGCTGCATAGTCTTTTGCCTTTTTTTGAAATTCTTTCACAAAGTCGATTGTTACATATTATAAGTACTTTTCTTGTAAAAACAATTGGAGCTACAAGTTTATCATTTGAAGAGCGATCTTCAGAAATCCTGCAAATATTACACAAACAAAAATTATTAAGACACGTTTTTTCGTCCCCCCAAATAAATAAATATTCAATATTATCAGGTCTGTGTTAAAAAAAAATTGCTAGACACACGATGCTCATTGCAAATATTGATACTTTTCTATAATCAGTAAACAAACCACAAGACAGAAATTTGGCTACATTTTAATTATAAATATAGATAAAATGCATAATTGGAGTGTCAGCTTAAGGGTAGAGCAAGCAGAAACCGGATCAGGAAGGGCGTCATCCAACGATAAAAAAGATTCAACTCGCCATCCAACTATTATCGTTACTTCTCGGATTCGCACAATATGTTAGTTTTTAGTGTTTGGGAAATTAAGAATTGATCAGAAAAGTGCCAACTAAAGACGCCAAACGAGATTCTCGCTCTGCCCTGAAAATAGTTTAGCTACATAATTGTGATGATATAATTCATTTTGGTAAACTTCAGAATTCTGCCGCGACTTAAATACCAGTAATAATTCAACTCCACAATGAACTCATATTGTCCTGTCCTTAGTTCTTAAACAAATGTATTATCCTCAGTTATAAGTTATTTAAAAGGAAATAATTTGATTTTGGGATTTTAGTTAATTATGAAAAAAATTGCATAGGCGAATGAAAATGAAATTTCAGCGTTATGCGCAGAAGTAAAATCGTTAAAGGACGAAAACGTTAATGTGAGTTTATTTCATTTCTAAAACAGTTATCTCTCTCTCTAATAATAACAAGCCTTTAGGGATTTAACCAAGGCTTCACTCGAGTTAGTGCTCGTAGGGCTGATATCTTACATATGTCATTTATCGTAGAACAAAGTGTTGAATATCGTCAAGCCATTAACTAAAGTATTATATTATTACTTCTACCAGTTGCAGGCCGATGTCAGAGATAACTTTTCCTCGATGTCGATCGCATTATGTTTAGACAGAAATCTTAACTCATTTATAGTCAGATAAAGAGTTACGAGCACTTTCAAGTTTAAATCAGTTGACTGCATTTCATGTTTCATCACAATCTGTCTCGTTGTGATGACAGACAGACAAAAAATGAGGAAACAAACAAAAATACCAAAAAATACAAAATACCAAAAAAAAAACAAAAAAAACGCAAGAAAATGGAATTAGAAACAGAGTCCCTAAATAATTATTTTTTCAGAAAAATAATCTAATTTTATTTTTCAGTTACAAGAACAGTTGTCTGTCAGTAAAATGACTCAAATCGATTTAGAGCATCGTTTGAGTAATTTTGAACTAAACCGGGCGGAAAATACCAAAAAAAAACAAAAAAACCGCAAGAAAATGGAATTAGAAACAGAGTCCCTAAATAATTATTTTTTCAGAAAAATAATCTAATTTTATTTTTCAGTTACAAGAACAGTTGTCTGTCAGTAAAATGACTCAAATCGATTTAGAGCATCGTTTGAGTAATTTTGAACTAAACCGGGGTGGAAAAACATCTTATGGATCAGCTACACTCGTTACAAGAAAAACATAAAAGCTAAATTGACGAATTAAATCATGTAATTAACGAAAAGGTAACCAATAATTTAGGAACTGTTAGGTTTCTTTAAATTTTGTTAATAAAAATTCAGTTTATTCAAACAGTTTTATTTCAGTAATACCTTTTAAAATTAAAAATACAATTCTATTAAAATAAAATGCCGTTACATAATAAGTACAATTATTACATAGTAGTGCAATTAAATAATAATAATTCAAATAAAATGTAAAATATCTAACAGGAACAAAACATTTATTATTTGTTTTGCTACGATTTTTTTGGTATCTGAATGAATGAATATCTTCATATCACTCAATGATCTTCTTGCTTCGTCGAAATTAGTCGCGATTTTATAATTTGAGCCTATGCTTTTAACGAAATATCTTACTATTTTAGTAGTTAAAAGAACAAATTCTTATTTTAGGATACAAAAATAAATACATTAAAAAAAAATGAACTTTCTCAAATACACCACCGGCACGAAAATCAGTCTGATAAAAATTCGGTTCAAATGGAAAATCAGATGGAAATCATTTTATCAACTGAAGCTACAAAACGAACTTTGGAAATTGGAAATCTCGATTTGAAAAAGAAAACAAATGAATACGGTGTATGTGAAATATTATCATGTCGTTAATGACCTAGTAGATCATAGACGCTCGACAACTGAGGTCAGTATCTGACTGCAGTGCAGATTCACATTTAGGGGAATCATATTGCGATCTTGTTTTTTGTTGTGGTCACTTAAAGAGCAGTCTCAAAACGGGACACAATTGAAATTATGTAAAGTCACTACTTTTTTTTAGGTTCAGTTAACTTTAGCACAAAGAGAAAATTCGAAACAAAAAGATTCGATGACAAAGAAAATACAAATAGAGAAAGAGAGATTTTGTTCCGTTAAGGCATCGTATAATGTTGAAATTGAAAAACTGGAGAGAATTGTGAAAGAAACAAACCAATGAACAATTAGAACGTATTGTTTCAGAATCAGAGCGGTCCAAAGTGAGGAAATTTTTTATTATGTTATGTTTCTGAGTTTTGTTTTCCTTACAAAGTGAATAACAGAGTATAAGACCACTCTTTATCACTAGATCATTATTGCCTATTGGCCTAGTTTATAAAAGTCTACCAGACAACACTACTAAAATTTTGCTATTAAATTTAACACATAAACATGATGACAAACTCCAAATCAGTGGCAAATTAGTTTTGTTTTTTTTTAACACTTTTTTAGTGTTAGTATTTCGAATATGGTACTGACAACAAAAAATGGTAAAACAATGGATTTGTCTGCTACCAATTTCAAGTTTTCCATCATTTTATCTGTTCAATTCAATAATAAAATTTCAGTAGTGTTGTTCAGTAGACTTTTGTACAGTCAGTGCTTAAACTAGTAGACTTTCAAACATTGAAAGAATTTTTGCAAATCGGACAGCTGCAAACATACACATTTTTTCTCTTTATATATTAAGTATTGGTTAAAGCAGCGCTGTCCAACTTATCATAGCTCGCGGCCCATATTTTCTTCACCAAACATTTCGGGGGCCAAGAAGGTTGATAAAATATGAAAAGTCAGTTTATGTTAATTAAAATAAATATGAAATTAAGTTAATAATATTATAACACAGTCACCCCTCAACAAATTCTAGACAAGACTGTGTAGTGGTGCTAACTTATGCACGCTACTGTACTCGTAAATGTTGCTTTTAATATTTTGTAAGGATTACTCATTAATGCTATTTTGTGCATTGCTTGGAGAGATAACAATTTGTTTCGTTAAATTATTGTATCCGCAATAAAATGTTAAAAGCGTCATAAAATTATCCATTATGAAACTGTGAAAGGCAAATTTTTTGTTTAAACTGTTACCAAATAATTAAAATCCCAATAGAGTATAGTGAGTGTTTACAAGTACAAAAAAAATTGACTGTGATAAATGTAAACAAAAACATAATATTGTGTACAAAGATATGAAAATTCAAAAACTTGAAGTAGCGCCACAAGAACCGATTATTCATTTAGATGATTTGGATCTTCTACCGTCCCCTTCGAAATCAACAACAGAACAGAATTTTTCACAGGAAATTAGATTAATGCAATTTTTGATGTCAGAATGCAGCATTGGTGACAATGGAAAGGAAACAGAGGCATCAGTTTAACCAGAAGTTTTAAACCCAAGTGAATCCATTGTAGGTGATAATGGAGACGATCATTTAGATGGCTCATATCTTTTAAATTCATCAAAAAGTGATAAGTCATAACGAAAAACATGACTATTACACCTTGAATTTTTGTTTCATACTGAAACAAGAATCTTTTTTTCCTTAAAATAACATGGCAAAATTTAAGAAGTGAGAAATCGATTCTGTGTTTGTACTGCTTTTATTTGTTAACTACTTATTTTATTGTATTTTAAATTTGTTTATTGAAAAGAAAAAATAAAATTCAGTACCGTGACCTGTTTATAATCTTTTAAATTTTTTTTGTTAGTGTATTTGCCATATGGCAACATACACTATTGGCGTCGGTCGGTTGGCGGGACCTAGGGGTCGGACCAAAATTTCTCGACGTTTCATAACCTCCTAAACACTTTGGCACCATTTTTAAAAATGTTTATATATATATATATATATATATATATAAGTATGTGTGGCATACAGTTTGGGAGCTCGGATAATCATTTAATATATCGTTTGGGCTCTTTTGCCGTCTTAAGGGAGCGGCACCCAATGAACAAAATCGTTTGATTGTCAACTTTGGGAGCTTCACCCTGAGACGTCTATTGATAAAAATTAAAACTACATAGAACCATTTTGTGAAATGAGAGGTCACTGCGAGTATTATTTCAGCGGTTTTTTATGACAAAAAGTATGCAACCTTTGCAGGAATCTATTGGAGTATGGGGTATTTCATAATAAAATAATATTTTTTACTGTCAAAAACCGTAAAAATTTCTAAATGAAGTATGGTTAGGTTTCACACATAAAGAAAAGGGAAGTAAGTAGTCAAGAATAAATGTAAGTAAAATTCATATAATTCTATAAAAAAGTGAATTATTAATATAATTTACACAAAAAATAAATTTAATTATTTTCAGTCATTTATTAACGTAGAAAGACGAAAATTACGCGACAACTCAAATATACATTTGAATATTCTGATACGTTTATGAACGTAATACATCTTATAGAAACTGCCCGCAAATTTGATCTTTTTATATACAAGGAACATTTGAACAACATTAAATAAAGGTAAATATTTATTTTTATAAGTGTTTATTTCCAGATAATCAAAGCGTTGTTATGTCAATTCTTTTTAAACGGTACTAGTTACTTTGTCAAATTATCGCCAAGGCTCCCGATATCATGTAAACTGAATCTTTTCACTCTAACAACATATCAAACCCATGTCGAATATTAGATTTACATGAGATTCGTCGACAAGCGTTAAAACGTCCGTACTGACGATGCAAAACATTTTCATCTATTGACATTGGAAAATTTTCATATCGATGGAAATACCTTTCCATTCGAATAATTTCATCGAAAAAATTAACTCGAAACGATCTTAGTAATAAGTATTAATAGATCAGTGATAATTGAGAGTATTGTATTAAAATTATGTTCTCATATTCACAGGTTATTCAAGTACTATCCAACAATGGATGTTCAACAATGTCTGCAAATATAGGGCCCGAAACCAACAACGATTCTGTAAATTACTCTGTTTATGTTTTAATGTAAAATTGATATATTTGCTTTTTTTAATAAAAAACTAGACAACAGAATATATCTTTAATTTTTTCATACATTTTTATTTATTATTTATTTTGACGTAGCATCTACATTGCGGAATGCGTATTATGACTAATTAACAACGAAATCTAATATTTGATAACAGAAATAAACAAATTTATTAACGAAATGATAAAACAAAAATAGGTATTTCTTATTTCAGTCTTAACATATTTAAAAAAAACACGTATTAAAATATTGTACATGCAATTGTTGACGAAATATGTAAATAAACCGTAAGCCTTGTTTACACGAGTAAACAAGGCTTACGGTTTATTTACATACGAGTACTCGGCCGAGACACTGAACTCGGCATCGACTATTAATTTTGCTGATGAGATACTGCTGATTTTCTCTGTCGTTTCGATTCGGCTTGTACCCAGGATTTTACATGAGCGACAGTTCGTTTTTTCAATTCACTATGCTTTGTTATCGTGTCGAAGCATTTCTGCGAATTCGGAACCTTTCCTGTAGCTATCTCAGTATCAAAAAGTTTTCGCGCAACTGTCCTTTCTGGTGTAGACCATGTGTTGCGAGTCTTATCTGGAGAGAAAAAATATTAAGAATATACTATTTAAAAGTTATAATATTATAAAAAGTTATGGTAGTTTTTAACTTAGTGAGATTTCATTTAGCATAGTTTCACTGCAGCCAAAACTTAATTTACCGAGGACCAAATGCTCAATGAAAAGGTAAGAAGGTTTCACGTTCCGATGGGAATGAGCACAGGGTCCACGAACAAGTGTTTACAATGAAAAGCATACTGTACGTACCTTTCGATTTGTGTTTGTTGATTTCATTATTTATCCATAAACGAAGCTGCATTGCAGTTCATTTTTGTAAGTTATTATCAGATTTGACAATCATTTCGCATTCATTTAAAGGGAGGATTTTTCGATTTCGAATATAACCAGACAAGTATTTTCTCGCCGCAAATTTCTCTGGAGCACTCCAAGTTCTTCTAATAATTTGCGGTTTGAGATCTAGTTCTAAAAACAATAGAAAATTTCAGTGAACAATAAGATATGAAAATCAAACAGATACAAAAATATTAAATCGGTTTGTGTTTCGTTTGTTTAGAAAAGCTTTTGAAAATTTACCCAGTTCTGAGTCACTGGAAGCCGAAACGTTTTCATCGACCGGTAACTCCTATTCATCGTCAACACGATCTGCTGTTCGTTTTCGTAAGTCAGTAGTCGATTTTACAACTGTTTCACATTTAATAGCAGGAAGAAGTATTTTTTTTTTCGGAGTAGACCACATCCTAGTAATTTGGGACCTGAAATGTAATTCTAAAAACAATAAAAATTCGCAGTTGTAGAATATAGAACCGTGTTTCGTTTATTTAGAAAAGGTTTTGAGAATTTACCCAAATCCAGTGAATCGCTGTCACTCGAAGCGGAAGGGTTTTTATCATCCGGTAAATCAAGTGCGCTCGTGTCTTGTAATCTGTCCGATCTGTTTTCGGTGACATTGGCGTATACTTCGGTATTGCAGTTGATAGACTCGTTTTCGTCGACACCATACGATATGTTAGGAAGCGAATCGTTAATATAAATGTCTGTCCCATCGTCATTCGAAATAAATATATTGTCAAGTTTTGCATTTGAATCGTCGGCATTATTAGATGATTCTGACGTATGTTTGTTGACATTTTTTTTCTTTTCGGGATCAATCATGTTTATTTCGTCACTTGTTCGTGTACCGCCACGGTATTTAACGATACAAATATTTCCATTTTCTATGCGCACGTCTTTTTCTTTGCACATATAATATGGATTATGGTCTCAAAATTGAACCATGTAGGTAATACATTTTGTATTTGTTTTATGTAATGAAAGTATGGCCTTTTCAACGAGCAAGAGTAACGACGGCTGAAAAAGAAAACAAAACAGTAAATTAAAAGTGTACTGTAGTTCTATAACGTACATATATTATGTTAAACACTTACTTTTATAATTGTTCTATTATATCGCCTTCTGTTCGGCAAACAGGACAGCACAGTGAAATTCTATCGACAGTCACTGTCGGTTCCAACAAACACCCGAGCGAAGTTTGGAATGAGGTATCTCTTCCAGACACACTGGACACTTAATTTTGTTTAACTGTGCGCAATAATGTAATTTTGAACAATTATTGTGCGGACAAGTTTTGTTCATATGATAGGTCATACACACGTACACTTTTCTGTTTGTAGATATATTAGTTCCTCTCCTTTCGTGACATGAACTAAATTACAAATTGACCGGGAGCATTTAGCGCCCTGATAGTCCTTGCAAAAATGTATTTTCAAATGGTTGCAAGCACCCGAACAGTTACTGTTTCAGTAACTTGAAACTGATATAGTTAACGTAGTTTTGTTATAAAGAAACGTAAAATAGTAATATTACTTTATTATTATTATTATTAGAGAACGTTTTAATTGAACAAAATAAAGAATCACGTATGAATGACGACGGACTTGACTTAACTGAAACTAGGAACACATTCATCAAAAGTCAAAACCTAAATATACGTAAATAACCAAGTACAATTCTGTGGCTTGATCGAAAAAGGGCCTAAGTGCATTTTTTTCATTTTTGATTTATTGGTCCTATCTTACTAATGTCGACATGCTCTTCTCAATGAAAAAGGTTCTATCTCATTATCTTTAACGCTTACCGAGATAAAAAATGTAAAAAGATCCTAACTGAGACTACGTCAATGAAATAAAGGCTTATATTCACTTTAGGCCCTTCATATTGGGGCCTAAGTGTTTTTATAATTTTTTTTCTATATTTAAAAACAACCTAAGTGACATATAAGCCCTTAAATATTGGGCCTATTTACTCTTAGGCCCTTTTCGTAATAATAATTTTATATCAAGAAAGTGCTAACTGCGACTTAGTAAAATGTGACGGTAATTGTCGGTGGCCTATGTTAACATAGGCCTTTTTTAAATAGATTTGTACATTTTGTAAGAAGACCTAAGTGTCACATTGGTTATGGAATCGAAACAAAAAGAAAAAAACTGGAAGATATCTTAAGCTTATTACCATTTATACATCCAAAAAGCAGATTATTTTATTCAAATTTGAAGAGTGATGAATCAAAAAATGACGACGATGTTTGTCCTACAGAATTAATATTGGAAATTATAGATTAATTATACTTATTTTGTCATCACGATGTCCTAAGAATTTTATTTTCATCTGCACGGTTTTCGTGTTACAATAAATACTATTGTTTATTTTTGTATTTTTAATTCTTATTCGAATAAAACCAATATTTTTGTAGAAGTGTTTTACATTTTAACTACAACCATGAATTTCTCAATATGTGTTTTCTAAGCGGTATTGTCTTATTTAATAATATTTTATCATATACTATTATTAATTTTCAAATATCTAAAAAAGGGTAGGTGAAAATCGCTTACTTTTTATACAAAGTACCTCTTATAAAAGGGCTTAAGTGCAACTACATTTAAAGAAAGGGCCAAAGTACATTATTTGGGGCCTATATGCTAGTTTTAGTGCCCTATTGCATAGGCCTATGTAACACCATATACATTTTCTGGGGCCTATGTGACAAAAACTTCTGGATTTTTTAAGAATTTTATTTTTTTTTACAAAAAATCAAAAAATATGCGCTAAAAAAGCAGTATTACAATTATCAGACATTTTGGACAGAATTTCGCTGATTTACAATAGTTTGAAAAAAATAACTTCAACTCCAATTACCTTAAAACTACGTTTTTGTAGTTAGGCACTTTTGCGACCAAGCCACAGAATTTACACACTATAAACTTAACAGTACAGCCATGTTCATAAAATACATAGTGGTGCACCAGTGGGTGCACCAGAAGAAACACAACAATAATAAATATGACATATTATTATCTGTAAAACAGTTTAGATCAGGGGTGGTCAACCCAAATGATCTTACGGACCATTTTGGAAATGCATCATAAGGGGACATTCATTAATTACGTGAGTCGATTTTGGCGATTGTTCGACCCCCCCCCCCCCTTCCCCTTTGGTAAGATGACGGGCGAAACCGGGTCGGACCATAAGTACAAAAAATTTCATCAAAATCGGTTCAGCCGTTTAGGCGGAATAGATTGACAAACGCTTGTACAGAAATATTATTTTTATATACAAAAAAATATTAAATTTTCAATCAAAATTGTTTTGGTAATTTCCTTTTGACAGATCTTCAGAACAAAAAAAGAGCAGACTTTTTTTTTGTTTTCAAAATATTTCTAAAATTAAATTTAGAAAAAAAATGTGTCTCCGACAAATTTAATATTTTTTTGTATATAAAAATAATATTTCTGTACAAGCGTTTGTCAATCTATTCCGCCTAAACGGCTGAACCGATTTTGATGAAATTTTTTGTACTTATGGTCCGACCCGGTTTCGCCCGAGTGCGTTTCGGGTCCAATTTAGAATTTAAACTATCTACGGACCGACGCAAACGCACACACAAAATTTCATTAAAATCGGTCCAGCAGTTTGGAGGAATAGAGTCCGTAGATAGTTTAAATTCTAAATTGGACCCAAAACGCACTCGGGCGAAACCGGGTCGGACCATAAGTACAAAAAATTTCATCAAAATCGGTTCAGCCGTTTAGGCGGAATAGATTGACAAACGCTTGTACAGAAATATTATTTTTATATACAAAAAATATTAAGGTAAATACCTAATCGTTAGTCCAACCTTGTATAATTTCTTAAAAACACAAATACTATTATTTAAGTTTTAAAATTTCTGTGTTTTACAAAAAGCAACGCTCGTAACTATATAAGGATTTCATGTCACGTATTTGTGAAATCTAAAATTTTTTCATTTCATCCAAAGTTACCGAAAAGTTATAATAATTCTCAAAGTCTTCATAAATTTTAGAATAATATGTTTTTGTGTAAAATTTCAAGCATTTCTGTACAAATAAACCATTAATTAAGTAAAAATTAAATAAATTATTAGTATTAAAAGTTGCCTACATTTAGAATTTAAACTGCCGCGCTGAAAATAACGAGTTGCATATCTCGAAAGTAAAGAAGTACCTTTATAAGTTTTATTAAAATTCGATTTAAATCTTTAATAATCATAACATAAACTAATTATTATTAAATTTTTAAAGACATACCTATGTTCTTTTAGGTACATATATTATTTTTAATCTTTTGACGAATATTAAGGTTATAAAAAAAGAACAGTCTAAGTTCCCTGAAACTTATATTTTCCATTTAAAAAAACATTAGACGGTGACGCAACAAAAAAATTTTTTGCCCAAATATTCATCAACTGTATTAGAACATCTGTCAAATTACCAGAAATATTTTACGCCCCCCTCAAATTCTTAACAGGTACGTTAAAATAGCGAAAACAATTATGGCACATATGACATATATATATGTATTATATCTGTAAAACAGCTTAGATCAGGGGTGGTCAACCCAAATGATCTTGAGGACCATTTTGGAAATGCATCATAAGGGGACATTCATTAATTACGTGAGGCGATTTTGGCGATTGTTCGACCCCCCTGCCCCCTTCCCCTTTGGTAAGATGACGTGAGATTTATCTCGACCCCCCCCCTCCACCATTAATCTCACGTGAGATTTTTTAAAATGCTTATTTTTAATGTAAATATGTTAATCGGTGCTTGATTGCGTTGGATTTATTTAATTTGCTTAATTCTTTTTTTTTCAGACTAGTATTTAAGACTTTAATTTTTTCTCATAATTTCGACAGTTAATTTTTCAATATATTTTGATGCGCAAATAAGGTATTTTTTGATACATTGATTTTCACTACTTAGGCAACTTTAAAATAAATATATTTTGTAAAAGTGCGATGAATCTCGCAGGCCGGAAAAATATTCAAGGCAGGTCGCATGCGGCCCGCGGGCCACGGGTTAGCCACCCTTGGTTTAGATTGTGACTATTATTTTGGTGTTTTGGTAACACCTACCATAACAGCAAGAGGCATACGAAAGGTCGTATGAAGGAGTTATGCAAAAAAGATGGTGATTTTACAATAAATTTCTTCGATTCACGTTATTGAATCAGTGGTTGAGTTCCACATGGACAGGTTATACAGACGTTTAATTATTTATTACCAATCGGTACCCGCGACTTCGCACACGATTGAGATAAAACAATCTGATGTAGCTTTTTCCCGTGGCAATTTAATTTTGCTGTTTAAATCTTATGTGTTATAGCGACCCGGCCCGGCCCCCGGCTTCGCCCGAGTGCGACAACAGTAGTGAAGCATTCGGCTCCACCATATTACAGTCTTGCATCGTGGGGCTGCGCCCCGCTCTGCAAGACATTAATTTATAAAGCTTTCGACTCCCCCAAATGCATATTCTCTAAATAGTGTATTTTCTGACATTTTCATACATTTTGTAAAGTCAACATAAGTCGCTAGTTGAATAACACCGTCCAAATATTTATTTTAGTAAACATAACAGCTGTATACCTACTGAAATGAGACAAGCGCACGGCATCGTTTGTAGTTTTTTCCAGAGCTGCATTATCGATTTTATACTGTTTCAATATTAAATTTTCAATCAAAATTGTTTTGGTAATTTCCTTTTGACAAATCTTCAGAACAAAAAAAGAGCAGATTTTTTTTTATTTTCAAAATATTTCCAAAATTAAATTTAGAAAAAAAATGTGTCTCCGACAAACAGATAAACAGAAACACACGAACTGACAGCAGTCACTCTATTACTCCAAACTGCTGGACCGATTGTAATGAAATTTTGTGTGTGCGTTTGCGTCGGTCCGTAGATAGTTTAAATTCTAAATTGGACCCGAAACGCACTCGGGCGAAACCGGGTCGGACCATAAGTACAAAAAATTTCATCAAAATCGGTTCAGCCGTTTAGGCGGAATAGATTGACAAACGCTTGTACAGAAATATTATTTTTATATACAAAAAATATTAAAGTAAATAATCGTTAGTCCAACCCTGTATAATTTCTTAAAAACGTACAAACACTATTATTTAGTTTTAAAATTTCTGTGTTTTACAAAAAGCAACACTCGAATCTATATAAGAATTTCATGTCATGTATTTGTGAAATCTAAAATTTTTTCATTTCATCCAAAGTTACCGAAAAGTTATAATAATTCTCAAAGTCTTCATAAATTTTAGAATAATATGTTTTTGTGTAAAATTTCAAGCATTTCTGTACAAATAAACTATTAATTAAGTAAAAATTAAATAAGTTATTAGTATTAAAAGTTGCCTACATTTAGAATTTAAACTGCCGCGCTGAAAATAACTTTAGTTGAATTTCTCTATGGGAAAGAATAGAAATACCCTAGATGACACTGACGTAAGGTTTTACAATACAATTAATTTATTATTTCAGAGAAAATACAATGAAATATTTGTCAAATAAGAAACAGTTATTGACAAAAATACGTAAGTAATTTTATACTTCTGTCACATGTAATTTGTTTCGAATATTGCGAAATATTAATTATTCGACTGAATAAGTTGTTTTTATGTTATTATGTGTAATTTTTTCAGATTCAAACGTGCGACCCATTAGTAATGATTGTCGAAATCTGCATAAAATTGCCATGTATTGATGTGAAAGTCGTCTCTGTTCGGGTGTCAAGTTTTGAAGTTTGGTCAAAGTGATACGAATGTGCTTTTCTGTCAACGTAACGCTGGGTACGCATGGAAAAATGGTAACCGATAACAATTTTAATATTTTGAAACGAAGACAACCATTAATCAGATATAGACAGCACAGGATTCGGTTCAACCGATGGAGCTATTTACCGCTAATCTAGGATATTCGTATACCGAACAGTCATATTTTGTCATAGTCAGCTACTGATCCGAAAAGACGAAGTAAATTATAATGTACGACAATTTGAACAGCCACAGAAATGAGTATGACCTGCTTTCTTTAAATATTTTGTGTGATTTGAAAAAATCCGGCGCCAATTTGTTCAAAGCGTTCCCCATTGGGTGCTCTGAAATTTTTTAAAAAATTGGTGTAGCCGTTTTCAACTGATTTCAGAAAGAGTATTTTTTTATATCTTACTGTATATTTCCTACATTTATGAACCGATTTGAAAAAAATCGATGCCACTGTGTTCAGAACTTTGCACACTTTATGTGCTCTATTTTTTTTTTTACTATGACTTACGGCTTCGTAACAGCGGAGGTGGTTTTATCGGAACTGATAAACTCTGCCTTCGGGTTTTTGTCCTACAATGCCTTTAAATAATAAATTGTATAATAATGAATTTCATACTATTTCAGGATCGGATTGACGCCATGGCTTTCTTGATCTCACTGAACAGAGGTGAAACGACGACCTACTATCTGCCAGTTTTTGTTAAGGCAATATAACTTGGCGACGTTTAAAAAACTTAAGTCTTCTGTTTTATAGGATAATTAGCTAATAAAATATTATAATAGTGGGGCGAAAGAGATAATTGTGCACTGAACGATAAAACCACTAAATTTGAGCTGCTTTATATTGTTAAAAGATGTAGATATTAATACAAATTATATCTATTGTATCGCTTATCAGAAAGTGCACAATACTGGTATATTTTTAGTCTCATCTGTCCGACTATAAAGAATTCTAAGATAATAATATTAATAAGTGTTTGTTAATTGAATGTCAAAATAAAACTTGGTAATATATAAAAGTTTTCATTAATTGTTGTTTTCATATTTCCTTTTACAGTAGCAATAATATTTTCTACCATACGTTTTAAATGAAATTCACTATAGATAATAATATGGTAACTACGGAAATCAAAAATGCATTATAGAAAATCGTTTGTTGCAATTTTTTGTGGAACGATTTTCTATAATGAGTTTTTGGTTTCCATGATTACTATATCAACAAAACTCATGTATATATTGCGTCTTAAATGAAATTCCCAGTATAATATACATTTTTTAATCAAATCATTGAAACTTTGACAGGATTGTCAATTTCCTATTATAAAATTTATGTAGGTTTTTTCAACATTTATTAATCTTATTAAACTGCCAATTTGCTTTATTTTTTCATAAATAAGCCTTTTATAAGAAGCAGATTCTTCTGTCAGATGTTAGCTTTGAATAAAATTACAAATGTGCGCTTAAAAAGTTAATTAAAAATTGCAACAATGGATGTAATGTCTTATTGTAGATATTTCTTTTTTTATGAAAACACGGTTATAGTGGCAGATACTCAACTGTTTATTATGAATCTAATGCCTACAAAAGGTGTGGGTGTTGGTAGTATAAACAGCTTTTATATATAATTAATGATTATTAATCTTTTGAACATAAAAATATTTTTTTAACTATTATGGGTTATCTATTGTAAAGTACGGGAGCTTTCATTTTGAACAATGCCGGTAATGCAGTTCTCGATTTTAGAGCTCCCAAACTCAACAATATATCATTAAAGTGAAATAACTTTAAAATCTATTGATGCATATTAATTTGCTCTTAATATAATGTTTACTAATTAGTTTCACGTAGTTTGAATGCAGTTTTGAACTAGGCTCCCAATGATACTGCTACACATATATATATATATATATATGTATATATATATATATATATATATATACATATATATATATAAATATATATATATATATATACATATATATATAACATATATATATATATATATATATATATATATATATATATATATATATATATATATATATGTGTAGCAGTATCATTGGGAGCCTAGTTCAAAACTGCATTCAAACTACGTGAAACTAATTAGTAAACATTATATTAAGAGCAAATTAATATGCATCAATAGATTTTAAAGTTATTTCACTTTAATGATATATTGTTGAGTTTGGGAGCTCTAAAATCGAGAACTGCATTACCGGCATTGTTCAAAATGAAAGCTCCCGTACTTTACAATAGATAACCCATAATAGTTAAAAAAATATTTTTATGTTCAAAAGATTAATAATCATTAATTATATATAAAAGCTGTTTATACTACCAACACCCACACCTTTTGTAGGCATTAGATTCATAATAAACAGTTGAGTATCTGCCACTATAACCGTGTTTTCATAAAAAAAGAAATATCTACAATAAGACATTACATCCATTGTTGCAATTTTTAATTAACTTTTTAAGCGCACATTTGTAATTTTATTCAAAGCTAACATCTGACAGAAGAATCTGCTTCTTATAAAAGGCTTATTTATGAAAAAATAAAGCAAATTGGCAGTTTAATAAGATTAATAAATGTTGAAAAAACCTACATAAATTTTATAATAGGAAATTGACAATCCTGTCAAAGTTTCAATGATTTGATTAAAAAATGTATATTATACTGGGAATTTCATTTAAGACGCAATATATACATGAGTTTTGTTGATATAGTAATCATGGAAACCAAAAACTCATTATAGAAAATCGTTCCACAAAAAATTGCAACAAACGATTTTCTATAATGCATTTTTGATTTCCGTAGTTACCATATTATTATCTATAGTGAATTTCATTTAAAACGTATGGTAGAAAATATTATTGCTACTGTAAAAGGAAATATGAAAACAACAATTAATGAAAACTTTTATATATTACCAAGTTTTATTTTGACATTCAATTAACAAACACTTATTAATATTATTATCTTAGAATTCTTTATAGTCGGACAGATGAGACTAAAAATATACCAGTATTGTGCACTTTCTGATAAGCGATACAATAGATATAATTTGTATTAATATCTACATCTTTTAACAATATAAAGCAGCTCAAATTTAGTGGTTTTATCGTTCAGTGCACAATTATCTCTTTCGCCCCACTATTATAATATTTTATTAGCTAATTATCCTATAAAACAGAAGACTTAAGTTTTTTAAACGTCGCCAAGTTATATTGCCTTAACAAAAACTGGCAGATAGTAGGTCGTCGTTTCACCTCTGTTCAGTGAGATCAAGAAAGCCATGGCGTCAATCCGATCCTGAAATAGTATGAAATTCATTATTATACAATTTATTATTTAAAGGCATTGTAGGACAAAAACCCGAAGGCAGAGTTTATCAGTTCCGATAAAACCACCTCCGCTGTTACGAAGCCGTAAGTCATAGTAAAAAAAAAAATAGAGCACATAAAGTGTGCAAAGTTCTGAACACAGTGGCATCGATTTTTTTCAAATCGGTTCATAAATGTAGGAAATATACAGTAAGATATAAAAAAATACTCTTTCTGAAATCAGTTGAAAACGGCTACACCAATTTTTTAAAAAATTTCAGAGCACCCAATGGGGAACGCTTTGAACAAATTGGCGCCGGATTTTTTCAAATCACACAAAATATTTAAAGAAAGCAGGTCATACTCATTTCTGTGGCTGTTCAAATTGTCGTACATTATAATTTACTTCGTCTTTTCGGATCAGTAGCTGACTATGACAAAATATGACTGTTCGGTATACGAATATCCTAGATTAGCGGTAAATAGCTCCATCGGTTGAACCGAATCCTGTGCTGTCTATATCTGATTAATGGTTGTCTTCGTTTCAAAATATTAAAATTGTTATCGGTTACAATTTTTCCATGCGTACCCAGCGTTACGTTGACAGAAAAGCACATTCGTATCACTTTGACCAAACTTCAAAACTTGACACCCGAACAGAGACGACTTTCACATCAATACATGGCAATTTTATGCAGATTTCGACAATCATTACTAATGGGTCGCACGTTTGAATCTGAAAAAATTACACATAATAACATAAAAACAACTTATTCAGTCGAATAATTAATATTTCGCAATATTCGAAACAATTTACATGTGACAGAAGTATAAAATTACTTACGTATTTTTGTCAATGATACTTATAACTGATAACTGTTTCTTATTTGACAAATATTTCATTGTATTTTCTCTGAAATAATAAATTAATTGTATTGTAAAACCTTACGTCAGTGTCATCTAGGGTATTTCTATTCTTTCCCATAGAGAAATTCAACTAAAGTTATTTTCAGCGCGGCAGTTTAAATTCTAAATGTAGGCAACTTTTATTACTAATAACTTATTTAATTTTTACTTAATTAATAGTTTATTTGTACAGAAATGCTTGAAATTTTACACAAAAACATATTATTCTAAAATTTATGAAGACTTTGAGAATTATTATAACTTTTCGGTAACTTTGGATGAAATGAAAAAATTTTAGATTTCACAAATACATGACATGAAATTCTTATATAGATTCGAGTGTTGCTTTTTGTAAAACACAGAAATTTTAAAACTAAATAATAGTGTTTGTACGTTTTTAAGAAATTATACAGGGTTGGACTAACGATTATTTACTTTAATATTTTTTGTATATAAAAATAATATTTCTGTACAAGCGTTTGTCAATCTATTCCGCCTAAACGGCTGAACCGATTTTGATGAAATTTTTTGTACTTATGGTCCGACCCGGTTTCGCCCGAGTGCGTTTCGGGTCCAATTTAGAATTTAAACTATCTACGGACCGACGCAAACGCACACACAAAATTTCATTACAATCGGTCCAGCAGTTTGGAGTAATAGAGTGACTGCTGTCAGTTCGTGTGTTTCTGTTTATCTGTTTGTCGGAGACACATTTTTTTTCTAAATTTAATTTTGGAAATATTTTGAAAATAAAAAAAAATCTGCTCTTTTTTTGTTCTGAAGATTTGTCAAAAGGAAATTACCAAAACAATTTTGATTGAAAATTTAATATTGAAACAGTATAAAATCGATAATGCAGCTCTGGAAAAAACTACAAACGATGCCGTGCGCTTGTCTCATTTCAGTAGGTATACAGCTGTTATGTTTACTAAAATAAATATTTGGACGGTGTTATTCAACTAGCGACTTATGTTGACTTTACAAAATGTATGAAAATGTCAGAAAATACACTATTTAGAGAATATGCATTTGGGGGAGTCGAAAGCTTTATAAATTAATGTCTTGCAGAGCGGGGCGCAGCCCCACGATGCAAGACTGTAATATGGTGGAGCCGAATGCTTCACTACTGTTGTCGCACTCGGGCGAAGCCGGGGGCCGGGCCGGGTCGCTATAACACATAAGATTTAAACAGCAAAATTAAATTGCCACGGGAAAAAGCTACATCAGATTGTTTTATCTCAATCGTGTGCGAAGTCGCGGGTACCGATTGGTAATAAATAATTAAACGTCTGTATAACCTGTCCATGTGGAACTCAACCACTGATTCAATAACGTGAATCGAAGAAATTTATTGTAAAATCACCATCTTTTTTGCATAACTCCTTCATACGACCTTTCGTATGCCTCTTGCTGTTATGGTAGGTGTTACCAAAACACCAAAATAATAGTCACAATCTAAACCAAGGGTGGCTAACCCGTGGCCCGCGGGCCGCATGCGACCTGCCTTGAATATTTTTCCGGCCTGCGAGATTCATCGCACTTTTACAAAATATATTTATTTTAAAGTTGCCTAAGTAGTGAAAATCAATGTATCAAAAAATACCTTATTTGCGCATCAAAATATATTGAAAAATTAACTGTCGAAATTATGAGAAAAAATTAAAGTCTTAAATACTAGTCTGAAAAAAAAAGAATTAAGCAAATTAAATAAATCCAACGCAATCAAGCACCGATTAACATATTTACATTAAAAATAAGCATTTTAAAAAATCTCACGTGAGATTAATGGTGGAGGGGGGGGGGGGTCGAGATAAATCTCACGTCATCTTACCAAAGGGGAAGGGGGCAGGGGGGTCGAACAATCGCCAAAATCGCCTCACGTAATTAATGAATGTCCCCTTATGATGCATTTCCAAAATGGTCCTCAAGATCATTTGGGTTGACCACCCCTGATCTAAGCTGTTTTACAGATATAATACATATATATATGTCATATGTGCCATAATTGTTTTCGCTATTTTAACGTACCTGTTAAGAATTTGAGGGGGGCGTAAAATATTTCTGGTAATTTGACAGATGTTCTAATACAGTTGATGAATATTTGGGCAAAAAATTTTTTTGTTGCGTCACCGTCTAATGTTTTTTTAAATGGAAAATATAAGTTTCAGGGAACTTAGACTGTTCTTTTTTTATAACCTTAATAATCGTCAAAAGATTAAAAATAATATATGTACCTAAAAGAACATAGGTATGTCTTTAAAAATTTAATAATAATTAGTTTATGTTATGATTATTAAAGATTTAAATCGAATTTTAATAAAACTTATAAAGGTACTTCTTTACTTTCGAGATATGCAACTCGTTATTTTCAGCGCGGCAGTTTAAATTCTAAATGTAGGCAACTTTTAATACTAATAATTTATTTAATTTTTACTTAATTAATGGTTTATTTGTACAGAAATGCTTGAAATTTTACACAAAAACATATTATTCTAAAATTTATGAAGACTTTGAGAATTATTATAACTTTTCGGTAACTTTGGATGAAATGAAAAAATTTTAGATTTCACAAATACGTGACATGAAATCCTTATATAGTTACGAGCGTTGCTTTTTGTAAAACACAGAAATTTTAAAACTTAAATAATAGTATTTGTGTTTTTAAGAAATTATATAAGGTTGGACTAACGATTAGGTATTTACCTTAATATTTTTTGTATATAAAAATAATATTTCTGTACAAGCGTTTGTCAATCTATTCCGCCTAAACGGCTGAACCGATTTTGATGAAATTTTTTGTACTTATGGTCCGACCCGGTTTCGCCCGAGTGCGTTTTGGGTCCAATTTAGAATTTAAACTATCTACGGACTCTATTCCTCCAAACTGCTGGACCGATTTTAATGAAATTTTGTGTGTGCGTTTGCGTCGGTCCGTAGATAGTTTAAATTCTAAATTGGACCCGAAACGCACTCGGGCGAAACCGGGTCGGACCATAAGTACAAAAAATTTCATCAAAATCGGTTCAGCCGTTTAGGCGGAATAGATTGACAAACGCTTGTACAGAAATATTATTTTTATATACAAAAAAATATTAAATTTTCAATCAAAATTGTTTTGGTAATTTCCTTTTGACAGATCTTCAGAACAAAAAAAGAGCAGATTTTTTTTTTGTTTTCAAAATATTTCCAAAATTAAATTTAGAAAAAAAATTTGTCGGAGACACATTTTTTTTCTAAATTTAATTTTAGAAATATTTTGAAAACAAAAAAAAAGTCTGCTCTTTTTTTGTTCTGAAGATCTGTCAAAAGGAAATTACCAAAACAATTTTGATTGAAAATTTAATATTTTTTTGTATATAAAAATAATATTTCTGTACAAGCGTTTGTCAATCTATTCCGCCTAAACGGCTGAACCGATTTTGATGAAATTTTTTGTACTTATGGTCCGACCCGGTTTCGCCCGTCATCTTACCAAAGGGGAAGGGGGGGGGGTCGAACAATCGCCAAAATCGACTCACGTAATTAATGAATGTCCCCTTATGATGCATTTCCAAAATGGTCCGTAAGATCATTTGGGTTGACCACCCCTGATCTAAACTGTTTTACAGATAATAATATGTCATATTTATTATTGTTGTGTTTCTTCTGGTGCACCCACTGGTGCACCACTATGTATTTTATGAACATGGCTGTACTGTTAAGTTTATAGTGTGTAAATTCTGTGGCTTGGTCGCAAAAGTGCCTAACTACAAAAACGTAGTTTTAAGGTAATTGGAGTTGAAGTTATTTTTTTCAAACTATTGTAAATCAGCGAAATTCTGTCCAAAATGTCTGATAATTGTAATACTGCTTTTTTAGCGCATATTTTTTAATTTTTTGTAAAAAAAAATAAAATTCTTAAAAAATCCAGAAGTTTTTGTCACATAGGCCCCAGAAAATGTATATGGTGTTACATAGGCCTATGCAATAGGGCACTAAAACTAGCATATAGGCCCCAAATAATGTACTTTGGCCCTTTCTTTAAATGTAGTTGCACTTAAGCCCTTTTATAAGAGGTACTTTGTATAAAAAGTAAGCGATTTTCACCTACCCTTTTTTAGATATTTGAAAATTAATAATAGTATATGATAAAATATTATTAAATAAGACAATACCGCTTAGAAAACACATATTGAGAAATTCATGGTTGTAGTTAAAATGTAAAACACTTCTACAAAAATATTGGTTTTATTCGAATAAGAATTAAAAATACAAAAATAAACAATAGTATTTATTGTAACACGAAAACCGTGCAGATGAAAATAAAATTCTTAGGACATCGTGATGACAAAATAAGTATAATTAATCTATAATTTCCAATATTAATTCTGTAGGACAAACATCGTCGTCATTTTTTGATTCATCACTCTTCAAATTTGAATAAAATAATCTGCTTTTTGGATGTATAAATGGTAATAAGCTTAAGATATCTTCCAGTTTTTTTCTTTTTGTTTCGATTCCATAACCAATGTGACACTTAGGTCTTCTTACAAAATGTACAAATCTATTTAAAAAAGGCCTATGTTAACATAGGCCACCGACAATTACCGTCACATTTTACTAAGTCGCAGTTAGCACTTTCTTGATATAAAATTATTATTACGAAAAGGGCCTAAGAGTAAATAGGCCCAATATTTAAGGGCTTATATGTCACTTAGGTTGTTTTTAAATATAGAAAAAAAATTATAAAAACACTTAGGCCCCAATATGAAGGGCCTAAAGTGAATATAAGCCTTTATTTCATTGACGTAGTCTCAGTTAGGATCTTTTTACATTTTTTATCTCGGTAAGCGTTAAAGATAATGAGATAGAACCTTTTTCATTGAAAAGAGCATGTCGACATTAGTAAGATAGGACCAATAAATCAAAAATGAAAAAAATGCACTTAGGCCCTTTTTCGATCAAGCCACAGAATTGTACTTGGTTATTTACGTATATTTAGGTTTTGACTTTTGATGAATGTGTTCCTAGTTTCAGTTAAGTCAAGTCCGTCGTCATTCATACGTGATTCTTTATTTTGTTCAATTAAAACGTTCTCTAATAATAATAATAATAAAGTAATATTACTATTTTACGTTTCTTTATAACAAAACTACGTTAACTATATCAGTTTCAAGTTACTGAAACAGTAACTGTTCGGGTGCTTGCAACCATTTGAAAATACATTTTTGCAAGGACTATCAGGGCGCTAAATGCTCCCGGTCAATTTGTAATTTAGTTCATGTCACGAAAGGAGAGGAACTAATATATCTACAAACAGAAAAGTGTACGTGTGTATGACCTATCATATGAACAAAACTTGTCCGCACAATAATTGTTCAAAATTACATTATTGCGCACAGTTAAACAAAATTAAGTGTCCAGTGTGTCTGGAAGAGATACCTCATTCCAAACTTCGCTCGGGTGTTTGTTGGAACCGACAGTGACTGTCGATAGAATTTCACTGTGCTGTCCTGTTTGCCGAACAGAAGGCGATATAATAGAACAATTATAAAAGTAAGTGTTTAACATAATATATGTACGTTATAGAACTACAGTACACTTTTAATTTACTGTTTTGTTTTCTTTTTCAGCCGTCGTTACTCTTGCTCGTTGAAAAGGCCATACTTTCATTACATAAAACAAATACAAAATGTATTACCTACATGGTTCAATTTTGAGACCATAATCCATATTATATGTGCAAAGAAAAAGACGTGCGCATAGAAAATGGAAATATTTGTATCGTTAAATACCGTGGCGGTACACGAACAAGTGACGAAATAAACATGATTGATCCCGAAAAGAAAAAAAATGTCAACAAACATACGTCAGAATCATCTAATAATGCCGACGATTCAAATGCAAAACTTGACAATATATTTATTTCGAATGACGATGGGACAGACATTTATATTAACGATTCGCTTCCTAACATATCGTATGGTGTCGACGAAAACGAGTCTATCAACTGCAATACCGAAGTATACGCCAATGTCACCGAAAACAGATCGGACAGATTACAAGACACGAGCGCACTTGATTTACCGGATGATAAAAACCCTTCCGCTTCGAGTGACAGCGATTCACTGGATTTGGGTAAATTCTCAAAACCTTTTCTAAATAAACGAAACACGGTTCTATATTCTACAACTGCGAATTTTTATTGTTTTTAGAATTACATTTCAGGTCCCAAATTACTAGGATGTGGTCTACTCCGAAAAAAAAAATACTTCTTCCTGCTATTAAATGTGAAACAGTTGTAAAATCGACTACTGACTTACGAAAACGAACAGCAGATCGTGTTGACGATGAATAGGAGTTACCGGTCGATGAAAACGTTTCGGCTTCCAGTGACTCAGAACTGGGTAAATTTTCAAAAGCTTTTCTAAACAAACGAAACACAAACCGATTTAATATTTTTGTATCTGTTTGATTTTCATATCTTATTGTTCACTGAAATTTTCTATTGTTTTTAGAACTAGATCTCAAACCGCAAATTATTAGAAGAACTTGGAGTGCTCCAGAGAAATTTGCGGCGAGAAAATACTTGTCTGGTTATATTCGAAATCGAAAAATCCTCCCTTTAAATGAATGCGAAATGATTGTCAAATCTGATAATAACTTACAAAAATGAACTGCAATGCAGCTTCGTTTATGGATAAATAATGAAATCAACAAACACAAATCGAAAGGTACGTACAGTATGCTTTTCATTGTAAACACTTGTTCGTGGACCCTGTGCTCATTCCCATCGGAACGTGAAACCTTCTTACCTTTTCATTGAGCATTTGGTCCTCGGTAAATTAAGTTTTGGCTGCAGTGAAACTATGCTAAATGAAATCTCACTAAGTTAAAAACTACCATAACTTTTTATAATATTATAACTTTTAAATAGTATATTCTTAATATTTTTTCTCTCCAGATAAGACTCGCAACACATGGTCTACACCAGAAAGGACAGTTGCGCGAAAACTTTTTGATACTGAGATAGCTACAGGAAAGGTTCCGAATTCGCAGAAATGCTTCGACACGATAACAAAGCATAGTGAATTGAAAAAACGAACTGTCGCTCATGTAAAATCCTGGGTACAAGCCGAATCGAAACGACAGAGAAAATCAGCAGTATCTCATCAGCAAAATTAATAGTCGATGCCGAGTTCAGTGTCTCGGCCGAGTACTCGTATGTAAATAAACCGTAAGCCTTGTTTACTCGTGTAAACAAGGCTTACGGTTTATTTACATATTTCGTCAACAATTGCATGTACAATATTTTAATACGTGTTTTTTTTAAATATGTTAAGACTGAAATAAGAAATACCTATTTTTGTTTTATCATTTCGTTAATAAATTTGTTTATTTCTGTTATCAAATATTAGATTTCGTTGTTAATTAGTCATAATACGCATTCCGCAATGTAGATGCTACATTGCTACGTCAAAATAAATAATAAATAAAAATGTATGAAAAAATTAAAGATATATTCTGTTGTCTAGTTTTTTATTAAAAAAAGCAAATATATCAATTTTACATTAAAACATAAACAGAGTAATTTACAGAATCGTTGTTGGTTTCGGGCCCTATATTTGCAGACATTGTTGAACATCCATTGTTGGATAGTACTTGAATAACCTGTGAATATGAGAACATAATTTTAATACAATACTCTCAATTATCACTGATCTATTAATACTTATTACTAAGATCGTTTCGAGTTAATTTTTTCGATGAAATTATTCGAATGGAAAGGTATTTCCATCGATATGAAAATTTTCCAATGTCAATAGATGAAAATGTTTTGCATCGTCAGTACGGACGTTTTAACGCTTGTCGACGAATCTCATGTAAATCTAATATTCGACATGGGTTTGATATGTTGTTAGAGTGAAAAGATTCAGTTTACATGATATCGGGAGCCTTGGCGATAATTTGACAAAGTAACTAGTACCGTTTAAAAAGAATTGACATAACAACGCTTTGATTATCTGGAAATAAACACTTATAAAAATAAATATTTACCTTTATTTAATGTTGTTCAAATGTTCCTTGTATATAAAAAGATCAAATTTGCGGGCAGTTTCTATAAGATGTATTACGTTCATAAACGTATCAGAATATTCAAATGTATATTTGAGTTGTCGCGTAATTTTCGTCTTTCTACGTTAATAAATGACTGAAAATAATTAAATTTATTTTTTGTGTAAATTATATTAATAATTCACTTTTTTATAGAATTATATGAATTTTACTTACATTTATTCTTGACTACTTACTTCCCTTTTCTTTATGTGTGAAACCTAACCATACTTCATTTAGAAATTTTTACGGTTTTTGACAGTAAAAAATATTATTTTATTATGAAATACCCCATACTCCAATAGATTCCTGCAAAGGTTGCATACTTTTTGTCATAAAAAACCGCTGAAATAATACTCGCAGTGACCTCTCATTTCACAAAATGGTTCTATGTAGTTTTAATTTTTATCAATAGACGTCTCAGGGTGAAGCTCCCAAAGTTGACAATCAAACGATTTTGTTCATTGGGTGCCGCTCCCTTAAGACGGCAAAAGAGCCCAAACGATATATTAAATGATTGTCCGAGCTCCCAAACTGTATGCCACACATACTTATATATATATATATATATATATATATATATATATATATATATATATATATATATATATATATATAAATATATATATATATATACATATATATAAACATTTTTAAAAATGGTGGCAAAATGTTTAGGAGGTTATGAAACGTCGAGAAATTTTGGTCCGACCCCTAGGTCCCGCCATCCGACCGACGCCAATAGTGTATGTTGCCATATGGCAAATACACTAATAATATAAAAACAAAAAATGTAGTATATTTTATGTTAAAAGACCGCGCACATCTAACATGCACCACCAGCACAGCACGGTTCGTGAAAGTACCCATCTTATTTAATGGATTAGCGTACATTGGACCAGAAATTGACGGTCGTTGTTGGCTGCTGGTTGCTTACATGCATTTTTCAAAATTTATTTATTGAAATCAAATTGAAGTAATATAACAAAAAATAAATGCATTAACTCACCTATGCGTTCATTTTTTGGATTCCACGGCATGTCTGGATCTGGAGAATAATGAGACCACGTCCTAATTTCATCATAGAGAGCCTGCCCGGGACATTCCGTGTCTCTAACTTGTCTATGACCCAACAGGGTATAATTTGGGTCTATGTGCCCTTTCTGGATACCGTAACTTATTAAATTCTTGACTGCTTTTAGCATTGCATTCGACGGTAATTCGTCTAGATATAAAAAGCAAAATTTTATTTTAAAAAAGTCAATCAATAATTTGTTTATAATTTTTGCTTCTTTGTTACAGCTGAGATCTGTCAACTCGAAACCGGATAAGTAAGTAACAAACAATCCACATTTCTTTAAAATAATATAATTTACTCTACCGGCGCGAAACTGGAAGTGAATGCATATTTTTCTTATATAAGCATCGTAACGACTACAATGCGCGTTTCTAATAAAAATTAACTTACTACAGTGAATTCGGATTGTTGTATAAAATTAAGGACGTTATCATTAATTTAGTGATTAGTATTAAATACAATGACACCTGATTCTTATGGAATAAACGTCGAAACAAGACTACTATTTTTAAAATAACCCCCTTCTTTTGATTTTTACACGCGAGCGAAAACGTGTAAAAAATGCCGTCGTTTTTAGTTTCGGTGTGTCTTCAATAACCACAATCTTTCGTAATCGAAAATGGCAGAATCTACTGCATATAAAGAAAAACCCGGGTCGCAGTGCCAAAACCCTGCCGACAATATAGTGTATTTGCTGATACAGGCAGTGTGGCTTTATTATGCGAACTTAAGTTGGTTTTTGGGTAAAAAAAAATTTTACTCCTTAATACAGCCCTTAAAATAACATTTTTTTTCTTAATTGCAATATTATTATCAATCGAACCTCTGTACCAAATTATATGCAACTTTCAGTAAATAATTCACTATCTGCAAACTAGTGTTTTCATAAAATTTGTAAGTCCGGTCCTGTCGGGCCGATTTTATTAAAATTTTAAGGACACTTTTTAATTACTACCGGAGGGTTAAATTTTAATTTTGAAACGATTCGGAGAATTTTTTCGGTATTTTGGGCCCCAAAAACATTTTTACACCCCTAAAAACTACCCTTAAAATGACCCGATTGGGCCCATTTTAAATAGGCTTCGTGCGGTGATGGATTCCAACATGTGTGCCAAATTTCGTTAAAATAAATTAACTTCTTCGAAAGTTATAGCCCGCACACATATATACCTATATATATAAATATATATATATATATATATACATATATATATAAACATTTTTAAAAATGGTGGCAAAGTGTTTAGGAGGTTATGAAACGTCGAGAAATTTTGGTCCGACCCCTAGGTCCCGCCATCCGACCGACGCCAATAGTGTATGTTGCCATATGGCAAATACACTAACAATTGATTGCAACTGATTAACTTTAAAATGTAAATCATCTGCGTTTGATTAACTTTGAATTCAAATTATATCATATAGTAGACCCAGTTCGTAAACATCGTAGCAGCGCTCTTTTTGACACAAACTATTTTTAAAAAATAACAATTTTAAATCCTTCTCCATGCTTTTGGATAAATTTCAGATTTAGCCTACTATTTTCATTAGCTTGAATCCAATGTAAATCAAATTCAACATGTATAAACTCAATGTGTTGGTTAGTCAGACGCGCTGTATGTTTGATACTAGAATAAATATGGCTTACATCTCCAGTCTCCGATGATGCAAATACCGATACTTCTGTTGTTGTATGATGGAGCGTGCGCCCCAACTGCCTGCCATCCGCGACCGAAATATGCCTTTGCATCGCCGCCAACCGCAAAACTGTATCCAATATCGTTCCATCCTCTATCATCCTGCAGATCAAATAGAATTTTGAATTAGATTGCCGATCGGAGTCCAATGTTTGGAGTAGAGCAAATTAGTAATCATTTCAAGATTAATGTAGACGAATTAATTAATGTAGATGGTTGTTTAATGCAATCTTGCATTGGGACTTGGGAGTGCATTTTACTGATGCAAGATATATAAAATACATTGTAGACAAAATTTAAACATCAGTGTTGAAAAACTCTTCTAGGCTGTAATACAAGGTAACGCAAAAGTTGTCACCCGATGTTCTTTGACTGTAATTTGTTTCATGAATGAAAAACTTTGGTTCTGCTTTTGGATTATGTTTATTTGATGTCTTAAATTTTTTCTCATTAAATCGAGAAAATGATATCGGCCAAGTGACCCAGCATTGTCCCAGCACTTACAATAAACTTTTTGTTCCCTTCGGATAGCATACAATCACATATTTTTCAGTTCCGCATCTTTTGAAAATACAAAACCTTTATAATTTGAACACCGGCGTTGTCAATGTTTTATTATTTGAAATGAACTTATTTTGCCCAGACTTCTATTAACTATTCACAGACTAAGGTCGACATTTAACTGGCGCCCCTAGCGGCAAAGTTTGGCAGTGCCCATCTTCATTGCTCGGATGGCTCTCTTTTGCGTTATGGATTTGGATATGAATAGAAGGTTAAAGACAGTGGATTGTAGTTTTCCAGAAAGTAAAATATTTCATTTATAACGCACCATGTGGAAGTTTTGCATTGACTGCATAGCCTTAATGCATTGAGCCGAATTGTTGCACGCCGGCGGTTGGTACGAATGGTGTATGATGACGAACGGCACTGGATTTGGCATTGGCTCGACCAATTTCGGTTGGCGCGCTCCCCAACATTCGCGGGGGACGATATCTGAGTTGCATGGTCCTGAAACGGGTTTAAGTCCGAAATTAAATTTTATCAATAGAATCACTATATATTTCGACAGAATCACAGATGAGATGATTGATAAATTATTAGATTGGTATTTAGCTGACATAACCCAAAGGATTAATTTTTAAAGTCACTAACACCAGTTCATATTTTCAGTTGATTACGTTTTCAAAAATAAATTGAAAATACTATTCATACTTACACAATTAAGTTAGCAGGTAAGTGGACAAATTTATACGATGTTTATTATATATTAAGGTATGCTGTGTTTGTAAACATTTGTATGTTTGGTTGTGTACTTAATTTTAACATGTGCTGTACTTTATAGATGCCTGATGAAGATCAAATAAATGACCGAAACGTCGCTAAATTAATAATTGGTTTATTGATTTACATCAATTTGTCCACTTACCTGCTAACTTAATTGTGTATGTTTGAAAAAAATATGGACGCAACAATTTCCAATGAAACTATTAATACTGTTACAATGTTCTCGGATTAAAAACTTGAGAACAGGGGTCTTGTAATAGATTAATCATGATAACGCCACATATGAGAACAAGCTTAAATTCACTGCAGGTGAAAATATTGCACAGGCCGCTACACTGCTAGCAGATGTGCTCTATTTTATTTTATCAATGAAATTCTATTTACTTTTAGGTATGGACGTTCTGAATTCGAACAGTCGACTAATTTGTTGTTAAACCTGTTTTTTTCATTTTTTGTTCTTGAACTTATTTTTATTAGTGAAACTAGGCTAATGTCGTTTACTATTCATGGCTGCTTGTGCACTATATTTTTTTTCAAATTTTCACAGTCAGGTTATTGACGGAAGTTCAAGAAAGTAATAATAGAATTTTATAAATACAATATTTATAGCAGGCTTTTAATTAGACTCAGTAAAACACGTTTCAATTAAAAAAGGTTGTCCCAGAACAGTTTACTTAGCCCATGACGTGAATCCGACCAAAACATTGGCCACAATCGGCCAAAAATTCGACAACAATTTCGAGACCGATGACTAATTTTATTCAATAATTGAGTGAGTATTATTCTGTTTATAACACGCATAAATAAAACAAGAACTGAAAAAAAACAGCTTACAATGATAGGTAAATATTTTTTTTTCGCTTTTTTATCATTAATTCTGCTCCAGCCAAAAAATTTGCCTTCGGTCGAACTTTACAATTATGTAAATTGCCGAAAAATTTTAGATTAACTCTAGTACTTTTAGATCAAAGAACTTTCTTATCACCGTTTCTCCTTCGAATTTGAATACACTTTTATGAAAAGTCAGCATTTACTAATTACTGGTACAATAATTTACTGTTTTTTATAGTAAGTGTGAATAATCTACTTAAAAATCCAATGACTTCACTGATTCGTGTAAGTTAAAATTTTCATGGCCCAAAAACTGAATTAAATTTACACAGAATAAAAACTGAAATATAGCCCCAGTTGCTGCACACTGTTAAAAAAAAAACAAATATAATTTGATGAAATTATTGTCTATATTCGAGAAAGATTTGGACACTTCTAAACTCTTCCACGTTTAAATGTTTTCTGAAACATAATTAGAAAAAAAGTAATAGATAATGTCAGATATTTGCTAGAAATTGCAATTTTAATGAAATATAATTCAAAACAGAATTTGAGAATAGTCAAGGGATAGCGATAATTGTTACGACGTTAATTTTACAGTTTTATTTTTAAGGTCACCAACAACCAGGATTATTTGGGCCCTGCACCAATTCATATTTTAAATTTATTATTTTTCATAATAAATTGAAAATTCAAATGATAGTGTTAGAACGCATTTATAAGAAACGCCTAGTTTCGAGATTGTAATCTGAACTGTTAAAAGTATCAAATCATCAAGTGAATTATAAAAAAAATGAATTGAATATATGCAATGACGTATACATATGTAACCATGGTGATTGATGTACGTATTTCAACAACAAAAAAAGTATGAACCTCGAGGGAAGTAAATCTACTTTAATCGTAGATGATATTTCGCGTTGCCAAAGTTTCTCTTGTATTTCCCCTTTAACGTAACGTGTTATTTCCCCTTAAACGCCACAGAATAGTTCAAACCGATACCCTCACTAAAAAAGTTTTACTTCAAAAATCGCAAAAAGTTCGGGCCACAGAAACGTTTTCTTACTCTAAATGTTCAGTTAATTCAAAGTATTATTACAGATTTAATATTATTCTTTGTTATCAGAAATGATTAAACTAATTCAAGTGATCTATTTATTTTTAGCGTAAGCTAAATTTTCAAAATAAATACATGTGATTTTTGTACATCTTTGTTATTATTTTTAACCCGCTCAGGATGTATGCATTTGTCTTTTTCAATTTAATTTGATTTGGGTCTGTCTAAAAAAAAAAAAAACTTGATCAAAATCGGTCCACCCATTGAAAAACTATGATATTACAAACTATAGTCGAAACACATACCATCCCTTTTTGCGAGTATAATCTTTCTTAAGATCACTAAATTAATTTGTTGTACAGTTTTACACCTGATTAATTAGCGTAAAAAATTGTGCTATAAAAATGTTAGCGATAATTAACTGTTATCTCTGTATATATTTTAATTTTGAAACAATATAAACAATTTGCTCACCTAAAATTGTCATGATATTAAGTAAAGACATCATCGTATCAACAATAATTTTAAACACTATATACATATCAATATTAAGATTCGTTTATATATAAGTGCAAAATTTTTATCTAACAAGCTCGTCCTCTGTTCGTCACGCTTATTTGCTTTATTTTAATAAATGAATGGCTTTGAAACAATTTCTTTCTTATCGTCGTTGATTCGTTATGATAAGCCGGGAATAATTGATACTTTAAATAATATTTAAATCGATTACCTGTGATCATTTATTATTTTTACGTCAGTACCTCAAATGTCAATAGTTTACGGGACTTTTTTAACCAATATTATTATGTTTGATTATAATTATTTCTTATCGTACAGTATTTCTGAGATAATGGTTAGTTTTGTTTATTTTATTGTTTATGGAAAATAGAACTTGACTAGATAATTACATTTTAGCCACAGTGTTTAACGGTGATTTGTAAAAGCGCGTTTAAAATTTTTTTAATTAATATTTAATGAACGCCCGCATTCATTGTTCCGGACTCCGGTATTTCCTTAGTAAGACTGACTAGTCTGAACTCCAGAATACTTTTATATCTAAACACTCCACTATAATAATATGATCAAAAAAATGACCTTATCTACGTCATCGCTAACGAGTTTGTAAACTTCACTACACACAATTGAATCATTCGCTTTATATTTTCACAAGCTTTACCGAGCTCGGTAGACTAGTGGTGCAGCACTAGACTCGCATTCGGGAGGTCCGGGTTCGAATCCCGGCGGGGGCAGATGTGGCTGGGACTTTTTCCTACTGCCTCTCGCCGAGAAACGGTAATTCCTGTACCGGCCGTCTTGATTGAGGTTTTCCATGGTTTCCCTCAATTAATTCCAGATAAATATCGAGATGGTTCCTTATTTGAGGCCATGGCCGATTACCTATCAAACTCCTAGTTCAAAAATTACCTACCTTATCCTAATTTCCTATAATTCCTTCATTCGCCCATTGCTATTACATAAGTTGTAGATTTAAAAAATGTAGAAAATATCGGGAAGTAGTAAATAGAAAATAGTAATGGTGCGAATGGCGTCTGTTATGACATAAAGTCGAGAAACGGACGTTAAACGCATTATTATTATTATTTTCACAAGCTTTTGTTCCCGGATCGTTGACGTCGTCGATATTCGGATTTGACATATGGGCGGAGTTTAAGCCAAATGTAATGTCGAATCCGGCATTTTTCATATTTATATAGTAATACTAACAGCATGTAAAATGTAATGTCAAAATATGTGAACCATATATTAAATCGAATCGATAAAAGCTGATAACCTCAGCTATTGAGCGTCTATAATCTACAATATATGTATCGACTTGCGACTCTCGTTTTTGACAGAAACAATATTTTAACCCTAATCATAGCCGTAGAAAAACTAACCTGTACTTAAATTCTTTGGTGCAGATATAAAGAACTTACGTCAAAAAAATTATTTTTTAAGTCGTTAATACCAAATGAAAGACAATTTAGAAATATTTCAACAATTTTTTACTTAACTCCTTTATACCTGACACCAAAGAATTTTGAGTACCGATTCAGAGATGGTGACTTACAGAAAACATTGTCGGAAAATCTTATTTGGCATATTAAACGAAATTTAGCTTGAAAAGCGATTTTTTTCTGAGCTACATCAGTCGTTTCTTTTTGTGTAAGTAATATCTAATGTTCTGCAAGGCAGAGAGTTTGACAAAGACATTAAACTGTTTTTGCAGATATAATAATAGTAGCAAAATCTAGTCATTGAATTTGGGGGAGGAGTCAATACTGACACATCAAAAATTGTTTTGTAAATGTTGCGAAAAATAACGTGTAAATGACCATTGAAAACTATTTATTTGACGTTCGATATTTTGATATTCTCTTCTAATAACGAAATTTTAAACAACTCCATAATAATAATTTAGGTATAAATATTATTTATATTCTATAATTTTGTCTGAAATTCCAGGCAACAAAAAAGTGGTTTATTATTTTATTTTTAAATATTTTGATTTTGATAGTTTTTTTTTGGAATTTTGTTAGGTAATGATATTTCTACTTTTCGATATGCAAACATCTTTTCTGCCGATTTCCACCGGCGTATGTGTAAAATTTGGGTTTCGGTAAAGACATTTTGCCGTCCTCCATTCAGGTCATTTTTCTGTGCGTGTCTGCTTCTGATATTTAAAACATAGTTCGTTTAAATCCATCAAAATTAAGAAGAAAATATTGTAATATTATATTATCATTGTCGCGTCCTCCGCCGGCCGACGCGACAGTTGTACGACTTTCTCAAGTTTGTAGTCTTGAGCGTCAAGTTCCCTTTCTGTCATGTGGTAAATGTACCGCCTCTGCCCGTCTATAATGTTTACAGAAATTTGCATAGTTTTGTATAGTTTGATGATTATTTTCATAATTAATAGTTTATTGTCGCGGTGAAGTAATATACCTTTTTTTTTATTATAGAGATTATACGATGAGATAATATAATAAAAGTTTATGCCGCCTCTTTTGCTGTTAGTAAATTAGATATAATGTTTTTGAACACAAAGTTTTAAAACTTTAGAAACTTCGTGTTCAGTTACTTTATTATTAAAGAATTCTGTACCTCTTTTGGTTTAGAAGTTATAGACATTCAACATTTTTTGTGTGTATTTTCTTAAACTTTAAATGGGTACAACTTCTAAACCAAAAGAGATGCAGAAGTGCGCTTGCGCCCTTTGGAATCTGTTTTTTTTTTTGTTAGTTTTGTTAGTTCATTTTTGTAAACAAATCAAATGAAATGCAATATGGCAGCATACAGTACTAACACCACCTGTCAAAAATATTATTATAGAACGCAAATCGCCTACTTTATAGGCGATACATGCAAAAATCTATATCTCGAACGTAATGCTTTTATGAGTCGTGTGACCGTTAAATTAGCTGACTTGTTTTTTCATGTCACAACTCGCACATAAAATAGTACATTACATTCTAGACACATAAACTGCTATTAAAACATAGTGTATCTTTTTCACAAGTAGTTTTTGAGACACACTGTATCATAATTCATAAATGTTGACGACTGACAGTATTGTTTCAATTATAATGCGTCATGAAGATTGATATTGTGTAATAGAAAAGAAAACAATAACAATCAGACAAGTAGGTATCTATAATACGCACTATGTGCTAAGTGTAACGTAATTTTTAAATATTTCGAAAGAACGCGAATAAGACAGCCATCATTTATATTTAGTAAGAAAGAACAAAGCAGGGTATAGATTTCTGTAAACAAAGCTTTTTGAAGTTCTTTTGGCGCGTTGAGAATAAAATTTTAACGAAATATTTATATTTCTCCTAACGTTTCGTTTAATAATTTAAACTTCTTCAGGCGATCTTGTAACATTTCTAGACTTGATCAAAATAATAATAATAATAATAATGCGTTTAACGTCCGTTTCTCGACTTTATGTCATAACAGACGCCATTCGCACCATTACTATTTTCCATCTACCACAGTTCCCGTTATTTTTCTACAGTTTTAAAACTTCAACTTATGTAATAGTAATGGGCGAATGAAGGAATTATAGGAAATTAGGATAAGGTAGGTAATTTTTGAACTAGGAGTTTGATAGGTAATTTGGCCATGGCCTCAAATACGGAACCATCTCAATATTTATCTGGAATTAATTGAGGGAAACCATGGAAAACCTCAATCAAGATGGCCGGTACAGGAATTACCGTTTCTCGGCGAGAGGCCGTAGGAAAAAGTCCCAGCCACATCTGCCCCCGCCGGGATTCGAACCCGGACCTCCCGAATGCGTGTCTAGTGCTGTCACCACTACTCTACCCAGCTCGGTTGATCAAAATAATAATTTTTCTTTTTATTAATGATTATGGCAATTAAACATTTAAAAAATTTAAAAAAAATATATATCTCGCTTTGACTGAAATCCTGATCCTTCGTCCTCTAAAACATCAAGTAGGAGCTTAACCACTAATTGTAAAATATAAAAATTATTATTATGATAATTATGCTTAATCTTAAGAAAATGTTGTTGGTTAGATTAATTTTGAATAATTGTGCTGGCACATGCCATACTTATAGTTCTATAGGCTGACATTAAATAAACAGAGACGCTCATAATTCTTTTATTAAATTATTATCTTTGTAACAATTAAAACAAGCAAGTGTAACAGTGTCTTTAGTTTCATTTAATTGTACTTCAATAAGTGGCAGGGGATTTTTCTTTATAATTAATAGTCAGTTTGTAGGAATTATTGTTCAAAGTACAAAAACAGGTGTACCGACAATTCATCATTGTGACCAATTTATAATTTATTGACATATCTTAAAATTCGATTTGTTTCTCAAGTGTGTTGTTTTAATTAACCGACTTGACATAAGCTCTCAATCTGTGTGACCACGTTTAATCTCGTGAACCACAAAAAAATTCTTGAAAACTAGTGGACCGATTTTGGTAAAACTTTTTAGTCATGATAAAATGGAGAATGATTCGGTTCAACTTATTGAGTCACAGTTGTATCTGTGAACCGCATCATCTGCTGTAAACGAATAAAATAATAATTTTAAAAACTTACCATTACCGTTAGCCAGTATCAACATAATTATATAAAATAACAAATTAAACTTAACCAAAAAAACAATTGAAACTTAACAACAAACAGTTGAATAGTCGCCTGTGCGATGACAGATGTACTGATTGGAAAGAGGTTGTTAACTACGGCGGAAATGTACGCAATGACGTAAGAGAAATTATTGGAAATGGTGGAATATCGGTTAATCGTCTTAAATGACTTTATTTCATTAATAATATCATCTGGACTCGGGAAAGAACAGAAAACGACGAACACGTGATTGTTGGTCACTTTGTGGATATAATGATCTGTTTTCATATCTTAAGGTGGTTGGAAATTGTAAATAGCACATCACCGGAGTTTTAAGGTGATCGCTCCCTCATATTGTAAAATATGCTCTCAACAAATTTCGAACTGTGGTCGCATAATTCGTTTTAATACTCTATTTATTAGCTGTAAAATTAAGCCATAAGTTTCACAAAATTTGACTTACTGCTTAAAAATTTCAAAAAATACATATTTTTGCCCTAAAAATTGAATCAGAAAACGTGATATTCGTCAATATTTCTTTGCAGCACTTCACGAGATTTCGAATTACGGGAAGACTAATAAACATTTTGAAGTGTTTTCTTTACAAGCCGATGTAAAAAATACTGACAAATTAGCTTGCTAAATAATCTGAAAAACGATTGACCGTAAAAAGGCCTTAAGACACTCCCTGCTTTCAAGCTCCTTGAATCTCAAACACACTATTTTTTTTTTTTAATTCTAATTTTGATGTTTAATAAAAGTTCTAAAAAAATCTTCGTCTTATCATTTTGAGAGAAAGGGTTCGCGATTTTTTTGTTTTCTCTTACACGTCGTTGATAGAAAGCGTATTTTGGTCAAATCGTAGCTGGATAGAAAGTATACGTTAAGTTTGGGTACCAGTTGATATACTTAAATCTGGATTTAAGGTTGATCATCGTACGAAAAATTCAGTAGAACCTACTAAATGTTTCAAAATGTCTTGTATGTAGTCATATTGAAATAATTGAAAACACAGGCCCCTCGACCGATGTGATGCGCCACTGAGACCAAATGGCGCCAACTTTAATATTAATTGCGGTTTGAGGTTTACATTGCGGTCAAATAATTGCAAAAATAATACAAAGAATTTGAAACGGGCTATTTATTTTAAGAAGTAAGTATTTTTTAGAGTTCTTATTAAATAAATTTTCACAGAGCAATGTTTTTTGATTTTTCGGGAATTTTGTGTGATACCGACGAACGAACACGTTTCCAGAATGTTAATGTCTCTTTTCCGAAAACGAATTAATTATTTTTGATGAAATTAGTGACTCATGTCAGACTTAAAAGTACTACGTCGGGGTTAATATAGAATTCCCGTCAAAACTGATATTAATGCCAGAAGGTACCATTTGATTTTTTATATAGATCTATAATAATAGTATATACTGAGGCTCCTACAAACATATTGTTTTGGCGTACTATTAAATTTAATAGTGTTAAAGTTTATTAAGTCTTTATCTGAATTTGGGAATTATTAAAAAGAAGGATTCTGTCAAAAACTTCAAACCAAAATATTTATTATTACTCTACACTATTTCAGGATGCACTATAATCAAACTTATCAAGTTTTCACGGGAAATGTGTAGTCATGAATTTTATAAAAAAATTGTATGATTTGCTTCCTGTCTACAGATGAAATAACATTATTGTTTGTGTGTATTTTTGTATAATTTTATTATTTATCTTAAACAGAGCGTACGTTGATGACAATATTTTAAAACATAAATTGTAAATATTCAATCCTAAAAATAGATTATACAATAGGATTAAAAAATTTTAAAAAAACAGCGTATTATTGAGCTAAGTTTTTGGTACAAGCGTGTAGCAATGTCATTATTTATTCTGTATCCGAAAATCTCAATAATTTATTAATATGAAGTTTTATTATAATTAAAAACAAGTTTTTGTATTATAATTTCGATAAAAACGGGGAATTTTTACACAAGTTTTGTCAGCTTGCATATTTATAAACTAATAATCTAATAAATTATGCTTTTATAGAAAAAATTGTTTATTGTAATAATATATATGTATTGTTAGCGTTATCAGCGATTAGGATTCCGGTGGTCGCTGTATTAGTAAAAGTGATCCAAGATTTTACTTTATCACTTCCACTCCACAAGTGTGCATGATAATAATAATTTAGGTCAAAATTAACTTTTCACTATTGTACAATATTTTTCCTACAAGAGTGGCGCTATTCTGTATGCTCAATGTAAGAATTTAGTGTTGTTAATTTTTTGTCACTTTCTAACAAATTTAACGTCACAAGTTAAAGTGAGACAGAAATTGAAGGACACTGTTAATTTTAACATTGACCATCCTGAAAGCACCAGAGCTCAGAATGTAAAAAAAAACATGTTTTTGCAAAAAGTCTATCCGTCGGTCAACACAGTACCAACCAAACGACTGAGTTGATTGAATTCAAATTTTTTTCGTTCCCATTTCCGTGTCAAATATTTGAGTCAATTGTTTTTGGGGAAACTCAGCGCATTCGCAGAAGATGTATATGTGCTATAACTTTGTTCTATTTTTATTTTTAATGCACAAAAATTTAACAATCCCAATATATTGCCGGTGGAGGGGGGGTGATGATGTTTGTTCGTCAGCATTTAACAACGATAAAACAGTGGCTATTCAGCACTGCAAATTCTTACATTGACCATACACTATAAAACTTTATAATGTATTTCCATTTATCTGTCGGTCAAGTGATTAAAGATCTCATTAGCGAACACGTTTAGGGGATTCCTGTCGCGCGGCACTTGACTCCAAACAAGTTATTATCGCACAGGTGACCTGCGCTGGTCCGCTCTTCGTATGGCGAGTTCCGGCAAATGCGACATAACCGCGCGTAGGTAAATCACAATCGTCCAAAGAAACAAGTAATTATCAATAGAGTTAAAAACTAGTACGTGATTGCCGTAAAATACAACAGTAGCGCACGAAATATTTTGTCTCTGTCAACTTTTAGAGTTTCTTCAACATTTTCACTTGCATCGACAGAAATACTTTATCTTTTCGATTCGGTTTCGCCCGGATAGATTTCGTTTTGGCAACGAAAGATTCAAGAGCAACTATTCTTTTTACTGTATCTATTATATTTTATCCTTGCGTTACTTTACTGCTAATTACTTATTTGTCATAGTAAGTATAGGTGTGCTTGGTATCGTACTTCAGTTCAAAAAGTATTAACACAGTAGACTTGGGTAACTCAGATCTGAACCGGTTCAAAGAGCCGACTCCGACAGAAGATCCGTGAGAGCCGACTCACTTTTTTTTAGCCGACGGATCAACGGATCCGCATGACTCAGTGGAACACTTAACACGCAGAAGCACTTTTTACACTTACGTATCAGTTCTTGCTTTGATGCATCTGTCAGCTCAAATGACTCATGCATCCACATGCATTCTTGATTCTATACAGGTCGTGATATGATTGACTGAACTAGGTAACTCAGTGGCAGACTGCAGTAACATATTCAAAACTCGGCTCTTTTTGAACCGGTTCAGTGAACCGGCTCACATACGGGATCCAGATGCAAAGATGCAGATCACTAAAAAAACCCGTTTTTCCCATCTCTATAACACGGCTTTTACTCCATTGCGTTTGTTATACAAAGGTACACCGATCTGTTTGGTATCTCGATGTTGGACTAAAGGAGTTCCGACTCTTGAGCAGTAGTGCGTAGAGTAGATCAGGTGACGTATGTCAGAATTTGACAATTGTTTAACCAAATACATTAATTTTATTATCCGTCTTTTACATTTTATTGCGTCTTAAAATTAATCAATTTCAATATAAAAATATAAAAACACAACTCGGCTGTATATAAATCGAAAATTAGAATCTCGGATAATAAAAAAAAAGACAAATTGGCCCTAACTTGTAAAAATTCCACAGTACGTCACTGATTTTATGACAATATGTCGCTTTTCACACATGACGGTGATCGTGCCAGTGGTAGATTAGCGGTAGAAAATTATTATGTTATTATGAAATATGATAAATAAAGTAAAATGCTTGGATTATATAATTACACTTTGAAAAAAATCATTCATGGTCATACATCAACAAAATGACTACCGATTTTGTTTCTTTGTCACTTTACACGGGCATAATTAATTATTTCTATTATTATGATGGATTACGGCGTCACCTTTTTTTTGCTCGCTGTTGAACACATATTATGTTTATTTGAAAGCAAATAATTTCTAATGGTATATGCAAACTTATAGTAATGGTTTGGTCGTTACAAAAATTGTCATTGTCATGAACAAATCGATATATGAAGGTTAAACTTCAAAGGCTTATAAACATTAATGGCCTAGGTTGTCAAGCATCTATTATCCACAATCTAGTCTTAAGGTTACTGAGTATTAGCTGTTCAATATGATCCCTTTTTCACCCGCTTAATAGCTATTTGTGCCAGTAAAATGCACTTACCCACGTTTCGGAAATCTCTAATTTCTAATTCTTTTTAAACATCTTTTAATTCTAGCCTTAAATGTGTGAAATATTCAAGAAAAAAACACAAGCAATATGCGAATATACTTTCCGGCAATTCTTATAAATTAAAAGCAGCGTTGCCAGATTTTTTTTTGCCAAGTCGGGATTTTGGAACTTTTTGAGTGAAAAAAGCGGGATTCTTTCGTCAAAAGCGGGACATAGTAAAAAAACGTATATAATCAGAAGTTTTAAAATATTTATCTTTTTATTTGAGTTCAAATTACGTTTACGTGACAATAGATAGCGAAAATAGCCATAGAAAACGTATTTTAATAAAAATATGATATTTTAAATCAGATTTACCCTATCGTTAAATAGTTGAGTCTTATTCGTCTTCTGAATAAAAAAAAAAATAAAAAAAACAGAAATCAAAACCAAAAAAGTTTTACTCATTAGAAAAATATGGCGTTTCAAACAATAGTCTGAGGAGTGAGTGTTACAAATTGCAACTTACAATAAAAGAATAATTATTTACGCAAGGTCGAGTTATCCCCGAAAAGCGGGACTGAGCCTGTCCCGCGCGGGACATTTAATTTTGATTTAAAAATCGGGACGTCTGGCAACGCTGATCAAAAGCCACAAATGAAAAATACACTTACCCTTTTTGATATGGATTGCTTTTGCATTTATTAAAACAAAACAAATACAACACGACACCAGAAAACTGGTTTCAAAAAAAAACATCGCTGTATTAATTAATTATCTATCTACACTTCTAAATACTATTTAACTCTGATGCGTTCTGTTCTTGTCTTATATAGTAATTTAGACTTGTTTGTCATCAATGATGCTGTGTGAATTTTTTAGATAAATTGGGATGAGAAATTGATTTAGCATCGCTTAAATCAACCTCGCATTTTTTTTGTCCGTGATAATGAGTCACAAACTAGTTTTGATGGAGTTTGTAATGTTTATTTAAAATAAGGGACAGTCCCTAAAATCTAAACACGATGTGCGTAAGTTACAGTCTACTGAGAATAAACGGAGTCTGAGAAAGGAAGACTATAGATTATAGACGCTCCACAACTGAGATCTTGAGCGTCTAAGCTTCAGTATGTGGATAATAATATTATTGATTACAATACTTCTAGATCATGTTTTGCTTTGTTAATTTGTATTATTTTTAAGAATGATCTTCTTCTGTAAGAAAAATTTGTTATACAATTTAGTCTGATAATGGTCCAGTGTACCGAAACTACATTAGAATGTACGTTGATTTCATTAATATGTAAATTGGTGATAATATTGTTAAAATTTTGTTTAAAAAAGTATGTACTTACGTATAAATTTTATGAGACTTTAGATTCTTATCTATCTAAAAAACTTTTTGACCTAAGCAAGTGTCTTACACTAACCGTGTTAACTAAAAACACTTTAACTAACATTTTTTTCAGAATAAAGTTTTTTGTACTATATGATAGAAAAAGCTACTTCTATCATGTAGCAAAGTATCTTTGTCAAAAAATGTAGAATCTAGCTTTAAAACTGTTTTATAAATTTGCCCGAAAAATTGATCGAGCTAAACACAAAGCATTTAAGAAATTCGACTTACATCTCGATGATAAAAAATGGACAAACAAAAAATATAAAAAGACTTTTTTGTACCTAGTGTGATTTCTGTAACAATTTAAACTTCCGAAATTATTACGATAAAGTAGAACATTTTTTCGAATCGAGTTGTATAAAATGTGAGCATTTATTTGTCACAAAGGGTATTTTAAACAAAACACTGGTGTGGTGTAAGAGGTCAACATTAATTTTTCACTTTTTCTAAGAAGTTATTTGTATTATTTCAACTTGTCATTTGTTTATTTGTAACTGTTGGAATATAATATTACGCAGGAAAAAGTATATTTTTATCAAAGGTTTTTTCCAATCTTTTAACAAATTTCTGGACTTTTTAGCAACAAACTAAATAACAAACTTTCATCTTGTATTTAATGTGAACTCGTTTGGTGTACATCCAAGTGTTGCAGATCTTCCTCGGAGATTCGGATGAGAATTATCTTCGGTTTTAAGAGTTCAAAAAATACGCAGAAGTCTACATTTAATCAAGAAATCCATACAGATATTGCAATATTAGTAAATCATTTATTAAATAAAGTCCTTCAATATGTATCTGTATGTTCGAGATTTACTTAAAAACCGCTGAACCAATTCCAATCTAGTTTTGGCAGTTGTATAAGCCATTATCTAGATTCTAGAGTGTGCCGTCCGTGTTGTCCATTTAGTTTTATTGTTGGTTTTCATTATCATATTGTTAACGTAAATTCTGTTTGTTGCAGAACAGTTTAACAAAATGCCTGGACGATATAGCGGACGGTATCATGCCGAAGTTCAGTTGGCTCGGAAGCGTGACCTTGAGGAACGCCATCAAGAACTCTGGAATAGTCAGAGGAAGTATTATGAAATGTACGAACGAAACAATGAAAAATTTCAAACGTGGACGTCGCCATCGTTGTATGAAGAGAATCTGAAAAAGTATAATGAAATGGAAGAGCAGAAGAAAAAAGAAAAGGAATTGGACGAGAAGAGAAACAAACTTGATTTAGTTTTATTTGAGGAAAAACAAAAACAGGAGATTGCCCTACAAGAGGAAAGAAGAAATCGAAATAGAAGAACCCATGGTCGTTTTGATGAAACGCCGATAGAAATTTTGCAGGATATTAATCTAGGTTTGAGATCGGTCGAAGAAGCCAAAAGAAGACACGAAGCAGAACTTAAATTGTACCAACATTGGAAAGTTAATAACCCTATCATTCGTGACTATGGAGTCCAACAAAGAAGTGTTGGCTTAAAAACGGCGTGGTTGAATGCGCAGATCGAAAAACAAATGGCTAAAGAGAAAGAAGAAGAAGAAATGAGAAAACTTATCGAAGAACGTGACCGAAAATTGCGGGAGGAAGAAGAACGAGAAAAAGATTTTAAAATGAGCATTGAAGCGCGAAAAAAAGAAATCAAAAATATTATTGAGAAGCAGTTACAAGAAATTAAACAGAAGGAAGCTATTGAGGAAGCGTTAAGAAGAGAAGAAGCTGACGAACTGAGAAAAAAGCATGAGCTTGAAGAAATTGAAAAACACAGGACGGAAGAAATGAAACGAAAGAAGCGTGCTGAAATCGATTTGTTTAATTTAAAACAGTACAGGTTAAAATTGCGAAGGAAAGCAAAAATAGTGGCAGACGAGATTTTAACGGAAAAACGAATATACGAAAATATTCTCGATGAAAAAAGATGGGAAGAACATGAAAAACTGGAAGAAAAGAAACGAATGAGAGAATCCGTTTTGAAATGTTTAGATCATATGAAAGAGCAGCAAAAATTGGAAGAAAAGAGACAGGAATATCTTCAGTTTGTGTTCGATTCAGAGGCCAAACTTATGTGGGAACAACAGGACAGACTTTGGCGTGAAGAGGAACGTGCTAGGGAAGCATTATTCAATGATGTGATGAACGCATTAAAAGAACAAATTGACAAAAAAATTAACGATAAACATTCAAAATGGAAACTGTTAGCTGAAGAAAAAGAAGAAATGATGAAGCATTTAGAAAGTTATAATGAAGATTTGGAGCGGACAAAAATTGAAGAAGAAAAACGTAAAATGGAACGACGGAAAGAACTGGATAGCATGGTAAATGATAAATATATTCGTGAGAAGGAATTAGAAGAAATGGAAAAGCGTGAGAGGATAAAAAAAATTGAAGAAGCCAAAAAAGAAGAGGAAAGGATCAGAAATGAAATTTCCAAAATGCAATTGAACTCTAATGTTAATCCACATAGAATTCCACGACGCCGAATCGTTTGGTGATAATAAACCTATTTTTTATGATTTTTTTGTGGTTTGAAGTGCTCTTATTTAATTTAAATGAAGGATTTGTATACGATAATCAAGAATTTTCGAAAATGTGTAACTAGGTTTTTTTTTATTGTAGTCCAGTAAAATTGAACTTATTTGCATGGATTACGGAAGTCATTTTTTTTTTAAATAATGTACGTGGTATCTTCTGACGAAACCAAAAAAAATATTCAAAAGCCTCCCACTTAAAGAAATAGCTCGTGAACAGTCACATCAATTAGAGAATGATCTCAAACGACTCCTAAGATATCAAAACGTGAAGATATATGATTCCGAAAAAAAGATTGAACATATTTCATTATACTTCGTTACCATGATAACAGAGGCGAAATTGAAAAACGAACAGTTTTACTGGACTATTGTGTAAAACTAATTTACGTAATGTTATAATTTCATTTATTTATTTTTCTTTTTATTTCTTTACATAAATTTTGGAAGTAAATCGAAAGCTATGTGGAACTCTTAGAATATTTTTACAGAACTTGAATTTTGTTCGCTCATTTTGATATTATTTATTTAAAAAAAATTGTGTATTAGATTATATTTATTTCCATTTTTTGTAATATTAGATTTAATATTAATATTCATTATTCTTAGGCTGTGATAGAATTTGTTTAATTTTGAACATAATAGTAATAAAAACACTATTATATTATGTTTATATCAATTCAATAAAAAAATGTATCGCAAAATAATAATCGATTGATTTATTTCAGGTTATTTAAACACTCAACAGCTGAGATCATCAGCATCTATTCGTAAAATATTACTTACAACATAGATTTTGATTGAATAACTTATATCACAAAGTTTGACATTGAAATAGGACATGAACGAGTTATAAGTTTATTGTCAGTAGTTCGTGGTTTGTCTGATTGCACTGTTAATTTGTTTTTGAAGTGAATTTTAAAAGTGATTATATTTTTTTTATTAAAAATATAGACGTTTGTATTTCTTGAAACATTTTTTTTAATTAATTGTAGTTTAATTAATTAATGTATATAAATACAATTTCTAAATATTATATAGATTGTGACTATATCGAATGTCGGCTTTCGGTAAATTAGCCAGACCAAAACAATATCCTTGTTAAATGGTCAGTGGCCACAATTTATTTGAAAACTTTAAACTACTCGGTGTGCCATCTATCAGTGTGAATTATACCTACATGTGAATAAAATAATTTTGTACTGTCGTAAAAACAGTGCATCCAACAAGTTTTTGAATAATTTGGAGTGTGTTTGTGTAGTAAGTAAATATTTTGTTAAAATGTAAGTTAATGACTTATTATCAACGCCCCGTTTTGTGAATTAGTAAACAACAAACTCCTGAGAAATTAATGGTAAGTTTTTTTTTTTAACAACTACATATATTATTGCCGCGTATTCTTGTAAAATGTGAGGTTAAGAAATGTCAAACCAAAATTATTTTTTTATTCTGAGTGAATAGCGTGCTATATGGTAAAAATAAATGAATAGAAAAACAATTGACTAAAGAATTTACTAATTACTACGAATTGCGATTTAAATCATGCCATTCATAAAACATAGGTTATGATTTATAAATATAGATATATACATGTTGAACAACATTATCAAATTATGTTATTATCCTAGAACTGATAAGTTTAGAAATTTGAAATAAGTATATTTATTTTGACTTTAAAATTTAAGTAATTTTGTTTGGTTAAAAAACATTTTATTTTTTTTAATATCTATTAGTAGGGTTGGACAAAATCGAAGTTATTTTCACTGTGAAATATCTGTTTAAAATTTAAATGGATTCCGTATTTGAAAATTGTTTTAACATTCGGGCCTACAAAAAATAAACACACGAAATTCGCCAATCTATAATTTTGAAATTTAGTTTTTCTTTTTTTAAATTTTTTTCTGTAATTGTCAGGCTTTTTTGAGTACTTAGTATAAAACCAAGACAAGGAACCTGTTTTTATTTTATTTATATACGCATCAGTAGAGAACGGCTGGACCGATTTTAATTAACTTTGTACTGAACTCGATATCTAGACATAAAATACCTATAGTTAAACTTTGTTTCTTTTCTGTTGCGATATTTCGACAACTGAAGCGAAAAGAACGTAGTAAAAGCTGTACTTAGGCTTTAATAATGTTAGGCAATCATCATAAAATTAGTTCTAAAATCTACGTAGTTATAAAAGCTTGAAAATAATAAAAAAGGAAAAAACAACTGAAAATTAGTAGATTATTTTGTTTATTTATGTACAATAAAAATACAGAATTTGCTATACAAATCTTTGGTTAAATAATTTAAATACACTTTGTTGTTCAATACTTTATTCAAACTATTTAAAATAATAAAATTATAGGCAAATCTAATGGCGTTATAAATAACTTAGCCAAGAACTCCACATGTTTCAGATAAGATAGATAAATTAAATATAATGATTTTAAATTACATTTGATAGTTTTCTTGATTTTGTAGGTGTAAACTAATGTTTTTGTTTATGTTAAACACATAACCAGGGAGTCCAAATTCAACACAACTTTTTTTTAATAATCTTTAAACTATACTGCCTGTCTGCTGAAAGAACAGGTACATAACTTCGCGATGATACCGGTTCAGTTACCATAGTTACCTTTAAAACTCTGATAATATTACCTATACTGTTGAAATTACGTACCTGCCCTTGATGAAGACAAACATAATTAATCTTTTGAAAAATTTAAAAGTTCATAGAGCAGTCACAAAATAAAAATATATTTTAATAACGTTTTGTGCAAATCTTGAAATGGGGTTTTGAATTATAGTGAGTCCGGATTAGCGAGGCCTTATTGTAATATCTGTTAGATAGACTGTAAGATAATTATATACGCTCAGCAGCTGAGGTCGTCAGCGTCTATGTAACGTCCATTAGAATTTAGGATTGACCACGTGCCTGGCAAAAACCTTAAATTAACAAGTAATATTACTTGTTATTTTAAGGTTTTTGCCAAAAATATTTTGAGTTACACTCACCCGACATATTAATTTTTAAACTATGGTAATCTTTTCAAAATCTATTTGCAAACAAAGTTTTTTTTTTTTTTATTAGATATATAATTTTATTAAAAAAATAACTTAGTCATTCATATAACATATTTTTTAATGAAGTTTTTATAAAATCTAATGTTAAAATAAAAATAAATAAGTATAAAATACTTTGAAAATTTTCCAAATGTTTCGATAATCAGTTATTTATTTGCAAAGAAAAAATCACAACATTTTTAAAACAGTTATTTTAATATTCATGTGCCTTAGAATATTTTTGCACTGCTTTTTTTTTTATTAAAATTTAATTGAGATGTTTTTTTAGAGAAGTTATTTTTTTTAATATCAAATTCTGCAGGTATTTCAATTAAAAACAAAAAGAATATTTGTATTTTTTTAAGATATTTCTATAAAAAATTTAAAATCTGGAAAGTTTCTGTTTAGGCTATATTTGTCTGAAAATAAATAATTGCCTTTTTATCAGGCACACGGTGGTCAGTACAAAACAATAAAATACATTTATATAAATATGCTAACCATTAATCTTCTAGTAGTCAAATTTTCGGTGCATTCATACGTTTAAGAAAATATTAATGAAAAATGAGACGTTTCTTGGAAAAAAGTACACATACTGTGTCAATTAATACTCTCGATATCACAAATGTAACATTGTAATTGTATTTAGAAAATTGTTACAATGATTAATCTAAAAACAAAACGATTGTGTCGAAATTTTATTTTTAACTTTTCTCGGCGGATTGACTAAAACTTATGTCTCTTCGCTCTTCATTTTATCTTTTTACCGGCGTCAAATATCTTCAACTTTACTCCATCGAATAAAAAATCATTTTATATTTAAATGCCTGTAAGTTCCTAACAGCGTTTGAAATCAACTCCTTGTGCACGAAAAAAAAATCGAACTGTTCAATTTTTTCTATCTCCGTGCCAATATACGCCCTTATCCAGGACTTGGATGAAAATAGCCAACATTAATTACAGACGATCAAACCGGTTGAAATTTAATCGGTTTTCCTCCGAAACGCAGCAAATATTTTACAACGCGAAATGCTGCAAATACTTCATCTCGAGAACCATTGTAGCAAAAGCTTCTTTTCTTACGTTGACCAATTTCGGTGATGTCAAACGCGTTTGGTTAGATTTATTGAATGTAAAACGAAAGACACCAAACACAGTAATAACCAAATATCATACAGGACTGGCTACTGTATCCAGTTTCTTCTTCATATCTTCTAATTGTTGCATGTCGACACTCGAGACTTCGCATTTATGTATCACAAGCGAGTGGTAAAAATGTACGGCAAACGCGACGAATATAATCAAAACAGGTATCACAATTACAGTGGCGGCCATTGCTGCCACGAAAGAATAGTCCCAAAATTTGACCCAGCACAGAATTGCCACTTCAACCAAGAATAGAAATAATCCGAATACTGTTGAAAATGCCCACGCTAGTTCGATGAAACCTCGCATTCTTTCGTGTGGACTTTCGCTAACTAGCGACGCCACTTCCAATTTACTGATGGCGTCAATGTTGGGTAGAAGATATGTACTTATCATCAACGCAAAAATATGAACAGCGACTAGAACTGTTGTACAGACAGAAAACATCACGAAGAGCCATTCAGGTACTTGAGTCGGTTCGTTTATCTGTAGTTCAACCATTGCTACCATTGCAAAACCTACACAAAAGAAAAAACATTGGTTAGTAATCAACGACTAGAATATTAATGCGTTGCACAACAAATTGTCAAAATCTAGGTTGGCATTGGACAAATTGAACAAATGAACAAAAAATATCGTTTCTCAAGTTAGACTTAATATGTTGTTGGCAAAAGGAATGGGTACATTAAATATATGAATACAATATTTGGAAAAAACACTTTAATTGATTAGCAATTTTTGAAACAGGATCAATTTAAAATTTTACTATGATTCAACCGTGAAGGAAAGTTATTACAATTACAGTTATCAACCTAGATACGTTACGTAATCTAGCATTGAGTTATTACGAACCAGAAAGCAATTCAGACGTCGTCGCTGTAGCCTTGAGTTTCGCCCGCGACATGTGTAGCCTTCGCCATGACAACCCCTCAGCTCCAGGATCGGGCGTCGCGTCACCACCTGGAACCCCAATACCGTTACTGAACGGTGCCATGTTCAGTTTACCGGTTCTCATTGGTAAATTGTTGCAGTTGCACTGGCAGCCACAACCGCCAACTCTGCCGCCCCCCAGGGACATTGTACTGCTATCGTATCCTGAAGACTTCAAACCTCCTGTGCTGCTGCTCTTCCAAACCTGAATTTTAAAAAAAACGGTATAATTTTTTGACATCGAAGATTTGTTGCTAAGGTTTTAGTTTAATAACCTATAACAGGTGCCAAATTATTGGGAAGTAGCGTAACTACGCAAGGTATTGACTAAAATCGAAATTTTTCAAATGGGGTTAGCTATTATTAAAGCTTTTAGGGTTTAGACAAGTCGATTATTAAGTCTTATTGTCGTATATTTTTATTGTATTCTTATTTTAATTGACAATTTTTTGTACCTAACCTTCCATATTTTTTCATAGATTGCGATTGCATTGGTTGCTAAAATACTGTGTCACTGTCAGTCAAGGTAAAGTCGGGCAAATTATTAAAGGTTTCATATGTTGGATTTATTATTATAAGTGTAGTGAACTTGGTATGATAAATAATTTGATTGTTGATAGTTGCAAACAAATGGCAACTTTACTCTTGAAGGTTAACTGATCTTAAACAGAATATTTTCGTAATCAATGAATTTCGAGTTATTGTAATAAAATACAAAGATTTTAACGGGGAAAAAACACAACTTAGTTTTTAGTATTTAATCTGTCATTATAACGGTAGAATTAAATATAGACCGGACGAGGTTAAGAAGCGATATCAAATCAAATTGTTGCCTAGTAGTTCAAAAAAGTTAATGAGTAAACGCTGGAAAATTTCCAATTATAGACGGAAAGAGGTTAAGGGATAACCGTTTCATCTATCAGCATATTGGCTTGCACTCTAAAAGAATTAATGAGAAAAAGTTGGAAAAATTCCAATTAGAACGATGAGCATTCATGATCGAAATGGATGCGAGATCAATGAACTTCGGTTTACTGGGGACACATTACATTAATGATTTCAGTTGTCGAGCCTCTATATTTTACAATCTCTCTCACCAGTAATATTTAAGACGCTGTAGCGCATAAGTACGAAAATCTTTGGATACATACTTTACCAAAATTATAAGCGGCAATAGGCGTATTCCACTTTTTGCTACGTTCGCTAGTCGATAGTGCAATATCGCTGGAATACACGGACGCCGCTCCTCTTTGGGAAGGATTCGAGTCGACCGAGTGCAAACTGGAAGCGTCCGGTGTAGTTCCACCGCTAGCGTTCGAAAGGATCAATGATTTGGGTCTCGATTGATTCTGGTGCTGATACTGCCTATCCTGACGATGGTACGGCGATTGTCTGGCGGTTGAATGGCCTAACTTTATACAACTACCGTTCTGAGCTATGAGGCCGCCACCAGCGCCTGGAAATCCATCTATCGTTGTATTGTAACGTTGCATCATACGTTTCCGATGTCGAGGGAATGTTGCTGGTATTGGAAAATCTACTTGAGTTGATTGGTCTGTATACTGCATCTGAAAAATAAAATAACAAAATCAAATTCTGTTTCGAAATAATGGCTGATAATAAAAGACCCCACACATCTTTGTAGACCTTCGACAACTGAGGTCTAAACGCGGGTGTGTGTATAATACATAATAGACAGAACATATTTCCCGTTTTTTGAAAGTCCCTGGATTAATTTTTATCAAACTTGGTATCAGTTGATACACAAGCTTAAATGGAGGCCACTTGATTATCCGGAACTACAGTTAAAATAGGATTCCCTTCGAATCAACTTAACATGAACAAATACATCTACGGGCTAAAGCTGGGTAGTTCCGGCTAAATTTTGGATTGAACATGTAACGATTCCGGCGCTCAAAAGAACGAGTTCCCGGAATCGTATCCGCGGAACTATTTAGTTTTACCAACTTTAATGAAAGTTAAATTCACAAATATTTACATGAATTTCTTCCAATATAAACTTTTATTATGGTTTTCATTACATTGCAACACAATTCTTATAAACATATTAAATTTCAAACAAGCATATAATATCAAGTATGTATATAATAATCTTTTAATATTACGCATTTCAGTACAAAAATATACTTAATATACATATATAATAATTTTATGAGATCATATTAAAAACACTAATAGGAATAATATTAATTTTGAAAATACTTTTATTTTTAGGTTTAATTTTGATAATTACTATAGCTTTAAAACGAAACTGAGACACTTTAGTAGTAGATAATCTAGATGTGCTCATATGGTATACACTGGTTACCACTAAATTCAAGCGTTTTAAAATGAATTTAAATAATATCGGTCAAAAAGACTAAATAAAAAACAAAGAAGAATTATTTAAGATAAAGTTTTTTTTTTAATTTTCATGTCCTTCACGGTCATTTAGTTTATATAGATAAACGCAATTGTTATAATTAATAACAGCACTGTGAAAATATGTCTATTATTTGCTAAATTTTTCATCCTTCATAGAGCAGCTGCATTATGTAATTATTGATTTCAGATGTTTTTCTTTATTTTTACCAATGAAATGTGTCATTTACTGCTGTCCGGCGTCCCTCGATATATATAAACAGTGTTTTCGGTCTACTTATTTTATTATTAATGGGTGGTAGTAGTACAAGGTCAAAAGAAGACAATTAGTATTAAAACAGTTAGTAAAAGATGTACGATAAGAAAGGAAAATGATTATCTAAATTCATATTCTAATATTGAATTAATTGACATGGTGCTAATTTATGGATAAGTGCATCAAAATTAACTAAGGTCTTCTTTTGATTTTTGAACAAAAAATTTTAACGTATCAATTCCGGATTTAAAGAAAAAAATTGTGGAATTCCGAAACTAATGAAATTTATATTTAAGTGTTACTAATTATTAATAGTCTGTAATGCAATTTATCTGTTTGCCAACTGCTCTTGGAGGTCCTAGGTGGACTTGCAGTTAGGAAGTGACTAATACACGTTTACTTCGCAATGCAATATAAGCGGCACAGTTATTATGCATTGAACATTCAAGAACGAGGATGCTTTACATTGTTTCATTGGTTCGCTGTCGCATTAAGCGTGTTAGTAGAATTAGAATTAGAGGACAGAGGTCAAAGAAGCGTAGTCTGCGACCAATAAGGTCTAGTGTGCTCTCCTAATGAGTTCTTCACATGGTTCAGTATCCTGGTCAAACTGACGGTTTTAAAATTCTTTGGTAAGATTGGAGTCAATCCAAAGTTACACTTACACCTTTTCTGTGCGACAACATCGCACTTAACTCCAGCGATTTCCTCCGCTTTTTTGCATTGGTTGCAGAGTGCGGCGTTGGAAATGCCCAGTGTGAGGTGGTGTTTGTTAATAAACAGCGTCTTGTTAAAATTGCAGTCACCGTTAAATTGTTCTTACTGAGCTTTAGTGTTTATATAGTCCTCTTCCTTTAATGTTCTTAAGCTTGTTAATAAATCACTGACTATTGTTTCTGAATTGAACTATATATATATAAATATATATATACCGCATGAAGTATTGAGTTTAAGATGAAATTCGTGTCATAATCGACATTAACCGAAACGGCAAGTACTTCATTAGATCATTTTACTTTGTAACGTTCTGAGGAACGCCGTCTATTCAATTGAAATACACAAATTAAAGCAAAACATTATTAGTTATTAATTACCTTGCAATTTTGCATAAAAAAAATAAATCCAGATATTAATTACTACATGTGACGATTAAATTATTGCTTTTTTACTCTTTAGTTATTTAGCTGTATTAAATAATTTATAGACTTCGCAATAAACAGTTGGTTTATTAATTGCTCCTGGCTACATTTACGGAAGCCGGTTTTTGACATAATTTTATACCTTTTTCAAATTATAAGTATGTATTAGTATAAGTTTTTGTACTCCTGAGGATGGACTTGTTGTCCGAAACAATCGTCGATAAATAAAGAATTATTTGTAGAATTTGTGTGACTGTTAAAATTCGCTAATTCTCGTTTTAACAATGTCACAACTCGTGCATAAAATATTGCATTACAGTCTAGATACATAAACTACTTTTTTATACGATTTTTCACAAAATTTAATTTCGCATAGATGTAAAATCACGCCGGTTGGAAAAAACATGGCGATTCCTAATTTTATGTTTTATGGCGCGTTGTCATTAAGATTTCGAAAAAATACGGTGCGATGTCGAAATACGAAACTGTGCTGGCATAATTATAGGACGGATGAATATCCAACGTAGAACATTTAGAAAACATCGTTAGACAAAATTACGAAAAAATTGCAATTTTTTGCTCTATATTTTCCTTTTTATTTACAAATATGAAATATAACTCAGGAACCGACAAAAGTGATTTGCATAAATAGGTAATTTCACGAAAGTTGTTTATACTTATATTTATATAAATATTTAAATTTCAAGGTTTTTAATATAGGTACTCGTAATAGTCATAATGCTCTAAGGCATTTATTTTACAATAAAATAATAAGTTTACTTCCATTCATGGGAGTATGAACGTCTATAATTATTAAGCTATGTTGAGACGATCAGATTTTAGAACTTAACAACAGTGTCGCTAGGAATTTTAACCGCTAAAAATGTTGGCAGCTGTGACCAAGCAAAGTCGAGTGTAGCTGACAGTTAAGCTTTGTGTAACTTCCGTGATATTAACTATAGCATACTTTAGAATAGGAGTCAGTAAAGATGTTTTTGCACCACCCTCTATAAAATACATGCATGTAGACAGGCCTGTAAAGAAAAACATTACGCACTAGTTCGGTAAAATAAACCAAAACTTATCGCGTTATATCAATTCCATAGTAAATCACTGCTTCTATTGAAGTGACGTTTTATTATATTATACATCATACGTTTTGGTATTACGACACGTGTGACTGTTAATACTCGTTGACGTTCGTTTTAAACATAATGTAACTGCTTTCCGTAATGTAACTCCATTACAAGACAGGTATACAATCCACTATATTAATATTTTGAAAATAGCACGTTCAATGGTAGTACAAGTATATTTTGTTCATTTTTGTTATTGTAAATAACGTCAGCCACTCGAAAAAAAAATAGAAGTTTATTTTTAATTTTTTTTTTGTGGAGCCGTTTTAAGTGCTAGACAAAAAACATACAATGATATTATTTAAGTTAGACGAATTTCAATCCAACGAATAAAAATAACAATCGTTTGTTGACTCAGTTTTGTGGATGAAATTATGTGGATGTAAATTTGGCTTTAGAGATAAAACCACCGGTATGATAATTTACCGACGTGCAGAACCGTAAAATTTCACGTCTGTCTTCCGTCTCATTTCTACATTCTATAGACTATTATAAGTTGAAGTGAAACAGAATATAATCAAATTATAATGTAAGCAATTTAATATCTCAAACGGAGAAGAAATCTCACGTTTGTTATTTTAACGTAAAAAAAAATAATTGCGGAATCTTAGATCTGTTAAATTAAGTTCGGCCGACTTTTTGAATATATCAGCAAATCAGCTGCTTCACGAAATCCAATACCTACATGCCTGGCCATCATGATATCTTCAAAACCGTTTGAGATATATACAAAAACTAAGTTGACAGGCATTGATGTGCGTATAATAAATTGAAGGCTTTACAAAAAAAATCATTAACACGCTTTTATTAACTTTACCTGTACTTCAAAACTTTAGGTTAAACTGAAACTTTGCACATTTATCAAGACCGATGACAATACAATAATTTGATAAATTTGTCCCATTATCCTGACCAGGACCTTAAGGATAAAAAAAGCTTGAAACTTAGAGCAAGCAAGCTCACAGGCTGTACAGTGACATACGTTGCGTTGCCTACCTCATAGTCAAATGTAATATAGTTTTTTAGTCATAATTAAAATTAGAGTTTAAAAAACTAAAACAACGCGCTTTTATCAACTAAAAAATGCAAAATAATTTGACAACAAAATTAGCTTCACTGTATAAAGCGCGGAGTGCTTAATATCGGTAATAAATTTTTCATTTACTAGCTAATTGTAAGCGTAGAGCTATCATGAAAATTTAAGTAGATAGCACCCTACGCTTTTTACAATAAAGCTAATTTTATTGTCGAATCATTTTACATTTGTTAGTTCATAAAAGCGTGTTGTTTTAGATTTTTTAAACTGTAATTTTAATTTAAATTCTTCTGTCACCACTACATAACATCACAATACAGTAAATTATGCTATTTGAAGTAACGCATGCGAAGAGTTGATCAGATTAGATGCTTGATTACTCTAACAATGAGGAGTAATTGCAAGATACTATCAGCAGAACAATTACACAATATGGTACGTGATTTCTGTAACAATATACTTGCTGGGTTGCAGAAAGCATTTTCAGAAATTTTGATTTGACGATGACCGTAGATTGTGGTCACAAATATTTCTCCACAAGAAAAGCATTGAAATATTTCAAATCGACCTTGATAAAAAAATAATTGTTCGATTGAAACGATATTTTTTTTAACTGTACCTATATCTATTTTTTTGTACAATTTCCACTCCGAAACGACATTTTTCTAAGAATTTTTTTCAAAATTGGCTTAAAAAGCGATCCTTTTGTATGTAAATTAATCATTTGTTATGTAGAAACATTGATTGTATACGATCTCTGTAGTTCTGAACCAGTTTCTTATTTATAAAAAAATAAGTAACTGTCAGAAACTTTCCAAACACTGACAGTCTTTCAATGCATTTGTTGTGAGCTTAAAAAAAAAATAAGAAAAAATTTTTGACCGTCTAATTATTTATAAATAACGGTTTAAAGTTCAACAATTTATAGAAAAGTATACATGCATATGAATACTGTATGGGTTACGTTTCCACGAGTACAGTCTTGCGTACAAATTATGAATCACTTAGCTATAAGCTAGTATACTTTTGTGGCGCGTATAATCTATAACTTTTTGACAATATTGTACCACGACAACTACCTTAACGTTTTGGGTTTCATATTTTTTTTAATTAACCGCGAAATTGGTATCTCAACGATAAGATTAGATTAGAAAAATTATTCATTATTATTAAAAGTAAAAAATATGCTGAATAGTACCAGAGCCGGTTTCTTTTGCATGCTCACAAATTAAGCAGAGACGAACAGTTTTTTTAAAAAAAAATATGTACGGAGTCCCCTAAAACTCCTTTATATGGAAGATAGAGAAACATTGTTTTTACTTGGTAGTTACTATATAGTACGCGTCTCCAGTTCCTCTCTCCCGCGTCTTAACAAATTGAGATAGAGGGTTCGGACAAAATCGGCGTGAAATATTATTACGCATATAAGTACTATCTTTTGGAGATAAATTTGTTTTGGGAATTTCGAAGGTTACGCCGGGGACACTATCAACTTAGAAATTTTTGATAGCAAGGAAGTGTGTTGAAGTTCTGCCGATTTTTTACTGGGTCTAGATTTTATCAAAATTTAGCTTTCACAGATCGTTATATTTAAAGCGCCCAGCTGCCCGAGGTCCCGAATTGCTAACTAGTATATTTATTCACAACCTAAATACTAACTAGTCTCAAAATATTAGCGTTTACAAAATGCTTGCAATTTTTTAGCACGAAATTTAGTATTCTTATATTACGTCACCGCTTTACGTTATTAATCGTGGATCGAAATAAAAAACCATGAATGACAACTTTGACGTCACGAATAAATAAATGTAAACAAAACAAAATGGTCAATACTCATTATTTAGAAATATAAATTTATATAGTTGTTTACTATGTAAATATTATGTCTGACATTGTGTCGATAATATCGGTTAAAAGAATGTTTTATGAAAAATATTTATTACAAAATATGAAGTGACATTGACAGATTTTTGTTATTATATTAATTACTTATAATTAACGATACGAGACAAATTATGTTTCTAACAAAAATTTTACTGTGTATTTACGGCCATAAGGTGAAATCACGAATGTCGAATTTTTGATATTTTTAGTGTTCCGTACTAAAACGAAACATTTATGGAATCACTTTGGTGTCCGTTCGTCACAGGCGATTTCCTCTTAAACTATTTAACGTAAAAATTTGAAATTTGGCACAGATATAGAGTGTGGTGGCCAGCGTTGCAAGACGTCTCGATTTCGGCGGGACGTCCCGATTTTTAAATCAAAATTAAATGTCCCGCGCGGGACAGGCTCAGTCCCGCTTTTCGGGGATAACTCGACCGTGCGTAAATAATTATTCTCTTATTGGGAGTTGCAATTTGTAACACTCACTCCTCAGACTATTGTTTGAAACGCCATATTTTTCTAATGAATAAAACTTTTTTGATTTTGATTTCTGTTTTTTTTATTTTTTTTATTCAGAAGACGAATAAGACTCATCTATTTAACGATAGAGTAAATCTGATTTAAAATATCATATTTTTTTAAAATACATTTTCTATGGCTATTTTTGCTATCTATTGTCACGTAAACGTAATTTGAACTCAAATAAAAAGATAAATATTTAAAAACTTCTGATTATGTACGTTTTTTTACTATATCCCGCTTTCGACGAAAGAATCCCGCTTTTTTCACTCAAAAACTTCCAAAATCCCGACTTGGCAAAAAAAAATCTGGCAACGCTGGTGGTGGCCCACATAAGGAAATAAAAGCATGACCATAGAGACGAAAAGTCATGTCCGAGATAAGGTCAGAATTCTAAACGTAAGAAAAGTGCCCGTAGAATGTCCTTTCGTTAAAATTTTACAAAAATACACCGACTGTATTCGATCCAGATAACCGGATTCGAAAAATAATAGTATTTCATTTCAAGGCCAAGATTTTAGAATATTTTAGTTCTCAACAAGTTGTAGTTGGAATTTTACATTTTTAGACATTATAATAGGTGGGCGTTAATAAAGAAAGTAAATTTTTAAGAACCGGTGCTCTGGACGTGGACTAATAAAATTTCGATTTGTTTCATATCGTCTGAATTTCAACCCGCAATCCACCTATAGCTTTATTTAGTCACACCAAATATAACTACTTGACAACATTTAAAAAAAATGCCACTTGCTTATAAACTCAGCTTAAAAATAATGAGTCTTAATATACGCATATCTTCGGTGACATCACTGAGTTTTTATAAGAAAAAACAGGGAATTCCGGAAATACTGTTTATATTTATTTTAGTTAGCTCATTTAAACAGTTAATTAATTATGTGATAAAAATACAAAATGCAGTTTTACTACAATTTCTAAACCAGTTGTCCGTTGTAATTATTGATTTATACGTTTATAAAACTGGATTTGGAACAAATGATGGATAGTGTAGCATGCGCGCCGAAAAAAAATGTCCCAGGGGGCCAATTATAAAAAAAAATTATACTCCACATTGTTTTGCGTTGTTCAGTCACTAAAGTCGTGTGAATTTGTTTTTCTATTCGAACTAAAGCTCATTTTTGAGTAAAGCTTACTCCTTTTGGCCTCTGAATAGACGTAAGGAGTCAATTTTGAAAATGGAATGATAACATTGACAAGAGTCGGTTGAGAAGAGCGTCAAAAAACCATAAAAACATTTTACTTTTTAATGTTTTATCTGGTAAAAAACATTTTTAGAAAGATGCCTCACAAACGAATTTTGCTTGGGACTTTTCAATTCGCCATTACTTGGATTAATTACATTTTGCATGTGAAGTAACCATCTAAAGAAATAACAAAAAATCATTAGTCGTAAATATAAAAAAAATTGTAATTTCTATAAGAAGGCCTCAAAATCTGCTTTGGGGTTTTCCAATCCTCCACTGATGAATTAACATTACGCTGATGGAGTTCATATCAAGAAACAAAAAAAACTTGTAAAAAAAATATGTTTTCATTAATCACAATGCTTTTTTATAGACAACAATTCATTCAAATTAAAATATCTCTTTCGTGTTTATAAAAAAGCATAATAAATTCCAAGAAGCGATCATCAGTCAAAAAAAAAAAGATGAAAATATATTCGAGTCATCATGACCGTGATTTTTTTTTATTTACCTCAGCGTTTGACGTCGTACTGCTGTCTGATGATGAAGCGGTCATGAAAACCTGTTGGCCCTTATTCAAAATCACAGCTGGCATTATTTCTTTTGAGTTCAAAGTCTTCAACAATTACACCGTACTGCGCTATTAATTAAATTGATTTGCAAAAATAATGTCAAAGAATCTTAGATTTATTGCCGAAACTGAGGTCGTCAGTGTATTTTTATTGATACAAAATAAAAACCTTTGAATAATGCACAACTCCTATAATTTAATAACATTTCAAGATTCAAAAACACACTTTTAAAATCACAAAAAAAGTGTCGAGCGTCTATTAAAACCCCTCACACAAAAATAACACTTCCATAAATGGACGTCCACTTTTTTTCTCATCATTTCACAGTTGCATTAATACGCGAGGTATGTTTTAACTTTGGAGTTACTTTAAACGTAGTTGACATATTAGAATTTCCAACAATCGAACTCGTTAGTGTCCGGTCAACAACCGCGTGGAAATGATTACCCGGCAGCAACAAATAGACCGCACTAACGCGCGGTTCTAACATTACTGGCTGTTGCGTTTGACTTGCCAGCCGAGTATAGCTCTGCGGGCTCTTTTTCTCTTGAACCGCGGACGAGTCTTGCGACTTGCATGTATTGGTGGGCTACAACAAGGTATGTCGTCTCAGACACACGCACGATATGTTTAAACTCTTCACTTACCGAGTGGAATAGATAGTCTTGATTATAGATGCTCGACAACCGAGTTGTAGTCAGTGCAGAAATTCAATCGATAGATGGATGAGAAAAAAGAAAATAACTATACAATCTCAGATTTGTGATGTTTTGACCCCTGAATATACGCGGTATTGGTTTTCCAGCTGCAGGAGATACTAGAAAAAAGTACCTACAAATTATTATAACCCATAGATTATGATCATGTATCTAAGATTAGTACAATTTACCACCCTTTGACTAGCCTGAGGCCCTGAAGATGGAAATATATTTTCCGAAACGTAGACCACAAGCGAAACATCGGTAAAGCTTCTTTTTTTCAACTGTTCCTCAACCAAACTTTCCCTCCACGTTAAAAATATATATTGGAACAAAAAATATTGAAAACTATACTAGATAAAAGAGTTGCCAAACAGCCAAAAAAGATGTTAAATAGATATATAAGAAGTATCTTAGACAAAACGGTATTTTAGAGACAAGATAGTGACCAGCTCTGGCTAGGTCAATACCAAGACGATATGGTGTGGATACCGAGACGATTTTTTTTTTACTATAAGATTCTGAAAGGGAAGAGTAGTCTCGTTACTGTAGAAGTCCCGTTTTAAATTTATTTTTGAGTATTGTATTAATTAATAATTTTGGGTCGCCTGTAAATTTACGATACTCGATGTAATTCTGTTAATTTTGGTTAACAATTTTATCTTTTAATAGATTTTCGAAAATTCGAATATAAATAAATAAATTTACTTATCAGAGTATTTCAAATGTTAATAGCTTTCATTAACTTTCCATTTTTGGAGGTTTAATTGAACCTTGTTCATTCGCTAGGGCGTGGATATTTACATCCAATAATAAAGTTGTCAAAACCGAGTAATCAGGTCTTCTTCAGTAGTAATTTTAATTTTTATGCATTTTTATTAGTAACACCCTATATTATCAGAATAATAAAATTTACAATCGGCGTGTAAAATTGACACTATCTAGTAAACTGGTATTGATATAATTTGATTTGATTATTTATATTGAAATTGTTAGATTTCTTAAATCAACTAAAAGTATTTGCCTTGATTTGATAAAGCATAGTCACCAATTTTGTTTAGATATCGCGTCTTTCGACATTTTTTAAATTACCTGCTTGAATTATACGAAAACTATTTAGAACCGCGTTTTTACAATTAACATAAAAACGAATTGCGCAGTTTTGGAAAAATCCCTCATTTTTTTCTTGAATTAGAACCTGAGAATTGCGAGCTGATTTCGTTCAATGAGTTATAAAAAGTTACTCCTTCGTTAGCACTACGTGTTCATCTGAAGATTAACACTTAACAGAAGACTTGGCAAACTAGTATTGAGACTACCAAATGATCACAGAAATTGTCTCTTCCTCGATCTTCACGCGTCAGAGAAGGATAAGAGATATCAACTTTTAATCTCAGTTGATGAAACTCGTCATACAAAAAGACTATCTAAAAAGACTGTACATACACAAATCACGTTGTTGAAATATAGTAAAACGAAAAATGAGGTCATTTGAAGAGCCGTACGTTTTTTTCTCTTCATTTACTGTTATGTAGTTTTCCAGACATAAAAGAAGTGAAGACGGCCAGTCATTGACTAGTTAGAACACTGAGGAATTTATTTTGATAAGTTTTTGCAACACGGATAAATATATTGTACACTGACCTAAGAACTGCGCTACATAATAATAGTTCTTAATCGAAAAAATGGTAGTCAGAACTCAGATGGAAACACCAGTGAAATGTTTAAACCATTAGCGTTTAAACATTTCATTCCAGTAGTCGAGCATCTATAATCTGCAATCTATGTATCGATAACCAGTGAAATTCGACCATGCAGTAAGCTAGAAACCTTTAAATTTATTTCGTAAGAAAATGCTCTTTGAAACAATCGTGTTCATATTTTTGTTTTCTTTATTGTAAAACCACCAACATCCAGCACCAATTTGTAAAAGGGCGTCTTTGTTATTTTTACGCAAATCTTTGTTGGAGATCTTTCAATAGAGAACTTGATCACACTTTTATGACATCGAAAACATTTTGATGATGACTTGGAGTTATCACAGCTTTACGTAAAATATAATATTTTTTATAATAAAATTGAAAATCCAATTTATACGGTTTGACCAGTTCCAAAACCTGCAAATTGTCCGAGCTTTTGTGAGACGAGCCAGGGTGATGTTTACAACAACAACCTAATCATTCAAATTTCGAATCTGATAAAAGCTTGTTGTAGATAAAAGTTAGCTTCGGATTGGAGAAATTGGCCTTAACAGACAATCGACCGGTGTTCTGAGCCAAGAGTTTATATTTAAATGACACGACCAGACATTCGGAAGCTATGCCAAAATTGATGAGATCTGAGCATTCAAGTGACATATTGAACCTTCATTTGCATACAATATTCATCATTCACTCCTCTTTCGTTGTCCTCGAGTTTATTGTTCTTCTATATTTAACAGTTTATCAAAGCTAACCTTTTATTGTAAAGAATAAGGATTGCCTTCAGGTCTCAGAAAGAAACTTCCATAACCCACCAACAAGAAAATATATTCGTGATGTAGCATTTTGTATTAAAATTCCAATTGGTAAATTAAAAAAATAAACTATAATATTGCAATAATGGAAAAATACCGAAAAGCATGTGACAAAAAATATATTTCAATTGGAGCGGAGTAACGGACGCATTCATGCACGCTCTGCGTTCCAGATTAATTGAGATTGAAAAATTGACTTTGAACTGTCAAATATTTAATAATAAGGTTGACATAATCGATACAAATTGATAACATCGTAAGTAATTTATCTTAAGTCGATACTTTTATAATATTTCAAATCTTTTATAAATCCCTGTAAGACACAACTAACAATGGATTAAAATTAGATCATAACCTTTTAACTCACCACGTAAATAAATAAACAGTTGACCTTTGAGTTGTAATTTGTAAATTATAATCCCGGGATTCTATCTGACTTTGATTTGGACCCCGAGCTTTGAACTATGACAACATTTCAATTGGTAGTAGCGTTGCACATTGGACCAGATATTGGAAGCATGATCCAAAGTCAAATTTTAAAACTTTCAAAGTTATGGACACATTTGTTTGCCTAGTTGCCTGATAATGTTGATTTAGAAAAAATGTTGTTGCTATTTTCGATAACTTAATATTTTTTACATAACCTTAGTCACATAGGTCATGTTTAGTTTGCTGACTGATTTTCTGCCACAACGGTAGGTATAAAACAGTTGCTCATTGTTCTGTCAATTCAACCTCATATAATCAGAGAATAAAATGTCACAAAAAAAATAAATAACACAAGTCTTTTAGATCTTGAAGTCCTCGTTTAAAAATAGTGGTTAACAGGATTGGCTACGTATTAGTAAATCACGTATAAAGTTTGAGAATGCAGTCTTATCTATGACACTGTGTTCGTTATCTATAAATTGTTTTAAGGGCAAACAGTTCTTTTTCCTAAATGTGTTCACACATTGAGAAATCCCCTTAAGAGTTTCATAATTACGATGGCTTTTTTTGGTCTATGGGTCACTGTGCTCATCATCTGTGAATAATATTTTCTCCCAACATGTCAACTAGGAAAATGATCTGAAAGATTTCAAAGTTTTGATCACGTTTTTGTGTTCGTCATCTTATTCTTGAGGGCAATCAGTTTTAACAGTACCTACCTTTAGACTTTAGTTACCTTTCTAATATGTTTATAATTCGAGGAAGAACAAAAAACTGAACACAATGCAAATTTTGGACCTCAACCTTTGATCACTCGAATAATACGTCAACATTTCTAATCGTCAATTTTACTTTTCGGATAATTATATATGTAGAGAATAGCAATACTTCCCATGTGCAAAATAATGGACATGTTTCCATTTATGACGTGATTTTGACCTTCGCGTCTTCTGTAAGATACTCGTATTTTGACGCGCTATACATTAATCTTCTATAGCTTCCGTCTTTTTATCGCAAAGATAAAACATTTTTATGCACGCAGGAAAAGAGATAGACGCGCCGAAAAAAGAGACAAATAAGTTGCAATGGATTTTGCTTACGTCAAGAATCTCAAGATCGGATATCAAGGGGGGTTCCGTGACATTTTAATGTTTTCGATCTGGTGAATGCGGTTTTATTGTAGGTGGTTCGGAAAGTCTGAACTTAGATGTATGTAGTCAAAGATTGCACACAGAACAGGCACAAGAAGCGTACGCTTGAAATTCAGTATCACAGGGTTGCCCAAAAATCAAGAAGGAAACTAGCTTTTTCTTTAAGGTTGTCGGAACGCTGTGAATTTAAGCCACACTACGAAGCTAAAAAATGCTGTGACAAGAGTGCCGCTGTCAGTTGATTACTCTAATTTTGGGAATATTTTGGAGATTTAAAATAATTTTCCGAAAAAGGAAGAGTCACTTTAGGTTTGTGCTGGAACAATTTTGTAAAATAAGTACGAATAAAGTCGTAGTGTGACATTGAAAACGTGTGTTTTTTGGCACAATTAATGCCAACTTTTTTCTAATAAATCATACATAAATTACAAAAGTAGTCCATTAGAGACCTAGATTTGTCCTTTATCTTTCTTATAAAGAAAGAATTTTTGCAAAATGTTGACGAATAAGTCTACAATCAGCTATCAGCCGAAGCCCTATTTTTGACGTAAATTCAGAGCGTTCCTACAGCCTTAACGTTTTATTAGCTGTTGATAATTTTACCATTCCAGCTCTACATGTAAAGGGATCGTACTAATTCAGGTCAAAATTTACTATTCAAATTTTTTTAATATTATTTCGTTTTGAGGTCCCCTGAGTTCAAGAAACATATTTTTGAAAAAAGTTGGTACGTCTGTTGACTCATGATACAGGTCAAACGGATGAGCGGATAAAAACAAAATTTTGGGAGAATGTTTCACATTGATTTATTTGTTTATTTATGTATTAAAAATCGCAAAGTCCCCATGAAAGGCTCCAGCGCCCTCTGGGAATCCAATTGTATAATGGATTTTATAATAAATTGTCGCCGGAAACAAAAGCGTTACAGATTTCGAAATTTAAAGGACAGATTAAAGCATGTCTTGCCACAAATTGCTTTTATGATTACCGACATTTTTTAAATATTGGGGATTAAATTTAATTTAATATAGACTTTTGTACTGACTTGTATTTGATCGGTGTGCGGTATAACCAATATTTATTTTGTTTATTATTATTATTATGTTTTACATGAAGCAAGAATATATAATTGCAGAAAAAATACCCGGATTAATAAATCTTCTTTATAGTCTGATGCGAAATATACGTGAATCTTACTTTTAAAGTCGGCTGATATATGTCATCGCTACGATTAGGCAAAGTAATGCGACACAAACGCGAATGGTATAAAACATAAATATTTATTTCGGATTAATTCGTTAGATCTATAGTTTGTGAACAACAATAGTATGATTATAAGTTATAACACATACAATTATTGTTAAAAACGCTAATTACAATAATTTTCTGTACACAGAATATATTCGCGTCGGTAGTAAATTATGTTTTTAAAATATAATGTCGTATAAAATCTTTTCACACAAACTGCGACTATTATTTTATACACATCATTGTCTTGAGAGTGCGTGGAGCCTTTGCGGTAAAGACACTGAATAGTAAAAAAGTAACCGTGTTAGCATTGTCAGGAGATGATCAAAACTAAGGGAAAAGGTTTTTTTGATTTGTGGTTATTTTTACAAGCCTTTTTGTGCCTTCACATATTTCTAAGGATCAAATCTTGTAACGCATTAATCGCAGCTAGTAAAATATAAAAAAATAATTCACCTCAAATTGCCAGCAGTTGTGTTTTCAATAAAACGATTAAAAAAAAATAGTAGTCATGTTTTTTATGCGTTTTTGAAAGCATTCCTCTAAATATATGTAATTTCGACTATTAATTTTAAGTGGACGATTTACTTTTAAATTATTAAATTGAATATAATACAGAAATAATGTAAGCTCTAATCGTGGAATTTATAATATTTAAATGAATCTTCGTTTATATCAGTTAACAATTTTATAGTGTTCTTCTACACTTACAGGAGTCGAAATTTTATCGTTGGAAGTTGTTTTGTATTGAATCGACTTTTTTTACTTTGACTTTTTACCTCCCTCATAAATATACAAAGAATATTTTTATGATTCTAATACACAAACTTTATAACTATGTCAAATTTCAGTCCATAGAGTATGCAATTTCTAAGAAAATCGGCTATGACACTTCAGTTTTTACCATTTTGGCGCGGAATTACAATTTTTTTTTACTATTTTTACAACCACTGCAATCTTGGGTTCACATTTTTTGTCATCATGATATGCTTGAACTCTCAATTCAATTTTAGGGGGGGAAAGCAAAATATAAGTAAATATTGTATGAAAAGTACGAAAAACAACATAAGCCGTCTTGCCTTATGCCCACAGAAAGTCCCTGTGTCGAAATGAAACCTTGAATATTTCAATGATAAATTTGATGATTTATTTAATTACTTTGATTTACATACATATTATTTTGAGTAGGTGTAATATTTTCTATTTTAGCTTTACAAATACATATCATTTTTCAATTATCATAAATAATTTATCATCTTGTAATTTAAGAAAAACACAACATTTGTTTATATTTGAATACTAATATTTTGTTTTTTTGTTTGCAGTTCTAAAGAAAAACAAACGTTACAACAAACGGGTAAGCTATTAATTGTTTTAATATTTTTTTAAGAACGTTATGGAATATCGTTATTCATATATGGTGTTTCCATAACTCGATTTTTACAATTCGGTGGTAATAAATTCCTCATGACAGGCACGAATACCAAATCATATCTTCAATGTATTGTTATCCTGTAAATTGAAAAACCAGTTGATACTTTCACCAGTTCTCAGATGTGGACCTGATAATTGGGAATGGGAATGACATATTGTAAACAACGAAAGCCTTTCAATCTTCAAAAGCGTCCCAATTTCTGCCCTGCCTGACTTGGTTGTATTTCTAACTACCTAAATGATATTCGTCAATATTATAACTACGGGAAGGAAAATTATCTTTTAATTTAACATTTTGGATTTTTTTCTTTACAAACTTGTGTTAAAAATACTGATAAATTTGGCTTGGTCAGTAGTTCTTTTCAAAATTTTTTCTGTACAAAAAATTGTGTAAAACTTCTGCTAACTTTCTCGTTTCTATCTGATTTTAAATCGTTTATTCATAACAAATAAACTATAAAAACTTACCTATAAGTCATATGGGAAGAATGGTAGATATTTCTAGTTTATTTTGAAGCATTAACATCAAAGATTGAATAAGATTTTTCATCGAAAAAAGAGAATTCCGAAATGTGAGTAAGTGCATTTTACATGCACACTCACCTACAACTATTCGGGTGAAAAAGGAGGCATATTGAACAGCTGGTACTCAGTAACTTAACGGACAATTGAAAAAATCATAATAATATATTGTAATAATATATTGTAATAATATTCCAAAGAATTAATAACATTAATGACAGGCGTTCTGAACATTTTCTTGCATCACGTTTGTTTTCGAAGGTCAGCAATGGAAAACCGGATAAAATAAGAGCATTTTAATTCCTGGAAATCTAACAATATGACTAAAAGTTACGTAAGACAATGTCGCAAACAATTATCATAAAAACGAAAAAGCACCTTCTTTGATTGCACAGCGATTGGCGTTCTCATGGCTTGTCTGTTACAAAGCCCTATTATTCTAAGCTGAAAAACTGAGGAGAGGGTCAATTTAATTTTTGGTTTATTATTAATAATAATACATTGAAAATTTGACTCACTTTTATATTCAGATAATATATTGAAAATCCAATTGTTACGTTCACCAGCTCTCCAAGAATACCCCTGGGAACTAACGGTTTACAATTGACAAGTCGAAGAAACGTCTTTTAAGCAAAGTGATACTTTGGGGACGGTATACCACAGAACGCGACTGTACCCTTTAAATTCTGAGCTAAAAAAAAACGGCCAAGTGCGAGTCAAATTCTCGTGGTGAGGGTTCTGTACCGTTCCGTTTTCCATGGGAACTTTAAGACTTGGGATTTTCGTTTAGGTTTTCCTGTAAACTATGGGTGAGACCCGACTTTCCATATTTTTTTTCAAAATTTTAGGCTCAGTAGTTTCGGAGATACGAAGAGAGGGGAATGCTCGATTTTTGAATATTTTCTTTAATAACTAAGTATTTCAAAATTATAAAAAATATATATATTTGTATTTCTCATAATGAGCCTTTCTATTTGGTGTCACATGACGTACTTGAAAAAACTTTTTTTTTTATTTTATAGTTTGCCCCCAAAATTAACCGTCATTTATAACTTAGAATTTTCGTTTAGGTTTTCTATTTCCCATAACGAGCCCTTTCATTTGATACATCACATGATGCGATTGAAAAAAAATATTTTTTTTTATTTTCTACGTTGGCCCCCAAAATTTACCCTCAAAATCGGAATTCGTTTATTTACGCTATTAGTCCGTGACTGGGTCATCTAATGCAATATATGTACCAAATTTCGACTTTTTTCGTCCGGAGAAAATAAGCTTAGATAGAACAGAACAATAGACAAACAGTGACCCTATAAGGGTTTCGTTTTTTCATTGGATGTACGCAACACTAAAGAACATTACCAAATAAACACTCGGTATTTTAATAAAATTGGTTTAAAACAGAAATAGTTATAAACAGTCTACCTATAATTGCGAAATATTATCGACCATGAACTTTTAATAATGTAATCACATAACGGATTGTAATAATTAATGTTTGATTTTCATTTTAATTGATTCTCCATCTCAATCAGTTCACCTATAGAATACAATTGATTGCGTGAGCAATAACTTTTCATTTCATATATTATACTATTTTGCTTAACGAGCCATGGAATGCTTATTAATTATTTAACGGTATTTTTGTATTGCTAACCTATTTTATTAGTGTATTTGCCATATGGCAACATACACTATTGGCGTCGGTCGGATGGCGGGACCTAGGGGTCGGACCAAAATTTCTCGACGTTTCATAACCTCCTAAACACTTTGCCACCATTTTTAAAAATGTTTATATATATATGTATATATATATATATATATATATATATTTATATATATATATATATATATATATAGGTATATATGTGTGCGGGCTATAACTTTCGAAGAAGTTAATTTATTTTAACGAAATTTAGCACACATGTTGGAATCCATTACCGCACGAAGCCTATTTAAAATGGGCCCAATCGGGCCAAATTAAGGGTAGTTTTTAGGGGTTGAAAAAAGTTTTTGGGGCCCAAAATACCGAAAAAATTCTCCGAATCGTTTCAAAATTGAAATTTAACCCTCCGGTAGTAATTAAAAAGTGTCCCTAAAATTTTAATAAAATCGACCCGACAGGACTGGACTTACAAATTTTATGAAAACACTAGTTTGCAGATAGTGAATTATTTACTGAAAGTTGCATATAATTTGGTATAGAGGTTCGATTGATAATAATATTGCAATTAAGAAAAAAAATGTTATTTTAAGGGCTGTATTAAGGAGTAAAAATTTTTTTTTACCCAAAAACCAACTTAAGTTCGCATAATAAAGCCGCACTGCCTGTATCAGCAAATACACTATATTGTCGGCAGGGTTTTGGCACTGCGACCCGGGTTTTTTACCATTGTAACTGTTTTTAAAAAATAATAAAGCAAAGACGGTACAATATCGATATTACTAAGTACTGAATCATTTGGTTAAATTATAGATCTTTTATTGGGGGTCCAAATTGATACACTCAGCTAGTTATATAGAATGTACCGCGAAATTTTGAAAGTGTTTGAGGTTAATTTTTTGTAAGTATTATTCTTAAACTTTTTGAAGATTTTAGTTCCGTAAATTATTTGCATGTATATTAAAAATTAGTTTTTAAACACACCAAAGAAGTATACTTCAAAACGCACCCACTTTTTTAGTAATAATACACTTTTCAGAATATGCGAAACAAATTATTTAATGGACATGCACATTGTAGCGAAACGGCTCTAATCGACAAACACGTGTCGAACGGTCGTTAATGTCAAACGTTTGAGTCATTTTTAAATAGATTTCAAGAATCTATTAATTTTTTAATAGATTTCTACTAACTGAATATGTAAAATATAAATAAACAATAATGTTTATATTCTAGTGAAATCAAATTCTGTTATGGTGATGTTGATTTCAATGAAATTTGACATTTATATTTTTGTGGAACGATAACACGCACATATTAAATATCATTATATCAATTTCATAAAACACTTTTAAGCTATCTTTGCATTGCCAGATTATCAGATAGGCAAAATTGCCACTGTTCTGTGGGTCCGCGTCTTTTAAGGCCCCGCGACAGGAAAAGTATCGTTTTATGACCGCCGTTTTTATTAAAATTTTCGGTTTGTAAAATTAAAAAGGATTTAAGAAATAATTTGCGAAGGGCTCCGCTATTTTGATTTCGTAGGTACTTCCACAGGCTTTAAATTGGGGACGGTATGTTTGCACCTATCAGGATGTTATATAAATAATAATAGTAGTAAAACAACTTATAATAAAAAAAATACATACGCTATCGAATGTTTAAACAAAATCTACAGATTATTTTGACGAAAGTTCTCACCCTATAAATGTCTTGTGATGTTTTAATTTAATATAATTTGTTAATTAAAGCGTTAACGACCTTAGTTTCCGAGTGTCTATAATCTATAATAAATAATTAAATTGACGGAAAAAATACCACTTAGATACCGATTTTTAGTGTATCAAATTTCATCAAACAGCTATGCTGTTTTTTTATTTAATGCTGCAGCTACTAACAAACCGACAAAGTTCGTGAAACGCGTTTAAGCCACAGGTAAATACTAAACCGTAGACTTGTCTCCGTTTTAAGATAACAATATACTGCCGCCTGAATCTTAAAAGCAATATCTTCATTTTCTCATCATTTGTAGTTAATTCACTTTGTTGGTTATAAAAATATCTGTTATCCTACAACGCTACAAAGTAGTTCATGCACTTGGTATAGGGACATTATCAGTTCATAAGCTTCTACGGGCTTTTTCTTGAAACCAATAATTTGTGTGTACTGGTTTTTAGGTTAGGACGGCAAAATAAATCAACATTACGTAATAACAATGTGGTTATTACGATACTTCCAAGTAAACGTTGAAGAGACGCGTGACTTTGTTGACAGATTCATAATTTCATATATAATTGAAGTTAATTTTGTTGTGTATTCAGTGTCAAATTAAATACCAAATGAGAAAATAATGTGTGAAAATCTTGTTACTCAACAGTTTCGTATGGGAACTAAATAGGAAAATCTTTCCGATTGAAATCATATGGAACGCATTATACGCAGGCACGGCTTTAGATTTTCATCCAAGGAAATAATATTTCCCTCATTATTACCACGTGATGTTTTTATTTGATTTTTTCTATGTAGAGCTGTCACGAACACTTGAGAATAGCCGACCGTATAGAAACCATTCCATAACCCTCCAATTAAAACTTATTAAAATGAAAATATGAATTAGTACTTTTGGTCCAAAATAATCATGGTTATTGGTAGCATAAAACAGATACTGAAGTAGATTCTGCATATTATTCTGTTGCAGTCATTGCTTTGGCCGTCTGCGAAATGCTGCCTCTGAAAATGTGCTGCCCCAAGAATGTTTGCTTTTCTGATACCTCCACCCGACCCTGCTTACATTTTTCTTCTTGAGATATTAAAACCAGAGACGTTCACAAATTAACTTTAATTGAGGCCGATTTACTTTTTAATGAATTCCAAAAGGATCTTAACAATTATCCGCGGATATAACTAATCACTGTTAAATCCGTTATTACATGGTCATCATTTTTCTATCATGAAAATTGTTAAAGACTTCATTTGTGTCGATCAATTTTAGGTTCCAGTGTAATGGCTGTTCAATGTTGATGAATTATGGGTCATGGGCCTATAATAATCAGCAAATTTTACAGAAGCAAAACCTACCAAATCGAACTATAATCCAAAACTAACTCGATTTTCATTTTTAACGTCACTTGCCTTAGATCCAATTGGTTAAAAATGGTGCAAGTTTATTAGGGTTCCATACCAAAATAGTGAAAAATGGAACCCATACTCTACGTCTAAATGACAACTGTTGACGCGCGATTGCCACCAATTTCTAAACGCCTCGATAACGCGCATCGAACTATAATCCATAATTAACTCGATTTTCATTTTTAACGTCACTTGCCTTAGATCCAATTGGTTAAAAATGGTGCAAGTTTATTAGGGTTCCATACCAAAATAGTGAAAAATAGAACCCATACTCTACGTCTAAATGACAACTGTTGACGCGCAATTGTACCAACTTCTAAACGCCTCGATAACGCGCTCATGTGAACAGTTGCGTAAGACGTTTGGTAATGTGTTTAGACGCACGATTCAAATTGCGCGCTCAACGCCGGACTGAAATGTGATTTCGTTGTCTATTATATGTCACAATCTTATCAGCGTACGCTATCGACTTGAAGTTTGGCACTTAAATAGATTGTGTGCCCACTGCCCACACCTAGTTCAAAAATATTTTTTTGTTTATTCTTGAAGGGTTAAAAATTGAACTTTAATTCGCGTCAAAACCGATATCAACAAGAGTAAAACCGCGAGCGATCTATTTTTTTATGTGAATAATTTTGTGTAAATTGGAGAATTGAATACACCTCTTCTGACATTTGCTTTTTTCGACGTCCCGCTTCTATAAAACACCACTAGCTCTAATAGTACTGTGTATTAGGTCTGAAAAAGTATCATTCAGTAGACGAAGAGAGACTGCTTCGTCATGTCCTTAGAGAGAGAGAGAAAGATTGGAAATTATAGATGCTCAACAGCTGAATTTTCTAATTAAACTTGGACCCATAAATAAATTGCCGAAATGATACTACTTAAATATAATTATATCGAGAAAGAAATATATTTGGCATAAGTCATTATGCTTTGTCATCAAAAATAAAATTTAACTTTTTGTTTTGTCACCAATACGTAATTTGTTGAAACTCGCAGCTAAACAAAATAAATTTTGCAATTTTTGCATATAAATTTGAGTCCATAACATCCTTCAGTTACTTTACAATTTGTACTATCTGATAGACACCAATATACTCAACTGTCGAACATTTCTAATCTGCAATCTATTTCGGACTCCCTATCTTCATTTTTTTTTGTGTAAATAGTTGAAAACATTTCCAAATTTATTAGGAATATAGAGATCTAGCATTAACCAGAAACAAAAAAACAACTTACAAAATTTTAGTGGTCTGCGCCCATCAAAAATCGCTCCACAACTAACGACACTATAAGAAATACAACAGATAAATAACTTCAATCGACATGAAACAAATGATAACCGAAAGCGCGAATTTACTAAACAGTTGACAATCTAATTAGCACATATTGACTTGACAGTCGGCGAATAACTAAAACAACTGAATATAGTAAACTTGTGAAGTAGTGGGTGCAGTCAACTGATGAGTTGAGAGAGCATTGTGTGGCGAAAATCTGAAGTAGTTGACACCTGACGTAGAAACCGGACTCTTCGAATAATGTTCGTTTAAAAGGGTACAAGGTGCATTTGACCAATACGAGAATGGTGTTTGCTTAAATCACCTGCAGTCTTAACTTGTATTAATAAACAACTCTTTACGTAGAATTTTCCGTGTAGTATAGGCATACTGGTGGTATTCAACCTTCGGAAACTGTGGAACACTTCAAAGAAAACTAATTATTCCCTGAACTTTTATGGTTCCTGTTGATTCTTAAAATTGTATCGAAATCTGGAACTTTTGCGATACAAAAATGGATATTGCTCCATTTTTGTATCGCAAAAAGTCCCAGATCTAAAAAAAATGGAACGCAGCATCGAAATACGGAAATGGCCCGCTAATTATAGACGAATGGTCACACCAAATAAACGAATGATGTAACCTAAACAGTAAACATACAAAAAATTGTTTTAATTTTGAAATGAAATATGTTTAATTTTAAATAAGAGTTTTGTTTATTATTATGGTCTGACAATTAACACCTGCATGATAATTGCTATATGAAGTGTCAAATCGATGTGTGCTTAACAACAGTTTCACGTGGACACTGTTTATAGATTGCATTTTATTTCTGTGTTTTTTGTTTTTTATGCAATATCATGATGCTGCATAGAATGCATAATTTTATATCTTTTAAATCACTTGAAATACCCGATTAGAATGAAATTCCCGAGAACTAAGCAATGGTGATGCTATTTCTAAATGCACCAGGAAATGGTACGGTTTGCAACTCTAAAAACGATGGAAAAATTTAGTAAGTTTTTTTAATGCCACCAATACCAGGACCTAACATGAATTTATATTTAGAGTTTATTATTTTTTTAGTAATTAAATTGAAAATCAAATTGATACTTTTACCAGTTCTCGGATTAGAACTTGGGAATAAGGTCTTACAATACAAACAACGACATTACTACACGTTCGACTATTCTCAAATCCTAAAAAAAAAAACAGTACTAAAAGTACTTTCATTCATAGTTGTAGTGTCGAGCATTAAACAAGTGAAAGAGTTTTCGTACATGAAACTGAACAGCAATTGATTTTTTTTTAAATTATTGTGATGTAACATTTTAACAATAAATATATTGTTGATTATTCTTCATCGTAATAAAAAAATTAAAAAAATATGTGTGGTATTTAAAACTTAATTATTATGTGTGATTATCATTAAGAAAGTTGTAAAAATTACAACTATCAAAAAAAAAAAAACTACGTTACTTCTCATCTTCCTGTATCGGTGAGTTTAGTTTTGAACGGTTGGTACATGCAATATTTTGTGCTTTTATTTTATTTGGTATGCATATATTACATAAAAAAACGTACTGAACCGATTTAGATAATTAAAAATTGTATGGCACCATTTCGTAAACATTCTGAACCCAAATCGGGCTAACCCCTCGAGAAGTTATGGCTGAACAAACCTAAAAAATATACATGTCGACTTGAAGTCTGTTCAAAATAGAAAGTTAAATATGTTAGTTAGGTACCTTAGGCATTTATAATTTAGATCAAAATCTACACCATGTTTAAATAAATATCTTAGTAGATATCACAGACTTAAAAACTATTCGCAACGACATAATTATGGTCTACTTGTGTGGTGAGACTTGCGAAGCAATTGGAACTGACATCGTATTTATCCTTATCTAACTAAACATGCTATTTTTAATATGCTATCTACAAATCTAGGCGAAGCTGGACCACGCCGGCAGTAGAGTAATAATAATGTCACTCAAGTACACTTTTAAATAGTGAAAGAATTTTTCAGTTAAGTTCAGTAGTTTCGGAAAAAATAAACTTTACATCTCTGTAATAAATCTAATATATAAAATTCTCGTGTCACGGTGTTTGTTTCCAAACTCCTCCGAAACGGCTGAACCGATTTTGATACAATTTTGTGTGCTTATCGAGTAGGTCTGAGAATCGGTCAACATCTATTTTTCATACCCCTAAATGTTAAGGGTGCTCCACCCCAAAAATTTTTTTTTATTTTTTGGACAAAATTATTTGTTTTTATTCTTTCATGATTCAGCACTGAAAAATACATTTGATTCTAAATTTTCACCCTTATACGATCGACCCCTGATTTTTAATCGCGATTTTTATATTATCCTGTTCCATCCGCAGATCCACAAGATGGCAATCGAATATAATAATTGTAGTATAAATAATTATAAATTCGAGCGAACGAACGGAGTGAGTGAGTGAGTAATGAAACAAATAATTATAAATTCGAGCGAACGAACGGAGTGAGTCAGTGAGTAATGAAACAAATAATTATAAATTCGAGCGAACGAACGGAGTGAGTGAGTGAGTAATGAAACAAATAATTATAAATTCTAGCGAACGAACAGAGTGAATGAGCGAGTATTGAAACAAATAATTATAAACTCGGGCGAACGAACGGAGTGAGTGAGTAATGAAAGAATCCTAACTATTAAAATCCTAATAAAAAATTGAACTTAATAAGGCGGAACAAAGTTCGCCGGGTCCGCTAGTATTAGTATAGATTTATCAAATGCAATATGTCAACGTAGGTATACGCTAATTCGGAATTACACGGTTGCTTGTTTTCCCCTCCCGCTTCGTCCTTTACCACCCATTCAAAGTACTTCACCTGTATTGCGTAACTTCGACGCCTTACAGTACATAAATCTATTTTTGGAATTAAATGATTCGTAAACCATAATTTGAACAATTAAAAATTTTTGATTAAAAATTAAATGGGTAATAAGATTAAAGCACTTGAAGACTTACAATGCAATCTGAAATAATGATTTAAAAACAATTGGTTCTTAAGAAATGCATTTACCTTGAAACTTTAATCGGCATATGTCTAATATAAAATAGCTGTGAAAGAAAAAATTGATTTGTTTCGAATCAATAAAAAACGTAATGTTTTTATTAATTTTTGAAATAGTGAAAGTGTTTTGACATTGACTTTGAGACAAACCGAGAACTATGGGGGTCAAAATATGAAAAATTGAATAGAAAAAATTGTATAGGAATATTTTGTTGGGCTTAAGAAGAGCCAAGCAGCCACGCCGTTGTAAAAATAACGTTTTCCATAACAACTCCTTTATTATACAAGCCCCCAACCTTCAGATTCCAAACTAGTAAAACTTTCAATTGAATTTTCAATTTATGTTTTTAAATTTGTTACATTATGTTGATTTTGGTAAATCGACGTTTTAAACGGTTTCGTATAACAAATTTATTAATGTTTTTAACTTGTTGCTACCAAAAATGAACAATACCGTAATTTTATGATCATAATTTTTTATGTATTTCCAACTAAACAATACCTGTTATTTACTTAATTTTTAAGCACTTGCTTGTAATATTTGCGTTGGCGTTTTTATCTAGTATTTGTTTTACTATTATAAAATATGTAAAACATTTAAGAATGGCATTTTATCAAGAAATCCTCTCAAAAATTTTCCCCATCTTTTGTTGTCTAGTTAATAAATAAATATTTATTTAAAATTGGGAATTTTTACTAAAATAAGAATTTTATAAACCGACTACTTTATATTGACCTCTACCGAGACTTTCCGAAGCTCAGTCTAGCGATTTGTATGTATGTGAAGATTTTAAGATGTTTCGAAAAGTATTTGCATAAATTCAGAAAGTAAAAATGACACGATACTAGATCAGATTTTTCGAAAAGTTAATTTATTGTAAATGAATTTAATTTGCGCTTTCATATTACTGCCATTTTTTAACTTTTTCAAAAACAAGTACAAGTAGATCATCTTTGTACCATTTTTAAGTGTTTGGTGGGCTACATTAATCATAACCATCTTTTTTTATCGTAGTCGCAAAATTAGACATCAAAGCTCTTGTGTCAGATTAAAAATTATGCATTTTGAACTTTTGTGACACCTACAATATTTTTTTTAACAAGGAAGCTTCAACCATTTTTATAGCTTGGGTACTAAGTGTAAATCCGACACTGGTATCAGGTAACACTTTTAAACCCATCTTTTATCGTCATATCTTACCCTAAAGCTAAAACCTTCACTGTTTTTTCAAGGAGGAAAACAACAAGAGAAAAATATGAAATACTTCCTCTGTGTTGGTTCTAAATTCTGATTTATAATAACGGTACTGTTAATGTCAGTAGTTAATGTAGATGGGCATGTGAATAGTTCAATGTGTGCCAGATAAATTTATTTCAAATAATAAATCATTGACAATGCCGATATGCTGTGTTTACCAGTATTCAAATAATGGAAGTTTTGGAATTCCAAAGAATCTAGAACTTAAAAAAGTGGTTGAATGTTCTTGAGAAGGGAAACACTTGTTCTGTAAATCCCTGGACAAAATGGTTTTAACATGATTGTATAGCATTCCTCCTGTATGAAAACTATCCTCCGTAGTGGTAACAAATCATAAGTAATCATATACCAGCTAGAGATGGGAAAAACGGGTCTTTTTAGTGATCTTTGCATCTGGATCCCGGCCCTTTAATTTAGAAGGTAGAAAGTATTACAACGCATATCAAACTCCGTCCGTCCCCCACTGCACTGAACTAAGGAAGTGATATAAAATAATTTTACTAGAGATCTGAAGGCCAAGGATATTTAGTGAAGAATTTCATTATTAATTAAAATAAATCTACAAAAAACATTAAGTTTTAATAACACTACATCATTGTGACCCAAGCATAATTACCTACTTAACATGTGTGAAAGTAACGTTGATTCTATTGTTATAAAAAATGGACTGCGCAACTCATGTCCTTTTCTAATCAAACTTGGACCAGAAGCGTTTACAGAGTTCGGCAGCCACTTTATTTTATCTCACTCACACAATAGTAAGAATTTTAAGCACATTGTTGCCGAGTTTCCAGGTTGGAATATGTATGCCCAAAAAATACATAGATTTTCAGTTTCAAATATCCCTTGAAAATGATGTATAATTCATTGAAGAAAAATGAAATTTAATAGACGAAACAAATCATCAAATGGCTGGTTACATAATCCATCACCAATATTTCCTTTTATACGTTTTGTTCTAATCATGTCAGTCGACTAAGAAAACGAGGTCGTTGCTTCGATGCTAATTGTCTAATTTCACTGTTTCACTGGCATTTATGTATTAAAAAAATAATAATAATAATAATAATAATGCGTTTAACGTCCGTTTCTCGACTTTATGTCATAACAGACGTCATTCGCACCATTACTATTTTTCATCTACCACACTTCCCGTTATTTTTCTACATTTTTAAAGCTTCACCTTATGTAATAGCAATGGGCGAATGAAGGAATTATAGGAAATTAGGATAAGGTAAGTAATTTTTGAACTAGGAGTTTGATAGGTAATCGGCCATGGCCTCAAATAAGGAACCATCTCGATATTTATCTGGAATTAATTGAGGGAAACCATGGAAAACCTCAGTCAAGATGGCCGGTACAGGAATTACCGTTTCTCGGCGAGAGGCAGTAGGAAAAAGTCCCAGCCACATCTGCCCCTGCCGGGATTCGAGCCCAGTACTTCCCGAATGCAAGTCTAGTGCTGTCACCACTACTCTACCCAGCTCGGTTTTATGTATTAAAAAAAGCCTTTCTGTCAAATAGATCCCTAGAACTAAGAATAAAATGGCATGATCAGTCTATTCTCTGTGTCAATGCGTTGTTTAGATGCAACTGAATTGCATATAAACACTGCATGTTATTAAAACTGGTTATCAATTAGGTGAAGTTCAAGCGATGCACATATTATTATGCATTGATTACTCGTAAGCGACCGTGCCGGGAATTACTTTTATTGAAGGCGTGTCCAACCTTTTTTGATAACTTTTTTCTTTTTTGTCCTTGGTAATTAATATAAAAATGATTTGTCGGGAAAAATGACTTTTTAAGTAAACACGTATTTGTTATTTATAGCGACGTTTCGTCTCTTGCTTGGGACTTTTTCAAGCTTTATAACTATTAAATGTTTTGGTCAAGTAGATATAAAAATTAAAATACACATGTAAATATAAATTTGAGTTAAACAATTGTTCATTAAAAAGTTTGTAATAATTCCGTTTTTTTAAAAAATATTTTTACGGTTGATGTTCAAACTATTTTATTTTATTGACGGTTAGAAAACAAAAAAATATATAAATAACAAATAAATGTTTACTTAAAAAGTCCTTTTTCCCGACAAATCATTTTTATACTTTTTTGATAACGTTCAATGTTTTACAAAGACAACAACAATTCAAAGAAAAGAACTTGCATTCAGGATCCTTCGCCACAATCTAAGCCCACCTCCCTCATAATAATAAAAATGGAGTATGATCTTTAAAAATCTACAGCCGTATAACCCCTGGTTGCTGCCCGACTGACTTTTTTTCACACCCCTTATAAAATAGTCGCTTTTCATGCCTGTCGGTAGTAACAGACAGGCAGACTTTGGCGAGGAAATAGATTGTACCATGAGAAAGGGCACATCAGGCTATCTTTTATCTCAAAAAAAACTTGAAGGGGGTGAAACAGGGGATGAAAGTCCAATTATCACGATATTTTCTATCACGACCGAGCTGGGTAGAGTATTGGTGACAGAACTAGACTCGCATTCGGGAGGTACCGGGTTCGAATCCCGGCGGGGGCAGATGTGGCTAGGACTTTTTCCTACTGCCTCTCGCCGAGAAACGGCAATTCCTGTACCGGCCATCTTGATTGAGGTTTTCCATGGTTTCCCTCAATTAATTCCAGATAAATATCAAGATGGTTCCGTATTTGAGGCCATGGCCGAACTCCTAGTTCAAAAATTACCTACCTTATCCTAATTTCCTATAATTCCTTCATTCGCCCATTGCTATTACATAAGTTGAAGTTGTAAAAAATGTAAAAAAATAACGGGAAGTGGTAGATGAAAAATAGTAATTGTGCGAATGGCGTCTGTTACGACATATAGTCGAGAAACGGGCGTTAAACGGATTATTATTATTATTATTTTTTCTATCACGATATTTTCGAAACTGTTAGACCTACAGACTTGAAAATTAGCAGCCATGTTTTTTTTTGTTGAGTAGAAATTTGGCTTTTGCATTTATAATATTAGTATGGATTTTGATATTTGACGTTTTGTATCGTAACGAGCTCTACAAATAAATTGTATCTATCTATATGTGTACCTACTAAATTTAATGGAAATCGGATTAGGAACTTTAGTTATACGGCAGAACAGACAGCCATTCGACAGACAATGTCCCTTTAGAATTTTATTATTTGCATATTAAGTATTAACTATTTGTCTTGCTTACATTATGTAGATACAGATGGAATACAAATTACATATTTATGAAATGGTCTAATATTAGAAACAATAATTTGTTACGGATATCTACGTTGCAGTGGACCGTGAAAACTGTCTTGTTTTTTATTTATTTGTTTTTTATATATTACATATGGGGCCTCACCCATAGTTTACAGGAAAACAAAAATCCTAAGTTTTAAAGTTCTCGCCAGTTCGACTCACACTTGACCGTTTTTTTTTATATTCTGACATCAGATTTTTTCAAGAACAGCAAACGTTTTTTTAAGACTCAACCTACGACAATGCGTATCCGACCGAACGTTATTAAGAATTACGTAGGCAATATCCACCTATGGTACACAGTTCGCTTTTATGACATCATCACTTCAGTCGAGTGAGAAAAACCAGTTTTTAGAGTTTATTGTTGATGAATGATGAATACTCCAGGTAAATTATGCCATGTTTGAGTGTAAATGACCCAGAGACATTAGCGCCGACTATACTCGAGCACCCACGAGAATTTTCTCTCTAAACCGCTGGCATTTGTATGTAGACAACCGACGCGACGCCCTACTTCCCGCTCCGTCTAATCACATAGAATGTCTGACATCTTGTTGGAATGATTTCCCGGACCTGCGTCGTCGATGGATTCGCACCGCAGAAAAATTAAATGCATGCCTCAAATGATCATTTTTTCACGACACCGAGGTATTATTTCTACCCGGACAAAACTAAACCGGACATATATTGAAATAAACTGTGGTCTATGTGTTACGGAGAGTCTAGTGTTCGATTTCTTCAGTTCAGGATAAGTTCTTAATAATTTTATCCAGAAGGTGTAAGAATTCTCTTTCATTTCTTCCAGATTCTTCCTCTTATCCGCTAGTTGAGGTATAATTATTTAAATGCACTTTGTCATGACTCAAATACTGACAACTCATCCAACGCTGTTTTTGTCATTTACCTAAGAGGCTAAAGTGTTTTCCGACGAAGATGACAGAAAATTTAAAATATTTTAGGTTATAGGTTTACTTGCCCTCTTTGTTCTATTTTTACTGCTTTGTTTGCGCTGGTAACGTTGAAAACGAGACTTACTCGAAACACACTAGAAGTTCATTATAGATGTCTCATGAATAGTTAGTTTTCGAATACGTAACTGGAGGTTTCAAAGAAAACGAGTTAAAAGTTATCTGCCAAATATCTTTATTTGGAAACCAGCTATCAGGAGGAGTGAAGAAATCGGCTATAAGAAACACGCTAGTGAAAGTTTAACTAAAAACTGTTCAGAAATTATTTTAATCCATACAAACAAATCCACGAACGTTCCTTCTTTGTAATATTGATAGTGCAATAGCTGATGGAGATTTTACGAATTTCCTTAAACTTCGGACGGCGAGCGCCCTAAAAAAAGAGGGTAATGTCTGGAAAAAGAGAACAGATGGCAACCCTACTCTTATATTCTGAGTGACGTGCAAAATGATTATTTTATTTTTGGTGAGAGCCCCCATGACTACTTTTAAAAGTCGACGCCCATGCCCAGAGATATACAATTGACTTCTTGTAAACACTTTACATATCTACGCGTACAAATCGAATTAATGCTGCCGGCTCGTCTCGTTCCGACGAAAAATACTTTTTCAGGTCTTGTGTTTCGAGACGAGAAAATTTACAACTCTCAAGTCACAATAATTTCTCGAGTGTCTTTTTTTCATTTCGATAACGAGATAATTATGGCATTTCATACCTACAGCATTTTTGACCAACATTTTATAGGACGAATTTAAATTTAAAAAAATTGTAGTTCATGTGTCTTGTTCGTGAATGAAGATTTTTGACGTGAAGTGATATGTTAAATACTACATTTTTCGCTCGTACTTCCTAATTTTAAAAATTTCAGACATTTCACTTTTGAGTAAAATCACTTCTTATTGTATGCATTCAATTCTCATGCGAATTAGACTATGATTAACTATGAAAATGGTAGTACGTTACGCTGCTTTACAGCACTAGTGTTTCATGAACTTGTACACGTGTGTAAAATTTCAAAGGTTTAACTTAATTAGATCTAGTCGAAATTTTGCTCGCAAGATTTAACCCAGACTGCCTGACGGGCAAACATGGCAAGTTAAATAAAAGTTTATAGAAAACAGTTCAGAATCGTAAAAAAAGAATTTTGTTAGATCTTTTATAAGCGCATATTATATTAATATATGCTGTAATAAATTCTGACAATGCATTTATTTTACTAAGTTTTGTTGCATAAATATTTTTTTATTTAAACAATTTGAACATTCGTTTGCTGAGATAATATTGACTTATCGAGTAAATATTTGCTAATTGCAAAGTGGGAATTTTTTTAAACACCATATAAAATGAAATACATGTATTTTAAATCAAATTTATTTTGGATAAGTTTTCAAGAAGACATACCTATTTGAGATAACTTACCGCGAAAATTAATTTAGGTTTCTCAAACGATACGTCATAAATCAAACAAAATATTTTAAAGACTTTTTTCCTTCAATAAAAGCCACTAAAACGCGACCTCGAAACTTTATTATTTTACACTTTTTAGTAGCTTTTTTTGAGAGTTTCAATTTTTTTAAAGTTTTTTATTTTTATTTTTTACGTTCTAGTAGCTTTTAACGTAGTTTTAACGTTATACCTGCGGGGCCAATTTAAGTAAAATTATGTGAGACCATCCTAGAGGGCATATCCTATTAAATCAAAAAAGAATGACTTTTTATAATTTTATAATTCTATAATAATATGCGTATTATATGTGTTATTTATATTTTTATAAATATAAATATTTTGACTGATAGAAAAAAAATCAAATTTATACATAAACATAGCAAGAGTAGTATTTTGTTCGTTTATTGCAGCTCTGTCAACAATAGCGACAATAAATTATAACGTTTCATTGTTGTCATCCTTAGCATGACAAAAAACGTATCATTATCTTTTAGCTTCCGTAAATGGCAATTTGTCAAAGCTATAAATAATTAGTTTGTAACTATTCATTTGTGATAAAACGATTAATGGAATCCTCCATGTTATTCAATTTTTACCCCTCCTCGTCCCACGTCAAATTTTCATTATGTGAACCCTATTTTCGATTTACAAGAGCCTCCTAAATATAAGTCGAGTAAAAAAAATTAAAATTTGTCTGAATTTGGATCATCAAATTAAATAGATTATGTTAATTTCATTATGGTTTCTAGTTTAGTGACTAAACAACAGGGTTTCATCCTTAGGTTTACGAAACGTTAATTAATGTTTAGATAAAAGCTTTGATCAAAAAATGTGTCATTCGACTTAAAGCTAGTTTTTTTGAAGAGATATTTATTTTTTAAAACTTAAGGTGTTTCGAGAAGTATTGGATCTTTGTAAAACATTATCATGAAAATGTGGTAAATTAGCAACAATACTGTCGGATTTTTTGTATTATTTTTTTCACAGATTTTATGTATTAAAAAAAATTACTAATTTTTGTTTTTTTATTTTTGTGTCTGAGATCTTAGAAATAGTGATTCAAGTATATTCGAATAAAGGTTCACACCCACTGGATCGGATAGGATCGACCGACACGATCGGCAGTTTTTTGGTACATGAAGTTAAGTGAAATCCTACCCACTAATCGGCTCGGATCGACTGAGCAACATCCAGTGTGCGTAGATACTATCGTGCCAAACTGATCCGATCCAATTTAGTGACTTTGGACCTCAGGAATAACTTCGTGAAAAAATAATCTTTAAGAATTACTGCTGGGATATTTAACAATTATATTAATTATAATATTTTGTTACAGATCAATCCTATATGGCTTTAACTCCGTTATCAGTATTATGGACCATTTCGGTAAATTTAATAATATTAATTCGTTATCCAGTGAAACTTTTAAAAATTCAATAGACATTCTCTACAGGATGTTCAAGTGTTAGTCAAGTTTGAATTTGCGCGGAAAAGAACTATCGGTATCTTTAACTAAAATTGAGAATTAAAACGTATCCATTCCTGAAAACCAGAAAGTCAAATCGAAAAGAGGAACATATCTTGTTTAAAATAAATCCAGAAAATAATCAAAATTATACCGGGTTGTCAATCTTACAAGTAAAGTCAATTGTCAAGTATTGAAAGATTGAGTAAAATTTTCTTTACAAGATCGACAGAAAGTGAATCGGAGGAATACAGTACCAAAACAGTTTAAAAAATTTTATTGACGTACGACCTTCCAAGATGATCGGTATTGAAACGATTGACAATTTTAATTTTGAATTGTTTTTCAATTCCTCTTATGAAACTGTAAATGACGAATTGAAACAGCTATATAAAGACGAAATAAAAGAAGAAGAGGAATATACTACAAATAATAGAATCATTTTTAGAGAGACTACATCACAGTATTTTAGTGATAAAAAACTGACATCAGTGTTCAAAAAAGTTAAACATTTACGCATGACTAAATCGTTAGTTAATACTAGAAAAGCGAAAGATCCAAAAACAATATTTCAGCCGGTTAATGTATGCGAGTTGCTGGATAATTTTTATTTGAAACATACTAATTTTTATACTAATCGATTAGTTGTGGATAAAAATATTTTTGACAATTTTGTTGATCAACTTTTGGCTCAAACTTCAGACAAGTTCAGTCTAGCGTCTTTTTCTGCAACTGAAAATAATTCAGAAAAACGTATAGATGATGATTTAGCTAGTTCTACTAGAAGTTCTGTTACATCGACGGACCTGGGCAAAATTCAGGATTGCAACGTAACTTCTCCAAAAGAGGAACTAACTATTGTCAACAAATCAATTATTGAAAATTTTATTAGTAAGTTTCTTCCTGAAGATCATAGTCCCTTAAAGAAAACTAAAATTAATAATACAAATGTTAGTGAGAAAACATTAAGGAAATTGTATCAGTTTGCAAGAAATCCAGAAGATTTAAACAATAGACTAAAATTAATGTCCCAAAATTCAGTTGAAGAGGCGAGCCAACAGACTGAAACCAACGCTGAAACTTTCCAAATCCAAAAACGTGGAAGTATTGACACAGAAATCGATAATACAAAACATAATAATAAATTCAGTAAACAAATAATTAATAAATATCAGTTCGCAAAAGATTCTTCGCCGAAAAGAAAATTCGTACCGCCGAAGTCGCCTCATAACTTAATAGAAGAAGAATATACTAAAAATCCGTGGGCTTTGTTAGTTGCAACAATATTTCTAAACAAAACTACTGCTAAAATAGCGAAACCTGTAATTGATAGCTTTTTAAGCGATTTTCCAGATCCAGAATCGGTAATCGCTAAAGCACCAGAAAATTTGGAGCATTATTTTAATAATTTAGGATTAAAGAAACGTGCTAAGCTGATATGGAATATGAGTGTGGATTATGTCAGGAATCCTTGGAAGGAAGCAAAAGATTTACGGGGAATTGGAAAATATGGCGATGATGCTTACAGAATTTTTATTAAGGGAGATACTACAGTGAAACCATCAGATAGATATTTGAAGAAATATTTAGAATGGTGGCTTCAAGATTGTAACAAGACTTGAAATACGCTTTGATTTAGTCGTAAAAAAGAATCATTACGTTTGAATCTGAATAAATTACAATAATATAATAAATGAAAAAAGCTAGTGAAAGTGCTTTTATTTCCTGTTAATTTTTTTGAAGTGCTCTTTTCCTAGATTGATTAATCTTTGATTTAATCATTGCATTTGGATTTAATGATACATTGCTAGTATTGTGAAGAGGAAAAAGTGAAAAAAAACCTTTGTGAAAGTGTTCTGATTTCCTCTGAATTGTGACTAGCCTTTCCTAGAGGTCGAGAAATCCAAAGACCTTAAGGTGATTCTCATTTAAAATTGTATGGTAGGTTGAATATCGATATCTTTTGTGCTGGAAAAGTTCAGTTTGGCAATATGCAGAAACTCCGAAAGAAAAATGGTCCTGATAGCGTCGAGAAGTTAAAAATAAAATAATGTAAAGATGTCGAAAGGACGTACCATTTATAAAGATGTCGAAAGGACGTACCATTTATATGGCGTCGTAGTCGCATATTACTGCGGGGGGTTTTTATGATATTTTAAACTATTAAAAGAAATGTTTGAGTTTGTTAATTTTTGTGAAATATTTTTTATGCAAATCATTTTATTATTTTTGTTATTTTCTTTATAATTATTATTTGATTTTTACTCAGTATATACACATTTACAATAAAAAATACATTCTTTAAAAACTGTTTTGCTTACAATATTTAATTATGGCTGCTCTTTGAAAAGGAGATGTATATAAATAAAATAAAAAATAAGTTCAGAGCTAAGAAATATCTTTATCTAAAAACTGTTTTGTCTTAGATTAATCAGTACCTTAGAAATATTTTAAGTAAATAAAGAGCATTGCTATGATTTAAAAAAAATACATTTCGTCGTTAATGCTCGAAAAAAATAAAAATTATAAACATTTTTATATGGACAATTTTACGTGAAGTCAAGGTCGATTGCTTACATAAAAATGTCCATAACTTTTACATTTTTCAAGCACAAAGAACGGAATTTTGGGGCTTTAGAGCACAAACGATTGATATAAAAACAAAGTCCAAAATACGTGGCGGTGTACCCAATCTAATTTGAGACAAAGTATTCATAGCTTTGACATTTTTAAGTACTAACGAAAAAATTTTGGGACTTAACAATACTAACGACTGGCATAAAAAAATTCAAAAATCAGTCATGGGTAATCTAAACTTGACATACGTTTCCTAGACTAACAACGGAATCCATTAGAAGCTATTCTCAAGTTTCAAACATTTTGATTTTTAGACAGCAGCGTTGAACAGAACTTGGCATAACAACGTGTTGAATATATCGTTAGAATCGCAATATTAATTAGTGACACAAAACTCGTTCGTATAATTAAACCATAAATAGTATTCACAAGTTAAATTATAGTTTCAGATTTGTTTCAAGTATTGTTATGTTAGGCTGGTAACATATTATTATTTCTTTTGTCCTCTCATTTCGAGGACGTGCCAACACGGAACAATTTGTCTAAAGTCGCATCCTCACCATCGAACTGCAATTGTTTGGTGAGAGGAAAGTCACTTTTTCGTGATGACAAACTCAAAAATAATATATTACACCACAATGGTAGAAACTTGAAAATTCCTGCACTGTGTGACATGATGCCCTCGGCTTCGCCCCGGACACCATGTCGCGCAGTTCGGGAATTTCAATCTTCTGCCCGTGTGGTGTATACTATTTTTATTTATACCCGGTCGAAAGTGCGTTTATTATCAAAGTTTATAATTATTATCATAAAAAATACAACCACATTCTTTATTTCAGCGCTTTTTTCGGATATTTACAATGCATTGGATTTTTTTCTTTCTCTAGTTTACTTACCGGACAAAAAGAAAAAAACGCTTTCGTCCCGCTGTTACTTTTTTTCGGCCCGTTGTTATAGATGGCGTGCGAAAATTCCAGCAGAGCATAAATGTTAAGCTTTCTGCCTTAAAATCGAAGCCGAAAGTACGTACTTTCGATCTATAAAGGTAATGTTTTTTATATCGTCGCGATAGTGCCTTCCCAGCCAAATAAACTTAAACTTTGCGTTTAAAAATTCCTCATTTTTTGTAATCTTATTGCTATAAAAATGGACTGTCAAATCAGTTTCTCGATAACTACATGAACTTTACTGTATCCCATGAACCGATATAGCATTAAACCAATCAAATCCCCGCCAGACAGCTGTTAGCTATATTTGATGACTTTTGATGAGAGACTTCAGGCCTATCGATGTAATTGGCATTAAGAATGAATTGCGCAACAGGCTAGAAACTGTACCACTGAACAAAATATGGGCAAACATCCTTTTTTAATTAAACTCGAATCAATAGCGTTCACTGAAACTCAGGTTTGGAATAACAACTTTTAATTTTATTTCATTTGTACAATAGACGGACATTTTCAGAGTATTGCTGAGATACGAACAGATAGATTGTAGACTATTATAGATGTTGGACAACTGAATTCATTAGCGTCTATTCTGATACAGAATGCGCGCTGCGCAATCCGGTCTTTATGTCACAACTAAATAAAATATCAGCATTTCTTACAACTACAATTTTGCTTATGTAGGGTTTTACCCTTCAATCTGTGTTTTATACGATTTCCTTGTTTATTAGAGCATTAAATGTAGTCTGGCGAAACCGGTTTAAAAATAAGCACAATCAATCGAAAAAAATCAGTTTTGAGAATAGTATTACCAAATGTTCAATGACGTAAATCTTATTTTTTTGTAATAAAGATACTATTGTTTCGTAATCGCATGTAGATAACAGGAATACTTTAAAAACTTGTTAGTTCAGTTATTTCGATTTTATCAAAATTTCTTGAGAAATTAACAATGATACAACAAATGTTTGCAACAGACTAACACTAAATTTACTTATCAGTTACCTGTTGTGAGATTTTTATATGTCAAGAGGCCATTATACTTAGAAGTGATTCTATTTTTTAAGTATTCTAACCAGCGTTGCCAGACGGCCCCATTTGTTTAGCTATAATTGGTTGTCCTGCGCGAGACAGTTAATTTAGCGATTTTTCAAAAACATTTAACTGAAAGAACCTCCACAAGAGTTAAAATCTGCCAAATCATCAACTTGGTTCGTGTAAATTTCACGACTACGTAAGAAGTTTTAGTGAATACATTGATGCCCCAAATTTTCGTTATTTTCATTCTTTTAGTGACTGTTTTGAAAGAGGTTAATTTTTTTAAATACTTTTATTTATTTCACATATTAAATAACGAGGTTGACTCTAATTAAAAGAAGTTAATTAGAGTGGTCGTAATCCTTGATGATTGTTGGAAAAGTTTGGATAAAATCCGTGACACAGGATCAATAAAACACAATACTGAAGTTAAAATTGCATTCTTACTAACGTTTCGGTGTGCTTTACAGCATTCGAACTCTGAAGATGGTCTAAAGCACACCGAAACGTTGGTAAGAATGCTATTTTAACTTCAGTATTGTGTTTTATTGATCCTGTGCCACGGATTTTGTCCAAACTTATCCAATATTAAATAACCTAGTAAAGTAATTATCTGGCAAACGCTGTTCTGGTAATAACAAAAATAGTGTGTTCTGCTACAACGCGTGATTGTATTAGTTGAATTTGTTCATACGCGATTCATAAATCAGTACATAAAATAGTAAAGGAACTTCTGTCGGTATTTTTGTTTCTTTATTGTTTGCTTTTTTTTTGTAAGACAAAAAAATATCTTTCGGGAACAGCTACCGTGCTTAATGGACGTTTCACTTCTAAAATTAGAAAAATTCGGCAAGCGGAATTCCCTTTTGGGGATTTATATCAATTTGGACATTGTTATTGTGAATTAATTATTTTATTTTTGTTTTTCTACGCCTCTATAGCGAATGCGTCAATATTTACTTAAGTACCAGGACCGACCTTAAGTTTTCGAAGTGAAACTATATCCACTTGTTTTGAAAAATTTAGGCATTAATGGCATGTTATTAACAGCATTAAATTGATTAAATTGTGGTAAAACAGAATTCCTAGACGTGTTTTTTTTTTTTGAATATTTCAAATCATCCGAAGTGAATGTTTGACATTTTTTTCCATACATTATGTCAATCAGGTACTGTTAAACTAGTGATTACTTTTTTTTAATAGTAATTCACTGTCAACAATGAGGTCATTATCGTAAACCCACGCTAAGTCACCATACCTTAAACCCACGTTGTCCAATTATTTGTTTTATGCGAATTTTAGGGCACGTTGTATTTGCGTATTAAAAATTCAGTAGCAAAAGTAGAATTTTGATTACATTTCTTGCGTACCTCCCTCCTTTTGGGGAACGTTCCCTACTTAACACACCACTTGTCATATAACCCTATAAATAGTTGATCTGGGATGCCTATAGGCTTATAATGGTCGATTTCGGGTCCACCTTTCAAAATCGATTTAAGATAAACGTACTTTTAGCATTGAATTTCTTTTTTTCTTTTGATGCTGAAAGTCAGATTATAAGATATAGTGAAGATGAAACGACATAGGTTTTTCATGATTTTTGCCTCCACAAAAACAAATGCTCACGATAATTCATTTTTTGGACACTAATAGCGCTGATATTAACGAATTACTTAAATCCCTAGATTTGACAAAGTACCGCAGTCGTCCACCATTTTGAGGCAAACCATTCAATTAAAAAATATATAAGCTAAAATCATTTTGATTCGGTTCTGTTCTTCTTCTAATCGTGAATACAATTACAACTTAAACTAATTAGTAGGTGATTACTAATTATGATAACAAGTGAGCATCTGATGGACGCTGAAGTATTTACTCGAATAGTCGACACGAATGACTACTGTTCAGTGTTGCAAACAATAAAAAAATGTAAATACTTATCTATGTAGTCATAACAATGATTGACAGATGAATAAAATTGTTATTATTATTTTTTATAATTTTAAAAACAAATCTACAACAAAGCGTATATTTACGATCATTCGTTAGTGTAATTTTTTTTTTGCTTTAATTAATTGCGTTGAACAGAAAAAGTTAAACAAATTATTGAATAAGACAGGATGGAGAGTGTTGTTAATGAAGACATTTTCATTTTATTAATTTAAAAATGGAAATGAACAGTGTTATATTCGCGAAGGTTGCAAAATTCATTTATATACGATTGACCCAGTTTTAATTTGGATAATTTCGAGGATTTTATAAAATTACTCCAAATAGAATTAGCCATCTTTGAGCTAGATTCCACGACAGTCCGCAGGAATTCTGTTCTGTACCTACTTATATGATTTTTCCATAGCTTATCTATTACTACCAGTTTCTCAGGTTCAAATTTATTCTAGAATAAGTAAAAGTGTCAATTGGATATTAAATTTATTATTGAAAATATTTCCCGAGCGGTGTAGCATACTGGTGAGAGCACTAGACCCACATTTGGAAGGTACTGGGTTCGAATCATGGCTGAAGCAGATATGGTTAGGACTCTCGCCGAGAAACGGTAATTCCTGTACCAGCCATCTTGTTGAGGTTTTCCATGGTTTCCCTCAATTAATTCCAGATAAATAACGAGATTGTTCCTTATTTGCCGCCATAGCTGATTACTTGTCAAACTCCTAAGTTCTGATTGTTGTCTATCATATCCTAATTTCCTATAATTCATTCATTCGCCCATTGCTATTAAGTTGAAGTTAACAAAAATGATCCGGGAAGTGTGGTTGATGGAGAATAGTAATGGTGCGAATGGCGTCTGTTCTAACACAATGTGTTGACAAAATTATTATTGAAAATATTTGCTATTGTACGTGGACAGAATAAAGTTATTATATGTAATAAGTTATTTACTAAAATGCATTTTATTAATTGAAGAAAAATGTATTTACTATTTGTAAAAATAACAGTTTTATTTATTGCATTATATTTTTTACTGTATTTAGAGTTCCTATGAATAGAGATCAATTTTACAGATTCGAACACTCCTCCTCAATTGAATAATTACATTAAATGTTCAAATATCGTTTTTCTACGATAAAATCGTAGTTTTACATGCTGATAATTAGCCAAAGCTTTTGTTAGAATATTAGCAATTTGGACTTAATATATATACAGTAAAATCCCTCTCTTAACACTGTTTCAGTATTACGCGGTTTTTAAAAAAAGTTTAGCCACTATAACGTAAAGTATGGATCAGTTAATACAAAATAATTCAAATGTTGATAGAAGTTCAAAGGCAAGACGAAGTGTCATTGATGCAATATTTTGCTATCGACAACAGCTTACAGAACGAAACAGAAAAATGCAAACGACATTAGATGACTTCTTCACAAAAAACAAAATATGTCAAATGAGGAACCTTCCTCATCACAAACATAACTTCTTACTCGAACTTTTATTTGATTTTTATAAATGTTTTATGAACAAAGATCGATGTGAGCAATTAATAAATGTAAAATTAATATGATAAAAAAGTATTTAACAATAAATGTTACAAAAATAAATTAAATTCTCCCGCGTTAAGCGCGGTTTTCCTATACTTGACATCTAATGCCTGACATCGATGTTTCCATTTAAGCAGTAAATGTACACAGGTTGATTATTCTCAAAGATCTTCAAATTTGAAACAAGCGGCTCTAAGATTCACGAGACCAACTTCCCAATTTGATGAATAAGTACTGAATAATAATAACACTGAAAAGTTAACATTTTAATCATCAAAAAAATAATTTGTTTTTGTCACCAGAACAAATTAGATTCGATAAATCTTTTTCAAGTTCACTTTTTGCAGCCATTTTGTTAAAAAAAAAATGGGAGCATATATTAAAGATTAATCGTATTTTTTTATTCGAAATATGTTCTTAAAAAGTCTTTCAAAATCGGTTTAACTGTTTTGAGTTGTACACATCGTACAAATATTCGTTCTAAAGCGTTACATATATGCGCTAAAGCTTTGCTAAAGTCGCCTCTAAGAAAATTAAAGATTCCAGGATTCGTTTTTTTACATGGAGCGAGTATCGTGGCGATATAAAGATATTTATTTGTTATTTATATCACTATACCAGGTGCAAAATTATTTTATATATAAATAATTTATAGATAATTTTAATGACCTCATGTAACTTTTGCCCGCAACTTATTACTATTTTACTATGTATTTATCTTTACCGCTTTTTTGATTCAAATCAAAACAAACTTGATTTCAATCCAACTTAGATTCAATCGGATTTTTACCAATGCGAAGCCAGGTCGAACTGCTGTTGTAAAACTTTTAAAAACTACCATTTCTCCCCGACATTGTTTTAGCAGCGATTTTACACCTTTGTATGAAAACCGATTTCTTTCGACTTTTGTTTACTGGCGTAGCGTGATTTTTTCTAGACCAACCTGTACTCAATAAATAAGATATTGATTGGTAAAAACTGCATTCATCCGTTCAGTGGTTCTCGAGATTAGCCGGTATATACAGACCGACAGACGCCTAGCGCCGTGGACACTTAGATGAAAATGTTGAACTACTCAAAAATTTACGACGATAATAATTTATAATGTTAATGTTTGAATAGCTTGTCACTGTAAATGGGAAACTATAAATATAACATTAATTTATCATTTCCTATCCAGTGAATGACTATTAAATGATTCCGGTACCAAATTTCCAATTTATTATTTTATCAAAATTGATAGTCGTCAAAAAATAAATTCTATCAATAAACTATGAAACTTATTATCAGCATGTGTTTAAAGTTTCAGAGTTATTTCAGTTTCCTTTTATGAAATTTCAAAAAGATTTTCCGCATTGCCGACAGGGCATATAGTGTATAATCTATGAGATTCTAAATTTCTTCGGAATGCTATATTTAAATTCACAAATTAAAAAAAATATGTGCTAATCTAAAATTAAACTAATCGAAACAGTATGTCTAATCACTCTATTTTTTCTATTTCATGTAGCGAATTATATTAATACATTTTTTCATTTGACGTGTTTTATACATAAAATTTTTTTGTTATTTATACCAAATTATAATCATGCTTTTAATTTATGGATCATTTTTTAAAAAAGCAATATATCAAAAATAAAAGATACACTTACTTTAAAAAAAATTATCGAGAAAACTAATTGTTAATAAGTGTTCCGTTACAGAATTTTTTGTATTTCACTTGTAACACAAAACGAGGTAAATAGTCAATTTTTATTTTTTATAAATGAAAACATTCCTCATTGTAAATGTTGCATTGTTAACTTGCACTTAGTAGGTTATATTGTAAACTGGTTACTGGACTACAGCGGACATTGGTCATACACTTTGCTATCATGCAACTTGTCTGTTTTGTATCCCCCACTAAGGTCGCCCTATTTGAAAATGCCGCTCTCATGTTACCGATATGGTTTACAACTGACGTGGAGTTATTCTGCTATCAAGCGCTAGATGACAGTGTAAAGCAGTGTTGCCAATGACAGACTTTAACTGCAAATATTGCGTAAACGTTTGCAAGCATATTTATATCATATATAACATATTTATATATTTAGTAAATCTTAATAAATATTGCAGTTAATTATTTTTACAAATATGTTGACTGTGTATCGAATTTAAAACAAACGTGTTTTTGTTTAGTATTGCTTTTTTTTGCTCTATTGTTTACAACACTGTGGAATGCTAATTTTGGCATTTCAGCTAAACGCGTCATACGGCCAGTGGCCATGGTACATAATGGGTGTCGTGTTTGCCACTTTAAAAATTAAATTTACGTAAAATTTATAAAGGTACATCGCGATCTTTTTTACGTGATTTAGACGTCTGTCAAACCAATCGACATGGGTGATGCACATCAAGAAAAGACAGCTAAACGGCAAATGACTCGACAACTGGTCAGTTTTATTAGTCTGTAATCACCTTCCAAAATTTTCATCGTACATTTTCTTTTGCATGTCGCCATAACACACCTTTAATTTCGCACGTTTTTTGGAGTTCGGAAGTTTACCGACATATATTTTTTTTATGCTTTTGCATGTAAACTTCGTCATTATCGTAGTTAGTTAACTATTGATTTTTTTGTGTTTTGAATATTAATTAATTTTAGGAATTAAATTATTATTTTTTTGTTTTGATGTAGGTCAAATTAAAATATATATGTAATTTTCATTTTATTTTTATTTTTTCTCATTGCGTACTAGTTATCTTTGTGGTTATTGAAAATATGAAAAATATAATTCATGAACATTAAATCTGGATTTTTCAAAATGCAAAGAAAACCAATTGTTAGTTACATTGTTTGATTGTTTTGTTGCGTCTTGCGATATTTTAGCTAATTGTGACGTTTTTCGAAGTTGATTCAATTACCTGAATTTGTGGCCGATTGTACCAAAATCACGTGTCTGTCATTGTGTCATAAGCAAATTCAAAACAAATTGTCTGCACGTGCAACATAAGTATGTTTTCAGTCTTCTGATTAAAGTTTTTCTTTCACAGTATAATTTAATTCCTCTGAATACGCTACAAAGATTCAAAACCACGTTTGATAAAAAGAAACTTCAAAGTTAAATGAAACAAAATCCTTTTTAGGCCTATTATTTTACGTATTCTATTTTCATAAGCTGAGGAAAATTAAGACTCAATTTTTTAACGAAAACATTGAGAAACTATAATAGATAGCATAGGAACTATTGATTATAATATTTTCGTTAGCCTATTGCGTTTTGGAATAGGATAATTGATTTCTTATGGAAATAAAAGTAATTTTACTTGAAAATGTGACCAGTTCACCATGATAATCATAAGTTTACTTATTTAATGTCTTTTTATTTGAAAACAGTTTATAATAGGTATTAGATATACTCAATGAGGCATGTGGTTTATAGGATGAATGATCAAAAAATGTTTTAAAAAATGAGACAAATGGTAATGTACCTACATTTCAGTAAAATTTCATTATTGTTTTATAACAACTGCAAAACCAAATCTGACTTATTTTGTATTAAATGTTTTTAACTGCACTACTAAAATTTCTTTGTTCTGGTCTATCGAAAAATAAATCATCAAGAACCACGTGTAATCTTATATTATAGCTCAACAAAACGAAGAGCACGACAGAAAAGTTTAAATTGAAATCCTATAAAACGTACTTACGATGTATGGTAAACAAATTTTTTTTTTTTTGTTTTTTTATTAAAGCGTTACTAATGAATTTGACTTCTGTTTGCTGTGGCCCTCAAATTTAGAGTTGACGAATAATAGAAAGTATATCTTAGGTTTAATGACAATATTTTTGGCGTTAGAAGCTTCCAAGTTGGCTAAAAAGTCGTATTCAATACGTTTCACGTAAAAACAAAATGTTGAACTTTTGTATAATTTGTTCCAATTATTACGTGTAAAAATAGATGCTCGACAACTGATATGATTAGCGTAGTTTCAATTAATTATTAGTGTACATTTATTCTTTCTTGAATAATACATTTGTGTAAATTGTGGTTAACAACAAATGTTAGTTTATCCCACGTAAACTGTGCTTCAGAATTTAAATAACAAAAGTTTTTAATGAGAATAATGCCAAATTGAAAAATAATTATAATAATTCATCAATTGCTTTTATATTACATCATCAGTCATTCTATTTGTCTTAATTAATACGCTTTTATTAGCTTCACCTGTTTGTATGTTTTAAAACTAGTGAGATGTCAGTAATCAACTGATCTATTTTTTTTTAATATTCATCAATATCTTATTAGAAAAAATGTTCAAGGATCTGCACCACTTTTAATTTGATTAAAATATTAAAATCTAGTTTATATGTATTACTTTAGTATATTATGTAAATTCACTGAATTAGTCATATCTACAAATATACCCATGACATTAATTTTATTTTCTTTTTATCCGGTCGAAAGTACGTACTTTCGGCTTTGATTTTAAGACAGAAAGCCTAATATTTATGCACTGTTGGAATTCCTCGCACGAAATCTGTAACAGCGGGCCGAAACACTTCTCTAGTACACACTGATACGAAAGTACGTATACTTTCGACCGGTTATAAAGAAAAATGGTAGACACCACACGATCAGAAAGTTGAAATTCCTGCATTGCGCAACACATAATGTCCTCGGCTTCGCTTCGCACATCGTATATCACGCAGCTTAAGAATTTCAACTTTCTGCCCGTGCGGTGTAATATACTATAATTTTACACAGTTTTATTTGGGAATTACTTTTAATTAGTTGCCATGATTGCCATTCATCCAACTCGTAACTGCATAGAATTAAAATCTTGAGAATAGCTTCTCTATTACAAGCCCCCAGTTCACAGGTTCTAATTCAGAGACCGGTTTAAGTATCAATTTATCATTTGTGGGATGTAAAATGATAAAACCAATAAATAAACAAGTATACAATTATTAAACAAAATATATTCAATTCAGCAATACAATCAATGTGAACTCCATCCTGTCTCGACACACTGCATCCACTTACAATGTTCAGAATATCAATATATGCAGCTTACATAAACCATTACACAACTCATAGGACAATACTGAATAATATTCATTTAAATACTATAGGTCAAACATTTGTTTACACATTAATAAGTAATAAATTGACGTATAGACCCAATTAATAGCAGTTGGTATTCAAGCTTAAAGTATAATGGTGCTTTTGATTTGTCAAAAACGACAATAGCGTGAGTGAATCGGCGGGTAAAGACTAGTCAATTCGTATATTACATAAATCAAATTCTAATAATATGTTTATTGCTTCGTTTTTTTGCGAGTTTTTTCAGAGACAAAGCGTTGTCAAAAAATATATTTGACAATGACTTTAGATTGTGATCATATCGTATATTAGTTTTTATTTATTTTTTGTAATTTATTTTTTTCTGGAGGTACCTGTATAAATTTGTGTTAAACTTATGCTATTTTTAACTTGATTTTAAATCATTTATTTAGATCAAAAATTATATAAAAAAAAACCTTGCTCAGAATGATATAGGAAGAATCAAAGATTAAATAACATTTTTTATAGAAATTAGATATTTCCTTTCATGTATTTTGTATGCAGACGTGCATTCAAATGCTTGTAATATAAATCTATGCAGATAAATAAGGGATCATATCGAACAGCTGATGATCAGTAACCTTGAGCTTTCCGTCTGAAACGAATCGACGGGCGAAAGAGACGTTCACGGGAGCGAAACCTCGGGCAAGAGCAATAATATACATTACTCGACTGAACGTTCAGACTATAGTAACAATATATATTTTGAAAAAATCAAGTCGCTATCTAAATCCCAATAAATGGTATGAATTTATTTTTCAACGCATCTGCGAACAAAGACGCGTCCATCTGCGCTTATCGGTCGCGAGACTTCGCTAGCAGGTCAGACCGTCCCCCATGCAGTGCAACGCGTTTCTGAATTTACAATACGCCGTGGCGTCAAGCCGCCCGATCTACCTGTTCACTGCTCACTCAATCTAATATACCAACACACACCTTACCTCACCAATACGTTTACGCAGCTACGCACAAATAGAAAACAAACACGCATCGTACAACATGCGACGTACACGCGTTGTAAAACAGATGAACGCGATTCGTTTATGTTTTTGTTTTAGATTCGAAACTCGTATTGAAAATCGTAATATTTCATTTTTGTGTCTGTCGAAATATTGTACAAGTTTAATTTTCAGAAAGGGTGAAATTAAAAAAAAAGTAATTTAATCGCTTCTTAACAGGGACGAATTTACCAGTAGATTGGAACCTAGAACAGTACGTTTTAGAGGACGGAAAACAATTCGCAAAAACGGGATTAAAAAAATACTTTGGAACTAAAACAAAACACAACGATGTACGTATTTTTATTCTGCAGTTATATTGGCTGCCAAAGTGGACAGAAGACCCCCTCAGAGCGAAAGTCTATTAACGCTAGTGATGTTCAAATGTTTTCGGGGGGCTCAGCAAACGAACTGATCAAATGTTATTCATGACGAAAGGGGCACTCAACTGGGACGGCAGACGAAAGGGCAACACAATTTAACAAATTGTTTTAAATATCGAAAGCAGTGTGTAGGACACGTAGAGAAAATAAAGCGAGGGGGGTGGCGTTTTTGCCTAGGGCGTCAATTTTACAAACATTTTAAAAGCATTCGAGACTAATACTGTGGAACAAGGGTGGACAACCTTTTTTATAACATGGACCAGAATAAATTTTACGTTTTCCTGCGAGCCGTAGTAAATTGACAACTTCTTCTGATCGGTAATATTTTAGTCTGCAAATATGAAATAAATAAAAAAGAGAAGTTAATTAGTACAATTATTAGTGTATTTGCCATAAGGCAACATACACTATTGGCGTCGGTCGGATGGCGGGACCTAGGGGTCGGACCAAAATTTCTCGACGTTCCATAACCTCCTAAACACGTTGGCACCATTTTTAAAAATGTTTATATATATGTATATATATATACATATATATATATATATATATGTGTGTGTGTGTGTGTGTGTGTACGCGCGATAACTTTCGAAAGAGTTAATTGATTTCAACGAAATTTGGGCCACGTGTTGAAACCCATCACCGCAAGAAGCCTATTTAAAATGGGTCTAATCGGACTATTTTAAGGGTAGTTTTTAGGGTTTGAAAACAGTTTTTGGGCCCCAAAATACCGAAAAAATTCTCCGAATCGTTTCAAAATTGAAACTTAACCCTCTGGTAGTGATTAAAAAGTGTCCCCACAATTTTAATAAAATCGGCCCGACAGGACCGGATTTACAAATTTTATGAAAACACTAGTTTGCAGATAGTGACTTATTTATTGAAGGGTGTATTTAATTCGGTGTAGACGTTAGATTGATAATAATATTACAATTAAGAAAAAAATGTTATTTTAGGGGGTGTTTTAAGGGGTTAAATTTTTTATTTTGCCCAAAAACAAACTTAATTTCACATAATAAAAGTATAAAACCACACGGCCCTACACAAGCAAATACACTATATTGTCGGCAGGGTTTTGGCACTGCGACCCGGGTTTTTTCTCTTATTGTTGTTATGAGTGGGGACATTTGAAGTGAAAGATACTTTAGCAGATGATAGTTTTAACATTAGTACTAAATTATGAACATACATGTAGCTATGTGCGTTTAATATTCAATTTAAACTAGACGCATTACATCGAAAAATATTTACTTATAGTTTTTTAATTTATAATTTATCTCGCAGGCCGCAGTTGGCCCACGGACCGGGGGTTGCCCACCGTTGCTGTAGAATATATGTGTTGAGTAATCATAAATTACGCTTTTAATTAATTATAGTTCGCTGGGTGCTCGAATGCTTTTTATCTCTTGCTAGAGGGAAATATTTACATCTTTGGTCCAAAATTATCTGTTTTGAAAATTTTACTTCTTTATATCATCTTTGTAAGATTATTTTTTTATTTTCTGAATTTAGGGCCCTCAGTAAAAAACATCTTCTATTAAAAAATGTTTCTTTAATTTTTTTTATATGTTAAAAAGAATTTAGTCTGTCAGATCTATTAACGTCAAGTAAGTCATGTTCGTAATATATATTCTTACTTCGGAATTTGCTCACTTCGGAAATTGCAGGCAGTTGACTATATACTTTTAGTTTTACAATGCAGTATTGTAAGCGGCACAGTTGTTATGCGCGGGATCTAAGAATGGTTATGTTTATATATTGTAAATATAAATTGACATAAAGAACTCTCCTTGACGCTATTACCTTTGTACAGATATGTAGGATGTAAACAAAAATATTTGTTATAGTTATTGCTTTGCCGCTCCAATACACTATACAATAGTATCTATCAGTCACTGCCTATAATTTCCGAACTTGACTCTAGATTGGTCGATAATATTTTTAGTTTCCAACCTTTGTTTAGCAATGATATTAGAAACGATAAATTCGTTCAATTTCATAAATATATTATTATTGAAACAAACGAATCTCTCGAACGATGAAAACAAAAGATATCGCGGCGCATGCGAACGAATATATAGCAAAACGGGTGAGCATACAAACACAAGGGTCGTATAGTGTAGAGTTTATAAAGTTCTTTGAAACCAGGCTCTGACTCTGTACACAAGACTGTTTGTCCCGTTCGTTTGTTTGGATGTGTGAGTGTCTCGCGGCCCAAGGAACGCCTTCTCGCGAGTCGCGGCGACCGCTGTGTTGTTAGTAGTGTTTGTGTAGTAGCCGGTGCCTGTCATGGCGTCACAGAAGGTGCGCCACCCCATTACGCGTCGTAACAAGCGTCCGGTACGTAAATAAATTGCAATGCTTACACCCTGTTGCGTTTCATCGTGATTTAAGCTCCAACAAATCAAACCCCAATTGTTTTTCTCTTTAATTATTGCATTAATATCGTTTATCTATTCCACAGCTTGCTTTTGTTTTGTTGTTCTTTTTTTTGTATGGATTGTATTTGTTTTGTGCATGCGACTGTCGATTGTTCTGTATTATCGCGAGTGCAGTAACGTAATGTAATATCTGTGTGGATGCAAGCGTGTTTTGCCCCGGCCATATTGATTGGGGGAAAGCGCCGTGTATGTCTCTAGCTGTTTCGGAGTACGGTTTATATTAAACTAGGTATTAAGCTTTTAAATATGCATCGTTCAGCTGTAAAATGCAGCACCTTGTATAGCGGGCGGACATCTTACCCCTTGCGTATTGTTTCATTTTTATTTTATTTTACATATGTTTATAAATAATATGTAAATCTAGTAACTATTGACAAAGATTTATTTAACCACTGAAAAAAATACTTTTTTGGTAAAAGGCACTGTAAAAAAGAAGGCAGTACTTGGTTCATTGTTGTCATAATTTAATAATTTGTTTTTGGAAAATTTTTATTTTTTTAAAGCGAAAATGTGTTGATGTTGACGCAAAGGCGCTGTTTACATTATGAATTTTATTGCCAAACTATTTTTTGAATTGTTTTATATAACTACTGTATAAACAGGGTTTTCTAACAAAATTATCGCAAAACTGTCGATTAAAAACAGCCTTCTTCCATATTCTTATTTATTTATTGTTTTTCTAGATTTATTTTAACTCTTAAAGCACAGCGAACATCTGACTCTCTTGCCGCGTAATTATTAATTTGAATTTAGACACTACTTTTTTTTAAATAATCGTTTGTTATTTTAATAGCTAATCATTGAATATATGTAATTTAAGAAAGTTGATCATCTTAATAATAATTGATAATTCTTAAAAAAAAAATCAAAATATTTCGGTAATTTTTATTATTGCTCCCGTTTTTAGTGTTGCGTACCTCCGATAAAAACGGAACCCTTATAAGAACATTCGTGTTTGTCTGTCCGTTCGTCACAGCCTATTTTCTCCGAATCTACTGAACGAAAAAAGTCGAAATTTGGTACATAAATAAACAAATTCCGTTTTTGGGGGGCAAATTAGAAAATAAAAAAAAATATTTGTCAAGTACATCATGAGACGTATCAAATGAAAAGGCTCATTATAAGAAATGCAAATATGTTTTTTTTATAATTTTAAAATGCATAGTTTAAAAGATATCAAAGAAAATATAGGAAAATCGAGCATTCCCCCTCTGATCTCTGAAACTACTGGGCCTAAAATTTTGAAAAATATAGGAAATTTAATGTAGTTGTCGTGGTTAAGGCACACCGTAAGAAAATTCTTAATTTTTGTATACTTATTAAGGACACGATAATACAATTACCCTGAAAATTTGAAGTCGATCGACGTATATAATCCGAGATAAATTCAATTAAAAATTGGATAATTAACATTGATTGTATATGATCTCTGTAGTTCTGAACCAGTTTCTTATTTATAAAAAAAGAACTAACTGTCACAAACTTTCCAAAAACTGACAGTCTTTCAATGCATTTGTTATGAGTTTAAAAAAAAATAAGAAAAAAATTTTGGCCGTCTAATTATTTATAAATAACGGTTTAAAGTTCAACAATTGATAGAAAAGTATACATGCATAATATGCATGTATACTTTTCTATCAATTGTTGAACTTTAAACCCGTGGAAACGTAACCCATACAGTATTCATATTATGAATACTGTATGGGTTACGTTTCCACGGGTACAGTCTTGCGTACAAATTATGGATAACTTAGCTACAAGCTAGTACACTTTTGTGGCGCGTATAATCTATAACTTTTTGACAATATTGTACCACGACAACTACCTTAAAAAAATATATATAGTTACAATCCCCTTGTAGACCTCTTTTGCTGAGCAACTATAATTTCATCTATAATCCCGTCAGTACTGCATATCTGCATTAAATTCGCCCCTTTATTGTATATTTCAGTAACAGGGTAGTACTGGAGAATTAATTGTACTCAATTTAGAAACAAGTAAAAAAAATAAATTGTAAAATGGGGTTTTTTATGGTTCACTGGCGCGCAAACGACCACATTATGAAACGTGTTAAGGCTGTCGGAACGCTTTGAATTTAAGCCAAAAATAGAGCTTCAGCTGTCAACGGATTGTAGACTTATTCGTCAACATTTTGCAAAAATTCTTTCTCTATAAGGAAGATAAAGGACAAATCTAGGTCTCTAATGGACTACTTTTGTAATTTATGTACGATTTACTAGAAAAAATTTGGCATTAATTGTGCTAAAAAAACACACGTTTTCAATGTCACACTATGACCTTATTCGTACTTATTTCACAAAACTGTTCCATCACAAACCTAAAGTGACTCTTCCTTTTTCGGAAAAGTTTTTTAAATCTTCAAAATATTTCCAAAAATTAGAGTAATCAGTTGACAGCAGCACCCTTGCAATAAATTTTTTTAGCGTCGTAGTTGGCACCAGCCAAAAAATGAAACGTGCGGATGATTTGAGCGAGACAGAGCTAAAGAAGGCCACACTCACAATATGTCTTTTGCCTACCTCGCCCCTTACCGCTGGGTCTCAGCACAAACAAAATTCTGAGCGTTCCGACAGCCTTAAGTTTCCTTTTTCCCTTGTTTTACTTTTTACGCATATCCATTTCGGGTTCTAATTATAAAAAGTATCATGCGTTACAAAAATACCTTTTTGAAGTCGAGGGGAAGTAGAATTGGCTCCAAAAGGGGAAGTTAGTTTGTTTCCTAAATTACATGAAACTGACAAGGACAGAAGTCTATAGTGTGTTACTAAACATGTGTAAATATTATTAAGGTAGTGTCATGGTACAATATTGTCAAAAAGTTATAGATTATACGCGCCACAAAAGTATACTAGCTTGTAGCTAAGTGATCCATAATTTGTACGCAAGACTGTACCCGTGGAAACGTAACCCATACAGTATTCATATGCATGTATACTTTTCTATAAATTGTTGAAATTTAAACCGTTATTTATAAATAATTAGACGGTCAAAAAGTTTTTCTTATTTTTTTTAAACTCATAACAAATGCATTGAAAGACTGTCAGTTTTTGGGAAGTTTCTGACACTTATTTTTTTTTTTTTATAAATAAGAAACTGGTTCAGAACTACAGAGATCGTATACAATCAATGTTAATTATCCAATTTTTAATTGAATTTATCTCGGATTATATACGGTCGATCGACTTCAAATTTTCAGGGTAATTGTATTATCATGTCCTTAATAAGTATACAAAAATTAAGAATTTTCTGATGGTGTGCCTTAACCACGACAACTACCGTAATTAGTTTCACAAAAAAAAAAATTAAAATTGGGAATAATATTAAAAACGAAAGAAGTTAAACTTCTTATGTAAGCTTATGAGGGTGACTCATTATATTTTTTTATTTTAAAAGCACATTTATGAAAAATCAATAATCTGTTTTTAAATTACAGCGGGAACGCAAGCAGCGCAAATTGTATTCAGATGATTGGGCGTTGGGTGACGATGAAATCGAAGGCAGCCGGGCATTTTCCCTACAGGACAAGCTCGAAAGTCCGAGGTTTGCAGCGAACACACTCATTAAAGAAATGCATGGAACCGAACTGACATTAGCTTACATTCAGCGCTACGGTTTCAATACACCGCTGTTATTCCGTGAAAAAACCGGACTCGGTCTCAGAGTACCCAGTCCAGAGTTTAGCATAAACGATGTACGGATGTGTGTCGGATCACGTAGAGTCTTAGACGTAATGGATGTAAATACGCAAAAGAATTTCGAAATGACCATGAAAGAATGGCAAAATTATTACGAATCTTCCCGTAAAGATAGATTATTAAATGTTATTTCGCTAGAATTTTCTCACACGAAATTAGAAAATTATATTCAGACACCGACTATAGTTCGACAGATCGATTGGGTAGATGTAGTGTGGCCGAGACACTTGAAAGATTCTCAAACGGAAGCCACAAATCGTCTTGATGATATGATGTATCCGAAAGTACAGAAATATTGTTTGATGTCCGTGAGAGGCTGTTACACCGACTTCCATGTCGATTTCGGAGGTACGTCGGTATGGTATCATATACTGAAAGGAGCTAAAGTATTTTGGCTTATCCCGCCGACGAATCTTAATTTGAAACTGTACGAACAGTGGGTTCTGTCGGGGAAACAGACCGATGTGTTCTTCGGCGATACCGTCGAAAAATGTAGTAGAGTGCATTTGAAGCAAGGTAATACATTTTTTATTCCGACCGGCTGGATTCATGCAGTTTACACGCCATGCGACTCGTTAGTGTTTGGCGGTAATTTTTTACATTCGTACGGTATCGAAAAACAATTACAAATTGCTCAAGTCGAAGATGCTACTAAAGTGCCGCAAAAATTCCGCTATCCGTATTTCACTGAAATGCTTTGGTACGTACTAGAACGTTACGTACATTGTTTGTTACAACGGTCGCATTTGTCTACAACAAACAACATATCGGAAAACGAACAGAAACCGGTTATAGCCGACGGTCGACATGTACATTTAACGCAACAAGAATTACACGGATTGAAGGAGATCGTTATGTTTCTACACAGCTTACCGCATAATCGTAAAAATGTACCGGAGCTAATGAAAGATCCAGTAGCCCTCATCACCGATGTCAGGACATTAGTAGGCTTACATAGAAATGACAACAGAGAGCTCGCTATTACCGGATTACCCATACTGAAACGTAAGTTTATTTTAGTATAATAGATTTAAAGACAAAAGTGCATCTCAAAATAACTGAACGTCGCAAAAACCGATTAATCTTGCGACGTCGTATTTCCTACGTCTATCGTATTTTGAACGTGACACTATAGCGGTTTCGTTTTTGTTACAGCTCCGGAGGAAAAACACTCGTCACGGGTGCCATTGCAAAAAAACTTCGTGAATCGTACAAGCACCAACCCAAACCGACCGCAACAGCCGAGCAGCAGCGGAGGTAATCATAATCCCGATAAAGGATCGGGTCCGAGGAGAAGACGAACTCGTTGTAAGAAGTGTGAAGCATGTCAGCGAAATGATTGTGGCGAATGTAGTTTTTGCTTAGACATGGTCAAGTTTGGGGGTCCAGGCCGCGCAAAACAGACTTGCAATATGAGACAATGTTTGCAACCGATGCTGCCGGTGACAGCTGCTTGTAAATATTGCGGTTTGGACGGTTGGGGACAAACGCCGGTTGTTCCGCTGCAGAAAGGAAGTTCCGGCGGCAGAAATGACGGTCCTAGTTCGCTTATGGAATGCTCGGTATGCTACGAGATTGCGCATCCCAATTGTGTATTGAGGTTATGTCCACAAGTGACAGGAATTGTGAATGAAGATATGCCAAACAGCTGGGAGTGCCCGCCATGTTGTAAAGCCGGCAAGAATACTGATTATAAGGTTGGTAAATACCTTAAAATTACTGTAGAACATGGTAGTGCTGTAAAATAACCACAGCTAGTCATCCCATTAAAAGTCCACGGCTATTTGTTATTATTATACAAGGCTGCGCAGAAAGTTCTTGCGCATGATTTGTCAATTCTGGTCCATATTGCGATATGTCAAATACCAAGCATTATAATTTTTTAAGCAGTATGTACATAAATATAAATACATTATTATAAGTATTTTAGAGGAATAAGGATCAATGAATTTTAAGATAAATTATTTTTCACAACGTTTCGTATTTAATTAATACTTCATCAGGTGATCTAAATTAAATATCTTAACAATTAGATTGAATTTAGTTATCTTGTTATATTATTTTGAAGTTATCATAACAAATCAAATTATTTAGTAATTAAATATACTAAAAATTATGCAAAGTAAAAATTGTTTGCTTATTTAGTCAATTTTTACTTTAATGTCCACATACCTAGAATTTAAATATATCACTTTGTTTTTTAACTATTTGTAATTTTTTTTTAAGCCTCGCCATTTCCGAGCCCGTCAGAAATCAACAGATATTCGTCGCATGTCAATCAGTTCGGACGCAATCGAGGCCGAATCAGACAACGATATGATCGGAAATAGTATGGGAACTGGTAATAACACCTCGTTAGACTCCGAGCAGCAAATGCAGCAGGCCTTATCCGCTCAAACGCCTCAACAACAATCACCGCAACCATCTGAAGCTGCCCAGCTACCACAATCGCCTCTTGTGAAACGCAGACGCAGCGAGGAGACTTGTGAGGCACCGGCTCGTTCGGCTCAAAGGGCGCAACTAGCACATCAGTTGGTGGCAAATTCGACAAAATCGTTACGTAAACCGATGTATATCGTGAGACCGGCACCGTTGCCGCCCGTAAACTCGAGCGGTAACTTAATCATGGATAGACGGGTTCTTATGTCAGTGTTCAAACATTTAACGCCGTCGGAACTGTTCACCTGTTCGATTGTGTGCAAAACATGGGCTAAATTCACTATTGAACCGGAACTATGGAGGGTTATGGATTTCGGTAGTAAGCCGATAAGGCCGTCGGCTGCTATGCTACGGGGAATCGTTCGCAGACAACCGGAAACGTTAATATTAAATTGGTCTGTTACAAATCGGAGACAACTCGAATGGCTCATGAGCCGTTTACCCGGCTTAAAAGATTTACGGTTACAAGGCATCCAAGTGCAAACGGCTTTGGCGTTGCGAACGTGCTTCTGTCCACCGTTGCAATCTTTAGATTTGAGTCACGTTAGCGGTTTGAACGATAGTGCGTTAAGAGACATCTTGAGTCCGCCGAATGACTCGAGACCCGGATTAACTGACATATCGTCGAAATTAAAAAATCTTAAAGTTTTAAATTTATCGGGAACTGATATATCGGATATAGCTTTACGTTACGTGGCGCAATATTTACCGCAAATTAATCAGTTGATTTTATCGTCTTGCGCAAGAATATCAGATGCCGGCGTTGCGCAGTTAAGTTCAATCAATAAATTGATAAGTTTAGATCTTAGTCACTGTAAATTAATAACAGAAGTGAGCTTAGATCATCTTACAAGGTGTCCCAATTTAACAAGACTGGATTTGAGACAAGTACCTCAAGTTACGACACAAGCCGTTATTAAGTTTGCAGCGAAATCGCCTCACAATTTAACAGTGCAAGACGTAAAATTAGTTGATAAAAGACAAAATAAGCTCACAAATAAATAAAGTTTAAATGACAGAACGTAATTTTTTTTTATCGACAAAGCATAAACATATAACTTAGTTGCATTTAGATATTTCAAGTTTGAGTGGAACAATACTGAAGATAATGCAATAATGCTGGGTTTGCAGAACGTATTGTCAAAAAATCTGATTTGACAATGACGTTAGATTGTGATCATATAATTGCAGTTTTTTTGAAGTGTAACTTCTTTAACTTCTGTTTGAAAAAAGAAAGAAATTGAGGGGAAGTAGAACTGACAAATAAAGGGGAAGTTAGTTTGTCTCCTAAATTCGCATGAAACTGACAAGGACAGAAGTTTATAGTGTGTTGCATTTTGATGTGCAAAATAGTAAGACAAGGATTTGTTTTAAACAGAAGACATCGATTGCGTAATTTTTAAAGCGTGGCTTTGACTTTTTTTCGATTTCTGGTACGACTTTGAAAATAGATTTGGCGTTGAAAGTCGTATTAGAAATCCAAAAAAGGCAAGGAAAGATGTTCCGTCTGTATGTCTGTAAACGACTCTCTCTATATATATAATAGAGGGCCATTATGTACTTAAGATTTACAGAATGGTTCAACACGTTATGCTTAAATTTCACATCAAAAATTAAAATCTTTAATATATAGATTGATGCGGTCAATAGCTTTCAATACAAAAATTTCCGTGGAAATAAAAAATATATTAAAACGCGTAGGAAAAATTTCCTGGGTCGCCGCCAGTGTTTCGTTTGTCTTCTGATAAGAAAGCTCTGACGCTTAATATTACTAACAATTGAAGTACAAAATAATTTCTGTAATTTGACGTACAAACTTGACACAGATCATGGGTTTGGAACTCGAAATATATGTTTCATGTAAAGTCAGAAAGGAAAATATTAAATATTATATTCTCTATTTTCGGATTTCAGAACAATTTTCGGACATAATGTGATGTTATGATGTTGATATATTACAGACAATTCATATTAAAAATGTTTTTCTGTAGATTATAGTATGTAAATAAAACTATGGTATGAATGTGACGATTTGTCCATGTGAGAATTTTCACATGACATAAACATCAATGTGCCCTCTTAAAATTTGTACCTAATAATTTCTCCGTATTTATTGTCGTCAATCTAAGTAAAAGCAATTATATTATTTTTTATAGACAAAATTATGATATTTCCAACATTAATATCTCTTATTACTATAATCAGATATCAAAGTTGTTCAGTTCGAAATTTTTAGGGATTTACATATCGTACAGAAAATAAATACAATTTGTTAATGTGTAAATATTAATTAGAAATGTCACATAAAAAAATAAACTTGAGAATAATATTAAAAACTAAAGAAGTTAAATTTCTTATGTGAGCTTTTTTCAAACAGATACGTCGCTAAAGAAGTTAAACTTCAAAAAAACACGCTAAATAATGTAGACAGTTTTTAAAAATCAATTTCCATCGATCAGTTGTTTTTTTAAAAGACTCGATTTAAAATTCTGTTATGCTTTTCTTGTGGAGACATATGTCTGGCCACAATCTGAGTCAAATCAGATTTTCTGACAATGCTTTCTGTAACTCAGCATAAATTGTTCCTACTGTAATTTAATTTTTGATGATAGAATCAAAAGACATTGAAATGTTACGTTAAATTATTCAAAAAGTCTAAGGTGCTTGAGTATAGCGCGGTCTCTTTTGCTATAGCGCCTGTATGGCGCATATTTATTCTTACAAGCTCTGAATTCGCATAACGCGAATATTTTTAAGAACACAGCTTTTGTAAGAGACCCGATTGTACTGGTATAGTCAAAAATTATGAGACAGTAGACTTTTTCTTTTGAAATCGGCAGCCATATAAACTTTATTATCTATTTTTTTAAATATAATTTAAAATTAGTTTCGAATCTATCTTCAATTTTTTAGAATGAATTGTAACAGCCGCGTTTTAGTAAAAGACAAAAACATATTTTATATAGGCGAAAAAACTCTACAGAGTTGCATTAATTGTATATTGGCATCTTGACTCTTGATTTTACATTGATGTGATTCAATGAGTTGTCGTAGCTGAGAAATATCTTAAGGCTAATTTACGCTTTGTTAAGTAGCAAGTGCAGGTGCTAAGTGATTAGTAAAATCAGCAGGTAAACGGTCACGCTGTAAATTAGCCTTTAAATACTGTTTTGTATCGAATGCGAGTCATTTTAAATTCAATATTGTTATACGATTCCGGTAGATGTGGCAAAATTGAGTGCGATTTGACAGTAGACAAACGTGGCAGTCTACAGCAGTACAACACTGCTAATTGAATCGTTTATTTGATCATGTATTGTAACTTTTAATTTGATCATTGATACTGCAAAGTGAATAAAACGACCTAAATTGTTAGTGCAATAAAGAATGGATTATGGTGCAACATTTTTAAGAACTTTATATTTTTTGTCAGAAATGTTATACTGCAATGGTACTTGAAAAAATCATGTATCTAGGATACTTCTGATGTATCTAAGAAAAATAACAGATACTGTGTTAATACTTTATTTTAAAGTATCTCTTATTTAGATATTTTCATACAGTAGCTGTTTTTTTGAACACAACTTTGTCAGTTAAATTCTTGGATTCACAGCACTGTTTGAATTTTGGTTTGGCAGTTCTAGACTGTTTAGAACTGTTAAAACCAACTTCAAACAGTCTGAATCAGAGAATTTATCGACTTAGTTGTGATCGGAGAGCTCTCTATTTCCAACAAACGAACCTTACCTTTTCTCTTTTTGGGTATTGACTGTTTGGTATGTTGTATCTAAATACTTTTCTTATCTGACTACAGCAAAGCCAGAATGAAGGATTATGATTTTAGCAGTCTCAAGTATCCATCTTTTGCAGCTCTGTATGTTGTAAATAATTTACCATTCTCAAGAAAATTTCAGATCATCTCACATGTCATTGAAGTTTTGTATTCGATTGTAAAATGTATATAATGTAAATAATTTATAGCATTTTCACTAAGCAAAATGAACATTATTTTACGTTTTAGCCATCATAGTAAATATTTAAGTTTGTAAATTTAGGAAGAAGAATAATTTATTGACCAAAGATATATTTAATTTCTATTAAATTATGTCTATTAAAAGTATTATTTCATACCGTAACTGTTGTCCTTTTGTTAACAGTACTTGTAAGCCTATCTTTTCACAATTTTATAATGTGAGGGATGTGTAATGTTTGAAATAAAATAAAGTTAAAGATTATAATTTATATTTTTGTTTTATTATTATTGTTATTAGAAAATTAATACATACCTAAACGAGAACATTTGTGATTGCTGTGAGCTAATTATTTGACGTACAAATTTAGCACAGAGTTGGAGTTTGGTGGGCCAAAATACAGACGTGAAGTAATAAAGCTGAATTTTCATTTTGGGAGTAAATTGAAAAAACATGGAAAAAAATTACTAACTTGATCTCATTTTTGGATTTAATATGTCATTTTTCATATTTTTGTCATCTGCGCATGCGCATTCATGCAAATCGGCCAATTTTACTTACTGCACAGCCGTCAGAAACCAAAAAACGACTTTTTGATTTTTGACGAAAATCGAGATTTTTCCCTTACTATAGCCTTGGTTTTTTTTTGGACAAAAATGACAAATCTCTTGGATCCTTTTCAAATTCGGTATACTTATAGAAAATGACACGCTGAATTCAACGAGTCCATCCGTTGCGCTCTAACTCTCACCGTTTGGAAGTTAGAGCCCTTCAAAGTGATTTTCTGGAATCTCTGGAATACCTATCAGATACTTCTTAAATTTGGTGTACTGACAGAAAAAGCCATTCTAAACTCAATGAGCGCACCCAGAGGTCTGTATCTATTACCGTTTCAGAGATAGAGCCATTCAAAGAATGCGCGTAAAAAGAACACATATTGAAAAGGCCACCGGACGCAAACTAGGGCCTATTTTTGAATTTAAAACGTCATTCTATATTAGTCTAAGGCTGTTTAAGCCGTTAGAAACCAAAAAACGACTTTTTGATTTTTGACGAAAATCGAGATTTTTCCCTTACTTATAGCCTTGGTTTTTTTTTGGACAAAAATGACAAATCTCTTGGATCCTTTTCAAATTCGGTATACTTATAGAAAATGACACGCTGAATTCAACGAGTCCATCCGTTGCGCTCTAACTCTCACCGTTTGGAAGTTAGAGCCCTTCAAAGTGATTTTCTGGAATCTCTGGAATACCTATCAGATACTTCTTAAATTTGGTGTACTGACAGAAAAAGCCATTCTAAACTCAATGAGCGCACCCAGAGGTCTGTATCTATTACCGTTTCAGAGATAGAGCCATTCAAAGAATGCGCGTAAAAAGAACACATATTGAAAAGGCCACCGGACGCAAACTAGGGCCTATTTTTGAATTTAAAACGTCATTCTATATTAGTCTAAGGCTGTTTAAGCCGTTAGAAACCAAAAAACGACTTTTTGATTTTTGACGAAAATCGAGATTTTTTCCTTACTATAGCCTTGGTTTTTTTTTGGACAAAAATGACAAATCTCTTGGATCATTTTCAAATTCGGTATACTTATAGAAAATGACACGCTGAATTCAACGAGCCCATCTACTTAACTCTCACCGTTTGGAAGTTAAAGCCATTCAAGTTTTCGTCTGTATTCTGTAACAGACGATTGCTATGCAACCACGTTCTGTCTACTACTTTACAGAACAGAGCCTTTAAGGGAGAGAGATCCATGGCCACTGTCGGATGCCATCAAATAACGGTACCATTAAACCTGCGACCGTCGATAAAAATTAGCAATATTAAAAAAAATATATTGTAGCGACGTCGGACGTCAATTAATTGAACTACTATTAATTATGTAATCTATAAAATCATAGGTGTGAATCAATAGTACAATTGGTTTGCGCTTTTAAGAACTTATTTGTCGCAGACGAACATATTATTTTTCAAACGTTTTTCACATTCTATTAAAATTCGATATGCTTATGGAAAATGTCACGCATTCACTTCAGCCATCAGTATCACTTACCGTCACGAAAATAGGCCATTTCCAAGGGTTTTTCTGGAAAGCCCAAACAAAATATTCTCCTCGTCATTATGATTTTGAAAAATATAACAAACACCCCTCTCACGCGTTTTCCAAATAAGATAACATATGGTGTTAAAGTTTTGACAAATGCACGGTAATTTAAAATAACTGGTTTGTATTCTAATAAATTATGAAACCTCTGGAATTAAAGTCTTTATTAAAAAAACCTGTCTCTTATTCCTAATTAAAATTATTTTTAGACGTAAACCAAGGTACCACTCACACGCTATTTATTTTAGTACGTAAAATCTTTACATAAAATCCACGTTCAATAAATAAGTGTTGAATACACAGGTGAAAAGACCAAATTGGTCTTTTCACCTGATTCTTTTTACCTAATAGTATATTTGCTAATAAAGACAGTGTGGCTTTATTATGTGAACTTACGTGTTTTTGGACAAAATAAAAAATTTACCCATTAAATAATTTTTTTTTTCTTCAAATAATGCATCAGAAACACAAATGATCGACGTATTCCAAAACATTACCTTTCTTTGCTAAGGAAGGCGATACAAACATATACATAAGGGCATACAAAACTCACATCTTCAGGGTGGCTTTGCAAAATTCCAGGGGCTCAACGTCAATGAACTACAACAGTTCGGTTGCCCCTGAGTCAGCGCTTATTACAAATATTTTAAATGTCTTGCCGTTCAGTTCAAACAAATTAATGCGTAGGTGTTTTAAATTCTAAGGTGTTGAGCGTCTATGATCTACAATTTTCTTCTTCTTCTTGAAATTTTAGTCATATCTCTAGCAGTCACCTAAAAGCCAATTCAGACTAGCCGTTCTCGGTTACGATTCACCGGTCCGGTTGGGAGCTCGACCAATCAGGGCGTAGTCGTTCCCGATTGCGGTTCGGTTCGAGCGTTTAGGTTCGGTTCTAATTTCAACCGGACCGTTCGCAACCGTAGCCAATGAGAACGCTTGCTGGAGTCACGTGACTAGCCAGCTGTTTTTGTTGACGTTTAACTACACATCAAACGTCAAATCATATTTCGAAATTACGCATGCGCACCGAGAATAATCGTAGAACCGAATCCGGATAGTGTGAGCAGCCTAGATTAATCGAAAACCGAACCCGACCGGTGAATCGTAACCGAGAACGGCTAGTCTGAATTGGCTTTAACGCATTAAAAAAAAATTCAACAAAGCCATTCTGGAAATGTCAAAAAACATTTTAACAGACTATTTAATTTATTCATTTTAATATTTAGTTTCACAAGTTCTTTTTGTCTTTTAAAATATTTATTAAAAATTGAAGTTAATAATGTTCTTCATATTCTGCAGATTTGTTACACTTTGCAATAAATATACAATCAATATTCTAATTCTATTGATTTTCTATTGAATTTATTTATATCAACATTACTAACGATATAGATGATCGGCATAAATATTGCTAGCAATTTCGCTTTCCCACTTATCACCGTTATCCAATAGTTTCTCCTTGTTATACAAAAGTTCTTCATGCGATTCCGTGGAATATTCGAAATTCGGTCCTTCTACGATGGCATCCACTGGACATGCTTCTTGACAAAAACCGCAATAGATGCACTTTGTCATATCAATATCGTATCGCGTAGTGCGTCTCGAACCATCGGATCGTTCCTCGGCTTCTATCGTGATTGCCTACAAAAATATTCGTTGTTATCGTTTCGTATCAGACTTTTTAAATTCATCTGAAGCCAAGGTCATATTATTCAATTCTCATATTAAAGCTTGCGAACTGGAAGCATGTTTATTAAAAAAAAATTGAATGCCTATTTCCTAAGCAAAGTGAGCCAGTAATAGTCCAAAAACCGGCGAAACTAAAACCCTATGGGTTGTCGAAAAGGCCAGTTCACGGGTATTTGGGAAATTTAAGCCCTGCTTAAAAGAAGAACACAATGGTTGGTAGGCTGGCGTGGGTCTGGACGTGAAAAAGGGATAACTTCTGGCATTATATTGTGCCTGGAAAAACTAGTCGTCCTATGTACCTTCGAATAGAATGATACTAGCTTTATTTTAAAGTTTATGTTTTAAAAGTGCTAAAAGTCAAACGGTTATCCTTTTTTCACGGCCGTGCCCACGCCAGCCTGCCAACCATTGTGGTTTTCTTTTAAGCAGGGCTTAAATTTCCCAAATACCCGTGAACTGATCTTTTCGGCGATCCATAGCGTTTTAGTGTCACGGGCTCTCGGACTATAAGTATAGTTTCATCATTCCGCACAGTTGCTATCAACGTTACTTACTTGGGCTGGACAAATAGCTTCACACAATTTGCAAGCTATACATCTTTCTTCACCTGAAGGATACCTCCTCAGCGCATGTTCTCCTCGGAACCGTGGACTCAAAGGACCTTTCTCAAACGGATAATTGATTGTTGCTGGTTCAGTAAAAATATGTGCAAGAGTTACACCGAATCCACGAGCTAATTCCGTCCAAAATAAAGTTATAGCTGCCCGATCTGTGATCGCACCTAAACTCATATCTGGGTCATCAGGATTTACAAATTTATAGCCGTCTTCTGCATTTCCTAGAGGCGTTTTATGGCTGTCGCTCTTGAAACGACATGCTATATAACTTGGATTCGGTCTCAAAAGCCTCGTACCTACAAAAAAGCGTAGAGGTTATGTTTATGGATCCCCAAATGATTATGTAACATTGTTCACCACTTAAATAAAAAAATTGTATTTTAAATTATTCACGAATATACCTTTTGCAACAGCAGAAAGTAATTTTAAAGAGGCCATATTCCGGCTCCAAAATTATTGCATAAAAATATTAGAGAATTTTTTTATCCTCCGTTCACTTCACAAAATCTGACAGCTAGTTACAAAGACGTATGTCTTTGATTTAATCTTTTGATATGTCATTTTTATTGTGACCAGAGACAATAAAAATTTCACGACTCTACCTCTTGGACATTTTTTTTTAAGATCACCAACAATGGCCGTTATATAGACTTTTTTTTATAGATTTTTGACTCGCATAATAATCATTCAACGTTTTCTAACCTCTATGTCAACATATTTTTATTAAAAAAGGCAACCTCAGCTGTTGAACATCTATAATTTACAAACCTTAAAGACGTTTCTTCTACATCCAGTGTTTTTATACACTTTTACCGACATCTGAACTAGTTTCGGAATCCCGATTCCTGAAAATGAGAACTAAATATCGAAACCATTTTCGGATTTCAGAACGAAGCTTTACTCGTAAAAATTAATATTATGTCGCGCTTAGTTAAGTACTACAGTAGCATAAAAAATTGTCAGTCGATTCAAATTATGAAGGGCTCCATTGCTGGTGCATTACTGAACCTATAAAATCAAAATAGATATTTTGTATTTATTTTGTAATTTATTCAGGTTTCACTAATAATCATACAAAACAATCACACAAATATAACAAGGATGCTACAAAAAGGCAACGTCCTTGTCGTACAGTACTTCAGGCCAATATTTTTACAAAATATTATAAAATATAAAATAAAAAACAGTTGGAAATCCAAACCAAGACAAGGAAACGCGTTTGCAGAATTTTTGTCAGCTTGAAAACGGCTGGGTCGATTTTGACGACACTTGGTATATTAAATTTACTTTTTATCCAGCTATGATCGGGTTAAGATTAAGTTACTGTTATAACTACCGTGAATAAAATTTCTTGACAATTCCATGATCTGTACAAAATTTCACACAAAATAGGACTATTAATACTCATTCAGAAATATTGGCCTGAAATATTATTAGCATACATTAGGTACCTAGATTGTGAATTATACTAAAATTAAAAATATTCTTCTATACTTCTTTTTGATTCAACTATACCAAACTTAGATTACAAAATCAAAATGTTAAAATTATGTCTTTATGTCCGGCAAAACGAAACTGCTTCAAACCGGTTTAGAACGCGATAGTTTTGAGACCTTTTGTGCGTCAGAGGAATGGGGAGTCGCAAGATTACTAAATTACTAGAAGGTTGGCGTAAGAAGCTATAAACATGGTCACGTCTGTGATTGGTTGAGGCAGTTGCTTACGTCACCGATGCCCATGGCTTGGTTATTCAATTATGTTGATCCCAACTCTTTGGAAAAAGACTCCACAAGCCTACTTCCCCCGCCCTCTCTCGCGTCTCGCCCAGACACACCTTCAACAATATTAACGCCCAACCTTAGTTTCTAGTAACCTTGGGGGAGTCGCACAAAGGTCAACAGACCGATTTGAAATTAGTTTCGAACTGGTTGTCTGCGATCGTGTTTGCAAGTCGAGAAACAATTTCAGTTGCATGGTTACGTTTTGTTGCGAAATGTTTCTTCTGTAAGGCAGGAGCTACCATTACCAATTCAGATGCACGCATGCGCAGACAAAGAGCGATATTGATCCAATTTTTAAATATGGTCATCCAAACGCACCAGTCAAAAATTGCCACCTGGTATCACAACTTATTCATGTCAAAGACCTTGACCCAAAAGATCTATGACTTAATATGAAGGAACTCTTAAAAATGAATTCATAATAATTTTCATGTATTACATTTATTATTATATATGACTTGAAAATCCTATTATGATTCAACAAATAAATAAAATTAAGATTGTCAAGTCGTATTCATTTTGTCCTAAATTAACAGTATCAAATTTTATACTGCCTTTACTTGAAAACAACTGATGTTCAGTAAATTTAGTTCATGAGAAAATATCGTCAATTTTCAGAAAGCAGAAATCACAACCAAATTTCAGTCAGACCATTCTCCCGCCGGTAATTGACCATTATGACGCTACTCTGACGTTTCAAATCACTAAACATTGAATGTATTCATAGGTTTCTTCTTTTTGAAAATTTCCATCAAAATGGTGGGCGCACACTCTATCTTTTAACTGCGTATGGTTCCCACCATTTTGATATAAATTTTCAAAGAGAAGAAACAGACAAATACGTTGATTATTTCAAAGAGAATTTCTTTAGCTAGAGTTATCAATATGTAAATTTTTTTGGTAAGAGTTTGCTCACATTTGGAACTTTTTAAGTCGTATTTTACTGGTGTCTCAGATATAGTAAGACGAACGACGATGTAATGAACTTTCGAAGTTTCAAAGTGATAACACTAAAAAACCCGGGTATTACAGATGAGAGAGCGGCCATAGTTAATATATAAAATGGTAGCAAAATTCTCATACGGTGACGACATCTGTGTTTAAATTACATAATTCATACTTATACAAACATTTACGGTATCCAATATCTGCAATACAAATTTTAAAAACTATATAATATATACAAGACAAAATCTATGTTGGAAAGTACAGGATTAATTTATATCAGGGATATCAACTAATTCTTACATTACATTCATTTTTTCAGTAAAAATCCATTCGCGATCTTTTTTTCCAAAAAATTTATGTCTCAACTGTATCCATGCTGAAAGTAAAATAATTTTACTATTATGACCATGACAGATATTAGTTGATCAAGATATTGATACCTCTGATATAATCATTCCAAAATAAAAGTTTAGCACAGTAAAGTTCTCATAATCGAATATCTGCGCTAGTATGATTCGTGACAAAAGCAAACTGATCGTCCAAAATGACAAAATATGTCCTGGACTGTCCATTTTCTTCACTTCGTATACGCTATTTTTTGTTTTTGTTTCTGTTGACGGATCAGAACTTTACTGTATTTTCAAAACCACTTTCAATTTTCAAACATCAAAAATACACACTTTTTTTAAATTTTCAGTTAACTTTTCGATTACTAAACATTTCTCCACTTCTGAACGTCCATTTTTTTACAGTGCTTAAGAAAATCATCAAATATTACAAAAACAAAAAACACACTGCCTATTCATACAGAAAATAAGTAAAAAAATCAATGAAATTCCATGCTATTCGGAATGTGAAAGGTTTGTTAAAAAAAGTCACATTCTAAAAAAAATATTACCTTAAAAGCTATTATAGGTAATTCAAAATAAAGTTCAGCTTTTATTCAATAGTGGCTGAAATAGTTCATATACAGTTCAAGGACGCTCTCCTACTAATGATACGCGACTTTGGAGCAACTGAAACTCAACGCCCTTTCGATGTCTCTACACATTGTTTCAAATTAGTGGTGTGGTCAAGAATTGTCTGAAAATAATCTATAAATTCGCTTTGTGACCGAAGCAAAATGAAGGAAATAAAACTATATTACACAAGCGAAAACAAAATGGCGTCCTATCATAACCTATAAATTTGATGTGGTCAAAGCAAAATGGTGAGAATATCGAATTATTTATTATACAAAACATAAAAACAACAAAATAAAGAAGGCAAATGGCTTTGTTAAGATGAAACTGGTGACATTTTAACAACACTGTATCTGTACATTTAAAAAAAAAATAAATGCTGACACCCTTGACAACACAATTTTATACAGAACTTCTTTCATCGAAGATACTGAAATACGAAACTTACGGACATCTGCTTACAAATTGCTCCCATTTAGATACTGTCCCAGTAGTGTGAATGTCACAGAAGAGCGGCCTAAATTTGCGATATTTTGTGGAATTTAATCAACTTAAATACATTTTATAAACAATCCATGTCACACAAAAAACAGATATATTTAATCAAAGTATTGGACTCTTTTTACTGAGCTGTATCAAATACTTGTAAAAACTTTAAAAAATCACTAAAAAAAGGAATAAAATGGAATATTTTTGTTTCAAAGATGCACCACAGAAAATCATATACGTTCAGAGTCACACAGAGGAGTAGGGCTGAGACCGAGATCTAGACTCGTCAATGTTACCCCCATTTCACTGTTGAGATCTCAAAACACTACTCCAGCCTTACCTACGTACCCCTATTAGATTTCCAAGACAACGGCGAACCCCTTTAAAAAAACCGCCTTTGCTCAATTTCAATCTTAATTCAGATTCAGCGAGCGCAGTGATTTGATTATGTGTTACACGCGCGAGTAAGCTAGGCAGCCGCCATTACGTAAATTTTATCCATGTACCCCCTACGATCAACTGACATACCCCACTTTGAGAAACATGGATCTACTCTATCAACATGTGATACAGCAATGTTGCGGTATTTAAAACACAGTTTGGGGGTCTCAGCTACCTCGGTGTGGTCCTGCACGTACTAAACGAAAAAGATTTTTTACACTTGAAATGGGAGAAAGTACAATCGTTCGACCATTAAATTACACAATATTAGCGCCAAAATATATACAAAATAAAATTATTTTGCAATAGCGATTCAATAATAAAAAAAATTGTTTAACATAAATTACTGTCCTGCAGAATTAATGCACATTTTTATAATTCAAGGTTATTGTATTTGTAGAATTTGTTTTGTTTCTCGTTATATAAAAATAAGAAGAACGCAAAAGTATCTAAAATAATAAACTAATATCATCTTTCTTCGACTTCAAGTGTCAATTTAATTAACTATATAAATACTTATTAACAATCATATTATCAATCCATTATTTATTAAAAAAGCGATGTGTATTCCTATAAAATACTCATTGCTTGAAAAAAACAAATGTTGCAGTACAAACAATAACAATAAAATATTATTCTATTAATAATCACCGTCAGATTTAAGTTAAATGTAATTTTATTTAATTATTCCATGGCGGAATTAAAATAAGCCAAGTGGTATTAAGCACTAGATATGTTCGTTTGTTTTTATTAAATTAAATAAGTTCTCATTCAACTTCTAGTAATTCAAAGTAAAATTATAAATGGACGCTGGTTGGAAGAAGGTCGTTCTATATAACAAGCGCACAGTTAACAACTAGTAAACTGCATACGTGTCAATTTTTTGTAGTCATAACTCTACTTTGTTAACCTCATTTTTAACAAATGAATATCACTTAAAGTCAATGATCGATTTGAATAAAAACCGATTTTTTATGTTCATGTCGACAAACAAACTTACCTAATTTAATAAATGGTAAGTGGCTATCTGTTAATTTTGCAAAATGTGTATCGGTAATATTAATAATTTATTAAAATCATTCCTAGAATACCCAAGTTCAATAAAACATGAAATGAAAGAAGTTAGAGAAAAAATTATGGCGAAATTATTTTCTCAAAAGATGACTAGAACTGACGCTTAAATTTTATAAACATTTTTAAAATTCTACTCAAAATTGGATTATTGAAGTAATGTATACAATACCATGTATTTAAAAAAAAATAATAATAATAAATAAATAAAGCAAAAACGAGCGGAAGGACTAAAATTATTTTTATGGCAAAATATTTTTAAAAAAGGTTTTCATTTATCAATGATATGTTTTTGATGTATTAGCTGAACTAAATATTACGTTGTGTTTGAATAGGAAAGCTTATTTTGCAACCATATATTTAAGAGAATCGCATTCTGAAAACATATTATAAACCCGTATTATGCAGCATAAAATTTTGGACAAAATATCTATATTAATTAAATATTACATAATTTATATAAGTACACAATATAGCTTTTCGATTTTTACCTTAAAAATCTCGTTCAGTTTCAAATAAATGTTCCATTCGTTTTAAGAAAAGAAATACTGTTAGATAAAGTCATTATTTTGTAAATATTAATATTTTAATGATCTTACTCCAAGCTCGGACTATACAAAAATCTACTAGATAGCACTGCTAAATTTTATTAGTGGACTAAGGAAGTTAATCTGGTACAATCAACGCCAAAAGAACGTCTATTGGCCTGAATGTACTAGGCGTACGTTAAATATGGTCCATCAATACTTTTGACTCGAGCGATACAAATAGAACCCACTAAATTCGACTGCGAACATTGTCAAAAATGGTATGCATAATTGCATATATTTAGCATTGAAATAAAACGTCATTTTTTTATATTCGTGTGTAAAAAATGTGAGCTTCAATTACAAATATCTCAAATTTGGCACATGCAATTTGTTCTGAAATTATAACAACTATTAGATGTACTGTTTTCTATTTTGAACTAATTCTTAAGAAAAAAAAATATCCAATCAGTGGAAGATTATTTCAACTTTTTTTACCGTTTTTTACTGTCGGTATTCCGAATCTGGGTCAACACTAGTTGATGAAATTAATACAGATTATTGAGCTGAATCAATTTTCTTTTGCATACCTGGCAAACGTCTTTCCAAATAGATAAATAATATTAGGTCTGTCCAGTAAGCGAAAAAATTTGCAAGATGAAAACTGTAAATAATTGATACTGCTCAATACTCTGAATCAATTGTATCAAGTAGTGTTGAGCCATATGCGAAATAGTGACGACAAAAAACTAATAAAAAGAAGTGAATTAGTCTGCCACCAATTTGATGTTTTTCATATTATCTATATAGTAGACTTATGTACGGAGAGCTTGAACTATCTGTTACTAAAAAACCACGAGGCAAAACACGGTTGTCTCAAGTTTTTACTAATGCATAAATCTAATGATAAAAAATGGAGAAAGCAAATAAAATGTTACTAAATTTGTAGGTTAATAATGAATCGACTGCTAAAGGCAATTCCCAATCTAGCGTAAATCGCTATACTTAAGTAATTATAAATATGATTTACGAAATTCAAATATCGTATTTAAAACTAGTTTCCATATTGTTCCTACAGAAAAAACCCCTTTTCTTTCGTTTTTTTACAAAATGCAAAAGGATTGGCATATCATATAGCTGATATACACATGGATTCAAACTAGATACATATTGACAACATTATTTTACGGCGTACTGAGGTTATGTCGTCATTTTTGACAGATTTGATCATAGACATAGGAATATAATTACTAGATCTATGGATCTGATCAACTTGTCAAACAAAATATTATAGGTGTAAATTAAGTCGATAAATACTTAATTTTTGAGTCAAGTCAAACGTTTAATTGGCCATTGGAAACTGTATAAAAAAATGTCAAAATGTATCCAGATTGTAATCGAGAACACGTTAGGTTCGTTCAAATCAGAATCGGAATTCTTTTCAAATTTTCGACGAGCCACTTTCATACTGACAATTTTAGCAAATACTTACAAACAAAATACTATACGATTTATTGACGCCAAGCTTGCTATGAACGATGGTACTTGTATTTTATAATCTATGACACTGTATAAAAATTCTGGCAATAAAAAAATTAAACTAAATTACATTTTACTGAATCTGACACAAAAAATAATCATTAATCGATTGCACATTTACTTCTTCTACTACCTGATTTTGTTTCCTTGTGAAGTCTCTTGTGATAACTTTGTGCTAATGAATTAACAATTGAAATAGCGAAATACAAAAACATTGCAATTATAAACTTTTCAAAAATAGATGCCAGTACACTGTTTTCAGTGTCACCGCCGAGCGAAGTGCCTGGTTTTCGATGTAATTTCAGTTTTTGTTTATTTAAGAACTCTTTGAACGGTTCTTGAAGTTTTATACCGATCACCGGTACGAAAGCCAATAACGAAACGGCGTTTTCGATCAGGGTTTCATTAAAGGCGATTATAACGAATATCTGCTGCAAATGCATTTTTACTACAGCTTTACCGATCAGTGTCGCACCAAAAAATGTCCAAAAAGGAACTAAGAAATGTCCGCACGTTATTCCAGCGAGATCAAATAAGGGGTTCGGTATCTGTAATTAAAAAGTATTTTTTATCGCTGAAACGTAACGCTATCTTGCGATCGAACTCGAAACTCATCCGACAGCTGTCGAATCATTGGTAATTACCCCAGGTATGCAAGATTAGACCTTATGCATCAAACTTTAAATGTTAAAAACATAGTAAATACCGTAAACGAAATATCTTTAAAATTCTTTGAAAAATGTGAAAAAAACCCAAATCAACTCATAAATAAAATTGGTAACTATCAATTATCAACACTGAATTACAAAAACTATAAACATAAACGATTAAGGTAGTTGTCGTGGTTAAGGCACACCGTCAGAAAATTCTTAATTTTTGTATACTTATTAAGGACATGATAATACAATTACCCTGAAAATTTGAACTTTTCCCATTGTATATAACTATTCGTTTACTCATTTCTTTTGTTTTTTCCTCTAGTTTATTTGCTTACGTATGTTGAATTAAAAAATATCATTGTATATTTGAAAACTCCTGAACTATAAATTGTACATATTATTATTAAATGACAATAAAATTTTTTAAATAAAATTAAAAAAAAAAGTATACTCACACTAGCGCACGCAAGTATTCCAAAGAAACCGACTCGTTCCACGAGCCGTTCAACGAAAACTTTAGCACGATCCAGTGTTGTCATCGATGACGGATCTTCGCGTTTTTTACGTTGCAATTCTTCAAACTCGCGTAAATCATCTTCATCGTTGGGATCGTATCCCGAAAGACGAGACGCCCTCGCCATGAAATAAGGAGGAAGTTCGCCTAACGCGGTGCCTGCTCCCCACATCATTGCTTCGAAGCGTACTTTGGACATTATATTCCATATTGACACGGCCCAAGACGGATCTGCTTCAACGGGGCAAACGATTCTGTAAAAATAAGTCGACGAAACTTAATTTTTCGTATTATTGTGTAGTCCAGAAAAATGTTCGCTATTTTCAATACAGTATTAATTTCAATATATTGTGTATAGTAATCGAACTATATTTGTTTGACGTTGGCAAAATATTTATGCATAATGGCGGAGTGAAAACATGTTTTAAAAAAATTAATTTCACGTATGGAAAACAATTGGGATGTTGACTGTGTTCAAATAAAAACATAATTTTAACGAAAAGTGGTAGTTTCTATGATAGAAATACTAAAAAACACTATATTTTTCCTTATTTTTAAGGAATTTAATTAATATTTAATAAATAAAATCACTCTCAAGTCACGTGACAACAGACACCAATCAGAGCGCATGACGTCATAGAGTCAGCCGCTGTCAAAAAAACTTCATTGTTTGGTTAATATTTAGTATGTAATTTATTCGAAAATTTCTTTAAAAAAAGGCTGCAAGGAGTTTTAACGTTATGGAAAGTGTATTTATTAAGGCTAGTAGTTCGAAAGCTTAGAATTCATCTTTTATAACAAGAATTACGAAATTTTTTTTCATAACCTCATTAGTTACTAGCGTTTATGAGCACAGCCTCCTACTTTGTGACCGCATCTATAGAATGGTAGCTCCTGTGTAAACTTTTAAGCCTCCTTTGGTATGACCAGGTGACGTCACGCGACTAGTATTGGCGTTTTGGACCGAAATTTGAAACGGGATTTAAAATACACGATTTTTAAGGCTTGAGATAATAAATATTTGTGGCTATATTAGGTACTTATGCACGATTTAAAACACTTTCCCAAAAATAGTCAACATCCCTATTCAATAAAGTCAATGCCCTACTAAACTAAACATTTTCAAATACAATACTTTTTCTACTTACTCGTCTGGATACGGAGGTTCGGGAAAATTTAACGAGCCGCACTCATAAGCTGCAAGCGTAACTTTTGCTATATGTGGTCCGAGATATAGTATGAACGTATGTAAACCTGTTCCAAAGCCAACCGACGATAAGAGTCCCAGTCCAACCCAATATAAGCCCCACATGAGGGTGCTTCGGACTTCGGGAGGACCCATAAACACATAAGTTCCAATAGCGAGGCAAGATAAAATGGCAATGGTAACTGATTTAAGATTTTCTATTATGCTGCAAAAAATAGAACGCTTGTGTGATGTTGCACAAAACGACACAATCAGAGGACTAGCTACTTTTTTTTATGGGGCCATTTCGCATACTGCATGTTACGGTATTTTATAAAAAAATAATACCCTTATTTTATATTTTTACACGCGAAAAAAACAATCTATGAAAATGAAGTACAGTAAGACCTCGCTTAACGCTGTTTCAGTATTACGCGGTTTCTAAAAAAAAAGTTTAGCTACTATAACGTAAATTATGGACCAGATTCAAATGTTGATAGAAGTTCAAAGGCAACACGAAGTGTCATTGGTGCATTATCTTGCTATCGACAACAGCTTGCTGAATGAAACAGAAAAAGGCAGACATTAGATGACTTCTTCAAAAAAAAACAAAATATGTCAAATGAAGAACCTTCTTCATCGCAAACATAACTTCTTACTCGGACTTTTATTTGACTTTCATAAATGTTTTATGAACAAACATCGATATGAGCAATAAATAAATCTGTAATTAATGTGATAAAAAAGTATTTAACAATAAATGCTACAAAATCAAACAAAAAAAAACTAACAAATTTTCTTATTCTCTGTTCTGTTTCACTTAAGATGACCTCGTTTAGCGCTGTTTCATATAGCGCAGGAACTTATTGGAATGTACCTCCCACGTTAAGCGGGGTCTTACTGCAGGCGTCACAGCGTCTACATTGATTTTGTTGATAATTGTCATCGGTAAAGTATTATCGCTGCTCCAAACTAGCTGTTATTAGGTTAGAACAATGTTTTAGGAGTATTACTGTAATTACCGCAGTTGAATATGACATTTATAAAACATTACTTTGAGGTTGTGTGCAAAAATAAAGTGATTTGGATTCTGGACACAATAACGTTACAAACGCGGGAAATTCCAAATACTCCCGGTATGTATATTTCAAACTTAAATAATGCCGTTGAATTTTTTTGTCTACATTTTTTAAGTTGGCCAAAAATAGACTACACTTCTATGTAATATATTATTCCACTTTATAACAACCTGATTACTTTCTTTCATCGTAAGTTTAGCTCCACAATATCAAAAAACCCGGGTCGCAGTGCCAAAACCCTGCCGACAATATAGTGTATTTGCTTGTATAGGGCCGTGTGGTTTTATACTTTTATTATGTGAAATTATGTGAAAATTTAACCCCTTAATACACCCCTTAAAATAACATTTTTTTTCTTAATTGTAATATTATTATCAATCTAACGTCTACACCGAATTAAAGACACCCTTCAATAAATAAGTCACTATCTGCAAATTAGTGTTTTCAAAAAATTTTTAAGTCCGGTCCTGTCGGGCCGATTTTATTAAAATTTTAGGGACACTTTTTAATTACTACTAAAGGGTTAAATGTCAATTTCGAAACAATTCTGAGATTTTTTTCGGTATTTTGGGACCCAAAAACATTTTTCAACCCCTAAAAACTACCCTTAAAAAGCCCCAATTACGCCCATTTTAAATAGGCTTCTTGCGGTGATGGATTTCAACACGTGGGCCAAATTTCGTTAAAATCAATTAACTCTTTCGAAAGTTATTGCCCGCACACACATATATATATATATATATATATATATATATATATATATATATATATATATATACGTATATAAATATATATATATATATATACATATATATATAAACATTTTCAAAAATGGTGCCAAAGTGTTTAGGAGGTTATGAAACGTCGAGAAATTTTGGTCCGACCCCTAGGTCCCGCCATCCGACCGACGCCAATAGTGTATGTTGCCATATGGCAAATACACTAAATAGCAGTATGCGGGACGACCCCATTGCATTATTTTCCAAGGTCACTACTTGTACTAACCTATGAGGCAATGAACGTATATAAAACACTAATTGTCTACTCGAATAATCTAATGTTGTAATTGGTTTTTTCCATAATACTATGCTCTCCCGTTCATCTTTTTCCCGTTGTCTTTGTGCACTACTATTAGAGGAACCGGACGTACGTCGCGTCTGTCGAGTGTCTCCATTTACCGTAACGGTGCTGGCATCTTGTTTATTACGTCGATTGTGGCTCGTACTTTGACCGGAACTGCTCCCTGCTCCACTTCCGGTTTGATGTAACGACTGCATATTTTTATTATGGCTGAGCCGTTGTAGCTGTAAGGATTTCAAAATAAAAAATACCATACATTTTTTATAGCTGCTACTCGACAGCTGGTTTACATCAATAACTGAAGTCAGTTGCCATTTGTATATTAAAGTGTTATAAATTTATTTTTTGCTACATTAAACATATTAAATTATTAATAAAAATATCAATTCTCTTTTGACTTTATTATTAAAAAACCCGGGTCGCAGTGCCAAAACCCTGCCGACAATATAGTGTATTTGCTTGTATAGGGCCGTGTGGTTTTATATTTTTATTATGTGAAATTAAGTTTGTTTTTGGGCAAAATAAAACATTTAACCCCTTAATACACCCCTTAAAACAACATTTTTTTCTTAATTGTAATATTATTATCAATCTAACGTCTACACCGAATTAAATACACCCTTCAATAAATAAGTCACTATCTGCAAACCACTGTTTTCATAAAATTTGTAAATCCGGTCCTGTCGGGCCGATTTTATTAAAATTGTGGGGACACTTTTTAATCACTACCAAAGGGTTAAATTTCAATTTTGAAACGATTCGGAGAATTTTTTCGGTATTTTGGGGCCCAAAAACATTTTTCAACCCCTAAAAACTACCCTTAAAATAGCCCGATTAGGCCCATTTTAAATAGGCTTCTTGCGGTGATGGATTTCAACACGTGGTCCAAATTTCGTTGAAATCAATTAACTCTTTCGAAAGTTATCGCGCGTACACATATATATATATATAAATATATATATATATATATATATATAAATATATATATAAATATATATATAAATATATATATAAATATATATATAAATATATATATACATATATATATATAAACATTTTCAAAAATGGTGCCAAAGTGTTTAGGAGGTTATGAAACGTCGAGAAATTTTGGTCCGACCCCTAGGTCCCGCCATCCGACCGACGCCAATAGTGTATGTTGCCATATGGCAAATACACTAAAAAATGTTTTTTCCTCGTGTTCAGAGACGCAGTATGTTTTTTTTTTGGACTACAGGCAGACCACAACTTAGACAGCTCTTAAAATTTTTGCGCCTTACGCCACATGGTGGTTACTGTTCCAGAACATATTTCTCTGTTTTTTTCTCGATTTTCTAGGTGATTTTTTTAGTTTTTCTGACTTCACGTACGTAACTAGCAAGTTTAACAAATACGGAAATACGTTTCACAGAAATTTCCGACCAACTTTATGCAAATATGTGCAAAGATTTTGTATTATCAAAATTGAGTTGTTCGACAACATTAAATGTTCAACAGAGCTCTCGCACTTAATTAATGCTTTTTTAACAAAAAGCACCCCAGATAATGGTCTAGCTTAATGGACATGCCCTAGCGGTGTAAAAAGTGTCCTACTTTGATCTCTATCTCTCTCAACATAGTACACAGAAACAGTATACACAGATACTCTATCCTTTTCACTCAAAGAACCGAAAAACAATTGACGATATTATATGGCAAAGGCATGTCCATCAGTAGAAGTCGATGTATATCACTACTGTGCTCAAATTACAAATGGCGGCTTACTTAGTCAGTTGTCTAAGATACAGGTATGATATATTAACTATTCAAGCTTTTTTATTGTTTAAAAAAATAGAAAAAAAAATCGTTATTATTAATTATCTATAAATAAAACGGGCGCAAATTTACTACAAAAGTTATTTCCTTCTAATTAAAAATTCCCGGTGTTTCAAACAAACATTTGCAGTAAATTTTTGTCTGTTTAAAAAAGAAAATATGATTTAGTCGGCCGTGAATCATCTTTAAACAATTGCAATACATTGCCATCACATCAAACTAAAACAAAAATAGTAAAAAATGAAGTTCACTTCTTTAACCGTATCCATATCTATCAAAATGGAATCGTTATTTATGTCATTCACAAATTTATTCATTTTTTTCAATCGAAATGTTATAAAACATGAAAAAACTACACCAGTAAACTTTGAACTTAACATAAAAATAAATGAAGTGCAATGGCATATCAGTAGTACATGAAACGTCCGTCTTTTTTGAAATAGAAGTAGTAAACATTTAACTGTCTCTGTATCAAAAATGACAAACAAAGAAAAATTTCCATAAAAACTGTGGATAATCATGTTCAGCTAAGATTTTTATTACACCTGATAAAAATTATAAACAGTCATGTGTTAACAAAGAAAAAAATGTATGAAGCAAAATTTTTATTGCATGACTCAAAACTTTAAATTATTTAAGTACAGTCATTTTAAAAATATTTACAGATGATTCTTCCACCCGTAAAAAATGAAATTGGTACTTTATTACACAATATAACAGATGTAGGCAGTAGGGATACACTAGGAAACTATTCAATCAATTTTTTACTGGGTAGAGAAAATACTTGGTGCCTACTTTAAATTAAGTTAAGATATAAATTTGGACATGAACAATATTTCTAATTGATGCACAAGTTTAGACAAAATATGTTCTATTAAGTGCTTGTTAAGCATTTAAAATGCTTATTAAGCATTCCTAAAGCTTAAAAAACCCGGGTCGCAGTGCCAACACCCTGCCGACAATATAGTGTATTTGCTTGTATAGGGCCGTGTGGTTTTATACTTTTATTATGTGAAATTAAGTTTGTTTTTGGGCAAAATAAAAAATTTAACCCCTTAATACACCCCTTAAAATAACATTTTTTTTCTTAATTGTAATATTATTATCAATCTAACGTCTACATTGAATTAAATACACCCTTCAATAAATAAGTCACTATCTGCAAACTAGTGTTTTCATAAAATTTGTAAATCCGGTCCTGTCGGGCCGATTTTATAAAAATTTTGGGGACACTTTTTAATTACTACCAAAGGGTTAAATTTCAATTTTGAAACGATTCGGAGAATTTTTTCGGTATTTTGGGGCCCAAAAACATTTTTCAACCCCTAAAAACTACCCTTAAAATAGCCCGATTAGGCCCATTTTAAATAGGCTTCTTGCGGTGATGGATTTCAACACGTGGTCCAAATTTCGTTGAAATCAATTAACTCTTTCGAAAGTTATCGCGCGTACACATATATATATATATATAAATATATATATATATATAAATATATATATAAATATATATATAAATATATATATAAATATATATATAAATATATATATAAATATATATATAAATATATATATACATATATATATAAACATTTTTAAAAATGGTGCCAAAGTGTTTAGGAGGTTATGAAACGTCGAGAAATTTTGGTCCGACCCCTAGGTCCCGCCATCCGACCGACGCCAATAGTGTATGTTGCCATATGGCAAATTCACTAATAAGCATGTCAAATGCTTATTAAGCTTGCATAAAACCTTGCTACTTATAAATTGCTTAATAAGCATTTGACATGCTTATTAAGCAATTTATAAGTAGCAAGGTTTTATGCAAGCATCGAACATCTGTTTTACAAAATGCTTTAAGCATTATTATAAGCATTAAGTTCTCAGCATTGTCCAGCGCTGAGCAAAGTATGGAGTTCCTAACAAAATTTGTACTTTTTGGGGGCTTTTACACAAAATAATCAGCTATGTTCATAACTCAACAATCTGCCTGAAATCATAATTTAGAGTCCGGATAGCAAGGTCCCACACCTTTTGTTTAGTATGCGCTGGAGATAGATTACAGATGCTTGAAAGCTGAAGTAGATTGCATTTTTACGCTGATTAGCAAAAATAAGGGTTTAGTGACGTAACTAGCCGATCTCTCTTCACACTATAATATATTCTAACGATATTTTGCGTTATTTTAGTTTCGTAATAAAAAACAAAACACAACTGAGCAATTTAAAAAAACAAAAAAAAAATGCAAACAATATGAATGGATTAGTAATTGATCTATACACTTATCACACAAAAAATAAAACAAATGAAAAACATACAACAAAACACTACACACCATAAATTATTTAAATTGTTAGAATTCAGAATGTTTTTGAATGCAAAACAGCAGTTGAATTTGTTTAAATAATTTGCTTCTGTTTAATTTGTTAAAATAAATAAATAACTCTTTTATCAGTAAAACAGAACAATAACATCAACAGATAAAAACAAAATTAAAAAAAAAAACAAACAAAAACACTGCAGACATAGGTACCGTTTTTATGTATGGAGGTATTTATAACGTTCTACTGTGCGCGACGTTCTGTCACCAGAAAGTGTTGATGAAATAATATAAGAATATAACAATTATCTATTTACACCGGGATCAACCAACTGTGCATGCGATAAAAAATACTTTCTCCAAACTCATTGTACTTGAATTATTGAATAGTTTTATTTGCTTTTGTTTATTCAAATCAAACAAAAGAGAAAACAGTCTAACGGATAAAAATTAAAGTAATAAAAATTTAACTTCTATTGATTATTTATCCAGAAAGACTTCATAAATGACTCATTATGAAAGTTGATTGAAAAAGCGAATTTCGTTTTTGAATTACAATTTCTAAATAGGTTAATAGTCTTAATTAAGACTTCAATGGTCTAGTTATCGTTTCTGTTTAAAATTTTAAAACTGCTTTAGTTTTTAATAGAAACACCTAACAAGTCTTGGTAGAAAAACAAAACCAACTATTTTATCATGCGATTTTTACAGCTACGGATGTAGTTTGTTACTGAATTTGCATGGAACAATTGAATTCAGTCGATATGAAAAAACAATTAAACGCCACATTTAAAATCACGTTAATGTCAGAATTGTTTTAGTGTTTTGTATTAGTTTTGGATTGTTTTTTTATGAATTTAAGCAGATTTTTTATTAGGTAACAGTAAATTAAAGTTCATTTTTAAAATACAAACTTTGTTAGTTATAAATTCATAAAAAAGCAAGTCTTTGGCACATGCAACTTACAATTAATATATATTTTAAGCAAACAAACAATATTTGTTTTAAATAAAGCGATTGTGCAATCAAGTCAAACTTAAATCTAAAAAGTTGAGAAATATATAGACTGGGTAAAGAAGAATTTAATAAACAAAATTTGTATAGTATTTAATAATTTTGAATAATTTAAAATCTACAATCTATATCTCTCTCCAAGGATCCAAGGATGAGCAAATAATTCACATAATACATGTAGACAGTGCATTAAATATAAGCGGATGTTCCGAGAAGGTTGGTATCACCGGGCCATCCTAAATGTTTTGGTAAATGATAATTTAGCATGCATCAGAATTTAAAGATTAAAAAAATGTAACGATAGTAGCTAACAATTCTTGCATAGGTGGGCATTAACTCGTTAATCCGTTAATCGTTAATTAACGAAGTTAACAAAGTGCTTAACGATTTAACTGTTCAGTTAACTTTAAAAAATGTTAACGGACACATTAACTTCCGTTAACTTGCCATAAGTCCGTTCAATCGTTAATTAAATACCTACAATTCACAAGGACACCGTGCGGACCGTGCCGCGCCGCGAAAAACACGTTCAGACATGTACGGTTTTGCCGGTCGGCCGGCGGTCATTGCGAGAAGATGAAGAAGACTTTTTTATTTGGGTCACTCAAAGTAAAGAAAAGTCTAAAAGTCACAAATCTTTAAGAACTAAAGCTCAAAGTCTCGTCAAAATGTGGCTAGACATGAAGCCAAAAGACTCTTTTAACCATGCGGCATTCCTCGGAGAACAGATAATAATAAATCTGTTTATTAAATATAGTACCGCTATACCGTCAAGTGCTGCAGTCGAACGCCTTTTTTCTACGGGAAAAGACATTTTAACGCCTAAAAGAGCCTCACTTTCCGACGAAAACTTCAATATATTGTTGTTTATGAAGGGGAATATGCACCTTATGTCAGACTAGCTGTATTTTGAGTTGAACATTTATTATTAAAAACTCTAATGATACACCCTTCTTTTACTAATATTTCATGACCTGCCTAAACTTCCATAGCCCGTATTAACATTAAATATAAAATAGAATTTCTATCGCGAGTTAACGATTTACGATTCGTTAATCGTTAACCTGCAAGATTAACGGCTTAACGATTAACGAAGTTAACTTTTTTAGTAACGGATTAACGATTAACGAAGTTAAGTATTTGATTAACGGTGCCCAGCTATGAATTCTTGCATGTAAACATTCTGTATAATCTACATTGTTTACATGTAAACGATTACAGTAAATTATGTTATTCAACAAAAATGTATTTAATTAATAAAATTACCAATTCCAATTTATTCCCAGAGGTTTTCTGTCCCCGCCGTCTGCACTCAATCTTTAGTTGCTCCTTAGTCAAAGAAAGCAAATCAGTGTCAGACGAACTAGTGCCGGCAAGACTAGCAGCGCCAGCGGAACTCGTCGCCACAGAACTAGTGCTAGAACTATTAGAACTGTGACGCGGTTGACCTCTATTCCTTTTACCACCACCCATTTCCACCACGGCTGATGAGAAAGAACACCACTAACAGTAAAAGAATAAATTGCGCTAAATGATGATTTGGTTAATGATGACTTATGATTGATGAAAGTCGCCGATTTTCCTTTGTTTATTGACAAAGAAGGTACTACCAGATGAAAATATATTGCCCGTGACATTTAAGCCGCTCTTCTATCAGTAATACGCGACTTAATCAGGGCTAAAATCGGTTAGAAATCAGATGATTCAGTTTCGTGTCTCAGTAACTCTGGTAGGAAAAGTTTTGTTACAAACAATATACAGTGGAATCCGTTTATAATGACATCGAAGGGAATTGACAAACACGTCATACTAAGCGGACGTCATACAAAGCATTTTTGTGAAAAAAAACTTTCTTTTTTTAGGTAGCATAGGGCCGCTGACGGGTATTCCTTTGTTTCGCGTGATTTTAAACTACTGAATTAACGCTTGATCAACATTTTCTTGCGCGATTTTCGAAGCCTCTTCGGTTTCAAAACATTTGAATTGAACGATCGCTTAATCCGGTTCTTGTTTTTGAAAATCATTGAGATTGTCGAATGACCCACGCCCAATTCCTCTGCGAGAGATGAGCTTGATTCTCCATTTTCTAATCTGCATATTATTCACCTTTCTCCTCAATCGTAAATGCTTTACGACGTTGAGATGACATTTTTTACATAGGATATCACTAAAAACAATGCGTGACGTTCAACTATCAATTACTCACTGAGATTCAAAACAAAAACAAGCCACGTGCCGAACGTCGTCGGGAATCAACGAACATTGCCGAAGGTGTAAAGAATCATGTCGGTCACTATAGACGGACAAAATTTATTAAAAATGGGTCATAATAAGCGACATGTCACTGTAAGCGAAGTCATTATATCCGACTTTGTTACAAAGAATTTTATATGAAAACCAAACCTCGTTGTGTAATTACGTCATAATAGGCGGTTGGTCAATATAGGCGGAGTCATAATAAACGGATTCTACTGTATAAAGATTTTGAAGGGAAGTAGTCATGATAAACAAATAGATTCTAGATTATAGACGCTCGATAGCCGAGGTCATAGTTACGATGGAGTTATAGTTGCATAAACGATCACGACAAAATCCAAATGAGAAGCAACTTGTTTGTTGACAACAAGATGTGTTCAAGTTAAATGTCTCAATCTCTGCTAAAGAGAAATCTAGATAATTATTTATCAGTAGAAAGAACCCTTAGCACACAATTACATAATTCATATGAATTACTTATTGTAGATTATAGATGCGTGATAACTAAGCTCATTAGTGTCTAATCACATCAAATTAAACGACATCACAAAACATCACGAATCGAACCCATGACAGTTCAATTAAAAAAAAAACAGTATGTTAACCGTTACGTCAAGCTGTCCTCGCCAGATGTGACATCTTACTAGTGGGAGAACGACCTAATTGAAATTTACAGTCAAAGCCCTCTAAGTGCACGCTCTCTAAATGCACACGAACTCGCCCTCTAAGTGCACGTTCCCCAGCCCCCACTTCGAATAATCTGCGACCAATCACGTGCGACCGTAAGCGCGCTTATGTCAACACATGTCATATGATTGTAAACACAGTTTGAGTTTGAACTCATTTTTAAATTCTGCGCAATGTTTCGCGCAGAGAGAGAGAGCATCTGATTGAATAAAGATAGCTATAGGAGTTAGAAGAGTGGGGATGAAAAAGATCGTAGGGGAAGTGTACACTTAAAGGATGGGCCTCGGTTCCGAGCTGTGCACTTAGAGGACTTTGACTGTAATATGATTTTATTATTTTATTTTCTTACATAATGATGAAATTTCTCATTAACTATTAGAATACTGAAATCTATACTGAATATTTTTTATCAAGTAAAAACTATGTTATTGCGTATGGTGATTTGAGACTGAATAAATACTAAAAATGAATTATCTTCTTTTTGTCTTTAAAGAGTCATTTGAAAAATAGATACAAACATCACTTTTGAAATTAGGAACTCGGCGACTCCCATTTGAATATATAATGTTAGTTGATTGTAACGTTCTCCAAGATTATTAAAAAAACCTCTTTGGTAAAACATTTTCCCCAACATCAACCAATATAATTATTTACACTATAAATCCAAAATCAGATCAATTCACAATTATTACATAGTATGATTGAGTAAAGGCAATATTTATAAAATTGTTGAAAATATGTATTTTGATTGATTCCAACTAAATTTATACGCTATGTTCAATATTTTGGAACCTATCGATCTAGACACTTAAGTATAGGGTATTAATAACGCAACATTTTCAGTCGATTCGGCATGTTGTTGCGGAGATAACTTCATTTCACTGCGTTATTACGAAAAATGCCGTTCAACACGACATACATTGTAGATTACAGACATTCGAAAAATAAATGTAATTCAAGAAGATTTAACGGAACGAAGCTACTGTGGCAACAAATTCTAATATAGGATTATGTTCCGTGTCAATGAATTATTTGATTGTAGATTACAGACGTTCGATAATCAAATGCTGTTCGAAACAAATTGCCGGAACGAAATTACTGTAGTGACAATTTCTAACAAAGGAAAACGTCCCAAGTCGACTAAATTGATTTATTGTAAATTATAGACGCTCAAGTAGACTAAAAATGTTTTGTTTGTTATTGCCCCTAGAGGCGCAGATGAGAGCGCAGAATTTGTCACGTTTTAGTTTTGTAGTATCTCTTTTGTCTTACAAAAGTTTGAAATTGAACAAGTTTCCAATTATAGTTAATTTGTGAAAGAAGTACCTATGTTGTTTTGATGTTTGTTTTTTCTTTATTAAATTTACTGCCTACCGGATTATTCTGCTCTGTTCTGCGTCTCAGTGTGCCTAAAAAATCATAAAATTTAAAAATACCATGTGAAAAAATATAACATTTGTGCAATTCTATTTTTTCAATGTACTCATAAGTTAGGTTCTATTTTTATAGTAGTCACTAAGTAGATTTTAAAAATGCTTAAATTTTATACTAATTTTTAGACATTACGTAAAAGCAATCGAGGGAGATTTTAAACTAAAATGTAAAACTGTCTAAAATATAACAACTGGATTTATGGATTGTAGTAAGTATAGCAGGTTCAACTTATTCAAGCAAAAAACAACTTTTAAAAGGCTCCGATTCAGAGGGTGGATTAAGACATTATTTTAACTAAATAAAATTAAGAAAATTGAGCATTTAAAGTGAGTATAGTTTTGCATGCTACCGAAAACAGGCAGAATTTGTCATCTGATAAAAATGCTTAGATAAAATATTTAAAGGAAGAAAATAATAAGAAGCTACGTGAACACTGAAAGCTGACCCAACTTGAAGCGATGTATAATCTGTAATATTAATTCATTGATTTTATTTTTTTAACGTGTACCGATTTATATTTGGGATTTAAAATACAAGCAGTTTAAAAATATACTTTTTGCAAATTCACCCTAACCTAACATTCAAATTTCATTAAACATTACGAAACCTTTTACACATACTCTAAAAATAATTAAAGAAAATGAAGATAAATTACCTACTTGCTTTTTTAATTGCTCTTAAGGTCCAATGTTTCTTTTGTCACTAATTAATAACATTAAACATTCTTTAATTAACAGATCCGTCATAAATCAAGAATAAGTAAAAATCGGCTGATTTCAAGTGATAAATTTTATCACTAGATATCACCAGGTTTTAAAAGAAATACAAATATTTAATAAACGACTTACGTTTCCATATGCTGAAATTTATCTTTGTTTAGCGTATTATTTACAAACAACAAAAATGCAAATTTAATAAAAAAATTATCTCTATTTTACTAAAAATCTATAATAGAAATGTTTGTAGGTCCCCAGTCTAGATAAACAAATAATTTGCAGTAAATCACGCAATTCAGAGAAATTAAAAAAAAAATTACAAACACGTCTTAATGGAGCTGTCAAACGTAACTCTGTTCTAGTATGATAAAATTAATTTGGCAAAGAATGTACAAAGGTTTGAAGTAAGGACGCTAGAATGAAAAACTTTCAGTAATTAAGGTATGATTACTTTGATAATCAAAATGGAATGTTAAAATACCTTCTATACTAACATATTATTATCTTTCAACTGAAAATTAACATTGACATTACATTATAGTTATTTTCAATTTTTTGGTATCATAGTCCAATGAAGATTAAATATGGCGACGAGGCTCGAACCCAAGGCCTTGAGATCATGACCCATAAGCTAATTTGTTATCTTGAAATAAATTAAATCATTTATGCATCTGTGACACTGATAACAACATAATATTTATGAATTTCTAATAATAACGTTGCCTTATTAAGTATATATTGCGAAATAATTGAAAATTCAAAAAGGAAATTCCTATAAAATACCTAATTTATAAAGAAATCATTGCTAAAAAGTAACCGTGTAATCTGAAGGTCATGGGTTCTATTCCAACTCCATTCACTTTTTTAATGTCATACTCTATTTCATATATTTAACACATTAATAATTTTAAGAAGCCATAATAATTTTACGAAAAAATCTGAATAATAATAAGAAAATACAAAATCACTATTTTTGAAATTTTAACATTTATGAATCATTCTTTGTTAAATTGGCCTTGAACTGATTCCAATTTTCAAATTTATAAAATGGTCTGACGAGATTAATATAATTTATGTAATTTTAGATGTCTGACATACATTATTCGTAACTGACAAAAACATCAACATGTCATCGGATAATGAAGAAAACGTAATTTGCGATGTAAGTCCCAGTGAAATGATTGGGCAAACTATTTTAAACAAAGTCCCCATTAAAAGACAACTGAAACCAGAATCAAAATCAAAACGAGTTAGAATTAGAAATTCTCAAATACAACCGCCAATTACTGTATCGCTGGAAACAGAAATACCTCAACCGGATGCGCCACCGAATCCAGAACAAATAATTGTTGGTCGAGTTTCAGCACACGAAGAAGTTTCAATTCACGAACGTTTATTAGAATTTAGTAAACGTCCAAATGTTACCGATGAAACAGTTAAAGAAAATAAAACAAATAAATCTATAACGATCGGACCTCCATTTGTATGTGTGTACTGTCAATGCTGGTTTTTGGTACGAGGAAAATTAACGGTTCATTATGTAACCAATCATAATTGCGAACATTGTAACCTTTGTAATTTACTTTTCGAAACGATAACAGAAAAAATGCATCATGAGAATAAAATTCATTTTCCCATCCAATGCGAAGTATGTTCTGAGTCTTTCAGGGATAACTGGTTATTAAACGAACACTATGAAAATGAACACGATACGATTTCGTGTTTATTTTGCGGAATACTTATCCAACCGAAAGCATTCTACGTAAACCATATACGTAGGAAACACGTCGTTCATGATCAATACTTTGAAACAGAAGATGGCTTGAAAATAGTCGATAATTGGGATTCGAAATGGAGTTTTCGTTGTAGGTTATGCAACAAAGAACGAAAGAAAGTTGATTTTTTTGGTCATTACAACATGCATCACAAAATAACTGTATCGTGTTTTATTCAATTACTGTTTAGTGAAAACATCAACGTCAATGTCGAAGGAAATTCAGATAAAATATCGAACGATGTTTCGGAAGCGTTAGATTGCAGCATGAATAAATATTCATCGGATGATCTTACGTGTAAAATATGCATGACGAAAGATAATAAAATCATTCCTCCCGAGTTCCACAAACTTTACTGCGCGAGAGAAATCGGTTGCAAGCATTGTTTAAACACTTTTAAAGACGAAGACAGTTGCGATTTACACATCGAAAAGATGCATAGAAATTTTAAGTGTAGTCTCGGATGCAGTCAAGTTAGTTTCTCGAACGAGGCTCAACTTCAGTCACATTATAATAAATTTCATGATATCGTACCCTGCCGTTATTGCGATATATTTGTGAGTGCAGCCAACGATAAATACGAACATCATTTAAAAACACAGCATAATTACAAACCGGTGATTATGAAAAAGTTGTCCAACGTTTCGTTATTCCAGTGTATTAAACGAGACGACAAAAATATAGTTATTTGTTGCATGTGCGATAAGAGTTTAACAGAATGGGTCAATAACATTGAAGCTATGTATTTGCACTACGCGCAAGATCATTTCGTTACGATGAAATCGATTTTTAGTCTTATATCTTCGAATCCATTGCCGGTCGAAAGTATCGATCGGACAGATTCCATGAACGCGCCTTGCAAGCAAGCACTAGAAACTACCAATAATGTTGATAAACAATCGAGCGAAGAAGATGAATTTAAAACAAATGAATGCGTTGACGTGAAACAAGAAGTTGAAACTGATTCTGAACAAGAAAATGAAGAAGTTGTTATTGATGATGCGACAGAAGCTTTGAGTGATATGGACCCATTGGAAGTACAGGTAAAATTTATTTAATTTTTTTTTGCAATTATGAGGAAGATATACATTGGCAGAGTTATTATAAAAAAACTGCGTATATAAATCTCACGCATCTGAAGTAAAACTTTATTTGTACAATTTTTTTTTTGTGCTTCAATCTTAAGAGGTAAACATTTGTATCATGTTTAAATAGCAATTAAACTAAACTAAATGTGTTGGGTCTGATCTTAACTATATACATTAATGCGTATAGTGAGTAATTTAATTTTTATAACAGGCTGTCAATCAGTAACTTTTAGAAAGAGATAGATTCCGAGTACAGTAAGTGGGACATGGACGGATAATGATTTTGTTTTGTTTTGAAGGTTTCAGCCCTGCCCCATACTACTATACAAATAGAAAGGGGCGTGTTGATTTTTTTTTGTTAGGTTACTAAACGAACTTATTTTCATCACGATTAAAGAAGTTTCACTTCAAAAATGTATCTGAATCATGATGAAAGCATATAAGAGCAACAAATCGTTATTTCAGAAATACACTTAGACTAGGGTTGTCATCTCTAAAATTTGGCAACCAGGACAAGACGCGTGAAAACCCCGGATTTTAGAACCCAGAACCCGGACAAGTCAACAGGTTTTTTTAAACATAGTCAGTGTAATAAAAAATAGTTGAAAATGTCATAAATCACCTTTTTATTTATTTTCAGACCTTAAAATTAAATTTAGTCATCTTTTATCATCATTTTAAATGTACTTAACAAAACAGAATCTTATTACAGTTTGTTACAAATTGTTTTAATAATCAGTTAGAATTTTTTTTATTCTTAAAATAAAACACAAGACTTTAAATTTTTCAACCCGGACTACAAATGAAGCCCCGACCGGACAAATTAGGACAAATCCGGGGAAACCCGGACGGATGGCAACCCTAACTTAGACTAGTTGCGTCAAAAAATGTAAATTATATTATTTTAATTTCAGTGCTTTGTCGACGATACGAGTAATGATGAACAGAGTGAAAACGAATTAGAAACCGATCCAGAATTGGTAAAAATAAAAAATGAACCAACCGATGATTCTGATAATGATTACGAATACGAAAGTGGCAAAAAACTGCAACGTGAGCGTCCGCTGTTCCATTTAAAAAAAGATTCTGGAGATAGGAAATTTACCTGTGATATGTGTGAAGAAAAAACAACAACAAAACGTGAACTTTTAGAACATTCTAACAGCATCCACGGGTTTGTTGCTAAAGTAGGACCTTTGACTTGTATCGAATGTCCCGAAACGTTTTCGAACGAAAGCATTTATGAGCGACATATGATTAACATTCACGGAAGAGAAATTATTCTAAATGAAAATTGTGAAAGAATTCACACATGTTCATTTTGTAATTTTACTGGATCCAAAAAATCGACAAGGTTACATATTCGCGAAGAACATACGAACGATATTGAAGAAGGTCGAGCCAACAGAATTTTGGGTTTTAAATGCAGATATTGCGATGAGTGTTTTTGGAAAACTGATTCGAGAAATTCGCATGAAATTCAAAATCATTCCGATAAATATTCAAACGATTTCTTTAAATGTTTTGTTTGCTACGAAGTGTTCAGCAGTAAAGTAAGAAATGTCTTTTAAATTATTTACAAATTCAACGAGTACTATAAAATAATTTTTATCGTAGATATGTTTAAAACGTCACGTTCATTCGAGACACACTTTAGAACCAAAATATCGACCCCAAAGCATATCGTATAAGTGCCTGAAATGTTTAGTTTTATTACCGGGACTTGACGAAGCCAGATCCCACTTCGCTATGCAACATCCGATGCTCAAAATTTTACGATGTGCCATCAAAGGCTGTAATGCTCGTCTTAAAACGAAAAAAACGTTTACTATGCATGTCAAAGTAAGTCACAAAACTTATTTTCGCAAACGATATTCTGTGCTATTAACATAATATAACGAAATGTACTTTATTTATGATAGATAGATATGAATTTATTTTTGACTCAAGAGTATAAAAACATCATAAGTAAATTGGTAAAGTTAAAAGTTTTTCTTTTACTATTTCGTGTCCACATTTGTGAAGTTATACTTCTTTTAGCGCATTGAGGGTAAAATTTTCTCTGTTATTTATTATTAAAAATTTTAAATTGAAATAAACGAATAATGTAAATATAATTTATCTTCTGACAACAGACAAATGATTCGATTTTATTAGTTCCGATTTCAGTCGCAAGATAGTGTTGTAGCAAAGGCTGCTAATAGGAACAGCGGATATGTTAATTATTATCAATCACTAATTTTTATAGAATGTTCATACTAAAAAAAGGAAAAACCCTTTCGATGGCCCATCAAGCTGTGAGCTCTGTGGAAAATGGCTTTCAAATAGCAGGTCAGCCACAACCCATTATCGTATGAAACATGGTCAAGAAACAAAAGTAGGGTACGGTTGTCGTTTATGCAAATTACGCTTTGACAGCACTGAAAAACGGTAAGTTTTCAATAAAGTCTTCTGGAAAAATGTAATTTAGAATAATCCTTTCGTAACATTTCTTTATTATAAAATATATTTTATTTCTACAAAGCTGCAGAACGCTATATAATTGTTATAAACATTCATTGTTACAACGCTTAATTAGAAAAATTTATTTTTTATCCACCAACACCGTTGGGACTTAAACCCGAATCTTTCCACTTTCGCGGAGGAATGAGTTATAATAGCTCTCATTACTGAGATGATTCATGTCTATAAAAAAATCAGCTCTCGCTTTATTATGCTTTATTATGATGAATTGATTGTTTAGATATCGCACTGTAGAGTAATTGATAACTCATTCCGCCGCGAAAGTGGAAAGATTCGGGCTTAAGTCCCGACGGTGTTGGTGGATAAAAAATTAATTTTTATAATTTAGCATTGTAACAATGAATGTTTATAACATTTCTTTATTCTAAGGAAACTACATTATGCAACGACTCATTCCGGAACAGCAGCTTATCAATGTCCCGAATGCGGAAAAGGTTTTAATAGTAAATCGGGTTTGTATGGGCACAAACAACTACACATGAACAATTCGTTTGAATGTCAGTACTGCAAAAAGTCATTTGTGGTAAGTTATTATTACTACGCTAAGAATTCACTAAACGCTGTTTCAGTATTATGCGGTTTCTAAAAAAAAAAGTTTAGTCACTATAACGTCAATTATGGACCACATTCGTTGATAGAAGTTCGAAGGCAAGACAAAGTGTCATTGATGCAATATCTTGCTATCGACAACAGCTTGCTGAAAGAAACAGAAAGAGGCAAACGACATTAGATGATTTCTTCACAAAAAACAAAATATGTCAAATGAGGAACCTTTCTCATCACAAACAAATCTTATTCAAAATAATACTAATTGCGTTATTAATCATTGTTTTGTTTTGTCAACAGCGCCGCGATACGTACAACGAGCATTTGTTAATACATTCGGGCCCTCGTCATCAGTGTCCGTTCTGCTCACGTTCGTTCACCCAACGGAGTAATCTGACGCGTCATACGCGCATCCATACGGGCCAGAAGCCCTACAAGTGCACGTGGTGTCCAAAAAGATTCAGCGACAAAGGCGCGTGCAACAGCCACATTAGAGTGCATACCCGAGAGGAGGAAAGTCAGTGTCCCTATTGCAACAAAACGTTCAGCAAGAAACAAAAGTTGAATTATCACATCCGAAAGCATACTGGCGAAGGTAATAACATACTTCAGTTTTGATTATTACTCATGGAGAAGAAGTCACTATTTAAGGTAGTTGTTGTGGTTAAGGCATACCGTCAGAAAATTTTTAATTTTTGTATACTTATTAAGAACATGATAATACAATTACCCTGAAAATTTGAAGTCGATCGACCGTATATAAACCGAGATAAATTCAATTAAAAATTGGATAATTAATTGATTGTATAAGATCTCTGTAGTTCTGAACCAGTTTCTTATTTATAAAAAAAGAACTAACTGTCAGAAACTTTTCAAAAACTGACAGTCTTTCAATGCATTTGTTATGAGTTTAAAAAAAAATGAGATTTTTTTTGACCGTCTAATTATTTATAAATAACGGTTTAAAGTTCAACAATTTATAGAAAAGTATACATGCATATGAATACTGTATAGGTTACGTTTCCACGGGTACAGTCTTGCGTACAAATTATGGATCACTTAACTACAAGCTAGTATACTTTTGTGGCGCGTATAATCTATAACTTTTTGACAATATTGTACCACGACAACTACCTTAATGAACTTTATATTTACGATACACTTGGGCTCATGTATTTTCAGCACCGTCTATTATCAACTGATTTAAGTCATGTATTTTCAAGTTTTTCGAGTCCATAGTTCTCACACAAAGTATTTCCTCACAACATTTAACCTCAAATTAATAAAGGATTATTCTGATTGGTCTATGACTGCCATGAAGTGAGGATAAAGGAGAAGTTGAAAGTCGATTAGTCGCGACAGGTTGAAAATACATGTGTTTAGTGTACTTCATGTACTCTGTATAGAAATAAATGGTCTATAGTGAGCGCCTCAAGTGATGAAAGTCGTACGCTAACCTTAAAAACGGTTACTCAGAATTGCGTAGTTTATGTTAAATTGTAAACTAGCGCTCTGCGCAACAGGAAATAATGAGTCAGTAAATGATACAATTTTATATACAGTGTAAACTCCATGTAATGTCACTCGATTTAACGTCAAACTCCCTAAAACGTCTTTGGTTGGTTTGTCTTGTTGTCCATACAATGATATACTCTATGTAGCATCACACCCACTCTAAATAACGACCATATGTCATTATAAAGCAAGTAATTTCGGTAACTTATAAAGACTGTTTATAGGCACTTTCTAAATTGCCGAAATTGATAAGAACTGCAGGTTTATTGTCTAACCCGTATTTACCTCGACAACAATATTGATTTTTCTTTTGCTCCATATAACGACAACTCTCTATAATGCTAGAAACTGCGCAGTCCCTTCAGCGTCGCTATATAGAGTTTACACTGTTTTTTACAACTTTACAGGTTTGCTACCGTGCCCAACATGTGGCAAGCAATTTACCAATAGTTTTTCTCTGAAGGAACATCGAGTAATCCATGAAACAAGTACCCAGTTACTATGCGGGCAATGTGGTCGAGGGTTCAGTCACGAAAGATATCTTCGGCGACATATGCTCGCTATGCATACAGCAAATGGCCGACGATACAGTTGTCCGTTGTGTGAAAAGAAGTTTGTTGCGCAGAATCAACTTAATATACATGTGATGACACATACTGGTGTCAAACACATTCAGGTAAAAAGTTTGCTTTGAAACTTTTAATTGCGTTTTGAATTGAACGCAATACCAGCTGTTCAATATGCAATGCACTTACGTTTCGGAAATCTGTAATTTCTATGAAAAATCTGATTCAACCTTTGATGTACTAATGCTTCAAAATAAATTAGATATGTACCATTCTTCCCATAGACTAAATAAACGATTTAAACTCAGAAAACGAGAAAATTAACATGTTTTTCATAATTTTTTGTACAGAAAACAAAATTCGAAAAAAAAAATATTGTGCAAGCCTTTGTCAGTATTTTTAACATGAGTTTGTAAAGAAAAAATTTCAAAATGTTAATTTGCCTTCCCGTAATTCGAAATCTCGCGACGTACTGCAATGAAATATTGACGAATATCACGATTCTTGATTCAATTTTTTGAGCAAAAATGTGTTTTTTGAAATTTTTAAGCAGCAACCCAAATTTTGTGAAACTTAATGCTTAATAAATACTAATAAAAAGAATTTTGCGACCACAGTTCGAAATTTCCCGAGAGGATATAAGAGCTATAAAAGAGGATTGTAGGGATGTGGTAGGAGATTGATTCTCCTTATTTGCCCGAAATATGAATCCTTTAATTAAGTAGTAATCTAGACGGCGGACATGGTTCAGTTAATTATTTTTATTTGCAGTGTCTTCTTTGCGAAATGGCGTATGCTTCTAGAAAAAGCATAATTCGACATTTAATCCAAGCGCACAATATAACGCCTTCCAAAGACGTAGAATCTTATTCAAAATATTTCCATCAAATGTCTGCTGAGGAAGCCGGACTTGTGATTCCAGGGCATGAAGACAACGAATACTCTGATGATGAATCACCGACAATGGTTCCTTTGAAAACGAGTATCAATTTAGCTGAAGCACTTAAGCTAACTGAATTTAAGAATTTTCTAGTTGGTAATGATTTGAGCTCATTACAAAATATAAAACCAAATAAGCTGTTGATAAAACCATCTGATAAAATTACATCACCAAAAAAACAAAAGAAGAAAGGGAAAAAGAAGAAGGAACACGTTTCAGAAGATCAAGAATTGAATAAAAGAAAGATGAAAAATAAGAATGCCAAAAAAACAATCGATAAAGGAAATGAAAAACCAGTTGAAACAAAACGACGGATTATTAAAAAACCTAAACGTTATGAAGATGAATTATCGGATTTTGATGAGGTTAATTTTGAGCAAAAACAGATAGAAACCAAAAGCAGAAAAATAAGAAAACCAAAGCGTTTTTGTTACGAATTTGATGAATCATTTTCTTCAAAAAGGAAATATACAGAAAATTCAGTAGAATTAATGGCAGATATTCAAATAAAAAATGAACCGGAAGATGAATATAATTCAGACCCAAAAGAATATTAATAATGTAAGGATTTACATTTTACATAATTGTTATTTTTGTTATGTCGAAAGACTTTATTTTCATTTGAGATATTTTTTAAAAATTTTGGATACCTTTTTTTTACCACTAAATTCAACATTGTTGCCAAATCTATGATGAAAAATTAATGCCATTTATAATTACAAAGTAATCGCCAAAAAACATGCAGTTTTTCTCCCTAACATAGAATTAATTACATTATTTTTGTTATAAGTGTTTATATTATATAGTTAAAGTTTAAAATTATTTTTTGTCCTACTGTTAATATCGACAACACACTTTGATACAAATAACGTGCCAAAATATTAAAGACGGTTTCTTTTAGATCATTTCAAATGTTCAATGAAAACAAAATAGTTTCATTAAACAAATGAAGTTCGTTTTGATGAACAAAATCAGCTATGATCAATAACAAATCATAAACAGTACTGCGGATCAATTTTGTTATAAACAATGGCGTTTTTATAACGGAAATTTAAAATAACTGTCGTTAAAACAAATATTTTTATAGATTTTTTTAATGTTGTTACCATATATTCATTTATTAATTAGTATTAATATTCATAATAAGAAAATTGTACTCACTTACTTAAAAAACGAACTTTTCGGAGATTATATCAGCTGTGATAAACTTGCAATTTTCAAAAATAATTCGACATGATAAGTGAAAATCGACGGTGTCCATTTTGAATTTTTTTTGTCCAGAAACAGACGGTTGTTCATCTGTAACAAAAAACTGGTGTAATTGGTAAGTGAAATGAATACAACCCCATGGTGAGGAATTAATTTATTTGGGTCAGCTGTCACTTGTAAGTAATAATTATATACAGTGTAAACTCCATGTAACGTTACTCGATTTAACGTTAAATTCCCTAAAACGTCGAAATTGCTTGACTTAACGACCATAAAGGAAGTAATTTTGATAACTTATAAAGCACCTATTGTTTATAGGTACTTTCTAAGTTGCCGAAATTGATAAGAACTGCAGCTTTATTGCCTAGCCCATATTTACCTCGACTGAATATGATACGTTATTGTTGTATTGTTAAATAATACTATAATAATAAAACAATATTGATTTTTCTTTCTCTTCATATAACGGCAACAGAAAATGCGCAGTCTCTTCAGCGTCGCTATATAGAGTTTACACTGAATTTCAAAGTGACTTGTATTAAAAAATTAGAAATAAACCAGCTCATCTAACAGAATGTAATTAGGTTTTTGAAACTTCAAGGAGTAGATCTGTTTAGAAGATGTCATGTTTTTTGGCAGCTGAACCGATTTGATTCGTTCCGATTTTAATTGCAAAATACAGCAACTGCAGAGGCCATTGCTGTTACTATAGGCCAGTGGTTCCCAACCTTTTTCAGCTGACGACCCACCTTTCCTTATCGGAATACCTTCACGGTCCATGGTGAAGTCACTTGTGTGGCTGGGTGAGTCATCTGGGAGGGATGTAGTGGTTCTGTTATCTACCCCAGATGTCAACGATCAAAAACCAAGAAAACAGTCAAAACACAATTCGATTTGTTTCGGTTTTTCTTATCTTTTCTAATGGTTTATTCGATGGTTTCTGATAGTTTTGAGATCGAGTCGCGACCCACCGGTTGGGAACCGCTGCTATAGGCTGTCACTTTCACTTGTCTTAACGAAACAGTTTTGTTTATAATCACGTGATGAATAATTAAAATATGATAGTTCATTATTAATTTGTTAATTAATAAATTTATATTAAAAGAGTTTAATAGTTACCCTTTCATTGGCTGTTTGTACATTTATATTTTATATAATTTTTGAATATCCTTCATAATTTGATTTAGTTGTAGAATTTTATCTTTGAAAAAATTATAGTTACATCTTACCTTAATGGTATTTTTTGTTTTTAAAACTTATATGTTTTAAAATATTAACCTAACGCTGGATTTCTGATAAAACTTTTAGATTTAAATTTAAAGCTGAAAGTCGTAGCGTGAAATATGCAGTAAAAATATAAACTAGAAATGGTTTTTCTAATCGTAACAAACCATTTTGAAAATATCGAAACTGAAAAAAGTGCCAGGCAATATTTAGTATAATTATTTTTTAATAAAATATCTTATAATGGTTTATAGAAATTATTAATTAATATTTTATATCATACTAAAACAAACAGTAAATTTTTTTGTACAAACAATTGACTTCTATTATTGACAGTGCCAAAACAAAAAATAAATGTATCATATGTTATATAGGTATAATGTTTAAAATGTTATAATAAATAAAATAAAATCTAGTATTTTTATGAGAATATAATAAATGTAGTTTTGAAATTGTGTAAAATAAAATTCTAACGAACAAATACTCTTGTAATATAGTCTTTATCCTGAATAATCCGTTACTTTAGTCGAACAAAAAATAATTTATTTTTCAAATGAACTTACAAGTGATTCCCAATCATTTTTGTTTACAGCCCTGAAAGTTTTTGGTAAGTATTTGCAAGTGATGTTTTTTTTACTTACAAATTTCAATAACGAATGACATTACGCGGTAGACTGTGGTATTGGCTTGAGACGATTTTTCTAAAAATAGGGTTAGGAAACAGGAGACATTTAGGATTTGAAATGAGACATAAATTAAACCCATTTCCTGGATTGTTTATTTTGCAGGTAGATACAAAATCCCCAATTGCCGCAAAATAGAGACAAATTAGGAAAAAAACTAAAATTTCTTTACTTCATTTATTTTTATAGGAAGCAATGTACATAATAAAAAATGAAAATCAATAACACATATTAAAAATAAATAATGCAAATATACTAATTATATTATTTTGATGATTAATAAAATTATATTGCAACTGGTAGTTAACTAAAAATTTACATAGAATAAAAATATAACAAATGTATAAAAAAACATCAAAATCGAGTTATTTTCTGTATAGTTTGGATGAGAAGAGGGGCTAAATTTCCCAGGTCTGGGCCTAACAAAGGTCCGTGTTGGGTCACTTAAAATTATTTTTAAATTTAGCCACATCGTTGTAAGCGAAAAACGCTTTTATTTAATTTTTCTTGATAAAAGAATGAAGTGGGTCAATTATGGACATAGCCCCCAATTCTGACTACAAATCCTATTAAAAATTAAGTGCCTCTGAAAGTATATCCATATAGCATAAGTAAAACAAAATTATTTGATGACTATAATACAAAATTTGATTTTAAAATTAATTTTTAAACGGAACACTATAATTTCCATTTTTGGTGAATTTGTATAACGGTCTTCCATCATTTCTTAAATTCCAACACAAAATATCAAATTTATGGCGACATGTACTCGTTTTTTTTTTTTCATTTTTACTTACACTATATAACATCTAAACCAAAATAAGTATAATACAGTATCAATGTTAGCAAAATAAAAAATATATCTAGTAAAATTCTAACGACAGAAAATAGCGCAAATACTATTGAACTGAAATCGGTAATTAATGAAAAATACGGCCATAGTTTAACTGGATTTTTGCTCACGTGCTAGTAAATCACTAATTTGCTACAATTTAGAGCATATAGTTGAAAGCAAGTTCTCGTTACTTATTAGTAAAAATAGTTTGATAATAGCTTTTATCTCATTTTTAATACAAAATATTTTTAGAAATATATTTCTAGCTTCTTACATCTGAGAGTTGCTGAAATCTAACTACGGCCATATGTCTTTTAAGACTATTATCAGAAGTTAGCCAATTAGTTACAGCAATCTACTACATCGATTAACTGATCAATACTTGTTTTGTGGTCACTAACTATACATATTAAAAGCCATAAACTAATCACGACTTGATACTTGAATAATTCTAGTCAAAGATTTTTCAGTTATTATGCAATTTTCATTTTTAATGTTCGATCAGCCAGCTAATTTTCTAATCTATCATGAATACAAAATAACCGTTATAACACAATCATTTTGTAGATAATAGCGCTTTAAGTATAATTATTATTGGCGTTTAACAATAATTGCTAACAATTGAAAGCCAAAACGTTATATGTCGTTATATAAACTGGTAATGAATAACGTTCTGTACAAACGTCATCTCAGTTGTGGTTTATCGGTAGCTATAGAATATGTCTTTTTATTTCTAATCATCGCTTTCTTGTTTTTGAAATTGCACACAGTCTTAGTAAGAATCAAATATGCACATTTTATCTCTCACGTATTCATTTGTTTAGAAACAATACAAATACTATAGTATTATGTAGAGGAACTTGTTTATTAAATTGTCTTTTGAAACAAATGCTAAACCTCTTGACTTTTTCATCGAAGAACAATTTAAATGCATTATTGTTCTTTATTTGTTCATTATACTGAATTGTAAATGACACATTTGTGATCGCATTATCGACGATTTTAAAGTCAATTCAAGCGATTTATCGTATTATAATTGTATGAACGCGGAAAATATCGCAATTAGGATATTTTATTCACAGTAAATTCATTGCATAAAAGTATAATGTTTAGGCCGGTAGTTGGGTAGATGATCTAGGTACTCTCCATGTAGTTCATTAATACCTAAACTTAAAAAAACGGATGCCATACTGTACATGAATTCTATCTTATATAGCCTATATTATTATGAACAAAAGAAGAAATAAAAAATATTAAAAAATTACATTAATGCGGCTCATTGCTGGTAAAAGTTGTAACGAATAACTATATAATATAGTAAGCTGTTATTTCAGTAACCAAAAAGAAAATATTTTAAATACAAAAATGTCCAAAATCATTTAGTAAACAATGAGAATTAGATTTGAATTTATATTTGGATCGTTACCTACATATCTTAAAGGCCGTAATATTTGCTATAAATCAATTAGTTTATGCACATGCGCGGCCTTAAGTTTAGTAAAGTATTCTATTGTTTTAGTTTTAATAAAACTATTGGTTGTATTTCTATGATCTATAATAATAATTAATGTATATTACTGAATGGCGGTGTATGAATATGATATTTGCTTTATGGTTGGGAAGTTCTCAATATTATGTTTTTGAATATGTTATTAACAAAAATATTGAATATACACATTATACTGTGGTTGCCATATATTGCATTGAATTAATAGATTTGTTTAGAAAGCATTCACATCTATATACTTTGTGATTTAAGGCTTCGCTTGTTTGTTTTGAAGCGAAGCTTTTTCCGCACGTTGTACGTTCAGCTGCTGGGGACTACAATGATAAAAAACGTCATGCATCATCGTTGTTCACGTTTGCTTAGTGAGTGCGCTGATTCAATTAAATACATAGACGCTTCGCTTCTGTCTTTTAAAGATGAAGTTCATAGGTTAGGTATGTAAAAATGGCAACCGGTATGCAATGTACTTCCGATGCATGTTTTTTTTTTTTTTTTTTTTAACAAAACACGTTCATAAGCATTTGAAGAATTAATGCATTGTAAAAATATGTTTTCGCGATGATTAGTAACTAAGTAATATTATTTTAATTCTGTAATGGAACTTTGTAAATTAGCAGAAATAATAGCAAATTATGCATATAATAATTGTATTAAAAACTGCAAATAAATACCCTTATATTTTCGCACAAAACCAACTATATCTTCGTATAGTTATCTGTCGAAGCTGTATTTTGAAATTCCGCGGTGGTATAGTTAAATCCAAAGATTAATTAAAATAATTCAATAGTATTTTTATGACTTTGTTTGTAAGTTTTTACGTAATTTGAAAAGTTCTCTTCCACATTCATTTTCATAATGCATTTTTCTTTTCGCTGAATACTCAAACATTGTGATATGATTTTTGAGACGATGAAAAAATGATAGTTATAATAATTATAAACTTACCCCATTATAATATTAAGCTACTAAAATAATTTTATATTTACATTAATAATAATTTGGCAACTCGTATGTAAAACATCGTTTATATTCTTAAAGCTAAAAGTTGATAAGCAAACGACTGTAAAATGTTAGTATCTTGCAAACGGAGTAAATACCATTCTATCTGTTGAACTATGGAGAGACCTGAAATAAAAAAAAAATATATATATTTATTATAATAATTAATGAATAAACACGAACAATAATATAAAAATATAATAAGAGAAAATACCAAGATTCCATTGAAGATTGTTAGTATTTTGCGATGTTAAATTATAGTTGTCGCATTAACAAGATATATCAATAATAGAAAAGCTTACAGCAAAATATCACAAATTTAGAATGATTTGTTTTAAAGAAGAAAATATTTAAAACATTGTGATGTTTTAGTTTGAGGATCACTGGTCGATAGCTTTAAAATAGGTACTAGTGCCATCACGTATTAAGTAGCATATTTAATATCAACAACCTTTGGGGGTTTAAAGCTTTGCTAAATATTATTTCAGTTCTCAGCTAATAAGTTGTTTGTATCTACAATATGTAAATGAGCTATGCAACTACAATGACACTTTGGTTGCATATGCAAAAGGCGCAATACTAGAATGACATTCGAATTCATTCAGTTTATTTATAGTGAAATATTAAAGCATTGAATGTTTTAAAAATAATAGAAATAAAATGCTTACACTGTTAATGATCGTGTAATGTCCAGTGGCGACCCCCCATTCATCGCCAAACGCACTGACTACATCTACAATCACACAACAAACACAAAAATGTCAGTTAAAATGCATTTGAAATTCATTAACTATTTTAAAAAAATTAAAGCGCCATTTAAGAAGTTATACTTTGACTTATGAGAACCATCTCAACTGTTTTTACGAATGAAGGTTCTAAAATTTTAAATTGATTTTTCTTTCAAAACTATTCGTTTGGAATAAAACAAAAATAGACTTAAAATCGAAATTTGAAAACGTTAACAAACCACCATGCCAAAAGAAATTATTATTTTTATCATGCAATTTATTAAGAATTTCATTTGAGAATTGCATTGAAAAATTTATGTACAAAAATTAATTTTAAGGGTCATAAGTTATTTATTCATTTCTGTTAATGAAATAAAATAAAATATCCAAAAATTTGTTAACTGAAGATATTTTGGAAATTTCACGTTATCAACGACAGCAAAAAAAATCAAAATAGAATATTAACTATCTTGCAAAGTTGATCTTTCAAGCAATCACGAAAATAATATTTTTTCCGTAATCTTAATATGGGAAAACGTAAACTAAAATCAGAATTCACAGGTATAAAATAATTTGCTAATTTTTGCATTTCAAAACTCCATTTTCTAGGCTAACTGTGTAGGTGCGATAAAATTAACTTGGAAGTAAAAAATAATATCGGAAAACCAGGAATGTTAATTTAAACCGTAATTAATAGGAATATGAAATTATGATTTAACTTAATGCACGTTTTCTGAATGGACAGGTACGTAACTTTGCGACTGTACCGGTTACCATTAAAAAAAGTATGCAAAAAGCAATGGTACCGCTGTTAGTTTGGTACCAGTCCTTCCAGAATACGGATAACACTGCAAAAAAAAATATCCACCCCGAAGATACCGCTTCTTCTTTAAAAGGCGGAAAGAAACAAAAAAAAAAATGACTACTTAAGAATAATCACGATAATTATGGATACCATTCTACAATTTGAATGAATTTCGTGCAAAATTAACCTAGATATAACTGGCAGTTGACCTTAAAAAATATAAAAGAAATTCTCTAACGAAAACGGATTGTATCAATCAATTGTATTTTTAATGAATTGGTGGTTCTGATAGCCCTGGAAGTTGATGGCCTTAAATAAATAAATAATAATTAAGAAACAAGTTATTAAGAATGTAAAATGAACTTAGATAATAAAATGATCAGTTTTATTAAAAAAAAAAACAAAGATCTGAACAAAGCTGACAATGATTAGAAAGTAATAAAGCTATTTTAATTAATTGATTGCACGAAGATGCACCGCACGACCTTGTCCTTTGCGGTGATTCCTATATATTACATGACGATCCCTGAGCATTAAGTATTTTAAGGTCACTATAAAGGTACATTTTGAAAAAAGGGATCGGTTTAGCCTTAAACCATTGAATAAAGATGTTATTATGACCAATTTTCAGTTTATTACAATTCGTAATTTGTTTATCACATAATAATACGTTCTGAAATTGCATACGTAAATAAAAGACAAAGAATTAAAGAACGATGCAATTATTAGCTTTTAAGATTAACAATATGTTAAATCAGTGTTTCCCAAACCTTTGCTATACCACTTTCGTCACTTTGATCTTGTCGATATGTCGCAAGGAAATATTAAAATTCGTTTTTTAAAATAAAAACCTAGGGATTTAATCAGATGTCGACAAATAATAAACCGTTTTTTGATTAGCTCCCTAGGTTTTTAATTAAAAAACGCAACGAAGCATTAAAATCTGAGAAATATTGGATGATTTGCTGAAACTCATCTGCCGTATCAATTATACGGGGCCCCCGGGCCACGAGGGCCCCCAACGGGCGTAAGCAAAAATTAATAAAAACTTCCCAATTTTTTTTTTATTTCAAAAATGACTAAAGTCGAAAAAAGCAATTTCTTTTTTTCCCGCGTAAAGCGTGCGTTCTAAAAGTTGGCAACACCCTACATCGGTTATCGCGGTCTGCGGGATTTCCCCGTTTAAGTCATTTACTTCCACGGGGGAAGGGCCCCCAAACAAATTTTTATACGGGGCCCCGTCAAGGCACGCTACGCTTCTGGTTTTACCTTTTGATATCACTTGTCGCTTAAATAGCACATCAAATTTAATAAACTATTGCGAATCAATGAATCGTTTTATCCAAATCGCTTTGCCCATTTTGGAAAGATGTTGGTACAAACAGACAGACAGAAAAAAATTCTAGGGACACGTTTTCTAGTCTGCCCAAAAACACGCAGGAAAAAAATACGGACAGAGATTTCCCGTTATTGTTATTTGTTTTGTATATCAGTAATGACTTATACGAGTCGAAAATTGAAGGAATGAAATTGTTACTACAATTTATTTGTTAATAAGGCAAAAAATAAAGTCTCACGCGTTCGTCAGACGTTCCTGACCGACTTACGGTTTGATGCGTGAGATATAAAAGAATAAGTCATTTATTGTAATGATAAGGTACTGCAAGTGGGTAATGATAAAGACGGATACATACAATTTTAATTTTTAAAGGTACTTTCAATATACTATAGGTATAAAAACGCCTAATAGATTACCATTTCGTAAAAAAGCTGAAATGATCGAATGTTTCAAATTAAAGTTCCTCAATTGTTTAAGCATACTACGACATTGCAGTGTTTTGTTTAGCATAACATTTTCCGGAAACCTACTAGATTTAAAAAATTGTTTTTTTTTTCAAAAAAGAAGCAGTATCTCAGGGAATTTTGAGTGCGCATTCAATTTGGCGACGTTTGAAAAGATTTTTTTCCAAAAAAGGGAAAAACATCCAACGCAGCTTACGGATTTTGTGAAAAAACGGAAAAAATACTATTTTGTACTAGAATATAAGTCCCGGTGAGTATTTTATAAACAAATGATATATGTAGGTATTGTAATTTCTGATTTTAGTTCAAAATATTCCTATATCTAGATTACAAACAACATCTTTAACATGTCTGGATTACATCTATAATAGCCAAACGGAGGTTTCAAAATCTTTTCAGGAATTTTACCTACAATGGAAAAAGACGGCAGCGCTGGTCACATTATTTCACGCTACTCCCTTTTCACAAAGGGAGTATCTCCAATGAAACGATTTTTTTTTCTCAAAAAGAATGAGAGCAGCAGTGCAGTCTCTTTCTATTGTAGTGAAAATAAGATGATCCACGCATTCACAAAGAATCAAGCGTTGAAATCCGTATTCAGTTAAATCTTCCATTGATTGACAAAAATCATTCATAACATTGATTTTTCTAGAAATGCTTGTTCACTAAAGAACGTGTTTGATGAATGAATAAGATTTTCTATTTATGTTGTAATTTTATAAACATGTATTAAAAATCTGAATATTTGATTAAATGCAAGTTGAATTTTTGTACATAGATTTGTTCGTCAATTGACATTCCATTTAATAATAAAGTATAAAATTTCATAGATAAATGTTGTAATTTCATTCATGATTAGATTTTTTATTTTATTTCTGAGCAACATCGATTTAAAATTCTACAATGCTTCTCTTAAATAATAAAGTAGTGTTTAAATTAATTATTTACAGTTACGAACTGTTGTGAATGTTTTAAAATCAAATTCTTTACGTTGTTTTATTAAATTTAAAATGTATAAAATTAATATAACGGTTGAATGTATTATAAGAAACTCGATAACTCGATTTTCAACTAACAAATATTTCGACTGATAGAGTTTTCGACTTATCGCAAATGTTATTATTTCAAGCTTAAGAGTTCACCAGACAATATAAACATTGACCTACAGACGTTGTAAAGTGTATGCGTCGCTTTCTTCAACAAATAGAGTTTGCTAAACTGGAGCTTCTAATTACAGAGCATAATACGTATTCCCAGAATCCCGTAGGGAAATCATATTTTGTACTCTACAGAGTTTAAATAATTCTAGTTATAGTGTTTTTTTTGCGTTTCAGCGGAAGGGATTGGCTAATTTCTTTGACTTATGCTGGGCAGGGTTGCAGAAAGCATTGCCAAAAAAACCGATTTGACAATGAGCTGAAATTGCGACCACACATATTTTTCCACAAGAAAAACATTGTAAAATGACTGATCAATTGAATCGGTAAAAAACTATAATTTATTATCACAATCAAGTCACTGAAAAAATGAGATTTTCTAACACGCTTTTTGCAACCCAGCATCAGGGAGGATTTCGACTCAACAAGATTCGAGTTATAATTTAAGTTATGGGATATTTCGACTGAAAATAATCGAAGTATTCGATTATTAAAATTTCTCGAGAGGTTATACAAAATCATTCGAATGATTTTTATATCTATACGAGTTACGATTTATAAAATCTAGAGTAATAAATTATTATAGTACATTCTTTCCTTACTCTTTGAAACATTGCATGTAAGTGTTTCTCTCATATTCTCGTCATTTGGTATGCTCAATAGATTTTACAGTATTGAATATGATTACTTTATCTGCCTCTATTCTATGAAGGACTGCATGCAGGTGAGTCGAGTCTCATAATCGAAAACGAGAGCAAAATTTATTCGAGAGTTAAAACATTCATTCATTCACGCATAGTACCAACCACACCTATTGTTATGATAAATCATGCAAAGGAATCATTTCGAATGAATCATTCGATCATAAAAACCATTCGAATAGCAACCTTTCGATTATTAAAATCATTCGATTATTCCCAAGTCACGTCACGTTTCTACTGCATTTTGTTGAGACGCAAAAAGTCACAACAAATAAGAACATTTTTGAAGTAAAACTTCTTTAGAGACGATATCTGTTTGAAATTTTCTGTGACGTTTAAAAAGAAATAATGCCTTAAAGCTGTCGGAACGCTCTGAATTTAAGCCACACTACGAGGCTAAAAAAGCTGTTGCAAGGGTGCCGCTGTCAGTTGATTACTCTAATTTTTGGAAATATTTTGAAGATTTAAAGAACTTTTCTGAAAAAGGAAGAGTCACTTTAGGTTTGTGATGGAACAATTTTGTGACGTAAGTACGTAGTGTGACATTGAAAACGTGTGTTCCTTATAGTAAATCGCACATAAATAACAAAAGTAGTCTATTAGAGACCTAGATTTGTCCTTTATCTTCCTTATAGAGAAAGAATTTTTGCAAAATGTTGACGAATAAGTCTACAATCAGCCGAAGCCCTATTTTTGGCTTAAATTCAGAGCGTTCCGACAGCCTTAAGGTAGGTAGTTATCGTGGTACAATATTGTCAAAAAGTTATAGATTATACGCGCCACAAAAGTATACTATCTTGTAGCTAAGTGATCCATAATTTGTACGCAAGGCTGTACCCGTGGAAACGTAACCCATACAGTATTCATATGCATGTATACTTTTCTATAAATTGTTGAACTTTAAACCGTTATTTATAAATAATTAGACGGTAAAATTTTTTTTCTTATTTTTTTTAAACTCATAACAAATGCATTGAAAGACTTTCAGTTTTTGGAAAGTTTCTGACAATTAGTTCTTTTTTTATAAATAAGAAACTGGTTCAGAACTACAGAGATCGTATACAATGAATGTTAATTATCCAATTTTTAATTGAATGTATCTCGGATTATATACGGTCGATCGACTTCAAATTTTCAGGGTAATTGTATTATCATGTCCTTAATAAGTATACAAAAATTTAGAATTTTCTGACGGTGTGCCTTAACCACGACAACTACCTTAAAGGGGAAATACAGAGAAAAATTGGCAACGCAAAATTATATATAAATAACATCTAAGACTAAAAAATGTTATTTATATATAATTATTTATAATTAAAAAAGTTTTATTTCCACCACATTTTTTTCAACTCGCATTTATGTAATGTTATATCAGTTTCAGTTATGAATCGGCCTTTAAAATTAAGTTATAACTGTAAACTCACCTGTGTTGTTTGAGATTATCCTGACGTTTGAACGTCTTCCCGCATACTTCGCAAGTAAACGTGATGTCGGGACTCTTGTGCGTGCGTTCGTGTATCATTAAATTATACGGCTTCGTGAATCTCCTCTGGCAATACTTGCAAATAAATTCACACTTTGCTCGCATCTTGCGTCTAAATTCGCGCCCTCTGTCTTCGTTCTCAATTTGCATTATTGCAAACATTTCGAAATCGTGTTTGTTTTACTTTGTTCAAACAAAAGAGACGAAATGACTGATACAGTGTCAATACGATAAATTATTATATTAAAGTAATTAAGATATTATGATGAATTGTTTTTTTTTATCTATGCCGACAAATATTTTATCTTATATTTACAATTTACCTGAACGCTCCTTTTTTTAAATTACTTTGTTTTAAGCAGTTGTTTGTTTTTTAATAAAGTTTTTTTTTATTCAACGTGTTTTGTAATCATTATGTTATGTACATGTGGGTGAATGCAATTTGATTTAACAGCAAGTAGGTGGAAATTGTGATTTATCGTTTACGACGTACAATCACTTATATCAAGTAATCTAATACTTTAGATACCTAATATTTGAATAAATTATTACACACTAATGACTTTTTTTTTAAATAAATCGAAATGGTACACACTTCAGCACAGACACAAAATTTTTACACTTTTGAATTTTAAATCACTTGATATTATTTTGAGTATTCTAACTGATGATTCATAAAATTATGTTTAGTCAATCGTTGTGATCAGCTTTTAACGATTTAATTTTTAGTTGACAATAAAAAAATCTGTTTAACAGCAAACCATTTGTTTTATAAAATCACTTTGAGAAATCCTTCAAAAGTGACTCAATGATTAAGCGACGTTTAGAAGAATCTGTTCTCCAGCTGCACACGATTTATCAAATAAAATCCTCAAATTTTACGACAGTCTTCGGTGACTCCAAGCGACGGTTACAACAATTACCAGCACACGATTCGGTTTACAAAATCGTTCAATGACAATGTAAGTAGTAGTCGAGCAACGATCAGAAACAATAACTGGTGACAAGACGTCCTTTAAGAAATGCGATGATCGCTGGTGATTAACGCTGATGATGCTTCTTGTTGGAAGATCTATAAAACAGTGAAAGGTGAATCATAATATTCATATAAACATATTACGGAGGTATTGAACAGATATGTATGTGTTTGTTGAACGTATATGTATTTCTGTACAACAATATAACGTTACGACACGAGTAAGTAACCAGAGTGTAGGAAGGGACTACCAATTTACTGCTGTTATAATATGATGATATATTTGCTCGCGGCTTCGATCACGTGAATGTCGTTTTTTTTCCGCAGAATTGGTCAATTTAACGGAAATCTTATGTTACTAACAAAATTTCTCAAACGCAGTCCCCGTAAACCGTAAAAAATCAAAATTACAGTCCTATAGAAAGTTCGTTACTTATATAGGATATTTTTTATAATGCCTAAAATTGTGATTGTTGGACACTCGTAATTTGGAAACTATTCCACTTAGACATATGAAATTTGGAATACTGCTTCTTTATGGTAATCTTAACTCCCCTGAGAAAATTCAGTTCTGTAACGTTACTAGCCTCGGAGATAGGGGAGGAGTTGAAAAGGGCTTAAAATGATTCGTGTAAATATAGTGCACAGTGCTTTGCGAGAACTTGGCCGACGCTGTGATAAACTTTATTTCAATCTATCTTAATTGTATACTATATCCCTTTTGGATAAACTCGTGTAGCTCATGTAGTCTTAATATTTATTCCAACCTAATTGTAAAAGCATTAAGTATTTGAATTATTGCATCCCTTTTCACATTGACCCTTTTATCTGCAGAATCGAGTTTTAATGTATCCCTAAATATAGGTACTATCAGTTGCAAATCTGTTAACAACAGGGAGTGTTGCACCCTTATTTGTGTCATTCGAAAAGGGTGTGCTTTTTAGCGCACAGGCTACGACAAATGGACTTATAACATGAAAACGAGTTTATTTAAAATTAATCACTAAGTTTTATTTGTAGTTTCACTCGCGTTAACGTCGTAGTATGAATAAAAGGTTTTTGATGAGGCAAAGATATTTCGATAAATCTTGTACAACGGAAGAACGAAATCGAACTACGGCGTTCGGGAAAAACGATATATAATTTCTCCATTCAAATATCAGGTATTATTTCGAGAAACAATAGTGATAAAATAAAACGCACATAAAACTATTGTTTATACAAGTAATAATTATTATAATGTAATATTCAAAATCAAACGTGATTTCGCTGAGAATATATAGCGTAGACGTTCTTGTACTAAACGATCAATGGAGTGCGTATTTATGACAACAAGTATACTACCTCGTATGTTCTACGAAGATTATATCTATCGTGATAAGTTTAGACTTTATAGTTTATAGAAAATTCTAAAACAGCTAGAATAGAATATGTAATTTATGTTCATCTTGTGAATGACTAAATTGATTTCAAGATAAAGATTCACTTCTCCGTTTTTTTGATAGCTTAATTTTAATTCTGAGTGACCAGTCTCACATTCGGAAGGTACTGTTTTCGAATTCCGGTAGAGGCAGACGTGGCAGAGAGTTTCAGAATTTCTCCTCAGGTTCTCATCCAGAAACAGTAATTCTTGTACCGGTTATTTATAGTTGAGGTTTCCCTCAACAATTCCAGAGAAAATCGCGACGATTCCTTAGCCAAAACCATGGATGATTACCTGCCAAATTCTTGTACTAAGTTGTCTAAAGCTACACTGATTTCTTATAAATGCTAAGTTGAAGTTGAAAAAATGTAAAAAATATAAAGGGAAAGTTGTAAATGGAAATAATATGGAATACTTTAGTATTACAAGAAGGCTTCAAAAAGTCGAAATATGTAACGTTTGGAAATTGATAAACAAAATTGAAGATTTTAAAGTCAGGCAGTATTTGAGAACACCCAAATGTATAAACCTTCAGTGTTTTTGTCAGGTCTTAAATTGGAACCTAGAAGGGTTTAATAAACATCACAGGCATCGCGATGAAAGTGCAATTGGCCCTGATTTACAGACAAAGACAAAAAACATCGGGAGAGAACAGAAAAAAATATTCATATTGCATCTCCTTGGAATTAATCTTGCTGTCGCCTATGAATGTCATTTCTTCGGTGACCGTTTTTAGATCGGTATTTAATGCGAATCAAAAACTTTCTGTTCAATATTATTCAGTAGAGAGGTATTAGGTCGAGGACATTATAGCAATGCACTGAATAAGAGAAAACATTTTTGTTATAACAATAGAATTCTATGTTGTACAACAAAGATGCTAAACTTCAGGGAGTGGTGTAATTTAAAATGAACTCATATTACTAGGGGTCGAAATACTGTTGCCACACCGTTTTTCTTCGTACTGCTAGAACTGTGTCAAAAAAAGCACAGTCAAGTGTTTACATGGCGCTTAATAACTCATATCATTAGTCTTTTTATATAGTTCAAGTCGTTGAAGTACAGAGAAAAAGAGTTTCAAGAAGATAGATACCAAGTCAGCGAGAATCTACAATACAGAGTTAAAACGGGGACATTTTTTCAATGAGATTAACGAATTTCAGGTCCGACGAAAATGGGAAGGGGCGAGGTAATTTCTATCGGGCTTTTTTAAGGGTCCAAATTTGTTGACTGTTTATTGTGTTTAAAGTTTAGTTTCCTATTTTTTTGTACATGTTCAGTTTCCATGCTTTGATTTGACCCAAAATGGCAGACTGACTATTGACAAGCATGTGATGTTGAATAAAAACTTATAAAATCCTCCTAAACCCTGATTATTTCCTCACGGCCGTGTATTTTTTATTTCAATGAATATTGTTTTGGACAGTCTCTTTCGATGATAGTCAATAATCAGACCTATAATCTCTGTACTTATGAGTTTTGTGAATGATAAATAATATGTAATATTAACTTATTAGCATAAATATATGTTTACGACATACAACTGTAAATTTCTTCGTATTGTGCAAAGACTTATAACCTGTCATAATTATTTCAAATATTGCCATGCGTTAAAAAATAGTGTCGGGAGGACGAGAACAAATTATAGGATGACGTGAACAGATTTAAAGTTAAACAAGGTCCGACTCAAAACTGATGTAGAAATTCAGAATATTATTAAACGAAGATTCGCGTAGTGCATCGGATTGCTCCAGAACTAATCCAGTGCAGTGTGAATGCCTTCATTCATTTGTGTGTGTTATAAAAGTACTACGACTTTGCCTCGGACATCGTGTATCGTGCAGTGCAGGAATTTCATCTTTCTGCCCTACTATTGTTTAGTCATTAATGAAAATGATACCTAACGCTTAAAACTACATTTTAAAATTGGTTATATTGACAGGATATTTAAATTGAATAAAGAATTTTCTGACTTTTTTATCAACAAAGGTATTAATTAATAACATATCGTCGTCGTTTACATTACGTAATACATTACTCAATATTGTTAAACTATTCAAACATTCTTGTGTCATCAAAGTTCGTGAATTTTGTATTAGATTATGGGGGCTCCTACTTTGCGCCACTGGGCCTGGGCTCAAGTAAATCCGCCACTGCTTGCAGATATAAAATAATTTTATTTCGACCTCATTATAATTGTATCTAATAGCATTTCATTCAAAGCAAATCGTGTCGATATCTAACATTAAATACCCATAACAGTAAAATATCTTCAACTACTTTATGCAACTGCCATGTGATTTATTACTTGAAGCTCTCATAGAGATTTAAATTTCCTAAAGTAATTAAATCTGCGACATGTACACGATTTTTGTCTTTTATTGTCATTGCATCATTTTATATATCAGATTGCAGATTATAGACGCTCAGCAACTGAGGTCTTTAACGTATATGTATCATTTTATAGATCAATTTAAATGCACTGAGTTTTGGAGTATTCATGAGTCAGGAGATTCAAACTAAACAAAACACAATCAAAAAGGTACTATTAATGAACATTTTCACACTTTTTTAGTCCATAAATTAAAACAATGTTTTATAAGCCGCTTGGCAGCGACAACAGTAGTGGAGCAAACAATTTTTTTTGGTCAAAAACTCACTAAACTCACAAAGTTTCATCGTAATTAGATGTGTGGTGTAGGAACGCATAGGAGACGAACAAAAAAACTTTCATGGAAGCGAATATTTTTTTCAGGTTAGGTACGGTTTTATAATTATTTAAGGTTATGTATAATACAATCATTTCAAGAGATATCTGACTATGTTGAAAACATTAAAAGCAATAGATCGATGCATTATTATTAAAATCAGTTTATCTTGATTCTCTCATCAAATCGTTTGGATAAAGAGAATGTGTCAATGTAATAAATGACAATAGTTTCATTACATTATAATAATGAGTCAGCAAAATAATCATTGCAGACGTTCACCATGTTGACGGTGAAGGGTTATGGGTTAAAACTGATATATTGCGTCAACAGTGATCGACATTAAAAGAAACGCCGCATCCACATTTACATAGTATATACTTTTGTATTTTCAACACGTATTTTCAATTACGTATTTTCAAGTGTTTAGCAAAACGGCTCCTAATTTAGAGGCTACCGAGATATCAGAAAAATTCCCGGTAAACCAATACATTTTTTCAGGGACCGCCAGATATTGGAAACTCTTGATGGATCGTCGAGCTAATTTTATTTTTTTACAAATAAGTATGTCACTAATATTTAGGGGAAAAAATTGATGGGTCTGTTTGCTATTTTTATAACTACATAGTGACTATATGGGTAATATATAGTTAAAAAATACAGAATATTACGATCGTATATACGCAAATAGGTCTGGTCCGTAGTGAAATGTAGACCTTTGGGTCGTCGTAGCACCTATATCAAATCTCAATAGCCAGGTATAATATTTTCAAATTCAAGTTTAACGACACAAACACTGGAAAATTCAATATCAAAATAGCAATATCCTATGGGTCATTACCCAAAACCGAATCATGAACTAACCCAAAAACGTAACAGATCAATAATTGATATATTTAAAACTGAATCCTAATTTAAAAAGTATTTTTACTCTGAATTTCCTAAATAAACAATTTAATTTCTCAAATTAAAGAATACAAATAACTCAAACAGAATCATTAGCAATAATTATGTTTACATTATTAATTAAGTAGTTAAAAAAACATCACAAAAAACATAACAAGACAACAAAAGAACTAAAACTGTTGTATTTTGCTTCGTCATTTGAATGGTCAAAAAAGACCGCCGTTATTCTCCTTTTTTTCTTAATACAATGGTAGATAATGGTGATTCGCGCGATCCTTCCTACTAAGCATTTATACGGGGTTAAAAACATCACCCTCAAAGGAGGGCGTAGATTTGATTAATGGGACCCCCTGCTTATGCTTTGAAATGATCGATGAAAATTGTCAAGTCGGTGGGGGGCTACCAACACACTGTCTTTTAAACATCGTTTATTTTTTGTTATTTCTTTTTTCAACATTTTTATGTAGTTTTGTCTCAAATGAATTAATAGATTGTATAAAAAATACAGAGAATAAACTGTAACAATTATTACAGTATTTTTTCTTTGTGAAGTCAAACTTTTTTGGCCCGCTAGGGTAAAATTGATTCAGGAGACCGAAAATGTAACGAACGTGTCGCAATGCACGTATACTATATACTATAAAAGTTAAGGTGACGGCGAGGTAGAACAGTTGCTTCGTAGCCTAAAGGTCGCAAGTACAATCCCGGCAGTCGGTACCAGTTTTTTTTTTGTAGTATGTAGTGTAAAATACGCAATCTCTTTTTTTTTTGTTAATTTCAAAGTTTCTTTTTTGGGAGATTAATTTATTTCAACTCAGTAACTATTCACTAATCTCAGATCGGTTGGGTACTGACTCAAAAACACACGTCACAAAAATAAAATCACTGCTATAAAGTCTTTATAAAAGGACGTCAAATTACGGCCTGATGTTTTTTTGAGGGCGAAACTAGCCTCGATTTTAATTTTTGTCATATGTGTTTTTTATTAAAGATTTGTCTTAACACATTCATGGAATGTATACCTAAGCTATTATTAACCGTTTTTTTTTCTATTTACAATTAATTATTCGATCTCTCAATGAATTTTTCATAAACAATTTGAATGTTTGAATATTTTCCACGGTATTCATAACAAATCACGAACACACCAGAAAGAAAAGTTATAATGACGTCACAATCCTGCTTTATTTAATCTATAAATAAACAAATGAATGTATCTAACGTTAGTTTTATTATTTAGGTACAAATATAATATATGATAATTAATCTCCGATTGTTTCAGTTCATAAAGAAATAATTTGATCGTCTCGCGAGTCCATTTATTAAGGCGGTGTCTGAAAAGAGGCCTGCTTACGAAGCATTTAGCACTTTCTATAGCTACAAGCGGCTGACTGATTCCCTTTTTATTTATACATATTAATAAACCGTGTGAATGGGAACATAACCTGTCAACGTGGAATATTTGCTGTTCTACGGTTGTGCACTGCATAATAGTAGATTATGTATCTTGTTCGTAAATGAAGGTATATTTTGATGAGTACGTTATGTTAAAACGAGAGACAAAATATCATTACGAACAAGATACATACAATCTGACCTCTTATAAAAATAGCTGATTTTCACATAATTTTCAAAATTTTCGAAAGTTCAATTTTCAACAAGATCACTTCTGATTATAGGCTGCGTTCAATTCTGTTGCGGTTATAGATTGTGATTTGTGATTTACTTGTGGAAATGGTAGCACGGCTTCGATGATATTATTTTACTATTAAAAAATTAAATGTGTCATTTCACGACCCCTACATACAAGCATGAAAAACAGCTATTTTATATAGAGGAGGGGTGCAATAATATATTTTGACCTTCCAAATCCCCTCGTCCCTAACTCGGTACCTAAATACCAAACTGGTCTAAATCACTACATTAATTGAACTAAAAATCAATATAAAATGGTACTAAAAATTATTTAGCACTTACAGTTGTGTAAAATTTATTCACCTAAAATATTTTTATAGCAGAAAAAATCGATTTGAAACTAATCTTATTAATTAAATTATTAGATGGAACAATTACTTCAGCTATTTAGAGGACGCACCGGGCTGGGTAGAGTAGTGGTACAGCACTAGACTCGCATTCGGGAGGTCCGGGTTCGATTCCCGGCGGGGGCAGATGTGGCTGGGACTTTTTCCTACTGCCTCTCGCCGAGAAACGGTAATTCCTGTACCGGCCATCTTGATTGAGGCTTTCCATGGTTTCCCCCAATTAATTCCAGATAAATATCGAGATGGTTCCTTATTTGAGGCCATGGCCGATTACCTATCAAACTCCTAGTTCAAAAATTACCTACCTTATCCTAATTTCCTATAATTCCTTCATTCGCCCATTGCTATTACATGAGTTGAAGTTGTAAATAATGTAGAAAATAACGGGAAGTGGTACATGAAAAAATGGTAATGGTGCGAATCGCGTCTGTTATGACATAAAGTCGAGAAACGGACGTTAAACGCATTATTATTATTATATTATTATTATTATTAATTAAATTATTAGATGGAACAATTACTTCAGCTATTTAGAGGACGCAAAATCAAAAATTCCATAACATGAATGGGCTATGTTATATAATAATTCATTCTGCAGCTGCAGTGGTGAAATGTTACAGTTAAACTGAATCGCATAACTTACCACCTGTTAGACCAAAAAAGAAATTCGTTTTATTTTGTATTCGAATGGTATAAGAATGTTGGTCAGACAATGGAAACTATATATTCAAAAATCAGACAACCGGATCGAACCAACAAAAATAACATATTAACACTTTGCATTCGTCTCATTATTACAATAACAATTTTAGAGTTAATCGTTTTAACAGCTCACGTTTTTTTTCTCATATTGTGTGAATTGCTAACTAGAAGATTCTGCAAAAAGCTGTGGTATATAAAAAAGTTCGTCCAGGAAAACTTCCACCACTTTATATATTTTGTACATGATAGAACAGATTATTAAGTACATACATATATTTATTTCATAAATGCGCATTACTTATTGATATTTCTTACACATTTAAAAACAAAAATGCGTTGTAAAATAACAAAAAATAACATATAGCCCATGGGGTATCGAACTCGCGACTTTCTCGGTATTAGCAGGACGCTCTAACCAACTGAGTTGAATCTTCCAACGGCAAAAGAGTAATTTGGATTTCTTAATGAAAGGCTGTTGAAGCCCCCATGAAGGAAATCAATTTACTGAACATTTACTAACAGTACCGTCACAAGGGCGTCGCCAGCTTTTGAGCCAGAGGGGGGCAGAAGGATGAGAAAAAAACAAAAATTTCAGATTTTTGAGGGTTAAAATATTAAATATTAACACATTTATTGAATCCTTAAATTTGATTTTAGTTTCAGAGTGATTCTGCTGAACGCTACATTTTATTACTTACTTATTCTGTGACATTAGGCAGGAAAACTTATAACTTAAAAAAATCCCGAACCTCTAGGGAGGGGCAGCTGCCCCTACCTGCTCCCCCTTGGCGACGCCCCTGAGTATCGACAACATACATATGCTTTTTCAATTTTTTATTATATTTTTTCCGGAAAAATTTTGCATTAGGTTATGGGGGCCACTAGTTTACAGGGGCTCCTGAGCCTAGGTCCCAAGTGGCCTTGTGGTAAATTCGGAATTGAGTAAGAGTGAGTCGTATATTATACATAACGATTTGCGCAAAGCGGATAACGCTACGAGTAAAGCAGATGGAGTCGCATAAGAAGTATTCACTTCAAGTTTTAGATGACGCTGTACCTACTATAACGTATATGTGGACTACGAAGCCATATTATGTGAGAGCAAGTATATAAATATATATACAGGGTGTCCGAGAATTATCTTTACAACTTTGAAATTTAATAACTTTTGAAATAAAAAGGATATTCACATTCTGTTTTCTGCAGTTATTAGTGCAACTCATAAAGTTTTGTTCTGTTTAGGTTAGCACCTCCACATGTGCACTACGTGTGGCCCGAAGCCAGAAGCGTAGCGTGCCTTGGCGGGGCCCCGTATAAAAATGTGTTTGGGGGCCCTTCCCCCGTTGAAGTAAATGACTTAGACGCGGAAATCCCGCAGCCCGCGATAACCGATGTAGGGTGTTGCCAACTTTTGAACGCACGCTTTACGCGGGAAAAAAAGAAATTGCTTTTTTTGATTTTTGTCATTTCTGAAGTAAAAAAAAAATTGGGATGTTTTTATAAATTTTTGCTTACGCACGTTGGGGGCCCCCGTGGCCCGGGGGCCCTGTATAATTGATACGGCAGATACGGCGGTAGCTACGCCCCTGCCCGAAGCACATCCAGTCGGTAATCGATTTCTTGCCAGGTACGCTGTAACATAACGTCTGTGACAGTGGCAAAAGCCTCTCTAATGCGGGTTTATAAGTCAGCAATGTCAGTAACCTTTCTCCGATAAACAATATCCTTCAAATAACCCCAGAGAAAAAAACTTTATGAGATGCATTAATAACTGCAGAACACAGAATGTGAATATCTTTTTTATTTCAAAAGTTATTAAATTTCAAAGTTGTGAAGATAATTCTCGGACACCCTGTATATTTATACACAATTAGAGATACACTGTGGGAACCCCGATTTCATGGAATGCGGCGCGAGGAAGGAACCCTTCAGGCTAGTTATAAATAAAGTAAACCACAAATTATAACTGAAGGAGCGCGTATGCCATGCCATAGGTAGGTATACAATGTAAGCTGTATATATACAGTACGGATTATAGTATGTATATATATTTTAAAAGGTGAAATTAAACAACTTTTTATAATTTTAAGTGAATAATTAAGTATTATTTTCACCACTAAGTTTTAGTTGGCGAATTCCATGTCTTTTTTTGAATTTGTCTAACCACCCTCTACTAGCAACAAATTCTCCGATGCCAAGTCTTTCATAGAAAAATTTGACTTTTTCCTATGTCACCTGACAAGGGGACAGCTTTTCTTCGCTGCTCTAAAAATCACATAAATAAGGTATTTTCAAGCTAGGGGTTCGTTCGGATTATCCGGGGTTGGAATAATCGAGGCCCTACTGTATGTGCAGCAATATAATATCATTTGAGGTATCTATGATATTCCTGTACCTATTTATAACGGTTAGAATATGCCTCAGATGCGGAAAGTATTGAGTTAGATTCTCTTTTTTTGTCTAGCATAGATCACATATCTATGCTAGCAGCCCGGTCCGGCTTCGCCCGAATTTGTAGATTGTCTATTAAAGATAGACACAATAGGCTAACGGTATATAGTCGTATTTACCCGGTGTTGCTCGGGATTAACAGGCCCCTGACATAATGCAATATAGTCTAAAACAAACCCACATATTTTATCTCTAATTCTGGAAATCAAAAAAAAATGCGGCTTAAGGTACATGTGTATACTGTACGTTGTGTGAAGTTAGAAGTCCAATTATTTGCAAATGGACGCTTCGTGGCTTACATGTTTTGGTAACATATAGTACAGACGCGGGAGAAGAGGGAATACCGGTCTACTTTGACAACACGTTATGATTTTATGTAAATATTTGTATAGAACCATATGCCAAAAAATTAATTAAATTGACTTTGCGATAAAATAGTGAAATAAAACATTGTCTACGCACTTCTAGTACAGTTTTCTAAATTCAATTGCAAACAATACGGTTAATGATACAGAACTCTCGGCGTACGAGTCAAATTACGATGTTTTCTCCATCCATCCAGACTCTCGAATATAATATCAACAGAGATAAGAAATATTGCAGCTTAAAAACAAGATAGTTTGCATTGCATTACATTTATCTAACACCTATCAAACTTTATCTATATAGAAATAATTTCGTTCCCAAATCTTCCGCGTCGTTAGCTTCTTATTTATTTATTAGTGTATTTGCCATATGGCAACATACACTATTGGCGTCGGTCGGATGGCGGGACCTAGGGGTCGGACCAAAATTTCTCGACGTTTCATAACCTCCTAAACACTTTGGCACCATTTTTAAAAATGTTTATATATATATGTATATATATATATATATATACGTATATATATATGTGTGCGGGCAATAACTTTCGAAAGAGTTAATTGATTTCAACGAAATTTGGCTCACGTGTTGAAATCCATCGCCGCAAGAAGCCTATTTAAAATGGGCGTAATCGGGTCATTTTAAGGGTAGTTTTTAGGGGTTGAAAAATGTTTTTGCGCCCCAAAATATCGAAAAAATTCTCAGAATCGTTTCAAAATTGGCATTTAACCCTTTAGTAGTAATTAAAAAGTGTCCCTAAAATTTCAATAAAATCGGCCCGACAGGACCGGACTTACAAATTTTATGAAAACACTAGTTTGCAGATAATGAATTATTTACTGAAAGTTGTATATAATTTGGTATAGAGGTTCGATTGATAATAATATTGCAATTAAGAAAAAATATGTTATTTTAAGGGGTGTATTAAGGAGTCAAATTTTTTATTTTGCCCAAAAACCAAGTTAAGTTCGCATAATAAAGCCACACTGCCTGTATTAGCAAATACACTATATATTGTCGGCAGGGTTTTGGCACTGCGACCCGGGTTTTTTTTATTTATTGTAGATTATAGATACTGGACAGCTAAGGTCATTAGCTTACATTAATTTAAATTAAATTACACGACACATCTGTATGCACGGAGATATGATTCGAACCCACGACATTTTGATCCAAAGGACTGCACGCCAAACGCGTTAGATCAAACTGTCCTCTACTACTCGCTGGCTCCTATGTTACGCACTGTCATACTGAAATAAATATATATTTCTATGTGTTTCAATAGGCTCGTCCCCCACTTCTGACCGCATTATACAAACAACTGACATACGCCGTGCATCAAAGCAATCTTGATCCAACACATCCAACGCACCAATAGTATCGCGTAAAACCGGTAGTCACTAATTGAAAGGGAAACTTACGACTGGTCTTTTTTATCCATATAAATATTGTATACGACCAATCAGATTCTTCCACGAACGCGGATCAAGATTGCGTGGCCGTCGTTCAGAACGACGACGCAAAGATACTGTAGCTCGACAGTTGGCTTGCTTCAAAACAGTCCCAAAGATGGAACGGATACATTAATTTATTTTTTATAGATTATAGACTTTTAAAAACTCAGGATGTTAGCGTTTAATTCCATTAAATTAAATTAAGGTAGTTGTCGTGGCGCAATATTGTCAAAAAGTTATAGATTATACGCGCCACAAAAGTATACTAGCTTGTAGCTAAGTGATCCATAATTTGTACGCAAGACTGTACCCGTGGAAACGTAACCCATACAGTATTCATATGCATGTATACTTTTCTATAAATTGTTGAATTTTAAACCGTTATTTATAAATAGTTAGACGGTTAAAAACATTTCTTATTTTTTTAAACCCATAACAAATGCATTGAAAGACTGTCAGTTTTTGGATAGTTTCTGACAGTTCTTTTTTTATAAATAAGAAACTGGTTCAGAACTACAGAGATCGTATACAATCAATGTTAATTATCCAATTTTTAATTGAATTTATCTCGGATTATATACGGTCGATCGACTTCAAATTTTCAGGGTAATTGTATTATCATGTCCTTAATAAGTATACAAAAATTAGGAATTTTCTGACGGTGTGCCTTATCCACGACAACTACCTTAAGGATGTTAGGAAGATACAACCGTATAAAATAGGGAAACACGTCGAATGTATCCAAAACTTTTACCCTGGTACAGTTTGTTACGCATCGACACATAGATACATATTATAATACACACGATTGCACTGACATAGATGTCGCGAAACCGTCGCATACCAAGTGTAGTTATAGTTGCAATAAAATCTATATCAAATTCATTGATGAACTGTCAAAAATGGGCGGAAGTTATGTTATATGTGTGTGTGTGATGTTGCAATATTTTCAGAATATCTAGATAACTCTGAAATCAATGACACAGTCATCGTAATTAAAGTAATATAAAAACCTATACGTCTTGAGACATTAATATTATTATATTCCTTAATGCTTAAACTCTTTACTAAACGACGCCTCACAAAAGATGAGCAAAATAATTGATAATCGATCCCACGACATTTTGATCCAAAAACATGCACTTTCATTCGGGTCAAACATTTTGAAAATACGTTCTCTCACTGTAGTTAAAATACATATACCGTCTTGACGTCAGTACGGTTAAAATATGCATAGTACTGTAACGGTACTGGCTAAAATACCATGATGACGTCATCATGGTTAAATGCTTACTATATTGCAGGCGAAATTCCCATTATACTATTTTAGATATTCTATAAATATAGATGTATCGATTCGATTTAGTTGTTTGTGGTAATTTTACACGAGAGTTTGTCAACATAAAAATCAGAACTTTAATGATAACGATACGAAAATAACAGAATTATACTAAAATTAATTAAAACCGGATCGTATTAATAAAATGTCAAGATCGTTATAATTTTTAAAACCACAAGTTCAAAAGATCACAATATTTTGTAAGTAACGATCTTTCAAGTCAAGAAGCTTAAAAATATAACGAGAATGCTTGTATATCTTCGTTTTAATTATAAATCAGGTATGGCTTTGGAAAGAAACAAATGTTTACAAATTTCCATGCTCTCAAAAGAATAGTTCCGGTTAGTTTATAGTTATATAGCTAATGACAGATTATATATTTTTTTTCTTAGGCACAGACATATTGCATTATAAAACGTAGGTAGGTAATAGTTATTATTTGATATCTGTTTTCAGATAGAACATCTATATATATACACAATTTTTCCTTCCAGGTCCGTAATTAGTAATATATTTCTTGTGATATATTAACGCTTAATTACGAAGCATACTAATATGTTGATAAAAGCGGTGCATGGACATTGGAGACTTCAATGCTACATAAAGACAATCGCCCAGTTTACGCAGATATATTTATATGTTTTCAATATTTTCAAAAGTGGTGTCGGAGCCAGAAGCGTAGCGTGCCTTGGCGGGGCCCCGTATAAAAATTTCTTTGGGGGCCCTTCCCCCGTTGAAGTAAATGACAAACGGGGAAATCCCGCAGCCCGCGATAACCGATGTAGGGTGTTGCCAATTTTTGAATGCACGCTTTACGCGGGAAAAAAAGAAATTGCTTTTTTTGACTTTTGTCATTTCTGAAATAAAAAAAATGGGAAGTTTTTATTAATTTTTGTTTACGCACGTTGGGGGCCCCCATGGCCCGGGGGCCCCGTATAATTGATACGGCATATACAGCGGTAGCTACGCCCCTGGTCGGAGCTCAATTTTTGTAAAGTTTTATAAAGAAAAAACGTTTTTACTTGTCCATTTCTCATGTCCGAAAGAAATTTTTGAAAATAAAATCATATAGGCTGTATACTTATGCAGCGACGTTTTTTGACATAGGTAATTAAAAACAAAAAATAAAAATCCTGTGTAATACAAAATAAGGTTCAAAACTTCATTATAAGTTTGTCCAAAAAAAAAATGTAAATATTTTTGGAATTTCTTTCAAAGCCACATCTGTAATGGAGTCTAAAATTTACATATATGGTGTAATATTTACATCGCTACAGGAGGTACTTTTATGATATTACAGTAGAGCTAAAACATCAACTATACATATACACAATATACAGATTGTATCAAACAAAATCTACCATTTGTATTTTAGAGAAAAGCCTTGTATCTTACAAAATTAATGGATACAATCTTAAGTTATTTTTAGCAGCGCACTCAAATTTTAAAAATCTTTTTTAAATGAAAGTGAAAATTTTAATGTTTCGATAGTATGAAGTTAGCCATAAGAGACCTAGAGTGAAATGACAACGAAATCAATGCATCTTTCTGCCAACTGGAAACTATATATAAATAATGTACTAGACGACTATAACCTTTGGTTATATCCAATAGTCGTTTTAAGTGTCCTACAGTGTAATTTATAATATTGTATTTTTGATTACTCAAAGAACTAATTATAAAAATACAATTTTGAAAGTGTTTTGAGATATTTGATGTTAATCATCAGTTAGTTTAGTGTTTTGCTGAAGATGGGAGCTTAGCTCTCGAAATGTACATCCACTGAATAAATCTGTTGTGGTATGAAGTAACTATTCTTTTATTTTTTTTAATTTCTTGTAAGTATTATTCTTAAGCTTTTGAAGATTTTATTTCAATAAATGTATATATTAAAAATTAGTTTTTAATCCCGCCAAAGATAACTTCAAAAGGGGGTACAAAATACACGTCCTCACTTTTTTCCAACCAATCTATATGTGCAGTTATCCATTGGTATGGTTCTATAGTTACCTGCTGTACATACGTGTTTGAACATTATAACGCGAGCTACTGAGTTTATATGACTACTTTGTTTTATAGTATCATAACGTTCGTTCAAATAGCATTACCTTATATGCAAAATACAAATGAAAAACTGGACATAAAAAAGCTTTAACATATAAGGTAAGATTTATTTATATACTTATATAAAATATGGGTAATGATTTAGTAATGAGTTCAGAAGTAATGCGACTTCTTTCTGCTCAGTTCTTTCTTTGGAAATTATTATACACACAAATAGAAATTTTGGCTCTGAATGCTGTTTTGTTTTAAGATAATTGTAATGAGTATAGAAGTTACTTTCTTTGGGTTGGAAATGATGAAATATGTCGAATTTTTTGTAGTGCATTTTGATCTAAAGTCGAGCTCTTTTGTAGTCTAAATGTTATTTTGTTTGAGACAACTGAAACGAGTTCAGAAGGGATATGAATTATTTTTTGTTGAGGTACTAGTTTTTTCCTTTGGAATGAATGAATCAAGAAATGTGTTCGTTTTGGACCAAAACGTTGTTCTGTTTTATTTGAAACAGCTGAAATCAGTTTATAAATGATTACGTTATCTTTAATGAGTTCTTTTCTACGGAATGAATACAGAAATTTAAGTTTTAGCCCGAAATGTTATACTGTTATTATCTTTTGTTTGAAACAATTGAAGAGAGTTCAGAAGTTTCTGTTGAGTTCTTTCATTTGGAAAGATAAAGTTTGATAGTTATAACACGCGTGGTTTGTAACCGAAATGATTTTCTTTTGTTTGAAACTAGATACTTTTTTTCACTTTACAAATAACTCGACAAATCTCATTCGTCTTCGATTTTTTATTGTTTATGACTCATCGTTAACTTAAGCTTAATAAAGTCCCTAGTTAAGTTCTTGTTACAAAGGAAAGAGCGTCTGTAAATAGTAAAAAATCCCCAGATTAATAAAAGAACGATGGACATAGGCTAGGAGGATATTAATTATTATTCGTGGTAGATTCCTATTGGCTACTGAAATTACATGACGTAAACACGATGTTCTTTTCTTTATTAAACGTGCAGTTTTTTCGATCTTATTTTAGTTCTACATATGCAATATTTCTGTATAATTATATTTTATTTATGGGTATTCTTTATAAACAAATGAAATTACTCAAAAAAACAAATGATGCCAAGCAGACCTTGTTTTGTTTACTGAGTACAAGTTAATACGCATGCGCACATCATACATGTATGTATGACTGTTCCATACTCGAGTCAACATAAAAAGAAATAAATATACAACAAAAACTAGTTTTCGTTGAAAGAAAACCGAAAGTGTATTCATACGATACGTTATTAGCTTCGGTTTGGAATAACGCATTGTTGCCATTGCAGTTACTTCTTAAAATGCACGTCTTTTTGTCGTTTCATTTGTCATTAGCGAAAAGTGGCGACATAGAGTTGTTATAAACTATTTTAAGAATGCAAAGAGAAATACTGTATTTGTTTATAGTTTATACAATGTCCGCTATATTTTCGCTTTAGCATGACTCTCACTGATGACCTAAGGCAGAGAGGCGAGAAATTAGATTATAGACGCTCAGAAATACATCCAACAGTTCAGTATGACTTTTTTTCAATCGTGTGGTTCTATATTACGAGTATTTGATTGTATTTGCGCAGGATTCATGAAAAACAGTTCCGTAAATCTCCAATTTCTATATGAAAAACCTTATTCAATCTTGGTGGTAATGCTCTTAAAGTAAATTAGAAATATGTATCATTCTTTCCGTTTGATGTTGAGTCAGATTTTTATATAGAATAGAATAGTTGCTTTATTTGTGAATCACATTGTGAGTACAAAACGTCAATTTAAAAGCTATAGTTATAAAAATCCTCTACATTATAAAAGCAGTTTTGCTTGCAGAATATTTTAAGTTTTTGTTTATATATTTTAAAAGGTAGTTCCTGTATTGACTCTGGCAGCCTGTTATATATCTTTATTTGATCTAAATAAATGATTAAAAATCAAGTTATAATGACGTAAATAGAATAAGTTTAACACACATATATAGAAAAATTGTTGAGCAAGCTAAACTTCTCAGTATTTTTAACATAGATTTGTAAAGAAATACCTTTAAAATGTTAATTAGACTTCCCGTAATTTGAAATATCGTGTCGTGCTGTAAGGATATATCACAAATATCACGTTTCTTGATAAAATTTTTAGGACAAAAAAATATGTTTTTGACCACAGCTTATAAAAACAGTAGTAAAAGCCTTTTGTAACCACAATTCGAAATTTGCCAAAGAGTATTTTTTACAATTTGAGTGATGATCTTAAGATTTATAGTATACCTACTATACACAAAAAACCAATAATTTAAAATTACTCAAATAAAATACAATATGATGTAGGTGCATTGTATTTATGGAATTCAAATAGAATAAAATTACTGAGAGTTTCGTTATGATGCACGTAAAAAGTGAGAAATAGATATTCACTGTTTATACATATAACTCGTCCTTCCGGCCGAACTGTACATTGTATCTATAAAATTTTGTTCATACTTATAGTATAATTTACGCCGGCGTTCCAGTTTACCAGAACTATATAGGAATACAGACTTTTAAAACTGAATATATATAAATTGTTAAAAAAAATGTATTTCTACTCTTTTTTTTAACAATTTCAGAAAAGTGTGATACTAGCATTTTTAATTTTTTAAAAAAACTAGATTCTTTTCTAGTTTAAACGACGCGTCGCTAAAGAGTTAAAATATGTAACAAGGATCACAAAACGAATATCATCAATAAAAAGCAGCGAGGTATTCTTTTTAAGAATTACTTTTTGCATTCTTTTCTCTCAAATTACTTTAAAGAATTTTAATGACCATCCAAAACAATATTATTTTGAAAGTGTGGATTCCAAAAATTATGTAATACGAGTAGAATATAGGAAATAATCCGCATGAATAAACAAATTAAGTTATTAATATACATAATATCATATTTATAATGTTTCTAATATTATAGGCGTATTTTTCTAACACAATTAGATACAACAACGCTGGCGGACATGTTATAATTAAGATTAAATTTCAGATGTTTTACATAAACAAATACGTGAAAGTATAAATTGTTGTAATGATAATTTCATAATATTAAGCTTAATTAAAATATAAAAGCTTTTTCCATAACCACAAAATATGTAGGTACTTTTTTAACAAAAAACAAATTATTTTATCGCTGCATTCAAAATAAATTTTCTAAAATTTAGTATTTCCAAACATATTTCCAATCTGGAAATTGTTGCCAAAATGCCTAATTAAGCGGCTATCCCATTTATGCAAAATTCTACCTATATTAAAAAAATTAAACCTCCATCAGAAAAGGTCACTGAAAAGCGTAAAAACTTTTAAGGTCGGCGCCAATTTAATTCCCATAACCTATGTAATTTCATTAAATTGGCGTCGAACTGAAAACTTTATTATTTTACGGGGTTTTTTAGTTTTTTATCCTTTAACTTTTTAGAAGCTTTGCAATACACAGTTTACACCGCGTTATTAACCACCTTCTTCCTTAAAATTTTATTACTAAACTAGAAAAAAATTGCTGAAACGATTTCAATGAAATTTATGTGAACCCACCCTGAAGGTATATCATTAAATAGAAAAGGAATCATCAAAATCGGGCCACAAATGACAAAGACGTGAGGTAATATTTAAAAGAGCTCCTATTTTGGAATCAGTTCAAAACGACTGCATCAGTTTAAAAAAATTATAAGTTACCAATCTGTAAACAACAAAAGTTAAGGCTGAACAAACATTAAAAAAAAATACATGTCGAATTGACAATTTGAAATCGGTTAAAAAAATAACATTCCCGTGAACAAACCCGCGGGTAAATACTAGTGCAATATTAAACTGAACAATATAAACAAAGAACAGGGCATCATAATATATGGGACATAGGTAATATAATTTATTTATAGATGAGTGCTGAGTCCGAAGGTTTATGACGACCGCGGCGGCCGGTTGTTCGAAGTCTCTTTCAACACATTTTATCATCACGACCGAGGTCCGAGCGGGTCGCGATCGGTACAACTCAAGTCTAAGATCCGTACAAAGTTACAGGCTATCCAGCTATAATAATTACTTCCACAAGTATATGTTTTTGTTGACAATTGATGTCAATTTAAATGGACTAGCGGACCCGCGCGAATACTTCGCACCGTTAGTGGTCAGTTACGTAATATAATAGGTTCTATTCTAACCCTTTAAGGCCCCAGTACACAGTGGTCTGTAGTGGGCCATGCTTTGCAATGTGCAACTGTAGGCCACTATCACTTGGTGTTCACACAATGGCCCATGGCCCATTTCTGCCTGGCGAAGCACTTGCGATGGACATGGAAGTATGTAATTACGGCCGTTGCTATTTATTTATATACTGTTTACAAGTATTATAGTATAAACCTAAAGTCTCTTCATTGCTCCAGGATACTGACATTTTGGGCGATTAAAAATTTAAATAGTATAGCACGCAACAAAAAAAATAGGTACCTGTCCCGGACAAAGGACCACTGTGTGAACACCACAGGCCACGCCACACCACGATTCCTTTGAAGTGTGTCAAAAAAACCGACAACAAATGGATTGCGCACCACGATTCACAATTGTCCGCCACTACAGACCATTACCCCCTGTACACAATGGCGATGGTCTACAATGGCCCACTACAGACCACTGTGTACTGGGGCCTTTACACCCGAGATTATACAATTGTGAGTTTTGACTTAGAAAAATTCTACACCGTAACCGAAACTATTTTTGTGAACGCAACCGACGTTGATCGATCATGAGTCTATCTGAAAGTGCACCAAAATATACTTTAAAATAGTAACAAGTGTGCAAAACAATGTTTTGGACACATTAATCACATTTTTCTCTCGGGTGAAAAGGTGCTAATCAGAGATTTCAGCGCCACTACGTCACTTAATATTACCGACAACTGTTAAAATAAACAGATTGCCGCTAGATGGCTAAATTTTTAACTCTAGTTTTTTAATTAAGGTAGTTGTCGTGGTTAAAGCACACCGTCAGAAAATTCTTAATTTTTGTATACTTATTAAGGACATGATAATAAAATTACCCTGAAAATTTGAAGTCGATCGACCGTATATAATCCGAGATAGATTAAAAATTGGATAATTAACATTGATTGTATATGATCTCTGTAGTTCAGAACCAGTTTCTTATTTATAAAAAAAGAACTAACTATCAGAAACTTTCCAAAAACTGACAGTCTTTCAATGCATTTGTTATGAGTTTAAAAAAAAAAAGAATTTTTTTTTGACCGTCTAATTATTTATAAATAACGGTTTAAAGTTCAACAATTTATAGAAAAGCATACATGCATATGAATACTGTATGGGTTACGTTTCCACGGGTACAGTCTTGCGTACAAATTATGGACCACTTAGCTACAAGCTAGTATACTTTTGTGGCGCGTATAATCTATAACTTTTTGACAATATTGTACCACGACAAATACCTTAAAACATTAATTTTAAGATATGCACTTATTTTTCGTCATTAGAGAGAAAACTAATCTCCAAAATGGCATTAATTTTGATACAGTATTAAGGAAGATATTTCCTACCGGCAAAAAAACACCTTTGAGAAATAATTAGCCATATTCTACTATTTTTGTTCTAATCACTCTTCTTACGTAACCACAGTGATTACAAAATTTATAAAGAGTTGTCTGAATTTAATTAGAAGTCTATTTTTGTGCGGTTACCACGGTTATATACTTTTGAATTTGTGTTAGTTGTCAAGTCCTGAAAATAATTAATTATTAATAATAATTATTATTATTATGGATAATAAAATTACAAAAAGACGACAAAAAAAAGTAATCTAGTCAATACAAATTGATGATTGATTTTATTGACGCTAATAAAAATATGTTGAGTGGAAAACTTTCATCAACCGAATCCACAATTATGGATAAAAAATGGGAAAAATTAGCCCTTATACTGAATTCCAATTCGAATTTTGGATTAATAAAAAACGTAAAAGAATAATAAAAAAATGTATAACGCGTGTACGTTAATATAATTCTATTATTAACCTGTTTTCATTCTCAATTAACTCCAAAATAAGTAAGTGAAATATTTTGGCGTCCATTTTAATTAATAAACACTCAAAGTGTCAGCTTAACAACACCCATTTACAAGTTACAATTTATCCACTCTTATAAACACGGCACATGATCATTTTAACCACTTGTGGCAAACACTTTGCTTAGCAGAAAGAAACAAATAAAAGTTGTTGCCCAGAGTGTTTATGTTGCTAAGCACTTGGTAATCACCGTGATTATCATTAGTAGAATAGCCCTGAATATATATCGATAGAATGTTTATAATAAATCAGAAGAAATACAAGCTTGCTTATGCTCATTGGAATTAGCATGCGTTATTCTACAAGCTTGGTGAGTTTGAAAACGCTATGAAAGTTTTCAGATTTCGTCAAAAATATCGTTTCGCGGTTTCCAAAAATAGAACTTGTTGCAACATTTTTCGAAGAAAATTAATGACTAAATTTAATAATTTGTAAAATTATTCACGAAGTTATAATAATTTAATGTACCGAGCTGGGTAGAGTAGTGGTACAGCACTAGACTCGCATTCGGGAGGTCCGGGTTCGATTCCCGGCGGGGGCAGATGTGGCTGGGACTTTTTCCTACTGCCTTTCGCCGAGAAACGGTAATTCCTGTACCGGCCATCTTGATTGAGGTTTTCCATGGTTTCCCTCAATTAATTCCAGATAAATATCGAGGTGGTTCCTTATTTGAGGCCATGGCCGATTACCTATCAAACTCCTAGTTCAAAAATTACCTACCTTATCCTAATTTCCTGTAATTCCTTCATTCGCCTATTGCTATTATATAAGTTGAAGTTTAAGAAATGTAGAAAAAACGGGAAGTAGTAAAATGAAAAATAGTAATGGTGCGAATGGCGTCTGTTATGACATAAAGTCGAGAAACGGACGTTAAACGCATTATTATTATTATTATTATTATTATAATAATTTAATGTAGGTATAGGAAACATTTAATGTGTTTATATAGACAAATGAATAATGTATGCGGTTTTGTTGTTTTCCAGTGCTACCGTTATTATTATATCAAGAACCCGGATAAACATTTTTCTCACGCAGGTTGGCATTCAATGGCTACCTGATGATGAATAAAACAAGTAGATATTTTTACGGTAGGCTCGAGGCTATCAAGAGGATAAAAATTAATAATGATATGGTCTTAAAAGTATTTATTGATAGGTATATCAGTTTGGTGGCCATTGCTGGAAATGTATTTGTCAAAGCGATGAAACAAGCGTCGCTGATCGGTTAAATATATTAATGTAATGTCAGGTTAAGCGACACTTTACTGGTAGTCATTTTAATGTTCGGATATTTTTTACATGCCATTTTTATGAGGAACAATATATACATCAATCTTCTATATATATATACAAAAATCGGTGTTCCGTATGGATTTCAAAACGGCTGGACCGATTTTGATGATATTTTCAGGCAATCTTCAGATTAGCCCAGCGGGTGATCCTGTGAAGTTTGCTGGCGATGGAGTCAACAGAATTTTTGCTTTATGCAATTTTGATTTTTTTCGATTTTTGAACATTCTCAATTAAAGGGACTGAATTCCCGCAAATTCAATACACGTTGAGAATTTTATGATAATAATTCACATCTTTTGTGGCTATATAGATAATTAGATAAGCCAGACCGGGCGCTAGTTTTAAATAAAACTCTAAAATCTGGGGAATATTGAAATTGTTTGCTATTTAAATATTTTATGTCTGTATCTAAATAATAATAGGTAGTCACTAATTATTAACAAAGCACGTTTGACGTTATAGTTACTAAATACTTATTACTGATGTCACGTATCGATTAAAAAGTCCAGAAAGTTTAAATAATTATTGTACTTCAGAGCATTGAGCGTTTATATCAAATTGACGTTGGCATATTTTCGTTTTGTCTGCATAACCAAACTACCGGTAATTTTCACAAATATTTTGTTAAACACTAAAACAATAAACAATCGACATGTCATATTGTAGCAGGAAACAATATTTTATGAATGGAACTGAAAAAGGTGTTAATTTGAGCCAATAAAATCCATTATCGATTCTATACACAGACTGTTTTTTGTGGCAAAATATTTTAAGTATTTCTGTGCACTTTTTTACATAAAGGTTGTTGACCATTATATTATAAAAATGCTAAAAACGAATCTTTGACAATAAATTATAAAAATACAAGTTGCAACTGTCTAACTTCCACATCGAAATCGCTATGTATGAATGAACATATTATATAATATATAATATATCCTACTTCTTGTCGCACGATATTGCGATTAAGTCGTTTGCAGGTCGTCAAACGCAGTTACCAATATCGTAAAGCCAAACACCCTTCGCTGAAATACTCAGATATGTATCAAGTGAAATTTCGAATAGCTGGAGTAATCGTTAAATTGAGACGTAGTATTTTAAATCGCACGTTGGAAATTTTGATAGACAGACTTTCTGCTTCAAATGACGTAATAAATTATTTTTTTTTTTTTAATATACGTGATTTTTGGCTTCTACGCTTACTGGCGTAATTAGCCACGTCCTTCTTCAATAAATTAATTATGAATGTTCCTAAAAATTTTTAATTTGATTCTAAAATAAATTAAAGCGACGGAGACCGAGAGAAGCCCATGCCGAGGTCGGAAACGTACGCAACGAGTATAATTAAATCCGCAATCCGCGCACTTCTTTAGTCAAATCGCGTTGTAGATAATGTTGGGTAACTCAGATCTGAACCGGTTCAAAGCGCCGACTCCGACAGAAGATCCGTGAGAGCCGACTCACTTTTTTTTGAGCCGACGGATCAACGGATCCGCATACCTCAGTGAAACACTTAACACACAGAAGCACATTTTACACTTACGTATCAGTTCTTGCTTCGATGCATCTGTCAGCTCAAATGACTCATGCATCACATGTTTGGCTATGCATTCTTGATTCTATACAGGTCGTGATATGATTGACTGAACTAGGTAACCCAGTGGCAGACTGCAGTAACATATTCAGAACTCGGCTCTTTTTGAACCGGTTCAGTGAGCCGGCTCACATACGGGATCCAGATGGAAAGATGCAGATCACTAAAAAGACCCGTTTTTCCCATCTCTAGTTGTAGAAGTTATCGTGTTAAACGAGGGTTGCCTGTATCTGCATAGAGCGCGAACAGAGTGCAGACGGGCTGCATCTCAGACAAGTGTGTGTCTGGTACGCTTGTGCATATTATGTACACGGCTCTCGGTGTTACGCGTCCGGTTTCACGCCATACATAAGTGAGCTTACACACATAGCTACTGGTGTTACGCTCGTGCGCAGTTCACAGCCCACGTGCTACCGATTACCACCGCCGGGTCTCTCTTGTTACCCACACAAGCTCTGCAAGATTGTGTCTGTATGCATGTATGTATAATCATTATATTATAGAGATACCCCATTGGCCTTATTATATCTATCTTATGTAATATCAATCGCGTGCTGCTGTTCACGATGCAGTACGAACGCCAGGTACGGATTGGGCCAGTTTGGGACGCGTGGCACACGTTTGGTCAATTCGTATTGAGTCGATTATTTTAATCGAAATGAGACAGTTGCCATTTTTATGCATTCGGATATTTTGAAGTGAAATGTGCCGAAAAGGAATTTGTTTAGCGTTTTCTTTTTTATACGAGCTTCAGGAACACATTGGACCAATTTGGGCCGCGTGGCAAAGGTTTGTTCAATTCGTATTGAGTCGATTATTTTAATCGAAATGAGACAGTTGCCATTTTTATGCATTCGGATATTTTGAAGAGAAATGTGCCGAAAGGAATTTGTTTAGCGTTTTCTTTTTTATACGAGCTTCAGGAATACATTGGACCAATTTGGGTCGTGTGGCAGTCGTTTGTTCAAATGGGTTATTTTAATCGAAATGAGACGCGCCTGTTGCAATTTTCATACACTTGGATATTTTGAAGTGAAATGAGCTGACAAGAAATTGTTTAGCGTTGTCCTTTTTATACGAGCGTCAGAAATGTATATTGGATCGATTTAGGACGCATGATTATCGTTCGTTCAAATTGGTTATTTTCGACCAATTAAAAAAATGCAGTTCCATTTTTTATGATTTTGACCAGAAATGATGCAAATCTATTTTTTTGCGCATTTCAACAACAATTATTGATTTGCTGCAATTTTTATGGAAATAATTATTTTGGAGTAATTCATGCAAAACACATTTCGCTGAACGCGTCTAATGATAATTAAAAAAAAATTGAACTTACAATTTTTTAGACCAGACAAAATTAAAGATATTAAATATACCCTTTCTGTCGATTAATTTGAATCATTTTTGGAGTAAAACTTCTTTTGGCACGGTATTAATTTTGTTTCAAAACTACCCAACAGCCTCAAGTAAACTCAAGTATTTAAATACAGGAAGAACATCGAACTAAAAAAGACTATATTAAATTTAAAAAATACTTTTTAACGTAGAACGAAAGTTTGGTTGAGGAACAGTTGAAAAAAAAGAAGCTTGTGGCCTACGTTTCGGAAAATATATTTCTATCTTCAGGGCCTGCCTGAGGCCCTGAAGATGGAAATATATTTTCCGAAGCCTGAGGCCCTGAAAATGGAAATATATTTTCCGAAACGTAGGCCACAAGCGAAACATCGGTAAAGCTTCTTTTTTTTCAACTGTACCTCAACCAAACTTCCTTCCACGTTAAAAATATATATTGGAACAAAAAATATTAAAGACTTTAAAAAATACATTTTTGTAATTTTAATATTTTTAATTTAAAAAATACATTTTAAAAAATTTAGTTACGTACGGACCTGTTATTTTTACACCATTGCACTTATGCAGGTGAAGACTGCAGGGTAGTTTCATGAAAAATATAATGCATTTGAATTATGCAAATTAAAGATCTATATCAAACGATCGACTATACCTACGTATTTTTGAAAGGAATCGACGCACGTGAAGTAAACTAGAAAATTTGCGTGATTTATGCTATTATTCTAAAGAAAAGAACAATAATCAAAGCATCGTTTGGAATAAATTAGAACTTTATCTGACAGATTAATTGCTTCGGACCCAACATAGGTTTTTTTTTCGTAAAAATGGTTTATAAATTGGAAATACCGCAAGGACGGTTGGGAATGTTTGATTTGAATATATTTATACAGGGTGTAGCCGTGTCGAAACGTGTTTACAGGGTGGATTTTAAAAGTAAAGCTGTTTCATTATTTTTGTGTTTTATTGCAGTTCATAATTTTTAAGTTTCATTCAGTTATTTTCATATGATGAATTGTGAACTACTTTGAATTTTGAAATTGTTTTTAAAGTAATGAGAACTTCTTTTGAAGTCGGTTAAAAATCAGATGCTCTTTAATTGGAAACATTAAAACATAATTCATAAGTATATTTATTAAGGAAACATTTCAAGGAACCCTCTCTTTTTACCGATATTTTTACTTTGTGCAGGGTATTTTTTCCAATTTTTTCATAAAGATAAAGATAATTGTTGGTATTTTTTTTAGTTTTTATAGGCCGACCGATCTAAATACGTATATAAATGGTATTATATGAAAAAGCGCGTATGAATTTAGCCGATTTCATGTCGGTTTATGCGAGTTTTTTTGTTTAATATCATTGTCATTTCGATTTGATACTTGGTCGGTCGATTGATTTATCATTCATGGGCGCCTAGCCATAATAAACTCAGTTATGACCGACTTTTTCAATATATTTTTACAAGAAATAATCTTTTGTAGTTGATGTAAGTTAGTTTTATTTAAGTGGCATAAGAAATGCTTAAATTATAGAGGCATTTCGCAAGTACTATAGTTAAAGAACGATTGACTTTTTATAAGCCATAATAAGTAAATAGCATTGCATTTTATCGACAGTAGTCCTTAATCCTTAATATATCGTTAGTTGCACTTGAAGTATTTCTTAACCAATAACATCCTTTAAACAATGTTATTATCTTTCTGTTGCAGAAACACGTAATAGTCCAAGCTTAGACCGTAAAAAAGTTTACACTACTAAAATTTTATATTAAATTTCACAAATATGATGGAAAGCATCAAATCGATAGCAGACTAATTCAATTTTTTTTTGTAATCAATTTTTGTTGTCAGTATCTCCAATACGTCTCATGACACTATTTGATAAAATTTATACCGCGGATTATAGACAAGTACTTTCAATTATTTACAACTGTCATTCTTTTTTGCATACGTGGCAGACTTCACAGTGAATAGCTTATTGCGGGGAGAGGTCTATCATGGTATGCAAAAAATTTGCAGAGCAGATAATTGAGTAAATAATTGATGCATTTCTGTAATATAAATTTCAGCAAGTACTGACAGTAAAAGTTTGAATTAATCTGTTATACCAATTTGATATTTCTCATGATATCTTCCAGTAGATTTTTTTGTGCGGTCAGCGCTTGGACTATTTTTGTTGCAGAAAACTGTAAAGTGAACGCGGTTTCCTTAGAAATGAGTAAGTACCAACTTAAGTATGTAATTGCGCAAGTACACACATTAAACATAACTTATAAGTAGTACTTAACATTTAATTTTGCGATATAAGTTATGGAATAACGAAACTACTTTAGATGAAAAAAAATCTGTTTTGTTTGCCGTTGATATTATTTTTTAATCCCAAACTTTCGTTTGGATTGACAGGTACGATTTAAAAGTGTCGGTATTTTTTTATATAAAATACTAATATAGGTATTGAAATATATGTTAACATTTCAGTTTCAGATATTAATCTTAAACCATAAAAAATGATTTTTCTAAAAACTTAAACGTATGCTTAACTGAATAAAAATATAACTATATACATATAACCTTGTGATTTTAATATTCCAAAACGAATTAGCGTAATATATGTGACTTTTTTATAATAATAATCTTCTGTATTTTTCAAATTGAAGTTTCAACACTTTTTGTAAAACATTTTTAAACTACACCGCTACTAAAATTTTATCACGGAATTACGTTTGTTGATGAATATTTTCAGACGGTTTACGGAATTTGCGTTTAGTTATCCATTTTATAATCTGGTACTTATACATGTTTTCCCAATAAATCTGGTCTAAAATATTTCAAAAATTCTTTCAGTTAGCGATTTTGAAACAAAACGAATATTGAAATCAATTAAACACATAAAAATCCATAACCGTTCATTTTAATCTTAAATTAAATCAACCAGTGAATCTAGATTTTCGTTCTTTACAGTCTTTAAAAAATAAAAAACAAATGTTTTATAGTTAATTTTGATCAAATTACTTAATTGTGTAATAATCAGTAGGTAGGTACTGTCAAATAATAGTCTATTAACAACCATTTGGTTTACGAAATTCTATAATCACTGATTCACTAGTTAATGTGACATAAACTACTAAATGTAAATTAAAATAAATAACATACACAAATATATTCCACGGAGATTTTACGTCGTTCCGACCGATCGAAAACGGAATTTCTAAAACCCACTCTACGAATTCACAACATTCACAGCCGATAATTAAAATAAACCAAACAATTCGATAACAATAAAAACAAATGAATGAAATTAACAATTGATTAACAATATAAAAAAAAACAGTTGGCAAACGCTATGTGTGTATGTTAATTGTAGTAGATAGTTAAAGATTACTAAATGACTGACCTGAAACTTGTCCGGGTCCAGAGAGCGCAGAGTCGCGGCGACACAATCACGAAATCCAGAGAGAGTTCAGTCTGTGAGTTGAGTGAAGAAGACGACTTCTGTATGCAGGAGTGGTTGGTAGCTCAGCTGCTGTACGAATGAGCATCTCCTTGTGCCTCCGAAGGCGTCATAGGTTAACATGGGCCCCTCGCGTCCCACACAACAACAAAACACAAACACTCTCATCTTTGTCGTCTCCCGTCTGACTCCCACACCGCGCAAATACCAACGGTATAGAAAGAAATGGCAATATGTGCGTCACGTCGTTCTTCTGTGACACCTGTACATCTATATTGTCTCTAACAATATTGTTTTTCTCGTTCTAAATTAAAACAAAGACGGAACGATAGCGTGTTCGACAAAAGCCAAGTGTATCGTCTTTAGAAAAGGACAGTTGTTGAGTGCACGAATCTTTGTTCCGACACCTGTATATTATAGGCACCAAGAGAGATCTATTCATTCAGAGCTACTCTCACGGAGACTCGAACGATCGACAAAGAAACGAACCCGGCCACATAAGAAGATCGAGCAGCAGACATATTCGTGCTCGTCTGTGTTTGTGAGTGGAGCGGTCCAGCTGTGGAATCGGCAGCTGCGTTTGATAGACCGGTTTACTGTTCGTGTAGAGCGGCTGTAGTTATGTCTACACCCACTGTGGTGCGGCACGCAAGTAGCAGGCAACACCCTCTTTTAGTGTGTGCCCCTATAAGAAGTCGCAAGTTGATTTTTTTATTCTTAATCTATCGTCTCCACTGTTCTGTTACATTTAACCACTATCTGGCTCTCGCTTCCACATTTAAATTCTTCAATTAAAATAGTCTTTAATCGCATTCTTTTATTTCGACATCTCTTTCTAACATGTCAGTTGTGATTATCGGTTCGATTCTTTTTAAGGATCCGCGTTACGCGTGTCGTGCCGTCTCTATTGCATTAACGACCCGAAGACAAGGTCTGTCTTTGTTGTTTTTGGCATCATTGTCCGTCACTATGGAATGTTGTTTGTTCGTCTCAGTTGCGCCAGTATCTCTTGAATGGAACATAAATGTTTTGTGTAACTGATCAGCCGAATGTTTCAATCTTGCGGTATCCGACTTTCACGTTATAGGCTAACCGGTGATTATCTTAAAGAATTATCTTTTGTCTCCGCTCACACATAACTTCAAATTATACGCACCGCTAATAAAATTAACTGTGACTTTGTTTTGTTTGCTTATACAGTTTTGATTTAAGTCGTTGTCTACTTACGATTTTAATGTGTTAATAGCCAGAACGGGTTGCACCAAAATCATCATATAATAGTAGGATAAGTTAATTATGATGAGACTGTAACAGTTGTTCAAAATATTGACGCACTTAGCCACTTATAAATTTTATGGTTAAATAGACGACTTGCACCAAAATCATCAAAACATTAGACTACCCTATAAGTTAGGTAATTATGATGAGATTAACTGCGGTTGTCCAAAATATTTTAAGTCACTATATTTACCAACCTATACATTTGATATTTAATATCAAGACGGGTTGCACCAACATCATTTAAGGAATTAATTATAAATGAAATCGTTCACTTTACCATGTTAATATAACATTTAGATACAACTTAACTTTTAGATAGCTACTAGAACTCGTACCTACTTGATACTTAATATAAATGACTTCATATAACTCACTGACGACAAACGATGTTTTTTTTGCGAATTTCAATCGGTTCAGTTGATTAATTTTAAATAATTTTAATAAAAAAATGGCGACACAAGTACTACCAATCTATCTATTTCAATTTCGTTGTGATATTTGCGCGTATATCCTAGATACACAAACTTGAGTTTAAATTAATTATTTAGTATAATAATTTGTACCTATACCTGCAAAACTGACGCGAATTTTCTGGATCTGGACTAAGTAGGTATCTGTTTTGCGATATGAAATTTGGGAAAAAAATTGTAATTTATTACTTACAAGTAAATGGAACATTTAAACCGACTTATTTCGATAGAGATATTTCATATATAGCTCTATTATCAAGTACGTGGTTAATTCTTAATACAAGATAGTAAAAGGTGATTTCTAAAAAATTAACGACTCGAATGTGAAAACCGCGACTCTGTAATTATTATGTAAATCGAAAGTTTAATTAATATTTTAGTTTTATTAATTTAAATGTGTGTATATGTTAAAATTATTTACGCACGAAAAATATGTTTCTTATACAAATGTTATGTGCAATTTTCTTACCTTAATGAAATGTCAGCAATCACCGTTTTCTGTAACAAAAAACATGCCAATTAAAATTAAGAGATAAATTAAAATTAAAAAGAAAACATGTGGAAAGAGTTTTCACTTCTAATTTATAAATTAAAAAAAATTGCAACCTCCTTGGTTATATGTTACCGATATCACAGTAGAGATATACATACATTTTTCAGAAACAAAAAAAAAACGATTTTTGAGATTTTTTCTTGACTTTTGACTTTGCTTAATATGTGTGAAGACAAAATGTATGTTTCTATTATTTTTTTGAAATTTTTAATTGCAGTCGTCAAGTGTTTTATGACATGTCTTTTATTTATTACAGTTTTGTTTTGTAAAAACGTAACAAAAATATTTGGACAGTTTTATATTTCGACTATAGAAATTATATTGTGATCAATTTTACAGTACAATATCCGTAAAAGACAGCAGATTTGTCAGTTTTTGTCACAATTTATTTTTACAATTTTTAACACCTCTTCTTATAAATCATTCTACGCACTTCAAAATTTATTTAATTCCCAATTTTCTGAGTAAATGGTTTAACTTGTATCTTTTAGGAAAATAGTCCCTCAAAAACGAAATATATTAATCGAATATCAAAATATTATTGGATTTTTCGAAGTACAATGTCTTAAAAAAATGAAAAGAATATAAACTTTGATATATTCCTCAAAATAAATTTTACCTACAGAAAAAAGTACGCGGATTTCAGTGAGCACAAGCAAAAGTCTGTATTTTTAGTGTATTTGCCATATGGCAACATACACTATTGGCGTCGGTCGGATGGCGGGACCTAGGGGTCGGACCAAAATTTCTCGACGTTTCATAACCTCCTAAACACTTTGGCACCATGTGTGTGTGTGCGGGCAATAACTTTCGAAAGAGCTAATTGATTTTAACGAAATTTGGCCCACGTGTTGAAATCCATCACCGCAAGAAGCCTATTTAAAATGGGCCTAATCGGGCTATTTTAAGGGTAGTTTTTAGGGGTTGAAAAATGTTTTTGGGCCCCAAAATACCGAAAAAATTCTCCGAATCGTTTCAAAATTGAAATTTAACCCTCTGGTAGTAATTAAAAAGTGTCCCTAAAATTTTGATAAAATCGGCCCGACAGGACCGGATTTACAAATTTTATGAAAAAACTAGTTTGCAGATTATGAATTATTTACTGAAAGGTGTATATAATTTAATATAAAGGTTCGATTGATAATAATATTGTAATTAAGAAAAAAAAACGTTATTTAAGGGGTATATTAAGGAGTCTAATTTTTTATTTTGCCTAGAAACCAACTAAAGTTCGCATAATAAAGCCACACTGCCTGTATAAGCAAATACACTATATTGTCGGCAGGGTTTTGGCACTGCGACCCGGGTTTTTTTAGTTTCAAAGTTAACTGGCATTAGCAAATGTTTATGCGAATTTTGTGAAAGTAAACGGGCACAACTTCTTAATAAAAAAAAAAAATACAGAAGTGCGTTTACGCCCATTTAAAACAGCGTGTCTTGTTCTATACGATATGAATTATGAGTTTGATAAAGTTTAGTCATGAGAATTCGAATTTTATCAAAAATCGCATTTTTCACGACGTTATATCTTCGATTCTCTTAGTGGTAATGAGTTCACCTTGAACTCATTTTGTTCGTTAGAGAATCTTACATAAATTAAGCCCTATAGATTTTCTTCATCCGAGTCGTTAAACAAAGTTACAAAACGAAACGAAAAAATTGAATTTTTGCAAATTAAAAAAGATACAGTTTCGAGTCACGAATTTTCCACTTATGTATTTTCAACACCATCTTTCCACTGATTTTGCTAACGTATTTTCAAGTTTTTATAGTCCTCGCTTTTCACGCAAAGTGCATTCTCGTACGTCGTTCAGCCAATAGAAAAATATGTTTAAAAACGTTTAATCTCAAATAAAAGAAATATTTTTTCTGATTGCCACGAAATGAGAATGAAGGAAAAGTTGGAAATACAGAAACCGATTAATCCCGACAGGTTGAAAATACATGAGTTCTACTGTTCGTTAGTATTTTTCTTTAAGAATTTCCTGGTATAGTGTCAAAATATATTTTCAATTTATTATTAATTTTAATCATAATTCTTATTATTAACACTGTTACCGATTCTCAGGCTAGAATATGGATATTGCGGTTTTTTGAAAACAAAATCTAATTTTGTAAACATGTCGGAAGCTTTAGTTTATAATCTTTAAAATAAATACAAATTTTGTTGTTGAATAACAATTCCTTACTAGTTACTAATAAGTCTCGTGGGAATACCAGTTGTCACGTACTGCAATTGAAAATTACCTGTTCAAAATTACTGGAAAAAAATAGTTTGCAGATGTTTTTTTTCAAACAATTGTCGATTACTTAATGTAAAATAAACAGATTTCTTCTGAACTAAGAAAAGGTCGTTAAATAACAAAAATCCGATATTAACGAAGAAAAGAAAGATTAAGTGACTTAAAAAAGGAACAAGAAAATAGTCAAATCATTATTTTACGAGCTCATTAAGGGCGCAGTTAGCGATGTGATTTGTAGTAATGAGTAAGGAATTTTATTAAATAATTTTTGAGGTCGCCAAATGATATTTGCGAAGTGATATTTTTATCTTGGATGCCGGTGAGTGATGATTCACTGAGTTCTAAAAAGAAGAAGTTTATATCTATATAATGTGACCCCAAAACTTGAGAATCAGTGAACCAATTGGATTCTAATGGCCTCAGCTACTTAGCGTCTATAATCTACAATCTCTCTCCCTCTCTGAACCGATTGGAATTTGTAAGCCCTATCTTAACTCGAGTGAAATTCTAAATTTCAGTGAAAGCGGATGGAGAATTTAAGATTTATGCCGCGACAAACAACTAATTCTGACATGCAAAATTCCTAAATAGACGAAACTCTCTAAGAAAAGTAGCTTACAGGAAAATTTCCTTAGTTTTATTAATAGTTACACTTTTTAAGGTATGTGACCACATAATATAAAGCATATGCAAATTATAAACAAGAGAACATTATTCGAAGGGTGGTCCCATTGCATAAAGTATTTGGCCTGCATCATCAAAATATATGCCAATTAAAGTTGATCAAAGCGACATCACAAAAGATCCATGAGCAGAGTTGGGATTCGAACCCACGAGAATCTGATTCATTGGTCAGCACGCAAACCAACACCAGACTATCCTCTAATATTTTCATATCGATAGACGATATTGTTATATAAAGTACTAGCCGCTACTCGCGGCTCCACACGCGATTAAGATAAACAATTGACTTTTTGCTTTTTTGTCCTTGGTTATAAGCTTGAAAAAGTTCCAATAAAGGGACGAAATGTCGCAAATTAACAAATAAGTATTTACTTAAAGTGTCCTTTTTTCCCAACAAATAAATTTTAAGATAAACAATGTTTTATAGCCCGCTCGGCAACAACAACAGTAGTGGAGCCTTCGGTTCTACCGTTTTACAATCTAGCCTTACGAGGCTGCGCCCCGCTCGATAGTAACAATAGTTTTTTCGTCGATTATGTCGCAAAATTGGTCAACACGAAAGGTGCTTATATTTTTATTCATGTCCATCCTGAAGGTCTATTCTACATATTTAGGAATTTTTTTTTAAATCGGATGAGTAGTTTAGGAGATTATCTCCTACATCCAAACATACGAACTTTATCTTTTTAGTGTATTTGCCATATGGCAACATACACTATTGGCGTCGGTCGGATGGCGGGACCTAGGGGTCGGATCAAATTTTCTCGACGTTTCATAACCTCCTAAACACTTTGGCACCATTTTTAACAATGTTTATATATATATATGTATATATATATATATATATTTATATACGTATATATATATATATATGTGTGCGGGCAATAACTTTCGAAAGAGTTAATTGATTTTAACGAAATTTGACCCACGTATTGAAATCCATCACCGCAAGAAGCCTATTTAAAATGGGTGTAATCGGGCCATTTTAAGGGTGGTTTTTAGGGGTTGAAAAATGTTTTTAGGCCCCAAAATACCGAAAAAATTCTCAGAATCGTGTCAAAATTGACATTTAACCCTTTAGTAGTAATTAAAAAGTGTCCCTAAAATTTTAATAAAATCGGCCCGACAGGACCGGACTTAAAAATTTTATGAAAACACTAGTTCACAGATAGTGAATTATTTACTGAAAATTGTATATAATTTGGTATAGAGGTTCGATTGATAATAATATTACAATTAAGAAAAAAAATGTTATTTTAAGGGGTGTATTAAGGACTAAAATTTTTTATTTTGCCCAAAAACCAACTTAAGTTCGCATAATAAAGCCACACTGCGTGTATAAGCAAATACACTATATTGTCGGCAGGGTTTTGGCACTGCGACCCGGGTTTTTTTATAATATTAGTATAGACAGGGTAAAATTAAATACATACTATAAAAATTTATAACGCATTTGTTGAGCGTCTATAATTCTTTTTATAATATTCGTGCGTTATAAATTTGGATACACTGTATATACAAATTGAATCATTACGGATGTCGGTATACCACGGCATCACCACAAGAAGCAACAATTCTGTTTAATTCTTTGCGGGGGGCGAAATATTTCTTACTCTCCGAAAGACAATTTCATGTATTAAACGTCTATCAAACACAATTTCCAAGATTTTCGACATTCTTATCTGATTCGATGTGTAAGTGCTTAGATCATCTAGTTTAGATGGCTGCAAGTCGATGCTAACTTACATACTTACATAAAATGGCAGGTTCGGTTTCATTAAAACGTTTGGTGGCTTGAGTGTTTTTTAAAACTTTTTTAGAAAATTTTCAAATTCAATATACCTTTAAAACATCACATTTACACTAAGTACGGACTGTCAGCGTCTATAATTTCCGATCTATTTCTCACAAAACATGCTTATTATCTTTTTTTGAAAATATCACGGTTAGTTTACAACTTCAGAGTTTATATATAGAAAATTGCTAAATTCAATAATCACCACAAAATTGAGTAATTTGAAAAAAAGTAGAACGAGAACCGCACATTTTTTAAATCACTGTTTCACAGGTCTGTTCACTGACACGCGACACGAGAAACTGAAGGACAATTATCTAAAGTCTAAATATAATACAATTGCATGGTTTCTTTTTAACCTTCTGTAGGTTATTACATAACCATTTACAATGAATAATTTAAACTACAGTAAACTCTTACTATAATAATCACATACAAAATAAATACAAAAGTTGGTTTGTTTATCGCGGGTAATCTCAGGAACTACTAAACCGATTTGAAAAATTCTTTCACTGTTCAATAGCCTTCTAGGTTTTCATTTAGATTCAGCACGAATTCATAATTGCAATTTATATTTATAATAAAATGAGAATTAAATTTGCAGTTTTGCCGCTTCTAGAGTTGGGGGTTTGTAATAGGAGAATCATATTAAAAAAATGGCGTAGCTATACTAATTCTTTCCCACCAACAAATATTTAGTATATTCTGGGACAAGAATAGAGGATCTATTTAAGTACCTATCATTATTTGTCCAAGAAAATATCGTTTATACTATATCTGTTGATGGGAAAGAGTGAGTATAGTACACGCTTCAGGACTTATTCCCAAGTCCCAACTTCTAGATCTAGAACTATATGATCTATGAATGAACAATTGAATAAGTATGTGTTTAATAACGTAAAAAAATTATCAAACTGTTGAAATGATGTATTACTAACATTGAAATGCACTTTTAAATCTTGCTGTAGGTAGGTATTATTTACCTATTACAAAAAATCAAAGAATCACAGCAATTAATTAGGTAGACGCAATTAATCGCTATATAGAAACTATAACCTTGCCTATTTTTTATTCAAAACAATTCATCTGACGTTGTTGGTGATATGAAATTAATTTCAAGTTAGACTACAATGGTTTCGATAGGTCCTCCAATCTCGGGCGTAGGGATGTCAGAAGTACCAAAAAGTCTCGTATCGATATTTTTTTCAAGTATCGATATCGGTACCGATATATTTTTTAGAAAAATATCGATATATCGGTACAATTTCAAACAGAATATCGGCACTCGGAGAAATTTAGTATACATATTGGCTAGCTTAATACAATATCAAATAGCAGTTAACGGACATTATTTCTAATAAATCAGGTAATAAATAATTATCTGAAATCAAAAACAACGACAAGATTTTTCTTTTTTATTAATCAAACGTCTAATACATTTAGGAGCAGATAATTTTAGAGATTAATAGAATAATTACTTAATACAGTTAGGGATGGCGAATCTATGGCATGTGTCAAACGGCCATAGTCAGTCGCGGTAGTACATGCAAGTGTTGCTACTGGAAAAAAATATCGGTTTTCGATACCCGGAATTTTAAATCGTTATATCGAAATATTAAATATCGCCCAAAAATATCGATATTTTTTCAACATTCCTACTCGGGAGTGTTTGGCATCGTGCTCCAGTGTAAAAAGTGTCAACACTTTTGACACTATTGCGTTTGTAATACAAAAGTGTAAGATGCACCGATCTGTTTGGCATTTCATTGTCGAACTAAAAGTGTAAACACTATAGCAATTCCAACTCGTGCTGGAGAACGTAGTGTAGTGTATATCAAGTGATATATGCCTCAATTTGACAATTGTTAGAACAAACTACTATTTTTAGTAAACCTAACGTACGCTTTTCAGTATAAATTTCACTATACTAATACACCAAACATTTCTCTTAACGAAACGAATAGCCTCGAAATCGACTCGATATTGTCAGACAGATATTTCAATTCCATGCGAGACTTTTTTTGAGCGATATACAGAATTTACATCCGCCTTGAAAAAGAATCTCCTCGATAATAGCCCGAAAGCTGCTAGACATTTTTGGGTAGGTATTTGAGGCATTGTGAAAATTTGTACAATACCTCTTTAGTAATATCCGAATACAAAAACACAGACCTGGCTGAAGGGTAGCGGGATTTAACCGACTCTCAAATTTTTAATCATCTGGCAGATAGAATGTCCCATCGCATCGACCTGTTTTTTTTTAATATATCTATTTTTAGTCACCAATATTATTAAATTTCAATGTGCCTCGAATATATTTTTTTTTAATTTTTCAAAAATTTAATTTTGCAAACACCCGACTAAGTTTTAGACCTGATTAAGAATTCTGTTTTTTTTTTTAACTCATTAAATACAAAATTTCAAAGTATTAAAATTTCTAAAAAAATTCAAGAGGTTTTCTATTGTGAAAAAATGTTTGTTAATTTAAAAATTTGAGGGTCGGTTAAGCCCCGCTACCCTTCAGCCAGGTCTGTGTTTTTGTATTCGGATATTACTAAAAAGGTATTCCACAAATTTTCACAGTGCCTCAAATATCTATCCAAAAATGTCTAATAGCTCACCTACTATAATATGTGTTGTAAAAATCATTAAACGAGGCGCCAAAGGGTTTTTGTTTCGGTTTCTATGCTCGTTTGGCAATACAGGTACCTGTAAAAGTCGGTATGTCGCTACGACTTGAGGTATAATATCGTTGTCAAGTATTAATGGTTTGTATTCTGACACGGGAACTCACAAGCTCCCGGTGTGAACTATGGACTGACATCGCCGAAGCCGACTAACGCAAATATTTTGTTTGTGAGTTGCTTCAGATCAAGGACAAAGCTCATCGACACGCCATCAATCTTATTTTGACATCCGGCTTCCATCGAAATCTTCCTTTTATTGCTTCTTTTTTTAAGTTTTTAATTTATAAACGCAGTAACTGTTTCAAAGGACTTTATCTTACAGCTCTTACCAATGTAAGAAATAACTATACTGCACGGGGTTCAACTTTTGCGGCGAATACATTAGTCAGTTATGTTACAGCCATTCAATTTTTATTAAGCCTAGTACCGCAAGCAAATGGACGTATAAGTCACCTTCTATCGACTGCTAGGAATTGGTTTTATCAAAATGAGGTCTGATTGTTTTTTCCATTTAAATATATATTCACTAAATTAACCCGGGACCAAATTAGCCCTGGTTAATTACTTGTCAGAGTAAACACAATTCTGTTAATAAAAAAACCTGAACCAAATTTCAGCATTTTTAGGGTTCCGCACATCCGATGAAAAATGAAACCTTTATAGAATCAGTCTCGTGTTTCTCTGTCACAGCTTATTTTCTCCGAATCCACAGGACGAACAATGTTGAAATTTGGTAGGTACATATATCTAGAGTTAGATTACCTAATCACGGACGTATAGCGTAAATAAATGAATTCCGATTTTTGGGGATGAATTTCTGGAGTCAAATTAGACAATTTAAAAAAAAATATATTTTTCAATTGCATCATGTGACGTCTCAAATGAAAGGATGCGTTATGTGAAATACAATTTTTTTTTTTAAATTTTACAATGCGTAGTTTAAATAGATATTAAAGAAAATAACGAAAATTGGGCACCCCCCACACTTAACTCCGAAACTACTGAGCCTAAAGTTTCGAAAAAAATGGGGATAAAGGTTCAAGTATTGTGCTTGAGCCCACGTGGTATTTTTGTTACGCTGAATGTATGCGCAAAAATAGCCTGTTTCTCCAAATTTGAGAATGCTTGAGTCATCTTAGAGAGTAAATCAAACAAAATGAATTAGCAAAACTGAAGCGATCGCTCGACAGATTGTTAACCTGTCGATATGTATTTGTTTCAACAAATTTCGTTTTACACGGCACACTTTGATAACGCCAAAAAGCTATTTTTGTCAGTTTTGTAGCTTCTGATTGGTTTAGATATAGGATATGCTATGTCAAATTATTCAGAAAAATAAGTAGAATTCGAATATCTGAAAATCAAAAATGCCGTCCATAAGAAAAACCAAAGTTTATGTCAATATCTCATTATGTACTGGAAATAAAAAAATTAAACCTACGCCACTGAAAAGACCTTAAAAAGTTATCAAAAAATGGTAAATGAAATTTTCAAATATCTTCATAAATAAAAAAGTTATGGCCAGTTTTCATAAATGGCAATTTTCACTATTTTCTGAATAAATTCATAGGGTGTCAAAATTCAATTGTTTTTTCGACGGGATGTTAATGAGCCCAATTTTCTGCACTACTTTGCCCATTTAACCGACTTTCTATCTCCACTAATAACAAAGTTACCCATGTTAGCCAACGTTCGGTGAGACACCCTGTATATATCCCCATTTTTTCAAAACTTTAGGCTTATAATTTACAGGAAAATCTAAATGAAAATCCTGTCTTAAAGGTCTCACAAAAAATTACGGAACCCTTTCCACGCGAGTTCGACGCGTACTTGATCGCTTTTTCATACACCATACAATCTTTTAATATTTAGTAGCATTACTCGTATACAAGTAACCATTTTGAGCAAAGTAAGGCCGTCGTGTAGGTAGACATGTCAAGTTATATGACACAATTAAATCTATAAATATTTACAGGCGCATGTCTACGCTGTCCAAATAATCCATAATAAACATTAAACAATTAAATAATGACCGGCCAAAATCCACATTATTAAATTATATTATTATTGTCCAAAAAAGGACACTATGTGGGAGTAACATGTCTTATAGTTTAGAGCAATTTGGACGTTTTGTCACAGTAGGTAATATTTGTTTACACTGTTAAATTGTCGTTTAAGACTGTCGGAACGCTCTGAATTTAAGCCACACTACGAGGCTAAAAAATGCTGTTGCAAGGATGCCGCAGTCAGTTAATTACTCTAAATTTTGGAAACATTTTGAAGATTTAAAAAACTTTTCCGAAAAAGAAAGAGTCACTTTAGGTTTGTGATGAAACAATTTTGTGTAAGAAGTACGAATAAAGTCGTAGAGTGACATTGAAAACGTGTGTTTTTTGGCACAATTAATGCCAACTTTTTCCTAGTAAATCGTACATAAATTACAAAAGTAGTCCATTAGAGGACCTAGATTTGTCTTTTATCTTCCTTATAGAGCAGGGGCGTAGCTACCGCCGTATCTGCCGCATCAATTATACGGGGCCCCCAACGTGCGTAAGCAAAAATTAATAAAAACTTCCCAATTTTTTTTTATTTCAGAAATGACAAAAGTCAAAAAAAGCAATTTCTTTTTTTCCCACGTAAAGCGTGCGTTCAAAAGTTGGCAACACCCTACATCGGTTATCGCGGGCTGCGGGATTTCCCCGTTTAAGTCACTTACCTCAACGGGGGAAGGACCCCCAAACAAATTTTTATTCGGGGCCCCGCCAAGGCACGCTACGCTTCTGTTATAGAGACAGATTTTTTGTAAAATGTTGACGAATAAGTCTACAATCAGGTATTAGCCGAAGCCCTATTTTTGGATTAAATTCAGAGCGTTCCGACAGCATTACGGATCTATTAGTGTTTTTGTTGGGTTCGTCTTGGATTGGATGGTTACTGATACATGTGTTGTTTCTGAAATGGACATAAATTCAAGGCAAAAGACCTAATTGTGACCAAATCTGCAATCTCCTCATGGTATGTTCAAGAATAGATGTTTCATAATATAATTGAACTATAGCTATTTATTTTGTATAAGTATTTAAATCTTACGTTATTGATATAACGAATATTAAATTTTGTGCATTTAGCAATCTTTAGATTTTTCAATATAAATCGGTGTAAACGCAGCTCTCGTATCAATTCGTCCCATGGTGGTCCACTAAGGTAGAAGCTGCTGTTGAAAGGCCATATAATAAAACATAAAACTAGAGGTGAAGAAAGGTCCAACGACGTGGTCGTCAGCTTGTCCAAATAAATTAGTAGATACTTAATTGCAATATGGCTGACTGATTTCATCTGAAGTGAATATGTTCATTATTTTAATATTAATTCAATCAATTGAACTGGTTAATTATACTGCACTTTTGATTTTATATACCTATAATATATCTGTCGCTCCGGACCACCGTCAGGCACCGCCGCACCACCCATCTTGATTTTGAACGACTTTTTTGGCAATAAAAATTTACAAAGAATTTTTTTTTAATTTTTTAAGGCCAACTCGTATATGCATGTTGTCAATTTATTATTACTATTAACAGGTATCCCGTCCAATTTCTCTTGGTCGTAACCTCCGTTATTCAAGTACTGTATCATGGACGACGTTCTGTGGAATTTTATCGAAAAAGCATTTTTACCTTCAGCAGATCAACTGCATCCTGGAATCCAATACCCTGGTCATTATTATATCTCCGGAACCAGTGTAAATTTCATGTCAATAGCTTCCGTCGTTTTTGAGTTAATTAACATTAGATTTGTAATCAAAAATGCAAACGAAAAAGTATTAATCATAAAGACAGATGCTTCTATTTTGTTTATCTGTACTGATACTGATCAGTTGATATCTTCACCAGTTTTTAAATTCGGATCCTGTTCCCAGGGACTTGTAACAAATGAGCAATATGGTGACGCCTTATTAACAACATTCTCGTTTAAGGAGATGTTATGTCGACTGTAGATTATTCGTCAACTAAGATATTTGAATTAAAATCTATTGTGATCAAATACTATAATATTGAACCAGTAAAAATGCGTCACACGTTTCTGCCTGTAAGATGCCAGCTACTTCATTAAGCGTTTTGTTTAATTAAAATTCAACGTTTTGGCACAATTTTGGAAAAATATTATAAATTTAAAATTAACGTTTTAACAAGGTTTTCAATCTTTTTTTTTCTTCTCATTTTAGTTTAATTTAAATCCTAATATTGTTCTTCTAAAACATTAACACAGCAATATTTCAAACACGATCTAGTGATCTCAGTTATCAAACGTCTTTAATATATATATATCTCTCTCTCTCTCAAACTCGATGTGAATTTCGTTAACATCGTTAATACGAAACCAATAACAATCTTCCTAAAGTGCCTGTCCATAATGTAAGAACTTTTGACGTTTATAAATAACACTTCAAACCACAAGTCATTAGTATGTTTGTTTGCTACTCAAAAAACAGATTATATTGTTTATGTTTCATTATTAATTATTATTATGATACATAAATCTAACATATATGAAGGTTTTAAGAAGGTTTACCTGAAGACAATACCGAAACATTTGCTTATTTTCAGCTTTTATTCATGAAATTATAAAATTATAAAAAGTATTTTTATTTCGCAAGTTCCTTATAGTTAATAATATTAATATTATTTTGTTTTTATTTTTACGCCAAAGAAGTATAACTTCAAACGCACGTACATAAGTACACGCACTTACTTTTTTCGCAAAGTTACATGAGTTACATGTGGTGATGGATTTAGGTTCGATGCCACCCTAGGCCCCGTCCGATATGGCGCCCTTTTTGCTCTATGGGAAAGTGATTATTGAAATTAAACATCTAATGAAGCCAGAGAACCGTAAATTTGGACAACGGATGATAAGTTATTTAAATTAATTTTTAAATTTCAACTGTCTTAACATTGTTTCCTTTTGAAATTTTGTCGTCTCTAAAATTTTGCCGCCTCTAAAATTATGCCGCCCTAGGCCTGGGTCTCACGGACCTAATGGTAAATCCGCCACTGGTTACATGGTGATTTATTTATATGATAAAATGTTGACAATTCACAACAAATGAAAGAGATTAAATTCGAACTTTCCGTTTCCTACTTAAAACCACAAAAATTTGAAATATATATAATTTTACGTACACGGTTCGTCAAAATTACCTGTAGATAATAAAAAGGCCTGAGGAATATTCGCACGAGTTCAACAGGTGTGTTAGTCATATACCTATACGGTTAGCAAAGAACAGATATAGGTATTCGTATCTATTTTTAGTTTAGTAATTGTATATATTAAAAAAACCCGGGTCGCAGTGCCAAAACCCTGCCGACAATATAGTGTATTTGCTAATATAGGCCTTGTGGCTTTATTATGTGAACTTAAGGTGATTGTAGGGCAAAATAAAAAAAATTAACTCCTTAATACACCCCTTAAAATTACATTTTTTCTTAACTACATTATTATTGTCGATCGAACGTCTACACCAAAATTAAAAACACCTTTCAGTAAATAACTCACTATCTGCATACTAATGTTTTGTAAAAATTTGTAAATCCGGTCCTGTCGGGCCGATTTTATTAAAATTTTAGGAGCACTTTTTAATTGCTATTAAAGGGTCAAATTTCAATTTTGAAACGATTCTGAGAATTTTTTAGGTATTTTTGGGCCCAAAAACTTTTTTCAACCCCTAAAAACCACCCTTAAAATGATCCGATTGGGCCTATTTTAAATAGGCTTCGTGCGGTGATGGATTCCAACATGTGTGCCAAATTTCGTTAAAATAAATTAACTCCTTCGAAAGTTATTGCCCGTACACATATATACCTATATATATATATATATATATATATATATATATATATATAAACATTTTTAAAAATGGTGCCAAAGTGTTTAGGAGGTTATGAAACGTCGAGAAATTTTGGTCCGACCCCTAGGTCCCACCATTCGACCGACGCCAATAGTGTATGTTGCCATATGGCAAATACACTAAAAATGCACAACTCAGGCACGTCACAAATCTATACTAATATTATAAAGAGGTAAAATTTGTAATTTTGGATGTAGGAGGTAATCTCCAACACTATTCATCCGATTTCAAAAATTTTTTTCACCAATATTTAGAATGGATCTTCAGGATGGACTATATATAGCTTTTCGTGAGGATCATGTTTGCAACGTTCGTTGACGAAAAAACTGTTGTTACTATCGCAAGACAAGATTGTAAAACGATGAAGTCGAAGCTCCACTACTGTTGTTGCTACCGAGCGAGGTATAAAACATCGTTTATCTTAATCGCATGTGGAGTCGCGAATAGTGGCTAGTAGAACAATAAAATAATATTCAAATAACTCAGTGACGCAGCCAGAAATTATGATTAGGAGGTCATATTTATTCAAAGTTCCTTGAAACTACTTCTCCGATGAAATCATTTCTCTGAAAATTCTCTGGAACGTCAAGTTTACCGCATATAAAATAAAGATGAATTTTACTTATCCTGGTTGAAAACCTCCGAATCGAAAATCAAAATAAAATATTCTTTAAAAAAAAAAATGTATTCATTACGCAATGCTGCTTGAGCGTTGATATTTTTCAGTCGAATCATTTACTTTTTAATCGAACTCATGACGTCATTGTTCTCAACCACCAAATTGACCATCAGTATTGCAAGGAAACTAAGTAAAGTTTGTACTAGAGTTGGGTAACTCAGATCTGAACCGGTTCAAAGAGCCGACTCCGACAGAAGATCCGTGAGAGCCGACTCACTTTTTTTTGAGCCGACGGATCAACGGATCCGCATAACTCAGTGCAACACTTAACACACAGAAGCACATTTACACTTACGTATCAGTTCTTGCTTTGATGCATCTGTCAGCTCAAATGACTCATGCATCACATGCTTGGCTACGCATTCTTGATTCTATACAGGTCGTGATATGATTGACTGAACTAGGTAACTCAGTGGCAGACTGCAGTAACATATTCAGAACTCGGCTCTTTTTGAACCGGTTCAGTGAGCCGGCTCACATACGGGATCCAGATGCAAAGATGCAAATCACTAAAAAGAACTGTTTTTCTCATCTCTAGTTTGTATCTTGTATGATAAATAGGTACACGAAGAGCTGTACCATCGCCGGGGTCTCAATAGATCCGTCTGATCTGATCCGTTTGTGTGTGTTGTATGCGCGCGCGTATTTACGACCGCATATGACTACTTGGACTCCTACACATATTTATCATTCCCGTGTTGTTACCGATTGTCCCGAGGGTGTTCCCAGGAGATTGTTGAGCGCTCTCGTCTAAATATTTGTATTGGACTATGCAACAATGTATTATACACGATAGATCAGTTTATTACTGCCTAGACCAGTGTTGCCAGATTTTTTTTTTGCCAAGTCGGGATTTTGGAACTTGGAAAATAAAAATAAAAATTTATTTTTATTTTCTACACGATAGATCAGTTTATTACTGCCTAGACCAGTGTTGCCAGATTTTTTTTTGCCAAGTCGGGATTTTGGAACTTTTTGAATGAAAAAAGCGGGATTCTTTCGTCGAAAGCGGGACATAGTAAAAAACGTATATAATCATAAGTTTTTAAATATTTATCTTTTTATTTGAGTTCAAATTACGTTTAAGTGACAATAGATAGCAAAAATAGCCATAGAAAATGTATTTTAATAAAAATATGATATTTTAAATCAGATTTACCCTATCGTTAAATAGTTGAGTCTTATTCGTCTTCTGAATAAAAAAAATAAAAAAAACAGAAATCAAAATCAAAAAAGTTTTATTCATTAGAAAAATATGGCGTTTCAAACAATAGTCTGAGGAGTGAGTGTTACAAATTGCAACTTACAATAAGAGAATAATTATTTACGCACGGTCGAGTTACCCCGAAAAGCGGGACTGAGCCTTGTCGTGGGACATTTAATTTTGATTTAAAAATCGGGACGTCTCGCCAAAATCGGGACGTCTGGCAACGCTGGCCTAGACCGAAACTGAACTTCGGTTTTTTTCTCACCTGCGAACGAAATCGAAAGAAAGATAGGAAAAATAATTATTGTTGTAAGCTGAACGCAACTTCACAACAAAGACACTTAAGGTGACATCCTTCATTGTAAAATCATGCGCTCGAGTAAATTCGAAATTCATTTTATTATTGTTTTTACTACCTGTGTTTAAGCACTAAGCTTCTCGAAATCTAGCTTTCTGCTTGAATAGTTCAAAAAACATCTATTTTTGTACTAAAAAAACCTGATATTCCTCAATATTTCTTTAGAGTACGTCACGAGATTTTGAATTACGGGAAGGCAAATTAATATTTTCAAGTCTTTTTCTTTATAAACTTAATTAAAAATATTGACAAATTTGGTTTTCTTTAATTTTTTCTGATGTATAAAAATGTATGTAGAGTGTATATTAATTTTCCCATTTTTATCTGATTCTAAATAATTTCTTTAGATCAAATAAACTGTAAAAACTTGGCTAAAATTCATGTGAAAAGAATTGTACATATTTTTAGTTTATTTTCGAAACGTGAGTAAGTTCATTTCACATGCACACACACATCTTATCTCATAAGATAAAGTTATGCGGGTGAAAAAGGATGCATATTGAACAGCTGGTAAACAGTCACCTTAATGAAGAGACCTATGTCCTGTTATTTCAAATCAATATAGTATTATTTAACATATTATTCATATTTAATTTCTAAACAAAGAAAACCGCAACTTGGTCAACACGTTTAAAAAAAAACTAGAATATTTTAGTTGTATTTTCATACAACAAATAATTTCGTTGTGCCATTCTTTAATAAGTCTAGATCAGTAATCGGTAAACAAAGCATTTATAATATAAAAGAAAACCACAGTTATTGTTACTTAGTCCACGAGCCTTGACAACAGAAGATATCGCAAGACTCGTGTTCAATGTTGTGTGGTTGGCAGTGCTGTAAGACAGCGTGTCCTAAACTTTTTCGTCCACGTACTCCTCAAAGATATATTGCCGCGAACCCTCTCAATAATATTCAAGAACAATTTATTTAATGTTTTTGAAATGTACATAAATGTTAATTTGTCATTTAAATTTTGCGCATAAGTAAGTTTCACTTCTGTAGAGACCAACCTAAGAACGTGGATCAGGTCCCTTATTTAGGGAAAGCGGCATTAAGAAAACACATTATTTGTAGCTAAAGTTATACAAAACGCTCCTATCACATTGTGACAGTTCAGCTACAGTATTCCAGTCATCTTTTAATAGTAACTTGATGCGTTTCTTTTACTGCTGATGTGTTGTTTCAAGCGAACAGTGGCGTTATTGTGAATGAATAATTGACTGAGCTTGTAGTTAACGAGATTTGTGTGATTTTATGTAAAAATGAATCGTAAATGTTAATAAATATCTATCAATATTTAATAAAATAAATATTACTATCACCAAAAGTTAGAGTTTTGCGTTCCAAATCGCTCACTAAATCACAGTTTGTTGGACGACTTTGACGACTTACACCAGAGACGAGTCCACGGACATCCCTGAATAAACTTACGGACCCCAGTTTGGGAAAGACTGGTGTAAGGCAACTTCTTCTCCACTTATTATTGTTCTCTTTGATCGTACCACAAAAAGAACACAATTCATAGTCGACTAACCGAATCGAAAACAACTGTTCGGTCAGTGAAATCTCATCGTGGTACAGACGACCGAAGGACCTACCGCCCGCGACTTTCTTAGTTGCACAAAGAAGTGACGATTTGTTATGCATTCTTATATAACGATATATTGCCATAAACGCATCGAGATTGTAATATATATAGGGATATTGAAAATACTATGCCTTTAAATCATTTTTATTAATCCTTTGTAAAATTTTGTTAATATGCAAGCGGAATTTTGTTGAGATTTAAATTATTTTGTACAAGTTTGCTATGGCTTTGTATGACATGGGATTTTTGAAAATATTCGTAAAGTGTTGTCAGTTTTAAAAATTCAAGGTCCATGGGCACAAAGGCTTTGGGGCCTCCCATCTAAGGAGATCAAAATAAGATGAATATGAACGTGTTGTGAAATATTAAAAACTTGAATTTCAATTATAAACAGCTATATAATTTTTAAGTTTGGCCAAAATTGTTTCATTTACGAGTTCAACATTTATACGATCACGTAATTTCACAAACTTAAAATTACTAAATGCAAATCACGTTAGTTTTGTTGGTAAATTCTTGGTCAGATTTTCTCTTTAAACATCCAATTTAAATAAACTCATTGTCACACAGTGACACAAAATCTATTCATATAATATCACACGACTCGTTCTTTTCATTGACTTGTTTTTTTATTACATCCTAATATCGAAGTACGCCATTTGCATAACACTAGTAGCTAGTATATATATACACATTATGTACAGCTGAATATATATACTTATTTATTATGTATATGTTACACCATACACCAATGATGTTCTAATGTTTCTATGGCCACCACACAGCACTCGGTACGCCATCAAGCGTGTAAACATATTATTAAATAGTTCACTGACTTATCTATATCACAAATAAATTTAATAAGTTGTACACTTATACTTCACAATATGATACAATCGACAGAGCTGGGTAGAGTAGTGGTACAGCACTAGACTCGCATTCGGGAGGTCCGGGTTCGATTCCCGGCGGGGGCAGATGTGGCTGGGACTTTTTCCTACTGCCTTTCGCCGAGAAACGGTAATTCCTGTACCGGCCATCTTGATTGAGGTTTTCCATGGTTTCCCTCAATTAATTCCAGATAAATATCGAAGTGGTTCCTTATTTGAGGCCATGGCCGATTACCTATCAAACTCCTAGTTCAAAAATTACCTACCTTATCCTAATTTCCTGTAATTCCTTCATTCGCCCATTGCTATTATATAAGTTGAAGTTTAAGAAATGTAGAAAAAAACGGGAAGTGGTAAAATGAAAAATACTAATGGTGCGAATGGCGTCTGTTATGACATAAAGTCGAGAAACGGACGTTAAACGCATTATTATTATTATTATTATGATACAAGCGGCGTTGTTTTTATGCATGGAACGGGTATGGTTTACATTGTTTCATTGCTTTGCCACTTCATTAACCGAACCGTATCTAAATTTTGGTAACTTACTATACTGACTACATAGAGTCTTGCACAAGGCCGAGATTCAGAAACGATACTTGAGGCTTGCTCGGTCTCGACTCGACGAGATACCGAACTTTGTCGATCGTGTTCCGACGAGACCAAAGACTTTCTCGGGAGACGATACCTACATTTTTCTCGGTCTCGAACCGACAAGATGAAACTGAGACATTACCTCGGACTTGGCTTTTTTCAACTATATGATACCTCAGATTTTTCCCGGTTTCAAATCGATGAGACGAAACCAAGATAACGTCTGATTTTTTTTCGATGATGAGCAATACTTGAGACTTTGGTTTTTTCGACGACACGATACCTCTCGGTTTCGATCCAGTGAGACGAAATTGAGACAATACATACTTGAGACAACTTTTTTCGACAAAAGGACGTGATATCTGACATTATCAATTGGTTTCGACGAGACGGGGGCAAGATTTGATACGTCCTCGAGTTTTTTTTTTCGATGTGGCGAGACTGAAATGACACCCGAGACTCGCGGTCTGTAATTCATTACTTGCCAATTGAAAGTACAAATTAATGTACATAACTACATACACGCATTTATGTACGTTGTACATAATAATGTTGTAGTAAATACATGTATTAACTACCGGACTTCGCGCAATACGGAGGCGTTTATATTTACTGCGTAAGTTTTATATACATGTTGGGTATATCATGGTTGGCTGCGAAATGAGAAAAAAGTGCAGACTTTTTTGTACGACGTAGTGTTTCAATGCGGTGAATTTATTTCTTGAGAATATTGTTTACTTGTTGTTTTTTTAATGAGTTTTTTTATAATTAAATGCTGTATTTAAAACATCCTTTATAATATTGTCTAACTTAAGGTGTGCTTTGTATTATTTTAAAAATTAAGTTGAATGCTTTTTTTTGATAATATTGTCTTCCTTGATTATTAAAAGAGATAAGTTTAAATTGGCTTACTTTCAAATTTTTACTAAATTGTGGAAGAATTATTTGAAATAAATCGATTGATTATAATTATTGACAAATAAAAATAAACAGAAGGTCGCTGAAAAAAGGCTTGGAAATATTTTCCGGCATCAATTACTTTAATTACCATTATTAGTAATAATAAATTCTACTTGTTTTTAATCATTTACGGAATGTTTTATTAGTTTGTCCTTATAGTATCAAATCAATAAAATATATTATTAGCATTTAGCAATCCGGAAACTTTTGTATCAAACAAGTACTACAGTCGCAATTTATTTTCATTCATAGCAAAAAAAAAAAAACAATCACGTTTTCTGATGCCACGACGGAAAAACACAAATGCTGAAGAAAAAGATGACCCGGAGCGATTATTTCATGAAATTACATAATTTGTTGGATCCCACAAAATTACACTATAATTTTAATCATTTAATCCATCTTTCAGATCATAATTTATAAGTAAATGATTTATAAGTAGTTTTATTCACTATGTAATTATATGTCATAATTGCGACATATACTATAAACCAGTGCCTCTCAAAATAGACAAATTGTAATTTTGAACAGGCAAGGGTCTAGAAAATTAATGTGGTTACCACGCTTTATAAATGGAAACTATTTTAACCTGCACGTAACTGAATGATATATGTGTCTTACCCTTAAATTTGGGTTGCGTCACAAACATCGCGGTCCAGCCAAGTATAAACAGACATATATAGCTATGAATCCTGGATTCACGTTATTTATATAGAAAGCCCATAACACAGAAGTCTCGCTTCTGTACACTTTTTAACCGACTTATAAAAGACGTTTTCGATATGATGTGTATATATATTTGTATAAATCTACGCAAGTATTTGAGGAATTCCTGAACCAATTTCAAAAATTCTTACACTGTTTAAAAGCCTACTTGTTGTCGAGTAACGTCAACTATATATTATTACGCTACGACAAAATCGGAATGAGTCGTAAGCAAAAATGTAAAGCGTAGCTCATGCATATGTATGCTGGTATGTATTGCTCCATGTATATATTGCTCTTTGAATTACACTTGCATTATATTATTTAGGATTATGGTATATGGAAAACGACATTATTCCATTGTATTTGGGCACGTCGGAATATTTTAAAATACAAAGACTCTAAAAATTGTGAATCAAAAATAATTTTAAAATAACTGAACCAACCTCAAAGAAGGCATAAAAATTTTAAAAAATACTTCTCTTTATTTTACAATCACCTTCCCTACCTACATTCAGTTAGAAGTTGGCGTAAATAAGTCATTAGATATCAGAAACAATAGACAAGGGAAAATGGAGCTTGTAAAGCGAAAAGAAGTATTTGAATCGATTTATTATTGAACACTGGTAGCGAAGATGTTTGAGATTCATTTTTGGATATTGAATTAAAAAAAAAAAATTGCATTACTATAGAGAGGATAATGGTTCGAATATTAATTTCTGAATAAAGACATACGGACACTGATGACCTCACTTGTTGAGCGTCTATAATCTATAATTTAACTGTACAAAGACGCTTATAAATTTCTGATTTAGAAGCCATTAAGTTAATTAAAATTTAACTTGAAGCCTTGGAAGCAAGCAAGCGTCAGAAATGTTCTTTCCGTTAGTTATTTGCTTCTTGCGCTTTGGCGTTGCCATAACAACAAGTCAACGGACAGCCATAATAATGGGTGCCTATTATTACAACACTCATTATAAATCTGAAACTTATTTTCTCAGGCTTGCCTATATACCTCTATATCTTCGTAATATATTATGTACAAGTCCACTGATGCAGTTGGTACAGAGATGTACAGAGCAGAATCTATAGTTAGGGATGTCTCAGAGTTTCAAGAATCCATCATATACGTTGGATTTCTGGTCAAGTTTTCAATTTATAATAAAAATGGTGGTCTCGAGAATAGCCGAGAGTGTACAAGCCTTACAGGTTCCAATCAAAGAACTGGTAGAAGTATCAATTGGATTTTAAGCTTAGATAGACCCTGTGAATTTGTTGCTATGGTCCAAATAACTCTGCAGTTGTTAGTGGCCTTCAATGGTATGGTCTAGTGGTCAGAGTACTCGACTTGCATTTGGGATACATTTTTAAAATACGTCGAAACTGTTTAATAAAACTTCAAAGTGGTTTTGTTCAAAACGTCCATCCCTATTTTTTAATACGAGAGAACAAAACGATAATAATTTTAACAAAAAAAAAAAAAACTTGCGAGTCCGGCATCTCATAATATAATATAAGAGATAAAGTTGGGAAGTATGCGCAGCCAACATAAACATGAATAATCAATGCCCCAAGCATTGCGCGGGTGTATTCATTATATAGACGATCGAAAAATATTTGCTCACTCTATCTCAATTAAAAAGATTCACCGAGCTTGGTAATAACTCAACTCGTATAGAGCCTAAAAAGATGACAATCGTGTGGCATTTCTATGACTCGTCAATAATAAATTTCAAACATCGAGATCTTAGTTTCTTGGGTAGGTACTTATATTATGTCCACTAAAAATTTGCTTATGATAACAGATAAGCTGAATAATTCCGCGTGAAAATATAAATTAACGATATTAAGATTTTTGGTCTTTAAGTATACTTGTGCAAATCAAATCTTCAAAATTTTACGGGAAGAGTCTTATAGATTTCGATGAGCTTGTTACAGGATACGTGATTTTTTCTTTATTATATTGAGTTAGACGTTTGAATTTACAGGACTATGGGATTGTACACTTTAATTTAGGATAGTATTAGGTAATTTTAAATTCATATTTCTAGAGATATCTTATCTGTACTCTTTTCTGAGAAAAATGGTCTTGACGGACAGACAGACAAACAACAAAGTGATCCTATAAAGGATTTAGTTCTGAGTACTCAGTAATTGTGCACTGCGCAAAAAAGGAAGAATTGACATGTTAAGTTTCTCGTTTATTAAATGCCTGAAAATGTTCGTGGAACATGTACCTATACACATGTTATTGTGAGAATAATAAACCAAGTTACAAATATAACAAATCATCCACGTCCATTTACATAATTTTTTAATTAGCCCCGTAGCACGAGGACATACAACTAGTAATTGACGACCGAATGTCGGCTCCAGTGGTTGCTCGCTCGACTTTTGGCAGGTGGCCTGTTTATTCGGCAATTCACAGTTCCAATGAATGGGAAGGATGTAAATAACCCAAGCTGTTGGTGATCTTAAGAAATAATCATTCTCAAGTGATCAGTAATTGCTAAGATCGCCTGTATGTACGCAGATGCTGCGGGAGAAGAGAGAACCCGTGCGAGAATGAGCATTTACCTTCCGTGCGAGAGCGGAGAGACGTCAGCTCGCCTCATGCCGAGCGGTGGACAAGACAGCTCCCATGTGCGCCGTACACCAACAGCCAGCTTAAGTCACAGGCCACAATCACTGGACTGGACCCAGAGGTTTCGCTGACCGTTCGTTCACAACTGACTCCCAACGAATCGGTCAAACCATTGTTGAAACAGTAGGTTGTACATTGTTTTACACGATTTTGATCGACATAAGTTTCGATAACCATTTTAGCATCATCCCCTGATGAAAGACAGGGACGTAGTATTGTTGGGTCTCCTAGTGATAACATTAATACCCTGCATTGTCGACCACAACATTGTTTTGTTTGAAGTTTCTATTAGCAACGCTTTCTCAAGCGTTGCTAATAGAAACTTCAAACAAAACAATGTTGTGGTCGACAATGCAGAGTATTAATGTTGTCACTAGGAGACCCAACAGTATCACAAGTATCCAGAGGCGCTGTTATCATATTAATATGTGCGGTAACTACGCAGTTGCCAACTAATAAAAAATACAATTTTCAATTTAAACAAACCTTTTTAGAATAAAATATAGCATATAGTGAGCAGAAATATTCGCAAACTTATAAATTAAGGAATAATTGTAAACAAAGTAAACATCGATTATTTATTCCTTAATAAAGAGCGCAGTGGGTCCTTTATTATGAGCCCTCAGTTCTCACGTTCTAATCTGATAAACCTGGTGAAAGTACTTAAATATCAAGTTTACTTTTCAAATTTGAAAATATATGAGCTGGTACTAGGCCCAAATAACCCTGACTGTTGATGACTTAGAAAAAAGGCATGTCTGCGACACTCACAATAGAAGCGAAATGTCTTCTGTTTGAATAATATAAAATATAGAACACAGATCATCCCGCCAGAATACGTGAACATATCTATGCCATAATAATATAACACAACATCTGACTTCACGATGTGAAGTCAGAAGTCGAATGACTTGTCGCTATTTGCAACGCAGACTCCGCGCGAAGAGAGGGATTTCATTTCAAACATTCTGTGCGATCACGCATTTTTCGTTTCATCGAGCATTTTATTCGTTTAGTCGTCGGGGCAGTGGCGCTGCATAAGAAGTTTCACTTCAAAACTAATATTGTAGACTTGTGCGATTAGAGATCATCGCATTATCCGAAGGATCTTTAACACATGAACGATTCATCCATGAGCTGCGATTCTGTTGAAAATAGGTACATTCTTGACGAGAATAATACGACTATAGTTGAGAGTGTACGAGCGCGATGCGTCGCTGTATGACCGCGGCCCACTCGATCGCCTGGCCGGACAGCCCCGTGGGAACTGCACAGTAGTTAGTTCTCGACTGAATACCGCAAGCTATCGATAGAAAAGGACAACAACATTGAATCACGACTTACGTGACTTTTGCTATGTGTTAGTGAGAGTATCTTCTTGGCCCCGTCTAACGAATACTCGGTAGGCAGGGACTCGCTAAACACCCCACGCCTTTAAACCAGCCCATTCAAATATTGACTCCACCTCTGTTATTGTACATATTGTGTATCAGGCAATTGTTATTTACTGCGTGACTTTTTGTTTATGTTATGTAACCCATCTGAAAATTTGACGCTTCACCCTTGACACGCAGCTAAAACCACAAGAACAATAAATAAATAACCAGAACTCTCTGTTGCTCACTTTATTCCATTCCGGGATCTCGGTGCTCGGTTAACCTGAGATCATATTATCCTGAAACGATCAGTGCTGTACCACAAGAATGAATTTATTCTTGTGATTGTACCGTCCCGAGTGTTGGACGGTTTGCAGCGAATTCTTTCTTACGAGTTGGGTTCATAAAATTTAGTTTTGTTAATTATAGTGTCTTAATTTTCGTTACATATTTTTTTAAAACAAAACCGTAAATACATAAATTAATTAGGTACACAAAAAGCAATAAAATTACATCTTTTACTTGAAACCAAGGTGATGTATCCATCAATAGTCACATACAAGGCTTCTGGTTACTTACTTATTCTGGTAGTTGGAACTATGGTCGTATTCGTTGAAAAGAAGTTTGGAAGAGGAATAATCAAAAGAAATGGTCGTATTCGCAAGACTGGTAGTAGAAACTGGTAGTAGCCCTTACAAAGTCAATTTTGTATTGCCTGTTTATGCTTTCCTTGTTTTACTAATGAATTTTCTTTAACTTCTTATGATAACATCCTTGTCTTACTGAGCTTGCTGGCTCCATAAATATTTGAACTAAATCATTCAAAGTGCAAAGTCTAATGATGACCATGAGTTTTATGTCATCTTTAATGTAAAAAATGTATTCAGACCTTGAAAAGATATGCTGTAAATTTTCTCTGTTGCCTTACTTTTCTTATTTTAGAGAAATAATATTCAATACAATTATCATTGTATGCTTCCAATTTTTTCACATACCTGACATCATCTCCCTAAATAAAGTTTGCAAAAAAAATTGCAAGGTATCATACAATGATATAGGTGTAAAAATTGATATTTCTCTGTATCTCTAATCTATGTATAAATTTCATCAAGTGTGTTGCATCGTATTGGAGGCATTGACAAAAAAGTGATTAAAAACAAATTTTAGTCGGTCATCGATTTTAATGTTAAATTCATTAATAAACTTTTAGTAGTGTTGTTTATTAGCTTGTGTGGTGAGAGCGTGTGGACTATAAGCGTAGAATTAAAGTGGGTCCCTTGAAACTCGTCAGTTATTTTTATTGCGGTTCGATTACTCCGTCGTTTCAGTCGATTTAATATTCGATGCGCGACCACGATGTGGGCTGATAATTACGTTTCGATTTATTTGTAATTATATACACGTGCTATAATATTATCTGCGTCCGTTCGTCTGCGCATGATAGTTACTACTCCATTGTTGGGAAACAAAAACAGTGAGATTCAACGCAGACATATTTATTGCTTCCTGGCCGGCATTTGGAAATTATAACCTCCTCTAATATTGAAATTAAATATCGTCAGTCACTTATTTTACTGTAGGTATATTTCAGCGTTGCCAGATTTTTTTCTGCCAAGTCGGGATTTTGAAAAAAGCAGGATTCCTTCGTCGAAAGCGGGTCATAGTAAAAAAACATATATAATCAGAAGTTTTTAAATATTTATCTTTTTATTTGAGTTCAAATTGCGTTTACGTGACAATAGATAGCAAAAATAGCCATAGAAAATGTATTTTAATAAAAATATGATATTTTAAATCAGATTTACCCTATCGTTAAATAGTTGTGTCTTATTCGTCTTCTGAATAAAAAAAACAGAAATCAAAATCATCATTAGAAAAATATGGCGTTTTAAACAATAGTCTGAGGAGTGAGCGTTACAAATTGCAACTTACAATAAGAGAATAATTATATACGCACGGTCGAGTTATCCCCGAAAAGCGGGACTGAGCCTGTCCCGCGCGGGACATTTAATTTTGATTTAAAAATCGGGACGTCCCACCAAAATCGGGACGTCTGGCAACGCTGGTATATTTGCAGTTGTTTGGAAAGAACGAATGAAATATGTTTCTTGCACGTCTAGTCTCGCTGAGAAATTATCGTTCTCGTTCTCAAATTTCGAAATGAGCAATTCCGTAATATCTTATCTCATTTTCTTGAGGATGTTTTTCTTGTTTCAATAACAAGAATTTTCGAAATGTTTCTTTTGGATAGCGAGATTTCTCGAAAAAACTCGTTTCGGTGGCGAGGTTTTTAGAAATTCTCGTTTCGACAGCGAAAGGTTTCGAAAAATCTCGCCTCGATATTGAGAATACTCAAAAAAATTCGACTTGGTTGCGAGAATTATCAAAAAATATCTTTTCGATAGGGAGAATTCATCAAAAATTTCTTCTTGATACCGAGAATTTCCGAAAATTTCTTTTCGACAGCGAGCTCTCGATAGCGAGACTTTTCCCAGAAAAATTAACAGCTAAGTTCACGCCCACTGAATCGGTTCGGACCAGAACGGCAGAGCAGTTGATGTTGCCGACTCATGTAAGTGTCCTAGTGATCCAGAGTGTGTAAACCCTTACAGTTCGAAGATTTTATAAACTTACAGCTGCCAAGAGTCCTCGTTGTACGTTCCACCGATATCCATTATTATAAAAACTAAGTAAGTACCAAATCCCATTTTGAATTTATATTTTTTAATATAATAAATTCAAAACCAAATTGAAACATTCACCAGTTCTGGTTTAATTATTTTATAAACTTAACGTTAAGCAACACCCAAACACTATTTTTTTCAGATCCAGTAATAAATTTAATAATTTCGAAGTTTTGTTGAAAAATCTCGTTCTCGTTGTCTCGTCGAGCTCTCGATAATTTAATATTGAGCTTGTTTCGAAAGAAAAAACTAAAATTATTAACTGTCATTGAGCTGGCATCGAGTAAAGCATGTGTAAATATTGAGAGATATCAATACTCACTCAGGCGACGAACCTGCTTTCTAAAACAAACAGCTCATAGTTTTTGGTTGTTTTCAGCCAATCTACGAAACAAATAGACTCGAGTCTATAATGTCATAGGAAGTGTATTTTGTATAATATGTTGGTATTGATTTTGCAACTTGCACTCGTAAATAGTCGTAATATCTATATTCAATGCTGTAAAGGCATGTCCTTTTACACACCTTAGAGTGCCGGAAATGTGATAAAAACACATTTTGTTGACAAAACCGATTGTCACTTTGTCGTTCTGTGCCGTTTTTTGTTTTAAGTTTATTAAACAAATATTATATAAACTATACCAAACTTCACCAGGTAAGGTATTACAATAGATTTGTTTACATTTGTAACTAAATAAACAAAACCTTTACGCATTGGAAAAAACGGTTCGACGTTATAAATTCATTGAATGTTTTGACTCAAAAGTGACGTCGTAATTTTTTTTAAGTATGAATGAATCAGTAGCGGCGCCAAGTGCTTTCAGGGCCGTTGCTATAGTATAAGATATAGGCATGCAAAAAATTTGAAATCTATGGTGCAAATTTTAAAAGGCCGAATTTTACTGCATGTTGATTACCTACTTTTAAAATAGGACACTGATTTTTTAAGGTGGGGAATTCTATGCCCCCTAGCTACGGTCTGGAGTCTCCACCTAAACGTGTCCATATAAATATTAGGATCGCTTGGATTTTTTTAAAATTATCTAGAAACGAACAGCTGATTATGACAGACGTTTAAAATAGTTTTTAAAAAATCTGAAAAATTTGTTTATATCAACGCAATACACACTCTCTTCTATAACATTTAAAAGCAAGGGGATGGTGCACTTAGTTTACCTATATTTCATATATTTCATTAAGTGTCTCACGCTTCTAAGCGTCACAGAAGAGAATGAAATGTATTTATTAATTGTTAGTGCGTTGATATAAACATGTTTTTAGATATTTTTTGTTTCAACTCTCTCTTGTCTATGCGTACTTTCTCGAGGGTGTCTTCTCGTCTCATTAGCGACAAGATCTTGATCTCGTTTGAAATTATGAAAGAGGAGAAATTGTTAATAGATTTTAGAAAACCCAGAAGCTTAAGTGATTACTCATATTTCTCGACCAACCGGAAATTGTTATTTATTAAAAATTGTTATATTCATGTTAAAAGACTCTGCGCTGTCCATAAAAAGGAGTGTTTTAACAGGAAAATAAAGAAGCGACTGTTTCCGGTTAAATAATACAATATTATTACTTCGACACCAGATAAAAGTTTTAAGAATATTGCCGGTATGTGGTGGACAAATAGCCTAGAACGTTTGTTTGCTTTGATAACGATTGGTTTGTTTAAAGGTAAGGCTAAAAATATATAATTTATATTTTCTATACTTGAATATCTCTTTGACCCTTTCCTCTTAATATTCATTCACTTTAACTTTTCATCTAGATTTTGAGTGTGCAAAATATTCCATGTTCAAAAATCATTTCTTAAAAAAAATTTTAATGAAAAGTTTCAGTGAATTTCACCAGAAACACATGTAACATTTTGTTTCAAAGATTTCTGTCAAAACTGATCAAATTGAGTGAAGACTACAAGTACACCATTTTTATAGAAGCTCGCCAACAAAAGTCACTGACGTCTTTTTTTTTTGGCTTCAGAAACGAATTCCAAAAATTACAATATTCCTGTTGTAAGCTGAATTTGTCTCTTAAAAATTAAATTAAACGACATCACAAAACGTCCTTGAGCAGAATTTGGATTCGATTCGAACCCACGACAGCTTGATCCTTTAATTCCAATTAAAAAGTGTCCCTGAAATTATAACAAAATCGGTCCAACAGGGTCGGATTTACAAATTTTATGAAAACACTTGTTTGCAAATAGTGAGTTATTTACTGAAGGGTGCATTTACCTTAGTGTAAATGTTCGATCGATAATAATATTGCAATTAAGAAAAAAAATATTTTAAGGTTAGAATTTTTTTTTGTCCAAAAACTAATCCACACTGCCTGTATTAGCAAATAGAATAAACTTTCGGCAGAATTTGGCACTGCGACCTAAGTTTTTTTTTCTATACGGACAGTCAATACGCAAACGATCTGAGACACCCTATATAAAAGAATAAATTTTACGGTAATTTTATAAGTATAAAACGATGATCAAGGGTTGGGATTTTACAAGTTGTCACTGAATTCCAGTAGTTGACAGTTGATACAACACAATTTAGTCACACAATAACTACAACGTCCACGTTTACCAACTTGACAACTTATGTGTATACGGTTGGAATTCTTGTATAATGCGTGATGTTATACAACGGCAATAACACCGCAGGGGTTGGCACGACACTTTTCAGTACCGGGGGAAGTCTCTGGTATATGTTGGCTGGTATCTGTGCGAATGTTTGGAAGAAACGAAAAACTATTCATCAGATTTATCATTTTAGTTGTACAAAAAATAGTAGATGACATTTGACGCTCAACAACTGAGGCCATCAGGGTCTATATAATAAAATTCGGGTCGCAGTGCCAAAACATCGCTGACAATATAGTGTACTTACTAATACTGGCTTTATTATGTGAAGTTAAGTTTGTTTTTGGACAAAATAAAAATATTAACCCCTAAATACACCGCTTAAAATATCTTTTTTCTCAGTTGAAATTTTGTTATCAATTCAACATCTGCACCAAATTAAATACACCCTCCAGTAAGTAAATTCGTATATGTCAACTAGTGTTTTCATAAAATTCGATTTTTTTTTAATTCTAGGGGCACTTTTAAATTGCTACTAAAGGGTTAAATTTCAATTTTCAATCAATTCCGAGAATTTTGTCAGTGTTTTTGAACCCAAAAACCATTTACAACGCCCACATACACCTCTTATTATGGTTCGATTTGGCCGATTTTAAACAGGCTTCGGGCGGTGATGGATTTCAATATGTAGACCAAATTTAGTTAAAATCAATTCACTCTTTCGAAAGTTACAGCCCGCACACACACACATACATGCATATAAAAAAGTAAAAAATGTAATTGATTTAGTTTCTAGCTAGCTATTTTTGTGGAGGTAAATGAAAGAAATTGTGTACTTATCTAATTTTAGAAACATTTATTATGTGATTACTAAAAAAACATTGTAATAAAAGTTAAAAATCGACTTGCAAGATTTGTAGGGGACAGTCAAAACAAGTTAAATAAAAAATACACAACTTAATTTTTACAGTGTAAAAACAAAACAATACATATATAACAATGAAATCAATAATATTATTATGTCGTGATTAATGTGTCTAAATAAGATGATCAACTGTCAGAACGTACAACCCTAATCCACCTGAAGCCACGATCACGGAAGTTGGAATATGAAATAATTAACTAAAGTAATATACAGTATGTCCAACCGTACATGAAACATAGGATATTAACATGCGGTTATGATATTTTGTTAATATACGCTTCCCGTTAAAAGTGTTCGTTATTTTTTTATGGACTGGTTTCAAACATCAATAGGTATAGTAAAGATTTTCTGAATTAATTTTCTAAATATTTTCAAATTACCGTATGCCATACAATACTGAGAAACTAGGAAGCTTGTAAAAAGTTTATTTTTAGGGATTATGCAAATAGTGGATTTCATTTTCATTCGAGTCGAGTTATAATGAACATATATTTTTCGTCTCGATTCGAGTTAAGTATTTAAACAAAACTCGATTTTAGAATCGGATCTTGTCAAATATAAACAAACAAATGATTTCCGAAACAGTTCGAGTCAAGCATTTCATAAATCGGTTACTCGATTTCACGAGGAGGAAACTTGTGCAATTTGAGATGTTATCATAGTTGAGGTCTCGATTTAGTTTATTTTCACGAGACCTTCTCGGCATCGTTTCTACCTCAAATTAGGTGTCAGTTTCGTCAAAACAGGATCAACGAGGTCTTGCTTTTTGTCGAAACGTGACGTAAAATGTATCGATTTCATGCGATTTTTTTTATTAATTTTAAAATTTGTCGACAGCCTGTATAATCATGTTGCGGGTATACAATCAACCATATTTGGGGGTATGAGAAGTAGGGCCTCGTGTACAAATATATCGTATAGTGATTCACATGCCATGCAATGCACACATAACATTAATATTAGAGGTATGATAATGATGATGCCGCTGGCGAGGTGCGAAGCCGCGACCTTTCATCAGAAGCCCACCACATCACCGCAATGAATCTCTGTGTGTGTATTTCTTGTATAGGTATATGATACGGACATTGTCTGTTCGCATCCGGTTTAGCCGGACTGGACATCTAGAATATTAAAATTCTATTGATATAAGTATTGTGTATTATTAGTGTATTTGCCATAAGGCAACATACACTATTGGCGTTGGTCGGATGGCGGGACCTAGGGGTCGGACCAAAATTTCTCGACGTTTCATAACCTCCTAAACACTTTGGCACCATTTTTGAAAATGTTATATATATATATATATATATATATATATATATATATATATATATATATATATATATATATATATATATATATATATATATATTTATATACGTATATATATATATATATATATGTGTGCGGGCAATAACTTTCGAAAGAGTTAATTGATTTAAACGAAATTTGGCCCACGTGTTGAAATCCATCACCGCAAGAAGCCTATTTAAAATGGGCCTAATCGGGCCATTTTAAGGGTAGTTTTTAGGGGTTGAAAAATGTTTTTGGACCCTAAAATACCGAAAAAACTCTCCGAACCATTATAAATTGAAATTTAACCCTCTCGCAGTAATTAAAATGTGTCCCTAAAATTTTAATAATATCAACCTTACAGGACCGGATTTAAAAATTTTAAGAAAGACTAGTTTGCAGATAGTGAATTATTTACTGAAAGGTGTATATAACTTGGTATAGAGGTTCGATTGATAATAATATTGGAATTAAGAAAAAAAAATGTTATTTTAAGGGGTGTATTAAGCAGTCAAATTTTTTATTTTACCAAAAAACCAAGTTAAAATCGCATAATAAAGCCGAACTGCCTGTATTAGCAAATACACTATATTGTCGGCAGGGTTTTGGCACTGCGACCTGGGTTTTTTTAATTTTTAACGCTACCAGAAATAAAATAAATCAATATGTAGTATAAGTCGAAAAAAACTATTTTTGTTAGTCTGTCCGTTTGTCGTGGCTTATTATCTCTGAATCTAAATTTTTTTTCAAATGGCATCATGTAACGTGTCAAAGAACTCGTTATGAGAAATATAACTATATTTTTTTTATAGTTTTAAAATGCATGGTTTAAAAGATAGTAAAGAAAATATACGAAAATCGAGAATTAAGCCCCCCCCCTCCATCCATGAAACTACTGAGACTAAGCTTTTGAAAATATTGGCCCTAGACCATTTATATTTGCAGCGTTTCGTTACACTTTCAATTTCACTAATCCAATTTGCCTGGAAATTTTACTCCAAAAACTGGTAAACTATAAAAAACAACATTATCGCGAATAAAGCCGTGGGTAAAGGCTAGTAAAATATATTTAAAGAGCTGTTGTTTTAGTCTAATTTTTGATCTATTGGTCCACATTTGTGAGGTCAAATCAGATAAGAATAAGATGTAGCACGTGGTATATTTAAAGTCGATCACACGCTCTTACGCGAACCGATGGATAAAAATGATAATAAATGAGAAGGTTTTATTCGCTGTTGCAATCTGTTTTTTAGTTACAAACGGTCCACTTTTTAAAATAATTAATTCCACGATTTCTGTAATTAAAATACTACCTACAGTCAATCAAAGCATGCATGTGAAAATATTCTTTAGAGTTTCGATGTTTGCAAAATGTCAAATCTTGAAAAAAAATTGTAAAATATCTTTTGAGAATCAAATATTTATCGAGTCCACTATGAATTAATTGAGTGCCTTTTTAAAAGGTTCTAGGATTGTTCTGAATCTGGTTAGTTATCGAGGAAGTACAATAAATCCTTATAGAGCACGAAATATTGTGCCCCTATCTTCCTTATATTTCCTGCTGAGCTTTCTTGACTAAGTCCCGCACAGATGAGATGACATTTGGTACATTTTTATAAAAATACCAAAACGAAGTTTGTGGAATGGAGGACGAAACAATCACTCATTTCTTGCTCAAAAGACCTTAGCTACATGGGATACCAAACGACATATAGATTCGGCAAGAAACTCTGTTTGCTAATTTTCTGGAGCTGATAAGAAGATCCAGTTTACTAGAGGACTAGTTCCATTAAAAGGAAAAGGACAAAACTTCTTACAGCACGTCATAAGAAGTTTTTTTTTTTTTGAATTACCAACAACAATAGATTCAGAAGCATAACATCATGTGCAAGCAGTAATTCCAAAATAGCAATAAATATCCTATTGTAAGCTTATCATTAACAGCACAAAATGTATTTAGAAGATAAATTTCGGAACTTCCAGATTTCAGAACATAACAAGTATTAATTGCAGGCACCAAATCTTTTTCGATTAGGAGCTCAAAAGAAGTTAGGACTGACCTTAGAGTAACTCAGTGAGCTGCGTTAAGATCAGTTCTATATGTAAACCTATCTTCCAAATCAAAAAGGACATAAATATAGATAATTTTGGGGGCAGGATATTCCCCGCTACAAGGACCCATTCTGCATCCCTGACAATTGACTAGGTCTTTAACAGGTCCGTCTTAAGAAGGTACTCAATCCATCCTATAGTGGGTCTAATAAATCTCTTAGTTGCCGAACACCTATTTGCTTCTCAACTGTTTTTTACTTCTCAAAAGTTTGTTACGGTTATGGCCCGCGGTTAATCCTGACTCCTGAGCCTTCATAGAAAGCAATCAGTTCATTCAGGAAAATTCTCCCGGTCTCTCAGATCATCTCATCTCAGAGTGTGGGAAAACCAACGATTTAGTGTTTAAGAGCCGTCAAAAAAATTCGTGATATAATTCGTTATTTTATATCGGGTTAACAGTAATTTTATTATTTGGTCAATGATTGTGATCTACTGCTTTGTCTATCTAGTAACGGGATGGCGTGTTTGATAGATGCAATAACATCAATCAAATTAATCATTAAACTATATAGTAAACTTTATATCGACACATGAAATAATCGATTTCACTAAGTACTTAAACAAATGAATTTATGCTTTTAATACTTCAACCAATAGCTTTGCCTTACTCATTTACCAATGCTCCTGACACTAATGATCTCAGTTATCAACCATCTATATTCTCTCTCTCACCAAAATTCATTAAGTTCCTATAACAATACATTTTTTACTCGTTTTTTTTTTAATTTCACTTATTTTTGAGACATACAGTTTTGAATATTTTTTGGGATAATATATGGCACTATTCTGTATGGTTAATGTTAAAATTAACAGCACTGTTAAATGTCTGCCTAACTTAGCCAAAAAATTAATGGGATTGTAAATTACGGACATTTTTCTCAGTTATGGTCAAAAATTGCCACTATTTTTCGCTTGGCAGTTTGTGGTTGCATTTATTGAATGCGTACTTTTGCTTGCACACTTCAAGCAATCGTACATTCTTCCAGTTGATATGTGATATAGTGTGTTGTATTTATTAATACTTGTAGGTGATATTCGTGTCGTGTGAATGGCATGTGATAGCGACTCCCATATAAACGGTAGATGTTATGACTGGATGTGTAATAATGTTAGTATCCGATGTAGTACTGTAGTACTTTCTCCTACCGGCGATTGACTGATGCTTGCACGCGCGGTACTGACTGCGCACATATTGCAGGACCGCACTAACTCAACAATAAAAGCGAACCAAATTCGAAAGTTTTCTGAAATATAGTCAAACACCTTTGTCCTAAATAACAGCTCCTTCGAAACATTTTCTTACTTTAAATATTGACGCTTCGCATTATGTCTTTTAATTAAAAGAAAAAGAAACTGGCAAAAATCTCTAAGCACAGTATTCGGATCCAAAACAGGATGTAAAATTCATTTTCATTTCAGAAACTTCCTGAGCTTTTATTTGAAAAACTCTGGTTGTTTAAAATATGATACTATTTCTTTTCGAGTAACATATATTATTTTTTATACACCCCCTATAAAACAGCTTACTTTTATGTCTGCGTTTAACACTAGTGCTATAAAATTGCGTAAAGTAAAATAAATGTAGTCGAATTACCATTTCTGTACTAAATTATACTCTAATCGAATGAGAACTGAACGCAAATGTAAAGCAAGTCGAAGATTTACCTGACTATCTCTGAACTAAATTGCAGGTGTACACTGGCTAAAAGCCAATTCAGACTAGCCGTTCTCGGTTACGATTCACCGGTCCGGTTAGGAGCTCGACCAATCAGGGCGTAGTCGTTCCCGATTGCGGTTCGGTTCGAGCGTTTAGGTTCAGCTCTAATTTCAACCGGACCGTTCGCAACCGTAGCCAGTGAGAATGCTTGCTGGAGTCACGTGACTAGCCAGCTGTTTTTGTTGACGTTTAACTACACATCAAACGTTAAATCATATTTCGAATTTGCGCATGCGCACCGAGAATAATCGTAGAACTGAATCGGGATAGTGTGAGCAGCCTAGATTAATCGAAAACCGAACCGGACCGGTGAATCGTAACCGAGAACGGCTAGTCTGAATTGGCTTTAAGAGATACAGAGGTTTGTGGTTCTTGATTTATTTCGCTGTCAAAATCTGTCCGGCTGAACCGGGTTGGAAAGCTAGTTAACGCTGAGTCAGCTCTTAAAGCTTGCTCAAGCTTATAAGGTATTAAAATTGAAACATTGGCAAGAACCCTATATGTGTTCTAAAAATGTTTCCGCTTAAAGTTTACATGTTTTCAGTGCCAAAGCAAATTCTGTCCGGGCGAATCCGGACCGGAAAACTAGCGGCAGTTATAAAGTGATGACGTATTATAAAAGAAGAATGCATGCAAGGAGGTATTTTTATCGAATGGTTTTACAGCTATAACAATGCTGAAGGAAAAATTGAGGAACATGGGAACAAAACTACTGTTTCAATCATCGCATGTGTGTTATGACCACCACTATCATCATCAGTCAGGGTTCCGCTACCTACGCTACGCACGAACACCCCGAGGTTCTGTAATTTTCACCTACATATCATCATACCAACTTATATGTAGGTAAAATGTGCATTGTACAGTTCGTCCATTTGAAAAAAATATCTTTTGCAGGACTCAACACTCTTGAAAATACAAGCAGATCGTTGATGAGTTCGATGAGGAGTCCAGGAAAAATGTATATAAAAATATCCAAAATTGGACATTATTTGGAACCAGCGTTGCCAGATTTTTTTTTTGCCAAGTTGGGATTTTTTTTTTTTTTTTTTTTACCTATAAACACTAATTTATTTATTTATTCAAATAAGCCCAATTACAGAAAATGTGTTGCTAAATTTCTGATACGTTTCTAAATTCACTGTATGTGCAGTTAAAAATGTCAATATTACTGCAATTTTCATTTATAAATTTACACATTCTATAAACAGGTGAATTTGTGAACTGATACGTTCTCGGTGCAGGTAAATAAAACGATTGGTGCGTTTTCGGCTATTAAATTTAGGGATATGGAAAGGCAATAGGTTAAGAAAATCTTGGTTATCAATTTGATTATGCAATAATTTGAATAAGAATAGACAGAGAGCAAAATTTCTGCGACCTTTAAGCGATGTACAAGAACCTTTGAGTGAAAAAAGCGGGATTCTTTCGTCGAAAGCGGGACATAGTAAAGAAACGTATATAATCAGAAGTTTTTAAATATTTATCTTTTTATTTGAGTTCAAATTACGTTTACGTGACAATAGATAGCAAAAATAGCCATAGAAAATGTATTTTAATAAAAATAGGATATTTTAAATCAGATTTACCCTATCGTTAAATAGCTGAGTCTTATTCGTCTGCTGAATAAAAAAAATCAAAATCAAAATCAAAAAAGTTTTATTCATTAGAAAAATATGGCGTTTCAAACAATAATCTGAGGAGTGAGTATAACAAATTGCAACTTACAATAAGAGAATAATTATTTACGCACGGTCGAGTTATCCCCGAAAAGCGGGACTGAGCCTGTCCCGCGCGGGACATTTAATTTTGATTTAAAAATCGGGACGTCTGGCTACGCTGTTTGGAACAGACTAAATAAAGCTGCTAAAGTCTGTCTATTTTTGGAAGCAACAGAATTCGTAATAAAATAAAAATGAGATCTTAAATAAATAAATATCTTCATTTGAATGATATTTATTAAAAAGAAAATGATATAAAATTTCATTTAGAATAGGAACAGTGCACTTTAGATATGTTTTTTATATTAAATTTTAGTAGTTTATGGCATTATTCTGTGTGATCAATGTAAGAATTTAGAGTGCTGATAATTTTTTGTCACTTTCTAACAAATTTAGCATTACATAAGTTACAGTGAGACGGAAATTTAATAGAGCAGCATACATCCAACAGAGGTTACAGAGTCACCGTTGTAAGTCACAACTAGTGGTTTTAAAATTATATTCAAGTATATTTATATTCTCGTATGGACAGTTGCAAAGTTGAATGCGACTAGCTGTATACAATATACGTGTGTAACACGCACAAGTCGAATGATGTAATATCAATTCACTCTCTCGCGATTCATGCAGTATTGTTTCAAGGAATCAATCATCTGACTGATGCTGTTTAGTATACAGACTGTTCGACAAACAGCCGGTACTAAAGCTAAGTTGTCTCGGTCGTTTTAATCCTACAAGACTTGCACTATGCTTTTTATAAAAAAACATAAGTAAAAAAGCCTTTTAAAAACAAGCTTTCATTAAAATGTACAGAAAAAAAGACAATAACAATCAAATCAAACAAACTAATAAAAGCATTTTATCATTGTTGACTTGACCTGAAAGATTTTCGAGAGAAAAGCTTAAATTATGAATTTTTTCTGAACATATCTAGCGACAAGATTTTAGATCAGGTCGACTGATAAATTGATTTTTGTTTGTTTCTTGTACACCATAATCTCAGGAAATACTAGTTTGAATTGAAAAATTATTTCTTTGTTGGATAGTCCATTTATCGAGGAAGGTTATAGGCTACACAATACCAAGCTACGACCAGTAGGAACGGAGCATAAATGAAAAATGTTGCAAAAACGGGAAAAATTATTCTTTTTGAGAGCTTCCGTTGCGGCGTACACGGTTATTATAATGCCCAGTGTCACCCGTAGGTGACACGGCATATTTCCAACGTCGTAAAAAACGTATTCAAAGTTATTTTTACAAATAAAAAAAATTATTCAATAGCTTATTTATTTATTACACGCAATAAGAAAAAATAACAATAGTTACGGTTTAGGCATTTTTATTTCACTTTTTATCGCAAGAGATTACACAAATACAGACTGCTCGAATTTCGCGCGAAACGTCTGATTATATTTGACAGATGACATTTGGCTAGTGTTGTTAATAAAAAATAATTAATAGTTTTACTTATTGGCTTTGCAACAATGGTAGTGGAATTAAATAATAAAATCTCCGTGTGGTAGAAAAAAATATTAAATTTATGTCACCTACAAGTGACGCTGGGAATTGAAGAGTTAACAAGTGAACATTCCGGCTTACGTTAATCGAACAGCATGTATATCGTGGCATATTGTAGGAGTAGTCGGATATAATACTGCGTTGCTTATATGTATGCAAATTACAATATAAAGGATGGATAGTCGTTATGAATAATTCATAATTTAAACGGGTAACGGTTTATCAACAAATTACTTCCTAGTTCCTTGTACCACATAATATGCGCTAAAAGTTCATATAAATGAACTGCTACCTTTTGTTCAGAGCTGGCGTTTCTTTTTGACACAAATTATTGAAATAGAAAGCCTTGGAAACGACATTTTTAGTGTATTTGCCATAAGGCAACATACACTATTGGCGTTGGTCGGATGGCGGGACCTAGGGGTCGGACCAAAATTTCTCGACGTTTCATTACCTCCTAAACACTTTGGCACCATTTTTAAAAATGTTTATATATATATGTATATATATATATATATATATATATATATATATATATATATATATATATATATATATTTATATACGTATATATATATATATATATATATGTGTACGCGCGATAACTTTCGAAAGAGTGAATTGATTTCAACGAAATTTGGCCCACGTTTTGAAATCCATCACCGCAAGAAGCCTATTTAAAATGGGCGTAATCGGGGTATTTTAAGGGTAGTTTTTAGGGGTTGAAAAATGTTTTTGGGCACCAAAATACCGAAAAAATTCTTCGAATCATTTCAAAATTGAAATTTAACCCTCTGGTAGTGATTAAAAAGTGTCCCCACAAGTTTAATAAAATCGGCCCGACAGGACCGGATTTACAAATTTTATGAAAACACTAGTTTGCAGATAGTGACTTATTTATTGAAGGGTGTATTTCATTCGGTGTAGACGTTAGATTGATAATAATATTACAATTAAGAAAAAAATGTTATTTTAAGGGGTGTATTAAGGGGTTAAATTTGGTATTTTGCCCAAAAACAAACTTAATTTCACATAATAAAAGTATAAAACCACACGGCCCTATACAAGCAAATACACTATATTGTCGGCAGGGTTTTGGCACTGCGACCCGGGTTTTTTTATTTATTGGTCGGTTGCAGAAAGCGTCGTCAAAAAATGTCGAAACCGGTTCACTTGAGGGCCAAACCTAAAACTTTCCGTTATGTGTTAAATACGTTCCAATAAATTGATACTATTGTGTTTATAATATACTAAAGAAAAGTTATATAAAAACAAATAGTTAAATATTTCTAGGTCCTAAGAAAAAAATATTTTTAAATTTAACTTTAATGAACTTTTCTGATCACAGTATAAACAAGTGTCGATATAAGGAGTCATTATACAAAAAAGTAAAAAAAAAAACCCGGGTCGCAGTGCCAAAACCCTGCCGACAATATAGTGTATTTGCTTATATAGGACCGTGAGGTTTTATACTTTTATTATGTGAAATTAAGTTTGTTTTTGGGCAAAATAAAAAATTTAACCCCTTAATACACCCCTTAAAATAACATTTTTTTCTTAATTGTAATATTATTATCAATCTAACGTCTACACCGAATTAAATACACCCTTCAATAAATAAGTCACTATCTGCAAACTAGTGTTTTCATAAAATTTGTAAATCCGGTCCTGTCGGGCCGATTTTATTAAAATTGTGGGGACACTTTTTAATCACTACCAAAGGGTTAAATTTCAATTTTGAAACGATTCGGAGACTTTTTTCGGTATTTTGGGGCCCAAAAACAGTTTTCAACCCCTAAAAACTACCCTTAAAATAGCCCGATTAGGTCCATTTTAAATAGGCTTCTTGCGGTGACGGATTTCAACACGTGGCCCAAATTTCGTTGAAATCAATTAACTCTTTCGAAAGTTATCGCGCGTACACACATATATATAAACATTTTTAAAAATGGTGCCAAAGTGTTTAGGAGGTTATGAAACGTCGAGAAATTTTGGTCCGACCCCTAGGTCCCGCCATCCGACCGACGCCAATAGTGTATGTTGCCATATGGCAAATACACTAATAATTTTTATTCTTTAAAAATAACTTTGAATGAATCGATTGATTTCAAAATTTAATCAGGTCTAAGTCTCAATAAACCCTTTCGAATGCTACAAACCCGATCTCAATCAATTGATTCGCTCTAAAGTTATCGTACGACCAAAATTTGTTTACACACCCATACACCTACGGACATCTATCCAAAAATAGTCAAAAATCTTCCTAGGACCCCAGAACGTCGAGATCTGATAAAAACTCGATTCTCGTAAATCGGACCTACACCAATAACTTTGTTTTTTTTGACAAAAATTGCAATAGCGGGAATTTGACAATGACCTTAGATTGTGATCATATAATTACAATTTTCATACATGAAAGAGCAGTCTAATGTCGTGGAACTCCCTGGCATGTAGAACAGATTGTACTCACAGCAAACAAGTGACTAATCTACATAGAAAAACATCGCTTTTCAACCTTAATTTTGATTAAATGCGTAAAAAAGGTGTTTTGAAATTGAAATTGTGTAAGAAATAATGTTATCTAACACATGTATCATACACAGTCCGTTTCAATTAATCAACTATTTTTCGAGTAGGATTGATTTAATATTTTGACGAAGTGTAACATTAAAACGACTCGTATATCATTACGCACGAGATAGTGTTTTTTTTTCACGTACCTTCTATAAAATAGCTTCTTTTCACTTCTAAAGAAAAACAACTAACAGGAAAACAATAATTATGGAATTGATATAGCACGACCAAATTTCTGTACTTTACCGTACTAGTGGATAATGAGGCACCTTACATGCCTGTATAGATGCATGTAAAACAGATATTTTATAGAGAGTAATGCAAAAAAATATTCAGCGCATTCTTGTAGAGATTTAATAACAGGTTAACGTTGTTGCACTAATTCTAATAACTCAAAAACGTGATATATTTGAATAATGAAAGAAATGTTCGGCTTTTTTTGTAGTTTTATCGCGTGCTGATAATAATATATTACATTGTTTTCTAATTTAAATATTATTTTAATTTACCGTTAAGTTATCTATAAATAATAACATAGGTTCGTATTCTGCAAATAATTCAAGAATGTGCGATTTAGTTTCTTAAACAAAATCTCGCTTCCTTTTGCAAAGAAAATTCGGAAAATTGATTTCGACATCAAAAGGTTTTCCCACTTCAATTTTAATATCACATTACCTAGAAAATTTTCTATCGGCGTCTATGAAAACGGTTCTAGGTTGAAGAATGATTTATCTGACTACCAACGGCGAATTGTAAATCGGTGTATACTATTTCTCAAAGGTGTTTTTTGTCGGTATAAAATATCTCCCTTAATGAATGTTTGATACGTCATTTTGAAGATCATTTTTCTCTCTAAGGACGAAAAATAAGGTAATACCTTCAAATTAATGTCTTCATAAAAAAACTACAGTTTAAAAATTTTAACAATTTCATTACAGAAAATAACATTCAGCAAAAACAAATGTCATGTGGTGGCAATCTGTTTACTTTAACAGTTGTCGGTAATATTAAGTGATGTAGTGGCGTGAATAGAATAGAATAAAATTTGATTCCACCCTATTGAATTACGTAACTGACCACTAATGGTGCGAAGTATTCGCACGAATCCGCTAGCTGTATTATAAATCAATTTTGCAATTTTATATTTGAATAACACCGTCTTTTTTCATTATTAGTGTATTTGCCATATGGCAACATACACTATTGGCGTTGGTCGGATGGCGGGACCTAGGGGTCGGACTAAAATTTCTCGACGTTTCATAACCTCCTAAACACTTTGGCACCATTTTTGAAAATGTTTATATATATATGTATATATATATATATATATATATATATATATTTATATACGTATATATATATATATATATATATATGTGCGGGCAATAACTTTCGAAAGAGTTAATTGATTTTAATGAAATTTGGTCCACGTGTTGAAATCCATCACCGCAAGAAGCCTATTTAAAATGGGCGTAATCGGGGCATTTTAAGGGTAGTTTTTAGGGGTTGAAAAATGTTTTTGGGCCCCAAAATACCGAAAAAATTCTCAGAATCGTTTCAAAATTGACATTTAACCCTTTAGTAGTAATTAAAAGGTGCCCCTAAAATTTAAATAAAATCGGCCCGACAGGACCGGACTTATAAATTTTATGAAAACACTAGTTTACAAATAGTGAATTATTTACTGAAAGTTGTATATAATTTGGTATAGAGGTTCGATTTATAATAATATTGCAATTAAGAAAAAAAATGTTATTTTAAGGGGTGTATTAAGGAGTAAAATTTTTTATTTTGCCCAAAAACCAACTTAAGCTCGCAAAATAAAGCCACACTGTCTGTATAAGCAAATACACTATATTGTCGGCAGGGTTTTGGCACTGCGACCCGGGTTTTTAGTATTGTGTTAGTCAAAGATACTTTATTTACGGCATTTTCTTATGTCAATCGTAAATCTTAGCCAGTTAACGCAGCCAACTTAGAGACTGCATAAATGTACATCATTCATCAACATCATTAATAAGTTGACAACCAACACAGTATACAGCTTTGAGCTGTCAAACTGCGATGTTAATTGAAATGCGCAAAATACATTAACATTATTGTGCATTGTTTAACAGAAGAACACAAGAACTTTGAAAAGAAATTAAGTTGTTTTGTATTAGCACTTTGAACAACAATATGAATGGCTTACATAGTAAAGCTGTTGGAAGCTTATATGTTTGTTATAAGACACGTATAATGTGCAGTTTATACAGTTGATTCGAAAATAACTCAAGCTAGAGATGGGAAAAACGGGTCTTTTTAGTGATCTGCATCTTTGCATCTGGATCCCGTATGTGAGCTGGCTCACTGAACCGGTTCAAAAAGAGCCGAGTTCTGAATATGTTACTGCAGTCTGCCACTGAGTTACCTAGTTCAGTCAATCATATCACGACCTGTATAGAATCAAGAATGCATAGCCAAACATGTGATGCATGAGTCACTTGAGCTGTCAGATGCATCAAAGCAAGAATTGATACGTAAGTGTAAAATGTGCTTCTGTGTGTTAAGTGTTTCTCTGAGTTATGCGGATCCGTTGATCCGTCGGCTCAAAAAAAAGTGAGTCGGCTCTCACGGATCTTCTGTCGGAGTCGGCTCTTTGAACCGGTTCAGATCTGAGTTACCCAACTCTAGTTACGAACTGCGAGCCCGATACATGTCGATTCGAAATTAATATTTTTTATATCCAATAATTTTTTATAGATTTCAATGAAGTGTCTAGTTGGTACCCCTCGATGAAACTATTATAGATAATCGTGGTTCAGCCTGTATTAAGCTAGGCCACATGAAATAGGCACAGAGAATAAATTATATTCACTTCGGGAAATCATCATGTCGAGGTGTGGTACCGTGTACAGTGGTGCCGCCATGTGGGTGGTGCGTGAACTCAACACGGCGTTACAAACCACAACACACCACAGTCATGTTCATCTGTCTATGTAAGCCATCACTGCTTGCCAGTATGTCTGTATCATTATAGAGCTTTTAAAAAAAACTGTTATTGTCAATTTTGTTTATAAACAGCACTCTATGACGTTTTTGCATTTTTAGAAGACATTTTGACTTTTACCATTCTAACTCACTAGTGGGGCGGAACGGTACTAATTTAAGGGGTTAGGTGGGTTTGAAAATTTCAAAAAATCGATTTTTTTTGTCTTGTAAATAGTACAATATATTTAAAATATTCTCCTAAAATTTCAAATCGATCCGAGTAACATTCTAAGAGATAGACCCTTTGGAAGTTCCGCCCATCAGGCCACGTCAGTGCAGCGCTTCGCAGGTTAAACGCGTTTATCTCAAAACTCAATTTTTTAAGTCGGTGGACACGATTTCTCGAAAAGTTATGAAGCGATTTTGTTCAAATTTTGCACACATCTTTGAAATAACATTATCTAGGAACTGAACGAAGGATTTTTTTTTATAACTAATTTTTTCGAGCCAATACATGGCGAAAATTTGACCAAAAAATGTGTTTTTTTGTTCAAAGTCTGTCAAAAATTCAAATTTTAATTTTTTTTCCTTCGTCCAATACCTAGATTTATCCATGTACTAATGAAATATTTTTGGTTTTTTGATTTTGGAGGAACCAATAATGAGTTATTCTGTCCACGGTAAGAGCATTTTTTTTGAGACGTCAAGGGGGATGAGGTATCAACGGCTGAGTTTTCGGAATTTTTAAATAAAAATTTCACAAAATACTGTTTAAATATGTATCTTTGATATGCTGAATTGTTTAAATAAAATATATGATTGTATATATTAAAAAAAAAATTGTAAAAATACCCTTTTTTGAACCTTTGAAATCCATCTAACCCCTTAAGTTAAAATGCACTTTCCAAAATTTTACAATATTTTTTTGTTTTCGTTTCCTGAATCCAAAGAAACATATTTTTGGAAACAGTCTGTGCGTCTGTTTGTCGCTTTGAGAACGGAAAAAGTAGATTTGGACAAGAAAATGAATTAATAGAAGAAATCTGACCCGATATTTATCAGCTTCGATGTTCCATATCATACTTTTCGTAAACTTCAAGAAATTTGCAAATATTTCCATAGCTTCAGTTGCTCGTTTTATCAGTATGCAAAACAACAGCATATAATCTCACTTTACACATGTTTTTACCCAAGCGTTACAACTAACGGTTTTCAAGTAGCCAAAACCCTCTTTTCCACTGGGCGCTCTAGGCAAGTGCCCAGGGCACCGCGATCGATTGAGTCCCCTAGTTCTTGCCAGATCAGCATTCGATAACCGATACTGCCGACAAATATCATATATCGATATTTTTTAATTAAAAAAAATCGATATATGATATTTGTCGGCAGTATCGGTTATCGAATGCTGATCTGGCAAAAACTAGGGGACCCCATCGATCGTGATGCCCTGGGCACTTGCCTAGAGTGCCCAGTGGAAAAGAGGGTTCTGGCTACTTGAAAACCGTTAGTTTTGACACTTGGGTAAAAACATGTGTAAAGTGAGATTATATATATAAGTGAGATTATATATATTATTTGTTAATTATTGATTTGTTTAGTAATTAATCTTCTTTTAAGAAAAAATAGTCTTCTGCAATAGTCATAGGGGCCCCTTTACCCTAAAGTGCCCAGAGTAGCTCGAAAAGTAGTTCACAGCTGGCAATTTCTCCTTCAAGGCAAGTCAAAAGTTGAAAAAAGGACGTCTACTCCATTTGAAACTTGAAAAAATGTTTAGTCAAGTAAATTTAAAGGTTGATATTGGTCAAGTACTTGAATTCAAGCGACTTGAAGTCAAAATGAGAACGAGCCTTGAAAAGCCACAATGACGCACGTCATTTCAATGTTCGTTCTAAAATTCTTTTTAAAAAACAAATGTACCAGTTCTGTTCCCATCTATATTGAAAATAATTATATGCAAATTATAAAAGTGTTATCTGTGATAATTTATAGAGACGGTACGTGTGCTATTATACTTGATCAGTCAAATCTATTTGAAAAAATATATACAAACTGCTACACGAATATAATACCTACATGATTAGAAATATTCTCCGAAAAGAAATTTCTATAGCCGGTGCGGCAAGCTATTTCTATTAGGGTTCGGATATTTTTGAAAATTGTATCTAAGTTCAGAGAAGAAAAAATCTGCATTGTTTTTTATCGACATTTTTTTTTTATAAACATTACGATGGGCATGAAAATTAATAGTAAGAAATATTTATGCTGAATTGAATGAGCACACGTAGAGGTCCATGGCTGGTAGTTTAGAAGTGACTGCTTTTAAATAATTCCAAGAAAAAAAAACCCGGGTCGCAGTGCCAAAACCCTGCCGACAATATAGTGTATTTGCTTGTATAGGGCCGTGTGGTTTTATACTTTTATTATGTGAAATTAAGTTTGTTTTTGGGCAAAATAAAAAATTTAACCCCTTAATACACCCCTTAAAATAACATTTTTTTCTTAATTGTAATATTATTATCAATCTAACGTCTACACCGAATTAAATACACCCTTCAATAAATAAGTCACTATCTGCAAACTAGTGTTTTCATAAAATTTGTAAATCCGGTTCTGTCGGGCCGATTTTATTACATTACACTTTTTAATCACTACCAGAGGGTTAAATTTCAATTTTGAAACGATTCGGAGAATTTTTTCGGTATTTTGGGGCCCAAAAACAGTTTTCAACCCCTAAAACCACCCTTAAAATAGCCCGATTAGGCCCATTTTAAATAGGCTTCTTGCGGTGATGGGTTTCAATACGTGGTCCAAATTTCGTTGAAATCAATTAACTCTTTCGAAAGTTATCGCGCGTACACACACATATATATATATATATATATATATATATATATATATATATATATACATATATATATATATATTTTAAAAATGTTTATATATATATGTATATACTTATATATATATATATATATATATATATATATATATATATATATATATATATATATATATATATATATATATAAGTATATACATATATATATAAACATTTTTAAAAATGGTGCCAATGTGTTTAGGAGGTTCTGAAACGTCGAGAAATTTTGGTCCGACCCCTAGGTCTCGCCATCCGACCGACGCCAATAGTGTATGTTGCCATATGGCAAATACACTAATAAATTATATTCACGTCAGTCTCTCCTAAAAAAATACAAAGGATGATCTCAACGAATTCAATGTGATTTTTTCTACTCGTAAAAGTATTGTTAATTTTAAACGTATCTAAAAACTAATCGTGAAAAAAAGTCGCTGAAAATAGATAAAGTCAGGGAAAAATATTCTACACTTTAGGGTTTGGGTAACGATTGATAGTTTCAATAAAATCAATTTAATTATTACCTCAGACGCCTAAGACTCTGTTGTCGAGCGTCTATAATTTACAATAGCTATCTTTATTGCCTCTATAAACAGACAAACATTTTGAAAATGCATTCTTCGAGAAATTAAAAATTCGAAACTAATTTTCTATAATAAAATTTCAATATTTATTTTCGATTTTTTCAATTTTAATTGTCTTTTTAATATATTTGAATACTAATATTATATGAGTAATATTTTAATTTTTTTCTGTCCGTACTTTACTTCAAAAACGTGATTTACAACTGTAAACATTAACATTATAAGAACTTGACACATTTTGAAAAAAATATTTTCACCAACTACAAAAAGACCATTAAACTTCTCTATGTTAATGATAAAATAACCTGACTATTGTCAGGTTATAAACCTGAACACCACACGAGATATACTCTTGTACAGCGTGGTCAAAAAGTTTAACATTGTAGGTTTCTGGAAGGTATTTCAAATTTGTGGTTACCAATTTTTCGTTACCAATTCATAAATGGCGAACACTAGAAACAAATTAACATATCAAAAAAATCTTGATATCTAATTCCGAGGTTCATGTATTATTTGTGGCAAAAAAGTAAAATCGCTCATCTCGAATAGTAATTTCCAAAAGCGACCGGTCAGCATTTAACTCTATTATATGAACACTGAACAGAGATAGCATGCGACACAAGCAAGCGTAGTTTTCATAAACAACTCAAAATGCAATATGACCGCACACACAGAATATGACAACTGTCAGAACAAAACACCGACTTAAACAGTTGGTCAAAAATACAAAAAAAAAAAGACAACTTCGTACCTCCAATTAAATGGAAACAATTTTATCAATTTCTAGTGGAATATATACAGTGCTATGTAAAGAACGTATTCTTGTATGCTTTTGATTAAACAATGAACATAAAACCAGGTTTTGCTTATTTTAGGGTTCCGTAAAATATTTAGTGTTTCCAAAGGGTTCAGTCATCAAAAAAGTATAAGAACCGCAGATATATTATGAACTATAATAGAAAACAGTATCACGGGTAATTGGAATAAAAATAAATCAATAAACACTCATTGATTGCAACGTTTCGTCTTTTATTTAATTAAGACTTTTTCAAGCTCTCAATACGTTTAAATTATAATAAAACTATGATATAAAAACCCGGGTCGCAGTGCCAAAACCCTGCCGACAATATAGTGTATTTGCTAATACAGGCCTTGTGGCTTTATTATGTGAACTTAAGGTGATTATTGGGCAAAATAAAAAAAATAACTCCTTAATACACCCCTTTAAATTACATTTTTTTTAACTACATCATTATTGTCGATCAAAGGTCTACACCAAAATTAAAAACACCTTTCAGGAAATAACTCACTATCTGCAAACTAGTGTTTTCAGAAAATTTTTAAATCCGGTCCTGTCGGGCCGATTTTATTGAAATTTTAGGAACACTTTTTAATTGCTATTAAAGGGTTAAATTTCAATTTTGAAACAATTCTGAGAATTTTTTAGGTATTTTTGGGCCCAGGAACTTTTTTCATCCCCTAAAAACCACCCTTAAAATGACCCGATTGGGCCCATTTTAAATAGGCTTCGTGCGGTGATGGATTCCAACATGTGTGCCAAATTTCGTTAAAATAAATTAACTCCTTCGAAAGTTATTACCCGTACACATATATACCTATATATATATATATATATATATATATATATATATATATATATACACATATATATATATATATATATATACATATATATATATATATATATATATATATACATATATATATAAACATTTTTAAAAATGGTGCCAAAGTGTTTAGGAGGTTATGAAACGTCGAGAAATTTTGGTCCGACCCCTAGGTCCCGCCATCCGACCGATGCCAATAGTGTATGTTGCCATATGGCAAATACACTAATAAGCAATTTCGCATTACAAAAATCAATATATTTTTATTATAACATATATCTGGAATTGAGCTTTAAAGATGAATTATGAACTATTTTCCGATGATATAAACGTAAAACGTTTTTGTACACGGTGTAAAGCAATTCAGTGTGACATGTTTCGTTAATTAGAATACAAACCAGTACAACCATTAGTACAAGTGTAACCTCAGTTAGCTACTGTTACGGTAAGTTTAACCATCATAAATTACAACCACAACAGCGCAACTTCCTCATCAGTGACGCTTTCTCTGCGTACTTCTTCTTAAATGTAACTTCTATATTTTGGTTTTATTATGCCAACTATGTGGGCCAGGAATTTCTAACTAAACCATTGTCAACGCACCCCCTTCTGTGTACTTCTGGTGTATTTGGGTCAGTTGTGCGTTTTCTAGTTCAAAAAAGATCACAAATAATCCTATTGTGTTGAGAATTCATTGTAATATATTTTCTGTGTGTATTTTGAAACTACCAACTGCCATTGTTATAATATATATTGTATTATTATTAGAATATATTGGTTTAATGATAGAGTTTAAAAAAAATTAAAACAACACGTTTTTATGAACTAAAAAATGCAAAATAATTTAACAAAATTAGCTTTAGTGTAAAAAGCGTGGAGTACTTAATATCGCTAATAAATTTTTCATTTCAAACGTAGAGCTATTATGAAAATTTAAGTGGATTATTTGCAAAACATTAGACCCCTCTTTTCGGGATTCTTTAATTGTTAATAACTTTCGCAATTGTTTATGTACGAATTTCAAACTTTTACACATTTTTCTAGATGTGATTACGAATCCAATGAGCTATGACACGTATTTTAATTCGCAGTAGCAAAAATTAACACGTTTTTCAACTTGTGAACCAGACTACCGGGGCCAAAGAGTCAAAAGTCAAATTTTTGTTATTCGATTAGAATATTTAAATAACGTTTTCGAACATCGCTCAGGAGGCCCTGAGCTTGGAAGCCCCATTGCACTGCACTGTTTAGCTCTTCGATAGCCACGTCACTGATTATGATATACCAATAAATCGAATAATAATCTTTATTAGTGTATTTGCCATATGGCAACATACACTATTGGCGTCGGTCGGATGGCGGGACCTAGGGGTCGAACCAAAATTTCTCGACGTTTCATAACCTCCTAAATACTTTGGCAACATTTTTGAAAATGTTTATATATATATATGTATATATATGTATATATATGTATATATATATATATATATATATATATATATATATATATATATATATATATATATATATATATATATATATATATATATATATATGTGTACGCGCGATAACTTTCGAAAGAGTTAATTGATTTCAACGAAATTTGGGCCACGTGTTGAAATCCATCACCGCAAGAAGCCTATTTAAAATGGGCCTAATCGGGCTATTTTAAGGGTAGTTTTTAGGGGTTGAAAACTGTTTTTGGGCCCCAAAATACCGAAAAAATTCTCCGAATCGTTTCAAAATTGAAATTTGACCCTTTGGTAGTGATTAAAAAGTGTCCCCACAATTTTAATAAAATCGGCCCGACAGGACCGGATTTACAAATTTTATGAAAACACTAGTTTGCAGATAGTGACTTATTTATTGAAGGGTGTATTTAATTCGGTGTAGACGTTAGATTGATAATAATATTACAATTAAGAAAAAAATGTTATTTTAAGGGGTGTATTAAGGGGTTAAATTTTTTATTTTGCCCAAAAACAAACTTAATTTCACATAATAAAAGTATAAAACCACACGGCCCTATACAAGCAAATACACTATATTGTCGGCAGGGTTTTGGCACTGCGACCCGGGTTTTTAGTTTGTCAAATATGTTATTTCTGTGTGTATGAATCCTTAAACTTAAAATTCAAAACGCATTAACTAGAGAAATGTGAATTATTATACCTGACGTATTTTTTATAGAAAAAATCTCTTTTTCGTTAATTTTTGAAGCGATAGTATATCTTACGAGAAAAAAAATTGTTGGCACCCCTGTATTAAGCTCACCTCGATTAGATTTCACAATTCTACGAATATATAACAAAATGAGTTAACAAGTGAGCGTTGAAAAACAAAACAATAAAATGGCAAAACAATTGGTGATTGTCAATGCATTAAATATGCATTGAGACGGTGCGGCAGTGGAGTATTTTACATATAGGTAACACTCTTTTGTTTGAATTGTCGCATGCAAATTGGCGGAGGAGTTTGAGAGACGAGAAATTGTGCTCCGATCGACCAAAGAAATCACCGAACTAGAATTATTGACGAATCGACATGAGCTCGTTGAAAATCAAACACATCTCAACAATTCATTAATCCCTTGAAGATAGATGAAACTTTTTTGGCGACGGCTCAATTGTATAAACGCCATCCGGCAAATTTACACTACACACTACAGACCTGATACTTGCGTCAAATCTATATCTAGGTCGACGCTTACATGCTTAATTTTTGATAACATAAATGAAAACACTTGAAAATTTTACTAAAAAATTATTATTAAATTATTTCTCAACGATTCTCAGGAATATAAAACATATGCACATATTCCTGAGGATGGACTTGTCCGAAACGATCATCGGGAAATAATTTAACGATAAATTTTTTGTAGACTTTTCAAGTGTTTTTATTTATAAATTAGTGCAAATTATGCTTCATTTTTGTATCATGATTGAGCGATTAAGTTGTTTGTAGATCGTCAAATAGGTATTTCCGGACACTACTCGCTGAAATACACAACTCATGTATCAGAAGCGCGCGATTGTCGCAAACACATGGCACACTACGTCGCACGTTTGCGAGACATCTATGAAGATTTATTCTTCACGTTCAGATGCGCGAATGCGAAATAAATGCATGGATTGCGCAATAGAACGAGAAATTTCGTGTAGCTGGTCAAATAGGAGACGAGTCTTCTAAAAAATATTTTAACTTCGATATTATACGTAAAAGAAAGATGTTATTTTGAATTCTTGAGCTTCGATATTGCGCCTGGTGAAGACAGGCATTAAAATAAATAATAAATGTTTTATTGTTTTTCTTAAATATTTATTTCCAGGATTATATATCTCCTTTTGCTTGTTTGCCAAAGTTTTGCCAATTTTCATTGGGATTTATTTAGTTTAGCTGACCGCAGATATAAAGAAACCAAACCTAATTCATTTTTCATAAAAAAGGGATATATCTGGTTGCTTCACACTTGGAACTTAGCAGCAAAATCAAGCAGCGAAGCAGCGCCAAAACCAACTTCCTGTGCAGCGACTTGACGCCGTTCGGTTCGTGTTCTATTTTCATATTGACACGTTTAATTCGTTGGCATTAACGCGTTGGGCGAATGTATCGCAGGGCATTTTTATCGAACAATAGAATGTGTGACTTGTGATTACGTGGTACGATGATGCCGCGATCATTGCAATGCGCCAAGCCGCGCGCCGATCGTGGAAGGCTGTGCGAGTTGAGGGCGGGATGTTCACGACCTCTCATCTCTCGCGCGTTCGAATCTCGACAGGGTTGGTCTTCAATAACTAACGTTACAAAACATTGCATTTATCACAGCGGCGTACGCATGTGTTACTTAAAGGAAACATTAACATTTTACAATCACGAGTTCAATCTAAGTTGCAGCTTCGACAATCTTCGGACAAAAATTCAATCTTCGGCTAAAATCAGACCGAATCCTTTGAGGAAGCAGAATGTAGAATTTAGCGAATAAAAATAAAAAAGAAGGTGAAAATAACGCAAAAACAAAAGTTTAAATCGGCTCAGTAGTTTTGGAGATATACGGCGACAAACATTTACGAAACTTGGGATACTTGCTAGTAAGCTCACACACATAAAAGTATTATAAATTCCTTAACAATATTCAATTGAGAACTTCCTTCTTAATAAAATAATAATTTGTCTACAGGAAGCTTTACACGGTGTCCCAGGAGGAATCTTTCAAACTTCAAGGATGTATTCTTTAAGTTATTTTGAGCAAAAAAGTTATATTAACATAGATTCATTTCGGAAAAATAGTGAGTAATGGCTTGTTGACGAAAACAGCCAATTGTTAGTGTATTTGCCATATGGCAACATACACTATTGGCACCGGTCGGATGGCGGGACCTAGGGGTCGGACCAAAATTTCTCGACGTTTCATAACCTCCTAAACACTTTGGCACCATTTTTGAAAATGTTTATATATATATATATATATATATATATATATATATGTGTGTGTGTGTGTGTGTGCGGGCAGTAACTTTCGAAAGAGTTAATTTATTTTAATGAAATTTGGTCCACGTGTTGAAATCCATCACCGCAAGAAGCCTATTTAAAATGGGCGTAATTGGGGCATTTTAAGGGTAGTTTTTAGGGGTTGAAAAATGTTTTGGGCCCCAAAATACCGAAAAAATTCTCAGAATCGTTTCAAAATTGACATTTAACCCTTTAGTAGTAATTAAAAGGTGTCCCTGAAATTTAAATAAAATCGGCCCGACAGGACCGGACTTACAAATTTTATGAAAACACTAGTTTACAAATAGTGAATTATTTACTGAAAGTTGTATATAATTTGGTATAGAGATTCGATTTATAATAATATTGCAATTAAGAAAAAAAATGTTATTTTAAGGGGTGTATTAAGGAGTAAAATTTTTTATTTTGCCAAAAAACCAACTTAAGCTCGCAAAATAAAGCCACACTGCCTATATAAGCAAATACACTATATTGTCGGCAGGGTTTTGGCACTGCGACCCGGGTTTTTTTTTAAATTGTGAGGGTCTTGACTTAACTAGTAGTTGTGATTATTTTAAACATGGTTTTATCGTTTACCAATGATGAATATGTAGATATTCATTTCATTTACGGCTTTTGTAGAGCTGCCATGCTGGAATGAATGGATCGATAGTGAAATCATTTTTGAAGTTTAACTTCTTTAGCGGCGTACGTATTTGAAAAAAGTAAGAAATTGAGGGGAAGTAGAACTGGCAAATAATTGGGAAGCTAGTTTGTCTCCTAAGTTACGTGAAACTGACAAGAACATAAGTTTATAGTGTGTCGCTAAGTATGTGTAAATATAATATTTACGCATACTTAGCAACACATTTTAGTTTTTAATATTATTCCCAAGTTTATTTTTTTATGTGAAACTAATTAATAATCATTAATTAGTTTGACATAACGAAAAATTTAACTGGGGAATAATATTAAAAACTAAAGAAGTTAAACTTCTCATGTGAACATATAATTTTTATGTTTAAAATGACCTAAATAATACATCCTTGAAGTTTGACAGATTCCTCCTGGGATACCATTAAGTTTCAAAATTGCAGATCGATGATGCACCCCCGCGTTATTTTTGTTATGCGACGCCTATGTATTTGGAACACGCTATCCGCCGCGCAGCTGGGCTGTGTCTAAACATATTATTGTAATGTTACGAGGTGTTATATTTTTATATGTAAATTATCGAACATGTTATTTGATTAATGGATGTTGAATTTTAAGTAGTGAAAGAGAGAATCCACACAGAAATCAGATGTACCTATGTCTTTTTACACTTCAAAAGTTCAAACTTCCATTTGCATAGATAATGATACAATAATGTATTTTGACGACTCATCCATATATTTCGAGTCATTTTTTTTTATGTAATGATTTTTTAACCGGCTTCAACAAAAGGGGGAGGTTCTCAATTCGTCGCGCTTATTTTTTTTAGGCTTATGGTCGCTTGAAATTAAAAAGTGTTTTAGATGGCTTGATATTTAAAGCTAAAAAAGCACCTAACAACGATAAGCATATTAAGAATGAATATTAAGATAAAATACTAAACATGTAGGGGTTTAAAGTTTAAACATAATTCACAAAAAACAAAAGCAATCAATGGAGACATTGCAAAACTCATCTTGAGGTTTATTTTATAGATAGACCTTTTTTTTTATAAAATGATATTTAATTTGTTATCCATTTTTTTCGACCGGAACATATGATTTAAAAAGAACACAATATTGTTGAATATCCACATTAGACTGTAGTTTAATAATTATTATTACAGGTCACGAACTAAAATAGTAGCTTTTGAGTAGAAACAATTCTTTCCAAAGCAATCAAAGATCATTGCTCATTTTGACAGATATTTTATTACCGACAATTTACCGAAACCGCACAGCCAAAACGTAAAATTATTTTACAACAATATACCGTATGTTTTAGTCTAGAACAATCCATCCAGATAATCTGTAGTTAAAGTCCTCGGATATGTCAATTTTATTTTTGAAGTTATACTTCTTTTGGTGCATTGAGGGTAAACATTTCTCTGTTACAGAAGTTGCGCACTAAGCATATAACGAACATGAGACACCATGTACTACGTGTATCGACAAGGTTGAAATCGTCGATAAAGCTGACTCTTTGATGCAATATAGTTTTACTACACTTTAACGAAAATGTGAAAATTAATTATCACGCATCCATTTTAATAGCCTCAATAACGTGAATGACTTTTTTTAACGACACCTCTGCAAATTTGCGTGGATTTTAGCAATTTGACTTTTGCACTCACAATCGAGAGATATTAATTATTAAAAGTTGATAGAGAAATGCAAGATATAGCTGTCAAAAAGTAGTCGGAGCCCAATTTGAACACTTATTTTGATCTTTTTGAATTGATATTTTATTTGGCTGTCCGTGAATCCGTTATCCATTTGTTCAAAATAAACTGATAAAAATTCCGCAGCATTATTGAATTTTTAATTTTCTAGCAATTAATGTCTCGTCAGAACAAATGTCAAAATAGGCCTATTGCTGGCGTCATTGCGGGAAGGGGTGGGATAAAAAAAAAAACGACTATCAAAAAATAAAAAATGAAAATACGCGGGTTTAAATTGACATGTTTGAGGATTTTGATCGCAGGTGATTTGAAATTTTTTGATACGCATTGTTCCGCACTAAATTTACACCCAGTATTTATTTCATTTCCGTTCAGATACCGCAAAATAGTTGCAATGTGTAATAGCAAAAAAATAAGCGCCAAAAAAATAAAAATAGACAAAACCCTTCATTAAAATAATTGCTGGTTTTAATTTCTAACAATAACGATGGTTACGTTTTGGTCAAAAAGTAGCTCTCTAAGTTATAATTAGTGGTGTTGCTAAAAATACTTAGTAATGTTTACTGATTTATTGTTTTTGAACGAGAATTGCTTGCGAGAGATTCAGTACAAATTATCAAGCGAGCTTTTAAGTTAGTTTAAGTTAGTTAGTTTAAATAATTCTTGAATAAGCTGGCGGGAATCTTAATAAATTCATTAAATCACTCCACTTCGTTTTTCTAGCCCCTAGCATCCAGAATTATTTGAATCTCTACTATTTCTCAACAACAGATATAGTTATCTTTCCGACCAACAAATATAGTTATCATTTGAATAGCACACGCCTGGCAATAGGATCGCTATATCGGTTCAGGAGATAGAGTATAATACCAATTCAAATTGGCAATTGGTGGCTTGTAATAGAGAATCCATGAAAACACCATATATTAAGGTTATTTGAGTCTAGTACCAATCCATAATTGACACTTTTAGTTTTTATCAGCTTTCGGGTTAGAACCTGGGAACTGGGGGCTTGCAATAGAGGAGCACACGCTCGGCTATTCTCAAGTCCTCATTCTTTACGAGCAATATGTTGCAAGAAAATGTTTATTCTAAAATTATTTTACTGGGAAGCTCGTTTTGTTAAGATCCGGTTTGGGTTAATAGTGGTCAATGATTTAAAGTGAGTCATGAAATGAATGATTCAACAATTCGGCTGAATGAAGACGATTCATAAGTCACTCATTTATTTGTAATAGGTGTGTACAACCGTTTGTTGATGGACCGATATTTTCAGTCACAAATTATTATATAGTATTACTATTTCTTTTTATGTTCAAAAACAATTCAAAAAAACCCGGGTCGCAGTGCCAAAACCCTGCCGACAATATAGTGTATTTACTTATACAGCCAGTGTGGCTTTATAATGCGAACTTAAGTTGGTTTTTGGGCAAAATAAAAAATTTTACTCCTTAATACACCCCTTAAAATAACATTTTTTTTTCTTAATATCAATATTATTATCAATCGAACCTCTATACCAAGTTATATACACCTTTCAGTAAATAATTCACTATCTGCAAACTAGTCTTTCTTAAAATTTTTAAATCCGGTCCTGTAGGGTCGATTTTATTAAAATTTTAGGGACACATTTTAATTACTGCCAGAGGGTTAAATTTCAATTTTGAAACGATTCGGAGAATTTTTTCGGTATTTTAGGGCCCAAAAACATTTTTCAACCCCTAAAAACTACCCTTAAAATGGCCCGATTAGGCCCATTTTAAATAGGCTTCTTGCGGCGATGGATTTCAACACGTGGGTCAAATTTAGTTGAAATCAGTTAGCTCTTTCGAAAGTTATTGCCCGCACACATATATATATATATATATAAATATATATATAAATATATATATACATATATATACAAACATTTTTAAAAATGGTGCCAAAGTGTTTAGGAGGTTATGAAACGTCGAGAAATTTTGGTCCGACCCCTAGGTCCCACCATCAGACCGATGCCAATAGTGTATGTTGCCATATGGCAAATACACTAAAAAGTGGAGCGCTTTTTGGTTATGTGTACTTTTAGTTAATTTAGTTAAAGCACTCCACACTTTTTAAATTAGTCACTGGACATAAAAGAACTGACAAGTTTACTGACCACTACCTATCATCAATCACGTATTGAATAAAATATAAAAATTAATTTCATTATTTTATAATTATTAATGCGTGATAAAAGCGTGTTTTTTAGTTTTTTTAAACTACATATCATTTATTTAAGGTCACCATCTGCCAAGTTTATTTGGACATGATAGAAATGTCTTGATAAATTGAAAATCCGATTGATACTTTTACCAATTCTCGAATAGGAACTTGAAAACCGTGAAAACGTAATTAGCTCGACGATTATAATAGTTGATCTCACGACAATTATTAATCACACGTTATTATTAATTTATATGTGTAAGTATCAGGAAAACGGACAATATCATTAAAACATTGATTAATTAATTAATATTAATTTATATAGTTTTAAACAAATAGATAGCAATTTTGCTAGTAACATTAATTCATTATCACCAACGCAGTAAAAATAAACGTAGCTACATAAAAATGATTTTTCGGGAAAAAGGACTTTATTTATAAGTAAAACACTTAATATTTTATTTTCAGCGACGTTTCGTTCCTTGTTTGGAACTTTATCAAGCTTTAATAACTGTAAATAATTTTTTTTTTCCCGAAAAGTCATTTTTATATTAATTACCAAGGACAAAAAAGAAAAAACCCGGATCGCAGTGCCAAAACCCTGCCGACAATATAGTGTATTTGCTTGTATAGGGCCGTGTGGTTTTATACTTTTATTATGTGAAATTAAGTTTGTTTTGGGGCAAAATAAAAAATTTAACCCCTTAATACACCCCTTAAAATAACATTTTTTTCTTAATTGTAATATTATTATCAATCTAACGTCTACACCAAATTAAATACACCCTTCAATAAATAAGTCACTATCTGCAAACTAGTGTTTTCATAAAATTTGTAAATCCGGTTCTGTCGGGCCGATTTTATTAAAATTGTGGGGAAACTTTTTAATCACTACCAAAGGGTTAAATTTCAATTTTGAAACGATTCGGAGAATTTTTTCGGTATTTTGGGGCCCAAAAACAGTTTTCAACCCCTAAAAACTACCCTTAAAATAGCCCGATTAGGCCCATTTTAAATAGGCTTCTTGCGGTGATGGATTTCAACATGTGGTCCAAATTTCGTTGAAATCAATTAACTCTTTCGAAAGTTATCGCGCGTACACATATATATATATATATATATATATATATATATATATATATATAAATATATATATATATATATATATATATATACATATATATATAAACATTTTTAAAAATGGTGCCAAAGTGTTTAGGAGGTTATGAAACGTCGAGAAATTTTGGTCCGACCCCTAGGTCCCGCCATCCGACCGACGCCAATAGTGTATGTTGCCATATGGCAAATACACTAATAAAGTTAAACGTAGCTACGTTCGTTTTAATAAAACAATAATGTTTGCTACAAATATTGATCTGGCATGATTATGTTATCCACGTCTACTTTAAAGAATAATGTAAGTAGTCTATAGGTAGGTAAGTTATAATTATTGTTTTGTATAAATGCGGTGACGTCAAACGATCATATCTTCGGGCCGCCGACTGTTTTATCCCAGACTTCGGGAGCCGTTTGACCGACAAATCACAAAAGTGAGACAATTCATTTTTACATTGAAATGCGAAATTTCTTTAGACATAAATTTTTAGCAAAACGCTGATGAAAATATTACAATAATTGAAGGTATTATATCATCTTTACCTAATCAGCACCTTTCGAATTATTTAAACATAGGTATTGCTAGGACCAAAGCCGGAATAGAACTTCGTTTTTAGGGTTCTGTACATCCGTCAGTCACAAATTATTTTCTCCGAATCTACAGAACGAAAAAAAATAAATTTGGTATATATATACTATATAGTCAGATGATCCAATCATAGTGTAAATAAATGAACTCCGATTTTAGGGGCCAAACTAGAAAATTAATAAAAATATTTTTTTAAGTGCGTCATGTGACATATCAAATGAAACGGCTCGTTACGATTATTACAAATATATTTCCCACGGAAAACTAAATAGTACGAAACCCTCTCCACGCGAGTTCGTCTCGCACTTGTTCATTTTTTTAAAAATATTCTTTAAATAAAATAATATTAACTCGATTATTCAGTAAATTCAAAAATCTCAAAACTTTCGGTCTTATTCTGGTTGAAGCCGAATATTTTGGCTGACTCTTCTTAAAAGTGTGTAGATATTATATATAGCCTTAAAAAAAGATAAAATATTAACCGTTCCAAAATAGCCTATGAATTATTTATACTGTTGAAAAAATTAATTGCAGTTACAGACGGCGATTTAAATGGACTTTCCTTTAATAGTTTAAGCGTATTATAAGTACATGAGAAAAATTTCACCAATTAGTTAGTTTAATCTCTTTTCTCACGCCCACAATCGCAGTTACGTTTAGGTTATCGATAACCGGAGGCATTGTTTTGTGCACAACCATAACATGTTACAAATGAGACTTAACATACCGGACGTTTCATTTAAATATGTTAAGATTAGAGATGGGAAAATGGGTCTTTTTAGTGATCTGCATCTTTGCATCTGGATCCCGTATGTGAGCCGGCTCACTGAACCGGTTCAAAAAGAGCCGAGTTCTGAATATGTTACCGCAGTCTGCCACTGAGTTACCTAGTTCAGTCAATCATATCACGACCTGTATAGAATCAAGAATGCATAGCCAAACATGTGATGCATGAGTCATTTGAGATGACAGATGCATCAAAGCAAGAACTGATACGTAAGTGTAAAATGTGCTTTTGTGTGTAAAGTGTTTCACTGAGTTATGCGGATCCGTTGATCCGTCGGCTCAAAAAAAAAATGCGTCGGCTCTCACGGATCTTCTGTCGGAGTCGGCTCTTTGAACCGGTTCAGATCTGAGTTACCCAACTCTAGTTAAGATAAGATTTTTAAATTATGTAAAGAGGCAAACTTTGTATGATTGTTTATTTGTAATCTCTGAAACTACTGAACCGATTCAAAAAATTCTTTCCCTAATAAAAACCTGCTGAGTAATATGGGCTATGTTTTATTTTTCACTCGGATGAATGTTCACTTGAGTGAATGTTCATTTGTGTTTCATTCCGCGTTCACACAAATTAGTAAATGAAATTCGGATTTTAAAACCTGCAAATAACGCACAAAACAAAATAACAGTCTACAGATATTGAAATCTGAAATACATGACTTCCTTTAATCTGTGCACGGGTCGTGTTTATTTAACCACTTTGTAGAAAACTACACAAAAATGATTTCTATCTACTGACATCATGATTCAGCACAACAATCTGTTGCTGTGCCAGGTCGACCACGTGCAACCTGCAAACCCTGCCTAATATGAGAGGACATGTGTGTAGTGGCTACGACGAGTTGTTCTGAAACAAAGCTATCACACTTTGTATCGATGCATGGTTAGTAATTAGAAACTGTTACATTTTGACAACTTAACTTTAAAATATATCACGTTTCAATCAGTCTGCATAGTTTTCACGATGAAGAATGTATTTTTTAAAGGTCGCCAATAGTTAGGTTAATTTACCGAGCTGGGTAGAGTAGTGGTGACAGCACTAGACTCGCATTTGGGAGGTCCGGGTTCAAATCCCGGCGGGGGCAGATGTGGCTGAGATTTTTTCCTACTGCCTCTCGCCGAGAAACGGTAATTCCTGTACCGGCCATCTTGATTGAGGTTTTCCATGGTTTCCCTCAATTAATTCCAGGTAAATATCGAGATGGTTCCTTATTTGAGGCCATGGCCCATTACCTATCAAACTCCTAGTTCAAAAATTACCTACCTTATCCTAATTTCCTATAATTCCTTCATTCGCCCATTGCTATTACATAAGTTGAAGTTTTAAAAATGTAGAAAAATAACGGGAAGTGTGGTAGATGGAAAATAGTAATGGTGCGAATGTCGTCTGTTATGACATAAAGTCGAGAAACGGACGTTAAACGCATTATTATTATTATTATTATAGTTAGGTTAATTTGGGACTAGCGCCAATTTATATGGTATCAATGTATTATTTATAGTCCAAATTCACACTACTGGACAGCGCTATTAAAATTTTGTTAGCGAATTTAGCAGAATATAACATCAAATCGATGACAGATTAATTCAATTTTTAATAATTTTTTGTTATCAGTATCTTCAATGCGGTTCAACAATACTTGAAATTTATATAGGCTATAGAAAACTGAGAAATATCAACTATTTACAGTTGACATTATTGTCTGCCTTGCAATGTTTTTTAATACTCGGCAGACCTCATTTGAACATTTATCCATTTGGGTAGAAATCTGCCAGATATGCAAAAAACATTTGCAAGGTAAATAATAACAACTATATAATTGAAAATTTTCTATATGTATTTTTAAATTCCGATTTTTTTTATCTAAAGAAGTAAAAATATAATCATAATCTGAAATAGAGGACAAATCTGAATAGAATATTAAATTTTAAGCGTAAAATTATAATTTGACGAGTTTTTTTTGTTGTTGTTGAAATGTAGTTACAACCAATAAACTTTATAATGATATGAAGCTCCGTAAAAAATATCAAAACTAGCTCAAAAGAATAATGGATATGCTAATATCAAACTATTTTATCTGACACGCGTCAAAAGTTAAATCGATTTTTTAATTATTAATTTTTCGATCATCAGTGGCGGTAGAATATTAAGGTGTTTGTTATAGTTTCGGGTTTGAACTAGTTCAGTAAAACTGATTCAATTGAAAATCTCTCAAGTTACGTGTCATATACAAAAACGACATCAAAACTGGCCCAATCATTTTGGAGAAAAATAGGAACAGCTAAAGGCAAATATTTTTCGCAAAAATTAATTTTCAATGTTTTGAAGGCGAATTATAACCGTGTTCTCGGGAAAATTTTACAAGAACACGGAGATCTGATGAAATTTGTACAGTGACAATTTAAATAAATTTGCAAAAATGATGCTACTTCCAGTGGAGATCAAATACTTCTTGCAAGTTTTGCATGTCGTCGAAAGCGCAGTCTCTTTTCATTGAAACTACGAATATTTTAAATTGATCTTAATTAAATGTTTGAAGATAAATGTTAGATCCTCTTTATTAAACGCTAAATTGGAGGATTCGATTTCTAGCTCTAGCAGTATCAATTATGTCAATTCATTTTAAAAATAGGTCGAAGCAAAAAACTGTTGTCTATAATTTTATTTCGCCACAAACTCGCTTTCATTCGTGTTTTTGCACGTGAGACCTCAGATGATAAAAGCATGTTCTGGAATTTTTTCGGTTTATAGTGTTTTCCTTTGAAAACGGTTGAATCAATTTTTATGAAACTTAGTACATCATGAACTGGTATACAAACTTAATTAATAGATTATTTTTTTTAATCGGCTGCGCTCGGATCAAGCCACAGTCCCCGAGATTCACGAAAGCGAATTTTCGGATAAAATCGACATTCATACAGACAAAAGTTGGTAGAAATTAATATAAAATATAGTCACTAAACAGCGGCCATCACCCAGTGATACGCGGTTCGTCTGCGGTAGCGTTCGTTAACAGTTACTTACGTTCCACCACGGCCACCTATTAAGGATTTTTAATCATTGCTCATTACAAACTGCCATTTATTTCAAGCGGTAAACGTTAGAGGATTCAGGGTCGGATCTGAGAACTAATGAAACAGACACGTGCTTGGGATAACACATTTTTAGCGTCTAGTGTAAATTTTGAGGAATTGTATAGGGTTGAAAAAAACCCATTGTTTAGAGCTCAAAAATTAAGTTGTTGAGGTTTTCTTTCTAATTCGGTAGGAAAGTTTAGAATATGATTATTTGTTGAAAATCAAAAAGAGTCTTTCGTATAAACATTTAGGTACCCTAACATTACTCACGGAGGAGTAAGACGAGATTAGCTTTGGAAAAACTTTTCTATATATCTTTTGTTTTTTAGAATAAATTAGGACAACTGAATTTTTTTTCCGTAAAAACTATCGTTTTCAGAAAACTAAATTAATAACATTTTGAAAAAAAAAATCAAATTTTCACCTTAAATGACAGAACCGGCCCTGAAAAGATTGGTGGCATTTACCTTGTATATAGTCGTTTGATCGATAAGTAATTAACGTTTAATTAAACTCTTGTATGAATCAATTACCTTTTTTTCAAAACTAAAATTATTAAATTAAAAAAAACTTCTTTCAAACATTCAGGTAGTTTTATGAATTGTCGGTGTTGGAAAATTTTGTGTTTGGTTCGAAGATTTTTTACACTGAGTTATTGTGTAGCCACAATTAAACATGTGTTAAACGAAAACTGGAAAAATCACTAATTTAAAAGGCGTTCGCGTTGGTTCAAGAATATTCTGTTTTGTTTGAAGATTTTTTGTCAGAATTTTCAAATTATTACTTTCATTATTGAAAAGTAGACACAGTAAAATGTAAATTAAGTTAAGAAAAGAATACATCAATTAATAAATACATTATCAGTTCTAGTAATAAAAGGAAGTTCTATTTTTTAAGGCCTTTTGCGTATGATGCCAAGTCTGTCTGTCTGTCAATGCCGCCATAGCTCTCAAATCCCTAATTCGAATTTAATTAAATTTTGAATACGCACAGAGGACTTTGCCAATCGTGCGATGCGGCGGGTAACGATTCTTGATAAAAAAAAACGATTGTATGTCACTCTTGTAATGTGAAAAAGATTATAAACGCTCGACAACTGTCACTTAAAGATGCATAGTATACACTTTATCGATTCTCGTTAAAACGAGTCCGACAAAGTTTCAGGTCTCGTCAGTTTCATGCGAATGTTTAACTGCAACCTCAATTTCTGGCTTCTGATGAAACAAAAGTCAAACAAAAAAAGCTCGCTGGCAATAATTATAGCTGTCTCGATAAACTAGAGCAGATGCCTCAAGAGTGAAGACTCATTTCATTTGAAAGGGTCAACAAATACGGGAAGTACTATCGACATTATACGGTTTTCGATTGACCTATAAAATTGACCAATCATCGCTGTTTGTTAATTCTGTTTGATTATAATCGTACAACACTTTGGCTACTTGCCCCTAGCTGTAAGTTTATGTAGTTAGTGTTATTCAGGTAGGTATTTTTTTAATTACCACGTAGAGAACATAATATAGGGATGGGGAATTTTTGTTACCTAGAAAATTGTAATACACCCAGTATAATCATATCTTTAAGTATTACGTAAGGTAATGAAGGTTTTAATTTGTATAATATTCTGTACTCTAGCAGATCAAATAAATATTTTAAACTGATAACACGGCATTTTTAATTGATAATTTTCTATTACAAGCGACAGATATTACAAAAATAATACAAATCGTTAGCAATAATAACATGTTTAAAATTTAGTAATATATTTTATAATCGATTAAATAGCTTTTTATGTCAAAATCCTTGTAACACTCGATATTCACTATTTGCCATCTCTCAACATAACTTATTACAACTCCAAAAGTCCTTTTCTTATTTCGCACTAAAACTTCTTAATGATATTCAATCAAAAGATTTTTCAAAAATTCTATATAATTCTCAATATTAGTTAAAGGTATTATTTCAAATCTATTTAAAAAAAAGTATATATTTCATTAACTAATTTGTATTTTTAATCATTTCAGTTGTGCCTGAAGAAGTTAAAAAGATTTAACGAAACGTCGCAGTTTTTTAATTTAGTTTAACTATATTTGAATTGTCCAATTTCCCGGTAAAAAATAAAAAAAAAGTTCTGTGTAATATCTCAATTTCACAACGTAATAACTCAGGTAATTTAATAAAAAAAAAATGTTTTCAGTATTCAATACAGCTGCGACCGTTTTCGCGTCTATTAATAAATTATTTTTTGATTTGGTCAGAAATGAAAACTAGTCTTTAGACTGAATTCTGTACCGTTTGTACATTACTGTTGTAAAAATTGATTTCTGCAATAAACATATATTTGTTTAATTTTATTTATTTAAATTTTTTTTTTGTTTAAATCATAACTTAATTGAAAAAGTAGATTTTACACAAAATCTCGCGAATAATAAATTATATTGACTGGATTAGGCTGTCAATCGAAACGTGTTAACATTATTTTGATACGAAAGAAATTTAATCAAAATCGGTCAAGCCGTTTTTCTCTGTTTAAATAGAAAGAGTGCAAACATGTAGATTTTACACGTTTCAGGAATAAAAAACGATATCGACTTCCTTATAGTGCCAATCGATGCATATTAAGCGTCAATATGATAAAAAAATGATATAAAAGTTGATCTAGCCGTCTTTTTATTTAAACATAAAAACTGAAAAAAAGTGTATTTTAAGATTTTTAGAAAAATAGTTCTCGAGCATAATTTGTTGAATATTTACATATTTAATATTCAATATTCATAATACTGGGAATAATACTGGTCGGGCGGTTTGTTTATTTATTTTAATTCTATAACGATTAATGATATTTAATGTCACCAAATGGATCTGTGTAATGTTTTACACTGTTGAATCTTGCATTAAACTTTTCACATCCTTGAAGCAATATTACAGATTTTCGACTAGAACTGGCCACTAGGGCTTTGCTTAGTCTTAGTTAATTGATATAGCAAAGAAGCAATTAGTCGACAGACTTAATACATATATGTTTGTGTATTAAAGTCTAAGGAACGGGTTTTAGAGATAATCGCTTATAATCTTTCGACAGGCGCCGTTTAATTATTCGCTGTGGTCTGCGTGATTATGTCGGTAACATAGGAAATGTTATTGTTTTATAGAAGCCTCTAATAAAAGGCGGCATTTTCAAAAAAAAATTGTTCTTATATTACTGCCGATGCACGTGAAAATAATTCACTAATAAATACCAAGTAATGCACGACAAAATTTTAAGATTTTTGATCATTTTGGCAACACTGCACTACATTAAAAAAATAAGCTTGAAAATTTGTATCTTTTTTCTGCAAATAACTTCTTTCATACTCAAATCAAAAGCAGAGTAAATATTTACAATAAAAAATTGATAGTATTAATTGACAGCTGATCCGAATTACTATGTATAGCTACAAATTAAGGTAGTGTTAACGCTATAGCTCCTATTTGTTCTGGGCATGCGCCAGTTTTCCCTAAAAATAATAGAACTCCTCATTTTTATATGTCAAATATCTTACCAAAATTTGGTTTCGATCCGCTCTATCGTTTGATCTGTATTGTGCTCACAGACCAATAGAATTTTTCCAATAAATATGTTTTTTGAACTCGGGGATCTCAAAATGAAAAATGTTATAAAATTTTGAAAAGTGAATTTGAACCTAAATTAGTATCTTTTCATTGTGTCTCTAACTGGTATAGAAGTTCCAAGTCGACAGCACAAGTTTTTGGTGCGGCAGTTGTAAAGTTGCTGTTATGGTTGGATGAAAAGAAGCTTTTGTTTTACGACCTTAAGATAATAAAATGAACGTTTTTTGTGTAATTATTTTTATATCATGGACATGTTCGAATAAACTGTCTACATGAACAACAATTAAACTTACGCCGCTATAATTTTTAACAACGGGAAACTTTAGTATGAATTATTTTATAGACGAACAAAATTATTTGAAAAGTGTGTTTATTAAAAAATCAGGAATGAATTGATGTAAATTGTTATAGAATCTGTAACAATTTACATCAAATCAATCATTTAAAACAGCACATTTTCAAATGATTTTCAATTAGATTTTAAAATGAGCGTCTGTATCAGCGTTGCCAGACGTCCCGATTTTGGCGGGACGTCCTGATTTTTAAATCAAAATTAAATGTTCCGCGCGGGACAGGCTCAGTCCCGCTTTTCGGGAATAACTCGACCGTGCGTAAATAATTATTCTCTTATTGTAAGTTGCAATTTGTAACACTCACTCCTCAGACTATTGTTTGAAACGCCATATTTTTCTAATTAAGGCTGTCGGAACGCTCCGAATTTTGTTTGTGCTAAGACCCAGCGGTAAGGGGCGAGGTAGGCAAAAGACATATTGTGAGTGTGGCATTCTTTAGCTCTGTCTCGCGCAAATCATCCGCACGTTTCAATTTTTGGCTGGTGCCAATTACGAGGCTAAAAAATTTTATTGCAAGGGTGCCGCTGTCAACTGATTACTCTAATTTTTGGAAATATTTTGAAGATTTAAAAAATTTTTCCGAAAAAGGAAGAGTCACTTTAGGTTTGTGATGGAACAGTTTTGTGAAATAAGTACGAATAAGGTCATAGTGTGACATTGAAAACGCGTGTTTTTTGGCACAATTAATGACAACTTTTTTCTAGTAAATCGTACATAAATTACAAAAGTAGTCCATTAGAGACCTAGATTTGTACTTTATCTTCCTTATAGAGAAAGAATTTTTGCAGAATGTTGACGAATAAGTCTACAATCAGTTGACAGCCGAAGCTCTACTTTTGGCTTAAATTCAAAGCGTTCCGACAGCCTTAATAAAACTTTTTTGATTTTGATTTCTGTTTTTTTTCATTTTTTTTATTCAGAAGACGAATAAGACGAATAAAACTATTTAACGATAGGGCAAATCTGATTTAAAATATCATATTTTTATTAAAATACATTTTCTATGGCTATTTTTGCTATCTATTGTCACGTAAACGTAATTTGAACTCAAATAAAAAGATAAATATTTAAAAACTTCTGATTATATACGTTTTTTTACTATGTCCCGCTTTCGACGAAAGAAACCCGCTTTTTCACTCAAAAAGTTCCAAAATCCCGACTTGACAAAAAAAAATCTGGCAACGCTGGTCTGTATTATAGACGCTCGTTTCAAAATCAATTATTTCTTATACAACTATCTACCAAGCTTCTTCCAACTGTTGACATGGTCGGTTCTATCAAAATAAGGTCAGACTGTTTTTTTACAAATTATATTCAATAATAATTTAACACTAGCTGCAGATTTCCAGTTTTACAAAGCACAAGTTTATTTTACATACTGTCGATATTTTACTTCAAAAATATCCCCTGCAGACAAAACATTGAAGACAAGCCGAACGAAAATATAGCCCCTGATTTAAGGGGCGCCAAAATCATAATATCATATGTTTGAGAATGGATGACAAATTATTAAAAAAAAATTTATTAAAGGGTTCTGATCACAAAAACTGTCACCCATTATATATTTTTGAGTTTTTTAAAACAATTTAGCTCAAACGCTGAAGAGGGGGAGATGCTATCAAGTTTCTGTCCCGGTTTGAAAAAATCGTAGTTCCAGGTAGAGTTGGTTAACTCAGATTTGAACCGGTTCAAAGAGCCGACTCCGACAGAAAATCCGTGAGAGCCGACTCACTTTTTTTTGAGCCGACGGATCAACGGATCCGCATGACTCAGTGAAACACTTAACACACAGAAGCACATTTTACACTTACGTATCAGTTCTTGCTTTGATGCATCTGTCAGCTCAAATGACTCATGCATCACATGTTTGGCTATGCATTCTTGATTCTATACAGGTCGTGATATGATTGACTGAACTAGGTAACTCAGTGGCAGACTGCACTAACATATTCAGAACTCGGCTCTTTTTGAACCGGTTCAATGAGCCGGCTCACATACGGGATCCAGATGCAAAGATGCAGATCACCCGTTTTTCCCATCTCTAGTTCCAGGACCGCGCAAAAGCAAAGCATTTGAGATACTATAATTAAATTCGTTTAATGGTAGATATTGTGGTGTATTGTAAGTATTGAAGCCGTTGTTGCATTATAAGTTTTGGTTAATTTAATAAAGTGTGGGCGACAGACAATACAGTCATAAAGTAATATTCGATGTAAACGCACCGACATTGTTGTCCGTGTTTTGTTTGTTGTTCGAGCTGAGACCGCCTCAAAGACTTTTAATTGATGACAATGCCAATAATAAATTGTACATCGAATATAAATAAATCTTTAGCAAAGTACTTATGTACTTTAATATTAACTACGCTATATATTATACGGATATGCGAGCGTTGAAAATATATTGATCAATATTATTGAGATCCTAAAAAAATGAAGATGGCGTCACACCAAATTACTAAATTACTTCACAAACCGATCAGTGTAGCGTAGTGCTGAATCCCATTCGGGAGGTGCTGGGTTCGCATACCGGCGGGGGCAGTTGTGGCTAGGAATCTTTCCTACTGTCTCACGACGAGAAACGGTAATTCTTGTACTGGCCATCCTATGATTCCTTCATTCGCCCATTGCTATTAGTTAAAGTTTAAAAATGTAAAAAATAACGGGAAGTGTAGTGGATGGAAAATAGTAATTGTGCGAATGGAGTCTATTATAACAACGTCGACAAACGGACGCTAGACGCACTATTTTTAAATGCTTCATAATCAACCCGGCCCAGAAAAGAATTGATATTCAAAATTTTTGTTAAAAAATCGTGTCGATAAAAGTACCTACTTTTTGAAGTTAAACTTCTTTTGGCAAGGTAAAGTGAAATTGATTTCTGAGATTAAAAATGTAATGGAAGCAGTCGCAACTCGCAACATATATATACTATGAAAACCGGATGTAGAACATTAAGCTAAGATGGCGACCTGGTACAGCACTTGCAACCCAGAAGCGTAGCGTGCCTTGGCGGGGCCCCGTATAAAAATTTGTTTGGGGGCCCTTCCCCCGTTGAAGTAAATGACTTAAACGGGGAAATCCCGCAGCCCGCGATAACCGATGTGGGGTGTTGCCAACTTTTGAACGCAATCTTTACGCGGGAAAAAAAATTGCTTTTTTAACTTTTGTCATTTCTGACAAAATTGGGAAGTTTTTATTAACTTTTGCTTACACACGTTGGGGGCCCCTGTGGCCCGGGGGCCCCGTATAATTGATACGGCATATACGGCGGTAGCTACGCCCCTGTTGCAATCTAAAGATCGTTATAGGTTCAATTCCGCTGGTCGGTTGAATTGTTCTTTTTTTTCAATTATTTCATATTCCAGCTATATTATTTGTATACTTTTTTAACTTTATAATTTTACCATTCTAACCCCACAAGTGGGGAATAGTACCAACTTAAGTGAAAATATAACTTTTCAAAATTTTACAAAAAAAAAAATATTTTTTTTACAATTATACCAGTTTTACTTCTGTAATCAGTAATGTAAAATACAGTCTCTTTTTTATAGTAAAATTTAGAATGTAGATACACAGAAAAGTGGGTGTTGACTGTATATTGTTTTCGTAAGTTCATAATTCTAGGTTTGATTTATGTCAGTTTTTTTCTTCTGAAAAGCGACTACTGAACTAATTTCAAAACGTCAAAAAATAACCGACCTGTCATAATTTAAAAACCAGTGAAACAGTATCTTAAAATGCATGTCTAATCACTAACTACCACTTAGACACTCATCCAAAGAAAGAAAACAACCAGGTTTAAGAATGACCCATGTCTCAGAAATGGTCAAAAATATAAAAGATGCAATCGATTGCCGCATATATTATCATCATTGCAAATATTCGGACATGTCTAATGCAGGTCCAACGCCGACAAAAAAGTTAGGATTTTTTCTTTTAATTTTTTTTTATCTGATGCATTAGTGTCTTTTGTGTCAGATTGTCAAATATTTTAGAAAGAATTTTAGTTTTTCAAAGATCACACCATCTTAAGTGGAAATTGATTCTCTAAACGATGATACAAAAATTTGAATGGATTTATCAGTGTTTTCGTTCGGTCTCACTATGAAATGGCGTGGTGTTATTAAAATTGCTTTGAATTTCGTTTTTATAAAATAAAAAAAAATTATACGAAAAAAGTTATTGATTTTATCTTAAAAAAACCCGGGTCGCAGTGCCAAAACCCTGCCGACAATATAGTGTATTTGCTTGTATAGGGCCGTGTGGTTTTATACTTTTATTATGTGAAATTAAGTTTGTTTTTGGGCAAAATAAAAAATTTAACCCCTTAATACACCCCTTAAAATAACATTTTTTTTCTTAATTGTAATATTATTATCAATCTAACGTCTACATTGAATTAAATACACCCTTCAATAATTAAGTCACTATCTGCAAACTAGTGTTTTCATAAAATTTGTAAATCCGGTCCTGTCGGGCCGATTTTATTAAAATTTTGGGGACACTTTTTAATTACTACCAAAGGGTTAAATTTCAATTTTGAAACGATTCGGAGAATTTTTTCGGTATTTTGGGGCCCAAAAACAGTTTTCAACCCCTAAAAACTACCCTTAAAATAGCCCGATTAGGCCCATTTTAAATGGGCTTCTTGCGGTGATGGGTTTCAACACGCGGACCAAATTTCATTAAAATCAATTAGCTCTTTCGAAAGTTATTGCCCGCACACATATATATATATATATACGTATATATATATATATAAATATATATATATAAATATATATATATATGCATATATATATAAACATTTTTAAAAATGGTGGCAAAGTGTTTAGGAGGTTATGAAACGTCGAGAAATTTTGGTCCGACCCCTAGGTCCCACCATCCGACCGATGCCAATAGTGTATGTTGCCATATGGCAAATACACTAATAAAGCCTTTCAAAGTTTTAATATTGTTTAAAATCAAGCTATTGAAAGTTTGTGAAATATAAACGGTTTCTTCGTTCAAAAACGAGCAAAAATTGAAACCTGACGCTGATACTCAATTTTTAGTCGTTACATGAGTGCCTACCAAGCGTTTTTGCATCCTGCGATTCTTAAATCGGCCGATTAAATAGTTTGTCAATTATTTAGGTCTGCGAGAGTTGACCGTCGGTTGGCCCACCGAATAAATGCGTAATTAAGAATAATTTAATGATTACATTTTTTTTAAATCGACACATCAATCAATTCAGTTCGAATGTTTAATTACTTATTTAAAATCATTTTACTCACCAGTCTGCCGACGTTGGTAGGTTATAAAAAAATAACACGTCCGCTTGCTGAAACAAAAAATAACGCGAATCAATTAAATGATATTTTTCAGAAAATTGAATTAAGAACTTTGGATATCTATAAGACCCCCTGCACTCTTCATTTTATATTTTTTCCCTTCATCTAAAATGGTTACAGCTCTCTCGACGCTATTTTTAAAGCTATAGGGTTTGAGTAAACACCAAATGAAGGACCACAAAAATCACATTACAGATTTTTCACAGGATTTTTTTTCCAAATTTTCGCCGGTAAGATCTGTAGTATGATTCATAGTCATTTGTCGTTTACCCTAACCTAAAAATAGTGTCGGGAGTTCTGCAACCGGTTTTAAGCGAGGGGGGGGGAAGAATTTCCGACGAAAAGAGCACCAGGTATTTGTAGGTATCCAATTCTCTTAGACTAGACTTTTTTAACACTTTGTAATTGGCTGTAAATACCTAATCCGCAGCTGAAGTTATTTGGTTCTAGCTGACACCCTACACTTGACACTATATGTTATTTAGTAATAATTCTTTGTTTAATAATAATTTAGGGTAATTATAATTCTTTATTTCACAAATAACACAACTTTGAATAAAAGAATATTGAATGATGAAATTATTCAATAGTTTTATAGAAAAGAAAGCAATTCAGAGGAAATTATGTAACTCGCTACAAAAACTGGTTACGGTATAATACAATTGTAAAGTTTGATTCACATTGCAATACAATTAGTATTTTCAATTTATTATTTTCTAATAAATCAAAAATTCAATGTATTTGATACTTTCACCAGTTATCAGTTTCGAACTTGAGAACCAGAAGATTTATGTAATAGAGGAACCACAAAAATGTCATATAAACACCGACATCGCTATGCGCTCGGCTATTCTGAAGCCCATTAATAATTAATGCAATATTTTAGTCTTTTAATTGTGATCGTTTGTATATGTAATTTAAAAAAAAATAATATGTTTATCCATAAATCATTCATCATTGGCGAACAATAGGTGCAGCACAAAGTGAACAAATAGTTGTCAAAAACCGTAAAGTGTTTGGTGTAATGAGAAGTCAAATAATAATAATTACAGAATGGACGCTGGAACGTGGTCCATGCCGCGCGTTTATAAAGTAGCGTCTACAGTAAAAGTTGTAACTCTCGCTGTAAAACTGCAACATATACAAATATTGTATTATGTTGATGTCATATATAATATTTAAAATTTCAATATAAAATTTATTTAGTTAAAATGTATCAAAATCGAATTATTATTTAATGTTCAATAACTATTATTTAACTAATTTCACTTGTGACCTTACCAAGGTCATAACAAATTCCAAATTCTTATTATGTGGGAGCCAGACACAGATAAATATTTGAACAAAGACTTTGCTCACACATTTGAACACCAGCCAGACATGCTTTGCAGACACTTTTAGCAAACGTATCTGCAAAGTATTCAAATAGTGTTATTGTAGAAAATATCCCTAGCTGTTAGTGACGTCAATGAAAAATAATAGCATGACGTTTATAAATATATCGTATTTTAAAATTTTAAATTTAAAAAAATCGTGCAAGACTGTGACGTTTCTAAGTTGGGTGGCTGGGACCATAAAATAACTTTTTGGAATAAATTTAATGCTCACGGCAGCAGTAATCGTCCTATTTTTTTCTATTTTGTTTGCAGTGAATTTGATTTAATTCATCATTATTAAAAATTATTCAAGTAACCACGAAAAGAAAAATTATAGGGAAACACCACGATAATTGTTAAGTGGAAACTAGACTTTAGACTTACAGTCAAACAAATGTGCGAAGGTCGCAAAAGTTCAAAGTTGAACTTACTTAATCATTTTCATGACGTAGTACCAACCTATTAACTGCGCGTTTACTAAGTTCCCTGCCGCAAATGAATTACTTTTCTTCGATTTTTAAATTCTTGTGAGAAGAGGCGATCAACAAAGATTTGGCAAAAAAAAATTGCTTCTCAAAACTTAGAAAACATCAAGCGTTTCGCTAATAACATCAGCATGTTCAAATTGAACACATTTCACTCGAAGGTACAATATTTTTTTTGAATCTGCATTACAATAGATTACGAACATTTTTTAGTTTTTTCCAGAAGTTTTTTTATAAAAAAATCCAAGTGTATATTTTTCAGTAAAATTGAATTACGCCGGTACCTAAATGACTTAGATTCTATTCAGGCTGTGATTGGCTGATTAGATTTATTGCGTGCCAGCCCGTCTGATTTGTCAAATTGAAAGCAAATCACGAAGAACATAATTTATATCTTTCAATAGATAAAGAAGTGTGACTGTGTTCTATGGCATCGTATGGCGGTTTATGCTCGGCGTTAAAAAAATATTCTTCTTTGAAATTAAGACGAAGGATATATGAACGAAAAAGTTGGTTTACATTATTTATGTAATAAAATATTCACTATTCAAAATAATCAAATTTTGATACGTAGGACCACCTGTGTGTGAATTTCGAAACACTTTTATACAATTAAAAATAGTCCTACATATTTTAGCTTTGTTATGTTTGACAGTAAAACAAATTGATCATCTTCCAAATACATTTACCGCACGTAAAAAAACACTATGCAATAAAAAAAATAAATACGAACAATAAATTTAATATGTAGTAACAATTAAAATGTTGCAACCTGCAAGCCGAATGCAAGGACATAAATAGTTCTTTTTATGCAATGTTTTGAGTATTTTTAATTTGACTTGCCATGGTCAGCTAATTATCTGAGTTAATGACATTTATGGGTTCAACTTACCCCACTAAATGTTGTTTACAAACTTTATGACATCATTAATTACAAAAAGAAAAGATCTGAAGAAAAATGCGTGCTATCTATAGACATAATATAACACAGTAGTTCAATGGTCCAATTAGCACGTTCTTGTATTTTATGTTTATAAAAGGGCCGTACTGAAATTCACTTTGCAGTTAAAAATCCAATTTTTCTAATCTAACAATTCACTTAGGTTAATAGTTTCGTTGCTGGTAGGATTTTCAATGCTAAACTATAAGTACTTGCATCATTGCAACTATTGATAAAATTCAGTACTAAGAGATAAATTTACTTTGGCAAATCGAGCGTAAATATGTATAGTTTGGTTTTACAAATAAAAATGCCTTTTTTTTAAGCTAAGCTTTTTAGCGCAGGCCTTGGGACAGGAAGTCAAACAAAAAACAAACAAACGAAGAACCGACATGTGAGACTGCAGTAATGAAACAAAAGCACACGTACAAATAAAGGGCCATAGAAAAAAAGCACACATAAGTCGTTGATATTATATAATTTTGGTGTCAGACTGGTGTAGCCTACCTCAGAAGGGGTGCGAAACGTCTAGCTGTCAAAATTGGAACAGTATTTTTACAGCCGTTTTTAGGTCGTCAGCCAAAGATAGTTGCTAGACGTGGTCATCAAAAGAGAACCCCATGTACTAAAAGTATCTGAAATATTTTGAAGTAACAAAAATATTCAGAGACTGATTATTATATATAACATTTCAAAATAGCTAGTTAACCAAATATTTTTTTAAATAATAACGTGTCAGGAGTTCTCAAGTACTTAATAATAATTATTATTTTTACTAAATCAGTCGTCAATCGACGCTTCAATTTTCGGTTTGAATTTTGTTTGTTTTAAAATAAAAAAAATTACGGATCTGCCCAAAAAAGAATAGTACGAGTTTACTGAAGAGACTTGTATCTTTTTATGACATTTTATTGTTTTATTCTTCGAAAAAGGATAACAGCGGTTGTAAAAAGAAATATTTTTTACTATTTAGAATTTGCGTTTATATTTTCAGTTATACAGTGTTAAAAAGACAAAATACACAAATTTATAGGTGGATCCTTTTTTGAAAACAAACTTCCGCAATCAATCGTACATAATCCGTTAAAAATATCTATTATCGAAGTCTCTCGTAAGCATTTCGGTCTGACTAGATTTTGTCACATATATAATGGTTTAGCCTTGTGAATTGTGATGTTCATATAGCAACATAGTTGTCTGAAAAGGGGTTATAAACGCTGGGTTGCAGAAAGTATTGTTAGAAAATCTAGTTAGACAATGACCTTACATTATGATCGCACATATTTCTCCATTAGAAAAGCGCTGTAAAATTTTAAATCGATTCTGTTCGTAAAATTATCGATTGATTGAAGCGATATTTTTTAAAACTGTGAACACACGTATCTCACATTATTTTTTGTACAATTTCCAGTTCGAAACAACCTTTTTCAATGCATTTTGATAAAAATTTTGCTTGAAAAGAGATTTTTTCCTAGATCAGTCATTTATTTTAATTGTTTGTCAACGGCATGAGACTCCTCCGTAAATATAAAATGTGATATATCATCACAATTTAACACCATTATCAAAATCAGACTTCTGACAATGCGTTCTGCACGTAAGCATTATTTAAAACAAACATTTAGCCATTTTTATTATTTGACTGTAACCATAGTCAAACTAAAAATAACTTACAACTAAAAAATATGTTGATTCACTTTCAAAAAGGTTATAAAACAAATATTCGCTAATGTTAAGTCATATGGCGTGTAGAATAAAGCATATACGAGGCATTGTTATATAGAACTGTTTTTATTATAATATTCGATTGGAAGTTATTTATCTGATATTAATATCTATAAAATATCATAAATCATCGTTTGAAATATTCGTGGAATGTGTTCAACTGGCCAGCTTCGATCACGACTTTTGTTATAAAAGTATGGGTCCAGTCTACAGATGTACGCGCAATGCATATAACGATATTAAAATGCGGGTGTTTAGTTTTGTAAACACAGCGCACTCTAAGCGATTGAACTGCGTATTTTTTCTTAACGTGTTTTTATTTTACTATACTATGGATCTGAAATCCAGGAGAGTGAGTCGTCATTATTGTACGGTTAGCTTAATGGAGCAACAAAGCAGTGAAACAATGTAAGGCGTACCGGTTCCATGCATAAAACTATGCCGCTTATATTACATTGTGAAGTATAAATCGTTAGCTATTTATTTGATGTATTTTTGGTCTCAAATCAACACAAGTTTGCTTAAGTACCATAAGTACTATATGATGGTAAGTGGGAGAAGAGGGGCTACATCTAATGCACTCGCTCGAATGGATAACACGCGCGAACGGGCATCATATGCGGACCTCTTCTATGAATGCAAAACAATATCGTAACGAGAATTTGCAGTGTAATTTAATTTGGTTATATTCTATAAGAAAGTTCGCTGCAGCATAATATGTCTATCTTTAATAGGCAATATATAACTCCAAGCAAACCGAATCGAGCTGCTAAGAATGAAATATTTATTTTTTTAACAAAAAAATCATTCTTTTTGAGATATTTTCTCTGAAATGAAATCATATACTTTTTTCCTCGTTTGTGGAACTCGTTTTGTGTTACTCAAGACAATTATTTTTAATACATTTTAGTATCAAAGTTTAAAATCAATTTCATGCACACAAGTAAAGAAAATATTTCATTATGTGAGCAGCTCAGATAATAAGTTAAAAATACAAAAGGATACATTTCGTCGACGATGTAATAATTATGCGCAAACAAACGTTAATAAAAAGTAGTTTATCGAACTATTAATGTTAATGTGAAAGACAAACAGGAAATAAACTCTTTTTCGCGCTTTTTTCGTATAAAATTAGACAAAAAAGATTTGACGCAAATAACTTTGAAGAGTGTACTCCATTCGTTAAACTCTGTCATTATCCATATCAAGAGGGTTGTAAAGCAAAAGGTAATACGCCATCTTGGGGCGTCCGCCATATTGGATTTATGCATTGTCACCAGACTTACACACATGTGCAAAATTTCAAAGCTCTAGCTTAATTAAATCTAGTCAAAATTTTGATTGTAAGTTTTGACTCAAACTGACTGACAAACATGGAAAATTAAATAAAAGCTTATAATAATCACCCATATCTATCTATAAAATTTCCAAATGACTCATTCTATTTAACAAAAAGTTCTGGATATATAACCAAGAAAGTGAGACGAAGATATAACATATATGTGCTATTTCTATTCGCGGACCAATTTACGTATCGCGGTATCATTATTAGCGCAAGCGCACTATGGATTAATTTTCTAAATATGAAACTTACGGTTTTTTACTTCAATATGTTGGTTACTATGAATCACAGTACACCTTGTAGAGCTTTATGGAAATAACGAACAAAATACTCGTAATTCTCAAATGCAGCATAGAATACATAGAATGTATGAAGCGCTTTACAAGCTTAATAGCTGCGAAACTACAGAGAATGATCTGAGCTTTTGATCTTTCGATGAAAGAGCACCTGTTGTGTATAATTTTAAACATTGAAGTCTGCTTTGATCATCAAATATCAGCCATGATTTTGTTCTGTTGAAATCGAGAATAATGGATTCCATATACGAAGTTTAAAAATATTGTCGCCTCTGAAGTTGCCTTACTGTTATTGTAGTAATTATGTAATTACTAAAAGCACACACTTATATATTATGTAAAATAAAAAAATAAATTTCCAAACGTTAATTTATATTTATCTCTTTGTTCTATTTTTTTTATATAATCGGGCGATTTTATTATAGGTTGATTAATGATTATTGAAAACTTTGTGCTTGGTTTGATATTTTTTTCTCTAAAGGGTTTATGATTACCAAACATTTTACTATATATAAGTCACGACAAAAGGGAGATGATTTCTTTAATATTTTTTGTTCCAATATATATTTTTAACGTGGAGGGAAAGTTTGGTTGAGGAACAGTTGAAAAAAGAAGCTTTACCGATGTTTGGCTTGTGGCCTACGTTTCGAAAAATATGATTAGTGAGCGAAAATAGCGATTTGCACTCGGGTGAGGCTAAACTAGGCAGATATTGTCAAAGTCATGGTGTATCTTAAACACTTTTCTTAAATAATAAATTGGTGCTAATAAAACAAAACAGTACATATTGTCATAGTAGATTACGTATCTACTTCGTCAATTATTTTATAATACATTTTGACATTATGGTAAAACGAGTTCCAGCGAGTTTAACAGTCACAAATAATCTCTCACGAGATGTGTCTAATATTTTTTGCACATACCTCGTATACAATAGCTGATTTTCAACTGATTTTAAATATTTTTGACAGTTCGATTTCGAGTTAGATCACTTTTATTTCTGGGTTGCGTTCAATTCTCATGAGGTTCAACTATGATTTACTATGGAAATGATAGTATGACTATGTTTAATTTACAATACGCAACTTTACAGAACTAGTGCTAAATGAGTAATTTTACGACCTCTAAACCGGCATGTTAAGCAGCTATTTTATAAGGGTGGTTTGCAAGAAAAATTTGTCAATTAAATATCTCTGTTCTGAAAATAGTATCGTGTACGGGTCAACTTTTATTTGATTCCAGTGACCTCTAATACTGAAAATTCCATCTTTTGCGAACACTGCAAAACCCACACGTTGTTTTTTTGTTTAAAACAAAAGTGCAAAAGACAAAAACTATAATGAAACCCAAACCTTTATCTACCTGTTTTGATGATACATAACCACACATCACTTGGTAGGAAACTGGACAACCAATAATTTACACCTCAATACAAAACCAATTAGGCTTGTGTCAAACAAACATTGGCCATAAATAAGTTGGACACACCGTGACACACGACATCTACACATATCTGATTTTCTCATTGTTTTTGTATTCTCTTCATTTCTACGTCTCCCAACGTTGCCAGATTGTTTTTTTACACCTCATTTAATAAAAAAACTCGGGTCACTGTGTTAAATTCTTTCGACAATGTAGTGTATTTGCTAAAGCATGCATTGTGGCTTTATTACGTGTACTTAGTTTGATTTTAACAAAATAAAAAAATAACTCCTTAATTTTAAACACTTTTTTCTTAATTGCAATATTGTTACTAATGCAACATTTGCACTAAATTACATACAGTCTTCGTATTCGCAAATTAGTGTTTACATTGACACAGCTGGATATTGCATAAGAAACGTCACAGGCTATTTTTCAAATATGTCTGCATTCCTGGAATGCGTGTTATAATGCGACAGAAGCGTTTTGTAGATCTTGACACACATTAGTTATAAATCGTTCGATGTTTTTAAGAGTTACTTAATTAATTTTAACGAAATTTGGCCCACTTGTTGCAACCGCACACAGCCTATTTAAAATGAGCCCAATCGGGCCATTTTAAGGGTAGTGAATTCTCAGAATCGTTTTGAAATTTATATTTAACCCTTTGGTGAAGATTAAAGTGTGCTGTTAAATTTTTAATAAAATCGATCTAACAGAACCGGACTTACAATTTTTATGAAAACTAGTTTGCGGATCAGGATTTACTTACTGATTAATTTGGTGCAGATAAAAATATAAACATTTAGAAAAAATATTACTTTAAGGGTTGTATTAAGGGGTTAAATTTTTTATTTTGTTCAAAAAGTCGGCAGGGCTTGGCACAGCGACATGAGTTTTTTTATTTATTTTGTCACGGTTTTTGCCATTTTTTAACCCACGGCCAGTCAATACAGTCAATAGGGATGTTGACTGTATTCAAATAAAAACGTAATTTTAACGAAAAGTAGTAGTTTCTATGATAGAAATACTAAGAAGCACTATATTTTTCCTTATTTTTAAGGAATTTAATTTATATTTAATAAATAAAATCTAATAAAATCACTTTCATGTTTATAGGAAACGTCAAATTACATGTAACTATAGCAACGACTACGAAACGACTTTTCATCACCTCAGTTAACTACCGTTTATGAGCACAGAATACGCATCTATAGGGTGGTAGCTCCCGTGTAAACTTTTGAGCCTTCTTTGGTATGAACAGGTGACGTCACGCGACTAGTATTGGCGTTTTGGACCGAAATTTGAAACGGGATTTAAAATACATGATTTTTAAGGCTCGAGTTGTATTTAAACAAAAATAATAAATATTTGTGGCTATATTAGGTACTTATGCACGATTTAAAACACTTTCCCAAAAATAGTCAACATCCCTATTGTTATTGTTTTGGCAACACTGGATAGTCCTGTGTCGTCTCCGAGCACACACATTAATCGTGACGGCGATCCTTGTCACATCCATTTAGAATCGTATCGCTTTGTCTCATTGCAACAGACTTTATCTGTCTATCGACACGGCGTAGTGTTTGTCACCGTTATCCCCATTTGTTGAGTGTATGATTGTCTCAATCACTAGTGTTTTATATACAGCTCTTAATTTAGAAACACCTCCCACAAAGATCACTAATTTTACCTGTGGGTGGCCAGATAAACGGCCAGACTGAAGAAGTCTCCTCAACAGTAAAGTTACAATTGAGCCGGGTTTAAGTTGCGTAAGAACCATGGATTCACGAAGAGCAAATGAAATGTGACAATTTTAATTACATTTAAAAAAATCAAACTATTTTTAAAAGGTATAAAGAATCCTATAATTATTGGTTAAATATTGTTCGGAATTTACTGACATCTGTTTCACATTTTTCCGAACTTTTTTTACGCCCTAGCTTTGAAATGAAAAGTGTGGCCAATGCAGAAACATTGTCGTAGACACAGATAAACAAATTGCTGATTTTTACGAGAAAAAGGTTGTTTCCAAATGAGAATTGTACAAAAAACTATGGTCAATGCTACACATAGTTTAAAAGAATATCAAAACGACTAGAAACTTATATAATGGTACCGTTAACATTCTTAACAAAATGGTGTTAAAATTTTTCTAATCGATTTGCAAAGTTACGGCAACATAGAAAAATACACTTATAATTTAAGGTATTTAAAAATCTTTCTTTCTAGATAGAATCTATCACAAGATTCGGGATTATATTTTGAGGTAATTCAACAAGATTTAGTGATTCAAAAACGCTGTATAAGAGAATTCTTCAGACGATATAATTTACTGACTTTAACGGACATTTATATCTACGAGTGTACGGTATTTGTAAAACAAAACGAATCCCAGTTTAACAACTATAAGTTTGATCACTCCCATGATACAAGACAAAAAGAACAGTTTTAAAACAATGCTAACGAGCTTAACAGTGGTAAATAAAGGTGTTGTTAATTCCCTTATAAAAATTTAAAATTCTATTCCTGTTGAAGTTCGCCTTCTGCCTATGAAGCAATTTAAAACGAAAATGTCTAACAAACTAGTAAACGAATGTCACTTTCTTTAAATTGATTTTTAATTAACAAAATGAAATTGCTTGCTATACTGTTCAATATATATTTGGTTGAAACGTTCGTTGTAAATTTATATCAATAAATAAAAAAATATATATTGAACAGTATAGCAAGTAATTTAATTTTGTTAATTTATTACTGTTGGTAGAGTCAATATTATTAATTTTTTGATTAATGCTATTATCATGTACCAACGTTATCTATACATCGTTGTATGTAAATTGATTAAATAAATATTATTATTATTTATAATCTCTTTTTTTAAGTCGGTTAAAAATGTACCATTTTTATAAAAATGATTTGTCGGGAAAAAGGACCTTTTTAAGTAAACACTTATTTGTTATTTATAGCGACGTTTCGTCCCTTGCTTGGGACTTTTTCAAGCTTTACAACTGTAATTGAATTATTAAAATATAATTTGTAAATTTACAATTGAAATATAAAATTGTATTTTAATAATTCAGTTACAATTATAAAGCTTGAAAAAGTCCCAAGCAAGGGACGAAACGTCGCTATAAATAACAAATAAGTGTTTACTTAAGAAGTCCTTTTTCCCGACAAATCATTTTTATATTAATTACCAAGGACAAAAAAAAAGAAAAAAAAGTCAATACCATTTTTATGTTGTATTATCCTTTTGCTTCGTGCGTCGCCAGTCTGCGGCCCGTATCGTCGCTCGTCGCTTGATACGAATCTCCTGACGGGACGAAGGAAACAAGTCGGTGTATACGCATGATTTGTTCACTTGACGATTATATTATTATCTGTACATTATTGCGTGCCCATTTCAAGAGTGTCTGATTTCAACACAAATTTATTAAATGGAATTGTGACGTCACATCTTCGATGTAATCGGATACGTTCGCAGATCGAACCAATGGCGAGTGCTTGCTTCTTTACCAAGTTTTTTTAATATATTTTTTTAAATGAAAAAGTCGTATTAATTTGTTAGCTTATTTCGAAATTTTTTAATTTATGGTTAGAAAATTAATATTAACAGCTCAACGTCTATGTGAAAATAATTCTATAAATTGGCGACCAATTCAAAGAGCCAAATTATGTAAGGGGTGTAATAATTTAGCTTGTTTATTTATGATTGAAATTTGGATAGTTCTAACTATACATTAATGTTCTTCAATGATGAATTATACCGACGTTTCGAAACAAATATGGGCGTATTTATCGAAAATGTTCGTTAATTATTTATGTATAAAATCTGTAACATCACTTACATAATATTACATGTAATTTCTTAGATTGTAGCCCTGAGGAAGAAAATATATTTTTCGAAACGTCGGCATAATACAACATTGAAGGAGATTATTCATAGCCTTCATGAACAATCTAAATTTTGATCATATACAAAATTATATCATATTGTAAATGTTCGGCATTTCTGTGAAGATGGTAGCCCTTATTGACAATAAGATCTTGAAAAAGGCCACCAATTTTGACAAAACGTCGACTATCTACTAAATTTTGAAATTCGCGAAAAATATATTTTATTGTTCGATGCATTGACCCAGGTGTTGGGTCTTTTGAAGATCTTAAAGTCAGTAAGGGCCACCAATTGGGCAAAAACATCAAGTACACTTAAATATATTTTTCGAATTTCAATTATGAGATATTTATTATTAGTAAGTAATTGACGTTTCGTCACCATCGCAGTTCACTTCTTCAGGACAATTTCAGACTGTTCTGTCCAACGATGTCTCTAAAAGAAAATATTAAACAAATGAATTTGGCTGCGTCGGTGTGACGTAATTTTATTGGATAGTGGTATTTAAAAAGTGTGTGAGCATGTGAGTGTGTGTGAGTTGATGGGCGCCTAGCGCACGTGTGGTTAAACACATCAAATGTCAAAATGTAATCAACATCATTGACGATATCCGCTGTTGCCCAACACTCAACACTATTCTGTTGATTTGTCTACGCTTAGAAGATGTTAAACGAACCACAGCGAGAATCTAGACAGATTTTTTCTTGAAGTGCGTAATAGTGGAGTGTCTTAAGGCCTTACATACAGCCAGAATTTTCAAAAAATCGATTTTTTTAACAGATTGTTGTTCTCTATAGTTTGAGGCTTATTTCTGTGAAAAATTCCCAATAGATCCAAAGTTATAGTAGAAAATGTGACTGCCTAAGGATAGTTTGATGCACGGTCGGCATGATAACTCATACAGTTTTTAATATTTTTTGATGCGATTTTTTTAAAAATATTCCAAATCGTTTTCTCTATAGTGTGTCGAGCCGGATTTTTGATATTTTGATTTAAAAATATTTATAAAAATAATTAAAGTGCAAAATTTATGACGTAAAACGCATATTTTTCTTTAAACTGCCATAAATTGCTAAATTTTTCGAAATTCGAAATTCCGACTCGACAAACTATAACTACAACTTTATTTTACATGATCGTTTTTAAATTTTGCAAATCAATCAACATTCACTGGAGTTATGATGTCGACCGTGGAGCAACTTTTTTTCTTAGTGTTGTGGAACACGTGATTTTTTATATAGTAACTTTTGTAAAAATACAGTGAAATAATTTTTTTATAAAGTTTAAATATCAATAAACAATGTGTACTATTTATTTTTATTAATTTCTATTGTTATATCTACCAAAAAATGTTTTCTTTTAGCGCATTTTTGGCGCTGCTATAGGTGTATGTAAGGCCTTAAGCGCTTGAAATATAATCCAATAACTTTGAACGAATTATTATAAAACCTGTTGGATTGTATTATTAATAAAGTATATTACAAAGTTTACTCATTAAAATTCGTTGGTTTTTATTTAATAATAAAATAAATAAATAAACACAGATATATGCCTATATCTATACTACATTACTGAAAAAAAGTAAAAAAAAATGGGTAACCATTTTAGTATTTTATCTATAAAATATAATTCAGGTTTTACATTAATACATTCAAAGTAATTGGATTCTGAGGTCAAACTGCCTAGGTACCCCACTATAACTTCTAATAAAAACATTAAAAATTAGTTAAATTTCGCCACATATGTTAAAATACTAAATTTATCTTGTTCAATATTTGTTTTTAATTTATTTTTTTCTGTATTTTAAATCTCCCTCAAAGTCATATTAGAAAAATGATACATACCTCCATTTTATATTGAAAGTATAACCATCAAAGACTGAATAACATACATAATACATTCAAACGCTCGTAAGACAGAGCTGTGGTGAACAAGAGGCATAGTGAACAGCTGATAGCAGTCACCTTATAGTAGAATTTGATCCCACAGAATAGAGCTTACGATATTGGTAAGCTACGTGGATTTTCTGTTACATCTGTGATATGTATATAATTTAATAGCCTCTGAACCATTGAACTGTGTCGCCGTTTGTGTCATCGTATTATTGATCTATTCAATTAAGATGGCCGCCGTACGTGGTCCAAACGACGTACAGGGTGTTTTATATCAATGCATCATCAGTACAGGTAAATAAAATATAGAAGGAACTGTTTGTGATATTCAATTATTTAGCTTTTAAAATACTTTACCGTTTTGATATTCTCTAAGCCAGCCATACTCAAAGTGTGCTCCGAGGAGCCCTGGGCCTCCGCAAGACTCCACCGAAATAACTATCAACCTAAAGAACGGAAACACCGACTTAAACAGTTGGTCAAAAATAAAAAAAAAAACAACTTCATACCTCAATTTCTAGTGGAATCATTAAAAAATTAACGTAAAACCAGGTTTTGTTTATTTTCGAAGGGTTCCGTCGCTAAAAAGTATGAAAAACGCTGCTCTAAACCAAATCTAATCTTATAAAAAAATTTAGTCTGTCTGACGGTATGAACGGATTTAATTCATTATTATGCTAGATTTTCTATTTTCGGTTTTGAATGATTTTGATTTTGAAGAAGACATGTTTTGTGTCAACTCTCTCTCAGATTATGAAGGTTATGAGGATCTACTGTATAACAACGTAGTTGATGACGTCAAGGGTTGAAAACATTAAGGCTGTCGGAACGCTCTGAATTTTGTTTGTGCTGAGACCCAGCGGTAAGGGGTGAGGTAGGCAAAAGACATATTGTGGGTGTGACCTTCTTTAGCTCTGTCTCGCTCAAATCATCCGCACGCTTCAATTTTTGGTTGGTGTCAACTACGAAGCTAAAAAATGTTGTTGCAAGGGTGCCGCTGTCAATTTATTACTCTAAGTTCGGGAAATATTTTGAAGATTTAAAAAACTTTTCCGAAAAAGGAAGAGTCACTTTAGGTTTGTGATGGAACAGTTTTGTGAAATAAGTACGAATAAGGTTATAGTGTGACATTGAAAACGTGTGTTTTTTTGGCACAATTAATGCCAACTTTTTTCTAGTAAATTGTACATAAATAACAAAAGTAGTTCATTAGAGACCTAGATTTGTCCTTTATCTTCCTTATAGAGAAAGAATTTTTGCAGAATGTTGACGAATAAGTCTACAATCAGTTGACAGCCGAAGCTTTATTTTGGGCTTAAATTCAGAGCGTTCCGACAGCCTTAACGCTCGATGACTCCGTTTTAAATACGACATTACCGAACGTAATTAAAGAAACCCGATGTTAATTAAAAACTTATTTTTTATATTTCACTTTCAAAAGTGTGTTCTGTCATAATTTTAAACACAGCTGCGTTTCAAAAAGTGATTTAGCATTTTTGTAGCAACTCTAACATATAACTGATAGCTATGTTAATATATTTATAAAGCACAAGGCAATATTTTGATTGGAATTATTACAGAGCGTGGGCGTTTATACACAATTTTCCATCCACATGTCTTCAACAACATGTAAGGGTTAAAAGGTCGCCACATATGCGCATGCGCACCACATTTTGTTGTGTGAACTAAACTTGGTTCAGAACGACGCGTCTTAATTCATCGGTCGACCATATGCGTTATTTAATTAATGTTTTGTTCTGAACCGAAGCTGAACGATTATATTCTATGAATGAACGCAATGAATAGTTAATGTGAAAATAATTACCAATGAATATTCTTTTATGATGCTATGGATTCGTTTAATTGTGGAATCATAGTAAAATGAAAATTGGATTTTGTATGAATGAAATTATGACTGGAACGCTTACGGAATGTTTATTGATTTTTGTACTTATCTTTTTACTGTTTGTAAAAATATTAGTAATATCATTGGCGGCGAAAAGATTTTTAAGGGGGACGCTAATGCTCTATAATCACATTTGTAAAGGTTTATTAAACTTGACAGTAACTGGAGGGATAATAATAATAATAATAATAATAGAAATTAGTTTCACGGGTAATTGGAATAAAAAATCAATTTAAACACTTATTGATTGCAACGTTTCGTCTTTATTAAATCAAGACTTTTTCAAGCTCTGGAAAAAAATTTTTTTTTTACAAAAATTAACAATCATATAATAAAAATATAAAACCTTATGGATTAAATAATTTACTAAAAAGAAACAATAATGTGACTAACCTCAGCATGTTTAAATTATAATAAAACTATGATGTAAAAGGCAATTTTGCATTACAAAGATCAATAAAATTAAAAATTGTAGAAAATAATATCTTCTTTTTTTTATTATTTTATTTATATTATTTTCACAGTCAACTACAATTATAGTATGACAGTTGCTCAGTTAACTAATTTTCGTTAGAGGTCAGTATAATTATTAAAATTTTTTGAATTTAAATTAAATAAATAAACGTTGCAATCAATAAGTGTTTAAATTGATTTTTTATTCCAATTACCCGTGAAACTAATTTCTATTATTACATATTTTGGAATTGAACTTTAAAGATGAATAATAATTATAATGCGTTTAAGGTCTGTTTCTCGACATTATATCATAATAGACGCCATTTGCACAATTACTATTTTTTCATATACCACTTCCCGTTATTTTCTATTTTAAAACTTCAACTTAATTAATAGCAATGGGCGAATGAAGGAATTATAGGAAATTAGGATAAGGATAGGTGTAATAGGTCATGACCTTGAATAAGGAACCATCTTGATATTTATCTCAAAATTAATTGAGGAAAACCATTGAAAATCTCAACAAGATGGCCGGTACAGGGATTACCGTTTCTCGGCGAGAGGTAGTAGGAAAAAGTCCTAGCCACATCTGCCTCCGCCGGGATTCGAACTCGGTACCTCCTGAATGCGAGGCTTGTGCTCTCACCACTATTCTACCCCGGCTGGTGAAAAATACCAATAATAACAAACAGAAAACATTTTAAAAGTTCTGCGTAACTGCAATATTTGAATAGTTGAGTAAAGAGTTTCTAAGTCAATACTCACCCGTGCGGTATCCAATTATGGCGTCACCCAAAAGCGAAAAAATATGTTTTTCCTTTATTTTCATTTACCACTGAGGCGCTCCCCGGGACGTGACGCCTGGAGCGGCCGCTCCTTCGCCCTATAGGACCGGTCCTGTAATAAAGTCTTTGATTAATCATTTTAAAATTTCAATTTTACGTAATCTTCTGCGAAGCTCTTCGATCCGTAATTCATTTGAAGAGATTTCAAATAAAAAAATACAAAAGAAATGTTAACATTGTCGTACAATGTTTTTTGGTAGGTACACCAGACGAAATTAAATTATCAGGACAAAAGAATAATGTTTTGTTGACAGAAATAAAGATGGAGATATGTGGTACAAATGCATATTATTTCGTTTATATGGAGGTTCTACTCAGTAGCGTACCAAATATTTTAACATTCAACACGGGAAAGCACAATTTTTTGAGAACTTTCATCAAAGCAACTATTAAGAGGGGTATACAAAATTCACTCTTTCACATGGAAAATACACCTGTCTATGCGCTTTATTTATTTATTATTTTTCTTCAGTGTCAACATAATAATAATAATAATAATTATTATTATTATTTATTATTCACTCTATGTACACCGTAGTGAAGATTAGGTCAAGAGTTTAAAATACAATATTAAAATATTCGTCCATAGTATAAATGCTGTGATCTAACAGGAGTTGCTTAACTTTTTTTTTTTAAAGGATAGAATTATTTATTTTTTTATATCTTATGGTAAATGGTTGAAGCATTTTATGGACATAATTAAAGGCTCTCTTGATGAAATAGCCAGTTTATGCTGTGGTATAGTTAAATTTTCGTTTCTTAAGTTGTAGTCACTGACAGTCTTAAACTATGGCCATTTCCTGAGAATACATGTGCGTCTTTTCGCAGTTCACTGCCATTCTCGAAGCGTGCGTTAAGAATCATAGCTTAAAAAATTCCAGGTATGTACCTCAGGTTTTTAGTGACCCGTCAAACAAAAGTGTGCGCCTCTGTGAGTGTTCACTACTTTGATGAAATATGGGCGAACAGGCGAACGACAGTATCAAATGGCCACACGGTGAATCTTTGATGTTTTTATCATGACCACACCAGAGACAAATAAAAATAACCCCACAGTTGAAGCTGTATTGTCTTTACGGCTTAACTTTCACAGCGGTTCTTTAATAAAAATACATGCATCTGCGATTCTACGACCGAATTTACACGCTCCTCGTCAGATTCAGAAGTCGCTGAGCATCTTCAGGGTTTGTCCGAAAAAGAAGTACAAATTATGAAAAGTCTGTAAAATAGTCGATATACAGCTGTCAACACGATTTGCACCCTGCAAAGGCTTCCTGGAAGTCAGCTGTTGACCTTGTGACAGCCCGCTGGATGGTGAGAACATCTTCGAAACGGCGACCTTTCAGAATTTTTTTCAGCCTTGAGAACAGTGAAAAGTCATCCAGGCTGCAACAAGATTGCAACCCCTATCCGGAACAGATAGGCGTTCACAACGAAGGCGTTGTTTTTGTTCATCACTCAACAGTTTTGGCACCAATTTCGCACAAACCTTCGGCATGTTCAAATTTTCAGAAATAATTTTGTAAACCTTTGTCTTGCACATGTTGAGGTATTCGGCGATTAATCTTATACACTTAAACAACGGTCGGAATCTAGGATATTTTTTAAGTTGGTCACATTTTCGTCCTGATGGCTGCATGTGATCAACGGTCTTCTGTTCTTGAAGTCACTGAACCATCGGAAAACCTGAGCCCTTGACAAGGCGTCGTCCTTAAGACAAGCGTTTCGGAAATGGTTTTGTTCAGGTGAAAGCAAAATTTAATCGCGTAGTATTTTAAAAAAATCCTGTCAAAATGTTCAGGAGACTATGAAACGTTGAGAAATTTTAGTCCGACCCCTAGATCCCGCCATCCAACTACATCAGTAGTGGCAAATACACTAAAAAGAGAGTTGCTTCGTTAAGAAACTTCAGTTTTATAACTCTCACGAGCGACTGTGTTCTACTAACTTATAAATTTAAACTAATGGTCTGGTGTAAGCAGGGTTTAAATCACAACGAATGTAAAAAAACTAAAAGAAAGAAGAACCAACATGTCCTCACATTATTTACTGGAAATTTTTCACGTTACTTTTAAGTAACTACCTACTTTGTCTGAAATAAATAAAATAAGCAGAAATGACGTATGTGTACAAGTAAAAGTGGACTGTCGATAATTCATGACAAATATCTTAATAATATATCTGCGTTGTACGGATTCAGTCAACTGGTTATTTAGATACTCATTTGTTGCATAATAAAAAAAATATTTTCTGTTTTTTAGTGCATAGATATGTAAACGTGTTTTTAGTGTATTTGCCATATTGGCGTCGGTCGGATGGCGGGACCTAGGGATCGGACCAAAATTTCTCGACGTTTCATAACCTCCTAAACACTTTGCCACCATTTTTAAAAATGTTTATATATATATGTATATATATATATATATACGTATATATATATATATATATATATATATATATATATATATATATATATATATATATATATATATATATATATATATATATATATATATATATGTGTACGGGCAATAACTTTCGAAATTTGGCCCACGTGTTGAAATCCGTCACCGCAAGAAGCCTATTAAAAATGGGCGTAATCGGGGCATTTTAAGGGTAGTTTTTAGGGGTTGAAAAATGTTTTTGGACCCCAAAATACTGAAAAAATTCTCAGAATCGTTTCAAAATTGACATTTAACCCTTTAGTAGTAATTAAAAAGTGTCCCTAAAATTTCAATAAAATCGGCCCGACAGGACCGGACTTACAAATTTTATGAAAACACTAGTTTGCAGATAGTGAATTATTTACTGAAAGTTGTATATAATTTGGTATAGAGGTTCGATTGATAATAATATTGCAATTAAGAAAAAAAATGTTATTTTAAGGGGTGTATTAAGGAGTCAAATTTTTTATTTTGCCCAAAAACCAACTTAAGTTCGCATAATAAAGCCACACTTCCTGTATAAGCAAATACACTATATTGTCGGCAGGGTTTTAGCAATGCGACCCGGGTTTTCATTTATTTTTTAAATGTATTTTTTTATTTTGCAATTTGTTTATAGTATGAAATTTTTTTTTTTAATTTAAGGGAACCGTAGCTAGGGCTATTTGGATCTAGTACCAATTAATATTTCCAGTTTTATTATTTTTGAAGTTATGGTTTTTAACACCGGCTTCAAGACAGACTATAAACTGCGAAAAACCGTCCATACGTATTTGTGTTCAGATAATAGCTTAGACAATGAAAGGAGCATAGAAACAAAGCAGTACATCGTTGCTATTAACTCAATGCAGTGAACTACGAAAAAACAAGCGAGCGAAAGTCACAATCGGTAGCTGTGGTTGTTACGTTGCGTCTATTTACAAATTATTAGATATTATTATGTCGAACCTCTCAGGTACAAATCTCAAAGTTTCAAAAATTATTTTTTTACTAATGACACAATTTTAATATTTCTTATTAATAAATAAAAAAAATGTAATAATTTTGTTATTTTTTTGTGTATACGTAATTTTTAAACATTGATATAAAATGCGTAAGTCGTCTAATTTCCGTCGTGTATTCATGAACTAACGCACCTCTTTTTAATAATAAATTGAAAATGAAATTGATACCTTTACCAGTTTTCGGATGTAGAACCTAGGGACTGTAATAGGGGCGGCAATCGAATCCCGTGTAAACAACGACATAGCTACAAGCACGGTTATTCTTAAGTCCGATTAAATTTTTTTAACCCATCATTCCCGTAGGGGATTTATTAGATCAAAATATGCCACCAAGACAATAGCAAGCACTGGGTACGGTAGTTAGAGTGTTAAATCTATAATCTTAGATGTAGGTGTTAATAGACAAACGGTCCATGGACAAGGGATCAAGTCGACATGAGACTAACTAAAAGAAGTCAATCTTTTAAAGCTTACATACATAATCCGTTCAATAATCGGCTTATTTTGTGACACGTTTAGTACTTAACAAAACATTTGCCACCACTCACACCAACTAATCACCGTCTGAATGTAGTTCTTATGTATTCATTATACAAACAAAAGCTTAGATTGTACCTTTGTGTTCATTAGAAACAGAAGATTATTAATTTCTGTTTTTGTTCTGACGTTTAATATTATCATTTTCATTTCATTTACATAAATTATAATCTAAGAATGTGACCTTCACGATGATATGAGGGTTCAATGCAGAAAAGTGCATCGACTACTAAAATTGCATTTTACGGTCCCGTATTAAGGTAGTTGTCGTGGTACAATGTTGTCAAAAAGTTATAGATTATACGCGCCACAAAAGTACACTAGCTTGTAGCTAAGTGATCCATAATTTGTACGCAAGACTGTACCCGTGGAAACGTAACCCATACAGTATTCATATGCATGTATACTTTTCTATAAATTGTGGAACTTTAAACCGTTATTTATAAATAATTAAACGATCAAAAAAAATTTCTTATTTTCTTTAAACTCATATAACAAATGCATTGAAAGACTGTCAGTTTTTGGAAAGTTTCTGACAGTTAGTTCTTTTTTTATAAATAAGAAACTGGCACAGAACTACAGAGATCGTATACAATCAATGTTAATGATCTAATTTTTAATTGAATTTATCTCGGATTATATACGGTCGATCGACTTCAAATTTTCAGGGTAATTGTATTATCATGTCATAATAAGTATACAAAAATTGAGAATTTTCTGACGGTGTGTCTTAACCACGACAACTACCTTAAAATGGTAATGTTGTCTGTATGTTACAGTCAATTTTCTCAGATATCCATTTGAAATTTGGCATTGTTATAAAGTTTGTGTGTCTGCATCTCGGCCAAGAGTCGGAATCACAAAAATATTTTTTTTGTCTATTTTTTTTCTTATAGCTTACGCTTATAGACGCTAAACGTTTCTTTCAATAAGCGCGCATTTTGTAAAATCAAATTTAACAGAATGAAGTTCTCGACGTAACATCAAATTGAACAGGATGAAGTTGCTCGTCTTGACAGACGTTTTGTTAAATATTTTGATTTTAAGTAAGTACGTTAACCAAAAATTCGACAGATGGCGCAGCAATCGAAAAATGTAAAATCATATATATTAATACGCTAAGGTTAAGATGTTTGCCTCCCTTTTTCGAAAAAACCACACAATTGCTCCACATAAATTTTATATCATTTTATAGATAATTGCTTCCTCTACCGACATCAACAACTAAAAAATTTATTATTGCTTTTGTTTTTGTAAATTTATTAATTATTAAAATTACATATATGATATACATTAAGACACAATACAGCAATGCTGCCACCTGACGGCTTTGATTTTGAAACAACGTCAATATGATTGACGGTCGGTAATTCTTTTGTTCAATTTCAAATCAACTCACGTATGTATCAATACTTTTCATATAGTGGCGCTTCAGCTCAACGTTTTCGATACTTGCGCCTCTATATGACAGTTTTAGAAAAATATTTTCTTGAACTGTCACTGAGCTTCGTAAATCGTAATGTAATACAACAAAAAGAAGAAAGTTATAAAGAGTGTGAGAAATAAGAAACGAATTTTAGTGCGAATTATTCGCACGAGTACCGCTAGTAGTAAATATGACTGCTGTCAGGTAATGTTTTATTTCACTACGAATAAAAATTATTTGCATGCAAATTAAAAATTAGTTTGGAATCACGTTAAAGAAGTATAACTTCTAACGCGCGTACACACACACACACACTTTTTTAGTTTCAATGATGTTCACAGTTCTCGAACTATTTTTGAATAAAAACTTTGATATATACTTTTATAACTCTTATATAGATAAACGTTATCAAATTAAAAAAAAACCCGGGTCGCAGTGCCAAAACCCTGTCGACAATATAGTGTATTTGCTAATACAGGTATTGTGGCTTTATTAAATGAAATTAAGTTTGTTTTTGAACAAAATAAAACAAAATGAACCCCTTAATACACCCCTTACAATAATAATTTTATTAGTTGAAATATTGTTATCAATCCAACATCTGCACCAAATTAAATACGACCTTCAATAAGTAAATTCGTATACGCAAACTAGTGTTTTCATAAAATTTGTAAGTCCGGTCCTGTCGGGCCGATTTGCTTATAATTTAAGGAGCACTTTTTAATTGCTACTAGAAGGTTAAATTTCAATTTTGGAACGATTCTGAGAATTTTTTCGGTATTTTTGGGCCCAAAAACTTTTTACAACCCCTAAAAACTACCCTTAAAATGACCCGATTGGGCCCATTTTAAATAGGCTTCGTGCGGTGATCGATTCCAACATGTATGCCAAATTTCGTTAAAATGAATGAACTCCTTCGAAAGTTATTGCCCGCACATATAAATATATATATATATATATATATATATATATATATATATATATATATATATACGTATATATATATATATATATATATATATATATATATATATATATATATATATATATATATATAAACATTTTTAAAAATGGTGCCAAAGTGTTTAGGAGGTTATGAAACGTCGAGAAATTTTGGTCCGACCCCTAGGTCCCGCCATCCGACCAACGCCAATAGTGTATGTTGCCTTATGCAAATACACTAATAAATGTATTGCGACAATTAACTGAGGGTACCGCATCTCCCAGATGGTGCTCTTATACTATTTATTATGTGTGCAATAATACGACTATAGTGAAAAAAATGTCCAAGAACCCTAAAACTACAGACAGTGGGATGTTAAGAAGAATATGTCTAGATTCCAGGGCTGTCAAAATCGATCTGTAAAGATTAACTCTGGATCAATGGGTTAACTATCGGCAACTGTCTACCAACGTGTGATTATTATCACGCTTGATTGACGTGGGAATGTTGGCATTACTGTGATGCCGTTTTACTCTATTTCATACAATTTAAAGAGTTTTTAAATCTATCCTGTAATTACCTTTGTATATTCTGCAGGTATAAAAGTAAGGAAAATAATCATAATTATATAGCAACTAGTAATCAACTATCGTATATATATAGGATTAACTAAATATTGCAACGAGTATTGTACCTATCCTACCATACTTAGTTTACTTTTTCACGAAATAAAAAATAGAAATTCCAGCACACACATACCTTCTAATTTTAAATATAACCGAGTGAGTGTCGTGGCTAATATTCGAAAGGTATTGCGTTCGAATCCTGACAGGGATAGATGCCAGATCTTTTATCGACTATCCACCGTCGATAAACGCGTAATTTCTGTATTGGCAGTCTTGGTTTCCCTCAATAATTCCAGACACATATCCAAACTTCTATTCTTATCTTATCTTATCTTATCAACTGGACTTATTTGGGACTAGTGGCATTTCAAATTTTTAAGTAAATATTTTTTAATAATACATTGAAAATCAAATTGATACTTTTACCAGTTCTCGGATTAGAGCTTGGGATTGGGGGCTTGTAATGTAGCAGACACGGAAACGCCATATAAACAACGACATCGCTACTAGGGTTGGGTAACTCAGATCTGAACCGGTTCAAAGAGCCGACTCCGACAAGAAGATCCGTGAGAGCCGACTCACTTTTTCTTGAGCCGACGGATCAACGGATCCGCATAACTCAGTGAAACACTTAACACACAGAAGCACATTTTACACTTACTTATCAGTTCTTGTTTAGATGCATCTGTCAGCTCAAATGACTCATGCATCACATGTTTGCCTATGCATCCTTGATTCTATACAGGTCGTGATATGATTGACTGAACTAGGCAACTCAGTGACAGACTGCAGTAACATATTCAGAACTCGGCTCTTTTTGAACTGGTTCAGTGAGCCGGCTCACATACGGGATCCAGATGCAAAGATGCAGATCACTAAAAAGACCCGTTTTCCCATCTCTAATCGCTACACGCTCGGCTATGTTGAAGGTCTCGTGGAGTCTAGAGCGAAATAGTATTGGTCTTGAGTAAAAACTAACGGAAACTTAGTTTACATCACAAGCTCTGAATTTTTGGAACACATCGTATACGACGATCCCAAAATGAAAACGGGGTATACAATATGAATTATGAAACTGTTATAATGTTTACAGCGCGTTAACGGCCATAACACGTACTATTGTGTGTCGATATCGCGTCAATGAATTGCCACACGGGGGTGCTAAAGGCGTGTATCAATGAAGTATCGATTGGACCTCGCTCTATCGTCTGGCGACCTTTTAAAGGTTCGGTTACACATACACAAAAGTCGAGATTTTTCGGTCCGGTCATCCGATCGACGTCAGTAGTGTATGTTCACCTATTTTTATGCTATAGGACGTTCTTACTGTACAAATTATTGTTATAACATTAAATAATAAATGCGTTGGATGAAACTTTATTAGTTGTCATTAAATAACAAAAAAAAATGTTTATAAAAACTACACTACTGAATGCGATTCAACGAATTTAAATACGTTCTCCGCTGATTGTAAACAAAACGAATAAAAAATAAAACAACGTACAAACCAACCGACAACTGCTGTTCGGAATTTTCAGTTACAATTTTAGGACTTAACTCGAATTGGAAAAAAAAAACAAATTGACAATTTTCGAATATAAATCTTGGGGTTTAAAATTAACTCTAGAAGTATTTCAGATCTTACAAGCAGTGAAAGAAAATATCAGTTTATCTTGTAATTTTTTTATGTGAGAAACTTCAACCATTTGTATATGCATGCGTTTTTCGGTGATTTATTTTAAAATATCTGAGACATTTTTAATTTTGCCAAAAATCACATTTTTCAACCATATTTATACAAAAAAGCATTCTGATTAAAACAGGAAAAAGGAAAATTCTAGATTTCTTTTGGTTTCTAAAATATTACGTTCAAAGATTAGTTATTTTCAATTCTACATGCTTATAAAAATGCACTTTCAGCGAGAAAAAGATAAGCTTCAAATCTCCTTTGGTTTAGAAGCTATACGTTAATCTTTGAGAAACTTAAATCGTTCGTAGCTCGTTTCTTAATAATAACTTTTTCTCGAATTTCATTTAAGTTTAATTCAGTCATTAAAATTATTATTCAAAAATGATGCGTGCGTTACTTGATCATTGCACTTGTAGTTTTATTTCATCACGTAGAGGCAAATTACAAAAATGTAAACATATTTATACAAGAACCAACTGTGAACGGAACACCTCCTCCGAGTTTCATCTCACTTTGCCTCACTTGGAGTCCTCACAGTTAAGTAAATAGATTGCATGAAAACGACCGTTGCAAACTAATAACTTAATTTTCATATCTATAAATTATTAGTGTATTTACCATAGATGGCACATACACTATTGACGTCGGACGGATGATGGGACCTAAGGGTTATAAACCAAAATTTCTCGACGTCTCACTTGGCATTATTTTTAGAAATGCAAAAATTAACCAAAAAGCATGCTTGTCAGCTACCTAACTTATTTTTTTTTACAGATCTTCAGAACAAAAGAACAGCTGTTTTTTTATATTCAAAATAATTTGGAACAATAATATACTCTGACCAGAATCGACATTCATTGTAGAGTTGGGTAACTCAGATCTGAACCGGTGCAAAGAGCCGACTCCGACAGAAAATCCATGAGAGCCGACTCACTTTTTTTTTAGCCGACGGATCAACGGATCCGCATAATTCAGTGAAACACTTAACACACAGAAGCACATTTTACACTTACGTATCAGTTGTTGCTTTGATGCATCTGTCAGCTCAAATGTCTCATGCATCACATGTTTGGCTATGCATTCTTGATTCTATACAGGTCGTGATATGATTGACTGAACTAGGTAACTCAGTGGCAGATTGCAGTAACATATTCAGAACTCGGCTCTTTTTGAACCGGTTCAGTGAGCCGGCTCACATACGTGATGCAGATGCAAAGATGCAGATCAGTAAAAAGACCCGTTTTTGCCATCTCTAATTCATTGTTCGCTGGCGGTATTAGTTTCAATTTCAAGATGACTACTTGAAATCTGTGGCTGACTCTTCCTCTATATTATTCTCGTTTTGTGATGAGACATTTGAACACGGTTAGTTGCATAAAAAAATATGATCCCTTTTTATAGTAAATTTTTAAATCTGCTATTTTTATACCAATCTTCATCGAGCTTCGAGTCATTGCGTAAAACCAATTTTCGTGACGTTAGACCTCGACTATCTAGCAGAGCCGACTCAAAATCGACAAAGACTTTTGATACGTTTCTTAGAACCGCGTTAAAAAAGGTGCAAATAAAAATTTCACTAACTGGAAATTTTTAAGCTTATATCGCTTCACCTTCTCTGCATCTTCGTGGTTGGTTGACTCAAATAAATAAAACGCAGTGGTGACAAAAATGTAAGCTTGCTTATCGACTGAAAGTTAATGTGATCTCTGCAGTGTGATTATTATCTACTTTTAGCACGTTATTATAGAAGTACACGTGTTTTATCGATTTATTGCCAATATAAATCAGTGTAGGGTCGCGACTCCCCACCGTGAAGTACTTCTTAGATAACACCACATCGCATATCGATACGACATCAATCTTGTATCGATTATATTCTGTACGGAATCTTGATTTACAAATCACCTAAGGTCTGTTATATACAAGGTGTATCACAGAATTGCGATTTGAGAACATAAAATAGTAGTGACTTTTTTTTTCTTTTTAGTGTATTTGCCATATGGCAACATACACTATTGGCGTCGGTCGGATGGCGGGACCTAGGGGTCGGACCAAAATTTCTCGACGTTTCATAACCTCCTAAACACTTTGGCACCATTTTTAAAAATGTTTATATATATATGTATATATATATATATATATGTATATATATATATATATATATATATATTTATATATATAGGTATATATGTGTGCGGGCTATAACTTTCGAAGGAGTTAATTCATTTTAACGAAATTTGGCACACATGTTGGGATCCATGACCGCACGAAGCCTATTTAAAATGGGCCTAATCGGATCAATTTAAGGGTGGCTTTTAGGGGTTGAAAAAAGTTTTTGGGCCCCAAAATACCGAAAAATATCTCAGAATTGTTTCAAAATTGAAATTTAACCCTTTAATAGCAATTAAAAAGTGCCTCTAAAATTTTAGTAAAATCGGCCCAACAGGACCGGACTTACACATTTTTTGAAAACACTAATTTGCAGATAGTGACTTATTTATTGAAGGGTGTCTTTAATTCGGTGTAGACGTTAGATTGATAATAATATTACAATTAAGAAAAAAATGTTATCTTAAGGGGTGTATTAAGGGGTTAAATTTTTTATTTTGCCCAAAAACAAACTTAATTTCACATAATAAAAGTCTAAAACCACACGGCCCTATACAAGCAAATACACTATATTGTCGGCAGGGTTTTGGCACTGCGACCCGGGTTTTTTTTTCTTTTTTGTCCTTGGTAATTAATATAAAAATGATTTGTCGGGAAAAAGGACTTTTTAAGTAAACACTCATTTGTTATTTATAGCGACGTTTCCCAAGCAAGAGACGAAACGTCGCTATAAATAACAAATAAGTGTTTACTTAAAAAGTCCTTTTTCCCGACAAATCATTTTTATAAAATAGTAGTATTACGATGAGAAGTTATATGTTGAAATGAGAGTTAAGTCACACGAGCCAGAATATCATTAGGAACGAAAAATATTAGTTGTTTTTTGCACGTATCTGTCCTATAAAATAGCTGCTTTTCACTGCGTTTCGTTTTCATATTAGGTAGGTAATGTAGTCAGAAGTTTCACTTCTACCAGATGATTTCACAACTCTGTTTTTTTAATCGTATTCATCCGCAGAGTCTCGTTCAATGACAAATGCTGTGAAAAGTTCAGCGAGCCATATTCAACATTATTATTTTTTTGTAAGCATAAAGCTTAATATTATAGTAATTTTTTTGTTGCATACGATTTCACGCAAATTCGATTGACTGTCGATTTTGAACGATGCCTGGAATATAAAGTAGACAGTGAATAAATACAATCAACTAAATATAGTTTAACTTATTAATTTTTGGGTTTAAATCATAAAAAAAGTAATACGAGTTATTTGCATTTTTGTGACGCTAAACGATTAGCCTAATAAACTCAGCAAAACTGTTACGTTCCTTTAATATTTTCCTAATTCAAATCGCACATAATAAGGATGAATTTTTGCACTGCTTTTTTGTCGAAATTATAGAAAAAGAACAGAAACCAAATTCGTTACATTGTTATTAGTGTATTTGCCATATGGCAACATACACTATTGGCGTCGGTCGGATGGCGGAATCTAGGGGTCGGACCAAAATTTCTCGACGTTTCATAACCTCCTAAACACTTTGGCACCATTTTTAAAAATGTTTATATATATATTTATATACGTATATATATATATATATGTGTACGCGCGATAACTTTCGAAAGAGTTAATTGATTTCAACGAAATTTGAGCCACGTGTTGAAACCCATCACCGCAAGAAGCCTATTTAAAATGGGCCTAATCGGGCTATTTTAAGGGTAGTTTTTAGGGGTTGAAAACGGTTTTTGGGCCCCAAAATACCGAAAAAATTCTCCGAATCGTTTCAAAATTGAAATTTAACCCTCTGGTAGTGATTAAAAAGTGTCCCCACAATTTTAATAAAATTGGCCCGACAGGACCGGATTTACAAATTTTATGAAAACACTAGTTTGCAGATAGTGACTTATTTATTGAAGGGTGTATTTAATTCGGTGTAGACGTTAGATTGATAATAATATTACAATTAAGAAAAAAATGTTATTTTAAGGGGTGTACTAAGGGGTTAAATTTTTTATTTTGCCCAAAAACAAACTTAATTTCACATAATAAAAGTATAAAACCACACGGCCCTATACAAGCAAATGCACTATATTGTCGGCAGGGTTTTGGCACTGCGACCCGGGTTTTTTTAAATGTAATGACGTTAATTACTACGCTTTATTCATAACGACGTTGCAGTACTTTTATAGCTCGACTAATTTAATCGCAATGACATCACAGCTCGAAACATTTTAACCATTGCGACGTCATCACAATATTTTAACCAGTTTCCTTTATATAGTAATTGTAATAATATTTTAACCGCAGTGACGTCATCACGGTATGTATTTTAATCACTTTCTTATAAGCTATAGTGGTGTCGTCACAGTTTCCGCTTTTACCCTCTTGGCAAGTAGTTTCATCGTTAAACCATGGAACCAACTATAGTTTGTGACCACCCGTCTGGTGGGTAATGCAGTGCACAGTAGGAGATGATAATTGAATAAGATGCCTTATCTGCACATTACTGTTAGGTACCAGTCTCTCATTTCAGATTAATAGTATCTATCGTGCCTCATTCCCGAGTTATCAGCGTGCGATTGCACCAACATCTGATAACCGGATGCTGCAAGATAATCAATTAATTGAACGCAATCAAACTGCGCATTAATGTTATTATTTCGGCCCATATTTCGGGTACGGATTTATAATTGGATTTCTGGATTCACCTTTACCCCCAAGGAATATCAGATATTTTAACGAATGTTTGATTGAAGAAGCATATAGCGAGTGAAGTTAAATTTCAGCTTGATCATTTAACGTTTCGTTCTGTTTATTAGTTCGCATGTTTAATCCGTCGATCAATTGCAACGAAGCTGGGTAGGTTTGTCATAAAAAATTACAAAAATTTCATTACTACTGTATTAACTAGTAGTGCAAATCTCATAAAAATCGGTTCAGTCGTTCTCACGTGATACCAACAGACAGATAAAATATCTGGAAACAGATCTTTTCGACTAGCTATCATACAAAATAGTTTTAAAAAAACCTATGAAGAAAGCGACATTACAGAGATGCCATTGCCATTTTATATGTTAGTAGTTATTGGTTAGCTAGACGCTCGACAACTGAGGTTACAGCTATTGGTAATCGGCAATTTTTAGTAAAAAGCTGAAATAAAAATGTCAAAATATATAGTGTACTTGGAAGTCCCTAAAAATTTAGACACCTACAAATACCCCCTGTACTTTTCACCTAAAATCCTCTCCCTCGGCTTAATACGGTTACAGCTTTTCCGATGCTATTTTTAAAATTAAAGGGTTAAACGTCAAACGAAAGACCAAGAATCACACTACGAATTTTTTTGGGGCTACGTGTTAAAGGTTACATAATTTATAATTTTTTTTTATAGTTGTAAGTTTTCCCAGGAATTATTTTTCCAATTTTACGCCTTTAGGAACTGTAGATTTATTCTTGGTTCCTCATCTTTATCCAAACTCTTTAGTTTAAAAAATAGCATCAGGAGAGTTGTAACCGTTTTTAGGCGAGGTGAAAGAATTTGAGATGAAGAGTGCAGGAGGTATTTGTAGATATCCAATGCTCTTAGTCTATTATTTTCTGAATTAATATTAATAATTAACAAGTGTTCTATACCAAAAACATTTGTTAATATTTCGAAATGGAGTCGCATAATATTTCAGTAACCGATTCTAAAAACAGTGGACCAAATTATTAGTGAAACAAAAAAATAAAAAATAGCCAACCGGACGATAAACCATCATTAGCATAATAATTTGTGAACGCTGCATGAGGGCGCGCAAGCCACGTTATTAGATTAAGCTAATCTATTACCATTATTAACCAGTCTAACGCAGCATCCACCTGATTGATGTTTGAAGTTCGAATACATCTGCGTGGTATACAACGTTTTCTTTTATTATATATTTTTGAAATAAAATTTCTTTAGCGAGATCTGTTTGAATTTTTTTTGTGACGCATTACGTTACGGTTGCGAACAAAAACGGTTACGAAAAGGAAGAGGAAGAAAGAATGCCTTGTTTTATATTATGTAGACAAGGGTGAAGGATTCCCGAACCGTTCTGTCTAGGCTTGCCAACTTTAAAATACAAATTTACGGAAAATAATGATTTCAAATTCGGGACAAGGGTTTAAAAAGCGGGATCCAACTAATTTTATTTAGAATACAAAAAAAACGTGAAATTTTCTTTACAAATCAGGATGAGAAGTAAAATAAAACACCTTGTTAGATAGGCAGTCAATATTTACTAAAAAAAACAGTTTTAGTGTAATTTAGACTTTATTATGAAAACTATAAATTACTTTTTAAATGAGTATTTGTCTTGTCATTTGGCACTTTTAAGGATTTTTTTATTTTTAAGTATAATATTGTAAAAATCTTTGCATGGATGAGAAAAATTTACTTTAACTTGTAGCTCTGACTTTACAAAATCCACATGAAGACGATTTCGCGCGTCGGTCCAGGCATTATTAAAAAGTGAGAAGACTCTCTCTGCTGCTGCGTTAGAACACGGAGTAGATGCAATGTATTTAGCGTCCTCCGAAAAGCGGGATATTTAGCGTCCCGCACACACCCTGACCGGGACGTCTCGTTAATGGTATCAGAAACGGGACGTCCTGAGTATAGCGGGACGGTTGGCAATCCTAGTTCTGTCTAAAAATTAGATTGGTGTGGGGTACTCCCGAACCGTTCTGTCCGAAAGTTATTTTCCAAAATTATTTCTATAAAATTTTTGTTTTATATTACGTAGACGAGGTAGGGACTCTTGAACCGTTCTATCCAAAAATTATATGATGGGTAAACTCCCGAACCGTTCTGTCTAAAAATTAAAGAGGGAACCTCCTAAACCATTTTGTCGAAAAAATAGAGGTAAGACTCCTAAACCATTTTGTATAATAAAAATTAGACGGAAGTACTCCTAATCAGTTCTGTCCAAAAATTATTTTCCAAAATTGTTTATATTACGTAGACGAGAGGTGTCTCCTAAATCGTTTTGTCTACAAATTAAGGGACACAAAAAACGTGAGCATAGAAGTAAATGGATGTGATTTTCTCTATAGCGGCGGTACCACCGTGACAGAAAAATCGGCATCAATTTATGTTTTCGTGATGTCATTTTTCGGCCGCTAAATTACGGTATAGCTATTAGAAGAAACCAGAGCTTTACACTGTATTACAATATTTAAGAAATATTATCTTCATTGATATTTAAATTATGATAAATTGATAAAATATAGCATGTTTAGATATGACCCTTGTAAGATTAATTTATTTTAATATAATAATTATCTATTTAAATGTAAATATTGTTACACTGATTACATAAATATAATTAAAAAGTTATATATAAAATAAAAGTAGACAAAACGTACCATTTCACGGTCTGTCAGTCCGAATATTGTAACTCGTTTACTAAATTTTCTACATCAAAAGCTTCATTAATTAGTTTATAATTAAACGTCAGGAATTTTAATAACGGTTTATCATTTTACTCTCGGTTGAATATAAAATAAATTCTTCACACCAAAACTAAACTTCAATTTATTTAGTTTCTAAAGCTGACTTTAAATTATCGAATTTCTTCTCTATGATTTTAAACAATGTACTAATACATTTAAAAATTCTCAACACTTTGGAAATTGTTGCGTCCATATTTTTTTAAACATACACAATTAAGTTAGCAGGAAAGTGGACGAATTGATGTTAATCAATAAACCAATTATTAATTTAGCGACGTTTCGGTCATATTTTTTTTTTTTGACATTGGTCAGTATTTATTGTGCAATATTACAAGTCACATCTTCATAAAACTTTATCCTTATTAATTAATAATTTCCACTAGATTTATTAATTTTGTAATGTTTATAGATAAAAATAAGATCCATGTTGCTATTTATACAGAAGCGTAGCGTGCCTTGGCGGGGCCCCGTATAACTTTGTTTGGGGGCCCTTCCCCATTTGAAGTAAATGACTTAAACGGGGAAATCCCGCAGCCCGCGATAACCGATGTAGGGTGTTGCCAACTTTTGAACGCACGCTTTACGCGGGAAAAAAGACATTGCTTTTTTTGACTTTTGTCATTTCTGAAATAAAAAAAAATTGGGAAGTTTTTATTAATTTTTGCTTACGCACGTTGGGGGCCCCCGTATAATTGATACGGCAGTTACGGTGGTAGCTACGCCCCTGTATTTATATGATGTTTATTATACACCGTGTATTAAGATGCCTGATGAAAATCAAATATATGACCGAAACGTCGCTAAATTAATAATTGGTTTATTGATTAACATCAATTCGTCCACTTTCCTGCTAGCTTAATTGTGTATTCTCAATACTATTTTCAAGTTTTTAGTTCCTGGTTCTCACGCAAAGTGTCTCCTCGTTCGAGCTGCTTGCAGCCAATGGAAAACTACGTTTGACAAAGTTTAATATCAAATTAATAAAGACTGCCATGAAGTGAGGATGAAGAAGAAGTTGAAAATACAGAAATCGATTAGTTCCGAGTCGAACAGGTTGAAAATCTAATGAGTTCTACTGTATTATTTGCCTGTTGAACTTGAAAATGTGAACACCACGTGCTGTAATCAGTTCACGCTACCGTGACATTCTGTACTACGCTTTTTTTAAAATCGTATAAAAAAGTAGGGTATGTTTTTGTATCCTCTTGGCCATTCAAAGCAAATTCGTTTGAAATGGGAAGGCATAATATCGTAGCAGTTTTGACTGCAAGTGAACAATTTCGGTATTTCGTAATAAAAGAGACTGAAAGTTAAAATGTGATCTAATACTGTACAAATTTAACTTACCGTTATCTATCTGACACAAATATAAAAAACCCGGGTCGCAGTGCCAAAATCCTGCCGACAATATAGTGTATTTGCTTATACAGGCAGTGTGGCTTTATTATACGAACTTAAGTTGGTTTTTGGGCAAAATAAAAAATTTGACTCCTTAATACAATAATAACATACAAAAATAACAATTTTTTTCTTAATTGCAATATTATTATCAATCGAACCTTTATACCAAATTACATACAACTTTCAGTAAATAATTCATTATCTGCAAACTAGTGTTTTCATAAAATTTGTAAGTCCGGTCCTGTCGGGCCGATTTTATTAAAAGTTTAGGGACATTTTTTAATTATTACCAGAGGGTTAAATTTCAATTTTGAAACAATTCGGAGAATTTTTTCGGTATTTTGGGGCCCAAAAACATTTTTCAACCCCTAAAAACTACCGTTAAAATGGCCCGATTGGGCCCATTTTAAATAGGGTTCGTGCGGTGATTGATTCCAACATGCGGACCAAATTTAGTTAAAATCAATGGTTTTTAAAAATGGTGCCAAAGTGTTTATAGGAGGTTATGAAACGTCGAGAAATTTTGGTCCGACCCCTGGGTGCCGCCATCCGACCGATGCCAATAGTGTATGTTGGCATATGGCAAATACACTAATTAATAGGTAGACTTATACTCGAGCCAAATATGAAATCACAGACATATCGATGCATATATAGCCCAGTAGCTGTGCGTTTTTACAAAAAAAAATCGGCATTACTTTATTTGACTACTAGCTGCTACACACACGGCAGTAACAACGGTAGTGGAGCCTATTTCACCCCCTTTACGTCTTTTCTTGAAACAAAAGGTAGCCTATGTTCTTGCTCAGAAGACAGTCTATCTTCTTGCTAAATTTTATTGAAATCTGTTCAACGATTTAAGCGTGAAGAGATAACAGACAGATACACAGACTTTCGCATTTGTAATGTTAATATGGATGTTCACAACACTGTAGCCTGTAGTCGGGTATATGGATAAATCTGACCAGACATCTGATTTTTAACGTTAGATTAATCAGCTGGGGACTTGATCAAGACTGCGTTGACATGTTAATAAATAGCAGTCATCTAAATCGCCACACGCGGCGCTCTAGCATCACTTCGCTCTCTGTCGCTTACTTTTTCTCTAGTGTCTCTCTTAGTGTGCTGAATGGATCTCTAATTAATTAAAGATAAGCTAAACCACGACAGAATTCACCATCGGCATACAACCAACAAACGAATAAATGTACCAGCGTTGCCAGACGTCCCGATTTTGGCGGGACGTTCTGATTTTTAAATCAAAATTAAATGTCCCGCGCGTGACAGGCTCAGTCCCGCTTTTCGGGGATAACTCGACCGTGCGTAAATAATTATTCTCTTATTGTAAGTTGCAATTTGTAACACCCACTCCTCAGACTATTGTTTGAAACGCCATATTTTTCTAATGAATAAAACTTTTTTGAATTTGATTTTTTTTATTCAGAAAACGAATAAGACTCAACTATTTAACGATAGGGTAAATCTGATTTAAAATATCATATTTTTATTAAAATATATTTTCTATGGCTTTTTTTGCTATCTATTGTCACGTAAACGTAATATGAACACAAATAAAAATATAAATATTTAAAAATGTCTGATTATCTACGTTTTTTACTATGTCCCGCTTTCGACGAAAGAATCTCGCTTTTTTCACTCAAAAAGTTCCAAAATCCTGACTTCGCAAAAAAAAATCTGGCAACACTGAAATGTACCTAATATATTAAATTATATTATATTCACTTATATTTTGATTTTACAAAAATCCTATATTTTTTTTGAAAAAAAAAAACACGGATACTTCCTCTCACTAGAGCGAGCTCTGTGTCGAGGGGAAGGATACAAAATGTGTGTCAAAGGCGGAGTGATAATGTCAGGTAGAAATACCAATGGATCACGGCGCACAAGCCCGAAAGCCAAGATGTTTTACTGAAGTCACATTTATTATTTATTCTCATCGCATAATCCGCATCCGCATCTGCAGATGTCGGTAAAAGCCACATCTGTAACATCCCTGGTCGGAACACATGTCTAAAGTTTAAAACTTCAAACAGAAATTCATCCTGAGGTTACATTTCAATGATTTTTTGTGCCGGCGTAATATCATTACGATATTTTTTTATATCTACTCATACCGCACGAGTAAATTGCATTTTCAAATTGAGACTTTTATATACTCTGAAAGATACGATGACTGTTTTACGTACAAATAGTTAAGACTACAAGCTTCAGAGAGCGGCAAACATTAACATTTTCGACTGCACTGACGAAGCAGAAATACAGAAATGTGTTTATCCCCGAAATACGAAACAAAGCGTGATAATTAATGAAAATTCCCCGAGCATTCAAAGTTTGAACTTTGAACTATCGTTTATGACCAGTATGATAACTTGAACAAAAATATGAGTATACGAACTCTAGGAGCTTCTTTTTTTGTTAATAACGGCTTCTTACCATTTTCGTGTTTATACCTCAAAGTAGTAAATTAATAATTTCCGTAGCTACTGTCAAACTAGCTATTAGAGATTAAACTAATTATTTCCATAACTACGAAAAATAAAAACTTTTGAATGACATTGACGTATAAGTCATTTACCAGTGGCGCTATCAAGTGGCAGAAAAGAGTGTGGTAGTTCTCATTGGAGCGAGTTTTAGTGGTTAAATTAATTGTCAATCGTTTGTCAATGATCAGCTGTTTATGTTTTTAGACTTAACTATTTGACGATTCAACGACTTCATCTATCATTAACAAAACACAAAGAACTCCTCCAGTCAATAGATCTATTTTCTGTGCCTTCAACGACACCATACACAAACCACAGTAATAGTTCTTAGTCGACGACACTCGAAGGAAAAACTATTTATGATGCTTACAAACAAACAAAAAGCCGTTACTTAAAACCAACGAAATACAAACAGTTTTTCGCGACGTCCCGCCTATAGCGTTCTTTATAGTTAACATAATCTAGTTAACGAAATCAACTGGGTTTTCAACTAGTTGAAGTGAGAGTTTTTCGCGACGGTCCTGCCTCTAGCGTTCTTTGTAGTCAAAATAACGAAACCATGATTGTTATTCAACCAGTCGACCGGTTTGTTTTGACGCTAAAATCGTCAACGAGCCACTACTAGCGTCTTGTCCTGCAAACTTACAGCCGCTTTGTTTAGATGATGTAGTTGACGTGACAGTTTTTCACGACGGTCCTGCCTCTAGCGTTCTTTGTAGTCAAAATAACGAAACAATGATAGTTATTCCGATTCGTTTTGACGCTAAAATCGTCAACGAGCCACCACTAACTTCTTGTCTTGCCTTACAGCCGCTTTGTATAGATGATGGACGAAATGTGACCGCGCACACATCATAAGTAATGTTAATGATGGTATCAGTGAACAACAGAGTAGTACCGCGGCGACGCGAACGGCGATGATGCAGGATCAGGGTTTTTATTGCTGTCAAGAGCTGGCCGTCGGCGAAGTGTCAGGTTACAAAATCGACCTCGGGACCTCCGCAGACAAACGTAATCGTTCTTCGTGCGTTTGTTTTAATGTAGCCCCTCGGTTACAACGCGGTTTTCACGTGTGGAAATTCGAATAAAAATGAAAAGGAAAATTTATTAACTTCTCAGTGCATTGGGAAGTTATCTTAATGGAGTCGAAAATCGAAATCAAAATTTTTGATACATATTTATGTTTCGAGGTGACCATACTATTTTTACGCTATTTTTGAAAAGATGATTTGTCAAATAATTTTTAGTGGTTGTTATGGCAAAAAACTGTATTGACTCCGATTTAGTTTTTAAAATTGTACTGTCCTGCAGCAAAAAGAAATCAAATTCGCTAAATAAATCACAACAATAATATTTTTTTAATCTACATTGATAAATAATTATTTGCACTCGGAAGAAGCTAGCTACTTTTGGATAAACTCAAAAATAAAAATGCTAGTTTCAGTTTCTTTTTGAAAACTCAAGTCGACTGCTCAATAAGTTTTGAACCAAGAAGAATTTGACCACACAGTTAGTATTTTCATAAATCAAATGGGTACTTGAAGTTGACCAGCTTCAAGTGTAAACATAAAATACTGCATACAGTGCTTTTATATCTGTTTAGTTGTAAAAAACAACAATAAATCATTAAAGTTTAATATGTCGAAGTTCGTTTAACTGCACCACTTTTTGTTATATTTATGAGACACGTTTGATTTGATTTTATTTTGAGTTTAAATGGGAAATATACAGTATAGAACAAAATCACAGCAGTTCAGACGACAGATCATCATGAAAGCTTCGACGACTATTAACAATAAGTGTGTTTAGTATATTAATGTAGTGTAGCCGACCTGGGTAGAGTAGTGGTGACAGCACTAGACTCGCATTCGGGAGGTCCGGGTTCGAATCCCGGCGGGGGCAGATGTGGATGGAACTTTTTCCTACTGCCTCTCGTCGAGAACCGGTAATTCCTGTACCGGCCATCTTGATTGAGGTTTTCCATGGTTTCCCTCAATTAATTCCAGATAAATATCGAGATGGTTCCTTATTTGAGGCCATGGCCAATTACCTGTCAAACTCCTAGTTCAAAAATTACGTACCTTATCTTAATTTCCTACAATTCCTTCATTCGCCCATTGCTATTACATAAGTTGAAGTTTTAAAAATGTAGAAAAATAACGGGAAGTGTGGTAGATGGAAAATAGTAATGGTGCGAATGGCGTCTGTTATGACATAAAGTCGAGAAACGGACGTTAAACGCATTATTATTATTATTATTATAATATTAGTGTAGTGTAATTTACACTGAAAATTCAGCCATCTATTACGTGATTTACACTACATTCAGGGCCAGCTCTAGTATTTGGCAAAACGAGCTGCCGCTCCAGGCATCGCGTCTGGAGGGGCGCCAGAACAAAATCTAGAATTATCAGTTTTTGTTTTCAAGTATTGTAAAAGTGGATTAACGGAGAAGGACGCAGAAATGAGACCTCGCTTCATTCTGAAAATAGTCCAGGACCGGTGCTGCCTACACTACTAGAATTGGCACTACTAGAATTGGCACTACTAGAATTGGCACTACTAGTGTTTACACTTTTAATCCGACACTGAAATACTAAACAAGTCACATCCACTTTTATAAATCAAACGCAATAGTGTCAAAATTGTTACCATTTTATACTGTATCATGATACCAAACACACCTTTGAAGTGTATCGGGAAGAGTAAACTTATTGTTTTTTTAAATCACCTGCAAACAGTTTTTGTCATGAATGACATTGATTGTTCAATAACAGGTTGTCGGTCTAAAGAAACAACCAAAGGTCAAAGATCAGACTGTCAAAACTGGCAAAAGTTTGTGGTTAATGGTTTTCACAATTTTATGTTTGAATAAAGAAAGTTGATAGAAGAATCCCTTGCGAATTATTTATTCATGAGAAAAAACAACAAAAAATAATAATGTAGGTGTTCAGGGATACACGCAAATGTTTATAATTTGATAAGTGACAACCTGCGAACATTATTATCGGAATATATATTTTAATTGTTTCCCAAGAATACGTGGAATAAATATATTCTAGTATTTGAAACGTTGAACTGTCAGTATTTGAGCATTTGAGTCTTGGAAGATCGAAAGAAAAAAGATCGTTGTTGTTTAAAAAGTAAGGAAAATAAGGGTTCCTATTCCGACCGTAGAGGCGCTGAAGCTACAAAATAATGCCACGTTCTCGTTGCCGTGGATTCGTTTATAGACTCATGGGGGCTGGCAAGGTTAGTAGAGTTCTATAGGTTGATCGTAAGAGACTAAAATGTGGTCACGTATGTGTTCGCTTGAATCGATTGCTTACGTCATTCGAAACCCTTCGTTTGATTTTTCAAGTTAATTATGAAAAGGTTTCATGAAACGTCACGAGCCAACTATCCCCGCTCTCTCTTCCGTCTTTTCAACAATGCAACGCCCAATCTATCATATTCTACTAACCTTGGCAGATTGCCTCCATATACAGAAAGACGTAATAATGCATGAGACTTGGGGGCTTACGTTTACGAATCTTCACCATCATCGATTTTCGGGACACGTATTCCGAATTATTGCTTACCGAGATCAATCTCCTTTTTATGTTATTCTCGATTGTTACGGGAAATCTGTATTAGTTTTGTTCCAATAATGTAAACGTTGAGAGGAAGTTTGGAAGAGGAACAATTAAAATAATAAAGCTAGACCCACGTTTCGTTGGCCGAAAGCGAACATCGCTAAAGTTTTATTATTTTAATTGTTTCTCTTCCAAACTTCCTTTCAGCGGAAATCTGTTTATTACATATTATGAAAGAAGAGTTGCGATTGATAATTTTAAATGTAACACCTCTTGTAACACGAAAGTCAATCACATTAAATGAGACTCTTAAAATGCAGTGTTTTAAATGCTTGGAGATATAAATGATAAATTCATGTTTGGAGTTGGAAACAAATTGATCAGTTCTTAACTTTATTACGCTGTAATTAATCTTTCTAAGAGCGAAGATATATAGATAGTGGTCTGAGGTATTCAAACCATAGACACAGGTGCGTAGAGTAGAGTTGGAATAAATACCAAAAAATCAAACCCCGTAAAAATCATATTTTACCATTCAATCTTACAGTACTTTCCCCATTTGAAGTCTTCGGTATGTAAAAAGCATGCTTTTTTCAAAAAGTCTGTTCGTCTGTTAGCTCAATACCGGCTGAGCGAATCGAAACAAAATCTTAGTTGGATGTTTGATATCAAAATCAGTAAGTAACTTAAGGCCCATTCATACGGTGCTGGATTTCGTGCTTGCTCACTTGTTAGGTTCGGTTGCAGGCTGCCATGCATGGTATCCTGCTTGGTGGTCGGCAGGGGACGCTGCTAGTTCACACGAAGCTTGCTCGTTTGCTCGCTGTCTTGCTAGGTTGACAGTATATGTTGTCTATTATATTTAAAGAAAACGGCGATATTGATATTTAGTATATCTATAAATCTTTATTTTCAATAAAATTTTTATTTTCAATATAACTCAACGTAATATAATTATTTTTACAAGGTAATAAGATTTTAATAATAACAGTATATTTATACATAAAAATCAGAAAAACGATTGACCCTGCAGGCCATCCCTGGAACTAGTTTTCGAGATATCGAATTTTGAAAGTCTATTTTTCTAATATATATAGAAATTGCAACCCGATGTATATGCATAAAGAATACATAAAAATCAGTATATGGGCATTTGTATCATAAACAATTATTTACACTTTCTTGGTCCTAATTAGCGTCATGACAATTTTTTTGTAAAATTAATATTGTGTTACATTAACCCGCCAAAACGCAATATAAAACAACCCAAAACGTAATATAAAACTCCTAAAACGCAATATAAAACCCCCAAAACGCAATATAACCACCCAAAACGCAATATAACCCCCCAAAATGAGTACCACTTGTATTGATATTATGGGTTTTCGTATGTCGTACCAAACTACATTTATGACGAAACTTTTTATGACAAATATCACATACAAAAGTTGATATTTGCGAGACTTTTGTCACCACTAATTACTAAAACAAGAAAATAATTTATTTTTATTATATATATATATAAAAGAAAATTGGAAAATAATCTAAATAAATATCATGTAAAAAACGAAACAGTTGGAAAAAAAGCAAAAATCACACATCGCCGCTTGGGATTTGAACTCTGTACATCTAGGTATGAAACAATGTACGCGCGCTAGACCACGCGGCCATCCATGTTGCCGCCCAGACTAGCTTATTATAGTATACCATGTATCGCCAAGTTCTCAAACTAGCAAGCAGCCCTGCATGAAAAAATAGCACCGGACCTATCAGCAAAATATAGCAAGCTAGCGAGCAACTGAGCAAGCAGTGACGTCATTTCCAACAGCGTAGCATGCAAGACGGCCAACAGGACTCCAAGCAAGCGAGCAAGCACGAAATCCAGCACCGTATGAATGGGCCATTATTTTGTACACACTGCTATGAACTATTCATAGACTGAGGTCATTATATAGCTGGCGCGCTTAGCGGTAAAGTTTGGCAGTACCCATTTTCATTGAATGTTTCCTTGGGGTTCGAGCGCCTTGAATCGAAACGTTCCTGAACTTTCGACTGTTCTCCAGTTTCCCCTACATTTATTAAACGTGCATATAATATATAAGACCTGTGGATGATTGCCTACAATATATCGGCTATTAATAACGCACATAATGCACGGATATTTATAGCCAGCACTGATGAAGTGATGAATCAAAAGTATTTCGAATATGTAAACATCTATACAGGCTCTCACCGAAACTTCGTTTTGAAGGACCGAGCTGAACCGTTCTTCTAGTGAATTTCGTTTCCAGTCCTTTGATAAAATGATTACGCAAGTCCTGTAACTATACCGTTTGAAGTCCGTGGTAAATTCATTGGATGGGGCCTAATGGACTAATTGATTGATTAATTTACAATTATAAAAGAATAATAAATCAACCACTTAAATTGTCAATAGTTTTATCTCTTTACAAATAAACAACCTTTTCAGTTCTAATAATCACTTTTTATTTTATTGGCTTTAAAAGTCTTTCAATACATAAAAATGTACTGACGTGATTGATTGATTAATTGAATAACGCTTCGGACATTTCCAACATGTACAAGAAAGCGATTGAACGAAATCATGTCACAGAACAGAAAGGACAATTTGTACCTTCCCAATCCATACTAATATTATAAATGTGAAAGTCTGTCTGTTATTTTTTCACGCCTGAATCGCTGGATAGATTTCGATAAAATTTGGCAAAGACATAGATTGCACCCTAAGGAAGGACTAAAAAATAGTCCAATTACCATTCTATCACGATATTTCCGGAACTATTAGATTTACAGACTTGAAATTTGGCAGATATATTTCTTTTGTTGAGTAGAAATCCGCTAAGAACGAGTTTTGAGGAAATCGACTCCTCAGGAGATATTGCGGGGGCATTACAGATATAAAATTCCCGTTTTTTAACTATAAGTTCCACAGACCTGAAATTTCGTACGGATGTCTCTAAAGTTCAGGGGCGTAGCTACCGCCGTATCTGCCGTATCAATTATACGGGGCCCCCGGGTCACGGGGGCCCCCACCGTGCGTAAGCTAAAATTAATAAAAACTTCCCAATTTTTTTTTATTTCCATAGAGGCAGAAACTTTAGAAAAACTAAAGTCATCATCAGCTATAAATGATTTAATAAATCAGTTTGCCGAAAAAAAGGCAAGGAGAGTGTATATTTAATTTGAATTGTTTGTAAAAATTTTGGAAAAAGTGACAGATAGATAATTATGATGAATAAATTTTTCTTTTAATTTTATGCAAACATTTTTTTTTCTTTTGTGAGAAATCTTTACCTTCCTAAGGGCCCCCAAACAAATTTGTATACGGGGCCCCGCCAAGGCACGCTACGCTTCTGCTAAAGTTATTGTTGTGTATTTTGTTAAATAACTATAAGTCATGTAATTATAATAGTTACATAAGTTTCCTTCGTTTGTAAAATGTACAACTAAAATATTTTATTTAAAATAATCATTGTAAATCAATCAGTCTAAAATAAAACATTAAAATGAAACTCAAGTTTTATTGAACATAACAATTTGGCGACGAGATAAATTGGTTAAAAAGTCTTAGTCAAGAGTCAAGATGTCTGTACAGTAGTAAAACGTCGAAAAAGTTAAACGTGAAAAAGTCAATTAAAACAGTCAGTAATGGCGTCAGGTCTGCAAATTGGTGAATTTAATAACACTAAAGAAGATATCGTATCGTATTTGGAGCGATTTGATGAATTTTTATCTATATATAATAGTTCAGAAGAGTATAAAGTGTCAATGCTCATTGCATCCATCGGACCGGAAGCGTACACAGTCTTGAAAAATTTAACGATTCCGGAATTACCAAAAGAAAAAAGCTACGAACAGTTGGTAACGCTGTTAAAGAACCACTATACACCAAAAAAGTTATTAATTGCGGAGCGTTTCAGATTTCATAAACGGAACCAAAACGTCGATGAAAACATCAGCGATTACATCTTAACACTGAAAAAATTAGCTAGCACGTGTGAGTTTAAAACTCATTTGGATGATTCCTTACGTGATAGATTTGTTTGTGGTTTGCTAAACGAACATATTCAACAAAGATTATTGGTGGAGTCAAAATTAACCTTTGAATCAGCTTGTGCTATTGCATTAAATATGGAAATGGCACAAATGCAATCTAAATTATTAAATCCAACTACGTCATCGTCTGTGAATAAAGTTGTCAGAAATGGTCATTCAAGAAAAAGTCATCACAAAAAGTCGTCTCATGAATCACATAAAAATAATTGTAGTAGATGTGGAAAGTATAAACATCCAGCGGAAAATTGTCCGGCTGTTAACTGGACATGTTTCAAGTGTAACAAAAAGGGTCACACATCGTTTGTCTGTAGAAGCAAGAATTATGTCAAGAATGTCGTGTCAGGCAATACTGAAGATCAAGAATCAGAGTCCACAGAGTCGTCATCGTCAAGTTCAAGTCAAGAATCGCTGTCGATAAAGTCAATTCAGGCAGTAAACGTCGAATGTCAATATAAACCATTGCTAATAGATGTCACTATTGAAAAGATTCCTGTAAAATTTGAAGTAGATTCAGGCGCAGGTGTTTCTGTATTACCGATTGGGTTATATAGAAAATATTTTTACAATCAAAAACTGTCGCACTGTCGATATAAATTAAAATCTGTCAATGGTCAAGAATTAAACATACAAGGTCAAATAAAAGTCAGTGTTCGAGTAAATAAGATAGAAAAGAAATTGAAGTTAATTATAGTAAATGATGAAATTAAAATGCCGCTTTTGGGGAGAAATTGGCTAGATGAATTAATACCGAATTGGAGAAAACTAGTCGGAGAGATAAAAGAAATTGAAACAGTCAAATCCGATGAAGAAGAAACAAGAAAAGAAATTCTAAGACAAATTAAAAAAGATTATCCTAACGTAATAAGTAAAGATAAAATGCCGATACATTTTTTCAAAGCTAATATCGTTCTCAAGGAAGACGCAGTTCCTGTTTTTCATAAACCGTACGCGGTACCTTTTGCCTTAAAAAAGGAAGTCGAAGAGGAAATTCAAAGACTATGTCAAGAAAATATTCTTGAGCCTATTAAATCTAGTAAATGGGCCTCACCGATTGTGATCGTTCCACGGAAGAACGGAAAAATAAGATTATGCTGTGATTTTAAAAAGACACTGAATCCGAATATATATGTCGACTACTACCCGCTACCCAAATTAGAAGATATTTTTGCCTCGTTATATGGTGGCAAATATTTTGTCGTTTTAGATTTGTCCAACGCGTATTTACAATTGTCAGTCGATGAAGAATGCAAATCATTGGTAATTAACACCCAACTGGGATTATATAAGTTCAAGAGATTACCATACGGATGCGCCTCAGCACCTGCCATATTTCAAGGAGTAATCGATGAAGTTTTAAAAGGTCTTAATAATACTGTCGCGTATCTCGATGATATCCTAATCTCTGGGAGTTCGCTTGAAGACTGCCAAAATAAAACAATAAAAGTTTTTGAACGCCTACATAAATTTAATATCAAGGTAAATCTGGATAAATGCAATTTTTTCAAGAAAAATGTTGAATACTTAGGTCATACTATATGTGAGGAAGGAATACGTCCAACAACGGAGAAAATTGATGCTATAGTAAATGCTCCACGACCAAGAAACCTAACAGAACTAAAGGCTTTCTTAGGCCTTATAAATTTTTACCACAAATTCTTACCGAACTCGTCTACGGTTCTTAAACCATTATACGATTTAACAAAAAAGAATTGCACTTATGAGTGGAATACTGAATGTCAACGGGCATTCAATGATGCAAAGAAACTCCTGGTCAGCAACAGTGTACTGACGCACTTTGATCTAGACAAACCGTTAGTCGTTTGTTGCGATGCATCTAACTATGGAGTCGGCGCGGTGTTAAGCCACATCATTAACGGAGAAGAAAAACCGATACTGTTTGTTTCAAGCACGCTTACAGAACGGGAACAAAGATATAGTCAGCTGGAAAAAGAGGCTTTAGCAATTATATTTGCTTTAAAAAGGTTTCATCGGTTCTTATTTGGCAACAAATTTACCATTATAACCGATCATCAGCCGTTGAAGTTCATTCTGGATCCTAGAAAGAATATTCCTACTCAAGCTTCAGCAAGAATACAACGATGGGCCATAATACTTTCAAGTTACAATTACACTATTCAGTACAAGAAAGGAAGCGATATAAGTCACGCCGATGCTCTGTCCCGGATGCCAGTCGAGGGGAAGATCGAAGAACATGTACAAGCATTTGCCCTCATCGATGAATTGCCGATAACCTACGAAGAAGTTGCGAAGTGTTCTACAAAAGATCTTCTAATGTCTAAGGTATATAACTTTGTTCGCAATGGTTGGCCTAATCATGTTAATGATATTAATTTGAAACCATTTTTCTTAAAACGTAACGAATTATCTATTGAAGAAAACTGTTTGTTATTAGGCCATAGAGTAATAATTCCTGAAATTTTACAAGACTCTGTTTTGAACCTTTTACATGAAGGACATCCCGGTATTGTTAGAGCAAAAATTTTAGCACGAAGTTTTGTTTGGTGGCCGCAAATAAATTCTGATTTGGAACATAAAATTAAAGCTTGTGAAACATGCCAAGTTACCGATAATAAAATTTATAATAAAATACCTCAAACAGTTTGGCCTGTTACACAACGTTCATGGCAACGTATTCACATTGATCTTTTAGAAAAAAACAAAATTAAATTTTTAATATTAGTCGATCACTTTTCAAAATGGATTGAAGTTTGGCCTGTTCACAAAACAAATTCTGAAAATATAATTGAAAAATTGAGAACGTGCTTTAGCATATTTGGTTTACCAGAAATAGTAGTTAGCGACAATGGTCCGCCATTCAATTCCAGTGATTTCAAAACATTTTTAGATAAAAATGGCATAAAATGCTTGCACAGTCCTCCTTATCATAGTCGCTCAAATGGGTTAGCTGAACGTGGGGTGCGTACAATAAAACATATGTTAATTAAAGAAAATTTTGATGATAAATTCAACCACCTATCAATTCAGCATAAATTAGACAATATTCTATTCAATTATCGTACCACACCCAATTCTGTGACAGGAGTACCTCCTGCTGAATTAATATTAAAATTCGCACCTAGAACTAAACTTACATTATTGAAACCAAAAATAAATGCTAAATTAAAACGAAAATATGATAATTTGTCATTAAATGTTAATAAATATTCAGAAAATGATAAAGTTTTAGTAAAATGTATTAATGATAATGATATAAAATGGGTTCCTGGAATAATTAAAAAAGTAATCAGCCCCCTTACTTATTTGGTTTCAATTGAAAACAGAATAAGATTTGTTCATGTTGAGCAGATTAAATCAACAATTGGTAATTTTCCATTCTTTGATTCTAATATAACAAATAATGAAAATAATTTAATGCCGAGTCCAGCCACAGACAATAATAATGTTTCACCTGTAGTAACACCTTTAATTGCTAACAGGCCGAAAAGAGAAATAAGAAAACCAGAAAGGTTACAATTAAATTTCTAAATGAATTCAAAATTAATGTTATTTTGCTAAAGAATATATATAATTTTTGTTTAGAATTATATTTTTTTAAGGAGAGAAAAGATGTTGTGTATTTTGTTAAATAACTATAAGTCATGTAATTATAATAGTTACATAAGTTTCCTTCGTTTGTAAAATGTACAACTAAAATATTTTATTTAAAATAATCATTGTAAATCAATCAGTCTAAAATAAAACATTAAAATGAAACTCAAGTTTTATTGAACATAACAGTTATAATATAAACATCCACTAAAAATGGGTTTTCCTCAGATCGTCTTCTAAGGACTGGAAAGGGTGGAGATACAGAATAATTAACTCATTCTAATTTTTAAACTACAGTTCGATTAAAAAACGGAACCCTTATAAGATTACTACCAAGTATGTTTGTTTGTCAGTCTGTCGGTCACAGGGACGTATAATAAACGAATTCCGATTTTGAGGGTAAATTTTTTAAACGATTAATTTCGATTTAAAATGATTTATATAAATGGACCATTCGAGCGAGACAAATTGGCGATCTTAGCGGGAAAATGGTATAATAAACAAAAAAAATACCATTTGTAAAATACGCATATCGAGTGCGTAATTGTTACGCACCCACACACTTTGTACCGATTAATATTACTGAGATGGCAAACCTGCGCATAAAACGTGTTGCTATAATAATAATTTTTCATTTCATTCATAATTCCCCATTCAAGCGAGGCGTCTGATCCGCTATGTGAATGTACTTATTGTCCAGGGCCTGATTGAACCAAATTTTATGATTCAGTAAAATTAATTTAAAATTGAAACAAATAATTCAAAGGATATTTTATGGAGCAGATAAATTAGTTAATATTTATTTTGTTTAACACGACGTTTCGTAATAATTTATTACCTCTTCAGGTGCTCTATAATTTGAATTATTTGTTTTAATTAAAAATAAGGAGCTGAACTTTCTGTAAAAAAATTAATTTAAAATATTAAAACATATTGCAAACAGTTCTGCAAGTAACAATTATTATTGAAATAAAATTTTAAAAACTTTATAGCTGAGAACGCGAAGAAAATATACAGATATTAGTAATTTCATCTTCGACAGTATCACAATTATATTCGTGATTGATTTTCTGATAGTTCGGATTACCGCGATATAAGTAGTTGCTTGTCTTTCATTGCTTTTTAAAGGAAATTAAGTAAACAAACCAAAAGATCGACCATAAATACGAATACATTAGTAAAAAAATCGTCAATTTTTAAGTTTTCATAGGACAGCCAATATTTACTATCGTAGACAAAAGAATGTCCTTCGCTATAAGATATGGAAGCACGTCGAATGTATCGAAAACTTGTACCTTGGTACAGTTTCTTATGCACCAACCATAGATATACATATTAATATAGAATATATGATTGTATGCTAGTATCAGTCGTAAGCCAAGTATAGTAAGTTATAGTTATAATGAAATCTCATCAAATTGTTAAAAGTGGGCGGAAATTATTTTAAAAAATGTTTTAAATATGTTGCCACGTTTCCAGAGTGTCTGCACCATAACTCGGAAATTAGTGACAAATTCATCATAATTACAGTAATATTTTTGAGATAAAATCTGTAAGACTTTAATATTTCTAACTAATTATGTTACTTAATGTCTAAGCTATTTATTTTCAAACTTTCAAATTTTTAAATTTATTATATTTAATCAACTTGAATGGACCTGATGACATATAAGAATACATGTAAAATTTTGCAAAATCATTATAGCTTTTTCTTTATCTTTTGAATCGATTTGAAATGTTTTCAAGAAATGTTTTCAGAATTTATAAATAAAAAAACGCTTTCGCTTTAGATCATTTTGAAATACCTTCGTAACATCTTGAAGATAAAAAAAAACACAAATTAAAAAATTGCAATTACCATCGTCAACATTCCAAGAATGCTGCAATCGATTCAATATTGGTCCAAAAATCGTGCATGTTATTTAGAAGTTACATAAATTTCCCCAAAGAATTCTCATAAAGTTTTGTTGTTATCAAAAAGTCCCGAATCCGGCCCTTGGTTAGAGTATGCAGCATGCCTACAGTGAGACCTGGGAGGACATATTGTTGTGTGGAGTCGGTGGTCAAAGGTCAGAAACTGAACGATCCCATATTTCGTTGTCTCGAGAATCTCTAATATTAAACAACTCCGGGTCGCCGCCATAGACTTTTATAAATGTAACTGACATACAATCAATAGTCAATACTAATATCTCTTCGTCTCTTCATAGCGACAATTCTATTAAAGTTTCTTGTAAGCAGATATATCAAATTTCGGAGACGTCGTGAATTCATAGTCATATTTACATTATCTACCAGGATTATCTGGAGCCAGTACCAATTCTAGCTTCTCATTTATTTCATAAAGTAAGACCCTGCTTAAAAGCCAATTCAGACTAGCCGTTCTCGGTTACGATTCACCGGTCCGGTTCGGTTTTCGATTAATCTAGGTTGCTCACACTATCCCGATTCAGTTCTACGATTATTCTCGGTGCGCATGCGCAAATTCGAAATATGATTTAACGTTTGATGTGTAGTTAAACGTCAACAAAAACAGCTGGCTAGTCACGTGACTCCAGCAAGCATTCTCATTGGCTACGGTTGCGAACGGTCCGGTTGAAATTAGAGCTGATCCTAAACGCTCGAACCGAACCGCAATCGGGGACGACTATACGCCCTGATTGGTCGAACTCCCAACCGGACCGGTGAATCGTAACCGAGAACGGCTAGTCTGAATGGGCTTTAACGCGGGAGATACGTTCCAAAAAGTTCCTGCGCTATACGAAACAGCGCTAAACGAGGTCATCTTAATACGCACATAATAGGCATAAGTGAAACAGAACATAACACCTGCTATTTTTTTTCGTTTAATTTTGTAACATTTATTATTAAATACTTTTTTATCAAAATAATTACAGATTTATTTATTGTTATTATCGCTTTTTATTCATAAAACAGTTATGAAAATCAAATAGAAGTTCGAATAAGAAGCTATGTTTGCGATGAGGAAGGTTCCTCATTTGACATATTTTGTTTTTTGTGAAGGAGTCATCTAATGTCGTTTGTTTTTTTCTGTTCCGTTCAGCAAAGTTGTTGTTGATAGCAAGATATTGCATCAATGACACTGTCTTGCCTTTGAACTTCTATCAACATTTAAATCATTTTGTATAAATTGATCCATAATTTAGGTTAAAGTGGTTAAACTTTTTTCTTTGAAACCGCGGAATACTGAAACAGCGTTTAGTGGAGCTGCGTTAAGCGAGGTCTTACTGTAATAATAAATACATTTCTTTTAGTAGATCGTAACTATAATTATGTCAATATTCCGAAATGTTTACATTACTAGAAAGTGATTTTTCGTCTCAGCAAGAATACAACAGTTTAGTCTCGATTCCGAGTGGCTGGAATCTTGAATTTCGACAAAAATTTTCGACCTGAGGAAAACAAGCGAGTATCGAGTGACACTATTAGTAAAATTATTTGTGAGATTCGTTAGACATATACATTTAGAAACATCCATAAGGTGTGTTCGGTACAGCCCCCCTCGCTATTCGCTGAGCGACTCAAATCGTACGAGAGAGAGAGATGACACCATCTTGCGTGGACAATTTTCTCTCCTACACAAAACCATGACTAACAAATCGCCATCGAATTTTGTGTTTCGATTCAGTCCAAAACTTGAAAGTTTACTTTAAATTACATATATGCTACAGTCAGCTAGGCCATATAATTGTGGAATTGAAACTTCTTATGCGACACGTCGCCAATTTGGGGAGGATAAAATTAATGACATCATAAACGCTGACAAATAATTGACGAAGCGTCAGAAACGCAATATAAACAACAGTATTCCATTATCAAAAATACATTTTAAATATAAGGTAATTGGGGGGAAGATGCCTAATGGGTGAAGATGCCAACTGATCATATTTCAGAATTCGTCCAATAGATGTCGGCAAGATGCTTTCTACTAGTTTCTTTGTTGTGTGCGTCGGTAAAGACAACATTATAAAGTCGGTTTTGACATGTGATAGAAATTTTTTGACAGCTAGTGTGTTTGAACGTTCGTAAAAAATTTTTTGTCGTGTGACATTAAAAAACCAAAAACAGAAAACAGCAGTGCGATCAAAATCGGCGAGTTGTTGGCTGAATAAATGGTAGGTTGCCTGTTTTTTCTCATTACTGTGGAAATAATTGTACCAAAATTTGATTTACTTAACGAGTTTGGCATCTTACCTCAACACATTGGGGTTATATGCATCATTTTTGTTGGGGTGAAATGCTGTTAGCATTTTTTTGGGGGTAAGATGCTGTTAGTAAAATGTTTGCAACGTATTGCTTAAATACTTATTTATAGTGAAAAATGCCGCGGACCTATGTGAGAAAAACCAACAGAGGACAATGGACAGAGGACGATCTTCGGTCTGCTGCATTAGCGTTAAGGGATGAAACCAGAAGTGCCAATTCCGTTGCAAAAGAATTTGGAATCCCCTTGCGAACTCTTCTACGGCGAGTTGGCAACAACCGCTTAGATAAAGGCCGTTTAGGTCCGTATGGCTGCCTTGGAAAAGAAAATGAAGATGAACTGGTGAGGTATATTCAAAAGCTTGGAGAAGTTGGCTACGCTCCAACCTCTAAAGATATTAGGCATCTAGCCTACACTTTTGCTCAAAAAAATAATATAAAAAACAAATTTAATAAGACAAAAGAGCTAGCAGGCTACGACTGGTTTGGACTTTTCATGAAAAGACATCCCACTTTGCGTATGCGCGTTGCTCAAGGTCGATCTGTAGCTCGTTCACTGGGAATGTGCCATGATGAGGTGGATCCGTATTTTAAGCTACTTCTAGACACATTGGAAACATACGATTTAATGGACAAGCCAAGGAAAATTTTCAATATAGATGAAAGCGGATTGCAATTGTGTAACAAGCCAGGAAAAGTTATTGCAACAAAAGGTGCCAAAGATGTACACACTCTCACCAGTGCCGAAAAAGGCGAAACAGTTAGTATTGTCGTTTGCTGCAATGCGGAAGGCAATTTTCTGCCACCATATGTGATCTTCCGTGGTAAAAACAAAAAGAAAGAGTTTGAGGACAAGATGCCTCCAGGATCAGTTGTTGTGATGTCTCCTGAGTCCGCCTATGTCAAAAGCAGTATTTTCTTATCTTGGATAAAAGATCATTTTCTACCTAGAAAAGAACCGGGTCCAGTTGTTTTGATTCTAGACGGCCATGCCTCACATTGTAGCGATGTGGACATTTTAGATTTTTTAGCTGAAAACGACATTCACGTACTCTGTTTACCAAGTCATACTACGCATTGGCTCCAACCCCTGGATAGATCCTTCTTTAAACCATTAAAACCCTATTGGAACTCAGCTTGTGAACATTGGATTCGGTCTCATCCAGGACGCAGAATTACCAGATACCAATTTGGAGAAATTTTAAACCAAGCCTGGAAGCAAGCGGCAACCAACCAAAATGGAGTGTCAGGGTTTGAAGCCTGTGGAATATTTCCTTATAATCCCGATAAGATTCCAGACTATGCCTATCATGTAGCTAATCACACTGCAGCAGCTAAAGATAACGCTAATGAAAAAGAACACTCTGTTGTTGAAACTGATCTTTTACAACCATCAGTATCATTCGAAAATCTGCTACCTGTTCCTGTTGTAGCAGGACCTAGTAAGCGGAACCCACGAAAGCAGCATGCGGAGCTTATCACATCACCTGCAGTACGGCAAATCAAGCGTCAGAAATTAGAAAACAAATGTAAAAAACAGAAAGAAAAGGAAGAAAGAAAAAGGAAGAAAGTTGAAAGCGCTAAAAAATCAAAAAAAGGAAAACAAGTTAAAACATCTAAAACGACCTACAGCAGTAGCAGTGATGATGAACACGATTCTGCCCAACTAGTTTCTGATCACAGCTCAGATAGTATCAACAGTGATACTGATGATTTTTGCATTGTATGCAAAGGGTATTATCGCGACAGAAACGGACCCAAAGTAGATTGGATTTGTTGCATTAGCTGCAAGAAGTGGTTGCATGAAACCTGCACATCTTTTGAAAATTCTTGCGACAATTGTGGCAAATAAGGCAAAACAAAATTTTTTATTTCAGTTAGGCATTTTCCCCACTGTTTAATTCGGGGTGAGATGGCATCACAATCAGTTGAAGATGCGTAACTGAAAAAGTTCTGTACAGGCATCTTCCCCCAATGCATTGGGGAAAGATGCCAAAATGTCGATAAAATTAAACTTTTTTTATTTACCTTAAATGGTACTTTTTGATTACTTTTGTACCTTTTCCTAAAACTGCATTATTTAATAAATAAACATATATTTTTGTATTAATCAAAATAGTTATATTAATTTGTTTATGATTTAATTACAAAATGTTTAGCAACTTCCCCCCAATTACCTTATGTACAATAAATTGCAAAATTAATATTGTTCATACCTAAGAAATTTCGTTTCAGTTGTGTGTTTTACTACCAAACGAACATTTTTTGCAAGTGAAAAAGAATCTTTAGGCACGAAAAGCAGAACAAATCAAAATATTCGAGGAACTAGTCTACTTTTTTGTACTCGGCTGAAGATTTTACTTCTTAGAGAATTTGTTTCTTTCTAAAAAGCTTCAAAGAAAATTAAAATAATTTTCTCGCCGGGTTTCTGACTTCGTGGAGATTAAGTCTCCACGGCATATCATTTTGCAAACACGAAGCTCGAGCAAGGCCTTCTTTTGCCTGTCACATATGTATTCTTGGCACCTACATTATTATTGTATATATGTATTGGTTACACCTTTTCAGCGATATTTTGTGTATGTGTAAAAAATTTGCATGGAATTTCTTAATCGCAGGTTGTGTTTTTGAATCGAAGATAGCTGGCGACTGATTTGTGTTCACTTGAATGCACATATTGCCTGGCTAACATGTAGGTATGACATTGCCGCATAACAAAACACGGGGTGGTAACGATCTTCTTCTTTTTTTCATTTAAATATAACAAAAGAAGTGTAGCAATTACAGTATCATTTCAGATCTATTTAGCACCCCTATAAATTCGCTTCCCATTAAGCTAGTAACATGAAAAATGAACATTTTGTTAAGGTCTGTTCTGTCAAGACCCTGTAAAAATTTCAAGATTTTATCTCAAAACGCCTAAGGAATACATATTTTGGCACTGACTGAGTCATTAAAATTTCCGTACATTTAAAGACTTGAAATAGAGCAAAGTAAAAACGTAAATCGACGCAGAAAATTGATTCATTTTTGTTTCAGCAAAAGCAAAACAAATAATTAACTTATCGATCAATAAATAACAGACCATTTGTATTTTATTTAATTGTTAACTTTGTACATCCTAAAAAAAAATCAGGCAACTCTTTAAAAAAAATATTTAAGAATTTGCGTTTTGAAATACTTGTTTCCTGCTCCTAAAAATGTTATACTGTAATCTAATAAAAAGTTGCAGTCTATTTACAATATTATGGCTGTTCAGGTAGAGTGATTCAATAATCACGTCTTGGTGGGTGGGTGTCTTCGCCCAATAAAAACAATAAAACCTGAATATAATAATAATATATGCCGTTGCGGCGGAGCCACCTGCGATCATCCACATATTTATCTATAGTACTTTTGCAACTAATGTTGCGAATACACATATGGTCGACTTCGGTTCAGAACTATGCACTATGGCTCACAATAAAAACCGTTTCGCAAACCTCGATACTAACGAAGAGTGGCGGATTATAAAATTCCGTGCTTTCTATAGGCAAAAGGGAACAAGTTTTCGATAATAACTTTAACTTATTTTTTTTCTATCTGTCTGGCAAAATTGTCGCCGTTTCTGAAGCAAATTATATTGCCCTAAAACGTCCATCTATATAAAGTTTTTTTAGAAATCAATTATAGATATATTAAAAGTTAAGTATTTATAATTCAATAAAAGATCTTTCTCGATAGTTGGGTCAGAGAGTTCTCAGGTTATTTTTTTTCAAATAAAAAAACTGTCAAGAACATCGACTCTTCAAATAAATTACTCGACCTCTTTTCTGAGATCTAGAAATGAACCACGTAGAATCTATTTATTTGCGTTTTTACTGTACATTACAGACGCTCAACAGTCGACAACTAATGTCATTAGCGTCAAACATCAGATTAAATTAAGTATTACAAAACATTCAATTCGAACTCACAACTGTTTTACCCAAAGATCAGCGACGAATAATAAAACTATAAAAAAAGGTGTTCCTGTGATTTATTTCACGGACATTTTAACCTTTTGTGCATGATGTCATACCATATAAATTGATAATTTTCATTTCATAACTCTTAATCCGATTTCAATGAAATTTGGCACAGGCATGGAAGGCTCCTCAACTCAAAGGATGTATCCACCTTCGCTTTTATTGACATAATACAGGGTTCGGCAATGAAACTGGAAGATTTGGGGTGGAGCTTGCAGCGCGCGGTGAAGTGGTAGGGAAGACAGTCACAGGCCTGCCGGAACCCGAGTGGCTTGCCATTTAGTCTACAATGGAGCGTTGGACGGGTGAGCATCGCGGTTACGCAATTAAGGCTTATTATCAAAATGGCGAGAGTTTTTGTGCAAACGCGTCGGGATTTTAGACGGCATTTTAACATACCGCGTAACCAACCTGTTCCGTCAGACAATGCGATTAAAATATGGGTAAACAACCTCGAGCTAACTGGATCGACGTCTAGAAAAAGAGGTGGTAGTGCCAGAACGATTCGAACCCCTGAAAATATCGAACGTGTTCGACAAGCAGAACTTTCAGGCTCGACTCCATGAATGCATAGGTGTCAACGGAGGATATTTGGCAGATGCAGTGTTCAAAAAATATTTTTTTTAACATTGTATATCAAATGGCTACTCTTTTATTTCCCATTAATGTATTAATAATTACAAAAAAAATATTTTTTCAACAATAAAATTATTTACGAAATCTTCCCGTTTTATTGCCGAACCCATAATCTGTTAACGCATGCGATGTCGGCTAGTCGATTCATCAAGCAAACAGCAGCAACACAAGGCTATTTCGAACTTCGGCTTACATAAATGCAACCACGTATATACACAATACATATGTTAGACTGTTACAACATAAACAATGATATTAGACATGTAGGTTGAGAAGAATGGTCACAAATTCTGTAAACACAGCGGTTTGTTTAGAGAACTATATACGAAGCGTTAGTAACCGGGTCGGTAAATTAGACACCTGATATGCCAACGAACCGGTGAGCAGTCTGTCATCAAGTGTTGAGGTGTCATAAAAAGTATTTTTTAAAACTAAACTTTTATAAAGTTGCGCAAAAAGCAGAGTGTGTTTGGAGGACCTCAGTGACCTCTGTAGGTTGTAGGAAAAACAAACCAAAAAGCAAAAGCTAACGTCGTCAATTATATCGCTTTTTAATGTGACTTATTCTGAAATTGTGCGCAAAACTTGTGTTTATTACATAACGGTCAAAAGTTATCTATATTTTTTTATTAACTTAAATTTATGACTAGTAAATTATCTGTCGAATTGAAAATGTAGTTTTTATATAACACGAACATAGATCAATAGGAATTTCATCGTTCTAACGCGCAAGCGTCGCCGTCTAGTTTATGAACACGCTATTCAAAAGTTTAATGTAATTGAAAATATGTAATGGCATTATTGTTATAGGTTCTGAAGAACAAGATATCTTATTTCATTATAGAAACTTTTATTGGGTTTTAACATATCTGTTGACTATATCCTCGAAACAGAAACGAATTTCTCTTTCTTCCGCCCGTGTCGAGTTGGTATTGCGCCCGATTAAACCCGATTATATGGTTCACTGTAGTAGACTTTTGTCCAGTATTGTACACATTACACATATGAAGTATGCAGTTACAGAGATTAAACGTCCTGTATAGTATGGTCTGTGTTGGCAGTCATTTGCTGCAAGAAATATGCCTTCCTCTATCGTATTTCTGCCTTGTTAATATTTTATTTCTTGTTAGATGTACGTTAAATGCGTATGTTTATATATATAAAGCACTGAAATATACTGCTTTCTGATCCTTAGCTGGTGGTCGGCCAGGTGACATGCGCACTGGATGTAAGTGTTAACTCCTGACACCTCGACAACAACGACGGAACCGTTAAACTGTTAGAAAACGATTTACGTACTGAATCAAATCTATATTATCGTCGCTTTATTGCAAATTGCATCTTTAAGGTCAAAACTTCAAGGGACTCCTGTCTATAAGACCTGCGTATATTTCTTGAGACAAGTAGAAATGCTTTGACCTCAACTGTCAAACGTTTATAATTTACAGTCTTTAAAGATATTACGAGCATTTGAATGAAAGTGTGCCTACAAAATGCATGAAAAACAGTCCCGCAAAATTTTATGAAAAATATTCAATCTTTAATGGCAATACTTTCAATATAAACCGGAAGTATATGTATTATTTTTCTTATATGACATTGAGTAAGATTAGTAAATAATTGATCTAAATAAATGATTTAAAATCAGATAAAAATGACAAACATGGCATGCGTTTACACAAATACAGAAAAAAAATAAGTTGTGACGTGGGTTGGTAGATAGGTAATATATTATATTGTCTCAACTATAATGAGTTTGACAATCATTTTTTTGATACAATTTTCATGTTTTATTCGAATCGATTCTACGAACCGCGCCTAAAAATATTTCATTTAAAAATATTTTTTTATCTATGCGGTTATTATATGACGATCGATTCGCGATTTCCAAATTAATCTGTAATGTATTTATTTGCATATTTGACCAGTTGTCGAAAGAATTTTAACTGTTTATTAATTCTATACGATATTTTTTTGTCAATCAGATGGTTTGTTTTTACAGTCAACAATAACTATTGGATTTCATTGATAAAAATATTGCAAAGGAATATATTAAATAAAAGGCCGACAACCAAATACTATTAAACACACGATTTTTAAAATTTCGCCATTGACTATTTAAGGTCATAAAATATAAACATAAATAACCATTTTTATGTATAAACTTAGGGTTGGGACAAATTGCTGTATGTAGATATACGAAAAAATATAAAAAATATCTCAACCGTCCTTCAAATTAATGTGTTTTATAGAAAAAATACGCTGAATTGGTTAAGTTCAAGCGCAAATTCGTATTTCTTTTAGTTTAAAAGTTATGACGGTTTAAAATAGTATAAAAATTAAAATAACTTAGAACGGCTATGGGTGCTATTCTGTATGGTTAATGTAAAAATTAACAGTGCTGTTAAATTAATGCTGTCGAACTTTAACTTATCATTTATGTCGTGTTAAACTGCTTATCACCACTGTAAATTCTTACATTGATCATATAAGCTAGCACCATTTATCTCTTAAGCTAAAAGAGATACAGGGTTACGAGTGATCGATATCGGAGTGAATTTGCTTAAAAAAAATTAAATAATTAAATTGGCTTGACTATGAACCACTAAAATCGTCGATATTATTTATCATAATTAAGCTGTGTGTCTCAAATGTAAGGAAAGCTCTCATCTAAGAGTCTATTGTTTTCTTTGCTCGCCAATTCAAGTCCGTTAATGCATTCATAATTGTGTCTCAGCTTTTATATTGTATTTTAGGGAAACATGAGTTAATTTCTGAAGCTCTCGAAGTTGATGTTAAACAAAACGTAAACACATAAATGTTGTTAATTTTCTCCCATCCCTAACATAGACTTGTAACGATAATAATGTATTGAATACGTTACAACATTCTTGATGTATGTTTTATGTTAGATATTCACGAATCGTTGAAAAATACGCTTACATTAAAATATTCAAACTGGAAATTTGTCTCCAAGTTGGTATGCTTTTAAATCTGTTGTCGAGGTCACAGGGCTTGCAGACCCCGTGTAGACCAGACATCTTCAAACTTTGTATAGCTGTCGCAAAATTATAAGTTCCTATGGATATTGTAACCTACGGCATTTAGTGTTAAACTCTATAATTTCTAAATGTAGCATGTAATAAGTGTTTTCAAGAAAATACACCCAACACAAAACTAACGTACCACTCTTTAGCTCTTAAATATTAAAAAATTCAATTAAATATGTGAGTAAGAAATGATTATTTATAAAGTCATAAAATATATTTTTATTATAACACAATACGGACGCAATTACTATTACTAAGTTAAATTAAAAGAAATTAATTAGAGTGGTTGTGATCCTTGTTGAATGTTGGATAAGTTTGGATAAAATCCGTGACGCAGGATCAATAAAACATCATCAATACTGAATTTAAAATTGCATTTTCACTAACTTACTATTACTAATACGGTAGTAGGCTATTGACCTTAATTCAATTTCTATTGACGAATGCAAAACCGATCATATAGAACCTATAATAGAGATCAACGATTTGGCAATCTCTGCTCCAACCGGTCAATGTTGGGCAGTTCTATGTTTAAATACTTAGATATATTTTGCAGATGTTTTATATATGTATATTTATGTAAGAGTAACAAAATCTGTGGCGTCACTATTTTTCTTTTTAATTTTTGAAGTTATAACATAAAATAAAAACCCGGGTCGCAGTGCCAAAACCCTGCCGACAATATAGTGTATTTGCTAATGCAGGCAGTGTGGCTTTATTATGTGAACTTAAGTTGGTTTTTGGGCAGAATAAAAAATTTGACTCCTTAATACACCCCTTAAAATAACATTTTTTTTCTTAATTACAATATTATTATCAATCGAACCTCTATACCGAATTATATACACACTTCAGTAAATAATTCACTATCTGCAAACTAGTGTTTTCATAAAATTTGTAAGTCCGGTCCTGTCCGGCCGATTTTATTAAAGTTTTTGGGACACTTTTTAATTACTACCAGAGGGTTAAAATTCATTTTTGAAACGATTCGGAGAATTTTTTCGGTATTTTGAGGCCCAAAAACATTTTTCAACCCCTAAAAACTACCCTTAAAATGGCCTGATTAGGCCCATTTTAAATAGGCTTCTTGCGGTGACGAATTTCAACACGTGGGCCAAATTTTCAAAAATGGTACCAAAGTGTTCAGGAGGTTATGAAACGTCGAGAAATTTTGGTTCGACCTCTAGGTCCCGCCATCCGACCTATGCCTATAGTGTATGTTGCCATATGACAAATACACTAATAAGCGTGTTAATAAGTACATTATTTAATTAATTCTTTCTACTGTTAAAAACTGCTCTTGTTTTTTGTTGTTCTGAGAAAGAGAACCCGGACAGCCGGTAAATTATCTGCTCAAAATGAATACTATCATACATAACCGGTAATTTTACATCACTACTTTTATATCAACGCCAGAAGCGTAGCGTGCTTTGGTGGGGCCCCGTATAAAAATTTGTTTGGGGGCCCTTCCCCCGTTGAAGTAAATGACTTAAACGGGGAAATCCCGCAGTCCGCGATAACTTTTGAACGCACGCTTTACGCGGGAAAAAAAGAAATTGCTTTTTTTGACTTTTGTCATTTCTGAAATAAAAAAAAATTGGGAAGTTTTTATTAATTTTTGCTTACGCACGTTGGGGGCCCCCGTGGCCCGGGGGCCCCGTATAATTGATACGGCAGATACGGCGGTAGCTACGCCCCTGATCAACGCTGATTTTTTTTCGAAAATATGCTACCGACGCCACTGACATTAAACAGGGTGTGTTCAAGTGATCGCTGAATAAATCACAGTGAAGAGAGCGGTTCGGTGTCAGCGCAATTTTAAAACATGTCTTTTTAAAAGTGACAGTCTCTGTTTTTTTGTTATTGTATACTTTTTTCTTATACAAAGATGTACAAGCTTTACGAATACATTGACAATATATGAACCTCGCGAACACCGTTTTTAGTGCCTGTGTGCCTGTTTGTATGTTTCAAATACAATGCAATATTTTGGATCGTGATAACCTTGAAAGCACCGATTGGTTGGCGAATTTTTATTTGTTTTCCGTTTTTAAACTCGTAGTTTGTCTATGCAGTAAATATAAGTCATTTACTGTAAATGAAGAGAAATAATATTTCATTTTCAAAAACAAGTCGTCTTCAATTTGTTGCGTTATTAAAAAAAAACCGGTCAAGTGCGAGTCGAACTCGCGAGAAGAGGGTTCCGTACTAGTCCGTTTTCCGTGAGTACTTTAAGATAAGATTTTGGTTTCAATTTTCCTGTAAACTATGGGTGAAGCCCGACATGCCCTATGTTTTTAGGACCAAAAATACCCAAAAAAAATTCAGAATCTTTTCAGATTTGAAATTTAATGTGCTGCTAAAATATTAATAAAGTCGGTCTCACAGGACCGGACTTACAAATTTTATGAAAACACTAGTTTGTGGATTCGAATTTACTTACTGAAAGGTGTATTTAACTTGGTGGAGATATTGGATTGACAAAATATTCAAGAAAAAAAAATATTTTAAGGAGCGTATTAAGGATTCAAATTTTTTATTTTATCCAAAATCAAGCAAACATAATAATGCCACAGTGCCTGTATTAGCAAAAACACTACATTGTCGACAGGGTTTTGGCACTGCGACCCGAGATTTTTATTTATGCTTAGGTCATTAAACTGTTTTTAACGATTGTTTAGAGGGAAGGCATCGAACTTTAGAAAAGGGGTGCGTCGGGATACAAGTTTTATAACTATGCCAAATTTGAAGTAGATAACATATGTAAATAAAAAGTATAGACTTCATTACACATCTTTGACAACTGTCAACAAAGGTCTTGTTAAATCGTTCTGAAGGTGTCTAACAAGTTGCCCGATTGAGATGAAAAATCTACCGGACAAATTTAAACAAAATTTAATAGAGAAAAATGTTTACTCGGTCGAGGAATATTTTAGTCATAAGTTTTAATTGTATACTTTTATAACTGACGCATTCTACACAGTTTAATACTATATTAACGGAAAAATCGTCTGTGACCGACAGACAACGGAGCCTTCTCTAAAGGGTTCGGTTTAACCCGTTTTTTCCCGAGTTTTGTATAAATAGTATATATATTTAGTATAAATATAATAGTATTTCATAACAGGATTTATTTTAATTAAATGTGATTTTTCTGTTTAAAATAATGCAGGTTGGCAATCTTTTCTATCAACATAATTACAATTTTTTTGAACGTTTGTTCCAATTTTGGAACACTGGGAAAAAATGGATCAATCCTAAAAATATATAACGACGACAATGCTGACACAAAAAGGTGAAAATCATGATTTAGGTTAGAGATGGGAAAAACGGGTCTTTTTAGTGGATGTGAACCGGTTCAAAAAGAGCCGAGTTCTGAATATGTTACTGCAGTCTGCCGCTGAGTTACCTAGTTCAGCCAATCATATCACGGCCTGTATAGAATCAAGAATGCATAGCCAAACATGTGATGCCTGAGTCATTTGAGCTGACAGATGCATCAAAGCAAGAACTGATACGTAAGTGTAAAATGTGCTTCTGTGTGTTAAGTGTTTCACTGAGTTATGCGGATCCGTTGATCCGTCGGCTCAAAAAAAAGTGAGTCGGCTCTCACGGATCTTCTGTCGGAGTCGGCTCTTTGAACCGGTTCAGATCTGAGTTACCCAACTCTAGTTTAGGTGAACGTTTACAACTGTTTGCGCTTGCGCGAGTACACGTATCGATGTGAACCTGGGTTAATCAAACGAGCGAGCGAGTGTTGTGATGATTGTGGAGACACGTGCTCGACGGGCGACCAGACACGATGACAATGTGTGTGGACCACCTTCTGACACAGCGAACGACCGACCGGTATACAATCACATTTATATACATATTTGTGGCTGCGAGGCAAAAGAGTTTATGGCGAATTTTGCGTATTTTTGATGTTACACTTCTTTTGGGGCGTTGAGAGATTCTAGCCGACAATGGAAGTTGCGCGCGCATAGCTAACGAAAATTCGAATATTGGCCATAAAGATCGCCGCAATTGGCAGATATATGCATTATTGACCGGAACTTGGCTTAAATTCAGAGCATTTCGACGCTTGCCCTTATTTTCGGGTTTAAGTCCCGACAGTGACAGGGTTTGAAAATACATTTTTTTTTAATATTGCATTGTAACAGTGTGTGCATTCTCAAGAACGGTAGCAAAACTGTAGTTATTCTACTGTTTTTCAAAATGTTTATAGAAAACAGTGTGGTCCAGTGGTTAGCGTGCTGGCTTCTTGACCGAACTGTCGTGGGTTCGAATCCTGTCTTTGCTCATGGATGTTTTGCGATGTCGTTTAGTTTTAAGTGAATATGTTATTTGATGTAAAGACTCTAATGATCTAAGTTGTCGAGCGTCTATAATCTACAATAAATAAAAATAAAAAAATGTTTATAGATATTAAATATGTAGTCGATATGGAGCACTGTTTGTCGAATGTAGTTCTAAATTTAAAGTGGTCGATAGATAGATTGTCAACTGATTTACTCGAATAAATGTAACAAAAATGGGAATCCATTTTGTGTAAAATGTTTGTAAGAAGGTCTTCGACATTCCGTTACGTTGAATTTCCTTAATTTAAAAACACGGAGTGTGCGATGTCTGTTGTTCACAGAACTACATAAATGTCTGGGCTTAACGTGCTAAATATAAACTGGCACCATGAAAACCACAACGTATATCAAGAATTAATTTAGGCACAAAAGATCTGTAAATATCGTTATGCTTTTATTTATTTTCAGAATTAACCCTTTTCGCATTTTAATAAGAACGAGGTATAATTATAGTAGCATCTCGAAATAAAGCATAAATTGTGTTTCCAAAAAAAGAACAAAAACTATGTCCAATAAAAAACGTTTTTTTTTTAAGTGCACACTGACAAAAACTCTTTTCAGTAATAAATAATAAATGGGTACTATTAATAGTTGGTTTATAAGGGTCGTTATGACGCACAGTGGACCATAAATACACGCGAACCTAATACAAATTTATTTGTAAGGTGATGTTAGTACGGCTGTAATTTTTACAGCCGTACTAAAATCAACTTACAAATAAATAAATCAAAGAATATTAGATCCTTGATTCTCCACATGATATAATTTAATGATTTTTTACTGCTTTCCAAAAAAATGTTCGTTAATATGTAGTTATAAAAATGATTTTTCGGGAAAAAGGACTTTATTTATAAGTAAAATACTTAATATTTTATTTTCAGCGACGTTTCGTTCCTTGTTTGGAACTTTATCAAGCTTTAATAACTATTAAATGTTATGATTAAGTAGACATAAAAGATATTATATACATGTGAATAATTTTTAAGGATAAATTTTAGGTTATACGCAAGGTTTACGTAAATTTAATATCCGTTTGTGTTTACGGCTTGTGGAATAAGGATCTGTAAGGTTTTAAAATTTAAGTTTCGTTTTTATTATAAACTTGTTATTGGTGAAAAAACACCAGATAAGTAAACTATTAATTAAAATTATATTATGTGCTAAGTTTAGTATGAATAATCATTTCAAATGTTGGAGTAAAATTAGTAGTCTTTATTTTGAGTTACAAAAAAGTCAGGCAGAACATTGCTTTAATATTTTTTGGGACATATATATAAATAATTTGTTACATAAAATATCGCTGCTACTATGTGTCACTGTGAAAGTTATTTGCAGAATATCTAATATGCAGCCATCATTGATAAATTAGACTTTAAAATTTTAGCAACGCTACATAAAGAAAAACATTGCTTTTAAGAGCTGGTCGCTCGTTTTAACAGAATGTCACGGCTCGAGATAATATCTTTCATTACAAACGAGATACATAACCAATTAGTTAAATAAATTTTAAATAATTTAATTTTAACAATAAAGTATTACATATTTAAATAATTTTAAGTTATGGTCCACTGTGTGCCGGTCCAATACGGCGGTTTATGTATAAAGCGGTGTACTGAAGTGGGGGGACATGGCCCCCCGCTGACACTGTTATATAGCGTGGCAATGAAGTGCTCGTCAGATACAGCTCGCATCTTTACCGACCGTTAAGGCTGCCGGCGCGATGTAATTAATTTGTATAACAATAAAATTATATTTTATCGATGTACGATTCTTTGTACTACTAGATGAAGCAATGGATACTTATTCGACGGATGAATTTATTATTATTTTTTTATTTCGTTTTATTTATTTCTAAATGTAGAAACTACAATTAATACATTTGTCAAATTATTGGCAAGCTAATAATATTGTAATCGTTATAAATTTAATATAATGATTTTGGGACTCAACGTGTATAATCAATAATCTTTCCGTCTCCTGATATTTTATAAAGTAAATTTAAACAAATATGTATTATAATTACAATTTCCGGGTAGACCAGTTGTACAAGAACAATTTGTGCTTTTAATGTCTCTGTCGCAGTTAATCTAAAAATATATTAGCAACTGTAATTTTTGAATTTATAAAAATTCCCTAAAATTACTTCAAAAATTATACTTAATTTTATTTATTTTCGGGGATACTCCGTGAGAGGGAAATCGTATAAAACACAACACCCACCTCGACGCATATAGCCCAGTAGCTGCGCGTCTTCTGAAACTAAAAAAAAAAAAAAAAAAAAAACAACACCCACCATTTTGACATTAAACGTCTCCATATTCACAGACGATTTTAGTCGCTCAGATCGAGCTTCTTTGCAACTCGTCAGGATCGTTCGGATCAAACAAGTCGTGAATATTGCCGAGATATTTTTTTCATATTACCTCGTTGGTGGAATATCGCCTAACCGAACTGTTTTTTTTTTCTTTCATAGAGAACAAACCGTAAAGTTTAACGTAAATAATTTACGAAAAATTTCAAAAATCCGATAGCAATCCTTCAATTATCACAACAAAATCTTTCCAAAAATTTGTAACTAATTGCATTGGAAATTGTTGCGTCCATATTTTTTTAAACATACACAATTAAGTTAGTAGGAAAGTGGACAAATTGACGTTAATCAATAAACCAATTATTAATTTAGCGAAATTAATAATTGGTTTATTAATTAACATCAATTTGTCCACTTTCCTGCTAACTTAATTGTGTATGTTTGTAACTAATGTTTCTTCTTGAAAATCTTTCATTGCATATTTTTTTAAATTTTTGTACAAACTCTGGAGATGTTTTATTCTTACAACAATTATGATTGTTCATGAGTTATTAACCTCTCAGCATGTAGGGAAGCTTTTATAATGGGTCCGAAAATATGAATAAAATTTTTCTACGTTTTGTCTCGAACTACGTAGTTCCTAAAAACTTTTTTTATCGCATTATTAAAACGAATACCTTAAACTGACCATATTAAGAGACTGTTGACTGGGCTATTAACTCGTTCTGTTGTGTCTGTGAGACAAATAATATAAAAATGTATTCAACATAACCGAGCTCACTGATTGTGTCGGTCACTGTTCTCTATCCCCTTTTGTTGACACCCTTTTTTTATACTCCGCCAATGTATTAATAATAAGTTGTCAACTTGAAACGAACTTGACTAAGTCGAATCTAAGACTACTTTTCCACCAGTAACAATAAGGAGATGGTATCATTTTTTTTTTGCACACCACTCTATAAAATAACTGTTTTTTTTGTCTGTATAGCAGTCGTAAAATGACACATTTTACACTAGTGCTGTAAAGTTGCGTAAAGTAAAGTAAACGACGTCGTAGGGCCATTTCATAGTAAATCGTAATCTAATCATATACGAATATCCAACGCAAGGTGATAATTAGAACTTATCTTGCTCAGAATTGAACTGTCAAACATTTTGACAATTAAGTGAACATTTTATTTGATAGGGAGTACGTGCAAAACATACTATAATTTGCTCACTAGGTACTACTTATTATCGAATATTTTTACGCCCGTATAGCATGAAAATATGTGCCCATTTGAACACAACTCTAAAATCTGGGAAATTGAATGATTCATTGATTTCTTGTCAACCAATAACCAAATGGTTCTAGAGGGATCCCCATGTACCAAACACAAAACTAGAATCACTGATGTGTAATAATTAATTGAATTATGAGTAAATGTCTAAAGATCAAAGTCAGTGATGATTGAGTGTTTGCATTATATAAGTACAAAACAGTATTTTTCAACCATTTATTTCTTGATTTTACATAAATGTCTCAAAAATTATTTTTGAACTTATTTCAAGTCATTAAGGTGTCAATTTTGTTTAGAATTAAAGACTGTTCAAGCGGTATTTTATTGAATATAAATACGCGTAATGACCTTATCAATGCAAGTCTGTCCAATAAATCAGTAGTCGTCAAACCGTTGATCATGAGCTACCACTGATGGTTGCACGCATAAAAAATTATAGGTATTAGAAATACTTCCAATAATTATTAATTATCGCTAAATCAAATAATGGTTTTTATAGAATTTTCTTTTTTAACGCAAGTCAGACAATGACAGGTTGGTAAAATCCCTCAAATAATTTAGTGCAGGTAACAGAAGAGGATGCAGAATGTTCACAACTACTACGAATTAAAGTTTTGTTTCTCGATATAATGAGTAATTATGAAACCGTTGCCACGTTTTGATTTAATGAATTTTTGACACGTTTTCCTTCTTTAAAAACATTATTATATAGAAATGTTTATATGTATATCTATTGATTCATAAGATCTAAAAAGCACTCATTTACTTCTAAGAAGTTTGGAAATACAGACTTCTTAATATGTATTATTTTGAATAGAAAAACATCCACGTATGGTGAGCTGATTCAAACGCAAATATGCAGAGAAAAAAATTGCAAAAAAATTGAGCTATTTTTCTGCAATATTTTTCACGTATAAAAACAGTATAAAAACAAATTAATATCTCAATCAGTTTCAGGAATAATTTTGCACTTTGGAATATCCTCGAACTTTTCAAATTTTGGGACCCAATAACCTTAGTTAACGAGTCTAAAATCTATATTTTAATCTAATCTCTTCAGTTTTATTTTATCGATAAATTTTGGTGCTTCCTAAAAACGTCGTCAGATGCGCTTGCACTATCCAAGGGTCGACCCTAAGAGTTAACTAGTTAAAAAAAATCTGTATGATTGCTTGCATTGTGCAAGCTTGCAATTAAGTACATTATCTGTGTACATTTAAATGCGTGAGATTTGTCTGGTAATTCGGAATTAGTTAATTTTTGTGTGTTATGGGGTTTGTAAAATGTAATTTATTTTTCATTTTATTTAGTCAAGATGACGAAGGTTTACACATTTGCATCAGGGATGAGATAAAATAACGTCTCATTAAAATTCGTTAAAAACTTCTTCCTTCGAAAATCGTAGCATAAGATTTATCCAGATATCGTTTATATATTTATTTTATATTTTTTACGCGCGATAGCTAAATGATAGATATTTTAGATTATAAACGCTCGACAGGTCAGACGTGTCTGAGCCATAGTGAAAATCTGTCAGTCACGATTTTTTATATCACGCGCACAGCCCAAATAGCCCAAACAATTTGGAAAAACTTTTTTTTATTCCTCGATTTGGAATCTACGTCCGAAGAACTTGCACCACGTTTTCACAGTGGGTGATTTTTCGCCAAAAAAAGGGATGTTCTGGAAACCTTAGAGCTTGGACCTCGATATTATATTTAGGAATACTTACGTAGTATATCATGTTTAAAGCATTTTATTCCAAAGTCTTAGAAAACCAATGCTTTGAATGTGATATTCAGCTAAAGCCCTGGTTTCCTAAGACGAAAGCTTTTTTTTGAGAAAAATCTAATTCGCTTGTACTAATACCTCAGATTAAATTACGATTCGGAAAAGATTATTGTAAATTTTTCGGCACTTTTGTAAGCCCTAATCGATAGATCATATTGGAAATATTTCTTCATTTATTTTCGTTCAAAGACAGTAATGATCCATAGCCATGTAATAATTACCTTAAAGGCTTGGCGTTTTGGCAACCAATGACGTAACTATTTTTACATTACCCATATGATTATTTTAAAAGGAAACTTATTACAGATATTGATTTTTGTGTTGCTCAAGACAATTATAGTAGGTAGTATTCGATTTTAACAACGTTGTACAATAATAATAAACATTGACCCAATGCTAATAAATTTGGCTTCGACCCGTATAGTACGATACAAAAATTAGTCCCGTGTCGTAATACAATTCTGCAACAATATAATAACCGTTTTATATTAATTTATATAATGTAGATAGTTAAATAAGCAAGAAACTATCATTTTTGTCAGTCTGTACGTCCGTCTGTATGAATCACTTATCCGACTTACATGATTTTTTATAGATACGAATAATATAAAATTGCTGAATGACAAATTTTTTTAATGCAATTTATAATGTTTTGATTTTTATCTCAGAAGGTAAATTATTAGTTCTCCATGTAGTTCACATCTAACAATCAATAATTAAGGAATTTTCACGGGAATGTGGACAAAAATAAATTAGTTGGACTATTGTGAAAAATATACGAAATGTTGAAATTTTCCCAATAATTTAACATGTAATTTTTTGTCCACATTCCCGTGAAATTCATTAATAATATTGTAAATTACTAGTGTATAACCGAGCTGGGTAGATTAGTAGTGACAGCACTAGACTCGCATTCGGGAGGTCCGGGTTCAAATTCCGGCGGGGGCAGATGTGGCTGGGACATTTTCCTACTGCCTCTCGCCGAGAAACGGTAATTCCTGTACCGGCCATCTTGATTGAGGTTTTCCATGGTTTCCCTCAATTAATTCCAGATAAATATCGAGATGGTTCCTTATTTGAGGCCATGGCCGATTACCTATCAAACTCCTAGTTCAAAAATTACCTACCTTATCCTAATTTCCTATAATTCCTTCATTCGATCATTGCTATTACATAAGTTGAAGTTTTAAAAATGTAGAAAAATAACGGGAAGTGTGGTAGATGGAAAATAGTAATGGTGCGAATGGCGTCTGTTATGACATAAAGTCGAGAAACGGACGTTAAACGCATTATTATTATTATTACTAGTGTATTTGCGATATTAGCGTCGGTCAGATGGCGGGGCCTAGGGCTAATCTATGACCTAGGAGTTGGATCAAAATTTCTCGACGTTTGGAACCATTTTTAAAAACATTAAAAAAAAGTAATTTGATTGAGTGGGGACAGCTGGCGTCTTTTAAATATATGGGTTGTTTTCATTTGGCAGGACCCGTCCTGCAGGTCTCAGGCAAAACCCTGTTTGAATTACGAATACTTACATTATATTATTTAAAAATAAAAAAAAAGATTCAGGTATAAAAAATGATTGCATATTAATTTGAGCTGCATGCATTTTTAACAAATTATTAAGGAAATAACAAATTAGTGGTTTAATTTTTTAAAAGTATTTAAGATATTTAAATAAACAAATTTGTATTCAAATTCTTAAAGAAGCTGTCATGATTCTTGACAAAAACACGCCTACTTGGTAAGTTATTATGTTTTACGAAATACAAAAATGTTAAAATTATGGAAAACAGAATTTATAGTAATTGTTTATTAAAACAATATTATCGTAAAGTTTTTTTTTTAATAATATGCTTTAAATTATCATTATTAAAGTAATATTAATCGCCGAAATTTATTTGTATAATTCTGTTAGCATAATATTATAAATAATAAGTAATTACAAAAAAGTCAGGGTTCTCGATTAAAAATAAAACCAGATATATTTATAACAAAATTAATTGTTATACATTTTACATTAAATAAAAACATAACGTTTTAATTTATTTGCATTTAAAACTTTATTTTAGATTCATAACAATTGATTCGCGCAACACAGTTGCTTTGTTTCACGAAGCAACTCTGTCACGCGAATAAATTGTTATAAAATAAAGTTCCTAAACTTGTAAATAAATAATAATATGTTTTTATTTAATTTAAAATATAAAATTACACTTTCTTTAGACTTGTGATTTTTTTTATATTTAGGGCCAATTTTTCATCTATAACAAACACTTTAAGGTGAAAATCCGATTAAAATCACCTACTAAGTAGGTGTTCTTCCAAGTTAACTAAATTTAAGATTTTTTGTCTGTCTATAAGTCTTACAGACAGACAAAAAATCTTAAACTACCCAAATCGACTTAAGTATCTTATTAACTACGTGACGGACTAAGATTTTTGGAGGCGTCACGCAAAAGTCTCGTGGGTCTCGACTTTTTGAGATAACGTAAACTGGTAGGTATTAAAATTTCAATATTTCTATCTTTGTAAATATTTAACGTATATATTGAAATGAAAAAAATGCTGTCATGATTTCTAATAGGAAGCAGTCGACTATTTTTGAATTGAATAACTTCTTAAAAGGACTCTGCATGCAAATCGCGTTAAATTTAATGCGTTATGTGACTTCGCAAGCATAACGCGTTAAATTTGACGCGTTATACAGTTTTTCTCGTACTTGTTTGCCATTGTATGACATTGTCTATCAACTGACCGAATGGCTCAGTTGGTTAGAGCGCCTATAAAATCGTTGCTTCATATGCGTGTATACAGGCACTATACGCACTAGTGCAGTAAAGTAAAACAAAACTGATCGCCCATAGTTAATCACTATTTGTTTATAACCTACTTTTATAAGTGGTGTTGCTGAAAAGTATAATGTATCAAGGATTTTGAAAATGAAGTGAAAAGCAGCTATTTTATAGGAGATACGTGCAAAAAATAACATATAATTCTCGTGAGTCATAAAATTCATTACGATACTACTATTGAAGACGATTTTCGTTAGTTGTAGCTATTGATTAAAAATCGTGGTGCAGCTTTTTGATTAAATTATACTTTAGATAATAATTATTACAATTTGATCAGTTGAACATCTTAGTTATAATTTCATAACATTTTATAAAAAGTTACGATCTATTAACATCAGACTTGTCCAGGTAATATCAATATATTTTAGTTATGAGCATTGTAATGTAAATCGTATTCATAAGCTACTAAAACAGTTTCTTTACAACACCACACAGTTATTAAAAACTGAAATAATAATCATACTGCCACTGATGCTATGCTATATCTATAACAATGCCGCCTGTGAATATTTAATATAAACACAAATTATCGTGTATTCTAATATGATTTTTGTTTAAAAAACAGAGCCGGCCCCAAACATCGTCGACTTTTACTGCTTCAAAAAAATTCCTAACAACAGACACATTTCGCCTACTAATAGGTAAAGTTTGTAAGTTTATGTAGGGGGTAATTTCCGAAACTACTCATCCGATTTTAAAAATGTTTTCACCAATATTTAGGAAATAAATATATACCCACAAAACACCAAACCGTATCGAAAAACTCTCGACGTACGTTTCGCCAACCAAGTTGGCATCATCAGGAGATGATTAATTTAATCATTTAATCATCTCCTGATGATGCCAACTTGGTTGGCGAAACGTACGTCGAGAGTTTTTCGATACGGTTTGGTGTTTTGTGGGTATATATTTATTTCGTATTTTCACACCAAAGGTTCCATCACTCTTCTTGGACCAATATTTAGAATGAATCTTTAGGATGGACATATATATTATTGCGTTAAAATAAAAGCCCTTTCAGTGGAGACCAATATTGTATAAATATGGATATTGGTATATCTGTTTGAGAGCTGAAGGCTCCACTGCTGTTGTATAAATCATTTTTATCACCCAATTGCGTACAGAGCCGTGGGTAGATGCTACTTATTTGATAGTTTTGAACAGTACGCATTATTCCTTATATATAAATAAATAATGCAAACCACATATTATTTCGTTCTTATGTCTATCCACTTATCACACTAGTTCATAATGGGTAACTTTATATGCCTATACATGCATACAAAGCAGATATTTTATAGGGATGAGTGTAAAAAATACAGTGCTGGACAAAAGTCAGTGTACACCCGTTTTTTTTTTATTTTTTTAATGTTTTTTCTTTTATAAATGGCTTCTATCTCGTTTTATTCATTTAACTGGACAAAAAATATATAAAACAGAGCCCAGATCTCAATCCCATTGAAAATCTGTGGGGTGTTTTGGATGCAGCAGTGCCTCTTTCGCGACGGACAAATAAAGAAATGTTCCTGGCTGAATTCGACAAAAAGTGGAGTGAAATCGATTTCAGGTACTTGAAAAATTTAGTTGAGAGTATGCCTCGTCGTTTACAAGCTGTTATCAAAGCGAAGGGTGGCAACTCAAAGTACTAAAGTGTTTTTGGTTTGATTTTTTATAAAGGATCTGACATGTCCACTTACTTTTGTCCCTTATCATTATCTGTTACTATATTGGAGACCATTATTTTTGTATAATTTAATAGATTTCTGGGTGATATCATATGTATTTTTTTTTTAATTTATATAAATGAAACGAGATATAAGAGATTTATTAATAAAAACATTTTTTTTTTAAAACCGCTTGTCCACTTACTTTTGCCCAGCACTGTATATTCTTTAGAAATAGGAACAAAGATTTTTGTTGGCCAATGTATTTAGTTCGGACCTGAAAATTAGAATTATGAGAGTCGGTAGGTATTCTAATATTTCTAATCATTTTCAACATTGGAACAGAATAATTTCATTATCATATATTATTTTAAAAACTTCAAAAAAATAAATTTGAAATCTTAGATGACTGCAGTTACCCAAAAGTCTAGAATATATTTTATCCTTTTTGCTTTAATAAGTTTAGATTTATATCATTATAATAAATGTAAATTAAGAGAACCGGCGTTTTTTTCCATAAATTGCTTTTTTTTACCGCGTCTAAATTTAATCAATGCTCATATTAACAGGTGACAAAATAATTAGTTAGCGGAAATTACAACATAAGCATTATCTAATCATAATTAAAAATGAAATATTATCAAAATTCTTACTTCTGGCTAAGTATAAGTTATAATTATTTATATTAACTAAATGAGTTTGAAATAATACAGAACGTTCGGTTAATTTATTTTACATTTATTGCATGTAAAATATAATTTATACAGGGTTTAACCGTGATAAAATCGAGGAATGTATATAGCGTGACGTAAACATATCTTAGAAAATCAAAACGTCAGGTAATATTTCCAAAATTGCTATAGTAATTATCTTTTTATTCTGGATTCTTCTGTCAATTAAAAACGAACATTTATCAATTATTTTCAGGATCGTTTGTATCAATGCATAGCAGATCACAAATTAATTAGCACTAATGATGTAAAATTACCGGTTTATTTATGATAGGAACCATTTGGACCGGACAATTTACTCGTTAATTAACCGGCTATCTATAAAACAACATGCCGGTTTCCAGATTCTGTTCCTCAGAACAACAAAAAACAAAACAATAGATCAGTTTCCAATAGTAGAATCGAAAGAATTAATTAAATAATGCATTTATATATATGTATGTAGATATTGGTTATAAAGTGATAATTAATTATAATAACGCGCAAAACTTTCTGTGCAGCTTTGTATAATAATAATAAATAGCCGTGGTTATTTAATAGGTAAATTACCGTTCTACATAGCTAATTAGCACAGTTACACATTTACTTCGCTTGTTCGTTCGAATGGAATTGTAGCTTATCTAGATTTATTATTATTGGGTTTAATATTATATTTCACATCGTTTTTAACATACAAACTTTGCTGAAGCCGGGTTGGATAGTTAATAAAGACCTAAATCTTCCTCAAGTATGATATCAAAGCAAAGTAACAAAGAGTATGTTGGTTCTAGTGTCTAGTAACATGTTGCCATCCATTAAAAAATATTCTTTAAGAAAAGGAACAAATAAAACGTTATGCGATTTTAAAAAAATGACAAGTTACAAATCATAACAGTTACAGTCAAAGCCCTCTAAGTGCACGCTCTCTAAATGCACACGCTCTCTTACTGCACACGAACTCGCCCTCTAAGTGCACGTTCCCCAGCCCCCACTTCGAATAATCTGCGACCAATCACGTGCGACCGTAAGCGCGCTATTTTCAAACTTTCCATTTCCATCATATTCATAGAGTTTTAGAGATATTGTTTATAGCATCTGATTGAATAAAGATAGCTATAGGAGTTAGAAGAGTGGGGATGAAAAAGATCGTAGGGGAAGTGTGCACTTAAAGGATGGGCCTCGGTTCCGAGCTGTGCACTGTTTTCCGATTAATTTCTGAAGTAGCTTAAAACCTGCAATTTTAGTATTAACAATAATTCATTGTTTAGTAGGTACACTTTTCCATTTGTAATAAAGTTTGTATCAAAATAAAGGGTTTACGTTTAAAAATGCTTTTATAATATTTGCTTTTAAGGGATTACATTATCACAGCAAGAGGTAAGCCAAAAATTAAAGGGTTTGGTAAAATATTAAAAATCCATTTACAAGTAAATCCTGTGGAGCGCCGAGGATAAACAATTAACCAGTTTTATTGAGTTTTATTTTTATTTGCAGAATGCTGAGTGGTAACTTTCGTGTTTAAACATACTTAAGAGGTTATCAAATCGTCGCGTATGGGCGCGATTATATTTAAAGAACTACTTGACCAATTAGTATAAAATCGTGTGTCAATATTGTGATCAAATAAGAAATGAAAAATAAAAAAATATTGAAAATTTGAATTAGTTCTAGGCCTCAACAGCCCGAGTTGCTTATGACCTTAAAACTGATTCTGATAGATAGGGGCTTGTAATAGAGAAATCATGGAAACTCCGCGTAAACAACGGCATGACTACATGCTGCAGCTATTTTCAAGCTTCGCATGTAAATAAACAAGACAGTTATATTATTTATTTATAAAAATTTTGGAAGTGATTCTTCTATTTTTTCCTATAAAGGATCTTCAGTTGCACAAATAATAAAGTGTCATTTTGCCTTCTCAAGTGTAACTACTTATGACACTTAAGAATAGCAAATATTTAGCAATATGTGACCGACGACCTGAGATCAGGATTAATTGACAAAAGAAGGCGTTATACCTTTCATTCAAAAAAGGCTGCCTTTCTTCCATTCACAAAACTGTCTTTCGCACCTTTTTGTTGAAGATGCGTAATGTTTAGCATTATGTTTGTTAAGCGAGTATACTTCGTTACAATGTTTGTAAATAGATGTTTTCACTTCATAATGATATTTCTTGTACAGGGTGTGGCAGAAAACATTAACTGAATTCAAAGAATAAAATACTATTCCCATCCTGAAATAGTGTAGAAGTAGTATGCCAAAAATAATGCGGCCAAAAATAAAAAGAAATACCGTTTTGGAATTGGTAGCCCCCCTCGACCGGATGAAAAAAAATATTTTTCATTTTTTTAATATAATCTTTTAGTCCCTCAAAAATAGACAAACAATATTTTTGGGATTCTGGCTAGAAGTGTAGTCTCTTCTGAGATATTGTGTAGAGTAGCAAAATCATTTTGGTTCGAAGTTCTTGTCAGAGTGCAGTGGTAGCATAGGAGGCGTTTTTTTAAATCATTCCCTTTGCAGGTAAAGTCTTAATAACCAATATACTTTAAGACTGTTTTGAACGATGTCTATTTATTACAATGAATGATTTAAAGAAAGGCTAGCTATCTATACTCTATGGTACCACTGAAATGTGTTAAAACTTTTAATCAAAATGATTTATTACTACTCCATTTCAGGTTGGATAAAATAGTATATACTGTTGTGTATTATTGAGAAAAATCTCGACACGAAATAATCAATTTTTTTCAGTTCGCATTTAGGACCGAGAGCGAGATTAAATTAACGAGATCTCGTCACTACGAGATGAGGAATAAGACTCAAAATAAACGAATGACCTATACACGTCTAAGAAAAAAGACAACATATCTGTGTTGCTACAACGTCATCACGGGCATAAAAATCGCCTCTATGCGAATTTTGAATGTGCTTCAATTGAATAATTTTTACAATGCACCTATTATTAGAAGGTAGACCTCCCAAGAAGTACAGCTGTTAGGTGTTATTGCGAAAACAAATTAATTTAAACAACTCAAAATACGAAAAAAATGGTACATTTCATCATTTCAAGCGTACCAAATGTTATGTAAAAAAAAGTAATTTTCTCGTCCACTTGATTTTTATTGAAGTTATTGAAATCGTTTAGGAATTAAAAATCAAATAACTTTTCTGCAGTTTGAAGTGATTTAAGTCTTAATCCGTCTGAGAAATGACGGATATTAAAAAGGGATTAAAAAATGTTAAGGCATGCTGTACTTACTTGAAGATATATTCTTTTAACCTTGGTGTGTTCGCATGGTGTCGAAAAGACAGCACCGCTTTTTTTACCGCGTAATAGTCAAAAATTGCAAGAATTTTGTAAAGGCATTTATTAGTTTCATTTGTATGTTTGTAATGGAATCTTTGAACGTAAAACTATCAAGGACCGATGATAATACAATAATTTAAGGTAGTTGTCGTGGTACAATATTGTCAAAAAGTTATAGATTATACGCGCCACAAAAGTATACTAGCTTGTAGCTAAGTGATCCATAATTTGTATGCAAGACTGTACCCGTGGAAACGTAACCCATACAGTATTCATATGCATGTATACTTTTCTATAAATTGTTGAGCTTTTAACCGTTATTTATAAATAATTAGACGGTCAAAAATTTTTTCTTATTTTTTTTAAACTCATAACAAATGCATTGAAAGACTGTCAGGTTTTGGAAAGTTTCTGACAGTTATTTCTTTTTTTATAAATAAGAAACTGGTTCAGAACTACAGAGATCGTATACAATCAATGTTAATTATCCAATTTTTAATTGAAATTATCTCGGTTTATATACGGTTGATCGACTTCAAATGTTCAGGGTAATTGTATTATCATGTCTTTAATAAGTATACAAAAATTAAGAATTTTCTGACGGTGTGCCTTAACCACGACAACTACCTTAATAAGCTTGTCTCATTCTCTTAACGAGAATCATCAGGATAAAAAATAAATAATAGTTTAAAAAACTACGAAAACACCCTTTAATAGTAAACTCATCTGTTTGATTTGTATCGCGTTCACAGACAAACCGACAAACAGACGCACCGATTTTTTCCAGTAATATGTTTTTTGGATCCAGGGGACCTCCAAACGGAAAAATATTGTAAAATTTTGACAAGTCAATTTTTACCTAAATTTCCCACTAGTGGGGTTATAAGGGTAAAATATGAAGCTGTAAGAAAAATTATTTCAAATTTCATATAAGCAGTTTTGTTTTCTGCCCGCAGATATGTTGTCAACTATGGAACGAAGCTGAAAGTAAATACTTTAGTATATATTATGCATATTATTTTAGTCAATAGTACTGTATGATGATGTAGTAATACTCACTCCTCCCATTTTAAGTGAAAACAAGTCGGTGATTGGTGGATATACACAATCAATTTAAATAAACCGTGATGACATAAACATTTGCAATCTATCTAGTAAGTTGTTTTTTATGTCTCGTTTTTAGACATTCTGCTCAATCGAAATTAAATTCCTTCAACACGTTATTTAAAATAATAATATAAAAGGCTAGTTAAAGTTTTTTTTTAGGGTTCTTTAACGAAGAATAAAAAAACAGAACCCTTATAAGCATCACATTAATGCTTATCTGTCCATCATGATCCCTTTTTCTGGAACAAGTTGAAATTAATATCAAATACTGAGGTCTACAATCCTATAGTCCTGTAAAAAATTCTGCATGTTTCTACTTCAATGCAATAAAAAGATAAGGCCTTAGAAAAATAATGTATTTTGATACTCTCACTCATTAAAACCTTTAGGGTACTAGAATCTTGAATTTTGGCACGAAAGGTCTCATAGTCCAAACAAAAGAAAACATCCGAATATAATTAATTCTACGTGAAATTATTTACATTACAAACTAAATTTATAGTTGCACCGATTTAATTCAGAGATTGCGTACGGGCTCCACGACGTATTTTATTTTTTGTGTAATTTCCTATTGGCATACTCAATTAGAAAAACATCTGAGTTTAAAGAAAAAGTGAAAAACAGAATAATTTTCTCCCGAAACGACAGTTTTCTTACTATTAAAATGCTTTGAAAATTGTCGAGTTTAATTACATAGGTATATAAGGGTTGATAGTAAATTTCAAAAATTTATTTGCACTAATAATAAGTTAATCGCTCAAGAAGGTCGTATTTTAGGAATGGAAAAAAATGAATTTTGCACTTTGTTTAAATTTTGTTAACCAATGAGCTCTTAATTAATATCCCATCTTCAAAGGTTAGTACGGCATTCTTTTTATAAAATAAATAATAATATACAAACATTCGCTGTCAAGTATCTATAATCTATAATGCATCTAATAGTACCAACAGCAAACATTAATAAGTTTATTTATTTGACATATTTTTCAATTATATATTAAATAACATAGGGGCTTCCGTTCTATACGTGCGTTGAAGTTACTGTAACGTTATCCAAGAGTGGTTAATTTTATAATATTCTATTTTGAAAAATTTAGGTTATTATTGTAAAAGGTAAGTGTTTTATAATATATTTTTCGTTTTGGAAAATGTAGGTTGCAAAACGTAAAAAAAATTGAAACATCCATAGCTGCTAAACATCTGAAATTATATTAAAATCTGCGAAAAAATACGCATTTTTTCACAAATCTGGAAAATCTTTTTTCCAAATCGAGGATTGTTCTTAGAAATGCTATGAAACTTTTTAATCTAAACCTTTAAAAAGATTAATAAAAAGGTGAAATATTAAATACTATTTTATAATATGGATGTATTTTTTTAATATCTAAAATAAAATAAACACATCGTTTCTTATTAAGCTTTATTCACAAAAGAAATATATAAAAAAAAATATTAAATACAATACATATAAAAATAATATAAAAAAAACTATCAAATATTAAAATTGTCCTACTTACATATTTACAAAACAGTAACATTTTAACCATTACTTTATCTTAAATAAAGCTCGCTCATGAAGTCTTAAAATATAAGAAGTCAAAAATTACAAAAAAAAAAATACGTATAGGATTTTTAAGACAATCGCAGAGCTTGAGTCTAGAGATCTTCAAATTTTCTTCAATACATATTACACTAGTTTTTTCACGTTGCAACATTTCAACATGAGTACTTTCGATTTTTTAAAATTTATTTAAGGCCACTTGACGCCAGGTTTGTCTGGATCTTGTATGAATTAATATTTATTTTTTTACTTGTTTTTATGTTCGCCAACAGTTAGGGCTATTTGGGCCTACCATCACTTCATACTTCAATTTACAATTTTGTAATTTATTTGCAATTGATATTTTTCCAGGTCTCGGATTTGAACCTGTGAACTGGGTGTTGCCATCCGTATAAACAACGGCATTGCTGCACGAGCAGTTATTCACTTTTGATATGGTTTACAAAATTAATTCAAATTTGTTCATTTTTGAGCTAAAAGTATTTAATACCTATTTGGTAGTTACATATTATGTTCAAAGGCAAACATACAAAAATCAGTAAATAGTTAAAAATCTGATTACGGAAAACCCAAGGAGGATGACTGTTTTCGATAATTATAATTAAAAAAATATATTTTTAAAAAATTATCACTCATCAGGGCCAAACTTCATAATTTTAATATTTAAAAAATAAAAAAATTCAGTGGTTCACAAAAACAATTTAAAATAAATGCATAGCATATTTAATATTCGATTTTGCAGTAAAGATAAAAAAAAATACGCTTTATTTAATGCCAAGACTGGAAACTATATCGATTTCATCTTTTTTTTATAGATGTTAAATAAAATCACGCATTTAGATCCAAACTTTATAAACTTTCCGACGGATAAAATATTAATTTTCAAGTATTTAAATACATACCTACAATTAGGCCTATAAAAATATGATAGTTTATAAAACTATTCCAAAAAAAATATATTTCATTTTAATTGACAGCTTTAGAAAAATATCTTCAAAAAACATATTTTATATTTTTTAATTTTCGCTTTTCTATTTGATTCGTCGATGAAAATTTTTCTAAATTTTAACATCGTTCTGTAAGTATCTCTCGTCGATTTTATATTATTATGTTAAAAAGGATTGAGCTTATAGAATTGTATACTTATTTTGCTGCCGAAGCTTCAGTGGTAGTTACCGGTATACTGTCAACATTATTAAAATTCAGAAGTCCTGAAGTCGCAGGCACAGTTGCAGATGTACCCAGGTTATGGGTTAGACTGTGTCTTCTCAGATCACAGTTTCTTCTAAACACTTTTCCACAAGCTGAACAATTGTAGGGTTTTATGTCGGTATGGGTAAGCAAGTGGGTTTTCAGGTTCGACCGTTGATTGAAGCTTCGCGCGCAGACGGGGCATTTGTGGGGCGACTCCTCCATGTGCAAAATCTTATGCACGGCCAAAGTGCGCGATTGGCAGAAACCTTTGCCGCATTCGCCGCATTTGAATGGTTTTTCTTTAGAGTGAATGTATCTGGAAAAAAAATAAAATTATTAGATTGATATTATAGTAGCTCGACAATACAGGACACAGGTCATAAGCGTCTTAATAAAATTCCAGATATACGTTATAATAGAAAACAGTATCGCGGATAATTGGAATAAAAATAAATCAATTTAAACACTCATTGATTGCAACGTTTCGTCTTTTCTTTAATTAAGACTTTCGTCTACAATTTTCAATTTTTATAATTGTTTTTTGTAATGCAAAATTCCTTATTATATCATAGTTTAATTATCATTTAAGCATATTGAGAGCTTGAAAAAGTCTTAGTTAAAGAAAAGACGAAACGTTGCAATCAATGAGTGTTTAAATTGATTTATTTTTATTCCAATTACTCGTGATACAGTTTTCTATTGTTATTAATGTGTGACTATCCTATAATATTATAAATGTGAGTTTGTTTGTTACGCTTTCACCCCTAAACCGCTAAACAGATTTCGGTAAAATTTGACAAGAAGATAGATTGCATCCTAAAGGACATAGGCTACCTTTTGTCTCAAAATAAAAATATTATCCGTGATATCGCGCGCGTTATCGGAAATTATTTTGTTATATATATAATGCCAAATTACATTATTTTTGAAGTTGGAGTGGTTTTTTTTATATAGAACTTTACTCAAAATTGGTGCAGTACCTAAACAACAATATATGAAATAATTTGTAAATAGAAATACTTATTTGATTAAAAAAGCGTTGCGTGACTTAAATATGTAATAATTTGAGGACCGCCATTAAATATTGTTCCGCTTCTAAATAATACATATCCGGTAAGGATTCAGTCCAATCTGAAAAGTTCGGCTATGTTTCATTGTAATATAAAAAGAACATAAATTTTTAAATTTAATAATAATTTCACAACAGTTTTAACCGTTATGTTAAACAATAAAATACAGAATTTAATTTTCTGACAGAATAGAAATTATTTTTGAAAGTGAGAAAACAAAACGATGCGTTGTTTTCGGATAATAGATGATATTAGAGCTGTTTATAATATTCTAACCGGTTTCTAATTACAACTATGAGATGCCAATAATTTAATTTTAATAATATTGTCATAATGAAATTATTTGACGGCTAAAAGATAATTTTAACGTTAATTCGCAATAGGCTGACTGTAAATTACCACGTTAAATGGTAATAAAATAAGGCGGATTTATATTTGAAATGCCGCGGGGTTCTTAAGGAAGAATTAAGCTCGTTGTTTATTCAGGAATTCAATAGCCAACATTTTTTTATGTAATTTTATGTTGACTTGTACACATCTTGTATGTACTATATTGGATCAATAAAAATATGATTGATTACAATCAATAATAAAAGGATATATTTTTTCTCACTTCGCAGGCTTAGACAAGAAAAGGCTTATAAAAACAAACTGGCTGTAACGGACGGACAGACAGATGAGTGAAACTATAAGGGTTCCGTTTTTTTCGGACGTACGGAGCCCTAAAAAATAACAAACCTTAGAAAAAATAGACAGATGTGATTATGAAGAAAGCTTACTACAACATTTAAAAATGTTAAAGAAAAAACAAAATCGGTCAGATGGAAGCCGCTGAAAGTTCTCGGACAAAAAGAACGCCTTGTGTTTTAATACACCTAGATGATGTTAACCTTGTTAACACAACGATGCGGCAACAATATGTTATTCTGAAGCGTGGTTTAATGGGTTCGCCTGTATCATCATTACAAAACACTATCCAATCATAACGATTTGTGCATGGTTGATAAAACCTTTCAACACTGTCATTCTGATCATGCTCGAGGCTAACATAATATACATTCGGGTTTCTTTCGCTAGGTATATAGGTACATAAAATATCTACATCTGCGTATATTCTCTGACCAGGTCTAGACTCTAGAACATTGGCCAGGCATAGTGGAAGATCAACCCAACAATAGACCAAAAACCCGCGAGATATTCACCTTCAGATAAAATCAATACTAATTTATAAACAACTAGCGACCCGTGTGGATAAAATTTAGTAATCTTAAGACTTCCTTTAGGTGATAGTGTACGTGCATGTAAAATGCACTTACGTTTCGGAAATCTCGAATTGCTATGAAAAATCTTATTTAATCTTTGATGATAATGCTTCAAAATAAACCAGAAATACGTATCATTCTTCTCATATGACTTTTAGCCAAGTTTTTTACAGTTTATTAAGTCTAAATAATCGACTAAAATCAGGTCATAACAAGATAATTCTCATAAGTTTTACAAAAATTTTTGTACAGAAAAAATTGATTAAGCAAGCCAAAGTCAGCACATTTAACATAAGTTTATAAAGAAAAAAACTTCAAGGTGTTAATTTGCCATCCCGTAATTCGAAATTTCGTGAAGTGCTGTAAAGAAATATTGACAGATATCACGTGTTTTGATTCAATTTTTAGGGCAAAAATATGTTTTTTAAAATTTTTAAGCAACAAATCAAATTTTGTGAAGCTTAATGCTTAATCACAGCTAATAAAAACAGTAATAACATCAAGTTTGTCATAAGTTTCCGAGAGCATATTTTCCAATTTGACGTAAAACGGGCATGAAGTTTTTTGTACAATCCGATACCATGACAGCGAGTTTAAAAAACAATTATTCGGATCAGAGAAATGCACCATTTAATGGCGTGGTTTATAGCACGTTTATAATGAGACAAATTACTTTAAAAATGCAATTATCTGGTTTTTAAATTATGCCCGCGGCTTTATTGGGCGTACCGTGGACTCAAACCGGTAGCTGACTTAGATCCGCCCAAATTTTAGTGAAATGATCCTAAATATAACATACAGATTATTCATGTGTGGCTATATATTTTCTTCAGGTAATAACACAGCCAATTAACAAACAATATTTAATTGGTTTCTTTTTTCTTTTAAATTTTTAACAACGAAAACTATGTTCAAAACAAAGGGTAAAATCGACCATATGTATATTTTTTTAAACTCGCGACCCATAAAAAGGGTTGTTATGCGTTTTGATCGTAGGAATTTTATAGGTCAGCTGATTGTGAGGCGGTTTTTTTAAACGAAAGGACATTTTGGTGGGAAGGTTAAAGGATACAAAAAACGTGTGAGTCTCACGCACATAAGCTCACAGGAGAAGTGAAACTTCTTTAGCCGTTTGTGTTATTTGTTTAGTTTTTTTTAATTTTTATTACCTACATGAAATCTTTTATTTATTTTGAACTCTTTTCAATGATGGGTTTCTATTTTGCGTTACAAAAATTTCTCTTATATTTCTGTGTGTCCAAGGATTTTGACCTGTACTTTTTTATATGGATTTTTCCAAACTATACTTCCACATATATATTGATATAAATTATATTGATTTAAATCGGTCGAGCTGTTTTCGAAGAATACCGATACCAAAAATTCTAAAGATGTGCTCTTTCATATCATAAAAATACTCAAAAATTACAACAAGCAAAGATAACTTCACGATTTTATAAGTAGATATATATTTTAACCGATGGATTTTAATAATTACGGTTTTGTTGGGGTTACGTTTGGAATAAGTTCTTTTTCAATACGAAATATATATTTTTAAAATAGTGATTAGAATAAATTTACTTAGGAATATGATTTGCTAATATTTCCAAAATGGGGCTCTTGACCTCACAAAGTGGTCAAACGACAAGTTTTATGTATGTACCATTTCGCTATAGAATCAACATCATTTTTGGAGACATATGTCAGACATTTGCATTAGCAAAAAAAAAGGAAAAAAAAACAAGTCACCTGTTTATATTTGGCAAGGAACGCAGACACTGGTGGCGCGTGACGGTGAAATAATGTACTGGTCGTAAGGTGAATATATTATCCAAGGACGTTGAATAAAGATTTCACTTCGGAGAATTTTGTACCCGCGAAACTACGTACTTTTAAAACATTTCGTTGGAATGAGAATCTTTTCTAATACCTAGAGTTTTATAATTTCAGCGAAACCTTTCTACATTTATTCACTTTATATTATTTTATAAAAACACTAACGGTGAATTTCAAGGATTAAATTCCACTTAGTAAATAGTGAGAGGAAATTATAGGAAAATCACAAACGTAGGCAAGTTTGTCAACTCAAGAGTTTAGCAGATAGTTGACCTCAGGTATAAGGAACAATGCCGGCATTTATCTGGAATTATTGAATCCTGGGGGAAACCACTGAAAAACTAAATAATATAGTCAGCACAAGAATTACAGTTTCTCTAGTAAGATGTAACAGAAATATGAGTCTAAAGTTTTTCTGCCTTTTCCAATAATTATTTCGTTTAAAAGAGTTCCCTCTGTTTCGTGAATGGTGAGTCAACAAAATTGGTGATTTTAGTGAAGTTCAGAAATTACCGTTTCTCGGCGAGATACAATAAAAAGGGCTCTATGTGCCCCTGCTAGGATCAGTACTTTCCAAAAATTCTAAAATTATTTTTCTCTTTTTCAGAAATTATTTCATCTAGATGAGTTCCCTACATTTCGTAAACGGAATGCCAACAAAATGGGTGATTTTAAGGTTCAGGAATTATCGCTTCCCGGCATGATAGAAAAGAGTTCTATCTGCCACAATTTACTCCTGCCGGCATTAGTACCTACCCTCCGAATATGAAACTAAAATTCTTTTCCAAGAACTATTTCGCCTAGATGAGTTACTTGTTTCATGAATGGAAAGCCATCAAAACGTGTGAGGATCAGGAATTGTAATAGAAAGTAGCCCTTCACCATATCTGTAACCATCGGGACTCGAATCTAATACCCAATAGTCCAATAATTATTTCATCAAGATCTGTTTGCTGTTCCTAGATTCGTAACTGGAAAAGCCAACAGAATGCGTGATTTTAATGAGACATTATGTCAATAAATCACACCATTTTGCATGTACAAAACGTATTAATGTAAATCAGATTGAGAGATCTAAAAAAACACAGTGTATATCAATTATTAAAACGTCAAATTAATATAATTATTAATTGAAATACGCTTCATGGAAGAGATTGACATCGTGTGATAGTGTCATGTAAATTATAGAGTTAATAGTAATGCGAGGGAAGAGCTTGTTCAGTTTAATTATCACCGAAAGCGCATGCGTCTAACGTCTTCAACACAATATTTTCTCAATAGTAATCTATTATGTTCATGTCTATTTTATACACAGTTTGTAAGCTGTTTTGGTATACAGAATGTTGCGTACTCAATATAATTTACACTTTTATTCATCTGATCTAGTCGGAGATTGTTTTATATTAACATATATTATCCACAAGGGCAGAAAGCTGAAATTCCTGCACTGCGCAACAGTTTAGGGCTTTCAATCTTCTACCCGTGTGGTGTATTTTTCTATATATTCGGTCAAAAGTGCGCTTATTATCAAAATTTTTAATTATTCGTCCATCTTTTTCTTTGATTATTTTTTACTTAATATCACAATTTAACTTTTATTCACCATTATATAAAAAGACAAATAACTTTCAAGTGAGCAATTTTGAGGTTATACGTAATAACAGCGGGCGGTAGTCTCACATATCAGTGTGCACGAGAAAACTCTTTCGTCCCGCTGTTATAGATGGCGTGCGAGGAATTCCAGCAGAGGATAAATGGTAGGCTTTCTGCCTTAAAATCGAAGCCGAAAATACGTGCTTTCGACCAAAAAGAAAAAAAAATTTGTTGCATATTGTAATTTGACTTTTTTATGCTATTGCACCAGGTATTAGGGGTATATCCTAGCATTCTATTAAAAAAATCGTGGAGGATAAGGGTTAAGGAGACGCATCTATGTTGCTACCATTTTAAATAGCTAATGGAGATATTTTACATTCAAAGTGAATATGTCGCGATCGGTCAGAAAGTAAATTTTTTAAACAGTGCTTCTCCAGTTTTGTGATAATTTCTAAAGATGGGATATTTCGAGTCAAAACTGTGGAATTATTCGATTATTAAAATATGTCGAGATGTCTCAAGAGGTTATTCAAAATCATTCGAATGATTTTTATACATACGAGTTGTGACTTGCAAAACAATCTTCAGTAATAAACTATTATATGACGCTCTTTCTTTACTCTTTAAAACACTGCATGCAATTGTCTTTCTCAGATTGCATTTCACAGTATTACATAGTTTTTTTATCTGCGTGCCGGTGACTCTCTCAAGACTAACAATCGAAATCAAGAGCAAAATTTATTCGAGAGGTGAAACATTAATTCATTCACGCATAGTATCAACACACCTATTATTATAATACTAGCGGTACCTGTGCGAATAATTCGCACTAAAATTCGTTTCTAATTTCTCACACTCTTTATAACTTTTTTCTCTTTGTTGTATTACATTACGAAGCTCAGTGACGGTTCAAGAAAATATTTTTCTAAAACTGTCATATAGAGGCGCAAGTATAAAACGTTGAGCTGAAGGGCCACTATATGAAAAGTACTGATACATACGTGAGTTGATTTGAAATTGAACAAAAGAGTTACCGACCGTCAATCATATTGACGTTGTTTCAAAATCAAAACCGTCAGATGGCAGCATTGCTGTATTGTGTCTTAATGTATATCTATATATATAATTTTAATAATTAATAAATTTACAAAAACAAAAGCAATAATACCTTTTTTAGTTGTTGATGTCGGTAGAGCATGCAATTATCTATAAAATGATATAAAATTTATGTGGAGCAATTGTGTGGTTTTTTCGCAAAAGGGAGGCAAACATCTTAACCTTAACGTATTAATATATATGATGATATTCAGTTGAAGGAATCATTTTGAATGAATCATTCGATTATCAAAACAATTCAATTATTCCCAAGACTAGTAATTTCTTCTTTTATATATTGGTACAGATGATGAATTTGTAAACAACAATAAGAACAACACCTGTAAGCGACCATATAGCAGTGTTTCGATTCTGAGATAATAAATATTTTTAGTTTTGTGGACGTAGGCGATGAATTTTTCAGTGTTGTCTAAGAGAGAGAAAGAGGAATTTGTAACACGAAAGAAGTCGTATAATTAAGGCGGTGGTTTCTGAAATACAGAGCGTGGGAGTGTTACAAAAACCCACCTGGGATTGAGAGCTCTCTTGGGTTCATAATATAATAATCTATTACTATAATAATGTGGGTATGACGTATAAATTGTACACACAATCTAAGAATGACGACTAGCACCTCTTCGGTAACTCGACAAGGTAACCATTTTCTGGAAATTTTTGTAGTCAGGGAATGTCTCGAGATTTCGGTGCAAGTCGGGGATTTTTATGAAAAACAAACTGCAAGGTGCACCGCATTAAACAAATATAATAATAATAATAATAATAATGCGTTTAACGTCCGTTTCTCGACTTTATGTCATAACAGACGCCATTCGCACCATTACTATTTTCCATTTACCACGTCCCGTTATTTTCTACATTTTTTAAAACTTCAACTTATATAATAGCAATGGGCGAATGAAGGAATTATAGGACATTAGGATAAGGTACGTAATTTTAGAACTAGGATTTTGATAGGTAATCGGCCATGGCCTCAAATAAGGAACCATCTCGATATTTATCTGGAATTAATTGAGGGAAACCATGGAAAACCTCAATCAAGATGGCCGGTACAGGAATTACCGTTTCTCGGCGAGAGGCAGTAGGAAAAAGTCCCAGCCACATTTGCCCCTGCTGGGAATCGAACCCGTACCTCCCGAATGCGAGTCTAGTGCTGCATTGAACAAATATTGTCAACTAACAAATTGTTTATTTTTGTATATTTTATTGCTGCTGGAATGTATAAATGTTAGCGAAACATACTAAAATAGTATTCTAGTTTATTTTTCTATAACGTAAATGCAGTTATTATGTTATGAGTTGTGACATTATGAAAGATCAGCGAGTTTTAACAGTCACACGAGTCATAACAGCATTACGTTCGAGATACATACTACATTTTTTAGATGTACGTTGATTTTCACATTATAAGTATATCTTCAATATTTTTACAGGTCGCTTTTGAAAGTTATGGTGGATTGGTAAGTTACTAGTTGCAAACGGATCATTTTACCATCGCTATACAGACATAAAAAGCAGGTATTTTATAGGCGGGTATATGCAAAATATCACCTTTTTTATATTGCAGATTATTGATACTCAACAACTAAGAGGCCATTAAATTACATCTAACTAAATTAATCACAAAACTTTCATGAACAGGGGTGGAATTCGAACCCAAGATAGTTTAATTCAAAGACTAACACGCTAGCTGTTACAGCAAACTGTTCTAAAACGACATTAGTTGTTGGTCGTCTATAACATACAGGAATCTATTAATTAACCGCGTATAGTTGACTGAAAGATAAAAATCGGGTATTTGAGTTTAGAAATGAGCGGGTTGAGTCTTTCATATACGATGTACAATAGTATATATATTGTTCAAGTACGCTTTTTTAATATGACGACTGCCTCGAGATATACCTACTCTGTCACTGCTTAACACTATAACGACCTAATTATTATTTAAAAGGTGCCAACATTGTCATATCTTTGAAATATTGCGTTTAGTAAATTGATTTTATTATTTCATAAATAATGTTTTAATTATTTAGAAAGATGATAATATCTTGAATCCAGAGCCAAGAAAAGGAGGCACAGTAAATCGCATGTATTTTTAACTTATCCAAAACTGCCGATCGTGCCCAGTCGATCTGATCCGACTCACATAAGAGGGCGTGGAACTCCAGTGTTAGGGTAGCCGAACTGGGAGCTACAAATATAATAATTATTCTAGGATCCCGACCCCACTTTCGGTCACTTACACACAAATTTGTATTCGACAGGTAAGAAATTCTACAGTCGATTCCAGGACTATTTTAATCACATAATTTTTTAAGTATCGGCATTTGACCTGAGCATAGCCGAGCATGTAGTGATGTTGTTAATACGGCATTTCTAAAGTTCGTGTAACACATCTCCCAGGTCTTCATTCTTGGATAAGAGTTTGGGAACTGGGGGCTTGCAATAGAGGAACCATGATAACATCATGTAAACAACGGGATCACTACATAATCAAACTTATATTAATAATACTAATTCGGAACTTTTTTGATAGATTAATCAAATTTATGTCTGTACAAACATCGTCTGTCAAATCTCATGTTTCTCGGTCATAGCAAAGACTTTGGTTATGATGTTTAATAATATTTTAAAGGTTACGTCGGACGATTTAATAATCAAAAAACCGTGTTATCGATTATATGCTTTGACATTTTAACATGGACGATACTAATCGCTAGATGATAATATAATATTATACCTACATGCATAATATTTATCACATGTAGGTACATTTTCCGCATCACAGAATCTCATCTCATGATCACTATGTCGCTATACGAAGTTGGCTCAACAAACGCCTAACATTCCAAGAGGTGTCGGCATTTTGCACAAAAGTTAATATTTTGAGATTAGCTGGTTAGGGTTTTAAAAAAAAGTGGACACCCGCGTTTGAAGTTGTATTTCTTTAGTGCGATTAAAACCTAATTTTTAATATACATGCAAACAATTTATTGACATAAAATTTTCAACAAGCTTATGAATAATACTTACAAAAAATTAACCTTAAATATTTTAAAACAGTCTTACGATAAATATAACGTGTCTGAACCTGTCGAATAGTTGTTGTTATTGTGGAATTGTGTGTGATTGATTGGTAGCAGCGATGCCAGATTTTTTTTTTGTCGTCGGGATTTTGGTACTTTTTGAGTGAAAAAGGCGGGATTCTTTCGTCGAAAGCAGGACATAGTAAAAAAACGTATATAATCAGAAGTTTTTAAATATTTATATTTTTGTTTGAGTTCAAATTACGTTTACGTGACAATAGATAGCAAAAATAGCCTTAGAAAATGTATTTTAATAAAAATATGATATTTTAAGTCAGATTTACCCTATCGTTAAAAAGTTCAGTCTTATTCGTCTTCTGAATAAAAAAAAGAAACAGAAATCAAAATCAAAAAAGTTTTATTCATTAGAAAAACATGGCGTTTCAAACAATAGTCTGAGGAGTGAGTGTTACAAATTGCAACTTGCAATGAGAGAATAATTATTTACGCACGGTCGAGTTATCCCCGAAAAGCGGGACTGAGCTTGTCCCGGGCGGGACATTTAATTTTGATTTAAAAATCGGGACGTCCCGCCAAAATCGGGACGTCTGGCAACGCTGATTGGTAGGCTACGTTATGTAAAGGTAATAAGTTGACAAAAGTCGTTAAATAGAGGTAAATTATACTTTCTATTTATATTCTGCAATGATTGAAAATTCGTTATAAACAGATTTTTGACAAAAAGTATTCGTAATGTAGAGGTATGTTTTGCATTAACTCTTAAAATTTGTTAAATCGAGGGAATCGTTATATTGGATCAACACCACCATATACGAAGACGTTATATTGAGGTTAGTTATATTAAGATTACACTGTAGTTTCTGAAATATTTGTTTTAAGAAATAGATTGTTTTTTTAGGGAACCTCGTATGTTCGAATATCTAACGAGAAGAGTGTACGAATATCGTTCTTTACAACATACCTTGGGCGCCGGCGTGGCCCTATGGCAACGAACGTGTTAATCTATTCACTCATCAAATCATATAGCGGTAAACATAATGTTTCTGATTCAGTTCAACAGCGACGGCCTTAAAAGATATTTCACTTTGTAACCAAATCCTTTGACTAGGATATTTACGAGCACATACAGAATGTTCAACAAAAATGAACCTGGTATCCTTTCGAAACGTCTGTCTGTCTAAATGTGGTAAATTCGGAAACTATTTGTCCGAATTTTCATGTCGTGTTCGTAAATAAACACAGAAAGTATTTGGAAGGTTTTAGGTTATATCTCATTAAGCTATCTTTTGTTTTGTTTTTAAGATCTCCAAAAACTAGGGTTATTTATTATTTTTATTAGGGTTATTATTTTTTAACATTTCAATTTGACGGTTCTTGGATTAGAGTTTGGGAACTGAGGACTTGTAATAAAGGAGTCATGGAAACAGCGGCATTGCTACTAGCTCGGCTATTTTCAAGTCATTATACGCTATGTCACAGAAGGCCGAGCAATGAACGACCGGGTAACGCCAGGTAAAACAGTTCAGTTATACATTCTAAACAGTGATTCATACATTTATAATTCACAATATCATACAAGCGGCACAATTATTATGCGTGAGACAAGTACACTGAGAAAAAAATGTTTGAAATAAAGCCTATTGTATCATATAATCTATTTGGACCAAACAATATTTTTTATTCAATATTTGCTTGTTTCAAACAATTCTTGTACGTTCAAATAAAATATATGATGTAGACACAAATTTTCTTCAAGCAATTCATTCCCAGTGTATATGCAAATCTATAATTGTCTTTCTGGTCTAACCTTGTTATGAAATATGTCACTAGTCGTTTGTTGTAAGTGTACAGCTGTGGTAAACCTAACGTACACTTTTCAGAGTAAATTTTACTGAGCAATCTATTCTACCCTAATATACCAAATACACCTAAATAATAGCAAAACTTCAAGTTAAGTATTAAAAACTATCACAACAGTCCCAAATAAATAAATACTAATAATTGTCCATTCCGATTTGATCATTTTGTGTCATTGCTAAATCCAATTGCTTACTTTTACTAGTTAGAGCTTTGCACCTTGTAAAAGAGGTGTCGTGAAAACAGCAACGGCATCGCTATATGCTCAGGTATGAAAAATCAAAACATAAAAAATAGCCAATCGATCGATAATTGATAATCCATAATCACGAACTGACTTCGACAAGCGTGGCAAAGCGTTCATTTGTTTTTTAGGCCTAAGGATTCAACTTATGTACACAAACAAAACACTATATAAAACGCAAGCACTTGTTTAAATCGGTCGGCGCTTTGAATGTAAAACCGTAATAATAATTCTGTAATAAAGAAGCATTACGTTGTGAACATAAAATATTACGGGATGTTTACATGATTTTAATCATGCGCGCGCATATGAAATCATCGTTACGGACATTAATTGCTATTATGATTCGGTCGTAAAAATATTATTATACATAGAGAGGAATATATTAAATGCTTTAAACTGCGTTTGAACACGATATTTTAATTATACTTCAGGTTATCATCGAATCGTTTACCGTTTTCTTCTCAACGTATTACTTTTACTCGAAGCTAAAATCGAATTAGAAATATCGCATGCGAACGAGACTTTCTCGATCTCGTTTCGACGCGACGATATTTAAATACTGGCCAAGTGCGTGTTGACACTCAAGTCAGGGTTCCCTAGAATATTATTTCGTCATTAGATTGCTGCTATTGAACACTGAAAATAGAGATTTTCTAAAAAACATATCTTGTTCAACATAAATTTCGTTGAAAGTATTAATAAAGTCCTACTACCTTGATTTTTTTTTAGATTTTTTAATCACAAGATTGCAAATATCTTGGGAAATAGTCACCTAAGAACTTTTGACCTCTTCAACGATACCCAACGCAATAGAGTGAGCGAAAATAAAAATTTCAGTTCTATGTATGGAAAACTACTCCTAATTTTTTTTTGTAATTTCATTACATAATTGTATGGCGGTTCACTTGAGACACCTGTAAAATTTCATCAAAATCGATGGACAGATGGCGAAGTTATAAGGCTGTGACATACAGACAGATGGACGGACATGAAATTACGAGTTTTGTTTTTTGTCATTTGGCTAAAGAACCTTAAAAATGGATTTGAGAATAGCCGAGCATGTAGCTAATCCATAGATGTTCTTTTATAAGTCCTTAGTTGGCAAGTTCTAATCTCAGACCTGGTACAAGTATTAACTGGATTGTCAATTACAAAAATAGTAAATTGAAAATATGGGTTGGTATTAAGTCTAAGTAACCCTGACTATTGGTGGCTTTAAAAACGTATTAAAAAATGTCGAGTCAATACGATATCGAGACCAATACTTTCAAAAATTGCAGCAAAAAGTCGTTATTCGGCGCAAATTCAAAGAATACGTTCATGCCAAATTTCCTTAAGACTGGTCAACGCGTTTGGGTGTAATACTATATCATATCAAATAGATGGACGGATAATTTCTCCACTTTATCACCAGATATTAAAATAAAAAAACCCGGGTCGCAGTGCCCAAACCCTGCCGACAATATAGTGTATTTGCTAATACAGGCAGTCTGGTTTTATTACATGAACTTAAGTTTGTTTTTGGTCAAAATAAAAAATGTAACCCCTTGATACACCCCTTAAATTAACAGTTTGTTTCTTAATTGCAACATTATTATCATCGAACATTTACACCAAATTAAATACACCTTTCAGTAAATAACTCACTATCTGCAAACTAGTGTTTTCATAAAATTTGTAAGTCCGGTCCTGTCGGGCCGATTTTATTGAAATTTTAGCGCCACTTTTTAAATGCTACTAAAGGGTTAAATTTCAATTTTTAAACGATTCTGAGAATTTTTTCGGTATTTTGGGGCCCAAAAACATTTTCCAACCCCTAAAAACTACCCTTAAAATGGCCCGATTAGGCCCATTTTAAATAGGCTTCTTGCGGTGATGGATTTCAACACGTGGGCCAAATTTAGTTGAAATCAATTAACTCTTTCGAAAGTTATTGCCCGCACACATATATATATACGTATATATATAAATATAATATATATATATATATATATATACATATATATATAAACATTTTTAAAAATGGTGCCAAAGTGTTTAGGAGGTTATGAAACGTCGAGAAATTTTGGTCCGACCCCTAGGTCCCGCCATCCGACCGACGCCAATAGTGTATGTTGCCATATGGCAAATACTCTAAAAACTGGCAATTTCACAATTTTTCAAAAAGTCAGAGAATTATGGATGCGGCTTCGAAACGGTCGATGAGATAAATTGATTTATTATTCGCGCCAGCCTCCTCTTCTTATAAATCATGCAATGTTCACATTCTAACGACGTGAACATGGACGTAAATCATATAATGTACACATAGACTGTGTACAGAATTTGTGATGGTAGACCATTCATCAACTTATGCAAATTATCATTTACTTGACGTTCAAACTAAACAAAATTAAATTATAATCACACATTACAATTTCGTTAATTGCTATAATTATTAATGCCTGTTCGTACAGACGCGTGTGTATAAAACTGTAATGAAAAATGATATCTCGTCAATGATGATGGTTCGATATATGGGCATGAATTATTTGATCATGGAAGGCGTGGATTTCGATAAAAATCTCAAGTTGAAATTATACGGAATTGCTTTCTTACTTTCAAGTTCCGTTAGGAATTAGAAGTATGGTCGGAATATCGGGATCGAACTTTGGTTAGATTCTAACCTCAAAACGCAAAAAAAAAATGATTTCATGTACGAGTATCTGCCTGTGGAATTTTCTTTCTTTCAGAATAACTCAACTAATTTATTAGTGTATTTGCCATATGGCAACATACACTATTGGCGTCGGTCGGATGGCGGGACCTAGGGGTCGGACCAAAATTTCTCGACGTTTCGTAACCTCCTAAACACTTTGGCACCATTTTTGAAAATGTTTATATATATATATGTATATGTATATATATATATATATATATATATATATATATATATATATATATATATATATATATTTATATATATACGTATATATATATATATATATATATATATATGTGTGTGTGCGGGCAATAACTTTCGAAAGAGTTAATTGATTTCAACGAAATTTGGTCCACGTGTTGAAATCCATCACCGCAAGAAGCCTATTTAAAATGGGCCTAATCGGGCTATTTTAAGGGTAGTTTTTAGGGGTTGACAAATGTTTTTGGGCCCTAAAATACCGAAAAAATTCTCCGAATCGTTTCAAAATTGAAATTTAACCCTCTGGTAGTAATTAAAAAGTGTCCCCAAAATTTTAATAAAATCGGCCCGACAGGACCGGATTTACAAATTTGATGAAAACACTAGTTTGCAGATAGTGACTTATTAATTATTATTATTATTAATTCAATGTAGACGTTAGATTGATAATAATATTACAATTAAGAAAAAAAATGTTATTTTAAGGGGTGTATTAAGGGGTTAAATTTTTTATTTTGCCCAAAAACAAACTTAATTTCACATAATAAAAGTATAAAACCACACTGCTCTATACAAGCAAATACACTATATTGTCGGCAGGGTTTTGGCACTGCGACCCGGGTTTTTTTTTTATGTACAAACGATATAGGCCTAAAATTTATATAATTAAATAGTTAAATTGATATATTATATGCAATGAAAATCAAAAGTATTTATTTAAACAACAGGCTATGAAACCATAAATGTCATTTAATGTTCTGAGAAAATTATGTTTCCAGTTTTTTAGATTTTTAAACGATTTTAGACCGATAATTACTTTTTTAAAGATTCTTGTCCTGTGTTTTTGACATTGTAAATTATTATACCTACGATTTATTAAATTCCCAGTACATTGGAAATTGTTACTGTAATGGGGCCGAACAACGAAATAAAAATTTTCAACTTTTTGTTTCAAGGTTAATATACTATTTTTAAACTATTTTTGATCTCTCTCTCTCTCTCTGTGTGAGAACAAAAAAATGGTATGGATAATGTAATGGCGCCAATCGATGTGTATTAACGTTTTTTCAAAATTAAAGTTTTTCAAAAAGTTTCTTTCAGATTATATATTTACAATCTAAAAGCAACAAAATTGATCCAGACGTTTTTAGTTTTTAACCAAACAGACTCCAAAAAAGTAGATTTCACAGACAATCTTGCGAATAAAAAATTATATTGATTTCGTTAGAGTGTCAATCAAAGTGTGTTAACGTCATTTTGATAAGAATTTTTTATCAAAATCGGTTCAGCCGTTTCTTTTTTGTTTAAGCAAAAAGACTGAAAAAATGGATTTTACACGAAATCTCGCATATAAAAACGATATCGACTTTGTTATGGTGCTAATCGAAGCTTTTTAACGTCAATATGATCCGAAAAAAATTTATCAAAATGGTTCCGGTAGTTTTTTTTGTGTAAGATAAACTGTATTTCAGGATTTTTTGATAATATTTCTCGGTTCAAATTTGCTAAAATCATAATAGAAACTTGGTTGTGTGGATCTTAAGGGTTGCACTTCCAATAAATGACCCACCTCACGGCTTGTATTGTTTGCATTTAAAATAAAAACATTTAACGAGAAACTGCACTGTAGTAGATAAAATATAATAAATGAACAAGAGGCAGCAAATTTTAACCATCTAGTGGTTATATTTAACTACAATATTATCAACAATATAACCGTATGACAGTTAATTTTATGTCCTCACTTTCAAACGAGAATTATTAATGCGTGAGTAATTTTTATGTCACGAGCCAAGTTTTTATTGCTTCGAGACGAGTTCTGATGCCTTCACGTATATTATGCTGGCATCTAGGGATGGGTCAGAAACAAACTCTACCCACGTGGTTCAATCAATAGAAACTATTCCCTATTGGCTATCCTTTGAACCGGAACAGCATTAAAACTGCATGATCAGCATCTGATTGGTCGTTAGAAACTCTCACGTGATAACTATGTATTTTGTTGGTGCGAAAGGCTAGTATTGTAGATTATAGACGCTAAATAGTCGAGGACATCACCGTCTAAAAACTATACAGGTGTAAATTACCTTTTTTTAAAGAAATTCCGACTTTTTAGGCATTTGGCATAGTACCAAACCATAATTATCAGTTCCTAGATTTTTCTTCTGTCAGTCTGTGTGTCTGTTCTAACATCTAACTCTTAAATCTCTGTGTGTAGTACGTCCGTTAAAAACGCGAGATCTACTAAACGAATTTGAATGCAGTTTTTATCATTCTATAGCTTATTTCTTAGAAAAAGCTTAGGTCTATAATGGCTGACCCGGCTACAACCGGATGAAAATCGAATTGAATTCACTATACTGAATGGATTTGAATGAGGTTTTTATCATTTGAGAGCTTATTTATTATGAAAAGTTTAAAAATGTAAGCCCGGATTTTTCATACGGAATGCAGTCCAACACCCGGTCTGGCGTCTCACCCTCCGTTAGTTATATTCCCTACTTTGGAAAGCCCTGACCTTAAACTATTATATAAGGTGAGAATATTTAACACATCCTTATGCAATGTCTTGTAATCAAACACCTGAACTCTATGAATTTTATAAAAAGAAATGTTATTTATTTTATGACTTCACCGCAGAATAATCATATTAGCGTATCAAATGTCAATGAGATTTTATATTATCTAGGCTTGTTTTCATGCGCAACCATGGAAACGACACTCGTTAGCAAAATACACTATCGGTCATAAAGAAACCAACAGTTTTAAGCAAACACGTTTTTATCATAATATTTAAACGGAGTTTGCCCACATAGATTCAGCAAAATGTATAAAGCAGCTTAAAGCATGTCTATACATTTTGTGGGTTAATAAAATTTGTTCTTCTTAACACGTTTATTGTGCATTAAACAAAAAACGTTTTTCCCGTACATTTCTTCTTTATATGTAAACTGTTTTTGAATAAAACGGTTTTGCTTTGCTGATGAATCTATAAGACTTCAAGATTTTTTATTTTTCATTCGAAATCTCACCTGTGATCCCTAAGATGATCCTGTCTCCTGAATGCCTTCCCGCAAATATCGCAGGAATACGGCCGTTCGTCAGTATGGGTTCGTTCGTGTATCAACAGGTTATACGACTTTGTGAATTGCCGGTTACAAAATTTGCATATGAACTGTTTTTTAGGTCTCGTTCCTTGCAATCCCCTTTGTCTGCTTGAAGCGGTTGTTGAAGATGGCGTCGACGATGTTGAACTAGCTGTTACAGAACTGGATATTGTCGATGTCGAAGAAGTCGATGACGCCGATGAGAATTGCTGTTGGTACATGGCATTCAACAATAAACTCGGATAACTCGTATCAATCGGCGAAGACGATTGTCCAAAACTGCTTTTACTATATTCTTCATTATCTAAAAGTGCTAAATCTTCTTCGACTTCTTCGGATAAATCGATATCTTCGGATAAGTTCGTTTCATGAATATCGTCACTAGTCGAAACAGATGGTGTGGTTGTAACTGGATCATCGTTAATTCTAGCTGAGCTTGCGGCTAACTTCAATATATCTATTTTATTGGCTGAATTCACATTTGCAGCGGCTGAAACGGTTGTCAAGCGCTGCAGCGTTAAATATGATTCAAGCGCCTGAAGGTTTAAAGCAGCTGCGGCAGCTGAATTTGGTGGTAACAATGCGGCTTGAGAAAGTGAATTCATCATGGCGTTTTGCAATGATAAAGCAACGCTTTGAATGGATCTTTGTAAGTTTTCTTGGATCATGGCTGCTGCGGCTAAAGTACTGTTCGTCGCAGACGATGAACGATCGACAGCTGATGCTGAACTCGGTTCGATTGCTAACAGATTCATGTCGGTTTTTGAAGTGGATGCCTGTTTTTGTTCCGATGAATCAGAAGACGTTTGCATTATGATTTATTCACAAAAATTATAATTTAATGTTCCTTAACATTATTCTATTCAGATTCAACAAGACTAATAATTATTTAATCCACAATCAAAATTATTTCTTGTTATATTGATCAAATGTCAACCAAAAATACTTTCAATTGTACTAAACAAATGTTAAGAAATATATCTATAGTTAAATATTTACTAACGGATAAGTTGTTAAAATACTTGTTAAATAATACTGTTTATTAAATTTGTGTTAAGAGTTCATTTTTATCTAAACAAAAAAAAAATAGTTAAACAGGTAAAAATCCTGAGTAAATAAGCAATGTGTTTCCTGTGCCCCTTTCTTTTAACATGTCAGTATTATTAAGTACCGGCTTTTGTATAAACACATATCTTTTTACAGGCAATACACCGGTGATAATTCTAACACTTTTTTTTCTTTATAATAATGTGTTAGATGAAATGTTTTTATCTTGAAAAATTATCACTTTTTAGCACGTTATTAATCCTTTTTTTATATGTTTAGGAAATAATTCTTGTTTATTTTAACAACTTATGTTAATGAAAAGTTATTTAGTAATCCCGTTTATAAATTAACCAATTAAATTAGTTAATTAAAAGTTTAATAAACCTAATTTCATTAAAAAACACACTTCAAAATAAATTGTTTCATAAAAGAAACAGATTTAAACTGACATTTTGTTCTTTATTTTAAAACAATTAACACAAAAGTACTGACAGTCAACGTTGCGCAACAACTGTTCAAATTTCCACGATTAAAACAAAATCTCAAAAACAACAGAAAGTTGCACTTTTTGTTTATTATCACAGCATTGTTTTGTTTTCACAAACTTCATTAACAAAAATTCAATTGGCGTAGTCTCTTTTTTTGTCTGCGGTTACAGATAAAAGTAATTAAGTTGATTAAGTGCAAACCGACGACGGCGTGATTCGTTTGTTTGTGAGCGTCGCACACACCGGATCAGGATGATGACGACGTGCGTCGTAACGATTTCCGGCCGCGATAAAGAACGTCGGAGACGATGTATCGTGACACGGTAGACAAGGTGTACTAAGCGACGGCGAGCCTCTAGCCTCCTCCTCGCGTACGGTCCACTGGTCGATCCCTACTGACATCTGGCCGATGCTTACAGCATCTTCGAACCGACAGAGATGATCGTTTATGGCCGACGTATCAGTGCAAAAGAGACGGAATATAGTCGCTGGGTAGATGTTGAAAAAACCGGCTGAGTTGAAATGAAGGGATGGAAGAAATGTGCTTTAGATCTTCTAATCTTGGGTTGCAGAAAGCATTGTAAGAAAATTTGATTTCACAATGACTCTAGATTGTGATCATACAGTTTTTATGAATCCAGGAGCAGTCTTATGTTGCTGTGTCATGTTAGAACATTGGATTGTACTCACACAAAAACAAATGATTGCTGTACATAGAAAAGTATCGCTTTTCAAGTTAAATTTTGTGTAGAAAGATGTTGTTTCGAACTGGAAATTGTTAAAAAAACTGCGCTAATACATCTATTCTCAGTTAAAAAAATATATATTTTTAAGAGGTCAATTATTTTCTGTGCAGGATCGATTTAAAATTCTACTATGTTTTTTTATGCAGAAATATTTGTGGTTACAAGATAAGATGTTTGTCAAATAAGATTTTCTGACGTTTTCTGCAACCCAGCATTTGGCTTGAAATCGTTCTTGTAGAACGTAATTAGCATGTCTTTTGATAGATTTTTAATCTGCCTGTCTGTTAAAGAGTGGGTTTGTTGATAATTAATAATGATTGACCTGGTAGACTGTTTTCCCGTGTTTTATTTATGTCTATAATTTTTATTTAGATGTAAAGTCTACATCATTTTCAGAATTTTGTCTGTCAGTTTGTTTCGGGTGAACTCAAAAACTACTGAAACGATTTTGCTCAGATTTTCACTACTTTTTGATCCACGGGATGCTAGTAAATAAATGCATGTAAGAGTAGATGTGCAAAAAAAAATCAAAACAGATTTTGTACATTTATTGTAAAATCAAAATTAAATCTTGATTTTATACATGATTTAAAGACTTATTTTTTTTCTATACCTATTTATTAGTAATTCAGTGTCACTTATTTTTTAAATATTTAGTCGACATGAGAAAATACACAACCCTATCTCTATGTTAACTAAGCATATAATGCGCTTTAAGAAGGCTAGTTCTAGCTTTTTAATATAATATAATACTTAAGAATTAGACAAGAACAAACTTGTTAAACGCAAGGATGGCTTAATAATTATTACTGAAATGTTTTCTTTTAATTATGAACCAAGTTACTATCGATAAAATGCTGCAAAACAAAAATACAAATTATGTTGTCGAATTTTTACATTCAATTTCAGGTTCGTCGCTTTACCAGTCATTGATATTTCTTATCTAATAATTCTGAAAAAAATATATTTATACAATTATTTCACGTTTTTTAAAAAACAACATAAGGACTAAAACATTAATAATAAATACAGGACTAAAACTGTGTTTTATTTCGATTTCCAGGTTCGTCCTCTCACCAATCATTGATAGTTTTAAATTACAATATGTAAATCATTCATTAAAATTACATTAAAATAAAACTAAAGAAAAATTTAACTGATCCAAAACATGACAAGCAAATAATAATAATAATAATAATAATAATAATAATAATAATAATAATAAGTTTATTTAAAATGACACATTAATAACATATTATAATAATTGATATATCAACTTGTCTGCGAGAAAGCGATACATTATATATTATATATACACTTGCAAAACAATGTATGAATTCGGCTTGAATTTAAATTCAAAATATTATTTAAATATTACACTTTTAACGAGTAACACATTGGAATAGGTCCGAATGGTCACTAGAAAGCCATATATAGCCATAAAAACAGTTTCAAGTCTGTAAAAATTTGTATAAACTTACGATAAGAATAGTAAGAAAGAAATATCAACGCACGATAAGAACACGAACCTCACTTGAGCATTTTGGAAGGCATATTAACTTGTGAAGAAACATAAGACAATCGATAAAATTGTAAATTTATTACAGAAATGTCAACGATCGACAATCACACGTAAGTAAGAACGAGGTTCAAGTTGTAGTGCACTTCAATCTTGCTCATTTTTTACGTAACAACATTAAAATGTTCTTGGACCATAACATTTTACTTGCATGTTTCATCTGCAGTTGTAGAAATAAAATCTGCAATTATTTTATATAAATGCGCCATTTTATGTAATTACAATGTAATATTTTTTTGTTACTAGTAGTTGTTAAGGTTATTTGTGTGAAATAAAAAATAATAAATTCAAAATGCAATTGATACTTCCCCCAGTCAAAAGTTTTTTAATAGTGTAAACGCTTTGTTTTATTAAGTTTAAAATGTAGAACATGAATTTACATTAGGTAACGGCCGAATCTATTAATTATACATTTTTTTAAAGAATCGCTGAAGTCTTAGTTTCCAAGATAACGGTACCGTAATATGACGTTGAATCACGTTTCAAAGAACGAGTGCATAGAAATGAACAGTTGCCGCTTTTTTACGTTACGGTGTTTCCGCCGCTACCGAGAAAATCACTTCCATTTACTTCTATACACACGTTTCTTGTGACGTAATTCACAGTCATATTACAGCCACTATATTACGGTACCGCTATTGTAGGAAGCCAAGTCATGGGTGTTGTACGGGAGATACGATTGCACTCCCTTGTCTTAGAGATGAAGATAAAAAATCCGAGAGAAAGGAAAGAAAAAAATTCAGTTATTTGAGTAAATTGAAAATTTAACACACCGTGGCAATATTAATTAGTGGTATCAATAGATAAAACTTGAAAATTCATCTTGAAGCTCTTTGCAGGCCCCTGTACAAGGCCACTTTGTACCTACATAAAAAAACACGAGATATTCCATTCTGAAATACGAATACAAACCAATAAAAAACCCGGGTCGCAGTGCCAAAACCCTGCCGACAATATAGTGTATTTGCTTGTATAGGGCCGTGTGGTTTTATACTTTTATTATGTGAAATTAAGTTTGTTTTTGGGCAAAATAAAAAATTTAACCCCTTAATACACCCCTTAAAATAACATTTTTTTCTTAATTGTAATATTATTATCAATCTAACGTCTACACCAAATTAAATACACCCTTCAATAAATAAGTCACTATCTGCAAACTAGTGTTTTCATAAAATTTGTAAATCCGGTCCTGTCGGGCCGATTTTATTAAAATTGTGGGGAAACTTTTTAATCACTACCAAAGGGTTAAATTTCAATTTTGAAACGATTCGGAGAATTTTTTCGGTATTTTGGGGCCCAAAAACAGTTTGCAACCCCTAAAAACTACCTTTAAAATAGCCCGATTAGGCCCATTTTAAATAGGCTTCTTGCGGTGATGGATTTCAACACGTAGCCCAAATTTCGTTGAAATCAATTAACTCTTTCGAAAGTTATCGCGCGTACACATATATATATATATATATATATATATATATATATATATATATATATATATATATATATATATACATATATATATAAACATTTTTAAAAATGGTGCCAAAGTGTTTAGGAGGTTATGAAACGTCGAGAAATTTTGGTCCGACCCCTAGGTCCCGCCATCCGACCGACGCCAATAGTGTATGTTGCCATATGGCAAATACACTAAAAAAGACTTTTCTTAGTTTTTAAGCTTACTTTTAATAAACGATAAAAACATTTTGAATGACTTGTTTTGCATACAACAGATATTTTATAAGCCATCAATTAAAAAAATATGACAAAGTTTAAAAGCAACAAGTTGTAAGTACAAGTGGGTTTAGTACTTTAGTACTTAGCATGTTTATGTTTGGATGTATTTTACATTAACGAGTTACTTATAAAGAGTTATAATCTCGCGTTATTATAGTACGCTTGCGATATAACCGTACTGACGTCATCAAAGTTAATAACAAAGATCATAATAATATATTAGTCTTCTCTGTTCTTATGTGTGTTTCAAGTATACTAATATAATGTCTTTAATAAAACTATGTAGGACGGCATGTTGGTGTATTGATTAGTGTGCTGTCCTTTGGATCAAATTGTCGTGAACTCGAATCACATCCCCACCCACTAATGTTTTGCGATGTCGATTACTTAATTTTTTGTAATTAGAATAACTTTAGTTGTAAAGCGTCTATAATCTACAATAAAACTATTTCAGAGGCATACTTTAACTGTTAACATATGGGTATTGTTAGATTAGATGATTTTTCAAGGTCACTGTTTATTAACTTGAATGCTCTACTTGCGCAAGCGTCACATGTAGGTATAAGGTTAAGTGATAAAACTTACAAAAGATCACGAACTAGTACGGAAAATTACGAAAGTATTTATAAGAGAGTTCACTGTCGCCATCTCTTTTCAATCACATTATCTACTTACTTGAATACTCTTCTTGCGCAAGTAACTAATAAACAAAAAAAAATGCTTTTGAGTAACTATTAATTATGGTTCAACCACGTTTCTTTTTAACCAAATTGTCCATTTACTTGAATGATTTACTCGGGCAAGTGTGTCTTGACCTACGAATGCCAAAAAAATATGATTTTGAGTAAGTGTTAACCGAACGTTAATTTTTAACCAAATTGTCTATTTACTTGATTTTCAATCTAAATTTCGCATACAATAGAGCTTTAAAAATATTTGCTATGCTTCGATCGTAACTTCTTTCAAGAACATTTTCTATTCACTTGAATCTTTTACTTGCGCAAGTGTGATCTCATACAAGAGAATTTAACACACATTTAAATATTTTCGATTGACAAGATAGAACGTTCCGTTGCCAATTTATATTTTCTATTTACTTGAACGTTTCACTCGCGCACCTGTGACTTGCATATCAAACTACGAAAGACAATCGCTAACTTTAATGTCACTTTTCAATTACACTATTTACTTGAATGCTTCACTTGTGCAAGTTTAACATAAAACTTCTCTTTCATAGCAGATATATCAGAGTGATAACTATTAATGCTAGATCGATTAAAAACAAAATAGTGTACGTTTTGCTGGCGCAACTTGGCTCGTTCGAGTATGACGTGACAGTTGACGCAGATTAGACAGTATATACAAGACGTGCGGGTGTCCCAAGTGTCTATCTTTGGACCGGACGAACCCTTTCACTGATTAGATTACCATTTTGTTTTAGTGTGACGAGTGCTAGGACGTGTTGTTCAACAGGTGTTAAGTTACAAACAGGTTCGATCCCACTATACTTGTATGTAACTGTGTACATGTATACAAAGGTAAATTGTTCAGGTATGTGTTTTAGTTGTGTCTTAAAAGTGGACGCATCGTACGATCACCTATACTGTGTTCAAAATTAGTTGAACCGCCCCGAAAGAAATTTTGAATAAAATTCAAATCGGTTTGATGCTTCCTGGGATTACCCGTCGCAAACATACAAAGTTTTACACGTTATAATATTAAGTATGATTACATGATTCTTGAAATGGACGATTATCAAAAATAAAATTAGAAGAATGTTGAGAAATTTTGATTTCCAAAACGTTATTTCTTGTGTCCTACGAATAAATTTTCACGATTTTTTTCAAGACTTTTGAGAAGTCTCCCAACAGTTTTAGCGATACTTTGAACGATCCAAGCAAAACTGGAAAAATGTTGAGAAATGTTTATCTTTGATAAAAATATTCAATTCCTAATTTCTGCTTATTTTCGAACGAAACTTTTGCTTAAGGTAGTTGTCGTGGTACAATACTGTCAAAAAGTTATAGATTATAGACGCCACAAAAGTATATTAGCTTGTAGCTAAGTGATCCATAATTTGTACGCAAGACTGTACCCGTGGAAACGTAACCCATACAGTATTCATATGCATGAATACTTTTCTATAAATTGTTGAACTTTAAACCGTTATTTATAAATAATTATAGACGGTCAAAAAATTTATCTTATTTTTTTTAAACTCATAACTAATGCATTGAAAGACTGTCAGTTTTTGGAAAGTTTCTGACAGTTAGTTCTTTTTTTATAAATAAGAAACTGGTTCAGAACTACAGACATCGTATACAACCAATGCTAATTATCCAATTTTTAATTGAATTTATCTCGGATTATATACGGTCGATCGACTTCAAATTTTCAGGGTATTATCATGTCCTTAATAATTATACAAAAATTAAGAATTTTCTGACGGTGTGCCTTAACCACGACAACTACCTTAACATCATCAGAAACTCTAAAATTCTTGGACAACTGCTTCTTCAAATTCGATTATTCGGATGATAATCGTCAGAACTATTTCCCACCAACATATAGGTAATTCTGCTGGGTTGAGCGACCAATCAGATGCTAATCACGTAGTTTTATTGCTATATCGGATCATCGAATAGTCAAAAGAATATAGTCCTCGTAGAAATGAATCTAAAATTATAAAGTGAAACCATTTGTTTCGAAAAATGGGAAGTCAATTTTATTCCAACGGTTTATACATTTTGAAGAGGTTATACCAAGTATTGGCGTACAGTACCAGATGTAGTACCAACTGTGTAACATCTAAAAATAGTCACAAGGTGTCAATCGTTAAAAATGTTTAATGGTTCGAGTGAGTTGTGGGTACCCACAGCCTCGTTAACTCTATGTTTACAAAATATTACTTTCAAGAAGATCTCAAATTATCGGAAACAAATATATGTATATGTATATTTATATATATGCATTTACAGTTGAAAATATAATATTACATGAAAAGTATGGAATTTTTGTCGTCTTTTAATTTTATAATCAAGCCGATGAAATACAACATTCCTAAGTGAATTTCTGAAAAAAACAGAAGAAAAAGATTATATAGAATTGTTTTAATGTTACTTACTAGTCAAGGTTAAATTGGTCAAAAGTAAATTACGAGCGATTCAGTTACGCTGCTTTTAAATTTACCTCGGTAATTAATAAAATTGTAAAATGTAATTGTATACGACGCTATTACATCCTCTATGGATTTTAATAAAACATTATTATTATCTATTATTATTATTAGAATTCTATATGCCATATCTTCAGTTCTGGGATGAAGACAGTTTGTGTAAAAATATTTAGATTCAACGTTCCCCATGAAAGTATCACAGTAGAAGATACTTTATATAGGTATATTGAATCTAAAATAATGCATCGGTATCAGAAAATGAAGATACTTCTCAAAATTATGTGGTATTTAAGATACATTTACGTATTTACGTAATTTAGGTACTTAAATAGGTATATTATTTTAGATACTTTACTGTTGACTTACAAGTCAAAAGTAAAGTATCTAAGATAATATTACCTATTTAATTACCTAAATTACGTAAAAGTATCTTGAATAACCACACAATTTTAAGAAGTAAGTATTTTCTAATACCGATGCAATATTTTAGATTCAATATGTTTCGCAGCTCAATTATCATGACCGCACATGAGGGGAGGTTGAAAGAAGACCAAGATGGGATCATATTAAAAAAAAATTACACTGCACACTACAGAAGTGGACACACACTTACACGCGAGCATGGTTTCTCCTAGTTAGTGTATTTGCCATATGGCAACATACACTATTGGCATCGGTCGGATGGCGGGACCTAGGGGTCGGACCAAAATTTCTCGACGTTTCATAACCTCCTAAACACTTTGGCACCATTTTTAAAAATGTTTATATATATATATATATATATATATATATGTGTGTACGCGCGATAACTTTCGAAAGAGTTAATTGATTATAACGAAATTTGGGCCACGTATTGAAATCCATCTCCGCCAGAAGCCTATTTAAAATGGGCGTAATCGGGCCATTTTAAGGGTAGTTTTTAGGGGTTGAAAAATGTTTTCGGGGCCCAAAATGCTGAAAAAATTCTCAGAATCATTTTAAAATTGACATTTAGCGCGTTAGTAGCAATTAAAAAGTGTCCCTAAAATTTTAATAAAATTGGCCCAACAGGACCGGACTTACACATTTTTTGAAAACACTAATTTGTAGATAGTGACTTATTTATTGAAGGGTGTATTTAATTCGGTGTAGACGTTAGATTGATAATAATATTGCAGTTAAGAAAAAAAAATGGTATTTTAAGGGGTCTATTAAGGAGTGAAATTTTTAATTTTGCTCAAAAACCAACTTTAGTTCGCGTAATAAAGCCACACTGCCTGTATAAGCAAATACACTATATTGTCGGCAGGGTTTTGGCAGTGCGACCCGGGTTTTTTGATCTTTGTAGCATTTCGTAATACTTTCGATCGAATTTACTCTACCGTGCTAAAAGAAATTTTACTCCAAAAATCTCGAAACAAAATGTATTTGAAATTGAATTATGTATCCTGTATGGTGTTTCGTACCGGAAATGTGTTGAAATGCAAACCGCAATCAAGTATAGATAGATACAGCTCTATCGATAGCTGTAACCGATAATAATCGATATATCTATCGGTGCAGTCGAGTTTGAACTATCACGTACGGATTATTTATAAACACCTGGCGAACAACACACAACGAGTAGGTGTTCTTCTTGCACGTATGGCCATTCATGGACTACATACCGGGTGACTGAAAAGCCGGTCATTTTACCGAGTCATTTTTTTTTTGGTAATCGTGACGTCAGCAATTATCAATATTACAAGTTTATGTCCGTGATTTTCAGGTTTTAAATGGGTTTTTCCGTTTGAATTTCCAATTATCAAACCAAATTCAATGTTAATAATAGGTTGCATATCATTACGCATGAAATATATATGGTATTTTTTGCACGTCTTTCCTACAAAATAGCTATTTTTCACTTCATTTTCTCAATTTTTGACAGATCACTTTTGAACAAACGTCACTTTTTAGTGTATTTGCCATATGGCAACATACACTATTGGCGTCGGTCGGATGGCGGGACCTAGGGGTCGGACCAAAATTTCTCGACGTTTCATAACCTCCCAAACACTTTGGCACCATTTTTAAAAATGTTTATATATATATGTATATATATATATATATATATATATATATATATATATATATATATATATATGTGTGCGGGCAATAACTTTCGAAAGAGTTAATTGATTTTAACGAAATTTGGCCCACGTGTTGAAATCCATCACCGCAAGAAGCCTATTTAAAATGGGCGTAATCGGGCCATTTTAAGGGTAGTTTTTAGGGGTTGAAAAACGTTTTTGGGCCCCAAAATACCGAAAAAATTCTCAGAATCGTTTCAAAATTGACATTTAACCCTCCAGTAGTAATTAAAAAGTATCCCTAAAATTTTAATAAAATCGGCCCGACAGGACCGGACTTACAAATTTTATGAAAACACTACTTTGCAGATAGTGAATTATTTACTGAAAGTTGTATATAATTTGGTATAGAAGTTCGATTGATAATAATATTGCAATTAAGAAAATAATTGTTATTTTAAGGGGTGTATTAAGGAGTCAAATTTTTTATTTTGCCCAAAAACCAACATAAGTTCGCATAATAAAGCCACACTGCCTGTATTATCAAATACACTATATTGTCGGCAGAGTTTTGGCACTGCGACCCGGGTTTTTTATAATGTGTTATAAAAAAAAAATAGTCGACAGACAAACAGTGATTTATTATGGAATTGGTACAGCGCCGTCAGTTCTATTCTACTTTACCATACTAGTGCGTAAAGGATAACTTTACACGTCTGTATACATGCATGGGTAGTAGAAAAAAACGTTATCTGTCTGTCTGTACTGGAGCTACTGAAATTTACACGGGTTATAGATAATAATTCTGAATATAACTTAACCTATTTTTTCCCAGTGTTCCAAATTTGGAACTCTGCACGTTTGTCCTAGTGTTCTAAAATTGGAACAAACATTTAAAAAAATTGTATATTGATAGAAATGTTCATAATTTTGAGATCGTTTGGAATTATATTAAAGAAGTTTTTTCGAAAAAAATTGCACAGGTCCCCATTTATGATGCAGTAGCAGAACTCGAATAACGGACATTACGACAGTTTTGATTATTGAATTTGGGTCATATGCGTAAAGTAGTTTTTTTATAGCGAACCTATGCATCAACAATCTGTCTAAACACAAAAAAATTCAAAAGTTCCCGCGAACGAAATCGCGAGGACAGTTTAATTATAATCAAAATTATAAACGTAGAAAAAATGCACATTTGTATTATGTAACTGTAGTAAGGGTTGCATTCTCCATATAGTTAAATTATAAGATACAAAAAAACAAAACACAATGCGCGACCACAAATCATGCGCATAGAAGTTTTTTACGGTATTTATTTTGAAGCGTACAATTCGAGAGATATAAAATATCTTTAAGCAATGTCTTGAATTATTAAAAATAAATTTCATTTGGCATTAAATGTTATGGCATGAGAGCAGCATAATAAGGTAATATAAGCTTGTCTCGTGGTAAACGTTCTAAAGCTACAGTTACACAGAACGAACGTTGAATTCGTTTGTTTCGAATCTTTTTTATCCTGTTGAAGTTTCGGTAACTTGGATTTTCAAATTTCGTTAAGTATAATCAGTCTGCCTCCTCTAGTAATGACACACAATTTTTTAAATACATCGAAACTATCAACAACGTATTTCTGAAACTTTCCATTAACACATAGACTGCATTTTCCGGCCTGGCTTCGGTTGAATAAAACTCGAATTTAATAAAATAAAAAAATGAAATCGAAAATGTTTAAGTAGAAGAATTACGCTAATTCTAAATCTCTTTTAGTTTAGAAGATACAACCATTATATTTTATTGTTTTATTTTTTTGAAAACATTAAACTAAAAATTGAGTTCGTTCTCCTCAAAATGCAGTATTCAAAACTCTTTTACGATTTTTGCCCACAAAGTTACCTAACTCTTTTGAGATATTTTTGTAGACGTGCAAACTATAATATTATATTTAAAAAAAGACCGAGCTGGGTAGACTAGTGGTGACAGCACTAGACTCGCATTCGGGAGGTCCGGGTTCGAATCCCGGCGGGGGCAGATGTGGCTGGGACTTTTTCCTACTGCCTCTCGCCGAGAAACGGTAATTCCTGTACCGGCCATCTTGATTGAGGTTTTCCATGGTTTCCCTCAATTAATTCCAGATAAATATCGAGATGGTTCCTTATTTGAGTCCATGGCCGATTACCTATCAAACTCCTAGTTCAAAAATTACCTACCTTATCCTAATTTCCTATAATTCCTTCATTCGCCCATTGCTATTACATAAGTTGAAGTTTTAAAAATGTAGAAAAATAACGGGAAGTGTGGTAGATGGAAAATAGTAATGGTGCGAATGACGTCTGTTATGACATAAAAGTCGCGAAACGGACGTTAAACGCATTATTATTATTATTATATTTAAAAAAATGGTTTTCATCCACTCAAGTTCGTACGTATAAAAAAAGTAGTTTGGTCTTGGTGACGTCGCTTTATACAGTAAGACAAGAGGTACAACGTGTGTTAAGCATCGTGGTCATGATATAAAACCCCAAGGAGTAAAAGAAGACTCGCATATCGCCATAATATTATTTATATCTGACTCATATTGCTCACGGCACTAATTTGTTTGCCGTGGTCCGTGATGTACCTTTCTAAGACTATAAAATAGGGACGTGAGAACTATTTGCACTCCGCGCTGAAGAAAAAAATGATTACATAATAATAATACAAAAAAAAAACTCAGATCGCACTGCAGAACCCAACCAACAAAATAGGGTATTTGCTAATACTTACATTGTGGCAGTTAAATGTAAACTTAATTTTGTTCTTTGACAAACTAAAATATTTAACTCCTTAAAGGGCAAATAGAACTAGGGAGACTTTCGAGCGGGACGCACCAGTGATTCATAGAACAATGGCAGATAAAAGACCATAATATATGAGAAATGCAACCTGACAGAGACAAATACATGCAGTGTTTTAAAGAGTAAAGAAAGAATGTAATATAAAAATTTATTATTGGAGATTGTATTATAAGTCGTAACTCTTAGGTATTTTTACATCATTCAAATAATTTTGAATAACCTCTCGATACATCTCAAGATACTTTTTAACAATCGAATAGTTCGACAATTTTCACTCGAAATATCCCATTTTTACTTGAATAGACGAGGGAATAAATTTATTGCGCGGGTATCTGCTAGTTAAAATCAAATCTAAATTCCATCCTTAATCTGCGGTACTGAGATCATACAGCTATCGCAGAACCCACATTAGCCGGGTTCATATCTGTCGATAGCACCGGACCATATTACAACAACAATACATTTAAGTGCAACTCTTTAATGCTAGAATAAACCAAACAATTGCTTTTATTACTGTCCGATGATTAACAACCATATTATCGAATATTTTTTATTTATAATGGTTTATTTAACAGTTTACAGTATTGGAGTTTCACATTTACGATGCTATTCTGTAAAAAAATTTTTGTGCTGTTAAGTTTTTGCCACTTTTCAACAAACCTAACATTACATAAATTAAAGTGAGACAACAATTTAACAACGCTGTAAATTCCATGCAAAAATTGCGACACAAAATTTTCTAATTTACAATATAATCGTGTACCATGCTCCAAAAACAGTTTTCTCATAAAAAATCAGGATTTTTTGCGATTTTTTATTTCGATGTTCCGTAAGGATATTAAAATATGGTGGTAGAAAAGTAATAATCCAAGCTCTGACCGTAGGAATTCAACTGAACAACACTAGAGAAATTTTATTATTGAATCAAGCTGATGTAACCCATGTACCAACATGCATATAACCTAAGTCACTGCGCACATCTTTAGAAAAAAATCGTGAAAAACATTCAACCAGTGGCAGACTAAGTCAACTCTTTCGTATCATTTTTTTTTTGTTCGTATATCGAATACGACTTAACACTACTTGATGAAATTTAACAAATTATATTTAGATACAATTATCATTGTCTACCTTTCAAATTTTTTGACCTGAACATTTAAAGAAAGGTCTGCTAGTTATGTACAAAAAATTACGAAGCAGTCGATAAAACTTATAAATAATCGATATCTATATAAATTTCATCAAGTGGTGTTGATTCGTATTCGAGATACTGACAACAAAAAATCATAAAAAATGGGATGTCTGTAATCAATTTGGTATTTTTCATCATATTAACTGTTGAATATTAGCATTGTTGTCCAGTAGACTTTTGTGTGGTCAGAGCTTGGGCTATAACCACCGAATCTATATATGTATTTAAAAAATATGTTATTACAATTTTTGATCGTACTTTTATGTAGGTACCGGCTATAAAATCGGTTGCTGCAACCTATATGCCGCTTTGTAGATCATATATATTCAATATCAAACATACATCAAACAATAATGTTTTTGTTATGTTCTCGTGCTGTTATCGCCACATGTTAAGCAGTTACGAACACGTAAATAGGTACTTAACATGAAAAAATAATATTAATTCTGACAAATCAAACTTGTCTTAATAATATTATTTATATTTCTGATACATTTTATATCCAAAATAAAACGAACTATAACTTCGGCTTATTTGGAACAATTTTATTATTTACAATATTTTACAATCACATCCTAGATCACACTGAAGATTTGGTTAAAAAACAAGTGACATTTCAAATCTAGATTTAAAACTTAAGTTCGTATCAAAAGCCGAGCATCAAAGCCTAGTTGATTGTATAATCGTTGCAACGAGGTTTTCTGTGGTTGAACCAAAATTATGGAACGGTATCGATCCTAATATTAGATATTTTTTAATTAAATATTTAAAGGTGTTTCGACATTGCTATCATTAACATCCGTAGTCTAGTCAGTGACCATTTTCCCCATTTTGCCAAACAGCACCGATTTTCATAAACATTTGGATTTAAGTTCTACTTACGCTCTACTTCAAAGTTGAATCTGTGCCGGGGGGTGCTTTTACCCTGGAGGTGGATGCCACTTCTTCTCGGGGGTGAAAAATGTTTCGTTGGAAATAAGTCCGGTAATGGATAGATTGACTAATTCTGAACAACTTTTGTTCTATAAAGTTTTTTTCTGAAAGTCAATACTTTTCGACTTATTTGTGAATGAAAGTTTCAATTTTTCAAGCGATCAATAGCGGCAGGATTTCCAATTTGTATTGTTAATGGTACGTTTCGGCTAGCGACAAACAAACTAAATGACCATGTTGATATAGAACCACCCCTTAAAAACATAGACCAGAGACTTGAAAGTCTATGCGCACAAAAGACGCTACTATCTTAATAATGATAATAATAATAATGCGTTTAACGTCCGTTTCTCGAGTTTATGTCATAACAGACGGCATTCGCACCGTTACTATTTTCCATCTACCACACTTACCGTTATTTTTCCACAGTTTAAAGTTTCAACTTATGTAATAATAATGGGCGAATGAAGGAATTATAGGAAATTAGGATAAGGTAGGTAATTTTTGAACTAGGAGTTTGATAGGTAATCGGCCATGGCCTCAAATAAGGAACCATCTCGATATTTATCTGGAATTAATTGAGGGAAACCATGGAAAACCTCAATCAAGATGACCGGTACAGGAATTACCGTTTCTCGGCGAGAGGCAGTAGGAAAAAGTCCCAGCCACATCTACCCTCGCCGGGATTCGAACCCGGACCTCCCGAATGCTAGTCTAGTGCTGTCACCACTACTCTACCCAGCTCGGTTAAAAGACGCTACTATCTTCTCTAAACGATACTACTCTACCAATCGATAGCAGCAGTGGATCAATGATTTACTGAACAATATCGGTAATTGAAGGTACATGCACGTGCTTTGCAGACAATACCCGGTGTTTATTGTCCAACGTAGTCGGACCTGACGGGCAATTGATGGACGTTTATGGGCACACGTCACCGCCACCCATGGTCAGCTGTCTGCTGCGCAACCCACTAGACCACATTAATTATGCGATATTGCAAATGCAACAATAACTTCCATTCTCGTGTATGTTTTTAATCACTTTTCAAGTAAAACTTCTTTAGGCGGGGCGTGTATGAGTGATTCTGATCGCATATGAAAAAAGCGTGACGAAAGTTACGACTGGGATAAAAAGAAAGGAGTATCGCGGTCTAGTCGCTAACTTGCCAAAATTAATTCATTTTCAAAGTAAAACTTCTTTAGGTGCGGTAGGTAATAGTAATTCCGATCGGATGTGGAAAAAGCGTGATGGGTATAAAAAGAAAAGAATACCGCGATATACTATAAATGTAATATTTAACTCGCCAAAAGTCTTTTCATTTTCGAACTGAAAGTTCTGTATAGGCGCGCGCGGAATGTAAGTTTGATTAGATTTGGATAATGAAAAAGCGAAAAATCTATAAATTCAATTTTTTTTTTTATTAATAAAAGTCGTTCGACGACAAGGTCATTAACACTGCTATTGGTTTATACATTTTGGTACCGTATGTTGAGTTACAATTTCGTGATTATACTTGTTTCTAGAGTTGAGTAACTCAGATCTGAACCGGTTCAAAGAGCCGACTCCGACAGAAGATCCATGAGAGCCGACTCACTTTTTTTTGAGCCGACGGATCAACGGATCCGCATAACTCAGTGAATTACTTAACACACAGAAGCACATTTTACACTTACGTATCAGTTCTCGCTTTGATGCATCTGTCAGCTCAAATGACTCATGCATCACATGTTTGACTACGCATTCTTGATTCTATACAGGTCGTGATATGATTGACTGAACTAGGTAACTCAGTGGCAGACTGCAGTAACATATTCAGAACTCGGTTCTTTTTGAACAGGTTCAGTGAGCCGGCTCACATACGGGATCCAGATGCAAAGATGCAGATCACTAAAAAGACCCGTTTTTCCCATCTCTACTTGTTTCAAAATTTAAGCATTGCTTCATAATCTAGTTTTATGATTGGGACGGATATGCTTTACACTGTTTTCTTGCTCAATTAACCGAGCCGTACTATAATGATGACTCACTCCTCAAATATTGGTACGTTACTTAAGTAAACACAATGTACAATAATAATTTATTAATAAGAATATAATGTGTATATATTTTGCAAAACGTTAGATTACCGATGACATGAACGCGTTACATGTGTTCAAGTCATGTTGGTTTACATTCACGGTCCGTCCGTCCGTCTGTCATTGTGATCGGTATCGACATTTAATGTTGGGTTCAGGCAGTGAACATAACATTACAGATTCCCATGTTCTCGATTTATATTTAACTGAATCTACAGATATATCTAGATACATGTGCATATAGGTACTCTACAAATTATTCTAAGGTACCCTACAGTTACTCTACAGTACGATTGAATTAACAAATAATACGGTTAGGTATATAAAGATTACAAAATAACTCAGTCGCCGCGATAGTAGAAGATTCGGAGTTGGGGGACTCAACTCCGAATCTTCTACTATCGCAGCGACTGAGTTATTTTCTAATCTTTATATAACCGTATTATTTGTTTGAATAATATGTTTGAAGTTTTACTACTTTTGGTGCGTTGGGAGTAAAATTCTAGCAGGCGACGGAAGTTGCGCGCGCACATCTAACGAACATTCGAAACTATGAAGTTTGCTTTAAGAGACCTTTGACTGAGATGACGGACGAAATCAAGACACTTTCTGCCTTCTGAAAACTATATAACAATATACCAGACGACTTTTACAGTGTTTTTAAATATTTGAGGTTAATTTTTTGTAAGTATTATTCTTAAATTTTTTGAGGATTTTATTTCAATAAATTGTTTGCATGTACCTATATTAAAAATTAGTTTTTAATCACGCCAAAGAAATATAACTTTAAACGCACCTACTTTTTTTCTAATAAGGCATTACAAGACCAACAATGTGTGTTCCATATAGTTGTACTTATTCCGTAATGAAACTATTAATTTAGGTACTAGACTCGCATTCGGGAGGTACGGGTTCGATTCCCGGCAGGGGCAGATGTGGCTGGGACTTTTTCCTACTGCCTCACGCTGAGAAACGGTAATTCCTGTACCGGCCATCTTGATTGAGGTTTTCCATGGTTTCCCTCAATTAATTCCAGATAAATATCGAGATGGTTCCTTATTTGAGGCCATGGCCGAATACCTATCAAACTCCTAGTTCAAAAATTACCTACCTTATCCTAATTTCCTATAATTCCTTCATTCGCCCATTGCTATTATATAAGTTGAAGTTTTAGAAATGTAGAAAATAACGGGAAGTGGTAAAATGGAAAATAGTAATGGTGCGAATGGCGTCTGTTATGACATAAAGTCGAGAAACGGACGTTAAACGCATTATTATTATTATTATTATTATTAACTATTAATTTAGAAAATAATGTTAATAAATACAGTAAAGCTCATTTATGATTCTGCTGGTTCGCGTATACCTAATATAATAAATAATTCTGATAAAAATTGATAGCTGACGTTATTTTCTATAAGTGAATGACAACTGTTTTTTAATGCTTGCCTCGTGGTATGAAATACCTTGATATCATAATTAAAATTTACAAACGTGATAATATTAAATAAAAAAAACCCGGGTCGCAGTGCCAAAACCCTGCCGACAATATAGTGTATTTGCTTGTATAGGGCCGTGTGGTTTTATACTTTTATTATGTGAAATTAAGTTTGTTTTTGGGCAAAATAAAAAATTTAACCCCTTAATACACCCCTTAAAATAACATTTTTTTTCTTAATTGTAATATTATTATCAATCTAACGTCTACACCGAATTAAATACACCTTTCAATAAATAAGTCACTATCTGCAAATTAGTGTTTTCAAAAAAATTGTAAGTCCGGTCCTGTTGAGCCGATTTTATTAAAATTTTAGGGGCACTTTTTAATTGCTACTAACGGGTTAAATGTCAATTTTGAAACGATTCTGAGAATTTTTTCGGTATTTTGAGGCCCAAAAACATTTTCCAACCCCTAAAAACTACCCTTAAAATGGCCCGATTAGACCCATTTTAAATAGGCTTCTTGCGGTGATGGATTTCAACACGTGGGCCAAATTTCGTTAAAATCAATTAACTCTTTCGAAAGTTATTGCCCGCACACATATATATATATATATATATATACGTATATATATATATATATATATAAATATATATATATATACATATATATATAAACATTTTCAAAAATGGTGCCAAAGTGTTTAGGAGGTTATGAAACGTCGAGAAATTTTGGTCCGACCCCTAGGTCCCGCCATCCGACCAACGCCAATAGTGTATGTTGCCTTATGGCAAATACACTAATTATAAGTTATGTTGAAATAACTCGCCTGTACAAATCGTAAAAACAAGCATACAGAATGCATTTCGTATTAAAAGATGTACCAAGGCTAGTTAGTTAGTTGTAGGATGTCAGTTTGATGTAGATACCAGATAGCGTTGTTGATGCCTCAGATTGAAATAACACTTTCCTTACACTTAACAGAGGTCAAGAATGACCTTATGGTGATCTGTTTGGAGTAACATAAAAACGCTTGACTTGGCGACATACTCAAATTGAAATAATTTTGTTGTTTACGTTTCGAACCAAGGAGGATAAAGAGAAAGAAGATTATCCTCCATGCGTTCGCACTTGCTTAAAAAGTGAGTGAAATAAGGGTTCTTCTACCGGCGCTATACAAGTCCCAAGTAGAATGGGTTTAGGTTGCAATTCAAAATGTAGACACCTACATTATAATCTTGGTGTTTGGTTTTCTTTAGATATTGTCCGACATCGGATCGGCAGGAATAAGGATCCAATTTAGAGGCAGCGGCGCGCGTAAAGCTTTTACAAATCTCTATCGTCATCGATTTTCAGAGCACGTGCTTTGCGCCTTGCTGAAATCAGTCTCTAACTCGCAACCTCCAATGGGATGACATTTTACAACAGATTCAGTGGTCTTTATGATTATTTCGTTGTCAAACAACGGGCGAATTTGAGCCGATATGTTAGTCATTCTATAATCATTGAATCATTCACCCAGTACTGGGTTTTAATCGTTAATCTATCAAACTTAAAGAACTAAAATATGAATCATTTGCTTTGTACTTGAAACCAGAATCGTGATTCACTAATAAGGGTATCACTGATTATTGAAGTCTACGCGTTTGCTTGATCGTGCATTAATCGACTTGCATTATAAATACATTTAGCCATAAATAATAGCGCCTACGCTTTTGGGTTAATTAAATAAAAAAATAATCCACATATTTTACAAGATGTAATATTATGTAGAGTTTTCATTGTGTTTAATTATTTGCTTTATTAATCATTACGAATACATAAAATAATGACGAAATTTGTCTGGAATTTTATTTCTTTGTGCTGTTATTCGTTATTTTACCATGCCAACTCCACTAATGGGAAATGGTAATAATTTAGGTCAAAATTCATTTTTCAAAATGTGACTATAGTTTTTCGTTTTGGGGTCTTGCGAATCGAAAAAACATATTTTTGGAAAACGTCTATTTGTCCATGAACACGATACAGGTCAAACGACAGAGCAAATCGATACCGAATTTTGGAATTTTGGGCGCATGCGCAAAAGAGAATATGTTGTTTTTTTATATAATGATGGTATACGTTTCATAACGGTTTATTATTTTATTTATTTTTCCATGAAAGTTTCGTAAGATATTTTTTTCTAAGCCTCGTAGTTTCGAAAAAATTAAAAAAAATCTTCTTTTGTTTTAAAGATCTCTCAAAAATAAATTACGTATAGCAAATTTCATCATATTTATTACTAGTCGTTACCCGCGTCACCTCATGCGTTAGCAGTTTATTTTATTTATTATAATATGATATATCGAATGTCAATATTTTTCAAGTCGGAATTGTCCTGTCGCCCAATTGGCTAGCATTTTTTATTAGAATCTCAGATAATTCCTCTGTATTGAGTCAAAACATAAATATACGAATAGTCTCAGGAATATGACGTAACGTGAGTTGAATAGATAATTAAATATTATTCAATTAAAGTAAAAGTTAAATGCGACACGCAAATGTTAAAGTACAGATTTAATACCATCATTTAATGTTACGTACCTACATCAAGGACGTTCGGTTCGACGGTTATTTAGCCGTAATTAGCTGTATCGTCGTTAAAAATAAATCTTGCCTTCAATAATAATAATCAACTTATCTTCAAACTTCCAAGCTGTGATTCGCAAACTGTTTCGTATCGGAGAGTTTTACAATTAACCGTTTCAATATTTTTATACGAGAATTTTGTGAAATATGAAAACTATTAATTCATTTTTGAAGTTTAACTTCTTTAGCGACGTATCTATTTGAAAAAAGTAAAAATCGAGGGGAAGTAGAATTGTCTCCGAAAGGAGAAGTTAGTTTGTTTCCTAAATTACATGAAACTGACAAAGACAGAAGTTTATAGCGTGTTGCTAAGTTGTAGGTGTATATGTAAATATTATTAATGGGTTTGACATAACAAAAAATTAAACTTGGGAATAATATTAAAAAGTAGAGAAGTTAAACTTCTGATGTGAGCTTATGAGGGTGAGGCTTATTAAATGTTTTTTTAATATACGGGTTTCGGCTTCTACACAAAATAATTTATAATTTTTATTTCGTATTTACGGTTTTATTCAAAGTTTTGCAATTACCTGCTTACTAGATCAGAATAATTCTATTAGAAAAATGCTCAAGGACACGCCATCAAAACAAGACAACTAGTAACATTTTTCTATGGTGTTTCTCGGGCACATTGCACCTGGTCTGTTATTCTATATTGAAACTAACACATTTTCGCATGCTGGCTATATGCATGGTAGAAATTGTATATATAAAGTATACCGAAATATACCTCTATGTACTCGCTCTGAACTTTAACCTCAAATAATTAGCCCACTTGATGTGGATACATGTGGTCCGTATTACCATGCCTTTGGCATGGCATTACCCATACAAACACAGAAACGAAGAGTGCAGGACGTAGTGGCTAGTTCACATTTATTAAACTGGAGTGCCGATAAATAACAGAATACTGCGTAGTTAATTTTCATCGTCGTTTAAGGTCCGTGGAAAATAGCGACGTTTTAAATGACACCGTTTTGTTGTGAAAATGAAATGAGTCTTGAAGAATTTGCGTCGAAACTTTAATCAAATGTTGTGATAACTTGCATTTCATTTCTTCTAAAGTAATGCATAACTTCAAACAACGTATTTTGAGAAAATTAATAGACATTCAAGTGTGTAGTTTACAGCCGGCGTTGTTCCAATTTTTCTTGGTGTCCGGGCTTGTTTAGGTCTTGCTGCATTGGTATTTCTACTTGACGTTTTTACAAACTGCAGTAGACAATTTTAAAGTCGATGTGGTCGCGGTCGAAGTATCATTCTTGTAAAAGTGTATTCTTAGCTCGGTTGTAGTTCTAAAAGAGTGGACTTACGACCTAATAGAGGGAACACATACTCCGCATAAAATAAATGAGGACATACTTATAAGAAGGAAACTTCAACCATCGTATTTGAAAGTATCTACCGCAGTTGTAGACGAAACGTTAAGTAGAAATACCAATTGACCAAGGCCTACAAACCCGGAAACCAAGAAGTTTTGGAACAACGCCGTCTGTGAATAAATCTATTAATTTTCTCAAAATTCCTTATTCCGGACCACGACTTACAAGTTCGGAAACAAAGAAAATAATTAATAGATTGATCCTTAGTCGTCCTCTGAAATTTATTGACCAAATTAAATTTAATTAAATCTCAGATGAAAGATAGTTTAAAAGAGTTTTGACTGGGGACAATTCTTTTTTCAAAGGTTGTGATAGGCTATGTAAACATGTCTTTACAGCGATTATATGGATGAAAGAGGCTGTTTGATGGCTGGCACATTATGTGTTCGTAATGAGTGACCGCACGAGCTGACCAACTCTCGTTGTTATACAGCTCGTCCACAATTAGCCAACATCAGCTAAAATCAGTAATTTTCCGAAAGAAAATTATCCACATAACCTCGCGAGGGAAGTGAAACTTCTTTAGTCGTAGATGTTATTTATATATATTTTTTTTATTTTTGTCAAATTTTATCCTCTCTAACTTTTGGATAGAACGGTTCGGGAGTACCCCACACCCATTCAATTTTTGAACAGAACGGTTCGGGAGTCCCCTACCCTCGTTTACGTAATATAAGGGAGATATTCTTTCGTCCTCTTCATTTTCGTAGCCGTTCTTGTTCGTAACCATAATGTGCCACAAGAAATTTCAAACAGATATCCTCGATAAAGATGAACAAACTTTTTACAAAAATATCTTTTTTTGGATATAGCAAAATTTTAAGAAATGAATTTTAACCTAAATTAGTAGCATTCCCCGTTGTGAAGTTGGAATGGGAAATGTATTCAGAATCGCAAAAATAACGAAACATGGTTTTGTTAGCCTTGATATTCGATGTTTACTTTCCGAAAACGACGTATATCTTAATATTTCGATTCGGTACAGCTTCACGTATTGTCCAATACACACATAGATATATAATAGTTCACATTCACGATGTACTCTTATCCGGCAAAGTACATAAAAATACGTAGTTAGACTGTGATTGTGTCTGAATGCACGCCGTGGCCCGGGGCCGATGGAACTACAAGCATTCTCACGGTACGTACACCATCGTCGACTGGACCATGAACACGCTGCTGCCGGTTCCAGGACCAAGTTTCGATGTGTTTTCAAACGGACTTTCAATGTCCGTCAACTGACATAACGAAATTTGGCGCTCTTCAAGGTTGCCGTCATTCCAGTTATCGAAAAATGGGACACAAACCCATAGGAAATTCAGGCTTGACTATTTTATAATAATAATAATTATATAAGAAATCCTTCATTATTAACCGACTTCAAAAAAAAGGAGGAGGTTCACAATTCGTCGGAATCTTTTTTTTTAACCGAATTAAAAAAAAGGAGTAGGCTTTTTTTATGTATGTTCCCCGATTACTCGAAGACGCCTGAACCGATTTGGAAAATTATTTTTTTGTTTGAAAGGGTATACATCCCAGGTGGTCCCATATAGTTTTTATTAAAATCGGTTTATCCGTTTTTAAATGACGTCAAAAAAACATATTTTTTAATGTATGCTATCTCATATCTCCAACATTTGTAAAGCGATTATGATGATTCTTTTCTTATTATCCCACATACATTTTATTTAAATCGGTTCAGTAGTTTTTAAAAATGTGCGAAATCAAATCCACCACTAAAAAGTAAAAAATTACGAAAAAAATCACATGAAATGTTGAGGTCGGCGCCTATTTAATAAAAGTAGATATGTAATTAAAAGTTTTTGTAATGAAATTAGCTCCGACCTCAAAATTTCATTATTTTCATCTTTTTAGTGATTTTTTTGAAGGAGGTTAATATTTTTTTTTTTTAAGTTTTCTGGGTACAGATGTACAGCCATGGCTGATTTCTACTCTGCCCATCAAAATATTGGTACAGACAAACTATATAATACACGACCTTTAATAACGATAAAAGATCAAAAAGTAACATAAACTTAACATGTAAATGAAATAAATATTAATTATTTCGATTTTTTTACTTAGATGAGGCGCTTTAAAAGTTTAAAAAATATTGTATGTATTCACTTATTCCATTTGTAATACAAACATTATTAATTATAGCTTGGGTATTATTTTTTAATTATTTTCTTTCGTTATGAATCAACGAAAATCATAAAATATATTTTAATTTTCGATATTAATTCACTCTTCTTTTAACCTGAACAATACTTTTTGGATTTTTGTTCTGCACCGACCTTGAGAAAATTGTTGTTACAATATAAAATGATCATTTGCAACAAAACTGTTTTTCAGAAAACATTATCTTATAACTTGTAGATATGATTTGATAGGTGGTCCGATTTCTGTATCGGATTGCTCGTATATTTGAAATTGGTATGCAATAATATTATTATGGATCGTTTACTAACACCTAAAGGCTTACACACAGCTTGTCAATTGTTTAGTTTACAACTTACGTGAATTATATACCTCGATCATTCGATGTAATTGGCTACGTACTTATCTAATAGCTATAGGTATACGCGGTATACCACAACGTAATTATGTAGAAACGTTATTAATTATAATAAAAACTGAGGAATATCGGGTGTATAAATTTCTGTTGTTTAAAATCATAAAATTTATCTAACTGATTTGGAGTTGGAGATAAGAAACATTGGAATATTCCCATATCTTTTTAAGTTTTAAATTTATGAAACTTTAAGCAACCCTTAACTTACGGGGCGTTTAAACCATTTATTTTGCCAAATAGTAAATTGGTATACTCCAAATGGTTGACTTATAACACGACATCACGTCCACATGACCAAAATAAAGTTGTGAAATTTCAAAGATCTGACATTGTCCGACTTACGTTGTTTATATGCAGTCGTTTAATAACCATAACGGTAACTGTAGTCTCAGAAACCGGACAAGAGACGTCGCAAACATTTCGAAGTACATTTTTATGATTTTATTTAAAAAACAAAAACAAAAAGCGCGTGTTAAAAATAAAGTAATTATTGAAATTTTAAGAGCATTTTGCTGTTTTTTATAACCGCATTTAAGTTGTTTAGCTCGACAGCACGCATATGCGTCAAATTAAATGGTGGCAATACTATAAACGACCATAAAACCAGCGCATTATTTCAATTCTGCAATTAAAAATGCAAAATAAACTGTTGAGGTTGTTATAAAACGATAAAAAGTTTGTTTATTTTAAAATGTTTCATTATCGGAGCATAATAAACAATTTCACAATGACATTGACAATGCCTTAAGAAATCCAATTTTTTAAATCTTTTCAAAATGCATCGTGCTAAAAAAAGATACGCAGATTCCAATAACATTAAGAAAACGTTCCTGGCTTAGTGTTCCGTGCAAAACGGAACAATCATGATAACACTTCGGAGTCCGTCTGTCATTGGCGATTTTTTAACGGCCTGGTCCAGCTTCGCCTGGATTTGTAAATTAAGATGACTAACATATTTATTTAAATAAAGATTAATACTATGTCGGTAAAAGCACCTTCGCAATTAAAGCATTCTTTTAGACTAAATTCAAAAATCATAAAAATAGTTATTGTGAGTCAAAATTAAAAGGTAGACATATGCTATCGCGAACTTTTTTGTAGAATTTTTTAAGAGGAACTATTCCACTAGGTATACACTATTTTTGTGTAACTTTTACTATCTACGCAGCACACGCCACGGAAGCTCTCAGACGGACGATTTTTTCTGACATCATTCACAAATATCATTATAGCGGTAGCTTATTTTCGCAAAATGTTCATAAATTATTTTAGATCCCTCTTTCTATTTGCGAAAACCGTTTGAAAATCCGTTCTGTAGTTTCTGAACAAAGATAAACTCAGCGCGGCTGTAGTGAAGGGACGAGCGGTCAAAGAGTTTTTATTTTTTGCCAAACTGTCGTGGATTCGAGTCCCACTTCCGCTCATTTCTCGTAATTAATAATTACACACTAGTGATCTTAGTTGTCAAGCGTGTATAATCTACAAAAAAGTGCTACAAGTCAGTAATATTTGAAACATATAATTATATAATGAAATAGTCACGTGTAAGAAAACAATTTATGCAAATTAAACGAACAAGAATATTTATGTACCTACCCATTAAAAAAATTATAAAATCACTTTTTACATATCTACATACCTTACATAGAGATTACTTATTCTATTTTAAATACGCGTGTCGTAACGTAGACACGAATTTTTTAAATTGTACCATAAATAATCAAGTATTCTTTGCCTCAATACGGCGTTGTTTGGTCGCGTCGTTTACTTGAAGAGTCGACCATAGGTTTGCGCAAACTACTGCCAAAGACGTAATGAACATGAAGCAGTTTTTGAATATAATAAGCCGGGTTCAAAATATACGGATCTCAGCTCGGTGCAGAATTCACGAGACCCGTTTAGAGCTTACATATACGAACAGAATGTAGGTACCTGTTGGAAGTTCCAGTTTTTTTATGGCAGGAGGGGTGTCTTGTGTGAACCGCTATACAATAGTGTAATAAAATTGTAAAAAAAATAGGTGTAGCTTTCCATACTTTAGAACTGAGGGATGATTTTTTTGTCACTTTCTAATAAATTAAGGCAGAAATTTAGCAGCGGTGTTAATTTTAAGTTTAACCAAAGAGGATAAGGCTATTTATTATGACATGGAACTATAATGAAAGGTTTGAGCGTCCAAAAGCATTAGAGTTGGGTAACTCAGATCTGAACCGGTTCAAAGAGCCGACACAGACAGAAGATCCGTGAGAGCCGACTCACTTTTTTTTGAGCCGACGGATCAACGGATCCGCATAACTCAGTGAAACACTTAACACACAGAAGCACATTTTACACTTACGTATTAGTTCTTGCTTTGATGCATCTGTCAGCTCAAATGACTCATGCATCACATGTTTGGCTATGCATTCTTGATTCTATACAGGTCGTGATATGATTGACTGAACTAGGTAACTCAGTGGCAGACTGCAGTAACATATTCAGAACTCGACTCTTTTTGAACCGGTTCAGTGAGCCGGCTCACATACGAGATCCAGATGCAAAGATGCAGATCACTAAAAAGACCCGTTTTTCCCATCTCTAAAAAGCATAATGTATACAATATTGTAAAATGCAGAAGAGTTCACGGTACCGTAGGTGTATGGATAATGGCAGAGAGCATAGGGCAGAACGCAAGTGCATGCGCCTTAAGTAAAGAGTCAATGAGCTTCGACATGAAAGATAAACGCTCGTAGCATTGACACCTACACACTATACACGTTTATACAGACTGTTCACATAATAATGAATCAAACAACAAATAGACACGGCAGTGGGCAATAGAATAGAATATATTTGCATGTAAGTATTGAAAAAAACTCGGGTCGTAGTGCCAAAACCCTGCCGACAATATAGTATATTTACTAATTTCATTATTTCAACTTAAGTGAGTTTTTGAGCAAAATAAAAAATACAATGCCTTCATACACCCCATAAAATTCTAATCTAACGTCTACATCCAATTAAATACACCCTTCAATAAATAAGTCACAATCTGCAAATTAGTGTTTCCAAAAAATTTGCAACACCGGTCCTGTTTGGCCAATTTTATTAAAATGTTAGAGGTACTTTTTAATTACTACTAAAGGGTCAAATTTCAATTGTGAAACAATTCTGAGTATTTTTTTCAGTATTTTGGAGCCCAAAAACATTTGACAACCCCTAAAAAGTATCCCTAAAATGACCCGATTAGGCCCATTTTAAATAGGCCTTCTGCGGTGACAGATTACAATATTTAGGCCAAATTTCGTTAAAATCAATTAATTCTTTCGAAAGTTATTGCTTACACTTTCCCCAAAACTTTAGTTGCTAACTATAATCTACAATCTTTCTTTAGTCGTTGTGATTTGATGACAGAGAAAACGTCGAAGCGACCAGTTAACAGTGTTGGATCACTTTCACACAGTTTGTGCTGTGACCCAGCGGTAAGAGGCGAGGTAGGCAAAAGACATATTGTGGGTGTGACCTTCTTTAGCTCTGTCTCGCTCTAATCATCCGCACGTTTCAATTTTTGGCTGGTGCCAACTACGAGGCTAAAAAATGTTATTGCAAGGGTGCCGCTGTCAATTGATTACTCTAATTTTTGGAAATATTTTGAAGACTTTTCCGAAAAAGGAAGAATCACTTTAGGTTTGTGATGGAACAGTTTTGTGAAATAAGTACGAATAAGGTCGTAGTGTGATATTAAAAACGTGTGTTTTGTTGGCACAATTACTGCCAACTTTTTTCTAGTAAATCGTACATCAATTACAAAAGTAGTTCATTAGAGACCTCGATTTGTCCTTTAACTTCCTTATAGAAATAGAATTTTTGCAGAATGTTGACGAATAAGTCTACAATCAGTCGAAGCTCTATTTTGGCTTAAATTCAAAGCGTTCCGACAGCCTTAAACGAGGACACTGTATTTTGTAAACATTCTGTATAATTAATAGTAAAGTACAATGCGATGTGGTTGTTCGCGCCTGTAAAATAATCTGCTCTATTTACATTTACATTGTTCGTTGCAATAACTCTTCATTCTTCAACTATACACTTGTGTGTGCATTATGTTAATGCCCACTGAGCTATAAACATTGGCTATATATTATTTATAGGCATCCATGCACACACATGTCTACTACGACTACGTAATACGCATTCTTGAGTTATTATTCTGACTCGGAGAATGGATCGTGAAACAGACCAGAAACAGTGTCGCTTTAAAAGAAGGAGATATGTGAATTGTTAGTTGATGGTATTTAATTGTACAAACAGATTCATTTTCAACTCATATTTTCAACAGCACCTGTTTTCAATTGATTTTAATACTTTATTTTCATGTTTTTAGTTCCTACTTTTCATGTAAAGTATTTTCTCTTACGTTGCTCAGTTAAACGAAAAATATGTTTGTCAACGGTTAACCTCAAATTAATAAAGGGTTTTTCTGATTGGTTTATGATTGTCACGAAGTGATGATGAAGGGGAAGTTGGAAATACATGAGTTGATTAGCTCCGACAGGTTGAAAATTATAGATAAATATCGTAAATTATAGACGCTCGATGGCTGAAGTCATTAGCGTCAAGGCATTTATTAGGTGGAAACAACATGCAAGAGCTAATTTTTACTTTAGGTAACGTTAAACAATAAACCTTCCATATTGCTAGATCGTAAAATAAAAATTTTACTTTGCTCCCGTTAATTAATTGAGTTGAAATTTTGCACACGCGTATTCCTGAAGATGCAGGAATCAATCGTTTTTAGAATTAATTGATTTAATATTTCTTTTTAATAATGAGTGGACGTGAAACTGGTTTACAGGAAAAACCGTGCTAGCTCAGTCAGTAGAGTACGTCCGAAATTATTCTGATCAAAATTTTTAACTTTTAGTGTGAAAGGAAATCATTGTTTTTAAAAATGTTTTTTTTTATTAATTTATTTTTTTGTCATACTTTTTTATGTAGAAAGCCATAGGTCGCCAGTTTGACTCTAGATCACAACTTTGCATAAAAAACTTAATTCGAATTTAGTCTGAAATTGTTAACAGAAAATCTTAAGCGGTTAATTGTAAGAAAAAAGGGGGAAAATGTGCGGCTATTACTAGAATAGTATTTCATATCTTGGTAAATATTAATTTTAAAAATATTTTTTTGCATAAATAAATATTATTACACCTGTGAAAAACGTGCTGTATCTATTTCTGTAAATAGCAAACAATGAATAATTGTATTAGACTTAACACCAAAGTGTACCGATGCAATGTGACATTTTGTGGTCAACTTAAAGCAGGATACACAGTGAACCGACTCGGTGCAGCCAAGTAAACCGCCAAATAATCGAAATTGAATGCATTGTATTCAATCTATTCCGATTCAATTGGAATTTTTTTAGTTTATTTTAAAAGTACATATTGTTGTGTATCGTACTGGTCCAAACCGTGTCGATTAAATGTGCGATCTACTTTATACAAATAAGAACTCAACGAACAGAATTTTTCCTGTATATATTGTTTTTATTCACTTAAGGTTACAGAGTACCAGCAGTTCAGTATGCTCCGTTTTCATCCGTATAGGTCTTACTATGATTTTTTTCATACAGCGGAAAATTCAGTGGGATGTGCACTTTTGGTTTTGCCGACTATTTTAGAATTCTTTGAAAAAGATTTCTCGGGTCTAATTTGTTAAGATCATACTGAGAACTTGGTCGTGTGGACCTCACGACTTGTTTGATTCAATTTTAAGCCAAAAGTATATGTTTTTTGATATTTTTAAGCATCAAGTCAAATTTTGTGTAGCTTAGTGCTTAATCACAGCTATAATAAAAATAGTAATAAAATAAATTTTGCGACCATAATTCGAAATTTCCATATTTCCCAAGAATTTTACAATCACCTTAATATATAAACTAAAAATTACATTATAATTAGAAAAAGTATGAAGAATAATACGTGTTCTAAAATAATTTTGTAGATTAAAAAACATGCAAATGCCATTTTTGTTAAATGAAATGTCTTCTACTTTTAAAACTTAGGCAGGATGTCGCATCGCCGGACGTTGAAATCAACTGTCAACTGTGAATGAACCAATATTGACTCACGACGGCCTAAGACAATGGAACGGACCTCGGCTAGCCTATATTTAGTTCAGCAACTTGCATATTTGGTGTCACTTGGTAAATAAGCACACAACTGTCAACAGAATAGGTTTCTTGCAAACACTATTCTGTTTGAACTATTTTAGTACACACAGAAACCAGGTATGCATTACCTTCAAACAAAAAGATGTAATGTCGGCCATTCTAATTATGGAAAGATCTACACAAACTTTGTGGATTTGATACCATCAAAGTTTTTTTTTTCAATTAAAAAAAAAAATCATACCAGTAATTCTAATTACGGTAGAAAGTTACCAAAGACATGAACATTTTTTTGACAACTCAAATAAAACGTTTACATCTTGTTCTCTTTAAAGAGAGTATTTTGATCTCAAACGACGTTTTGAGGAATTTAATGGAGGTTGGACGAGGTTCTTCACTGAACTCTTAAAACAAAAATTGGGATGTTGTATCTAAAAAAAATACATCGGATAAAATATTTTGAAAAAATATGTTCCTCGCTAAATTCTTTTGGTGTCCTGTAAGTATTTTGGCGCTTTGAATCAAAATAATAATGAATCGTTTTAATTTTGTATAGCCAAATAGACAAGAACTTGTCATGTAACAACGTGATTTAAATGTCAAATTATTCATAAATTAAATAAAAGCAGTGGTGAATAAGAAGTTTTCAAAATTATCAATTAATCACCAATTTACTACGCCCATAGTTCCGGGTCAATAATATAAAGTAAAATGGAAATATAAATCAATTCATAAGCTGTTATCATTAATTTCGACAGGTACATAAAGTTCGCATGATTATCTACAAGTGTTTTGACAATTTCTTAAATCAATATAACACGTCAACAAAACATGATACTTTCAAAACAATATACACTTACGGTTAAAATGCAAAACCATTTATGTCTATATTTTTCAACTCTATAAAAAATTCAAAAATATATATTTACAAAAAATAATATTAAAACACTCATATCAACGCACAAAAAGTGAAAATAAACTTCTTTCCCTTCTATAACAAGCGTGGGGCACTCGGTAAATTAAACGAACCATAGGGTACAGTGATCAAAGTGACGGTATTGATGGTGAGAAAAAGAGTCTCTATATCAACACATCAATACATAGAAAAGAAATATTTTTCTCTCCTATAACGTTTGTAATGCATCGAGTGCCCTACGCTTTTAAACGTTGTAGAAGAGAAAGACTTTTTGTTGCATTCATATATAAGCGTGTTTTTTAAATTTATTTTTTTTAAATATATATTTTTATTTTAAAATTTTTAGTAGGTATACATTATATTTTAAACGACACGAGACACGTTTTCCCACCATCAATACCGTCACTTCCACCACGTAAGTTATTTTTCCATTTTTACCTTGGTATATAAACATTATTTTTGCCTAAATATCAGAATATTCTATTATCATCAAAACTACACACGACTGCAAAGTCTCACGTCCATTGAACATTTGGAAGGGGGTGGACATCGAATTGCGATTTTTTTTACATGCATAGAATAACGCAGCATCCAATATTCTACAGAAATACTCTAGCGGAATCTCTTGTATACAGAGAAGGCGCCAGTAAAGATGCACATCAAGAATCAATCTGAAGAATTATTGTCTTTTTTAAGGCCGGTATAATTGAACCTATCATCCAATTAATATTTTTAATTGATAATTTTTTTTCATATTAAATTGAAAGTTCAACCGACTCTTTTATTAGTTATCGTATTAGAACTGAGGGTTTGTAATAGACGAGTTATGGCAAGGTCATATAAACAACGACACTGCTACACAATCGATTAAGCCCTGACATACGTGGTTTTACTTTAGCGTCATAGATTTACGTATAAAAATATAATATAAAAGATGAATGGTAATTTCAAAGTAATGTTACATCTAATGTAGAGAAAATATTATAATTAAAATAACATTTAGACATTTTATTTAATGTCCAGCGACACCCACTATACATATATTTGGCTACAAAACAACGCAATGAATTATGTACGATGGGCGTACATTAGGTAACGTCTAGCAGTGTATGTGTGGGTGAACTGAGGACACGATTGGGGGGGTCAACATCAACATCTTACAATGTACCGTCCATAAAATTCACTGAACCATTGAACTCTCTCAATCGGCTTTGAGTATGTTTAGTTTCGAATTGCGGTCTCTGTCAAATCTAGTAACTTTAGGGTCTAACATTATAGTCCAGTAAATTAGACTTTATTTCGACCAAGCTGGATTTTTGTCAAGACCTTTATTTCGATGTCCTGAAAAGTGCCCTTAATTTGATTCGCGCATTTTTTTACAGGATGAAAGGATGTAAATTCAAGTTTCTAGCAAATATCTCGAAAAATATCAATTTTTCGAGAAAAAATATAGTTTATAAAATTCTACGTAAAAAAGACCCCGATGTATTTTTTCCTTGAATTAATCGTTTCAAAGATTTTCATACTTTTATCAGTTCGCTAACTAGAATCGGAAGACTTGTAATAGAATAGTTATGAAAATACAATATAAATAACAGCATTGCTATTCGCTTGGTTGTTGTTAAGCCATATTATATTTTGATTCGATTTGCTGAATGAATCGCAAGCATTATGCAAAATGAATCATTAAATTGTGTTATGTTATATAATTTTACGCAATTCTATTTATTTGTTAGCATCTAAGTATTAGTGTTTTAGTACAGAATGTTCATTAAAAAAAAAAACTTTTAATAATAAATACATTCGCCCTTTCAAGCAGTATCGCTTGTGTGAACGTTAAAATTTTCTGTTAATTTCCTCAAAGTTATTAAAATGGAATACAAAACAAAAGAATAACAAAATTTGTGTCGAAGCGTTGATTATTAACGATTTTACCAAATAAATATTGGTATTCTTTTGCCTCGCATCACGCTTTCACGTGTTACCTAAGTAAAAAAATTTGCTGAAAAAAATAACGCAGCTACACCTAGATTGGATCCGTATTTCTCCCGACCCGATATAACCCGAATATGTGTTCCAATGTTGACCTTCGTGAGTGCCCATCACTGGTTCCGATCTGGAAGCAGTTTCAGCTGTTTTATGGTATCATGAGTGACTCTAGGGACGATTTTCTTGTATTGGCTTCTGTTAGAGAAGAACATTCTTCTTAATAGGAGACGTTAAAAAAGACATGGGTTCATCAATTTAATGAAAATAAATCGGAACGGCACTTTTTTAAAACTTGTCAACCTATACGAAATTACCCGCCGGTTGACTTATTCCTCACAAAAACAATCAACCGTTGGAATGAAATTTCGCACTGGAAACAAACACGTCTGATTGGTCAACTTGTCGGTCATAGTTTATTGTGGTGCCGAGGCTTGGTGTTTGTTTTTTTTCCAATGTCGGTCGACATCGAATCAGGAAAAATACGGATCCAATATACGTGTCGCCTTAGACGACGCAATCGTGAATCTGTCGTCGCTGGATCGTCACGAAGTTTAAACTTTCGTGACTACCCTGTACAGTAAATAGCCATTCTTTAATTGGCCTTATAGGCACACGAAGATATTCCTTGGTACAATATGAATTAGGCATAAATCAGTGTGTGATGTATTGTGAATATTCAAGCGCTGTTAACATGATGATTACTCAAATACATAAATTATAATGTCACATTCGATTCAGTGGCGGACGTGTCCAAAATATGGAAGGGAAATTTTCAAACTTATATTTTTATTAATAAGTAATTACTTCCTCCCCCCTCCCCGCGGTTTCGATAACGTCAATACAGTTTTGATAAAAACATTACCTGCTATGTTCCGTAGGTGGATAAAAAAATCCAGCCAATTATAATAAAATACCTATTTTTTTTAATGTGCGCGATGACGCGGGTAATGGGTAGTAACAAATATTATGATGGTTGCTGTTCGTTCGAAGCTTACATAATCTGGTTTTACATGTAAAAATTAATCAAAGCATGCTTGTTTTTTAGACAGATCTTCAGAACAAAAGAACAGCTGATTATTTTTATTTTCAAAATTGAAATTTTTTTTAATTTGCTGGAAAAATAAATAGAATAATCAACCGGCATAAAAATATGTCATTATAACAGAAAAATAACTTTATAACGCATATATCTGCTGCGTTTGCGCCGATTTTTCTTAAAACAATAGGAAAAATTTGGTTTCAACCCGCTCAATCGTTTGACTTGTATCGTGTTAAAACAAAAAAAATATTGTAAAATTTTGAAAAGTGAACTTTGACCTAAATTAGTACCAGTTAGAATGGTAATATTTTATCCTTTTTTTCTGTTATTCAACCTTTCACAGATTTTCTACCATTACGATCCCAGTTACTACGTCACTGGTTACTTGTCACATAAATCATGTTTGATATTTCCAATGCCTGTAAACACGGAAATTTCTATTTAACGTGGCTTTAATTGTGTGTGGCTTAAAATCTAACAACAATGTGAAACATGTGTGAAACAATGTTGTTGGTAATTTATTAGTCTTCATTTAGATGTGTACGTACCTTTATTAATTGCGCTATTATCGGCTATCATTGAATTAATCAATTACCTACTTTGTTGAAACATTAAACATCTGAACGGTTCAAAATAAAGTTGAAGAGGTTAATGATAGACTTTGACTGAAAATTCACCTTCGATCAGAAATTAAGCCTGCGGCAAGCCGAATGGATTTGCTAAATAATCGAGGCAGACAATACAAATTCTGCAAAAAATATAGAAAAAATCAAAAAATGCAAAATTACTTTTCAATTTCCTTCCTGTCAAGCTTGTACGTCAAATTACAGAAATTATTTTGTACCTCAATTGTTAGTATTATTAAACGTCAGATTTAACTTTACATGTTCATCCTTGTCTTACTATTTTGCGAATCAAAATGCAACACACTATAAACTTCTGTCTTTGTCAGTTTCATGTAATTTAAGAGACAAACTAACTTCCGCTTTATTTGTCAGTTCTACTTCTACTCGATTTCTTACTTTTTTCAAACACGTCGCTAAAGAAGTTAAACTTCAATACATAATTCTAATTTTATATGTGTGCTCCAATCAGCGTTGCCAGACGTCCCGATTTTTAAATCAAAATTAAATGTCCCGCGCGTGACAGACTCAGTCCCGCTTTTCGGGGATAACTCGACCGTGCGTAAATAATTATTCTCTTATTGTAAGTTGCGATTTGTTACACTCACTCCTCAGACTATTATTTGAAACGCCATATTTTTCTAATGAATAAAAATTTTTTGATTTTGATTTCTGTTTTTTTTATTTTTTTTTATTCAGAAGACGAATAAGACTCAACTATTTAACAATAGGGTAAATCTGATTTACAATATAACATTTTTATTAAAATACATTTTCTATGGCTATTTTTGCTATCTATTGTCACGTAAACGTAAAAGATAAATATTTAAAAACTTGTGATTATATACGTTTTTTTACTATGTCCCGCTTTCGACGAAAGAATCCCGCTTTTTTCACTCAAAGAGTTCCAAAATCTGGCAACACTGGCTCCAATACTAATTCACACAGATGTTTGCTGATAACCTCAGCTGTTGAACGTCTATAATCTACAATTATTCTTCACACAGATGTCATGGTCGGCTGTAAGATTACAACGCTTGGTTCAGTGCAACGTTTCATGAGCCACTCCGTATATTGAATTGACGCTACCAAAAAACTATTGTTCACGGATTTTTGTTTTACATTTTTGGTGTTTCGTGCACAGCAGATAATATTTCTAAAGTGTCCGCATCAAATGACTAATGATGTCTCAAATCAGTGCTCTGCAGCGAGAGACCGGCATTATGTAAGTTCATATTCCACAACAGTAGGTTAAAACTTCAGTTATTTTAGAGTTAAACTCCCGCGGTCTCGCCGCATGAGGCGCTGCCGTCGCTTAATTTGGTTAAAAACTGGAAGTTTGGTTCGGGGCGTATGCCCCAGCGGGGTTTCCCCATACACAGATACATAATGTATTATTTACTGATCTCCAATATTCATTACACGGGTACGCGTTCTTGCACAAAAACTATCTAATTTTTTTGTATAAACGTAGATACTAGCGGGACCGTCCGGCTTTTAGATTGCCTATTAAATATAGACATATTATGCCACAGCGAACTTTCTTAGTCGTATTTGCTCGGCGTTGTTTTATATTATTTGATTAATTTATTAATCGTTAATTATAACCACAATTAAATTACTTTAGATATTCCGATAAAGAAAAAAAATTCGTATTCATATAGAGAAGGTCCGCATAGGATGCCCGTTCGCGCGATCGTGTCTGTATTAGAACCGTAGTTTCGCTTCTCAGACTGATTATCATACCTTCTCCGACCGATAATCTTAACCCCACTACGGACGATCGGAATATGCATAAGTGGTGGGGCAATGGATCTTAGTGAGGACTCAAATAATAGGAAGCCCACATAATTTGTTAACTCAAAAATTGATTAAAATAGTGAAATAAAACGTAATCTATGTCCAATAGCATTTCTTGAATCACAAGAAATATTTCAAAAAAAAATTATTCAAATTGCGTTAAATAGTTTTTAAATTAAACTTGTTCAAAAATACATGCATAGTATATACAATAGTATAGATTGGCCAATATTTTATTATTATTATCATCCATAAAATACTAAAAAAATTACTTACTTTTCGTATCTCTAAATCACAAATAGGATAACTCATGTTACAATACACCCATTGTCTGACGTAACTTTACAATGCATTAGAAAAATATATTTAAACCAATGTCACCGTTGGGATTCAAACCCGATAGTTCCATTTTCGCGTTGTCATTTAGTCTACAGTTAATAGTCATTTCTTTATTTTCCTTAAAGCCACCAAAAGTAAAGACTATTTGGGTCTACCACCAATAAATATTTTCAGTTTTTTTTTAATAATAATACATTTACCAGTTCTCCTTCAAAACCTAGGAACTAAGGCACTATAATTGTCTCTAAAGCACATCAGTCTTTAGAACTGTTTTACAAGTAAACAATAAACTGGAAACCGTGGGTAAAATCCAGTTTTTAATATAATTTAATATAATACTTAATAATATTGACTCTACCAACAGTAATAGAATATTAACAAAATAAAATTACTTGCAATACTGTTCAATATTTTTATTTATATAAAAGACGTTTCAACCAACAGTTATGGTCCTTTTCAAATGAAACGGACCAAAACTGTTGGTTGAAACGTCTTTTATATAAATAAAAATATTGAACAGTATTGCAAGTAGTTTTATTTTGTTAATAATTTAATAGAATTGCTAACTCAAACCATAATTAAATTAATCATTTCGCGGCGCAAAACAAAACCCTATAAAATTAACATAAAAATAATTTGAACACGTGTTATAGTTACTTGAGCTTCTATTAATGTATTTATCACTTTTAATATCATAGAAGGCGGTTGCTATGAGGCGCCATATTACTGTTTTAAGTAGCCTAAAATATGTGTAACAAACATATAACCTATATCGATTTATTAATTCTGTTTCAGTGACCACCCGGAGCTCTGTTAATAAGATCACAGCCGGATCTAATATATAGTGTGTTTTCACGAAACACTGTGAACAATAACAATTAACAAACAACGACCTGCGCGCAGCTACTTGCGCCATTATTTAACGTTATAATCAATCAATATCATCGATTATTCACAAACTATCAATAATTACGCTCGCACGCTTTATTATAACTATTATACCCAGAATCAGAAATGCTACGGATGTCCCATATTCAGGGGCGTGACAATATGGTGGCAGGACGGGCAAAATGTTACTGACTCCCGCCGGAGGGGGCTTTCGAGGGTCGATAATCCCAGCATTTATTATTACAACATTTAGTAAAATTTATTAGTTTTGTATTCAATTAATTTAAGTTACCTACTAAAGTACACACACATATTAAACAAAAAAAAATATATCAAAATTTGATCACAGACCTCAAACGATATAATTACGCCACTGCCCACATTGTAGTCGAAGTTTTTTAATAAATTATATCGCCAACAGATTTATATTGCCCTATGTACTAGTAGTTTTTATTTGCAATATTTTAAGATAATTTTGTCAAAATGTTTTGTTATTTCTCTATATTTGAGGTAATAAATGAGACTATAATTGAAAACTAATAAACAATTTAAAAAAGATGACGGTGCACTTATTTTTAATTTTCACCCAAAATTTTAAGAAGACGTTAAAGAGAAGGTTCGATACGACTCAATTCGAAAAACAAACATACTAATTGAGAAACCGTCTATTTAAGGGATTACTTGCAAAAATTACTAAACTAATTTAATGAATGGAATTTCTGATGTTTATAAAGATCAAAAACACAGGTAAACAAGAGAATATAGTATAAATTCTAGATCTAAATATTATATATTTATATATTATTAACTTTCCGACCCGGCTTTGTTCCAGTAGAGTTTGCATTGGGAACGAAATAATCAATCACAATTTTCACATATTATATCACTTTGTGGTTTAGCCAGCGTAAATTAATTTCATTAGAGATCGTTGTTAAAAATATATAACCTATATTTACTCGGGAAAAAGATATGCTTTTAATCACCGATGACAATCCCAAATAAATTCCGTAGTTTCTATGATCAAGTCCGGTGCTAAAAGTAAATTATTTTCTTTAAGTCAAACCAGAAATCGATCTTAATATAAATAGTTTCTAGTTGTCAATACTACTGCAGATTTTTCAAACATTCCGATTTTATCATTCGAAACAAATGAATGTGGCTGCATATTGGCAAACTGGTTAACTAAGCACGGTCGACAGGGGGGCAAAGGCGCAGAACACCGTGGTAGCGCGCAATTTGTGCATGTGAGGTGGATTACTGCAGTCAGTTGGAGCATAATTGCACTCGGCCCCCTATTAGCGCGGCAATCGGCATGAAACGCGGCGGGTTACCGAACTACAGAAACGTTAATGACTAAAGAGACCGTAAAAAGCAAAGTTATATTTTTGAATAATTTAGCGTTTTAGTCTCATAACAATTGCAAAATTATTTGTTTAAAGGTTTTTAAAAATTTTTAAATAAGAAAAAAATCAGAGAATTTGTATCTGTCAAAAATAGGAACCCTAGCTATTATAAAACGTAGCATGTTGCCTGATAAAAAGTATTTTATACAAATGCCTACTTTCAGTCTGGATATCGATTAATAAAGTACCAAAAATATCTATTTCAACTAAATTAGTAAAGTTATTCTGGAGTGACGCTAGTACAACAAACGGAGGCGGACAAAAAAGTGTGCGTATGTAATCTTTAAGCGCAGTTGAAGTAAATCATGTGAGCAATATATATACTAGCGGACCCGGTAGGGCAGACGTTGTCCTGCTACAGACCTCGCTAGCATTGAATTGTAAGGTACTAGAAGACTGAAAATTTGGGATTATATGTTTTTTACGTGAGAAATTACAAAAAAAATATTTTATTAAAAATTGGTGGAAAAATTAAAGAAAATATATTATTGTGAACCTCGACAACAGTGCCAACTACTAAGTCTAACTATAGCTAAGAACCATACAAGTGACTCCATAAGTACAAAAAAAATCGGTCAAGCCGTTTAGGAGGAGAAGAATTAAGGCTGTCGGAACGCTCTGAATTTAGTTTATGCTGAGATCCAGAGGTAAGGGGCGAGGTAGGCAAAAGACATATTGTGGGTGTGACCTTCATTAGCTCTGTCTCGCTCAAATCATCCGCATGTTTCATTTTTTGGCTGGTGCCAACTACGAGGCTAAAAAATTTTTTTGCAAGGGTGCCGCTGTCAATTGATTACTCTAATTTTTGGAAATATTTTGAAGATTTAAAAAACCTTTCCGAAAAAGAAAGAGTCACTTTAGGTTTGTGATGGAACAGTTTTGTGAAATAAGTACGAATAAGGTCATAGTGTGACATTGAAAACGTGTGTTTTTTTAGCATAATTAATGTCAAATTTTTTCTAGTAAATCGTACATAAATTACAAAAGTAGTCCATTAGAGACCTAGATTTGTCCTTTATCTTCCTTATAGAGAAAGATTTTTTGCAGAATGTTGACAAATAAGTCTACAATCAGTTGACAGCCGAAGCTCTATTTTTGGCTTAGTTGTTTCAATCCAATCTTCGAGACGTGCAAACTCGGCATATTATCAGCTTCATGGATTGACCATCCACATTTGCATATGATGCGATTCTTCATTAGATAGTCGTGAGTCAATGAGTAGGACGGGGGGAGGGGGGATGCTTCAGACTGTATTGCACCAACCATTACATACATTTTATAATATATAGTGTACGTATGATCTCGGATGGCGCGATGGTTTTCTTTTTGTTTTAATGATAATAATATATTCTGCGCATTCACTCATCATAATCAACAAAAAGCGATTCTGTTTTGCTATGCACATATGAAAGTGGTTTACTGGTTTGTGAAGCCCAGTTTACACTGCCGAAAATATTGTTTGTAACAAATCCGGTTGTTTTTTTGGAGAAAATTATTTTAGCATTAAAACCAATATAATTTACTGCTTGTAACAGATCCAGTTGCAATGTTTCAAAGAAAATTAAGATACCGGCGAATGACATTACTGTGGCTTACTGACTTATGAAGTACGATTTACACTACTTGAAAAATATATCGCATGTAACAGAGTGTTTTAATTTTTTGCAGAGAAAATTAAGACTATTTTATGCAGCCCGATTTACACTGCTGATTTTTTTTAAAGAAAAGACCGGCATCTAGACCATCAGTGTGATCTATTGATTTGTAAAGTTCGATTTACACTGCAGAAAAAGCACAACAAAATGTGTTAAGTACTCTTTATTAAAAGGTTTACTGCAGCTCTTACTTATCTCTAATCAATTTAGTTGATCAGCAGTTTTTGCTAAAATAAAACTAATAAATAAAACTGTTATTTTTTTAGCAGTGTGATTGAGGGTAAGAACAAACATGCCTAGTTTTAATACAAGGCGAAGGAAGTATTCTAGGTCGTCGGTGGTTGGTCCAGGGGGGTATTCAAGTGTTTATAACAACCACCTGTAGTAGGTGTAATTGAGCAATTTGTTACTTGCAAGTGAGAGCGTTTTAATTATTAAACTGATTAATTGACACCCCATGCTGTTTGATATCTGGTTGAGATTGGAACGTTGAGACTACCGGAGCGCCCGGAGTGCAATGCCCCGGCGAGCCATTTGTTCATGTCAGACTGTAGCCCTAAATATAGGACATATTGTACTTCGAAATGATGTACTTGAAACCTACAAGCACCATTGTCCATTTTATTAGAACTGAAATTGAGAGATTATGAATCAAAATGAATATTCATGAAAGTTATTTAGTAATTATTTTGAATATTACTATGGTTGTCACCGAGCGGTGTAGCGTAGTGGTGAGAGCACTAGACTCACATTCAGGAGGTACTGGGTTCGAATCCCGGCGAAGACTTTTTCCTACTACCTTTTGTTGAGAAACGGTAATTCCATGGTTTACCTCAAGGAACTCCTGATAAATATCTAGATGGTTCCTTATTCGAGGTCATGGCCGATTACATGTCATTGCTATTAATTAAGTTGAAGTTAAAAAATGTGAGGTAGATGAAAAATAGGGAAGCGGACGTTAAACGCATTATAAGTAGTCGTTGATGCAATAGGCGACTCGGTGTCGTAGAGAACTGGATTTTAAATTTTAGCAATCTGGCTTAGTAAGTGATTTAGTACGATATTTTGATATATTATTTAGATATTAAACAAATCATGGAGATTTTGATAGCTAATAACAATACGTATAATGTATCAGACACGCTCTAATTTTTAATTAAGGAAAAATGGTTCATCTATCAGGTTTTGTAAATTAAATACTTCAAGCAAATTATATGCGGAACAAAAAATATATACCTAACGTTGAAACTTGACTTATGAAACATATTTATGAATTTTTATAAATCATTCTTTCAACTCAGCTGCAACTATACCGGATCTCCTATTTCTAAAATAAAATAACGCTATTGTTTTTCTTATTAAAAAAAAAGAAAATACATAATTCGCTATATCAGTTTTCCTATATAGTCCTTACCAATCTTTTTCTATGCCTCAATAATTATTTAAATAAAAATAAAACACCAAAAATAAATGAAAATCGGGTTTTCGCTATAATTTTCTTTAAGAGTCTCTTTACAGATCCATTTTTTCTTCTAAATTTTAGAGCTGATAGTTTTGGTAATAAGGAGAGAAAAATTAATTACCTACGAAAAAAGTACAAAAAAATGTGGATTTTCAAAGTAATCCTTGTTTATTTTCCAACAAAAAGAATATATTATTATGGTATGATAGCCAAAATATTTGTTCGTTTTTCTCGCTTGTTGGGGTTTTAATACTCATTCGCTTGCTGAGAACACTCTATTAGATTTATTAACTTGGGGTCCTCTAATTGTTCTATTCGTATTCCAGGAGTACTTACTCTAAACAGGAGGGATAGCTCTGGTGACAATTTTAAATTAATAAATTAAATAATTTTTTTAATGCGAGAAAAAATAATTTTATGTATTTTAAAAATTCATTTTCGTTTAATAGACACTATTGTTGTATTGAATTTGATATGCGTAAGTGTTTAAAAAGTTTATACCAGTGAACTCTATATTTAAAGTTGGAACGATATTTAAAATTAAAGGCTCTAAGTGGACAACCGAATCAAGGTCTGAATGTCTTGGAAAAAAAAACACAACATATGCTTCTGTGTAGAAAAGACAGGGAAGGTGCGGATTGCATAGTGAGTCTCTCCCAGTTATTACAGTATAGAGTTCACTGGTTTATACCGAGATAACGCAAGATATTTAAATAATTTAACAATCAATATAACGCAGGCCTGTGTAAAGTGTTAAATAGTGTTTTATGGCGAATATATAATTAGATATACAAACGGTAGGTATGTCCGTGTAGAAGAACTAATAAATAATAACACTGAAAATAATACAAGCACTTGAATTACAATGACATTACACACAGGTGGTTAATAATTTCATTAAAAATTATTTTGAGAAAAAAAGAGCCAAAAAATGTATCTTGATTTTGACTCTTATAGTAATCGATTTTACAATGCGAGTTTAAAGATCAGTTTAAGGCTGTCGGAACGCTCTGAATTTTGTTTGTGCTGAGACCCAGCGGTAAGGGACGAGGTAGGCAAAATACATATTATGGATGTGACTTTCTTTAGCTCTGTCTCGCTCAAATCATCCGCACGTTTCAATTTTTGGCTGGTACCAACTACGAGGCTAAAAAATGTTTTTGCAAGGGTGCCGCTGTCAATTGATTACTCTTATTTTTGGAAATATTTTGAAGATTTAAAATTTTTTTCCGCAAAAGGAAGAGTCACTTTAGGTTTGTGATGGAACAGGTTTTTGAAATAAGTACGAATTAGGTCGTAGTGTGACATTGAAAACGTGTGTTTTTTAGCACAATTAATGCCAACCTTTTTCTAGTAAATCGTAGATAAATTACAAAAGTAGTCCATTAGAGACCTAGATTTGTCCTATATCTTCCTTATAGAGAAAGAACTTTTGCAGAATGTTGACGAATAAGTCTAGAATCAGTTGACAGCCGAAGCTCTATTTTTGGCTTAAATTCAGACCGTTCCGACAGCCTTAAGTAAAAGTAACCCTTGTAGAATACGACTCAGTTTAAAATATAGTCTTTTCAACCAACAGATATAGTTATCACATGACCAGCACAAATTTTGCTAGGATATATAAAGCGTCTGATTGGTTATTCTGATGTGTTGACTTTCAACCGCCCAATCACACAATGATCACGTCGGTTATAGAGTGTAGTTTTAAATAATTAATTTTATTAATCCTTACAGTATTAACCAGATTGAATTTTAATTTGTGATTTATATAATTTAGTATTACTTACTTAAAATACATTTGTAGCGGACAAGAAAAGCAGCAAGCGTTAATCGACTCACCTGTAAATCAGAAAAGAATACAGTAATAAATTATATTTTGAAAATAATACAATCATTGAAATTAAAGAATTATAGTTTAGTTAGTTATGTTACAGTAAATAAAGCAACTGAATTTAATTTCCATAAAGGTTCCATTACGTATTAGACATAGAGATGGTGTAAAATACACCGCAGAAAATTGATAGTTCCAGCTCACTGATACACTCACTGATCACGTCACAACACAATCATTTATTTAATGGGCTGGTGACTGGTCCCATATTTTTTTAGGGTTGGAATCTGCGTTATAAATAGATCGTAAAACTATTTTTTTGAGAAATTTTCGGAAGATTTTTTTACAAGTAAAAAATGTTAAAATTGTGTAATACTTATGAATATAATTTTAAACAGAGAATTAGTCTGATTGGCTGTGAGCACGATAAAGGGTAAACGGTTGAATCGCTGAACGAATCGAAACTAAAAAAAAGCTGAAAGATGTTTGACATGTAAATATGTATAAAGATTCCTGTTGTTTTTGGGGAACATCTGTGCATGGTATATTTTTCATATCGGTTTATTATTGTATTTATTTTTCTAAGAAAGTTTTGTAAAATCGTTTTTTCTAAAGTATAGTTTCAGTATTATTTTGAAAGTAAAAAAATCAGTTGTTATTTTGTTCTGAAGATCTGTCAAAAAGAAATTAGGCAGGTTAATTTTCACATGTGAAACCGTGCAAACGAATAGGAAATATAAAAATATTTATTACTAGCCGGTACCCATATTGCCCCACGCGTTAACGGAAATTTTATTTTATTTATTACAATATGTTATGGCTGTCGGAATGCATTGAATTTAAGCCAAAAATAGGGCTTCGGCTGATTTTAGACATATTCGTCAACATTTGCAAACATTCTTTATCTATAAGAAAGATAAAGAACAAATCTAGGTCTCTAATGGACTACTTTTGTAATTTATGTACGATTTACTAGAAAAAAGTTGGTATAAATTGTGCCAAAAAACACACGTTTTCAATGTCACACTACGACCTTTTTCGTACTTATTTTAAAAAATTGTTCCGTCACAAACCTAAAGTGACTCTTTCTTTTTCGGAATTTTTTTTTAAATCTTCAAAATATTTCCAAAAATTAGAGAGCGGTACCCTTGCAACAGCGCTTTTTAGCCTCGTAGTGTGGCTTAAATTCAGAGCGTTCCGACAGCCTTAAAATATCAATATTTTTGAAGTTGGAATAGTTGAAATGTTGGGGATCATGAGTAAAATGCAAGCACAAAACGTCAATAATAACAGGCATGCATTTTCGATTTCGGCAGCATAGTGCTTCCTCTCTAACAGAATATCCAGCAGGGACGCTAAAGGTCTGGGGGCCCATTATTCGTTAACCGGTGACACTTCGGTGTCTTTGTGTCCTGTCGGGCTATGTATGAGTAATGGCTGCGCAAACTCGCTAATCTGCCCGCCTGCGGTTACACGATTGCCTGCGTCTCCTTTCCTACAGTCGCTTAGTTGCTCACAGCAAAAAACCTCTCTTTTACTTATATTATATAAACAACACGTTTTCACTGCTAGTTTCAACAATTTTGAAACTAATATGTTTCGATTTAATTAATTTATCTTAGACATAATTTTGCTATACGATAAAAATATTCTTTTTATTACAACTAAATTACAATCCGGGATATTCATCTTCTGTTAAATTCATTGAATATTTCGTTTCTTTTGTCAACACATGGTCATCATCATCGACTTATACCAGTGGACGTGCCTGAACGTTCTCCGTGGTTATTTTTCGAATTCACATTGATAAAAAAAGGATAGAGTATGGTTGTGTTCTATTTGTTTCTATTATTCATTCTTAATGTGGCTATTTACAAACTGTTCAGTATGCCCCCTTTTTCACCCGAATAGTTTTTCTTACAAGCAGTTGGCTGTGCGTGGACATGTAAAATGCACTTACGTTTCGAAAATATCTAATTTCTATGAAAAATCTGATTTAATCTTTGATGTTAATGTCATAAAATAAACTAGAAATATCTACAATTCTTCTTATATAACTTTTAGTCAGGTTTATATAGTTTATTTGAATTGAATAAACGATTTAAAATCGCGTAAACACAAGAAAATTAGCCTAAGTTTTACACAAATGTTTATACAGAAAAAATTAATATCAAAAAAATTATTGAACAAGCCTTTATCAGTATTTTTAACAAGTTTTTGTAAAGAAAAAAATTCAAAATGTTAATTTGCCATCCCATAATTTCAAATTTTGTGAAGTGCTGTAAACAAATATTGAGGAATATCACGTTTTTTATTCAATTTTTTCAATAAAAAAACATTTTTTTTTTTAAATTTTAAAGCAGCAACCCACATTTTGTGAAGCTTAATGCTTAATCTCAGCTAATAAAAACAGTAATAAAACTAATTTTGCGAACACAGTTCGAAATTTCCCGAAAACATATTTTACGATATGAGGGATTAGTATTATTATTAAACTTTTTGAAGATTTTATTTTAATAAATTATTTGCATGCATATTAAAAATTAGTTTTTAATCACGTTAAAGAAGTATAACTTCAAACGCGCGTACATAAGTACACCTACCCACTTTCTTTGTCTTCTAAACGTTTCTTGAAAAATAATATTTTTGTCTACACTTTTTTCCCAAGATTCGCAAAAAGCATTGTCAAATTGATTTAATATCTAATATTTTTACAATATACTGCTTTCTCACTGCGCAAACGATTCACCTGCAGCAGTTATTCAAGATTTACAGGTTGAACAAATATAAAAGCAGAGATTTTAAGATGCACTATGGTTGACAGGTACAAAATTAATCAAAATGCTTCTGAAATATTATGAACTGCCCCTTTAATCATCAAATATATTTTTAATATACTGATTCTTTTCTTGGACTTTTTAAACCGTGAAAAATAAATATAATAAATTCTTTATGTATCATTTAACATGCCACCTGTGTATACAATGCACAGTGGGGCATAAAACTGAAAAGTTGGTCAAAATCATTTCCTTAGTATTATGTCCGTTTTCTGCAAAAACATGTGCGTAACGTCGCGATGGTACCGGTGTTGTTGTCATAGTTTCATGAATGGTAGCTATGGTACCAGCACCAGTATCTATTCTTTCAGGAAACGTGAATTAATCCAATATTTTGTATTACAATTATGTAACAAGCTTAAAGTAAAAAGATAATTAAACGAGAATAATCAAATTTGTTTATATTTTAAGTACCTGAGATACTATAATTGCATTTAGTTAGCCTGATTTTAAAAGTAGCATATATTTTAGATGTTTTAGAACATTTGCTCGTAGAAAGTATCTTTTATCTTTTGGGATATTGACTTTCAGTCAGGTATATTTTATTTACAATTTTGTGTTCCAAAAAACGGGCCACATTTGGCGCACTTCTGTAACTTGTATTATGCCCCACCGTGCGGCGGTATACTATACATTAGAAAAGGACTATTGTGACCGTAGTGTATTCCCACAGTGGACACAAAGACAGCACTTGACACTACAAATGACTAGACCCAACCTCCAAAGAATCGCTTCTATTGTCTGAACTTAAAAACTACACCACCTTTTTATCATTTTTACAGTTGTCAAAGTATTCATAATTTCTTTTTGTCCTTTAGTTCCATTGTGCCGATTATATGATATTATCATTTTATTGTGTGAATGAAAAAATTCGGCAGGTTTCCTTTTATACTTTATTTTAATACGGTTGAATTATTTTCTTGCTTAGAGAATGTTCTCATGAACTTTGTTTCTTATGACAATTTCTAACAGTGTTAGAATTATTAAGAAATTATTTAATATTGATCGCTTCATGAAGAGAAGACATATTTTTAATTGATCTGTTACTCGATTTTATTTTGAGAAGGAAAAGAAAAAAATTATACAAGGTTGACTCTAGTTAAAAGAAGCTAATTAGAGTGGTTGTGATCCTTGATGATTGTTGAATAAGTGTGGATAAAATCTGTGGCACAGGATCAATAAAAACACAATACTGAAGTTTAAATTTGCATTGTCACTGACGTTTCGGTGAAGATGGTGCAAAGCGCACCGAAACGTCAGTGAAAATGCAAATTTAAACTTCAGTAATGTGTTTTTATTAATCCTGTGTCACAGATTTTATACACACTTATCGAAAAAAAATATCTTATTATTGCATTTTCTTTTATGGAGGTTAAACTAAGGATCACTTGAAGGATTTTTGGAAGGTTTTTCAGCGGACAAATTGCGAGATTTTGTGGAGCAATAACTAAAGATTCTTCAGTGGATTTTTTGGAAGGTTTCTTGGAGAATAAACCAAAAATTTTTCGGAGTTTTTTTTGGATATTTTCTGAAGATAATGATACTGGTCAAATTACGGGATTTTTTAAAAATCTTATTTGTTAGTAACAACTAAGGATAAAATCTTTAATCTAATTTTGCCCTACTTCCAGATATTTGAATGATTTGAAAGATAGTACACATATAGAGTTCTAGGATCTAATTTGCAAAACCAGTTCCTTCGTTAATGAAATTCCGGTCACTATTGGCGTCGATTGGATGATAGAATTGACGGAATTCTATCATCCAATGGACGCCAATAGTTTCTTTGCCTGTGTACTATGTATGGCAAATACATTAGTGCTTGGTAACCGAACTGTGTTGAGTAGTGGTGACAGCACTAGACTCGCATTCGGGAGGTACCGGGTTCGAATCCCGGCGGGGGCAGATGTGGCTGGGACTTTTTCCTACTGCCTCTCGCCGAGAAACGGTAATTCCTGTACCGGCCATCTTGATTGAGGTTTTCCATGGTTTCCCTCAATTAATTCCAGATAAATATCAAGATGGTTCCTTATTTGAGGCCATGGCCGATTACCTATCAAACTCCTAGTTCAAAAATTGCCTACCTTATCCTAATTTCCTATAATTCCTTCATTCGCCCATTGCTATTACATAAATTGAAGTTGTAAAAAAATGTAGAAAATGGTAGATGAAAAAATAGTAATGGTGCGAATGGCGTCTGTTATGACATAAAGTCGAGAAACGGACGTTAAACGCATTATTATTATTATTATTATTATTATTATCTAGATTTAAGGTGTAAAAGTCGTACCAGATATGTAGCATGAATACATTAATGAACATGATTTAAACAAAACCAAAAACTAAAATAGAAGGCAGTTTATATTTAAAAAATTAAAATACTGCTCAGCCTTATTATAAAAGACACTATAAATAAAATTAAATAGTTAAAATATGGTTAAACGATTTTTTTAACGATTTTATAAAATATGGGTGACAAGCGTATATTCATAATGTCCCCAGATATGTTTTTAATACCAACAGCAGGCAAAATAAACAACCATTCAACTAGGTATTTTATTTTCTTTCGGAGACAAACTTGCGGGATGCATTCGCGATTTGCCATAATATCTGTTACTGTTGACACTATTAAAGTTGGTATGAAAAATATATAATGCAGAATAAATTAACGATGCACGGTGCAACTGGTTTTAAAATTCATTTAAATGAAGCAATTAAAATCAAACAGCGTGCTTATTTATAACTGAGACACTAGCGATCTTTAGTTTAGCCACTTGTCGTATATTTCATGTTGTTGCTGGTTTATATGGATACTAAAATAAAAGATATATTCTAAAGAATGGATTTAGAGATAGCCGAGTTCGTTTGAACTTATATCGCATTAGTAGGACATTTACCCGGAGTTGTCCGGGAAATCTGGTCCCATATTATTATCAATATACGGACCTATGCATAATAGTTGTGACATTGTGTTAAGGGGGTATTCTCATGTGAACGCATAAATTTTACCTCATTTTAGGGAATTTTTTTTAGACGACAATAACATTCAATCATTTTAATTTTTTTATATGTTTTTGTTTGTATCTTAAACTGTATGAAAAAAATTTTTTTTCTCTTATTTTACATTTTTTATATATATATTTTTTTAAATTAAATTAGACACTAAAAAAAAGCAGGTCACTGGTCATGGTAATAGCGGCTGTTCATGTTGTCTGAAATAAAAAAATCGAATGGATCATTGTTCAGTAGGTATGTCGCTATCGGCCCTAGCAAAATTAATCAATTTCATTAAAAAAAAAGATGGCGGACTGTAGAAAAATGTTTGTGTTTTTTGTTAATTTTTTTGTTAAAAATCGTTTAAAAAAATAAGAAAATATTTTCGAAAATAAGCAATTTTGGTACGGCCGATAACCATTAATGAGTAGAAGAACATATATAAATTTCAAAGCAATCGGTTGAATACTTTTTTTTTAGGACCATGACAGTTTAGGAAAATAATGTTTCCAGAAAAATGCGTTTAAAGTTTCAAGAGCCGACAAGTCGCTTACGGCGCGTCGGCGACTATATGCGTTGTAGTTTATTTAAAATTTTCGGTCTCTATTTATCACAGCATATTTTCGATAGGTTTTACTACCGAAATATGAAAAAAAAATCGATTTTTCGAAGTGGTCACATGAGAATACCCCCTTAATAACGAGCGATTAGCGAGTCACACGAGTCAAAAAAGCATTACAATCGGAATACATACTAGATTTTTTGCACGGTCTACTATACAATAGCTGATTTTCACAACACAATAAGCATATTTGTAATATTTTTTCCAGTCCATGTTCGGTCATATTGGTATCAATGTGGACTGTTAAACACTTACTTTGCTTCTCTGTCGCTAAAATAAATTTAAATGGCAACTGACAGAGACATAACAATGCATTTCCTTTGTTTTACTTTACACACTAGTGCGAAAAACAATGACTTTACTACCGCCATATAGCCACGAAAAGCAGCTATTTTATAGGAGGTCGTGCAAAAGACATTTTGAAATTTGCAATCTCCATTAAGCATAGATAAAACATGCATGGTATCAAACAATTACGCTGATGACCTCAGATGTTGAGCATCTATAATCTACAATTGCTCTTTAAACAATTGTTTGTTTACTTGTAAAAAAGAAACTATGTTGAAATAATAGAATTAAAAATATAATAAACAATGAAATAAAGTTGTCCGCGATATGCCTGTGGTATCTTTGCGCCACCAGAAAAAATGTTAATAAATAAATAATACAAATTATGGTCAAACGCTAAGAATGGGTTAACCCCTGTTGTTACAATTTATTAACTGGTGTCGATATATCTGCATCATAAAAAAGATTTTATTGTCATAATTCAAAAATATGGTTTTCTGAGTAGTATTTTATGAGCACATTTTCATTAAAAAATTGTTTTCATACAGTCTTCTAATCGTTCCGAATCCGTCGAAGAGATAATGAAAGTAAATCGGTGGAGATTATAGTCGCTACTTTTGCTTACTACTCGTCCCCATTTTGACGTAGATGTAGGCTTTTAAGTAGTGAAAGATTTTTTCAAATCAGTTCAAAATTCTCGAATTTATCATATAGATTGTCGATTATAAACGTTCGAAAGCTAAGGTAATAAGTGCCTCATACATACAAAAATTTCATAGTCTAACGTTGTAACTCTTTACCAGCTGTTCAATGTGTCGTCTTTTCAACCTGTATAGCTCGCTCTTATACGAGTAGTTGGATGTGATGTGTATATAAAAACTATAATTTTTTTGAAAAATCCTATTCAATATTTAATGTTAATACTTCAAAATGAACTAGAAATATGTACGATTCTTTCAATATAACTTTTAGACAAGTTTTTAGAGTATAGCTTACATTAGACCGAATAATTCTATATCATGAAAATATTTGTAATCGGCCAGAATGTTTCTAAATTAGTACAGTCACTTTAAAAAAACATACTGACGGCTTATGAATAATAATATTTCTAGTAGTGGGCAATAAAATCTTTGTGTTCTTTCAACCACTGCTATAAAAGTAAACGGAATAGATAATAAACTTTTTAAATATTAAAAAACAGAAGTTATTGGGACTATATGGTTATAAAAAAAATTTATTGTTTGAATTTTTTGACGTTTTATTATATAGTTGCGGTTACCAACATTATATAGATGAAATTAAATAAATAATAAAAAACTGTGCATGTAGAAATTAAGAATAAATAACATAAGACATAAAGTTTATAGTTATAATATATTAACTTTTATAGAATATTGTTACTAAAAATTAAACGGAGACCATAAATAATTAAAATTTTTGACAATATTATTCGAATAACGCGACTAGATTTGCCGACAAAAAGAAATACCTATATCAAGTAGGCCACTTTGAGAATAAATGTTCGGATGATTAGCTTTCTTTGTCTTTTTCGTGAATAAAATGTATGTCTATTTCAGTCAACAAAATCATTGTGAATCACTGTTTTTATCGACAATCAAAATTAATATTCTTAAAGCATGCTATTACACAATTATCACAAAATGACAGCGTATTTAAAAAAAACTATATTTATATTTTTTTCAATGTATCAAAAAAATAAAAATTCCCAATTTTTGGGCATCAGTTCTTTTGCTTTTTTTTTAATCACTACAATTTTTTTAGCACAAAAAATCACAGTTTGACTTTTTGCAAAAAAAAGTTATATTACCAAGTTTTGAAAATGAAATTCTCTTTTTTTAAATTCTATGCAATAGTATAGGTACAATATTTAATTAGCACAATAGATTCCTAATACACGTGGGCAGGCCAGAAGACTAAGAAGTGATCTGTTCTTCGATTTAGATCCGTTAATTCTTTTGCTTTAAACGGACAATTTGTGAATTTTTTTACATACTCGTAATCTTCCCAAAATTTGGTTTCAATCGGCTCATCCATTTGACCCATATCATGATGCAAAAATAATTCAGGAGACCTCAAAATGAAATTTAAAAAAATGTTTAAAGTTAATTGATCTAAATTAGTACCATTTCCCACTAGTGGGTTGGAATGGTAAAATATATCCCATTGACGTTTTTCTAAAAAATACCTGTTCGAAGAATAAAAGGAACGTAAAAAAATGATTACGAATTCCAAATTAAGACAGAATGGCTATTCAGAGAATGAAATAGTGGTCGTATGTTACCATTAACAGGATTTTAAATAGCTTCTGGGTTGCACGAACCTATAATACACTATTTATATTCTAACGACAGACTATTATGAGTCTTTGTATATAAGATAATATACAGTGTATTACTTGTGTAACGAATGGTCAAATGATGAAATGGGTACCCGAGTTAATTTCTCCAATAAGCTGCAACAAGTGCGTAAAACCATTTTATCTTTGGTCATTTTTTGCACTAAATCTTCTTGAAGATCACCGACTATCATGACGAGTTTAGTACTAACTAATGTTTTTAGTTTATTATAACAGAACTCATGTATTTTCCACCTGTCGGGACTAATCAGGACTAATTCGTAATAGTCATAGACCAATCAGAAAACACATTTGTGTATTAATTTGAGGTTAAACTTTATCAAACGTATTTTTGCATTGTCTGAGCAACGTAGGAGAAGACACTTTGTGTGAGAAACTAGAACTTGAAAATATGCGAGTTTGAATGCGATGAACTCGGAAAATATTCAACCGGTTCTCATGCAGTTTCCTCGAATAAGCTGAGAAAATATTGGGAAAAGTTTTAGGTTACATCTAATTACGCTATAATTACAGACGTAGAACTATCGACTGTCATGTTCATATCAAACATTAATATTACGGGGAATTGGATAACTAGAAAATAAACAAAATTCTGTTTTTTTCCTATTAGCGATGTTTCTTCTTTAATTAAGACTTTATTAGGCTTCTGAAGTTAAATACGAGTTTTTCAATTTTTTTACATTGTTTTTAATAACGATTGTTGTTTTGCACATCGTTAATAAATTAAAACTATACGAAATATAATATAAAATTAATTATTTATACTCAAAACCATAATGATTAAAAACCCGGGTCGCAGTGCCAAAACCCTTCCGACAATATAGTGTATTTGTTTATACAGGCCGTGTGGCTGGATTACGTGAACTTAAGTTGGTTTTTGGGCAAAATTAAAAATTTGACTCCTTAATACACCCCTTAAAATAACATTTTTTTTCTTAGCTGCAATACTATTGTCAATCTAACGTCTACACCGAATTAAATACACCCTTCAATAAATAAGTAACTATCTACAAATTAGTGTTTTCAAAAAATTTGCAAGTCCGGTCCTGTTGGGCCGATTTTATTAAAATTTTAGGGACACTTTTTAATTGCTACTAACGGGTTAAATGTCTTTGAAACGATTCTGGGAATTTTTTCGGTATTTTGGGGCCCACAAACATTTTTCACTAATTACAGACACTGAAGTCAAATAGGGCGAGTAATCTGTATTACATTTAGATGATGTTGGATATCCAAGTGTAGGAAATGATTTTACGCATCCTGGCTTAATAACTAACAACAATTTTTGGTCGAAAGATCACCTGTCAAAAGCCGTCTGACAAACAGATACCTTGCAATTAACCGGTGGCTTGTGACTGACCAATTTACCAATACGGGGTGTGTTACAACTATACCGAACTGTTAGGTGTTCGGTGTAGAACTTTCAAACGTTCAAATTTACACCATTTTCGGTTGTTCGATCTGCTGCAATGGAGATAGACACTGCCAAACTTTACCGCTAGGGGCGCCAGCTAAATGACGACTTCAGTCATAGCAATGTGTGCAAAATATTGTTTATTTCAAATAATAAAACATTGACAATTACGATGTGCTGTGTTTACCAGTGGTCAAATTATAAAGGATGTGAAACTGAAAAATAAGTGGTGGTGTGCCGTCAGAAGGGGAAACGCTTTTACTGTAAATGCTAGGACAACCGTTTGTGAAGTTCACTTTAATAAAGAAGATTTTACCACAGAAGAAGAAACTAATTATATATATTTGAAGGATGATTATAATATTAAAACATCACAGATTTACTTTGTCCTTAGTGGAAACCAATCATAAGTTAGGTCGTTATGTAGCTGCTGCCACCTACGTTACGCTTGTCATGTGTTCCATGTCCTTTTGGACGAAATAGTATCTAAGTTATGTCTCTATAGTGCGTGAATTGTTATTTTGCCAGTTGTGAACCCGGCTTCGCTCGAATTAAGTTCCGTGCGGATACAATCAGAGTCAGAGTATTAAATATTAATACCGAACAATTATTTTATAACAAAGAGAACAGTAATTTATGAAAGATTTAAATCAAATCTACCGGACCCCTCCACCAAATTATTAATATTGATGGCCATCTAGTGAGTTTTAACATCACACAAGTTATAAAATAGCTCATTTTTACTTATTTATGTAACTGAAGTAACGTTGCTATTAAAACGACAGAAGCATTTTTTCGATTTAGTTTAGACATAAGTTAGTTCTAAATATCTCCACTAATAGTATTTAGTCAGGCAAAATGTGATCTGTGTTTGAACTTTGAAGAAATTATGAAAAATTACATTGAACTAAAAGGCAGAACGTAATCATCGCCTTTAAAACAAATTTTTTTACAAAACTCCATAATTGGATTTTTAATAGAAGCAATTTTTTTGTTTTAAAAAATTACTTTTCTTTTTAGTTACAATTAATTTCATGCTCCACAAATTTTGAAAGTTTATTAATCGTTTCTTAATAAATCAATTCCGTTGCACAATTAACAATTGGATATCGAAACCATAAAACCACAGAGAACAATGTAGACTCAGATAGTTCTACGAATCTATTTGGATTCAATTGCATCACAAGATCTGATTGTCACCAACAATCACTTCTATAAATAAAAATAGTCTTTAATATTTTTTGTTCCAACATATATTTTTAACGTGGAGGGAGAGTTTGGTTGAGGAACAGTTGAAAAAAAGAAGCTTTACCGATATTTCGCTTGTGGCTTACGTTTCGGAAAGCCCTGAGGCCCTGAAGATGGAAATATATTTTCCGAAACGTAGGCCACAAGCGAAACATCGGTAAAGCTTCTTTTTTTCAACTGTTCCTCAACCAAACTTTCCCTCCACGTTATAAATAAAAATGATCAGGGAAAAGGCGGAGTTGAAATATTTTCTATTACAATTACAACTGAAAAGAAGAAAATATTTCAATTCTTTCTTTCAATTGGCAAAGGTGTCAATGGAACTAAATAGTTTAGCGAACATATTTCCACGGAATAGTCCCACTCGACTAATGCTGGGCTGCAAAAAGAAAATCTAATTTGGCAAGGACCCTAGAATTGTGACCACACAGGCTTCTCCGTTGTACGACTCGAAAAATATTTGATCGAATGTAACGATATTTTTCTTAAACTGTTTATAAATATATTTGATATCGTTTTTTGTCCACTTTTCACTTTCTATGCATTACTGATCTAAAAGCTTGAAAAGCGATCTTTCATTTCCATCATTTGTACTTTAATCTAATATTCTACATAACAGGGAGTTTCACAACGACGTTAAACTACTCTTGCATGTATAAAAACTTTAACAATGCTTCCTGCAACCCAGCATTAGGACTCTTTCGTGTTAATTCCGCCTTTAGAAACTGTTTCAAAAGTTTTTCTTTTCAAGTATCTCTTAGGATAACAAAAGAAAGCAGGAGAAATCCGGTTGCACGTGTCCAGTGACTTCAATGATCAATCATGCGGTGAACCCGACCTTTTAATGATACGCATACCTACTTAAAAATAAAATAAATCTAATAGTCTTGGATGAACGAATGATGTTCCTCAAAGGGAATTGCGCTATCTCAGTAAATAAGTCCCAAAGATTGTTGAAACCCAACTCTTTTAAAGGTTGATTTCCAAATTGATTTCAGAGCATTGCGTTGGGGGCTAAATAAGACATTTTTTTTCGGGGACAGGCTGATAAATAATTTTGGGAATCTTTGATCTCAATGTATACAGTCGAAATCAATGATTTTCAACTGATTTTACTAGTGTATTTTTAAGTTTTTAGTCTTTACTTTTCACGAGGAGTGTCTTCTCCTATGCCGCTTAGTCAATGAAAAAATACCTTTGACAACGTTTTACCTCATATTTCTAAAGTTTAATTCTAATTGGTCCATAAGTGCCACGCAGTGAGGATGAAGGAGAGGTTGAAAATACAAGCGTCGAGAAGTTCCGACATCGACAGGTTGAATATAGTTTATAAAGATCGGCATGGCTTACGTAATTACTGAATTACGTCACATGTAAACAATTTGAAAATGACAAACAAATCTTTTGACAAAGTATCAAGTAAATAGTGATTTGCAAGTGTATTTAAATTTCAAACAAAAAAACGCTTAATAAATTAGCGACCACTTAAGCATTTACTTGTACGATAATAAGAGACATAATAAGAAACACTTATTCAAAATAAAAAAAAATACACATAATGATCATTAATTGTTTATGAACTAATTCAACGGTGAACAAGAAATACTGGAGACAAAAAGGAAACATGTAAAATAAACTGTGAATGCATGTATAAGAGACGTATACAAAAATGAATCTTTTCATAGTTGCCGAAAAGAAATATGAGTTACAGACACCCTAAACACATTAATATTCTGTCCTATACTCTCATAACACCTCGCCGCAAAGATACACAGCTTCTAGGGATTTGCTGCCTCCGATAAAACAATTTAAACAAAAACCCGGGTCGCAGTGCCAAAACCCTGCCGACAATATAGTGTATTTGCTATACGGGCAGTGTGGCTTTATTATGCGAACTTAAGTTGGTTTTTGGGCAAAATAACAAATTTTACTCCTTAATATTCCCCTTAAAATAACATTTTTTTTTCTTAATTGCAATATTATTATCAATCGAACCTATATACCAAATTATATACACCTTTCAGTAAAAAATTCCCTATCTGCAAAATAGTGTTTTCACAAAATTTGTAAATCCGGTCCTGTCGGGCCGATTTTATTAAAATTTTAGGGACACATTTTAATTACTACTAGAGGCTTAAATTTCAATTTTGAAACGATTTGGAGAATTTTTTCGGTGTTTTGGGACCCAAAAACAATTTTCAACCCCTAAAAACTACCCTTAAAATGACCCGATTAGGCCCATTTTAAATAAGCTTCTTGCGGTGATGGATTTCAATGCGTGGGCCAAATTTAGTTGAAATCAATTAACTCTTTCGAAAGTTATTGCCCGCACACACACATATATATATATATATATATATATATACATATATATATAAACATTTTTAAAAATGGTGCCAAAGTGTTTAGGAGGTTATGAAACGTCGAGAAATTTTGGTCCGACCCCTAGGTCCCGCCATCCGACCGACGCCAATAGTGTATGTTGCCTTATGGCAAATACACTAAAAAGTATGTAACAATAATTTTAACAAAATCGAACCAACTTCAAAAAACTGTTAAAATAATTTTTCGATTAGTTTTGCAACGACCTTCTTTACCTAATTCAAATCAGAAGTTGGCGTAAAAAATCATTGTGCCTATAAAATAGAGAAATAATTGTGTATTAAAAACTATTAGATTTTTTTGTCGGTTCAAATTTTTCACAATTTATTATTGGCAAATTCTTTACAGTGTTTGTGTTTTTTTTTAGATCCTTTGCAGCTGTTTTCAAGACATCGTCTTCAACAAACATTTCCGCATTTATTTTTCTAGATTAATAAACTAATTTTTTTATTTTGTCGCTACACCTATGCTTCCAGAAAAATGTTCTAAGTGAAGTGTTTTTAAGAACTGGCCCATCCCTGATGCTATATCCCAAGTAACCTTAGGATATGTGTATATATACGTATTTTTGGCCTAGAAATCAACAGTATTATAAGCGCAAGTCATTCCGTTTCACAGCAGGTGGTTCGACCCTCGGACAGACGAGAAATATGACAGTAAGTTTAAATTTCTGGCGGCGGCAATTCTACCACAACCGTACCTACAACCACTGCCATGCCGATGTCGCGAGGCCAAAGATATTGTTTTAATCTAACTATAATATGTATGCTCATTTATTTTTTAAGGAAGCCTATTTTCGGTTTTTCAGTCTCAGACCACGACACATATTAATGCGTTTTTACTGAAATATTCGAAATATTTTCTTATAGGTTATTAATTTCGTGTATACATTTTCTTGTTTTAATTTTTTTTAATCGAATAAAAAACTATCATTTGTGTATGTAATTGTTACTTTTTTTGACGAAATCGACATAAAATGAATATGCCATTTTTAGAATTTTCGACTATTTATCTGTTTATTTCGGGTTAACTCAAAAACTATTGACCCAAAAATATTAATTATAGTTACTACATTCAGATAACTGCTGCAGTTCATGGTTTTAAAAATGTTGAAATACCGTTAGAATGATGCAATTTTTAAATACTATAAAACTGAATTTGCATTCTCGATTACTGGATCAAATCCGTTAACATTATTTTTTGTCTGTCTGTCTATACGAATGAATTTAACTCAAAAACTACTAAATCGAAAAAGCTTTTTTATTTCACAAGCAGACCAACCGCTTCACGGAATCCAGTACCTACATCCCTGGACATCATCATATCTTTGGAATCATTTGAGATATCACCATAAAACAAATACTAAGTTGATTCAAGAATATTGGTAACTCTGGAACCAATGTCGTCTTTTAATCCAATACCTATATCCCTGGACATCATTCTATCTTTGGAATCATTTGAGATATCACGATGAAACAAATACTAAGTTGATTCAAAAATATTGGTAACTCTGGAACCAATGTCGTCTTTTAATCCAATACCTATATCCCTGGACATCATTCTATCTTTGGAATCATTTGAGATATCACGATGAAACAAAAACTAAGCTAATTCCAGGGTATTGATAACCCTGGAATCAACTTATTCTTTTAATCCAATACCTCCATCCCTGGACATCATCATGTCTTTGGAATCGTTTGTGATATGATAATAAAACAAGAACTAAGATGGTTTCAAGGTATCCGAAGATATATGATGATGAACAGGGATGTCGGTACTGGATTTCGTGAAGCTGTTAGTCTGCAGGTCATACTTATGGAGTAAAGAAGCTTTTTCGATAAAATGCCACAGAGCGTCATTTATAAAGACGATAATTTTTTTTAGATTTTGAATTTAACTAGACAATCCTAAGTTTCTACAAAACAAAAGAAACAAATCAAAAAATCTGTCTGCATATTTCCAGCAGCTTCATATTTTATACGTCAGTGTTCCAAACATATTATTAATAAGTCAAACCCTTTAAATAATAACAAACTTGTAATATTTAAAAATGCAGGTTAGGAAACAAAATATCAATTCCAAAAGTAAAAATGTATATAATTAACGTCTGAGGAAGCCTATATCATTTCATCTCTGTGTATTTAAATTTTTTGTTTTGTTAAGTTGATCTAAATGATTATCAATTTTATGATTTCAGAAAAGAAGAACAGTTTTGTTTAGAGTTTAGCGTGCTAGTCGCTGAACTTGATCATCGTAAGGTAATTTCTCGTGAAAAAATTATTTATAAACATTCCGAAAGTTAAATTCTTAAATAAATAAATTTTGTTTTCATGCAGGTTTTAAACAATTTTTGGAGTATTTTAAATAAATGAATGCATTTGCAAATTATTTATCTGTTTGTACCGGCATCACTTGATAACAACTGGACCGATTTTGTTGAGATTTGGTACACTATAAATTGGTACTCAAACTTAAAGTATATCGTTGGTACTTGTGATTCAACTAAGCTATTTTAAAGATTAGGAGCAGTTTGTTTACTGAACCGATTTTAAAAATTCTTTAACTGCCTACTTCTTTGTTTTTAACATAGACACATTATTGCGCTACGACAAAGAAAGGATGAGTGGTAAGCGAAAATATAAAACACGTAGGAGATTTAGAACGCGATTTCTGACTTAAATTGATGTACACTAAGGGATAAATGATGAAATTTTGTTGCGATTGATTTTTTCGTTGTCAAACCAAACTCTACTCGGGTGAAGCCGGATCGGAAAGCCAATATTAGATATATACTATCCAAGTAAAACTTCTATTAGTATAATTAATATATTATAATTTTGGTGTTTGCTTTTCTTCCGATGTTGTCTGACGTCGGCCGACATCGAATCGGGAGAAATACGGATCCAATGTAGTTTTTGAAGTTTTACTTTAGTAAATTACGTCTAGAACCAAATCTAATTTCACGGGACGATACCGAACCAGTTCGAACGTAATGTAAGACACAAACCTTTATGTATAACAACATGCAATTAAATGGTAGAAAAATATTAATATGTAATAACAAAGCTTGAAATGAAATTAGTATAATCATAGAGATGATAATTAGAATAATTAGAAAATAGATGACACGTGCCTTTATTATTCAGTCCAACAGAAGGTGTTATTTGCAGCTGTTTAATTGTTATAAATTATTGCTTTGCATTGTTTATAATTAAAAATGCCTAAGAGCTGAAGAAGCCTTCTCATTTTTTTATGTATATAAGTTTATAAAATAGAAACTGCTGTAGCCTTTGGGTGTCTTACAGGTGTACCCTTTTTATATAAAGACCAGCTGTGTGGGCGCTAACGTTTTTTCAAAGAAACTTTTAATTTTTACAACTTTAGAAACATTTATTTTTAGGAACTAAAATTTTAATTATGACTCATGATTCCGAATATCGAAAAAATTATTTTAAAAATTCAACAAGGTTGTGCAATGTGCTAATGACCTAAGTTATCGTTCGTTTATAATCTACATTCTCTTAGATATTGTGGAAATATAAATTACAACTGAGGTTATTCTCATAGGAAAAAAAATGACGCAACCATCTCCACCCTATGTCTTTGTTACTTTAGAAGTTATGGCGTTTTGAAATATATCACAATTAATAAGTTACAATCGATACAGTGGTACGACTGATCTGATAGGATTTAGCGCGATTTAAAATATTAAATGTATCAGAAAGCGCTAAATCTCAAAAAAGTAGCTAAATTACAAAACTTATGAAAACATTGGCAATATTTGGTTGATACATATTTATCTTGAAAAAATGATTTATGTGATATTAAGAGTCGACTTTGCTTTTATCAAAACTCTTTAACTCAGTTCGTTAAAAAAAATTTAAACGACACGTATAAATAACAAATTGAACTTGAATTTTGGCTCTTTGGTAATCTGCTCAATAACTAAGCCATCGATTTATAAGAGCGGTTTTCACGTAAAGTTTTAGACATTTCATAGCTTTAATATTGTCGCTTATTGATAAATTAATCCAAACGAATTCCTCGGACACCGAAGTTTGACCACAAATGCAGTTCAAATACAAATTTATAATGGAAATGAAGTACCTAGTTACATGATTCAATATATAACACATGTCTGATTTAACCACCGGTTAGCCTATAGCAATGATCATAGAAAGATGGCCAGAGATAAGAATCAAGCAGTGGCGTCCCGCAGAGGGGGCGACAAGTTCACTTCATCAATCATAATCGACTCCGTCACGGTGGGGGTACACCGCGCGATTCCAATGCCATCTATAACATCGACGCATGTATACCTAGACGAGTAACAACAATGACATAAATTAAATTAACTCGATTTTTTATCTTTTTTTAATAGTGTGGTCTACAGAACATGCCGTTAATATAACTATCTCTTTCTATTTAAAGAACATATAATGCTGTTCTCAAATAGTAGAGAGTGAATCACCATTATAGTACGGTTCACTTAATGGAGTCGCGAAACAATGTCCGACAGATAACAATTGTGAAGTGTATGAACCATTGTTTAGAATTGAAGAACCGAACTAGAATAATGTCTCTCAGAAGAGACATTTTTAGCTGAATTTGAGCGACTTTAATAATATTTACTCACGGCTTCGCTAAGTTAATTTTTTGGGTTTATCTTCATCAATAAAACATGTTTATCTTTAATTTTGGGTACCAAAATATTTTGATGGTCAACAGTCCCCAGTTTTGATGAGATTTTTTGAAATGTGTGTACTTTACGAGGTCTAGACAATTTATTTTTTTTTAATTATTTAGTATTAAGCTCAGATCATCTTGACAGTTTGTCTTACAACAAATTGTATCGACATAAAAAAATAAAAAATTGAAAATGTACACAGTAGGCTCAAATAACTCACTTAAATTTAAAAAAAATTTAGAATAAGAGTAATTTGGAAAAGGTAATTGGTATTAGGTCCAGACAGAGCTGGAGATACTTGAAAAACGTATCTATATATGTTATACAAGATATGCCCCAAAAGAAAACAGGTACAAGATAATGGAAATAACTAAATAAAAGATACTTACTTCAAAAGTATCTGGGCAGATAATGCTGGGTTTTTGATACGTCTTGCAACTTTAAATCTAAATTTAAGAATGTCACTTGTTTTCAAAAAAAAGAGGTCTCTTAATCTTAAATCTAGTTTCAAAGCTGAAACCGAGCATTAAATGTCAGTTAGTTTTGAGACCTTCATTTTTGGAAACAGATCCTCTTAATAAGCTCTGATCCAGATAGAATAGAATAGAATAGAATTTTATTGATCCAAATACATACAAATATGTATAGAATTCGTCAAAAGAAAGATATGTTCACATTTATTCATTTATAACAAAATCATCTATCTTATATACAGACATTGTTTAAGAAGAGCAGCCTTTAATTCTCTTTTAAATTTAAAAATGTCCAGATTTTTGAAACTCTGTGGCAATTTATTAAACATTTTCAGAGCGTGATATTCGGCGCTCTTGTTAAACAACGTTAGTGTCGATTTTGGTAAAATAATATTAGAATTATTCCTTGTGTTATGTCCATGGATAACCTGAAACGTATCATAATTATGGATACGTCGTTTAATAAAGCATAAAGTAAAATAGACATATAACCCCGGTAGTCGATGGCTTTTATTAAATAAGAAAAAAAAATAGTCATCCGTCCCATAAAAACCATAGTTGCTGAAGAACGTGTGTGATTTCTAACAGCGGACGCTATTACGTTTAGAGGAATTTGGTTTTGTACAGTTGTATTGATATGAACAGTGCAAGGTGTGTTAAAAGAATTCTATTGGAATTTAGAAATGTCATTATCGATTCGGTGGAATGCGGTGAAGCCGCTGTCGTTCTTCTATAATAAATAGACAATGCTTTCGACTATCGTCTCATTGTTATACATTTTTATAGTTTGATTATTATTGTAATAGAGAGAAGAAAGAAGATGATTCAAGCTTTGCTAATACACCATGTGCCGCTATTTAAATCTGATTTTTGAATCATTAAAGACATCTGTTAATATATTAGTATTGTTCATTTGAATATTTCCACTTGTAATAAATTGTACTTAATGCAGGACCGGTTTTTATAAATTGAAAAGAAAAGAACGTGCGGCAATTAATAACCCTTTGTGTAAGAAATGAGAATCAATTATTGATTCTTATTTCTTACACAAAGGGTTGTTAAGTAAATTATTTACCTACTAAATAATAAAACTGGAAACGTTCACACGCACTGAATCGGATCGGATGAATTTTGGGATACATGAAAAATTGACGCACCTTCAAAAAAGCCCTAAAAAGAAAAATAAAAAATAATTTTGAAGTCGGTGTCAATTTAATGAAAGTAGACATGTAAAATGTTTTATTATCGATCTCAAAATTTTATTTTTTGTTTCTTTTCTTAGACGCTATTTTTAAGGTGGTTCAATTTTTAATCTATTTTTATCTATTTGGTAATTAAGAGTTGTCTCAAAGAGTTAAGGAAAAGTTGTTGCCTGAGTTCGACCCCTTCAGCCTTGCAGTTACGCACTTAGGAGGAATCTACAGTATTAATAACTTCATTAAGAAATCTGTTTCGAACGTGTTAAGCTCAGGAAGGCATAGGTTTTCGATTTAAGATGTGATAAAACCCGATTCGTGCCAAATTAAAGCGACACAGTAATTAGACTGATGACAAAAAATGAACAAAAAATCAAATTAATATTAAACTTGAACCGAGTGAAATTATAAACTGCCTATCAAACGAAATTAATCATTAAAAGTCACGAAAAAATGTGAACACGTTGATCAATCATTAATATTATTAAAAATGTAAAACCATAACGACTGTTGGTGATTCTCAGTGGCGTAACATTTATAATATATAAGGGCTCTAAAGCTTCTGATTTTGTCGTTCAATTTATTCATGGCTAAAGCGAAATAGATTTTGTTTTAGTTAGGCCGTAGGAAATTTGTTCGGTTTGTTTGTTACATTTATGTATTAATTAAAAAAAATCAATACTAACATAAGTTTATTCAAATTAAAAATTGCAAATAATCATAAAACTAATATTGTGGGAAGATGTTAGTATTAAGTACCATGAAACTTCAAATGTTAAAAAAATGATGTATTATTTGACAATTTTGAAATTCGGAAATTGAGGTACCTGCCCCGGGCAACAATTTCAGGGGGCACCAAAATCATAATATAATAGGTAATAAAGAGTACAAATTTATTAAAGGGTTCTTATTCTCCCCTCCCGGTCATAAAAAATGCCATCCATTATATATTTTTGAGTTTCTGCTCCGGTTCGAAAAAATCGCACATCCGGGGCTGAGCTCTGAAAATGCAGATGTATTTTACGAAATATTAACCAATAGTACATAATTAAATTTTACTATCTTACATTAGTGACTTTTTTGAAAGGGGTTCAATTTTTTTAAAATGTTTTCTATAAGTACTTTTAATCTATTTTCAAATTTGTTTTGAAGGCCACTGGTAAAATATATATCAAGATCGGTCATAAGTCAAAAGAAAAACGTCAATCGGTTTTGGTGATTACCAACTAAAAATGCTTTAAAGCAATCTGTTGATGCGCATGATCACAACAAGAAACAGATTGAATTTCATGCTATAATTAACGTACAGAAGCTAATTATCTCGACCAACACTTTATGTAGTTTATAACACCTCGTAAAAAGTAGCATCTTGTTGCGTTCAGAATTATGATCAACATGAAAACAACTAATAATTATCTTTTAAATACTTTCGAAGTTATTTTGAAGACAATCGCTAGGATAGTCTCCTAAATATGTCTATAACTTGTAAAAATTGTGTTCTTTTATGTAATACTAGACAGATAAGTATATCTGATGATTAGTATTCAGTAGAATAGCAATGTTTCTTAAAATCGATATTTCTTAAGCCGGCGCTAGACACAGCAACAATATTTGAACACTTGTTTTAACACTTGTGAGGCACGGGTATTTGGGTATTTGTTCAAAGTTTGATCACACATTTGTACTTTGCCATTCGGTGTCGGTTTTTCGAGCGCACATCAAAGCGTTCAAAGTTCAAATGTTCGCGTAGCTGCTACACTTGCGCAAAGTTCAGTTACTCGTAAATCACTAAGTAGAACGGTCACTTTATTCAGTCGCAAGATGGACTGGAGCAACGAAAGTGTCCTTGAATTTATTGAGTTACTTGAAGAAGAACCATGTATATGAAACCCAAAAAATAAAAATAATAAAAATAGAAATTTGGTCAATGATGGCTGGATCAGAATAAATAATAAATTGTCAGCGCCTTGCTTTATCGAGGTCGCAATCTAAGATCATTGTCAATCTAGATTTTCTGTTATAATGCTTTCTAAAACCCTGCATTAACCGGAGTATATATAATCAAATCAATAAAACAGTAAGTAAATGCAAGAACTTAATTTTCTTGAGTGTAGGTGGTGTAAGAAAAGTTTGTAAAATACCATGTTTTCCAAAATAAGTAATACATTTTCGATTGTAAGTTATTGCATTTTAAAACATTACAAATATGAAATATTCGAATGAAGAAGGTATTTTGACAGCATAGTTTGCAACCTGCTGCAGGGCCATTGTATGTTAAATATATAACGTCCGTTCAAGAAGTTTATAACTCTATAATATCACTAAAAAATCGAATCCGCTTGTTTAAACAGATACTCAGTTGTCGTGCGTTTATATAAAGAGTTATTATTAAAGTCCCGATCTGTTCATTAATGTCATTAGTGCCATTTAATAATAATTTGACCTCAACTGGTTGTGTCCCATATTTGTTTAGGGCTGAAATCTACGTTACAAATAGATAAAACAATTTTTTGGAGCATTTTGCAAAGCTTTTTCTACAAGAAAAAAATCGCAAAAGTGCAGTTTTAAGCATAGAATAATCCCGCTACGGAAATACGTCATCGCTAGACAGCTTCACCCTTTAGTTGAATGATACCCACTCGTTCGACTTGTATCATTCGCATAGAGAACTGATATATACATCTCTTTTCATAAATATACCTCTCTTTAACGATGCCCGAGAGAGATTTGCTGGTCCGGTACAGCTTTTTCGTGATCATATGACGCCTAGATTCAAATGTTTAAAATGAAGACATGTTTTAAATTCTTGTTTGCATTGAAGGGTAAAAGAACGAAATATTTGGTTTAGATATACATATAAGGAAGAATGTGCATTGTTCAAAATGATCAAATTTTAATATAGGCGGGACGACCCCATTGTGGAGCGTCACTTTAATCTATACAAATAGTCCAACTGTATGTACTTTCGAATACTCCAGTTCGCATTGAAATGCTAGATACGACTAAATGAGCAAGCTACCCTCGGTTTGCACGTTCACTTTCGGGTCGCACCCTGTATAAGGAGCTTATATGTCCGCGCGTTGCGTACACATATGTATATTACCTTTAAAAGTTCCTCACAAGCGGTCGCGTGTTTCATAAATTAAAAGAATTTCCAATTACCGGGGTGCGGTACAGTGGACCCCCGTCGTGTCAACGCGGCAGGGGGCTTCCTCTAATGGGGCGCATCTATACACCAGGAATAGGGTCTATTCTCGACCACAAACACATCATGCACTACAAACGAACGATTGATGAATTGTTTTCGACGCGATTCTTTTTGGATGATTCGTTCGCAAAGATTTTAGTTTAGATAAAATTAGAGTTTAAAAAAACTAAGACGACACGCTTTTATGAACTAAAGAATGCAAAATAATTTGACAAGTAAAAAGCGTGGGGTGCTATCTACTTAATTGTCATAATAGCTCTACGTTAACAATTAGCTAATAAATGAAAAATTTATTACCGATATTAAGAACTCCACGCTTTTTACAGTAAAGAAAATTTTGTCGTTAAATTATTTTGCATTTTTTAGTTCATAAAAAAGTGTTGTTTTTGTTTTTTTTTTTAACTCTAATTTTAATTATAAGACTAAAAAACAATATTGGAATTGACTATGAGGTAGGCAACGCCATCGTACGTCACTGAAAAAAGGCGTTTACGTTGTAACGATTTGAATCAGCGCGCTAGCTAAGCAAGTGTGGATAAAAAGACGCGCTTATGCAGTTGACGGTGACACATGACGTTTTTTTCTCATTTTGCTTTTCGGTAGCCGAACAAGCTTCATTAATTAGACACTATGATCTGCACACCATTTTTACTAGCCCTGACAAAAATTAAACACTTTTTATTTTATATATAATTTTACATTTTCTAAGTAATTTTTTATTTCCACAAAAAAAAAATGCAGTCCACTGAAACCAAACAGTGCTAAAAGTGAATCGCTTAGAGACCGAATCGTTTCAAATGATCGAAATTGAATGACTCTATAAGTATCAACTATAATGCATTTGTTTGTAATCTGTACCCTTCGTCAAAATGTCCTCCGGGCCAAAACAACATTGCAATCCACAATACTGATTTTAAAATTTTAATTAAAGTTTTACGAAATATGGAAGACGACCGGACAACACTTGATTATGTTTTAATTTTTTGTGCCTTCTAAGACCACCAATTATTACTATAAATATCCAAAATACATAAATATACACCGACTCACTCCATAAACTAAAATTGTAAGCATGAAAGTTGTTAAGACAAAATTATTTTTACATTCAGATTTGAAGTAGTAGATTAACTCTAAACTTGTACTATTTTCCCAAAAGAAATGTTAAAGGAACAGAATGTCCTTCCAAAAACTTTAATATGAATAAATAAAAAATTGTAACGTTTACAAGAAAAATAGAATTTTAAGTAGACAAAAAAAAATTCAAAAACAAATACAATACACGGTCTGAATCACTTTTTTAATTTTATTACTTGTAAGACGCAAATAGCATAGAAATCAACGAAATATAAAATAATATCAAAATAGATGTTATGTTTTTTTTACGATTTACCCATGTAAATGCTAAAAAATTGATCTAGTTTATTAAGTATGACAAATAATTCATATCCATATTTTTGTAGAATAAAAAATGTTAAAATAAAACTGTATATAATTTTATCACAAAGGTTAAACTTAACAAAATATGCAAAAAAAAAACGAGCATCAGTGAAATCTAAACAATTTTTGATATCCTGTGCTCCCCTTGATAATTTTCGCATTCCCCAGTTCTATAGATTAGGTGATATGAATATCCAAAGCCGTTTATTTTGCCTAGAAAAAATGTTCGTATTTACTTTTTGATTCGTGTTTCTAAATCAACAGTTGAAAAATTATTGTATTATCTATAATCGTTGGTATCATTTTATTTGTATACTGCAGTTACTGTCTTATTTCAGAACTATAATTTACTGCCGATATACAAACGATACAGGGTGTTCAGGAATAGCTGACGTTAATGTAACAACACTCCTGTTCCTATAGGCCATAGTGTCTAGCCTGAGAACTAATGAAAGTTGAGAATAACGACAAATTGAATAATAATAAAAAAGTGATTGAGTGAACCCGTTAATAACTAATCTTAGTCATTCCTAAAACATCCAGAACATTAAATAAAAAGGATCAGGTGAAAAGACCAATTTTTAAGTACGTTTTTATTCGATGTACGACGTTTCGTCGGTATTATTCCGACTTCTTCAAATATCTCGAAAATTTAGTTAAAATATAAGTCATACCAATATTTTTTTAAATAAAATAATGAATTTCAATAAAATTCAAAAAATTATTAGTGTCAAATGATGAATTAATATGAAGTTTATAATATAAACGTCGTACATCGAATAAAAACGTACTTAAAAATTGGCCTTTTCATCTGATCCTTTTTATTTAATTTATTTCAAGACCTGATTTTTCCTAATATCCAGAATATTGTTTCGAGTCAAAATCATTAAAATCTCACTTTCGAGCTTAGATTTTTTTTGGTGAAAACGTTAAGTACAGAAGTTTATCGAGTATGCGTTGATTCCTGGACACAGAGTACAATCTCTTATTAGATTCTACATTAAAATTATATAAGCAGAACTTTCCTAAATCGAATTTCCGTAACTCGAATAATTCATCGAGTCTAATTTTTACCATGAATCATGATGTTTGATTTCATTTCATTGTATGCATTTTTTTCATAACTCGATTTTTTTTATTCGATTTAGAGAAGTTCAACCATAATTAAAATGTTGTTTCTGAGGTGGAAATTATGATAGATTGTAACTCAACAACTGAGGTCATATAATAAGAATTTATGCCTTTGTTTTTTTAAATACATGTATTTTTTCTTATGTATTTTTTTTAAATATTTGCTGTATCTCTAAATAAAAAAATACAGTAAAAAAAAATTAAAGCATAAATAAAACAGGTCAATAAATAAGCAATAATATATAAAGTTTAAAGAAAATAAAAAAATAAAATAAACCGGCTAAGATCGTTTTTTAAACGAAACCGCAGATAACATTTTGGGATAATTTCCTAAACTTGACAATTAGGGAACTTATGCATAATTGTAATCATTCCTGGACACAGAGTATTCCGTGTTAAGTGGATTATGGCAACATAGTATTGTCCCGAATTAAAGTCAATACAAAAACTGTGCACGTGTTGCCTTCCTTGGAATTCCGGCAGTTTTATAATGTACACAAAAAACGTGCAATAAAACAATAAATAACATAGGGAAACCGTAGTTTATATGGAATCAATCATCATAAAAACTGTATCAAATTTATGCAGCTCAAAACTAGATATCACTATAAAATTAGTAATGGAAAATAAACAAAAGATAATGCATAATATATTATATAACCTCTCCATCACAGAATTTCAACTGCGCATATCCAGAGTGAAAACTACGACGTCGACATTCGAATCTCGTTTCGGGTCGTTCCGGAAGCATGCCCCGGAATACCAAGGAACAATCGACAGTCTTGTAGACATTTTCAAATTTGCTGTTGAAAAAAGACGTTTCTATTTTTGAGAGCTTAATTCTTATATAGATTTGAAACCAAAAGTAATGCCTGATTAGCTTGAAAACTAAACGGCCTTAGAAACCGATTCATTTTATTTTGTTATAAAAAAAATATGATGAGCCTCAACCTCATAAGCTCACATAAGAAGTTTAACTTCTATAGTTTTTAATATTATTCCATAGATTATTTTTTTTATGTGAAACTAATTAGTAATATAAAAATGATTTGTCGGGAAAAAGGACTTTTTTTCCCGACAAATCATTTTTAGGTATATTAATTACCAAGGACAAAAAAGAAAAAAAGTCACTAATTAGTAATATTTACACATACTTAGCAACGCACTATAGCTGTCAGTTTCATGTAATTTAGGAGAAAAACTAATTTCCCCTTTATGTGGCAGTTCTACTTCCCCTCGATTTCTTACTTTTTTCAAATAGTTACGTCGCTAAAGGAATTAAACTACAAAAATAACTAAATAGAATTTTCCACACACAAAAAGTGCGTCGAGCTGTATGAAGTATAAATCCCGTCTCGCAAACAGTGATTCTATTTCTTTTGTTCAGAGTTGAGTTTCACAATCAGATTACCCAACGGTATACAAAAGATCATTCCGCCATTTTAAGCTTGTGGTGTAACAGTTTTATTCTGAGACGTTTCAAAGATTGTTCTGTGTATCGCGAACACGCGTGAGCGTGTCAAACGACACCGCGACAGAACAAATAAAACTGTCACCGGAGCGGGTAAACGGTCTGATGAAAGAAACGCGCGTGACATTCCACGCATTCCAACCTCTTGTTAACAAGTATTTATTATGTACCCATTTCATACCAGTGTCTTCGAACGCGTGTCAACTGAATCGGGACAAAAAAAAATCAGCATCTCGGTGTTGCCAACGTTGACATCTATATTAATTAATTTTTATTACGGTTTGAAAACAGACAAAACACGTTAAGATGAATAATCAAAATGTCATTCATCAGCTGCGAAACGAATTTTTTTGTGGAAGCATTAGATTGATGATCACATATGAACACTATAGATGATATAAAATAACCGGTTATTTATGATAGTAACCATTTTAACCAGATAAATTAATTAACCCGCTATTTATAAAACAAAATGGTGGCTTCCGGTTTCTGTTTCTCACGACAAAACACAAAACAATCGAGGAGGTTTCAATAGTAGAATCTAAAGAAGTAACTAATAAGTTATAAATTATAAAAATTTATTTATTTATTTAAAATTTAAATCTCAACCGAAAATTAAAATTATGCGCAAGACTTTTTGCGCAGCCTTGTACAATAATAATAATAAATAGTCGCGGTTATTTAACTGGATATTAAATGTTAGTCTGAACCCCCTTCCATCGTTAATTTATATGTTTCAATGGTATGTCTCGGTACACACAATCGAAGTGATACTTCTTATATATAAACTTATATATAAAACTTACTTTCACGTATTTGATTTTTATTTTTGCACGACCTCGTATAAAATAGTTGCTTTTCATGCCTGAATGGCGATAGTAAAATGACTAGTGCGTAAAGTAAAACAAAAGAAATGCGAAACGAAGTCGTACTACCACTTCCATAGTAAACGTGTAAAATTCAGCAACGCAGTTTACGATTAAAAGTTGACATGCTCCAAAATTAACTGACAAAAATTTTGTGAAAAACAGCTTTTTTAAAGAGGGCACGTGCAAAAAATACTCGTACTATGGCTCATGTTCATTTTAGCTCGTTGAAAATATGCTATATTTAGTTTAAGCAAACCATCTGACAGAGATTTGATGCCCGACGAAAACCCATACGAAAACGAAAATTTCAGACAAACATCTCATTACTATTGCAAATTACTATATTGACTGTACAGTTTCGATTTTTCAAAAACCGATTTATTAGAGTCAGTTTCCAATAAAATCCAGTTTCTCTGAATGAATTATCACCCGGTATATTATTTGAATTCATTGCTATGACATGCGCGTGCTATAAAGGTGTAAAACCTAGATAATATTATATTTCTGTATAAAGCATCGTGTTTGGTTTGTGTAGTGAGAAGGGTTGCTGATAGCTCCGATTATTTATTTTTAACTTGATTTAAAACCGTGTTAAATTTTATTTCACGGTTATATTTTTTTCAGAATTCAAATAAAAGATATATCCATTGTGATGTTAGAACATACAGACGTGTAAAACATTTTATCTATCGATAAATAAAATTTATTATTCAGATAAATATTAATTAAAAGCTTGTATTTTTTCGAATAAAATACACCGTGACCAATTATTTATAGTGATATTACTACAATAATTATTTCGAAAATACGTTTCTTCAAGTCTAACTGATGACTTCATATTTATTTTTGTAACGTTAGTCGTAGGGATGTCGTTTTTAGGGTCCCGTATATCCGATGAAAAACAGAATCCTTATAGGATCACTTTAGTTTCTGTCTTTCACAGCCCATTTTCTCCAAATCTACTGGACGAAAAAACTTGAAATTTGGTAGATATTTAGAGTTAAATGACCTAAACGAAAATTTTAAGTCTCAAATGGTAAATTAAAAAATTGAAAAGAGTGCGTGTAACATTTACGCGCGATATTGAAGTAAAACTGCTTTAGTGGCATCAATTGGATTTTCTAAATCCACCTCGAAACATTTCCACGCATTTTGATCAAAATTTAGATTAAAAAGTAATCTTTTTCTATGCAGATCAGTCCTTTATTTTTCTGAGGGTACAACCTAGTGTTAGTAAATTCGTGTACATATTTTAATGACGTTGGAATCGTAGGGAATTGGACAGTTTACGAAAGAATTAACTTTCATTAAGTTGAACGTTTCGTTGCTAATTGCAACTTCCTCAGCAACTATATTTAAAAACAAACAACAAAATACAAAAATAGCAACTTAATCAAAGTTAATTCTTTCGTAAACTGTCCAATTCCCTACGATTCCAACTTCAGTACAATCTAATGTTCTACGTAGCAAAGAGTTTGACAACGAAATGTCCCTGCATAAATATGAAATGTGCTTGTATGATTACAGTTCAATGTCATTAAATGCTTACAATCCAAGGTCATTGCGAAATTAGATTTTCTGACGAGTTCGGCATCCCAGTCTCGTGGCTGCAGATATGATTTAAAAAATTCCGATCAAGTGACATTTGTAAACGTTCATCATTTTGTTACAGATGCTGTATAAAAAGCAATACGGAATAGCGGCTCTGCAGACCACAATAAAACCATAAACCTATCACCATGTCATCGAGTTTAGGTTTATTTAACCGAAGGACGCATAAATCATTAACAGAGCGAACAGGGTTCACGAATTGTGGCAGTGGATTTCATAGTAACAATATGTTTCAAACATACAAACGCAATGTTACAAAAAGGCTTGAATCTGATGGATAAACTATAGTTCGTGATTTTTACTTTTTTCAAACAGATACGTCGCTAAAGAAGTTAAACTTCAAAAAAATACGGTTCTTTTGTTCTGAAGAAATATTTGTGATTGCAGTCGAAGGTCATTGTTAAATCAGATTTTATGAAACATGCAGGGAATAGAGTTTCCTTTTCGAATAGAATCAGAAGAAAACTCTACAGACTGAAAACCATTTTTAATATTTTTGTCAGCACCATAAATTAAAAAAAAAGTCAATTGTCAAATCGAAATCGTTGGGTATTTTAATTAAGGTAAATAAATTACATATAAAATACCTGAGATTTGAGAATACAAAAAACTACCTACACAAAGATATCGAGTTAAAAAATAATATAACCAAATAGCCTAAAAACATTAAAATTCTTTATGTGGCAGATGAGTATGGCAGAGAAATTCTTACTAAAAACCCATTAACAGATGTTCAACGGCTCACTGCGATGTAAAATATGTCAGCACAGAAGTAAAATGGGCCTGGCCAAGATGACTTTTATAATGACCATGGATTCTTTATGGTGCGATCGTCTATTATTTTTAGTTCTATGTTAATGAATGCGTTTTGTTCAATTATAGAATACTCATAATTTTGCGGTTAAATATTTAGAAGTCGTCGATACACTGAACACAAAAAACGATTATTTATTTTTGAATTGTTATGTTTCTTTTCGCAAGTCTGAAAACGGGGAGTCAACTGGGAAAAAAACGAGCGAGCGAGTTACATATTATGTACATATATACGTGGTCGTTATGTCGCATGTTTAGAAATTATTAGATATGTCGAACGTCTTAGATTCAAATTAGATTATTCTTGTTTCTGGAACTAAAAAGTTAACAAAAAATTTTTATGAACAAAACTTTCTTGGAAAAATAAATTAGATAATGAACCGTTATAAAAAATATATCATTATGTCCCATTACACCCGAGATTATGAGTTTTGACTTTGAAAAATTCTATACCGTACCCGAAACTATTTTTGTGAACGCAACCGACGTCGATCGATCGTGAGTCTAGCTGAGAGTGCATCAAAATATAATAATAATAATAATAATAATAATTCTTTATTCAAGATTGTCATTATGACAAAGAAAGCGTCAGTAAATCACATAGTACAATACTTAAATATAGGAAAGATCATACGGGCATTTTTCTAATAAATACTCTGTAACTTTTTTTTTAAATATATTGTAGCTTTCCACGTTCGTAACCTCTGGTGGGAGACACAAGTGTCCAAAACAATGTTTTGGACACAAAGGATTTTTAACAGTATTAAAAAGAATTTCATCTCTAGGGTGTAATGGGATAACAGGAAAAACAACATTATAGGGTATATCTTTTTTTCTCGAAAACAATAGGGTTTCTTTTTTTTACATATACATTTTACCAACGGCTCAGCCGTTTAACCTATATCGTGCTCACAGACGAACAGACTTTTTTCCAAAACTGTTTTTTGAACTCGGGAGACCTTGAAAACAAAAAAAATGTAAAATTTTCATGATTCCGATGTTTTGCCGCGATCGTCTGTATAACACACCAGTTTCAAGTAGATGTGAGGAAATTTCGTTTATATGACATCTATAGAACGCCTTATGCAGCGTGATAAAGTCGATAGTTCATTTTTACGACTGTTTCACAACTCTTCAAAAGTCAACCACAAAAGTCTGCTGATTTTTTACGACTTTCCTCCACATTCGATGCACTTTGTGGATACTGCATTTTTGTCCAGATCCGTAATAATTCATTTTATCATTCCAACCCACTAGTTGGGAATGGTATTAATTAAGGTCAAAATTCACTTTTTAAAATTTTACAATATTTTTTCGTTTTGAGGTCTGTTTGTCTGTTAGTCTGTGAGCACGATACAGGTCAAACGGATGAACGGATTGAAACCAAATTTTGGGAGGATGTTTGGTATGCAAATATGAAGAGCCCTATTGTTTTTGGGGAGAAATGGCGCATGCGCAAAAGAATTATAAGCTATAACGTTGTTTTTTCTCATATAATGATATACTTTTCCATAATGATTTATGTTCTATTTATTTTTCTAGGAAAGTTTTGTAAAAAAACTGTTTTACTAAACTTTATAGTTTTACAAATATTTTGAAAATAAAAAAAATCAGCTGTTCCTTTGTTCTAAAGCTTTGTCAAAAAGTAATTAATTAGGTAGCTGACACGCAGGCTTGATTAATTTTTATAAGTTAAACCATATTACAAATAGGAAATATCATATTTGTTACTAGCCGTTATCCGCGTTAGTAAAATATTGTTAACTTATGAGTACTTTTTCCAATTTTCAAATGGGTAGTCTGCCATAGGGAACCGCGTGTCTTAAAAACGTAAATGAGAAAGTTCTAAAAATGTTTATATAAATTTAACGAGTCCAACTCTGTGACCCTGTGTCGATGCTTAAACATTACTCCAGACATGTGTCCAATGAAATTCGCAGAGCGTGGGCTGTGGCTTTTGTTGAGATATTTTAAACGATGTGATGAACATTATTATTACGACAATGTCACGGCAAAGACGCGGTCGCGCGTTATCGAACAATGTAAGTATATTTATATATATCACCACGCATGCGCATTGTCACGTATAAACGCATACAGACTGACAAATATAAAAAAATAAAAGAAAAAAAAACTTTCACAAAGACAAGCTTTTATTACAGTGTACTAAAAAGGATAAAAATAATTTTTAATAATTTAAGTTCATAATTATAAAAGCGTTGGTTGTAAGCTCTATGATAGTCGCGGCCCACGCTTTTATTATTATGAACTTAAAACTCATGTTCAAAATTTTTTCGCCTTTTAAAAAAATTCAAAAATATACAGGCGTTCCATTTAAAAAAAAAAAAGTGAAAATATTTTCTTTTTCTTTTTCACCGTATGGAAAAATACCATAAAAATGTTGATTTAACCGAAGTCGTAACTCGAATATTAATATTTAACAATGTTAGCAACGGTGTCAACTTAACTTTACAGTATATATGCATTCAAATTTAATCAGAAGTTGAAAAGGAAAGATCCTGTATAGGTACAGGATCGATGAAAAATACAATATCTACTATAAATTTAAAATAATACGCAGATGACCTTGCAAAGTTTCTACAGATGCATCAAACATTTAAAAATAACAAAACAAAAGTATAGCTGGCATTTCTACAAAGTTATATAATTAATAAAAAAAATGCTATCAAAATTGGTTAAATGAAGGTCGCAAAAAGTTATGAAATGAAAAACGACATAAATATCGCTTATTAGTGTATTTGCCATATGGCAACATACACTATTCGCGTCGGTCGGATGGCGGGACCTAGGGGTCGGACCAAAATTTCTCGACGTTTCATAACCTCCTAAACACTTTGGCACCATTTTTGAAAATGTTTATATATATATGTATATATATATATATATATATGTGTACGCGCGATAACTTTCGAAAGAGTTAATTGATTTCAACGAAATTTGGGCCACGTGTTGAAATCCATCACCGCAAGAAGCCTATTTAAAATGGGCCTAATCGGGCTATTTTAAGGGTAGTTTTTAGGGGTCGAAAACTGTTTTTGGGCCCCAAAATACCGAAAAAATTCTCCGAATCGTTTCAAAATTGAAATTTAACTCTCTGGTAGTAATTAAAAAGTGTCCCCACAATTTTAATAAAATCGGCCCGACAGGACCGGATTTACAAATTTTATGAAAACACTAGTTTGCAGATAGTGACTTATTTATTGAAGGGTGTATTTAATTCGGTGTAGACGTTAGATTGATAATAATATTACAATTAAGAAAAAAAATGTTATTTTAAGCGGTGTATTAAGGGGTTAAATTTTTTATTTTGCCCAAAAACAAAGTTAATTTCACATAATAAAAGTATAAAACCACACGGCCCTATACAAGCAAATACACTATATTGTCGGCAGGGTTTTGGCACTGCGACCCGGGTTTTTTAATTTTTGTAATTGTGTTAAAATACTTAACTTATTTGTCGTGCGTCTAAAATATATAATATATGTCTCCCAAATTATATTAACTTGTTTTGCTGTAATTTTTGGAGTATAAAAATATACATTTGAACTCTCTCTCTTAACTGCACAACTGTACCTCCGTTTTAATTTTAATACAATCAACCATATCTTTACAGTTGCATTTTCATCTTCCTAAAAATGAACTCGTAACCTCAATTTTATAGTTTAGTGGGAGTTATTCGGACGCAATCACCCTTCTAGTTCATACTTATTCTCCAATCTACACTAATATTATAAAGAGGAAAGATTTGTATTTTTGTGTGTGTGTATGTTTGTAATGAATAAACTCAAAAACTACTGTGCCAATTTAAAAAATTCTTTCACCATTAGAAAGTTACATTCACCCTGAGTAACATAGGCTATATTTATTGCTAGAAAATATTACGGATCTTTACTAAAACTTTAGTAACGTAACCCAAGGTGTAAAAAAATGCCATAAAACATCTTTCGTCGCATGCGCTGCGGAAACTATTGATGATAGAACAAAAGTATGTCCTACAATATTAAAGAACATATCAATAACTACAAAAAAACTTCGCGATACTATATGTCCAACTATTATCGTTATGTCACAATAACCACTTTTTACATTTTAATAATTTATATATAGATAAAAGACGATGTATATGTAATCTATGGACTCCAAACGGATAGACCATTTTTGATGAAATTTTCAGACAATCTTTAGATTAGCCCAGCGGGTGATCTTTTGAAGTTTGGTAGCGATCAGATCAACAGAATTTTTTTAATTTCTTTTTGGGAAATAAGATTTTTAGCGATTGAATTCGCGCAAATTCAGTACACGTTGAGAATTTAATAATAATGATTCTCATCTTTTATATCCTATATATTACATTTACACCCGGTCGAAGTCGGATTGGGCCGCTAGTACAAAATATGCGCGTGACTTTTTTATTAATTATCGATATTTGGGGATACAAATGCATCGTTGCAACCCTCTTTGATTTGACGACGCCACTGTAGAGGAAACAATGGCGAAGACGACACCGTCACATCACGTCCGCGGTCTGCGCGACCCGACCGTTCGTCAGTGAGCAGCGCTCTATGTGATGACCCGAAGGACCTGACCCAACCGACAATGGGACTCCGGTAACCCCCCGCGGAGGCGGCGACTGCTTTAAAACCTAATCATAGTTTAATGCGCATAAACATTTCTTTATTCCTATTGTATTGCAGTCTAGTACAAGACGGACAGACAGAGAATATTGTGCATTGAACGTTTAAACTATTGAAAGAATATCTTCGTTCGGCCGTTCGGAACTGCTTGTTGTGCGCGCGTCAACACGGCAAGGGCTGTACAATTCACTCTACAATTAATTCAGATTGTTGGTGGGACGCCTGTATTTTCCCTCGACACAGAGCTCTATTGAGAGGAATTATTCTTTTCAGTGTATATATATTTTTTATATATATTTTTTAATAATATAATAAAAATGGATGAAACTGTCATGAGTTCGATTCCCACCTCCGTTCATGTTTTGTGATTTCGTTAAAAATTCACGTAATTTGTTAATCAGACCTTAATCGTCGACCGTCTATAATAATTGATAATAATTAGAATGTGTCAGCTCAGGGCGAAGCTTTTAGCTCCGCATATACACAGAGATGCAGATCTAAAAAAGAAGAGCCACGCCGCACAAAAGTATGTATTCGTTTTGTTGCGGCTTGACTTTGTTAGTTAGACTACAGAGTGGTAAATTGCTTACGTGTAAGTAGTGTTAGACATCAGTTGTCGAGCGTCTATAATATATAATATCTGATGTGTAAGTAAGAAATTTACATATAAAATCATACAGATGCAATTTCCTGCTCTCCTGATTTTTTTTTGAGTAAAAACATATTGATCAAGGTTAACTGATATTAATAGGTCATTTAGTTATAACGAAAACAAAAATATGCTCTAAAACTAAAAATCAAAATCGATATAGCTTTTCATCTATACGAAAAGACATGAAATTTGGAATTAGTCCAAGAGTATTTTTAGTGTATTTGCCATATGGCCACATACACTATTGTCGTCGGTCGGATGGCGGGACCTAGGGGTCGGACCAAAATTTCTCGGCGTTTCATAACCTCCTAAACACTTTGGCACCATTTTTAAAAATGTTTATATATATACGTATATATATACGTATATATATATATATATATATATATATATATATATATATATATATATATATATATATATATATGTTTATATGTGCGGGCAATAACTTTCGAAGGATTTAATTCATTTTCATGAAATTTGGCATACATGTTGAAATCCATCACCGCACGAAGCCTATTTAAAATGGGCCCAATCGGGTCATTTTAAGGGTAGTTTTTAGGGGTTGAAAAAAGTTTTTGGGCCCAAAAATACCGAAAAAATTCTCAGAATCGTTTCAAAATTGAAATTTAACCCTTTAGTAGCAATTAAAAAGTGCTCCTAAAATTATAAGCACATCGGCTTGACAGGACCGGACTTACAAATTTTATGAAAACACTAGTTTGCGTATACGAATTTACTTACTGAAGGTCGTATTTAATTTGGTGCAGATGTTGGATTAATAACAATATTTCAACTAATAAAATTATTATTGTAAGGGGTGTATTAAGGGGTTCAATTTTTTTTTATTTTGTCCAAAAACAAACTTAATTTCATTTAATAAAGCCACAATACCTGTATTTTTTTATTTTGCCCAATAATCACCTTAAGTTCACATAATAAAGCCACAAGGCCTGATGTATTAGCAAATACACTATATTGTCGGCAGGGTTTTGGCACTGAGACTCGGGTTTTTTTTTTATTTTCATAATTACTAGCGCCAAAAACGAACGAGTTGCCAACATAACTAACGTACTATGTGTGTATAATTCAATATAAGAAATCGATTACTCAATTTACCTTACCAAGTGCCTCTTGAAACATTTGGACAGCAACTGCATTCACTACGCATTTTAAAACCGCGCACTACCTATCACTAACTAACCAGACACTATAGTGTACTGACAGACAAAACTCGCGGCCAAGTCAATCGGTATAGGCCATCGCGACTTGGAGTTTTAGAAGAACGGAAAACGACGGCACTGCACCGCGACGCGAACTTTCTGGTGATTCCGTACGGTTAACGACACTCCCGTTTTGTTTCAAATAGACAACATTAAAAATAAATTTTAAAAAAATGTGGAACTTCCATTTCGGTGGCCTAAAAATAAAATAAAAATATATTAATATCAAAAAGAAGTATTAAAGCATACCTGGCTGGAAACAAAAAGGTGCTGTGGAATTATCAATTCATCAAATTCTTTGAAATAATGCAAATGCTATTATCGTTCAACACAAAGAAAAATACATATTTTAGTATTCGCTGATCATAAAAAAATTCCAGAGATAAACACCCAAAAAAAAAAAAAAAAATGATATACCACAAATTAAATCAAACAATTGGTACGTATATAAATTAATATTTGTTTACGAATATTTAAATTTTTATTACACATATAACGCTTTTTTTGTTTTATTCAAATATAGATATATTTTTAAAAAAATGTAGAAAACTTTCGGTTCCAGGAAAACCACAAGGTAAGTATAATAGAATAATATAATTATTATTAACAATGAATTAAAAACGATTCAAGAAATAAAAAAAAAGTTACCATAAAATAATTTAGCGTCAGCGATGATAACAGTTTTAACTTAAAAAAAATTAAAAAAGAGGAAAACAAAAAAAAGAAAGATAATAACGGTACGGCGGCTGAAACTATACTAAAACTTTTAATAAATTCCAAAAGTATATTTTAGTTTTTAGTCGAAAACACATGACTTTAATATGACCTTAACTGCATTGTCATTGAAATAATCAACGAACCACTATTATATAAAAGGAAATATACTTTAAAGTATTAATCATCCAAATAAATTTGGCGGCTTAACTTTATTTATAAAAATAAAACAATACAAACATTTACTTTTTTATTTTTGTTTTTAGGGCAGGAACGCTGCAGGTGGATAGTAATGGACGTTCCGTGAAATATAGATGATATTAGAAGGTAAGAAAATCTTTTCATATTTCAGGTCGGAAAAGAACCGTTCTAGCAAACTAAACTAACTTTTATTAATTTACTCCATCTTGTCTAATATATTTTTATATACTAACGCGACATTTAACAGTCGAAATTCAGCACTATTCAAAATTGCACGATAAATCGCAAATATGTCAGTATTTTGAGTCACCAAATTGGCTAGGATTTTTTGATTACGTCTTATATTATTGTCAACTATTTGTAATTGGCGGACAATTTTGTTGATTAGTAAATATTTAACATCCTTTCGGTAGGTTGTTGCCGCATGATTCCAAAGTGACTGTGACGTCCTGATATTTCCAAGCAGTTGACATAATATGTAATGGTCAGCCCTGGACAGGCCAACAAAAGACGAGCGACAACTCAACGCTACACTGAACCTAAGTTTAAAGTTGACTTTAATCGCTCACGTATATTATTTTACATATTTATCTACTGTCAGAATGACTTAACTCTTGTTTTATCCTCAATAATTTCATATCGTGAAATCTAAGCATCACTACCTCAGAATACATTCATTTATGCCATATGCCATCTCTGATAGAGTAGCAGAAATAATATTTCTGCAATGGTCTAACGTCTCAAGTTTACACTTCCTGCGTGCAAAGACTTTAATCAAGTAACTGAGTTATCTGAACCTAGTACCAATCCATATTTTCGATTTTTCATAATAAAATATGAATCCCATCAAGGGCGTACCCAGGATCAAAACTAGGGAGGGGGGGCAAGCCATAGTCGTTGAGGTTGTAACATTTTATCATGGAGAAGGTGAATGAAACCAAAATATTAAGAAAATTATGTATAATTATAGCAGTGCTTTATCAACTAAGTTACCGAGCTGGGTAGAGTAGTGGTACAGCACTAGACTCGCATTCGGGAGGTCCGGGTTCGATTCCCGGCGGGGGCAGATGTGGCTGGGACTTTTTCCTACTGCCTTTCGCCGAGAAACGGTAATTCCTGTACCGGCCATCTTGATTGAGGTTTTCCATGGTTTCCCTCAATTAATTACAGATAAATATCGAGGTGGTTCCTTATTTGAGGCCATGGCCGATTACCTATCAAACTCCTAGTTCAAAAATTACCTACCTTATCCTAATTTCCTGTAATTCCTTCATTCGCCCATTGCTATTATATAAGTTGAAGTTTAAGAAATGTAGAAAAAAAACGGGAAGTGGAAAAATGAAAAATAGTAATGGTGCGAATGGCGTCTGTTATGACATAAAGTCGAGAAACGGACGTTAAACGCATTATTATTATTATTATTATCATTATCAACTAAGTTATTACAATTATTTGCTTGAAAAAAAAATTATTAACATGTCTTATACTAGTATCATTTTTCTTGGATTTGTAGAAGTAAAGTTATTTCAAGAATTGTAAAAATTTCAGCAACAAAATTTCATAACGACTTATGTTTTGCTTCCAGGGGGAGCAGCTGCCCCCCTGCCTCTCGCTGGGTACGCCCTTGAATCCCATTGATACAAAGCATAGCACATATTATTTTCCTTTTGATCAAAGAACGATTCTAGATTTATTTATAAATATTCCGCAATTTCGTAGGACTTTCTCGAAATTTGTTTAATGTTTACATTACACAATTTATTGAACAATACTGAATAACGCTCGTTTAAATACTATGGGTCAAACATTCGTTTACAAACCAGCTACATTGCAAGATTAAGTTAATTCAACTGTAGAGTTGGCGTTCCTAATGAAGCGCTGTTGTTGTCACTGTGGTTCAGATGACTTGTACGCTTTGTGTTTAAATAATCCATTCCATAGAGAATAATACAGTTGTTCACACAATGGAATATGGCAATGATTACAGACTGACATTATCAAATGGAAAATATTACCCTGAATAATAATATAATAAACACGTGTCTAACGTATCAATGCCTGGCATTCTTTTACAATACTCACCACATGGGCGCCGACACTAAATTTCCAGAAGTGTAAGAAATAAAATGTTGAAACCAATATTTATTAAGCAAGAATTTAATTATTAAGTAAAATTCATCCTGTCTCAACACAGAATGTCTCTGAATCCACTTGCAATCTTTACAATATCAGTATACGCATTTTACATAACGCTAAAGGCATTACGCAAGTCATAGAACCAGACTGAATAAGATTCGTTTAAATACTGTAGGTTAAAATTTTGTCTCAATATTGTTCACGTCCATTATAATTAATAAGTTTTTTTTTATTTTTTAACAGTAAATTGGACAATTCAAATATAGTTAAACTAAATCAAAAATTTTTTTTGAAATTTGTTTTAGAAAAAAAAAATTACATAAATTCAGTTCGATTAAATATTTACTACTTAATATTTGTTGAAGTAAATATATGTATTATTAGATACCTATCTAAATTTTATTAATATTATGGTTAACTAGTTGAAGTTGTGCCTGAAGAAGTTAAAAAGATTTAACGAAACGTCGCAATTTTTTAATTTAGTTTAACTATATTTGAATTGTCCAATTTCCCGTTAAACTTGTTAAAATTTTGTTTACGGAAGATATGAAATATTGACATTTTACAAAAGAAAAGATGAAAATAAAAACCATGGCTAGTTTTATTTTTAATTAATTGTGAATAACTACTCAGTTTCAGTAGTGCAGGCATAAGGCTGCATCCCGTATGAAAAATCCAATGGATTCATTCCGATTAACGATTTGAATTCAGGAAGACCTAAAGAATGAAATTTTGAAGGTAGCCGGAAAAGATCGGCGTGCAATTTTTTTTAACTGTACTACGGGAATTCCCATTTTAAACGCTTTGTGTGTTTGTGTATAAAACGCGAGCGCTACTAAACGGATTTCAATGCAGTTTTTATCATTCGATTGATTATTTATTAAAAAAAAGTTTAGGTCTATATAATATCTGACTAACCTGACTTCATCCGGGTGAAAATCGGATTGAACTCACTATACTGAACAGATCTGAATGGGGTTTTTACCATTTGATAGCGTATTTATTGAGAAAATATTAAGTCTATAGGCCCGAATTCTTTCACCGTCACACTACGGCCGCTATATTACTTATAGTACCGCTATCTTAGGAAACCAAGGCTTTGTGGCTTGAGGCGTTTTTTAAAGAAATACCCTATAATATAATAATATAACATAATTGGTGATATAGTTAGGCATAATGTTCATATCCAATATTATAAATAATGAAACAGATTACGCGAATTTGAACAATAAAACACAATGATCAAACTTATTAACACGCTTTTATTAGCTTCACCTGTATGTTTGTTTGTTTGTTTGTAATGAAATCTTTGAACGTGAAATTCACCTACTTCAAAACGTCACATTAAACTGAAATTTTGCACACTAATCAAGGACCGATAACAATACACTCATTTAATAAGTTTGTCCCATTATCCAGACCAGAACTTTCAGGTTAAAAAAAACTTGAAAAATTGCAGCCAATAAGCTAACACGCTGTACTGTGACGTACGTTCCATTGCCTACCCTGCAGTCAAATGCAATATTGTTTTTAGTCTTATAATTAAAATTAGAGTTTAAAAAACTAAAACAACACGCTTTTATGAACGAAAAAATGCAAAAAATTCCGTTCTTATCGAGTCATACATGAATAGAAAATCATTTCGAACGATGGCCGATCTTCTTCCTCCATTGCAGTGACATAATTTGTCACCAGTGACAAGGCTTCTGTTGGAGAGACCTCGAATTGTGTACGTTATTTATATAATGTCATCGTACGGCACATGATTTGTGGCTTTATTTTACATAAATTCCAATGAATTTGTTATATTTGTATTGCCGTGTACCCACCTTCATGTTGCTTATACACATTTTATTATTATAAATTGTGATTTATGTTTTATTTTGATTTTTATTCGAATAAATATTTGTATTTAAATGTACGTTGATTAATTTATAGGTACAAGGTACACGAGTTAACTTGCATTAACATTACAATTTTATAAAAGTTGGGTGTAGAAACTAGTTTATGTTTGCATATATATATATATATTATATAGATTCCGTAAAAAAACTTAAAAAAAAAAATTAACCTCCTTCAAAAAAATCACTAAAAAGATGAAAATAATGAAATTTTGAGGTCGGCGCCTATTTTATAAAAGTAGATATGTAATTAAAAGTTTTTGTAATGAAATTAGCTCCGATCTCAAAATTAGTTTTTTTATTTTTTACTTTTTAGTGGTGGATTTGATTTCGCACATTTTTGAAGATTTCCCTCGATTTCTCCAGGATTCCATCATCAGATCCTGACTTGATGACCATGGGACCACCTGAGATACCCTTTCAAACGAAAAAAGAATTTTCCAAATCGGCTCAGGCGTCTTCGAGTAATCGGGGAACATACATAAAATTTAATTTGTATTTTAACCGAAATACAATTTTATACATCAGATCATCGTAAAATTTTGATTAAGCTTAAAGTTCATAACTTTTTTATTTTTTGTCAGATTTTAGTATTTTTTTAAGAGAACTGTAAATACAACTAGTAGTTTTAACATGCATATACAAATTTTAAGTGGAATTGGTTTTTTGACATTTTATAGAAGAATAATTCAAATGTTGTTTTTTTTTTGCTTAATTTCAAAACAGCCTGTGGAAATAATTGGGTAGCAAAATATTTCAAAATGCCAGTATTCTTTACATTTTGTTTTTTTTTTTTATTTATTCTAATACCTGCATTTGTTCACAACATAGATTACCAACAAAAAACATGTATTTTTGTTGCTCTAAAAATTCAATCAAAAACATAATGTTCATCAATATTTCTTTACAGCACATCACGAGACTTCGAAATACGGGAAGGCAAATTAATTTTTTGAAGTTTTTTCTTTACCAACTTATGTTAAAAATACTGAGAAATTTGGCTGCTCAATCATTTTTTTCTAATTTAATTTTGTCTGTACAAAAAACTTATGCCAATTTTCTCGTTTATATCTGAATTTAACTCGTTTATTTAGATCCAATAAACTGTAAGAACTTGGCTAAAAGTCATGGAATGAATGGTTCTTTTGAAGCCTTATCAAAGATTGAATAAGATTTTTCATAGAAATTACAGATTTCCGAAATGTGAGTAAATGCATTTTACATCGAATAGCTGGCTCTCAGTAACTTTAAGTAGACCCCAATAATATGTATTACATTCTAGATATATATAAGCAAAGTAAATCGAAATTCATTGCTGATTTTTTTTTTAATTTAAAGTGCCAGAAACTTTTCTTATACCTCATTGCTTCAATTGCTTATTCTAATTTGTATTCAAGAAGCGATTAGAGATCACAAGAATTTGAAAGGAAAAAAAATATCAAAAGTTTACCGCTAACAAAATGAACTATTATTGTGATTATTCATGGAAAGAAGAACTATGAAATATTTAAAATGGGATTATCTTGTAAAAAATTACACAAATATCTGTCAGATCGTTTATAACTTACAAATTACGTTTATGTTGACATGTATATTATAAACTTGATAAAAAATGCGATAACATTAAGGAACCAAACAATTTTCAACAGATTTGCATCATTATAATTTCGTTTATCTATTCTTATGTACGAAATAATATAAATTTGAACCGTCAATATAAATAAAAAATATCTCAGCTTTGCCAGAATTTGCAAGTTTTTAATATTTCGAATTAACGGAATTTGTGCCTGTCAGTTTGTTGACTCAAAGACCACTGAAAGGACTTTTAAGCAGCAAGCCAAAATTTTGAAGCTTAATGCTTAATCACATCTAATGAAATGAATTTTGAGAGTTCGAAATTTCCCGAGATCATATTTTACAATCTAAAGAATCAGCCACCTGAAGACTTCATATCGTATGAACATTTACATTAAATTGACACAGCAAAATCTATATTATTGCAAAATGTACATTTCAAAAAAGCTTTTACATTTTAAAAGTGTTTTTCAAAACTACGCTGTTTTTTTAAATAGTTCTAGTCGTAGTTCTCCGCCTTATGTAAATTTTATGACATGCCAGTGGCGTTAGGACATCTATCATTGAGAAAAAAAAATTGTATGAAGCAAACCAATTTTTGTTTGTGTCTTATTGGAACGTACAATTTATTTGGCCCAAACAAAAATTGTTTGAGGCAAACAATTTGAAGCAAAAAAATATTGATACCAGATACAATCCAATAGACACAAACCAATATTCGTCTGCATCAGACAATTTTTTACGACATATTTATAAAAAAGTGCATTATTGCAAAGGGCCACAAAACCCTCATTGTACGAATGCGCCGCGTGTTTTATTATTGTCATTTGATTGTTCACGAGCCAAGACCATTTATAACTGGTCAGATTTAACCTCACGCGGCAGGGGGCCCCTCCATGCCCCACGACTATTTAAAATTCCATCTCATAACGCGCGGACGACCGATACACCTAGCTTTAACTCTGCTTATTGCAATATGGACTCATTAAAGATGGGTTCACATTAATCATTATTGATCACAAACCCTTCTAAGCCTGCGCTTTACTGTTTTCAATTTTAGTATATTTTTCGTAAACTATATTATACTCCCTTAAATAACAGTAATGTAAATTTCAAATTAATTATGAGATAGAAAAACAGCAAAACATATCTTTATAAGTTGACTCTTTTTTTCTGTTAATAAAAACCAGATGCATCATGGAAAATCCCAAAAAAAACACACAAAAAATCTACGGACTGAAATAAAGAAAACATATACGTTTTCTTTTTTTTTCAGTTCGTAGATATTTTGTGGTTTTTACACTTTGCCTTGAGCCATATAATTTTTATTTAAAAAAAATATGCGCTTATAGAGACATTTGTACTCTTGCCGTATCATAAAAATGATCACAAAACAAAAAAACCCGGGTCGCAGTGCCAAAACCCTGCCGACAATATAGTGTATTTGCTAATATAGGCCTTGTGGCTTTATTATGTGAACTTAAGGTGATTGTAGGGCAAAATAAAAAAAATTAACTCCTTAATACACCCCTTAAAATTACATTTTTTCTTAACTACATTATTATTGTCGATCGAACGTCTACACCAAAATTAAAAACATCTTTCAGTAAATAACTCACTATCTGCATACTAGTGTTTCCAGAAAATTTGTAAATCCGGTCTTGGCGGGCCGATTCTATTAAAATTTTAGGAGCACTTTTTAATTACTATTAAAGGGTTAAATTTCAATTTTGAAACGATTCTGAGAATTTTTTAGGTATTTTTGGGCCCAAAAACTTTTTTCAACCCCTAAAAACCACCCTTAAAATGATCCGATTGGGCCTATTTTAAATAGGCTTCTTGCGGTGATGGATTCCAAGATGTGTGCCAAATTTCGTTAAAATAAATTAACTCCTTCGAAAGTTATTGCCCGTACACATATATACCTATATATATATATATATATATATATAAATATATATATATATATATACATATATATAAACATTTTTAAAAATGGTGCTAAAGTGTTTAGGAGGTTATGAAACGTCGAGAAATTTTGGTCCGACCCCTAGGTCCCGCCATCCGACCGACGCCAATAGTGTATGTTGCCATATGGCAAATACACTAATAATACGTATCTAAATGATTCCAATATTCCAACAGATCCAATTAAACTCTTTTTGTATGCCTGTAGATGTTTCTATTATTTTTTCAGTTATGTATTATACAATCGTATCTATATTTTGTTTATTATAAATAGGTAGGTACATGTATTCAAAACTTAGTAAATTCAGACTTTCTGAATTACTTAGTATAATCAGAACTCAAACGAAGGAATGAATTCTGACGAAAAACCAAATATCATTCAGAAATCAAATATTAATAATTTTTACTAAGTAGTTGAAATCGGGTTTTATCTACCATACGCAGAGTTTATTGGGTTCTGTCGGTAATGATCAACTCGGTCATTTAAGTTTTTAAACCGCGTATCGTAAGCAGTCACATCATGAATACCTGTGACCGCAAGGCAAAGTGACCTAAGACGAATTTTTATGCCTACAGAGTAGTACAGACCGACTAATCTACTCTTTAATTTTTGCAGTGCTGCGTAAAAAAGCTTCATTAAAACACAAACACTGAGTTAATCTGGTTTTAAAAATTGAGTTACAGGTATAGCTTACTAAAAAAAGGCAGTAATTTTTATCACAATAAATTCACAGAAACAGTTTCAAGATTCTTATTTATTTATTCAAAGTCATCGATTTTCACGGTTATCGGAACCCGAAAACAATTTATATTTTTAAGACCAACTGATACTTTCACCAGTTTACTCACAACGCGCATGTAGACTGAAGATACGTATTGGTGGTGTTATGTTTTCCAATTCAGTTGCAAGGAGCTATTCGTTTTTCTCTTATATGCAAGGGTTAATTTTTTCTAAATACCTGCCATGAGCTACTTTGTCTCGTGACCACAAATATGTATATTATAATTCTTCATATTGTGTTGAATGCATTAGTTATATAAAATGATGACACTTTATGAATGATTGTGTTAAAATATTTTACATTATATGGCGTATTTATAGAATGGTTTTAAGACAAGATTGGGTAAACAAATATATTAAGACAATTTTTTTTAAACTTTAATATTGACAGTTGTCCATAACAATGCGAATAATTTGATAACTTACTTCCATTTTTAACACGCTTTTATTAGCTTCACCTGTATGTTTATTTGTTTGTAAAGAAATCTTTAAACGTGAAATTCACTCACTTCAAAACCTCAAATTAAACTGAAACTTTGCATACTTATCAAGGACCAATGACAATACAATAATATAATAAGTTTGTCCCATTATCTTGACCAGGACCTTCAGGATGGAATGACAGACCGTCGGTGCCACGGGAGGGACAAAGGAGCTAGATGGAGGGGGTTTTAGTGGGTAGGGGGCCCTGTTCCGATTCCCACACTACCCAGGCCATCATCGCTGGGTGTCCGTAAAAAGGATTTCCCCCTCCCCCCCAAAAAAAAGGACCTTCAGGATAAAAAAACTTGAGAAATTACAGCAAGCAAACTAACACGCTGTACAGTGACGTACGTTGCGTTGCGTACCCCATAGTCAAGTTTAGTATTGTTTTTTAGTCTTATAATTAAAAATAGAGATTAAAAAAAAGTAAAACAGCACGCTTTTATGAACTGAAAAATAATTTGACAACAAACTTATCCTTACTGTAAAAAGCCTGGGGTGCTATCTACTTAAATTTTCATATTAGCTCTACGTTTACAATTAGCTAGTAAGTGAAAAATATTACCAATATTAAGCATTCCACTCTTTGTACAGTAAAGCTAATTTTGTTGACAAATTATTTTGCATTATTTAGTTCATAAGAGCGTCCTGTTCTAATTTTTTTTTAAAACGGAACTCGATTTTGTACACCACAAGTCAACTCGAGGTACTAAGTGAGAATTCAAATTTCTCGTAAAAATTGTCACCCCGCAATCTAATCTCGTCTTAGCCACCAGGAGCTATGATTATTTAATGATTTTTTTATAATAATTTGAATATCCTTACCAACTCTTAGATTAAAAGTTGGGTGCCATTTGCCTTTCATTTAATTAGAGATTAGTGGCGTGACTTCAGTCGACTGTGAAATGTTTGTTAAACTATTTTGATTGTTGACTTGAGATTGTGTCTGTCCAAGTGAAACACTGCTGACGTTTCACTGTCAAAATACTTTATTGTATTTTTTAAACAACGTGCATTGTTGCTTTCAACAATGATTCAGCTGAACGTTTGATCAAAGCACATTTATTTCTTTTAAAGCGATTTTAATTTGTATTATTAAATACAGTAGGTATTTAAAAAAGCGAATATTTAAATAATTATTTATCGATACTAAAACAATATAATATAAAAAATACTAACTAATCTAATTTCATTGTCTTATAGCCCTTATACATTTTTATGACTAAATACTATAAAAGACATATTTAGAATTGAAACCAAGGAATAGCAAATTATCTCATATAAGACACTGCCTGTAAAATAAGTCACGCGAGTTATAATAAATTTTTTTACGTACCTTCTATAAAATAACTGATTTTTTAATCATAATAAGAATATTTGTAATATTTTTGACAGTTCACGTTCGGCCATATTGGTATTTATATGTTTTCTGCAGCGCCTACTGTGGTTTCTGTCATTCATGGCAAGAGACAGATTGGACTATTGGTTTGGTAAAATCGCATGTTTAATGAATAGGCCGATGGGCGCTGAGGTTATTAAGGTAACCGGTTCAAACCAATTGCAATTGTTAGTACATGCAATGTGATGGCATTGTCCAAACTTTGGTCAAAATCAAATGTAGATGCATTTTTGCATCTACTATCGATTGCAACTGGTTTGAACCGGTTACCCCTACATAGTCATTTTTTTCATTTCTAGCACAGTGTTGAAGGAATGGCTGCAGCTCTATTAGAGCTTGATTAATAAGCGATGTTATTAAAAAACTTGTAATTTATAAATTTTTCCCAACCGAAAAAAACAACAGTCATTGCTTTTTACAAGACAAATATATTTTTTCGTGTAACTCTAAAAAACTAGTGTTTAGAATGTGACAGAGTCTTAACGATGCGATTATTTTCTCAGAAACTAAATTAAAAAAAATATGTTCTAATTACCCACACATACAAAAGACTTATTTTTAACCACATCTATAATTCCGCATTTGGTTTTATAACCTATTATTTGAATTGTACTAAAATTAAAAAAGGCCCTAAAGTATTTGCAACATTGTTTAAAAAAACACCAATACATTTAACTGGCCATGGTCAATCTAATTTATAACAGCTACCACTGCAATTTTAAGTACGTAAACCAAAACAGTAGACAGTCGCAAACACTGTAATTTTCGATAATATATATACCAGTGATTTTCAATACCTAAATGATTTTCAAAAAAAAAAGACGTATGGACTATATTTTATATACTCTTTGAATTCGGTATGCTGTTTTCAATAAGGATATTGACTTTAAAAACAGTCTGAAGTATTTCTCAAAAAGGTGCAAAAAATATTCAAGGTCATAAACTTATATTAATATTTTAAGATTATTAAATATTTAGGGTATAAATAAATATACTATATACAATCAGCAAATCTGCGCTGGGGATCTTTGGAATCGTGGCACTTTAAAAAGTGTAAAAAATAGTGTTTTACAGTGGCGACCCTTCAGGTGAAGAAATGTTAATAAATACATTTTGTAATTAATTCAAATTCTAATAAAGTATCAAAAAGTTCCATGTGTACCGCTCAATCAGATGTTAAAGTATCATAAAATTACTGTGGTACATCAACAGAAAACGCAAGGTAGCATACAGTAACATACACACTACAAGGAAGAATTGTGTCAGATTATTATGAAAACTGCACTTTCAACGTCCGTCCTATGGCAAACCATCACGTCAGCACGATCACCCATATAGTAAAAGCATTTCTGGTTGGATTTCCAGTGTGCAGCTTGATGGTGTCATATGTTGAAATTTTCACTAATTATTCAATAGATAACTACTTACTTGCTTCAATTATACCTATGAAATATCAACAATGAATCCGATCAACGACATCGTATCATGTAATTTAATTCAGACACTGTTATCTCAATGGAAAGTTGACGATAAAAAGATCTAGAATAATATGCTCGACGTACTATTCCTCTGTTAACATAAAATGTAAATTGTATTTTTTGATTTTATGAATACAGGTGGCTGTGCAGTAGTCCAAACTTACAATTTTTGTTGGTCTTGCTTGCATTTAAGCACAAAAAATAATAATTGGAATAAAGAAAGATTCTTGTAAGATATGAAGTATAAGCAAGAATTTAACCATGTGAGGAAACCTTCCGCGTTTACAATTTTTATATTTGTTCTAAAGAAAATGTCTAAAAGACACCACCTATTCATTACCACTAGAATTTAGATACTACCGAAGCAAGGTGTATTGTTAAAATACACATAAAATTCGCGGCAGGTTCCTGTAGTTGAAGCCGTTTTTTGAAAACGATGATTTATGATATTCGCAATGGTCAGTACTTATTTTAAAATGCGGACTCGCTTTTTTCATTTTTTCTTTTGGTGCTGCTTACAGTAATTGCCAAAAACATAAGAACATCTATAATTGAAAGTCATTTGAAAAGAACTCTCAAGTTTCAATAATATATGTTAACAAAAAATTGGCTTTTGAGTGATTTAAACATTTGAGTAAAAATGTGCTGCTACAGGGTATAATTTTTCATTTTGTTTTGTAAATACTTCGTGAAATGATCAACGCACAGTGGAACAAATTAGTTAAATCTTGCTTAAATCTAAAATTTGAGCCAGAATTAATTATTGTAATATATGTCTGATTAATTTACTGCTAACAAATGTTCGAGGCTTGATATTTAGAGCACTTCTGTAAAAACTTGCTACTTATTAAACACGAAAGCGTTATAAATTTCTAAATAAGCATTTAACAAGATTATAAAGCATTAAGAAAATTTAATAAGCATTTCCAATGTTTAATAAGCACTTTCAATGGTTAATAAGCACTTTTAAAGTTTAATAAAACATATTTCGTTTATCTTTTATAATTCATATTTCGTTGTTTATATCATAACTTAATGTTGAAAGTTAGATAAGAAGTTACTTTAAGATGCTTAATGCTTGATGCTTTAAAGCACTTTAGTAAGTGGTCGATGCTTTTAAGTTTTTTTCAAATTGAAACTGTTTGTCGCTTTAAGCACTTTCGTAAGTGTTCCATGCTTGGTGCTTCAGGTACTTAAGTTCGGTGTAGAGTTGGGTAACTCAGATCTGAACGGGTTCAAAGAGCCGACTCCGACAGAAGATCCGTGAGAGCCGACTCACTTTTTTTTGAGCCGACGGATCAACGGATCCGCATAACTCAGTGACACACTTAACACACAGAAGCACGTTTTACACTTACGTATCAGTGTTTGCTTTGATGCATCTGTCAGCTCAAATGACTCATGCATCACATGTTTGGCTATGCATTCTTGATTCTATACAGGTCGTGATATGATTGACTGAACTAGGTAACTCAGTGGCAGACTGCAGTAACATATTCAGAACTTGGCTCTTTTTTAACCGGTTCAGTGAGCCGGCTCACATACGGGATCCAGATGCAAAGATGCAGATCACTAAAAAGACCCGTTTTTCCCATCTCTAGTTCGGTGCTTTACTCAGCTCTCCTCACGGCTTGCTATTTGCAGATTATAGATGCTCGACAACTTGGCGTCTTATTGTATCAAATTAAATTAAACGGCAATGCAAAACATCCATGAGCGGTGGTACAGGAATACATTAGGCGAATAGGCCTTTCAAGAATATTGTCCATTTGTATCCGACCCAGAAAATCGCAATCTGTCGAACTAATTTATTATGATTATGAGGCCTGTTGAAGAATAATGTCCCAGTCAGTATATTTAATGACAATTTTCATTCATGCTCATAAACCTGTCAACGTAAGATGTCATTCATATACTGTGCATGAATTCACATTCCTTACGTATTAAGCCGTAGGTATACATACCACGAGGGCAGAAAATATTCAAATATAATATTATAATTTATGAATACATTACAATATCATTTACATAAAACAAAAAAAAAACGCTCGATGACATAGAATCGAAATGAAGTATAACATGTATACTTGATCCAAAACACTTTTTCTCTCGACAGATTATCTATACTCTGTTCCGATTCTTTTTTAACCGACTTAAAAAAATGAATATAAGATATAAATGTTAATTCTACAAAGCTGCAGACGCTATATAATAATTTGTTAAATCATTCATTGTTATAATGCTAAATTAGAAAAATTTATTTTTTATCCACCAACACCGTTGGGACTCAAACCCAAATCTTTCCACATTCGCGGCGGAATGTGGAAAGATTTGGGTTTGAGTCCCAACGGTGTTGGTGGAAAAAAATTAATTTTTCTAATTTAGCATTATAACAATGAATGATTTAACAAATTATTAAAAAAATGAAGTTTATCTTCTTTTTTTGTATGTTCGGTAATATCTACGACATTTGAAAACGGATTTTAATGATTCTTATTCTATTTAATAGAGCACACCTTCAGGGTGGTGTCATATAAATATTACGAAAACAGTTCAGTAGTTTTTTTTATGTATCTCCGTCAACTGTAAACCGATTTTAATGATTGTGTTCTATACCTCCGGGGTGTTCCTACATAAATTTTACGTAAATCGGTTCAGCAGTTTTTTTTTAAATATATGTCTAGTTTTGAATTTAATAATGAAATATAAATAAAAACCCGGGTCGCAGTGCCAAAACCCTGACGGCAATATAGTGTATTTGCTTATACAGGCAGTGTGGCTTTATTATGCGAACTTTAGTTGGTTTCTGGGCAAAATAAAAAATTAGACTCCTTAATATACACCCCTTAAATAACATTTTTTTTTCTTAATTGCAATATTATTCGAACCTCTATACTAAATTATATACACATTTCAGTAAATAATTCATAATCTGCAAACTAGTTTTATCATAAAATTTGTAAATCCGGTCCTGTCGGGCAGATTTTATCAAAATTTTGGTCCGACCCCTAGGTCCCGCCATCCGACCGACGCCAATAGTGTATGTTGCCATATGGCAAATACACTAGAAAGCCGGTTAATATTTAATAACATGTAAATTATGTAAAAAGTAAAAAAAAAAGTTTTTAATTGAATCTTTTTGAGGTTTGCACCTTAGTTGCACTCATATCATTTATTCAGATGCTTATGACTTCTGTTGTCGAGCGTCTATAATCTACAAAATCTATCTGTTATTTATTTATATATTACTTTTGTTTAAGAAAAGTACAACACTTAGAAGTTTCAAAACACCAACAAAGTGACCGTAACTTTTTTTTCATTTTAATTAGACTGCCAATTCGACGTGCAATCACAAAAGCGTAAAACTTTTAGTTCATACTTTTAAAATTAGCACAAAATCACTTAAAAAATCGAGTTCTTCAGTAAAATATCCTTTTAATAAATAGTTACTGGATAGACTATATCAACTGAAACATACAACAAACATTTTACTTCCATGCGTTAGTTTGTTGACAGAAACATCTCGACCCGCTGACAATTCCAAATGTATGACGGCGTTCACCGCGTGTTTCGATCATACTGTGGGCCTGACGCGGCCCAAAATGTGGCCCCATGTTGCCCTCTGTTCACTCTATGACACAATACTCTATACGTTCAATCATTCTATACAACACACTGACATGACGTTTCAGGATCTAAATAAAAAAACGGACTTTAAGAAAATTATATTATTGAAAGATTTGTTGGTTAGTTTCTATTATTTACAGTAGAACCTCGGTTATCCTTGCAAACGGCTTAAGTGCATGTTTTATATATTTTATTATTTACTTGAAATCCGTTCATTGATTCAGGGTACAAGCATTCATATATATATATTATAATCATGATAGTGAAATGTATATATATTTTAATTTAGGAATGAAGAAGTTATTTAGAAAAAAATACATAATCTGTTACTGTTATCCTTTTCGCACAGTGGTAACAAAGGAGTCTGTGCTTCAGATCACATTTTAGGTATTTTTGAGACAACATTAATACTCTGCATTGTCGACCACAACATTGTTTTGTTTTGAGTTACTATTAGCAACGCTTAAACAAACAAATTTAATATAATTTTCAATCTTGTTGTGATCATACGTATATTAGTCTTCGTCTTGATTAAATCAAATTTTATTGTTTTATTAGTGTATTTGCACCATTTTTAAAAATGTTTATATATTATATATGTATATATATATATATATATATATATATATATATATGTGTACGCGCGATAACTTTCGAAAGAGTTAATTGATTTCAACAAAATTTGGGCCACATGTTGAAATCCATCACCGCAAGAAGCCTATTTAAAATGGGCCTAATCGAGCTATTTTAAGGGTAGTTTTTAGGGGTTGAAAACTGTTTTTGGGCCCCAAAATACCGAAAAAATTCTCCGAATCGTTTCAAAATTGAAATTTAACCCTTTGGTAGTGATTAAAAAGTTTCCCCACAATTTTAATAAAATCGGCTCGACAGGACCGGATTTACAAATTTTATGAAAACACTAGTTTGCAGATATAGTGACTTATTTATTGAAGGGTGTATTTAATTTGGTGTAGACGTTAGATTAATAATAATATTACAATTAAGAAAAAAATGTTATTTTAAGGGGTGTATTAAGGGGTTAAATTTTTTATTTTGCCCAAAAACAAACTTAATTTCACATAATAAAAGTATAAAACCACACGGCCCTATACAAGCAAATACACTATATTGTCGGCAGGGTTTTGGCACTGCAACCCGGGTTTTTTATTTATTTGCGTCGGTCGTTGATTGCGCTTTATCAATCTCTTAATCTATCTCTATCATGTCGCTTTTTCGTTTCATCGCATCACGAATTTATCCTTACTTCACAAAAAAAAAAAATATTATCGTCATCAGCAACTACGGTTGTTTGGGCCTATTAATTCATATTTTCATTAAATTGTTTTTTAACAATAAATTGAGAATCTAATTAACACTTTTAACTGTTCCATATGAACAAATAAAGTTATTCTTATCAGCGTGTGTAGAGAATCTTGATTTAACAAGGTAATAGTCATAGAATTATTATAATATAATTAAATAAAATATTCGAAATATTTCGCAGTCTTAATAGAACTTTCACCGAGCTGGGTAGAGTAGTGGTACAGCACTAGACTCGCATTCGGGAGGTCCGGGTTCGATTCCCGGCGGGGGCAGATGTGGCTGGGACTTTTTCCTACTGCCTTTCGCCGAGAAACGGTAATTCCTGTACCGGCCATCTTGATTGAGGTTTTACATGGTTTCCCTCAATTAATTCCAGATAAATATCGAGGTGGTTCCTTATTTGAGGCCATGGCCGATTACCTATCAAACTCCTAGTTCAAAAATTACCTACCTTATCCTAATTTCCTGTAATTCCTTCGTTCGCCCATTGCTATTATATAAGTTGAAGTTTAAGAAATGTAGAAAAACGGGAAGTGGTAAAATGAAAAATAGTAATGGTGCGAATGGCGTCTGTTATGACATAAAGTCGAGAAACGGACGTTAAACGCATTATTATTATTATTATTATTATTAATAGAACTTTCGTTACACGCACCATTTTAAAAATAACTATCATTTTTATAATAGAAAATAAAGTACATTCTCATAGCTACAGCACGTTGTAATCTATTTAAAATAACTATGTGCTACGCCTAATAATCTAAGTATATATTAGCATTTAGCTTACATTGTTCCTAATTTATTTTGTTTCAATTTACTTCGTGGGAAATCACCTAAAGAAAAACAACATCTCTTATACGTATTGTGTGTTACATAGTTTTTATGTTTTAAATAGGTAGGTACTAAAAATGACGAATTGTCAGCTTTTTTGTTTGTAAAAACCGTTCTGTATTAATACCTACCGTTTCCAGAACAAAAATTACTTCTTACAAACTTCACGTGTTCGTCAGTTAGTCTGTCATTTTCACTCAAATCTTGCAATCAAAATTTAGACTGATCTAATAAAGCTAGAGTTTTGAAATTTTACACACTGTATAAGTCTAATATAATGCTTAAATCCAATATGGCGGGCGCCTCAAGATGGCGGATTACCTTTTTTTTCACAACCCTCTTGGCATGGGTCTCAAATGAAAAAGTTTGACGAGTGGAATACGGAAGCCTGTATCACGTGATTGTAAACTCAATATGCCGGATGTTATATATCCGATCGATTTGAAATTTTGTACACATATGTATGACAGTACATGCTCGTATTTAGAATTTTTAGAATTAAACAGTTAATTAATTTTATTAAATTAATGTTTTAATAGTAAAAATTTTGAAAGACTAAAAACAACAAAATAAAATAACATTAAAAAAACTTTTTAAAGACAATCTTTACCTAATAAGTAATTTCTGTTCATAATTATAAAAGTGTGGGTTATGGCTAATAAACGATCATAGAACTTACAGGCCACGCTTTTATAATTATGAACCTAAATTATTAAAAATTATGTTTTACTTTTTAGTATACATTTCAATAAAAATTTGCTTATAAAAAATTTATTTTACTAAATATTTTTAAGATGGGTATTGAGTCTTGCACCAATTTATACTTTCAATTTATATTTTTTTATAATAAATTAAATACCCAGTTGCTACTTTTACCAGTTCTTAAGTTAGACCTAGGAGATTGTATTGGAGATTAATTCGATCTGGAACTGGTTGGAATGAAATAAAAAAAAGTCGAATATTTTGAAATTCATATTATTATGTAAAATTGGTATATTTATGTAGAAAGGGACTAAATTTTATTTTGTAGGTATATAAAATTTACAAAATGGATTCAAATTAATACATCTTCAGTAATGTCTAATGTACTCAGTTTAAGTCTAAAAACTTACAAAATTACTACTGTGTTAACATCTCAAATAACAGGGCACCTCTTTACTAAATACACTCGTCTAAAAAAGTTTAAGGAACTGATTTTAATTACACAGTACAAGAAAATAAATTAGGCAGGGAATTTTTCATCCCATTTTTATTATGCAGAACGAAAAAAAAGACTCTAAAATCTGAAAAACATTGAACAAACTCTAGGAGATTTAAATCCCAGAATATCACAAATTTTACGTTCCACAAAATTTTTAAAGATAATATGCTATCTAGAAATAAATCCTGCATTCTTCATCTTAAATCCCTTCCCCCGCCTAAAAACGGTTACAGCTCTCCCGATGCTATTTTTAGCTAAACGCCAAATGAAGGACCAAGTATCTACTGGGTGAAGATGTATTTATGTAAGATATTTTTTTGAAGTTTAACTTCTTTAGCGACGTATTTGTTTGAAAAAAATAAAAAATCGAGGGGAAATAGAATCGACCCCTAAAAGGGAACTTAGTTTGTCTCCTAAATTACATGAAACTGACAAGGCCAGAAGTTTATAGTGTGTTGCTAAGCACAAAAATGACTAACTAAAAGAAAGACGATATAAACTAATTATTAAAAAAATAAGAAACCCGACTGTACAAAATGAAACAACTGTAAAACTAAAAAGGGGCAAACAAGTCGAAAAATCTAAGCACGCAGCATGATTGCGTGTTGAGGGTTTTTGACTTGTTTTTTTCACTTTTATGTTTTTGATAGATTTAAAAATCTCAATACCTAAAATTTTATGGTGCATTATATATAAAATAAAATAAACAGATAGAAATTGTTTTCTAGACAAAAACCGGTGGTCGGTTTATCTGCACCTTCATTATAATGTAATCAGAATATAATTTAATTTATTATAAAATACCTAACATCGACAGATTCGACATATTTCAGATAACTTCACATGTAAATAGTAATTTCTTACACACCAGTCCAGTATTTTAGGACAATTAAATAGTAATTTAACATTTCATACTACATAATATTAGTTCTACTATTCGTAGCACACATGGGAAAATTGCAATTCTATAATTGCTACAATTATATTAATTTTTTACTGGATTTTTTGTCGAGTTGAAAGTTTGGACTACCAAAAAAATGACAGATAATTGACCTCGATTTCGTGTTTACGTGCAAATTCGTTTTTTCCAAGGTTAGAACAACTAAGTGTATTTCAATCGAATGAGATAAATTGATGCTTTGACGAGTAAAACTACTTCGCATATACACGCTACAGAAGCGACCGCCATTTTCTTAGTTAGCGCTCAAACTGTCGTATCTGTCACGTAGTAAACTTGGCGGAGGAGTTTGTCTTAGAAATTAGCTGACAAATTTCAAAGTCCCGACATTCGAGTGAATCTTCAAATTTCTGCAAATTTCTTGCCATCTCTTGACAGAAATTATGAACTAAGTTCCTTGATTTCCAGCTTAAATTTTTTTCTAAAATATCATCCGAAGGTTATAAACGTTTTTAAGTTCGAGTACCTAAAACATTGCAATGGTGCAAGGTCGATATGAGTGATGATAGAGCTACAGTAGGTTCTGATCTGAGTACCGTGAGAACCGCAAATGGTACCCCTAGCGCCAGCCGGCGGGTCTAAAACACTGCCAGTCGGGATTCGGAGTCTCGGGCCCGGACGGGCCGTAATTACTGGTTACACAATAACACGTGGCCGCACTATACTGACCACATCATGTACCGCTTCATTAAAATAGTCGACAAATATTTGTAAAAATCGATATTAATATTTATTTGAAATAAGTTTTTCAATTTACTGACAAATTCATCAATCTTCAACGAATTTTGTATATAAAATAATTAAATATCTACTAGTAATAAAATTATAGCGTGGTGTTGTAGTATTAATAAACTCAAGAGCTGGTGAACTATTTAAAATCCTACATTTTAGTGAGTAACATTTATTATTACGTTATGAAAAAATATTAATAAGCAGTGAACTCATGGACCTCTGTAAATGATTGTGAGACTACTTGCCTGTACCTCTATAAGCGATAGTCGAACGTATTAATAGTTCCACGAAATTTAAGAATGAGTTATAAATAGCTGAACTAATTAACATTGTTTTTGTATCATTTTTTTTGTTTTTTGTATTCATTCGAATGGCCAAATATGCCAGATTTTTTTTTGCCAAGTCGGGATTTTGGAACTTTTTGAGTGAAAAAAGCGGGATTCCTTCGTCGAAAGCATCGAAACGTATATAATCAGAAGTTTTTAAATATTTATCTTTTTATTTGAGTTCAAATTACGTTTACGTGACAATAGATAGCAAAAATAGCCATAGGAAATGTATTTTAATAAAAATATGATATTTTAAATCAGATTTACCCTATCGTTAAATAGTTGAGTCTTATTCGTCTTCTGAATAAAAAAAAAATAAAAAAAACAGAAATCAAAATCAAAAAAGTTTTATTTATTAGAAAAGTATGGCATTTCAAACAATAGTCTGAGGAGTGAGTGTTACAAATTGCAACTTACAATAAGAGAATAATTATTTACGCACGGTCGAGTTATCCCCGAAAAGCGGGACTGAGCCTGTCCCGCGCGGGACATTTAATTTTGATATAAAAATCGGGACGTCCCGCCAAAATCGGAACGTCTGGCAACGCTGGTCTATACTGACTTATTTGACGAACTTACTACAGTTGATAAGTATTATGTATATTTGTTGTATTTTTATGGGCCTCTATAAGTGAAAAAGGCCACTCCTCTATAAGCTAGAAACACGGGTTAGTGAAAAACCTCCATAAGCGAAAAAGAGATCGCGGTCCCTTGAACTCTTGCTCATTCAGGTTCGACTGTAATAAAATTTGGTGTTTTATAAAATTAAAATTTAAGACTTTAACAAAATGGTCGATCTATAGCAGGTAAAGAGTTTAGTCATGTTTAGTTTAAACAATGTATGAAGCGAGAAGATACATCACTATTATAGCGGCTAATCATTTAATATATTAGAGCTAGACTTTTATAGACAGAGAGAGCGCGTCCCGCAACACAGCACTGCAAACAAAGACGATGATAGAAACAAAACAATATAATATGTAAGTCGAAAGATTCGACGAAAAAACACGGGACAAGAATTCACAGAATGTTAAACCAATGTTTAAACCGGGCAGACATATGAAATATTGACACGTACTGCTGTTTTACCGTTCAAACAATATTTTCAATTGACTTGAAGTATATCGTTTATTTTTATAACAAACTATTCGATTAGTCTTTTAGTTTTAAAATTAAAGATGACCCTTGACAATGCTTTGGATTTCGAACGAATACGAAAAAATGTATTGAAAATGTAAATGACGGAAACGTATTTTGAAAAACATACATATCTAACAAAAGCAAAATTTTCCTAGCATCCTTACGAATTCATTACACTTTGGGTCACAGAAATAAAGCAATTGGATTTTTTTCCACACCATCTACTGACTTTCCTCTCTTTTTTTAGTTTTTTAGTTCCTTCTCATGTGAAGTGTCTGTCAATTGAAAATTGGGTTTGACAACGTTTAACGTCAAATTATTAAAAGTTTTTCTTATTGGTGACATTGGTCTATGACTGCTACGAAGTGAGGATGAAGGAAAAATTGAAAATACTAGAGTCGACTAGTCTCGGTACGTTGCAAATTTTCCAGTTATTTTGATATTCGTGAAAAAAAATTCACAACCAATTAAAATACTCAATTTAATTTAAAACACTGAAAAAAAAATATTAAAAAATACAAATTAAAAACCATGTATGTACTTAAAGCATACCGTACAAGTGAAACTTCTAACTTCTTTGCCTGCCAAACTATAGATGGCAGTACAAATCAACATCTCACGCTGATGACCTCAGATGTTGAGCGTCTATAATCTACAATCTCACGTCACAGAAATGGCATAATAATAAGACCAAAGCTGTGAATAATAATTAATATTAGCATTAATATAAAATAAAATCTCTGCACATAGCTTTAGCAATCAAAGCCACTGTAACATTTTGAAGAAAAACAAGGCTATACAAATGTCTAAAGAGTATTTTCTTTAAAGTCCATGACACAGACAATGACCGCAGAAAGTAACAAAATAACAATGAAATAACCTGTCGCAATGTCGCGACCAACAAGTCCAGGTGACATTTTGACAAGGGTTCTAGCTTCTCGTTTTTATTTTTATATTTACATTATTATACAGTGTTTGTACTAAGTTTATCTTCACGTCATTTTAATCAGGATATCGGGACTATTATTAGCCCCAAAGAAATTGGGAGTAAACTCTAATTGAAGCCTATTATTTGCTAGATCGGAAGCCCAAATTTCCGGGACATTTTTAAGATATGCTGATTAAAAAATGACTTAAGAAAGAATTAAATCCTGTATTAAACCGACGCAATTTTTTCAGGTGGAAAAGTAAAAAATGTGATTCATTTTTTTACATTTTTTTAATATTTTTAGGATCCTGCAGCCGCACTTCAGAAAAAAAACGGAACTTTTATAGAATCACTTTTGTTCGGCAAGGCGCTTTTTCTCACGAACGGTTAAAGGTGTCAAATTGAAATTATTACTATATCGGGTGTTTTTTTCAAAACTTTGAATGGATTTTTTTGTTGATACACCGGTTGAATCAAGAAAGATTTTAGGCAAAAGTTGTTGGGTTTTGAGGGGGAAATAATTTACACGTAATACCAACCCACTCACCCCACCCCTCGGCAGGGGGAGGGGGTAACTTTTGTTTTTTTAAATGGAAACCCCCGATTTTTATGATTAAATTAAATGAAATTTTAAAGTTGTTCATTTTTACACAAAAAAAAATTAAATCATAAAAATCGGGGGTTTTCATTTAAAAAACAAAAGTTACCCCCTCCCCTTGCCAAGGAGTGGGGGAGTGGGTTGGTATTACGTGTAAATTATTTCCCCCTCAAAACCCAACAACTTTTGCCTAAAACTTTTTTTGATTCAACCGGTGTATCAACAAAAAAATCCATTCAAAGTTTTGAAAAAAACACCCGGTATACTAAGCTCTGTTTAAATGCTCAATTTTTTCTAGGATTTCCCTGGGAACCCCGGACTTCGTGTCAACCAATTACAGAACGATAAAATTAACAGGTACGTTTTCAAAAGGTGTATAAATAAAATATGTGCATAATATAGAAAAGACATACCTGCAGTATGTGTTGGGGTGACAATCCACTAAAATATCTAAAAGGTGTTACCAAATACATGTCTTTTCTTATCTCACCACGGTAATAAATTAAACTTTAATCTTTACTATTCTTTACTGTGTAACAGAAGAGATCAAGATACGGGCCATTTCACGCCGTATTTTGAAACGTATATCTAAATTTTATTTATATATTTTTTTAAATTATTGAAATCGGATCAGCAACAATATTCATTCAAAAAACGTATAAAAATTCATTGACATGAAATAAAGTTCGTTTTAATAAAATCAATTTAATCTATAGGACCTAAAAATATATATACTTGTTCGAACTAGAAACAAACAATTCAATCATTTAATAATTCCAGAGTCGTGACTACTCAAAAACGAAAAAATAATTTTTTTTTCCTGATATTTACAAAAAAATATAGATCTGCATTTTTTTGTGGGAAGACCTTTCTTCTTTTATTTATTGAGTTGGGTAAAGTAGTGGTACAGCACTAGACTCGCATTCGGGAGGTACGAGTTCGGTTCCCGGCAGGGGCAGATGTGGCTGGGACTTTTTCCTACTGCCTCTCGCCGAGAAACGGTAATTCCTGTACCGGCCATCTTGATTGAGGCTTTTCATGGTTTCCCTCAATTAATTCCAGATAAATATCGAGATGGTTCCTTATTTGAGGCCATGGCCGATTACCTATCGAATTCCTAGTTCAAAAATTACCTACCTTATCCTAATTTCCTATAATTCCTTCATTCGACCATTTCTATTACATAAGTTGAAGTTGTAAAAAATGCAGAAAATAACGGGAAGTGGTAGATGAAAAAATAGTAATGGTGCAAATGGCGTCTGTTATGACATAAAGTCGAGAAATGGACGTTAAACGCATTATTATTATTATTATTATTATTATTATTATTATTATTATTATTATTATTAAGTACCCGAAATTTATTGATTGCTGCTAGATAGTTGTTCCCAACTCCAAAAAATCATAGTTCCGTCACTGGATAGATAGGAACCTAATCGTAGTTTCTTGTAAGTCATTTACAACATATTTACAACAGGACATCGTGGTCTTCTTCGACATGATTAGAAAGAAGAAAAAAAGGTTAAAACACATACAGATAAAATGCGCGTGTATTTTAATGCACTTCAAGAATGGATTTTTTAGCAGGTCGTCTCTTAAGGACAGGCCCACCCATGTGTCTATTACAAACAGTAATTTATACTAATGTTTTAATTTCATTGCCAGCGTCAATACAACGGTCGTAAATTTAAATAAAATACAGTCGTATTTTTAGGACATCAGTGCGTTAAGGTGATACCATCAGCATTATGGACAACCAAGTTGGGTATCATCATCTTCAGAAGTTAGGACAAATCATCACAGTGGCGTTAATGGTGGCGGAAAACGTAACAGATCGACTAGCGTTGGTTCAATGTATTATTCGCGCTTAAATTCAAAGTGGCTGACCTTTATACTCGGTAATTGAAATTAATCCTGACCTCGAAAACAAATTTGATAATGTCATAGGCATAGAAATTAACAGTTTGTTACGCCTGCTTCTACTTTAGACAAAAATTCACTTTTCAAGAGTTTACAAAAAAAAAATTCGCTTTGAGATCCCCGAGTTCAAAAAATCTGTTCGTCTCTTTGAGCGCGATACTGATCAAACGGCCGAGCGGATCGAGACCAAATTTTGGTAAAATGTTTGACATGTAAGTAAGAAGAGCCTTTTAGTTTTTGGGAAAAATTGACGCAGGCGCTATAACGTTATTTTTTTAATTATTCAGCGTTTGTTAGAGAAATTTTTTTAAAACATTAATAAATATCGACTTGCAAAATATTTATTTACAAAACACGAATATAAGTACTGGTTTATCGATTTGTGGATTTTTAGGTTTAATATCGAAAACTATCAAATACATGTTTCTTTACCCCAAAGATTATTAGAGTATCAATTGGAATAGTTGTTCTCACCATGTGTCACAATAATGTCAAATTCAATGACATTTTGACGTCTTGAGAAAGTTTCCTTTCTTATGTCGTCAATTAAGCCAACACCCACTCCGATCTGAAAAAATCGATTTTAAAATATAAACACATTTCAAACGCTCTTGTGTATCGAATATTACTTGTTATTTTCTTTCGCCAAACCTTATGTTGGTTCTGTTTTTGTCTTTAAATTTCGACCTCCTTCCTCCAGAAGTTTCTAAATTCGCTTGTTAAGCGCCTATAATCCACAATAAATCTATATAAATTCGTCGTTTGTTGTAATTTATTCCCATGATCGTCTAGACTTTACGACATACTTATTTTTTCTTAATTTTTGGCGAACTTTAAACGGGTAAATTTCCAAGCCAGAAGAGATACAAAACTGGAATCATCGCAATAGTTATCAAAATCAACGTTACATCAACCAGTTTGTAAGCTACTTGGAAGAAGTACATTGATTGAATATCGAGTGAGTAACATAATGGAGGGATCACTAAACGTTCGGAAGGTACTTAGTTTTAATTCCGGTGGGGCCAGATGTGGCTAGAACTTTTTCTTGCTGCCTCTTGGCGACAAACGATAATTCATATACGGTATAATATCATCCATGACTGCCCTCGATATCTAGATTGTTCTGGTAATAATGTGACATCTGTTATGATATAATGCCGAAATACAGACATTAAACTCATTATACCAAAATCGTGTGTAAGCTGACATCAAGCGCTTTGAATAAGTCATGTGTTTCAAACCACAGAGTGTACCAAACCCTTTTTTGAGCCGCACGTCAATGGTAATTATCCATCAGCAAAACCTATTGTTCTATAATTCTACAAGATTTGTCTTACAAATTGTTACATATAAACATCATTCTAGAATTGTAGACATTAAACAAAATTATAGGTATAAAATAAAATACGGATAAAATAAAGAAAAAAACATCAACTGTCACTATACGCGTAATCGATTTAATTGCTTTTGAAACTACATAATAGATAGAGACCATCCTTTAGAAAGTTTAATAGCAAACTGTTTTACTAAAATTATGGTAGTGGAATGAAATAAAAAATATATAATCGAAAGGTTAGATTTTATTGTCAGATCAAACTTTTTATTGCATTATTCCTCGGTTACTGTAGAACAGGGGCGTCAAACTGGTGACCCGCGACAGTTTTTTTTGTGGCTCATGCCATCTTCAAGGAGAAGAAACAGTCAATTTAAAAAAAAAAACAGAATACGTTTAAAAGAATAACAAAAAAAAAATTTCGTAATCAAATAGACGTGCAAGGTCTGTGGATTATGTCTGATGTGTAATAGTTACATTACATTAATATGTTGGAAGATTTGCGAATGAGTTTGACACCCCTGCTGTAGAATCAACAATAAATTTTATGTACTTTAGGAATTCATAGGATTAAGGCAATGCAGTGTTTTATTAAATTTCTATGTGTATTTTTTGCTTTCTCAAGTAAGTCATATTAATTTGTCATCAATACTGTAATGAACAATATAGTAACCAATACGTAGGGTTATTTGGACTTAGCACAATTTATTATTTCTATTTATTATTTACTAGCGACCCAGTCCGGCTTCGCCCGATCTGTAAATGTTATAAATAGGATATAAAAGATGAGAATCATTATCACAAAATCTCAAACTGTATTGAATTTATGCGAATGCAATCGCTTTTAAATGTGAAAGTTCAAAAATCGAAAAAAATTCAAAATTCTCAAAAAATAAAAAAAACTGTTGATTTGATAGCTATTAAACTTCACAGGCTCACCCGCTGGGCTAATCTAAAGATTGCCTGAAAATTTCATCAAAATCGACCCAGTCGTTTTGGAGTTTATAGATAACATACATACATACATCGCCTTTTAAAAGAAATCTCAAAGAGAAACAAACTTAAAATATTAAGACAGCTGTGAATAATAATGAAAAAATCACTTGTTATTAATTTTGACATTTTGGTGAAATGATTACGGTTTCAATTAAATTTATCTTTTGATAAAGTAATTTCAATGAATAATTTAAATACGGCACAGGAGGAAATAGTTGGAGATTTTGAAAATAAAGAATCCATCGTGAATGATTCCAACATAGTACAGACGCCGCCAAGAACTCAATTGATTAACAGTAAATGTCAAAAGAATAGCAGCTGTCTTACGTCGAGACCAAAAGACAGATCAAAATTTTCAGTTTATAATTACAATATGACTGTCGAAAAGCCAAGCACTAGATGGGAGCGGGTTCAGGATTCGCTATTTAGTTGTGTGTGTTGCAAAAGAAAAGTGTAAAATATGATGTAATTGAAAATACTGCTGAAAATGAAACTATTTTAAACTGGAAAATTATTTTCTGTATTTTATTTTTTGCTGAAAATAAGGTCGCACTAAGTCTGCAATAGCAGACTAGTACGTTATGTATCTAGTGCGTGATTTATTATTTTGTACGCATTGTAATATTATTGTAAAACGGGCGCTCAGCGAGTTTTAACAGTTACACAAGTCAAAATAATCATGCACGAGATATTTTTTTTATACATGTTCCTCTATAAAATAGCTGATTTTCACCTAATTTTTGAAATTTTTGACAGTTCAATTTTGAGAAAGATAACTTCTAATTGTAGGCTGCGTTCAATTCTTATGTGGTTATAGACTATGATTTACTGTGGTAATGATCGAGCAACTACGTTTATTTACTTTACTCAGCTTTACAGCACTAGTGTTAAATGTGTCATTTCACGACACCTATAGAGGCATGAAAAGCAGCAATTTTATAGATGGAGGGATATAGACGCTGATGACCTCAGATGTTGAGCGTCTATAATCTACAAGGGGAGTGTGTAAAAAAAATTAAACGCATTATATATTAGTATTAAAAATTCAAGTCGTGAATCAATACTTCACAGTTTTTATGCATGGGACGGGGATGTTTTGTACAGTGTTTCATTACTTTTCCGATCCACTAGATGATTAGAGGAACCGCAATAGAATGATGACTAACTCCTAAAATGTTGGTACCTTAATATATAATATATTTTCTAGATTTTTTTTTATTTTTCTGTAGTTTTTATTGGTAAGTAGCTTAAGTTGAAGTATCCTATACATCTAGACACGCTAATGACCTCAGCTTCCGAGCGTCTATAATATAATCTCGGTTTTGAGCAGAATTTACGTGAAAACATTAGATTTGGGCGTTGATTAAAGTTATTTCACATATTTAGTAAACTGTACTAATTTTTTATTATAATTTTATTGAATTTTTATTTTTTAGGTTTCATAGAAATCTAACTATTATATTAAAATTACCTTGATATTATGAGTAGTAATTAATAGCAGTAAATTTTGAGGCTTAATTAATCTCATTAAAGTCTGTGAATTTGAATTAAAATATTGTAACAATTGTTGTGCATTTTTTCTACGTCTCGATTTTTTCGTTCCAGTCCCGTTTTTTTCCATTTAAGTCACACGATATCTGGAAAAACGGATCTGGCAACATTCATTGTCAAGTCTTTTGAACAATTTGAAACGGCCGATAAAAAATAAATATAATAAAAATCATTAACAAAATAAAATTACTTGCAATATACTGTTCAATTGATTTTTTATTTTTATTTATATAAAGACGTTTCGACTAACAGTTTTAGTCCTTTTCAATTTTCAAAATTGAAAATTGAAAAGGACTAAAACTGTTAGTCGAAACGTCTTTATATAAATAAAAAATCAATTGAACAGTATATTGCAAGTAATTTTATTTTGTTAATATATCTATTACTGTTGGTAGAATCAATATTATTAATAATAAAAAACAATTGATTACTTTAAAAAAAAGTTATCTCATGATTGTTTGCCATCTGGCAATTAATTACAAAATGTCTTTCGATGCCGCAAAACTTTCAAAGTAATGTACAAAATTCCATAGCATTAAAAAACGATTTCGTTAGAAAATTCATGGAATTCAGTACAAGAAAAAAGAAACAGTTTAGTTCAGGGGTTAAAGGGTTAATTTTAAATTATAGATTAAAGCGCAAGAAATCAAATCGGGGTAAATATAAATGGTGGGTGTCGATGTACCGTGCTTAAATGTGTATGAACCATGCATATTCTGGTACCGTATGGTCCCATAGTTTGTTCCAAATAGTTTTATTGAACACGTCACAAAATACTTCCAAAGGATAAAGCACACACTTTACTTTTTGTATGAAAAATCAGCGATCTAGCAACTGTAACGCAACTGCGATTGGTTTGAATATTTGATTTTCAGTTTGGGACCTCCGAAACTTAATCCTAAATCAAGAAAAATCTACATGTAGAAGAAACATATCTTTTTAACCGACGCAACAAAAGTGTGTTATCAATTCGACATGTAGTACTTACCTACATTTTTTTAAATGTTTGTTCAGCAATAGCTTTTCGAGTAGTTAACGGATTTAAAAAATTTCGACACTATTTTATTTAAAATGTAAACGGATTGGTTCCAAATTTTTTAAATCGTTTTTAACTGATTTCATAAGGTAATTTTTTATATATGTTACGTCATATCTCCTGCATTTGTGAACCGATTTACTAATGATTCTTTTTCTATTTAATAGGGCATATGATCAGGGCGGACTCATATAAATTTTATTCAATTCGGCTCAGCAGTTTTCGAACTAAAACTTCTTTACTGACGTATCTGATTGAAATTTTCTGAAACGTTAAGGGGGAAATGATTCAACATCGGGGCAATATAATAAAAACCTTGATAACGCAAAATGGATAACGCATCAATAAAACGACTTCATAACTCTAAAGAAGTTTCACTTTTCTAAACTAGATCTGGAAAAAAATCGGCGGGTTTTTGTTCTAAAAATCTGTCAAAAAATTATTAGTCAGGTAGCTAACCAGCATGCTGTGGTTAATTTTTATATGTGAAACAATATTCTGTTATCATGAAAACGAATAACAAATATAATATTTAACAAATATAATATTTATTACTAACCGTTACCCGCGTCACTGGGCGCATTAACAGAAAATTAGTGTTTATCTATTATATGTCAAACATCAATATTTCACCTTTCGCCCAATTCGTTGAATTTTTTTTAAGTATTTTTTTTGTTTGATCTACTTAAGATGGTACATACCTTAACTCTACGAGGAAACTACTTGCTCGGTCGGTATGGAGTAGTTGAAGCTGTTTACAGGGTAAGTCGTATAAAGAACGGGCCGTGGGAACGTCATGGTTTAGGCGCTCGCTCGGGCGTGTGTCTGCCTCGGGCCAACTTACGGAGCTCGAGAGTTCTGCCTCGTGTCTCTCGTCCTCCACGCTCGTCGCGACTATCTCACTCTCTATGTGTAGGTATTTATAGCACGCGTCCTCTTTGTAAACCGGGTGTTTGTCCCAAAAATTACCTAAAAGAACCAGATTCAAACTAAAGTAAAAGTCACATTTATATAATTATAATTAATAAAGAAATATGGAGTGGCGAAACATGAGAAGTATTACGGTATACGGAAATTAGAGTTGGGTAACTCAGATCTGAACCGGTTCAAAGAGCCGACTCCGACAGAAGATCCGTGAGAGCCGACTCACTTTTTTTTGAGCCGACGGATCAACGGATCCGCATGACTCAGTGAAACACTTAACACACAGAAGCACATTTTACACTTACGTATCAGTTCTCGCTTTGATGCATCTGTCAGCTCAAATGACTCATGCATCACATGTTTGGCTATGCATTCTTGATTCTATACAGGTCGTGATATGATTGACTGAACTAGGTAACTCAGTGGCAGACTGCAGTAACATATTCAGAACTCGGCTCTTTTTGAACCGGTTCAGTGAGCCGGCTCACATACGGGATCCAGATGCAAAGATGCAGATCACTAAAAAGACCCGTTTTTTCCATCTCTAATGACAATTCTATATCTTTGAAACTAGAAGACATCCAGGGTTGTGAATGGTCGAACCAATTCAGCGCGATAGGTATATCTACTTAATATCAAGCGGATGGTGTATATTCATTTTTCAAAAATTACGCATAATTTTAATAAAAGAGTACCTTCTTACTTTTCAATATTTAAAAAAATCTCGAAAATCTCTGATATATTGTTTTAATAAAGCGATGTTACAATGTAATTACGGTAAAACATATGAATCAAGGAGCGACGTGCGAACTAAGCGTTTGATCGTCTGACTAATTACGTCCCATTTCACGTAACATCTTTTTATTCTTTTTAATAGATTAGAATAAGAGTCCTAAGTATTTTTGTTTAGGTTTTGGACCAGGGTTACTTATTATAATATTTCTATAAAAATGTCAATACAATTCGAGTGTATTTGAATCTTCAAGGGCAAGGCTACTATAGAAAGGCTAGGCGTTAACAATATTGAAAGTGTGCCAAGGCGAAACAGTAGACAGGACGGGGAAAGTAGACTTGTGAGTTGTGACGTCACATGAAACCTTTTTCCCAACTGTCAAACGATCATTATAAAGACGTATAATTTATAACATTTCAGAAACACTATCACATTTCAGACAGTTGCAAGTACAAGGTGGCTGGTTCGATTCACAAACAGAGGCACTTCGTTTTTAATGGTAAATTTTTAGTCCATACTTTGATAGAACACCCATTATATTTGACCACTTTTCATGAGCGATTGCGCGGCGTGATTTTATGCTTGCGCCTACGCGTTGTATTAAGTGGTTGTTCTCCACGTGCAATATCAGGATCGTGAAACTATTGGTCACTATGCGAAATTACAAAACATTTGCAAATGCATTATTTTAACGATAATTTTCACTGATTGCTTACTGCAGCTATCATAAGTCACCGTTTTAAATCAGTTCGCATTCTCATTTAAATTTTAGTTTTTTTTGACAAATCTTAAATTGTGATTATGTTATCATGACAGTTTTTATACATGAAGGAGTAGTGAAATGTCGCTGTAAAACTTACGTTCATGTAGAACATTAGATTGTATTCACTTAAAATTAATTATTTGTCCACTTCTTCAGTGGAGGTGGCGACCCCACTGAAAAATTTCAATGAACGAATCCGGCGCCACTGGTTGTAATATTAATGCTCAAAGTGGGAGTATATGAATAATGTTAATGCAGACAATTGCAAAATGTAGACAGCGGAAAAGCCGTGACCACACGATGAACTAAAGCCTGCTGTACACTACGAAAAAAATCTATCGACAGCACGCCATTTTTTTAAGGCTACCAACAACTAGGCTTGTCTGGATTTAGTATCATTTCATATTTTCAATTGATTAATTTTAAAGTAAAACTTCACGGTATGTTATAATCGATTCATATTCTATGTAACCTTGAAAACCAAGTTGAAATAGATTCAGTAATTTGTCAAATAAATCGATACGATAAAATTAATTTCGTATTTAATACAGTACAGTATTTAGGTACTTATCCGATTCCGTGTCCAGCTCTAGGAATTGGATGTATTCAGCGACTTGTTTGCTTTATAATTTGTTGCCAAAAAACTGCGAGTTGTGAGAGTAGCTTAACATTCCATTTTATCCTCGGGCAATTTATTTGCACGGTTTTATGAAGGGTCACATGGGTCATAAACTAGTCGTACCAACATGTCAGAACTAAAGTTACTAACGACCAACTGGAAAATGCGATTTTGGTTGTAAAATAAATGTACGTAATATGAACGAAACTTTTATTTTAAAAGAACAATTTTAAGCACTATAAAATATAATGCTCGAGTATTGATGTTTGGAGTTTTGTGTGCAACACCAAAAATTCTATTCGCTTTCAAGAAATGAATTGATATCTAGTTCGTGGATTATTTTATGACGCAGTGTGACATTATGGTAAAACATTAAAAGTTCGCTCACACAAAACTAAAAAGGAGAAAATAATTATTTAAATAAAAAGAATTAATATGCCGTCTTTAAAACAGACTAAAAGGTATAAAATAATTTCTATAGCCTAAGCGTGAATTGTGACTAATAAACTAATACAGAGTTTACAACCTACGCTTTTATAATGTGCTAGGAAAAAACATTTTATATTTTTAGTTCGTTTCAAAAATGAGCCATAGTAAATTTTTTTTTTTTTAAATTTTAGTAATATTTTTACTTAATTTCAAGATCAACAAGGAAATCTAGACAATTTTTATAACCGTTTTATTTTTTATTACAAAAGAAGTATATTATTATCATCGGCTGACCTCAATCACATACGTAATAATTAGTATATTAATCAAATTATCACTTGTGTGAAAAAAAAATAAGAAATGAGATCATCATCAGCTGTATTCTGTCTAGCGTAGGAAGTCATGTCTAGTTGAAACTAAATTAAGTTTCGTCACTACTGATACACCAATTATAGAGCCATCTTTTCTTAAGCGCTAACTGTCAGAATTATATAGGCCTAGTATCGATAATGCATGCTAAAAATATAGTATAATATACTCAAGCGTAATGACATTATCACGCATGTGACTGTTAAAAGTTAAAACTAGCTAGCGTTCATTTCAATATAAAGTCACTACTCGTGAGTAATAAAAATAAATCCCAACATGCCACCAAATATATATAATATATATTACTATTAATTACAAATAAGTAACTATTAAGTTTTCTGTAGGCAAATGGAATAGTTCTTACATGTCTTTTAAATTGAAGGCGCTATTATTGTAAACAACAGTCTAATCAACAGTTGACAGTCGACTTAAACAAATGCTACATCGTTAAACTATAATAAAAGTGATAATGACTGTGAAAATGTTTGTTTTAGTGTTGATTACCGGATTTCTGGCGATCCTAAATATCAGTATTTGCGCAGGTATGTAAAAATTATAATTTTCGAATTTTTGAAAAATATTTTTGCGTTTATATTTTACTAAATTCTTGTTCTAATATTTTATTAGAAGAAATAAAATATAGGAACAATCTCTTTGTATTAAAAATACAAATAAACCTTATAATTATTATGGTTTACTTGTATTTGTAATTATTGTTTTGAACCGTTGCCAGCATTTTTAATAATAAATTGTTGTTGTTATTTGTTTTTAGATTTTCCCCAGTAATGTTTTGAGCTCGAAAATAACCGAGCGTTCCCATAGCTGCTCTATTACAAGCCACCAGTTTCCAATCTGAGAACTGGTTGTATACAAATTATAAATTATTCACAAAAGTGCAAAAAATTGCAATAAAACATTAACGCAAAGTTCATTTTAGTAAAAATTTACTATAAGACATTTGTTGAACATAAAAAATAAATGGTTCTTCTAAAATTTATTGTAGCATTGTTTAGACAGCTGAAATAAACATTTGTAAGCAAATAACAAACACATTTTTTATTATGTTTTTCAATCGACGTGAATAATTCATAAAAAAATTCCCAAATTTTATTTAGATGTTCAAATGTTCTGAATAAAAATTATCACTGATGTAAAAAAAGAAATATTAATCGAGTCGGTTTGGCTCGGAGCTGCACGAAACAATCGGCAATTTTAGAAACAAATAAAGAACTCGAATTGCGATATTCAATTCATTTATTTTTTGTGGATTCTAAAAGTGCCGATTATTTCGTCCCATTCGTGCGAACTAATTCAGTAGATGCTATAAAAAAATCTGTTACAATTTTTTAGGTACCTGTTCATTTGAAGTGAAAATTTTGAGCAGCAAAGCGCCATTACTATTGAATAACATATCCTTAGAATTTGTTTATCCAGAAAATTCTGGTAAAATAAAATTACGCAAAAATGAGGTCTTGAAACTGGTCTGTACTGGAGTTGGTAACAGCTTAAAAGCAGTATCGGTTCAACCATCAAATGTCGTAGCAAAATGTGTCAAGGACGAAGAATTCAAAGCCTTAAACGACGATTACTACATCAAGAATTTGGCTGAATGCACCCAAAACAACAAAGTTGATACCCAAGATCCAACGCCAACTGTGAATATAAGAAGTATATATATTGGTTTTCAGTTGATGTGGAATAATTTCCTACCACTTATTGAAACTGTGTATGACAAAACACGCCTATCGACCTATTATACCAAATATCATTTAAATCCAGCTTTGATTTATAAACAGCTTGGCAAATGCGATGTAAGCTTTAGTAATCTTTATATAGATGGTGTTAATATACGAAGACAGTATGAAAAAGTACAGCAAAGTGCCACACTGAAACTAATTTTGGGTGACCAGAACACTGTAGATAAATATTTCAATGATAACGAATTTCTAGCGAAAGGACATTTATCAGCTTGTGCTGATTTCGTGTATGCATCTCAGCAAAGAGCTACATTTTTCTATATAAACACAGCTCCCCAATGGCAGAAATTCAATAACGGAGAATGGAAGAGTTTGGAGAACAATTTAAGAAAACTGGCAGCGGAATTCGCATCTGGTTTACACGTCTTTTCTGGTACCAGTGGAGTAGCGACATTACCAGATAAAAACAACATTCAACAAGAATTATATATTTATGTAAACGGTGCTGAAAAAAAAGTGCCGGTACCAAAATATTTTTGGAAAGTAGTTGTTGACCCTTTAACTAATAAAGGCAGAGCTTTCCTAGGACTTAATATTCCTGAGAACCAGTCAGTTCCAAACCAGTGGTATTCGGGAATCTGTGATCTTGATAATGTTCCATCCAAATGGATTGGAGTTAAAATTGTTACTTGTCCAGTGAGCAAATTTAATATTCATGAATTTGCCCCAATGAAAAAAGGAATTACTGGAGTTTTAGATATTTCCGAAAGTAAAAAAAGGCCAAGAGGATCATAATAATATTTGTGTTAACATTTGACTTCTGTAATGTACTAATAAAAGAATAAATTTTGGAATCCAGGCAATAACTTAGCTACAGTGTTTTATTAACTCGTAATCTCGTGACGTACTGTAAAGAAATATTGATTTAATTTTTAGGGCAAAAATATATGTGTTATGAAATTTTTAAGCCAAATTTTGCCAAGCTTAATGCTTATTCACAGCTAATAAAAATAGTAATAAAATGAATTTTGCGACCACAGTTCGAATTTTCCCGAACGCATATTTTACAATCTGAGGGATCAGTTACCTTGAGTCAACAAGAGAAGAGTTTTCTTCGTAGATAATAATAATTAAACAATGTAGTCCGGTAGTCGAGTTATTATCTAAATCTTACGATTCATTATAATATTATTCTTTTCAATTTCCACGCAATCCATAGATATTACAATTAGTGTTATGATCCTTGACGAATAATAAAGCATCTAGAATGTAGGTCATTATTTACAGGTAAAAACAGGTGTGCAAAGTGAGCACCTCAATCTCATCAAATAGGTTCTTGAGGCCTCCAGGATAAATGCATACATAAAATTCCGGAATGGCATATTTGATAAATTGATATTCATCCACGATCTAGACATGCATAATACAAGGTGTTAGGAAATTAAATTAACTGAATTTAGGATTCTATTCTGTTTAAGAAAAAAGTAAATATTACTTAAAGTTCAACACATATATACAGGTCATGAAAAAGAGGGAAGCTGGAACTAGAAGTTGGTTTTAAGTGTTGTCTCAATAATCATTTAAGTCAATAAAATTACAAGATTTGAAATACTTAATATTTTTAAATTTAACGACCGACGGATCAAATTTGAGTTAGCTTTGTGTGAAGTTATAAGCTTTTTTCCTACTAGGCATTGCTTAGAAATAAACTGCCAAAATAATCCGATCATTTCCATAAGCAATTTCAGATTAGATTCGTTGCATATTATAGACGCTCCACAACTGAGGTCAACAGCATCTGTGTCAGCGATTTTATTTATAAAATCTTATTTTTATGAATTACTTTTCTAGAAATATAAAAACTTTATCTTGGCTTACGTATTTTTTTCACCATTTCTACTTTCCAAAAAAATAACCGCAATTTCGTGGTTCTATTATTTATATCAAGATTAAATTAATTCTGAGTTCCAATTTAAAATTATTTTTGAAAAAAAAAACAACAAAATTTATTTTACTTATAATTTTTCAAAATATAGTTTTATAAAATGTATTTTTATATCAGATTAAAAAATACAATTTGCAAAATTTTGTTTGAAACGATAAATATAATATTAGGACCAAATATCTCTGTATGTCATTGACCTCAAATAATAAAAGAATGTCTTTTCATATTTGCAGTTCTGAACCACCAATCAATGATAGATTGACCCCACGAACGATTGAAAACATTTTTTTCGTGATCGCATAAAAATATTCCCACGGTGTTTAAGCAAATTATATAAAATTTTAGTAATGGCAGTTAATTTTACGGAAACCGATGATTTAAGGCAACGATTCGTACTCATGCATTAGTAAAAAAATATTAACCTAATATTATCTATAAATGTTTATCTATTTATCGGTCCGATAAAGTGCCATTACCAGTAATCATTATGTCCAAATAACAAAACAACAATCGTGTGCGTGCAACAATGACTGATTGTCAGTTGTCTTGCGGAGTGACCAATGACAGCAGTCAATAAACGAGTAACGCAATTATAAACTATTGTTTAATGATTGTATGCCTAATAATATAGAGTATGTACCTGTGATTGATTCAAACGATCGTGGGAAAGGGTCATTAAAAATAGATAGTTTATTATACTAGGTTATGTCGAGTAGCAGATGGTAAGTTTGGTCAAACAAGAACGCATTTCTGAACTAAGAACACAATATTTTTCAAATAATGTAGGGCTTTTGATATGCATAGTCTTACTTTTTGGCGCAGTCATGTAGCGCTTTATGATCTGCTGAGTTTAACAAACTAATAATATAATATTAAAATTATGTTAAACGGGATTCTAAGTCGAACATAAAAAGAAATCGATGAATAATTATGAATTGTCCAAGTCAATATTCCGCAATCTACTACAGTTTTTAAAATAATGTAGCGCTTTTGATATGCACAGATTTTTGGTGCAGTATTGTAGCGCTTTATGCTATCTGCTGAATTTGATAAATTGGTAGTATAAGAGTTATATTAAACGACAAATAATAGTATTGCAATTCTGTCAAATGTAAAAATGTATATATTAATTTTGGTCGGCCATTTTATGTAATTCAGCACAATGCAATTTTGTGTTTCATACAATTTTTCAAATAATAAAGCGCTTTTAACATGCGTAGCTAGTTTTATATAAACCTACACAATGCAATAAAAATGCTACTTCGTGCTTATTATATTATTTTGAAATAACATAGCGCTTTTGATATGCTTTGTATTACTTTTTGGCGCAGTAATATAGCGCTTTATGAGCTGCTGAATTCAATAAACTTGCGCTATACTATTAAAGTTGTGTCAAACGGCAGGTAATGGATATTAATTTTGTCGAACGTATAATAATTGTAGATTATAGACGCTCGACAGTTCAGGTCAGCACAAATCAACAGATTATGATTTTGCATTCAATATAATTTTTAAATATTCAGCGCTTTTGATGTCCAGTAATGTAAGTGTAACGTTTCATATTCTGCAAAGTTTAATGTATTATAATGTAGTTACAATATTTCAGTGTTAGTATATAATATTTTATACAGGTGCTGTTGACCTTAACTATCGAGCGTCTATAATCTACAATATTTTGTGTAGCTACTGCTTATATTCAAATAAAATGCGACAAAGTATTATGTTTTCATTGCATATTCGATGGTAAAACGGAGAGATGGAACTGACTTTTGAACCATTCCACGTACACAAAATATTTTGAACGCTTATATTCAGTGAACGTTCAGTAAGTAAACTGCTGCGAAATGACTGTAACTTCTCATGCTGAAGGTTTTACCGTCTGTTTTGACAACCAATAGTGATCTCAATACACCATGGGCATTGGGCATAAAGCACAGTGCATGAAATACAGAAAGTCTATTAGGTGTTTCACTACATATGGTAAAAATTCGATCAATTTTTTAAAAATATTTTTTACCTCGGATTTACATTCACCTTCGCTGTTCGCTCGTATTCAATTACAAATCTCTGTATATTTAATCACAATTGGTTATTTGGTTATTTATTAGTGTATTTGCCATATGGCAACATACACTATTGGCGTCAGTCGGATGGCGGGACCTAGGGGTCGGACCAAAATTTCCCGACGTTTCATAACCTCCTAAACACTTTGGCACCATTTTTAAAAATGTTTATATATATATGTATATATATATATATATATATATATTTATATATATATATATATATATATATATATATATATATATATATATAGGTATATATATATGTGTGCGGGCTATAACTTTCGAAGGAGTTAATTCATTTTAACGAAATTTGGCACACATGTTGGAATCCATCACCGCACGAAGCCTATTTAAAATGGGCCTAATCGGATCAATTTAAGGGTGGCTTTTAGGGGTTGAAAAAAGTTTTTGGGCCCCAAAATACCGAAAAAAAATCTCAGAATCGTTTCAAAATTGAAATTTAACCCTTTAATAGCAATTAAAAAGTGCCCCCAAAATTTTAATAAAATCGGCCCTACAGGACCGGATTTAAAAATTTTACGAATGACTAGTTTGCAGATAGTGAATTATTTACTGAAAGTTGTATATAATTTGATATAAAGGTTCGATTGATAATAATATTGCAATTAAGAAAAAAAAATGTTATTTTAAGGGGTGTATTAAGGAGTCAAATTTTTTAGCTTGCCCAAAAATCAACTTAAGTTTGCATAATAAAGCCACACTGCCTGTATTAGCAAATACACTATATTGTCGGCAGGGTTTTGGCACTGCGACCCGGGTTTTTTGTTATGTATTGTCCCTTATAGTTTCTCAAATTTAATCTGATTTCTTTTCTTTTTTTTTCCTTTGACAATTTTGTATACCTGTATGACTCGTCTATTACAACTCCGTGGGTCTCAAGTTCTAACGAGAACTGGTGAAAATATTTTGATTTATTAGATATGCAATAAAATTAAATTATCTTTGTAAATTTAGTAAGACATATAATAGTTACATATCTCTGGTATTATAATGATCGTGGAAAAATATAATATTCTTAATCATAATGATATGTTATGCGGTACAGTGTACCGCCACTAAATTCGTGTCACCGCCCGGGGCAATTTCCATAGTTTCTATGGTCTCACTACGAGTTCTTCACCGTTTAGTCAGAAACTCCCACTATCATTGTTCAATCTATATTCAGTGTTTGTAAAATAAAATTACAGTGTGTCCACACACAAAAAAAAACTCTACCGATAATATAAAATTTTTATTTTAATTTAAATTTGTATTTGCCGAAATTAAAAATGTATTCTCGTAATATATTCCTTACACTAAGAAAAAAGTTGTATCAATTGGATCGTGCAATTTATTTGAACCAAACAAAAATTGTTTGAGGACAAAAAAAAACATTGTTTGGTCCAAATAGATTATACAATCTAATAAGCACAAAAATATTTGTTCGCTTTAAACAGTTTTCTTTCTCAGTGTATTTTATTTAAATTTCAATATTAGGAAGATATTTATCCAATATCTGCATCAAATTATATAAACATTTCAGTAAGTATTATATCAGTAAAATAGTGCTCTCTAAAATCTTCTAAGTTCGATTTTGTTATAAGTTTGAGGACACATTTTAATATTTACTAAAGATTAACTTAAGTTCATCTTTAAAGTTCAATTCCAGATATATGTTATAATAGAAAACAGTATCACGGGTAATTGGAATAATGAAAATAAATCAATTTAAACACTCATTGATTGCAACATTTCGTCTCTTCTTTAATTAAGACTTTTTCAAGCTCTAAAAAAATTTTTTTTTTGTAAAAATTTCTTAGAGTTTGAAAAAGTCTTAATTAATGGAAAGACGAAACGTTGCAATCAATGAGTGTTTAAATTGATTTATTTTCATTATTCCAATTACCCGTGATACTGTTTTCTATTAACTTAAGTTTTTTGGTGAGCCCAAGTGTTTTTTAAACCCCTAAATACACTAACCTTCTAAATAATACCGATTGCATTGACTTCAAATAGGCTTTGTGCGACGATGACAAATTTAGTAGATTTTTAAAATTTTTTACTGGATGTTTATTTTGAATTTATATTGTTGTTCACAAAATGATGAGATACTAGCCTGAAATGACGTGGAATAATCGAATGTTGGGTTAGTATTCTTTTTAAAGAATAAAATGAACCCCTGTATTTTAATCTAATAGATACAATTTACAAAACTTTTTAGTCTAGTGAACAGTAAACACCTACAACAACCTATCGATGATATCGATTGATGATTTTGAAACCTATTATTATTATACGATTGCAGATTATATAAATTTATATAAATTTTGTTAAATTATCATAAACAGAAACCTCCAAAAAAAAGTTCAAATACAGTCCCCGCGAACTGAGATTTTCCATTTCTGTTAGCCCTACTAGATTTTATGCAAATGAAACTACCGATGGTTTTCATCAATTTTCAAAATTTCAAATAAACTTTGTTAAATGCATTTATGTTTATCAAGTCTACTAATTTTTAAATTAAGAAAAAATCGCGAATAATGTGAAGCTTAGCATTTTATATAACAATTACGATAATCAATTTGAAACCCCAAATTTTTAGGTAGCTCGGCGGGTTATGAATTTGATTAATTTTATTCCATTATTTATTCATTTTCGGTTAAACCTGATCATTATTTTGCTCCTGCATAATTTTATTTTTTGACTGACATGACATGCATCAAAAACAGATGCGTCTGAATTATTTATTTTTTCGACAAATATAGCTATTATTTGCTTCTTCATAAATGTTTTTAAAAAAACGAAAGTGTTTGAAACTTTTTAAAGAATTACAAATCAAAACCGCTTATGTCAAAGTTGTGACCAAATTATAATCGCTCAGTCTAATTGATTCAGTATATCTTCCTAGCACACGATCATTGCAAACGATGAGTCGAACGAAATTCATTCATCAGCGTACAGAATAATGCGTTTTCAGAAAAATTGCAAAAACTGCAGAACAAAAAATTCTGAGTTCCAGAAAAGCTTCTTAAAATTAGATCTCGTTTTTGGGGACGTCACACTTTGGCCTCCCTAAATGTATGAGAAAATATGTTTTAGGCTCTGACCTTTAAAATATGTGCCGATAATGAACTTTTTAACTATGCCAACTTTCAAGGTTATGTTCAATACCCACCACAAAGGGAGGAAGTGATAGGTTTCTAGGTCGATGACCCGGGATAAGGTGGGACCCGCTGTGATGGGTAGACCGATTAAGAGATGAACAGAAGGCAAAAATTGAAACAGTAGGGGGGTCCCGTTACAGAATGTGGACGCAATTGACACTTTATTTAGTTCAAACAAAGGCATATTAACTTACAAACGGTTCAATGTTTTTCCTTTTTAAAGTATATTATTAAAACATAAGCATTTTTAACGTTTAGCCACAACTTTTTTATTCTCATGAAGATTTCTTTTACATCATCGGTTTAAGGTTAGTGATATTGCGAGTGGGTTGGCATCCCTTAATCGTGTAAATAATACGTTGCAGTATGGCTAAGCCGTCTTATAAACACAGTGCAGTGTGTCAAGTTCATTTAATGGTTGATGTGAAATCAACAATGACCACGGAGCGATGCTGAGTTTTCCCACATTATTGCAGACCGCTCTATCGCACACATACATTGACTCTATGATGTGCAGACACTATTGTTTTAATGCCCACCATAGATATGTATAGTACTTTGCTAGAGCGTCAAACACTCCGCGCCAAGGATTTTTAATGTTTTTACTGACATGACCTTTAAAATTAAATCTAACGCTTTTCAACTGTCCCCTAATTCAATAACATATCAATAAATACCTTATTAGTGTATTTGCCATATGGCAACATACACTATTGGCGTCGGTCGGATGGCGGGACCTAGGGGCCGGACCAAAATTTCTCGACGTTTCATAACCTCCTAAACACTTTGGCACCATTTTTAAAAATGTTTATATATATATATGTATGTATATATATATATATATATATATATATATATATATATGTGCGGGCAATAACTTTCGAAAGAGTTAATTGATTTTAACGAAATTTTGTCCGCATGTTGGAATCCACCACCGCAAGAACCCTATTTAAAATGGGTCCAATCGGGCCATTTTAAGGGTAGTTTTTAGGGGTTAAAAAAGTTTTTGGGCCCCAAAATACCGAAAAAATTCTCCGAATCGTTTCAAAATTGAAATTTAACCCTCTGGTAGTAATTAAAAAGTGTCCCCAAAATATTAATAAAATCGGCCCGACAGGACCGGATTTACAAATTTTATGAAAACACTAGTTTGCAGATAGTGACTTATTTATTGAACGGTGTATTTAATTCGGTGTAGACGTTAGATTGATAATAATATTACAATTAAGAAAAAAAATGTTATTTTAAGGGGTGTATTAAGGGGTTAAATTTTTTATTTTGCCCAAAAACAAACTTAATTTCACATAATAAAAGTATAAAACCACACGGCCCTATATACAAGCAAATACACTATATTGTCGGCAGGGTTTTGGCACTGCGACCCGGGTTTTTTTATATAAATATTAAGAGCACTGTGGTTGGAACAATAAAAATAAAAGAATAGTTACTTCTTCCCACAACAGATTTATTCAGTGGATGTACATTTCGAGAGCTAAGCTATGTTTTGCTGAAGATGGGAGCTTAGCTCTCGAAATGTACATCCACTGAATAAGTCTGTTGTGGTAAGAAGTAACTATTCTTTTATTTTTAAATACCTTATTTACATAATTTAAATTTAGCATTGAAGGAACGTTAACTTATTTTGTATTGATGTTAAAAATGGCGGTTAGATAACAAAAAAATACATTTTAACGGCATTTTAATTCAATAATTCTGGAATAAAAAAAACAGGAAAAAAATTGAATAATTGCATTTTAAATTTTCAGTTTTCTAATACGCTTTCGAAAATTGTCGTAAAATCATGTTTTTAGTAGTTATATGAGCATTTAAAAACAAACGTGGCACTTTTGCTTTACCAGCTGATTAACTTGGTTAGAAAAAACGTAGAACAATTAAAAGAAAAATGAAAAGCCAAAAAGCTCAAAAAAAAGTGAGTCGGCTCTCACGGATTTTCTGTCGGAGTCGGCTCTTTGAACCGATTCAGATCTGAGTTACCCAACTCTAGTAGAGCAAGAGGAGCGGTCGCTCTAGGCGTCAGGTGGCAACGGGCGCCAAAAAGGCAAATGCGAAAAACAATTTTCAGTCCAAAATAAAATTTTGATTGAAATTAACACCATCTACTTATTTAATTATACAGCAGTAGGACCTTTCTTAATGTTAAAGAAGATGTATAATAATTAAAGCTAGGTACTTAATTTAATTGAAATTGCAATAAAAGTTGATTTTTGAAAATTTGGGACTTATTATTTATTCAACATAAAACCGAGGTACAATTTACGTGAACTAAAAGCGTCGATCACAGGGCGTTGAAAGACATTCTCGCTCTACCCTGATCAAGGGCTAGAGTCGGAGCTGCTAGTACTATAGTAATATAATGTGTGAGTTTTTTTGCTCTAGCCATATTATAAAGACAATCGTTGACGGTTATTTAGCCATCAGGTCAGGGTTGAGACCGGCGCGTGTAACCTATACTTAAGTGCAGTCAGCAAGACGTAGCGACACGGTGCTAGCGGCGCCTCCCCAAGCCCGGGGCCGCCCAGGGTGCACCGCCCCACAGCTAAACACTGCCGACGGCCAACAACACAACTCTTCTTGCGCCGGTCACTGCGATATATTATTAGTGATTAACAAATCATATTTTCTCATATTATACAAGCACACACAAAACTACGCTGTAATAATAATAATAATGCGTTTAACGTCCGTTTCTCGACTTTATGTCATAACAGACGCCATTCGCACCATTACTATTTTTCATTTTACCACTTCCCGTTTTTTTCTACATTTCTTAAACTTCAACTTATATAATAACAATGGGCGAATGAAGGAATTACAGGAAATTAGGATAAGGTAGGTGATTGTTGAACTAGGAGTTTGATAGGTAATCGGCCATGGCCTCAAATAAGGAACCACCTCGATATTTATCTGGAATTAATTGAGGGAAACCATGGAAAACTTCAATCAAGATGGCCGGTACAGGAATTACCGTTTCTCGGCGAAAGGCAGTAGGAAAAAGTCCCAGCCACATCTGCCCCCGCCGGGAATCGAACCCGGACCTCCCGAATGCGAGTCTAGTGCTGTCACCACTAGTCTACCCAGCTCGGTAGTCCGAAATTATATATTAGTCTACACTATTTTAGAATGGCCGATAGATTATACATAGTAAAAAATAAATAGGAAACCAAAAAAGTCCGAAATTGTAATCACACAAAGCTGAGGTCATGAGTCCAAAGACTTCCTTTTATAGAATCATTTATTCAAAGGCATGAGTCATGAGTCCAATTTCACGATGAATGATCAGCACATTCATAATGACAAATTTAACTAATGCCTTCCATTTGTACAGAACTATAGAGCTATACCATTAACTCTATTGTACAGTAAAGTAATCTGCAGCTAAACGCAATTAATTATTTCTATTATTAGAGTTAATTTGCGGTCTTACATAGGTTAATAACATTATTAATATTGTCTTACAGACTGACGACTGTTGCCCAAAGATTCATCTTAATCATCGATTTCTTTGTTAATCATATAACATCAATAGATTGGAAAAAAAATAACTGCAGTCTTCTAATTTGCATAAGGAAATAGGCTTAAAGTTATGATGTCATGATGCTTTGAACTCTTAGTTTAAACAATTAATAACAATAATGGACTTGGAATCGAGGATAGCCGGGATCATTGAAATGTTATACGACGCTACGTTCCTATTAATAAGAGGCATATATCAAAAATATGAAATGAGAAGTTAAAAAACGGGTCAAGTACTATTTCGTTATCCGTGAGAATTTTAAGACTTAGGAAACTAAGCCGCGGGTAAAGGCTAGTACCTAAGTAATAAAATAATAACAATTGATAACAATTACCCTTGCGGTATTACTAAAAGAATTAAAACTAGATATATACTAATAACGAAAAAAACAACTTTGCAATTAATCAAAAAGCAAAACTAAAAACTTTTAACCATTCTCACGACTTGCGTTATGCTTAAGTAACATATTTTATGAAACATGTCAAAACAGTCACGATTTACTCCAGTTACAAACAACAGATTCGTCTGTTTTGCGGTTGTGTGGATTTGCTTGATAGGTTATGATTAGGCATTCCCTTCCATTTACCAGGTAACCACAGCTGAGCCGAATATTTTTAACCTTTTAATAATTGTAACTCATATAGTTACTAATACAATTTCAGTAAAAAAAATGTGTGAGCCTTATCAACATAAAGTCGCGGGGAAAGTAAGACTTCTTTAGTCGTAGATGTTTTTTATATATTTAATTTTTTTTGTCGAAATTTATCCCCTCCAATTTTTGGACGGAACGTTTTAGGAGGCTGCCCTCGTCTATGTAGTATAAAACATTTTAGAAAATAATAGAAATTAGAATCACGGGTAATTGGAATAATGTGGTCAAATCAATTTAAACACTCATTGATTGGCTAGAAAACAAGCACATGCTATTTTTTCTACAAGGTTTTATTTTTATTAATTGTTTTGTAATTTTGTAAACTTTCGTTAAATTTTATTTAATTTACCAATTGATAAAATAATGAAAGTTATGTTAATGCAAGATCGTGTATGACTATATTATAATTTCACGCCCGTTTAAAGTTTAAACATAGTTGAGGTTACTCTTACAGTGTTTATTTCTATTAATTTATTAAATCCATAATGTTTAATATTTTTATGAATGTTGTTAATTGTTTATAAATATTTTTCAGAGCTTGATAAAGTCTTAAGAATAAAAACCAAACGTTGCCAATCAATTAGTGTTTAAATTGATTTGACCACATTATTCCAATTACCCGTGATCCTGATTTCTATGATTTATATATTTGGAATTGAACTTTGAAGATGAATTTTAGAAAATATTTTTTGAACAAAACGGCTTAGGAGTTCTCTTTTCTAATTTTTGGCAAAACGCTTCGGAAAATTTTTTTTGGACAGCGCCCGTGTTTTTTTACAGTCAAAGCCCTCTAAGTGCACGCTCTCTAAATGCACACGCTCTCTTACTGCACACGAACTCGCCCTCTAAGTGCACGTTCCCCAGCCCCCACTTCGAATAATCTGCGACCAATCACGTGCGACCGTAAGCGCGCTTATGTCAACACATGTCATATGATTGTAAACACAGTTTGAGTTTGAACTCATTTTTAAATTCTGCGCAATGTTTCGCGCAGAGAGAGAGAGCATCTGATTGAATAAAGATAGCTATAGGAGTTAGAAGAGTGGGGATGAAAAAGATCGTAGGGGAAGTGTGCACTTAAAGGATGGGCCTCGGTTCCGAGCTGTGCACTTAGAGGGCTTTGACTGTAATAATGTTTTTATTTACATTTTTAATAAATATGCGAAAACAGGATGATTTGATACATAAATTACAGATTCGCCTGTATACAAATGACAATCGACGTAGTATTGTGTGTGTATAAGAACTTTGTACTCTGTAGTAAACAAAAGAACGGAGTGTGAGTATTTAATTGTAGAGTGTTAGTGTATAATTGTCGGTGCCGGTGTAACACATGTTGCGGCGGCCACAAGGGGGTGGACGTCGTGATTTAGGACTTGGGGGCGTGCGGGTGCCATTGGCCGGCGGCGCCACACAGAGCCACCAACGCAGCCTCGCTTTTCCATTATTTTATGTGGCTACTTTCGTAACTATTATTTATACCCGATATGTACAAATAAAATGAAATCTTTACCAATACGTATTTTTATACTCGGTTTCTGATACGACTTTCGTCTTTAAATATAGATTTAATTGTTTTCAACTAAATAGATATCAATTCTCCTTTTAAGTCTATATTTAAACCTGAAAGCCATATTAGAAATCTAGCATTATAGCCAGGGCAGCGTTGCCAGACGTCCAGATGTTGGCGGGAAGTACCGATTTTTAAATCAAAATTAAATGTCCCGCGCGGGACAGGCTCAGTCCCGCTTTTCGGGAATAACTCGACCGCGCGCAAATAATTATTCTTTTATTCTAAGTTGCAATTTGTAACACTTACTCCTCAGACTATTGTTTGAAACGCCATATTTTTCTTTTGAATAAAACTTTTTGGATTTTGATTTCTGTTTTTTTTTTTTTTTTTTTATTCAGAAGACGAATAAGACTCAACTATTTAACGATAGGGTAAATCTGATTTAAAATATCATATTTTTATTAAAATATATTTTCTATGGCTTTTTTTGCTATCTATTGTCACGTAAACGTAATTTGAACTCAAATAAAAAGATAAATATTTAAAAATTTCTGATTATATGCGTTTTTTTACTATATGTCTCACTTTTGACGAAAAAATCCCGCTTTTTTCACTCAAAAAGTTCCAAAATCCCGACTTCGCAAAAAAAAATTCTGGTAACACTGAGCCAGGGCCGTCTTTAACCTATTGGAGGCCCTTGGCACTTTAGGATACTGGGGCCCCTATGACTATTACGGAAGACTATTTTTTCTTAAAAAAAGAATAATTACTAAGCAAATCAATAATTAACAAATACATTATTAAAAAATTGATCGATACCTATATGATATTAGTCGGCAGTATCAGTTATAGAATGTTTATCTGGCATAAACTAGGGGGCCCTGGGCACGTGCCCAGAGGGAAAGAGGACCCTGATTATAGCCTGTAAACGAAATTACAACTTATATACCTAACTGTATCTACAGTTTATAGGACATGTAACCGAATTATTTATTTTCAAAAATTTTGCCTGTCTGTTCGTTTGTTAATCCCGGATTAATTCAAAAGCTACTGAGCCGATTTTGGTTTTTTCACCGTAAGATTATAGACGCACGTCAATTAAGACGAATAGTATTCTAACCACTAATCTATACATTCTTAAAATGTGAAACTAAAAAATCTAACAATCTGTACAAATTCAGTTACTTGTCAATTTATTGATAAGATATCTTGACGTTGTGTTTCAATGGATACACCAGTAAAAATCACACAAGCAGATAAAATGTGCAAGGCGTATAAATCAAGAGCTCGTGGTCGAAAATTGCAAGATTTTTGTAAAGGCTAATATTTCGAGATCAGCTAATAATTTGTTTTGGAACTGCATTCATCAAAATGTGGTCTGAATATTTTTTTCATAAATTTCATTCAATGAATTAGCCCTGTGTCAATTTTTACAAAGCTAGTTTTTTTTGCAACTTTTAAAGCGTCCCAATTCCAGACGTCCTGATTGCTAAACTCGTGTATTTTCAACGTTTTCCTTCATCCACACTTCGTGGCAATCAGAAAAAACTCCTACTAATTTATTAATTTTAGTTTAAATGTTGTCAAACGTATTTTTCTATTGGCTGAGCAGCATAGGAGAAGATTACGTGAGAAGTAGAGACTAAAAACTCGAAAATACGTAAGTCAGGACCGTCTTTAACCTATTGGAGGCCCTGGGCACTTTACGATAATGAGGCCCCTATGACTATTGCGGAAGATTATTTTTTCTTAAAAAAATATTAATTACTAAGCAAATCAATAATTAACAAATACATTATTGAAAAATTTATCGATATATGATATTTGTCGGCAGTATCAGTTGGTCTGGCATGAACTAGGAGGCCCCATCGATCGCCCTGACGTAAGTAAAGTCAATTGAAAATAGATGGTGCTGAAAATACATGAGTTGAAATTACATGGCAGCGACTATATTATAATCTTTATACTCTAAATTCTAGTTAATCTTAAAATAATAGTCTCTACAAAAATCTCGCAATTTTTGACCACGAACTTTGGGCTAGTTGAAGACACCTGTCTAGTGTTCCCGTTGGCGCCGTGATCACTGTCTGCTGCAGATCGTCAAGAAAAAAAGAGATTATTGCCGAACGCGCCCCCGTTTTACAAACCCCCAAATTATCTCGGTCCACAGAATTACATGTATTGTAGATTCGCTTCTATGAAAATGTGTGTTCAATTTAATGAAGCAGTATATAACGCATTCGCTCTAATGCTTACCACAACTATGATAAAAATACGGTATTAAAAAAATGTGTCCAGATTAAATCAAATAAGCGGTCGTTCATGCTTCTTGGATATATGAGTCATGTTATTGTAAAGTGAATTGCTTTTTACAGTGGATCTATTTAAAAATCAAGGTTTATAACGCTTTACTTAGAGTTTGCAGGAAAACTGTCTGATAAGTCATAGATTTCTAGAAGTTAATTAATAATAATTAATAAAAACCCGGGTCGCAGTGCCAAAACCCTGCCGACAATATAGTGTATTTGCTTGTACAGAGCCGTGTGGTTTTATACTTTTATTATGTGAAATTAAGTTTGTTTTTGGGCAAAATAAAAAATTTAACCCCTTAATACACCCCTTAAAATAACATTTTTTTTCTTAATTGTAATATTATTATCAATCTAACGTCTACACCGAATTAAATACACCCTTCAATAAATAAGTCACAATCTGCTAACTAGTGTTTTCATAAAATTTGTAAATCCGGTCCTGTCGGGCCGATTTTATTAAAATTTTGGGGACACTTTTTAATTACTACCAGAGAGTTAAATTTCAATTTTGAGACGATTCGGAGAATTTTTTCGGTATTTTGGGGCCCAAAAACATTTTTCAACCCCTAAAAACTACCCTTAAAATAGCCCCATTAGGCCCATTTTAAATAGGCTTCTTGCGGTGATGGATTTCAACACGTGGGCCAAATTTCGTTGAAATCAATTAACTCTTTCGAAAGTTATTGCGCGTACACACATATATATATATATATAAAAAATGGTGCCAAAGTGTTTAGGAGGGTATGAAACGTCGAGAAATTTTGGTCCGACCCCTAGGTCCCGCCATCCGACCGACGCCAATAGTGTATGATGCCATATGGCAAATACACTAATAAAAAGAACTTAATTAATATTCGTTTCGAAGAGTGGAGAAGTAATGCGAAAAAATATGATACGGAACCCTCTACATCGGTTTTTTTATGTAAATTTAGATAACAGATAGATTGGGGACAGAAATTTTCACCGCTGCACTCAGATCGGCAAGGAAACTTCTATAAACTATATATTTATTTAACTGGGATGGTCATCTCTAGGATTTTAAGTCAATCACATTTTCAATTTATGATTATTTTTAATAATAATCTGAAATTTTAGTTGAGACTTTCACCAGTTCTCTAGGGATTTGTAAATAGGTAAACAAAAAAATCCAAATCAAAAAACAGTTTTGTTTCGAATAATGATTAATATTTTACGAATGTTGGTGAATGCACAATAAAATATTACTTATGTTACTGTTTTTCTTTTCTAAACATTTTATCTTATCCCAAAGACCATTGCTTAGTTTACTTACCACTATCCTAACACAAAATAACAGGTATAGATGTTTATATTATAGACTTTTTAGAAAACATTTTTATACATTTTAGTAAATTGCTGGTATAAAAGTTCGGTATATGAAGTTACACAAGTGCGCGACACGCCTTAAATACAGGTCTCCACGTTTCGAAATGTCCTTCGTCCTCTACAATTATATATTATAACAACTCACACACCTTCTTAATTTTGTCCTTGTCTAACCCCTGTGAGTCATCGACCGCTTTTCTAAACAACTTGTCGCTGATAAATATGTCCGTCTAACCGCAAAGATTTTGTATGTGTTATATAAAACTGAATAAACATAGCCGGCGAATATTCGGGGACAACACTACGGTTGTATAATAGATTATATTGTAGACGTTAAACAACTGAGGTCAGCTAAGGTTGTAAATGTAGGGGAAATAAATCTTGACTTAAATGAGTTCGCTAGGCTCCAATTCTAGTATGTGCATTCTAATGGCTATAAAGTATCTGTTGTGATTAAATGTGGTAAAAATGATTCGGAGATGATTCAGAGATTACCATAGCAACGAAAAACATTGCAAGTAGAGATGGGAAAAACGGGTCTTTTTAGTGATCTGCATCTTTGCATCTGGATCCCGTATGTGAGCCGGCTCACTGAACCGGTTCAAAAAGAACCAAGTTCTGAATAATGTTACTGCAGTCTGCCACTGAGTTACCTAGTTCAGTCAATCATATCACGACTTGTATAGAATTAAGAATGCATAGCCAAATATGTGATGCATGAGTCATTTGAGCTGACAGATGCAGCAAAGCAAGAACTGATACGTAAGTGTAAAATGTGCTTCTCTGTGTTAAGTGTTTCACTGAGTCATGCGGATCCGTTGATCCGTCGGCTCAAAAAAAAGTGAGTCGGCTCTCACAGATCTTCTGTTGGAGTCGTTCGATTTTAGCGGGACGTCCCGATTTTTAAATCAAAATTAAATGTCCCGCGCGGGGCAGGCTCAGTCCCGCTTTTCAGGGATAACTCGACCGTGCGTAAATAATTATTCTCTTATTGTAAGTTGCAATTTGTAAGACTCAATCCTCAGACTATTGTTTGAAACGCCATATTTTTCTAATGAATAAAACTTTTTTGATTTTGATTTCTGTTTTTTTTTAATTTTTTTATTCAGAAAACGAATAAGACTCAACTATTAACGATAGGGTAAATCTAATTTAAAATATCATATTTTTATTAAAATACATTTTCTATGGTTATTTTTGCTATCTATTGTCCCGTAAACGTAATTTGAACTCAAATTAAAAGATAAATATTTAAAAACTTCTGATTACATACGTTTTTTTACTATGTCCCGCTTTCGACGAAAGAATCCCGCTTTTTTCACTCAAAAAGTTCCAAAATCCCGACTTGGCAAAAAAAAAATCTGGCAACGCTGCTATTGGAAACCCTTTACTATCGTTACAGTTGAAGCAACAAAACTTTGTAACCTCAAATCGTCGGGTGACAAGTAAAACTCACTAAGTGCCTTAATGAAACAATAGAGATATTAAAGTTTTAGAACATTTTTTTACGTCATAAATCCAATTGTAATGCAATTTATTGGAGAAATGGAATACTATATAATATATAATATTCCATTTCTCCAATAAATTGCATTACAATGGGATTTATGACGTAAAAAAATGTTCTAAAACCTTAATATCTTTATTGTTTCATTAAGGCACTTAGTGAGTTTTACTTGTCACCCGACGAAATTTTAATTTGTCGCTACGACACTGGTATGATCGGCATATATTAAATGACCATATTCTTCATGTCTAGCTACTAACATTAAAGCGACGTTTGGACCACAAAAATAATTCGTACAGAACCATGCTCTGTGGTCGTTATCAAGTAGATTTCATTTAGTATATTAAATGTTGGCGGCCTCAGGGTAAACGACATTATTTTCAAGTTATAAGGGTTCTTTGTGTTCTTAAAGTACACGAAAAAATGTGTGACCAGTTGTCTATCATTTCTACTGCTATGTAATTTTGTCAGAAAAATCTTTATTTTTAAATTCATTTTGATGCAATGTGCGTAAGTATAGTTATTAAGTTTAATTTTATCTGCGGCTAAGAATTTGCTATTTTTAAATTTTCTTTGTTTTTATATTTGTAATAATAGCACTGGAATAAGTCTATTATAGAATGTCATATATTTTAAGTTAACGATTGAAATATAAATATGTTGAATAATTAAAAAAATAATAGAAAACAGTGTCACGGGTAATTGGAATAATGAAAATAAATCAATTTCAACACTCATTGATTGATTGCTTAAACGATACTATCGTTTAAGCATATTGAGGTTAGTCAGACCATTGTTTCTTTTTAGTAAATTATTTAATCCATAATGTTTAAAATTTTTATTATATGAATGTTAATTTTTGTAAAAAATTTTTAAAGCTTGAAAAAGTCTTAATTAAAGAAAAGACGAAACGTTGCAATCAATGAGTGTTTAAATTGATTTATTTTCATTATTCCAATCACCCGTGATACTGTTTTCTATTATAACATATATCTGGAATTGAACTTTAAAGATGAATTAAAAAAATGTAATAATAACAAGTAATTAAAAACACTTGAAAATTCTACAAATAATTTTTTATTTTCGACGATCGTTTCGGACAATAAGTCCATCCTCAGGAGTATAAAAACTGATACTGAGTATAAGTTTTTGTACTCCTGAGGATGGACTTATTGTCCGAAACGATCGTCGAGAAATAATTTAATAATTATTTGTAGAATTTTCAAAACTAACATGTTCTATCACGTGCCGAGTGAAAAATCAGTGCAAATTATAAAAATATATTAGTTTAAGTTAATTTTCTTTAAATAAAAATATTATACAGGCACGCACAGCCGCCATTTGCATTTTGAAAAACCTCTTTTGCAGTACAAACTGAATATCTCGAACTCTACCATGATGCCCTCATACCTACTACCATTTCCTTAACATGGAAGTAGAACTAACATATTTCATTATCTAGTCAAATTTGTTTTGGTATTTTTAGGTTCAGTAGTTATTTTACGGCGCCAGAGTAAATCTGATACAGATAAAGTGTGGCCATAAAAAATAGAAGTTTGAGTATCAAGTTCTTGCTTTCTGAATAAGGGATGAACAAATTGAAAACATTAATACAAAATATAGGGTCTCCTCGAAATAGCGTCGAGTATGTTTATAGTGTACGTTACTTGTCGAACTCTGAATCGAAAAACTTTTACCGTTTTGGCCCCGAAATGAAACTACCAACTTAAAAACTGTCAAAGTTTAAAAAAAAACCTTTGTAAGTATGGAAATTAAAGTTGCAGACATTACAGTCGTTTCTGTTTACAAATTGTTACACATCTATGTCAAACCTTTCAGGTTTAAATCCCAAATTAACATAAATTGTTTTTTTTTTCTTTTTGAAATAATACTTCTTTAGGCGCGATATGAGGAATCTTTTTCTAACGGAAATAACAAGTAACTTTTTCTGACGGAAAGAACGTTCCGTTTATGCAAAATAGTATCGACATATTGCTAAGTTAGGAATTTTATAAGGTAGCTGTTGAAGCTTTTAGTTAATAGATGGCCGCACAGTTGTAAAATTTCTAGCTTACCGACATAAATTGTACCACTACGCCAAAGATTTTTTTAAATTTTTTATCATTAAATAAATTAACGAAGTCTCATTTTTTTTTCAAATTCAGTTATGATAAATACGCATCTTTTACAAACACTGAACTAAGTACAATTAATAACTACACTTCGTAGTCAAAAACGATAAAAGAAATTTTGATTCTAAAATTCACACGTGCTTGGAAGTTCTGAAACATTCTGTAGAAGCGTAAGGAAACATCGATTGAAGATAAACTTCTTGCTTCAGTCAGATCAAGCGAATATAATTGTTTATATTCAGTGAAATAGACACTATGTCGCTTGCATTTTTCGTACCTCTGCAAGGCACAGACAACTGCAGGTAATTTGATACTAATTGGATATCGCTTATATTATGTAACGTGATATTCATTTATTAACTGATAGACACACTCCTTGATCAATAACATCAGAGACGATGCAATATTTGAACTCTGATTATGAGGATTAGGGTGTTTTTTTAAAGTGAAACTTGTTTAGGCGCGGTGATTCCAATCGGATATGGAACAAACGTAGTGGTGGGGATAATAAGAAAGTAGTACGAGCGCGGTACTAGTATCAACAACCTGTCCGACAACTAAACAAGCAAGTGGTGTTCACGTGATAACTATAGCTGTTGGTTGGAAGGACTATAGTTAACTCAGTAACAAGTGGCAGCAAAAAATAAATGTAACTAAATTTATCAAATAATGCATCCATAGATTTATTTTTGATAGTATACTTACGAAGTTTAATTTAAATCAGATTTAACCGAAAATTACAGAAAAATTGTTGAAATATTTCAATAAAAAAATGACTTTTATATGGTTCAATCTATCACAATTAAACTTGAAGACCTATCAATCATCAATATTGACAGGTAGCTGTCAATCATATCATTATTATACACTTTATGTACCTGTATTGTACACTCAGATACAAGTTGTTCAAAAAGTATTAGGAAATCACTAGAAATATATCTTTATACTTATTACTGAGCCAAAGTGTATAAAAAAAATCACTTTGAAGCGTGACAAAAAGCAATGACGAATGATGGAATCGTAAATTGAAAGTACATATTTAAAAAAAAAAACGGCCTACATCATACTTTTTTGTCATCCCGATATTTTAAAATTTTTATATAATACAGGTAATGATAGTTAAAATAATAGTTTTATTGAAAAGAACACATTTTTTTCGATTCTTGCTGCCAATACTTCTATACCAAATATAAATGAATCGGTTAAATTGGCAGTCAATAAAAACCGGTCAAGTGGGTGTCGTAATTGAATCAACTTACGGTTCCGTATAGCATTCTTTCGTCATTAGTAGATTGCTACTATTGAAAATCGATAAGGGTTCCGTTTTTGCCATTTGGCTACGAAACCTTAAAAAATGAGGCAACAAAAAAAAAGTAAAAAAGTGATTAACAAAACTTACAGTCAATACAAGTTATCAACAAGATTAACAGTAAATACTACAATTATTTTAACTAAAAATAACGTACTCAGCGACAATGGCTATATGCACGACTCTAGATAAATACGGTAAGAATAATATATATCTATAAGGGCTGGACCGATTTTGATGAAATTTTCAGGCAATCTTTAGATTAGCCCAGTGGATGATCCTGTGAAGTTTTGGATCAACAACTTTTTTTTGTTTTTTAGCAATTTTAATTTTTCTTCGATTTTTGAACATTCACAATTAAAAGCGATTGAATTCGCGCAAAATCAGTACACGTTGAGAATTTTATAATAATGATTCTCATCTAATCATAATATTATTCACACGTTCACATAAAATGTAACAATAATATAAAGTCCACTGGAGCATATGTCTATCTTTATAACAGACAATCTACAAATCTGAGCGAAGTCGGGCCGGGCCGCTAGTACTGTATAAAAATACTATAAGTTGATCAATTTAATTTACTATCAATACAAATGGATCAACCAAATTTAACGAACAGTTTGTATCTGTAATACAAAAAACTAACCATAAGGCTACCATGTAATAATTTGGTGATTTTCGCATTAACCAAACATGCCCCGCAACCACAACACGTCCAAACAATGTACTTTTGATTTACAGCGCTGCATTTTGTGCTCACGGAAAACTTTCTAGTTCCTAATACAAACATACATTCATTTTGACGTACCTACATAAAAAGTACTCGTATCGTTCACACAAAAGGCATGTTTTACCGGGTGGCGTTGAAAAAATGCTCCCTCTCTCAGAAGCGTAGCGTGCCTTGACGGGGCCCCGTATAAAAATTGTTTGGGGGCCCTTAGGAAGGGTAAAGATTTCTCACAAAAGAAAAAAAAATGTTTGCATAAAATTAAAAGAAATATTTATTCACCATAATTATCTATCTGTCACTTTTTCCAAAATTTTTACAAACAATTCAAATTAAATATACACCCGTCTTGCCTTTTTTCGGCAAACTGATTTATTAAATCATTTATAGCTGATGATGACTAGTTTTTCTAAAGTTTCTGCCTCTATGGACAATAGTGACAGGATTTCCCAGCTGGCTCGTCATGCCTATCAAAATGTTATAATTTATTCTCAATAGTGCACATTATTCCTTATATATAAACAAATAATTTAGACCAAATATTTCGTTCTTATTTCCTTCTTCTTAGTTACAAACAAGAATTTAAAAAAATGTAACAATTTTAAAAGGCTATGCTTAGGCGCCATATAATGACGTCAAAACTGGGCCTATCTAGCACATCACTTTCTCGACTAGATAAATAGGGGTATGTATACAAAAAGAGATGTATATACCAATTAAATATCTATTCCATTACCGCATTATCCAGGTTTGTAGAATAACTGGGTGTAATTCTATGTTTAAAATTACATTAAAAAATATACACTTTTGGGAATTTTTTTCATGGGGAAAAAGCTTTCAAAAAATTCTTAAATTGTTTTATAATCTATTTTTAACGTAATTTTGAAGCCTTTAAAAAAGTGGGAAGAGCCCATTACAAGCGTAGCGGTGCAGTGCATTGATTTTTAAATGAGGACTTGTTTGCAGGTCACTCTGTACATTATTTGAACACTAAATATGTAAGCTTGTGTGCGCAAACCTGAACTAATCGTAACTACAATGTAGGGACGAAATATAAAAGATTTCCAATTGCACTCTGAAATAAACAAGCAAGATTTCTTTTAACGAAAAGTTTCTTTGCTGGAATTGTTACAATAATATTCTACCAGACATACAAAGTAATGAATAACCACAACTACGCCATATTTGAAACACAAATCTAAAAGTTCTGCGCACGTTTCACGCGTTAAATTTATGTAAATCTATTTTCGCAATTATCTGGGTAGTAATAATTAATTTACATTATTTATTTCTAGCTGCCACCTGGCAGAAACGTACAAGCATGAAAAATTCATTTAAAGTATAGAAGTTTTTATTGTTGCGAAAATATTCTAGTATCTGGCATTCTTGTTAGATTGTAAATGTTTTTGTGCAATTATTTGGTTAAGTTATAGCTGTATTTCAGTGATGCCAGTTTGCTAAACAGTTTGAAAATATGTCTAAATATCATATAAAATTACTCGAAAATTCTCAGACAGGTATTTTATACTTCCGCTTGGGGCAAGTGCTAAAACACCAAGAATATTAGCTGGAGAACTTTTCATCTTGGGGACAACACATTACATTTGTTTTGATCAAATTTTGATATTTTTTGTAAATTTTGATTTACCGTGGACGCACTTGTCCCCTCTAGAGCAGACAAAGTGCCAAGCCTACTATAGTTTGAACACAATACTATAATTAACATAATATTATGGGGCTATAGTGTAGTAAACAGAAAATCAGTAATTGACAAGACATAAAAGCTATTAAGTAACTTTTAACTGCTGAGATATTTATTCGAAATTATCATTAACTCGTTATTATCAACCGAAAATTTCAACGAAATGTCTTTCAACGAAAAATCACCACTGAATAAAACACGGAATGATGTGTTAGTCGACTGTGTAATTCATAATTGGCAATGCAATTAACGCAAGTATCGTACCTTACAGTTTGATTTGAAAATTGAAAACATTATTTTAAATTTTTATACACCCCTGAAAACAGGGCCAGTTAAAGAAGAATATACATACATCATATAGTTCTGACAGTTGCTCTATTGGTAATCTAGCGTGCATTTAATTCGTTTTTAAATTGTATTTAATTGTGTATAAATCGGAACAATTTACTAAAAGAAAAAAACATTTCTAAGTATTGTTTAAAGAATGATTGGCAGCCAAAAGTATTCAACTAAAACAGATAAAACCCGACTTTTTATGGGGATCTTTTATAGTCGCAATTATAAAGGGTCTTGGGTAATTGTTCTCAATTATGTAAGGTGGTTAAATTGTTCAACAATTAGATTTTAAATGCAGACTTGATTTGCACCTGTCTATTTGTGATATATCGGAAATATAAAGGAAACTAGTTTGATTTGCCTTTGGTTATTTTTTAATTTTTTAACCACAATCTAAGATTCTACTTAAATACTATTTACCTGGATGAAAATTAACTTCTAGGTATGATTTGTGATGGATCATTTAATAATTCTCAAGGAATATAAATTTATATAGCTTTGTTTGTTGCATCGTTAAAATCAAATTATTGTAATAAATTTAAGTACGAAATATTCCGTTTCTCGATCTACCGCGAATGCTGTGAAATACGTTTACGATTTTTTAATAGATAGATAGACTGATGCTCGACAACTTAGGTTATTAGAGTCACGGTATTTAATATTTATTATTTAATTAATTAGTAATAATTTTTTGATCAGTTCACTGATGAAATAAATTTATTTCATCAATTCAACTGATTAAAAATAATTATTACTAATTTAGCGGTACCTATTATTATTGACAAAGGCGAACGGATCGGTCGCTCCAGGCGCCAAGTCCCAGGAGGCACCTCAGTGATATTTTGATTGTCGTATATATTAGGGGCAATCAATAGGGGTGCCGTAATTGAATCTCGCTCCATCCTAAAACTTGCCTCGGGCCGGTACTGTTGACAAACCTTCTGAAATCATCTGAATATTTACGTGTAGCTAAGCGGAGGTGGATACTAGAGTTTAGAAAACTGCCGCCAGATGTCATCAACGACTGAGTATGAAAATAATGAACAGTAGCTTTGTAGTATACAAATATTCTAAATGAAAGCAATTTCAAATACAGCTTGTGACCAAAATTTATAAGATCTGGTTGGGATGCTAACCCAAGACAAATAGTATTAAAATTTATTTATAGTTTAGTATGTAGAAAATTGTGCCTTGTAATTAGGCTGCCAATTCATTAATCTATTTTCGGGTATAATTAGTAATAGTTTTGGAAACTGCAGACAAGTTCATTGATTATTCAAATAATCTTAATTATTTTTAACACATGACAGTTTTATATAAGTACAATACAATTCCTAATTATTTTTTTTCCTCATAAACTTATGTAAAAAATACTGACAAATATCGCATGCTCAAGATTTTTGGCAAATTTAATTTTTTGTCTCGTTTTTATCTGATTTCAAATCGTTTATTTAGATCAAATAAACGGTAAAAACTTGGCTAAAAGTCACGTGGGAAACATGGTACATATATTTCTGGTTTATTTTGAAGTATTAATATCAAAGATTGAATAAGATTTTTCATAGAAATACGAGATTTACGAGTAAGTGCTTTTTTCATGCACCCACATTACGCGGTGGAAAAGAGGAACATATTGAACATCTAGTAAGCAATCACCTTAATGATTAGTACCATTTAATTTTTGTGCTGCAAATATACAACAGGCACAGTTTGTAATTAGCGTAAATTATTGATTAATTAAATTGATAAATACCAATATAAATCGGTTCAATCAACCGTTAAGATTATGCACACCTAATTTGGTTAACTGAAACGTACCTATATAATTAAATTGAAAATTTCAATTCACTAAATATCTATTTAAGTACCTATAGAAATAGATATCAAAAAATGTAATAAAACAATGCAATGGAAATTATGTGTAATTAACATCAATTAGCAACATCAAAGAATATAATTAAATCAACCTAATATTTGTAATTAATTCGTTGTTGATTGCAGACTAATCATTTTGGACAAATGAGCTTAGAGTTAATTATATATAATTAGATTATATAGCAAATGTAAGTTCATATAGGTATGTATACTATAGATACGAGTATAGCGATTGCAAAATTATCATATATTTATTTTGAATATTGCTTTCATATTTTCAAAACTAAAAAAAAAAACTAACCAGTCTTGTATAAAATTGTTTTTTAGAAATTCTATTTGAAATCCTGATTTATGATTTTTGATATGTTATTTTAGTATCAACCATTTCATGGTAAATGCATAGACGTTTTTGTAAGTATAATTATTTAATTTTTCAACGGTCGCCGTATATTTGATCGAAATTATACAACACAATCAATATTTTTACACTAATTGATCACCAAGGTACATATATATTAATTTCATTAACGATTTGGGAACATATTTTGTAAAATAAAATTGACAAATCTTTACGTGTGGCTGTCGAGTTTTTAGCTATATATTTTATATTTCCAATTAAATCGAGTTAGCAGTTTTTGACTCACAGTCAAACAAAAATCCTGGAATTGACTAATGCCTTCTAGGTATTTTACGTTCAAATTACAAAGTTGGAATTTGATTACCTATGCCTGTTTTGATTTTCGAGATAGCTCGCCAACTAAGGTCATTAGCGTATAAATATATCAAATTAAATTAAACAACACAAACACCTACGAGTTGAGATGGAATTCGAACCCACGACTGGTTTATTCAAAGTTAAGCACGATTAACAGTTACACTAAACTGTCTTCGAGTTGGTTAACAAACAGATTGTCGTCCACCAGATATCTAATATCTAAAATAATTGCTTAAAATCCTTTTATTATTGATGGAAAAACGGTGGTATAGGCCTCTATTATCGAACGTCTATAATCCACAAAATCTATGGAGGATTATCATTTTCGGCAAACCGACGAGATTGTGATATTGTGATGGTGTCAAAGTCGTGAAAAAAACAAAAATTAAAATAAAACATCTTTCTTATTTCTCAAATTAATTTTACAAAAAATAATACAGAATCAACATTATAAATAATAATTTTTACTTACATTATTTACAGTAATTATAATATTTTATATTAATTAATATTCTTAATAATACTATTCACAAAGTTTTATAAACGATTATTTAATTGTACCTTGAGCGTACGCAAGGGACGCCACTGGTATAATATGAATTAAGTGTGAATGTCCATACATCTCTTTTTATTTTATTTTATTAAACTTTAGCGCCTAAAAATCATCAAATTGCATTTAGAACATTTGAACTATCGTTTAGGACTTAATTGCATTTTGATAACTCTGGCCTTCCCCCTTGAACAAAAGTCTACGTACGCCCTTAAATGGCACATTTAATTTCCAAAATGTAAATGGAACATATTGCAGAGATCATTTTTTATAGGTAAAGACCATTTGGTTGGTAACTTATAGATACGGTCGACTTTATCGTTTCGCAAAAATCATTATCTTTCACTTTGCACTGAATTCCTATTGAATATGTAATTTCATAGCACCATTAGCGCATAAGAGCGATGAAGATATTTTTTTAGAAAGTTGTTATTCAATATTGTATCCTCCTTGCTCCGCTTATGGTGCTCTAAAATTACATTCAGCGCAATGTGAAAGGAGGTTTGACACGAAGTGCGTGAGAACAATAATTATTAAATAGTAACCGAAAAGAATCCACAAAAATAAAAAAAAACAAAAGAATCAGTGTGGCGTAGTTTGTTTTTACACATTTAGTGCACAACGATAAAGAATATGAACGTTTGTACTATTAGCAAAAAACAAATTAAAACAAAAAAAAATCAATAATGAATACAAAATTAGGTTTATAAGTCATTGAAAAAACATTTTTTTCCAAATTTTAGTACATTAAGAACTAAACTTCAGTCTTCTGAGATGCGTAATATTATAATGGTTGAATTATTACAAATAAAAATACTTTGCATTCTTTGGTTAATCATATTTGAATTTATATTATTTATTCATAGATAAATTACTTTGGCAGTTTTTTTGGAAAACTATTTACTTTACCTGGTAAAGGAAAATGCAACTGATTTCCAATAAGGTTATAGTTTAGAAACAATGTTTGATCACTACGTATTGCATACAACCATAGCCTATTTTTTCTATTAAAACGATAAATTGAAAAAAAATCCAAAACATTTATCTAAACATGCTTTTTTTATATTTTAAAAACATCTTCAGCTACAATGAAGAAAGCAACAGATCAAAAATTAAAAAAAAGCTTTTTTCGAAAGCTATTTTGTTAAAAAATCTTTTTTTTTACATTTAAATTTCTGAATTCATGTATTTTCCTCTCATTCTCATAATTGTGTATGGCTTCGTAACAAAAAAAGCACATTAATAATCGATATATCCTCAACAGGACCAAATCTTTTGAAATACTTCCTCAATGCTCAAGAAGACTTATTCACTGAATATTTCGAATTAATACATCCTCAACAACTAACACGGTTTCTTTCAGTATAGTCCTCCCTTCAACAACCAACAGGACATCAAATATTTAGAAATCAAAATATTGACTCAAAGAAATTATCTCTTCATGATTTCTTCAATAGAAAACCCAAGCGATTTTTTATTAGGATTCGACGATGGCAATTTAGTAATTAAAGTATTTGACGGATATACCATTAAATCCGACGAGAGTGCCGTCTTCTTTGATGATGTTGACAGATCCAAAAGTGATGATCCATTGTCGTGAACTTCGTCGACTATTTGAGATGAGCTGACACTTTGAGAAACTTCGCAGTGGGTCAACTCGTGTTGACTCAATTCATCGCGAGTTGCGAAGAACTGGGGACACATGGAGCACTCCAAAGGTTTGTGATCTGTGTGCGTTAGAAGATGTGTCTTCAAATTGGATCGTTGATTGAAACTTCGTGAGCAGACGGGACATTTATGTGGCGGCTCTTCCATGTGCAAAATCTTATGGACGGCCAATGTGCGTGATTGGCAGAAACCTTTTCCACACTCGTTACATTTGAAAGGCTTTTCTTTTGAATGGATGTATCTGAAAAAAGAAAGTTTTGATTTAAAACCAATTTCCAGGAAAACATTTAGTTTAATAATTATTTTGTTCGGGGTTTCACGGAGTGATCTTTTTAATAATTGTAAATCTAAATACAATGATTTTTACAAATAAATCAATTAATTAAGATATAATGTTTGGGATTCCGTTTAAATTTTGGGGTCGGTTGTAGCGTTATGTTATGTCACTATGGAAGTATGTTATGTCATTATTTAGTATTTGGTGCCGATCTGAAACAAAACGGGGACAACTTTGAACAATTTCTCTGAATACTTGATAATGACATCATATTTCCATAGTGACATAACATAACGCTAAGGCCGACCTCAAAATTTAATAAAACTTTGAAACCCTGTTTCTCTTATATTTTCGAGTTTTGATAAAAAAGCTACTTGAAATATTTGTTAGTTTATTTGATTTCTACGCGCTGTTGAAAAAAAAAAAAGAATCAACTTAAAAATCACCTGTATAAACGTTCGACAACTGCAGAGGTCATAAGTGTTTACAAGTATTTAACTATTTATATTGGAACTAAAAATGTGGCAGAAAAGTAAAATAAATCAATTTCAAGCAAGGATACTCAAACTGATGTAGGAGTGTGTATCGAAAAATTACACACGGAAATTTATGAAGGCTACTATATTTTAGGGAGGTTTATTACCCTATGATAAAAGTACAGCAGAATTGCGTTATTATAAAGGAACCTATAGTTTTCTTTATACAAAAATTACACAAAAAATGTACACGTATTTAAGTTTATCAGTAAACTTCACTATAATATGAGAATCTGTTAATCTAATGAGCATGCTAAATGAACCTAGCTCAATTTAAAAAAAAATCGATATTAATAATTAAAACGCTGTAGTATTTAATAATTAATTTTCATTGAATAAATAGTTTTAATCTTGACGTGGATTTAAAAAATGTAAACGAACAATATATTTAGCACCGAAATCTTTATAATCCATTCCGTTTGCATTAAAAATAAATTAGATAGATGGTATAGACGCTCGATAACTAAATAAGACAATAATCTAACTACGCATACTGATAAAATTCTAAAATCCTCACCTATGATCTCTAAGATGATCCTGTCTTCTGAAGGCCTTGCCACAAATGTCGCAGGAATAGGGTCGTTCGTCAGTGTGGGTTCGTTCGTGTATCAGTAGATTATACGACTTGGTGAATTGCCTGTTGCAGAACTTGCATATGAACTGTTTTTTGGGCCTCGTGCTTTGAGTCGGCGGTTTCACAGGCAATGGCGGTCTTCCAGTAGGTATTCTACTCGTCTGGTGAGTATGATGATACAGCGCTGCATTTCTTAACCACTGGTTCATTAAAACCGTATTGAAATTAACCGGCGGTGGCGGATATTGATGATGAGGATGGTATCCTGGTGCAGTCGGAAATCCTTGAGTCGTAAAATTTGTCGGTTGATGGTATTGATACATTTTTTGAGGCGAGGGCTCTTGATGCAATTGCATTCTATGATGATGTAATTCGTAGGTAGTTTCAATTGGTCCAGTTACCGAGGGTTGATTGTACCAAAATGACGGGTGCGAGATAGTTGCCGAAGGAGGGTGGTTTTGATTGTACTGGTCCATTAAGGGATCGTGAGGGTGAATCGAGTGCGCGTGCCGTGACGTCACTGGTACAGGGGTGGGAGAACCAGAGGTGGGAGTATGAGGCGGAGTCAAAAGAGGGGATGAACTGTCCGGTTCTTGTTTAATTTTTATGTCTGATAAATTCGCAATATTTAGAGACCCTGAAAAAAATTATTCTATGATAAACAAATCTTTTTACAAACGTGAGGATTTCAAGTTTAAATATGAATTTATTTGAACAAATTTCAAAACATCTAGCGTGTCGATTCTTACTTGTAATTGTTCAATTTGCAGCAAAATAATAAACAACACAAAAATTGAATTAGTCGAGTTTTACCTATTTATTGAAAAAAAAATAAAATGCTTACCTTTATTAAATTCTAGTTCATTCCGTAAATCACTCATTTTATAAACGCACTTTATATCAAAAGAAAAAAAAAACAGTTTGTGCACGATACAATATTTTTGCACTTTGCACTTTTGTAACGACACTGAATTTTTAGCTGTTTCTACCAAAAAGACCAACAGCTTACTGATATAATAGTAGCACGGCAAACTTCTAGGGTAGCTTGCTTTTACACTTCAGTAGTAGAATGGTAGGGATAATCTTCATCTAAGTAGCTAAACTCCGCCTTTTATTCCATACTTGTATTGGGATTGGACAGATCTGTGAAAACATATGCTAGTGGCAGACGTTTGTGTAACACGATATACAGTAGAGAATAGTGGGGGGTCGGATTATTATTAACATTAATCCAGTATTATGTAATCCGTAGTGAACAGGTGAAATCAACCGTAAATCAGAGATCCTGTACCATATGGTGCAACCAGATAAGGATTAATTTTTGTATATGCCACCGATGCAGTGATACGTTACATATCGCAATTTTGTATCATTCAACTTCCCAGCTGTGGTTACATTTTTTTTTACTTATATAAATAAATTACTGTGACATTATGCAGAAAAATAAGTACTTAGTTTCCTCTAATAAAATAAAATTAGATATCTCATTTTTTTTGTTATAAAATTTTTAACGTTTAAACGTAACTGTAAAAAAGGGCAGGTTACCTATAGACCAAATTTTAGTCATTTTTAAAATTTTTATCTGTCTGTCAGTTCCAGGTTCAAACACTGTTGAACCGATTTTGATCGAAATTTCACTAGGATCATATTATTTATCATCGCCCATGACTTTTCTATATTCAAGATAAAGTTGCATAGAATCGGCATTGACGTGAGCGAATTCACGGGGGGAAATTAAAATAAACAGGTAGAGGTACAAAAATTACGAGCTGTGAGGTGGGTCGTTTATTGGGACTCTACAAGTGCGATCCTTGAGATCCACACGACCAAGTTCCCAGAATGGTCAATATTGAATTTTAAATATATAGGTACTGAACAAATTAGACCCGAGAAATCTTTTTCAAAAAGTTCTATAAAAAACACTTTTTGCAGTCTTTCTGTTTAAACAAAAAAAAACAGCTGAACCGTTATTGATACGATATCTTACGGGTCATATTGACGTTAATACACTTTCAATAACATCCTAACAAAACACACAATTTTAAGAAATAATGCAAAAACATGGTAGGATCTTGAAACATAAAAATATATTAAAAATGTCTATTTTGGAAACCATTAAAATAACTGGAAAAAATAGATTCTTAATCATTTCCGATACAGGAAATTAAATTCATAAAAAGACCTAATTTAATTGTTATGGTTTTTCATCGAGGAAATTATAATAAAAATATGAGTAACTTCTTGAAATTTTAAGGAAATACAGTTTACAAATATTTTGTCAGATGCTGAATCATAAATACGCATCGAAAATATTTTTTTTCTTTTGCGTGAAAGAATAATAAAGTTGCATGAATTTTAATTAAAAAATGTATTTCTTACCTTTTATGATTAATTTCTCCAGTAATCAAATTAATTTCAGAGTTAAGATTAAAATGCAATTTCACAAAACAAGTTTTCAGCAATTCGAGTGTTTATTTCGCCATTTATAATCATTAGAAAAAACATCAATATCATTTATTTACACAATGTAGTAATCGATCACTTCCTATTGAAAATTCTTATCACTCATTTTCACTGTAAAATGATGACACTGGCAATTTATCAGCTACTGTTCATACATTAAATTTTCTTCGAACAAAATGTTGTTAATCGTTCGGAATTAATAAATGCGTCAGTGTTTTTAACCTTTGAAAAATGTAGTTGATAGTTGAGACACGTAACAGTGGTTGCGTCATAACCAGGATTGTATTCTAGTTTTTTTTTAAAGCCTCTAATAGCTGAGGTTATTTAGTGTTAATTTATATTTTCAATTTCTCGTTTTTGATAATTTGAGCAGCTCTGGGATTAGACCAAGAGAATTGGGGGTTGGTAAAAGACGAATCATGGAAACGGCATATCAACAATGATATCGTTATACAATTTTGCTTGCACTACTATAACCATTTTTAAAATAATTTGTCATATGTTAAACTGACATTATTTCTTTAAATAGGTATTTTCAATTTATAATTATTACGAGCTTTCCGGTCCGGGTTCGTCCGGATAGATTCTGATTTGACAGTGAAAAAAATAATTAAAAGCTGTAAGTCTCGCAAATAAACATCACTTTACTGTATAGTTTATCCCGTGTATACAAATTTATTTCAGAAATAGCATATATTTTCGGTCACTGCTTATCCCTATCTTAACGAAGCGTAATAATATTTATAGCCAGTAGTAGACTTTTAAATAGTGAAATCTTTTTTTTTTAAATCGGATCAATAGTTCCATTAAAATTATTATTATTAAAATTATTATTTTCCTCTCTGTAAATTTTTCGTAAGCACGAATTTCTTCAGAGAACTTTCAATGAATTCTGCTTAATGGTTTACTGCCGATATTTTTTTCTTCTACCATGAAAATGATAATAAATAGTTCAACATAGTTAAGCCTCCCCTGTATTTTTAAGCGATATTAAAAATACACCAAATTGCATATAAAATTGTAAATTACTTAATACATCTGTTATAGTAAACGCATTTTATAATAATAGGTATAAAGTCGAGTTCACAAGGACATTACAGTTTACAATCAGACAAGACAATAGTGTTCACGTCGATTCAAGGACAACACAATGTTTTCTAAGATGGCGCGACTTTTAAGTTCGCGAGATAATTTTTTCCACTGCATATTGCTTTATTCTAGTATCAAAACTGTTGACGAAGCTTTGGACAAAACAATCTTTTCCAGAATATTGTCCCCGTGTGAACTTGAATTTAACCACAATCTGTATTTGCAATGAAATATATATCAACATTTTATAGCGTCATGAATACGCGTCAAATAAAATGTATTATTTACCTAAACTTTGGACATCGATAATAATAGTTACATTCTCAGAATTGACATACGATTTGAATTTGAACAGGTAAGGACATAAAAATAGATACTTTATCTGATTGATAAGGTGTATTCATTGATAAAACTGAATTTCTAATATTTTTCTTAGAACGTTAGGAAATAGCTACCGTTTCGATAAAAATTCACAATTGCACATTTCTGTGAAATGTTTACAGAATGATATGGGAAGTCATTTTTAGTGTATTTGCCATATGACAACATACACTATTGGCGTCGGTCGGATGGCGGGACCTAGGGGTCGGACCAAAATTTCTCGACGTTTCATAGCCTCCTGAACACATTGGCACCATTTTTGAAAATGTTTATATATATATGTATATATATATATATATATATATATATATATATATATATATATATATATATATATATATATTTATATATATATATATAGGTATATATGTGTACGGGCAATAACTTTCGAAGGATTTAATTTATTTTAATGAAATTTGGCATACTTGTTGAAATCCATCACCGCACGAAGCCTATTTAAAATGGGCCCAATCGGGTTATTTTAAGGGTGGTTTTTAGGGGTTGAAAAAAGTTTTTGGGCCTAAAAATACCTAAAAAATTCTCAGAATCCCTTTAATAGCAATTAAAAAGTGCTCCTAAAATTTTAATAAATTCGGACCGACAGGACCGGATTTACAAATTTTCTGAAAACACTAGTTTGCAGATAGTGAGTTATTTACTGAAAGGTGTTTTTAATTTTGGTGTGGACGTTCGATCGACAATAATAATGCAATAAAGAAAAAAATGTATATTAGGGGGTGTATTAAGGAGTTAATTTTTTTATTTTGCCCAACAATCACCTTACATTGACATAATATAGCCACAAGGTCTGTATTAGCAAATACACTATATTGTCGGCAGGGTTTTGGCACTGCGACCCGGGTTTTTTATTCTTTCGATCTAAAGACAGTTTAAAAAACATTATTTTTAAAGCGATTTTTACAGAAAATGAACTCTGTTTATTAGTTTGGACCCCCGAAATCCATTTTTCTTTGATCCCAAATCTTCGATCTCCAAATTTCATTATTCACTGGTATATATATATGTATATAATGCAAGACGGGACATTTTTTTAAATGAAGTGTTCCATCATGCACTGAAAATTTCATCAAAGGTTTTGAACATAAAAATACAGTTTAAAAAAAAATCTTTTTCGCACACACCACTACAAAATAGCTGCTTTTCATGCCTGTATAGCGGTTTTGAACATTTAGCACTAGTGTAAAAAATGTAGTGTATATTTCGAATGTAATGATATGATTCGTGTGACTGAAAAAAACTCGCTGACTCGTTTCAATATTTTGTTACCTAGGTACTCGTATAATAATATCATTCACGTTCTAGATACATAAGCTACTAGGTAGTTATTTAAGTCGTCAGGAGGATCTATAGCTTATGAACAAAAACAAAAAGGAAAAAAATAAATAAGCGGCACGTCTTTTGCAAAAAATAATATTTTATGGACTATGTCAAAGATATAGTATGTAAGACATAAGATATTATTGATGTACAAAACTTTTTATAAAAACTTACTACTACTGTTTTTGCTTGTAAAGTGTTTAAAAGAGAATTTGCCGACATTTCAAAACCATTAGTGGTACAGTAGAACTTCAATTTCTTAAGAGATGTCATAAAAATACCTCAAATTTTAAACTGAATCTATTCAAGTCGCTTCGCACTTTTCAAATAGTAGACGAGAATAAATCTGTATGGGTTGATGTGTAGACCTTCATTTATTTTACCATTTCACGCTCGACAACTTAGATCATTAGCGTCTTAATTTCATCAAATAATATAATCACTTAAAACATCACAAAACATCCATGAGCAGAGGCTGGATTCGAATCCACGACAGTCCGGTCAAGAAGTCAGCACGATGATGGAACTAATTTAGGGCAAAATTCACTGTACAAAATTTTACAATATTTTTTCATTTTCAGGTCCTCCGAATCAAAACTAATATTTGTAGAAAATGTCTGTTCGTCTGTGTGTTTGGTTGTTAGTTTTTTCGTCTTTTTACGCTGATGTTAGTCTGTTCTTCTTTGACCACAATACAGGTCAAGCGGCTGAGCGGATCGCAATCAAATTTTGGTAAGCTGTTTGACATGTAAACATAAAGCGCCCTATTATTTTTGGGGAAAATTAACGCATGCGTAGAAGAGATATGAGCTATAACGTTGTTTTGTAATGGTATACTTTTCACAAAGGTTTATTGATTATTCTATTTATTTTTCGAAGAAAGTTTTGAAAAAAAAATTGCTAAATTAAATTAATTTAGAATTTAGTTCAGTTTGTGCGCCATTATTCTAGTGGGATAATTTATGAAATGCAGTTTGTCTTCCATTTAAAAAAAGAGACTGTATTTTACACTACACACTACAGAAGTAGTTGGCAGATCTTTTCAAAATTAGAAATCAAACGACAAAAAAATATTATTGACAAAAAACTTTGACGAAAAATCTGCTAACAGTATTTAAGTTAATAGAGGATCTACCGTCGTTAGACCTATCGAGTAAAATTATTCTTTTTTTTTTCGTATGTCATTTGAGGGTGTCAGAGCTCTATACATGATATTGACATTGAAAAACAGAAATGTATCTTTGCATGATCTTTCTTTAGGGGTGGTCCTCGGTAATGACATGTTTTCGGATTGTTACTATTTACCATTATTAATAGAATGACCTCTCACGATACGCTAGACAGGTATCTTCTGTTGAAAATTCTGCACAATAGCATGCATACACTATATAAGTAATAATGGCAAAGAATTTACACAAAAATTGGAAAAATAATATTTATAAACATTGCGAAACTAAAAAATTAAAGAAATATTTTGGAAATACCGAAGTCCTGGTAAAAAGGATGACAAGCCGTTTATTAAAGTTTTTCACTCATGGATTAAAATCGCGGAATCAACCAGCCGAACAGATAAACAGAATAAAATATCAAATTCTCAGGTGAAAACGAAACAGAGGAGAATTTACCAAGAATTGTGACTTGTTGTTCGACTTGAACAATATATCTACCAAAAAAGAACAAAATTAAATTAAGTATAAATTGTTGAATTAAAACAAAAACCAACTAGGATCTAAGCGTACATTTTTTTTGGGAAAATAATACTTGTTTTGGTTTTAATGTCCAACAGCCAATCAGAACGTTAATACGGCGGTACATCACACAAAGTAGAGCGGAGAAGCTTAGTACCGACACACGCCGGTGATAACGAAGCGGCGCTTTCATCTCTAATCCTTTTGCATATATAGATAATACTTACTATTGCTTTTAACTTTGCCGATATAGGTATCTGGTCACAAATTACAAGTAGGTATGAATTATTATTTACTATAGTGATAAATGAATGATTTGATCGAGGCACCGCCTTTTGTTTATGCATTTACATTGAGAAAAAAAAGTTTTTTTGACATTATTGGTTCTCCTATATTACTCAGTGATAGTATAGCTTTTTATCAGTGAAGGAATTTTTAGATTCGGTTCAGTAGTTCCAGAGATCACTTTCATATTTTCCCTTTTTATATATTAGCATAGATGTATTTAGTTCAGTATAGCGAATTCAATACGATTTGCATCCGAATGAAGCCGAAGCGGACATTTATTATAGCATTAAACCTTCCCTAAGAAATAAGCTATCGTATGGTAAGAATCAATTCAGTAGTTCTCGCGGACACAGAAAACATATCAGATCAAGCTTGTTTTATACAAGGTGATTAGTGCCGAATTAACACATTACATTAAATTAACACATCACAGCAGAGATGGAATTCGAACCCACTATGATCTGACTAAAGGCCAGCACGCTATCCATTACACAGTTCTGTTCGTAATATTATTTTAATTATTAATCTCGTTAAACGTAGTATAAAGGTTATTTAGGCGCAAATTAATTAACGAAAACATAACATTTTAGTATTGTTTTAGTCGTTTCGCGTGATTTTATTAACATCTATAAAAATGATAGATTGACAATAAATCTTATATAGGTTCATTTTTCTTGCTTCGTTTAATTATGTGAATGTCCTTGCTATAAAAATTCACTTTTATGAAAAATTGCAGCAGCAAAACTAACTGTAAAATTGGTTTCGAACAGTATGAAGGCCGAATCTTACCATTTGTGTCAACAAAAGGCCATAAACAAAGCACCCCATTGTTCATTCTTAAACGATAGATGTATACCATGACCCTAAGTAATGACAATATTGAAATGCTGGTTTTAAAACTCAAGTTATGCAAGCGCTTGAAAAGAGGACGTTTACCAGTGAAGTTTTTATATTAAATATGTTCGTTGGTTTCTTCTTTTTGAAGATTTTGAATAAAATTATGGGGACCCCTGAGTACGCACAGTCTAAAAATAAGTTTTACATTTGCGCCTTCCATTATTTTAATGGAAAAAGAAGAAAATAATGAATATAATATCTAGTGACTAAATTCACGAATGTCGTGATTTAAAATAAAAATAACTATCTCAAATTTCAAGTTTCTAGTTTGCACTGAGAGCTTGTGATAGACATCGGTGTGTTTCGTTTTTCCAATATTGGTATGGAACACTAAAAAGATGATTTTTAGTTTCATAATTTCAAGCTGGATTTAAACATATAAATTGTATTTGAAGATACCAGTTGGAAAATACTGATTGCTAATCTTGGAGGATGCAGGCGTCAGATACTTTAAAGTACAAAATCAAACCTAGGTTGTTATTAATGAAAAAAGTATTACCGTGGAATCGACAACTTCCAAGCGTAGGACTAGGAAAACCTACTACTACATTTGTAGGACTTTGTGGCCATTCAATTATACTAATATTTAGTAAGCTGCATACAAAAAATCAGCTCGTTATTAATAATTTTTATGACCTCGTTATTTATACATATTCGGCGTGGAGGACGCTCCAACTCAAACCATCGATTTTGTAGGACAATTGTTTTTCCGAGTGTATTATCATATTATCTTAAAATTTCAATAAAAAAATTACTGTTAGTCAGACAATTTCGACACCCTACCAAATCGACATGTTTTACATCTGCGCAGTTCATTACCTACCTCTTTGAGAATTTGGACAGAGGAAAAACTTGGGCGTCTCGTCGAACCGAACGAACTCACGAAGATTCATCCTGTTATTAATCACTTAAAAAAACAGGCGGTGGCTGCTGGACTATATGGGAAAGTTTCTAATTCTAATCGGAAGTGCTGAGTATTAGAAACACTACCCTTAGAACGCTGTGCAAAAGTTGTCTCGGATATTATAACGGACACTTTCACCCAAATTGTCTGTTTACATTGACCTTAATTGAGGCTATTTCAGCCTCTAACAAAACAACGCTCTGGCTATTAAGCCGTGAATTGGTTTTACGACCCGGGCTGCACTTTGTCAACGCACTTTGCCAAATGGAGAGTGAAATGTAATATAAATTCAGTAAATACGGTAAGGTCTTTACTTTAAATGTTTATATTTATTTTTTTAGTGCCAGCAAATAGTTTTAACTCCTTCAACTCTTTCATAGAAGATATAACTGTACCTGAAAGAGCCTTGAAAAAGGGTGAATATTCGTTTACAGTTCTTTAGAAAAATAACTGTTGCACGTATAGATAAAATTTTAAATGTGTTTTAAAAATGTTTTAAAGTCTGTCAACTGCTAGATAGGGTTATCTAATTCATATATAGCCTTTCTCGGACTCATCTGTGACAGTCCTTCAGTTACTAAGTTTTAGAACTGGTGACAGTATCAATTGGATTTTCAATGTAAACATCTAATAATTTGATATTTATACAAGTTCTCAGATTAGAGCTGCAAAGGAAATTACATAATATAAACAAAGGCATCCCTACGGTCGCGGCGCTTGTGACAAGAAATATACAGCATTTATACGGAACACAAACTCTCACTTTCCAGATCCGAATCTGGAAACTGGAGAAAGTATCAATAGGTTCATCAATATATACCTACCTACTATTAATAAAAATTACTAAGTAGATCACTGATTTAAAAAAAATAATTTAATGTTTCAATTAACAATATAAAAGATTTACTTGAACTATTGGCCCGTATGATTTTGGCACCTTCATTTTTTTAAAAACCATCAACAGTCAGAGTTATTTGAACCTAGTACCAATTCGTATTTTCAATTTATTATTTTTTAATTATAAATTGAACATGCAATTGGTACTTTTACCAAACCTCAGATTAGAACCTGGGGCAACTAGAGAATTAATCCAGTAAAACGCCAGATAAACAACAGCATCGCTACATGCTCGGCTATTCTCAAGCATGATAATTAATCGGTAAAAAATTGAAAAACAAAAACTTTGTTTCAAGAATAGTTGCAATAGCAGAAAAGTGTTGAAAATACGTGATGTAATAAATTTGAATCCCAAATTTTTCAAATGCCTTTTAAATAATTTTAACTCGTTCGCCATAAAACTGTTAAAGAAATGTTAGCATCAATATAACTGTACCGAAAAAAGGCCTTGAAAATGTTTGATTTACTTTTCACTTTCTTAAGAAATATAAAACATGTCAACTAGCAAAGACTACTACAAGGACAGTTTGCACAATTTTCAAAAACTTGCTGTATAATGCCTTATATAAACAGGTGCATTTATTTCAATGACAATATCGAAGAAGAAGATTATAGATTATATAGACGCTAAACAGTTGAGGTTATCAGCGTCGAAAATATCGAGTATATATCTTCAAAACGTAGGATGTAAATTACTGTTGCAAACACGACGTTTTTATTATTTAAATTTCAGAACTTTATTTTATAACAGCTATTTTGCACAACACAGTGGCTTCGTCAGGCAAAGATTGTAAACAATTGTTATAAAATAAAGGTTTTATATGTAAATGAAAACAATGTATTTAGTTTTTTAAAAAAATAAAATTACTTGCAATACTGTTCAATATTTTTATTTATACAAAGACGTTTCGACCAACAATTTTGTTTTTTTTTTTTTTAGAATCGTAATTATTTAAATATTGTAAAATTTCAAGGCAACGACCAATTGGCATAATTGCCCATATATCATCAACGTATCTTTTCCAATTTAATAAAAATATTGAACAGTATTGCAAGTAATTTTATTTTGTTAATACTCTATTACTGTTGGTAGAGTCAATGTTAGGTATTAATGTATTTAGTTAATTAAAAATTTTTTAACGTAATGTTTGGTTTTAATTTTTGCATTACTGTTGTCAATTCGAGTGTGTTTAGGGTTCCGTACCTCAAAAAAAAAACGCAACCCTTATAGAATCACTCGTGTGTCTGTCCGTCCCACTGTTACAGCCAATTTGCTCCGAACTACTGAACAGATTGTTTTTTAATGTTAACACTATTATTCTATTTTTTTATTATAATATTATGACTAAATATTAAAGACTTAGAATTGTTTGATTGACCTTCAAAATTAAAAAAAATAGTATAGTAAACCATCCAGCAGCTGATGGTCAATGCTATTGCACCGATTTCATTTTTTTATTGTTACGTTTTCCCGAGTAACATAGGATATATATATAGGGTAGGTATCTAGACATCGCTACGATAGAAAGGGGATAAGTTGTGAACGTAAAAATAAAACAAGTTGGGCTCCCGATCAATTTCCTGAAACAGAAGGCTCTTCAAACTTATTTTCAAAATATGTACAACTTTATGTAAAACCGAATTTTAAATTTTATTACCACTAATTTTATAATTTGTTTACAAAATTTTAACAAGATTAAAGGATAAAATTTTAAAATTTGAAGCTTCTGTACTTATGTATGAAAAAGGGGTGAAATTTACCGTCTTAAAAGCAATAAACTAATTCTGTGCACTATTATAAGTTTGCGTCGAAGAACAAAAATATATTACTATGTTTTTTGAAATTTTTGAAAGCGAAAATTTATAAAGACTTAAATATTTTACATGAATTTTAAACAAATAACTTTTGATATCTGTTGTGACGTAATACGATTTGCGCAGTCCAGTTGATACTCATTACCTACAATACGACGTCATCACGGTAAAAACATGGATTTATAAGGCGTCCGTTAGATTACGTTCAACTCGCGGGCTGTATGCGCAAGTATTATTGATAACTGTAAATTACGCTTTATATATCACTTTTATAATGTCCTATATGTGGGCTCTTTGATGATGCTATTAAAAAATGAAGCACGACGTCACTGATAACATTATGTAATTTTTTTTAAACGTAATAATTTTTTGTGACAAGTAATATTAATTACATATTTAGTATATAAAGTTCACATTTTTTAAACACAAGAAAGCGGTACTACTAGAAACAATATTAATTATTCACAGTCAGTTAGGTACTTTTGTCTTTGTGGCTTCGTTTTTGATATTTGGATTTAAGAGTTGAATTAAATTTTATCAATCATTATTTTTTTTGGTGACATAATTACACGCATTACTTCGATACTGAACTGCACTAAATGACGCGTGGAGTAAAGAATGCAAACAATAGTTTTCAATGCAATTCATACCTGGGACATTTTTGGGACAGAAAGGACCGACACAATTATTTTATGACCGGTAGCATTGTCGGCATTTTACTTAAAAGTGACATATAAAAGCACCCAGTCGATACTGTTTATAATTTTCATTATGAAAACATGTTCGGCATTTTTGCTTGAAAGGGCACAAAAGAATAGGCTATAAAATTTAATGCCTTAAATTAGTTGTACTGTTATAGTGGCAGCATGCCTTGTGTAGCCATTTCTCTCACTTATTTTAGAAAAAAAACTTTCTAATCCATTAAAATAATTTTTGCATATCTTTTGTATTTTTTAGTCATTTAGCTTAAAAGAAAATGTGGGTTATGAACTGAGAATTTTAAAAAAATCGGTCACATTTGCAAAAAAATATTTAAAAAAAACAGATAAACTATAATTCAGGTTCGGCTTTTTAGTAATACATATTTTTATGGTTTCGTTTGCATGCTCTTTCGTTTTGTTATAATAATACATTTAATAGTAGCTTATGTATCCAGATTGTAATACATTATTTTATGTACGAGTTGTGACATTGTTAAAACGAGCGACTAGTACAATCGGAATACATTCTACATTTTTTCACGCACCTCCTATAAAATAGCTAATATGCACATCATAAAAAGTATATGTGTTAGTAACATTTTTGACAGTTCAGTCCGGCCATATTGGAATTATATTATATGAACTATTTACGATGGCAACGTCTACTATGCTGTATCTTTTGCCCAAATGGATTTGAACGTCAACTGACAGATATATTAGTACTGTATTGGTAAAATCGAATTACTTCTGTTTTACTTTACGCACTAGTGTTAAAAAGAGTCATTTTACAACTGCTATAGAATTGTCGGGCGTCTACAATCTACATTCTACAATATATACTCTTAAATGTATTAAAAACTGTTTGAAGATCATAAACTCTAAATCTTTCTGATAATAAAATCTTTCATTAATCAGTGAACGTTAAAATAATATTAAATATAAAATAGTTAAAATGTATTTCTCGATTATAAAAATAAACACCGAAATGGTAAATAGTTAAGTAACTAAGTAAGAAGCACTTTACTCTGGAACAGATTTCGTTAACACCTAATAAAAAAACCCGGGTCGCAGTGCCAAAACCCTGCCGACAATATAGTGTATTTGCTTATACAAGCAGTGTGGCTCTATTATGCGAACTTATGTTGGTTTTTCGGCAAAATAAAAAATGTGACTCCTTAATACACCCCTTAAAATAACATTTATTTTCTTAATTGCAATATTATTATCAATCGAACTTCTATACCAAATTATATACAACTTTCAGTAAATAATTCACTATCTGCAAAGTAGTGTTTTCATAAAATTTGTAAGTCCGGTCCTGTCGGGCCGATTTTATTAAAATATTAGGGATACTTTTTAATTACTACTGGAGGGTTAAATGTCAATTTTGAAACGATTCTGAGAATTTTTACGGTATTTTGGGGCCCAAAAACATTTTTCAACCCCTAAAAACTACCCTTAAAATGGCCCGATTACGCCCATTTTAAATAGGCTTCTTGCGGTGATCGATTTCAACACGTGGGCCAAATTTCGTTAAAATCAATTAACTCTTTCGAAAGTTATTGCCCGCACACATATATATATATATATATATATACGCTTATATATATATATATATATATATATAAATATATATATACATATATATATAAACATTTTTAAAAATAGTGCCAAAGTGTTTAGGAGGTTATGAAACGTCGAGAAATTTTGGTCCGACCCCTAGGTCCCGCCATCCGACCGACGCCAATAGTGTATGTTGCCATATGGCAAATACACTAAAAATGATTTTATAAATTTAGGCACTTATACAGTAGAGGTCACGTTACCGAAAAAGTCGAGGTCTGTTTATTTTGTTTTTCCATAATGTTTCAATTAGTTCAATTCAAGTAACAAAACAGTTTAATGATTTTTTAAAACAGTCGGCATATTAAATAAGTTGTTTAAAATCAATTCATACAATGTAAAAATGAAAATAAAGTCTCGACAAAGTATGTATTGCAATTGTCCACCATTTTGGGGCATGCGATTTAATTAAAATATATAAAAGTTTTCGTAACTACGAAAAAATAATAACATTGTTCAAAAATAAATATTGATTACTGCAGATAATCATTTACGTTGAAATTTTTTTTAATTAACCTTAAGTAAATGTTGCTGGGAACATATATCTAAAACAAAATCATGTTCTGTCAGGGTCGATTTCATCGTTATCTCTTTCTAGCACATAAGTCCAATGAATTGCGATACTTGGTACATCTAGTAACTTTCTTTATCTGTAAAGTTACTGGATTTACCAAATATTACCGTAGTTTAACGACTTCTCTGTTACAAATCTCTAACTCAAACTGGTAAAAGGATGATTTGCATTTCCACTTTATAAAACCACAATAAATTTTAAATATGAATTGATAATAAGCCCAGATAAACTCAGCTTTTGGTGGTTTAGAAAAATAACAATAGCGATAGATCAAATAGTTCCGATTTTAGTTTGCAAAATAGCTTAGCTGTAAAAATCATAACTCGTATCAGAAACCTCTAGGCTTGCGAGGGGTGAATATCGTATTTCAAACAGTTTGCTGTAATTATTAGGGGTATTGATTACTAAGTTTCAGGTATCGATGATCACCAAATACATGTGGTATCGATCTGTCACCTACATGTGGTTTGTGCAAGACTGTTCGTCCATATTTTTAGAAGAAATTTGTCATTCAAAATGCGAAGTTAAAATAAATTTTGAGGTAACAATTTTTTTCTAGTTAGAACTGACGTTTTTATTTTTCTCACTTAACTATTTAGAATTGGTAATAAACACACTTTAAAACTAATAAATTAACAATTTAGACATTAAAAATGTAAAAAGAATTGTTTATAAATAAACGTTCACAGTTTACAGTAAATGATAATAATTTTATATTGTTTACTGACAAACATGAGCTGACCAATTCGTACCCATGAATTCGGTACTGGAATTAAAAAAAAAACATTTTTTTAAAATAATTTTAGTATTTACTTAATATTGAAAAACGAAAAGAAAAAGAATCTTAAAAACATATATAATTATTGTATAAAACTTTATAAAATATCGTAAATAATAACAAAAAAATCCCGGAATGTTTGTGACGTAATGTCCAAAGTTGTGTATTTTTTGTATGTATATCATTAACAAGGTTAGTAGACTACTAACGTTGGGCTAATGTGTGACTTGACGAGACGGAAGATAGGGGGAGAAAGTAGATTTGTGACGCCACAAGAAACCTTTTTCTTCACTGGCAGACGTTCATTATAATTGAAAAATTAAGTGCAGGGTTTCAAATGACGTAAGCAATCGTTTCAACCAATCACAGACCTGACCACATTTATAGCCTCTTATGCCCAACCTCTACTACTCTACCAATCTTAAATTATTATACGTAACCATGGATACAAACAAGCTTCATTTAAAAGCGCAATGATTTTTATCATATTAAACAAGGAATAAGTTTTGAAATATTTCGGTTCATATTCATTGCGTTAGAGCTTTGAATTATTTGCCATTTCCGAAGAATAAAAATTGAAAAATGTTTATTAAAACTTGGTATTTACCTGAATCTGAAAATTATAGATCATTGACAGAAACTTACCTGAAACAAAAAGAGAAATAATAGAATCAAAAAAATATATAAGAAAGTAGTTTTTATAGAAAAATATTATTCAAATAATTATTTAAATAAAATAAAATATGTATAAATGTAGGTAAATTGACTTTTTAGGGTTCCGATGAAAAAACGGAACTCTTATAGGAAGAAAAAGTGAAAATTTTGTACATATATAGGACTTAGACGACCCAATCATGAATCTATAGCGTAAATAAACCAACTCCGATTTTGGGGATTGATTTTGGGAGCCAAATTATAAAATTAAAAAAAATTATGTATCAACTGAAAGGACTCGTTATCTTCCCAAAATACATAGTTTAAAAGATATTAAAGAAAATATATGAAAATCGAAAATCTCCGCCCTTATCATCAAAACTACTGCGCCTAAAATCTTGAAAAAAAATAGGGAATAGTTTACAGGAAAACCTAAACGAAAATCCTTTAAAGTTCTCACAAAAAACTGACTGGCACGCGAGTTCGGCTCGCACTTGACCATTTTTTTTTATTCATGTGATATTGAGGCTTCAAGCGCGCACTTTTTGTACCGTAAGTCCCACAGTTAGGATTTCCAGATCGACAACGAATATTTAGGGAACCGTCTTGAGAGTTTAAGTTAAATAGTGTTAAATCACGAAACCGTTATGTATTTCCGGAACAGAAGTCTTAAATTCCGGTCATCTGGAAACTTCAACCACAGTTGGAGACGCACTGATCAATGATCAGTTTTGGTAGCGAATGGGTTGAGTGATCTCTATCTCGTATCAAGAGGGTGCCTGACAGTGTGGTGTAATGGAAAGCGCCACTTCTGGGGTGTTAGTTAGTGCAGCTTGCAGTGCAAGTGGGCCGCTGATTAGTGATTAAGAGTTGAGCGTCCGATGACACGACAGTTAACACTCCACTGTCAAACAATGCACCACACATGTTGACACAAAAACTGGCTCGACCGCATATTTTTAATGGCGTAACATGAGCGAAACAGAATAGATAATTTTATCTAATTAATTGCTTCTTGCACATAGAAAATAAAAATGGAAAACTTTCTTTAGGTGTTCTTATTTTTTAATTATTTCTAATCGTGAATATTGATTTTTTTGCTTGTTTCCAAATTTCATTTAACGTTTTCTGTATCAATATGTAAACATATTTCGATTAAAAAATGGAACCTCCTTCAAAAAAGACCACTAAAAAGCGCAAAATAAAAAAGTTTTGAGGTCGGCGCCAATTAACTATAAGCCTACTTTTAATTGGCATCGACCTCAAAACTTTCTTGTTTTACATTTTTAGTGACCTTTTTTAAGAAGGCCCAATTTTCTATGAAGTTTTTTAATTTTTGAAGTTTAATTTCTTTAGCGATGTATCTATTTGAAAAAAGTAAAAATCGAGGGGAAGTAGAATTGTCCCCGAAAGGAGAAGTTAGTTTGTCTCCTAAATTATATGAAACTGACAAAGACAGAAGTTTATAGCGTATCATTGATGACTGAACTAACTTTAAAAAAATAGAGATACATACTAAATGTCGAATTGATAACACTTTTTTCAAGGTATGTTTCTTCTACATGTAGTATTTTTGTAGCCTTTTCTCGATTTTGGAATACATTCCGGAATTTCGGAACTGAAAATCAAATATTAAAACCAGTTTTCGAATTGAGAATAATCCGGATACTGTAGACTCTATTCGGAATACTAAAATTTAAACAAAAACCAGAAATGATCAAGTTTGGTGAAGTAAGACGGTTATTTCTCGCGCAGATGTAAAACAAAATAACAACACTTGGTAATTTTATGTGCTGTGATATTCTTTGTTCATATAAAACAGTAAAAAACTGATGATCTGCCACTAAACGTTAATGGGGTACAAATTTATGGCCACACTTCACGACGCTGATATGGATTTATTAATACCACGTCTTGTTATCTCTTCTTCTCACAGACTGCCTACTTAAAAACAGACCTTTGATTTTATTAATTCTCACTGATAAACCCTATCTTTGTACGCAGCTTACGATAATTTTACTAATATTTAAGAACAACCGAATACGAAAATATAACAATGTTTTTTTGTTGGAATTTAAATTTATAGATTTTTTGACAATTTTTGGAATTAAAAAAATTCAATGCATGTATTTTGCAAAAATAGAATCATGCTTCTACCGAAACATCGTTAAAGCTTCTTTTTAAATTATTGCCCAGCTAAACTTTCCCTCGACGTTTAAAAAAGGAACGTTCTGCAGAATTGTTTTTTTATAATAATATTGTAATCACAAAACATAAAACGACAAAATATTGATATCTTTCATTCTGCGAATTTCAATATAAAAAAATGAAAATCGATATGAATAAAAACCGCTGGTGAGCTGTCGAAAGAAAACGACTTGTATTTTAAATACCTATACATAGCTTTAAGCTTTGTTAACTTTTAGTTGTGAAAGTAATATCCATTTTAAAATATGATTAATGACCTAACAAATTTTCAAATATGAAATTAATTTTGTTGTAGATTCGACAGGACGCTCTGCTTCCTTCAAACCAAGGATACGAATATTTCTAACCAATTATAATAACAAAGGGGGGTCAGAGGGGTCAGTGGCATGTGTCTCTTTAATACAAATCTGTCATAAATATGTAAATGGGGAACGCCTTTAAAGCCCTGAAACCGCTTCAAAACAGATGTTGGAATAAGTGACTTACAGAAGTATATTCATTTAGGATATTCAGTGCAATCATAACCATAAAAATTAAATAAAACAACTGAAAATAGAAAAAAAGCTGAATTCATAAAAGTATAATAAATGAACTATGAATCTGTTCCCATTATTAATTACTACTTCTCAGATGAGAAACTGGGAACTGAGGGCTTACAATAGAGATGTCTTCGAAACGTCAGTTTATTAAGTAGTATACTGAAATGTTTCAGTCTCGAACCGGACATTGATGTATTTTGGACGAATAAATTCGTAATCATTATTAGTGGTGGCTGCAAAATAAAGCCACCTGAAGCTGTTAAAGACATTATGCGGTCCACCAAATTATCAGATATATACGTCAACGAGTACGATAAAAGGTAGAGGACAGAAGAGTCTTTTAACTTCAATAGGGAGCGCAAACATATTTTAAAAGATGTATGTAATTACAAAAAAAAATATTGAAAACTGTTCCAGGAGTTTACGTATTTATGCAACAAAAACATGTCACTTGTGTTACCAAAAATTGACCAGAAGTCCTTTACGGTAGCCACAGTTTTAAAATGGCCACTTGCATCCAAGTAAACTTTTATTGATATATTTTTAAAGTGATTTGTGATTGTAATTTTTATTACGATACATATTTGTTTTAAATGCATATTGTATACATTAATTTTCTAGTTTTTCGCTAATGTAATCTAGTTTTTTAAGTTTAATTAAAAACCACTGTCTTCCAGGCAACATATAAGACCTGGGAATTTATAAATAATGAAATATTTTAAAAATTAATTCATTATTCTGCATTCTTGTGAAATCTAGTATCTAAAACTGGATAACTATTGTAAAATTAGTATTTTTCTATGAGTTAAGGACGTTAAGGTTATATATTTTCAAATCAACATTTCTCTGTTAGCTTATTTAAGTCTATTGGAAAGTGTCTCAATTTTTTTTCTTTCAAGAATAAAGGTTACAGTTTACTGGTATAATAAAAAATGTTCATAGTAGGTACATTATTCACTTTCATTAGTGAAATGCAGCTTCCAGACTGCTATGATGTCATTAATATTTCAAGGTTTTAAATATACTGCCTAGAAATGATTCCGAAATTCTTAGATTCGCACTCGATATCAGTTATTCCGGGATGCTTTAAAATTGACATTTGTTTCCTTCTTATAAATAGTATTATAGTCAAAGAATCGGTGAGGCCATGGTACATTATGTAACCTAATCCGTGACGTAACCAACACGCACGGGGCATGCTTCGTTGCCAAACTAACAGGCAACAGGCGTATAGAATATCATATTTCTAGGAAATCAGCTTGTTATGTCCAAGTGTCGGCTATAACTTAAGTACTGCTTGTGTGGAAATGATGAAAAATTAAAAACAGACCTGTGTATTATCGTGCTAACCTTGCCATGTTTTAAAGTATATAGGCCACTGCATTTATATTTTATATTAGGTGGATTCAGTGGCAAATATTTTCGTCAAATGGGAAATATCAAACGTATTTTTTCCATTAAATAAATTGACAGAACACGCACAATTGTTTTATAATAAAACAAACCCTATAGTCCTATGGCTTCGCTTCCAGTGAACGTCAATTTTACACCCAAATTCGCTCCATAAATGACAGGAAGCCTAGCTTAAATGGAAAGTTTTATTTTAAGGATAGTTATTATCAAATTTTAAAATGTCGATATTAAATTTTTTTTAAATGTATCTAGAGTCTAAATGCTGTAAGTTAAACACAATGGTCATATGCCAAGCTGAGTAAGAAAATTTAAATAATTTAATAACATAATGCATGACAATTATAAGAATAAATAAATAAAAATAAATGTACGTACTCAGAAAGGTTTTATTTATCTAATAAATATGTGACAAATCAAAAATATATATAATTTTTTACTCAATAAAGTCTATTACGTTTTTTCATTATTGTCGTTCAAATATTATTAATATAAATGCCGATAAAATAAAACAAATATGCAAAGAAAAAATCACGTAGAAAATCTCCCAAATGCTTTATTAAAAAAATAATTTTATGAACCCTTTAGTAGGCGCGTTGAATTATCTAGAACAACAATTACTTTTCCCTCGTCGGACGAGATTTGTTTGCTAGCGTGCTTTTAATAAAATGTTCTGAAACGGTTTCGAGTTTATTTCGAGTTAAAATATGTATCTGCCAGGAATCGACACCGAGATTCATTTCTGTTTGGCTAGCTGTTTTCAAAATGACCTAAATTCGTTCGGTTCATCTGCAATTTTATTTTCGGTTAAGTACACAAAATGAGGCTTCGGTTTCGGTTCCTGGTACTAGCGAATAAATTTTATTCGTCGCGTCATTTGCAAAGTGAAAACAGGACCGGACTCAGTAATTAGATAAGCTCATGGTTCGAACTTCGAACGTAAATTTAATAAAGATCAAATATTTCTCCATAAGCCACAATAGTGTATCGTATTTAGATTAAGGGTATTAAAAATACCGTTAGAAAACACACTTAGGGAATTTTGTGAGGCTTTCTGTTGCACAACCCAGGAGCTGACACCCTTGTCGCCTGATCTAATCCACAGTGGGAAGGTACCACAGTGCATATTTCAAACGTTTTGTTGAGACCGAATGCCGAATTTTAATGTTGAATCGAATGAATATTATTTTATTTAAATCACAGACAACTTCACAAAAACAATACAAATAATATAATAATTTAGCATTATGCAATACCATCGGAATCGGCCGAAGGTTAGAAAAACACCCGAAGTTCAGCTTCGGCTAAAAAGCTGGCCTCCGGTCGAATTGTACAATTAACAAACAGCGCTCTAACACTGATAAATGGGTATTTAAGACACTTAGAGACAGACGCGTCTAGTAGAGGGTTAAAAAATTCATTAAAATAAATTTCTGTTTGCATATTCATATTTTAATAATACAAATTACATTACAAAGTGACAGATGTTGAATATTTCAGTATTAATTTCACTGATAAAATAATATTACATGATTGGTATGTATACAATATTTTCAAATATGGAATAATTATACCTACTAAATATTATGATTAACTTATCAATGTCTGGCATAACATAAAAAACAGTGAGTCCCCAATATACTTTCAAGAGATGTGTCAACATTCAGAGGGTTATATATATATCGTTGTCTATACGGAAGTTCAATGCGGCTCCTCTATTACACGCCCCCAGTTCCCAGATTTTATCCAAATCAGGTTCGGAAAAAGACTGACGGACAAATAGACAGAACCCTAAAAATCATAAAAACCGATTTGATATTTCTCATCATATCATCTGTAAGCAAAGCAAAACCTAGACCAAGACTGAAATAGTCTTGGTTTTGGTGCTGCTTATTCAGTCTTGGTTTTGTTCTTGAGTATTCAGTTTTGGTTAGTTGGCCTGTTACTTACGTGTTTTGAAAAATTTTCCTAAACACTATCATAGTAAAGGTTTTTTAGAGGTATAAATTAAAAAATTATATACAATTAACGTCTTATTAAGAAACCTTTATCTACTATCAAAAAAATATCAAGAAAAAATCGTTATCTATTAAAGTTATGAGAAATATTTTCATGTTTTCTATTTCGATCCGAAGTTATAATTAGCTTAGTCTTGCACATTTGGTCTTGGTCTTGCATATTCTGTCTTGGTTTCAAGACTGCAAGACCAAGACCGATTTTATTCATCACTACATCTTTTAAATTCAATAATAAGATTTTAGTGGTGTTTTGTACAGTCAGAGCTTCGAATATTAGAGACTTTTAAACTAGATGAATTGTTCCAACTGTACCAGTGTCTACGGTTCCATTATCATATAACTTGTCATCGTTTGTAAAACGAAAGCTTGCAAAGCTAATAACATTTGAGACCGGTGAATACTTCGAATTTATAGCTTTAAGCTATATAATATGAATAACTAGTACCGTTTGTACGTCAACTACAAAGAAATTAAAATTATTTGTCACAAAAGATGAGAAAATGTATGAAAGCGCTTACAAAATATGCGGTTTAAGAGACCGCGCACATTTATCAAACACGGACCAGCACAGCAAAGTCTATTCGTGAAGGCATCTATGTTATTTCATGGAGTAGCGCCTGCTGGTTGCATGCAACCAGCAACTAGCAACGACCGTCTTTCGGTCGCCTAAAATATTTCTGTCTAGCCGTGCTGGATCGATCTATTATGCTAGTGATGTGTCGCTCGTGAAATTGCTGGTTTGGGCAGATTTGTGCTGTTTTAGGTTGGTCTAGTGTCATCATACTGGCTGCAGGTTTGAGCTGATCCATGCTTGGCAAGTGTGCGCGTTCTTTAAAAAACTAATGAAATTTCTGTTTTGTTTTTTTTAAACTTGTAGAAAAAAACATATAACTTTCAATAAGCACACACGAGCATATGTGTCTCTTTTAATTTTTTTTTTATTTTAAAAACTCAAATATCGTTTAAAGTTCTAAACTCAAAAGAGATTAAGTAATTTTAAAATATATTGTAATCTAATTTTTTAAATAAGTACCTACTTACATTTAAAAATTTTTGTTTTTTCGCTGCGCATTTCTGAATCTTTTTTGGTTTAGAAGCTATGGGAATTTATGTTTGTATATTATTCCCCAGTGACCGAGCTGGGTAGAGTAGTGGTGACAGCACTAGACATGCATTCGGGAGATCCGGGTTCGAATCCCGGCGGGGGCAAATGTGGCTGGGACTTTTTTCTACTGCCTCTCGCCGAGAAACGGTAATTCCTATGCCGGCCATCTTGATTGAGGTTTTCCATGGTTTCTCTCAATTAATTCCAGATAAATATCGATATGGTTCCTTATTTGAGGCCATATCAAACTCCTAGTTCAAAAATAACGTACCTTATCCTAATTTCCTCTAATCCTTCATTCGCCCATTGCTATTACATACGTTGAAGTTTTAAAAAATTTAGAAAAATAACGGGAAGTGTGGTAGATGGAAAATAGTAATGGTGCGATTGGCGTCTGTTATGACATATTATGAGAAACGGACGTTAAACGCATTATTATTATTATTATATTATTTCTCAGTTAGATGAAAAAGTAAAAGAGGTCACTAAAAATAAAAAAAAAGTTTATGAAGGGATTGGATTTCTAAAGTTAATATTTCTTTTATTTGTTCATGTACATAAATGCATAAAAATTTGAATCGAGTTTAATTTGATAATCTATGTAATCAAGCCTACGAATCGATTTATGATGTAAAATGTGATGAAACGGCGGCGGTGAGAGCCAAGAAGTGGTGCTTGTCTGTACTTACCCTAAGAGACATCAAAAGCGAGGTGGATGTGTATCTACAGCGCCGGAAGCGATGTGGCGAAATGAGAAATCACAGCAGAAGCTTTGGTAAACTGGTAGATTTTATACACGTTGCTATGAACGCAGACACAAACATATCGCGTGGCTTCAAAACATTGTGCTTTTTAGTGTATTTGCCATATGGCAACATACACTATTGGCGTCGGTCGGATGGCGGGACCTAGGGGTCGGACCAAAATTTCTCGACGTTTCATAACCTCCTAAACACTTTGGCACCATTTTTAAAAATGTTTATATATATATATGTATACAGGGTGTCTCACCGAACGTTGGCTAACATGGGTAACTTTGTTATTAGTGGAGATAGAAAGTCGGTTAAATGAGCAAAGTAGTGTAGAAAACTGGGCTCATTAACATCCCGTCGAAAAAACAATTGAATTTTGACACCCTATGAATTTATTCAGAAAATAGTGAAAATTGCCATTTATGAAAACTGGCCATAACTTTTTTATTTATGAAGATATTTGAAAATTTTATTAACCATTTTTTGATAACTTTTTAGGGTCTTTTCAGTGGCGTAGGTTTAATTTTTATATTTCCACTACATAATGAGATATTGACATGAACCTTTGTTTTTCTTATAGACGGCATTTTTGATTTTCAGATATTCGAATTCTACTTATTTTTATGAATAATTTGACATAGCATATCCTATATCTAAACCAATCAGAAGCTACAAAACTGACAAAAATAGCTTTTTGACGTTATCAAAGTGTGCCGTGTAAAACGAAATTTGTTGAAACAAATACATATCGACAGGTTAACAATCTGTCGAGCGATCGCTACAGTTTTGCTAATTCATTTTGTGTGATTTACTCTCTAAGATGGCTCAAGCATTCTCAAATTTGGAGAAACAGGCTATTTTTGCGCATACATTCGGCTTAACAAAAATACCACGTGGGCTCAAGCACAGTACTTGAACCTTTATCCAGAAAGGCGACAGCCTTATTCAATAACTTTTAGGAACTTAAATAGAAATTTAAAGTTATACGTTTCATTTTCAAAGAAAAAAGGCAACATTCAACACTGTGAAGAAGAATTAGGTTTAGCAAACGTTGAAATTAATGGAGAAAAGTTCCTAAAAGTTATTGAATAAGGCTGTCGCCTTTCTGGATAAAGGTTCAAGTATTGTGCTTGAGCCCACGTGGTATTTTTGTTACGCTGAATGTATGCGCAAAAATAGCCTATTTCTCCAAATTTGAGAATGCTTGAGCCATCTTAGAGAGTAAATCAAACAAAATGAATTAGCAAAACTGTAACGATCGCTCAACAGATTGTTAACCTGTCGATATGTATTTGTTTCAACAAATTTCGTTTTACACGGCACACTTTGATAACGCCAAAAAGCTATTTTTGTCAGTTTTGTAGCTTCTGATTGGTTTAGATATAGGATGTGCTATGTCAAATTATTCAGAAAAATAAGTAGAATTCGAATATCTGAAAATCAAAAATGCCGTCCATAAGAAAAACCAAAGTTCATGTCAATATCTCATTATGTAGTGGAAATAAAAAAATTAAACCTACGCCACTGAAAAGACCTTAAAAAGTTATCAAAAAATGGTTAATGAAATTTTCAAATATCTTCATAAATAAAAAAGTTATGGCCAGTTTTCATAAATGGCAATTTTCACTATTTTCTGAATAAATTCATAGGGTGTCAAAATTCAATTGTTTTTTCGACGGGATGTTAATGAGCCCAATTTTCTGCACTAGTTTGCCCATTTAACCGACTTTCTATCTCTACTAATAACAAAGTTACCCATGTTAGCCAACGTTCGGTGAGACACCCTGTATATATATTTATATATTTATATATATATATATATATATATATATATATATATATATATATATATATATATGTGTACGCGCAATAACCTTCGAAAGAGTTAATTGATTTCAACGAAATTTGGACCACGTGTTGAAATCCATCACCGCAAGAAGCCTATTTAAAATGGGCATAATCGGGCTATTTTAAGGGTAGTTTTTAGGGGTTGAAAAATGTTTTTGGGCCCCAAAATACCGAAAAAATTCTTCGAATCGTTTCAAAATTGAAATTTAACCCTTTGGTAGTAATTAAAAAGTGTCCCCAAAATTTTTATAAAATCGGCCCGACAGGACCGGATTTACAAATTTTATGAAAACACTAGTTTGCAGATAGTGACTTATTTATTGAAGGGTGTATTTAATTCAATGTAGACGTTAGATTGATAATAATATTAAAATTAAGAAAAAAAATGTTATTTTAAGGGGTGTATTAAGGGGTTAAATTTTTTATTTTGCCCAAAAACAAACTTAATTTCACATAATAAAAGTATAAAACCACACGGCCCTATACAAGCAAATACACTATATTGTCGGCAGGGTTTTGGCACTGCGACCCGGGTTTTTGTGAATTAGAATCAAAGTAATTTTAAATATACACATGTAAGGACTTTTTTTAAATAAACACTTAATTTTTTATTTACAGCGACGTTTCGTTCCTTGTTTGGAACTTTATCAAGCTTTAATAACTATTAAATGTTTTGATTGAGTAGATATAAAAGTTAATATACACATGTAAATATAAATTTGAGTTTACCAATTATTAATGAAAAGCTTATAATAATTCCAATTATAATAATAAAACGGAATTATTATAAACTTTTTATTCATTATTAATAAAAAGTATTATATTAAACTTTTTATTAATAATTGTTAAACTCAAATTTATATTTACATGTGTATATTAACTTTTATATCTACTTAATCAAAACATTTAATAGTTATTAAAGCTTGATAAAGTTCCAAACAAGGAACGAAACGTCGCTGTAAATAAAAAATTAAGTGTTTATTTAAAAAAGTCCTTACCTTGTAGTTTTAGATCGCTGCCAATGTTAAGAAATGAAGAGTTAATTTGCGATTTGCCGCCCAAATTTAAATTAAGGAGTGCACGCATAGAGAAAATCGCTTAACTCGCGATAAATCGCACAATCTGGTAAGCCTGCATTCGATCTGTGTGGAGAGCTTAAATAACTATATTCATTGGATCATTTCTTATCTGAAAACAGACTTGATCGATCCGAAACTCGTTTGAGCGCATCCGGTATACAACAAAGTATCGTACATTCACATCATCTTTTCCATCCCTCGCGACATTTTCCTTTGTAGTTTATACGGCTTTTATCAAAGCTTCTCCTTTCTGCGATATGACAACTCATTTTGCATATAAAAAGGATACTTTCCTACTTTAAGAGGTAATATGAATAATAAATATTATATAGACTGCAAAGATGTCAGATTTACAACATTCTAATTTTATACTACAGCTATTGTTTGAATATGCTTGGTCTTAGTTTCGAACGTCTATCACACAGGTCAACAAGAAAGTGCCTGAAATTTAGGTATGCAATTACGATAGTTTTAGAGACATTTATCCGAAAAAAATGTATACTTCCTAAAAAACGTTACTTTTGTAACTAGGAAACATTATTTTAATTATAAGATTAATTGACTTACCTTAAGGAAGAGTAAACTTAGTTATTCGAATAGTTTTGTCATTATTATAAGGACAAAACTGCATGTGAAGAATAATTTACTAATGCGATGAAAACTATGTAATCGGTAATATTATTATCAATACTACAAAACTAAACTTTAAGGAGGAAGTGAGCTTTTTTCCATTGCTTTGGTGCCTGACGAATAAATCATAAAATAAACCCAGGAACAAAGTTATTTTTTTTGTAGAGTTGTGTCATTTACAATCATGCAATTCTTCGCTAGGATTCTTTAACTCTTTGTGAACTTTCTCCCGTTAGTTTTTACCGTGAAAATTGCAATTTAAATGCTTTTTTTGAGTTATCTCTTGTAAAATCGCTTGTATTATTGTTTCTGTATTGAAAGTATATCATTACATAATTTTTTTCGGTGATGCCAATAACATAAAGCAAAAGTCGCGCATGTGCAGTTCAAAAGTAAAATGTTTTCATCGTTTAGGAAATTCTTTTCGGATTGAAAGTAAACGAAAGTGGCATTATCACGATGATTATCAACTATTTATATCGCTTTGTCCGTGTGGCAAACTTCATATTACTCGTCGCAAGCGCCAGTTTTGTACTCGAGTACTAAATATTGTTTTTCAAATATCTATTACCGTTTTTTCATTTGTTGTTTATACTTATATTTGTTTTTTGTAGCAAATTAATTTAATAAACAAGTATTGGGTAAAAAATAATTCTTGAAAGTGTAAGTAAAAATTCAGTGTAAAAATAAAATCACTTTTAAGAAAATGTAAAAAATTACACCTTGTTACGTATAAGGTTATAAAAATAACCATTAACCTTGTCATAAACGGTAGGCTTTGAAAAATGCTTCTAGAAACAGTGAAATATACAAAAAAGACAAATGAATTAAAATCTATTGTATGCAATAAAAATCGTCCTTGTTCATAAAAACTACAGTGAATATATTTTTGAAAACTGTTTTCTAAATATTCGCCTTAAACTTTCTGTTTTGTCATCGAAAATATTAAAACTAGATTCTCTTTCAAAATGACATTTTTCTTGTTTTTGAATCACATAAACTATTTTTTTTCACTGTGCCGAAAAAATATTCAACTGCCTTTTTAAAAACGATTTTTATCAATTTCCTTAGTCGGAAAATATCTGAAAAGGTTTAAATAGTTCTCTCAAAATTCTTGCACGCTTCTTGATAAACTGATATTATTTCTAGATCTAGTAATCATTATTTTTGCATTATGTAGAACTAGAATGCCTAAAAGCCAAAATTTTTAGTTATTAGTTATTAAAATTAAGTTTTCTTATTTACCTAAATACAATGCATTTCTGTTAATTAATGAACGTTACTGGCTGAATATTTTTTCAAAGTAGATGAATATATGTTCATATTTTCTGTCTATTAGTTATTTTATAACAATAAATTGAAAAACTATTACTCAGATCGGAATCCTGGAAACACCGTATAAATAACGCCGTCGCTGCCTAAAGCCTGACATCTTGACGACAAATAAGTATGCTAAAAGCGGATAATACATGTGACTATAATATTTTTTGGACAATATTTCGACCTTGTCCCAAATATCCGTCATCATAATGTTTATAGCACTGTCCCTTTCGACAGATAGAGTCGCGTGGTACATTAAAATATTCCTTTGTAGGGTCGCACGACCTTCTATGACGTAGTCCCATGCCATGGCCTACTGCAATAAAAGCTGTAAAATATTGTTTTCAAAAATTTGTTTCTTAAAAACAACAATAATAGTAACAGTAAAAGTTTTGTCGAAGCCTGACCGTTACATCGACTCAATGACAATATTTTGTAACACAATTTGCTTCGCGTCACGGGAATAAGAGAATATTCGTTTTTGAGACATTTTTACATCGAGTATTTTTTGGATTATTTAGTCACATTCATCACATAATAATAATAATAATATAAATGCGTTTATCGTCCGTTTCTCAACTTTTATGTCATACCAGACGTCATTCGCACCATTACTGTTTTTTCATCTACCACTTCCCGTTATTTTCTAAATTTTTTACAACTTCAACTTATGTAATAGCAATGGGCCAATGAAGGAATTATAGGAAATTAGGATAAGGTAGGTAATTTTTGAACTAGGAGTTTGATAGGTAATCGGTCATGGCCTCAAATAAGGAACCATCTCGATATTTATCTGGAATTAATTGAGGGAAACCATGGAAAACCTCAATCAAGATGGCCGGTACAGGAATTACCGTTTCTCGGCGAGAGACAGTTGGAAAAAGTCCCAGCCACATCTGCCCCCGCCGGGATTCGAACCCGGTACCTCCCAAATGCGAGTCTAGTGCTGTCACCACTACTCTACCCAGCTCGGTCACATTCATCACATTAGCAGTCAGAAATTGTAAAATTAAATACACTATGCATTTTGAATTTACTTCAAAAAGCGTTCTAATTTACTATCTATACTTAAGGTGACTGTTCCCTCCAGTCTAAAGAAGTTCCACTTCAAAAAAAATTCACATACTCAATTGTTTTGTTTTTTTGGCCACAGATATCTATCATAATCGTAAACGCAGCCCTGAGTCGCCGCTACCAACTGTTTTATGGTCATGCATGAAAGGTGTTGGTTTTTAATATGAATTTATGTCAATTTAGCATGCACCGACCGCATATATTTTCAAAGCAGTATTTTATTGAATATTTTGGGGAACTATTTTTATTTTTTTAATATCGATGTTTTAACACGTATATAAATTTTTAAACACGATACTTAATTCAAATTACGTGTTGTAATATGTAAATCAGAATCTCTAATATCTATGTAACATGGATTTTACGCACTGTATATATACAGAAAGTCTTAGAAAAATGTGCTCTAATTTTAATAAACACGGGTCATTAACATGGAAAACGCACCAAAATGTGCTGTAACAATTTTAATTTTATAATTAAAAGTTTCAATGTGGTTTTTTCTGAGTTTGAGGGGCATTTCTCGAAGCTATTTTTATACAAAGCTGGAATTGCAAGCGTACGCCATTTTTTAAAGGAATATACGCCTTTGAACTTTAAGAAATATGTATTTGAACTTTGAAGTTTATTCACTTTAAAACAACAGGAGAAAACAAGAAAATAATAGTTTTTATTTCCAAATTCTTTAGTTAATTTTTTAAAGAATTTAGCAAATCAAAGCGATTGTTAGATCGCCGAGTTAGTGAAACAGACGATCAACTAAAAAGCCTTATTTACAAGAATACAAAATATACATTTGGGCTTTTCATTTTTAAACCGTGTGCTCATTTTTGCATGTCAGTTGCAAAAACTGTCAATTATTATTTCGACAAAAATATAGTGTTATTGCAACAAGACAAAGTGAGTGATATTCTCAAAAAACCAAAGTGTAAGCTTGAAGTTCGTGAGGGCTACAAAAATAACGAACATCAGGTTTCGAGATGGTAGTAAGAATAAAATTAACAGAACGAACTCATCGATGGATGGCAAAATAATAATCGCTTTATAAAACAATTATTCTATTTTTCGTCGTTAATGAGTTCGTTTCATTAATTTTATTCTTACTACACTCTCGAAACTTAACTGCAGCTATCTTTGTCGTAAGCCACGACTTTCAAGTTTACATTATAAATGTTGTTTGAAGGATATAATTATTCATTTGCCTTGTATCCCGTTTACCTAAAGAAAATTATTTTTCGATATAACTTTTTTTTATTCCATGCACTTTTTTAGAATTTATTGAAACACTCTGTATATTAATTATGATTTAATGTTATGGACTTTTTTACGAGGATCCGTTTGGGCATTTTTTGATATTCATGCCTTCACTATTAACTATTTTATATAAATCGATATTTTTTAATGTAACGGTGAAAATTTAGTATTTAACTCAAAATGAGATATGGACTCTAAAAAAAGAAAAGAATTTAGTGTCGAAATTTTATAAGCTATTCTCATCAACAATAGATAATGTTTAATAATAAATCGAAAATCCAATTGATACTTTCACTAGTTCGCCGATTAGAATGTGGGTTAAAGAGACGAATCTCCGTAATTTGCTTGCGGCACAAAAATCGGTGTTTTCGAATGTTTGAAAAACTGCCACATGTAGCGCTGTTCTAAATACAAACCTATCTGGTACAAGAACCTTCTGCAGTACGATTTTATTTCTTATTTACCATGAAATTTTACTTTAAAATCCCTTTTACATACTTATTCAATTTAATTATTCTTTTTTATTTGACAGATTCACACCAAGTCAATGAAAATTATTTTATTTCGTTAGATTTCATTTAATGACGTTTGGTCCTCACTAAATCTATAAAAATTATTTCTCTTTTTTATATATTATATATAATATGCGTCTCCTTTACCTTTATCCTCCATGATGTGGGAAGATTAATTGTAATAGACGAACCATGGAAACGTCATAATATAAACGACGACATATTAACACAAAAATGGGACAAAGAAAGAAATTACACAATTTTCATAAAAATATTGTTTTATTTACAAAACAAATAGATATATAATTTGTGTGTGTACAACTTGTCATTAATATGTGACGTAGAATTTTATTTCTCTTAAACAAACATAATAAATGATATGGATTTCGATCCACAAATTTCGTTTTATGATCCCACATAGTTGCTACAAAGCAAAACCACTCACATCAAGTTTTTTTATATATATCTGCATATAGAGTTGTTTACTAGTATATATTTAATTCTTCACGGAGCTGATTGAAAATAATGATAAGCAAAATTGGTCTTGGTCTTGCAAAAAAGCAAGCCCAAAACTAAAGGACCAAGACCAAGTCCAATACCAAGAATACCACGGTCTCGGTCTTGCAGGTCTTGCTTTGCTCTACTGAAATAGCAGGTGCAGATTTGGATGCATTACATAAACAAATAAAGAACCTTACTCGTTCGAGCGGACATTGGAAAAATCCAAGCCATAAAGTGTCCTTTCGCAGATCTTGGAAGGATGTAAAGAAAGGAAGTTCAATTCCAAAGACGTTTGGCACACTAGATGAAACGACATGTCTCGGAAGCTCGGACTTTAGAACAAAATTGATAAACTTTAGGACGCAAGATGAACTTCCACAGGTTTTGTGAGAACGCATAAAAAGGAGTCTAAAATCTAGGACGTCTTTCCTAATCCACGACAATTCACAGATTGATATAAAACAGAATTTAAAAAATCCGTCTGAAGATTTAAGAAACATTGCAAAAATTTGTCACATACGTGATTTTCCCTTTACGTCATAAATATGTATGATCGTGTATTCCATATTCGCACACGTCTACTAGTTAAAAGTTGACATGCTAGCCTTATCATACTTATCAGGTGGTAGCAGTTCGCTAAGCGGCAAACAACAAAGGCACTTATCACGTTTGTCGGCAACGCATTATGAATCAGTTAAAAAACATCGAATTTATGATTATATGCACAAATATCCCAAATAGATATCATTTACCTACTATGTATACAGATTAACTTTCTACACTTTACATTATAAATTACTAGCTACCCGGTACGGCTTCGTTCGTGTAAATTCAATTTTGTTATATCAAAGCTCCATTACATAGTTCTTTATTTACTGGATTTCACTCATTCCGTTCTTTAAATCGACATTGAGGACAATGTGGTGTTGAGATTAGCGTCGTGGCTTCTATAGACTTTGTAGGTATAATATTATTATTCAATAAGTTGTGGCTAATTACACTAAGTGTAGAAGCCAACAAAACCCGAATATTAAATTTAAAAAATCGACTCAATTAAATATAATTAAATATTAAATAAAAGAGAATCATTCAAATCGGAAATTTGAGGTAACATAAAAAACCTCCTATTTTAATATCAAATTAAAACTGACTAAAAAATATATGGGACCATTTCAAAAATAATAATAATAATAATAATAATAATGCGTTTAACGTCCGTTTCTCGACTTTATGTCATAACAGACGCCATTCGCACCATTACTATTTTCCATTTACCACCTCCCGTTATTTTCTACATTTTTTAAAACTTCAACTTATATAATAGCAATGGGCGAATGAAGGAATTATAGGAAATTAGGATAAGATAGGTAATTTTTGAACTAGAAGTTAGATAGGTAATCGGCCATGGCCTCAAATAAGGAACCATCTCGATATTTATCTGGAATTAATTGCCATTTCAAAAATATTCTAAGCAAAATGCTGTCGAAATTTTTCAAATTATTTATAGTTAACGGTCCATAGATTTTCAACGAGCGCGGTACACCCCCCTCCACGGTGGGTGCTGGAACCTTTCATGGGGGCTTTATGATATTTAATAATATTCAACAGGCAAACTAGGTACAGATAATAGGTGACAATATTTTAATATTTCATATAAAATAAACTATTATGGAATACGTTGATTTTTTTTTCTAAAGGTTGGGAACCTTTGAGTTAATTGAGAAGTTACTGTTGAACAAACACAAGAAGAAAAATACATATATGTCGAATTGATAATAACTTCTTTGAGATCCATTAAAAACAATGAATTCCAAATATGAATTGTAAAGTCCAAATAACTCTGACTGACGGTGACAAAAAAAAATGAGTAAGGCTCATTAGGATTTTTTGGGCTCATAGCACCAATTTATATTTTCAATTTATTATATTTTTTGTTAAAATCCAGGACCTCGGAATTGGGAACTTGTAATAGAGAAGACATGAAAAATGCAACTGCAACAACTGCAGAGCTGTATGCTCGGCTATTTCCAAGCGCTTGTTGATGTATCAATGACATTTTGAGGGGAAATAAACGGATGGCGTAAAATCCTGACAGGTTTTTTCGATTAAATCGGATCGTAAATCCAGTCCTGATAAACCTACGTGTAATAAACGTTGCAGCACCTGCCGACCGTGTGCAATGTCGTGTTGTCCCTGCTTATCAATTAGATGGGAGCTATAAAACATGTATTGAACATTATTATACTTTTTATTGTAGCTAATACAGGCAACAAATACAGTTTGTCCACAAATAGGGACTTTTAAAATAAAATAATAAAAACAAAAATCTAAAAAACAAAATGTTAAAAAAAACAATTAGAGTATTTTTGATTTTACATTAAGGACTGGTAGCGTTAGAAATATTCTAGTAAACTCTCGGGCGAAATCTTGGGACGCTAGGGTAGTCTTATTTAATTCTATAGTTACTAGCACGCTGTTATATGGGGCAGAAACATGGTGCTTGCGATATATGCCTGAAATTGAACGAGTCCAAACTAACTTTTTCAAGCAAATATATAATTGGCCACGTAACACACCAGGCTATATGATTAGAGTGGAAACTGGAATGAAAAATCTAGGAGTAAGGGTTTTAAAAAGAGCCATGTTGTGGTGGATCAAGTTGCTCGAAATGGATAATCGCAGATATCCTAAAATTTGTTTTAGGCGTATGTGCGAACTGGACAAAAACAACAGTAGTGTAACTAAATTTAACTGGGCATCGCAACTAAAATATTTAATCGAGCGCTTGGGATTTAATCAGCTATGGGTTGAACAAAATAGTCATAAGATAAGAAAGGAACTAAACAATATACTAAATAAATATGAAAAGGAAATGTTACTAAAGGACTGGGAAAGAGTAGTGAACTCAACTTATAACGAAAGATATCAAATAATAAAAAGCTCTGAAAAGACCGAAAAATACCTCTTGCTGACAATTAGCATTGATAAATTAAGAGTAATTAGCCAATTAAGATTGATGGGGAACAATTATATTAGAATTATAATCAAAGGGTATAGGTATTGCTGGGATCCAAACAGAATATGTATGAATTGCAACACGAGGAAATTAGAAAATTTATTTCACGTTTTATGCTCATGCCCCACTTATCAGCATATCAGAAGCGCTTGGTTAAATAAGTATATGAAGGATGCAAACTTCAATAATTATCATGAGCGGCTCTTGACCAACCTCACTGAAAAAAAAATCTCAGACGTATACTTCTTTATAGCAAATATGGTAAAAATTAGGAGCTTCATGCTTTTTGAATGACTTCGCAGTTCCAATGCACTCTGCTAAGCTTATACAGGTAATTTAGCTTTATTGCCTTTAATTACTATCTTACTTTATTTTGTTTTAGTTAGCTTTAAGTAAATTATCTACGTTAAATTGTCAAATTCTTGTGTGACGAATTCCTGTAATGATTTAATTATCGAAATACAGTATGATTGAATTGAATTCAATTGAATTTTACATTAAGGAACTTGAATTATTTCAGACTAGCCGCTCCATCCGGCTACGCTCGCGATTGTATTGATACACGGCAACAACAACAGTAGGGGAATCTTCATCAAGACCTAATAGTTACATTTTCAGTCCATAGAAACTGTATTTTAAAAATTAGAGTGTGTTAATCATTAACACCCCTGTACTTCCCCCCTTTCCATACCTTAGACAACTATTTTAGTATCTCTACTCAACAAAAGAAACATGTCTGCCAAATTTCAAGTCTGGAGGTCTAATAGTCGTGATGACCTGTCAACGGCATTCATTCCCTATTTTACCCCCTTTAAGTTTTTATTTTGAGACAAAAGGTAGCCTATGTCCTTCTTTAGGATGCATTCTATCTTCTTGTCAAATTTTATCGAAATCTGTTCAGCGGTTTAGAAGTGAAAGCGAATATTAGTTAGGATATTAGTTTTGATGTAAGTATATTTACTATATAGAAAGAGGTCCAGAAGTTTGGAGGTGTATTTTTTGTCATTCAAGTAAAAAGATCACAAATAATAGATTTGTTGGAGATTACTGTTAATTTAAAATACAAAAATATAAAACCAATAATAAAAGTCCTCGGAACTGTGAAAATATTTTCCTAAAATTGAATAACTTTTACTGCTTTAGTTGTGCAATAGTAGCAGCAGTTAAAAAAAGCAAACGTCAGGTTTTATTCGTAAAATCTTCTATTTTTATGCAAAGAATAGGGTAATTTCTATAGCTTAGAATTTAACAAAATATAAAACACACATAAAATTTTCAACCCTTAAACAATTTAATGATTTTTCTCTATAACATAAAACTACGCAATATATTTTACGAAAAAGCGTTTTATTAGTTTTTTGAATTACACTACTTTATATTGTTCACGATAAATAATTTTTTACATGTACCACAAGAAAACAATGCTTAAAAATAGTAGTAAAAAGAGAACACTACATTGGCGTAGTAATACTGTAATATACAACAGATTAAAGTTGGAGAGGGCATTTTTTACACGTAAAACAAAAACACAAATAAGGTTATTGAAAACAAAACAAAACATATACAGGGTTTTGAGAATAGACTGTTTTATACGTCGTTTTTGCAGTTCGTCTACTACAAGTTCCCTAGATTATCTAATTTGAGATTTGTTAAATGCATCTATTAGATTTTCTTAACAAATAATAATACATTGAAAAAATGAATCGCTACTGACGATCGCTATAGAAACTAATACAAATGAGTCTCAAAATAGTCTACATTTTTGGAATCCTAAACCGAAACTGGCCGAAGTATCAATTTGGATTTTCATATTTGTATCGCTTTTTCGTTTCATCGTCTCACATATAGAAGTTTCATTTAAAAAAAAAATGGTAGTCGTAATCGATTTGAAGTATAATAGATAGGTATATTAAAACAAAGCGTTAAACTCGTTGTATATGTATGTTTGATACATGCAAAAATGAACACTAACCGCAAGGAGACTACATAAGGAGCATGAGCTCCATGTATACAAATTCTTTCCCAAAATAAGAGGTCATTAGTGTTCTGTATGTACCGGAGCGACGAAGGAATTTGTGCCGAAACCCTGAAGACTACAGAATCTGAAACTATGGAGGGGGATAAAGCGTCAGTGTAAATTAAAAATCATAATTATACAAACTCGAAATTAGCGACGCTACTTGTAAAAAAAAGAAACCTTAATATCTGTGGGTTCGTCGGTAGGTTATGTCAATTCTCCGATTAAAGTTCGTATGCGTCTCCATGATTAACCGTTTCGAAAGTCATTCTGACTACCATAATATGTTTCGTAACTATGCTAGTCAGAATGGCTTTCGAAGAATTGACGTAGACCTGACTATTTCTCCTTCGCTCGGTTCTACCGAGTTTATCCGAATGGAGCTAAAGGATCAAACTTATTCACTGCCCAAGAAAAGTGTGCTCGGTGTTCCTAAGTTTTCAGTTAAAAAAAAAAATTAAAATGTATCTGAATTTCTGCTACGTCACTGACTAAACAAGTGAAGACCATTAACCGATATTTTATAATCTTCTTTGTAAATTTACAACAGTCAAGCAGCTAAAGGAAGCTGGAAGTGTCAATAACAGAGCAACCATAGTGTTGCAACCTGCGACTTAGTGCATACAAAATTATTTTTATGTGTTTTTATATGACGCCATAACTGCAAAAAGATCAGACGCTTATATAAGTGATAGCTGTCAATGGTTTTATACCTGTTTAAGAATACAAAAGATACTGCGGGATTATAACTACCAAAGTAATGTACAAACACCTTTTACATGCGTCCCGTTTTCAACTGGTCTTGACAGTAAAAAAATCAAATTATCACTTCTGTCCCATCGAGTGCTTGTAAAAGGAGTGTTATGACCTTAGTTGTCGCGCGTCTATAATCTGTAACACATATCCTTTGAGAAGGAATGAAACGTTTGATTTGAAGACAATATTAATCTCTGTTGTGCAAAAATATCCAAATGTTTATATATATTGCGCCGTATGTCGGGAACAGTGAATTTGGAGACTATGTTTTCATTATATTATGCATTCATATTCCCTCATCTCAATTATGGGATCCTGTTGTGGGGAAACTCTACTGAAGCACAACGTGTTTTCATACTGCAGAAGAAAGCTTTGCGCATTATTTTCAAGCTTAAATAGCGGGAATCATGTAGAAACATCTTTGTGAACAATAACATCCTGACTTTACCTGCTCTATATATATTTCATGCGGTAATGAACGCTCGGGAAAACTTTAATAGATACAGTAGCAACTCAGATCAATATTCAACAAGAAAAAAAAAAAAAACGGGTCGCAGTGCCAAAACCCTGCCGACAATATAGTGTATTTGCTTGTAGCTTGTAGCTTGTGAAGTTTTATACTTTTATTATGTGAAATTAAGTTTGTTTTTGGGCAAAATAAAAAATTTAACCCCTTAATACACCCCTTAAAATAACATTTTTTTTTCTTAATTGTAATATTATTATCAATCTAACGTCTACACCGAATTAAATACACCCTTCAATAAATAAGTCACTATCTGCAAATTAGTGTTTTCAAAAAATGTGTAAGTCCGGTCCTGTCAAGTCGATTTTATTAAAATTTTAGGGGCGCTTTTTAATTGCTACTAATGGGTTAAATGTCAATTTTGAAACGATTCTGAGAATTTTTTCGGTATTTTGGGGCCCAAAAACATTTTTCAACCCCTAAAATCTACCCTTAAAAAGGCCCGATTGCGCCCATTTTAAATAGGCTTCTTGCGGTGATGGATTCCAACATGTGTGCCAAATTTCGTTAAAATAAATTAACTTCTTCGAAAGTTATAGCCCGCACACATATATACATATATATATAAATATATATATATATATATATATATATACATATATATATAAACATTTTTAAAAATGGTGCCAAAGTGTTTAGGGGGTTATGAAACGTCGAGAAATTTTGGTTCGACCCCTAGGTCCCGCCATCCGACCGACGCCAATAGTGTATGTTGCCATATGGCAAATACACTAATGACATCTTACTACCAAAGCCTAATTTGATGCTCTACACGAAAAGCCCGTTTTATAGTAGCGCTAAAGTTTTTAACTATCTACCCAATTCATTAACAGAAGTAGCAGCGAATACAGTATTTAAGAAAAAATTAAAAATATATTTAAACAATACATGTCCTTATTCGATAAACGATTTTTGTAAAATGTAATTTTATTGTAACCTTGACAACTTTCCTTTATGCAAAGTGTATTTTGTCCCGGAAAGAAATAAAAATTTATTATTATTATTATTATTATTATTATTAATATTAAATCAAACCGTGAGCTGGATCGTGTATTAAGGACTCAGCAAGTGCTACCCTTGAGGTCCACACGGCCAACTCCCAATATAATATTTTGCTCTTCAAATCGTCAAGGCAATGGGGTCATTGCCTCGACGATTTCACTTCAAAAATTAAAACACCAATGAAATGATTCCATTCATCTCGGGATTTGATATACGAACGAAGTTTAGGTCAAATGCAAAAAATAACTCTAAAAAATTTAGAGTGATGATGACCCTTGAAAGTAATTGAGAAATTTCTTAGGAAGAACCTAGGTGGCACAGGATCGAAGAAAGCAAATACTAAGTTATGTGAATTACATTTATTCTAACGTTTCGGCAATCTTTTTGCCATCTTCAGAAAATGGAAAAAAGATTGCCGAAACGTTAGATAAATGCAATTCACATAACTCAGTATTTGCTTTCTTCGATCCTGTGCCACCTAGGTTTTTCCTAAGAAATTTCTCAATTTAGGTCAAATGTAATGTCGAATCCGCCATTTTATCATACATATAGATCTTCACATGCTTGAGTGACAGCATATAAACTGTAATGTGCTTATGGTTTAAATATCTTTCACCAGATATCGTATCGTTTTATGTAAAAATCCTATTCAGATTTTGTATTGTTCATGTATTTTCGGGACGTATTTCTTCGACTGCAGCTTTCAGAGGACTCCCAGCGCGACTTGATGTTAAGACATGCGTACACCAGCCTACAGACTTCATCGTGTCAAGTGAATATTCGCGTGTCGTCTTAGTACTCACAAAACAAACCCCTACGGCGTCACCACCCAGTGGGCAAATGAGCTAGCACAGATAAACATGGACCTATAAAACCGATACAGCTGATTTATTTCTTGTATCGTTCACAAACGAATCAAATCCGTTCAATTAGAATGACCGCGACCAAAAAGAAAATGTAAATATAAGGTAGTGTGAGTTGAATAAAAACTAGCCGTTACCCGCGACATCGCACGCGTTAATAAAAACTTTACTTTTGACTAATACGAGCATTCGTCGTCCTATTTTGTGTCCAGAAATTGAAGTCATCTGTTCCTCAAATTCATAATTTTAACGACATCTTATACATAATATGTGGCTACATTTTTGCCAAATATTGGTCTTTTTAATGAACAATCTAATTACTTACAACTAAAACTATTGCCAAAACATAAATCTAATTTTTTTGAATTTCTACTTAGATAATATTATCATTCTTAAATTACCGACTCAAAAATATTTCGGGAAACTTGGTTTTGATCTGGCAGCCTTAGATGTAACCCTACTTACTGCACGAATTGTTAGACCCCCATAAGGAATAGTGCATACTGAATTGCGCATATTTTCGTGACTTTATTTTATTAATCCACTGTCTTTAAATTACATGATTTCAACTTTAGTGTTTTGCTGAAGATGGGAGCTTAGCTCTCTAAATGTAATGTGGTAAGAAGTAACTATTCTTTTATTTTTATTTATTAGATGATTAAAAATTTAGATACTTTCGGAAAAAAGCGATTTTGAGCTTTCAAGGCCACGAGAAATCTTTTTAAAGCGAAAACAATTCCGAATCGGTTCAAACGAATCGTTCATTATAAAAAAAGCTCACCGCAGGATATGTCCAGAACCAATAAACATCAACCAAATGTGAAACAAATGAAACACGATCCATTTGTCGTAGTCCAGCCTCTATAATTTAAATTACTTACGTTTTTATGGTATTTCGTTTGGTTTATGATATAAATTATGATTTAATATTGTGTTCCATTGGAACAAACCTATAATATGCAGCTACCCGTAGTTTTAAATGGGGGGCCGTGTCTTAAAACACTGACTGGTGGTTTTATGACGTTTCTTTAAATCATTACTATTTTGTTTTAATTGTACAATAAAAACTGTTTTATGTAAATTTACTGACAGTTTTTTTTAAACCAAATTACTCGTTTTTCTTTGAAATTCAAATAAAAGAGTATATTTAAATATAAATGTAATAAACTGTAACGGAAAGTTTGTCTGAATTTCATTTTCTTGCCGATTTTTCGATTATTATTTCTAGAATTCGTATTTGTTTGCATGTCTGCATAATTTTCACTCAAAAACGACTGGAACTATTTTGATATCCAAACTTAAAGTATAAAATACATACTTATAGTCCGGCTTCTATCGGATTAAAATAATTAGACAATAATGCGATCGAAATCGCAGAGAAAAGCTTATATAAATTAAAACTTTACTTTATTCTGGATGTAAACAATAAAGAAATCCTTTCTGATATAAAAATTAATGTCTTTAGTAAATATTAAAGAACAAATCAGAATGTTATTTTGTAACAGCCTTGTTTTGGAGTCGCCACCTTTGTGTTAACCTCTTAACTAAACCGACTTAAGTAGCATCGCCTAATCTCCGCAAGATCGCGCCACTCACCCTACTCAGCATCTTTGGTCCAGCATCTTATAAAACCGGTTTCCTAAGATGATATGATTCTATACTCGCTTGGATAAAAGAAATCTGTTTCTTGTCGTTTAACATAACACTGCCTATTTCATTTAAATCACCAAAGATGGCTTACGAATGAAATATATTAAATATGAATAATATAATCGTTTCTTATTGAAAAACGTTTAAAAATCATTTTGTTAACTCAATTATAAATTTTCACGTTTTTTATTCCACCTTTTTTTATTGAAGAAACATTAAACTTTTTTACAAATTTAGCTGCAAATGTATTTTTGTTATTTGATAAAATTCTAGCCGTTGAGAATTTTGAACCTCAGAGGTAATCGTAAAGGTCATAAAATGAAAATTTATTTTTGGGGACCGTTTAGCCCTAAATCAAGATATGATTATTAGGCTCATGACTGAAAAAACGATCGGACAATCAAATTATCGGACAGACAACGTTGTTATGTGAAAAATCGCGCATAAACCAACACGAAATCTGCCGATTTCATGCACCATACTATCTTACAGTTCAATCAGTCGATGAGCCGTGTCGCTTCACATACGACCGAAGTGAAACTTCTTATGCATGACAAATATAAACTTACATTCGCGATTCGTTTAATTTTTTTTGTCCGTGGACAAAATGCCATTGTTTATATTGAGTTTCTATGGTCTCATCAGTGTTTTTCATTTCATTTATTTTACCTCTGCAAATCAGCGAAATGCCGCATAAGAAGTTATACTTCAAAAACACGATACGAGCCGAAGAGTTTCATAATTCTATCTTCTTCCACATTGATTACATTAACATACATATCTATAAATTAGGATCGTAGAATTGACATAAAACGAAAATTATTTGTTTCGAACTAAAAGTTTTGAAAAATTTTACTCACGTCTCAGAAAGAAAATTTAGTGTAGGCACTGATATAAACAGGGTAAACTGCGTAGGCCATTTTGTATGGCGTGACGTCAGGCGACGTCAACGCCCCAAAGAAAAGCGTCGCTATGACTACCGTATTACGGGATGACGCCGGTAACCACTCCTGTTTACAGCGTCCGGAGTTTGCGCGAACCCGGAAACCACACGCAAGACTCGACGTCTGTTAAATCATCCGGAATAATTTTACTCAAATCTTTGTAATTATTATCAACTGAAATAGAGGAAAGTCTATAGCACTAAAATAAAAAAAAAACCCGGGTCGCAGTGCCAAAACCCTGCCGACAATATAGTGTATTTGCTAATACAGGTATTGTGGCTTTATTAAATGAAATTAAGTTTGTTTTTGGACAAAATAAAAAAAAATTGAATCCCTTAATACACCCCTTACAATAATAATTTTATTAGTTGAAATATTGTTATCAATCCAACATCTGCACCAAATTAAATACGACCTTCAGTAAGTAAATTCGTATACGCAAACTAGTGTTTTCATAAAATTTGTAAGTCCGGTCCTGTCGGGCCGATTTGCTTATAATTTCAGGAGCACTTTTTAATTGCTACTAAAGGGTTAAATTTCAATTTTGAAACGATTCTGAGAATTTTTTCGGTATTTTTGGGCCCAAAAACTTTTTTCAACCCCTAAAAACTACCCTTAAAATGACCCGATTGGGCCCATTTTAAATAGGCTTCGTGCGATGATGGATTCCAACATGTGTGCCAAATTTCGTTAAAATGAATTAACTCCTTCGAAAGTTATTGCCCGCACATATAAATATATATATATATACGTATATAAATATATATATATATATATATATATATATATATACATATATATATAAACATTTTTAAAAATGGTGCCAAAGTGTTTAGGAGGTTATGAAACGTCGAGAAATTTTGGTCCGACCCCTAGGTCCCGCCATCCGACCGACGCCAATAGTGTATGTTGCCATATGGCAAATACACTAATAACAATATATAAATAGATGCAGCCTACAGTTTCTGTAAATAACACACGCTTTTTTTAAATAAAAACATAGTTTAAAATTTATAAGATCTCTTTAAAATAAATAAAATAGAGTTTTGGTTGTTGCCATGACAAGTATATAAAATATTATAAGGGAGAAAAGCTAATTTGTTTGCTTGTTTGCGGCGGATAATCTCAAGAAAGCCTGAACCGATTTAAAAAAATATTTCTCTGTTTAAAAGCCTACTTCTTCTCGAGCGATGTAGTCCATATATATTATTACTCTAAGACCAAAGGGGGGTGAGTAGTGAGCGAAACTGTAAAACAAGTTGGGGATCCAATACTTGATCTTTGAATTAATTCTCTAAATTATAAAACTTGGCGCTCACAGATAAATTTTAATTGCACAAAATATTCGATCGGCCAATCTAGGATCTATACGATTCACCAACTATTTAATCGACCGATTAAACGGTTACAAGATGTTCATAAGTACACTTGGTTAGTAACTCATACTAGTAAGAAGTCGGTCGACTAAAATTGGCCGTCAGCATCAACAGTAAAGTGACATATGTTGCTTCTGATTTTTTTGCGGCCAAAGAAAAATCTACCCGGGCGAACCCGGACCGGACAGCTAAATGATATGTTGTAAAGGACAAATGCCGATCGAAGAACAAGTTCTGTCGCCTACAAACCATCTACATATTAGTTTTTGTTCCGTATAATTATAACATTTACATACGTTTTCACTTATTCACTATCCAAAGAGCCCAATCAACTAGCAATAGTCCCGCATTAACATAATGGTGCGTGATACAATTATTACACAGAATACAGATCGCCGCGGCATTAATACTAAATTATTCGAGTGGAATATAAATAATTACGGACAAGATTTATATAAAGGATGTGACTAAATAAGTATTAACAAAATAAAATTACTTGCAATACTGTTCAATATTTTTATTTATATTTAATTTTATATTTGAAAATTGAAAAGGACCAAAACTGTTGCTTGAAACGTCTTTTATATAAATAAAAATATTGAACAGTATTGCAAGTAATTTTATTTTGTTAATATTCTATTACTGTTGGTAGTTTCAATATTATTATTAAATAAGTATTAGTTTATAAGAACAAACGCTCAGGTCCCTCTTTTCCACTGGACCCTCTGGGCAAGTGCCCAGGGCCCCGCGGTTGATGGGACCCCCTAATTCCTGTCAGATCAGAATCTGATAACCAATACTGCCAAATATGTCGATATATTTTTGAAATGATGTATTTGTTAATTATTGATTTGCTTAGTAATTACGCTCTTTTCTTTAAGAAAAAATATGCCTCTGTAATAGTCAAAGGGACGTTAATATCCTAAAGTGCCCAGGGCCTCCAATAGGTTAAAGATTAATTTTAAAGCTTCATTTCGAACCTTCATCTTTTTAGAGTACCACTGATTTTTTTTTTTATAAATACGTTTCGAAGACGCTTCCTAGGGCGGTGATACCGCTCAAAAACCGGCTCTGGAACTGTTAAATTTTAAGATAAAGAAATAAAAGACATTGTTTTTTTAATAAAAATAGTAATCTTGTCTGCAAAATAATTTTGGTCGGTTTTAATATAAAAATATTATGAGAAATATGGTATATTATTATTTTCTGTGTCGTTAAACAGCAAAAATACTTAAAACTGTTAGACCCCTTGATCCTTCCACTAAGAACTACCTGCTAGAGATGTAACAAAATTGAAAATTTAAGACAAAAATACGCTATAATTCACTTGCTTATCAGGAAAAGGGATCAGAGTTAATCCTCACTCGGCGTATGTTAAGACTTGAGCTGTACAATATACAGCATCACACTGTTTAGGTTCTCTCATCGTTTGCCTTAAATAGAGGTGAGTCAAAACTCCAAAAAATTATACTTTTTGTCTGCATTTTTACAGATTCACCATAACCAGGCAATTATAATAATTATAATAATAATTTATTTTTTATTCAAATGATGTATACATTACATATTGAAAAGTCAAAAGAGAGAAAAGGTACATACAAAATCAGATTGTGTCATTTAAATACTCCATACAACTATAATAACACTTATTATTTAACATGGCTTTGCACGTTTTTAAAAAAGTACTGGTATTTTTAATTTCTTTAATATTAGAAGGCAATTTGTTATAAAATTTGTTCCCCCAATATGTAGGGCCTTGCTCAAAAAATGACAAGTTATGTTTGGATGTTCTAATATTTAAGCTGTCTCTAGTGCAATAATTATGGACATCACTGTTAAGAATGCATTGATCTGCGTTATTTTTAATTGATTTTAAACATTCCAATATGTATACGCATGATAACGGAAGAATTTTAAACTGTTTAAATATAGGTCTGCAGGACTGCGTTTGCCTTATGTTGGCCATTATTCTTAATATCCGTTTTTGTATTATAAATACATCTCTTGAATATTTCGGATTACCCCAAAGTGTTATTCCGTAATTTATTCTTGAGAAAACTTGTGCATAATACACCATTATTAAAGTTTTAATTGGGATTTGACTTTTTAGCACATTGAACATAAAACAAATTTGTCTCAGTCTTGCAGATAATTCAAGACGACCGATAGATCGCCGAATTCGGGGAGACAGACGATCTACAAAAAACTTTTATTTCCAGGAATACAAGTACATTTTGGCTTTTCATTTTTACGCCGAAAGATCGCGTTACTGTGCTTATTTTTACATATATACCTTACATATATGACCTTAGTACTAAACCTTATCGCAGTAGTAAACCTTATTTTTGCTTTTCATTTTGCCACGGAGTAATTACGTGACTGTGCTCATTTTTACATGTGATCTTTATCGTATAATAAAGAAATAAATATTTTTTTACAAAAATTGGCAATTATTATTAAAAAAAATTAAAATATTATATATAATAATAATAATAAATAATAATGCGTTTAACGTCCGTTTCTCGACTTTATGTCATAACAGACGCCATTCGCACCATCACTATTTTTTTCATCTACCACTTCCCGTTATTTTCTACATTTTTTACAACTTCAACTCATGTAATAGCAATGAGCGAATGAAGGAATTATAGGAAATTAGGATAAGGTAGGTAATTTTTGAACTAGCAGTTTGATAAGTAATCAGCCATGGCCTCAAATAAGGAACCATCTCGATATTTATCTGGAATTAATTGAGAGAAACCATGGAAAACCTCAATCAAGATGGCCGGTTCAGGAATTACCGTTTCTCGGCGACAGGCAGTAGGAAAAAGTCCCAGCCACATCTGCCCCCGCCGGGATTCGAACCCGGTACCTCCCGAATGCGAGTCTAGTGCTGTCACCACTACTCTACCCAGCTCGGTAAAATATTTTATATAAGGTATAACAATAAATGAAAAATGCGTGACATCATAAAAAAACATTTACAATGTAAACTTGAAGTTTGCGAGTGGGACAAAAATAGCTGATATCACGTTTCGAGAGTGTAGTAAGAATCAAATTAATAGAATGAACGCATCGACCGACGACATAAAATAATAAATGCTTAATAGAACGATGATTTTATTTTTCGTCGTTAATGAATTCGTTTTGTTAATTTTATTCTTACTACACTCTCGAAATGTAATATCAGTTGTCGCACTCATGAACTTCCAGCTTACATTGTTAATTTTTTTTTTAAATAATTAAAAGTAAAATAATTTATATTCGCTTATAAGTTTCAGTTGATTTGTTCTTTTTAGTTTAGTAGTCAGCAGTAGGCACTGAACGCAACGGAATGCGATCACTTCGTTGTATCTCTGTCTTTGTTTAGTCTCTATGTAACTATACAAATGCGTATCTCTCTGTCCTTTTTTTACAATCAGTGATGCATCTTGAAAAAATAGTACAAACCGGTACCACAATGTATCTCACTGTACTGCAATGTTGTCATGTTTCTCTATTAAAAGAGAGAGATGAACAATGGCGCGCGACTGGTCAGTGCGGTTCGAATTTGATACGGTTACACAAATGGCGATGCCGTTTCGTCGTAACGTAGCCAATTTTATATAAATTGTAGCGGGACACCAGGTTAGGATCTTTGGAGGGCTTCCTACCTTTATTTTTGCCTCCTGTTCAAACCGTTTTCAGCTCCCTCTTTGTATTGCAACAACTAGGTAAGTGGATTGTTTTAACATTCAGAATGAAAATTTGAGCTCGGTTTTTTTAATCAAATGTCATTGAAAATTATAAAATTTGCTTACTAAGAAAATAATAATAATATAAATGCGTTTAACGTCCGTTTCTCAACTTTTATGTCATACCAGACGTCATTCGCACCATTACTATTTTTTCATCTACCACTTCCCGTTATTTTCTAAATTTTTTACAACTTCAACTTATGTAATAGCAATGGGCGATTGAAGGAATTATAGGAAATTAGAATAAGGTAGGTAATTTTTGAACTAGGAGTTTGATAGGTACTCGGCCATGGCCTCAAATAAGGAACCATCTCGATATTTATCTGGAATTAATTGAGGGAAACCATGGAAAACCTCAATCAAGATGGCCGGTACAGGAATTACCGTTTCTCGGCGAGAGGCAATAGGAAAAAGTCCCAACCACATCTGCCCCCGCCGGGATTCGAACCCGGTACCTCCCGAATGCGAGTCTAGTGCTGTCACCACTACTCTACCCAGCTCGGTGCTTACTAAGAAAATGGTGGACTGTGAACAGCTGACGTCATTGTATTATATATCCAGTGAAACTGAATTTTATAAGGATTTAAAGAGAACTTTATTACATAGCCTGCAAAACTATTTTCTGATATGTCTAAATTTGCTTACTAAGAAAATGGTGGACTGTGAGCGGCTGACTATTTATAAAGTTTGTAAGTATTACATCAGCAATATCTAAGAGATTTCAAATTCGCAAAATTTTCACTTATTTTCAAACTGACTATGCTCATAGGAAAAGATGCGGTGATTCCAATAAGCACAAAAAATAAAAATTTCAGTTCATCTTTCATTTTCGAAGCTACGCGTGTTAAAAATTTGTCTATAATTTACGCAAAATTTTAAAAATCAAAAGAGATCCTTAAGTTTTCTTTGAAAAATATTTGAGAATTTAATTGACAAAGTGAACTATGTAAATAAATAGCTTCGCATTATATGTACGGGAGCAATATAATCTAACCTTTATTAAAATGTAATATAAAATATCCATGTCTAAATGATAAAAGCAAGCCGAATAAAACAGTTTATTAAAATCTCTTCCTGCACGTTTATTGGATACCAACTTAAATAATTAAAATTTAAAACAATTTCATCTCAAAACAACGAAAATAACCTCAATTATGGTAGTATAATTATTTTTTTATAAGACAAGTTGATTATTAACTCCGTCTTTTGCGCGTGAATTTCTTTCATTTTTGCAATTGATATATAAAAGCTAAATATTGTGTGCTTAAGACCACCCGATAGAAGTGAAACTCTCTCATTTACTATATATATATTATGAGCACTGTGGTTGAAACAATAACAATCAAAGAAAGCATAGTTACTTCTTACCACAACAGATTTATTCATTGAATGTACATTTCGAGAGCAAAGCTCCCATCTTCAGCAAACACTACACAGTGTAGTGTTTGCTGAAGATGGGAGCTTTGCTCTCGAAATGTACATTCAATGAATAAATCTGTTGTGGTAAGAAGTAACTATGCTTTCTTTGATTGTTACTCTCATTTACTCATCACTATACTTTCGTGCCTTCTGTCGTCAACATATAATACAATTTATTGGAACAGAACAAACATATTTTATTTAGTTTCTACTGCCATCTGTTAGTGTATGAACTAAGTAATTCCTCTACACTAGTACCGCGGTCGTATTTCCTTCTCTTTACTCTCGCCACTATTTCTGTCACGCTTTTTCCATATTTTATCGGAATCACTCTGAATTACTGTCACATCAAAAATATTCAGACAATGAACGTTTTTTAAAACAATTGCACTGTGTTTATGAACGTGAGAAGCAAAAAACTTAACATACACAATTAAGTTAGCAGGAAAGTGGACAAATTGATGTTAATCAATAAACCAATTATTAATTTAGCGATGTTTCGGTCATATATTTGACCTTCATCAGGCATCTATAAAGTACAGCATAGATGCCTGATGAAGATCAAATATATGACCGAAACGTTGCTAAATTAATAATTGGTTTATTGATTAACATCAATTTGTCCACTTTCCTGCTAACTTAATTGTGTATGTTTAAAAAAATATGGACGCAACAATTTCTAATGTAAAAAACTTAACTTTAATAAAAAAAAACCCGGGTCGCAGTGCCAAAACCCTGCCGACAATATAGTGTATTTGCTTGTATAGGGCCGTGTGGTTTTATACTTTTATTATGTGAAATTAAGTTTGTTTTTGGGAAAATAAAAAATTTAACCCCTTAATACACCCCTTAAAATAACATTTTTTTCTTAATTGTAATATTATTATCAATCTAACGTCTACACCGAATTAAATACACCCTTCAATAAATAAGTCACTATCTGCAAACTAGTGTTTTCATAAAATTTGTAAATCCGGTCCTGTCGGGCCGATTTTATTAAAATTTTGGGGACACTTTTTAATCACTACCAAAGGGTTAAATTACAATTTTGAAACGATTCGGAGAATTTTTTCGGTATTTTGGGGCCCAAAAACAAATTTCAACCCCTAAAAACTACCCTTAAAATAGCCCGATTAGGCCCATTTTAAATAGGCTTCTTGCGGCGATGGATTTCAACACGTGGCCCAAATTTCGTTGAAATCAATTAACTCTTTCGAAAGTTATCGCGCGTACACACATATATATATATATATATATATATATAAATATATATATATATATATACATATATATATAAACATTTTTAAAAATGGCGCCAAAGTGTTTAGGAGGTTATGAAACGTCGAGAAATTTTGGTCCGACCCCTAGGTCCCGCCATCCGACCGACGCCAATAGTGTATGTTGCCATATGGCAAATACACTAAAAACACTTGGATGTACGAGCGTTAGAAGTTTTACTTCTTTAGCGTGATTATAAACTATTTTTAAATTTGCATGCAAAAATGAAATAAAAGGACTGGCGTGAAATTAGAACGTGTGGTCTCTACTCTACCCATCGCACTTAAAGAAGTTTCACCTTAAAAACTTTTTGAACGCCCACGTATACTGTTAGTGTTTATAAAATTAATTCAACATACTCGTTGTTATGTTGGCATTAAACATGACGTTATCACTTGAATCAGGATATAACTTTTTAAGTTGACATCAAACTGCGTATCGAAAATGGTCATCAAAAGATTGTTGAAAAAAAAAACTAGTCGCGAAATAATTAAAAGGCAAATTAACATTCTGCCGAACCGGGTTTGCAGTAATGATAAGGCAAATATCTTTTATGAACGATCTTGCTTAATATTCATGTTTTTCAAAGGTGAAATATAAGTAGCTTTGCGATTTTTTCTATAATTAAAATCTTTCCGAATATTTACCGTTACCCAAATTACACCGATATTCTTGATTTTGTAAAAACGGAATTGCGATTTCCAATTGTCAGTATTCTACAGGCTGTCCCGTAAGTACGGTCTCCAAAAATTATGACAGTGGGGGTGTCCTTTATAATTTTAGAGACACCGCTCGGAGCCGACTTCAAGCACTTGTCTATTTTGTCAAAAATATAATTAGATCGTGTAGTTTACACTACACACTGCAGAAGTGAAACTTCTAGACACATGAGTCATTATAAATATTATCTGGACACACACACACACATCCATACAGTATTGCAGCATTTTGCCCGTCACGTCAAAGTCTTTCGCCAATTAGCCGTTCAACCATATGAAAACGTTTCGTTTCAAAAACACAAGAAGTTAAGTGCTTTCTCTATATAAATTCCAAGTAAAAAAGTATGAGGTTATTAATATATAATATAATTTTGATATAAAAGATATGTATATAAACAGAATGTTTTATTATTAATCGCAAATCAACGTCATGTGCAAGAGTACTAATTAAACACCTTTATGCAAATTCACGGATTAATAAAATAATTACGTTGATTAGAATTCAATTCTAACCCTACTGCCAGACTATGCTCCTTGCACTGCTCCTCGCTCTGCTCATCGCGCTGTCGCGATGTTGCCCTAAGCGGCCAAACACTGCTGTACTCGCGACGCTCCGCACTCGGCTTTCGCCTTTCGGCAATGGAGGTCGATACTGTGGCAGCGTGCGCACTATGCCTTTACACTTAGACCGCTTGATGCGTACTGAGTGGCGCGGGAGTATGTGGCCGGCTTACTCGCGCTCTTATTGCCGGTCCTTTGACTCGCGCACAAAAAACCGACAATCGAGGGAGCACTGGGCATGACGAGGAGCATGACGTGCGGCATGACGAGTAACGCGGCCACACAACATCTCTGCCTCTTTTCCTCGCTACTTCCCATGCCACTCGTCGAGTGTGTGGCTGAGGCATAAGATTCATGATTATTATCAACTATATCTATATGCCCTTACGAATAAAAAAACTTATAGGCTCAAAAAATCTAAGAGATGCTTAATTTAACGCACTAAAAAGTAGAAAAAACATTTCTTTTCCTTCTATATGCTTAGCAGCGTGGGGCGCTCGATTAATTAAATGAAATATTAGTAAATCTCTTCCGAAAGTTATAGAAGTGCTTTTTAGATTGTTTTTTAAACACACAAATTTTATTTTCATAATTTTAATTAAGTATTATATTATTTTGAATTCTAATCGACTAGAGACACGTTCTCCCACCATCGAACCCGCCACTTCCACCACTTTTTTAGTTTTATGTTTTTAAAATTTATTATATAAATATTTTTATAGCCGAAATAACATAATATTGTATTGTCATCTGAATTACATATGGTTGCATAAGTTTCACGTCAATTTGACATTTGAAAGAGGGTTAGAATCAAGTTGAATGATATTTTTACTTATAACGTAGAACATACAAGTCGAAATAAGCGTGTAAAATAGTAACCCTTCTGTTCTGGAATTTTAATTATTGTGAGTTTTCACGAATTTTGTATAAAGCTTTTGCATGGCCACGTGCAGTGAAATAAAAATAAAATATAAGGACATTACGAAGTATGAAACAAAAATAATTAAAGAACAATTATTTTTTATTCCCCAGATTTCGTTTTAGGAAGAAATGACCACGTACTTATCGACACACATAAGCCACAGACATTTTTTTAAAAATAGTGAATAGACCTTAAAATTTCGTTAAAATTTTTGATTTCGAATTTCGGCCCATTACAATAACTTTCCAATGTACCGGGGAGTAATTTTTTTTTGATTATTTTATATGACTATTAGTATTTGTCAATGTGAATTTTAAACTAAGAACACTCAAGTCACCCCGATTCGAAACCAAATATTATGATAATTGTTCTAAGCCCTTCAACAACTGCAAATATGTTTACAAGAAATAATATTTAAATTACAGGGCGGCCTTTTTTTTAAATCACTCTATTTCAAGGGGTTGAATTACATTCAATATCTATACTGTAGAATCATCTAAACAGAGATGGCAAACTGATATGTACAATATAACTATGGCGACAACATGGGTGGCACCATAAAAGTATCCCATTGCATGCGCTTTAGTGCATTATAAATACTCTTTAAGAGACCCCTGCACCGGTCCGACATCGAACTATGTTAAGTGCAATTTAATAATACATATTCTAGTGATGCATAAGAATAAATTACCGGTTAACCGATGAAATAACCGCGGTAAATAACTTGTGAAACAACAGTGGTAATTTATTTTAAATGTAGCCGCGGCTATTTATTAAGTTTTACCTATGATTGTAATTTACGAGATTTTAATTTTAATTTTCTAACCAATATCTACATAAATATAAATACTTTATTTAATTAATTCTTTCGATTCTACTGTTATTTGTTTTATAGATAGCCGGTTAATTAACCGACAATTTTCGGCGAAAATAGTTACTATCAGAAATAACCGGTTATTTTCAAATATTTCTGCAATTTTTTTTATGCCTAAAAACAATTTTTGTCTTCTAAAATTGTTCGAGATAGAGTTAGACTTTAGATTATAGACGCAGGACAACTGGAATCATTTGTTTTTAGCCTGAATATGCTTCGTGCAGTGGTGGATTCTAATATGTGTCCCAAATTTTATTTAATATTTTTTTAATTTATTAAATCATCGGAAATTTCGGTACCAAACCTACTTGATACTCACCAAGTGTTGACTAAACGTCCCTGCCCTATATTTAGGTAAATATCTACCGTTTATTACTTTAAACTGTTGAAACATTACTTCTGAACTTCCATTGTTTGTAATAACATGGTACAAAAATTGAAACAAAACAATTAAATTCCAAACAAATTGTTTCATCACACTAACCTAACCCATCCAGATTCTGAATAGAATGAGGCAGGCGCGATTACAAATATTCTTAGACGTGGAAAATATTTTTGACAATATTTTTGTACACTAATTGATACGAACATTATTAAAATATTATTAGATTTTACATACGCTTATAGCTAACGTACCTGCTGAATTCATTTAGTATAATAGCTATTGTCTGCTATAATTGTTAAGAAACATGCATTCATGTAGCACTATATATTAGAAAAATGTATTATTTCAACACGTCACCGTCGGGATTTAAACCCGAATCTTTCCACTTTCGCGGCGGAATGAGTTAATCAATTACTCTACGGTGCACACAATTCAACATTTTAATCCTTCATAATATATAGCGATTTACTCATTCCGCCGCGAAAGTGGAAAGATTCGGGTTTAAATCCCGACGGTGACGTGTCGGAATAATACATTTTTCTAATATAGTGCTACAGCAATGAATGTTTCTTAACAATTATAGCAGACAATAGCTATTATACTAAATTATTAAAATAGTAAACCATGCGGTCGAACACCTTTTTATAAATAGAAAAAAAAAACCGGTGGCTCTGCAGGTTTGCAGCGCCACTGAGAAATTACGGTACTATTTTGTATGGTCCGCAATGTAAGAATTTACATTGCTGTTAATTTTTCACTTTGTACCAAATTTGACATCACATAAGTTAAAAGTGAGACAGAAATTTAACATTGACCATACAGAATAGTGCTATTAGCACTGAAAACAACTGGAAGACGACCACGTCTCACTATTCAATTGTTTGTCTTTCCTACAATAAATATTTTTTGACCGACCTCCTACAAAATAGCTGGTTTTCATGCCTGTATAGACGTATTAAAATAACCCATTTCGCACTAGTGGGTAAAGTAAAACAAAAAAATACGATTTTACCAATACAATAGTAGTTTCTCTGTCAGCTGCCATTTAAATCCATATGAGCAACAGAGACAGCAAAGTAGACGTTGTCTTCGTAAACAATCTAATAAGGTTTCAATATGACTGGACCTGAACTGTCAGTTATACTACATATTATGAAGTGAAAATCAGCTATTTTATGTAGTAGGTACGTGCAAAAAATGTCGTACGTATCTCGACTGTAATGCTTGTGTGATTGTTAAAACTCGTTAATCACTCGTTTAAACATAATGTCACAACTCGTACTTACAATCTAGATCCATAAATTACCATTTTCGTTAACTATGAATTTCCGGTTTCCGACGGAAAATCTTAAAGCAATGTATTTCATTTCTAAATAACACTCATTGTGCTGAAAATATTCGACAGAATATTTTAAAATATGTTCAAAAATAATGTAAATAACTAATTAAATTAATTAACATATAGATGACATGATAAATGATAAACTCATTTGTTAATTATAGTGTCTCAACATCAAAACTTACAACATTAATAATGTTATGTAGACGTTGTAAAATTATACCACCCTCATTTTTTTCTGTAAGCATGTTAAGAATATATTAATTATACTTGGAAAAATATAGAATTTGTGCCTTAAGTTCATTTGCAAGGTGCAGTAGACAGAGCCTGGAGGAAAAGTTAAGCTTAGAAAGATTAATACAAGTATTTTAAAAATTTAGTTCGTCATAATCTTTGAAAGCAGTTATTACGGTGTCTTTTTTTAAAAACAATTTAATACCAGAGCCCTTCATAAGATTAACGAAAAAGTTGATTTACATTATTTGTTTAAGTATGAGGTATAATGTGCATTAATCAATATTATAACATTTTGTTACGTATGGAACGACTCCATTATAGGTATCATGCTCCAGTGTAAAAAATGTTAACACTTTTAACGCTATTACGTTTGGTATACAACTAAAAGTGTAAACACTAACAGTTCTGAATCTTGAGCAGAGGAACGTAGTGTTATTGCAGATCATGTAATAAATATCTGAATTTGACAATTGCTAGAACAAATTGATACTTTTGGTAAACCTAACGTACACTTTTCAGTGTTATCTACACTACCAAACACACCTTATATTAAGCAGAGTAAAAAAATGTTAGGGCATGCGATAACAAGAATATAAATTCTTCATAACTTAAAATACCTACATGATTCAATTGAGACCCTTGAGGAATATATAGAATTGTTTTTGATTATCAGCACAAAAATAATGAAATGCTTATTTCGAAAAAAAAGTAATGTAATTTTATAGACAAATTATAATGACCGTTAATTTCAAATTATTGCTTATCATTAATGCTCTATTAAGTAGTCTAGCAAAAAAAAAATTAAATACAAACGGTTTGCATACGCTGGCTCATAAAATAAAATCAGCTTCATAAAAGCTTCAGTTAACGATCTAAACGTGAGATTAACAATGACTTCGGCAATAGCGCGCTATTATATAACGGCATTACAGAACACAATATTGCCGACAGCGTTTGCAGTATAAATAAACAAGGAGGGGATTTAATCAAAGTCACTCAATTACCTTCATTATGAAAGCTAATCAAGACGACAAACAGTTTAATCGCTCACCGAGGGTGCAATACAACGCCCTTCAGTACACAGTCAGTCTGTGGGTCGGTCTGTTTTACTAGCGCGATCTGGTAGTTTAGCACGAAGTAGAGTTGGGTAACTCAGATCTGAGCCGGTTCAAAGAGCCGACTCCGACAGAAGATCCGTGAGAGCCGACTCACTTTTTTTTGAGCCGACGGATCAACAGATCCGCATATCTCAGTGAAACACTTAACACACAGAAGCACATTTTACATTTACGTATCAGTTCTTGCTTTGATGCATCTGTCAGCTCAAATGACTCATGCATCACATGTTTGGCTATGCATTCTTGATTCTATACAGGTCGTGATATCATTAACTGAACTAGGTAACTCAGTGGCAGACTGCAGTAACATATTCAGAACTCGGCTCTTTTTGAACCGGTTCAAAGAGCCGACTCCGACAGAAGATCCGTGAGAGCCGACTCACTTTTTTTTGAGCCGACGGATCAACAGATCCGCATATCTCAGTGAAACACTTAACACACAGAAGCACATTTTACACTTACGTATCAGTTCTTGGTTTGACGCATCTGTCAGCTCAAATTACTCATGCATCACATGTTTGGCTATGCATTCTTGATTCTATACAGGTCGTGATATCATTAACTGAACTAGGTAACTCAGTGGCAGACTGCAGTAACATATTCAGAACTCGGCTCTTTTTGAACCGGTTCAGTGAGCCGGCTCACATACGTGATCCAGATGCAAAGATGCAGATCACTAAAAAGACCCGTTTTTCCCATCTCTAGCACGAAGACAGTAAGGGCTCATGATGGATGAAGCAACACTCACAATTTAGTTAGTCAATGTTGCGAAAAAATCTGTTAAGTATTCAAAATCGTTTGTTATTAAAGACTTGCTACTAAATAACTGGTTACAAAATAAAATGGCTAATTATCAAACACCTGTTACTAAAATGGCGGTTATTCTTTTATAACGTGTAACTAAAATAGTAGTTTATGTATCTAGATTGTAATGCATTATTTTATACATGCGTGTTTGGGTCATATATGTACTAATTTTGAATCTTTTTCGTTGAATAGATTCGCAAAAAATAAGGTTAGACAGACGTACAGACAAACACGTGAGTGATTTATAAGGTTAGTTTTTTGTACGGAACCTTAAAAAAACAATAAAAACCCGGGTCGCAGTGCCAAAACCCTGCCGACAATATAGTGTATTTGCTTGTATAGGGCCGTGTGGTTTTTATACTTTTATTATGTGAAATTAAGTTTGTTTTTGGGCAAAATAAAAAATTTAACCCCTTAATACACCCCTTAAAATAACATTTTTTTCTTAATTGTAATATTATTATCAATCTAACGTCTACACCGAATTAAATACACCCTTCAATAAATAAGTCACTATCTGCAAACTAGTGTTTTCATAAAATTTGTAAACCCGGTCCTGTCGGGCCGATTTTATTAAAATTGTGGGGACACTTTTTAATCACTACCATAGGGTTAAATTTCAATTTTGAAACGATTCGGAGAATTTTTTCGGTATTTTGGAGCCCAAAAACAGTTTTCAACCCCTAAAAACTACCCTTAAAACAGCCCGATTAGGCCCATTTTAAATAGGCTTCTTGCGATGATGGGTTTCAACACGTGGCCCAAATTTCGTTAAAATCAATTAACTCTTTCGAAAGTTATCGCGCGTACACATATATATATATATATATATATATATATATATAAATATATATATATAAATATATATATATATACATATATATATAAACATTTTTAAAAATGGTGCCAAAGTGTTTAGGAGGTTATGAAACGTCGAGAAATTTTGGTCCGACCCCTAGGTCCCGCCATCCGACCGACGCCAATAGTGTATGTTGCCATATGGCAAATACACTAAAAAGAATGAGTTGTAAAACCAATACCGAATTGAGGAACATTATGAATATATTTCCTCAACCCTACAAAAGAAAGAAGTAAATTTCTCTGAGCCGACAGGCAGTACCGGCCCGAGGCAAAATTTAGGATGGAGCGAGATCCGATTATGGCGCCCCTTGCTTGTCCCTAATATCAAAATATCACCGAGCTGGGTAGAGTAGTGGTGACAGCACTAGACTCGCATTCGGGAGGTTCGGGTTCGAATCCCGGCGGGGGCAGATGTGGCTGGGAGTTTTTCCTACTGCCTCTCGCCGAGAAACGGTAATTCCTTAACCGGCCATCTTGATTGACGTTTTCCATGGTTTCCCTCAATTAATTCCAGATAAATATCGAGATGGTTCCTTATTCTAGGCCATGGCCGATTACCTATCAAACGCCCAGTTCAAAAATTACCTATCCTATCCTAATTTTCTATAATTCCTTCATTCGCCCATTGCTATTAGTTAAGTTGAAATTTCAGAAATGTAGAAAATAACGGGAAGTGGTAAATTGGAAAATAGTAATGGTGCGAATGGCGTCTGTTATGACATAAAAGTCGACAAACGGACGTTAAACGCATTATTATTATTAGTATTATTATTATATCAAAATATCGAAAAGCGATTTTTTTTTATTTTTATTTTCCACTGAGGCGCCTTCTGGGACTCGGCGCCTAGAGCGCCCACTCCATTGGCCCTACGGTAGATCCGGGCCTGCCGATAGGCGTGCGATGACATCGTTCTCTGACTTTATTGTATTTACAGAAGATGTGATATGAGATTCTCGCAACTGCCCCTGACATAGCTGCCACGTTGCTATTGAATTCCTTATAGTCCACGTTCCTGGAAGTAATCTGGAACTGGGACGCCTCACATTTACTGCTTCTTTTGATATTGCACAATCTGTTGAGATTGTGTCAACAAAACATTTATTGTGTTCAATATTGCCGACGTATCTGCAGTTGGTTTTCCTCAAGGTTGACCAATACCAGCTGATTGCAAACATGGACATAAAATGCTTGTGCAAACAATCTATCTCCTTTTTTTAGAGTCTACAGCATGCACTGTAACACAGCTTTTGTAATTATGTCATTTATATCCAGGGGCGTAGCTACCGCCGTATATTCCGTATCAATTATACGGGACCCCCGGGACACAGGGGCCCCCAACGTGCGTAAAAACTTCCCAATTTTTTTTTTATTTCAGAAATGACAAAAGTCAAAAAAGCAATTTTTTTCCCGCGTAAAGATTGCGTTCAAAAGTTGGCAACACCCTACATCGGTTATCGCGGGCTGCGGGATTTCCCCGTTTAAGTCATTTACTTCAACGGGGGAAGGGCCCCCAAACAAATTTTTATACGGGGCCCCGCCAAGACACGCTACGCTTCTGTTTATATCATAATTCACTGCTAAATTATTTCATTATCACAATCCAAATATGAAGACTTTTTAGGTTCGCTTGTATTTCAAATATGTTTTATAAATTTGACTTCTGTTTGATGTAAGGTTCGAAGAGTCAAGCATATTGAAATAGGTAAATAAGTACTTTTAAATTAAAAACAAAAAAGCATCAAGATCAAACCGAGAAGTAGACGGCCCTAATAATTTTGAAATGGGCACCAGAACAAAAAAAAAGAAGCACCGGCGATCAGATGAGGCTGCCCCCAAAATTCAGCCCCATTCAAGACTTGAGATTTTCGTTTAGGTTTTCCGGTAAACTATGAAAATTTTAGGTTCACTCGTTTCGAAGCTCGATTTTCATATATTTTCTTTAATATCTTTTAAGCTATGAATTTAAAAATCATAAAAAAATATAAGTATTCGTATTTCTCGTAACGAACCATTTCATTTGATGTCACATGATGCACTTGAAAAATATACTTTTTTGTTCTCTAATTTGCCCCTAGAATTAACCCCCAAAATCAAATTCGGTTATTTACGCTATATGTTCGTGATTGGGTCATCTAACTTTATATATGTATAACCAAATTTCGACTTTTTTCGTTCAATAAATTCGGAGAAAATCTATGACAGAACATATAGACCTGAGAGTGATCTTTTAAGGGTTCCGTTTTTTCATGGGCTGTACGGAACCCTAATAGTGTGCGGCTGTTTTAGTAAAAATATATAGTTTTCGAAATAACCAAAGTCACGGTGCAAAAACCACATTTCGTTATATTAAAACGGAGAAGTAAAATACGTGTGGTCTGTGAAAATTGATTGTAGTTTTCGTTCTGAAAATTGGAGCTGTTGTGGAAATGTTTTTCCTGAAGACAACACTCTAAAGAAGTCAGATGGTATACGGATGGCTAAGATTAATTATAAAAAGCAAAAAAAAAAACCCCGGGTCGCAGTGCCAAAACCCTGCCGACAATATAGTGTATTTGCTTGTGTAGGGCCGTGAGGTTTTATACTTTTATTATGTGAAATTAAGTTTGTTTTTGGGCAAAATAAAAAATTTAACCCCTTAATACACCCCTTAAAATAACAATTTTTTTCTTAATTGTAATATTATTATCAATCTAACGTCTACACCGAATTAAATACACCCTTCAATAAATAAGTCACTATCTGCAAATTAGTGTTTTCAAAAAATGTGTAAGTCCGGTCCTGTTAAGCCGATTTTATAAAAATTTTAGGGGCACTTTTTAATTGCTACTAACGGGTTAAATGTCAATTTTGAAACGATTCTGAGAATTTTTACGGTATTTTGGGGCCCAAAAACATTTTTCAACCCCTAAAAAGTACCCTTAAAATGGCCCGATTACGCCCATTTTAAATAGGCTTCTTGCGGTGATTGATTTCAACACGTGGACCAAATTTCGTTAAAATCAATTAACTCTTTCGAAAGTTATTGCGCGTACACATATATATATATATATATATATATATATATATATACGTATATAATATATATATATATATATATATATATATATATATACATATATATATAAACATTTTTAAAAATGGTGCCAATGTGTTTAGGAGGTTATGAAACGTCGAGAAATTTTGGTCCGACCCCTAGGTCCCGCCATCCGACCGACGCCAATAGTGTATGTTGCCATATGGCAAATATACTAAAAAGCAAAAAAAAATCTCGTTGACGAAAACAGGATCACAGACAGTAAATTATTTATGTCTCTATATAGATTAAGCTAGAATTATTATAAACTTGCCCTGAGCCAACAAGCCAATCATATACTTAATTATAAAATTAAAACTCCACAAAAAATATATATTACAAATTACTAACTTAATAAATGATTCTGGTTAGATAGCTGTTCCAGTGGCGCATCAATTGTTTATTTTCGATTATAAATAGATAGATAGATAGTCAATTTATCTGTGAAGTAATATACAATATAGATACAAAATTTCTGCTTACATGACATGAAGTTTATAATTTATAAATCATAAATTATTTAAAAATGTGGGTGCGTGCATTTATGTACGTTTTGACGTGATTAAAAACTAATTTTTAATAGACATGCAAATAGTTTATTGAAATAAAATCTTCAAAAAGTTTAAGAATAATGCTTACAAAAATTATCTTCAAATATCTTAACACTCAAAATTTTATTTTAGTGTTTATTTTTATAATTAATCGATTGAGTAATCAAAAATACGATTTTATAAATTCCACTGGGCCTATGAAAATATCATGTAGGTATCGTTTCGACCGGAAAAACTTGTTTTGTACTAACGCACGACCACCTATAAAATAGCTGTTTTATAAAATACATTTAGGTCGCATTGGAGTCGGTTAAAAAAATCACAAATATTGTCTCATCTCGTCAAATTCAAACCAAGCAAGACTCAAAAACTTCTTGGTTTCTGGGCTTGTACGCCGTGGTCTATTAGTATTTACACCTGATGTTTCGTCTACAACTACGGTCTTCAACTTTTCGGTTGAAATTTTACGTGTGTTTTTGTGTTTCTATGGCTTCCCGTATTGAAATGATATAGATGAAATCTCAGCTATCGTTCCGGTTTCGTCTCGTTTCAACGAAAGAAACCGAGAAAACCTTAGATATTATTTTGATATCGAGACGAAACTGTGAAAATATCTATCTCGTTCGGAACCCTACGATAAATAATAATTAGATGTACGCCGATGAGTCCAAATAAGTAGTTCAATAATGAACACAGGCCATCTGCCCAAAATGTAAATATGCGAAAGATAGCAAGTCGATGTAGTGGTGGTATGAAACAGTTTGTAGTTATTATACTAATGAGCTTAATGGCTAGCGGATATGTTATGCGAACACAGCGCAACTAGTGATCAGAAGACAAACTACCTACTTAACAACATCTTGGGAACATCTTGATGCACCGCGGTATTGAATTTTAAATTTAGATATTATACGCCTATTTCGCTTTGTATAACTCGAATGATTCCCAAAATGTTATTCAAAATAGTCCTTCCAGTCGAAGATCTTAAAAAAAATCCTGCCAATTGAACGACAGGATCATTCCAACTTCAAAAATATTGACGTTTGACATAATATAATAAATAAAATAAAATTTATGGTAACGTGCGCAGTCAGCTACCTAATTTTTTTTTTGAGAGATCTTCAGTATAAAAGAACAGCTGTTTTTTTTTATTTTCAAAATATTTCCGAAACTAAAATGTTTAGAATATTTTTTTAACAATACTTTCTTGGAAAAATGAATAATATAATAATCAGTAATGAAAAATATACTATTATAATTCAGAAAAATGACACCATTATATTATTCTCAAAAGCAATAGGACTCTTAATATTTGCATATCGAACAGCGTTGCCAGACGTCCCGATTTTTATATCAAAATTAAATGTCCCGCTTTTCGGGGATAACTCGCCCGTGCGTAAATAATTATTCTCTTATTGTAAGTTGCAATTTGTAACACTCACTCCTCAGATGATTGTTTCAAACGCCATATTTTTCTTATGAATAAAACTTTTTTGATTTTTATTTCTGTTTTTTTTATTTTTTTTTTTTATTCAGAAGACGAATAAGACTCAACTATTTAACAATAGGGTAAATCTGATTTAAAATATATTTTATTAAAAAACATTTTCTATGGCTATTTTTGCTATCTATTGTCACGTAAATAAAAAGATAAATGTTTAAAAACTTCTGATTATATATGTTTTCAACGAAAGAATCCCGCTTTTTTCACTCAAAAAGTTCCAAAATCCTGACTTGGCAAAAAGAAATCTGGCAACGCTGATATCGAACCCCAAAATTTAGTTCCAATCTGTTCATCTGTTTGGCCTGTATCGTGTTCACAAAAAAACCGACAAATAGACGTGCAAACTTTTTGCAAAAATATGTTTTTATGGATTCAGAGGACCTCAAAACGAAAAAACATTGTAAAATTTTGAAAAATGCATTTTGACCTAAATTAGTAGCATCCTGGCGTTCGAATGGTAAAATGTAGGATGGAGTGTGAACTTGTTGTCAGCCACTTGATAAAACTATAAACAAGTCATAATAAAACAATAGCAATTAGTTAAAACTTGGAAGCACATTCTTCTTCCGCTTCCTGAGTAGCAGGTAGTTTGCTTTATAAATATGTATGGAGTAAAATAAGTCTGTTTTGTTCTTATATTGTTATAGTAGGACTTGGCAAAGGGGAGATGGAGATAAAGATAACAATCGTACAGATAAACAAAACATACCAATTTGCACTCAGGGCAGGAAAAGGTGCACGCTTCCACCTGCTGATGACTGACATATCAACCTGTGGCTTACGATACGATAATAATATATATAACAAGTATAGTTACTTACCAAACGAGTGGGCGAAGTAAAAAAAGTTACACTTTTGAACGAACTCAATTGCAAAGGATTCGTGATTCGAAGAAAATAATGTTCATTTTACCATTCAGACTTCACAAGTCGGGAATGGTACTAATTCAGGTCAAAATTCACTTTTCAAAATTTTATTTTTTCACCATAATATTGCACGTATAGAAATTTGGAAAAAATTTAATAGAATAAGATAAATTTTTATTTTATAGAAAAACAATTACAAAACATAAATTTGTATAATAAAAATTATTTATAAGCGCTTTCGACCTAAGTCATCATAAGATAAATCATATTATATTAACGTCTTAAATTGAACTGTTACTATTAAAAATTGAATTGTCACAATGGCTGATCATTTTTATAGAAGGTTACGGAAAGTCAAACAATCAATGACATAAGTTATAATAATTTATAATCTGTTTATATAAGGTATTTATTTTCCGTTTTGTTAAAGATAAGATTTAAATTCTTTTCTGCATTTAAACACATATTATTTTTAACTATTTCAAATTTTTCTAGTTCGTTTAGAATTAATCCTTTTTGTGATTTATGTAAAATTTTGAAAAAAATATTGCAATCATACGAATGTTCTTTATCTGTTATATGGAAGGCGAAACTTGATTTATGATTATTAAAGTTCTTTATGTCACTAATATGTTCTGAAATTCTGTTTTTAAATTTTCGTCCTGTTTGACCAACGTATTTGGCTCCACAAGTACACTCCAAACAATATACACCACTACATTCTAAATCATTAATAGGTTTCTTATTGGTAATTAATAAACTTTTTAGTGAAGTTTTATTATGGAATACTATATTAGTTGAATGTTTTTTGAATATATTAACAAATTTTAACATATTTTTGTTTATGAATGGTAAAGAAAAATATTTTTTATCATTATTACCTAATGCAGTTTTAGAATCGTATAATGTACTCTGTTCTTTTAAGTAAAGTTTTTGAATCCGTTTCAAAAACAATTTTTTAATTAAATACTCTGGATATCCGTTATTTGTACCAATGAAGACTATAATTGAGAGTTCCTTAATGAAGTCAACCTTATTCAAGGGATATTTAAACAATCTATGAAGAGCACTATTGAAGAAAGCTAATTTGTGCTGTATACAATGATTAGAATCATATGGTATACAAAGATCTGTATTCGTAGGTTTACGATACTTTGTCACGAGGTGTGATCAGCGAGGTGGGAAAAATAGGAAAAAAAAATACGATATTTGATTTGCGGATATAGGTGTTAGATTGAGGAAGCGGTTCTCTGAGGATGGGCCCAGTATATCCGAAGGAAATCGCATGTGAACGAACTCTTTAACATTAAAAAAAAAACACTATTGGCGTGAATTAAAAATTATATTAATCAAATTTAGAAAATATTTTATATAAAATTTTAAATACAGTTTAATAGTATTTTACTAAGAAAAAAAAAATTAGAGCGAAAATGATTTGTTTAAAACCGCGCAGACACAAAGTTCTTTCATATTTCGGAGTTAATTTTATGTCTGTACAAACTGCCTGTGCTCGAACCACTGGCGTTAAAAAAAAACTGAAAACGAACTCTGTGACTGTGCTAGCTCACATAACATTATTATAATAAATTACGTAATAAGAATAGATAAATAATTAATGAGAAAAGAATAGTTGCTGGAGGTAGGCCACCAAATCAACTCGCAACTAAAAAAAGAAATATTAATTGTTATCAATTGTCAATACATATATTGAGAAATCGAAAATTCTAGGAAATTCGAGGTAAATGTTACAACTTACACGCTGTAAGACGGTATTCGATTATTAAGTTTAGTTATCGTTAAATCTAAGAAATTTAGTTGGTTATCTCGCTCTATTTTCAATGTAAACTGTATTTTAGAATTAATTGAATTTAGAAAATTTAATAACAAGTTGACTTCATTAACAGAACCTGTAAACATCGCAAACTCGTCGTCCACATATCGTTTCCAAAATATGACTTTTTTGCAAAGTTTTTTTATTACTTTTTTCAAATATTATATTTGCTATGTAATCGAACTTTTATTGTAACCTGTAAAAATTTCGAGACCTCCTGCCTGGTAAAATTATAGACAACAAGAAGTGATTAAACTTCGAAACAACTCTTTTTATGAACTGATTCTTTGTCTGTAAAGGAATCCATTCATTTTAATAAGAAAACAATAGAAAACGATTAATGTGTGGATAGTAATTTGTTTTAGCTATTCTAACCAATCAGATACCGACACATAACTATATATTATAGGGTTTCAGATGGAACAACAATTAGTCTCTTTTTTTGTAATTTTATCTATTTTAACAAGATGCCGTAACGCTCGTAAACATAGCTTACTAATTTCCGTTGTTAAAAGAATTAAAAATAATATAATAAAATAATTATTATAATTGCATTATACAACTCCAAATAGAAATGTTATGCAAATTAACTTGTTAATTAATTGAGATATGGGAAACGTCAAATTATTTTTCAAATCACCTACGTAATTTTGTTCAAATATTAAGACGCACCAACTTTTTTAGTTAAATACTTACCAGAATTTGTGTCCATATCTGATTTAATTTAGACTACATTTTTTTCAACCTTGTTCGAAAGGCTTATCCACAAATAATGAAAGAATTTCATAAAATTGCACTACCTCATTTTTTTTTGTTTTTGAAATTCTCACGTCTACTAAACGAAAAAATACGTATATTTTTCTACTTTGTAACCGAAATATTAATATATATTTTTTATGTGAAAAAGTGAATCTTAAAATCGTATCGCTAACTATGCCTAAACATAAAAAACGGTGAAAAAAACTAGGGAAAGTTTTATTATGTGACGCCAAAATTCTTTAAATAAAAAAATATCGGCACTTTACAAAGAAAATGCTTCCTTTTCGGAAGGGTAAAATAAAAATTTCAAATCATTTTAACAAAAAGGGTAAAATCAGAGGGTTAAACATTAACGTTGTAAAACTTTAAAATCATTGTAAATATACAGTTAAAAATACCGCTTCAAGAAGCTGTCGATTTTTTATTACCGATAGTTTTTTACCGTAAGGCCTTTCTAAGTGATGCGAAAATTTTTGACAAATGAAAGTGAATCACTATAGCACTTAATAATAGTTTGTGTATCTAGATTGTAATGCAATATTTTATGTATGAGTTGTGTTATCATGATAAAAATAGCACATTTAAAACACACGTTAAACGTAATGTAATCCAATCAACAAACGAACATCTTAACTGTTGCATATCGCTCATTGATTTATATTTACCGTGATGACGTCACAATAAATTTCACATTGTTTCCACGGTCAACACCGCCCTTTTGTTGTAGTGTAATAATATATAAGCTATATGTCACTGGGGTAGAAGTGGACTTTAAAACTGAAAGAATTTTTCAGAAGTTTCTGAGATAACACACCGGCAAAACATACATGTAATTAACTTTTGTCTTTGTATAATATTTCTGTGATAAACCGAGCTGGGTAGAATAGTGGTGACAGCACTAGACTCGCATTCGGAAGGTACGGGTTCGAATCCCGGCGGGGGCAGATGTGGCTGGGACTTTTTCCTACTGCCTCTCGCCGAGAAACGATAATTCTTGTACCAACCATCTTGATTGAGGTTTTCCATGGTTTCCCTCAATTAATTCCAGATAAATATCGAGATGGTTCCTTATTTGAGGTCATGGATTACCTATCAAACTCCTAGTTCAAAAATTATCTACCTTATCCTAAATTCCTATAATTCCTTCATTCGCCCATTGCTATTACCTAAGTTGAAGTTGTAAAAAAATGTAGAAAATAACGGGAAGTAGTAAATGGAAAATAGTAATGGTGCGAATGGCGTCTGTTATGACATAAAGTCGAGAAACGGACGTTAAACGCATTATTATTATTATTATTTATTATATTTGTGTGATAAGAAGCAGAAGTGTACGAATGGTTTAATATCTTTAACCAGTTTGATTAGTTCCAATTTGACTCACAAGATAACGTAACTACAAAATCCACTTCTACATAAATTATGTTTTCACCGTGAATAAAATCTATCGTCTCAATGTATACGCAATAAAATTTTTATACCGAGATAGAAAAAAAGCTATTTAAAACTCCGTTAATTTTAGTTATTAAGATATTAAAGGTACGACTTTTTGCACCACATTAGATGTGTACGCTATGAATATATAATATGACAAAAACAGCGTATCTAATTTTATTATTTATTGTTCTAGCGACGGGGGTCTATGGAGCGTTGTTCGCTTGTTTGACTATGCTAATGATAGCGCGGCGCTCTGCCACCTGATTTATGTCCTCTCATTAGTTTTAATTTAGTTTTTATCTTCGGAAAATCGGCTTGTTTTTGCGATACAGTTGTGTCCAGAAAAATCTCAAATCGGCGAAACTGGGGATTCCCATTCATAGACGTTCGATTACTTTGAAAAAATTCCAACCAATTGGATGACAGGACCGTTCCAAAAATATTGAAATTTTACATAATTATTATGATAAATAAAATTTTTATAAATACGTGCGATGACGCTGGGAACGACTAGTAATAAATGTTATAATATTTGCTTTTCATTTGCATGGTTACGTAATATGGTTTCACATGTAAAAATTAACCAAAGCATGCTTGTCAGCTACCTAGCTAATTTTTTTTGACTGATCTTCAGGACAAAAAACAACTAATTTTATTTTCAAAATATTTCCGAAACTATAAAATTTTTTTTTAAGCATTCGTGGAAAAATAAATAGAAAATAAACCGTCATGAATAAAGAAAGGACTTCATAGCTCATAATTTTTCAGCGTATGAGTCGATTTTCACCGAAAATACTAGGGCTCTTCATCTTGGTCTTGCCAAAATTTGGCTTCGATTCGCTTAACCGTTTGACTAACACATTACTGAAATCAGAATGTTATATTCTACTCAAATCTGCGAAAAATTAGAGGGGGAGATGCCATTAAAAAAGGCGATGACGTCAATTCGCTAAGGGGTGGGGCTGAAGAAAAAAAGACAAATATCAAAAAAATGCGCGTTGAAAAAATAAAATCGACGTGTCCGAGAATTTTGACCGCAAGTGAACATTTTATTGTAAGTATAATGAGATTGTTCCAGACTAAATTTACACAAAATTTTTGAACTAAAGCGAAATGAATAATGTGTGAAATTTAGCAGCTCTTTTTTAATTAAATTTAATAAGTAATCATCAATTGAAGTTCGCTATTAAGCAAAGTTTCAGTGATGCAACGTCATAAAAAAAATAATCGTTTGATGATATTACACTATTATAATTTATATTTTATGGTGTATTATAAATGCACATAAAAAATTTGTTCGTAGTGTAATGAGTTCACTTAGCTGTTAACAAAAAAATAAAAATGGATAGCTCTAAATCCAAGGACAACTCGCGTGGAAATATTATTTTAATGAGATTTTTTCTAGTGTCAAAAATAACATCACAAAAGAATAATTCTTCTGCAGATTGTCCATACGTGTTTTCAGTTTTAATTAATACAAAAAAATCGAATAAGAGTGATTTATAATTGAAAATGACTAAAGGCAATAAACCAAAAAAATTAGAACTAAGTATATGGTGACCTAAATAATAGCAATTTTTTATGCAGTCAGCTTCGAATCTTTGGACTTTGATACTGTTTTGACTGTTGTTTTTTTAACACTTCAAAGGTATAATTCTCAGACAAATCCTATCCTGAAATGAATTTGATGATCAAAAAATCTTACATTTTACGCAAAATTTTAATTTGTCGCTGTTTTATATTATTCAGGCCTTTATAAAGACTTTTGTTGGACTGATTACTAATATTGACTATTTTTTTTTGCATTTGAACAACTCAAGGATTTTTTTCTCCATTTTTTTAACCAAGTACGATTTCACTTAGCAAACGAACACTCACTAATCAAATTTGAAGTTAAAAAATAATTATTTTATTTTTTATAACATTTATTTAAAAAATCAGTGCAACATAATAATAGTCATATTTTGTTTTGAAAATTTTAGTTTTTTATTCAAAAATAAATTAGGCCTTATATTCTCAAAAATTTTATTGCATAGAGAACCATTTATATTAATGACTACATTACTTTTGAAACAACCATCAATATGTAATTATTAAAGCTCTCAAGTCTATTGTTAGTAATATTTTATTTATAAACCAAACACCTGTTCTTCCTAACTATCGATCTAAAATTATTTAGATCAGCGATAAAATTTATATAAATCAGGACTGAAGAACCCCTGAAGCTTTGGTTTGAATAAACTATATATATTATAATATTATAGTGGCTATCTACTATATTATACAGACCTTGTTAAGTGATATAATGATTTTATTTATAGGCTGTGCGGAAAGTTCCGTTCAATTTTTGAATCTATCTATAGACGATTTATTACTACTTTTCAGTTTCAAATTACAAAAACTCCAAAAAATTTGTCGGAATCGAAATTCGGAAAGATACAAATATGTCTCTCAAATTTTAAACAAGATAGCCAGACAGGATCGGAAAATTTATACAAACTAGTTCCTGAGAAAAGCAGCCTCTAGAACTATTCTCAGGAACTAGTTTTTATAAATTTTTCGAATCTGTATTTTTGAAGATATACTTCTTTTGGCGCGTTCAGAGCAAAATTTTAACGGGCAAAAGAAGTTAATGAACATTTAGCAGTATGAAGTTGGGCATAAGACGCCCAGACTGAAATGACAAATGGACGAAATCAATATGCTTTCTGCGATCTCGAAACTGTCTACTATACTAGACGACTATAACGTTACTCTTAATTACAATCAATAGTCATTTTAAGTGTCAGTCAACGCAAAAAAGATAAAAACCAAAATAAAATTTTGAAAGTATGTTACATATTTGAGGTTCGTTTTTTGTAAGTATTGTTCTTAAACTTATTTAATATTTTATTTCAATAAATTATCTGCATCTATATTAAAATAAGTTTTTAATCACGCCAAAGAAGTATAACTTCAACACGCACCCACTTTTTGAACTTTAATAATTAATATAAAAATGATTTGTCGGGAAAAAGGACATTTTAAGTAAACACTTATTTGTTATTTATAGCGACGTTTCGTCCCTTGCTTGGGACTTTTTCAAGCTCTATAAAAAGTCCTAAGCAAGGGACGAAATGTCGCTAATAATAACAAATAAGTGTTTACTTAAAAAGTCCTTTTTCCCGACAAATAATTTCATATTAATTACCAAGGACAAAAAAGAAAAAAAAATTAATAATTAATGTTTTAGTACTTCGGAAACAAAAATGGCTACTATTTTTGGATTCTGAATTTCAAAAATTATATGCTCTTATAAATTACAAACCTCGGGATCACTTCTGGGCCACATATCATTCATCACAAATGAATCATCTATACACAATATGTGTTATAAAATAGATCGTTACAGTATGGATATTAAAAACTGTTATGATTAATATATTCATACATGCAGCTATTAAATACTCATTCGCTATCTCTAGCAATTTATCGACATTTAGAATAATGGATCCCATTTGATCAAACGTTATTATTATTAGAACTTGTGACGTTGAATAAAATATGCAAAGTATGTTAAATGAACAGAGATGTAACGCTCTCTCACTTCCACTAAACGTTTACACATCTGGATCTGTTACCGGCACTTGTTTCAGAAGAGTTTAAAATGTTGAGGATTTACGCTCGTAGCAAATACTTATAATTCGTAAGGTGACCAATTTTTTTTACAATGAAAAGGAGGACGAATAAATTTAAGAAAAAAGTACAACGCAAATAAAAGAAACAATCAATGCACTAATTATGCTTACACCCTTTGAATTATTTTGAAGGAGTATTTTTCCACTGAATGAATATTTTTCGTTAATATATCATCTTTCCGAACTGTACCATCACAGTTCGGCGCGGCATCTCCGAATACAAAGAATTAACAGATTAGTTTTACAGTCAAAGCCCTCTAAGTGCACGCTCTCTAAATGCACACGCTCTCTTACTGCACACGAACTCGCCCTCTAAGTGCACGTTCCCCAGCCCCCACTTCGAATAATCTGCGACCAATCACGTGCGACCGTAAGCGCGCTTATGTCAACACATGTCATATGATTGTAAACACAGTTTGAGTTTGAACTCATTTTTAAATTCTGCGCAATGTTTCGCGCAGAGAGAGAGAGCATCTGATTGAATAAAGATAGCTATAGGAGTTAGAAGAGTGGGGATGAAAAAGATCGTAGGGGAAGTGTGCACTTAAAGGATGGGCCTCGGTTCCGAGCTGTGCACTTAGAGGGCTTTGACTGTAAAATATCGAAAAGGAGGACAGGTAGGAAGACACTTTTCGAGGAAGAGCAGAACCTACAAAAGAAGGACTGGCTTCCCTAAAAGAGGACGATTTGTCACCTTATAATTCGGGAATTCATATAACTACCGTAGGTACAAAACTGTTTCATCAATTGTCGAAGAAGAAATACTAAAATAGTAAATATACATGCTGCTTGTATAAACGCCGATATAATGTATCTTTTAAATGAAAAGAGTGGAAGAGCTGTCAGTGATCAGAATGGATTCAGCACTTTTTGAAGTGAAACTTCTTTGTTTTGTTAATTTGTAGATTCTAATTATTATATTTTTATACTTTTGTACAATATCTTAAGCATCTTAATGAAGAACGTATTGTATTGTTGACAACGTCGAATTCAAAATTAACAAAGTAAAGAATTATTCAACTCTCTAATATAATGATTTAAAAAATAGCATTATATACCTAATTAAATGTTAAATAAATGCTAATTAAATTAATTCGGATAAACGCTGTCAATTTTGAATTTGGTAATTTCTTTAATTAGTATAAATTTTAACACTAAGCGTTATCAGATGCACGAAACAGTCGATGGCGTCCACATTCAGCGTGGGATAGTGTAATGGATTCCGTCTTAAAGTAATCAGTGACGTATTTAAATAACTGTACATGGGAAGCAATTAAGTACTTTATAGAATTATTATTAATATTGAATTTATAGTTAATAGTTTTGCTATTATATTATGAAACATTCACGTTGCAATTTTAATGCAATATTAGAAAAAAAAATTACCATGTAAACAATGTCCCTGTCAGGTTCGAGCCCGAATCTTCCACTATCGCGACGACTGAATTACCAGTTATTCTACAGTGACACTTTTTAAACAAAAAACAGTTCTCTAATAAAGCATATTTGCAACATTATTCCATATCCTCTGAGAATAATAATAATAATAATTAGAATATGAACCATCACTCGACCGAAAGCCATGTGTAATTGTGAATCAAAGATGATTTTTTCTATCATGAATCTTTGTGTGTCATAGATTTTATTTCTACTTCGTTACAATACTCTTTTGGTTTAGAAATTATTGCCGGTCAAACATTTTTATTTAGAATTTTACGAAACTTTAAATGGATAACAGCTTTTCTAAAGCAGAACAGATACAGACTTTTACTTGAGCCCATTGAAATCAACGTTTTTTTTCTATAAGTGAAAAAATTCTGAGAGATTTCGAATTTTATCAAAAATCGACATTTTTCGTATATTTCTCAAATTGTGTACATTTATAGAAAAAACTACGCTGATTTCAATAAGCATAAGTAGACTTTGGTATCTTTTTTAGTTTAGAAGTTATGGGTGATCAAAGATTTTTTTGCGATTTTCTAGGTTGTGCCAGATTTAGAATTTTATAAGAAATCGTATTTTTTCTAAGACACCTAAATGCTTTAAAAAGTCGTACAAATCAATCATTTGATGTATTTAAATTTATATTTAATAGTCCTTTAGTACATGTTCACATATGCATTCGAATTGTTCCAGGAATGATGTAATCTTCCCATACAAAAGCCAAAACAAGATTTCCATAGCCCATAAGTTGTTTGAAACAATGGAATGTCTGTCAACTGTTTTGATAAATGTGTCTACGCCATCTATGTTCAGAACAAGTTGGCCAAGTTCTTTAGTGAATTGTTTTGTCTTTGGAAGAAAATGAACTTTAATTTAACTTCTTTTTTGGTTCATTCTTGTTTCGTTTAGGCAGTTTATTAAAATCACTAGCGAAAATGAACGTTTATTCAATTTTTAAACTTTAAATCTTTATTAAAACAAATCATTTGCCCATGATTAAATTGTACCGAACTTGGTTCGCAAGAAACTTTATTGTACAATAGATTACTATAAAATTTCTCAACACCAAGTAATACATCATTCGTAATTGTCACAAAGTGTTTATGGATTATTATGTCACAAAAGAATGACAGAAAATTAAAAAAAATTGGTGACAAAACATCAGTACCGAGGTAGTTAAACTATGACTGTTCGAAAATTATATAACGGAAATTATAAATTAGATTTTTTTTTGACAATGAACAAGAAAAACTACAATCACTAAATCACTAATAACTTTTGTTTAATTGAATATTTAATTTATTGAATATTTATTTAAAATTATTGTCAAAAAATACATGATCGGTTTTGAAAAAGGCTTGTATGTACGTTGTACATATATGATTTATAAGAAAGAACGTACTGCAAGAGGTGGAATATGCATTAAAACGCGCTCTGGGTCGTAGTGGAATTATATATTTTTTAAAATATTCGGTCATTGATTCGAGTTAAAAATATACCCGAAAATATTTAGCTCAAGTAGAAAAAAATTTCGAGACGAAAGCACTCGAAAATATTCAAGTCGAGTAGAAAAAATATTTAAGTTAACTTAGAAAAATATTCAATACGTTAGAGTCGAATGAAAGTTATTAAAAAATAATCACGATGAATGGAAAGAATATTCAAGAAAATTTCAAGCATGTGTTAAAGATAGTCCAGTTAAAAAATATTCGGGCCAAGTAAAGAAAATATTTGAGTCGAGTAGAAAAAATACCTACTCGACCAGAGAAATTCTCAAAAATATAAAAAAATACTCGAACATATTTCAGTCAAGTGAAAAATATTTTTTTCTGGAATTTGTGCACACAAACTATGACTACGGCCCTGTTTGCGTGCGTGGGTGTGGTTTAATGTGGCGTCTACCAACTTACCAACACAACTATGTTGTACAGGGCATACAACCTATAAAATACATAGAAATAGATAACGTATATATTTAAACTTTCATTCATATTTTTTTCTAAACTTAAGTGAATAAATAAATAGATACTGTTAATGGTAAAAGTAAATAAGTCACGTCAAAAGGTGAAAAATTCTGACAGAAATAGGAATTAGCAGCTATCTCCGGGTGAAGTGTTAAAAGTTGAAAGTACCTCATCGAGGTAGGTAGATGTATTCTCTAAATAGAGCAAGGTTTGAATCTTTTTGTGTTTTCAAAGATGAAACGTCAAAGAAAGTTCTATCTGTATTAAAAAAATATGTATTTCTCACTTTTGGCGTTATGTCACTCAAATGTTGATGAAACGCATTACTTTTTTCATTAACAATTTTTCAGTAAAACATTTTTGAAGTAAAGCTTCTTTTGGCACCGTAGGGTAAAATTGATTCATGAGATTGAAAATGTAACGAACGTATACCATATACTATAAAAACCGGCTGTAGAACATTAAGCTACGGTGGCAGCGAGATAGAACTTAAAGGTCGTAAATTCGATCCCGACGGTCAGTGCTATTATTATTATTTTTTAAATTTTTTTTTTTACAATTATACCAGTTTTACACTTCTGTAGTGCGTAGTGTAAAATACACAGTCTCTTTTATTATGTGATCGTCTCACTAAATTAAAATTTAATTCTTACTTGATTAAAATAAGGATTAAGCAGAAAAACAATTACAATTTGTGAGCTTAAAATAAATTATTACATGTTTAGTTCAAATAGTAGCGTTTCGGCGTCTATTGTGACGTAATCTGATCTGAGCTAGTCCTACCAATAGCGATATTATGACGTCATCACGGAAAAATATGAACCAATGAACGACCTGCGAACTACACTTTGTTTGTTCGTCAGGTTACGTCACTGTAGCCCGCGTTTGACGAATTTAAAGTCACGCTTTCTCAAAAAAATGAGAGTTCTGCGGGCAATGAACTTTTACAATAATTTTATAGGGGGTTATGAAATCTTTGGTGCTATAAAAATGGGAGGTCACTCTTTTATTTAAAGCTGCTATTGTAGGTAATATATGATGAATTTTTAGAAAACTAGTTCACTTTTAAAATAAACCAAAAGTATTGTTGTTAAGTCTCGTTTTCAATAACAAATGAGTTTAAATAAATGTTTTCCCTGTAAACCAAACGGAGATCGGTGGCTCAGGTGTGTTGCACAGGTGTGGTCCATAATCATAGGCCGCGAACAGTGGATTGTGCTAGAGTTGTAATGACACTGCGCTTACAGGTGAATCAAAATTCGCTACCTGCCTACCTCGCGTCACCCTCTGGCGGTTAAAAAGTGTGAACAAAGTTGGATAATCAAGCACAGAGTCTTATGGAAAGTGCATGAAAAAGTTAAATTATAAAAAGTTGAGGTTATTGTGTGCGATAAATTTGAAAATGCACGTTAAAACATCTATTTTGTATAGGTGTCGTAAAAAGAAAATTGTAAGGATACACTATGGAAATCAACCGAGCTGGGTAGAGTAGTGGTGACAGCAATAGACTCGCATCGGGAGGTTCGGGTTCGAATCCTGGCGGGGGCAGATGTGGCTGAGACTTTTTCCTACTGCTTCTCGCCGAGAAACGGTAATTCCTGTACCGGCCGTCTTGATTGAGGTTTTCCATGGTTTCCCTCAATTAATTCCAGATAAATATTGAGATGGTTCCTTATTTAAGGCCATGGCCGATTACCTATCAAACTCCTAGTTCGAAAATTACTTACCTTATCCTAATTTCCTATAATTCCTTCATTCGCCCATTGCTATTACATAAGTTGAAGTTTTAAAAATGTAGAAAAATAACTGGAAGTGTGGTAGATGGAAAATAGTAATGGTGCGAATGGCGTCTGTTATGACATAAAGTCGAGAAACTGTTGTTAAACGCATTGTACTTAACAATCGTCTGTATATTACATGACGCTGTGAGCAGTTCTAGAGTGCTTTGTAACCCGGGAGTGTATGTGAGAGAATTCGTGTCATTTCAATTTCTTTGTGAAACCTCGAGTGATTTCTGTTATTACTTATTAAACACCGCTTCAGTTATTCAGCTCTTGTACTGACGCAGGCGTAGTATAACTTTTACTATCTTGCAACGCCACAACTTAACTTTTAATGAAGATTGGTTTAATTCTGTGTATTAGATACGCTATCTGATTTTAAATTTGTTTTCAATTCATATTGAGAACTGACATATGGGAGGAGCTTATTTGTGACGTAATCAATATGACGACACAGAAGAATAATACATTTTTTAAATTGACTACTAAACTCAAATAACGACTTTAGTATATCGAATCATATTTACAATTTGTTATTATTTTTTTACTAAGTTGTAAGCCCGATTGATATTTTTACCGGTTCTCGAATTAGAACCTGAGAAATGGGGGCTTAGCGCCACGGAAATATCAACTCTGAAACCTTGCGTAATGAATTAAGAATATGAAATGGCACCGGACTGAATCGGTTCTGAGAGATAGGGGTTCATTTTTCCACTTAACAGAATGTACTAATTAAAAACTTTATAATATGTAGTAGGGTATGATGACATATATTATGACGAATGTGTTAAAGCGAGTGACACCGAGTTTTAACAATCACATGAGCCATAATACCATATATATATATATAAATACATATATATATAGTATTTTTTTCATACTATAAAATAGCTGATTTTTACATAATTTACAAAATTTTTGATAGTTCGCTTCTAATTTGTAGGCTGCGTTGAATTTTCATACTTTTACTATGAAAAGGGTAGTACGACAACTTCTGCATTTCTTTTGTTTTACTGCTATATATGCATCAAAAACAGTTGCTATTTTATAGGGTGTCATGCAAAAAAATTATTTAAGGTTGAAAGTACACATAACACAGTTTTTTTATTTCTTTTTTTATAAATATAAAGACGTATTGAAAAATTGTAAAATTACTTTTTCAGGACCTCCATGAAATGAAGACAATCTATTATTGATTATTATTATTATTAATAATAAATTTTTTCTTCAGGCTTAAAGAAGTGACAATTTTATAGGTGTAAAAAATTTAACATATTACGTAGCTTAAATGTTTACATTGTTTACTTTGTTAATTAATAACCAATAACAGTTTCTTTGGCAATAATATTAAAGTGCTAAAAGCATCAAACAAAGATATCTCATGTTTATAAAACCAATTTTGTTCCTGGGAATATAAAATTACTTCTGTGTTATTAGTAAATTGATTTGTAGTTATAGAAGGCTTAAGATTATTTAGTTACATACTATATTTTTAAATAATGGACGAACACTTATTTTCAGATTTACTTTTTTTTAAAAACTGTAAAATTCGTAAAACATATACTTGAGTTATTTTTTAAGATTCCATACTTCAGAAAAAAAAGGAACCATTAAAGACTTTTTGTCTATTTGTTTGTTTGTCCATCAAGATCCTTTTTCTGTCAGGAACGACTAGTTGAAATTAATGTCAAATACTAAAGTTAACAACCCCGTAGTCTAACTCACTACAATTTAAAAAAAATCACGCATTTCATCAAAAGTACGATCGTGATCAAAATTTATGGACTACTTCCTATTAACCTAGAATCTTGAAATTAAGTAGAGGAGAAAATGCGAAAGTCCTTAATGTCAAATTGTACGTACAATTACGTGACCAACTTAGTTTTTATTAAGTTTATCAACTTTAATAAAGTAACCGCATTCGTCTGTCTTTCTTCAATTAAATCATAGTTTGTAAAGTAAAAATTTACATTTTTATCTGGATTTGGTGGTTTTTGAAATACTTCAAGGGATGTTTATAGCCAACTAAAAATACAAAACTAACCAAAAAATATTCCATTTATACATTTCCATATTTTGTTTTCAAAAAGTCAAGACATAAATTGCAACATGTCTTATTTAAATTTTTTATTAATTAATTTATTTATTTATAAAGTTTGTCAACTCACACTTCAGTTCATATTGTTAGTTTTTTTCGTTTGTAATATTGCTATCAATACGGAATATAAATATTAAGAGCACTGTGGTTGGAACAATAAAAATAAAAGAATAGTTACTTCTTACCACAACAGATTTATTCAGTGGATGTACATTTCGAGAGCTAAGCTCCCATCTTTTGCTAAAAATGGGAGCTCAGCTCTCGAAATGTACAACCTCTGAATAAATCTGTTGTGGTAAGAAGTAACTATTCTTTTATTTTTATCAATACGGAAGTAAATAACTATTTCCTCCCTGGTGTTCTAATCCAATTGAAAGAGACTTTGTAGTTTATAAACGACAGATAACTGAGATCATAAGAGTATTCCAAATGAGGTAACTTCAAACTGATTCTAGTACGGTCAATGTATAAACATACAGTCATTATAATTTTATTAATATTCGTTTGTATTTCAAGTAACGTTGGACAGTTGATATGTTATATCTAATATATAATGTATTCTGTTATGGAAATAGCTCTTAAAATATTCGGGTGTAAATACGGACCATGTTATCTTTGATCTGTCGGACGAGTTGTCTCTTTTTACTCCATTAGCTGGGATGTGTTCCTTACACACACATCCATATATTGTAAAACATATTTCATCAGTAGCGTACTAAATATTTTTTACAATACAAGGGTACTAGTCAAACTACATATCAAAAAAAAACCGCTCAAGTTCAAGTCGTGAAATATAAATATTTCGCATTGACTGAAATCCTGATTCTCTATATCCTCTAAAATCACAATCATTTAATCATAATATTTATAAAAAAAACCCGGGTCGCAGTGCCAAAACCCTGCCGACAATATAGTGTATTTCCTAATACAGGCAGTGTGGCTTTATTATGCGAACTTTAGTTGGTTTCTGGGCAAAATAAAAAAATGGACTCCTTAATACACCCCTTAAAATAACATTTTTTTCTTAATTGCAATATTATTATCAATCGAACCTGTATATCAAATTATATATACCTTTCAGTAAATAATTCACTATCTGCAAAATAACGTTTTTATAAAATTTGTAAATCCGGTCTTGTCGGGCCGATGTTATCAAAATTTTAGGGACACTTTTTAATTACTACCAGAGGGTTAAATTTCAATTTTGAAACGATTCGGAGAATTTTTTCGGTATTTTGGGGCCCAAAAACATTTTTCAACCCCTAAAAACTACCCTTAAAATAGCCTGATTAGGCTCATTTGAAATAGGCTTCTTGCTTCAATCTTAATTTAAATGTGTTTTATTTCTATTTAAAGTTCTATCACTGTAAAAAAACACCCGATATAAGCAACCAAGGTTGAATAATTTCCTCTTTAAGGCTAGAGATTTTCCTCTCACCGGCACAGAAAATTTCAAACAGATACGTCGTTAAGGTAGTTGTCGTGGTACAATGTTGTCAAAAAGTTATAGATTATACGCGCCACAAAAGTATACTAGCTTGTAACTAAGTGATCCATAATTTGTACGCAAGACTGTACCCGTGGAAACGTAACCCATACAGTATTCATATGCATGTATACTTTTCTATAAATTGTTGAACTTTAAACCGTTATTTATAAATTTTATCTTATTTTTTTTAAACTCATAACAAATGCATTGAAAGACTGTCAGTTTTTGGAAAGTTTCTGACAGTTAGTTCTTTTTTTATAAATAAGAAACTGGTTCAGAACTACAGAGATCGTATACAATTAATGTTAATTATCCAATTTTAATTGAATTTTTCTCGGATTATTAACGGTCGATCGACTTCAAATTTTCAGGGTACTTGTATTATTATGTCCTTAATAAGTATACAAAAATTAAGAATTTTCTGACGGCGTGCCTTAACCACGACAACTACCTTAAAGAAATGTAACTTCAATAAATATCTAGTGTCTGTGCTCCCAACCATCTCCGCCATAGATGTAGCCGCAACTTAGAGTGAGGCCTTGCCTTGGTTGAATAGCCGGAGGCGGGCACATACAAACGCACATCGGACATGGACCGCGCATCAACACACATTCACGACGCATACAAGTGTAGCGTACGACAGAGACACACAGACAAATGATCACAAAGAGATAGAAAGAGACGAGAACACATCTTTACTGTAGCAGTGGCTACGGAGCTCAACACCGCCGCCACAGCACAGTGCTGCTGCTGCCACTGGCAACGACCGGGCCGAGAACTACCGCGCCGCACACCTTCCTCTACCGCAGCCGCCCCCGTCCCGCGCGGACTCCATTAGAACGCGGATTGCCGGTTTTAGAAACTTTGCTGACTATCGAGCGATTTAATGTATTCAAACAGCTTCATTCAACAATGAAGCTGTCAAGATAGTTTATACATTAATTAAATCGCTCGATAGTCAACAGATCTGAGTAAATCCGCCATTGAGGGTCACACGTCTTATCAGTCGTGAATATCCACGGTGTGTGTGTGTGTGTGTGTTCGTGAGATTAGCTTGAATCAAAGCTTTCAGATTAGCAGAATTTTAAGATTCAAAAATTTAATGTACTAAACTACTAACACTTTATGATTGGGCTATTACGAATTAAATTTGACATTTTTTAATGAATTAGATGCATTTTTGATTATGTCAAAAAAGAGTTCTGGGGAATTTTTTCGATTGAGTTATTTTTTACAAAAATACAAAAAAAAAACTTATCTCGAAAACGATTGGTGTCCAAAAAATCCAGACCCTCGTAGAGCCTGCCTGATATTGGTAGAAGGTTCGTGAAACTATGTTTCTATAAATTTTCGATGAAATTTTCAATAGAATCGATTGTTGGTTATTTTATTTTTTCTGATGTTTAACTCACTAATACCATTTTAAATAGAATAACGCCTAGAAACCAAGACTGAGTTTAAAAAAAACTTTACTAACAGTCACAAACCAGAGAAAAAAACATGATCAAAAAATCAAACTATTTGTGTCAACTTTAAAAATATTTAGAGCTGGTCTCATATAGATTTACCAGGGTTTGAAATCCTGATTTCTGTAAAAAAGTTCGGTCTTTGGCTGCCAATAAAAGTAATAGTTATAATTACGGTTTATTAGCAATATTAGTTATACTTATATTTCTGTTTACTAGCAACAGCTTTCAAAAAGTTTTTGTAGAAATTCTTCACATGTCAGATGTTTGAATTTGAGTAATATTCCTCTTATTGACTCAACGTGCAATCTGTTCCTTTCCTTCGTCCGCTGCAAAGTCGTTTCATCACTTTCATTTGGATTACATGACAAAAAAAAAACCCAGTGTCGAATAAAATCCGGGCGGAGTCCGGTTTAAACTTTTAAAATACGGTCTAGACCGGACTTATCCGGTCAGAATATAACCCTAGTCTTACATAAATATTACGCGTGTTTGATAATATCGAGAGCTTACGAATTTATTTGTCTTGATATCATTACATCTGTGATGAAGAAATTGTGTTCTACAGAAGGTAGCGCTGCATTCCCGTTTTACAGATGGGAGAGATCAATCGACAAGTATTGAGTCTCGGTATCTTAGAATGAATAAATGCAAAAATCCTAAGGCACGTTGCGATTTACAGGTATAAGGGCTGCCAGTCTTCAGCTTCAAATTGTGGTCAAACCGTTTTTAAATCCCATAATCCAAAACCTCAATCCTTTTAGATATACCATTGACAGGTGTCACTTATTGTACAACTTCCGGAATTTTACAGCAGATTAACTTTCAATCGCTTATTTAACAGTGAATTCTCGAAACTTTTCCACAACATTTACCTGCCTAAGACTCGTCTATATCCATTTCAGTCGTTCTCGCATTAACCGCAGCATCTCATCTCTGTCTGGCGCATTGGCTGACGGTCGAGGATCGCGCTTCTTCTGTCTGATACATTCTGTATTGGCCAGTGGCTTACACCAGGTGAAACCGTTGGTTGCTTGGACTACCTGTTGTTGTGTATTCAGTGTATAACTTATTACAGTCGACCGCCGTAAAACTACAATATTGTCTGCATTTTATTGCATTTCATTGCAAGTGACAATTGCACATGTGTTTACTAAACATTGTTGAATAAGTAAAATAACCCAAGTTGTGGTTTTAAAATAACCTTTATGGTTCGTCTTCTGTTTAACCAAACAACTAGAGTTTAACCAGTTATTTGGTGCGTTGGTTTTGAAACGTGCTTCGTTTATTTCAGCGCATGGTTTAAACGAAAACGTGAAATGGCTAGTGCGCGTGAGCTGGAAAGAAAATTGTGGAAATTGCAATTGTTTTTGTTCCAACTTCTGCGCATGATCTGACGAAGAAAATTGTGGAAATTAGGAATGTTTGGTACGGTTTTTTCATCCAAAATATGTGAATATGGTTTGTTAGTACAATTGTTGTAATTAGTATTGTTTTTGTGACAATGTTTTGTTTGGACTTGTGTGTGTATTATTTGACAAAGAAAATTGGGGAAATTGTGCAAGTCTCCGAAATAAAAATGTGACTTTGGTGTTGACAATTGTGGAAATTATGATTTATTTACGTGTTAAAATTGTTTCGAAGACATGTGTTTGTGATTTATAAATTTCGATTATGAAACTAAAATAAACGCACTTTTTGTGTTCCAATTGAGCATGTGGATTATTTGATTTTAATGTAAAAGGTTGAGTATTTTTTAATTATATTTATGTTATCTATACTAATATATAAAATTCTTTGTATGTGTTTAAACGGATTTAACAAAAAAGCTATGTGACGAATTTTGATTAAACTTTTTTGAAATGTCTTTTATGTTTCCAGAAGTGCTATAGGCTATATTTTAATTCACTATTTTATCGTTAAGCTAATTAATTTAATATTTTTTTTGGTACATACTTCTATACAAATACCTATATAAAATCGTAACGTATTGTCAAGGCAGACCGGTACTCCCTCTTCTCCCGCGTCAATTTATATGTTACCGGTTGAAAGTCATTCTATTTCTGATTTCACACGACTTGTAGTTTACAAATGCTCTTTTTTGACTTCCACGAATACCGAAATAAAATTAATGTGAGATGGTTTTAGACTATATCTTATTATGTTCTCATAACAGGAAACTGTTATTCCCGGGCAGCAGCGGGTAAATACGGCTATATTCCATTATAAAAGTTAGCGACAGCCTAATATGTCTGTCTTTAATAGACATTTGACAAATCTGGGCGAAGCTGGATCGAATTGCTAGTACATATTTTATTATAAAACGCTTTTATTAACGAGTTACAATTATGCCATCTATGCTACATATCAGAAAGAGGTATAGTTTGGTTGTCCACGCAAAGTTCAAAATCTATTGAACTTGTTTGAAAATTCCTGTCACTATTAGAAGCCTATGTTTTTCCCGAGTGACAGGCTGTATATTATTACGTTGTGTTGAGCAGTGGGCAATAACATAAAAAAGAGAATAAGTTTAATGTAAAAAAGCTAATTTATATTGAAGAAAAATGGTCACTAAAAGTTGTCAACTATACAAGAGTACTTTGTATATTGTAAAAGAGAGAGAGAGATATTGTATCGTCTTTATCTTATTTCAAGGGTATAATTAAATAAATATGTTTTTTACTTTTTGTTCATGGAAAATTTTAAGGAAATCAACGGTTGTTTCTAGGGCTGCAATTTATCTTACCAAAAATACTTTGCTTTCCATTTTCGAAGATAAGCAATTTTAGATCTTGGGGTGATGATCTTTCAAGGACCACATTACAAATCATATAATAAATATTTATATTCATATAGCATTATAATGATTTGTCTATTACCAACCCTCACTTGCCAGGCTGTAATTCTGAGATATTAACCCATATATGCGCAAAACTTTTTTCATCACCGATTATTATGATTTTCACATATGGCATATATGATGGACCCTAAAAAACAGCTGTAATGGTAATTTGTAATTTTCAGTTCTGAAAGTAGGTTTTTTTCAGTGTGTTGAAAACGACCCCTTGCGCATATATGGTCGATAGTATGGGCTTATTAGAAATAAGTTGGCATCAGAGGCACGAAAACGACCCAATGCGCATATATGGGTTAAAAATAGTGTTGTCCGTAATTAATTTTGGTTCAATAAAGTTTTAACGTTGAAGAACAATTTAAAAAGAAACTTTACCGTTGTTTTGCTTGCACAATTTACCACTTTTCAATTAGCCTGAGACCCTGAAGAAACGTCGGTCACAAGTCAAAGATCGGTAAAACTTTTTTTTAATTGTTCCTCTTCCAAACTTTCTGTTAATATTAAAAAGAGTATATATTAGAAAAAAAACTTAAAAACATACTTATATCGACGCATCAAAGGTAGGAAAACCTTGTTCTCTTCTATAACAATCAAAGTTCATCGAGTGCCCTACGCTTTTAAACTTTTAAGAAAAGAAAAAAAATATCGTATATTGATTTAAGCTTGTCTTTAATTACTTGTTTTTTTAAATACATATTTTTAATTTCAAATTTTTAGTTATTATGATATATTTAATTATCGAAAGGAGACACGTTTTCCCACCATCAATACCGTCACTTCCACCACATGCGTTTTATTTTAATTTTTTAACTCGCTATTTAAATATTATTACAGCCAAAAATAGCAGGTTATTAAATTGTCATAAAAACTACATACGGGTGCAAAGTTTCACGTCAATAGAAAATTTAGGAGAGGATAAAAATCGATGTGCAAAGTTTTTTACAACATAAATGATGTTGATATAAGTTTGTTAAAATAATGATATGTTGAAAATATTGATCGGTACAAGGTTTAGATAATCCTGACAGTTGGTGACTAGTACTCTAGTATTAAAGACACTGAAGTATCTACAATACACCAAAACACTATTTCGTCATCTCTGGATGATGCTAATATTGTTAGCGAAACTTGCGTGGACTAAAATTGTTTTAGTGTTTTGTGGTTGAAATCTGGAACTGTTTCAATACAGCGAAGTAAAAAAAACGGAGTTCATTTTAATAAAGTTTGCATTCAGGTTTTTTTCAGAGACGCTTGTGTTCAAATTTTGTTTTATTGATGCGTTTTGTTTGCAAAAAAAAACACAATATATATAGAAGAAAACAAAGGAAAACCATGCGCTGTCTGACGTCTTAATTTAGTTTAGATTAATATAACAAATAAAAAATTTACAGTTTGAGAGTTCAACCGTTTTTTTTTCTTCTTACTTTGGAATTTTAAAATTCTTTGGTTAAAAACACGCAATGATGATTCACAATGAAATGTAAGTATATAATTATGTAGGTACGTACTTAATTTTAAAGAGGTATTTCGCGGATTTGATAAAACTAGAGATAATATTAAACAAAGATATATTATTATTTGATTTCTAGAAATTATGGACTACAATTGAGATTGTGTACTCATAATTTTAAAATACAGAATTAATTCTTTTTATCTATGCTAACTAATATTTAAGCCTGTTTTCGCCAGGAAACTATTGCTCACTGGAAATATTAAATTAGTATTATTCGAAAACTTGATTTGAATCTCGAAAAACCAATAACGGAATAGTTTTTACCGACCATGAAAACTCGTAGACATTAAACTTATTTCAAATTATGGACAGGAAATAATACTTTTTTTTAGTATCATTCGGATCCCGATTTAGGATCAACTGATTGGAATTTCGAAAAAAATATAATAGGGTTTAGTTCCCCGGAAATTGAATTTCATCGTAATCGAATAAACCTTGGTGTATTTGTCCTATTCAAGCATAGGAACTTTTTGGGGCTACAGATTTACTCTCTTTAAAGTGTTCCAGTTTTAAAGTTATTAACCAGGAAATTTGCTGTCAAATTTCAACCTTCTAACTCACCGGGAAATACGAAAAAACCCCGGAAAGGATAAACAAATACAGCATGGATTTTTATATTATCGATTTTAAAACACTATTTTGAGTCTCGTAATTATTAGTTTTAATAGAAGTACGCCAAAAATCCGCTTGATAATTTACCAATTCTGTCTTTAAACGTTTCTGAACTTTTCTTCTGAAATAAAATCTACCGCGAATTAATTTATGGAGATTTTTACAGTACAATGGAACCAAGCAAATTTTATGTTTTTTTCGCTTTATTTAGCATGGCCTGAGTTGAATGCATTCCATAATCTTGTAAAATTGTTTATCGTGCAAATCGCAAACCCATGCTGATCACCGAATCCTCTACACGGTGCAACAAAAATAAACCGACAAAGCGAACAATAAATCTAAAACAAAATATTCTTATAAGTCATCCGATATGCTGTGTCTGTCGCATGTTTTTGCAAAAGTCGCAAGCTGAAATAGCATTTGAATTTAGTGCATAAAAATGTATATTGCCCGTTTAACGCGTAAAACATTCATTTAAAAAAAAAAGATACCTAATGACTTTGGGTAGGCAGAAGTGATTATCAGAATTCGGAAATATCTTTTACAATTAATAAGTAACGTATCAAGTTATTCTAGATTCAAATACTGCCATTTTTGTGTAATTAAAAACGAGGTATTATTTTAATAAAAACTGTTGCGAAAATAACTTTAGAAATTAAGATGATCAAAGATCACAAACTTTTGCGCGCTATTAGATTTAAATTCTTCAACTTTTTCTTTTTCTCGCCACCCTAATGCCCATAAATATTTTCGAGTTGCACTGAGAATAATTTTAATTTTCATATAATTTATCAATAAATTTAAATTAATTTAGTAGCTATACGTAAACTTATATTTTTAGTCTATTATTATTTTATTAACTAAGTGAAAATCCACGCTCTCACCGTGCTATTAAAAATAATGGAGAACATCATATCAGTGGCAGACTAAGTAATTCGATTCTTTAAATTTTTTTATTGAATTAACTAGTTCTCAAACTAAAACCTGAAAGCTGAGGGCTTGTAATAAACGAGCCGTAAAAACGTCTTATAAACAACGGCATCACAATGCTCCAACTTCATTTTTTGAGGCCGCTAACTACCAGAAGTGTTGAGGCCTATTCGCAATTTCGGCTTTAATATGCTTTCAGATAAAATGCAATAATTGACATAATTTTATCCTGCGTATTTTAACACACTTTTTGAGGGTAAATTGCACTGTTTTCCGAAATTGTAACTAGCTGTAGAGTTCAGAAAAAGCGTTTGTACGCTTTTTCCTCAAAATTAAACATAATTTTAGGCTGGTGTTCATTTGAACTTTATTAATTGAATTTGACCGCCATAATATTTGCCTTTAAATTGCTTTTTGTACATCCTATATAAGTTGAAAATGTTTATTGATGCCAACAAAGAGCATTTTATATGTAAATATATGGTTTGTACAATCTAACCAAATAATAATATTAAATATTAAGAATCAAAATATAGAATTTAATAATAAATTTCCATTTTTCAAAAGAATCTAATAATACTTAATGTCAAGCGAAACACAATTTTGATTTGCAGTAAATTTACTGTAGGCGGGAGACGTAAAACGACTTTTATTGATTAAAAAGTATAAACTCGGAAATTGCGTGCAACTTTTTTTAAAGTAGAAAATATTTGTAATCGCAAATTACATTTTATTATCGGTATTAATTTCTAAGGTGAATTTATTAAAAAAATATTACAGAATCAAGGAAATGATGCACAACGATATAACGAAATAACATTTACGTCGAAATAAAAAAAGAGGGATTTAACTTCCCTATCCTATTTTGTGCCTATAGAATGTCAATCGTTGAGGGAAAATTTGACTGAGAAACAATAAAAAAGCTTTACCGACGTTTCGCGAAAACATCGATAATACTTTTTTATTGTTCCTCAACCAATCTACCATCGACGACTTTGATTTTACATTTTCAAAATTGGAACCTGATTACTTCTGCGTCTTTTTTGGACACATTGAACTTTAAAATTGTTTGATTTTATAGAAACGCTTTCAGATTAAGTAATACCAACTGAATTAACTAAGTTCTGCTTAATTCGGCCTGAAATAATTCCCATTTTTAGAAATCAAAGGTTCGGCAGTATGTGAGCCTTCGGTTTCTAAAAGTGCCAATTCGGATCGATTCTGTACTTTAATGCACAGTCCTTTCTTTATTCTCGTGTATTCTGAAAGTGCCAATACATTTCAGCATTAGAGCTATTATTTTACCCGATTGCGAAAAAAGAAGGGTTATGATTTTAGCAGTCTATCCATACCTATATGTAAATTTGTTACCTCGTAGGGCCAAATCTCCCTGGTCAATTTTCATAATCTAGGTGTTTTATTCTTGAAAGGAATTACTTATGTCATCTAAATAAAACTTATAGTTATTCTTATAAAAAACACACCTTAAAAGTTAAGTTCTCTGGGTTAGTATTCAAAAATACGCTACATAACTTCGGCGACTTTATCGTATTTCTAAATATAATTCGACATTTATTGTCACATATATAATAATCTACATATCAATTGAATAAATGAGCCAGAAAACTAGCGAGGCAGTTGTAAATTATTTTCTAATATCTTGTTATTCAAATTAGATCCAACGGACCTACACACACACACTTCATGTAACATGATCTAGTATCTATACCATTTTTGTCGCGGGTGGCTCACACACGTTATGTACTACAGTAGAGCATCGATTATCCGAATGTCAATAATAAAAAATTAAAATTCGCCTCCACGGCGAATTCGTTACTGAACAATTCGTTGTTCTTCTGTATTCTTGTTGAAATATACTTTTTTTAGCCGCGTTTTGTGAATTTCACTAAGGGAAAGTACATCTTTTCGATATCTTGCTGCTAACAATATATATGTATGGATTACATGTTTTACTTCAACCACGCGTAAAGGTTAGACGCGCCCTTTTTTTCCACGTATTGGCTTGACTGATCGTCACCGTAATGTTTTTAATTACGTTTCTCTTCTGTTAGGTTTCTACTACGACTTTCAGTACTAAATTTATCCATTCAAAGCACTGAATTACCAATTAAAATTCAAATTCTATAACCACCTTTATCTTAAATCTACTTTGAAAGTACCGAGCTGGGTAGTGTAGTGGTGACTAGACTCGCATTCGGGAGGTACGGGTTCGAATCCCGGCGGGGGCAGATGTGGCTGGGACTTTTTCCTACTGCCTCTAGCCGTGAAACGGTAATTCCTATACCGGCCATCTTAATTGAGGTTTTCCATGGTTTTCCTCAATTAATTCCAGATAAATATCGAGATGGTTCCTTATTTGAGGTCATGGCCGATTACCTATCAAACTCGTAGTTCAAAAATTATCTACCTTATCCTAATTTCCTATAATGCCTTCATTCGCCCATATCTATTACATAATTTGAAGTTTTAAAAAATGTAGAAAAATAACGGGAAGTGTGGTAGATGGAAAATAGTAATGGTGCGAATGGCGTCTGTTATGACATAAAGTCGAGAAACGGACGTTAAACGCATTATTATTGTTATTAAATCTACTTGGAAAGTCGTATCAGAAACCGAGCATTACTTTAATATAAACGCGTTTTCGAAAATAGTGTCGATCGTTCGTCATTTAGTTTTGTTTGTTTCGCGATTATAATCAAAGGCGTGATAAAATTTTGACCAAATTTAGCAAGCATCTTCTTTGAGAGAAGGTATCGTTGTGATCCAAATGCGTCAACGTGCCGCTAAGTCAATGTAATCTAAGCAATAACATTACGTCATTGTGAACTCAGATGTATGGGTACTTTTAAATGTGAAGCTATGAGCGGAGGTGGCGTAGGAGTCAGTCCACCTTCACCTCCCGCGCATACCAGCACGCACATGACGTATGTACAAAACAACTGCTATACAGGCGCATCCCGTCCTTGTCCAATAACGTTGTGTCGAGAGAGACGGCTATAACTACACTGCTAACTTGGATTGGAACAAACACGTGACCGCACTAATGCATTGCACTGTGTGTACGCAAGCTTATAATGAGCTTTACAATGCGTAGGTTAAAACGTGGTACATTGATATCGGAAGTAAAAATATAAAGTAACAGATTTATATGAAATAATTTAATACACGGGAAATTTCAAAATTAATTTTAATACTCAATTGAGTATTTGAATTTAACTACTAAATTTTTTTATTTTTTAAATAATATATCGTAAATAATATTGAAGAACGAAAAGAAAAAAAAGTTAAGCCATAGGTAATTAATAACAAATTAATTAAAATGTATAAAACTTCATAAGATATCACTTGATTACAAAACGTACCAGGAATGTTTGTGACGTCAAAATGACAAAAGTTGTGCATTTATGTATGGCTTTATAATACATACTATCAGAGTAACCATGGCAATCAGGACCATAAAAACATTTTGACGTCACAGAGGTTTTTGGCGCGCTATCGGATTTTAGCTTAAACATTATTTTTAAAACAAATATAACTTTTTCATTATGAAATTGAACAAAATAATAAAAGTAGTTTCGCTATAAAACTTGTATGTGATCTTTCCATTTATGTAAAAAAAATCATTCAAAAACCCAATTGTGTAGGCTTTCACGGCTGGCGTTGTTGAAAAACTTCTTGGTTTCCGGGCTTGTACGCCGTGTAGAAATACCAATGGACCACGGCGTACAAGCCCGGAAACCAAGAAGTTTTGCAATTTTAATACTGTTTTTTTTAGCTGTGATTAAGCATTAAGCTTCACAAAATTTGGCTTGCTGCTTAAAAATTTCAAAAAACAAATTTTTACTCTAATAATTAATTGAATAATACGTTATATATGTCAATATTTCTTTAGAGCTCGTCACGAGATTTTGAATTACAAGAAAGAAAATTAACATTTTGAAGTTTTTTCTTTACAAACTTATCTACTGACAAATTTGGTTTGCTCAATAATTTCTTTCAAATTTAATTTTTCCTGTAGAAAAAATTGAGTAAAACTTGTGCTAATTTTCTCGTTTTTGTCTGATTTTAAAATGTTTATTTTGATCAAATAAACTACAAAAACTTGGCTAAAAGTTATATAGGAAGAATAGTATATATTTCTAGTATATTTTGGAGCATTAACAACAAAGATTGAACAAGATTTTTTATAGAAATTAGATATTTTCGAAACGTAAGTGCATTTTACATCGAATTACTCGTGAGATATAGCTATACGGGTGAATAAGAAGGCATATTGAGTAACTGGTAAACAGTAACCTTAAATAGTAATAATCAATACTGTAATTACGCTATCAAGAATACTCACCGAGACTTTTTTCTTTTTACATTGCGGGTTTCTCAAAACCTTAAAATTATTATTTTTGCAATAGAACCCGTGTGTGCAATATTATTTGAATTTGAATTGGAACGAGCTGTAGAGATTAATTGAAGTAATTAATAAAATGCCAAAACATTTGACAATGTATTAGAAGTTTCTTTAACACGTGTTTAAAAGTAACAGGTTAGAAGGCAAAGGTTAGATTCTATCAACTGATACATCAATATTTATGTTTTTAAAATAAACATGATTCTTACCAAGACGAAGTACATAGACTAACTAAATGTTTTATTATATTTGATAAGAGTTAAATATTATAAATTACCTATAAAAAACATTTGAGGTTACATGAGTAAGGTGTTTATAACAGGTATGATTCAGCTAAAATTAAATGGAAAAAAATCTACGTACACCTGATAAAAAAACCCAAAATCGACATACATATTTTTAGCGCTTAAAATCGGCTTAAATTTGATTGAAAAAAATTCTATACCGAATAAGTTTAAATATAAATAAAAACATCAATTTTAATTTGATATACCTCTATTTCTTAAAAAAAAACGATATATTTCTAAACTCTTTTTGATTTGCAGTGCTCTAAAAATCTGAATGCACTCTGAAGCAGATCATGCAATCATGCGTTTAAAGCACCCAGACAAAAACCAATCAAAAATATATAATAAACGGTCCGAAACCATAAGCGTGAAAATCCATTATGACGTATTATAAAAAATGTATGTGTATTAACGAATCATCATGGTGCAACAAAGTGCAGTGACTTTTACGATTCTTGTAGTGACAGCACTGATTTTATGTATCGCAGGTAGCCATTTTGTCAAACACCGGTTCCTTCACAGCAGGTGAAATGGACCGAGGATAAATGTTAACATAATAACGTAACGCAGCCGAATAAACATAAAGAAAAAGAAATTCCGACCGCTCATTTATTATAACACAAAATATTGATGTGCCCTTTGGATGATCCTTTGTTTACTAAACTAATTTAATTATTCAATTCGGAACCCTTGGAATGAGCTGTTGTCATAATTTGGGCTCGTTATAATATATTATAAAGTGGACTTTTATTTTTCGGTATTTTTGTTCATAAATATTATGATAATTATTCAGAGGCGGTTTTGAGAAAATTGTAGCATCCAGTGAGGTTGGTCTGATTGTGGTTTCTTTTTCTTTCCTTAAGATTACCTACATCGGCTACATCCAGTGAACTTTGGGTCTAGTATCAATTCTATAAATTATAAACTTAAAAAATGAAATCTTTAAACTTAGGACATCGATGCTTAATGAATATTAATTCTCATCAAAATTGTGTAAATTTCAATGGATGCCACTACGCACAAGATATTAAATGGACATATCGATTGATTGATTACTAAGTATCGATACCAGAGCAAAGACCACTTACAGCAAAAGCAAAGTGTAAAATGAACGTTCGATTGAGCGTGGGTTGAACTTAAATTGACATTATTGACTCATTAAAATAGCTTGGCGTGAGGAACAACTCGCTACAACAAACAATTCTTATTTCTTGTTAATTGGAAGTTCTCGGTGGACGTGTTAGCTGTCTAATAACGGCATAAATTATTATATTCATTAATGCGCTTCACTTCAAAAAAATAACTAACGCGACATCTGATTTCTGAGGAAAGAACCATTGCGAAATCTGTACATATTGCATGTTTTCGGAACTAAATATAACCGGAGAGGGTTTTTGTTTAATGCATATCAAAGAAAGATTCTTGTGGAATTCGGTGAGCAGAATGCTGATTCGACGTTACGAATTTAGCCGATGGGGGTACAAATTGCGTTCAGTATGACAGAATTGAGAACTGAGCGACTTAACCGTTTCTTTGTTAGATCGGATGAAGATTTCCTGAAGATTCTTGTTAAAGTGATATATATCTCTTGGATAGATTTTTTTAGTTATGTGCACTTGCCACTTAGGTTTTTTTAGTGCAGGAATTAAAAAGGGATGCTTCATAACAATATACTTACTTTAGGTATTCAATATTTCATAAGAAGCGTATTTTTTTAAGTAACTTATGAATGAAGTGAGCAATGTTTGATTTTTAGTTTTCGCCCAGAAACTCAGATCAAAACTAATTTGTCGATTAGTTTGAGTAGTGGTAAGTAGTAACGAAAGCTTGGCTACAAAATATGTACAAAAGCATAGATTTTTGAACCGAAGTATATTGATATTAAATTAAATAATAATTTATTTAACGTGCTATTGAAACATTTGAAATTAACTAGCTTTTAATAATCATAATACACACTTGAGAAGAATCCCTAGGTTAGTTGAACTCGCATAATTACCATATTTAGTATTTGTAAAATGCAAATAGTTCTCATTAAAATATTAAAACTGGAATTTGCATCTGAAGACTTATTTTACAATAATAAATATTCAAGTTTTTTGTACACTAATGTATTTGCAGTTGTGAAATATTCGTGAAATGTAGATGAAAGAAAATATACGTGGACAGTTTTTATTCAAAAACCAGTAACATTCTTTGTACTCCTAGTAGAGACTTGAGGTACTAATTAATATAATTAATGTCCCAGTAACTGTTATAAATCAAACAGTTGCCACTCAGTCGTAGGTTTGAATAAAAATACATACTTGGAAGTCAAACAAGTGACGTTCAGAAAACGAAAAAAGGTGACTTTCAGAGCATAAAAAAAATTAGAAAATTCCATTTCATATACAAAAAGATGTTTTTCAAGTTACTAAAAAACTAGCAAAACTGTTATACAAACATAGGGAGATACCCAAGTCAGAAAATGACAAAAAAAATGAAAAATTATTTTCATATTGGTACCGTATGTACTGACAGAAACATTTTGTAGGACTGTAAATGTTGACAGTTTTTATTATTTTTGTGAAAGACTACGAAACGGAAGAAGGAGTATTTCAGCTAGTTGGAAATATGATTTAATAGTATCTTTCAGTCTGGCATATATAGATATTCTAAATACTTGAATATCTATCTTTCCAGACTGAAAAAAACCTCGAATTGGTAGATCATCTTTTTAGAAATACTAGATCTCTAATCTCTATATGTTAAACGTATAAATATGCATCATTGGGTACTTACTTTGCTTTTTGAAGACCCAGGAAATGTCGCACCCTAAAAACAACAAACGAACAGTTAAAACAATAAATAAACCCAGTAAGCTTTTGCCTCCAGTATAGTAATAGTTGACATTTGTGTCTATCTTAGATTCGATCTTTATGACAACCCTTAGTTTCTTAATTGTTTTAAGGGTTGTAGATAGCGTTGCATCATTAGAAAGGCAACATATAACCACCATATTATAGTGTGTTTGTCGACATGAAGCTAGAGTGACTATAGAAAGAGTGCGGACAGCAAGTCACGTAACCTGGCCGGATAGTTGCACCATATTGAGCCCTTTTATATGCAGTGTACAGCTGTCGGCAGCAGCTGTCATACGCAGTGTCCACCAATCGCGGCTCAAAATGGCGGCTCTCGGATGCATTGACCACACTTTTACTATAGTCCCTCTATATGAAATAATTGTCAGTATCGAATATTCATATTTAATTATCGACTATTGTGACAAGCCAATAAATGTGTGTATAGAATTGGTATTGCTTTGAAACAATCGATACTTTTAACAAGGTTTTGTTTATGATTTTCCGTCTGTTTTAAAGAATTTTAGTTAATCACTGTGTTTGTCCATGAGATTGTTTGCTAACGAGTACTGCTTAAAATACCTATTTCGTTGAATTTGAATTTCTTTGTGTGCTGCACAGATGTTGAAATAAGTATATTTTAAAACGAGTCAGAGCTATCTTAGATCTAAGTAAACATTTACATTTTACTAGATGCCGTTTGAATGTCAATGAAAAATTATAATGACAAAAAAAAAAGAAAAGGTAAATAACAGATTATAGTCTTAAAGTACTAAGTTTTTAATTGAAATAACATTTTCTGAATCTTTGACCAAATAAAATTAATTTTTTACTTTATTTTTATATGCTCTCTGCTTGGATAAAATATCGACCTTTCTGAGACCATTTATACTGTCCAAATCATTTTCTACATTAACAAAAAAATGAAGTTTTAGTAATCAATTATTGTTAAAAATTAAAATTAAAAATAATATTTATCAGGTAGCGCGTGGAGGGGAAAATTAGATCGAAACGCCTACTTCTGTTCGCATAGTGGAAATACTACCCAGAGGGGCAGGCCTGAGTACGTTTTGGATCCGGCTATTCTAGATCATTTTTTGGTATGATTATAGATGTCCAACAACTAAGATACGATTACGTAACATGACAATATGACTGCAAGCAGAATATTTTTTTAAATCACGTTTATATACGATAAAAAATAATTAAAAACAATTTTATTTAAATGTGCCTATAACATTGATACCACACATGGGCCTCATAATTATGCACGAATTTGCTATACATTTTATTATTGACTTTAAAAAGTTTCACGATTTCCTTACGGCGTTTTTTACATGTTTATATAAATGACAGGTCAATAAAATAGTTCAATAATAAAAAAAAAACAGAACTTTCAACATAGTTTGTAGAATGTCGTGAATTTAAGAGCTCTTATTACTAGTTAAAAAAGAATATGCCGCTATCTGCGCATTATAATTAATGTTATTAGTTTTTTGTGTTTTGAACTATTTGAAACGCTAAGCGTATATAAAAATTACATATGTATATTTTTTTTGTCATTAAAAAATAATAAATAGAAAAAACCCGGGTCGCAGTGCCAAAACCCTGCCGACAATATAGTGTATTTGCTAATATAAGCAGTGTGGCTTTATTATGCGAACTTAAGTTGGTTTTTGGGCAAAATAAAAAGATTGACTCCTTAATACACCCCTTAAAAGAACATTTTTTTCTCAATTGCAATATTATTATCAATCGAACCTCTATACCAAATTATAGACACCTTTCAGTAAATAATTCACTATCTGCAAACTAGTTTTTTCATAAAATTTTTAAATCTGGTCCTGTCGGGCCGATTTTATTAAAATTTTAGGAACACATTTTAATTACTACCAGAGGGTTAAATTTCAATTTTGAAACGATTCGGAGAATTTTTTCGGTATTTTGGGGCCCAAAAACATTTGTCAACCCTTAAAATGGCCCGATTAGGCCCATTTTAAATAGGCTTCTTCTATACGTATATATATATACGTATATATATATATATATACGTATATAAATATATATATATATATATATATATATATATACGTATATATATATATATATAAATATATATATATATACACATATATATATAAATATATATATATATACATATATATATATAAACATTTTTAAAAATGGTGCCAAAGTGTTTAGGAGGTTATGAAACGTCGAGAAATTTTGGTCCGACCCCTAGGTCCCGCCATCCGACCGACGCCAATAGTGTATGTTGCCATATGGCAAATACACTAATAATAATAAGATTTATTTTCATATAGCCAAAAAGGCAAGAAAGTGTCATTATAAAAATCTTAATTAAAATATACGATAAATCTAGTATAAAATATTTCATGTATTATATTCTTGACTTAAATGGGAACTGCTGAAAGAGCAATTTCTTTAATGTAGTTTTTAATTGAATGTAGTTTATTTCGGTAGGTAAATTATTGAAAATGTAAATTGGTCTGATTGTAACAGACCAATTCAGATTTTCAATTTATAATTTTTTATATTTTTTTTCACTGGCACTATATCCGCGGTACTAATGAAATTTTTGGAAAGTATTCAAAAATTCAATGCAGGCTGTTTAATTTCTGAAATGTTTTCGTTGAAAAATATAGGCATAGGTTGTAAGACAGATAAGTTTAGTGATGCTTGTACTTAGTAGAGAGAGTTCTTAAACTGAAATGCAATAGTTATATGCGCATGTGTATTTCACTTCGTGGTCAAAACATTTAGATGCCAATTCACTTTCTACAGAAACTAAGAATTGCTACAGTTGAAAACAGTTTCGCGATTATAAATATATAGACGGTATAACAGTCTACAAGAAATACAAACGTGGCCAAATTATCAACATTAATTTAAAGCCAAAACATTTTTCAAAAAATTCACTTGTAGGGCTCGAGTAAACGCTGAATGAGGAACCGAGAATCACACTAGAAATCCACCCGCGAATTTTTTGAAAAAAAAAATTTACGTGTGAAAAATATAAGTAATTTATATTTTTTAAGTTGTAAGTTTTTCTAAAATTTTGTTTATTTTCCACCCGTACGATCTATAGTCCTTCATTTGAGGTTTACCTGATCCTTTAGCTTCAAAATAGTGTTGCCCGATGTCCCGTTTTTGGCGAGATATCCTGTGTTTCAGTTCTCTCAGGACACGTCCTTTCAGCACCCTGAGCGGGACACCCAAAATTCCGCTTTTTCATTTAAGTAGCAAATATGACGTGGTGGGTATTCAAAACAAAATGATATGTAATATTTATCTCGATAATGAGCAGATTTTCGTGAAAATAATTTTTATTTATTTTTATTTACTAAATTTCCTTTTTATTCGAACATATTACACATACATATAAAAAAAAATCTGTGTAAAGGATACTTCCTCTCACTAGAGCGAGCTCTGTGTCGAGGGGAAGGATATGGTGTGTCTGTGTTTCGTGTTCAACGTGTAAATGTGCATGTGTTTGTGTTGTGAGAGTGCGTTGTGTAATGTATGTATGTGTTTGTGAGGAGCTTTACTGTTACAATGAAAACTAAGTTAGTGGAAGTAATTCAATATGTGATTAAGTCGGGTATTGATTAAAATTATTTCACACATTTAGTACAACTGAAAATGTTATTCAATTTATATTTTTTACTAGATTTCGGAGAAATCTAACTATGTATTTATCCTCATGACGCAGCTTATAATAAGATTATCTTGACAGTGTGAGCAGTAAGTAAAAGTAGTAAATCTGAAGGCTTAGTTGATCTCATTAAAGACTATGGTTTTGAATTAAAGAACTGTAACTATTGTTGTGCTTTTTTTTCTGTCTCGATTTTTTCGTCCCAGTCCAGCTTTTTTCCATTTAAGTCACGATTTTTGGAAAAACGAATCTGGCAACACTAGAGTCGGGAGAGAAGTAAACGTTTTTAGGGGAAGAAAATTGATTTGAGAGTAGTACAGGGGGTATCGTAGATATCCAACGCTCTTAATCCAGCGTAAATGAATCTCATTTCTGTCAAATCGTCAATGAACCAGGGTGAATTTTACCCGGTTATCGACTTCAGTATATGCGCAACACTGATTCACATTCGACGCATTATTTTCAAGATGGCAGCTACCGAGACGCAGGAGATAGGATACCGTCAATTGTGACAAGTGTGTGCGCTTTTATACACTAGTGGGCGCTAAAAACCCTGGTTCGTTCACGCCGGGTTTAGTGTTAACATTCTCTTTAGTACATTTTATCCATTCCTGTACATTGCATTATATTAAAAAATAATATTGCGAAACTTTCGCATTGAACGAATGTTCGCACTTCGTTATACGTTATGATATTGTTTATTTATTTATTTCACACGACGCTACAAGACAATGCGATTTTACGACAGCGTTGTAATAATTATATAGCGAAGCTGACTTCAGGTGTTAGCGAATCAAATATTTTAATTAAGATTAAATGACATGACAAATTTGATTTATAAATAGTTTATTAATTATAAGTTTGCAAACTGTTGCAACCAGAAATCTCAGTGCACACTTCTTCGTGATTAAAAATTATTACGAAATAGTTTTTTTTATTAATATTAGAAAATTTATATCTGGTTTTGCGGGCGAATGAAAGTCATGTATGAACTAAAAATTTCAGTTTTTTTTATGTGAAACACATTCTAAATTAATAAATCTTTGATACATTTTTGAAGCTAGGATTAAATGACGTTTGAAAAACAATCAATCTTATCCGGTTTCTAGTGAGATGTTGAGAGGGTTTTTTTGCAAAACATATTTATAACATACTAGCCACTACGGTAGCTCCATCGTATTTGAGTAGCGGACACCGATTAAATAATGTATACTTCCAATAATTATCAAACTATTGTTGTTAAAATAAATTTGTTCTTTCCAGATATCAAAATGCCTACTGAAGGAGGAAGTACTTCAACGGCTCCGCCTCGGAGTTCCGACGACCGGCCTCTTCAGTTATCGCGCTCCCGTGAATTCCACACGGGATTATCGAGTCCAAGTGGAAATAGTGGAAGTAGTGCCGTTCGAAGTTCGTCCGGCAGTAGAGCCTCTGCTGCCGGATTCGAAGCACAGACCCTAGCCTACCACCATCATTTGGCAGCCGCTGCCGTTGCATCTGGAATGACCAGCGTCGGTCTGCTTCCATCCAACGCAGGTAGTGGGATGTCGCACCATCACAGAGAATCTTCAGCATTTGTTCCTGTCGTTCCATCAAGGTCACTACATCCCGTTTTATATCCAGGCGAAATCCATCCGTTGATGACTGCCGAGCTGATACGCGAAAGTAGAGAACGACCCGATGGTAACAAATTAGAAGAAAGAACTTCATCTACCAGCGGTGTAATTAATTATTCCGGTGTCAGGAAATCGTCGTCCAGTTTTGAAATAATGGCTATGATGGCCGATAAAAGAAAAGAATTGGCGCTGAGAGAAGAGGCAGCTTGTGTGGCTGCTGCACATGCGGCAGCTGCAGCTATGTTGATGCCTCATCATCGCGGCCCACCTCCTCCACCTGGATTGCTCGAATCAAGTGCCTCCGGTGCCGGTGGACCTCATCCTTATCCCGGACCGTTTATCCCTGGTGCGGGACCCTCCGGTGCGAATCCGACCACGTTCCCGTTTCCCGGTGGTGCGGCACTGTTTCCTCCAGGTCCTAATCCGCATCAGATGCATCCGCATTTGGATCGACGGTTGTTAAGAGCGCCGGGACGCGCTTCAAGGCCTAAAAAACAGTTCATCTGCAAGTTTTGTAATCGACAGTTCACTAAATCGTACAATCTGCTTATTCACGAACGTACTCATACTGATGAACGACCATATTCCTGCGACATCTGTGGAAAAGCCTTCAGGAGGCAGGATCATCTCAGGGATCACAGGTTAGAATTGTTTTTTTTTTTTATTATTATTTAAATAGAAAGTAGCATCGATTAGTTTATTAATAGATAATCTAATTTTGAGCCCCCCTTCCCCTTAAAATTACGTTTTCCTTTATCAATTAACAAAACGTTAGAGTAAGGTGTCAAACACCAAAAAATATGCGTGAATATTTTTCTTGTCGGGTTGCTGTCTTTACCGAGAGTTGAAGTCTCCACCGCACGTTTTATAAGCGAAAATTGTAGTTTGCGGTTTTTGCGATCTTGAGCTGTGGTAAAGCAACTCTAAAAATTGAATCTATTAACAAATATTTAAAAAAAGTATGTTCATACATCTCTAGTAATGATTGTGTAATAGGTTTTGAAAATTTTAATTTATTTTTTTAAGTATTATTTGTAATTTTAAGAAAACTGATTGAACAGGTTTAATGATAGATTTAAATAGTTTCTGAAAGTATCAATTATAGACTGATTTAGCTAATGAGTTCTAAATGATCATTTTGTGCCGACTTAATCATAGCTATCTCGTATTTTGTCTGACCTTTAGACTTGTTGAAATATAATTTCAGATTCTGACCACCACATTACCGAAAATGAAATAACATTTACGTCAGCGGCGTACAATAATTATTAATATTTGCAATTTTGAACAATTTAACTAGTAAACATATAACCTTGTTTTCAACAATTTTTTGAGAATAAGATCAATATGTTAAAAAAAGTTGTATTAAAAAATAATTTTATTAGATCGTTTTTGAATAATAATGAAGTGAGATTTGATATAAAAAATATTCCAAATTGGGAAACTGCCTTGAAGCTTTCAGACAATGATTTCCCTTGTAAAAACCAAAAAGGTCAGCACTTCAGTTGACCCGGTTTCACAATTTCACAACCCTAAATTCGGCTTAGAAAAATATACTCCAAAAGTAAAACTAAATTTCAGCGTACAATAAAAAAACAGGCTGTGTATTTTACACTACACAATACAGAAGTAAACCTAATATAATGGTAAAAAAAACAATAATGGCATGGCCAGGATCGAACTTACGACCTTTAGGTGATGAAACAGCCCCATTATAGCACAACGTTGTCTGATCAATTTTTGTAGTATACGGTATGCGTGCATTGCAACGTTTCGTTACACTTTCAATCTCATGAATCAATTTTACTCTACCGTATCAAAAGAAGTTTTACTTCAAAAAAATAATTTAACAAAAAAAATGGGTAACGAGGTAATTACATATTTTGGACTGTGACGAAAAAATATTTCGTATTTTTTAATACGAGCTGGATTAAGGTTACGTCTCTGTTCTCTTAAACATTAAGTTTTTATTTAAATTACCTGCCCACAATTTTCGTAATAATCCGGTTGAATATCGAATACTGGAATTAATATTTGTCCTTCAAAAGTAATAGGAAATTACAAATTGATACAAAATATCAATTTATGTACAAATATAAATAGACCAATGGGTGTGATTGAGTTATGATTGGTAATTTGTACAAAAATAGTTGCGAAACCCAATAAATATTATTTGTTTTTTTTTTAATATTCGATTAAAAATATAGAATAAATGATTTTCATAAACTCTTTGTGCCTATACAAAAATGGTGAACTACAGAACTATGGTCCTTTCCTTGTCTAAGCTATGATCTGGCCTGTTTAATTAAATTTAAATTAAATTTAATTAAAACCAAAATTTTTATTGCATGCAAATAATTTATTGAAATAAAATTATAAAAAGACTGCAGGAGTGAGATTAGCATAAATTCAGCTATAAGACGCTACACGCATGGTCTCTATCATAGTCTATCCTCGCTTAGTAAACCGAAAAATAACTACAACGATATATGGCAACGGTTTGCTACTTCTATTCTGTTGATAGTCTATGTTCTGTGATCAACTTCATCCTGTTAATTTTGATGTTACATCGTAAAAATTCACTCTATTTTTCATAAAGCGCCAAAAGAAAAAAAAATGAACTCAAGCATTATATTTTGTTAAAAGCTCTTAGAGAATTACGTTTCTCGATTCTTCTTATTCAGAACGCCAATAAAATACTGAAGCATTATGTAAACATCTTGGACAATAAAAATCTGTCATCAGTGAACACTTCAAAAAGATTCTCAGTACTTTGCGATAATTACGCAAATAAATACAGTGTATAAATATATCTGTTAAACAGTGCGTTCGGAAAAAAACTAGGAAATTAACTACATTCTCATGTGAACGCATAAATTTTACCTCTTTTTAGGGAATTTTTTTTTAGACGACAATAACATTCAATCATTTTAATTTTTTTATATGTTTTTGTTTGTATCTTAAACTATAAAAAAAATTTTTTTCTCTTATTTGACATTTTTTATATATATTTTTTTTTAAATTAAATTAGACACTAAAAAAAAAAGCATGTCACTGGTCATGGTAATAGCGGCTGTTCATGTTGTCTGCAATAAAAAAATCGAATGGATCATTGTTCAGTAGGGATGTCGCTATCGTCCCTACCAAAATTACTCAATTTCATTAAAAAAAAAAATGGCGGACTGTGGAAAAAAAGTTTGTTTTTTGTTAATTTTTTTGTTAAAAATCGTTTAAAAAAAATATGAAAATATTTTCGAAAATAAGCAATTTTGGTACGGACGATAACCATTAACGAGTAGAAGAACATATATAAATTTCAAAGCAATCGGTTGAATACTTTTTTTTTAGAACCATGACAGTTTTAGAAAATAATGTTTCCAGATAAATGCGTTTAAAGTTTCAAGAGCCAAGTCGTTTATATGGCTCGTCGGCGACTATGAGTTGTAATTTATTTAAAACTAGGAATTTCGGTCTCTATTTTTCACAGCATATTTTCGATAGGTTTTACTATTGAAATATGAAAAAAAAATCGATTTTTCGAAGTGGACACATGAGAATACCCCCTTAAGACTTCAAAGGTGTAAAGACACTGAACCTTAAAAACATAACCGCAAAGCATTTTTTCGACACACGTTTCGATAATCATGTAAGCTACATGATTAAAACTGAGGAAAAAATGACAGCCGAACTGTATGAACGTCATCCTGCAAACCGTGATGTGTTGTTCACACTACACATTACAAAAGTGAAGCTCATTTACAAATATTTTACAGCTTGACATTGAGATTTCAAAATATTACTTTATGTATCTAGAAGCTAAAGATATTACAATCGAGATATATTCTATATTTTTTTGCAGGCACCTCCTATAAAATAGCTGATTTTTACTTTATAAGTATTGTATTTATTGTATATCTGACAGTTGAATGTTCGGTCGTATTGGAATCTATCACATTTCTTTTGTTTTACTTTACACACTCGTGTGAAATGTGTCATTTTACTACCGCTATACAGGCATAAAAAGCAGCTACAGTTCAAAAAAAGTATGTTAACAAATTACTCTGTTTAATTTTAATAGGAAAAATACCGAAAATTTTTAAGAAACGCTGTACTAAGTTTAAAAATGTAAAAAATAACGTGGAATAGATAGTTGTTGTGTGGGTGGCGTTTGTTAGTGTCGACAGACGGATGCTAAACAAATTAGTTTTATAAGTGTGAGCCATTCCAAACACACTGTACACACGTATCAAAAGAAGCCGCAGTTACATCAAATGCGGTTTTATTCCTTCAACGACTTCATTTGAATATGTTTGATTAACTAAGTAGTAAAAAAATTAACCATTTATTTACACAAAAAAAGCATTTACAATGCATCGTTATATTATTGCGAAAGAATATTTTTTCAATGCTTTTATTTGCACAAATCATAACCTCTCATATTGTGAACAAGCCATGCTGCCATCTGTTGTTGACTTTACAATCTGCATATTCTTAATAAAAGCCCGCACACGATTTCAATTATATTATTTTTATAATTCCATTACGTCATACTCTTGAAATTTACATTGCCGTGACCAGTGGCGGTGCCAAGTGGAATTTAGTGAGAAACATACTCTTCCAAAATTTCTCAATAACATCCTAAAGCCCAAACCATAAAATGTTACGTTTTCATTTTAAACTACTAAAAAAATAAAACAAAATTAAACCACTTCGACATCTACCTGAATACAATAGCGTCGAGGCAATTCAAATCGGTTAACCCCTCGAAAAGTTCAGACTAAACAAACATACCAAAAATGGATGCTTGTATTTATGTACGCGCGTTAGAAGTTATACATCTTTGGCGTAATTAAAAACTGATTTTAATTTGTATTGAAATAAAATAATAAAAGGACTGAAGAGAGATTAGCATAAATATAGTCATTAGCCGCTATGCGCATGCAAACGTGGTCTCTACCATACTCTATCATCCTTACTCAGTGAACCTAAAAACAACAACGATATATTCAGTGAGCAACTTCATCCTATATTGATGCTCATAGTGCGCGCGCATCGTAGAAATTCACTCTCATCATTTTTCGTAACGCACTAAAAGAAGTATAACTTCTTATAAATCTACGCCTCGAATTGATGCACCATATACTAATTTCGAATTTTGTAACAACCAATAAATAATTGTTGTTTAATAATTTCTTCTACCGTTGCCAAATTGGTGTTGCTTCGCTATTAGTTAGAAGTACGTATAATAATAATAAATTTGAAGATAAAAATTGTATAATAAAATTACGGTGTATAATTTTTTTAATATTTTAGAGGCGTATCTTAAATACACTTACAAGTGTTTATAAAGCTTGATTCACATTATACCAGGTATACTTCGTTGCCATGACAACCAGGTGTAAGAGGTTAAATACTCAATCTTTTGTTAATGATAATAATCGTTAAAAACTGAAACAGGGGACCTAAATTCATGATTTCACGCAGGCGCATAAGCGGTTAGCGGCACGCCTTCTTACAACAGGTCGCGTTCATACGCTGTTACAGTTGCAGTTACAAAATAGGCATGAGAAAAGTGGAAACATCGTCTGTGACCGACGTTCGGCTAGTCGAAGATTTCTTCAGGGCGAAAGTCTCCATTTATTCTTGTGTTTTCTAAAAGTTTTCACCGATGCGCGTCGTTTTTGACTCGATTTAAGTACGTCAAGCTTTGATCCGAACTAAATCAAATTCACTTCATCAAAAACTTGAGATAATCAGTACTTCAATATACTAATAAACTCTTCTTATGGATTTTTTGGATTTATGATTATTTGGTAACTACCTCAATTCTTGTTTTACCGGCAATCACTCGAAAACAGCTGGATGTTAACACGAAATCAAAATATGGGGAGTTTTTGATCTCACTAGAATAGAGTGTCGTTAAAACCAACATTACTAGAAGTAAACTTCTAAGAAATTCGTCATTTACGCAAATAAATTCTCCCTCGCGTGAGCGAAATTGCGATTAAAATTAGTTAAGCATAAAACAGAGAAAAATTCGGGGTCATAACTTAAGTTTGCTGCGCCTAGTAACAGTGTATAATGTGAATCAGGCTTTATAAACGTTGGTACATTACCGTATTCCTAGCAATAATTAGAGGCTTTCCAATTAAAATTCATGGAAGGTCCGTCTACGCATGTGTTTGTAAATACGATATTACTTATGTGTATGTTTGTAGTATTTATGTATTACTCAGAATTACATAGGGCGTTGCACGTGTAAAAGTACTCACAGCATAGAAAAAAGTCAAGTACTTTCTGTTGAACTGCGTCGAGATATTTAAAGATGGAATGTATACTAAAAACGGTCATTTGAATTATTCTTGATTATACATTGAGAATTTTAAGATGTTGTGTGAACATTTTCGCTAGTTTATGTTTTTTTCTTTTAAAGTAATGCAGAATAGAATTGCGATGCTACAATGTGTAAAATAATTATGGAAGAAAAGAATTACGAAAATTGATATTAATTTTAAATATGAAACACAACTTTTTTTATTTATTTGAACTTAATAGTATGTGCTACTTACATCCTTTTCCTTAGCCTAAAAACGGTTATAGCTCTGCCGGCACTATTGATAAAGCTTTAGAAATTCGAGTAAAAAAATGAAGGACCAATAATAACACTACAGATCCTACAGGCGAAAAATTTCCGCAAGAACACAACTTAAAAAAAAATATAAAATACGTAATTTTTCACCAGTAGCCAAAATATTTTTTTCAAAAAAATCGCCTGTAGAATCAGTAGCGTGATTCTTAATCCTTCATTTGACGTTTATTCGAGCCCTTTAGCTTTTAGAATAGCACTGGAAGAGCTGTAACCGTTTTTAGGCGAACGGAAAGGATTTTTTGATAAAGAATACAGAGGGTATTTGTAAGTAGCACATATCCTCTTAAAGATATTTTTATAGTACTGTCGCTTTTGGACAGACAAAGATGTTATTAGTCCCGAAAATATGGGCAGACAACAAAAATGGTAAAATATTTCTTTCGCGGGAAAAAAACCTGACAAGTAAGGAACTGGTAGTTAAAATATTATAGGTGCCTACTTGATTTTATTGAAATATTCTATATTTTGTACAGTTTTATACCTAAATTTTTTTCGGACTATTTTCCAATTACATGTTTTGAGTATTTTTCTGACTATTTTTCCAACTATTTTTTAATGAGCTATAGGTAGGTGATCGTAGAAAAAACACATGAGGATAATTCTCCTCGCAAGAGTATGCCTTTCTGTTCTTTATAAGTGTTTCTATTTTGGTTTAGTTCTATCGGTACTCTTTTAAGAGTATCACTGTCTTCTTTTAGAAGAATGTACACAACAAATAATAAAAAGAAATACTCCGCATAGAGCGGCAGGTGGTTATATAAGTTTATGAAGAGTCGACAAATAATATATTTACATCAGTTAAAAGAAGCAAACAAACTTGCGTGTAGCATTTTAATTTTTTCTGAGCGCGCAATGATTTAAAAACAACCATTTTATTAAAAATATTGGTGCACAATTCTATTATTTTTCAAGGAAACCGTAAGTAGGTAAATTGATTAAACCTGAAAAAAATATTTTAAAGATTATCTCGAACACAAAAACCAAACAACTTACGCGCGATTAATTTCCTCGCCGGGTTGCTGCCTTTTTTCAAGAGTTGAAGTCTCCACCACACATAGCCGATTCTATAGCCGAAAAGTGTAGTCTGTAGCTTTTGCGATCTTAATCAGCTTATTTGATTAATCGTGGGTCAAGTTACCGTTTTTATCGAAAGTTTAAATCAATCGAATTTCAGTTCAGTATAAAAATACAGTATGGCTTGTAATTTGACTCGCGCAAGTTAAAAAAGTTTTTGCGGCTTCTGCAAGATTATTTAAAAAAGATAAAAATATTGCATCCGTCTTAAGATGAATTAAATGTAATTTTTAACAGTGAAAGACAACAAAACGGTTCGACACAACTCAAACTAAATTTCCCATGGAGATGTAAGCCTATACTCATTGCCGGCGGAACTTTTTTTTACAGGGAGAGTCCACGATCATTTATGAAACTTACAAAACATGCTAGTTTAAAATTTATGGGGGTTGTGGTTGTTATTTTCGTTCGGATTTAAATATTAACTAACGGCAGTGGTACATATTTCTAGTACGACTTACAAATCGGGTTCTGATACAAGTTTCAGTTTTAAATCTGCATTTAAGAACATAATTTATTGTCTCTTTAATGGAGCTCTACACTTACTCGAAAACCAACGACATTCTTAAATCTAAAAAACTGAAACTGAGCATAAATCTATACTTTTAAAGTAGTGCTGGATTTCTAATGCGACTTTCAGCTTTAAATATAGATTTAAGATTAAAAATCACGTACGTGCAAATTCTCAGTGTATTATTTTGTACAGTACTGTATCATACAAGTTAAAAAAAGATAAAAACCGCCAAAGCTATAATAAATATTTGCAATCTAATTAAACGAATAAGAACTATGTGATTTTAATCTGGTACAGTACAAAAAACAAGTTGAGATTGATCTTGACTAAATCCTACATATTTTATTTTGTGGAACCCCTGCTACGATAAGAGATTTATACAAATATTATACTAATATATTTTTTGTCGCTTTTTTATATCATGAATATATTAAGTTTTGTATTTCTTTACTATAAAATCACTTCCAATGTATTTGTTGTTTGTAATCCAATCTATAGCACGAAACTGTCATGTTTTTTTTTTTTTTTTGTTTCGCGTGTTATAAAAATTTAAAATGTTGGATTATTAAATCATAAAAGATTTAAAAAGGATTTTTTATACCAATCTATAAATGTGAAAATTAGACAACGAATTTCTTGAAGAGGGATGAAATCTTTTGTAAGATGACACTGAATACTAAAAAAATATTAAAAGAACAAAAAACTTGACTGCGTCTGCCACAATTTGACAAAACTAGCTCTCAATATAAAAACTAGTTGGGTATAAAGATGTTTCTTTTATAGTATCTCGCTACCAGTGCACTAAAACATTAGGACAACTTCTTTCTACCCGATTTGGAAGCTTGTTTTGACTTAGCGTTAACTGTTAGGCTGTTTGTTTTTTTAATATATCTTTTTCATTTTGCGTTTTTTCATTTATTTTTTTGAACTAATTTTTATTGAAGCTTTTATACATTTAAGTGACATATTATATATTTTGGGAATCTACTCTTCAAGATGTTCAGTTTAATATTTTCCGAATTTGTTTCATGTTTATATTAAATTTAAAATTGTTTTATAAACAAATAAAAATTGTTATTATCTAATAACAATATATTGGAAATATTTAGGATAATTCAAAATATATACGAATTTAAACTAGACTCAATATAACATAAATAATCTTCAATGGTAGTAATTTTTTAAAACGCATTAAAAAAATTATTAGAAATAGCCTAAAAACATTTGCATACATTAACATCATTATGTCTAACATAAACAACAGAGAAACAGAGTTATTCATATGTTTCAACTGCAGGCAACTGTTTTTAACTGACAACTGTTCATTTATTAAATTGACAACCGATTTATTTTTTTTAATCTGTTTGCCATATCTTGACATTGCCTCCAAACGGACATTTTAACATTTCAAATACACGCCCGTATTCTGAAATTTTAATTGTCTACAATTTTGCGAAAGATAATTTGTTATATAATAGTGTTTTCAAAAAATTGACACTAAGCCAATGTAAGGAAAAATAAGAGGCACTAACACCCGGTGCTGCGACTATTGAACCACGGACAGTTCAACCGCGACATTTCAACCGACGACAGTTCAACCGAACGACAGTTCAACCGAACGACAGTTCAACTGGATAACAATTCAACCGGCGACAATTTAACCGGTAACTCGTCCCCAAAAAATTGATAAAAATATCTATTATTTAAAAAAAAATGTATTTAAAGAAGGCTCTTCTCATATTATTTTTAAGATGCGAATTCTTCAATTTTTAATAAAAGATTTATAAATTTATTAAATTTTAATTTAATTATTTAATTCTATATGATTCAGTTAAAAAGCTACGATATGTCCATGATATTGCTGCAGTATTATCACAGTGAACTGTAGGTTATAAATATTGGATTAAGGGATAGTTTAATGATTACTTGATTGATTTTTCATGCTTAAAGTGTCGTCGGTTGAATTCTCGATCGATTGACTTGTCATTCAGTTGAACTGTCTGGGGTTGAACTGTCGTTCGGTTGAAATGTCGCGGTTTTCCCCCAATATTCAAAATTCATCTATTCACGTGAAATTCATGTGTGTACTAAATTTAAATTTAATCGGTCCAGTAGATTCGGAGCAAATTGGCTGTGACAGTCGGACAGAGAGACACACGAGTGATCTTATAAGGGTTCCGTTTTAGTCGGACGTACGGAACCCTAAAAAAATCAGCAACATTAGTTTCAGTTCATAAAATTACATGCGTTATTGTGACTCAAATCTTAAACGTTATTTTATTTGAACACTTATTTTATCAGCAACATTAATCTAATACTTACAAAGCCATTTGATATGTTTTAAGTCATTTCAAATCGCAGCGATGATAATATCAAGTAACCGTTGCGGAGGACAGTTACTTAAAAAATAAACATTAACAAATTGATCCGAACGAAAGAGATTGACTCCCACGACCAACCCGGATCTAAAACACCTCTAATGGATCAAATAAGAGTGTAAGAAAAATAATCAAAAAACTCCATGATTAATTATTTTAATTCTATATACTGTTAACAATAGATCCACCTTTAATATTGTATAAGGTTTTATATTATATATAAAGACGGGAGACGTTATTCAGATATTTAATTACGTCATTTACTTGCATACACCATTATTATAACCTCACTTTACAGACATCCAATATAATTAAAGCAGTCTGACGTCACGATAAGCACCTGAATTATGATTCAATATTATGTACTACTTAGACTGACTTAAAAAATAGATATACAGATTAAGCTAATTAAATATTTGCAAAAATATTTTAATGTTGTCGTTTTTATGTAAAATAAATGAGGCATTTTATATAAAAGAATTCCTTAAATTTTTTCGATCGATATATTATTATTTAAAAAACGTTTTTTTAAGTCTTAAGTCCAATCAACTTTTTACATACCGTTAAGCTGTCGTCACACGAAACATATGTATCTATAATACTGACTTAAGTATGAAACCAGAATTTGACCACATATATGAAAATTTGATTCCGCTTAAAATTAATTGGAATCGATGTCAAAACGGATGTTATACGTCGATGCTGTCGATCGTTGTGAGTAGGCATTTCCCCTTTTTGACTAAATAAATGCATAATTTGTTTTGGAAAAAATAAATGATAAATGTGTTTAGTCAAAACTTTTCCTGCATAAAAAGAAAGCACGGAGGATACCCAATAGAAGCGAAGTGTCTACGCATTTAATAATTTGAATCAGCGCACTAGCTAACTAAGCGTGAATAGAAATCGTGTGCATAACGTTTTTTCTCGTTTTACTCCCCAGTAGCCGAGTGCGCAACATTCAAAAAAAAGCTTCGCGTCGTAAAATTGTATAAATGTCCTTTCATAATCTGATTTCAAAATAAGACAATGTGAATGCATCTTGTCAATATTTTAGAATTATGACTTACAAGACTAAAACTCGAAGGTACGATTTGTTATATAATTTTCTATATATTTGGAAGTCAACTCGATGGTTTGTCAGTCTTGTAGACGCGGCTTTATTGTAAACGTTAAGAGTTATTAATGATTTTCGATCTAACAGCTCGGAGTCTTTCATATAGGTATTAAAGTTTAAAAATAAACTGATACTTATCACACACACACAATTTTACACATCATTCGACGTAGATATAAATTCTTTATAAGCTTATATCTTACGTACATTTATATCATACAGTCACTCACAGAAGTAACAATATCAATTAGATTTGTTCATCTAATGCAGACCCCTAGCTCTAACCTCAGGATAATGAAAAATTTTACGTGGCTACTTAGTTTAATATGTAAAACTTCAGTAGCTTTAAGGCTATTCAACAAATTAATAAAAATGTATTGACAACTGTTGAGCATATTAACAATAAAAAAAGATGAAAAAAAATAGTTTTTCACTGATTTGATGTTTTCCATCATGTTATCTGTTAAATTCACTAAAAAAAAATTTAGTAGTATAGTCAATGCTTAAAATAACGCCTGGTGAATAGTGACGGGAGTTTGTGCCGTTCAGTGATTCTGCTCGCGCCATCCTGTAACAGAGAAGCACAACTATTTTCCGGGCGATTTTACATGTAATAAAGTTTATTATGCTTTAATATTGTAATTTTTAAATTATCTTCGTCCTTTATAGTAGACATATGTATCCCAGTGATTCTGCGCGCGCCTTTCTGTAGCAGAGAAGCACAACTATTTTCCGGGCGATGCAAAATGTTTCATATAATAAAATTTATTATGTTTCCGTATGGCAATTTCTTCCTCGCCATTTATAATAGACGTCAGCAGCTCTCGAGTGAAAATAGCTCTCAGTGTTGTCCAACAGAATTTTGTACGATTGGATAATATATCGAACTTTTTGAGACAGAAGTGTTCCGGTTACTGGACATCGACTGTAGACACAGACAGGCCTATCAATGTATGCGTGTAAACGGCGGTCGTACCGCATTCTTTGGCATCGAATCCAGAGCAGTCTCTTGCAGGGCATTACAAAGCACTTTTATTGACTTGAGCTCAGTGGGTAACATCGTTTTGGATATTGATTCCGTACACGTCGTCGTCGTCCAGTGACGTCACTGGACGACGGTACAATAAACACAGTGCGGTTAATATACCCTACCACCGTATAATCATCATCATCGCATAAAACAAATTTTTATTCCTTAATATTTAAGAAAATATGAAACATAATTAGACTACATATGTAGCGTACAATGTGTTTGACGGAGACAGATATAGTTCAAACATGGCTGATAAGTGATTTGACAGTTGTTTCGGCAATTTTTAAGTAATATTTCCCCAAAACTATACGTGAAGGTTTTTTTTTATATTTTTCAAGTTTTCTAAAAGAATTCAACTTTCGAATAACCAGTTATTTATCGAATAATCTTAAGAGCTAGACTAAATTCTGGACATACGTAGCTCCATAACCCACGTCCTCTGTCGGCGGAGATGTTTCCTCTCTTTTCTTAGAATGCATTTTACCATGGCATAATAAAGTCCGATTTCATCACGAGATCATTTCACCATTCGTCAAGTTCAACGGCCAAAGGAGGAATAATGACCCACAAAACCGTTTTTTCGAAAAATCTCCTCACCAGTCGGTTGTCGAATAAAAAATTTCTCTGTGTGAGTGTGTCGTTACACACGACTGAAATTATACTTCTTGCAACAATTCTCTACAACTTTGGCCTGAGACGTCGTTTTTCCGTATATCTAATACTTAGAAGCGGCTGGATTGTATTAGTTACGTGAATTTTCATTTAGTGAGACATTTTGACGTGCATCACTCGATATCTGACAGCATCTATACGCACTACATTATAAATCTCGTTATTTTTTATGTGCTTTTTTCGATCGGCACTTCTCTATAAAGCCGATATAATCTATAATTTGGCTCCGTTTCGATTAATATATGCAAAGTGTACTTTCATGGTAACTGGTTTTTTTCAGATAACGATTACCATAAGAATGATTTTATATATCACATCATGGTAGTACCTATGTAGTATTAATAATAGTAACTATTTCTTACGACGAAGTATAATAATACTTATTTAAAGTTGATATTTAGATCATTATTACGTGCACATTAATACGAAATTAATAAAATATAATAAACATCAAGAAAAATTCCATTTCAGAAACCATTTTTAATTGCAAGACATGTTTTAATTGAAGTTAATTACTATTCGTGCTTAATTTTGAAATGTTGCTAATGGAATGTTTTAATCACGTATACAGTAGAGCTTCGATTAAATGAGCTATTGTGGACCGACCTCGAAATACTCGAAATACGGACTTTTTTTAAAGATTTAAAAAAGACAGCATAAATCACAAATTCAACATTCTGCGGTTCCCGGCAGGCTTTGGACCAGTATAACTTCGGATTTCGAAAGTGGCCTCATTCGAAAGCTATCAATTAATCATTCCACAATCAGATATCGTGATCGAATATTTGAGGCGGTTTGAGAATACAGAAGCCGGGATTTACTTACGACGCGACGTTTAAAAAACCGGAAGACCTTCGTCACGATGTGATTACGTAAATGTCGATAAATCGTCCCGGAAGTATTTCGAGGTCGATAAAGTTTATCGATACGATTTGAAAACACACACAAATATCAGACTTACCAACTTACAGCCTTGATCGTTAATTTTATGATGCTTAATAAATCTCAATAAAAACGCATCAAAATAAATACAAAAAATTAATATCGTTATTGACACTCAGGTGTTTTTAAAATTGAACACCGATGTGAATATAATGTACAGTAGGTGTGTGCAACCTCTTTCTTCAGACGGTCCCTAAATTCAAACACAAACAAGCGGAGAAAATGACGTATGTTTATAAGCAGTGATATACAGTCGTATTCATGTATTTTCAACACCACTTTCAACTGATTTTACTCACGTATTTTCAAATTTTTAGGCTCATGTAAAATGTCTCCTCCTACTCTGTTCAGTCAATGAAAAAATACGTTTGACAACGTTTGATCCTAAATTAACAAAGGTTTTTTTCTGACGGATCCATCACTGCCACGTAGATCCTTACTTCGTGGCAGTGATGGAGAGGTTGAAAATACATTAATTCGATGGTTTGGTTCCAAATGTGGCTAACAGCAAAATCAGCAAAATGTTCAATTTTGAGCTTTCTACGCAGTGTCACTAAAAGTATCGTTTTCTTTTGGTTCCAAATATAGTTTTAAGCATTATTTGACATACGGCGCCACAATTAAAGATTCAAAAAGTATCTATCTACATAATAAAATCAGTTTTTAATTAAATAAATGTCTAACATCACATAGCCACATTTTTGTAGATAGCTACTTATGGAATAAGACCATCGAATTTTACTATATATTATTTACACTAAAGAAGTGAAGCTTAAACCTACATTAAAATGTTATCATATAGCGTTAAATGGCCTGAACTCGCATAAGAAGTTGCACTTCAAATATGTGCGGCTTTTTTCGACGACCTTTAAAGGAGTCGGGAACTCCAAATTGCGAACAGCCATTATATACATTAATATACAGTGTGATTAGAAATAGATTTGAATGAGTCAGTGATCAATAATTCTCACGTTCCATTTGAATAACTTGAACAGAATCTGGGAGTGTTTGATAAGCAATTGTGCGCGTAAGTGAAACTAGTAAGCGACGTTTGATTTTTGAAACATGTAACCGTCAAACACACCTGTTATTATAAACAAACATATAATTAAACTATACACACATAACTTGTAATATTGTATATGAAAAATAACAGAATGTTGCATAAAATTCGCATCGCCCACGCGAAACATTGAACACGCGGATTTCACGCGAGATTTAAATATTAATCGTATTCGATATTCAATAGCACTCTTTGATGAACGATACTTTAAATCGTGAACGATTGGTTAAAAACCTCGAGGTTGACTGTGGTTCAGAACATATTACAATGTCGCAGTCTATTTTGATAGGATTTAAGAATGTTATTCGTTTTCAACTTCTCCATTTAGTCAAAAACCAATGAAATTCTGAATTCAATATTTATACTCATTTAATTTTGGAAATTATGGTTACAGTTAGAATTTCAAAGAAATTAGTAAAAATCGTATATTTTACAGGAAAACTATGTTTTCAGTAACCAGTTTTCAAAATTCAAAGGCTAACTTGCACTTCGGTTTTTTTAGGTATCCCTGGTGTATATTATAAACTAAGGCTTACTGTCAGTGGTCAATGATCTCTATGAATGAGGTATTCACAATCTATATAAACGGATTTATTTATTATCTGTCAAATGTGTCTAATCGGGCTTAACTTTAAAATATTATATTCGTATGCTGTGTTTGGAGCAATTAAACTAAATAAAATGTATTGCTTTTACATCTTGTCTAAGTGTTAACTGTAAAAAAGATTTTTTAAACCGGAATATCAGCACGTCTATGGTTTTTCTAAGCTCATTAGTTTTAAGATATTTCTCGTTTACAAAAAAATCAGAAATTGTGATTACGAATTTAAGTCGAACTAAATTTCACTGTCGCAATCAATTTGCGGACAGTCATCTGCGTAATCAAATATGACATTTTACGTCTGCTAAAGCACGTACAAAAATATACGCTTATTATTATTATTCATCAAAGAGAAATTACCGATCAGTAGCGGCGAACAACAGAAAAACTGTCAATTGTGGGACCTTTAAAAAAATTTTTTTAAGTAAAGCAATGAAAACTGATTTACTATAATATCATGACAAGCACAGTACGAACTTGCAACCTGCACGATTCCGCACACTATACTAGCACAATCCAGCACGGAGATACGGATTCCTAATTAATATTGACGACACCACTGCATCGTTCGTAAGAAAAAACAAAACAAATTCATTTGACAAATACGAAGCAAACATTCATTGATAGATAAATGCATGTAAAAAAAGAAGATTGCGGCGGTGATGAATAACATGTACCGATTGTATTTATCATTCATTTAAAGAATACACTACACAAAAGTTTCCTGATGTCATCATAAATCAAAATGTTTCTTTTATAGTAAAGAAGCCGTTTAAACATTTAAATGTTACATTGAAACAAAACGCGATCCTGAACTGAATTTTAAACTGTTTTTTTTATCCTTTTTCTGTGTATTTTATGTAATCACGTGACCAACTGAAGTTTGTTATTCATAAAGACAAATCTTTCATAACATACGTTCATGGCATTGGAAGACACGTGTTCAATTGTTTAATTTTAGAGAAAAAAAATTATTTGAGCAATTGAAAAATATAACGAGAATTAGAAATAGCTAACCGAGCAATAGATCTAAGCAATAAATAAATATAGTTAGAGCGTTAAAACGTTTAAAAGCATTTTTGAAAATGATCGATGACCTTAATCAGACGTATCCATTAACACAAAAGTGCATTAGAGTCAGATAAAAGTATAAAATTACTCTTAAAGACTAGAATATAAAAATTAAACATGCAGACAAAAAATTATAAATATCACTCCAAAATTAATCTACTGCCAAAAGTATTATTACATTTTCAATTTCATTCAGATCAGACGACTGTTCTGAGATTACAAAATGGTGGATCCCAGATGGTAGCGTTTCTTTATTTTATTGGTTCTTTTCAACTGCCCATAAAAATGTTGTGTCACTAAAAAAACACACAGAGCCCCATGTAATACAAATAGTCTTTTGAAAGTTTAATCAAAACCGATTCAGTTTCTGAAATATCTAAAAAAAATAATTCTGAAAATGACTATAATTTGCAATATTTTTGCAAGGGAACCGTTTGGTATTTTGGGGACGAATTTTAACGCTCGCACACAATTTTAAAGATATTTCAGGCAACAAATCTTTCTCCGAGACTTCGCCATATGCGTTCAGAACCATCAGAAGAGGTTTTAAGCTTTTCCTTTTCCTTTCAGAAAACAAAACATGCTTTCAGTTATTTTCATTAACACTGAAAATATTACAGACCGAATGGTGTGTTCATTTTGAGTGACAATTGGGGTCAAATAAATTCAGAACATCAAATAAATATAAAAAAATTGTGTTGCAACAAAATAACGGAACGTAAATTGAAGTCCTTGTAAATTTTATCTCAAAAAAGTAGACAAGTTGCAGTGTGTGGCAAAGTGTAGATAAGATGAGGTGTTATTAATAGTTTATAAGCAATAAAAACATTCACAAAAAACATTACAAGACAAGACGCTACATAAGATATTGAATAAATTATCAATAATAGATGCATTCTACCGCATAATACTACGATATTAAATACATATGTACCTACTGCAAATACAGTATGGAAAAAAATATTACAGACTGCACGACTTCCATTAAGTACTCGACTACGAGGCCGCAAAATGACAGATAATGTGACCCGAAAAATTGATCAAAATAGCGTGATAACTTGGAATTAATCGAAAGACATTTTTTATACTTTACATATTGACTACTTACGGTTAATTTATCTATAGTCTTTACTAATATATAATTTTTTTTTACCGAGCTGGGTAGAGTAGTGGTGACAGCACTAGACTCGCATTCGGGAGGTCTGGGTTCGAATCCCGGCGGGGGCAGATGTGGCTGGGACTTTTTCCTACTGCCTCTCGCCGAGAAACGGTAATTCCTGTACCGGCCATCTTGATTGAGGTTTTCCATGGTTTCCCTCAATTAATTCCAGATAAATATCGAGATGGTTCCTTATTTGAGGCCATGGCCGATTACCTATCAAACTCCTAGTTCAAAAATTGCCTACCTTATCCTAATTTCCTATAATTCCTTCATTCGCCCATTGCTATTACATAAGTTGAACTTTTAAAAATGTAGAAAACTAACGAGAAGTGTGATAAATGGAAAATAGTAATGGTGCAAATAACGTCTGTTATGACAAAAAATTATTATTATTATTATTATATAAATTTTTTTGTATGAATGTGTGTTTTAAAGGGATACTAGATACAGCAGAGCTCAAGTATTTTCAACCTGTCGTGACTAATCGACTCCTGTATTTTCAACTTCCACTACATCCTTACTTATTGTGGCAGTCATAAACCAATCAGAAAAAACCTTTATTAATTTGAGTTTAAACGTTGTCAAACGTATTTTACCCTTGCCTGAGCATCGTAGGAGAAGACACTTTGCGTAAGAAGTACTTAGGGACTAAAAACTTCAAAGACGTGAGTAAAATTAGTTGAAATTACATGAGTCTATGTCGTTTATATACAGCAAGCAGGGCCAGCCCTACTATTTGGAATTACGAAATGAAACCTCGCTCCACTCTGAAAATAGTCTAGAACCGGTCCTGATAACATGTTCTTGATTGGATTGATGCTTGAACAAAGCTATTTTTAAACTATTATAGTTTTATAAAAACACCTGGTATATTTTATTAATGTAATGTATCCTTAAAAGCTTTTTATATAAACTGGTTAGTTCATTTAGAAAGTTGATCAAATATAATAAATGAAGTGTATTAGAAGCCAGTTATAAACCAATAAAATATTACCAACTGCCATATATTTTTGGGTACCATCACATTAATATCCGTGTTATCTTTTTTGAACAGCTACAGCTAAACAAGAAATCGTTGTCGTTTTTGCATATTGCCAATCATCATAAAAATATAAATTAACACTAAGTTTAATCCAATTAATGTCGATTTATGTAATTTATATGTCCGTTACGTTGAGAATAATTTCGTAAAATATATTTACAGTTATTAGCCTACACAGAAGAAAAAAATTATGTCTTATGCGACACTCGTAGAGGAAATTTAACTTCTTATGCAACCCGTAAAGGTTAAAGAGCAAAATTTAATTTACTTATAATGTCGTGTAGTTTACACTACAGAAGTGGAACTTGCTTACACAGATCTACATGCGTCCGGCAATACCGTTTGCCCGGAGACGTCTGACCAACAGTGATACTATTGTTAGCGATCTGAAACGCAAGTCTATAAGTGACAAAACTAAACAGTTCGGTAACGTGATAATATGTCCTTTACACTGCACACTACAGAAGTAAAACTTGCGCAAAATTTATATCTAAATGCTATACATTTTCGTTGCCATGGCTACACCGAAATGTTTCACGCAAACGTTAAACGGGTTCAACTCGCATATAAAGGAATAAAAAAAAAATATATATCAATTTCCAAGTACTTGTTACGTTCGTTTTAAGTGATATATTATACAAAAAATATTTGTTTCGTTTTGAACCACTTAAAATTTATGTTTGAGTGAAAATTTTACATAATAAATTAAATGGTTTAGTTTCACATTGCAGACTAATAATTAAAAATACAAGATCTTCCGTGAATAAAGACGCTCAAATAGTCATTTACTATAATTAGTAGAACTAAATTTAAATGACGCTAATGTTTGTCTAGCATCTATTTCTTAATTTAAATTTTATCTGTATTAATTATTCACAAAAATCGAATCATTAGTGTTCTTTAACATGCAAGATTAAATTACATATATTATTCCGCGCAAGATTTCTTATACGAATTTCACACGAAAACTACATCCACTCGATAAGAAAAACGGCCCGGAAATTTTGTGAGCAATCAACAATAGGGACGTTGACTATATTTAAATAAAAACATAATTTTAACGTTAAGTGGTCGTTTCTATTATAGAAATACTAAAAAACACTACATTTTGCCTCATTTTTAAGGAATTTAATTAATATTTAATAAATAAAACGTAAACAAATCACTCTCAAGACACGTAACAACGAACTCCAGTCAGAGTGCATGACGTCTATGGCTCATCAGCATCATCAGACGCTTTCATAGAGAAGGACGCCGCTCACGCCGTCAAAAAGCTTCATTGTTTGGTTAATATTTAGAGTGTAATTTATTCGAAAATTTCTATGACAACAATTACGAAAAAACCTATCACCTCATTAGTTTTGCTGCGTTTATGAGCCTTCGACGTCACGGCAGTCACGTGACAAGTATATTGACGTTTTGAAGTAAAATTTGAAACGAAATTTAAAATACATGATTTTTAAAGCGTGAGTCGTACTATTTAAAAAATTATGTTGTATATTTGTGGTGATATTTATGCACGATTTAAAACACTTTCCCAAAAATATTCAACATCACTCTTGTGTCGGAAAATATTTTTTTATTTTCAGTCTGCTAAGTCTAGTTCAGGCGTAGTTACGTTCAAATAAGATTACAAAGACATATTCCATTAGTTTGTCGCATCACCGTTGGCACGCCACGAGTATGATTGTACAGAAAACACGTAAGATATCAGTTGGTCGCCGTGTCTTTGGCCCCAGCTACGCTCGCTCCTATTACGTTGTGGTTGCTCTTCTTTCAAGGCCAACGACTATCCGACCGGCCAGCTATATACCGATCGAGTGGCTGCTTCCACTTCAGCCAGCTCTTGCTGCCTAGCAGCCGCATGTACCGACAATCCTCCGCCTTTTTATGCACGTGTATTGAAAAGCGTACGTGTTTTACTTACAAATCTGTACTTACAAGAATTACTTTAACTGCTGAGGGATTACCGATTTCGAACGTTTTTAAGATTCCGTACCCAACGGTTTCAAACGAAACCCTAATTTTCTTACTACTATGTCTTTCTGTCGGGCACACCTAGAGAATTCCAGAATTTCCGACAAATTTTTAGCATATCGAACTGAAGAAATTATTGTTGGAATTCCGGAATTAATGTAACGATTAAAATATATTTTCGCTTAAATAGCCGACCAAAAAGGAGCCCATAATCTTGAGTTAACCCTTTCAGGACCATAAGATTGTAGGAGCGAAAGTAACCATTTTTTTACAATTTAGGATGATCCAATTTCCAGTGATCATAATCAAAGAATGACGGTTCAGATGCAGTGTTGCCATATATAAAAAATGAAAAGATACGTTCAGGAAATAATAAATGTAAAATGACACCCACTAGTTTCTTAGTTATTCACTTCTTTTAAATTTTTTGTTTGGGACAAATGTGTCCCCGTAGTCGTTAAAGAGTTAAGAGTTATGTAAAGTAAGTAAAGTTCCTTAAGGTTTAATATTCGAAGTGTTGCTAATTTTTATTATCGATATTTTCTACGTGGAAAGGGATCCATTTAGCTCACAAATACATATTCTCTTAAAACAGTGGATTCATGTGTAAAAGTTTCAGAGTTATATAGGAAAGTGTTTATTATACAGTAGTCACCGTGAGGATTCAAACCTGAAACTCTCAATTTCGCATTGGTTGAGTTCTCCATTAGTCTACCATTAGACTTGCTATCCATATAGCAAATTTCAACTGTTAATTTCACTGCATGCGAGCACCAATTATTAGCTACATTAAGTCAAGAATTGAATTCGGTATTTTAAGTGAATTTGGATTTGTGTTAAAGGGACCCCTTAAGGTAGTTGTCGTGGTTAAGGCACACCGTCAGAAAATTCTTAATTTTTGTATACTTATTAAGGACATGATAATACAATTATACTGAAAATTTTAAGTTGATCGACCGTATATAATCCGAGATAAATTCAATAAAAATTGAATTATTAACATTGATTGTATACGATCTCTGTAGTTCTGAACCAGTTTCTTATTTATAAAAAAAGAACTAACTGTCAGAAACTTTCCAAAAATTGACAGTCTTTCAATGCATTTGTTATGAGTTTAAAAAAAAAATAAGAGAACATTTTTGACCGTCTAATTATTTATCAATCGGTTTAAAGTTCAACAATTTATAGAACAGTATACATGCATATGAATACTGTATGGGTGACATTTCCACGGGTACAGTCTTGCCTACAAATTATGGATCACTTAGCTACAAGCTAGTATACTTTTGTGGCGCGTATAATCTATAACTTTTTGACAATATTGTACCACGACAATACCTTAATGTTGATTTTTTTTTTGCTTGTTTGTATGCTTTTTCTCGGGAAATTACCTCATCGAGAAATTGTATTTATATGTTTAAAAGAAAAGTTCAAATATTTCGACATAAGTCATTTTGTTCTGAGGTCATAAGTATATTATGTACATCAGTTTAGCGTGGTGATGACGACCTCAGATTCTGCCTCTTCAGTGTTAGGTTATTTAATCTATTACACCATCAACGACCATCGTATTCTTTACTCGTACAACATAAGAGGGTAAAACCATCAACGGTGTTTCTATTTATAAAGTATTTTTATACTTTAATTGTCTATCTATAATAATAGATGTGTTCTTAACAAGCAAAAAATAGTTTTAGTAGATTTTATTGTAGTCTAACTGTTAAACCATCTTCTTAAATCTTTCGTTGAAATTAAATTTTAATTTGAAAAAAGTTCTTTTGTGATAAGTTTATTAAAAATGATTCATCATCAAATTATTACAATTCTTCCGCAGTGACGGATTTGTGGAGGCTATCAGAGTCACGCTTCTTTATTGATATCGTTTCCAATAAATAGAATGAAATATTTTCTCTCAATACAGTCCTCATTTCAACGAGCTCACTTGTGTTCTCTAAATATTTGTGAACATTGAGAGTCGAACATAACCTCAAAAAATGATAGTTTACCAACGGCGGATAGAATAATATAGCTGATAGCGAAACTGGAGGTAACTCATCGACACACCGTTACTGAGACCTATATAAAACATTAGAATTTGTAACCCGGAGACCTCCATGTTTTTTAATCCGGCCCTAGATAAATATTGTGGGAAATGTTTACGACTAATCTTCAATATTAATTTAATAAAGAAATGCGTGAAATTAGAATGTAATTATAAAAACATCACGTTCTTCCAAGTTCGTTTTCAGTGTAAAATTCGAGATAGCAAAATAGTATCAGACAAACCTAAATATAATCATATAATGTTATTCCGATGGCCTTTTTGAACCCACCTACATTGTATAATAAAATAAAATAAAACAATGGTAGCTGCCAGATTTACATAAATTTCCAATTATAATTTCTTTGTCACATTCACGAGAAAGCTGCACGCTCTACCAGAGTCGAAGAAGTTATTGATTTATATTTTATTTCTTAAAGATTATAAACGCTCGACAACTAAAGTCATTCTTTTCTATTTTCTTATTAGATGCATCAAAATAAATTAAACGACATCATAAAAAATCCATGGGCGGAGTTGGGATTCACAATAGTTTGATTTAGGGACAAGAACGCTTACCGTTACACCAAGCTGTTCTCTATTGATGTTTAGATAGATAGATAGTTTGGTGTTTAAACTGGCAGCTTACACAAGCCAATAATATATTACATATACTTTTTAAAATTTGTAAAATGGAATAGGTACGTATAAAAATTATATAGGCTTAAAATAAATATTTTTTTTGTCCCATTTTTATACCCTAACCTAATTTATTACTATTATCAATATTACCATGTTTATATAATATCTCTTTGGTTCCACTATTAGACGCCCCTAATTTCCAGGCTCTAATCCTAGGATTTTAAAATTGTTATTAAAAAAAACAATAAACTGAAATTACGAATCGGGTCCAAATAACCCTGACTATTGGTGATCTCAAAAAAAAATTAGCATGGTTTGATAAAAATTAGCGTTGCAAATACACAAGTGACAACAGACTTTCAGTTTTCAATTTAAAAAACTCTGCACTTTAAAAAAGCAAGTTACTTGTAAAATTTATTTTAAAAAATTGTGTTAATTTCATACAACGAAAAATGTTTCATTGCAAGTCTGCATCTTGTCTGCCGCTAGTGAGGCCACTTAAAGTTATTATTAAAAAGATTTAATCCGCCTCTGTTGTCTGACTAACATTATTGACCGGAGCACTTCTGTAACAGCTCTGCATACAGTTCTGTAAGGGTTCGTGTTCTTATTGCTAGTTGAAGTCTCTGAGCCGTTATAAGTTTGTATCGAAAGTACAGTTGATTTTCAATCTAACGTGGGCGCGTTTTAACAGCTCTCGAGACTTTCGCTGCACTGTTTATGTGAATTTAGTACGTTTAATTGTTCTAACGCTTCTTTCAAGTTTGAGAATATATCTAGATATAGCACCGTGGAGTAATTGATAACTCATTCTGCCGCAAAAGTGGAAAGATTCGGGTTTGAATCCCGACGGTGTTTGAAAATAAATTTTTCTAAAGCATTGCAACAATGGATATTTCTTAACAATTATAGCAAACGATAGCTATTATACTGTTTATGAATTTAGTGTTACGAACTATAACGTATATATATTTACGAATATAAAACTTGACGTCATTTCATAATTATTTTTTTAATTAAAAGCCTGGCGCTAACCGTACTATTTTCAATTTGTAATATTTCTAAAAAAATAAAATCAGTTTCAACACGATTAAAAGATCTTAAACTAATCTGATTCGACGGTGGCGTCTCGCAGTGATGATTTCCAAGCGTGCAGTCGACACATATTAAAATCTGATTTGCATCGACTGTTCGTCTCGTTTCATATTTATGCGTTTTGCGTTTTCTTTGAAGTAATGCCGCTGCATGTTACCTATAACATCATCATATGACGCGACACTTAGAATGTACTAAATCTATTTACATAAGCAATTAACTAATGTAGTTTCGATGTCATGAAAGCTAGCCAAGCCATGAGCACCTCTTAAAAAGTAAAAATTCGAAACAACAAGACACATATCCTTGTCGTTACCTATCTGTTACAAATATGAATTAATAGACTTATGTCGAGGCACATAGTCCAGTAGCTGCGAGTCTTCAAAACAATACATATATTTATCTCGGAGCTATGTCACCTTTCGGAAACATTTCCTATCTTTCCTTAAGAATGCACCTTAGAAGGTTCATCACGAGATCGGTTGCCAAAACAATTAATGTACTTGTTAATTACCAAGAGAGAGAGAGTGAATAATATGTAGCTACTAAATTGAGTCGGTGCCGCGTTCGGTTAAATTCGGCGCATTACAGGTTACGAACGTATTTAGTCATATTTAAGTACATGTGTTCTAATTACTGTTCTCACCGCAGTGATTACAAAATTTTAAAAATCGGGTCGCAGTGCGAAACACTGCCGGCAATATAGTGTATTTGCTAATGTTGTGGCTTTATAATGTGAATTTAAGTTTCTTTTTAGACAAAATAAAAAATTTAATACAACGCTTAAGGTAGTCGTCGTGGTACAATATTGTCAAAAGTTATAGATTATACGCGCCACAAAAGTATACTAGCTTGTAGCTAAGTGATCCATAATTTGTACGCAAGACTGTACCCATGATGGAAACGTAACCCATACAGTATTTCTATAAATTGTTGAACTTTAAACCGTTATTTATAACTAATTAGACGGTCAAAAAATTTTTCTTATTTTTTTTTAAACTCGTAACAAATGCATTGAAAGACTGTCAGTTTTTGGAAAGTTTCTGACAGTTATAAATAAGAAACTGGGTCAAAACTACAGAGATCGTATACAATCAATGTTAATAAATTATCCAATTTTAATTGAATTTATCTCGGATTATATACGGTCGATCGACTTCAAATTTTCAGGGTAATTGTATTATCATGTCCTTAATAAGTATACAAAAATTAAGAATTCTCTGACGGTGTGCTTTAACCACGACAACTACCTTAAAATAATATTGTTTTCTGAATTCGAATATTTTCATTAATCCCGATTGAACAGCTACAAGTTATCGATAAGTGAATTTCGTTTGACTCGTCTTCGTGCAGCCGGAAGACATTTCGAGGAAAATTTTTTTATATTTTTTATGAGAATTTTGAAGTTAAATCTAAAAAATGTATTATAGTCATATCATTTATGTTTAATCAGCTTATGTGATTAAGTATATACATACGTATAAGTATTATTAACTTATACTTTTACGTTATAAAATAACTTATACCGCTAAATACAAGAAAAACTGAAAAGTAATCTTGACAAATTACCGTCATGGATTTAAAATTCCATTCCCTGACATACAAGTACATGTATAAATACTCCAAAGAGTACATAAAAGCAGTTCTTTGCATTCTACGAGACATTCTTTTGATATTTAGTTAGAAACATAACTTCACTGCAACGACTTGAATGTTCTGCAGAATACTAAAATTTCAAGATTTTTAATTTTTTAAAGAGTTGAGTCAGTTGTTTTCTATAAGTACAAAACGTCTAGCCGTCTCCTTCCCAAATAAAACTTTATTACATAAATAATTAATTGACAAAAACTAAGTTCAGACTACTAAGCGCCTTTCGGAAAATTAAATGGTTGTACGTTTAAAAACTTCCACTTTTTTGCTTAAGAAGCGACGCATACTATTATTTTTTTGTCTTTGTCACCTGCATTTAAGCCCCATAAGTAGGATTGCCAACCGTCCCGCTATACGCGGGACGTCCTGTTTCTGATATCCTTAACGAGACGTCCCGCTCAGGGTGTGTGCGGGACGCTAAATATCCCGCTTTTCGGAGGACGCTAAATACATTGCATCTATTCCGTGTTCTAATGCAGCAGCAGAGAGAGTCTTCTCACTTTGTAATAATGCCTGGACTGACGCGCGAAATCGTCTTTATGTGGATTCTGTAAAGTCAGAGCTAAAAGTTAAAGTAAATTTTTCTTATCCATGCAAAGCTTTTTACAATTTTGTACTTAAAAATAAAAAAATTCTTGAAAGTGCCAAATGTCAAGAAAAATACTCATTTAAAAAGTAATTTATAGTTTTCATAATAAAGTCTAAATTACACTTTAACTGTTTTTTTTAGTAAATATTGACTATTATTAATCTAACAAAGTGTTTTATTTTACTTCTCATCCTGATTTGTAAAGAAAATTTCACGTTTTTTTTGTATTCTAAGTAAAATTAGTTGGATCCCGCTTTTTAAACCCTTGTTCCGCATTTGAAATCATTATTTCGCGCAAATTTGTATTTTAAAGTTGGCAAGCCTACCCATAAGGTATATTTTATTGGAGTCATTCCAGGTGTGCTTCAGATTGTGCTCCAGTGTAAAAGGCATTAACACTTTTGACAGTACTATTACGTTTGTTAAGAGTAAGATACACTGACCTGTCTGGTATTTCAGTGTTATGTAGATCGCGTGATAGTTGTCTGAATTTGACAATTGCTAGAACACATTGATATAAACGTAACATAGAATTCTAAGTCTAAATTCCCTGAGTTATTTACACTGCACACCTTTTATAAACCGATATTTTATATGTAGTGTTAATCAACAGTGTGAGACTCTTCTTAATAATCTTTTTCACGTAGTGGGTTTCATAAAGTGAGATTTTTTTATGTAACAAAAACTTAAACCAAACTCTCACACTTCTGAAAGTACGCCTCTACAAAGGCGATAAATCCATTCAAATGAGCCTATGGAAGAGGTAATCATTAGATGAAATTAGATTCACATTAAAATCTCATTATATTTTTTCTATTCGTTGTTTCTTTGTGGTTATAAAATAAAAATGACACTCATTGAAGTTTCTTTATAAACGTATTAATAAAATTGTTTGGAACGAAAATTACTTTGGCATTTATATTTATTATTTACACCTACAAAATTACAATATGTATTTAGAATTAAATTTTGTTAAAAGCGTTGGATACCTACAATTAATATCCCCTGCACTCTTAATTTAAAATCATTTCTCGTCACTTAAAAACGGTTACAGCTCTCTCGACGCTATTTTTAATGATAAATGGTTCAGGTAAGCGAAGGACCACAGATCCTACATGTGAACATGCCAAAAACTGGAAAAAAATTCACTGAACAAAATTAAATTTTTATAAAAACAATTATAAAATATACGTAGTCAAAATATTTTTTTCAAAAAATTCGCCTATAGGACTTGTAGTTTGATTCATGTTTTTTCATTTGGCTTTAAAATAAAGTCGGGAGAGCTGTGACCGTTTTTAGGCCAAGGGGAAGCCCTTGCGCAGGCACTGATTACAGTTGAAATCATTTTAATATTTTTTAAACAAAGCCAACAAAGTATTCTTCCATTAAATGCTTTATTCATTATTCACAATCGAACCACCATTTTGTTTTGAATTTGTAACTGTTACATATACATAACTCATTACAATTTTCTCTGAGGCAATTTAAAATAAAAATTGCACATTTATTATTTATGTAATACTGCGATACGAGCTTGTTTGATTTACAGGTTTACCAACATAAATTTTGTCACTGTCTATAAATAGAACATGTACAAAACTGTTCTTGACCCAGGTTTGCAAAAAAGATTATTAATAATAAATTAAAATATTATGGATAAATTGTATTAGTTTGCTAATCTCAACATTTTAAATCTATTCTCGAAAAAAAATTCGACAACTTTTTAGCTGATTTATGACTTCCAGCAGCGAAATCAGTCATGTTTTTCCTACGCAAGTGATGTTCTTTTTTTTATAAAGTACTATTCACACTATGTATATAATAATAATTTATTAGTTTCCTGTTAGTAAGCATTTGCCTAATGATGTAGAAAGAAGTTATGTAAATATATCGGATCTAATTTTATTAATCTCTAATATATTTTATCTCGCATAATAATGTCCAGATGTTTTGGTTTGTTAATTATAGATTTCCTTTAGACCAGGATATGCTTATCAGTTAATTATACAATGCTAGTTTGGCCACTAATTAAATTTCAACGTTTTAAATAATTGCCGTCTCCAGGTGGTTTTTGCTTATTAAATTTGTTACGGTTGCAGAAATATACCTTTTAAAATAGCTTCCCCGGATTTAGAGGGCATTCGGGGAGCGTCCGGGCGGGGTTCCATTTGTAGTCCGGGTTTAAAAATTTAAGAATAATAAAATTTTAAGTGATTATTTTAAAACAATTTGTAACAAACTGTAATAAGATTCTGTTTTGTTATATGATGATAAAAGATGACTAAATTTAATTTTAAGGTCTGAAAATAAATAACAAGGTGATTTTATGACATTTTCAACTGTTTTTTTATTACACTGACTATGTTTAAAAAAACCTGTTGATATGTCCGGGTTCTGGGCTCTAAAAGCGTCTTGTCCTGATTGCCAAATTTTAGAGATGGCAACCCTAGCTATGGTACTTAGTACTCTATGATAAAAGACGATTCATATCCGGTCAAAGCCAATAAAAGAAATTCGCAGGTGTGAAAACTACTTTAACAGCTACTAAACAATGTTAAATGTACTGAAAAATACGTGGTACGTGATAAATAATAACATCGAGAATATCGTATGCCGTAATTGCATACGTGTTTTTTTGTGTAGGTTGAGAGCAGTGCAAACAACAATAAAAAATAGACCACACAAGTCGATTGTTATCACTGTCACGATAATCAAATGACAAATAGAGTTAATTTGCGACTAAATGATGATTTTAAACAACGCACAGTTTAGCAGCAAAGACTCAGACAGTGTATTAACTTTCTTCATTTGTTACACTAGCTTTTGTCTGCAACTACGTGCATTTAAAGAGCGACGATCTTAGCCGAAGATATTCGTGAGACAGGACAGACGAACTTCTAAAAAGCCTTATTTACAGGAATGCGAATACATTTGCGCGAAATTTGGACCAAAAACCGAGATTAAAAATTGATATAGAGTCGTTTTTGAATGATGTCGCGTCTCGTGTAATAGAACCACGGGTAACCAACATATAAGTACTAGCTGGTTCAACATACCAGTGGCCGCCATAACGTTGATCGCAACCCACACGTGGCAGCATTCTTCAAAAAGTTTAAGAATAGTGTTTACAAAAAATAACCTCTAATATTTTAAAACTTTCCACACGTGGCAGCATTCTTCAAAAAGTTTAAGAGTAGTGTTTACAAAAAATAACCTCAAATATTTTAAAACTTTCAAAAAAGTTATTTTGGTTTTTATTTTTATATTCAATCCAATTATGAGTAATCAAAAATACGATATTATAAATTCCACTGGTTGTAATTTAATTGGTTGTAATTAAAGTTCATAGTCGTCTAGTATATTAAATAGTTTCCAGATGACAGGAGTGCATTGTTTCGTCTATCTGTCATTTCAGTCAGGGTCTCTTATGGCCAACTTCATGTTGTCGAATTTTCCTTAGCGCGACCAACTTAATACTGTTGAATTTTCGTTAGCTCTGCGCGCGCACTAAAGCCTGTTAAAATTTTAATTTCAACACGCCAAAAGAAGTATAATTTCAAAAATCAAAATGGATAGCTGAATATGTTCATATTGGCGCATCCAACCAGGACTGAACTAGCTTGTATCGACGTGTTGATTATGCGTCACGCTTGAAGTTTGGACAGTCCGTGAATGTATGGTCGAAGGTATAAGTGCTAAGAGTAATGCAAAACTTGTTTCTGTACATCTGATATTATGAAGTAGAACAGAACATTTGAGATAATAAATGATGTCGTTTGTATCTTGTACTTTTCAGTTAGAGTTCATTGCGAGAGAACCTTCAACAATTAATTGGTTTTAAGTTTCAATGTTAGCCAGTTTTGTATTGTGTAACAGGCGCGTCATTTCGGACTGGACATTGTTTTATCGTTAATTAGTTTATTATTTATGCTATTGGTTACATATAGATTTTGTTTTTTACAAAAAAACAAAATTCAAATGATACGCGTAGTATTAATTTAGCCAGTGTTTGATTGAAAAATAATACAGTCGTTTTCCAAAATAATTAATATTTAATTTCAATCGTTACTTGACGTAAATAATTAATGTTACATTTTTTAATTATTTGAATTTAAAACAGTCGCAGTGACTTCGTTAAGATCTTTGTCTGACGAAGCCATTGTGCCATGCGAAACAATCGTTATAATAAAGTTCGTATTAGCGTAAATAAATTGAAACGCTGTGTTTTATAAATTTAAAATGTATTTCAGAATGATTGACAAGGAAAGCACAGTTAAAGAATTTTAAAATAATTACAATTCGGCGAACTTTACATTGATTTGAATTGTTGACAGTAAATCTGTTAGAAAAGCCGTTTTTAGTGAATGGACGGCTGATGTATTAAAACACCTGTTTAACAAGCATATCTAATCGCATGGAGACGAAGCTACGTTTGTATTTTGTAAAACAAACAATCGTAAATTAAATAAAAAATGGAATTCCCGATATACCTAACAGTGACTAAATAAACTCGAAGCCACATGATGGAAAATCTAGAAGTAACTACATTGATTTAAGATGATCCTTAAATTGTAAAATAGGCTCTTGGGGAATTTCAAACTGGGGTCGCAAAATCCATTTTATTATTTACTTTGGCTTGCTGCTTCAAAATTTCAAAACATAGATATTTTTGCCCCAAAATTGAATAAAAAAAACGTGATAAAGCTAAAGTTTTTTCTTTGCAAACTTATGTTAAATATACTGACAAATTTGGCTTGCACAATAATTTTTTTAAATTAATTTTTTTCCGTACAAAAATGGATGAAAAGGTAAAAAAATTCGAACACTGCGACACAGCATAACTAATTTCCATTACGAATATTCGGGACAATATATACAGATATGAATAAACTTATTAAAAATTCAAGCTAATAGTGACACCTTACATTCAATAACTTAAAATATACACACCTTATGTGTACTGTTTCAACATATATTATTATATTATTTAAATTATCTACAATTCATATTTTTTTGTTTCTAAATTAATGAGTTTTTTTCGACTTTTTAAGAATAATTTAATTAGGATCTAGAGATGCTATATATTTATAACACAAGCCGTTTTTCGTCGACAGTTCGTAACGCTGAAGCAGTACCGTAATATAGCGATCGTAATATGACGATGAATAACGTAACAAAAAACGCGTGCAAAGAAGTAACTGCATGATGTGGTTTTTCTCGGTATAGCGGTGACACTACCGTAACGCAAAAAAGCGTTTTTCTGGTATGTCATTGTCACATTACGACCGATATATTACGGTACCGCTTTCCTAGGAAAGCCCGGGTAAAGAGTCACCTAGTCAAACGGTTTACTTTTTAATGTCAGTATTTTTCTTTTATTATCATAAAGGAACAATTCTGAACGTTTCTTTTTAACATGCTTACGTATGAAGCGAATTTCATCGAAACTGGTCAGCACTTCTCGGATGAGTCCAAAACGAGCAACTGATCATACTTGCACCAATTAGATTTCATCTTATTTTAAAAAATATTTAAATTTGACTTTATTTCTTTTTTGTCCTTGGTAATTAATATAAAAATTCATTTTTATATTTAAATTTGTTTAATTAAAATTACACTTTCATCAAAACCGAATCGAATCAGCGGACGTTTGGTTTATTGTATGTGCAGGGAGGATCGTTACAAACCTGATTAATCACATAAAATAACTAATATATAGTTTTAATGTGATTGTATAATAAATTATTAATGTAACAATGCATAATGCAAATGAATCATTAAAGAATTCTACATAGCATAATTAATATGAATATGTGAATCAAAAATACAAAGCAACAGTTTTGTTAAGTTTAACAGAGCATGCGATAAGTTAAACGGACGTCCTTAACAAAATAATTCGCTTCCAACATTACCTTTTGATTATGGATGTGGAAAATGGTACCCAAAAATAACGTTCATGATAACAGGTTTAGTAATTTCGTTTCTGAAATATAATAACAGTTTATTTTTTAAATTTGATAAGCATTTGTATCGTGTATTCTGATATATTCTAAAGGTGAAGGAAAAGTCAAAGCATTCGTTTTCGGTTAAAAAACTGGCTATCAGTTGAACTCTAAAATCTTGCACAAAATAATTCCAAATATGGAATAAACAGGATAGGTTTTCTTAGTTTCACTGACGTTGCAAGAAACGTCAAAACGCTGGCATAATAACGACGAGTTGTATACGATATTCGCAAAACGTCGAGTTATATCGACCGCGCATACTTATTGAGCGCAGACCCGCACGGCCAGCACAGCAAAGATCAGAAAAGTCTGTTCGTGAATGTACCTATGGTATTTAACTATTCTACTATTCTGAGAAAGATAGAGATAGAGTTGGGTAACTCAGATCTGAACCGGTTCAAAGAGCCGACTCCGACAGAAGATCCGTGAGAGCCGACTCACTTTTTTTTGAGCCGACGGATCAACGGATCCGCATAACTCAGTGAAACACTTAACACACAGAAGCACATTTTACACTTACGTATCAGTTCTCGCTTTGATGCATCTGTCAGCTCAAATGACTCATGCATTACATGTTTGGGTATGCATTCTTGATTCTATACAGGTCGTGATATGATTGACTGAACTAGGTAACTCAGTGGCAGACTGCAGTAACATATTCAGAACTCGGCCCTTTTGAACCGGTTCAGTGAGCCGGCTCACATACGGGATCCAGATGCAAAGATGCAGATCACTAAAAATACCCGTTTTTCCCATCTCTATGTCCAATACTTAAAAAGTCTTTCTTTTTGATAGTATCTCAGCCCTGTTTCACATTATTATTAATTCGCTTTAAGTGTCAGCTGCGTCTCTATGACTTAACCAAGGAAGCTCGTGCTCTTTTGTATAATGCGACAAGTTTTTGCTCACAGTTTCAGTAAGCTGTGACTTCACACACACGTAGAATTGTTGTGTGTGTGTGTGTGAATGTTCGTGCTTATGATTATTATGCAGTAGTCTAACGCCGACGCTATACAAATCTTAACAATCACAAATTACAATTCACCGTTTGTGTGTTAAACAGCGACAGGTTTATATCTGTCCTCCTTCTAAATACTGATTCATAAGAGACAGTTATAATAATGTACAGGGGCGTATTAAGAGGTCAACACCCCATTAATATAAATATATAGTTGGATTCTTTGAAGTTACAAGATTTACCAAGTACTGCAACCCATTGTCTCTCTTTGTGAAAGAGATAACATTGAACCCGCCCCAAAATGACCGATAAAAAATAGTGATTTTAAGTCTTACATGTTACTTTAGGTTGCAATTAAAAAAAATCACAATTTGACATTATAATAACATTTACACAATATTTGTATAGTTTATGCATTTTTGAATTCGTTATTATTTTTCACTTAGTTACGAAAACTTTCTTATATTTTAAATGAATCTAACGACTCAAAATGATGGACGATAGCGGTACTTTGTCAAATCTAGTAACTTTAACGCATAACTACTTGACGAAAACAGATTTATGTAATACTACTAAAAATATAAAATTGTTTTCAGTACAGCCCTGTTTAATAAAATAAATAACAATATGCATCAGGTATGATTATGTGGGCTCTACGATCGTTATTACATTGTTTATTTCTCACCTCACAAACAGATGCTAATCTTTTGCATAAAACAGCGGTTAAAATTAATCCAACACTATATAAAATGCAACTTGTCCCGTTGTTTTAAAAGTTTGAATACCGCTGACTAATATAATATGTAAATTAACAGTTCCATCTGTAAAACTAATTAGTAAAAAAAATATTAATCGTCAATGCGAATTCGTTACTATATTAAAACAGTTATTATAATTAATATGTAAACAAACGCATATGATCAGCAGACAGGATTGGGCCTAGTGCCAATTCATATTTTTAGACTTTTTTTAGACTTATTTTTTAAATAATAAATTGAAAATACATACTTACAATTAATATTTTTACCAGTTGTTGGATTCTGAAACAGAATGAAATTTATTATTTTCAATAAATTACATAACTTAGTACCTAGTATATATTATATAATAATAATAATAATGCGTTTAACGTCCGTTTCTCGACTTTATGTCATAAAAGACGCCATTCGCACCATTACTATTTTCCATCTACCACACTTCCCGTTATTTTTCTACATTTTTATAACTTCAACTTATGTAATAGCAATGGGCGAATGATGGAATTATAAGAAATTAGGATAAGGTAAGTAATTTTTGAACTAGGAGTTTGATAGGTAATCGACCATGGCCTTGAATAAGGAACCATCTCGATATTTATCTGGAATTAATTGAGGGAAACCATGGAAAACCTCATTCAAGATGGCCGGTACAGGAATTACCGTTTCTAGACGAGAGGCAGTAGGAAAAAGTCCCAGCCATATCTGCCCCCGCCGGGATTCGAACCCGGTACCTCCCGAATGCGAGTCTAGTGCTGTCACCACTACTCTACCCAGCTCGGTAGTATATATTATATAATAAAACTATGTATATTTAAAAAAAATTAGAACCTGGAAATTGGGAAATCTTATTTTTTCTTAAAATTCGACATATGCCATTTTGCTCTATGGCCACAGATATGTCAACGCATTCTAAAGAAACAACCGGATGAGTGACAGTGCTGACGCCCAGCGGTGACGTTATAAGTCACCTTTGCATTATCTCACTTAACGTATTCAGGTTAAAATCAATCGCAACTAGGTCGCCATACTTCAATCAATAGTTGCTAATAAATAAACAATCACAACAAACCGTTACTTGTATTTTCTGTTTTCGGATACCGACCTACCGGGTACCAATACGTCTGAAGTACTGTAGATACTACTTAGAATTTATTGATCCAAAGACATACAAATATGTATAGGATTCGTCAAAAAAGGAACATATGTTTACAACAAAATCATCCACCTTATACAGACATTGTTTAAGAAGACTCTTTTTTAAATTTCGAAATTTTTAGATTTTTGAAACGATGTGGCAATTTATTAAACATTTTCAGGGCGTTATATTCGGCGCTTTTAATAAACAACGTCAGTGTAGACTTCGGCAAAATAACATTTGAATTATTCCTTGTGTCATGTCCATGGATAGCCTGAAACGTATCATAAATGAATACGTCGTTTAATAAAATATAAAGCAAAATAGACATATACAGACGGCACAGTTAAAATACATTTTTCTATAAATGTTTGTCTACAATTGGCACGAAAATTAAGATTAAAAATTATGCGGATTGCTTTTGAAGTACAAATATCGTTTGCATATCTGCACAACCCCAACAAACCTTGATCGTTCTTATTCTATTGTAAAAACTTAAAAATGGGTATCGTTTTAACAAAAATAATTATACGGTACTTCGAATTTAAAAATTATCTATTTAAGTATTTAATCTTTATAACAAAAAGGGTATTAAAATTATGATAATGTAAACTGAAATCTAAAATGAGAAATAAATCACGCAATATTTAAAATAAACCATTTTTCAAATCGACAATACGAACTAATTTACAATAAGAAAAGTTTAGCCTCAAGTTGTATTGGAACCAAATTAGGTTACAATAAATCACAGCCGCAGAACGTCTCACATGCATACAGGTGGTGTCAGCTTAAAATGCTCGAGGTTATTGTTAGGACTGTGACGGTACAGGATTATTGTGTTTTTAAATATTAACGAAGTGGAGTCTAACATACAGAGTGTAGCCAAAGTCGAAAGTGTTTTCGTTGTAAATCGTTACAACTGCACGTCTATAATTTAACACATTTTTCTCTTGTGTTGTGATGAAAATCTGGGAGCAAAGGATTCGCGTTGCGTTAAGACTCAACACAACAGAGGAATGCGTTCGACGCTTTTTATTCGTTCAATAACTAAAGACTATAAATTTACATACTGAGACGTAAGTGCATTCCCGGATCTTCGGGGGGGGGGGGGGTGTCAAACCGGAGCATTTGCTCCGGGCAGCAGTTTCAGGGGATGCCAAAATCATAACATAATATGTTTGAAAATTGATAACAAATTATTAAAGGGCTCTTATTTTCCCCTTCCGTCACAAAAAATGCCATCCATTATACAGGGTGTCCGAGAATTATCTTTACAACTTTTAATAACTTTTGAAATAAACAATATATTCACATTCTGTGTTCTGCAGTTATTAATGCAACTCATAAAGTTTTTTTCTCTGGGGTTAATTGAAGGATATTGTTGATCGGAGAAAGGTTACTGACATTGCTGACTTAAAAACCGGCATTACAGAGGCTTTTGCCACTGTCACAGACGTTATGTTACAGCGTACCTGGCAAGAAATCGATTACCGACTGGATGTGCTTCGGGCCACACGTGATGCACATGTGGAGGTACTAACCTAACAGAACAAAACTTTATGAGTTGCACTAATAACTGCAGAAAACAGAATGTGAATATCCTTTTTATTTCAAAAGTTATTAAATTTCAATGTTGTAAAGATGATTCTCGGACACCCTGTATATTTTTGAGTTTTTTCAAACAATCTCAAGCGCTGGAGAGAGGGGGCGCCACTGTCAAGTTTCTGCCCTGGCCTGAAAAAATCGTAGGTCCGGGTCTGCGTAAGTGGAATTGTAAAAGTCGTTTACGAAGCGAATAGCTGTTTCAGAAAGCGGTTCTGTTTTGTAAAAAAGCTAATTAATCTTCATCTGCTTTACAAATAGAAAATACAGAAAGCTAGCTACTACTATAATATTCTGCTAATACTTGTTTAAAAATAAAAAAAGAAGTATTCTATGGCTACCAGAATGCATTTAGTTATTAAAATGTTAAAAAAGTGACTGCAGACTTTTGCCCCGAACTGTAGATAGACCTTCCATATGGGTTGGTCACAGCCGTTCTATTACAATATTATTATTATTTTTTATGTTTACTTCGCCCACCCTTTCAATGTTCAAGATATTTTTTAATGCCCCTTAGCTATGAAATATAAACGGGTTTTCGAATGACGTCGTCTCATGACTTATAAAATTTAACGTAAGGGTTTCAGAATAATTTTATTTTTAGTACACATCGATCATACTATAAATTTCACAATTTAAGAAAAATATTCTTTCGTGATTTTTATTGAGAAATATCCGCACAAGATGATACAGTCTCTTCTAATTAAACCTTAAATATGATATAGTTGTATCAACTTTTGACCAGTTTGGTGAGAATTAATTTAGTCGTTTTTGCAAAATGCCCAAACAAACGTACACGTTATGCATCACATTTTTTTCAATTCGTCTGAACATAAGACATGTAACAGAAAAACCAATAAATTCTAATTAGTAATTACGTTTTCTGCGTAAATAAATATATGTTCCGGACCAAAAGGTGTTCTTGGTGATATATTATGAAGATATATCTTACATAAAGACGAATTAAAACTATTTAAAAAACTGAGATAATACCCGTTTTACATATATTATGTGTTAATACTGAATGCTACAAAAACAGTATGCCTGTAAACGCTACGCGCGGTTGAAGTAAAACCTGTAAACAATACATATATTGTTACTTGAAGTATCCATAGTCGAGATGTCGAAAAGATTTACTTCGGTTATTTATGCCTCTTAGCCCGGCCTTTAGACTGAAAATACTATATTTGAGCTGGGTAGAGTAGTGGTGACAGCATTAGACTCGCATTCGGGAGGTACCGGGGTCGAATCCCGGCGGGGGCAGATGTGGCTGGGACTTTTTCCTACTGCATCTCGCCGAGAAACGGTAATTGCTGTACCGGCCATCTTGATTGAGGTTTTCCATGGTTTCCCTCAATTAATTCCAGATAAATATCGAGATGGTTTTTTATTTGAGGCCATGGCCGATTACCTATCAAACTCCTAGTTCAAAAATTACCTACCTTATCCTAATTTCCTAGAATTCCTTCATTCGCCCATTGCTATTACATAAGTTGAAGTTGTAAAAAATGTAGAAAATAACGGGAAGTGGTAGATGAAAAAACAGTAATGGTGCGAATGGCATCTGTTATGACATAAAGTCGAGAAACGGACGTTAAACGCATTATTATTATATTCAGTTACATGCAAATACTTAGCTTGTATATAAATAATAATTATTTTTATTCTTTATTGACCTTATACAGGTATGACATCGCCATAATAATAAAACTGATTTCGTTAAGAAAAAGAAATGTTCTGTATCATTATTTTGGAACACTCTGTATTTGATTTGAGACAGAGCCCGTAGGCCATGAGTCTACGCACTTGTGTTTTTCATGCACCTTCGTGTAGACGCGTTTAATTTATTGAAAACGGAGATTTTAATCACCACCGTCAGAAAACTAAAACTGGTTCGGCCACTCAACTTGTATAAAAACATAGAATTTGGATCAAGATTTCAGAAAAAAAATATTAATCACTAGATGAACCATTTCTGTTAACCAATCAGAGTTTTTAAAACAATTACAGGTTGTAATATAAATTTTGTAGATAATTCAAAATCAAAACCAATATATCCGTCTGTCATAACTCTTTAATCTCTAATCCGACTTCATTGAAATTTGGTACACATATATAGAGAGACACTCAAAGGCTACTTTATTTCTGACGTTGTTAGTGTTAAAGTAGGGCTCTCATACAAGTAAAAATATTTCTTTGCACAACCCTTATAAAAAAGCTGGTTTTCATGCCTGGATAGCGGTCGTAACTTGTGCGTAAATTAAAACAAAGGAAAAAATGCTATAGATATCACAAATCCAACGATAATTTCTAAAAGCAACCTGTCAGTTACCGTTTAATGCTGTAAGATGAACAAAGAAAGAAGAAAAAACCCCAAATGCAATATAGCCGCACACAAAGAATATGACAGCACTCTGATATATTATATGGACTAAAAATCAGCTATTTTATATGAGGTACGAGCAAAAAATGCAGTATATATCTCAATTGTAATGCTATAATGGCTCGTTATGAATACAATGTCACAACTCGTTATAAAATAATGCAGTACAAACTACACATAAATTACTATTTCATATAAAATCAACAAACAACTGAACTGTTTTCAGAAAAAAAATGAAGGCATGTATTATGAGCTTACCAAAATCAAAGTTTGATAGAGCTTTATACACGCATTGATCTAGTCCGTAAACATTCCCAGAGTTTTTTGATGAAACATTGTAAAATGAATAAAAAGTATTTTAATTATTATTTGTTCATAATGATACCTGAACTTAAAATATGTCGTATTAAACTGTCCGTTAAAACAAGTATACGAGCGAATCTGCAGCGGACAAAATTGACGTTCACGGGAGTGAAGCCGCAGGGAAAGCTAAATTATAACACGAGCAAAACAGCAGATTCAGGCTAGTGAAAGATTAAAATCGTCTTGTATCATCCGCTTGTTAAAAATAAAAATAAAATATTTTTAATGAATATTCGTAGAAGAAAAAATATCGCGCTTGTAAAACAAGGTGTAGTAATCTAAGAAGTTGTACAACAACTGATAATTATAATTGCCAGCTGACAAACAAATCCTTTTTATTTTAATGGTCGTTTTTTTAATGCTACGACTCTTGAGTTTTGATTATTAGATAATTTATGCAAATATGTACGTATCTACCTTAAAGTCAAAATACTAATTTTTTGTATCGAGTTTAATTTGATATCATTTAATACTAATTATAGGTACGGCTGTTAGAAGAATTTTTATGTAGTGATGACATGGTTGAAGAATTTTATGTGCAAAAATTGTTCAATGTTTTGATATGGGCGTGGCTTGTATAGAAATAAAAACGCTTTTAAATATTCAACCATCAGCCAAATATGCAAATATATTTAAATAGTAGCAATTTAATTTTTAATTTTAATTTCCTCTAAACTTTATCGATAGAAAAAGTATTTTGATCGTTTTATAAGTTTGGGTCAAATACTATTTATACAAACCAAATACTATGTATTTAAATTTTATCAAAATATTTTTATCATTTAAAATATAAATTTAATGGCATGGTATTTATTTTTCTATGTATTGCATTCCTTTTAAGGTATTTAGTTAGACATCTACCATTTTAAAAAACCCGGGTCGCAGTGCCAAAACCCTGCCGACAATATAGTGTATTTGCTTGTATAGGGCCGTGTGGTTTTATACTTTTATTATGTAAAATTAAGTTTGTTTTTGGGCAAAATAAAAAATTTAACCCCTTAATACACCCCTTAAAATAACATTTTTTTCTTAATTGTAATATTATTATCAATCTAACGTCTACACCAAATTAAATACACCCTTCAATAAATAAGTCACTATCTGCAAACTAGTGTTTTCATAAAATTTGTAAATCCGGTCCTGTCGGGCCGATTTTATTAAAATTGTGGGGAAACTTTTTAATCACTACCAAAGGGTTAAATTTCAATTTTGAAACGATTCGGAGAATTTTTTCGGTATTTTGGGGCCCAAAAACAGTTTTCAACCCCTAAAAACTACCCTTAAAATAGCCCGATTAGACCCATTTTAAATAGGCTTCTTGCGGTGATGGATTTCAACACGTAGCCCAAATTTCGTTGAAATCAATTAACTCTTTCGAAAGTTATCGCGCGTACACATATATATATATATATATATATATATATATATATATATATATATATATATATATATATATAAATATATATATAAACATTTTTAAAAATGGTGCCAAAGTGTTTAGGAGGTTATGAAACGTCGAGAAATTTTGGTCCGACCCCTAGGTCCCGCCATCCGACCGACGCCAATAGTGTATGTTGCCATATGGCAAATACACTAAAAACACTCTGTTATTTTGTAACGAAAATAATATATTCGTAAAGTTTAAATATTCAGGGAATATAATATTAAAACATTCTAGGTTTCGAGAATAACCAAGCGTATAGCGATGCCGTAGTTTATTTGACGTTTCATGACTCCTCTATTACAAGCCCTCAATTGACATATTCTAATCTGAAAACTGGTACCGGTATCAATCGGATTTTCGATTCATTATTAAAAAATAAGTATTTTGAATATATGAACTGATGCCAGACCCAAATAACCCTAACCATAAAAAAATAAAAAATTCTACTTAAAAGGCTAAATAATTTTGTCAATTCGCATATAAAAGGAAAAGCTGATTACTATACAATAAGAGCGCGCTTATAGCTATTAAAACAAAAAAAATCTTATTTTAACTTTTTACCAATTAATAAAAATATATAGGTATTAAATAACAATATCACAAAAAAAACCCGGGTCGCAGTGCCAAAACCCTGCCGACAATATAGTGTATTTGCTAATATAGGCAGTGTGGCTTTATTATGCGAACTTAAGTTGGTTTTTTGGGCAAAATAAAAAATTTGACTCCTTAATACACCCCTTAAAAGAACATTTTTCTCTCAGTTGCAATATTATTATCAATCGAAACTCCATACTAAATTATATACACCTTTCAGGAAATAATTCACTATCTGCAAACTAGTGTTTCCATAAAATGTGTAAATCCGGTCCTGTCGGGCCGATTTTATTAAAATTTTAGGAGCACTTTTTAATTGCTATTAAAGGGTTAAATTTCAATTTTGAAACGATTCTGAGAATTTTTTAGGTATTTTTGGGCCCAAAAACTTTTTTCAACCCCTAAAAACTACCCTTAAAATGATCCGATTGGGCCCATTTTAAATAGGGTTCTTGCGGTGGTAGATTCCAACATGTGGGCAAAATTTCGTAAAAATCAATTAACTCTTTCGAAAGTTATAGCACACACACACACACACACACACACACACACACATATATATATATATATATATATAAATATATATATATACACATATATATATAAACATTTTTAAAAATGGTGCCAAAGTGTTTAGAAGGTTATGAAACGTCGAGAAATTTTGGTCCGACCCCTAGGTCCCGCCATCCGACCAACGCCAATAGTGTATGTTGCCATATGGCAAATAGGTACACTAAAAATTCTGTTTTGTTAAAAAAAAATTATTTGACATTTTTAAGATCTTCAAAATGATACAACCGGTTGGTAGTTTAAATGGAAGCACATAAAAATATAATTTTAATAATTCCATACGCTATAACATTAGTAGGAAGCCAATACAAGAAGCTATAAGGGTGCAGGTATAAAGCATGTAATATGATTTTTAAACCGCTAATTGTGAGTTTCGAAAAAAACAAACCACAAGTCCCGCAGGTACCTCGATTCTTTTGTCATTTCACGCATTTCTGCATGGCTGCAAGATATCAGGTGTTGTTTAAGTTTTTATGCAAGGGGGTTGGCAACCATTATTAAACGTTTACCTGGCCACTTCGAAAGGATATATACAATTCGTGTTAAAATCAAATAACAGTCACTTTTTAACTGCGAGCAATATAATAAAAATCTCAGACGGGAAAACATTAGATCTAAACGTCGGTGTATTCTACCGATTTAACAGTTCCAAGCGATCGTAAGTTCATATAAAAACGCTTATGCATTACTAAACAGTCGGCCGACTTAAAAGTTGCCTGTCAGCGTCAAATAACTACGCTAAAATCAATTTCTACATAATTAGTGTATTTGCCATATGGCAACATACACTATTGGCGTTGGTCGGATGGCGGGACCTAGGTGTCGGACCAAAATTTTTCGCCGTTTCATAACCTTCTAAACACTTTGGCACCATTTTTAAAAATGTTTATATATATATATATATATATATATATTTATATACGTATATATATATATATATATGTGCGGGCAATAACTTTCGAAGGAGTTAATTTATTTTAACGAAATTTGGCACGAAGCCTATTTAAAATGGGCTCAATCGGGTCATTTTAAGGGTGGTTTTTAGGGGTTGAAAAAAGTTTTTGGGCCCAAAAATACCGAAAAAATTCTCAGAATCGTTTCAAAATTGAAATTTAACCCTTTAGTAGCAATTGAAAAGTGCTCCTAAAACTCTAAGCGAATCGGCTAGACAGGACCGGACTTACAAATTTTATGAAAACACTAGTTTGCGTATACGAATTTACTTACTGAAGGTCGTATTTAATTTGGTGCAGATGTTGGATTGATAACAATATTTCAACTAATAAAATTATTATTGTAAGGGGTGTATTAAGGGGTTCAATTTTTATTATTTTGTCCAAAAACAAACTTAAGTTCATGTAATAAAGCCACAATACCTGTATTAGCAAATACACTATATTGTCGGCAGGGTTTTGGCACTGCGACCCGGGTTTTTGAATTCTTTAAGTCGGCTAAAAAAAACAGTAAATCGAGACGGTTTGATCAAACTCGGTCGGGAGCAATCGAAACTTTTAAAAAACATAACAAATAAATGGAGACCCCGCTCCCTGTATCGGGGTATTTCGGCTTAGTTTAATAGGGCTTTTCATCGTTTTCACGCGCAAGGGCGTCCTGGTTATGACCACGACATTCAAAAGTTTGGGGCACTAGCTGATCCAGTAACGTTTTTCAATTTAAATTGAGATGAAAATAGTATTGACGAACCTAAATTAATGCCCAAAACATTAGAAAAACACAGTTGTGTTCAATTGAAATGAAGATTGAAGTGTCACGATCGGAAAAACTGATTGAAAGATTAGTCTTATATGTCATGAATCGTTGATTGTCAAAAAAATTCCCTTCAAAAATCATGAAATATTTCTACGGTGTTGTATCAGGTCTTTAAATAATATTTCTTATTTAATTAATATTTACTTTTTTTCAAAATCAACCACTTTTCACCTATCAAAATGAAAAGTGCCCGAAAAATATGGCGGAAGTTGAGATATGCGCACAACAAAAGTTTAACTATGAAAAAGTCTAGTCGAAAATTTTCTGAAATCATCGTTTGTGATTTTGTGTCGATCGTGATTCGAGGAGCGTCGTGTTTTAAGCAGATTCGAACTAAAAAGAATATTTTATGTTGCTTTTAAACGGTGGCAACATTTCCATAATTTATATTAAATGAAATGTGCCATTTATAAAAATTAATTTAGTCGGTTTCTAAACGAAGCTTCTGAAAAAAAAGTGTGAATGCATATTACGAAACTGATGTGTTCATTTATATTACAAAAGTATTGCCAACTGTAAAAAGTTGCTAATTTATGCGGAAAACGATTTGAATTGATTGTTCATTTCATTCGGAGCCACTTATAGACACTGAATCACTTCTATTCTCTACGAATAATTTACCATTATTATCAATAACATTAACGTTTGCTTTTTCGTCTACTGGAAATAAATTACAACGCGTTGGCGAATTTATCTTTCGCGCTAAAACAGCTATAACTATTCTTTACGCAGTATATTTGCATAATATTTAGTTTTAATATATAGTTTTATTATTTTAAATCATAGAAGTATATGCCTATTGCCTATGCAAAAATCAATACCTACTCTAAAAAGGAAAAGTGTGTATGTTTGCTTGCCGCGGGTAATTCCAAGAATTACTGATCCGATTTGAAAATTTCTTTCGCTGTTTAAAAACCTACTTCTTTCCGAATAGCATACAAGCATATTCTATCATGCTTTTGTCGCTTCCTGTGTGAGTTTCGCCATAGTTATATGGGACACTTCCGTAGAGCGAGACAGAGTATTTAAAATACAAGAGAAAATTTTGAGAATAATTTTTAACAAAAAAAATACAGAATCATGTCGTATGATATTTAAAGAAAACAAAATATTAATATATTACGGGGTTTACACTCTTGAATTGCTTACTCTGATGCATAGGCTAAATTATTTCAATGCAATAAACGATAAACCAAACGTTCACAACACAAGACCTAATAAAGACATTTGCATTAAAAAGTCTTATATACGTAGGTTATAAGATTTTTTCAAACTTGCCAGATGACATTAGATCATACAAGTTGTTGAATTTTAAAAAAAGCTTGAAAAAACATCTCACACAATCTGTGCCTTATAGTTTTAATGATTTATTAGTGTATTTGCCATATGGCAACATACACTATTGACGTCGGTCGGATGGCGGGACCTAGAGGTCGGACCAAACTTTCTCGACGTTTCATAACCTCTTAAACACTTTGGCACCATTTTTAAAAATGTTTATATATATATATATATATATATATATATGTGTGTACGCGCGATAACTTTCGAAAGAGTTAATTGATTTCAACGAAATTTGGGCCACGTGTTGAAACCCATTACCGCAAGAAGCCTATTTAAAATGGGCCTAATTGGGCTATTTTAAGGGTAGTTTTTAGGGGTTGAAAAATGTTTTTGGGTCCCAAAATACCGAAAAAATTCTCCGAATCGTTTCAAAATTAAAATTTAATCCTCTGGTAGTGATTAAAAAGTGTCCCCACAATTTTAATAAAATCGGCCCGACAGGACCGGATTTACAAATTTTATGAAAACACTAGTTTCCAGATAGTGACTTATTTATTGAAGGGTGTATTTAATTCGGTGTAGACGTTAGATTGATAATAATATTACAATTAAGAAAAAAATGTTATTTTAAGGGGTGTATTAAGGGGTTAAATTTTTTATTTTGCCCAAAAACAAACTTAATTTCACATAATAAAAGTATAAAACCACTCGGCCCTATACAAGCAAATACACTATATTGTCGGCAGGGTTTTGGCACTGCGACCCGGGTTTTTTTAATATGTTACTTCATATGTTTGTTCTGACTTTTTGTATCCAATTTTTATTGGCCACACAAATAAAATTATATCAATATCAATATTATGCTAGAAGAAAGGGGGAACGAACAATAAGCGAAAATGTAAAACGGGAATTTCGCACGCAATTGCTGAGGTAAATTGAAAGACGCTGACTAAACTATGAGAGTTAAAGCGATATATTTGATGAGATTGTCGCATTTGGTTATTTAGTTGCCAAACCAAAATCTAAAGAAAGGATTTCATTCGGGGGAAAACCGATATAAATAATGATCAAATAAATATTTTAGTTTGAAATTCTCAGAAATAATCCGTCTTTTATTTTAATTTCGTTTTGAATATTTTTAATCGCTTTTGTCGTTTTACGACAAAGCTATATAATTTCGAAAAGAAATAATATTCATGTCATGTCCATAAAATAAGAAATAATAAATTACAAATACTATGACGAAATATTATACTCAGCTTTTTTATATATTACCGATCTCTTTTATGTTAGAGGAGGATATTAATCATAGTTAAAGGGGACAAAAAATGTCTAGAAGACAGGTTGAAATCTTGGTAATCTTGTGACGCCAGGTAAATCTTTTACATATGCGATCCACGTAAACAAAAAACATTTTTTAATACAGTTTAAAAAAATGTCTTTTTTTTAAATTTTTATAATCACGGCGTTGCGGTATTACGAGATATAAAGGTATTGAATTAGTTTACATTTCACAATTGAGTACAAAAAAATCTCTTAAATACGGCGTTTTTTTACTTATGCTAGACTTATTTCAGCTGACAGCATTTAAGTCAAAAAATAAATTGACGTGCTACACTTTCCAATGGAACTACTTGCAATATTCTTTGTAAACAGGTATAAAAAATATTATAATCGATCAAAATTTAAGACGTTCTTTATTTTTCGTACTGGTTATATTGCAACTGAGTTAATCTTTGCCCAGTGAATAGAAAGATATTGTGAATTATAGACGCTTGATAGCCCAGACAAGCATGCACCTTTGTATTACCAAAACTGTTTTTGTCAGTCCTCAGTTCCAATGTTCTAGACCGGGGTTTCTCAAAGTGGGGTGTACGTAGGAGGTACGCGGTTACAATTTGCGTAATTGCGGTTACCTAGCTAAGACTGGAATTCCCAATTTTAAAAATATATGCGAGATTTTGATTTTTTTAAGGCATAGATTGTTAGTTAAAATCTGTTGAGACATATCAAAGTTTTAAATCGAGCTTGAAGTAAAATAACAAAATCTTTGGCGGCATTGCGGCGTACCAGATTTTTAATCCTCATACTAAAACATTTTTTGCATCTAAATTAAAGTGTAATTTAATTCGTTAAGGTGTTTTTTTATTTGTCTCAAATATAACAGATGAAGTCTCCAGCGTCTATAATGAAGCAAATGTGTTTTTAAAGTACAATAACTCCAAGAAAGTGTTTTGTAATATGTAATTAGATGCAGGTTTTAAAACACCTACAGAGCTCGAATACAAAAATTATAAGAACTCAGTTTCAATCGGAAATAATTATAATTTAATCGGGATTACAATTATGTTAGTTCATTAATTCCAAATTAGATTACGAAAACTAACTTTCCAAAAATATATAACGAATGAGGATTTATTGTAGATATCTTAGCAGGGCCGTCTTAAGTCAAGTGGTGGGCGGTGGCCCATGGCCCTTTGGGATATATTTAACAAACAATTCGGTTATTAACAGGAATAAACAATATTCTAGTTATAATTGTTATTTTGACGCAGAAGTTAAGGGGCCCCGTGGATTGCGGGGCCTTAGGCTTAAGAGCAGCTGAAGCCCATGTGGAAAGATAGACGTATGTTTCACTCTTTTGGCCAAAATGAACACACCAGTTAATTTTTCTATTATATTTTTATTTTTTAGTATATTGAAGGAATTAACTGGAAGCGCAATTTGTTATTTGATGAAACAAGGGCAAGATCTGGAGATACATTTGCTACCTGCAAGATTCGTAAGGGAACCAGTTGATATTCTGGAAGAGAAATTTGCTTCGGTGCCCGTACAGAGTTGCGGAGATATTGCAGGCAGCAAATTTATTTCCGCCATTTTTTATCACGATAATGACAAGTTTACTCCAGTTTTATGAGTAAAAAGACATCTAGTATAATTCGTTACACACTAAAAATACAAAACAAAAATGCAATCGCGAATTTGTCAATGAATGTATCAGTTTTTAAAAAATCCATACCCAGTCGGTTTCTTTTCTTTCAGACGTTTTTACGCACTTCCTGGGGAGATAGAAGGTTAAAATTTAGTGTGACGTTTTTTGGAAACCAGAAAATAGTGTAAAAATTCTGGACATTCGAATATGGAACGATATGGTCCTTAAAAGTTCCAATGCTTTGTTCCAAAAATCTAGTATGTTTTCCGTAGTGCATTAATATTGCAGAAAAAATAAAATCTATAGATAAATGCCAGCGTCTTTCTCAACACTGATGACAGACAACAAGTTGGAAGGATAAATCTAAATACTAATTATTACAACATTCATTATCAGTGTTCGCTAAAATAATCAAAATATCCAGTTTTTGTCACCCAGTATATTTTATATACACAATTTAGTATTCCAAATGTCATGTCTGATCGCGGTTTCTAAGGTATGTTTTGCGGTTCGGTCAGAGGAACACCGACACCACATGAAGCCTTGACTTGTTCTACTGCTTGGCCACTGTGCATACATAAATCTCTATCGCTGAGACACCGCCCCCTCCGTCTCATACCAATATTGTCGCTTTATGACTAGTTCCACGCGCTCAATCAACTTGCTTTTGATAAGTTACGCTCAATCACATAATGGAAACTATGCCATTAACCCTTTAATCGAATAGTTTTTAAGGAAAACTTCGAGTTGTTCTAGATTGAAAACGTACCTGGCTAACAAAAATTCGATTGTTAAATCGTTCTTATTTTTTTAATGCCGTCGACAGCTAGGGTTAGTTAGTCTTAGAGCCAATTCAAATTTTTAGTTTATGATAGCTATTATTATTTTTATATTAGACTGAAAATCCCATTGATACTTTTGCCAGTTCTCGAATTAGAACCTGGGAACCATAAATAAAGGGTGGTAGTTCCTTACTACCTTTCTAGAATTGGGGGCTTGTAATCAAGGAGCCATGGAAACTCGCTACACGCTCGGCTATTCTCAAGTGCAAAAAAGTATCTGAAGGTGGCCACCCGCAGGTGTAATGAGTTTTTCTAACAATAAATTCTACTTTGATAATAAAACAAAGGCAATAAAAAAATAAACCAAGGTCATTCGTCAAGCTTCGCGACCTGTACAGCTTGGACGTACATAAGCACAGATCGATCGACGACTGCTGTTCGCAATGTTCAGTTAAAATTTTAGGACTTATTATTAACTTAGAAACTTTTCAAAAAGCTACAATATGAATGGATTTCGTGCGAAATTGGCTTAGCTTTAACTTCTTGTATGAACGAAATTCAGCCTTGACGCGCAAAACGATAGAGCACACCCAAGCAGTGTAGCGGTGCGTGCAATTAAGAAAACCGTAAGCTGACTTCAAATTAACTATAAATTGTATGCGTTTCCATGAAAATCAACCGATTATTGTAAGATTCTTATTCAATTGTTTAAATCATCACACAAAATGAATGTTCAAAACGACTATTTCCGTTAAAAGCAGGTCGGTATTTTGTCGTATACAAAAAAAAGTAAAAACGATATAAGTTACGTATGTTGCACTTTTTATTGTTTTATAATATCACGATGACGTCATGCCTACGTCACTAAATGATAACAAAATACATAGTATGTTAAGTTTCTGAAGAGTGGTCAACCTGAACTGTATATATCAGACATGGATGACCGGTCTGACCACTTCAGAAGAACATACCTGATGGAATGACGCGGCACTACGTTGTGTTTAGTTAAAATCAGTGGTGTAACTAGAACTTTAACACTCTGGACTGCATTAAGGTAGTTGTCGTGGTACAATATTGTCAAAAAGTTCTAGATTATACGCGCCACAAAAGTATACTAGCTTGTAACTAAGTGATCCATAATTTGTACGCATGACTGTACCCGTGGAAATGTAACCCATACAGTATTCATACGCATGAATACTTTTCTATAAATTGTTGAGCTTTAAACCGTTATTTATAAATAATTAGACGGTCAAAAAATTTTCTTATTTTTTTTAAAACTCATAACAAATGCATTGAAAGACTGTCAGTTTTTGGAAAGTTTCTGACAGTTAGTTCTTTTTTTATAAATAAGAAACTGGTTCAGAACTACAGAGAGCGTATACAATCAATGTTAATTATCCAATTTTTAATTGAATTTATCTCGGATTATATACGGTTGATCGACTTCAAATTTTCAGAGTAATTGTGTTATCATGTCCTTAATAAGTATACAAAAATTAAAAATTTTCTGACGGTGTGCCTTAACCACGACAATTACCTTAAGAGAGAGACTAGCGCATTCGGAGATACGAGATTAAATTAGGATACAGTTCCAACGAACATTTTTTGTTATCATCTAGCTGTGCTTGCTTATGAACGAGCTGTGACATTATGTTAAAACAAGCGACCAACGAGTTTTAACTCACACGAATCATAAAAGTATTACAATCGAGATACATATACTATATATAATTTGCACGCACCTCCTATAAAATGTTTTCTTCATTATAAGTAGGTAAATTTTTATATCTGACAGTTCTGATTCGGCCATATGGAAATCTATTTGGATTACGCCTATACCTTGCTGTCTCTGTTACTAATATGCAAAAATGTTTATTAAAAGCCGAAATGACTTTATATACGTTGAATATTCAATTTTTTTTCTTGCCTATTTTTGGTTGTCAGTCGCACTGGTCGATATAAAAAGATGCCTTGACATTACACAAAGGATTTTTTTCTATGAAATCTACTTAAATACGAAGATGCTTGTTAAAGATGACCCTACGATTATAACCAGGTAAATGAAATATTAACATATTTTCAATAATTTATTTACTAAAAAAATCACAGACAGCTTGTTAAAAAAACCACCTACAATAAGTTCTTGCATGACATTTGATGAAATTCAAATTTCATGTCACGATTATATCAACCCTATAATTTTCATTTTGACTTTCAAAAGTTCTTCTTAGAAGGATTAAGTTGCACAAATGCAACTTGATGCAACTATTGAAATATTAAATTACCGGTACGTGGGTTGCGTATCTAAAAATGATATATGGAAGCATCGCGTGATCAAATTTGAATTTAATAAGCTAAATTAGAATCTCAGCAGTTAAATTTATTACATTTGGATGAACGTATATAAATGTTTCAGCACCGAAGGGAAAAATGTCTACCTTTTATAAGATTCACTTTTAAGATGATACGAAAAAATCTCTTTAATAAAAACATATTTATTAAAGGATTTTTTAAATTATTTTGAATGAACTGCACTTTTCATTAAAGTATTAACTGAAAAGTATGTTTAACTTTTGGAAAATTTTGAATCTTCTACAGAACAAGTTGATATTTTGGAAATAGATTGCTTCAAATCTTGGAGAATATTTTTATTTTGTCTTCTTTATTTAAAGTTGAAAATTGTAATCGTGTTCTTATTTTAAGCAGATAAATAATTCGAAACGACAAAAAAAATTCCGTAAGCAAAAAATTGAAGATCACATAATATATTTAAAAAAATAATCATATAAAAGTCAGACATTTAAGGAATTAAATAATTACAGTAATTTTTATTTGATATAAAAATAAACAATAGAATTCTTAGAACAAATATGACAAGAAAACAATATTACGAATGCATTGCCCAATCACGTTTTACATTCATTTGTTTACCAGCCAAATATGGATTATGATTATTTTCAAAAAAGGATATTTTTGTTACCCACTAAATAATTAAATAATTGTGTGGGTTTATAAACACAGTTATCCCCTGACTCTTTCGCTATAATGCGATTTACAATTTTCCGCTATGTAATCGCTCACAGCTCAGCTGTGGATTTCATAAAATGGTCGGTAGGAAAACATTTTTTTTTCAAAGTTAGTCGAAGTTTTAAATTAAATCATCCGGTGATTTATTGCTAGTAATTGTGCATTGCTCTTAAACTGGTCGTCTCCTAAACCCCGGTAGAAAAACATTAAATTTTTTTTTGGGTAACTGAGATGTCAAAACAAACCGTCCGAAGATCGAGTGCTAATTTTACAATAAAATAATGACTCTTTTTTTATGCCGTGCTTCGTTTTAATGGAACCAATTAACAACGCTAAACGAGGAATTACTGTATACAATTAGGAATATTTTTACAATTACTGTGGTGGATACATGTGGTGCAGAACACAATGCTGAACAGCGGCATGTAGCCTCTCTTCCTAGAACACTTATTTTCTACACACCGCAAATCTATTAAAACGTAATTACAGTTTTGCGAAAGCGATTGTATGTGTTGTACTTATACGTATAACTTCAGTTCACAGTCACGGATTAAAGATTCATCCTTAAGAATTTATCCACCACGAAATATTACCAAGATCACCCGTTTTTTGTACAAAGAACGGGTAATCGCTACCTCGCATAATCATCATTTTGTAGCTCCTAATTCGGTAGAATTTTTGACAAAACTAACGGTAGTTTTAAGCTCAGATGGCAAAACTTTGGAATAATTCTTCAGAAATTTTAACGACGTTAAAATTTCCATGGCACTTGAAACTGATAAAATATGTTGAAAAAATCAATTAATCTATGACAGGCTAATTCAATTTTTTATCATTTTTTTGTTGTCAGTTTCTTGAATATGCTGCTCAACACTACTTGATGAAATTAATAATAACAAATAGACTTTTTTGCATACCTGGCGGGCCTCACATTGAACATTTGTCCATTTGGAAAGAAGTCTGCCAGGCATGCAAAAAAATTGGCAGACAGACGATAATTGTGAAAAAATTCTCCTTAATCTGTATAAAATTCATCGAGTAGGGTTGAGACGTATTCGAGATACTGACAACAAAAAAATGATAAAAAAAATGAATTTTGTTTTTCATTATCTCTTAAATTGAAGAATACAATTTTAGTAGTGTTATCCAGTAGGCTTTTTGTACGGTTAGAGCTTGAACAATTTGATAAGCAATGATGCAAACTTAATGATCAAAAAAAAATAAAATTTAATATAAGCATTAAACAGAAGATTGTCTGCATACTATTAACATGAACATTCAGTTGTTTAATTAACAGTTAATTATAAATGTTGATAACATCGCTTGTTTTAATAAAATAGAATAAAAATACTAGTTTGTACTAAACTTAACAAACATTTATATGATACTTATTCACAGTTGTTATCGAAGATTTGCATCTGGGAAAAATAAACATTTAATTAAACAAATGGCGCGAAGATAAACATCAGTAAATAATATTTAAAAATATTGAAAATGTAACATAATCATCTGACAAAAAATATAGACATGTTTATATAAAATGGCACAAAATTGTTTCAAAATTGAATTGTATTATTCTTGAAATCGCTTTTTTTGCAGATAAATTTGCCTTTGCACAGTTAGCCAACACTAAAGAAAAAAAGATTCCGTAATTGTCAAAATTATAAGTAAAAAATATAACAAATCGTGGCTTAAATTAACTGCTTATCTGAACAATTACGTAAATTCAGTAATTTAAATATATTACATTTCTCTAAAGAGTTGGATCTTAGCGCAGTGGTTCAAATCATTAAATGCGTAGACGCATCGCTTCTGTAGAGCGTCCCGTGACGCCATTTTCCTATTTTGTTTCTTTATATGCGACGTTAATTACTTATATGTCGTTTCCGCCTATTATACGCGTCTTCGACGCTTCCGCGTAGGCTTAGCAGTTTTTAACAAATATACGACTATGTGTTTCGTGTTTTGGTATCTTTAAAAATAAAGATAAACCACTTAGAGTCGCAGTTGCGTCGTGAATGCGTATAGTGACGTAATATATGTTTTGTTTAGAACACAATAAAGAACGTATCAGTAGCATCGTGGTTGCATTTGCGTATCACTGATGAGAAAGTAACATTAGGCGCTGACACCATAAATTTTTAATTACGTAAAAATTTGGTCAGTTGACGCGACGGTCAGCGCTTCCAGACCCAACCAAATAATTCACAAACTTATAAATCGACCGATTTAATAGTTGCAAAATGAGCGCATGCTTATAAGAACGCTTATGCTACTAAACAATCGACCGACTAAGTTGTCTTCTGACATGATCGACAGTAGATAGAGGACACGCTGTATGGACGCCGATATACAATTATTTAATGACAATGTAACCTGTTGTACAAGTCCAAGGCTTTAGTTAATACATATACTAAAACCAGCTACTTTTGATCCAATTAAATCGTCTCCGATTACATCTTACAGAATGCAGCCGTGCATCGAAACAAAGACGACACTATAAAATGTCAGAGAGATGGCGATCTTTTAGTTTAGTATAATTCATTGTCGAAAAATCGCTTCATTAAATCGATCACACATTTTTTATGGTTGGATTCTACGTTATAAATAGATAATAAAACATTTTTTTGAGTATTTTTCGGAAGATTTTTCAAGAAGAAAAAAATTTCCAAAAGAATGTATTTTTCAATGTAATTTTAATAGAATATTCTCGCTACGAATACGTCATCACAAGACAGTTCAGCTGATTGGCTGCGTCTGCAACTAAATCACATCCACTGGTTTTTTAGACGACAGTGGTATATGCATCTCTTTCCATAGACATATCTCTCTTTAACTACGCGCGAAAGTGATGTGCTGATTTATGGGAGCGAATATTTGGTTTTATAATAGATACATTACATTTTGTTTATGTATTAAGAATAATGTGCGCTGTTCAAAATTATCAAATTTTGATAGATTTTTTTGTCATAATCCCTACAAAATAGCTGATTTACATGTATATATAATGTGACTCATTTAACACTAGTGTCCAAAGTAAAAAAAAAAACACGTCGCAATGCCAAATCATGTCGACAGTATAGTGTATTTGCTAATACAGACATTGTGACTTTATTATTTGAACCTAAGTTTGTTTTTGGACAAAATCAAAAACTTAATTTCTTAATACGTCTCTGTGTTTTCTACAGAGCAAAATAACCATTTAAAAATACAGAGTTTTATTTCATTCCACGATTTTAATCAAATTTTTATGGTCAAAGAAGTCATTGAAATTATTAGGAACGATTTTTCGGGAGTATAACAGCTTTGAATTGAATATTGTTCTGTTAAAAAGTACTCCTTCCACTAATGAACGATTCCGAACCAGTCTGAAACTGATATGGAATTTGCTCGGTAAATGTGAACGCTGTAATTTTTCCGCTTGATCGAGCAGATCGTGTTGTTCTTTTGTTTTAAACTTGACTCTGCTTTCAAGTCAAAACGGCACTTTGATATCAGTTATCTCTTTGCGTGAGGAACACTGATCGCAAAATAAATAGCAATTTTTTTACCGTTTGGTTGATCGACTTTTTTTTATCTTGTTCTCAATGTACATTTTATTTATTTGATGTAATCAATTCACTTATTTTAATTACCAAACAACGTTATAAATTGTTTTAAATCAAATCAATAAACGTTTCAGTTAAAATCTTTTGGTTTATATCCAGGTATTATCTTTAAGTTCTTTGAAGACACTTTAAAACGCGTCACTAATTAAATAACTGCAAAAACACGAATTGAAATAAAGGTGAACACAGAATTATAGTAAACTTAATACTAGCTGTTGCTGTCAAATGGCGGAATCAAAATGTTTTTGACATAAACTGTTCTGAACTTTTTGTGTTTATTACAATTTATAACAATATTAAATCTAATCAGAACCGTTTCAAAGTTGATTGCTTATTATTAAATCTTTACCTGTGGGAACATACTCTATGCTACCATCAGTAAAAAAACAATAATTTATTGAATGAACTATAAATAATCTCAATTATGAACCGTCTATAATCTAAACTCTAATCTCTAATAATAAAAGCATATTTTTCCTTAGCAAAGCAAATTTGTTACGTCTGAAGTTAAGTGATGTTACGCAAATTATGTATACGGCTTTAGGACGGTAAAGATTGCGTGCAGACGGCGTTAACCATTTACTAACGAGATATTAAATCCTCCAGACTATTGAATGCATGCGCAGCATACCAATACAAAAAAAAATTCCAGTGCACCGACGTTGCACTACTACACAGTACATTATTGTAGAAAAATAGTGATGAAAACATAGTCAAGCCTCAAGCTTTCTGTATAATTTATTAATGTCCACTGAACTCTAGTACTTCTGGTTACTGAACTAAGACATATCGATTATCAATACTTCAATTCTAATCAGAAGCGTAGCGTGCCTTGGCGGGGCCCCGTATAAAAAATTGTTTGAGGGCCCTTCCCCCGTTGAAGTAAATGACTTAAACGGGGAAATCCCGCAGCCCGCGATAACCGATGTAGGGTGTTACCAACTTTTGAACGCACGCTTTACGCGGGAAAAAAAGAAATTGCTTTTTTTAACTTTTGTCATTTCTGAAATAAAAAAAAAATTGGGAAGTTTTTATTAAATTTTTCTTACGCACGTTGGGGGCCCCCGTGGCCCGGGGGCCCCGTATAATTGATACGGCAGATACGGCGGTAGCTACGCTCCTGATTCTAATACATATAGAAGAAAACTGCTTGTTTGCTATGAGTACGCTTAGGAACTAGTGAAGCGATTTGAAAAATTCTTTCATTACTTAAAAGCCTACTTCTTCAGGAGAGACATAGTCTATAAATCATTACTCTAACAAATTTAAAAACTAAGAAAAATATTCAAAAAAGCTGTTATAATTTGCTTTTCTCTTTTATATGTTTTTAGTGTTCCATGTAAATTAATGCTGATAAAAGAAGCATTACAATTTGATCGGGTATTTAATGTACCTTAAATAAATGTGATATATTCACATCTTGTAATCCTTCACAACAATTTTATTCTTTGCACAACCAACAAGAAATAAATTCGAAATAATTTCACTTGCATATGTTCGTTACACCATACTTCATAGCGTTTCATTAATTCACTGAGACTTCAGGCTATGTAAAAACATTTTATATTTTAACTAAACGAAATGCATTTGTAATGTATTTTAAGTGCGACCTATTTCGTGACATAATACTGTACATTATAAATATCAATTTAAAAATTACAATAGCTAAAAGTTCCTTCATTCAGTTTTTGAATAGTATTTATTTCTTTTTTCAGATACATTCATTCAAAGGAGAAACCTTTCAAATGCGGCGAATGTGGCAAAGGTTTCTGTCAATCGCGCACTTTGGCCGTCCATAAGATTTTGCACATGGAGGAGTCGCCTCACAAATGCCCCGTCTGCGCGCGAAGCTTCAATCAACGTTCCAACCTGAAAACCCACTTACTCACCCATACCGATCACAAACCCTACGAATGCAATTCTTGTGGCAAAGTCTTCAGACGCAATTGCGATCTTCGTCGCCACGCGTTGACGCATGCCGTCGGCGACGTTCCACCAGAAGTATTAGCTGCCGAAGGAATAACACTACCATCAGGAAACGCTCCAGAAATGGTACATCATCAAACAGATTCACCATCGTCAGCTGACGAATCTTACCCTGTCAGACCACCAAGACCAAGAACACCTTCGAATGAAAGGATTGCTACAAGAGATCACAGCTTACATAGACATGGCTCCCCGACACCGGAACGTACTCAATGCCATGAGCCATCCACTTCTTCGTCTCCGTACACCATGAGACCTCAAGCTCATTCAGCTCAACATTCTCTACACCCACCGTCAACTGAAAACCATCATCACCATCGCAGTTCGTCGCCACCTACTTCACAGCATTCGTCTTCTTCGACATCTTCCTCTCACCATCATCATCCTCAATTACAAATACGAAGAGATCTGATGCACGTGAAGTCTTCAACTATAACAAGTTCGTCAATGGAATCTTCCGGTAATACGCAGCCAAGCTTTTTAACGTACAAGCATAGGATACCGGAACCACCGGATATAGGAAAGTCGGACCGTGGACGAAGAACACCACCTCTTCAGTTGACATCGAATCGTAATCAACAACATCTTCAACTCCCGAGTAATCTTCACGTGCCACCAACTTCGACAATCGCGATGCATCAATCAATACCACCTTCCTCTCCGAGTTTGCTTAAACATCCGGAGAGTAATTTAATTCATCATCAGCCTGGACCGTCGACAAGTTCTGGACACAGTGATGTTATTTTAATGTCTGGCCCTAATGTAAATGTGGCAAATGATCTATCGATGCAAAAGAAAGATAATTTACCACCTCCTAGACCACCCGAAAACAGACCGCCTCCCAAAAGAACTGGATTTAGTATCGAAGATATTATGAGAAGATAACTGATGTTTGTGAAATTGAAAAGATTATGTTTAACTGTTTAAAATAATTTGTTATTTATTATAAAAGTGTGTTCGAGCAAATCGATCAACAATTAATACGGATTGTGACAAACGTAATGTACATATTATTTTTAATAAGTTTAAAAAAACAGTTTAATTAAAAAAAATTGTTACGAAATATTTTTATATTTTTATTTTTAAAATGTTATTATAACGATAAAAAACAATGTATAATTTCCTTGATATGAATTCAGTTGCCAAAAAAGTACTGTATTTTTTTGCTTGCAAACATAAAATGTTTTATAATAGAAATAAACAAAATAATTATTCAGAAATAATAGTAGCAATTTTCTTAGATAAGTAAAACTTTACTAAATGTCAATTTTAATTATAACTTTTTAAATAATAAATTGGTTTTATTTTAAAATGTTGGGTTATGTTTACTAGTTATAGGTATTATTACACAATTACATATTTTTTAATTATTTTTAATAATTTAAGGTGAAACATCATTCCTCTACAAGTATTTACCAAGTATTTTTTATTTTGCCAATTAGTTTATAATATTAGAGAATTCGACAGAATTATTTGTTTAACAGGACTGTACTCAGTAATTTCTGCGAGATTTATTAAAATATAGTGTAATTTTCGAATTGAAACATTGCATAAATGCTATTTTGATAAAAAAAAAAGTAAATATGAGGCCGCTGGTTTCGACCACTCAGCTATAGTTGACCACTTTTATATTAATTATTATAACAGAATAAACCATGCAATAAAGAGAACTATAGTTTTTTGTTCTCTCTAGTTGCGCATTTTCCTTTACGGTGCTCTAAAAAACTAGAAAATATCAATTTGCAAGTGATTTGCAGTTCTGTTGCTTGATATGTAACACAATTGCAAATTAATACGTTAAAATACGAAACTGGAGATTAAAAAAATAAAAATGTTCTGATGCTATGTAATCATTTATTCTATCTATTACAAATATTTAAAAAATGGTACACCATAGGCTGATGGCTGAGACAGACAAAGATTCTAATTTCACATCCTCAAAAATTCTTTGCTTGAAATACTACGAACCCTATCGCTTATTATGACATTCAGAATATGAGTCTCTGCGGTGCAGCTGTCGAGAAATGGTGTTTTCTTTGAAATTTTTAGTTCGTCCCTGTTAGACAACTAATTTCGTCGATGCTTATAAACTGATGCAATTCATAACATATCGTTAAATTGTGTTTTGTAAATAAATTTCAAATTATTTATCATTTTATGAGTGATATTTAATGGATAAAAGGAGAACGGTACGTCGTGTGAATGCATTTATTTTATTTTTGTAAGATAATAAAATATTTAATTTTATAAATATTCTTTGTGATCAATGATGCTAAACACTATACACACAGACAAGGGCGTACGCAGAATTTTGTCTCAGGGGTGGGGTCAAGAATTATTAGAGTGAACATAGACATTCGATTATAGTCCAAACTTTCTAAGTGCAATTTTTTTGGACTTATGGAGTCACTTGAATGGTTCTTTAAAGCTGTGATCGGGATCCAGTTTTTTTTTTATTTCCGAGTAAATTTTTTAATGTATATATTTTTTTTGGATTTCTCATATAAAAACATATAATCCCAAATTTTCAGCCACCCAGCATCTCTCAATTCAATGCTAGCGAAGTCTGTGGCAAGACAACGTCCGCTAGTTATTTTTTAGCAAAATTACTGCTCCCTTTCCGAGAAGAGTTAAACCTAAAGGTTAAATATTCGACGCGGATATTAATAATTTTAAAATTTCTGCTCGATACTTTTATTTCGCCTAGAGAAATTTGAATGTAACAGACATACGGACGAATGAACATATGAGTGGTCCCGTAATCATAAACGTTCCGGGTTTTTTTTGAGGACGAAATCAAAAAAAAATTAGAAACTTAAAAATAGTTTTAGCATCGTTGTTAGTGTAAAATTGTTATAATGTTATATTTTATACGTGATAATTACTATTTGTATTACAAAATATTAAAATAGCGATCTCAGAAATGTTTGCAGAGTTTTAAAATTAAATTTTACGTTGATAAATCACATATATTTAGAATTTAAATTTTTGTTGCCAAATTATAAGTTTAAAAACATATTTCGTTACAGAAAAGTTGTTGGATAAACAAATATTATTTCTTCAATTTCTGTGTATTAATTTAATTCAAAAAATATTCGGCACATTTTTATAAGAAAAGATAAAAAATTATGCAATATTTCAATTAACTTTGCTTGCAAATTAGTCGTAGTAAATAAAATCTTAAATTCTTACTACTTATGTTAGTACAATAGCAACGTTTAAACATATTTAATTACAAAAAAGGTAACTTTACGAACTGCTGGGTAAGCAAAAATTATAAGGGGCACCTGTGGAAATATTTTACAGATCTTGTGATCAATAAAATCGGCATATTTTCACAAACGTTCGTTTTCGAGTGATTTGCAGCCTCATCAAGCACATTTCAAAACATACAAAAAAAAACTGTATTTCAGCGTACCAGATTATTTCAGCCAGGGACTTCATAATGCACATATTAATTAAACTGACAGTTCTACTAGCTCAATAAACTGCATATTTTGTCAGAAAAAACTCATTTAACACAGTAGTTACAATTGTCAAAATTTTATTTAAATCTTTTAAATTATATGTTGTAAAGTAGTCACTTATTTTCCATGCACAATGCAATTTTTTTTTGTCCTGGCATTAGCCGTAAGTCACAATTCAATTTACGTATAATTTTAACAAAAAGCATTATTTAGTAGGTCGATTTAACACTAGCATGTTCACAAAATGATTTGGTAGTCACTCATGTCTAAACGTGTCGTCGTCTAAAAATTGCCTTGCAGCTAAGCCTTGCAGCATTAGATCTCCGTTCGTCGTACAAAATATAACCCTACTGCCAGACTATGCTCCTCGCACTGCTTCTCGCTCTGCTCATCGCGCTGTCGCGATGTTGCCCTAAGCGGCCAGACACTGCTGTACTCGCGACGCTCCGCACTCGGCTTTCGCCTCTCGGCAATGGAGGTCGATACTGTGGCAGCGTGCGCACTATGCCTTTACACTTAGACCGCTTGGCGCGGGAGTATGTGGCCGGCTTACTCGTGCTCTTATTGCCGGTCCTTTGACTCGCGCACAAAAAATCGACAATCGAGGGAGCACTGGGCATGACGAGGAGCATGACGTGCGGCATGACAAGTAACGCGGCCACACAACGTCTCTGCCTCCTTTCCTCGCTACTTCCCATGCCACTCGTCGAGTGTGTGGCTGAGGCATAAAATAAAATTCATAATGCAGGTTTTTATGTATAGTATTGTTTAACAGTGCAGGCGTTAATGATTTTTTGAAAAACACAATTATTTGTTTCAAGTGTTTCAGAATACTCTTCATTACCCAAAACTGTTGCCGTTTTTATTATAAAATTTTTGAAAATATGTACGCTACTGAATTTTAATATTTGTTGACATTATTCAGTATCAATAAATTAGAGACAACATTAATTTTTTTTGATCAAAATTGATGTAACATTTTGATAATCTGTCTCCATTTTTTATTATCCAAAATGATTGTAAATTAGTTACTGGGATTTGACATAAAACGTTACTACATCTGGTGACATGTAGTGTTACTATATATATAAAATATGGCGGACTCGACTTTACATTTAGCTTAAACTCCGTCCATATGTCAAATCCCAATAATAAAAATAATTAAAAAACTGGGAAACGTGATTAACGTTCTCATATAACATTAACTTAATGACATGCCTATATTTTTGTGATGTTGAAATCAATACTTTAGAAATGAACGTCATCTTATTATATTTTTTCCAATCATTTTGCATATATAATTTTATATAGGTGATAGTTATTATCCAGAGATAATAGATAGAATCTTATTATCCATAAAATATGTTTAAGTATGTTTGACTTGTGATGAGAGAAGTAAATAAATTTTTATTAAAAATATCATTTGTGTTATTAATATTCGTACTATTAAACTATAGTTATTACAGGAGCGACTCTGGCATTCACCGCCCCAATCAAAAAACCAATACAGAATTTTTTTCACTAATCGTTTTTTTCTCAAAACTGATTCTAGGCCCACCGCACGCGATGGTCAACAATTTTGTAGGTGAGACACTGCATAGGACCGACAGTCTGTCAAATAGTCGACGATAGACAATTTTTGTAAAATGTTGTTGTGAAGTAGAGATGGGAAAAACGGGTCTTTTTAGTGATCTGCATCTTTGCATCTGGATGATTGGATCCCGTATGTGAGTCGGCTCACTGAACCGGTTCAAAAAGAGCCGAGTTCTGAATATGTTACTGCAGTCTGCCACTGAGTTACCTAGTTCAGTCAATCATATCACGACCTGTATAGAATCAAGAATGCACAGCCAAACATGTGATGCATGAGTCATTTGAGCTGACAGATGCATCAAAGCAAGAACTGATACGTAAGTGTAAAATGTGCTTCTGTGTGTTAAGTGTTTCACTGAGTTATGCGGATCCGTTGATCCGTCGGCTCAAAAAAAGTGAGTCGGCTCTCACGGATCTTCTGTCGGAGTCGGCTCTTTGAACCGGTTCAGATCTGAGTTACCCAACCCTATTGTGAAGTGTACCTAATGTCTGCAATCATTTTTAAGCGCAGGAACTTATCGGAATGTATCTTCCGCGTAAAGCGGGGTCTTACTGTAAAACACACTGCGCTGAGTTGTCAGAAAATGCTCCGTGCATTATTAATATTATTATCCTAAAACTCGTCGTTTCGCTTCTGTCAGTTGCATTTCCATTTAATGTAACACCTGCACTGCAGAGATATCCAATCAATATTCCGAATATAGCTGTTGTCATTATTTATTTATTTACAATTTATAGGCGCATAAATTATAAAACCGTCAGCTTTGTACAACGGTAGACATATTTTATGACAAAATCAATTAAATCTGACATGTTGCAGTTATATTTACGTATGATGAGTTAGTTGTCTAATTAACAAATGCATTTAATTATCCGATTCCTCGACAGTAATGTAATATAGTATTACAGGTGCAGACAGTGCATGAACATTAATTAAACTTCGAATAATTATTTTCACACGTTTGCGTTCAGTGCGAATCCGGTCTTAGTGGCTATTAAAGGTTTATAACATATTCGATTTCGGCACGCCAATGACTATAATAATATTAATTATAGCGGCCCAGTCCGGCTTCGCCCGGGTGTAAATGTAATACATAGGATATAAAAGATGAGAATCATTATCATTAAATTCTCAACGTGTATTGAATTTGCGCGAATTCAATCGCTTTTATTTGTGAATGTTCAAAAATCGAAGAAAAATCTTATTTTCCAAAAAGAAATTTAAAAAATTCTGTTGTTCCGATGGCTACCAAACTTCAGAAGATCACCCGCTGGGTTAATCTATAAAGATTGTCTGAAAATTTCATCAAAAATGGTCTACCCGTTTGGAGTCCATAGATTACATATACATGGTCTTTTATCTATATAAATTATTAAAATGTAAAAAGTGGTTATTGTGACATAACGATAATAGTTTGACATATAGTATCGCAAAGTTTTTTGTAGTTATTGATATGTTCTTTAATATTGTAGAACATACTTTTGTTCTATCATCAATAGTTTCCGCAGCGCATGCGACGAAAGATGTTTTATGGCATTTTTTGACACCTTGGGTTACGTTACTAAAGTTTTAGTAAGGGTCCCTAATATTTTCTAGCAATAAATATAGCCTATGCTACTCAGGGTGAATGTAGCTTTCTAATGGTGAAAGAATTTTTTAAATCGGCACAGTAGTTTTTGAGATTATTCATTACAAACATACACACAAAAATACAAATCTTTCCTCTTTATAATATTAGTGTAGATTATTTAGAATTTTCTACACTAATAATAATCAAAAACTTACCTTTAATTGCAATAGACTGTAGACTTTAACAACTTGTACTGCACTATTTTAAGGCGAAAAAAATCCACACTTTCTCCTTGTAATCGTAAAAAGTTTATCACAAATTGTTTTTTCAAAGCTATAAAATGATGAACAACTGAAAACTAAACTATAAATGTTGTACAAAACCACGTACAATCAACATTCAAAATATTGTTTTAATTCTCGTATTTATGAACGTTAGAATAATTAACACACGAAAACGCTTAAATCCAATAAAGCGTACATATTTTTTGAAGTCCCTTAAGAAAACATAATGACTAAAAATTAAATCAAAATCACAGAGTAAGGTACGATACACTTTATTCAGAAATCATGTTGCAACTAAAAATTCTCAGCAGGTCATTTTTAAAACGTGAATTGTCCTGTCGATTACACAATTATGAAATCGATCATGCAATAAAACCAACAACGCTGTTTCATTTATTTCATTTTTATAATATTCGGAAAAAACATTATAAATATTTATACAGAGTGTCCTCTTTATATTTTTGTCTTTTAAAATAAAAATACGTAGTAATCAGTTGAACTAGAAACTAACTGAATGAAATTTGTTAAGAAGTATTTTGCGAATACTTCGTATAATCGTCAATATAAATTTAAAAAAAGAATTAAAAAATACTAATAGATAATGCTTTTTATTGGGGTGTTTTAAAAAGCAGAAAATAAAAAATTAATCTTCCAAAGAGATGATATAAAGTAGAGTAGTTCTGTCGCCCAACTGGCTGGAATTTTTTTATTTTCTCCAAAAACAAATAAATTCATATAATAAAGTCACTCTGCCTGTATTAGCAAATACACTGTATTGTCGACAGGGTTTTGGCACTGCGACCCGGGTTTATTTTCTTTTGGGGTATGGAACCCTAAAAAGTAGGTGCTTTAACCAATTCAACAGTAATTTTCATTATAGTTAGAAATATATGACAAACAATTGCAGACGAGGATAGTAATTTTCATAAACTATACCTATAAAAGAACGCACACACTTGCCAAGCATGGAACAGCACGACCAGCACACCACGGAGCAAAAAGGCCTGTTGCCATATGGCAAATACACTAATAAGGTAGGTATCTCAAAAATAAATTCATATACAATAGGTAATTTTGTTTGCATATTTTCATAAACTAGTCAGAATTAAAAAAACGAAATAACGTTCTTTGTTACTCGTTAGTAACAAAGTATATGTAAATATTTTTGATAGAACATATTTAACATAGAGGCAAGATTTTATATTTTTATAAAAAAAAGTGTCAGAAATGTATATTTTCTTTTAAACATGTACTAGAGGCGGACAACGTTTTTAAAAAATGAAAGAAAAAATTATCTTAAACTAATTTTATTATTTTTATTATTTTAGTGACTTTTTTGAAGGAGGTTCCATTTTTTTAAAGTTAGTATTTTTTTCTTTTTAGTGGATTTTATGTACGTAGTTTGCACGTTATTAAATACTAACCGATTTCTTCTTTTTGATATTTGTTTACTAAATTTAAAACTAGAAATAGGTATTGATATGTTTCTAAGTTTTATAAAAGCGGATAATGTAATAAATACTACTTATTCGCTTGACAAAACTATAATGATTTTATTCACAGAAAGAATTTTTAATTTACAATACAATTACATAACATTGGCAATGAATGTCTTAAATATAATTATCTAATCAACTTAAACACTACAGGTATATCTAAAAAAAATACTGAACCGATTTAGGTAACATTTATGTGGGACCACCCTGAATACATGCCTTATTAAATAGAAAAAGAATCATTGAAATCAATTTACAGCAGCTGACGGAGATTTCGCAGAACATAAAAAAAACTACTAAATATATTTAAATAAAATGCAAGGGCTTACCCAGGATCAAAACTAGGGGGGGGGGCAAGCCATGGTCGTTCAGGTTGTAACATTTTATCACGGAAAAGGTGAATGAAACAAAAATATTAAGAAAATTATGTATAATTATAGCAGTGCTTTATCAACTAAGTTATTACAATTATTTGCTTTAAAAAAAATTATTCTAGTTACATGTCTTATACTAGTATCATTTTTCTTGGATTTGTAGAAGTAAAGTTATTTCAAAAATTGTAAAAATTCCAGCAACAAAATTTAATAACGACTTATTTTTTGCTTCCAGGGGGGGCAGCTGCCCCCCCCCCCCCTCTGCCCCTCGGTAGGTACGCCCTTGGTAAAATGTATGTACGACCACCTTTGAAGGTATATTTTATTAAATAGAATAAAAAGCACTGTTATATTATTATAAAAGCGGCTCACGACTAGCGAGGACATCGCAGAAACCACACAAAAAAGTCGGCGAAAAAGAAATACCGTCTGTCCATACGGTTTCGGCTTATCTAATATTGTTTAGAAGAACTGTTTTATCACACCTCGTAAGATGTTATAAAAAGATCTAAAATCTAAATTTAAAGAGACTTGTGTCAGTCTAATCCCATTAGTTTTCATTAGTAGGTAGTTTTTTTTTATTAACATTTTTCAAGACATGTATCTGGTTGTTGGAGTGGAGTCCACAACCGGCGGTCAACTGATCATTATAATATTTAAGTCATATATTTAAAATGATGTAGGAAACCTATAATCTGAATATATTATTATGTTGCACATGGAACATATATTGTATTACGGCTTAAACAGATTCAGATGTGGAAAACATGTCTGGAATAAATTCAGATCAAAAAGCACAGAGACGTTCGGTGTTTGAAATAGACGCTGATGACCTCAGATGTTGAGCGTCTATAATCTACAATCTCTCTCTCTCTCGGTGTTTGAATTAAAATGACATAAGAACATAAGGCATGGTTTATTTTTCATTGAGCTATAATGCAAGGAAAAATATATACTGTCAATATTGTTGAATTTTGTTCAAATCGACTATTCGAGGTAAAATTGTAAAACTATTTCAGATGTTCTCCAAATTAATGTGCCTATTGTAGAAAAAACTATTGTGCCTAGAAGCGCAAATTCGTAACTCTTTTAGGTTAGCAGTTATGATGGTTTAAAGAAAGCCTTAACTGTCGCGTTTTTTACCATTTTGGCACGGAACCCAAAAATGAAAAAAGATTGTACGTTCATGAAAGATATGTAATTATTCTACTTAAATATTCAAAAGATGATTAAAGTATTTGTGACTGATTGAACAAATTATAACTCAACGTTCAAAACTTAATTTACATGGAAATTTATTATCGGTCATTTCGAATATCGGAAATTACATATTATTAAAAGGTTCAAAATCAGAGTATGGGAACAAAAGACAGACGACTTACTTTGAATTTTAATATCGCAGTGGTAGAATATATAAAAAACTAGCATATAAGAAACTAACGACTTCTCCCGGATTTGTAGATTGCCTATTAAAGTTAGGCACGTTATACTGTCGCGACATTTATTTACTTGCTCGGGAATAACAGCCTCCTATTATTATACTATCCCAAATGTTTTATCTCTATATTCGTGAAAGTCAAAAAAACTTTCCGACTAGGAGCACATGGCAGAGTACATTTTCATGATCAGGACAACATATTAAAAATAATCGGCAAAAAAATCCATCCTGTTAGTCAATAATGTCGAGCCTTTATAATCTACAATTGTATTACGCAAATAAATCACATTGCCTACGTTGCATAACCAAAATGTATCAGCTCGAAAAAAGAATTAAAAATGAACAAAATAATATTAAAATTCTTTTCAAAGCACATGTCTTCTTTAAAATAGTATATCATGCATATTTGGTACACACATTAGAATTCATCACCGCACGAAGTATATTTAAAATGGACCCAACTGGGTCATTTTAAGGACTGTTTTTAGGGGTTGAAAAATGTTTTCTGACCCAAAAATACCGGTAAAATTTTCAGAATCGTTTCAAATTTGAAATTTAATCTATCAGTAAAGACTAAAATGTGCTGTTAAAATTTTAATAAAATCGGTCTGACAGAACCCGAATTACACATTTTATTGAAAACACTAGATTGCGAATTTACTTGCAATTAACAAATATATAGGTATTTTTTTAAGAGATGTATTAGGAGGTTAAAATTTTTATTTTATCTGAAAACAAATTTAAGTTAACACAAGAAAGCCACATGCCTGTATTAGTAAATATATTAATATATTATAACTGTCGGTAGGGTTTTGGCACTGCGACCTGAGTTTTTTAATATGCGGATTCTTTGCATTCATCGCAGCTTTAACAACAAATTATTGCCATTCAAGTTCAAGATAACGTTTAAATGCACACCAATATTATATTATGTATGTTTATTATATTCTACAATGGACTCTGACTAAATCAAAATACCTTCTTTATCGCGTGGATCAGACCTAGGCTATAAAATATAGTTGAATTAGAATAGATACGGAGTGTTCGAGGAAAAAAATATATATGGTTATAAATTCTGCAGACAGAGCTAACATTATGCCTCTTAACGAGAGTGGCATCAACATTAAAACCGTAGATTGAGAAGTTTGAAACCGCCATCGCAAATACAAATCTAGCAACTAATTGCGTTTTCGATAATGAGGGTTTTCTTGGTTTCGAAAACATCGCTGGAAGTACCTTTTCTTTGGAAACTATAGGTACATATTGCACAACATTTTAAAAAAATCAATAAAATAAATAAAACGAAAGTATTAATTGTTTCAAATGTGACGTTTACAATAAATAAATGAGGATTTTTAGAGGTTAACACGATATTTCAAATAAATAATTTTAATTTTAATATTTAGTTTGGCGCAGTAATACAGCGCTTTTTGAATGTGCTATATTTAGGATTCTTCAAATGAATTATAAAGGCATCCTATACTAGTGTGTCTGACAAGTGGCGACAAAATTCAAATAGTTGAACTAGTTTTGACAACACATTAGTTGTAACGGTTTTAAAATCAGTGTACGGGTGTGATAGTGTGATAAAGGCATTTTACGGCCTTTTTTGAAAAAATTAATTTGTGAAAAGTGTAAAGTGATAGTGATAATGTGAGTGGTGCAACATCTAATGTGTTTTAAAATGAAATATCGTATACACTTTTGGATTACGCCGCTGAAATCTTAAATGTAAGTACATGTCTTTGCTTATTGACTTTGATAAGATCCAAAAGAGTATTTCTTTCGCAATGTCACATTGAAGATTTGAAGACACAAAATATGTGTACACATGAAAAGTATTATAATTGAGGCATAGCTCAAAACACAATAAAAGTAGTAAAAATTAATTTCACATTTGAAATAACATTTCTGAGAATTCGAATATAGTAAACCAGTTATCAAAGTACTGAAGTAATTATTTATTATAACAAATCCAGTTCGCATTTTGACATCTGCCCCGCCTTTAAATCATAGTAGAAAAAGTATAGGTGGTATTTCTGTGGTAGGTACCTGTCTGATCTATATAAAACGAAGTTCGTATTTTGATGTCCCGGCCCTGACTCTGTATTTAAAAACTATTGGAACCATTTCAATTTGGCTTCCATGATTGCACAGAGTATTATACTAAAAGTGCTATCATAAAAACACCTTTCCAAATATGAAATGAATACAAGTCAGGGAGTTTTCAAATTTATTAAACACACCAGCACGAAATCAACGCAGCGCCGACACGCCATTCATATTAATTTTCCGGCATTGTCGTTCGAGCAAAAAGATTAAAATAGAATGGGGTGGTTTCTTGGATCTTCTTAGGACCTTCAGAAGATTGGCTACTACTGTGGCACAATTCCATCATCATCAATGTAGCCAAAGATGGTTGTCCTCCTGTAGATTAAAGCCTCACATTCGAGCACGATGTGGGTGGCTGTTTCATCCTCCATTTCGCAAAATCTACGCAGTGTTCATTCCTGCTGTATCCCCATCACATGTAGGTGTTTTCTCAGGAAAGCATGACCGGTTAAAAGCCCAATCACCTTTCTGAGTGTCGGCCTATTGAGTCTAATTAAATCGTCAGTTAACTTTGAAGAAGGGCCCACAATCATTTTCTTCTCATGTATGTTACCTGAAAGCAGGTCCCAATCTGAGAGATGCTACTCGCAGGCCCATCTCCTGACAGTCTGCTGGACATTTCTGTAAGAAATTCCGCAGATAGGTTCAGGTCCAATGAATTTTTTAGAAGTTCCTTGTCTGACAAGGGTATCTGCTCTTTCATTGCCACGAATTCCTTCATGATCTGATACCCACGTAATAACAAATTTTAAAGTATTTCAGGATTTTAAATCGTACTTTGACAGCAGTTAATTTATAGTATTAGTCATTAATATTTAATTAAACATCTATATAAATTTATACAGTCGCTTCCCACACAAGATCAGAAAAACGCGACTATAAATCATTCAAACACATTGGATTTAATTACCTTTTTCAGTAGCGTTGCGCTGAGGATGGAAACAGTAGGATTTTCAATATTCAAAACAAGCTTTAGATTATTTCTGAATATTTATCGTTACCAAAAAATTCCAGATTTTAAAATAAGTTTTAACGATCTCTTCTTTTTTTTTAAATTCGGTAGACTATTGAAGAATAAAACTCTGGCTTAAATGGAACTTCCTTCTTTATGGAGTGGGAACACGGAACAGTTGATAATTGTAAGGAAGGAAGGGTTAATGAGCAAAGATTTACGAGAGGCTACTACAATTTTGCTTTTTTAATAGAGCGTACGCTTATGATTTTATAAAATAAAAACCCGGGTCGCAGTGCCCAAACCCTGCCGACAATATAGTGTATTTGCTAATACAGGCAGTCTGGTTTTATTACATGAACTTAAGTTTGTTTTTGGTTACAATCAAAAATTTAACCCCTTAATACACCCCTTAAATTAACAGTTTATTTCTTAATTGCAACATTACTATCATCGAACATCTACACCAAATTAAATACACCTTTCAGTAAATAACTCACTATCTGCAAACTAGTATTTTCATAAAATTTGTAAGTCCGGTTCTGTCGGGCCGATTTTATTGAAATTTTAGGGCCACTTTTTAATTGCTACTAAAGGGTTAAATTTCAATTTTGAAACGATTCGGAGAATTTTTTCGGTATTTTAGGGCCCAAAAACTTTTTTCAACCCCTAAAAACTACCCTTAAAATGACCCGATTAGGCCCATTTTAAATAGGCTTCTTGCGGTGGTGGATTTCAACACGTGGGCCAAATTTCGTTAAAATCAATTAACTCTTTCGAAAGTTATTGCCCGCACACACATATATATATATATATAAACATTTTTAAAAATGGTGCCAAAGTGTTTAGGAGGTTATGAAACGTCGAGAAATTTTGGTCCGACCCCTAGGTCCCGCCATCCGACCGATGCCAATAGTGTATGTTGCCATATGGCAAATACACTAATAAAGTTATAATTTAATCAACAATTCGCAAGTGCTTTCTTTAAAAGGTTAACAGAAGTTAGGGTGCCTCACCGACTTATAAAAAAACGAATATGTGATTCAATTTAAAACTGTACCAACAGTCCTCGTATTTAATGAAACTAGTTGCAAACAAATATTGCAAATAATTGCAGCTTTCTTTATTAGTGTATTTGCCATAGGCAACATACACTATTGGCGTCGGTCGGATGGCGGGACCTAGGGATCGGACCAAAATTTCTCGACGTTTCATAACCTCCTAAACACTTTGGCACCATTTTTAAAAATGTTTATATATATATATGTATATATATATATATATATATATTATATATATATATATATATATATATATATATATATATATATATATATATATATATATATATATATATATATATATATATATATATATATAGGTATATATGTGTGCGGGCTATAACTTTCGAAGAAGTTAATTTATTTTAACGAAATTTGGCACACATGTTGGAATCCATTACCGCACGAAGCCTATTTAAAATGGGCCCAATCGGGCCATTTTAAGGGTAGTTTTTAGGGGTTGAAAAATGTTTTTGGGGCCCAAAATACCGAAAAAATTCTCCGAATCGTTTCAAAATTGAAATTTAACCCTCCGGTAGTAATTAAAAAGTGTCCCTAAAATTTTAATAAAATCGGCCCGACAGGACCGGACTTACAAATTTTATGAAAACACTAGTTTGCAGATAGTGAATTATTTACTGAAAGTTGCATATAATTTGGTATAGAGGTTCGATTGATAATAATATTGCAATTAAGAAAAAAAATGTTATTTTAAGGGCTGTATTAAGGAGTAAAATTTTTTTTTACCCAAACACCAACTTAAGCCACACTGCCTGTATCAGCAAATACACTATATTGTCGGCAGGGTTTTGGCACTGCGACCCGGGTTTTTTTTAAATCGTACAAAAAATCGCGCCTCAAAACTCTGTTTAATTTTACCAGCATCATGACACTCTATAAAACTGAAATGTAGTTTACATTTGTTTTAAATTATTGCTTTTTAAATAATGATCTGTGATAGAAAATGGATATTTAAAAAAAAAAGCAGTATAAAATATACTATAAATACTGTAAATTATATTTTTCAAAGCAGTTTAGTAAATAATTTGGCAAATTTAATGACTAAATCAACATCAACAACAAAACAATATAGAAATGCTTAGCATTTAATAATGTCAACAAAATTGTAACTTACAACTTGTTCTTAAGTTAGTCCATTAAGATTTTGTCACTTTACATTAACGAAATATAAAAAAAAAATGGGTGCGTTGCGTGTAACCTTTACACGCGATTGAAGTGTAACCCAGTTACATGTGACCCGTAACTGTTTGCTTTGCTCTACCGTGAAATTACAAAATGCGGCTACAGAAGTTTCTTTTAAAAATATTAGAAACTGCCGATTATACTTAAAAAAGGTTTTGCTTCTTTTTATTTCTTTATATATAACAAAAGCCCGTTAGCAGTTTTAAAAATTTCAGTCGAATTGAAAATGAACTTGAAATTTTTTTTTGTACAATGATTATATAGCTATGCGTTTTGATTTAAAGCCATTCTTTTTTTTTGCAAATGATTTTAAATTTGAAAAACAAGTTATCGAATTTAATTTTATTAATTATTGTTTTTTTTTATCAATTAATTTGCAATATTAAAATCGATTTTTCCAGAATACATTTTTTTTATGAATAGCAATACTGACAAAATTCGTTTGGAATGTACATACAAAAATAAAAATACTTGATACATATTATTGTGTTCACACTTTGATAAATAATTTTCAAATGCTATTATTTACCTCTACAGTATTTTGTTACTATAAAAAACACATTTTTAATGCGTTTCCACAAAAAACCAGTTAGATTTTATTGTACAAGATTTTTTAAAAAATAAATACACAACATTAATCTGTAAAATAGATCGTTCTTAACATTTTTAATAGGAAATTTGCATGTCTTTTTCTTATTTTTTTTGGCTCTTCGGTAGACAATCAAAATATATATATTAAATAATTAGATTATTACCAGTATTTTGAGAGACCAATTTTATAGATGGTGCACTATTTCTTCCATTTTGATGACATACTTTGCAGTGATCTATGAGTTATGATAAATAATACATCAAGATAATATATAAGATACTGTAAATTACAGACACTCGACAGCGTTTTATATCACATAAAAGAAAAACACAAGATTTCCGACTTAAAAAAAGAAGTTATCAGTTTGGCGTGTGTTTTATGTATGCATGTTAAATATACGCTTTTCTCAGGAAGCACTGAACCGATTTAATGACAAAAAGGTCAAAACACCTCCAAATATTAAAAAAAAAAAAATTCTTTCACAGTTTAAAAGGCAACGAGTAACGTTTATGTTGAAATTTACAGGGCAGAATTGTTTTTTCCAGGAATATTTAAATTCTTTACATTTCAAGATTATATATCAAACACAAACCATTGCAAAAATCCACACAAATTCCCTATTCGATTAAAAGATCAAATTCTATAAATTTATAGTTTGATAGCAATTTTCTTTTTTATTCAAGAACTATCTTTATCCGAACCGTCTATGGAATTTACATCGCTGTCACCTTCATCGACTTCCTCACCCAAGGCTTTTAATTTTGCCTTAAATATATTCAATTTTAAATCTTGATCTGTCAACAGCTCTAGCAAATCTTCTTGATCTTTCCTTAACCGTTCTATTTCGGCATCCTTATCTACGGTATCCTTTTCAGCAACTTTCAATCTTTCCATCAAACTTGTTATCTGATGATCGGCAGCAGTGTCATCTTGTGTTTCAACTGGGGAAGTCCCTGCAGCTATTTGCGCTCGAAGCAGCGTATTTTGATCTTTCAGTTCTGAATTCGAAGCCAATGCGTCGTCTAATTTTATCTAAAATATGAAAAACACATATGAATTTTTTTTATTTAAGCTAAATTGCGAAAAGCTCAGTACATATAGGTACCTGTATTTCATTTTTTTCAATCATGAGCGATTTAACTGTATCTGATAATTCCTGAAGTCTTTTATCTTGGTCTCGGATCAACTCTTTATACTGAAGTAATAAACCATTTTCTTGTGCCGAAAGACTTAACTCAGATATTCCATTCTGATCACTATTCGAACCCGATCCTCTGGTGACAGCTTTTATTATAATACCTATAAAAAAATTAAAGCTTTTCATTTTGACTCAAACTTTTTTGATTTCTTGGGAATCATCAGTGAACAATTATGCATTAGGGTTGCACCATACTTGACGCCATCTTAAGATGCACCGAATTAAAAAACAAAAATAAAATTCCTGTAAGAGTACAACAGGGTATGTCAATGGGACGCACCATCGCGAATCCGCATACCTTTTAAACATCTCTCGGATTGGCGCTGTATAAAAATTAATAATAATAACAGTTTATTTGTGGTGCCATAGTGGATACAAATTGTCAATAGGGAAATTCGTCTAAATTATAAAAAGCGCTCGTTAGCAAAAATTCTTTCAAGTATTTTTCAAATTTTGATAATTCGCCACAAGTCTGATGAAATAGATTAGCTCACCTTCGAGTGCTTTAAACAATCTACAAAATTCATAATCGAGTAGCAATTCTGATGACTGTTTCGATTTAATTTGAGGCTGTTTCGCGGCTCTGCTGTACATTTCATGCTTCGATACTTCGCTTAATTTAGTAATATAATTTTCAACTCCCACACGTTTTTCGATCAGCTGACACAAACTATCTATTGTAAACGTGTGAACTGAGTCATCGTTAAAACTGACACAAATTCCCATCAGAAACGCGCACATGCCTTGCAGTAATTCTTCGTTCTCATCATGTTCATTCGCAGACGTTTGCGCCGTTAAAAACGCCATACTGCCCGACACGTTTAAAAACGCTTTGACTGCCATCGGACAATGAGCCATCCATGTCGCCAATAACATCAGTAATCCTATTTTTGACTGAAGCCTATTGCCTTGTTGCAGAAGCGTCGTGCACTGTTGCAATAAAGTTACAGGCGCACTGCCTACATTCGTAGCGAGTAAAACACGCAACAGCTGTTCTTTCTGTGCCGGATTCTCGACCAGAGTATGAGACAATGCGACGGCCGAAAACCAATTCGATAACGATTCGGAACTAAACAGACCGGCGCACAGTAACTGCCCCATCGTCATAGTCGATACGTTCGTGTTCGACGGTAATAATGTTTGGACGACTTGAGTCTGTCCGATTTCGTTTTTGTAAAGAAAACATTCAAAACAGTAGAGCACCGCGCATCGTAACGCAAAGGGCTGTTTCTCATTTACCATCGACATTAACAGCACGACCAAAGCCGGTCTCGGTGGGTTCGATGGCGCCATTACGTTCGAGAAATATTCTTGGTTACTCAAATTGCCTCGAATCACTTCGCCTACGGTATTTATCGTTTCGGTTAAAATATCTGCTGGAACTCCACTCGCCATGAGTATGTTACATAGTGTTTCCAAAAGAGAACAATTACGCATTATTTTTTGACAAGAACTGACTATTTGTTGAGGGTTGCCCGGTGTAACTAACGTGCGAGCTAACTGAAGCATACAGTGAATGTTTGAAACTTTTTGAGCTGACCATCCTTGATCTTCTAGTTCGGGTGAAATTACAAACATTGGAGCTAATCTTTGTATATAACTGCCTTCCTTAAAAAAGTTTTGGTTGCTCGCATTATTCTTTAACAAATTTAACATGAGTAGTAAACAATCTTCGACTACTATTCCACCATCGGTACTACCTTCTTCGATTATTACGTCGAATAGTCGATCGAACGCGTTTTCAAAAGCGACGATTTTTTGAATATTTGCATTGCCTTTCGTCAGTTGGATAAGTAAAAGAAGAGCGTCGTTTCTTATAACTTCTCGGGTGTCGCTTAATAAATCCATTAATTTTGATACGCCCATCGGGCTGACCAAAACTATTTCTTGTATTTCTTTCGACTTATTTTCTAAAAGTGATGTTAACAGTTTAACTGCAGGCCAACGAACTTTAAAATCATATTCTTCAAGGAAACTTAGAGTAAGTGAAACGTTTTCTGGATTTTTTATGAACATTTCAGTGAATTGTTCTCCGATATTCATCGATGAAAGTTGTGAATTGTTTTCTTGCTCTTCTTCGAACACTTCGTGTGACATGATATTGCATAACGTATCCAAACAATAACTGATAATTTCACAATCGGTTCGATCTAATTCCAAAACTTGCCGTAACGCTTCCATACCTTGAGCACCGACCTCGACACGGTACTTTCGTGATAACGCTTTGAGAGCGCGGCAGGCATCTCTTCGGTCTTCTAATAAAGTAGATGTTGTAACACGGTCTACCAAACGTTCCACCTAAAAAAACAATTGACATAGTAATCTTGCAACTGTTATATTATAGAGGTCATGAGTTGAGCTTGTAGTTAAAACAGTGTTATACTAAAATTAATGTAAACATTTCATTTTATTGCAGTAATATAAATAAATTCAAATAGGTGTGCAAATATGGAATAGTCTTTGTACTTACAGTTTCGGCTCCACTGGGGCGAAACTCTGGTTGGGGTGCTCCAAGGACAGTTTTCAATCCGCTTTTAAAATATTCCATTTTTATTGGATAGGCATACGATTTTAATTTTTAAACATTTTGTTATTTTGACACCGATAATACACGTCAGAAGCCGTCCCTTGATCGTGATGGCTCTGGTAGGAGTATAGTCTATGCGCGAAACGTCAAATTATGTAAAAGGATGTCATAGATGTCAAGTATATTACGGGCGAGTTACAATTAATTATTTTTTTTAAATTAACCATGTTGTTGCTTTTTTTTTGTATTCAGCAGTTTAAGAAATTATCAATTAAATATATTTTTGTTCGATACCTATTGCATTGATTGATATGTTTTAAAAATAAATAAATTATCGATAAGCGCTCTATCAAATGTATATAGAGCTTTATGGACAGCTGTTTTTTTAGTTACTAAAAATGCTCTGCAAAACCAAATTTGATGATCTGATGAGTTTTGCGATATACATTATTTAAGATAAGGTAGACTGAAATTCACAGCGTAAAAATAAATTATAGAGAAAAATTATTTCTAAAATAGATAGTGCGAAAGTTGGACAGGCCTGTTATACTTAGTGACAAGCACTGATTTTTGATAAGTTAGTTAAAATATATTTCAATGCCACTTTCTCCAGAAAAAGAAGCAGTATTACCACAAAAGCTTGGTGGCGGTCCTCAAGGATTAGGTGCGTACTTATTTTAATAAGAATTCAATTTTAAGAATGAAATATTTACATTATAAATAAAGTTAGGTTATATATTTTTTTTGTTGAATTCATAGGTTGAATTAGCTAGGAAGTAACGAAGTACGTTTAGTCTTTAGATAGGTAGATGTTGAAATCAATTTGAAATTTTAGGAGATCCTAATGACAGATCCTTAAGGAAAGTCGAACGCGATGTTCTCGTACCAAAGAAAATACGAGAAAAGGCAAGATTGGAAAAATGCGTAAAAGAAGTTGAGGAATTTAATCAGTGCTGCAGAGGAAATAAATTGTTATTTGTTGTAAATTGCCGCACTGAAAATAGCTTGCTTAAAGAATGTCTCGGTAAATGGTATCAGAATGAAGAATTTAAAGATTTGTGCACTGAAGAATATTTAAATGAAAGAAGTGAATATCGAAGGACTGGTATTCTGAAAAAACACCGAGGTTTGAATTTGAAACAGTTAAAAATCGCTGAAAACGTAAACTAAGTAATCTTTTTACAACTATTACTATGATTTTATTCTGTATGTATTTAGAAAAAACAGTACGTATCGAATAAGAGAAAATAAATATATTAGATTCTATGATTAGAAGTTAAGAACTTTTTTGTTTTTGTAAATATGATACATTAAAGAGGAAACCTTATATCGGTAAAGCAATAGAAAAACAGCAGCTGTTATTTTAATGAATTTTTATCTTTGCGTAATAATTTAAATAATAATCTCGAAAATCCAATAATCGATTATTTACATTCTACACTATAATATATAATGTGTAGAAGCCTATTTCTTGTCAAGTAACAAGGCCTAAACAAAGATGAATAATGAGCGAAAATAAAAATTTGTATCCGCGGGAATATGAACCGGGTGGTTAGTTGGTAAGGAACTTAAGCATGCAGATATAAACCTATGGCGACTAAAGCAAATTTTTTAGATGAAAACAATAAAAAAACGTTACCATATAAAACTCAAATTAAGTATTTTTCTTAAATTGCGTAATTGCATAAATTTTAGTTTATTTAAATATTTATGAAAAGAAAACGAAATTATAAATATTTTTTTTATATTTATGAACATAAATCAACAGCAAGGTATTGGAAAAGTGAATATTTTTTAAAAAGCGCGTGTAGAAAACAATGTGTAATTGCATTTAATTAAGAATAATTAAGCCTTCTTGAATAATCTGTGATCAAAGTTTCCTGAAAATAAATCAATTGAAACCTTGGTTTGGTGTGATGTAACCATTTTTCCTGTTGACTTCTCAGATCAAAATGAAATTTCGGGTTGTCAGATGGTCAAAACAATTTAAACTTATACATTAGAGATGGAATGGGGAATATCTGTTCGGGTTGTATGCAAAGTACGTGCTGTGGTAATTATGACCAGAAATACATAAGAAAATTACGATTAGCTGCTTCAATACATTCATTTTATTATCCTGGACATTGGGGACTTCTGATGGTAAGACAAGACATTAGGTAAGTATCAGAAACCATATTTTTGTCTACTATTGCAATTTATAAACAATATAATTATTACATCAAAACGTAGGACACGATTTTTATGGACTGACAAAAAATAGTATGCCCTGCTATATTTTTTTTTAAACTCTTTTCGTGCGTATTGGACAGACAAAGACAACCATATAATTTGACATTTTACTTTAGAACTGTCATGTGATTTTGTGACGTACGTCGGTACTTGTGCACAAACCAAAATCACAAGACTGCTGAAATATTGACGTTGTGAGTTAAATTCAATAAATATTGGATAAAATAAATTGTGGTTTATTGCAGATTTCCAATAAAACGTTGGACGATCATGGCGAAACCAGAACCTCAGGTCACTGGCATTCCTATTCCAGTTTTGCCAGAAGAGAGAACGGGTAAATAAATACAATTGACCCAAAAATTATTTTGCCCATCCCATTTTGTACTTTTTAATCATTTATTTTACAACAAATTTACTAAAAACACAACTTTTTGATGTCGGCTGTTTTATTTCTGGGTTTGAAAATATGAAAAGTAGCTAAAATATCAAAAAAGAAAATACAAAACTCCACAGATTACCATTTTTTCTGTAGGTTACTAAATGTACAAAAAATGATATTTTCCATAATAATTCGTCGTTTTTTCATATCACGCATTGTTGTACGCAAATTTTTTAAAGAAAAATTTTTACGTCATTTTACTGCTACAGATGAACTGCAATAGCTAGAGTTGTACCATTATTTTTAGGGTCTTTATCGTGGAATTATCTGCGTTCTATAATTTATTATATCATTATTATCCTAACTCTATATATTCTATAGTGATATAACCATAGAAATGTGATTACGATAAAAAAAATTGAATACAAAAGAAATGAAATATATTCGTTTTTAGATATGCTGGCAGCTACTAGTGTCTTGCAACAACAAGCCACTGAAATTCGAAACAATCGCGTCAATTGGCAATCATATTTACAGTAAGTAATACTGTACTGTCTTGAAAAATCGAATAGATATTCAAGCACCCACTTAGTGTGTGTTGGTCGTCCTTTCAGTATGGACTCTGATACTATTCTTCCTAAAAGCGCAAACTAAAGAAATTAAAAACAGTATTTTTACAATAAAATATTAAAGGATCTACCTGTAAAATTGGCTTTGGTGCGTTAGATTATAGACACTCAACCTCAAGATTACTAGAAACTAAAGTTGGGCGAGACGCGAGAGAGGGCGGCGGAAATGTGGAGTCTTTTTTCAAACAGTTGTGATAAACGTACTTGATTACCCAACCCATGGACGTTGGTGACGCAAGCAAATGTTTATAGCCTCTTACCCCTAACCTTCTAGTAATCTTGGCTCAACTTAAAGTCTATCTTTGTTCCGCCACTATATAAAACAACTGAGGTCTAGTAACAGGCAATTGTACACTTTGACTGATGCCAGGTTTCAGATACCATTTTCAAAACTAAATCGACATTGAATGTAGTACTTTAATCTTATATATACAATGAAAATTGCACCAAAAATCGAGCATTAACAACCATATTTGTACAGGTCACAAATGATATGCCAGGAAGATTACACTATTGTTGTGGGACTTGATGTATCGGATGCGCAAGCGCGGGATCAGTTGTTACGTAGCAAACGATCTCAATGTGCTAAGACACTTATGAACCTTCTTGGACATGTATCGAAAGACTCTACGCTTCAGTATATTCTGATTATGATTGATGATTTGCTTCAAGTAATTACTGATTTTTTTATTTTTATGCAATTAAGGTAGTTGTCGTGGTACAATATTGTCAAAAAGTTATAGATTACACGTGCCACAAAAGTATACTAGCTTGTAGCTAAGTGATCCATAATTTGTACGCAAGACTGTACCCGTGGAAACGTAACCCATACAGTATTCATATGCATGTATACTTTTCTATAAATTGTTGAACTTTAAACCGTTATTTATAAATAATTAGACGGTCAAAAATTTTTTCTTATTTTTTTTTTAAACTCATAACAAATGCATTGAAAGACTGTCAGTTTTTGGAAAGTTTCTGACAGTTAGTTCTTTTTTATAAATAAGAAACTGGTTCAGAACTACAGAGATCGTATACAATCAATATTAATTATCCAATTTTTAATTGAATTTATTTCGAATTATATATGGTCAATCGACTTCAAATTTTCAGGGTAATTGTATTATCATGTCCTTAATAAGTATACAAAAATTAAGAATTTTCTGACGGTGTGCCTTAACCACGACAACTACCTTAAAATAATGAAATCATTGTTCAGTGAATTATCTTACCCGGCAATTCCAGTGCTAGGGTTTATAATCATTTTAAAATACGAGACAAAAATAGAAATATTGCAGAAATATGGATTTCTGGTGGTCATGGATTTGTTTTGATTTTTAGGAAGATTCTTACCGCGTTGAAATATTCAACGAATACGCTACACGTAACCGTGAATCAGTGTACGGTCCATTTTTAAATTTACTTAACCGTCAGGATGGTTTCATTACCAATATGTCATCGCGAATCATTGCGAAACTTGCGTGCTGGTCACGTGATCAGATGGAGAGATCCGATCTTCATTTTTATTTGACATGGCTGAAGGATCAGTTGCTTGTTCAAGTATGATGATTAATGTATTTTTACAAACATGTTGCATCGCTTGCTTTTCTATTTAAACTGTTTATATTAAGAGGAATTTAGATACAAATCAAATTTATTTTGTTGTCATAAGTTTCAGATATTCTTTTTTTTTAAGTTAAGGCTACCGACTGCTAGAGTACTCTGCAGTTTAGGCCTTAGGACGTTCTGTTAGAAATGTTAGTTTATGTATCTAGCTCGCAATTAAATGTATTATGTACGAGCTGCGACATTATGTTAAAACCTCATCAGCGAGTTTTAACAGTCACGTGAGTTATATCATGACGTTTGAGATACATACTACATTTTTTGAGCGTAACTTCTATAAAATAGTTGATTTTCACATCATAATAACTATATTTTTAGTATTTTTGACAGATCTACACATATCCATTTGTACGTAATCTATTGAGATTGTTTACGAAAACTACATTACTTTGCTTTCTCTGTTTCTTATATATTGATGGGAATTGACAAGTCGCTTTTGGAAATTATTGTTGCTTTTGTTTTATTTTACAGTACTAGTGTAAAATAGGTAATACAAACATGAAAAGCAGCTATTTTATAAGGGTTGTGCAATTTATTGTTGCAACAATTGGTAGTTAATAAAAGTACTAGATCTATGACGACGTAATAGTCGTTTTTCTCGTAGTGCTTTTGGCGAAAGTGAAAAAAATGTCTGATTTAAAAAAATGAATTTGATTTGTATTATGTTGTTTGGTGCTGGAATTTCTTTATTTCAATTGCAGCAATATTATAACACGCTTTTTGAATGAGTGACTTGATGCACATTTTGCGTTTCTTAGGCTAGACGTTGTTTGAAAGCTTTTTTTACAGAGAGTAACATAGAAATTGTATAGTTTTTTATTCAATAAGAATTTGAATATAAATTGAATGTTGGTTTTGGAAAGAAAATTATGTTACCCTTTGTAATAAACTGAGAGTATATTTTTATCGCATGAAGTTACATTTTCAGGTGTGTTGTTTTTTAATTTATAATTTTTTAAAATTCTACTTAACAGAATTATATAGAGAAAAACTACTCAAGTATCATTTTATAATCTTTTTTTTCTTTTACTAATACTATCGGTAATGGGAAATAATAATACGTAAAATTTCGTAACTAATTTTTTTTTACCATTGAAACATCAAAACAATTTATGTGTTAATCAAGATATCAAGATTTCTTAACCCTCCATTTATAACATAAACAGGACGTAATTATAATAATAGCTTGTACAATCAAGGAAACTTTATGATTAGTGTCGTTAGTTTTGACCATTTTTTTAACGATCTAAAAATGAATGTACATTTTTGAGCATTCGATATTAAATTTTGAAAATGTGAAGGGAAAAAAATGGCCGAAATCAACGATCTTTTAACTTATAACGTCGTAGTTATAAATTCAGGTTTAAGAACATCACTATTCGGTCTCTAGAAATAACATTTAAAAATAGCTGTTTTCTATGTCTGTTCTGTTGTCGGGTGTATGCTTTTTCTTTCTTTGCAAAGCTGCGTGCCATCGATGTTGTCAAAACCAGCTACGATTCTCCGTCGCAGTACTAACCCTCTGGGGCTCAAAGCAGGGGTTGGTTCAGTCATTGTATGATGACATACGATTGATTCAGTTCTTTCGTTGTTTGTTTTATTTTTTTCGAGTGCAGTATGAGGCATTAGCTGAGACTCTGAAGCATGCCGATGTACCCGAGCCAACTGAGACCTACACCGAGGTATCGAGTAGCATCGATGAGCAGCCGCCACCGATTGAGATTCCGGTACACGCGTCCGAACCCGTTGTGTCACAGTTGTCTTACAGTTTTAAATCACAGATCACAATGAGTCTGATTTTTTAAAAAAAGTTATTGTTTTCATGACTAGTTTGATTAACTCGTTTTATAGCGATTTAAACGTAAATAGGTTCAACTGTTTTAGCTCTATATGTAGTAAATGATCATAACATAATCGTCGGCCATTTTGTAGAGGCCCTTTCTGAAATTCTGATTGGCGCTAAGAATTTTGTAACGTTGGATTAATTTGACAAATGTGCAAAGATAGTGTAAACTCTATATAGCGACACTGAAGGGACTGCGCATTTTCTGGCGTTATAGAGAGTTGTTATATGGAGAGAAAGAAAAATTAATATACTACTATAGTATTCTTTAATAATAATGCATAAAATTTACAAACATTACGATTAACACAAATAACAACACGTATTGCGTAAAATATGTTATTTTCGTCTGATGTTTTTTGATATGCCAGTATTTTAATTATTAACGTATTTTATTCATATTTTGGGATATTGTGGGATCAATTTAGTTCTTATCAATTTCGGCAACTTTGAAAGTACCTACAAACAGTAGGTGCTTTGTAAGTTGCCGAAATTACTTGCTTTATAATGACATATGCTCGTTATTTAGAGTGGATGCGATGCTACATAGAGTGTATCATTGTATGGACAAGGCAAATCAACCAAAGTCGAGTAATTTCGACGTTTTAGGGAGTTTGACGTTAAATCGAGTGACGTTTACACTGTATTTCAGCTGTAAAATAGTTCCCGCTCAATAAAACGTTGTTGAACCTACCCAATGTCAAAAATTAACCTCATTAGGGTTTTGCTGCTGTTGAAAACTGTTGATTCGAATTTGTTTTTTCAAAATCAGACTGCATTGTTGAATGCTATGGAAGAGATGGTTTTTGTTGTTGGTATGAGGGTTGCAAAGAAACGGGTAATGGACATAGAAACGTAGCATTAGAGTATTAAAATTGGGTGGTTGTAATGTAGTTAAATAATATTTTAAAACAACCATCAAACAAAACGTTTTTAAGCCGTTTAGGATGACGATACACCGTTGAGTGTTGAGTAATTTGTCATAATATGAATGGATGATGATCTAAATAATTAAATTGAGTTGTTGAATGCAAAATGAGAAATTGAACTTATAAAAATTTAAAATTTTGCAAAGCTTAGAGAAATGTGAAAGTAACAAGATTCATATTTATTTGATATATTTTGAACTGTTGGTAGTTTTTTTGCTGTATATAAAACAAAACAAATATTTTTATTTGCATGAGCATGTTTTGTAAATAGTGGAAATGATATTCAGTTAAAATTTTAAGTTACTTTCGCATAACCTTACATTTTTGTGCAACGTTATTAACAGATTATTTTTTTTTTGTTAACACAATTGTTTATTATTTTAGAACAACGAATATATACAAGCTGTTGCCCGTTGTCTCCAGCAGATGCTGCGCATAGATGAGTACCGATTCGCTTTTGTTTCGGTGGACGGAATCAGTACACTGTTATCTGTGTTGTCGGGTCGCGTAAATTTCCAAGTACAATATCAGCTGATTTTTTGTCTTTGGGTACTTACTTTTAATCCTCTACTCGCTGGAAAAATGAACAAGTTCAACGTAATCCCGATACTCGCCGACATCCTCAGCGATTCCGTAAAGGAGAAGGTGACCCGTATTATTTTAGCGGTGTTCCGAAACTTGATCGAAAAACCGGAAGATTCTCAAGTCGCTAAAGAACACTGCATTGCGATGGTCCAGTGTAAAGTTTTGAAGCAGTTGTCGATTTTAGAACAACGTAGATTTGATGATGAGGATATCATTGCAGATATTGCTTTTCTCAATGAAAAATTACAGGCGTCAGTTCAAGATTTAAGTTCGTTCGACGAATACGCAACCGAAGTTAAATCTGGACGTTTAGAATGGTCCCCTGTACACAAATCGGCGAAATTCTGGCGAGAGAATGCCGGTCGATTGAACGAAAAAAATTACGAGTTATTACGTATCTTGATACATCTGTTAGAAAGCAGTCGCGATCCCCTCGTTTTAAGCGTCGCCAGCTTCGATATCGGAGAATATGTACGTCACTATCCGAGAGGTAAGCATGTTATCGAACAACTTGGAGGCAAACAGCTTGTCATGCAGTTGCTCGCTCACGAAGATCCGAACGTGCGTTACGAAGCCCTACTCGCCGTACAGAAACTGATGGTGCACAATTGGGAATATCTCGGTAAACAGTTAGAAAAGGATCAAACTGGCGGTTCTGGACAAACAAGCAACGCACCGATAGCAGCTAAATCATAAATAATATACATTTTTCATTCCTGGTTTTGCTTTGTCTTTTTTTTTTTTTTTTTTTTTGTTTTAGTACGTTCAATTGTTAAGTCATTTATTGTTACACATTTTTCAACGCATAAGTTATCATTCATATAACAGTGACTGAGATAATGAAACAATAATTTGCAAGTCACAACAATATGATTCGTGTTCGATTGTTATTTTTAGCGTCCATTTTGTTTATAGTTCACAAAGTAACAGTAGATGACTTGAAAATAAAACTTACGATATTGTGAGTGTTGTAAACGTACCTATTGTATTGTAAAATTACAAATGTTATACATAGTATTATATTATTATATATATATATTTATGGTTGTATATAAATAGATGAATCGCAACTGTTGACGTTCATATCGAAAGGTATTATGGTTTGTCGTAGAGAATATTTTAAAGCAAAAAATAAATAAAAATTAAATTTTTTTCATGGTTTTTCTCCTACTTTTTTCTCTACTTGCTCGGTTTGATTTCTCCCATATGCGAATTACTGTTTGCGGCCACCGTTCATCCTCTGTTATAGTGTATTAGATTTTTAAACATTGGAATTTCCCAGTTTTGAGGTTATATCATGGCCGGCGCTACTATATGACGAACAGAGCGGTCGCTCTAGGCGCCAAATCTCAGGGAACGCCTCAGTGGCAAAGAAGTATAAAGGAAAAAAATATTTTTTTTTCGCTTTTTGATATTTTGATTGTGGTACAGGACACGATCGATAATCCGTTGCTCGTTAATCCGACACGTCCAGTAAGCCGTTGTTTTTAAGTATGTAGAGGTCTAGAAAAATCGCTCTATAATCCGACATTTTTGCAGTATTGCGTTCTGTAATCTGACACACGTGTTTACTTGACAAATATTCCTCGGTATTTCGTGGAGTCGTTCACTCTGTAGTTTGACAATAGACATTGGAAGGGGAAGACGTCACGCTGTTTGTGTTATAAAAGTTCGAAATGAATAATTGTTTTATTGTTAAAACCTTCAATAATGCATTACGTATTATAAATATGCATTATCTAAAGTCGTTATTGACTTTAGGAAAAAAAAAAAAGTTAAAAGAACTCTTTTTTTATAGTTAAAGTTTTAGTCCCTGCTTACATCTGATAATCCGACACTAATTTGACATCTGCGAAAAATTCTCTTGTCGGATTAGTGAACGTGTCCTGTACTAGGGGCAAGCAAGGAGGGCGCCATAATTGGGTTTTGTACCATCCTAAAACTTACCTCGGACCGCGGTACTCTTGATATGCAAATTTTTCTTAATGTAGTGTAAAGAAAACTAGATATCGCAGATTATAGACATTTGCAAACTCAGGTTATTAACATATTAATTAAATGAAAATATGTCCTATGTTTTAAGGTTATGTTTTCATTTTCATTCGCGGGGCTTAAGTCTTGGTTTCCTAAGACAGGGGTGTCATAGTAGAGGTGCTGTAATATGACTGTGAATTCTGTATCAAAAAACGTGTGCATAGAAATAAATGAATGTCGCGCTTTTTTACGTTACAGTGATGTCACTACAGAGAGAACAATCCCAACTTAATTTTGAAATCACAGGAATTCTGATTTATTCAAAACTTAAATATTTGGTTCATCTGTAAAATAGAAAACTAGTTGTTTAGTTGTTATTAATTAAACTACAAATATGTATTGTGTTCATTTTTTATTTATTTATTATTATATTGTCGTTACTGTTTATTAAAACTTAAAAACATTGACAATAAAATAAGTATAATTAGAAAAAAATGCATTGCACAAATTTTATCAGTACAGTAACCTATTTTATATGCTACCAGACTAGCATCGTTAGAAATATGAATATCATTCATATAATTATTCATTAATAAATATGCAAACCAATCTATGATTTGTTTTTGAATTTGTATCAAGCAAGTGATTTTTTGTATCCTTTTACAAATGCATATTTACTACATATTTACATATCTTTAAAACTTCTTGATGGAAACAGTTTTTTTCTTTATTTGTATTAAAACCCATCGAAGCTACATGAATAAATCATTTAACAGAGTTCATTATATTTTGCGTAAAGGAATGTTCAATATTTTAAAATTATCACAAACAGAGTAAAAAATACGTGCGGAATGGATTTTTCAATTATAAATTTGCACGAACGTTTCAGCCTTATAATTTTTTTATGATAAAAAGACTTACTACTTACAATAAATCATAGATCATTCAATAAATATGGTTTTGATTAATATACATCACATGTATCAGATCACCCTTATCACTCTTTTTCATCGTTTTGAAGTTATGATCCGATATGAAATTTGGATAAAAGTTTAATTATTTAAGCCCATCCAAAGATTAAAATGGTGGTATCAATATTTATCGGGAAAAATCACAAAAAGGCAACTTTGAAATTCTAAAGGCCGAGATTGGTATCGTTGGATAGAGCTTTTGAAAAAGAACTACTTTTAGTGTTCATCTACAAAAAAAGAACAGTTATTGAGATACAATTCTTAGGAACCTCTTTCCCCTAAATAATACCACAATTAAATTCTTTAGATGAGCTTAAGTAATACAAATTTTTAGCCAAAATTCCTATCATATACTTTCAAGAAAAATTAAGAGATGGTGTGTCCGATACAGTCTGTATAACAAAAATAAATAAAGTTCAAGCTAAGTAGAAATACTTAAAAAAAACATAAAATTAATACTTTTTGCGAAGTCACAGTATCAAATGATGAGTGGCATCATTAAGAAAATATTTGAGAAAATAATATTGTATCTAAAAATACTATTTGGATAATATAATACAAATTTATGGCATTTTATACAGTTTACAAAAACTTATCACCAAGAAATTAACCTTTTTGTAATTATCAATATATTTCTGTGCTCATTTTTATTGATCTTACAAATAGAAATATTTTCATTAAGTTGTTTGATTTCATGTTTATTTTATTAAAAAAGAAACTGCAATGAAACGTGTTCCATGCCACAACATTAACTTTTTTTCACAATACCTATGCAGAAAAGTGCAGAAATGAGGTTATAATTACGTATTTAATGTAATAAACAAGAATCAAAACCGATTTTGTGTGAAATTTACGGAACCTGATTCAGTACCATACTGTTAAAATTTTTCAGTTCTGAGCTTTTTTCGATTCTGAAATAATAATGGTTTTTTCGAGATATACTGAATTTAAAGAATAATAATTCCTTAATTATTTCACTTAAATTATGATTCCTCAAAAACAATCGGAAGACAAACTGGATCCAAAACCGTTTTTAGAGGTTTTTATGAAACTGAAATTGAACCGAAATTTCATTTCTATTTTAGACGCTGTGGTAGACTACATAATAAATCAGAATATGTCACTGCAGGTTAGGAAGATTCGCCTTTGTCAGAATATTTTCTTTCTCTTCAGTGGCGCTGAATATATTATCCATTGCAGCTCGATAAATATGGTTCATTTTTACACTTTTCTTTAGTAACACTATTTGCTCCCTTGAGACTGATTTCTATTTCTTAACCATTTTGATTGTGATGTATATTATTTATTTGAAAACGTGGAGTATAGGTCATTATTACAATTCAATGCAATTATTACATTTTTAAATGTTACAATTTACTTTGTGCCATTTAAGTATTTTAATGCGACAAATATGGTACATTAATACTCTCGTAAATTATATTAACGTAATAATCTGCATTGCATTTTGGGTAACACAATTCCATTATCACTAACAGCCTTTATAAACTGTTGTATAAGTACAATGTTATTCAGAGAGGTTATAATTTTTTTTTGTTCTAATACACAGTGTGTTTGATATAGAAAATAATCCAGTTAGATCAAAATTAAATATCATATAAGTACTTCTATGTGAAGACACCTGTAAACGATAGATATATTGTAGATTATAGACGCTCAACAGTTGAATCACCAGCGTCTATCATCCGCAGATGAAATTGTTTACCAGTTCACTATTGGGAATGTATATTCTAACACACATATTACACCGTATTGTTTTTGTTTAACACTAGTACTATTTTGTGTATACAGTATATGTTGCGCCATCTGTTATTGGCGGGCGAAGTAAACCTGTGATAGTAGGTAGATATTTGTTGGTATATGAAATTTTCAACATCTCTGAATCATTGTAATATAGAACAGAAAAGAAGAAGGAGGTGTAACTAATTTTGTGTTCAAAATAGGCACAATAATTAGGCAGTTTATGTTTTAACTCTTCTTCCAAACTTGAAACCATTATGCGACAACTTCGTGTGGCCATTGCGCATCAGTTCGCGTTGGCCATTTTTGTTGCGTGATTCGAATAACACATCAGAATCTGTGTCCGATTCTGATATTGCCAATTTCGGGCCTGAAACTATTGAAAATGTTACTGAGTACCAGCTATTCAATATGCTCCCTTTTTTAGTTCTATCTTACGAGCATTTTTAGAGCAGTTAGATCTGTGAGTGCATGTAAAATGCATTTACGTTTCGGAAATCTCTTATTTCTATGAAAAATCTTATTCAATCTTTGACGGTAATGCTTCAAAATAAACTAGAAATGTGTACCATTCTTCCCGTATGATTTTTAGCCAAGTTTTTAGTTTATTTGATCAAAATAGGTAACAATGAGAAAATGCTTTACACAAATTTTTGTACAGAAAAAATTAAATTTGAAAAAAAAAATATTGAGTAAGCCAGAGTCAGTATTTTTAACATAAGTTTGTAAAGAAAAAACTTCAAAATGTTAATTTGCCTTCCCGTAATTCGAAATCTCGTGACGTGCTGTAATTAATTAATATTGACGAATATCACGTTTTTTATTCAATTTTTACGCAAGTCAAATTTTGTAGAGCTTAATGCTTTATCACAACTTATAAAAACAGTATCTAATAAAATGAATTTTGCTACCACAGTTCGAAATTTCCCTCAAGTAAAACTATTAAATTGTTATTTGTTGCAATATTAAAATCAAGCCCTGGGACGGATTTTTAAAGTATCATCATTTTTATGCATTCGACCAGCGATTCCCAACCGGTGGGTCGTGACTCGATCCTAAAACTATCCGAAATCATTGAACAAACCATCAGAAAAGATATGAAAAATCGAAACAAATCGAATTGTGTTTCGATTACGAAAAAAATAAGGGTTTTTACTTCACTATGGATCGAGGAGGTATTCCGATAAGGAAAGGTGGGTCGCCAGCTGAAAAAGGTTGGCAACCACTGCATTAGACAACACCAGAACCACGCTGAAATAAAACATTGAACCAAATCTTCTAGTAAAATGAGAAATGTCCCTACGTTTATCACCAAATCTTTCATAGGCACAATTAGATGTCAATTTTCAATAATTAGTTTTGCGAATGTTTGACATCTCACTGTTAAAAGCGTGGTCAATTTTATAATAAAACGAATGGTAAAATTATAATAAAAATATATAATACTTACAATATGAAGGCTGCTCACCGTCACCTAGTAAGGCATATTTTGGCGGCCTCTGTTGTGTTGATCGTAATCGTCTTTGATAGCATGTTCGTTGACACAACCAGACGCAGCCCCACACTGTCCCGGTAACACCTAAGCCGGCGCTGCAAAGCGCTATGACTACGTAGAGGACGCTCCATTCTGCAAAAATAAAAACATCTCTATTGTTGAGACTTTTAGACCAGTGGATACGTTGTCTATCTATAACTTTGAGGATTTGGGACACATTTATTGATTTTTTTGTCGAGGGTCTATAATTTACAATATCTATCAGTTATCAATCCAAAATGGCTGGAGGTATTCAAATTTATAGAACTGCACTGAGTGTACCAATTACAAAAAAAAAATTAAATGCTCACGTACCACAATCGGCTTCACCATTGCCAATATATTTAGTAAACAGATTCTGCATCCAAAAGGCTTCACACAAACACATTCGGGTACGTTCATCACACACGCCATGATTGGAGCAATTGTTCTGACAGATTGCAGTCCTGAGCGAAGCGACGGATAATCTCAACAAGCTGCTATCTCTGTGCAACTTTGTCTTCAATAAGCGTTCCACTCGAGGCGCCGGTAACGGTACCATATTCTTATGGTCTTTTGCGCAAATTGAAAGTACGGCACGACCACCTGGATGTTCGATACCAATCTAAAAAAAATTGCAATGGAATTTTATATCACGCTTATATTGGATGTGTCAGATGATTTCTTCTTTTTATTGTACTGCTAAAACTATGTTTAGTACCTCTTGTATGTTCAAAATCGCTTCGTCTCGAACTAATAATCCAAGTTCTTGCATAACTTCATGCACCTGTCGTTCGGTGAGACTACTCGCTTGTGCACCTAAAGTTAACTCGACTAAGTTCTTTAACATTGGATTAGGTTTCACCATGAGGCTTGCCGTATCTTCATCGAACAAACCGTCTTCGTCTGTTACCCGTAATTTGAAAACGTATCGTCCAGGTTCTAAGTTGCTGAGTAAAAGGACCGGTTCGTGACTAGAATTGCCAAGGATATTGCCAATAGCCAGTGACATGTCTTCTCGTGTCCACTGCCACGATACTATTGCTAGATCATCATGAGAAGACGATCCATTCAATTGAATTACTGTTTTTGGTAGTTCCACAGTTTGGTCGCCACCAGCGTTCGCTTTTGGGCGTTCATTTTTATCTGGAAAATCAAGAAAAATTTGTTTAATACGAGGCCATATCGCACATGACTTAGAATTTAATGACAAATTTTTTTGTTTGAGACTTAAGTATGTTGGAAGTGTTATGTCGAATTTATATTATTTTTTGCGTAATGTTTCATCGAGGTCATATTCAACTATAATACTTAAAAACATCCAATCAAAATTATCTAATTAAAACAATCAACATTTGGAGCGATGATGGCAGTTTTTATCAATCGACGCGGACTTTGTGACCTTACTAGGTCCCTAATTTTAAAATGGACTTAATTACAGAGTTAATATTTTTTCTATCTTCAAAATACATAATACAGCCAAAATCTGTTATAACGACATCACAGGGTTTACTCAGATTTGGTCGCAAAAACCGGTGATGTTTTTGAGGTACAAAGTAATTTTTTTTATCAAGTATGTAGTATTATTGAATGTGGAGGTACATATAAATCCATAGATATTAATAGGAATAATATTCACATTATTATTGTCATTTTTCTGTATTCATACAATCTGTAATTTTAGTCTGTTTGGAACACTTCTGTGCGTACGAATTTTGTTTACAATACAGCTGATCGTTCTAACAGATATAATTCTCAGAAGATATGGAGATATTACATTAAATGTAGTAGCTTAATGCGGTATGTCGTAACAAGCAATGTCGTAAAAAGCAGTGTCTTTGATAAGGGCGGTCATATAGCATTCAGCCAGGACCTATGATTTTGGTCAATATAACCTGTATGTTGTTCTAAACGATGTCGTTGTAAACAGTTTTGACTGTATATGCAACGGATGTTTTAATTTTTCATGATGATTCCATTCTACGGAGTTTTAAACTAACCATTATTCGATACTTACTTTGAGTAACGTTTAAAACGACTGTATCGCTCGCGATATTACCGCTATCGTCTTTAACAGTTAATTTAAGTACATATTGACCTTTAGTCAAATGCGTAATATTAGTTTTCGACATGTTTGCATTTAAAAACACTGCATTTGCCGGACCGGATACTTGTTCCCATAAATACGATACGATCATTCCGCTTTCGGATACGCCCGACCCTTCTAGAAGTGTCCAAGTTTGTGGAAGACTAATAGTTAAATTGCCACCGGCATGTGCTACGGGAGGCTTGTGCGTTGCCGGCTTAACAAACACGCGGACTTCGGCCGTACTGCTTTGGTTTGCCGAATCGGTTACTCGTAAAGAAAAAGTGTACACTCCTTCCTCCAAATGTGACAATTTCAAGTACGGAGTCCTAGTATCTTGCATATCCGCTGCTTTATCCGCATCTCCCGGACTTTTAGTCCATTCCCATGACGTGATTTCATGGTCGTCGGTACTTAAATTCCCATTCAATGTAACTTCATTAAGAGGCAAATAAACAATTACGTCTTGACCGGCATTTGCCACCGGCTGATAGTCTATAACTTTCAGTACGGTTATGTTTGCTGACGTAGAATTTGTCACATGATCCGAATCCGTTACAGTCAGTCGGAAAGTATAATTGCCAGGGATGGACAAATCGTTCAGTTGCAACATGGGAGTGTCCGGTAGATGCGGACTATAATCCAACGGACCGCGTTGGAGTTCCCAGTGCCAAGATATTATGGCGTCGTCATCGTGACTACTCGAGCCGTCCAAAACAGCTCCGGTGTTCGGTAAACGTACGATTTGTGTCGAAGGAGTGATTATAACGACCGGTTGTTGATTGATGCGTTTCGGCGGCAGCACCGATACGTTTGCGAATGCTTCCCCGTACGAATCAGAAGTAGAAACGGTTACTTTGAATACGTACGAGCCTTCTGTTAAATGCGATAGATGCAGAGTCGGCCCTTCTTGATCACTTTTAGTACCGGTGTCGGCGTTGGCCGGTTTCTTCAATAAAGTCCATTCGTAGGTGTAATGCTGTCCGTTCGGTGGCTCGCTCGGTATACTAAAAGCTGATAAAGTCGCTTCACTTTCCGGTAACCTGACTTCTTTCGACATAACCGATACTGTTATTTGATTCTTTACAATTTTTGTAGATATGTCTTGTTTCGTCGTTGTGCTGATTACATTTTTTAGTTCACAAAAACCCGTTGCATTTCGAACGAATCCTTGCACGCATTTACAAATACCCGATAGCTCTTTTGAAATCGGTTTGGCACATTCTTCGTGTAGTCTACAATCGTTTTCATGATTGCAATCTAACGTATACGGATAATTGGTTTCAGCGGTCATCATATTTTCGTCCGATAAATACGAATCTTCCATCGGTTCACGATAGTCGTTCAGAGAGTCGTCGCTTATAAAATGCTCTAACACGTCTCGATCTACCGTATCCTCAGACTCTTCGATTAAATCGGACCACGATTCTACTTCGCCTACGGGACGAACTAACACGACTTTGACGCGGTTGCCCATTTTCTTTTCGGAGCGTAAAATTGGTAAACATAAATCATTGCTTGCACATTCGACATGGTAGCATGTCTTAACGTGCATAAATATAATATTACAATTAGGTTTTTGACAGCATGATAACGTACAACTTTTGAGAGTCGTCTGCATTGGCATTTCTGTAAAATTTCCCGCTGTCAAATTTCCGCGTGGCGCGTATCCAACAAAAACTCTTGCTAACATGCGTGGGCAAAGATTTAATTTCGGGTTCCATGATTCGCGTTCATAAAAACTTGATGCTATCACAATATTAGGCAACACAATCATAGAAAAAGTTAAATAAATAATACTATCACATCTTTGGTTAAAATACATCGTTGTAAATAAAAATTAACATTAAACATACACTCAATTATAAAACAATTTTATAAAACTGATGGGCAGGTGTTACATTATCACACTGACGAAAAAAACTGAATATGATACGGGCGTGCTAAATAAAGCTATAACAAAGCACAAATAATTCTTTTGGTAGTTGCTGGTAAGTAATAACAAAATTTGCACTATCAGTAGAAGTAGGAAAACCGATAAATTATAAAACCGCGATAAATTTTACCCTTACTGCATGTTGACATTTTTGATTGCGTGTACAGTGGCTTTCTACTTTGCATTTTGCATATTTTATAATATTATCTAAATATTGTAACGCTTTTTATAAAATACTGAATTTGAACATTCGAGTTGTAGCTTTGGATTTTCGGTTTGTATCTAACTTTCTATTTTACGATTTATTTTTTATTTGTGGTTATATTAAATGTTTGAAGTTGATGCCTATATTATTTTATATGTGTACGCCACTGTAAAAAATACTTGTCATTTGCTCAGTGTGGGCTACAATGTAAACCAAATGCTATTATTCCCTAGCTGGTATAATAGTTCTAAGCTGCCAACACTGATTGTTACTAGCATGTCACCAGTGTGCAATTTGACAGAATTGTTTTGAAAACGTTGTTGTTAAGTTTTATGTGAGAAATTATGTCTGTGCCACCGCAAGTGTTAATAAACAAGAATAAAAAACACTTCTTAGGAGTTCCTGCACCTTTGGGATATGTCGCCGGTGTTGGCAGAGGGTAATTATTAAAATTCTTGTTCAATGTCTATATTTGTTGCTTATTTTTGTTAATTGTTCTTATTTATTCGTTTTACAGAGCTACGGGATTTACGACTCGGAGTGATATTGGTCCTGCAAGAGATGCTAACGATGTTTCGTAAGTATTATAAACTTCTAAACTTGTTACAAATATTATTAACCTCAAAAAGTAGTTCACATTGTGTATTGTGAATCGCTCAGTTGTAATTTTATATTTTTTTAGCGATGATCGTCATGCCCCACCGGCAGCTAAAAGAACTAAGAAAAAAGAAGAGGAAGAAGAAGACGAGGAAGATCTAAACGATTCAAATTATGACGAATTCAGTGGCTACGGTGGTTCTCTTTTCTCAAAAGATCCGTATGATAAAGACGATGCAGAGGCCGACGCTATTTATGAAGGCATCGATAAAAGAATGGATGAAAAACGTAAAGAATATAGAGAAAAACGACTTCGTGAAGAGTTGGAACGCTATCGACAAGAGAGACCTAAAATTCAGCAACAATTCTCAGACTTAAAACGTGAATTAGTCACCGTAACTGAAGACGAATGGCGCAATGTTCCCGAAGTAGGCGATGCACGCAATCGTAAACAGAGAAATCCGAGATCGGAGCGTTTTACTCCGTTGCCGGATAGTGTTTTAGCTCGAAATCTGGGCGGAGACACCACAAACAGTATTGATCCAACCTCGGGCTTAGCGAGCATGACTCCTGGAATAGCGACACCCGGAATGTTGACTCCGACTGGCGACATGGATTTGCGTAAGATCGGACAAGCACGTAACACTTTGATGAACGTCAAATTGTCTCAAGTATCTGATTCGGTCGTCGGTCAGACTGTTGTTGATCCTAAAGGCTACTTAACTGATTTACAGTCCATGATTCCGACGTACGGAGGTGATATTAACGATATTAAAAAAGCACGATTACTTCTCAAATCTGTCAGAGAAACGAATCCAAACCATCCACCTGCTTGGATAGCTAGTGCCAGGTTGGAAGAAGTAACCGGAAAAGTACAAGCTGCCAGAAATTTAATAATGAAAGGTTGTGAAGAAAATCCATTGAGCGAGGATTTGTGGCTGGAAGCAGCGAGATTACAGCCTCCAGATACGGCTAAAGCCGTTATTGCGCAAGCAGCACGACACGTACCTACATCGGTACGGATTTGGATTCGAGCTGCCGAACTAGAAGACGAAACGAAAGCCAAAAGACGCGTTTATAGGAAAGCGTTAGAACACATTCCTAATTCTGTACGATTGTGGAAAGCTGCCGTTGAACTTGAAAATCCGGAAGATGCGAGAATATTATTGTCGCGCGCTGTGGAATGTTGTTCGACTTCGGTGGAGTTGTGGTTAGCTTTGGCGCGACTCGAGACGTATGACAATGCTCGTAAAGTATTGAATAAAGCGAGAGAAAATATTCCGACCGACAGACAAATTTGGACGACTGCCGCGAAACTAGAGGAAGCAAACGGAAATATTCATATGGTGGATAAGATTATTGAGCGTTCGATTACGTCGCTCAGTACAAATGGGGTCGAAATAAATCGAGATCAGTGGTTTAAAGAAGCCATTGAAGCTGAAAAAGGTGGACATGTTCATTGTTGTAAAGCTATAGTCAAAGCGGTTATTGGTTATGGCATCGAACCAGAAGATCAGAAACATACTTGGATGGAAGATGCCGACAATTGCGCAGGTCAAGGTGCTATCGAATGTGCCCGGGCTGTTTACGCGCATGCTTTAGCAACGTTCCCGTCGAAAAAATCTATTTGGTTGCGAGCGGCTTATTTTGAAAAGAATCACGGTACTCGTGAAAGTTTGGAGGCTTTGTTACAAAGAGCTGTAGCTCATTGTCCAAAATCTGAAATACTTTGGCTTATGGGAGCTAAAAGTAAATGGTTGGCCGGCGATGTTCCCGCCGCGAGAGGAATTTTGTCTCTTGCTTTTCAAGCCAATCCAAATTCTGAAGAAATTTGGCTTGCGGCCGTTAAACTTGAATCAGAAAATGCAGAGTATGAACGTGCCAGACGGTTATTGTCAAAGGCTCGCGCATCTGCGCCTACGCCTCGCGTTATGATGAAATCTGCGAAACTTGAATGGGCTTTAAATAATTTAGACGATTCACTTAGACTGCTTGACGAGGCAGCTAAAGCTTTTCCTGAATTTGCGAAATTGTGGATGATGAAAGGGCAAATTGAAGAACAGCGTGGTGAAATATCCCAAGCTTGGGATACGTACAGTACTGGCATAAAGAAATGTCCAACTTCTGTTGCGCTTTGGTGTTTATTGTCTCGTTTAGAGGAAAGACGTGGCATGTTGACTAAAGCTAGATCTGTTTTAGAAAAAGCAAGATTGAAAAATCCTAAAAACGATAAGATTTGGTTAGAAGCCGTTCGCGTTGAATTGCGTGGTGGTTCTCGCGAAATTGCTTTGACTTTAATAGCGCGAGCTTTACAGGAATGTCCATCATCCGGTCTACTTTGGGCAGAAGCTATTTTCTTAGAACCGAAACCACAGCGAAAATCTAAGTCGTTCGATGCTTTAAAAAAATGCGAACATGATCCACATGTTCTGTTGGCTTGCTCAAAATTTTTCTGGAGCGAACACAAAGTACAAAAATGTAGAGATTGGTTTAATCGTACGGTTAAAATTGATCCGGATTTAGGTGATGCGTGGGCATTTTTTTATCGTTTTGAACAAATACATGGTACTCCAGAACAACAGGAAGAAGTGAAACAGAGATGTATTGCAGCAGAGCCTCATCACGGTGAAGAATGGTGTAAAGTTTCAAAGAACATTTCAAATTGGTGTTTGAATGTTGAACAGATTCTTGTTTTAACAGCAAAAGAAATCCCTATACCTATTTAAGGTTAGTTTTGTACTTTTTGTGTGTTAATTTGTGATTCCAGTATCTTTTTTTTTCAGTATCGCGTAAAGGCGTAGCCAGATTTTGAAGCTTCAGAATAGTCGAAATTGTTAGTACCTATACTGTTATTTATAATATACATGGTGATAGCGTTAGTTTCAAATTCCTAGTTCTCAGAGAATTATCAATCATCAAATAAGATTGTAAGGTCACCGAGTCTTATATGGGGTGCAAATGACAAGTACCCCCTCTGGCTACGCCACTGGTATCATCACCCTAAATTTCTTTACAAATTATATATTTTATTGAACATTTTTGTTGTAAATAAATCAAATTTAATTAGGATAAAAACTATTTTATTTCGTATTCCGACAGCTTCCAACTTGTCATTTAGAATTCCAATTCCTAGTCAGGAAAAATATCACATAACTTTGTTCAAAGTTTACGTAGATATTTTACAGTTTGGTGTTTTGGAAATGCGTTTTTAGGGTTCTGTACCCAAGGGATCTAACGGAACTTTTGTGGCAACGTTGTCAATTTGTCATAGGCTTCTAACTAATAAACGAAATGAAATATCGACTTGAAATTCACAATTAATATGTTAATCTTTGACTCAAACACGAAAATCGCAATCAAAATGTTGAACATTTTATTCTATGGAAGGTTCCATACATGTTAAAAGAAGGTTGCAAAAAATGTCTGCTTCGTATAATTTTCAGTTTTTTTATGTACAAAACTGAAATCGTTTCTGTTGTAGTATTATCTAATTGATTTGTTAGAAACATTACAAATCCTGTTCAGTCCCCTTCAGATAAATATATAACAGCACATTAGAGGGTGTAACATTGATTTTTGAACAGCTGAGAACGTACTTGTAAAGCCGATATGAATCATGATGCAAATATGAATCGTTTCGTTCAGAATAACTGTCATTGGTTAGGTATCTATTAGTAATAGTTGATCATTTTTTTATTTAATTGTATTATATGGGAAAATTTACTCGTATTTCTTAAATTAAAATTAGTAGAAAATAAAAACCACCCCAATTATAGTACGTGCATTTGAAAACAATATAGTGTATACACAATAATAGAAAATTAATTTTTCAATATAAATTTAAAACTGCTTTTCAAACTTGTTTGTAATGTACCTATATTACTAAAAATTTAGTGGTGTAGAAGAAGTTATTTAATTGTAGCTACGTACAAAAATGATGAGTATTATTTTAAAAATGATAGTCAAAGTTATTAATCATTGTTAACCGTTTTAAATCGTAACTTCTGGATAAGATTCGATTCTATTGATTCTACTTAAAACATTCGTGTTCTGTCACTAAGGCCCGCGATGGTAGAGGAGTTGTTCATCCCCTCTTCTTTCATCGTGTTAAGGCCCGATGTATATAAACATATAGGAAAGCCGGTACATAAGGGCGACATTGTGTCTAGTGTGTATCTAAAAGAGATAGAAAATGGAAATGCAGTAAGCAATAAACCACGTCCGTAAATGTTTCTGTCTTTGTCGGACTTTATGTAGAATATGTTTCTTTATGTTGGAGCTACAGAAATTTGCTAAAAATATCGATTTAACAAATTAATTTTCGCTTCAAACGCCAAAAATTATCTAAGATGTGTTGAAATGGACAGCTGGGAGAGATTTCGCGTTAAAATTAAATCTATTTTTGTATTTTTTACCTGTACCGGCTTCTTTGTTTAAGAATTCGTTTGCTTGTTGAAATAGATATATAAACGTACCTCCGTGGAGAGATGGATGTTCGTAGAACATTATAGTCAGTAGCGTGCTATTTTCTAAAAAAAGTAAATATTTTGTCAACTTTTAATCGGCAATAATTTTAGACAGAATAATTCTAGTAACTATTTTCATTACAAACTAGGAAGCAGGGATTCGGAAATTGTAACAAATGGCGTTTTAACTATCTCAAAGCATGGAGCAATTCTGCAAAATTGTATTCATCTTATTTAATGGAAACTGTCGTTTGTCTTGATTTTTTTTTTTGAAGCAAAGCTTTTTTTGGGCATAGCGCGCTTGACTACTGTGGAGTGATATGATCAAAAACGTCATGAGTTGTTAACTACGCAAGTACGATAATTTGCTGCCTGAAATATTTTTGCAAGGGAACCGTTTGATGTTCTGAGGGGGAGTTTGCTTCAACATTTATTATTGAAGGTGTCAAATCTTTCTTCAGGCCTTCGTCAGACTCCTTCACTACCGTCTGATGGTTTCAAACTTATCACAAAATATATTTTCAGTTTAATTATGCTTTAAATAGTAACTATTTAGCAGGCGCAGGGACCGAAACCAAAATTCATTTGCTAGGTTTTCGGTTTCAGTCTTTAAAAAGATCTAGTTTTTAAATTTGGTTTTCGATTTCGGTTAGCAAAAAAGAGTAATTACAGTGCGATTTTTAGTTTTGATCCTTACGTTTTTCGAATATTGAAATTTTTTTAACGAGACACCGCTGTTTCCAGCTGATTTTGACGGCTGTTGCTAGGCCGCAACAGTGGAGCTCCCGTCATTGGTTCATACGGAACCAATGGTAGTTCCAGGTCACAATCAGCTGATGCTACCTCAAATCCCTTTGTTCCGGTAAACATCACATCACGTTTCCCCTAGTAGTCGGTTGTCGGCTTACGGCTGTCAAAGCATAGAAGCGCCGAGAAGAGAGGTGGCTTTGATAAATTACTCTTTGCAACGTGTATATTTATAAAGATGCTTTGTTCTTTCCAATTGGCAATTAAATATAAATTATCCAATTTTTTATCATTTTATTTCCCTTTCAATGATGTACTGTAAATAATCTTAAACTTCTGTGATACTTATTCTACTAGAAATAATGTAATTAGGTCGTTTTTAAGGCCGTTGTGCAGGTGAAAAAGAGCTTAAATACTATAAATAAAATTAAACAGTTTTTTTCCTTTTGTTTTTAATCCTTATCATTCCTCCATATTCACCAATGAAATGTATGACTGCTATTAATTGACCTGTCTTCATTTTTTTGTTTTATTTTCAGTATCGCGAAATTAATAAAAAGAAATAAACTACTTATATAAGAAAATTGAACAAAAAAAATCTATATAACGGGACGATTTGTCTTAAGATAACACTAAAATGTTTGGTCGTAACGGTGGAAACATCAGTAACAACAATACGTCAACTAGAGGACGTTGTAGCAAACTCGAATCTGTGTTCAGCAAATTGACCGTCACCTGGCCGAAAGGAACGGGGACCGGAGCTGGTGCTTCGGTCGGCGGAGATGATCTCGTCGATGGACATCATCGCCAGCAGCAGCAACACCAAGTCAACTGTTGTAAGATCATGATGTCATCGGACATAATTGAAACCGTTTTAGCAGATTCTCCAATACCGGTAGCTGTTTGTAAGTACCGAAAATGTATTTAATTAATTTTTTTAACGTCGTGTTTTTCTTTATATGTAATAATTATGATCGTAATTTTGGGATATTATTCCTGAGACGATGACTTTAAAATGCCATGCCAACTTGTTCAATTTTCGTATTTGTTAAATTGTTATAGAACTACTGACGTTAAAAATAATTATGTTCGCTAATGTAGAAGCTTTGTATAGCCATATTATTAAACCTTTTTTATGCGCGATCACAAAAAAATATTAGCGATCACAATTTGCAATAAAGCCTAAAACTCAGTTCAAATACAGTTATAGTGTGGTTAAAATATAGTGTATTAATTTCAGTATAGTTCTATAATAAATATATAACAATACATTGATGATTGTCAGAATTTGTTGCGAACCTCAGAATCTTTTTCGAGATCCCGGAACAATAATTAACAACATACGAATGTAATAGAAACTTCCCTCGGGTTAAGTTCTGTGCGAATTGCAGTTAAAGTATGAGTATTAGACTATTGACTTCTATTAATAAAATAACAAAAACTACTTTATGACAAAGAGAATAGTAATTTATGTATTTTATGACAAAGAGAACAATGACTTGTGATAAATTTCTATCACGTCTACCGTACCGAAGCGTCATCTATGACCCACTGTATCAAAAACTTGAGTGGATAAAACAGTATTCGATAGTGAACTGTTTTATTGACAGAGACGAACGTACTGTCATTGCAAGTAATCATTTTGAAGCAGCATTTTGTCGCGTTTCGCCGTTGAGAATTAATCTGTTTTAAAATTAAATGGAAAAATAATGAGATAAAGTATAAAATTTCCATTAAGTACTTTAATCATTTTGTATGCGTATAAAAAGTTCATTCAGGTACAAATCGATATGTAATATAAAAAAACTACGTTTAAGTATAGCCACGGTCAGGCGATATTTTTCTTGGAATAATGATATGAATTTCCATTACAAACAACATTTCATGTACTGGATAGTTAAATTTCTTCCATTATAAGTAGGCTATGATATTATCATCCGGTCATTTTTGCCGCATTTCCTAAACGCGGTTTACAAAAAGGCTGCATTTTACACTACACACTGCAGAAGTACCCTCCCCCCCCACACACACAAAACACGCCCAAACACACGCAAACACGGGACACTACAGAATAAATGCTCGTGCATTGTCGGGGTTCCTCATGGTTTGATCCCTTCTTTTTCTTTGCAGCGTTTCGTAACACTTTCAATGTCATGAATCGATTTTACTCTACGAAAAGAAGTTTCACTTCAAAAATAAATTTTGAGTGTGCTTGGATGTCGGATTAAAATGTGTAGTATTTTAAAATAGGATCTATTTGAAAATTTATTTTATATCGATGAACCGTTGAACCATACTTTTTTGAACATGATATATACGGGCATCCACCTCTTTTGTTTACGAACTGGTTGTTTCGTACAGTTATATACTCTTCATCAGCAGTCTTCAAATTTCTTTTGATCGCGTCTTTATTATATAATACGAACATTTTGTTGGCCGGTAGAGTTGGGTAATTCAGATCTGAACCGGTTCAAAGAGCCGACTCCGACAGAAGATCCGTGAGAGCCGACTCACTTTTTTTTGAGCCGACGGTAAAACACTTAACACACAGAAGCACATTTTACACTTACGTATCAGTTTTTGCTTTGATGCATCTGTCAGCTCAAATGACTCATGCATCACATGTTTTGGCTATGCATTCTTGATTCTATACAGGTCGTGATATGATTGAATGAACTAGGTAACTCAGTGGCAGACTGCAGTAATATATTCAGAACTTGGCTCTTTTTGAACCGGTTCAGTGAGCCGGCTCACATACGGGATCCAGATGCAAAGATGCAGATCACTAAAAAGACCCGTTTTTCCCATCTCTATTGGCGGGTAACTCAAACGTGTTTTTTGACAGACCAAGCGGTAATCAGGGCCGTGCAAAGGAAAAATTGCGTCCGGGACATAGCATTAATCTGACGTTCATTCCCTTCGCAATCACTAATCAAAATGTACATATTTGGGTAGCTTCCAGCGCTTGGAACCCAGGTCAGTCTTACGCAAAATTATCGAAAGTATGTCAGGTCAAGAACGTCAGAGTACTCCGCACCAAAATAACTATGGCGAACTTCTCTAAATGACGTCCAGTTAAAAAAAATCATTAAAAAGAAAATATTCGTTCCCCTCGCTATCTCTGAAAATACTGATCCTAAAATTTTGAAAAAATTTGTGAATATAGGGCCTCACTCGTAATTTATAGGAAAACTTAAACCAAAATCCTGGGTCTTAAAGTTCTCATGGAAAACGGAATGGTACGTACCTCCTCCCCACGCTTTCTTCAACTTCACTCTAATTGGTCTGTTGCTGATTGACGCGTATTTTTTTATAATTATGAGATGTAACTTTAATTAATATACGTTAATTCACATGTACAACTAAAATTTGATCCTTGAAAATTCCAAGAAACCAATATAATGTTTCTTTACACGATGAGTTAAAATCTTAATGGATATCAGACTTTCGTCAACTAAATAGAAACATTATACATCGCAACCATAGTATAAATTTATACTCTGCCACAACTAAAAATTATCGCGTTAATAATTCTGTTCGTCTTAAATAATAAACACGGTGTGAGAACCATATGATGACAAAATCGCATACATGTCAACAATTTTGTGGAGTTATAAAATTTTCAACGGTTTAGATGTCCAGCCTCACTCGAAACTATCGCACTAAGTTAGTAACCATATAATCCAAGTTCAAGGACGTGATTCAAGTAGAGATGGGAAAAACGGGTCTTTTTAGTGATCTGCATCTTTGCATCTGGATCCCGTATATGAGCCAGCTCACTGAACCGGTTCAAAAAGAGCCGAGTTCTGAATATGTTACTGCAATCTGCCACTGAGTTGCCTAGTTCAGTCAATCATATCACGACCTGTATAGAATCAAGAATGCATAGCCAAACATGTGATGCATGAGTCATTTGAGCTGACAGATGCATCAAAGCGAGAACTGATACGTAAGTGTAAAATGTGCTTCTGTGTGTTAAGTGTTTCACTGAGTTATATGCGAATCCGTTGATCCGTCGGCTCAAAAAAAAGTGAGTCGGCTCTCACGGATCGTCTGTCGGAGTCGGCTCTTTGAACCGGTTCAGATCTGAGTTACCCAACTCAAGATTCAAGTACAGGCAGTCAATCAGCTGAAATTATTTAGTGATGGCGTATCACCGTAGCGGGATTATTCTATGTTTAAAATTGCGTTGAAAAATACACACTTTTGAGATTTTTTTTCGTAGAAAAAGTTACCAAAAAATTCTAAAAAAATTTGTTTTATTATCTATTTGTAACGCAGGCTGCAGCCTTAAAAATGTGAGAAGAGTAAATTTTCCGGTTTAATCCGACAACTGCTAAATGCATCAACTGGATTTTTAATTTATAACGAGTCATAATATGAATTGGTGTTAGGTCCAAATAACCCTGGCCGTTGGTGATCTTAAAAAATGTTCCAATCAAGTCGGCCATCCCTATACGAGTAGGCATAGACTATACAGAGATATTGATCGCACGAAGTTGATGTGAACACACCTTTACTAAACTGCCGAGTGGACGCGAGCTTACGGCTGATGATAAATCATCTGGCAGAACTAAGTTTCAGTAAAGTGTATAATCTCTGTAGTTAACTAATAATCCAAAAACTTACTATCGTATATCATAAAGTATTAATTTCCAAAACTTGTACAGATTCAAGTTCTGATACTTCCCTAGACTGCGGTTCGGAAATAGTAGATAGTGAGTCGTTATTATAGTTCGCTTAATGAAGCGGCGAACCAATAAAACAATGACTTAATTTTCGTATATCAGTGGTTCAATCTCGTCTCGTTTTGCGTGGAACTATTTAAGAACCACGTGTATGGTACCTAAAGTTACATTTTGATGCAGAACATAATTTTGAAATATTTTTTAATTACACAAATTGTTATTTTTCTCTTTTTTCCAAGGCGGAGTTTTAATTTGCGCGTAAATTAAATGCTCATATAAAACTTAAATGTATTTCTTTTCTTTTTTATTTCGAATCTCTGAATCCTTGGTCTGGAAGTTTGCCGACTGTTTATTCATGCTTCTCGATAAAGCGCAGTGATAATCCAGCGGCGTACCAACTTAATCTACAATGCAGAGTGAAATAATTCATTGAGAGAATACAATTGACAGTCTATTTCTGCACGCAACATTTCATTCAAATCGGTTGTCTCTGTTAGGCGTGATGAAGCAACAAACAAAAAATAAATTTTCGTTTTATTCCTTGCAAATTAATTGTAATAAAAAATAGTCTGTTTTAATCCGGAATCTAAATTAACTGCGTGCAAAATTTCACTCAGATGCCTTGAGGCGTAATTCGGGAAAAAACGTCCGAACATTTTTTTAACGTGACATCGATGACGAATTTGAAAATAAATTACAGTAGAGTCTCGGTTATCCACACAGTTTATCCGTTATATCCAAGCTATAGAATGACCGAGCCTCAATTTTCGAAAATATAGCTTGAAAGCTAGATCGCAATGTTTTTAGTGTTTTTAGTGCAAAACGGAACACATGGAATCGCTTTAGTGTGCGTCACAGGCGATTTTCTCTGAAACTATTTGACGTAAAAGTATGGTGGTTCAGTACAGTTGTAAAGTATATCAAGTTGAATTTTGATTCTGGGGGTTAATTTTAAGGCGTAAATTGAGAAATAAAAAAAATGTTTTTTTCAAAACTTATTGAAACACGAATTCAACAGTATGTGTTTTTTTTTTCATTTTTTAAAAAGTTTTTCAAGAAAAACGTTAAAAATTGCTGTTCTCCTCCCTTATCACTAAAAGGGTAGATCAGAAAAATGTGAAAAAAATCGTGAACATTGAGAGTTGGTGTAGATTGAGCGAAAATTATCAGGATTGAAAAAAGTTTAACATCAACTTTTTTTAAATTTAAAATTTTAAAAATTTCGTCCACGTATAAAATGTGTGATAATAAAAATTGAAGCGAAATAAAAAAAAAAATTAAAATGTTCGTCAGGTACAGACGGTACAAAATAATATTTCCCATTTTGGTGTTGATGTGGAGAAATCATCGGAGCTGTTATTTGTTCGAAAAGCCGACAAAGGTAAAAAGACATATACATAAAATATACATACGTTACACAGTTCGTATATACAGACGATCAGAAACATTCTCTCATCTATATATTTAAGGGTATACCAGCTGTTTAATATGCTCCCTTTTTTACTCACATAGCTGTATCTTATAAGCACATGTAAAATGCGTTTACTCATACACACGCTCCCGAAATCTCTAATTTCTATGAAAAATCTTTTCAACCTTTGATTTTAGTGCTTCAAAATAAACTAAAAATATGTATCATTCTTCTCATATGACTATTAGCCAAATTTTTAGTTTATTTGATCTAAATAAACGATTAAAAGTCAGATAAAAAATGAGAAAATTAGCATGTTTTACACAAATTTTTGTACAGGAATAATTAAATTTGAAAAAAGTTATTGAGCAAGCCTTTGTCAGTATGTTTAACATAAGTTTGTAAAGAAAAAACTTCAAAATGTTAATTGGTCTTCCCATATTTCGAAATCTCGTGACGTGCTCTAAAGAAATTATTGACCAATATCATGTTTTTAATTAAATTTTTAGGGCAAAAATATGTTTTTTGAATTTTTTTTAAAGCTTAATTACAGTTAATAAAAACAGTAATAAAATTAATTTTGCGAACACAATTTGAAATTTTTCAAGAGCATATTTTGCGATTTGAGGGATCAGCCACCTTAAGAAAGATAGATATTATAGATTATAGATGCGCAACAACAGAGATTATAAGCGACTATTTTTTTCAGCAAACTCTAGAAAAGTGTTGGATTAACGGATCAACGGTATATTATCACGTTCAACATAAAAAAATGTCCGACCTGTCTTACGTCTTTCCAGTTTTTTTTTCTCTTTACAATTTATATGAAACTCATTCACACGCATGCGATAGCTGCTTAGAATTATATCGAGATCCAAGCATTGCTGATGCACTTTTGCCGTTGTTACGCAATTAATGGATATAGACTTAGTTAATAGCCTATTATAGTGCATTTGATTTAAAAGATTCCTCGTCTAAATCTTAATTATTTACTTTGTGTACATGGTTTTACAGTAGACTGTCAAATAGCACCAGAAAAACTCTTAATTAATCTAATTGCAGTTTCAAAACTTCTTTTCTTGAAATACGAGAACACAGTAAATACTAACGGATGAAATATAATTTTCCTTTTTAGTACCTTGAGGTTGTTATGGAGGTACAATATTATAAAAAGTTTGGTAAAAATTCGTGTTTACAGAATATTTACTTTTTTATGATTTAATAGTGTAAAACATCATGGAATTTTTTTTTCTTTGAGGCTGTATGTTTTTGAGAAAATTAATAAATCACTCATTTTATAACCTGAAATTTACTGACAAATTCATTATATTTTTAAATAGACAATAAGGCTTCAATATTAGTGACTAATTATTTTCCTTAATGTCTAACATCTTTGTTTTCAAATTTTCGGACTTTTGTATTTAATCAATTTGAATGGTCACGATTACATGTTTTATCTAGTGAATCGACTTTTAAAAAATCAGAGTTTCTGAATTTATAGATAAACAGCCAGGGAGTGAAAATTTTCGAAAAACCTTCACAAAATCCTTAAGGACATGAAAGTACGGATTTGGAGTCAAAAAATCATGTCTAATATATACATACATTTTCCATATATGTACCAGAATTCGAGTCCAACAACGAGCCCATATTATAATTAAACTGTAATTTTATTAAATAAGTGCTAATTGCATTTGAAAATGTGTCTAAAATCACAAATTTGAAATTAACATCGTTACGTCAACACCTAAGCGGCATCAATGTATTTTATTATGAAAGTACGAGTTATGACATCAATGTCGTTTTATGCACGATTATTTTAGGCGTTTAAATAGTAATAAATAATTTTGACTTCAGTCTTTCTTTTAATTTTCAATCAGTTAAAAAAATGTGTACTAGACACCATTAGCCAGGGTGGTTGGAGATTTTAAAACTAAATTAATGGACGCTATTAAAAATTACGTATATAGTATACGACACAGATGCTCGTCATAGATAAAATATATGTCGTTGATTTTAGGGTTATAAACTAGCATTAAGACGATTTAGCTACCGTGTTACCCAGTGACAAGAAACGGTAGCTGCGGGTTGACCTGAGCACACAGATATTTATCTTCCTTCGGTACTTTTATGCAGCAGTGCAGTGCAAGACTTGCATGCTTGATTAACACAGATCTATGGTGGATAATAATATTATGTGTGTCTATTAAAATGACTGGAGGCGGTTCTTCGGAAACCGGTCAGTGTTTCGTGCCCTGCACGAAAGGCAAGACCGCTCAAGTTAAAGTTCTGGTAATTTTCAATGCAACTTACTCGGTACACAAACTTTTAATAACCAAATTCAGACCGGTGACGATTCAGGCGAAGATGTCAAAATATTATTTCATATTCCTCTAGTTGGGATTTTTTTTAGAGTAGCCTACTATTACTGCTGTTAAGTTTGTTACACAAGTGAATTGTCAGATAGTCGTAAAACATTAAAAATAAAAACGTGTGAGTGTTATCTATTTAAGCTTTAAACGGGCGAAGTGAAACTTCTTTAGAGTTATATGAATTCGCTCCATTGATGCATTATCCGTTTTGTGATACCAATGGTTCACAGTTGAATCATTTTCCTTTTAATGTTACAGAAAATTGCAAACAGATACGTCGCTAAAGAAGTTTTACTTTAGTGATGGAAAATCTTGTCACATAACCAAACACGTTTCAAAATATTAATACAGCTGAATATGGTTCAATATCACGCGATTACGCGTATCTCTCTGTCACTCGAACCGGCGTCCCATCTCTTTGAATTTCTTAAGATTTTGCTCGATACGTTCCCCTTTCCTTTCTCGCAATCGAGGCATTCTTTCTTCTCCTACTTTTTTGTAACCGTCCATTCCCCCTTACGCGTCACAAGAAATTTCAAACAGACGCGTCGTTAAAGAAATTTCACTTTAAAAACGAGTGCTGAAAATGTTAAAATGCTCTATTGTATAGAGTGTAGGACAAAAATGCAGTGCCTGGGGCATATTACGATTTTGACTTGTGTGACTATTAAATTCGTTTAACATAATGCCACATCTCGTCGAAAACATATGTCATTACTCATTAGTTCTACGCTCTACGTCACTGGCTTAAAGTATTTGGAAGTTTTGAGAAAACATAATTTCTCGACCTCGTTAACTTGTATTTTTTGGACTCGGAAATTAAGGATAATTAATTAAAGATATTTATGTAAATAATTTATGAGAAGAACTTTCGTAAAACGTTACATTTGTCCAAGCGAATGGATATGTACATTATATGCTCCAGCGGGCGAGAACTTGGTATTAGAATAAAATATTAGAGTCGATTTTAAATGATAAAAGAGGAAGCATTTTTATTCACCGGAAACACATCTTACGATGCATATTAACACAAACGTTAACTTATTAACACAAGCGGGTGTTACAACCGAAACGCTCGATCATTATCAAGATGAAAAGGTGGATCCCACGTTTGGGGTAGTTATGCATTGTTCAAGGACACAAGTAAATAATTATCTACAATTTGGAATCGATTCAACGGGATTTTTTTTATAAATATCAATTTTTAAAAAAATACGTTATTTTTCGAGTGCCTGCTTAAAAAACCTGAAAGATCTTTCGGGTATTGTTGAAATATTGTTTTTAAATGTAGAATCACTCACGCTGAATCGATTGCGACCACTTCCATCTCTGTAAAAACGCTCTAATCTCAAAAGAAATATCGCGGTACGAGTGATCAAAATTGATTCAGCCTATTTTTTCTATAAGTTCGATTAATATCAAACGTACCTGAAAGTGATTAGTATCAAAAATAGTCGCAAAAACATGAAATACGATAGAATTGCGATATATGGCAGTCATGACGATGTAAATTGTAAATAAAATTAAACAAACTCATTTCTAAAATTAAGAGAGCGTCAGAGATGCGAGTAGTCTATAATTGTATCTTATCTACATCAGAAAAACCGGAAAGAGTTTATTAATAAAAATACGCAAGCTTTTATCATTTTTGTCTATTATTTTTCAGATGTATCTGTAATATTGGTTGAAATTTTAATTCGTTTATCAGTTGTTTTTGTCAAAATGTCGTCCGGTACTCTTTATTTCAGTTTATTGTTGATGGTTGTTAAATGATTAAAAAACAAAACAATGCCGTAGCAAACGATAACCTATATTTATAATTACTAGAACCTTCCAAACGATGTTTTTGTTCATTTTATCTCAACTAAAAAATATTATGGAATAAACGGTTCGTTAGTTCTTATAAATTACACAGAAATATTGTATTTACGTATGCTCATATATGAGCACGTAGGCTATGAACAATTTCTCGGAAACGATTTAAATCTTACTTGTATTTTACCATTCCACAAGTGAGGGGGGGGGGGTACTAATTTAGGTCAAAACTCACTTTTCAGAATTTTACAATATTTTTTCGTTTCGAGGATACCATAATATATAACTCGTGCGCAACTGTATTGCGCTTCGTGTGACTGTTAAAACTCGCTGGCCGTCATTTTAAACATAATTTCACAAGTAGCCGCAATACAAACTGATACGACTCTATACAGTCTACTATCTTAAGTCGTTTAAAAGTGAGATACATTTGTTTTTTTTTTCCAGCTTCGATTTATTTTTAAAAATATTTCAACACAGTTATGACACAAAGAACAGAAACAAGTTTGTTATAAAACAGGAAATGTCATTTTGGTAACGTAATTGAGATTTGACGTTATAGTGGAAAATAAATTATTTTCATAAATGTATTTATTTATTTTTACGGGACGTTCATTGAGTTTTGGCTTCGAAGCAGCGGAAATTCGTATATCGATTGTTTGTGCAATAATTTATTTCCAGACAAATAAATGACTAGCAGATGTGCTTCCATTCGCGTCAACTTTTAACTCTTTTGTCAGTTTATTATAATAAGCTGTCGCGTTTTTACGATTTTTAAGGTTTCGTACTCAGTGTCTGATTATCAAATAGGCAGACCATCGGACACCGCCCTTTGTGTCCGCGCGCGATATGGAATATATCCAAGATATTCCAAAAGATTGCATCACAAAGATGAAATATTTCAAATTGCGTCATTCAGTTTATTAAAACTAATACATTTCTGTTTATAATATTGTATAATAATAAATATTGAGGACCAAATTGTTTCGACAAAATAACACGGAACGAAATATTAAAATAAATTTTTTAAGCTCATTTCATGAAAACAATTTAAGGAAATAACTTTACCCAAAGAGAATCAGAAAACAATCGGGGGCCTGCGTGGATACCTACGGCAATTAATCATATTGTAATGTTTGTTTTGTGCAATAAAATCCGTGTTGTTTTTTTTAATTAACAGAATGGTCATTACTTTGACAAATACTTAGCCAGGGCTAGTTTTGATATTTTAGGCTGCAATGAAGCTAAAAAAAATCGGTATTTTCAAATTGCTGGTTTGTAAAATTACAAACGTGTTAAGAGACAATTTTCTGAGGAGCCCTGAAATTTCGATTGCCTATAAGTGTCTCCACAGTGTTTACGTTGATTTAAAAAAAAACTAAAAAAAACTATTTAAAGCCATAACAAAATTTTCATTATTTATCTGTATACATAGAAAATGTCAACTCGCAGACATATTGAATCGAAGTTTTTTTAGAGAAGACATATAAGTGACATTTAAATGTGTCTACTTTCAGTGTTTTCGTGTTTATATCAACGGTCGCAAGGCAAAACAGTCTATGTCTATTAAAAAAAATTATTGGTGAAGATGGGTCAGAAAGCTAATTTCGACTCCCCCCCCCTCTTAACGTGTTACGTAATTTATGGATGACCTCTTACGTCATTCACTGTCATTTTACGGCTGCTTTGAAAACCAGATCTTTGCAACAAAAATAATCTTAAGATGTACAAAACAGCGTTTTCAACTTTGGAAGCAATTACGAGAATATAAATTCGGTTATTCAATTGAAACGAACTAGATTCGTGGCTATTCTATTCAATCCTTTATTCTATTATCCAATTTTCTGCTCTGATTGTGAATTGAACTATAATATAGTGACCTTTATACGTTGTAAATAACACATCTAGTCGTTGGGAAGGCGTTCCTTAACTTTTGTGACAACCGGTATTTTGTCAATACCGTGATATTCTGCAACATATCAAGTGTGGCCGCACCAAAAGCGCTTATGTCGATTTAACTCAGTTTTGTGAAACGTATAAAAATTGGTCAAATGCGACTCGCGCACTGAGGGTTCCGTACTATAGAAAACCCTAAAGGTAAAAATAATACTGGCGTTGTCCTAGATCGAACCAGCATCCTTCTAATTTCAAGATTGTCATCAAACGTATTTTATTTATATCTGTTATTCTGGTATAATATTATACTCAATAATAATATGATACAATGACTACTTGATGTCCCCTGTATGGCTCCACGCTTGTTAAATTTTTGCATTCGTAAATTACAACTTTTTTTTGTATCGTTTAATAACTATTTTTAAAATGAAGTAATTATTATACCTTTATAACATACAGTTTCTCACGTCAAGTCGTTTTGACTTGGTAACAAAATACATGTCTAAAAATAATGATTTTGATGTGTTTAAGTGTAAATATAAGTTATAGATATGTTTTTAGTATATTTTTTATTTAAAAATATACTTTTACATGCCTTTAAAATACAAAAATATCAAAACTAAACATATACAATCAAAATCCGTTATAACGACATCGAAGGGTCTACTCATATTGGGTCGTAAAAACCGATAGTCGTAATAACCGGTGATGTTTTCGAGGTACAAAGTATGTAGTATTATTGAATGTGTAGATGCATTTAAATCCATAGATATTAATAGGAATAATATTCACATTATCATTATCATTTTCCCTATTCATAAAATCTGTAATGTTTGGAACAGTTTTGTGCGTACGAATTTTGTTTACAATACAGCTGGTCGTTCTAACAAATATAATTCTCAGAAGATAGGAAGATATTACATTAAATGTATTAAATGCGGTATGTCGTAATAAGCAATGTCGTAAAAAGCAGTGTTTTTTATAAGGCAGTCATATAGCATTCAGCCTGGACCTATGATTTTGGTCAGTATAATCGGTATGTTATTCTAAACGATGTCGTCGTAAACGGTTTTGACGTATTATCAAAAATTCCACGTACTTAAACAGTTTTACTTTTTGGCCGTAGCGCCTATTACATCGTCTTCTTTATGCGTGATGCTCCCCGGGGTTGCTACACGTAATCATGGAGTGGAACTCTTCGATCTGTGATCACCCTAACATTCCCGTGGGATAATAGGGAACTTGTATACTATACTTTTACTTTTCGAAGATTCCTGTGTGTAGTTCATTCAGCCTTACGTGTATAATTAATGTGAACGGAAAACGTGATTATTTTTTTTTTGTGAACCAGCATCGAATACATTTTTTTTTTAATAATGAGTTCATTCATTATTTAAATCTATTTAATGCGTTATGTTATACACAATTATATTTTGACATATTATTTTAACAGACACATTTATTTGGCGCTAACCACTTGCATAATTGTGTTCAAACTTGATTTTTCCATTAATCGAGGTTATCACACACTACTGCAGCAAAATGTATGAAGCAGCTTGAACCAGGCTTATGCATTTGGTTGGAAGATGAAACAAGTGTTCACATTATATAAAAAAAATAGTGCGGCAGAAGTTATACTTCTTTGGCGTGATCGCGATAATTGATATTCACATTTTTGTTAAAGATGTACATTGATAAAATAAAATACTGTTGAATTCATAATAAAAAATAATACAATTATTGAGGTTATTTAACTGTCAAAAGTTGTTAACAACACTATAGCTTTTATAAAGTTCCGTCCGATGTCGCTATTTTGACGGTATCAGAAAAAAATGAGACGTATCATGTATGAATACAAAGTAAAACTATATTGCACCAACTTTATCGACGATTCAACTTCCGTAACAGAGAAAATTTTACTCTTGATCGGATAATAAATTCTTTCGGGTGCCCTATCGTTAAAAAAATTTCGATGGACGCTCCTTGCTAGCCTGTCAGATTCGGGGATATACTATATTGATTTGAACTGAAGGGAGTTTCGGTATTCATATTGGTTGCGGCTTAAAAACTCTACTTTTTCTTTTACCTACGAGATTCTTCTTCATCGGACCGCACAAAGAAAGAGCGGCGTAATGTTTGCCTCGCAACAAACACGATTGATTGCGGTTCATTTGATTTTCATTGGTTTGAATGGACGTAGAGATACAAAGTTTCGAATAAGTGAATGATTAAGGTAATAGTCCAAGAGCTCGTGGTAAAAAATTGCAGAAGTTTGATAAAGACTAATCGATAACAGATCTTTATTTACAGATATTTTACATTTTTTACAATTATGTACAACTAGCGGCTCGGTCCGGATTCGCTCGGGTAGCGCTAATTATCTAATTATCTGTAGCTATAAAAGATGAGAATCATTATCATGAAATTCTCAACGCGTATTGAATTCAATCCATTTTAATTGTGAATGTTCAAAAATCGAAGAAAAATCAAAATTGCCAAAAATGCAAAATAAAATCTGTTAATCCGATTGCTACCAAACTTGACAGGATCAACCGCTGGGCGAATTTAAAGATTGCCTGAAAGTTTCATCAAAATCGATCCAGCCGTTTTGGAGTCCATAGATAACATACAAACACCGCCTTTTATATATTATAAAAACACCCGGTATAATCTAAAAACACCCAATATTTTCTAGCAATAAATATAGCCTATGTTACTCAGGGTGAATGTAGCTTTCTAATGGTGAAAGAATTTTTTAAATCGGCACAGTAGTTTTTGAGTTTATTCATTACATACATACAAATCTTTCCTCTTTATAATATTAGTGTAGATGAAACAGGGGTTTGAGCTTATTGCTATTGTCCACCAGAACAAAAAATAATTTTCTTCTAATTTAGTAATAACTTAGAAAAAAAATTAAAAAAAGAATCAATTAAAAGACTAATAATATTTTGAGGCTAGCTAATATATAGGAAGTAAATAAATATTCTAGTCTATAAGTCAGCAGTCAGGACATCTGGCATCAGGGCGCTTTGAAAGAATAAAGAAAAAACGGTTTATGGGGTTATATTTTTTTATTTTGCTCAAAAACACACTAATATAGAACCACACTGCCTGTATTAGCAAATATATATTGTCGGCAGGGTTTTGGCTCTGCGACCCGAGTTTTTTTTTCATTTGGCGTCGATTTATTTTTAATTAGAAAATGTATGCCAGTATTTATGCGACTTGAGATAATCCGAACTCAGCAAGGACAGGCCTTTGATTTAATGCATCCTTGACTTGACAACCCTAATGGAAACAGCTGACTGCTTTAAATGCACGCACCGACATGTGTAGGGCAAGTGACACTATTGCTGAACGTAATTCTTACGTTCGAAACTGCCTATATTTTTGGTGCATCAGGCTTCGACGTTGTGGCAACGCAAAAACTTCACATTATACAGTAGAACATCGATAAGTTAAAAACCTCTGTAAGTTAAAATTTTTTTGAATTCCCTTCCTCTGAAAGCATAAAACCTCCATTACTTAAATCACAAAACCTCGGTAAGTTAAACAAATATTCTGAACATCGCCCTCTATAATTTAAAATAATATTTTGGTGACCTCCATAAGTTAAAGTATTATCAGTGAGTCATCATGAGTAAGTATCCAAACAAAAGGTTTTGCCAAGAACTGAATTGATTTTCTCTTTAGTCTTCCACTAAATCGCTTTACTGATTTCTTTGTTTAAATAATTGATTGTTTAAATAAATAAATAATTGATTCTAAAGGAATAACTGAATATATAAAAAAATATGTAACCTCTATTGAACTAAATATATCCTCTATAAAATCCACAAACCTCGGTAAGTTAAAAATTTTGCTCTGCCAGCCTCTCTAACTTCAACTCTCGATAAGTAAAAAACTCGATTACTTAAATTTTTTAACGTTTCCCTTGGATTTTAACTACTGTAGTACTAGATTTACACTGGGTTGCAAAAATCTTGATTTGACAGTAACTCCTCGGTTGCCAGTATACCCGGCAGTTTAGAAAAAATATAATTTGAATCGATTTTTTTCTACATTTTACTACATGTCATTTATACGATGTAGTACCTATTATAATTATGCAAGTCGTTTGACAGTTTGTAATATAGTGTAAGCATTACGCAGAAATAGTGCTGATTTTCAGATTTCCGACAAAATTGTCGGGTAGACACGAATCGTATATAGCATTTATTGCAGTTGGCGTTTATCCGTTGTTCTATTCTGACAGCTTGTTAGGAGGCTTTGACATTTGTTCTTTTGTTATATACGCATGACACTGCTCTAATTTCAAACCGGGATAATTTACAGGGATTTTAACGATGCGTAAGCAAAATCTGTAGGGATGTTGCGTTATATAAAAAAAAATCACATCGAGAATAACGTGGGAGAGAAGCGCGGTGTGTTTTTGTAAAACTTATGTGAATAACCGAGCGTGTAGAAATGTCGTTGTTTCTATGGCGTTTTCTATGAATCCTCGATTGCAATCCCTCAGTTATATTATACAATCTGAACCGTCATAAAGGCCCCAGTACACGGTGGTCTGTAGTGGGCCATGCTTCGCAACTGTAGGCCACTATCACTTGGTGTTCACACAATGGCCCGCATGGCTCATTTCTGCCTGGCGAAGCACTTGCGATGGACGTGGAAGTAATTACGGCCGCGGCTATTTATTTATATACTGTTTACAAGTATTATAAACCTAAAGTCTCTTCATTGCTCCAGGATACTGACATTTTGGGCGATTAAAAATTTAAATAGTATAGCACGCAACAAAAAAAAGTAGGTACCTGTCCGAAACAATGGGCCCTGTGTGAATACCACAGACCACGCTACACCACGATTCCTTTGAAGTGTGTCAAAAAAACCGACAACAAATGGATTGCGCACCACGATTCACAATTGTCCACCACTACAGACCATTACCCCCTGTACACAATGGCGATGGTCTACAATGGCCCACTGCAGACCACTGTGTACTGGGGCCTTAAGATATTCAAGTTTTATTATTATGATTTTGTGTAAGATTGTATGAAGAAAGTATAGTATCACAGTCCATAGCCATCTAATAGGACCTGACGCTTTGGACACATTTTACTTACCTATTGATAGCCTTTATAGCCATTTTGAACTTCCGTAACTCGAATTAGTCTAATTTTTACTATGAATCTTGATGTTTTTAATGAGTATTTTTTACTCCATAACTCGATTTTTATATGTGTATTCGACTTAGAAAGTTCGACTGTATTAGTATCTATGTTATAATAAAAATCAAAAGTTTTTTCTTTGTATCACTGTTGAAGAATATTTGAGGTTAAAACTCATTTATGCAGAATTTGTAAGGCGTTTTTTAATTAAGAACGAAATCCTATTAGCGCAAATCGGATTTAAAAATTTTATAAGTGCAGTCTGTAGTTAAGGTGTCAAAGAATCTCGTTTAATGCCATTCCATTTTTTTCCTGACATTTAAATGGATTTATTATTAAACTTATTTTATGAAAAATCAAATCAAGTCAAAGTGAATTTATTGTATGATCGTTTATAATTAGTGTGTTTTTTCAGTTTATTATAATTAATTAATAATTTTAACCCTTGACTGCTCTTAAACGAAATATTCATAAATATTCAACCAATAAACGTTGATTAATAAAAAGTACATTTGATTTATGAAAAGTTCATTGAATGAACGATCAATTAATTATATTAATTGAACTAGCTGCCCGGTATAACTTTGTCCATGTATAGATTTAATTTTGTAATTCCAAAACTCTTTAAGCAAGTTCTTTAATTGCGGGACCTCACTCACTTCGTACGTTTAATCGAGCTAATTCTAACTTCAGTTAAGACTACGACCACACACATGCTAAGCATGGCCCAATAGTCAATGGCAAATATTTGCTTCTAATATACACAATTAAGTTAGCAGGAAAGTGGACAAATTGATGTAAATCTTTAAACCAATTATTAATTCAGCGACGTTTCGGTCATTAGAGTATAAATAAATGACCGAAACGTCGCTTAATTAATAATTGGTTTGAAAATTTACATCAATTTGTCCACTTTCCTGCTAACTTAATTGTGTATGTTTGAAAAAAAATATGGACGCAACAATTTCCAATTTGCTTCTAATGTTATTTATTCATACGCTGGCTACACACTGACCCAATGTTTCTTGGTGAATATTTTGCTTCCAGAACATCAAGGATGCTACCTTTCAATTATTTTGCAGTAGATATTAAAACTATAATTATTAATATCTTTCAGTAATCATTTCATTAAACCATGCAGATTTTAATTGCAACTAATTACCCCAGCTGTTGAGCGTCTATAATCTACAATTCTTCTTCTTCTAACAAATATACGGAACATGAAGTTAAATAAGATCTTTTAACAATGCAAGCAACTTGTATTTCTATTTCAAATACAAAATGGCTAGTTGTTTTCATATTTAAATACTAAATGCACATACGTATTCTCAAAATATGTTTTTTGAAATAAAATACTTTTTGTGTTATTATGCATGTTATTTCACTTATTTCATTGATTTATTAAAATATCATCGACGAATGTATGACCAGACTATTGGAGCATTGTTAAACAAGGCGACTTCTTTGACTTGGGTTGGAACCTGGTTGATATTTGTGGTTCTCTTCGACCAACGCTCCAATACTTTCGAATCTCGAACGGGTGAAGCGGCCACATAATCGTTATTGTACGATATTGGCCAGGCTTGCCATGTGTGTAGCCTAAGCTTAAGTAAGGTTTCTGTTGAAACATCATTTCTGCAAGCAAAGACGCGGGTAAAGACGAGTATTCTACCTATATCAAAATCTGCCCGTATAGCAGAGGTACTTAAATTTAAGGATGCCTATAGATTTTACCGGATGTGCGATCTAGATAAAATTTTATGTTGACTGTTGTGACTTGTGTGCTATAATGAAATACATACACGAGACCAGCGGTTCCAAACCGGTGGGTCGCGGAAAGTTGGGTCACGACTCGATCCTAAAACTATCAAAAACCATCGATTAAACCATCAGAAAAGATAGGAAAAATCGAAACAAATCGAATTGTGTATACATTGTTTTCTTGGTTCTTGATTTTTGGCATTTGGGGTAGACAACAGAACCTCTACATCCCTCCCACGCGACTAGGGATGACAGGGAGACGATACAAATAAGGTTTTTTATTCCACCATGGACCGTGGAGGTATTCCGATAAGGAAAGCTGGGTCTCCAGCTGAAAAAGGTTGGGAACCACTGCACTAGACAATAAAACGGCGTCGCCGTAAAATTTTTAAGTGTCATATACTGCACTACAATTTCCTCTTTGTTCAAAACGTTTTTATACGGTTAAACTTAATTGTTACGGTGTTTTTAGAAACAGACATTGCTTAATACAGTACGATCACAAATCGCACTTCCATCAAACCTGTGATTCTATAATTTTACCAGGCCTAGATACTCGTAATAGTTGAATAAATAGAGCTGAAAATTGGATCTCATATACGGAATATGATAAGGTTTCTGTCATATACGAAATTGACGCGATCGAAATCACTCGAAATTTATAATTTGGGATCTATAACAGCCGTTGATTGAAATCCGTAGCTGCTAGATGTTAGGGACAAATGAATACTTACAGAGATTTTCATACTTCTTTAAAGGTCGTGTTTCAAAACCGACATAAACGCGAGCAAAGCCGTATGTATTATAGGTGCGCGCAATATTTATAATCGTCTGTATTTTTGAATGTATGCAGCATGCTATAAACAGGCAAACGGTGCTGCATTTTGGCAATCAGCTGTTCACCATTAGAAAAATGCTTAAATGCATGCATTGCATATCCGGTGTACGTATTTTGTACCAGACGGGCATTATACACATTTGATGTGCGGTACAGAACTAACACTTGCCAATCTAGATGTAAGGTCATTGTGTTTTCAATAAAAAAAATTGACATCTTTGTTTAAGTTGGGAATCCAGATTTTATAATGAAAGTCGTATCAGAAACCCATCAGTATTTGTGCTGTTGTACAGTTACGACCAAGTAATAATACAGCTTTAATTATCGCCTTCTTCCGCGTAGATGTTGGTTGTGATCCCACCGTAGTCAGTTAAAATGGACCCTACGTACCGTCGAACTCATGTGTTTTCAACTCTTTTACTCTGCGCGTATTTGCAAGTTTTTAGTCCCTCTCACGCAAAATGTCTCCTCTTGCGCTGTTCAGCCAATTAAAAAAACAAAGTGTCAAAACTGTAAAAAGAGTTATGAATGGTCTGTGACTGCTAAGAAGTGGGGATGAAGAAGAAGTTGAAAATACATGACTCGATCAATCCCGACAGATTGAAAATGTTCTTAAACTGTTTTTTGTTTTATCCAAGTATGTAGGCTTTCACAGCCAATGTAATTTAAAACTTCTTGGCTTCCGAGCTTGTATGCCGTGATCCATTGGTATTTCTACCTGACGTTTCGTCTACATTTGCGTCAGACATTATCAAAAGGTGATGCTGTAGCGGGTTTGTCTGTCTGAAGCATCGCTTGAGAACGACTCGGCCGATTTTGTTGAAACTTATTCCACCTTTCTGTCAAAACTGCGAACGAAGCTTTGATTCAATATGTACAAATAAACCGATTTCTTAGATGAAACTTAGACCGACTATATTTCTGAACAACACCGGTAATATTAAAATTATTGTCTAAGTACCCATGGCGTCCACACGCGCACATTATGAAAAAAAAACTGCAAGGAGTACACTGCGTTCAAAAAACGATTTTTTTTTGTAACTTTTGGGAGCTGCACCATGAAACAATAATAGTGGTCATGAGCTATGCACAGTAAAGATGACTTTTTTCATTTTTCCATTTTTTTCCATTAATTAATCATTGAATCAAATTTCTATTAATATCTGGTTATTGTGAGTATATTTTCGTTGCCAAAGAATCTAAATTGTCGGAAATTTCAGGAAATAAAAAAAAAAATCCAAACCCGGAGAAAGTAAACCTGAATTGAGAGAGACAAATCGAATTCGGGAGATTTTCTTCAGTCGAGTTGAATTTAATTTTTTATTATTATTATTTATTTATTATTACTATTAAAAAAAATAAATTAAATTGCCAAAATAATGAACTGTAGGAAATTCCAAGCCTCCTCATTTTCATTGAACCTAGAGTCCAGCTAAAATAACTATGGTACTACTCGAAAAATATAATATATTAATTTATTAATACTTACATTTAAAGCAGCTGGCTTATTGAACGCAGTGTATTATTTGGCAAGGGTGTTCCTGTACACAAAGGAGCACCATTAAAACGTCCACAGCGCCCCACGATCTGCAAATGCAGCATTATTTACATTTTTGTTTGTTATTTAATCCTATTGACTATCGTAACTACCACGGCAATGTGTTCATTTTAGAATTATTCTCAAAACACCCGTTCGTAGCACGGGTCTTTCTAACCCATGCTTCACACCCCTTTGGGTTAAGAATTTGCACATTTCAGATTATGTCCCTTATGTTTATATAAACATGCCAAAAATTTAGCTGACTCATTTGGAATTTTACTATTTTCATTTTTTGGTAATTAGAGAAATCTTATTTTAATACTGATTTTAATGCATTAACACCTTGAAGTATTTATCTAAATAAGGCGCTATGGTATACTCTGGACCATAATTAGCAAAATCATTTAGGGAAGGTCTCGTCAGAATTGCATCTTTTAGGTGATTTTTTATTCAGGTTTCACTCTAAACGATGCAAGCAAAATGGCTCGTTAAAAATTATTTGGTAATAATAAATGTTCAAGATAGTGCCCTTAATAAACTCAGCTTTGATGAAATACAGAGTAAAATCGTCACTAGCTCCCTATCTATTATAAGATTATTACTCGAATAAAACCAGCTGTCCGAGGTATAGTGAATAAATTAAACGTTTCCAGATGAAATGCACCCGATAACGGGTTTTTGTTATAATAAATGCGAACTGTTTCTGTGTGAGAACTACTAATAAAATAATGACTTTACTTACTATGTATTATAAAAAAAACAATACATTACCACTATGCAATGTAATGTAATCCATTATGTATTAACTTAGAATTCTTCTATATATCCGTCATAACTCGTATACTCGACTTGGTGTAGTTGTTATTGCTATAAGGCACACCTTTACCAGCTGATCAAAAATGCCCGTTTAAATCTATATATTTAAAACACAAGCCGTTTTCTTTTGACGGTACGCCGGTGCGCCGGTCTCTACTCGGCCGATTTACGTAAAGTTAGCAGGCGAGATTTTTTGAACCATAAATTCGGCCCCATTTTGAATTTTTCAGGTGCTTTCGTAACATTCTTGGGATGTTAGGAAACTACATGTCGATTTTCAACTTTCTAGCTCATTGGGGGTACGAAAAGAACCTCTGTGAATGGAAAAACAGGCAGACTGAATTTGATATTATTCGAGGTTTTAGATATTTTGTAGAAAACGTGTCTTCAGAATTTTTGTCTGTCTGTCTATATCATGGAGTTTTTGATATATATTTTCTCCTAGGAATTGTTGAAAGTGATACCAAGCCCCTTTTTAGTACGGCTGTGTTTTTTTGATAAATTTCATCGTTCTCTCATTTGACATAGAGTTGGGTAACTCAGATCTGAACCGGTTCAAAGAGCCGACTCCGACAGAAGATCCGTGAGAGCCGCCTCACTTTTTTTTTGAGCCAACGGATCCGCATAACTCAGTGAAACACTTAACACACAGAAGCACATTTTACACTTACGTATCAGTTCTTGCTTTGATGCATCTGTCAGCTCAAATGACTCATGCATCACATGTTTGGCTATGCATTCTTGATTCTATACAGGTCGTGATATGATTGACTGAACTAGGTAACTCGGCGGCAGACTGCAGTAACATAATATTCAGAACTCGGCTCTTTTTGAACCAGTTCAATGAGCCGGCTCACATACGGGATCCAGATGCGCAGATCACTAAAAAGACCCGTTTTTCCCATCTCTAATTTGACAGCATAAAAGTAAAAAGTGTGTTTTTTTTCAGAACAAAAAACACTTTCCGCGTTTATATTAAGAGTAGGTATATGCTAGACCTCAATTGTTTTATAAAGAGAGTGGCGAGACAGAGATAGATAGCGGATTGAGGGTCTGTAATCTACAATCTCTCTCTCTCTCTTTCGCCATTCTCTTTATAAAACAATACTACTCTATTCACTATAATCTTCATTTTAAATTCTTCCCTCTTGCATAAGACGATTACAGCTCTTCTGACGCTATTTTTGAAGCTAAAATGTTTGGGTAAGCGCCAAATGAAGAACCGAGAATCACATACTAAAGATCCTACAGGCGAATTTTTTGAAAAACAGTTTTAGATTTAAAAAAATCTGGAAGTTTTTTCAGGATTTTTTATAGACGCTGATGACCTTAGATGTTGAGCATCTATAATCTACAATCTATCTATCCAGGATTTTTTCTCAATTTTTCGCCTGTAGGATCTGTCCTCTGTAGCGTGATTCTTAGTCGTTCATTTGGCGTTTACCCGAACCCTTTGACTTTAAAAATAGCGTCGAGAGATCGGTAACCGTTTTTAGGCGAGGACAAAAATTTTTCAGGTGAAGATGCGGCGGGAGTATTTGTAGGTATCTTATATGCTCTTAATATAGAATAAAAAACTCTGAACAAAAAATCTACGTATATATATGTGCTCAGTGGACTTAAACTCTAACGTAACAATGTCTTCCATTATTCAAAGAGTAATTAAAATTTAATTGTTAATGACCTTGAACTTGAATATGAGAAAGAATGTTGATTATTTCGTGTGGATCGCTTGGTTGAGTGAATTAAATAGATTCGCCGTGGGATTTTTATTTTGTATTAATTTATTATGTTTTTATAATAATCACTTGCGTCAGAAACAAACGAAATATTAGGTTTTTATTGTGGCCGATTGCTATGCTTCAATGTCAAGGTAAATGCTAGCCAAGGTCGGAACTGATAAAACATTGGAGGCTATTTAAAAAAATTACATTTGCTAATTCGCAATCGGTTATCTCTTAATGGACAGACTTTGGTCAGAATATTTTTTCTAACAACAACCGCCAGCTAAGATTATGTTTTAATAATAAATTTAAAATTAGTACACTTTTACAGAGTTCTTGGATTAGAACCTGGGTACTGAGGGCTTGCCATCATGTAGAGCGACCAAAAATGTATAAGTATAGGGTTATTTTGTTAATAATAAATTGAAAATTCAACTGATATTTTTGCCGAGTTCTCGAATTTAAACCTACATACTAAGGGCTTACAATAATTTTTTGTGTAGAACAAACAAAAATACATAAGTATAATTATGAAAACGAAAAGACGACAAGTTTGATAATTTACAGTTTAAAGATAATATTTGCGGTTTACATTTAGTAACAGATATTTATTTAATCAACATTTTTTACATCATCTGTTTAAAAATACATTCTAAATAATTAGGTCATCTTTTGAAAAAAAAAAACACTTGTATAATGTCTATCTTTGTTATGAAATATAAACTAAAATAAATAGAACACATATTTAAATGTGATTTCCATTTTTTTTCATGTTAAGTGATTCTCAAATAAATTATAACGCGATTATTCGAAAATATTTTACAAAATGTGGGCCTATATTTTGTGGCAATTTTAATTGACCTGAAAATTACAATTTGCTAACAACTGTTTGGCATTCTTCAGACAATATTGTTATTGAGCGTCTATAATCTTCGATCTCTCTTTTTATATATCGGTGTAACAGAAGCTTGGGAAAGTTTTACGGCCACTTTGAAAGTAAAATACACTGCTGTTTCAGTCGACGTATGAAAGAATATATTTTTCGATTAGATGGAGTATGTTGAGTTACCGCTTTAATATTCTTACATAATATGATAGATTCGCAGCTGGAATAGTGTCTTATTTTAGCTATATGTGAAGCTTATATGTTGTACAGTGATTTTAAAACTTTTTTGTCGCTTGTTTTTCAAACAACACTTATGAAATTCACTTCGGTGTCCCTCTGTCCGCCTGTCACAGGCGATTTTCTCTAAAACTATTTGACGTAAAAATATTGAATGACACAAGAGTATAAAAAGATGAATTTTCATTCTGGGAGTGAAATTCAATGGGTGGATTGGGAAATAACAAAAAACTAATCCCCATGTCATAAACCTACTTTTTCTTTAGTAACCCTATATGACCAGTCATGAACTGGCTGATTAGTATTAGAGATGGGAAAAACAGGTCTTTTTAGTGATCTGCATCTTTGCATCTGGATCCCGTATGTGAGCCGGCTCACTGAACCGATTCAAAAAGAGCCGAGTTCTGAATATGTTACTGCAGTCTGCCACTGAGTTACCTAGTTCAGTCAATCATATCACGGCCTGTATAGAATCAAGAATGCATAGCCAAACATGTGATGCATGAGTCATTTGAGTTGACAGATGCATCAAAGCAAGAACTGATACGTAAGTGTAAAATGTGCTTCTGTGTGTTAAGTGTTTCACTGAGTTATGCGGATTCGTTGGCTCAAAAAAAAGTGAGTCGGCTCTCACGGATCTTCTGTCGGAGTCGGCTCTTTGAACCGGTTCAGATCTGAGTTACCCAACATTAATTAGTATCTGATTGGTCGCTTGAAACTCAACACATCAGAACAATTTTGTACATTCTATGTATGTGTTGGTGGGAATTTGAATATGTATTTGAAACGAGAACAGGTTTGCAGAGAAGAAAGTTCCGTTTACTTGTTGTATCATGGTTTTGTACTTAAAGGGAGTCAACTGTACATGTTTTTGTATGCTTCCTGGTTCCCTTATCCCTGCTATACTATCGTAAGTAAAGGAATAGGTTTATATAGTGAGTGTAAGTACCCGGAGAATAAGATACGGGTTAATACGTCACGGGATTCTCTCTCTATATGATGCAAATAGCTAGTGGAATTGCAAGATAATCCTTTTTTTATATAAGGGAGTCGCGTGCCTTATTCCTGCAAGCGTATTTATGCCATGGAAACGTCTAAAAATATCGTAATATCATCTATAAGAAACCATTTTTTTTTATCCCTTCCATAATGCAGCGAACGATGCAAAGTTCGGTAAAAGACTAAGAAAAATAAATAATATAGAAGTGTCGGTGATTTTAAAACTTTCAACTTTTATAAATACTTTTCCCGTTTGCGTTCTCGATTACTAAAATCTAATGTTAAAAATTTTTTGACTGTCTGACTGTACGAACGGATTTACCTGAAAAACTTAACCTATATATTGACATGTCTACATGAAATGTGCTGGCCGAACTGTATATTATATAGTTTCAAAGAAAAATCAAATTACTAATTATTTTCACTTTATAAATGGGCAAAGTTATAGATACAGTAAACCTATAACTTTGCCCATTTATAAGAACTGGCGGCCCAGATCACTAAACTAGAATCACTGTTTGTTAGACGTATGGCAGTTTCACTTTTGTAGTGTGTAGTGTAAAGTATATGACGGTGTGTAATTTTTGAGTATAATAATAATAATGCGTTTAACGTCCGTTTCTCGACTTTATGTCATAACAGACGCCATTCGCCCCATTACTATTTTCCATCTACCACACTTCCCGTTATTTTTCTACATTTTTAAAACTTCAACTTATGTAATAGCAATGGGCGAATGAAGGAATTATAGGAAATTAGGATAAGGTACCTAATTTTAAACTAGGAGTTTGATAGGTAACCGGCCATGGCCTCAAATAAGGAACCATCTCGATATTTATCTGGAATTAATTGAGGGAAACCATGGAAAACCTCAATCAAGATGGCCGGTACAGGAATTACCGTTTCTCGGCGAGAGGCAGTAGGAACAAGTCCTAGCCACATCTGCCCCCGCCGGGATTCGAACCCGGACCTCCCGAATGTGAGTCTAGTGCTGTCACCACTACTCTACCCAGCTCGGTCGTAATTTTTGAGTATTGCATAACAAGATAGAATTTCTCTGGGTGTCGGGAGACATACATTTTTGTTTTTACGAACTCTTCAAGAAAAATCGTTTTGTTGTTTGTAAGTTCAAAGTGCTTGGAGGAAGGAATCCAGAGCCCTGGCCCCTCCTCCTGAATACGTGCCTGGCGTAGAGGTAGTAGAATCTTGAAACAAGAAAGTGGATTTGCAAGTTATGTGGTAGAATCGTATTAAAATGTCGGAAGAAAATTCCTTGCAGCAAACTAAAAGGTAATTTTCTCTTAAGTGAAAGATATTAGTTCAGCTTACAACTTTTCTTATTAGGAATTCTTGTATGTTTAAATTGTTGCTTTAAAATTTAATGCAACGAAGTTTGGAAGTTTTAAACTATGCTTAAGTTTTTTATATAGCTTCGAAGCTTTCTCGCTACTTAAATTTTCTAAAGTAGCGTTACCTTATTTCTGAAAAAAGAAAATGCCGTTGTTTTAGTGAAATTAATTTTTTAATTATTTGAACGTTAAATTATATATAAACAGAGTGGATTCTTGTTAATTTTTTTTCTTAAAAACAGTGTGAAGCTATTTACACTGTCATGAAATAATATTGATTTTTAATTTGTATTTACGCTTCAGAATAGTAGAGCGGGTAGCAAAGACATTGTTAGTGTATTTGCCATATGGCAACATACGCTATTGGCATCGGTCGGATGACGGGACCTAGGGATTGGACCAAAATTTCTCGACGTTTCATAACCTCCTAAACACTTTGGCACCATTTTTAAAAATGTTTATATATATATATATGTATATATATATTTATATATATATTTATATATATATATTTATATATATATATATATTTATATATATATGTGTGTGCGGGCAATAACTTTCGAAAGAGTTAATTGATTTTAACGAAATTTGGCGCGCGTGTTGAAATCCATCACCGCAAGAAACCTATTTAAAATGGGCGTAATCGGGCCATTTTAAGGGCAGTTTTTAGGGGTTGAAAAAGGTTTTTGGACCCCACAATACCGAAAAAATTCTCCGAATCGTTTCAAAATTGAAATTTAACCCTCTGGTAGTAATTAAAAAGTGTCTAAAATTTTGATAAAATCGGCCCGACAGGACCGGATTTACAAATTTTATGAAAAAACTAGTTTGCAGATTCTGAATTATTTACTGAAATGTGTATATAATTTAGTATAGAGGTTCGATTGATAATAATATTGCAATTAAGAAAAAAAATGTTATTAAAGGGGTGTATTAAGGAGTCTAATTTTTTATTTTGCCCAGAAACCAACTAAAGTTCGCATAATAAAGCCACACTGCCTGTATAAGCAAATACACTATATTGTCGGCAGGGTTTTGGCACTGCGACCCGGGTTTTTTTATATATGTCGCAGGATAATTAAAAAAATTGGATTTTCGCGAACATCGTAGGATGTTTGCAAAAAAACCGGATTCCAATTACCCAGTTTTTTGCAATCTTCCTAGGATTTTCGCAAAGGTCCAATTTTTTCAATTATCCAACGACATATATAAAAAACCCGGGTCGCAGTGCCAAAACCCTGCCGACAATATAGTGTATTTGCTTGTATAGGGCCGCGTGGTTTTATACTTTTATTATGTGAAATTAAGTTTGTTTTTGGGCAAAATAAAAAATTTAACCCCTTAATACACCCCTTAAAATAACATTTTTTTCTTAATTGTAATATTATTATCAATCTAACGTCTACACCGAATTAAATACACCCTTCAATAAATAAGTCACTATCTGCAAATTAGTGTTTTCAAAAAATTTGTAAGTCCGGTCCTGTTGAGCCGATTTTATTAAAATTTTAGGGGCACTTTTTAATTGCTACTGACAGGTTAAATATCAATTTTGAAACGATTCTGAGAATTTTTTCGGAATTTTGGGGCCCAAAAACCCCTAAAAACTACCCTTAAAATGGCCCGATTAGGCCCATTTTAAATAGGCTTCTTGCGGTGATGGATTTCAACACGTGGCCTAAATTTCGTTGAAATCAATTAACTCTTTCGAAAGTTATCGCGCGTACACATATATATATATATATATATATATATATATATACGTATATAAATATATATATATATATATATATATATACATATATATATAAACATTTTTAAAAATGGTGGCAAAGTGTTTAGGAGGTTATGAAACGTCGAGAAATTTTGGTCCGACCCCTAGGTCCCGCCATCCGACCGACGCCAATAGTGTATGTTGCCTTATGGCAAATACACTAACAATTTCTTTAAAATGCTTTAAAATCAGATAAAAACGGAAAAATTAGTTTTGCACATATTTTTGTGCAGAAAAAATTAAATTTGAAAAAAAATATTGAACATGTCAAATTTGTCATTGTTTTCAACATACGTCCAATTACTTTGCCTTCCCGTGCTGTAAAGAAATATTGACGTATATCAGGTGTTTTTTTTTCAATTTTTATGGCTAAAATATGTGTTGTTTTGAAATTTTTAAGCGACAAATCAAGTTTTATGAACTTAATGCTTAATCACAGCCAATAAAAACAGTAATATTTTGCAACCGCAGTTCGAAATTTCCCGAGAGATTTTACTGTTTGCGGGATCAGACTACCTTAAATTAGTTGAAAAATATTAATATCGAAACTTCGAGATTAATCAAAACAACAACTGTACAACGTGATTGCATTGCATGTACCAATAATTTGTGCAGACCAATAGTATTTACAAATCCCATCGATTTTACAGGCGTACTTATTTTATGTAAATAAGGGAGCGGTGCCGATTTTGTTGATTCAGTGCGCAACCTTGAATATATTTTAAACCGACGTGAGTGAGTTAAGTATCGAACCAAATATCGGAAACGTGCTGGTTATATTATTTTATTTAAAAAATGTAATTTGTGAAAAGGTCAGACGGAATAGGAAGTTCTATTAATTTTGCAAGGTGACTTAGTCAATTTAATTGTAGCAAAATTATCCTAGTTATTTTTTTCAATATGATAGTTTGTTTTGTGGAATTTATTATATCTGTGTAGAGTCGAATTATTTTTTTAGGGCATAATTCGGTTTTTTTAATGTTCCTTGAAATTTGTCTTAAGAAAATTCAGCTGAATTTTTTTTTTCACTGAACCGAAAATTGTAATGAAAATGTTTATACTTTTTTAGCCGCTAATTTTGAAAATGCAACATTAACACAACTAGAAATATAAAAAAAAATAATATGACTTCTTTTTTTCTTCTTAATACCCCGAATTTGTGTGAGCGACTACCTTTTGGATGATGATAAAAATAATAATAAATTCCATAGCATCATAGGACTGCTACGAAATTTTTTAATTTGGCCCTATCTTTTGCCATATTTTTGACATGAAGCCAGGTAGTTCTTTGTTTCATCACTTCTTCACGAATAGTCTTTCTGCAGGATATTTTGGGTCTTCCTTTTCTACCCTATCCAAGGCTGTTTTCGCTGTTTTTCCTACGTTATATATATTTAAAATAAAAATTTCCGTACAAAAAATATTCTAGAAAAGTCTAGAGTGAATTATAAGAAATATTATTTTTTTCCACGTAATCCGCTAATCAGTTATCAGTTTGACTCACACGTGTGTGACGTGTTCTGTCAACCAATCATATGTCTCAAACAGAGTCCAACCCATTGCAATATTAGATAAGTTCTAACCGCGATTATATTGCATCAGCTTTTGATTTTAATAAGAGAAAACATACGTTTTATTGGTATAGATAAAATTATCCTGAATTATTTCCTCTTCGTATTTATGTGGGTGACTTTTTCGTAGATTTCGTCACAAAATCGTAAATGGAAATATCTAGATTTTTGTCCGAACAAAGAAAAAATATATTAGAAAAAATTATTTGCGGACTTCTCGATGTTGTTCATTGCCCATAGTATAATTGTTATACAACTCAATATAGCTAAATAAAATATCAGCTAAACGTTTTGCGTTAATTTTTTACTATAGGTTAACATTTCCTTCATCTGCTGTATTCTTCGAAGTGTAGTTAATTTCATTTAATATTTTTCCTATAAAAATTCGGAGTATTTTCCAGATAGCTCAAGAAACTAGCAAATTCAGCAACTAGCTCAAAACATTCATCATTTGTTCTATTCTTCATGATTAAGTGGATTGTTTTTCTTCATAAATCTTTTTATGAAAAACTGGAACTTTTGTTTTACGTATTCCTAAATAAACAAAATATATACTTCAATTAATTACTCATAACAGTCATTTTTGAGAGCTGTAAAATATTGCACAATAAATAAATTAAATCATCAGTTTGGATGTTGCATCATTGCTTGAGACGTTGTGGTCACAAGATGTGAGCAGCGGCAAACAGCAAAGGAAAATGTGAATTATTGATAAAACAGTGATTTCCTGTAAGCCACATATTTCTGGTGAAGTGTGCAATATATGTATAAATTATTTAAAATGTCGTCTCCGAAATGCGCTTTGGAGTTTTAAGACAGTGGTATTCGATGATGATGATGATGATGATAAATCTTCACTAGTTAGAACAATTCTAAGTACATAATCGAATATGAACTACGTAAAAATTAATTTTTAATTTCAAATCAATTTAAAATAATTAAGATACACGTCAGAGGAATACATTTGTATGGCTGTTTGTGCCAGCATCGCTCAAGGAAGGCACATCTTACTGGTTCTTAAACTTAAATTATAGGTTCCTACCAAAATCTACGATATTGCGAGTGAAAGATAAAGACTAGCTAGAAATAATAATACATCAAAAATATTAATTCGTACGGGTCTCAAATAGCCTTGGCAGTCGGTAATTTCATCTTGGAAATCCGTTTATCGGAATCACAGCCTAATTATGTTCTTCGAAATGTATTCTAAGATCGAGAATGCACGTGGAAAAGTTTATTAAAACAAGTTTTCTGAAATGATCGTGTTGTGCAGTTGTGATCTTTACGTCACCTGTGCGTAAGATTCATGTTCGTGTTCATTAAAAAATACGGTCTGACGACAACGACGACACTTTGTCTGATGAATCGTTTCTAGAAACAACGCGTGTTGCACAGTCTTTTGTTTAATTTCCGATATAGGTAGGAAAACCCATATGAAAACCGCATACGTGATTGGCTGCGCGTTGTTATCCATGCACTTGTGCGAAGTTATCTGCGGTTAAAATGCAAAAACGCTTATGTCGAATTTTTGTTTAACAAACTTTGGTGTAGCATTGCGTAAAAGCGCTTCGTAGCTACTTAAACCGTATTTCACAAACACCTTATTAGAGTTGGGTAACTTAGATCTGAACCGGTTCAAAGAGCCGACTCCGACAGAAGATCCGTGAGAGCCGACTCTCTTTTTTTTGAGCCGACGGATCAACGGATCCGCATAACTCAGTGAAACACTTAACACACAGAAGCACATTTTACACTTACGTATCAGTTCTCGCTTTGATGCATTTGTCAGCTCAAATGACTCATGCATCACATGTTTGGCTATGCATTCTTGATTCTATACAGGTCGTGATATGATTGACTGAACTAGGTAACTCAGTGGTAGACTGCAGTAACGTATTCAGAACTCGGCTCTTTTTGAACCGGTTCATTGAGCCGGCTCACATACGGGATCCAGATGCAAAGATGCAGATCACTAAAAAGACCCGTTTTTCCCATCTCTACACCTTATCAACCCCTCATAGTGGATTATGGAGGAAAAGAGGCAGCATTGTCAATCGCATGCCTCAAGTATCACGAGCGCCATAAACGACGAGTCGAATATACTTTGTTTGCCAACAGGTATTCAAAATCTAAATTAATTCACAAAAAAGGTGAGTCGTCACCTTTATGCGAGTTCAAATAAAATTCAAATGATTTGTTACACAAAAGTTGGTTAAAAAGCTATCCTGAAGACACGAAAACAAGAATATGCATAAGCGGTTTTGTCTTGTGACCATAGATATGTTGCATGAGACAAACCACGTTGTTTTTCGAATGACACATGCGATATCAAAAACATAACTATTAACCTATTATTTAGCCGGTGTTGTTGTTGCATCATTGTATTAACAAATGAGTCGCTCGACTATCGTACGATCTTGCATCACCTGAAATAGGGGTTTTTATAAGAAAACCTGTCCAACAGTTTTGACATCTTCCGGGAAATTAATTCATTGCTGCATCAAGAATTTCATTTCATGATTCCTTTGTTACAAGCCCTCATTTCCCAGGTATATTAATTCGAGAACTACGGGAAAAGCATTTCAATTGTTATTATTGAAAAATAGTACTAAAAAAAATTAATTGGTGCTAGGCACAAATAACCTGAATAGCATTAATTAAAGAAAATATACGAAAATTGAGCATCCCCCCTTTATCATCAAAAATACTTGACCTAAAATTTTGAAAAAATAGGGAATGTAGGGTCTCACTTATAGTTTACAAGAAAACCTAAACGGACATTCTATATCTTAAATGAGGATTAATTTTGTTTTTATTTGTCACCTACATTTGCAAATATCCTCACTCTGTTAAATTTCGATGCGGTCTACAGGTAGTTGTCTATTATAGACGTTCAACCGCTCAGATAATTATCGTCAATAGGTTAAGAACCGTTCTGGAAAGTATTCAGAACAATCATTGTCATAAATAATATAATGTGGCCAGCATTTCGTGACACTACGCGGAATGGACGATTGTTCATTATCGATCACAAATGATCAATTTTGATGCGACAATTCTAATCAATAAACACGATTATTTGTTATTGTTAGCCGTGCTATACTATAATAACATAGAAAACAAGCGTGCGCTTCGGTCCGGAACAAAATAATGAAACCAAACAAATGTACTTCCTGACCTATTTCCGGAACCATGCAGCAAAACTCGCGTTACAGACCGCCACACTTACACCTTGTACCGTAGTTTTAACTACCACTTTAACCACCATCTACCTACTCATTTATTACAATCTAATCGTCCCGGTGCATAATCATATAAAATGCATTTGAATATTTTAGTGAGCAGTTGTATTCCTATTGTGTTGTGTTGGGAAAATTTTTGAAAAACAGTTTGATGACCACCAACAAGCACATTGTCTGGCTATGGTACTAAATTATATTTCAGACGTATCGTTCTTGAAGTTATACTTCTTTTGGCGCGTTGAGAGTAACGGAAACTCGACAGTATGAAGTTGGTCGCACTAACGAAAACTTGACAGCATGGTGCACAGACTGAAATGAAAGATGGACGAAATTAATTCGCTTTTTATCAACTGGAAACTATATAATATACTAGAGTAGACGACTATTACTTTGATTACAACCAATAGTTATCCAGTGGAATTTATAATATTGTGTTTTTGAATACTCAATGGATTGATTATAAAAGTAAAAACCGAAATAAAATTTTGAAAGATTTTCAACGCTTAGCTGTTCTTACGTTCCTATGATTGTTTTTAGTAGGTAACAAGATATAATTAAGGTTTGAGATCCAGTGGTCATGGCTTGTTTTTTACATTTTATTTTTATTGTGGAATATAGATGCTCGACAAGCTAGGTTATTAGCGTCTTAATTACATCAAATAACATAATCACTAAAACTAAACGACATCACAAAACATCAGAATTCGAACCCACGACACTCCGGCCAAGAAGCCAGCACGCTAACCACACTGTCGTCTTTGTCTTTTACAAACTCTCAATTTTCAAGTGTGTAAACTGGTGAAAGTATGATTTAAATTATCAGTTTGAACTTGTTAAATTATTATCATAGTTGATACCCAAACTTTAAGAATAGAAATTTTTTTTCTGGCTACGTTCGGACTTAAGTACTCATTAAAACCTACATCAACGCAATCAAATTGAAATGAAACGAAAGGTAAAACTTAAATACAGTGTCAATTCACAGAAATACTCAATAAAATTTTACCTGGAAGTGAAACAGTCGTTATCAGGAATAGAATGTAATATTGTGGTGTTCCGCAAGGGTTAATACTAGTGTATGCGGGTAACATGTTAATATCCTATTAAATTAAAATTCTTTTGGTACTGCCGGTTGTCACGACAGAAATTTTTCTATACACAATGAGTCACCACACAAAAGTATGTACGTATCGCTGTTAAAAATTCTTTTATTTGCCACCTTTCTAAATAACTTTAAGTGTACTCGGTTAACATTTTTTGGAATATAATATCACGCAAATCTTTTTGGCGAAGTTATCAAAACTTGCACGGCCTAAAATAAACCTCAATTTTTAACAAATCCAATAGACACTTTTTTTATGATTCTGACTCTTAGACCACAAGCTTTGCAACTACGTATGTCAAATTTCGAGTCGTTGACATAAAATCGATCGGGACAGGCAATGAAGTCTTACCAAGAAATGATCCTCTATTTGTTAAATTGCGTTTTTGTGGTTTCTTTTAAGTCAATTAAAACAAAATTACCGTGCATTTTTAAAAACAGTTAAACTTAATGGAAGGTCAAATAATAAAAATTGATTTGTAAATTGGGATAGATTATGATTTATGAAAAATAAGTACAATTCGTGCATGCATTATTATAATATTTTAATGCTCATATGGAATATGCAAATGCATTATTCATTTCCTGTGAAATTGGAATATGTAATTTTGTTAGGTTAGCGGTTTTGTCACGGACATATGACAATAAACAATGACCAGGTGTGATTCATTAAGTTTTAGGTTGAATTAATTATATCTGATAAACAATTTAGATATCGTTTCAATATTCACCAACTGTTACAATTTTAAATTTGCTTGATAAGTAAGATAATTTCTATACGCTCTAATTTAAATAAAACAGATTTTATAACTGTCACGATTTACTGCTTTCGAGAACATATTTTCTTTTTTTATTCAAATGAGATGTAAAATAAATGCAATCTGAAATATTATTTAATGAAACGTTGGTATCTGTGGTTTTAAATATTGCAGTACCAACTCATTATATTTTAGTTGATTCTAAAACAAAAGAATATGTATAAATATAGACGGATGCCAAACTCTTTCCACTCTTTTAATGTTATATTCTCAAGTTTGTATTTTCTTAAATCAAAAATACACTTTGTAGTGTCCTTTATAAACATTCAGAACAATCTTATATCTCTCACATAAATGTTTTTAAAAATATCAAATTTAAAAAGCGCTTTATTACTGCGTCAAGAAAAACAGTGCATCGCCTATTGCCTGAGACCCAGTGTCTTTATAGGTAGTTATACAAATTCAATATAATTTGATGGATGTCGTTTTTAATCTTGTATGTAAATAGAAAAAAAAATTACATAATTTCATTTCGCTTAAATATTACTATTTGATTTTTATTGAATTAAATATATGCGTATTGTTAAATATCTAAATTTTATTGAAGTTATGGTTAACTAGTTAAAGTTTTGCCCGAAGAAGTTAAAACAAATTAACGAAACGTCGCAAAATTTTTAAATTAGTTTATCTATATTAAAATTCAATTGTCCAATTTCCCGTGATTAAATAAAAAACTTATTAATTATAATGGACGTGAACAATATTGAGAATTAAAAATTATAGTGCAGTATAAGAAACCGCTTTAAAAATAATTTAATTTTGTGACTAGAAAATTATATCTAATATTATGTGTTTGTCTGTTTTGCTTGAATTGATTTTTAAATTTTTTGTTTTTAGAGATTGAATAGTTTAGTTTTCTATATGGAACTTTTTAAATATCTAATTAATGTGATCAGCCATCTATATTTATATGATATAAGTTTGTGGTTGTGCGGTTAATACCAAATCTGTCCTTGGCCCACCCAATATATTTTACAGTATCAAAATCGACATTTACCGATAAATAAATGATTATGGTTCCACTTATAATGTTTTTTCTCAAATATTGTGGAGAATTCTAAATATGTATCCAGTTCGACACTGAGTTATAGATATAAGTGATAAAAATAAATTATGGAAAGTGTAGTGTTCTCTACACACTGCAGAAGTGACACTTACGCAAAATCTGCATATCTCCGGTAAACAGAGTAAGCAATCTGGAACGCGTTTGAAAAGGGCAAATCTATGCACTTTGGTTGTCTGTGCGAACGTCGTCCGACAAACAGTGATAATATGATGTTGTTTACACTACACACTACTCAAGTAAAAGCAAAATCTACATCTAAATGTTATAAATTGATTTATTGACTTTTCTTTTCTTTTTTGTCCTTAGTAATTAATATAAAAATGATTTGTCGGGAAAAAGGACTTTTTAAGTAAACACTTATTTGTTATTTATAGCTATAAATAACAAATAAATGTTTACTTAAAAAGTTCTTTTTCCCGACAAATCATTTTTATGTTATAAATTGATATTTATAGAATAATATGCAAAAGAACTTATGTCTGCAGCCTGTCGGCACACATCAATCCATGTATTTTCAACTTCTCCCTCATCCTCACTTCGTGACAGTCATGTAAAAACCTTTATTGCCAAACGGATTTGAAAATACAATCAGCCGAACGTAGTTGGTGTTGGAAATACATGAGCCCCATTGTATGATATTTTGTTTTCCGTTGCTATGGTTACCCCGTTAGCGTTGGAATATTGAACGCGAACGTTAAACAGGCCGAAGAAGTTACACTTTCAATAAAATCTGAGCCGAGAGTAGTGCCGCAGTAAATTCAAACGCGTTTTATGTTACACAAAGATATTGTATATATTTTTTATCGTCAATTTTAATATTAAATGTATTTCGTCGGATGAGTTGCTATGAATTTAATGGCGGTATTAAAACAAGAAATGTATAGCGTTTTCCATTCACGTTTAAAGGAAAAACAATAATTCGTCTAATGTTGCATCAAACGGTTTTAATGTGATGCCTTTTTATATGAAAACTTAATGCCATTTTTATTTCACCATTAAAACAGCTGGTTTCAAACAGCTGCTACCATAGTACTTATTATTTCCAGTACGCGAGCTGCTATACTGAATACTGATAGGTGAATTGCCATTGATAGTGATGTAAAAGAATAAATTACCGGTTAATTAACTGGTTAAATATCCCGTTAAATAGCTGCGGCTGTTTTTTATTATTAGTTATACAAGGCATACTTGTAATGTCCGGTCCAGTTTTAATTTTGTAACCAATACCTACAAAAATATAATTTATATAAATACATCATTTAATTAATTCTTTCGATTTTGCTGTTGTAAACTGATTTACTGTTTTGTTTTTTGTCGTTCTAACAAACAGAAACCGGAAACCACCGTTTTGTTTTATGGATAACCAGGAAATTATCCACTAAATTATCCGGTTAAAATGGTTACTATTATTATTATTAACCAGTAATTGTACATCACTAATTTGCACAAAATGCTTCCAAAGATAAACAGATATAGGTATTGGTGGGTTATAAACGCTCGACAACAGATGTCATAAGCGTATTTTTCCAAAGATGGGACGTTTCATTTGGGCAGCTCACTCGCGGAAACAAGAAAAGAAAGAACTGAAATTTGGCGGATTTTTTTTAGTTCTAATTGCAATAGAGAACTGTTTCTTTTCTCTAATGACGTGTAGAAGTGTTTGAAATAAGATTCAGACAAGGATACTTCAAGTTATGGATTTTACTTTTGTAGTATCAGGACTTAAGATGTAATCGTAACTGAATTTCTCAAAACAATTAGAGGATCAGCTTTAACGAAATCAAAAACAATCAATTTTCAAAATCATGCACCTTTGAGAAAATAAATCGTACGTATTTTTAAAAATGCGGCATTTTGATGAGAAAAGCCTCGACTTTCAGTTTCTAATGTTTAATTTCTCTGACAACGTTGCAACTTTTCAACTTTGAATGCACCAATGGATGTGAAAATTTTGTTTCGCAATTTTTATTGTTATAGCCTGAAAGAAGACAGAGTGATGCTGGGTTGCACAAAACATTGTCAAAAAATTGGATTTGACAATGACCTTAGATTGTGATATATAATAACAGTTTTCTTACATGCAACAGCAGTCTAATGTTGTATTCAAATTTCCTGTTATGTACATTAGATTGTATTCACACAAAAACAAATGCTTGATCTGCACAGAAAAAGATCGCTTTTGAAGTTAAATTTTGATTAAAATGCGCAGAAAAATGTCGTTTCGAAGTAAATATTATGCAAAAAACTTATGTTAAATACACGTATACACAGTTTAAAAAAAATATCATTTCAATCGATCAATTATTTTTCGAACAGATCCGAATAAAAATTCTACAATGCTTTTCTTAGGGAGAAAAATGTGTGTTCACAATCTAAGGTCATTGTCAAATCAAATTATTTAGCAATCCTTTCTGCAACCCAGCATCTGCTACTGAAATTTTGATTAAAAATACATAAAAATTTTAGACAAAAATGCTGTTTTGCTATATTTTATTGTTGCAGTGTTTCAACTAATGAAAATGAGAGTTCATTAGCAATATTCTGCCATTTATTGCACCGTTATCCGTTCGCTATTAATTCCTTGTTTATAAACATTTAACATTTATGATATTTTGTCAGTATTTTTACGCAAGTATATTTAAAATTCACAACCATATATACTTATAAAATGCTTACAAATTATAATAGAAGGTTGTAATAGGTACCTATTTATTAGTGTATTTGCCATATGGCAACATACACTATTGGCGTCGGTCGGATGGCGGGACCTAGGGGTCGGACCAAAATTTCTCGACGTTTCATAACCTCCTAAACACTTTGGCACCATTTTTAAAAATGTTTATATATATATGTATATATATATATATAAATATATATACATATATATATAGGTATATATATATATATATATATATATATATATATATATATATATATATATATATATATATATATATATGTGTACGCGCGATAACTTTCGAAAGAGTTAATTGATTTCAACGAAATTTGGGCCACGTGTTGAAATCCATCACCGCAAGAAGCCTATTTAAAATGGGCGTAATCGGGCTATTTTAAGGGTAGTTTTTAGGGGTTGAAAACTGTTTTTGGGCCCCAAAATACCGAAAAAATTCTCCGAATCGTTTCAAAATCGAAATTTAACCCTTTGGTAGTGATTAAAAAGTGTCCCCACAATTTAAATAAAATCGGCCCGACAGGACCGGATTTACAAATTTTATGAAAACACTAGTTTGCAGATAGTGACTTATTTATTGAAGGGTGTATTTAATTCGGTGTAGACGTTAGATTGATAATAATATTACAATTAAGAAAAAAATGTTATTTTAGGGGTGTATTAAGGGGTTAAATTTTTTATTTTGCCCAAAAACAAACTTAATTTCACATAATAAAAGTATAAAACCACACGGCCCTATACAAGCAAATACACTATATTGTCGGCAGGGTTTTGGCACTGCGACCCGGGTTTTTTTATTTTTTATTCCTTTTAGAATACATTTTCGAAAAACAAAATTAAAATGTTAATTGTTCCACTCAATTTAAAAAAGTGGGAGCGTGTACACACGCGTTAGAAGTTATACTTCTTTGGCGTGATTAAAAACTAATATATTTACATGCAAATTATTTATTAAAATTAAATCTTCAAAAAGTTTAAGAATAATATTTCCAAATATTTGAAAACACTTTCAAAAATTCTTTTTCGTTTTTTACTTTTATATTTAATCCAATAAGTAATAAAAAAAATCGATATTATAAATTCCCCTGGACGACGCTTAAAACGACTATTGGTTGTAATCAAAAGTCTAGTATATTAGAATATAGTTTCCAGATGGTAGAAAATGTATTGATTTTGTTCAATTCAGTCTAAGCTTCTTATGACCAACTTATACTGTCGAATTTTCGTGAGCGCGGCAAATTTCACGCTGTCGAATTTTCGTTAGCTGTGCGCGGGCAACTTCCGTTGCATAGAAAGAAGTAGAAACTATAATGGCGATGAATTGATTACTTAATTAATTAATGAGTCGGCTTAGAATAAGATAATAATATTTTCATGGGTAAAATACCGTGATATTTGTTCTTACGATTTCGTAAAAGTTTTGAAGGATTAGTTTTCTAAAATTTCCGTTTTACAAATTTACGATATTGAGTATCATGTTTCCTACTTTTTTTTTGCAACTTCTTGTTTTTGTAACGTAATAGCTAAGTTGTGGAAATATTATTCTAAATTCATAATATTGTTGTTAACACAATAAACATGGTGTTCTGAATACAATAATAATATATGTATTGTTGCAACGAGTACTTTTCCACTAGAATAGTTCAACTAATAAAAATTAAGGGGAATTAATAATTACTACCTATTGCCACAGCCCAACTTTTTGAAGTGAAATTTGTTTAGGTGCGGTAGGTAGTGGCGGGTGTAACGAGAAAGGAATTCAACCACGTAATATATAGAGGAAATCCTCGCTAACAGATGACAATAAAAAACAAATTAAAGAACGTTTTCTTTTTTCCAATAATGTGTCTTAGATAGTAGATGGCGACTACTCAGAAGACAGAATTGCTTTGGTGTAATTATGTGAACGAGGAGTACGCGAAAGAGTACGGTGATGGTGAGAGATTTTCTACAAATTAGTGAATCGATTTTGATAAATGCTGATGTATCGTTGGAATCGTCTCAAAGTCAAGAGTGTCATAGACTATAAAAAAGTCCATTATGGCGTCATTTTATCTTGGATATAAAAATGGCAGTCATGTTGAGTTTTGTACTGTTTTTTTTGTATTTATCCACCAATTATTCGCACGATCCATTAAAAATGATATACCCATTCTACTATACTAGCTTGCAGATTCACCTTAATTGTTGGTTATTTGATACTCCAAAGTAAGTAACTTCTTTAAATGGTATACAACACATGCGTAGGTAAAATTAATATAATAATTAGATAACATATTATAATGGCGGTAGTATTGTACATTAACTGTCATGGAAAATTTATAAATGAACGTATTATTTGTAAATATTGGAATAGTTCAGATTAGTCTAAATACGAGAGTTGCTTCTAGATGAAGGGGAGGGGGGTGCAGTAGCAATGACTAAAACTTTTACATGATCACATATCGCGCGGAAACAGTTTTTAAAACTCGTTTCCGGTGAGAATGCCTCTTCTCCAAAACAACCCTCTTGTTTAAAAAAAAACAACTTCTCAAAAATTATTTCTTGTTACGCAATAATAATATATCGTGACCACTTACCCAGCACAGATCAACACAGCACGACCCTGCAACCTGCAGGATTTCGCACCACGGACCAGCACTAACCTGCACGGATCAGCAGCTTTTAGTGTAGGTTTCAGGTAGTAAGTGTGAAAGAAATTAATAAATGAAAATGGCATATCTTTAGAACACTAGATCGGTCCAGCACGGCTAGACAGCAATGGCCGGCGATCGACTGACGGTCGTTACTGCGCTACTTTTTTAAATAAACCGAATACCTTCACGAACAGACTTTTCTGATTCGTGTTGGTTACGTGTGCGCGTTCTTTTGCAATCTTAAAAAAATGGGCAGTTTTCCTCTACAACTATTGATCCTAAAAAAGATAATGTAACGTTATTTTTTTTGAGAAATTTCTTAGGAAAAACCTAGGTGGCACAGGATCGAAGAAAGCAAATACTGAGTTAGGTAAATTTACATAACTCAGTATTTGCTTTCTTCAATCCTGTGCCACCTAGGTTTTCCTAAGAAATATCTCAATTCTACTTTCAAGGATCATCATCACATTTAGAGTTATTTTTGCGTTATTTTTAGTGTATTTGCCATATGGCAACATACACTATTGGCGTTGGTCGGATGGCGGGACCTAGGGGTCGGACCAAAATTTCTCGACGTTTCATAACCTCCTAAACACTTTGCCACCATTTTTAAAAATGTTTATATATATATGTATATATATATATATATATTTATATACGTATATATATATATATATATATATATATATATATATATATATATATATATATATATATATATATATATGTGTGTGTACGCGCGATAACTTTCGAAAGAGTTAATTGATTTCAACGAAATTTGGGCCACGTGTTGAAATCCATCACCGCAAGAAGCCTATTTAAAATGGGCCTAATCGGGCTATTTTAAGGGTAGTTTTTAGGGGTTGAAAAATGTTTTTGGGCCCCAAAATACCGAAAAAATTCTCCGAATCGTTTCAAAATTGAAATTTAACTCTTTGGTAGTGATTAAAAAGTGTCCCCACAATTTTAATAAAATCGGCCCGACAGGACCGGATTTACAAATTTTATGAAAACACTAGTTTGGAGATAGTGACTTATTTATTGAAGGGTGTATTTAATTCGGTGTAGACGTTAGATTGATAATAATATTACAATTAAGAAAAAAATGTTATTTTAAGGGGTGTATTAAGGGGTTAAATTTTTTATTTTGCCCAAAAACAAACTTAATTTCACATAATAAAAGTATAAAACCACACGGCCCTACACAAGCAAATACACTGTATTGTCGGCAGGGTTTTGGCACTGCGACCCGGGTTTTTTTTCTTTGTAGATATCAGTTTCCCTTTAATTTTAAAATGGTGTGATTTTTTTTTGCAATTTGACAGATCAATTATATCTTATAAAATTGGTGCCACATAATAAATGAGTAATTTATTTTTTTTTGTACAATTATTTTGTATTAAATTGCTTTCTTAGCAGAAAATTAAAACAAAAACATGTACCTATACGTAGGTATGTTTTTAATGGTAGATCGTGTACTTCATTTTTATTTTTTTTAATCAAACTTAAACTACATGCAAACATACGTGTTATTTAAATATACAAATCAAATTGTTTAGTTATTGTATTTCTATATAATTTATTGTTCGATACACTAAAACAATATACCTACTTTAATTGTTTTATAAACGATCTAAATAAATTTTTAACCCTTATTTCCAGGCTCTAATTTGCGAACTGGTAAAGTAACAATTAGATTTTGAATTTATTATTAAAAAAGAATAATTTGAAAATATGAATTGGTGTTAGGTGCAAATAGTCCTATCTTTCAAATCTTCTTGATTTCCGGGCTTGTACGCCGTGGTTCATTGGTATTTCTACCTGACGTTTCGTCTACAACTGCGGTAGACATTATCAAAGGCGATGTGGTAGCGGGCGAAGTGTCCTTCTCGGCTGCTCACACTTGCTTGTGAGCAGCCGAGAAGGACACTTCGCCCGCTACCACATCGCCTTTGATAATGTCTACCGCAGTTGTAGACGAGACGTCAGGTAGAAATACCAATGGACCACGGCGTACAAGCCCGGAAATCAAGAAGATTTGCAACAACGCCAGCCGTGAAAGCCTACACAATTGGATAGTCCTATCTTTGGTGGCCTCTAAATTAAAATACTTCATTTTAATTTGCACCAACAGCCAGGGTTGTTTGAGCTTTCAGCATTATTTAATATTTTCAATATATAATTTTTAGTATTAAGTTGGAAATCCAATTGACATATTTACCAGTTCTCGTATTAGAACCTGGGATTAGGGGCTTGTAAAAGAGGAGTCATGGAAACACCATATAAACAACGTTCCATGATGACCAATCAGCATAAGCGCGAGAATGACGTCAGCCGGCGGACCGATCTTATTTTTATCAACCTATAATGACACAACCAAAAATGTCCAGGACTGTATAAATAATAATTAACAATTTATTGCAAATACTCTGTCTTTTGATTTCTTTGACAATTGTTAAATTGCCATTAAATTTTATAAACGACAGCCGACAGGTTCGCCGGTTGACGTTATCCCCCCACTATTATTCGACGGAACGAGGCAACCTCTGTAATCTACTAATCTATGGCAACGCTCTACACGCTCGGTTGTTCTCAAACCCTATTTCCGGAATATTATTATCAAATTCACGTTTTATATCAACGTGTTGTAACTTGTAGGTTTTGTTCCTCAATGAGATATCAGAATATATCATTTGAAACTGAAACGTTATCAACTATTTTTTTTGTAGGCTTGACTTCGAAAGCAGAAATCCCATTGGACGATGTTGACATGTCTTTTCTATTAATAAATTGTACACGTCATAATTATTTCCATGCTGAATTGCTATTTTTAACTGACGCAATTTTTAACGTGAAATTCTGAATTCGTTTGTCGGATATTTTTCTTCGACCGCTTTGTGGTTTAAAATTAATCCAGGACGGCCACATTAATTAATATCTTGCATCATTTTTTTTATCGATATATGATACAATGATACATACAATTATAGAAAAAAATGTTTCACGTTTTTAACTTAAGCAATTTCAGAAATGCAGCATATTCTTTATAAATGTCTTCCCTTCCTTCATCCCTTAAGGCTTATTTTTGGAATAAAATGTAGTTAAGATCACTCTTGCATAGCCCTTTACCTGTCTGTGAAGTGCAATCACAATCGGTTCAGCCGTTTTGCAAATTAGCCCGGACAAACAGACAGTAGCCCATTATTTTTACATTTTTTTCAATTTCTACACAGTAACCCTAAATATTTCCGGAATAAAGAGTAATCTACATTAATCTTTGAAAAATCCTCTACCTGTAAATGAAAGTCTCGTCAAAATCGGGTCAGCCGTTTCGGACAAACAGACAGGCAAAAAAATTTCAAATTTAGGTCTTGGACGGTATGAATTATACGAACTTCGCAAAAATGATTTATTCCGAAATCTTAGACAGACATTTCAATTTTATTTACATGTATAGATTTGTGTTTTGAAAACGTCTTTTGTATAACAGACAGGATATTTGTCTTTGTTGGACAATACTTTGCAAACATTTTTTCTAGGATTGTACAATTCTTGGTTATCTGCAGCGATCTTCTTAGTTTCTGTTTTAACTTTGGCGCTTAACATTTTGTTCTGTTTGTCAGTTCCTCTGTTCTGAAATGAAATATGAAAACCAGTTTTTAAAAAAATATTTGTGAATATTAGTTTTATTTATTCTCTTGATCTAGATTCTAGATAATATATATTTAAATCATAGGCTGAGAAAATTCAAGTTGGTTGAAGGATTCTGAAAAAAAACGCAATTTCTGTATTAAGGAATTTCGGAAAGAAATTGAAAGGATGACTTATATTGTTTATAATCAAAGTACGAATATACAATATTTTTTACACCTATCATATTTGTGATCTTAGTGTCATAGTCTAGTTTCATAAAGCGACTGACATTTCCGCCAGTTTACAAGATGACGTGACCAGATGCATTGTAAAACGCGGCGTGATGACAGTCCAACGGAACTATTTTCATACAAAACAGCGTCGTTTTATGAAATGACTAGACGTTTTATAAAATGACCAGTCGTTTTATGAAATGACTAGTCATTTTATGAAATGACTAACCGTTTTATGAAACGGTTAACCGTTTTGTAAAGTGACTTAACTGAGATAATTGAATAGCCCACAAAACGATATTTTTGAACGTGATGTTTTTTTGAATGGCAAAATTATCTTAAAAATTATATTTGCTATAAAAGTATGTTGACGGTCGATTATATACGATAGGAAAATAAAAATATTTAGATAAAATTAATTGTTATCAATCAATATGACATACGTGTTTGTTAAGATGCAATTCTTTACTGAAGCATTAAAAAATTCCAACAACAATTTATATATTATATACCGTTTTTTTCTCTTCTGTTCAACTCATCGTTTGCTTCGTCCGGTCTTTATTTTTGCTAAACTTTTTTCTATTGACTACTTGAAATTCAAGTTTAAATCAATAATTTACCGTTATACTTAATTAATTGCGGTTTTTTTAAATTTATTTAGAAATGACTAATGTTCTAAATATAAAATGACATCACCTATCAAGTTAAAATAATCATATCTATACTTTTTATACAGCTGCTGTCTAAAAAGATTAAATGCATGGATGTCTAAATATTTGTTTAAAATATTTGTCTCTAATTTTTTTGGACCATGAACAAATAAAGCTGTTTGGGCTTAATACCAATTCATATTTTCGATATATTTTTTTATTTAATATTAAATTGCAAAGCCCATTCATACTTTATTACATCTTTCTGGGAACTGGGAGATTGTAATAGAGGAGCCATAGTAACAACGGCATTGCTAATTACACACAATGTTTGTCAAATGCGCTTCCCCGTCTCTGACTTCTTAAATCGTTGGTAGTTGTTTTCACGCTCGTGTGTACAGGTAAGCCTGTTTATACGTGTTTTATCCTGTCACAATTTGTGTGTGCTATTGGCTCCAGTTGTCAACCAATCGATCTGTAGAGTTGTATCAGTTAAAAAACATGATAGTTCGGCAGGGATGAGTCAATCCGAACTAATTTTTATTCTACTGCATTGTAATACGGAGCTTGTACATACTAATAAGTAATAACTAATAAGTAATAACCTCATAACTAATAATTAGTAGCTTGAGTGAGTTTTTTTAAATCTTTTTTTTTTAATTTCTTTCACCGTCGCACCGCAATGACATCATCAGGTACGTTGATATTCAACTATTACAGCCTGCCACAACTATTGCCTTGTGTGAAATCAGGGTCAAGTAAACGTGCATATTTTATGTATAGCAGGGGTGTCAAACTAGCGATCCGTGAGCGAATTTTCGTTTGCGTATTCAGTAGAATTGAGTAGAAGAAACAAGCACGGTTTAAGGGGGTATTCTCATGTGAATGCATAAATTTTACCTCTTTTTAGGGATTTTTTTTTAGACGACAATAACATTCAATCATTTTAATTTTTTTATATGTTTTTATTTGTATCTTAAAGTGTATAAAAAAATTTTTTTCTCTTATTTTACATTTTTTATATATATATTTTTTTTTAAATTAAGTTAGACACTAAAAAAAAAGCAGGTCACTGGTCATGGTAATAGCGGCTGTTCATGTTGTCTGAAATAAAAAAATCGAATGGATCATTGTTCAGTAGGTATGTCGCTATCGGCCCTACCAAAATTAATCAATTTCAAAAAAAAAAAAAAATGGAGGACTAGAAAAAAGTTTGTGTTTTTTGTTAATTTTTTTGTTAAAAGTCGTTTAAAAAAAATAAGAAAATATTTTTGAAAATAGCAATTTTGGTACGGACGATAACCATTAATGAGTAGAAAAACATATATAAATTTCAAAGCAATCGGTTGAATACTTTTTTTTTTAGGACCATGACAGTTTTAGAAAATAATGTTTCCAGAAAAATGCGTTTAAAGTTTCAAGAGCCAACAAGTCGCTTACGGCGCGTCGGCCATTATATGAGTTGTAATTTATTTAAAACTAGGAATTTCGGTCTCTATTTTTCACAGCATATTTTCGATAGGTTTTATTGAAATATGAAAAAAAAATCGATTTTTCGAAGTGGTCACATAAGAATACCCCCTTAATGGAACATTAACTTACAAACGTGTATGCAGTAAAAGGCTGCCTTCAAACTACCACGGTTTTGTAATACAATATAACTTACAAGCGCGTGTTGAAGTAACGTCAATAGTCCTCGAATCACGCACGAAATTGCACCGTATTCATTTTGCGTCACTCAATTTATTGAGATGTAGAATAAAAAATATATATTTTTTAAATTAATATCACGCGCGATTAATTTATCGAGATACAATTATTATTACAGTATAGTTCGTAAGATTTTTACAAATAGTTTGCTAAACAATCATTGTCTAAAGTCTAAACTCTATCGTAACATTACATTGCAATATTGGACGAATTTATTTTCATACAATGTCACCGTTGGGATTCAAACCCGAAACGTACAATGCCATGTCATTCAATTTTAGATAATAAAAAATCAGGACGTTTGTTAAGCCACAAAACTACTTTTACTGAACCCCGAGTGTCGAGTGGTCTGAAGATGGCTAATTGAATTAAAAATAATGATTAAATGTTTTCTACATTCATTTCCTCTTGGCAGTCAGTCAAGAATCAGACGTCAATTGTTTTTTGAGCGGTCAAATAAAAAGCTGCATTTGAATTAGGGCGAAATTAAATGTTTAAAGCAGACATCGTGTATAATAAGAGAATAACTTCCAGTTTTAAAATTAAATAAAAAATAACGTTTTATAAATTATTTACACTTAAAAACATTATTTTATGCGTAACAATTGTTTTATACAACGGTTTTGCTTCGTTAGAGAAAAATCAATTTTAAGTTTAAGATTTTTGCTGAAACTATACAATAACGTTACGAAATAAAGTTTTAAGTATAATGCTCGGCTTCTGATACGACTTTCAGCTTTAAATCTAGATTTAAGAAAATCATTTGTTTCCAGCTAAATAGTGTTCATAAATCTAGAGGGAGCAACGGACGGAAATCGTATCAAAAACCAAGCATTATTAAAATAAAATATGTTTTATTTAATTTTAAAATGATAACATTTCGATCAAAGACCGATTATATTTGGTAAATAATTTTCAGTTGTAACAAGCTATACCGGCAGACACTATTGTTTGCTAGGACCATCAACTACTAGAGTTATCTGGGCCAAGCGCTTGCTTAATGTTTATAATATTCTCAATTTATTATTGGGATTAGTTTTAACATCGAACCTTTTTTTATCGTATTTATTGGCTTATTTTAAAAACAGATTTGTTTTTTCTTAATAAACTCCGTGAGAAACTATCCGCACATGCCAAACTAATTTCGGTCGCTATCTTTACAATGTGACATCATTATGTATAAAATATTTTGGCAGTGTTATTAGCTAAGAGTTCAGCTTTAGCATAAATATATAAAAAAAAATAGGTCAAGTCCATTATTTATACGGAAGGTGCCGAATGCACAGAATATTATTATACAATATGTTCTTTATATCGATACATTGTTTTAACTAGAGATGGGAAACACGGGTCTTTTTAGTGATCTGCATCTTTGCATCTGAATCGCGTATGTGAGCCGGCTCACTGAACCGGTTCAAAAAGAGCCGAGCTCTGAATATGTTACTGCAGTCTGCCACTGAGTTACCTAGCTCAGTCAATCATATCACGACCTGTATAGAATCAAGAATGCATAGCCAAACATGTGATGCATGAGTCATTTGAGCTGACAGATGCATCAAAGCAAGAACTGATACGTAAGTATAAAATGTGCTTCTGTGTGTTAAGTGTTTCACTGAGTTATGCGGATCCGTCGGCTCAAAAAAAAGTGAGTCGGCTCTCACGAATCTTTGAACCGGTTCAGATCTGAGTTACACAACTCTAGTTTTAACCCGTTTACGGCAAAGTCAAATGGAAGACTTTTGATTTTAGCAGTCTGTTATGTATATGTGTGGATGTTCCCTCCTAGAGACCAGATTAGCGGAGCGATTTTGATAAATGAGGTGTTGTTGGATTTGTCTCAATTGCAAACCTGTCAATATGACCCCCATTTAACCTGATATAAAAATTGCAACGGTTTGGGATTTTATGAGGTAAAAATGTTCGGTCTCAAAAGAAAATTAAAAAGTGGATGGATTTTTTTTAATTGTATAAAAAAAGAACATTTCATTTAATAAATTAAACCTGTTCTTCTGGATGTTTGCTTTCAGTAAACACACAGTACTGAAGTGTATAAAAATAGATTTTTCGCACACAAGCATTAAACAAATGTTTTGAAAGAAGAAAGTATGGGTCACAGCCAACTTTATACGTGTAACCCAATGTGAATGATGAAATTTTTGCAGACCTTTTATATTAGATGATGAAATACCATTAGAAATTTTTTCGCATAAACTTGTTTTCGTAATCAGGAGCTACGTATAACGTTCATTTTTTGTTAGATTTTTTTTAATTGCTACTGTCTTTTATTTGAGTCTCAGCTTTATTTTCGTGACTTTTTCAAAACCTTCGGAAAATTCAGTGTACATGAGCTTGGTGCTCATGAAGAAGTCTTTTATCGAAGTATAGTCAGTAAGTCGATCAGCTGTTTTTATTTACTCTTAAAGTGGGGCATGGTTTCCACAAGAGAACACCATCGGACGCGGTTTTGTGGTTCACCAAGGACGCGATAGTTCGCCGCCACGTCATACTGAAACGTTCTCTCCTCTTGGTTCCTTAAGAATTTCAATTCCCAATCTATCGCTTACCTAGGAATGTGCACTGGACTGCTCTTCAATCCCACGTCGGTTTTTCCTTTCTAAGTTCTTTCTTATAATTTTTCGTTGGAGATGACCTTAGGTCAGTACTCGCCTCTCATTCATTCATTCAGTTCTTATTCACTCTTAAAGTGGAGCATGGTTTCCACAAGAGAACGCCATCTGACGCGGTTTTGTGGTCCACCAAGGATTCGATAGTTCGCCGCCACGTCATACTGAAACGTTCTCTCCTCTTGACTCCTTGAGGATTCCAATTCCCAATCTATCGTTTACCTAGGAATGGACAATGGACCGCATCCCCATTTCCTGCTCTTAAATCCCACGTCAGTTCTTCCTTTCTAAGTTCTTTCTCATAATTTGTCGTTGGAGATGACGTTACGTCAGTACTCGCCCAAAATGAATCTCATTCAATGTGCGGGCCGTGACCTTCTGGGGAGCCGAAAAGCTTCAAAGGGCGTCAGCGAAGTATTTTCACTACCACCAGTATTTGATATTCCTCATTGCTCATTGTATAGAAGTCTTTCAATTCTCTTATGAAAAGGGGGTCTCATGGAGTCATTGAGAAGCACTAAATTAGATGATTCATTTAAGGTTTTTATTTTGAAAGTTGAAAGCATTTTTTACTGGAAAATTTCGAAATTACCTGTTTTATTTGCCGTTTATTACCTTTTTGTTTGTTTAGTGTTTCATCCATAGAAAATCGTCTAACAATTGAAACAATAAAGATAAGCAGTAGACTAATATTTTAAGCACCTTTTTTATTGTATATATAATTTCATTCGAGGTCATGCATGTGCAACTGAGATAGACGGATATTTTAATCTCTTTTTACAGTACTGAGGAGTCGACAAGTCTAGCAGTACCACATTATTGTGTTTGACGTTTGCTAAAAAAAGATAAAGATATATGCACAATATAAATAATATAATGTACTTGTTTGTCTCCATCTTTGTTTCAAGTAAGTCAGGTCATATCCTTCGGTTACATACTTTTTATTACAACCATTATCTTGTTTGAACTTGTTTCCATATACGTAAGCCATGTCGCCTAAAGGCAAAACGGCGTATGCCGGTTTTTTCTGATTTTTTCCTAGATCTTCACACTTTTTTAATTCCGTGCGTTCGACTCGACATTCGTGCGATTAAGAAGGTGCCTCGACTATGATGTTTTATTTCATTGTAACAAAACCTAATCACTAATGAGCTGGGTAATCACAAAATTCACATACTCAGTTTTGTCTTTTGCCCATAGATACAATGTATGAAGCCGGTTATCCAGTGCATGGCTATGATGCCGCGTGTTTATCACTGCCACCGCAGACTATTCGACGCTATAGTTTTTTGTATTTACCACTTATCTTCACTAATTGATTATTATCAATAATTAGTACTCAATTCAGACACTGACCTTCTATTTTTAACTAGCAAAGTATGCAGAGTTATCATGTCTTTGTGAACCGAAAATTTGTGCTGTATACTGAATACAGCGTTGTCAGATTTTTTTTTTGCCAAGTCGGGATTTTGGAAATTTTTGAGTGAAAAAAGCAGGACAGTAAAAAAACGTACATAATCAGAAGTTTTTAAGTATTTATCTTTTTATTTGAGTTCAAATTACGTTTACGTGACAATAGATAACAAAAATAGCCATAGAAAATGCATTTTAATAAAAATATGATATTTTAAATAAGATTTACCCTATCGTTAAGTAGTTGTCTTATTCGTCTTCTGAATAAAAAAAATAAAAAAAACAGAAATAAAAATCAAAAAAGTTTTATTCATTAGATTAATATGGCGTTTCAAACAATAGTCTGAGGAGTGAGTGTTACAAATTGCAACTTACAATAAGAGAATAATTATTTACGTAGAGTCGAGTTATCCCCGAAAAACGGGACTGAGCTTGTCCCGCGCGGGACATTTAATTTTAATTTACGTCTCGCCAAAATCGGGACGTCTGGCAACGCTGACTGAATATCTATTTAAAAAAAGTTACCACAAAAACTCGAACACTTTTTTTCTCAACATGCGTCAGTAATTTATTAATACTGGCCTCAAAACATATTCCGTTTTCTATAAATCCAACCATTTTTGTTTGGCGAGACGCACGTCGACAAAAAGGTGCTTATGTTTTGTTTTTTTTTTTATACTGTAGAATTAATGCCTTTTAAAACTATCGGGATTAATCGACTTCTGTATTTTTAACTTCTTCTATATCCTCACTTCGTGGCAGTCATAAACCAACCAGAAAAAAACCTTTATTAACCCTTTCAGGACCATAAGATTTTAGGAGCGAAAGTAACCATTTTTTTACAATTTAGGATGATCCAATTTCCAGTGATCATAATCAAAGAATGACGGTTCAGATGCAGTGTTGCCATATATAAAAAATGAAAAGATACGTTCAGGAAATAATAAATGTAAAATGACACACACTAGTTTCTTAGTTATTCACTTCTTTTAAATTTTTTGTTTGGGACAAATGTGTCCTCGTAGTCGTTAAAGAGTTAATTTGAGATAACGTTGTCAAACGTATTTTTTCACGGACTGAGTAGCGTAAGAAGTATGGACTAAAAACTTGAAAATACGTGAGTAAAATCAGTTGAAAATAGGTGATGTTGAAAAAGTCCGACTGTATTCAGTTCCATTTCTGCATATAAGAGATTCGTTATACAAGTTTTAATTCTTTTCTTCCAGTGGCTTACTACCTGTAAATTTTTATATATTAACCCACTACCCTCACTAGTTTACATTCCATCACAATAGTGCACCCTGCATTGTGTTTTCCTATTCTGTGGGTAGGTATTTTGGATAGCCAGATAAGAAGACATGCACAGCCTTGCATCAACTTGTTTCTTCAAGAAAAAAAACTGTTCTTGTGTGAATAGATGATCAGTTTAGGCTTGATGGTGCGTGGAAACGTACTTTACCGTCACTGCCATTATATTGATAGGTTTGTTTTTTTAAACAGCTTCGAACTATTCATTACCAATTTTTTTCCCGAAACTACCAATTTGAACTGTTTCTACGTGTTGTCAATATCTAATTCTTTGATTCAATTTACTTTGATGTTCTCGATTTTCTTCTAACTTCTTCTTCCAGACCTTTCTTCGTCATCACTTCTTTAACACCCTTTGGTCTGCCTCAAAGCTTCGTCTTGGTCCTTCGACAGTTTCAGTTGTCTTTTTTATCTGTTATCTTGTACTGACTCGAAAGTTTTAAGTTTCAACAATTAGCGCCGATTCCAATCAAACAAATGACCAATTTTTTTACAATGGAAAGGAGGACGAAGAAATTTAAGAAAAAAGTACAACGTAAATAAATGAAACATTTTATTAAATCAAACAAAAATACACTAATTATGCTTTATATACCTTATAATTATTTTTTCTATTGAATGGATATTTTTTGTCAGTATATCATCTTTCCGGATTGTACCTATCGTCACGTGACGCGTAACAGTTCGGTGCGGCATCTCTGAGAGATTAACAGATTAAAAATATCGAAAAGGAGGACACTTTTCGAGGAAGGACAGAACCTAGAAAAGAAGGACTGTCCTCTCTAAAAGAGGACGATTAGTCGCCTTGATAAAAACAATGCAGACCGAATATTTCTAATTATGAAGTAAAAAATCCGAGTGAGAGAGAGAGACGTATTCGAAACGTTTCGAGATCAGTTTTTATGAAATAATAAAAACATACCTCATACATACCTTATTATGCTTCTTCTTCTTCAGGATAAGCGTTTGACAAGGGACTGACTGAATACAAATTGTCAGAATATAATATCATATATGTATGCATATATATGGATAAAGCGAGTTTTTTTTTCTTTTCATATTTATCATTTGTCATTGAATAACAGGTTCACCATTGTAAAATTATAATGAAGGAGTTGTTATATTCTTTTAGTGTCATATTTTCTCATTTTTTTATGTTTCTTTTTTTACAGGCGTAAACAGTAGCTCGAAAGATTTTATGGATAATAATATTATAATGCTTATTGCTTTGTGTATAGCATTCAAATGATAATTTATGGTGTCGTATGAATAATGAGTTAATGGCTTGATGAATATTGCTGCCAATGATGACTCTGACATTTGTATAAAAAATACTGGAAAACAGGAAAAAATATGCGGTAAAATAATTTCAAAAACCGTTCAATCAAGAAACAATAATTTATTTTAAGGTCATTTTTTTCTGTTTAAACCTGCTGTCTGTTCTAGAACGGTTCTAGAATTCTTCGGACAATCCGAACTGAACTATAATTTGCCAACCAATGCTTCAGAACTATCAGAACCTGTTTCACATTTCAGAACTGTTCGAACTTACCAACAAACACACCTTATGTTAATAGCATGAACGTAAACAAAATCAACAAAAAAAATGAGTTACGGAATATTATAGGTTATGGAGTAAAAATTACATCATCAAAACTAACAAAAACAGCTGTCTGTACATGTTCGCTAAAACGCGAGAACTACTGAACCGATTTGAATGTGGTTTTTATCTATCGGTCTGTAGGTTTGGATTTGTCCGAATGCAAATCAGATTGATTCTAAATTGGAGGGCGAATATGCAAAGCGAGCCAACGTCGGCCCTAGCCCTTGACCAGAATAGAGCGAGATTGTCTTTCAGAATTCAGCGCCCTTTAGTCGACGCTTTCACTTCACGTAAATTGTACTTCGGTTTTACGTTAAATAAATAATAAGTCCACTTGTTGAATTTAAATTAAATTAAGTCGCTTTAATTATTAGATGTACTTCTGCTTCTTTAGCATTAAGAAAGATTCTGCCGCTATATAATTAAATTTGTATTTGATCTATAGCCGATCCAAACAGATTTAGCTTTTAAAAAAGTCAGATTTAGATCTGTAGACCTACGGATTTATCTAGAGGCAATCTGGATTTTTCAGCGTCATCCTATGGGTTTTTAAAAATCAGATCTGGCAACACTGCTCCCGCGCCTCTGAAAATTTTATTTTGCGCTGGAAACAGTTTTTCGCATTTGGCTTTTTGGTGCCCCTTGTCACCTGGCGCCTAGAGCGACCGCTCCTTTCGCTCTACCCCAGGGCCGACGCTGAAGCGAGCGAGTAACGCGATAATTAATAATTTTGAGCTAATGACCGAGATCGAATGAACTAATGAGATCTCACATTTTATAACTCATTTAAAGGAAGTCCTGAGATTAACAATTGTGCCAATTTATGGACATGTGATTTACGGGTATTCAACTGTATTTTGAATATAGTGGATTTATACGACTTTAAATAATGTTTATCCAGTTTTAGGCTACATAATAAATAATAATTTGACGATGCGTTTTATTACTACAATTTTTTAGAATTATATAAGTAGATTTACGAACGAATTGTTAAACGATTTTTCACACACTGTCAGCATTTCGTTCAACATCACTCACCTATATTACTGATTGCATCATCTTCAACCCCAAGTCAAAACCGACAGCAATAAAATAATTTTATTAACTATAAAAAAAAAACTTTGTGACATTATATGCATTTACTTTTTGGATGCCGGTTTACGAAAATATCGCCAGTGTTAAGTACACAGTCGTAAAGTCTTAAAATATTCTGTTCAAAGAGAGTAAAAGCGCTCATAAAAGTCAAAATCTTACAACTGTTATATTCATCAACCGACGACAGTCAGCTCACCATCCATGCTTTATCCAACAGGAAAAAGACAAAGTAAAACTTGCCACATAACGAGCAATCAGGAACTTCACACTCGCTAAAGCCTACCTATATAGTGCGGACAAACTATAGTCTATCCTGAAATAGTGCAGAGTAATAATAATAATATTCTTTATTACAATCCATAGAGGATGTAATAGCGTCGTACATATATAGTTGCATTACACGTTGTTCAAATAAAATGAGACATTATAATAGTTTTTTGATAACAAAATTTTTTTTAAATTAGATTTATATTTGTCATAGATTGCGATCTTGCTTATTTCCTTTGGCACTTTGTTATTCATTCGAATCATGGCATTGCGAGTACCATCGAGAGCAACGCTTAGATGTGATTTGTTTATTTTTAAGCTATTTTGATTTCTTGTTTCATAGTATATATTGATTTGGAAGAGGTTTGAATATTTTTTTACGAAGCAGGCGCAATCTAAAATGTATTGATCCTGTAGGGTTAATATTTTAAATGAATGGAATAGATGTTTGCAGTGCTCTCGATGTCTCGCACCTGCCATGATTCGAATGCATTTTTTTTGTAACTTAAATATCTTGATTGCCATTGTACTATCTCCTCAGAAGATTAAACCATATTGCATCACTGAGTGAAACATTGCAATATAATCGAAGTCATGTATTTTCAGTACCATCTATTTTCAACTGATTCACGTATTCTCAAATTTTTAGTCCATACTTGTCACTCCACTCAGCCATTGGAAAAATACGTTTGACAAAGTTTTACGTCAAAATTATCTGATTTATCTATATATGACTGCTACGAATTGAGGATAAAGGAGAAGTTGAATATACTTTAATATTTATTTGTACCAACAGATAAGTTTTAATTAATCTATTTTTATAGTTCCAGCGGTAGGTTCCGCAATTGTAGATACCTAGACAGGTATTTGTAAAAAACAAATAACAATATCTGGTTTGAATTTTGTATGCTCACTGTGTATCATTTGTGATGCCATTGGGGCATTACAAACACTGCATTTTAACAGCAGCTGGTTATTATTAAATCTTTTCATTTAGCGGTCTTTAAAAAGTTTGCGAGTAAATCTTCCACTCTAACACTTTAAAAATAGAATATTCATCTCCAGCAAACATTATTATTAATATGCTGGTTCTTGTCCATTATTAAGTATTGAAAGATGCTATTGGGAAGTTGAACAATAATACCAAATTACTTATTTTTTCGTCGACATTTGCGTCTTTTATTAGGACTGTTCGTCAAATTTGTCATTTTTTTGGGGTTTGTTTATCAGTTTTTTGACACTGACAATACAGCTTAATCTGTTATTCAAATCGATCGTAAAGTATTAATGAGTAAATAATGACTATTTTCATTCCTCTTATTAGCATGTAAGGTGGGTCATTTGATTTACAATAATGCTAATAAGTTCTGAAGCATTATTTATAACCGTATAATTTATTCGAAGCGCGTTAAGTAGGTACAGGTCTGTTTTGATTGCTTTTATCATTGACTTCGAGCATAGACTGTTCAGCAATTTGCTGGAAATAGCCATTACTATTTCAGCGAAGTGAAACGAGCTGGCTGTCAGTTCCTTTCTCTTTTTAACAACACTATTGTTTGTGTTCAGTTGTCTTCTATTTAGTCAAGACTATAACTCAGGAGAATTTTTTTTAAATTTTACAGTAAAATGAAGACAGCTATCACAGGAAAGTGAATTGAAAAACGAGTATTAAAAATTGTGTTCCAATAATTGCTTCCATGCATGTTTTTCAATTTAAGGCAACTTAAGGCTGTCGGAACGCTCTGAATTTAAGCCAAAAATAGAGCTTCGGCTGTCAACTGATTGTAGACCTATTCGTCAACATTCTGCAAAAATTCTTTCTCTATAAGGAAGATAAAGGACAAATCTAGGTCTCTAATGGATTACTTTTGTAATTTATGTACGATTTACTAGAAAAAATTTGGCATTAATTGTGCTAAAAAAACACACGTTTTCAATGTCACACGATGACCTTATTCGTACGTATTTCACAAAACTGTTCCATCACAAACCTAAAGTGACTCTTCCTTTTTCGGAAAAGTTTTTTAAATCTTCAAAATATTCCCAAAAATTAGAGTAATCAATTGACAGCGGCACCCTTGCAAAAAAAATTTTTAGCCTCGTAGTTGGCACCAGCCAAAAATTGAAACGTGCGGATGATTTGAGCGAGACAGAGCTAAAGAAAGTCACATCCACAATATGTCTTTTGCCTACCTCGCCCCTTACCGCTGGGTCTCAGCACAAATAAAATTCAGAGCGTTCCGACAACCTTAACCTCCAAAATTTATTATTTTGCTTCTGCGCGTAAAAGGGAAAAGTGACCTTTATTCTGTTGTAGAGCAAAATTACAGAATAAACGTGCGGATCCTGTCTGTCATTAGAAAAAGAAGATGGCAACACATTTCCTTTTTCGAGCGATGTTATCTGACCCGTTGCTCAGTCCGTTCTCTAGCTCGATGATTTTTTTTATAAACCTATCGTTATTATAAACATGTTTTTGTGCAAAAACACAATTAAGTTCAAATTAAAGTCATGCTATACATATAGATGGATTTATTTTAAGTGACTTTGTCCAAGGTCTATTCTAGTTAGTAAATATATGTGCCATGGTATGTGTATCGCTCTAAATTAATTATTAATTAATATGTAGATGATGCAATTGTTTTTTTTTTGCTTACCATTTTTTATAGGCGTTGTTTTTGTGATTCTATGAGATGTAAATTTTTTTTGTTGACTCAGGTCTGTATAATCAATGATATTTTTTACAGAAAACTTTTTGAATAGACAGAAAATTGTATGTTATAAACCCTCAACAGTCAACAGTTTAGGTTATAATAGCGTCCATAACTTGGAATAGACATAGCCTTAAATTTTATTTGGAAGTTAGACATTATATCGCATCCAAAATTATTATTATAATTCAATAATAAATCTCAGGTATTTGGATTAATAATACAAAACAATCGTGTTATTGTTAATCTTGTATTTTTCAGAGCCTGACGAAGACTAAATAAAGTAGTCGAAACGTAGCAAGATTAACAATAACACGATTGTTTTGTATTATTAATCCAAATATCTGAGATTTATTATTGAATTTATTTGGAAGGTTGACATTTTTTTCTTAAGGTGTGGCCATTATTTTATTTTCGTTTATAATCACTTTTGGTTTTGCCAACTATTTTAGAATTTTTTGAAAAAGATTTCTCGGGTCTAATTTGTTAAGATCATATTTGGAAGTTGGTCGTGTGGACCTCAGGGGTCACACTTATAGAGTTCTAATCAGCGTTGCCAGTTTTTTTTTGTTAAGTCGGGATTTTGGAACTTTTTGAGTAAAAAAACCGGGATTCTTTCGTCGAAAGCGGGACATAGTAAAAAAACGTAGGTATATAATCAGAAGTTTTTAAATATTTATCTTTTTATTTGAGTTCAAATTACGTTTACGTGACAATAGATAGCAAAAATAGCCATAGAAAATGTATTTTAATAAAAATATGATATTTAAATCAGATTTACCCTATCGTTAAATAGTTGAGTCTTATTCGTATTCTGAATAAAAAAAAGAAATCAAAATCAAAAAAGTTTTATTCATTAGAAAAATATGGCGTTTCAAACAATAGTTTGAGGAGTGAGTGTTACAAATTGCAACTTACAATAAGAGAATAATTATTTACGCACGGTCGAGTTATCCCCGAAAAGCGGGACTGAGCCTGTCCCGCGCGAGACATTTAATTTTGATTTAAAAATCGGGACGTCCCGCCGACGTCTGGCAACGCTGGTTCTAATGTACGACCACCTCACGGCTTGTTGATTCTGAAATGAACAGTTGTGTGTGTACTACCTATATACAGTGTGTCTGTACATAATATTATGTACATGGAAAACTTACCTAGCTGACGCAAGAGGGTGGTTTAAGCCATAAGCCTGCTAGTATTGATCGCTCCCGCTCGTATTCCGCTATTTGATTCATAGATTAAGCTGTCCTGAGTTTAAAATTTTGTTTCTAGAAAAAATAAAATACCTACATCAATACATACCAATATTAATATGCATTTTTGGCTGCAATTTTCTCTTATGTTTTACTTTTGGATTTTTTTATGGAATTTAAATTAAAAATACGTTTCCATAATTTTTGCCAGCCGATTTGTTTATACCAACATTACTTAGAAACGTTTAACCGATTTTGCTTAACACCATGAACAGCTGATAGCAGAAACCTAAAATATAACCTGTTAGTGCGAGATCCGACGTTACAAATATGTACTTCCATCTGTTATTTAATTAATTTTTTCTAAATGAAAGGTTATTTTATTACCTATCCAACGGTAACAAAAGTGGGTCCATGGGTAGTTTTTAGGGGTAGAAAACTGTTTTTGGGCCCCAAAATACCGAGAAACCTCTGCGAATCATTTCAAAATTGAAATTTAACCCTCTAGTAGCAATTAAAAAGTTCTCCTAAAATTTTAATAAAATCGGCTCAACAGGATCGGACTTACACATTTTTTGAAAACACTAATTTGTGTAATAGTAACTTATTTACTGAAGGGTGTATTTAATTCGGTGTGGACGTTAGATTGATAATAATGTTCCAATTAAGAAAAAAAAACATTTTTTATGGGGTGTGATCATTGGAGCGCGCGTACATGATCGGAATTTTTTTTTTTTTCAGAAAACTGAACATCCAAAATCTAGGCAACCATGGATGGGACCCACTTTTGTTTAGGCAACCTAGTACCGTTGGATAGGTAATAAAATGACCTTTTATTTAAAAAAATAAATAATTAAATAACTGATGATAATGGATATATTTACTTCTAATCAGGTTATAGCTGGATTAAAATCGACGGAATCGATGGAATGACTTTGTACCCCCGGTAATCCGACAAACATTTTGCAGGGCAGTGTCGAACTATAGAATTTGTCGGATTATAGAGTACTGCCTAAGATCCCCTATAGTCCGGATTTTTTTACAAAAGAGTACCTTGTAATCCGACAAATTACAGATCCAATGATAAGATTCTATATGTTGTATATATGTACTCTGAACTTGTTCAATCATGCATTAGCGAAGATTGTCAAAAAAATATTCAATAATAAATAATAGACCATGTCGGATTACAAGGGGTGCCGGATTACCGGGGGTCCACTGTAATTGGTTTACATTATTTGTTTATGTATGAGATATTATGTGCAGTGTTCAAAATTATAAAATTTTGACCCCACTCGTATAACGTATCACAATTTCGTTTATTTCTAAGGGACTTTTTTTTGCAAATATCTCACTACGTCGAATTTCGACGGGTCTATAGTCGAAACATTATTTCACATTCAAATTCAACCCTGCATAGACACGACCACAAAAGCTGGCAGTATATCGTGAATATTATTAAGAAAAAGTGTCAGTTATAAACATAAAATTTTATAAATGCGGGTTCTTATTTTTTTTTATATATTGACAGTTCTAGCGATAAGGCGTTACAATAAAAGGGTGACTGACAAAGAAGTCAGTGGAAACGGAATGATGTGCTGTCACGGTTGCCAACCCCCCTCTAAGTTGGCAATGTCAAAATACAACGAGTCAGCGAAACGGTTCTTTTATATTAGTTCTACACCGTTTAGTAAAGTTTATGTTTCTGGGGTTGCAAACAATTCTATCCATATCAAAAAAGAATGATCGATTTATTTTCTGAAATGCTGAAGCGATTGGGTTTCTTTGTTTTTATTTTATTTTTTTAGCCACCGACTTCAAAGCTTGGGTGAGCATAGTACCAATTCATTATCGACTGATACTTACTCTAGTTCTCGGATTACAACTTGATTTTGTGGAATTTTTGAAGTGGAATTTTAGCCGGAATTTATTAGTGTATTTGCCATATGGCAACATACACTATTGGCGTCGGTCGGATGGCGGGACCTAGGGGTCGGACCAAAATTTCTCGACGTTTCATAACCTCCTAAACACTTTGCCACCATTTTTAAAAATGTTTATATATATATGTATATATATATATATATATATATTTATATATATATATATAGGTATATATGTGTGCGGGCTATAACTTTCGAAGAAGTTAATTTATTTTAACGAAATTTGGCACACATGTTGGAATCCATTACCGCACGAAGCCTATTTAAAATGGGCCCAATCGGGCCATTTTAAGGGTAGTTTTTAGGGGTTAAAAAAAGTTTTTGGGGCCCAAAATACCGAAAAAATTCTCCGAATCGTTTCAAAATTGAAATTTAACCCTCCGGTAGTAATTAAAAAGTGTCCCTAAAATTTTAATAAAATCGGCCCGACAGGACCGGATTTACAAATTTTATTAAAACACTAGTTTGCAGATAGTGACTTATTTATTGAGGGGTGTATTTAATTCGGTGTAGACGTTAGATTGTTAATAATATTACAATTAAGAAAAAAATGTTATTTTAAGGGGTGTATTAAGAGGTTTAATTTTTTATTTTGCCCAAAAACAAAATTAATTTCACATAATAAGAGTATAAAACCACACGGCCCTATACAAGCAAATACACTATATTGTCGGCAGGGTTTTGGCACTGCGACCCGGGTTTTTTTCTTTTATAATAACAAAAATAATTTTCATTACTCCAAGAACATACAAAATTGCTTTTTTAAAAACCCTAACAAGCTAGCTGCCTAAAATAAACAAAATAGAATATGATATTTAAATAAAAGGCCGGAAGTTATTTCAAAAAATCAGTTTGAATTTTTGTTGATATTGTAGATTATTACCATTATTTTGTTTACTAATAAATCTTATCAGAGAACAATGTAGGCATGCATTAATTTATATAATTTATGGATTTTCGAAATAGCAGTGCAAAATCGAGCGTAGCAATGATTTGGAATATGTAATGTGCTAACGGCACGCTTAAAACTGTTAAGTTACCATGAAAAAATAATCCTAAACGTTTATAATATTATCTAAATGTTGTGGTATATTTGATTAACTTGTGATGATATATAATAACCGGCAATTATACATAATCACCATTAATACATGTACAGAATAAATGAAAATTTATCAAATTACCCGGTTTGTTGACATAATTCCCAACTCGTAATGGCAAATGTAATAAATATCATGCCTGATTGGGGCAGTAGAATACATCAGTGCAGTTTTTTACTTACTAGTCAGAAGGATATATTTTTGTTGAATACTATGGCGTCAGAGGCCATGAATATAACAATATTTTATAATTTACAATTAAAAAGTCAATAAATGGTTATTTTAAGTCACCTGAATGTAGCCTGAACGAAATTTGAATAAAGAACTGACAGGTGTTGTCAAATGAAAGACATACATTTATTTTGAACTTACACAGCACAGTTACATATAAAAACAAAATTCTAGAGAAAAAAAACATATTTTGACATGTCTGTCAGTGTTTTGAGCGTTCAGTCAACGCACCTATATATACGATTCGCGATTCGTTCGTCGATTGAATCAGTTATTGTGCCGTTTTGATTCGCCACGATTCTCTTTGTTATGTTCGACTGTTTTGAACGACATTGTTTTTGAATTGGGGTGGGTCCCATTCCAGAGACCAACGATCGGAATCTCCTGCTGACTCTACCAACTCGACCGACCGTAGAGAAATGATAATTTCATTGTGTGTACACTTATATGTGTTGTTACATTGTCACGACTGGGCTATTTGGCCACTGTGCTGAATGAATTACAGTTTTTTTTATGTTTTATGTACCTACATGTATAAAATATATACAATAATTTTATCCTTTGTGTGCGAGCACTTGGATTTTATATACGATATTTATTTTTTGTATGCTAACGTTTGGATTTTTCCACGCATTTCAATACGTATAATAAAACTGTAAAAGGAGGTTCTCCTATACTTATTTCACATTTTAAGTTAAAATTTAAGGTGGATATTTACCAGCTGTTCAACATTCCCTGTTTTCCACCCGCATAGCAGTTCGAAGAGTGTGCATGTAAAATGAACTACTCCACGTTTTGGAAATACAGTAGAATCCGTTTATTATGACTCCGCCTATATTGACCAACCGCCTATTATGACGTAATTACACAACGAGGTTTGGTTTTCATATAAAATTCTTTGTAACAAAGTCGGATATAATGACTTCGCTTACAGTGACATGTCGCTTATTATGACCCATTTTTAATAAATTTTGTCCTTTTATAGTGACCGACATGATTCTTTACACCTTCGGCAATGTTCGTTGATTTCCGACGACGTTCGGCACGAGGCTTGTTTTTGTTTTGAATCTCAGTGAGTAATTGATAGTTGAACGTCACGCATTGTTTTTAGTGATATCCTATGTAAAAAAATGTCATCTCAACGTCGTAAAGCATTTACGATTAAGGAGAAAGGTGAATAATATGCAGATTAGAAAATGGAGAATCAAATTCATCTCTCGTAAAGGAATTGGGCGTGGGTTATTCGACAATCTCAATGATTTTCAAAAACAAGAACCGGATTAAGCGATCGTTCAATTCAAATGTTTTGAAACCGAAGAGGCTTCGAAAATCGCGCAAGAAAATGTTGATAAAGCGTTAATTCAGTGGTTTAAAATCACGAGAAACAAAGGAATACCCGTCAGCCCTATGCTACCTAAAAAAAGGTTTTTTTTTCACAAAAATGCTTTGTATGACGTCCGCTTAGTATGACGTGTTTGTCAATTCCCTTCGATGTCATTATAAACGGATTCCACTGTATATAATTTTAAAGAAAAATCTGTTTCCATCTTTGATGTTAATGCTTTAAAATAAACTATAAATATGTAACAGATTCTTTCCATGTGCCTTAGCCAAGTTTTTACAGTTTATTTGATCAAAATAACAATGAGAAAATGCTTTACACAAATTTTTGTACAGAAAAAAATTGAAATAAATTATTGATCAAGTCAAATTCATCAATATTTGAACATAAGTTTGTAAAGAAAAAACTTCAAAATGTTAATTTGTCTTCCCGTAATTCGAAATCTCGTGACGTACTGTAAAGGAATATTGACGAATATCTTGTTTTTTTATTCAATTTTAGGGCAAAGATATATGTTTTTTGAAATTTTTAAGCAGTAAGCCAAATTTTCGGAAGCGTAATCACAGCTAATAGAAATATAATAAAATGAAATTTGCAACCCCACTTAGAAATTTCCCGAGAGCATATTTTACGATATGAGTGATTAACCAGAAAGAGATATTGTAGATTATAGACGCTCCACAACACAGATCATAAGCGACTATATTTCAGCAAACTGTAGGAAAAAATGTGCGATCTGTCTTACGAGAATAAGATAAAAAAATCTTTAAAAAAAATTGAACTTCTTTCAAAAAAGGCAGTAAAATGCGTAAAATAATAAAGTTTAAGAACGGCGCCAATTTAAAAAAAACTATAACAATGTATGTATCCATATTTTGACTTAATATTCACTACTTGCGGAGTTGGAATGGTAAAACGATTGAACCGATTTAAAAAAAAATATATGGAACTAATCCGTATTCACGAAAGATCATCTTCCGTGAATACGTATGAATAGGAATTTGATCAAATCTCCGTTTTCATCATTTACCCTGCGACATATACACGTCGAAATGATAACGTCTTAACACTAGAAGGGCCGGGCTTCATACTATACCTTCAAAGACCGTAGCAGTCAATTTGGCGGTACTAGAGATTCAGTCAGAATACTTATGAAATTATTGGGTATATTTCATTAAAATAAAATAAAAATAATATCAATATATATTTTTTATTGAAAATAAACAATTTTAGCACTTAAACTGAGTAACATTTGTAAAAAGTAACAGTTTTTTTAAAATCTTTTATACATTTTCCACAAACAGCTTTTTTACAAATTGTGTAGTTTTCACACGTTTTATTTTTTTTACAATTATGATTGACTTGACATTGCCGCCTCTTATTGTTTGTAGTACATCGTTCACTTGTTTCAGAATTAGTTTCTTGTCTTTGAGTCGCAGTTGAAGTCGATTTTTTTTTCACATACTCTGCACGTAGATCGCCCACTAGTTGAAGGATAAAATCATGCCGAGAAATTTTTATTCCTGTGACTTTTTGGTATAGAATCCACGAGTTTATAGCTGCTAAATCAAGTATATTGTAAAAAACGTGAACAGGCCATCTCCGACTTCCAGCTCTTACGGTGTACTTACGTGCCATTTGATCGATGATGTCTACACCAAATTTTGTTTTATTATAAAATTCAATTGTCTCAGGCAGCTTTTTTTGATCAGTACCTATGCTCACATAAATAAAAACAAAAGTACCTTCATTAGTTTGAAGAAATCGTTGTTTACTATTCCTATATTATGTATGCGGTCACATTGACGGTGTGCGGTCTTAGTAGTTATTTGTAAATGAATCTCATATACAACATATATTTTAATATTTTTTTATACAGATTTAGCATAACAATAGCAAATTAGGAAAAGTCATAAAATATGAAAAGAAACAAAAACATATTTTGTAAAATATTTAAGAATGAAATCGCCGTGCAGTCAAATTGACGGTCTTGGTCTTTCTAGTGTTAAACAAGTCGCCTAATTCATTTTATCGAAATTGATGCTTAGTTTTCGATACACTCCGACTCGATTTTTTCTTATTGGCAGAAAAAAAAAACAATCAATTTATTGTTTCGTAAACTTCCTTTTAAGTATCAACACAATTTCAAAAATACGCACGGTAGTGATGTCTCTGACGTTTGATCTTTTTGTTCTTTTCAATTTGAAAATGTTTTCTTTTTTTTTGTTATCCGGCTGTATTCTTTGAACACTTTATGCTTGTCAATTGTAATAGCTGATTCAAATGCATTTCCATTATATTACTTATTATTTTTTATAACACGTTCTGTTTATCGATGCACATAAAAATACTCAATTCAATTGTCGACCCCCGTCGATGTCTGCCGTCGTCCATGCATCATTTGAAATATATAGATTCGGAAATTAAATCTACGACGGAAAGGCAAAATCGCGTACGTTGATTTTTATAACAGTACGAAGGAAAGGCAAAATGAGACATTTTTCAGTGCCGTAAATTCGTACATTAACTATACCGACTCCAGTTTAAAAACACTTTTTCCACTATTGCGATTGTTATAAAAAGGAATAAAATACACCGATCTGGTTGATATCTGTGTGTCGGGCTAAAGGAGTAAACTCTAGCAGACCTGATTCTTGTGCTGTAGTCTAAATCTAATAGGCCCCATTCACGATCAAACTTCATGCCACAGTTCAGTGCTCAGTGAAGTTGGACCGATTAATCGAAAGACTGAGGGGTACCACACACAGTTCATGCAAATTGATCATTTTTTTAAAAATTTTTGTGTTCAGTTTGGTTCAGTTGTTGGCATGCACTCGTCGAGTATAGATATATAAGATATATATTATATACATACTATAATATTATACTATAGATGATTAATAAGAACTAAATGAGTTATTTAAATGGTGAGGATTGGCTGTTCATAGCCATGGAATTGTATTTAAAACAGAGAAATAAGAAAAAAAAGAATATGGGTGAAAAATTGGTTAGAAATGCGTGATTCAAGAAGTCGTGTTTATTTGATTAATGAATTACATCTTGAACCGCTTGATTGGAATGATTATTTCCGAATCAAATTGCCTATGCTATACTCGATAAACGGTGCCAGAATTTCGGCTCGGCGGTTGAATAGTATTGAGTTAACGTGCTTCTTTTATATTAGAATGCAAGAGTGGCAAAAATTCGAGTATAATCACATTTGTTTCATTAAGCTGTTTTCAAACTAATTCTAAGAAGATTAAAAAACTAAACACTTTATGTGACCTTGATTCATAAGTGTTTCTAATAAAAAAAACATAGTTAATGAATACACATTTTAATTAATATAGAACTCATTGTTTCAAACGAACATCAAGAATAATAGCGTACATTATAATCATCAAAATTATAGATTGAATTGATACGTATAATAAGAAAAACATTTATGAATAAACAATTTATTAAATCTATTTAAATTTTAGAAAGGAAAATTTTCTCAAATGCATAAAATCAGTCGTTTTTATACTCGTAATATTTTTTTCATTAGCGAGAAGAACTATTTTGAGTTTTAAATTATTATACCATCGAAGATTGTATATTATTATTTTTTTGTAATCTATATATATTGGTTTCCACCGATTTTGATTTTTAGAATTGACGGGAACTTTACATCTTAACCCGACTACAAAAGACCCTATATGGGTTAAATTTACTACCAATTGTGTGAAGTTTATTCAAAATACAAAAAGACAGACCGACACGTATTTTGGAAACATGTCCTCCCCGCTCCCGTCATGCAAAAATTCCCGAAAACCTTGGAGAAAAGGGAATGACAGGTCGTGTTCCTATTTTTTTCACATTTTGCATTGAACATAAAAATACATTTCCTATTCAAAAATAATAATAATGAACAAAAAAACATGTTAATCCACGCTACATAGATTATCCTGTTAACATAACACAAAGGCGCCGAGATTTTTTGGTTATTTTAACGTTATAACATTTCAAAAATTGCAATTATTGGAGTTAAACTTGAATTGTGTAAAATAATTATAAATAAAAGACATTGCTGCACAAAAATTTACAATGGAAGACGAGAAGTAACTGGTCTGAATGATGTAGTAACACGGTGCAGAAATCCAGTACCGAGGGTAAAGTGCCATTAACATAAAGCATCACCATTTTTAGCAGTACTACCTATTTTATTTATTTTTTAATTAAAAATGCTGTACTTTCAAATTAAATCACTCTTTAATTGCCTTTATACGAATGTTTAGAAAAAAAATTTATTTCCATTTCCCAAAAAAAATATTTATGACCACTTTTTTGCCTTTTCAATTTCTAACATCCAAATCAGAAAACTGGTATTTTTGTTTGCCAATTTTAATAACTCAGTTAAGATTTTTTCGATGCCAACTTCCGTGATTCTTCTAGTTTACCTATACTTGAAAATACAATTTTTTAAGTTTGTATTCGTGGATGTCCAAAACAAGCTTCTCTTTATTTGACAATTTTAATAATTCAGTTTATAATCTGCCAGCATCAACTTCCGTGATCATTTTAAGAAAAATGTTTAAATTTACAAAACAAATCATTCTTTTATTTGTAATATGCGAAATAGAGAACTTTTTTTTGTTTGACAATTTTAATTTCCCGTTGCCAACTTCCGTGATCCTCTTTTGAAGTCAAAAGACAGCTGATTTCTTGAAAGCGAAATATATAGCATTATTCAATTATTAAAAGTATAATAAATTAATAACTGAGCGATTACTGATTACGTTCTGTCAAAACGCACAAAGAAGCTGTTGTTTTACAGCCTAAAGGCAGAGTATAATTTCCTCTCTTACTCCGCTTCCGTCCCGATGTTCCCCTCGTTCTACACAGAACATACACATGTGGTGTGATAGTCTCTACATGGGGTCAGTAACGAATAAAACCGAAAGAGACCGAAATGCTGCGAACACTGTACATAGAACAAATTCATGTATACTGAATAATAGAGTGGGGCCGAACCTATTTATACCCGACATCACCGGCTTTATTACATCATTCGTACAAAGTCTTTAGCTGGGAATGTTGAAAATTGATTTTATTTTTTGTCAAACACCGGCAAAGGCCTGTTATTAATTTTGTGATATTTATTTCTTTGTGATAACAAAAGTACAATTATTGTGAAAATCATGGAAGTCTTACAAGCTTTTAATGTGAATTTTGGAAATAACAAAGGTGAGCTTCATACCATTGTTCGATTTTGTTTTGTTTTTTTTTTTTGAGTTTTTAAGTATGTTTTTATCAATTCTCTACTCGATTTTGATTAAATAAGCTGTAAGTGATTAAAGAAATATTCAAATAAGATCCCTGTTTCTATTTTGAAATTTTTTAGGATGCAAAAAATGTTTGTAGTTCATATTTTTGTTGATTGATACAGTGTGCGGTTGCTAACTTTATATTTGTGTAACTAATTTTATATTAAATTAAAATTATAAGACACTACAAAATATATAGCTTGTTTAGGCGAAGCAAAATGTTTGTAGATAATTTTTTTTTATTCTGAAACAGTTGGATTATAGCGTAAAAGATTTTTTAAAATAAATTAATGAACCAGATTTATCAAATACGTCTGAAAATAACCTAGAAATGTACAGTTATTGAGCTTTCGATTTGCCCTTCGCGTTGAGTACCAGCTGATGGAAATCAGCTGTTCTTGCTGGGCTGGGGCTTGCCTACGCGAGCTTTTGTTGTTACCGGCCGGTTTTTCAGTGTTATCGATTAAACGCTGCATGGAGTCAAGAAAACAAAGAAGCAAACTCAAACGAAACGTTTTTAGTTTTTCAACTTTTAATCTTTATATATATTACGAGAAATCAACCTGGTAACTATATGGTACTAATTTTCGTACATAATAGGGTCGTTGAGGACCGGCAGCCATGTTTCTTTTCGTGATGTTCTTTTGTTTTCTTAACTTGGCATACACGTATACGTTAGCTGTTATATACTTGAATACATAGATTGTATATAATATACACGCATTGCGTTTGTTTGACCTTCAATCGTTGCCAAGAGGTCCATCAATTTCACTTTATAACCGTATCAGCAATTATCATTTATAAGTGCAATTAATGCATAAAATAATTTCCTCTGTGTTCAGTCAATTATCAAGTTATGTTTATTTTTCATTAATGTTTTATCGTATAACGAATTTTAAAGTAAACTGTCAATTTTTCATTCTAATTGAGAACAGCTGAACATGTTGACTCAAGTTCGTCTTTTACAAACCCCCAGCTCTGAGATTCTAATCGGAGAACTGGTGAAAGTATATCAACCGGGTTTCCGGTGAAATATATAAAAATAATAAAAATCAAGAACATTCTCACTGGACCCGAATTACTGTCAGTTACTTGAAAAATATAACACAAAAAACTTACCAAAGGAGAAATGTAATATATGCGTTGACTGTGCGCTCATATCTCGACTAGAGATTTTTTTTAACGTATGTAGTCAAAATATTACATTGTTATGTAATCGGTGAATGTTTTTGAGATCAATTTGATTGAAAATATTTTTGAGTTTGAAGATCCGCCGTTGCATTACGTAGCCCTATTTTTAACAGTGATTTTCATTTCTTTCCAGGTGTGTGGGAGACGAACATCACCGAAAATAACAACTCAGAAGAGTCCTCGGCGTGTTTAGCTCTATCGAAACGTTTAGAAGCCGAACTTCGGGCAGCGAAATCGGCTCAGTTGGCGTGCGGCGAAGTTTTATTACCGGCCGATCTTCTTCCGAGAATATCGCGGGCGGTGCTTTCGATGGCCGACTCCGAACCGTGCGGTCTTCGCGGCTGCACCCTCTTCGTCAACTTCGAGGCCCAGTCGGTCTGCAGGAGACTCTCGACTGTCAAATGCGATCCAGACACCGTGTCCACGTTCGAGCTCTACCTGACGCTCAAACAGGACGCTACCTCCTGGCATTCTTTACTGCCGCAATTCCTCAAGTAAGTATCTTGATTGACCATCACTTGATTTTTTGGTGAACAAAGACGTCCTGTTTGTGTTGATATTAATATGTTTTTTTTCTCTGTTGTTACAGAAATCTTACGAGGGGCGGCACAGTAGTGATCAGTCCGGCTTTCACGCTGAGCAAAAAGAAACTGTATCGATCTTATCAAATCAGTGAGTGAATTCAACAAATTATATATATATATTTCTCGTTTCAAAGTGAGAATTGAAAGACTGATTTCAGATTTTGCACCACTCATGATAAAAAACACGTATTGATGAAATATGAATATTTTGTTCTTCTTTTTTATATAATGTTTATATTGTTTATATTGAATTCATCGCGTCATTTATTAAAATTGAATCATTTTCATAATATATATTTAATAATGTCATCACATAACAATTTCAGACCAAAAAAAATGGTCCAAATGTAATTTTTTTTTTAATATCCGTTTTATGGATTATGAAGAGGCCCATTTTTAAAATTGTATATATAAATTATTTTCGAGGTTACATATATATATAAAAAATATATCTTTTCTGAAAACACCTTATCAAGATATAGTTGATTTCGTAATTTTTTGGGCCCAGTTTAAATTTTCCAGTCAATTTGAAAATAATAATATGAATTTTTCAATTTTTGCAATATGCATTTTCCCAATGACAAGTAGTGAATAGATGGTAGTCTCATATATTATATTATATAAAATATTTAATGTATTAATATGCATTATTGTATATTAGAATCGCGAAGAGAAGGAAAATGTCAGGGAATCCCCATTGCTTCAATTATCCAATTTTTTTTCAACTTAAACAATATTTTCAGTCTCTCTTCTGGAGACTTGTTGAGCGTCTATAATTTACAGTCCGTAGTCTTTGTAATGGAATTTTCCGTATCGCTCGGCTATATTTCTCAGAGTTCTCTGACATGGTGTTCATTTCGCGACTCTACTTGTTACATATATGTTGATATATATATGTAAAAAACGAATCATAAAAAGCGAAACGTGATAGAATTTTTAATATTAGTCTGTATTTATATTTAATAATCGTATATCTTTATATACATATATATATTGTGTTGAGTGAAAACGATTCCTTGTTGTAATTAAAATTGTTGATCAATTTTGTTGATCGGTTTTGGTAATTGCACTCGAAGAATCAACGAAACGGCGAAAAGTGAACCGAATTGATATAAAAAAGATAAGGGCCTTTTGAAAGTGTCATAATATATACTGTCCATAGTTTCATTTTTAAGAGAAAATCTCCGTGTTTTATATAGTCTAAGGGAATTTTGATGTATGCGAGAGTGTCTTTTGAGAGTAGTAGTGTTGGATGATGAATCACTGAACGTTTACAGAGCACCTGGTTTGATCTTCTCTCGTTGTAGAAAATTTCGCATATCATAATTTAATGAATTCCTGGCAACTGTTGATATTGTCCGTGAACTGCATTTAATCATTACTAATTGTTTAAAAAGCGCCGTACCTAGGGGTTGACAGGAATTACTCGCGCCGCCATACCACACGCAAAAATGTGTAGTATTGCAAAATTCAATCAAACAGCGATCGCGTAACATTTGAAAACTTTTTGTCAAAATTACGCTGTTTTGTTCTTTCTATTTTAATAGTTTTTGACCGAATTCTGCATTGCGTAGATTAAGAACCCCAGGACTCCGCTACATACGGCTTTGATAAATGACACTTGTGTGAAAGGAATTGCGCATTGGGTGATTTAAGCCAGTGATATAATCGTAATGAAATGAAAAAAATTGAAAAATAATTGATTAAAAATATGTACCTGTCGTACTTAAACCTAAGTAAGAGTTGATAATAGATTAAAAGAAAATCGGTTAAGTTTTTATGTTAATTGAATTAAAATTTGTTCTTTAAATTTGATCTACTAATTTGGATTTTTTTTTATCAAAATCAGTATTTTTCTGCTTATTTGGAACTTCCGATTTAATAATAAGTTTGATTTATTATTTTAAAATGGCTGCTAATAAAAACAAGCTTTATGTTGGTACGAGAAGTTCTCTTATTTATTAAAACGAAAATTTATTCATAAAAATGTCACTTTACTAAAAAAAAAAAAACAAATTTCTAATAAATAACATTTATATGGATTCAGACGACATCTTTTTTATGTAACTATTATTAACTAGTTTGTATTGTTTTGTGATATTTAGTTTTTAATGAAAATAATTAATTTTTAGGTCTTATTATTTTTAATTGCTAAAACCACCTATCAGATATCTCTTTTAATTAATTAAATAATCTCATGACAATATGATTAATAAAAATGACGGTTGCGTATTTTTGTTCATTTTACATCTGTAGTTTGTACTTAAAAAAAAAAATTGAGTCGAACGCAATGTAAAATACAGTTAAATTTTTGAAAATTTGACGCGCAACTCGTCAGTTAAAAAAATCAGTATTTTACGACAATTTTGTGAAAAGTTGTCGCCAAAGAATATTTGATAAATATTTTACAAAATGATCTCATTCACGCGTTATCGAAAACAATCTGAGTTTTTGGTGTTTTTCCTTTTTAATTTTGACAACAAAATTTTATGACACTGCAATATTTATTTAAATTATCTTTTTAAAAAATTAAACAATGCTTTTTTATCAAAAAATACGATTTAACAGCACTGAAACATTTTATTTCAATATCAATAAAAACTCTAAACTGTAATCTAAATGTCCATAGCAAAAAAAAAACGCACAGTGTTTAAAAAAAAATTATGTGTTTAAAGTAATTACCGTATCTGATGTGTGTTTAGGTACCTTTGATATTGTATAGTTGGAACGGCTCGTTCTTTGAAAATTCATACTCAAAAGTACCGATAAACAAAACTGATAATTAATTTTTATAATTGGATAATTTAGACTTTAGATGTAGTTTTTTAGAACTTTTTGTAATACAAAACCCCCTACGTGATAAAGTACATTGATTATTCCTCGTCAATAATTCATTGTACACTTGAAGCTTTTGTACTTTGTCAAACAAATACATTATATTATAAAGAAAAAATATATTAAAAATATATAAAAATGAATAAATAAATAAAAAATATATTGACATAATTTATGTTTTTTTTTACATGGCATTTCCATAACTCCTGTTACTAGTCCTCAGTTCCCAGGTTCTAATTTCATAAAGATGTAATAATTATCCATAATGTAAAGCATTATTTTATGTGCATGTCGCATTATGGAAAAACGAGAAGAGTCAGCGATTTTACCACGAGTTATAAAAGCATTACGTTCCAGATTTGTCGCACGTACCTCCTATAAAGTAGCTGATTTTCATTTAATATTTCTGACAGCTGATGTCATCACTGAGTGCGGCCATTTTGCATTTCATTTGGGTTTTTTCTACAGAACTACGCCTGCTTTGTGTTACTTTGCTATCTTTGTTTATCTTAAACGGTCGCTTTTGAAAATTACCGTTGAAATGGTAGGATAAGGATTTTGTCTTAATTTTTGCACTAGTGCAAAATGGCTCATTTTGCAATCGTTTAACAAGCATGAAAAGCAGATATTTTGTAGGGATGTGTGCAAAAACTAGATTTTCAATTTGCTTTTGAGAAATAAATAGTGCTTTTTCTTTCTAAACCCGTTTGCTACGAGTTCCTGGAATGGAGATTTTTTAAAGCAATCCGATGAGAAAATTTAGCCACTGTAAAAATACGTGTTGAAGAAATTGTGAAGAAGATATTTCGTTTTAATTTAAGCTAGTTTTATCGTAATGAGTAAGTATGAAATTAATTATTGGATGGCAAGCCCTGAATTGACATAAAAATCACAAATGCGACACCTTGAGTATTACTTTCCTCTTTTTTGCTTCTGAACCGATTTGAAATATTCTTGCAATGTTTAAAGTCTTAAAAGGGATGAGCAGTAAACAAAAATGTAAAGAAAATCCGGACGCGATTTCTAAGCCAAATTAGTGCATGTTGGCTCAACTGTAAGGAAAGTTATCTTAATTATAATTCGTTGCCAAACCAAAATTTACCCGGATGAAGCTGGGCCGAAAAGCTAGTAATAAAGAAGATAAACGAAGCGGAATTCATTATTTAGTACAATACATTCTTATTTTCCAACAAAACACCGTCATGTTTCGAGAATATGAAAAGTCGGAATTATAGCATAGGCATATATGATATTTGTTATTTTCGTATGAATACTAAATTCAGATTTGGTCACAATCGTGTATTAAAGAAAAAAGAACATCGCATCGTGTTGACATAACGATATTGTTACGCGAATAAAATGGCATGGCGCTGCTATCAGTCTGGCCACCATAACTACACATTGGCGACATCTGGCGTAGGCGTTAATAACTACACACAAGGCGGAAGTGTCACTCTCGTGGCGATAACGAGAAGTATACGCTCGGTGCATGGTTCCGCTCATTAGCGGGGTTGGTAGTGGGGTATTCTCGAGGCGACCATTTTAGGCGTTGGACATGTTCCATTGTGCGTGGCGATATATGTCTGTATTATAAGCAATTAACACTGCGTAGTTAAAGAAAAGTAAAAACATTTGGCGTAACAGTTCAGAAGTCGGATAGACCTACGTGCGTGGTAGAGTCTGAAACTGTGAGTGAATATTGTGTTCTTTGTTCCCAAAGTGTAATGGCGTCACAAGGGGATGAAATTATAATGGAGGGCGAGATGGATTTTGAGGAGACGGCGGATTGGGCGGAAGCAGAGGAGGAGACGGCGGATGTGGCGGAAGCAGAGCAGGCGGCACAGGCGGATCAGGTAAGTCAGGATGACCGAACAAAGGCGGCGGTCATCCAAGTGCTTGAGACGCATTTGGCGACGCGTCTGGACGCGTTACTTGAGCGACAGGCGGCTCTTGCGATAGAGCGGTATGTGGCGTCAACAAGTAATACCAGCGGCGTGACGTCTGGCAGTGGCGTATTGTCAGGCGAAGGTACTATAGGTGCGACGGGCGCTGTGGGAGTTGGTCGACCCACAACAGGCGACTTGCAGGCGGCAAGTGAAATGATTGAGGTGTTTGATCCAGAAGACCCTCACTCAAATGGCGAAAGATGGCTATCCATGATAGATCAGTTAGGCGATGTTTATGGATGGTCAACTTGCGAACGCAGCTACTTTATGCAGTTGAAGTTACGGGGCGCGGCGCGAGCCTGGTTTAACAGGCTCGACAATTATCAACTAACCTGGGCGGAGTGGAAGGTCACTTTGATGAGGGCCTTCCCCAGACAGTGCGACTTCGCAATATGTCTGGAAGAGCTAGTCGAGCGGCGAAAGCGGTCAGGCGAGACCATGACTAGCTACTTCCACGCAAAGTTGGCGCTGTGTGGCCGGGCAGACGTCAGGGGCAAGAAGGCGGTGTCCTGTATTATAAGGGGTCTGCCTGAGGAGCTACGGGCGAATGCTCTGGCGTGCGGCGCTACCACACCCGAGGCGTTATACTCCAAATTTTTGGCGGGTTTGGATAGCTACAAGACACCCACAGCGGCAATTGTGGCTAGGAGGAATGAGGCGGCTTCCTCCGAAGCGAAGGTGCGGCGATTGCACTCGGTAACATCGGCACCAAAGCGACAGGCAACAGGCGCTTCAGGGCGAATTCGGTGCTATAACTGCCAGGAGATGGGGTCCCATGTAAGTAGGAACTGTCCGAAGCCACGTAAGGAAAGGTGTAGTGGGTGCGGCGGCGACGGACACTATTTCGACAAGTGCCCCGATAGGCGACAACAACGTGGCGACAAAGAGAGCAGTGTCAAGGTTCGATTGGTAAGTAACTTACTTGATTCTGTTTATAGAAAGGACGTGGTAATCAATGACGTGCTAGTCAGGGCGTACATAGACACTGGCTGTCAGCACAACTTAATGGCGACTGATTGTACAAAACAGCTTGGCCTGAAGGTGACTTCAGGTCGGGTGCTATTACAAGGCTTCGGCGGAGGTCACGGTGAAGCACATGGGCGCATCGAGTGTCAGATGACTATTGACGGCCTTACATTGGTAATCACGGCGCTTGTAACTGATTGCGATATATCGAATGTTGACTTAATTTTAGGGCAACCGGCGTTAGCGAGTGATGGCGTCTCGTTAGTGGTGATGGGCGACAAGGTGGTCTTCGTTAAGGGCGACGACGTAGACGATCTGCTCAAGAATATCACCATTGAGGACGATGATGTGAGGCGTCGCATTGTTTTGAATCAGGATGTTGTTCTTGAGCAGAATTCGGAACATCGGGTAGGTGTTGTTATTGAGGACGCTTCACCAGGCGACGAAGTGTACGTAGATGGCAAGCGATATGACAACGGGCGATGCACTGTGGCAATACCCAGCGGCGTTTTGCGTCAATGCAATGACAACTGGATGTGGCTGTCGAATATGGGACCGGGACACCTTGACTTGAAAAAGGGCCAAGTGTTGGCTAGGGCGGTCAGGTGTACAGCGTCGTCCAGAAAGGCGTCGACAACATCCACGTCAACAATTATGGTGAGTACTATCAATTCTTTTAAATTATCTAACGTTGAGATTGGCGATATTGAGTCTGAACAAAAGGCGAAACTGATGGAATTGTTAGGACGGTACACACATTGTTTCTCGTCAGGCGATAGCGACTTGGGTTTGACAAACTTGGGTGAGATGGAAATCAAACTTACCAAGGACGCTTCAGTGTATTATAGACCGTATAGACTTTCTATACCAGAAAGGCAAAAGGTACGATCTAAGGTGAATACACTGTTAGAAAGTGGCGTAATCAGGGAGTCAAACTCAGATTTTGCGAGCCCCATTGTTCTGATTAAGAAAAAGAATGGCGACGTCAGATTATGCGTAGACTACAGGGCACTAAACGCGATTACTGTAAAGGATAGGTATCCGTTACCTCTGATTAGTGATCAGCTGGACCGTCTTGCGGGTAAGTGGTATTTCACTACATTAGATATGGCGCAGGGATACCACCAGGTACCCATGCACTCTGATTCGATCAACAAAACGGCGTTCGTAACACCAGATGGTCAATACGAGTACACTCGTGTCCCGTTTGGTTTGGCAAATTCGCCGGCCGTATTTCAAAGAATAATTAATAAAATGCTTGGCGGTATGCAACATAATCAGATTCTGGCGTACATGGACGACCTGCTGATTCCATCGGCGACGGTTTCGGAAGGTTTGTCTCTGTTAGAACAGGTGTTATCGTTGATCGGTCAGGCGGGGTTCAAACTGAATATGGCGAAATGTTCATTTTTGAAAACTTCTATAGATTACTTAGGGCATGAGGTAAGCGGCGATGGTATCAGACCGGGTGAGCGAAAAGTGAAAGCGGTAGCTGATTTTCCAGTCCCAACTGATGTACACACAGTGAGGCAATTTATCGGTTTGGCGAGTTATTTTCGAAAATTCATTAGAAATTTCGCGACAGTGGCGAGACCATTGACACAGCTTACGATGAAGTGTGCCGAGTGGCAGTGGGGCGACGAACAGCAGCAGGCGTTCGAGCAGCTGAAAGCGTGTCTGGCAGCGCGGCCAATTTTAGGTTTATATTGCAGCGAGTTACCCACTGAGTTGCATACTGATGCAAGTAAACTAGGTCTAGGTGGTATCTTGCTTCAAAAGCAACCCAGCGGCGAACTAATTGTAATTTCTTATTTTAGTAGAGCAACAACTCAGGCGGAGTCAATGTACCACAGCTATGAACTGGAGGCGTTGGCGGTGGTTGAATCCATAAAACGATTCAGAGTGTACTTGTTAGGCATACACTTTAAGGTGGCTACCGACTGTACGGCAGTGAGGGCGACACTGCTTAAGAAGGACCTAGTGCCACGAATAGCGAGGTGGTGGTTGACAATTCAGGAGTATGACATGGAGATCGAATATCGACCTGGCAGTAAGATGCAACACGTAGACGCTCTAAGTCGTAATCCTGTGGCAGTAAATCTTATAGGCGGCTCTGAAACTGATTGGTTTCTGACAGTACAATTACAGGACGACAAAATACAGGCGATAGTTACGGCGCTGGAGCAGGGCGGTGCTACGAAGGATATAAAGGCGACCTTCAAGGTGAAAGACAGGCGGTTATGGCGTATAACAACCGCTGGCGATCGACTGTACGTTCCGGCAATGGCGAAGTTCAGTTTATTGCGCAAACATCATGATGACATTGGTCATCCCGGTTATGAACGGTGCTTAGACATATTGCGGAAGACCTACTGGTTTCCAAAGATGGCACGGTTTGTGCGAAAATACACGGCGGCATGCTTGAATTGTGCGTACGCTAAAGGCAACTATGGGCGTGGTGAAGGGTTTCTACATCCATACGAAAAACGGGCGGTACCTTTTGATACGATTCACATTGATCACGTGGGGCCGTTTGTAAAAAGTGTGAAAAGAAATAGCTATTTATTAGTAGTGATAGACGCGTTCACAAAGTACACTCTTGCAAAACCGACTCGAACGCTAAGTTCAGCCGAAGCGATTGAGAACCTACGATGGGTGTTTGGCGAGTTTGGGTACCCACGGCGAATAGTCTCTGATCAAGGCTTGGCGTTTACTAGTAAGGCGTTCACTAGTTTTCTGGCGGACAAGGGGATTAAGCATGTGGTGAATGCTGTGGCGACCCCTAGGGCGAACGGTCAGGTGGAGCGACCGAACCGCACAATAGTTGAGGCGATTACGGCGAGTGCGAGTGGCGAGGCACGATGGGACGAACAGCTTCCGGAAATTCTGTGGGGTATTAATCACACAATCAACGCAAGCACCAGGTTCTCACCTGCAGAATTGTTGTTCTCTTATCGTGACGGGCGAGTGGCAGATTTGTCAACAGGTGACGACACTGCTAAAGACGGGCGAGAATGCTTGCAAGCAAATCGGCGTCAGGCGGGCGAACGACTGCAGAAAACTGCAGCACAAATGAAGGCGAGATACGATAAACGACGAAAGGTTGCAACCGAATACACCATAGGCGATTTGGTATTGTGGCGCAAAGCGGCTACAGCCCTGGGCGAAAAGGGTATAAATACCAAGGTGGCGAACAAGTACGATGGACCGTACAAAATCACAAAGGTGTTAGGTAATGATCGTTATGAAATTTCTTCATTACAGGGCGTTCGTGGTTACAAACGGTTCAAAGCCGTAGCAGCAGCTGATGCTTTGAGGCGATATCAAAGTGGTGCTGTGAATGCAGGCGATGAGTCCGGTGGAAGTTCTGATGATAGCGAAAGAGATCGATCGGGTCACCAGGACTTAATTGATCTGCTCGAAGGTTAGTGATCTACTGATGTGAGATTAATGTGGGCATTAATTGTTGCAGGATGGCCGATTGTTACGCGAATAAAATGGCATGGCGCTGCTATCAGTCTGGCCACCATAACTACACATTGGCGACATCTGGCGTAGGCGTTAATAACTACACACAAGGCGGAAGTGTCACTCTCGTGGCGATAACGAGAAGTATACGCTCGGTGCATGGTTCCGCTCATTAGCGGGGTTGGTAGTGGGGTATTCTCGAGGCGACCATTTTAGGCGTTGGACATGTTCCATTGTGCGTGGCGATATATGTCTGTATTATAAGCAATTAACACTGCGTAGTTAAAGAAAAGTAAAAACATTTGGCGTAACAATATAATGAATGCTCCTGTTTAAAATAACAACGGGAATTCTTTAAAAGAAAAATGTAAAATAAATAAAAATAAATTTTCTTGGGGAATGTAAAACAATAAAATACTGAACAACATGCCATATTTTGTAGTAGCTTAGCATAAATTAATGGCGCTATTCTGAATGGTTAATGTTAAAATTAACAGCTGATCACACGGAATACTAATTGTGCAAGAACAGCTTACACTTGATCGATTTTTAGTTTTTATTGTAAAATGGTTTGAGAATAACCATGACCCCTATTGCAACCCCTCAACTCCCAAATTTTAATTTAACCCTTTACACCCGAGATTATACAATCGTGAGTTTTGGCTTTGAAAAATTCTACACCGTATTTTTGTGAACGCAACCGACGTCGATCGATCGTGGGTCTATCTACATGAGAGTGCACCAAAATATACTTTATTAACATAGAAATAAGTATCCAAAACAGTGTTTTGGACACTAAGGAAATCACGTAACTACATTTTAACAGTATTTAAAAGAATTTCAGCTTTCGGGTGTAAATTTGTGAATGTATCAATTGGATTTTCAATTTGTTATTGAAAAACAATAAATCGAAAATATGAATTGGTGCTAGGCCCACGTACTCCTGACTCTTAATGGCCTTAAAAATGGTAATGTACATAGTTTGTTACGGTCATTCAGCGGCGATTTTAGGGGGTGGCGAACAGGGCAATCGCCCGGGACCTCGCTCTTGCAGGGGCCTCGCGCAACTATCCAAGCAAATTAAAAAAAATATAGATTTTTTAACTATTTTTTTTTTAAACTTTTGATTTTGATCCTTAATTATTTATTCAGGTTATAACAAAGCGGTAAATGAAAATAAAGTTAGTTAACTAATTCATTCATTCAAACCATAATTGAATATCGCGTCTCGAATTAATTTTGTAAATCTTTCAATGTAAAATATTTTAAAAACAAATTTTATTTATTTGTATAACTTTAGCATTTCTCGTCAAACATGACAAATACCTAAACCAAACAACCAGACCTACTTTCGCATCACGTACTTTTCACGAAGGACAAAGGGCCTCGCAAAGACCTGCCGCCCGGAGCCTCGCAATGGGTAAGGCCGCCGCTGCGGTCATTAATAAATTGAAATTGCGAGTTTCTCATTTACTTTGTTGAGAATAAGAGTGTTTTGTTTATACGCCATTAAATAAACAATCAATGAATGTTCCGAGAACTAAAAAGCACACAAATAAAATCGTCTTTCATTAAACTCTTTTCTACACCTATAGCAACGTAGACTATTTACGATATTTTCATTTTCTTTTCGTGAAAGCGAAAGTGAATTAAAATAGGTTAAAAGCAAAATGCTTCAGAGTCGGGCAGGAATTATAATGTGTTAGTTTTGCATGTTTCTTGAACCATGGCAAGGGGGTACATGGGAGAGGTGGCGGTAACACTTGCTTACACCCACATTACGTGCTGCTCCAGTGCTTGATTTCATGGTCACGTGTTCTAACCTTGACATTGAAGTGCCTCCAATAGGAGTAAAATATATTTGTGTGCGTGTTGGTGAGTAGAACACAACTATCTTCTTTCTCGATATGATTAAAGAGTGTTTTCACGATTTTATCGCAGTGGATAATCTGAGTATCTTTTTAAGGCGTGACATCACCCGAAACCTGAATACTAAACTTGTTTTCTCGTTTCGATAACCATGTTAGCATCCTCAGCAAGTGCGCTACTTGAGCTGTCTCCAAACTCTTTAGGAAAAAAGATCTGAAGGGAATGGTCCTGAAAGACTTGATTGGTTTCTATATGAAGGAAGCGTTTTGTTTTAGAGAACAAGACTGTACTCGTAGAAAAACAAATTACTGATATGCATCTAGTTTTTTTTGCTAAATTTTGATCCGAAAGTCTAGAAAAATGTTGTTGAAATTGTAGAAAAAAGAGTGCAAACTATAGTACATACAATTTAAAAGAAATATCCTTTCAATCGATCAGTCATTTTCTACGATACTTTCTTACGAAAAAATATATTTGGTTCCATTGTAAGGTCAATGTCAATCCTTCTCGTGATTATGCTGAGACGGTTAACGAAACGCGTTGCGAAAAAAATGGCGAGTCTCATCTCGCGGGACAAGTAAAAATTCTTTAGTCGTATAGATATATATTTTTAATTTTTTTATGCCGAATTTTACTCCGTCTAATTTTGGAACAGAACGGTTTAGGAGTCCCCCTCTCTAATTTTCGTTGCCAAGGTTTCTCTTATATTGCCCCTTTAACGTAACGCGCTATTTCCCTCTTAACGTCACAGAAAATTTCAAATAGATACCTTCGCTAAAGAAGTTTTAGTTCAAAAATCGTTTCGTGTGACTACGACTTTACCTATTTTACAGCATTATTTTCCAAGCCTGGTATAATTATTATATATAGGTATATCTGACAGCTTTTTTTGCGTAAAATAAAACTATTATACATTTTATGGTATGACTTACGTAATCATATGGCTATAAATGATTTGTTCAAGGTTAAATAATTTATATAATAATTGTATACTACACTGAATTTACAACTTTTTATACACAGGATTGATGAGTTACCATTTTCAGACTCAAGAATCTGTGAAATAAATTAGTGTTGTTTTTTGCGTGCACAAAATACACCCATATGTTGTGTTTATTGACGTAAATCTTTTTATAAAGGATTGTATAATTTATTAGTATAGTGGTTAGTAATTAATAATTAAACAGAGGCGGATTTAAGTTCAGCGATTCTCCAGGCAACAGGAATCTGACGCTCCAACAAGGGTGGATCAGATTGCCCCTTAGGCCCCACAGAGATATTTATTTAAGACATTTAGTTCGACAATACAATAATTTAATAAGTTTGTCCCAATATCCTGACCAGGAGCTTAAGGTTAAAAGAACTTAAAAAATGACAGCAAGCAAGTCAATCTTATTAAATTATTCTATTGTCGTCGGTTCTTGATAAGTTTCAGTTGAATCTAACGTTTTGAAGTAGGTCCTGGCCAGGATAATTGGACAAGCTTATTAAATTATAGTACATATTGTCATCGGTCCTTGATAAGTGTGCAAAGTTTCAGTTTAATCTGACGTTTTGAAGTAGGGTAATTTCACGTTCAAAGATTCCAAACAACGTGCATACTGCAGGTGAGGCTAATTCTTTTGACTATTGGTAACACTGATAAGAAACAAAATCTGAACTCTTCGAACTGTCAGTGAGTAGTGAATTTGTTGCAAAATCGGCTGTGTTAATAATTATTGATTAAACGTTAAAAATTATTGATTTAAACAATGTTATTGTTGAAAAACATTCTTGAACATTTCTCTTTTGACTGTGCAGTGTTATTAGTTTTGCTGTTTTTCGAAAAGTGTACTTTTTGAATAAAAAAGTTTCGCCTGGGGAACGTCTATGTTGTAGAATCCTAACCGCAAGACGATTTGTAAGGTAAGTGATTTTTAACAAACTCTACGTTATATTTTCTGTTTTTACACAAATTGGAGGGCGATTTTTATGGTTTCCTATAACTACACATTTATAAAAGCATGTGTCACTACACGCGAGCAAAGTGAAACTTCTTAAGTAGGAATAATATGACGCCGTTCATATGTATTGTTAAAAATATCACAATAATATAGCAACTAAAAATATTAATTTGAGGGATGCATTAAGGGGTTAAGTTTTTTATTTTGTCTAAATACTTGTTAACATAATAAAGCCACAATACTTGTATTAGTAAATACACTATTTTGTCGACAGGGTTTTGGCACTGCGACTCGATTTTATGTATATTTTTTACTACAGTGACAGAAGCGTCACAGCGTTGATCAGTCAAAACAGCGAGTTGGGTGGAATTTAATTTCTGTTCGAATAACTCAATTATAACACTGCACGTCCGCTTTAATTTACGTAAGTATACAGTATTTAATTTCTCACGAATTGTTCTCTCTATTGATTTGCTTTAATCGCGTTTAAATTATGAACGTTTCCAAATCAGAGAGAGAGAAAAATATTGTATATCTTATTCGCTCGACAACTTGAGCCATAACCATCTATATTATTAAGTCTATTAGTGAGAGCTTATGACAACAATGTAGTTTTTTTTATTCCTTATCGTGTCATATCTTAACCAAGTAAAAGTGGCATAAAAGATATGAATTTTAATTTAATGTAAAATTGTTTTTTGCTGCTTTTCATGGCTGTATAGCAGTAATAAAATAACCCATTTCGCACTAATGTCTTTGTAAACAATCCAAGTTGATTCCAATATGACCGAAATTTCGACTGTCAGATAAGTAAATTACTTGTTATGACGCGAAAATCAGCTATTTAGGAGGTACGTACAAAAATGTATTATGTATCTCGATTGTAATGCTTTTATGACTCGTGTGACTGTAAAATCTCGTTGGTTGCTCCTTTTAACATAATGTCACAGCTCGTACATAAAGTAATGCATTGCAATCTAAATACATAAACTCCTGTTTTAATTTTTTTTTTGTCAAAATAAAACTTATGCTATGTGTGAGGTTTTCACTTTTGTACAAACTACATAACAATATACACGCCATGTACGTTGGAAAAGCCCTTGGAAACTTCCCAATCATCCAGTTTCAAGGATATTTTCCGGTCCTAACCAACCCTAACTCGGGAATGACCCCCCGCATACGCTTAGTGACAGTAGCTTGATCGCTAAAGCTGACTAGGGAGTTTTCTAAAATCAAGCACATTCTGTCAGCTACTTTAAAACTACACGGTACAATTATTGAGACATTCACTGGTGTACTCTTCGATTCATATACATAAAAAATGCAAACTTTTTAGTAAGAGCCATCAATTTATTGTAACAGATGAGAAATGAATAATTGATAACTCATTCAGCCGCGATAGTGGAAATATTCGGGTGTGAATGTGGTGACAGTGTTTGAAAATAAATTTTTCTAAAAACTCTAAAAATAGGTGTTTTTTAACAATATTGCAGCAAACTGTTGCTGTCCTGCTGTTAAGGACAATTTTGTTAAATCGTTAATAAGCTGTTAAAGTTTGCAAACGTTCTTTCTATGCGGGAGATTCAAGCGTGCAAGAGAGGCCTACAAAAGTGTACTTCTATACATCTATCCCTTTCTATCTTTTTATGTTGTTCCAGGAATGACGTAAAAACTTCAGTTGGGACTATTTCTGGTATATAACAAATAATTTAGTTCTTCTTGAAGTTGTCTATAAATCAAACCAACTTGCTTACCGGTCTGGATTGACCAAATGTAATGTTAAATACGCCATTTTTTATATCCATATTATAATAATACTGACACTCAAACAGCATATAAGTAATGTGATTATATGGTTTTAATTTTAGTCACTAGATGTCGTATCGTTTTATGTAAAATCTCAATGCCTACGCCAATTTAGCACAGATATCGCGTGTGGGATTCCCCGACATTCTCGCTCATTGATCAGTTGCTTATTATTTTAGCATATTTTACTCGGGAACGAGTCGATCTTTAATCAATAAAGAAACTGTCAAATCGGTTCAGTAATTCTTAAAAAATAAAAACTGTAGTGATAAACGATAAAGAGAATTAAAAAAAAATGTAAAAATAAAAATTGTTTTCCATGCAATAGGATCATTCCTGCAGTATCTACATTTTAACAGTTCATATTATTCATTATACATAAACAAATAACGCAAACGTATTTCGTTCTTATATTCTTCCTCTTAATTGCAAACAAGAATGTATTCATTTCAAATGGCTGAATTTAGGAGCTATGACGTCAAAGCTGAAGTTTGCCAGCACATCACATTTGCACGTAGATAAGTAGAGGTACGTGTATGGAAAGAGATGTATGTGCCAGTTATATTACCACTACCGCATGATACAAGTCTAAGGAATCAGTGGATGTGATTCAACTACAGATACAGCTGAAACTGTCTTAGCGGGATTATTTTATCTTTAAAATTACATTGTAAGATACACATTTATACGATATTAGCGGCCCAGTCCGGCTTCGTCCGGGTGTAAATGTAATATATAGGATATAAAAGATGAGAATCATTATCATTAAATTCTCAACGTGCATTGAGTTTGCGCGAATTCAATCGCTTTTATTTGTGAATGTTCAAATATCGAAGAAAAATCTTATTTCCCAAAAAGAAGATCACCCTCTGGGCTAATCTAAAGATTGTCTGAAAATTTCATCAAAAATGGTCTACCCGTTTGGAGTCCATAGATTACATATACATCGTCTTTTACCTATATAGATTATTAAAATGTAAAAAGTGGTTATTGTGACATAACGATAATAGTTGGACATATAGTATCGCGAAGTTTTTTCTAGTTATTGATATGTTCTTTAATATTGTAGAACATACTTTTGTTCTATCATCAATAGTTTCCGCAGCGCATGCGACGAAAGATGTTTTATGGCATTTTTTTACACCTTGGGTTACGTTACTAAAGTTTTAGTAAGGATCCCTAATATTTTTTAGCAATAAATATAGCCTATGTTACTCAGTGTGAATGTAGCTTTCTAGTGGTGAAAGAATTTTTTAAATCGGCACAGTAGTTTTTGAGTTTATTCATTACAAACACACAAAAATACTAATCTTTCGTCTTTATAATATTAGTGTAGATAACCCATTCGACATTGAGTAGAACACACCTGTTCGCAAGAACCTCCAAAGCGTACGGAGCGCCGTATCGTTGTAACTGTCAGCGGTGATTCTGTGAACAAAGAACAGGACATGTAGCGTAACCCATCGGCTACCCCAGTGACTGGGGTGACCCAGTCCTACCCTTGACGACCGCCTTTACATCTATAACACTCGCAGGTGCCTCAATAGAAGGAACATCAAATGCCTACTAATAGGGGGGCCCCGATAAAGAAATCAGGTTCTCTTGTGTGATTCAGACCATTATAAACTACCAAACACAAATCCGTGTTATTTAACAACACTAGAACGCGTCTCTTTAATAAAAAAAAAATTGCTATTGCGGAGCGTTTGTGTAAACATCTTTTTCGCAATGGCCATTTATAGTAATTATCACGGATGTCAGCATAATAGTTATATTTATTAATCGCCATACTCCAGACAAGTTTCATGTAAGATCTGACGAGTTTGAAATATATTATTGCTATTTTTTTTAAGCGAAACTTCTGTAGACATGTTTTGTTAAATCCGCGAAGAGGCACTCCGTGAGTTACCGTCACAGTATTAGCATGTAGCTTAGTATAGCATTTTCAAGTTGAGAGCCGGAAATAACCGAAGGACATCTTTTCGCTATCTCGGCTATGGATACTCTGCTGGTAGCAATTACATATATGTATTGTTTACACGTTTTACTTCAACCGTGCGTAAAGGTTACAACTACACTTTTTTGGGGGAGGTAAGATCATAAGAGAAATTTCTTCATATTCGGTACGGGCTCCAATTAATCCGGGAATTTTACCGTACTTACACAAATCAGATGATGAGTTTTCTGTACGTAAGGGCTGACATTGTTGAATTCGTTCATTTTTCAATTTTGGAGAGTTCTTGGTAAAAGAGTCTTACAAAATTGAAAAGGGGATTAGATTGTCACTTCGTACTGCAAATAAGGATATTATTATCCAGCTGAAAAAGGCGCAATATTGAATTGAATCTGCATTCAATTTGGTTAAATTGATTGAATATTTATTTTATTATGTAGAAGGAGAGAATTCTTTTCACGTTGGGCTGATTTGCAATCGCGTTAATGTACACTCAGGGACAATATTTTAAAATCACCAAAGACGACCTTTAGCTTTTTTTAGGAATCATAGCACAATTGTCATATTTGACAATCTAGTGGAATATTTGACATTTTTAGGTTTTCTGTGGAAAATTATTTGTTTTTAAAGTCAACGTTTCCTTCATATTTTAATATTTTTTCTCGAAAAGTACGTTGAAACCCTTATTCGTAACATGTGCCGGTAAATTTCCACATTTTTGAAAATCGATAAGTATAAAAAAAAATTCAAAAATTGAAAACACATTTTTAGAATTTTCAAATTTTGAAATGGAATGGACAGAGGTATATAACCCTGAGTCATAGTTAGTGAAGTAGAAATTGTCTCATTCCGTTGAATAATAGTGGGGAAATGACGTCATCCGGCGGATATCTCCAAGGGTAAGAGGCAACGACTGTTGTTTATATACTCAAATGTGAAAGAAATAAAAAAACAGAATCTCAGCATAAAAATGGAAGAAAGCAAAGCAAAAAGAAAAACATCTGAAACAAGGTAGAAAGATATGTAATTAAAAAAAAAAATAGTTAAATAATGATTTTTGCCATTTCTTGAGCATTATATAGAGATATATTTAAATCCTAAATTTTGTAATAAAAACAAAACATTTCCTACTTTTTAATGTCTATATTCTTCTATTTATGTTAGGACAGTCCGTCAGATGACGTTATTTTTGCACTGGTCAGATGGAACGAGGCAGCGTTTGTAAGTCAACTAGCCTTATCCTGGCTTTAAAAAAAATCCAATTACTCTGGCAATTAGTGACGTTTAAAAACATCGAATTCAATTGACGAAGCCAGATTTTTAAAAAAATATTAAAAAAACTGTATTTTGTCACTATTTGTAAGTTCAAATATATGCAAACGCGGATTCTTTGTGATGGTGATGTGGACAACAACAGAATTTGTAATGCAAAAAAATCTTCTAGTTGAATGCGTGAAAATATGCCTAAGGAACGATTTATCATGTGGCCAGAATTATTATCATACCGACATTGAAAGAGGGTTCAATCTATATCTTATACATTATATATTATGTAAAAAAAAAAGAACTCGGGTCGCAGTGCCAAAACTCTGTCGACAATATAATGTATTTGCTAATACAGGCAGTATGGCTCAATTATCTGAACAAAAGTTTGTTTTTGGACAAAATAAAAAATTTAACCTCCAATACACCCCTTAAAATAATGTTTTTTTTTTAATTTCAATATTTCGTCTTTATTTTACCAATTCATCATCTGCACAAAAGAATATATAAAGCCTTTAGTAAGTAGAATTTTCTATTCGCAAGCGTTTACGATTTCATTAAAATTTAGGGAGCACCTTTTAATTGATATTAAAGGGTTAAATTTCAATTTTGAATCGATTCCGAACATTTCATCCGTGTTTTTGAATCCCAAAACAATTTTAACCCCTAAATGGTTGCTTAGAATGAGAAATTTAGGTCCGAACCTTAGGTCCCGCCATCCGATCGACGTCAATAGTGTACGTGCCATATGGCAAATATACTAATAAGCTGACGATGTCTTCCAAAGCTTTGCGTTTTTAAACTTGAAATCGACGCTAATTTAAGAATTCATTTTTCTATAGCCAACATCTTTTATTAAACTGGCGACGACCTCAAAATTTAATTTTCCAAATTAACAAATACGAATTCGTTGTATGATGATGAAATATAAAAACAGGCTTCGTAACTTTAATGAATGATTAACCGGAAAGGGACAAAGCCACCCCTGTTTTATAAATATCAAACTAGTCGCCATTCACTGTTGCTAAGGGCTGTTTGGCTCGAATGTATGCAGGGAACTTTACGAGGGTAAAAACATAGTGAAATAATCTATGTGAAGTATAAATTATAAAAACGGTACGACCTCACGGGGTCTAAATAAATCCATGAAAACAGTGCAGTTTGTTTAGATTTAAAATAGACCTTGGTAAAATCAATTTTGTTCGACGTTCTTGTCTTAAGATTAGACTTCAACGTTCGCCTTAAGCAGAACTTCGAAAGCACAATCAAGTCATTTAAATAATAATAACGACCGTTTGTGTCCATGTGTCATAACAGACACCACTCGCACCGTTACTATTTTTCAATGTACCACACTTTCCATTATTTTGCTAAGTTTTTTTAAACTTCAACTTAATTAATAGTAATGAAGGAATTATAGAATAAAGTAGACAACTATGAGAGCATGGAAGTTTTGACAGGTAATCGGCCTTGGCCTCGAATAAGGAACCGTCTCGATATTTATCTGGAATGAATTGAGGGAAACCATAGAAAACCTCAATCAAGATGGCCGGTACAGGAATTACCGTTTCTCGACGAGAGGCAGTAGGAAAAAATAACTGTTTTTCATGCTTGTATACCGGCTGTAAAATGACCACATTAGCGCATAAAGTAAGACAAAAGTAATTCATTTATCTTTTGAGCAGAAACTGTTTAAAATTCTACAATGTTTTCTGTATAGAGAAATATTTGTTGTCACAATCTAAGATCATTGTCAAATCAGACATTCTGACAATGCTTTCTGCAACCCAGCAGGGTTTTACTAAGGTTTTACTGTCACTTGTCTTTTTTTGTAAATGCAATGTTGTAGTTTATACCTATAAAGTTGCATCATTCTCAGTTAGTTTCGTCTCTCTCGGATACGTATAACCGAACACTAGTGTCATTTCACTCAATCACAGATTTCTATAATCATAACTCACATCGAAATATACACGTCGACTTTTCCGAAACTGGAATATGGTTCTTATGTCTGTATAAAATAGCGCTCAGTTACACAAAGACCTATTTATTAGATGGTTATGGTGCAACATTTAAAATATCTCTGTGAGCGAGAGCATCCCTCGAATACCACACGCAGGCGCAGTCCAATTCTCTTTGTGTATCCCGTAAAGAATCAACCCCTATTTAAATGTCTGCAGTTCTCGTTCCCAAACTGACTCTCTAATCGTTCTAAATAGATCTCTTTGAAGGGTCTAATTTTTGTGTATTAAGACTAATATTTCTTACTGAAAATTGTTCGCTTTCTATTACTTATGATTTTTGACGTTAATTGCAATGTTTTAAATTTAAGATTGTGAAAGAAAGTCTACTTTTGTAAAATATCATTTTTTTTAATTCGTTTAAAACCACCAACTGCCAAGATTACCGTGATTTCAATTTTTTATAATACATTAATATTCCAGCTGACACGATCTAATATTCTCAGTTTGAATTTATTAATTGATTTATTAATAAACTGAAATCTCAGTTGGTCATCTAGTTCTCAGATCAAAATGTGGAAGTGGGGTGGTTTGTAATACACAAACAATATACGAGTATAAATACCACCCCTATAATCTTAACTATTCCAAAACTCAAAATATTTTTTACTTCCAGAATTCATACAAAGAAATTTTTGAATGCATCAGCATTATTCGGTTCGAAACTTACCAAGTCCTATACTATTGTGGGAATTTTATAAAATTGATTTTAACTAACATTTTTTTTTATTTGGGATAATAGTTTAAAATAATTTGTAGTAAAAATTAACTAAATATTTCGGCAATTAACTCACATTGAGAATCAAAGTATGCAATCGAATCAAATGAATTAATTTTCGAAAGATTCTAGTTGAACTTCTCCATATTCAACTCCCCAGTTCAACCCTCCGGATTATTAGATAGGTATATACACTTTACAACTGCATACGCAGGACGATGGGGCAGGGGATTAATTTATTAATAACTAGGGTAGATACGGGCATTCAAGATAATATGTAAATTGTCAAAAATCTGTACAATCGTACGTAGTTTTATATCGGGTTGACACTTTAATATTTTATTGGAGTACTTTTTTAAACCATTACCCCGTAATTGTACCTAAGTGAAATAGGTACTTTTCGTTAATTAGGATGGGAATTCTGCAGTTATCGTAACGATAATGGAGTGTAGAATTCTAAATTGTTTTTAGCAATTTGCATAAAAATTTTAGTAATTTTAGCACTTTTTTGAGTCATCAAATGTATTTCATCCTATATCAATTTATATTTTCAGTTTACTATATTCAATGTTAAAATTTTGAAAATATTTGCTGTCTTTCTTGGGAAACGATCGACCATCAGTGCCCTTCAATGGTAAAAAAATATAATATAAAATAGTACCCACCTTATATACTTTCAATTTATAATAATGAATTGAAAATTCGTAGGCGCGTCAGAAGTGAGTTTTGTTCATATAAGAAGTTATATCTAGGTTAATTTCGCACGAAATCCATTTAAATTGTACTATTTAGAAAAGAGAAGATGTTCTATAGAACAAAACCATTTGATTCGAATTCATAATTACTTCGAAAATTGTATTTGAAAATCGCGAACAGCGTTTGTATACGTACGTAGCTTTACAGTTTGCAATTTGTGACGGATATTTTATTTGATGTTTTAACCAGTTCTTAAATTTGACCATGGGAAAGAGTTGTAATAAAGCGTTGGAAACGTCAAACAATCAACGGAATTTTTATGATTCGCGCCAGACTTATTGTTAGTAATTGAGAAACGTTTAATTAATACATCTAATAAAATTAATAACTAAAAAACCAACAGAGATATTGTCACTCGACTTCATTGTGAGTCAAAGTTTCAAACAAGACATAAAATAGATCTCTTAACGCCAGATATTGTCCGAAACAATAAATAATCTTAGATTTGCTGTTATTTTATCAACAAATCTCTCATCCTTTTTTGGTTCATTTTGTTTTCCTGATTTAATGTCCTATTTCTTAGAGATGAACACGTTATTTTATCCTGTAATATTCAAGTTTCTTGGTTTGACGAATGATAGACATCCGTTTCGCTTGCACCAGGTATAGGCTTACTCAAAATAAACTGTGCCTAAGTTTGCATACACATAGTATATAGAATCTGTTTTATGGTAATTTACTTTAACGCTATTGAGATCTTGGAAACGTTTTTTTTTGAGTATATTAGTCAATTTGTTTCGGCTTCATCCGGGTGCGAATCACACTTCCCGATGAGCTAGAGACTTGAAACAGAATTTCAAACACACAAGACTAAAAAGCAAAAAATTTCGCTTCAGGACTATCAAGACTATCGTTTTACCCTTTTTTAAATTTCAATACTTTTATTAGTGTATTTGCCATATGGCAACATACACTATTGGCGTCGGTCGGATGGCGGGACCTAGGGGTCGGACCAAAATTTCTCGACGTTTCATAACCTCCTAAACACTTTGGCACCATTTTTAAAAATGTTTATATATATATGTATATATATATATATATATGTGTACGCGCGATAACTTTCGAAAGAGTTAATTGATTTCAACGAAATTTGGGCCACATGTTGAAATCCATCACCGCAAAAAGCCTATTTAAAATGGGCGTAATCGGGCTATTTTAAGGGTAGTTTTTAGGGGTTGAAAACTGTTTTTGGGCCCAAAAATACCGAAAAAATTCTCCGAATCGTTTCAAAATTGAAATTTAACCCTTTGGTAGTGATTAAAAAGTTTCCCCACAATTTTAATAAAATCGGCCCGACAGGACCGGATTTACAAATTTTATGAAAACACTAGTTTGCAGATAGTGACTTATTTATTGAAGGGTGTATTTAATTTGGTGTAGACGTTAGATTGATAATAATATTACAATTAAGAAAAAAATGTTATTTTAAGGGGTGTATTAAGGGGTTAAATTTTTTATTTTTCCCAAAAACAAACTTAATTTCACATAATAAAAGTATAAAACCACACGGCCCTATACAAGCAAATACACTATATTGTCGGCAGGGTTTTGGCACTGCGACCCGGGTTTTTTGAAATTGTTATTGCAACAGTGAAAAGAACAACATATATCAGTTCTGTTAGTTGCCGAAGTGTAAAGTTTCAATTTGAAGTTTTTTGATTAGATTTATGTCGGCAAGATTTCTTTCCTATCAACACTTTTTTTTTAGAAAAATTTAATTTTTTCGTCGGGTAAGATATTTACGGAGAAACGTTTGTTTGCATAATCGTGCCAGCTGAGTTATCAATTACATGTTTAATGGACCATATAATAATAATTCAATGGGCTACATAACACGAATAGTGAGCCGCAGATTGTTGTCATTTCTAAAATTTGGCAACCAGGACAAGACGCGTCAAAACCCCTGATTTTAAAGCCCAGAACCCGGACATGTCAACAGGTTTTTTTAAACATAGCCAGTGTAATAAAAAGCAGTTGAAAATGTCATAAATCACCTTTTTATTTATTTTCAGACCTTAAAATTAAATTTAGTCTTCTTTTATCATCATTTTAAATGTACCCAACAAAACAGAATTTTATTACAGTTTGTTACAAATTGTTTTAATAATCAGTAAGAATTTTTTTATTCTTAAATTTTTAAAACCGGACTACAAATGAAGCCACGCCCAGACGCTCCCCGGAGGGTTAAACTAGGACAAATCCGGGAAAACCCGAACGGATGGCAACCCTAGATTCGTCTGATTTTCTTTTACCCAAGATCTCAATAGTTTTAAAGTAAAATTGTATCATCGGTGTATATATATACCTATAACAGAGGTATATATATTATATAATACAATATATAGTAGTATATGTCTATCCCTGCATTCTGTAATATCCTGGTCCTGTGCATTGGCGTATGATATTTATATATGCATGCGGCGTACCTCCTGTAAAATATAAACAACAGGGATTTAAACGCACCGTCCAAATAACCACCCATTTGTGGAATTGCCGTTAATGGCGTGAACCAAACGCTTTGTACGATCAACTTTACAGTTTCTTCTTTATTTATTGGTTCCAAAATGGCTTTGTGCTCATAAATGATTGTTTTGTTTCTGTGTTTGTTGATGGTGTTTTGTCAGTTTATAAACAATTTATTCGACGCGAATCATACAACAGTAAACGGTTTAAAACCAGGATAAAACTCCAATGTGTGCGGCGAAATAGTCGTTTTTGATTCCGATCGTGCCTATTATACAGGAGACATTAATGTTTACTGCCGTTTAGAATACGATAATGTTCCCAAAGATGGCGTTTTATTGGTTTTAGAATTTCCTTTTACGTGATTATTGATATTTTGATTTAGTGACAAAAATTTTGCTGTCCACGATGGTGTAAATATTTCAACGGGTTTTATTTTCTCAATTCTTATTCGGAATGAAGGTTTTACAACTAAAAATATATGCTTGTAAATTTAGCCTCGTCTGCCCAGCTTTGTTAAATTTTATTGGTTCACTTTAATTTTTACTAAAGGATTAAATTCTGATATTTTTTATATTTTGAGACCCAAAATATTTGTCAACCCCTAAATACGAGCCTTAAGTCGGCCCAATTGCATCTATTTTAAATATACATATACAGGGTGTCCCACGACATGACTGCCATAGCCTGGGACTGTATTGCTGGGGTGATTTCAAGTCAAAACTGTCTAATGAACATATACCCGGAACGCAATGCTGAGCTAGAAGCATTTGAAATTTTAGATAAGTAGTAGTAGGAATTCCCTACTAATTTAAAAACCATTTAAAAAGAAAACAGTCAATACTCAACAAAAAACCTTGATATATCAGCGACTAAAAAGCTGTAATATTTAGATGGTGATTTCGGTGAAGTCTGCTAAACGAATTATCGAGTGCCGCCTATGGCGTGCGCTGTCAGTAGGGCATAACGCCTAGCTGTAGGGGCGCTATGGTGGCGACAGTGTTCCCCAATGCCGTGATATGAGAGAAACGAATGTGTCAGTCAAGTGGGATACACAATATAGAAGAGCTCGACGCATCGCTTGCCAACAGAACCCCATCTTAGGCTCCGTTTACAACCATTGAATCAGAAGAAGCACTGTAATCCATGCGGATTCCAAACTTTATCCTATATAGATTTCTATTGTGCAAGTTCGTTGAGGAAGTTGTTTCGGTACTTCTAGAATAATTTAATATTTCCTTTATTTGGACATTTTCTCTATTGTCTCTTTTTGTTTTTATCATTTATTCAGGCCATCTTCTACTTGCAACTTCTGTATTTTTTGTGGTCAGGGTTCAAAACAAATTGATTTAAATATTTCGATTATTTTTTCTTCTTTTATTGTGCCCCCCAAGGGCGTACCCAGGATCAAAACTAGGGGGGGGGGCAAGCCATGGTCGTTCAGGTTGTAACATTTTATCACGGAAAAGGTGAATGAAATAATTCTTGATTCTTGATATAATACAAATCTTCCAGAACTTTCTGAAATTCACCGCATTTGTAGAAAAAGACTAATTCCAATGAGCGCACGCAAACGTTTGTATTTTTTTTTTTGGTTTAGAAGTTTTATGCATTTAAAATTTTCAAAAAATCACAAAAAAAACTGTGAAGTTTCAAAAGTGTCATGACTAAGAAAGTTCAATATCCAAAAAAATAAGAGATCTAGAACGGTGGGCAGTAATCAATACGCAATTTGGTATTGTTTAATTTTGCATGATTGCTGAAACAGATTAATGGTGAAAATATGATTTATCCGTATTTTTTCGTTTTTTAAAAATATCAATAAACAGGAAAGTTATAGTTAATTAAAAATTGACCGCCATCGAACACGACGTGAAATTGACGGGTTCTAAACAGTTCAAATATCAACACAGTTTTAATATGCTTTTCCTTTTTAATTAAGTCAATTTATATAATATTTCAAAATGTAATATTATATGATTTTGTAATTCGAATTTCCATTTTTAAATCAATTTTTATAAAAAAAATAAACAATAATAATAATTCACATACCCAATTATCATGCTAGTTTTATCAGTACGATTCCCGCTTCGATGTGATCAGAACCTTAACGTTTTCCTGGTACTTCGGCCTCTGCTTCGTTCGTTTCGGCTTTGTTCTGTCCTGCTGTGTAGTACGGATTTATATTTTCCTTTGTTCCCAGCTGAACGGAGCTTCTCGTTTTTTTTCCTTTTTATTCTCGCCAATCGCTATATCTGTATTCGCTTGTCTATAACCCGTTTGTGTTTATTTACACCAAATAAATATAATGTAGTGTGGCATATGGGCCTTCGCTAAACAATTATGTAAACACCACAATAAGTTTGATAAAAGGAGCTACAAACGAAGGACAAAACTGATTTATAGAAGAATCCGATTTATTAGACCGTCGTGATTGGTCTGTCGGAATATAAAGAAACAAAAAGAAATCGATAACATATTCAAAATTTGCCTTAAGGTAGTTGTCGTGGTAAAATTCTTAATTTTTGTGTACTTAATAAGGATATGATAATACAATTACCCTGAAAATTTGAAGTCGATCGACCGTATATAATCCGAGATAAATTCAATTAAAAATTGGATAATTAACATTGATTGTATACGATCTCCATAGTTCTGAACCAGTTTCTTATTTATAAAAAAAGAACTAACTGTCAGAAACTTTCTAAAAACTGACAGTATTTCAATGCATTTGTTATGAGTTTAAAAAAAATAAGAAAAAATTTTTGACCGTCTAATTATTTATAAATAACGGTTTAAAGTTCAACAATTTATAGAAAAGTATACATGCATATGAATACTGTATGGGTTACGTTTCCACTGGTACAGTCTTGCGTACAAATTATGGATCACTTAGCTACAAGCTAGTATACTTTTGTGGCGCGTATAATCTATAACTTTTTGACAATATTGTACCACGACAACTACCTTAATTATTAAAGACCCCTTAACTGAATGATCAGTTAGTTGAGGCAGTCGCAAACTTAGAAAATAGTGATGATTTAAAATCGAAGTCAATCGTACATTGATTTTATTCAGTTGCAGTCAGTAAGAACAGGAAACACTTCAGAATTTCTTCAGCTGTTACGAATTGTATTTTAAATTGAAACTGATTTAACATCATTTAACTGACTTAGTTAAATCAAGTAACTTCGCGATAGTACAGGTGTTGTCGCCATGGTTACCATCCATAAATCTATGGTAAAAATAGCATCGGTATCATTGTAACGTTACTTGCCTTTTAGAAGAATAAATTTAGTAAATATTTTTTTCAAAATCGATTTACAATGTTTTTTAGCTATGCTTGGAACTAATTGAAGAATCCGCTTAATTTATCGTGTCACAATTTAACGAAGTGTATACTGTACTTGACAAAGAAATAAAAATGGAATAAATTCTTATCAAACATAATTAAAAAATATGAAAAGCAGCATTACTTTTAAAATGTATTACAATTTTTCCCTACAGTGAATTTTTAAATTCTTGGAAAACATTTCAATAAAATCGTGTTAAGCTATTTTTAAAGCACCAATACCCACAGGAATAAAGCTGTTTCTGAATATTGTTTGAGTTTCAAATATGCGGAAATAAGTTTTCAGAATTTGAAATTTATTTCCATATTACAATAAAATTTATTAAAATAGAAGATATATTCTTTTGAATTTTCACAAAAAATGTTCGCTCAAAATGTGCGGCTTCATTTTTAATTTCAAAATGTCTTCGGTGAAAGAAATCCCGCCACCATCTGAATATATTTTTCCTGACAGCTTACAAAAAAATGAAAACAAACTGTGTTAGTAAAAAAAATTCCATTCTACCTTCATTGTTTTTATTCAATTTCAAAGAACTCTACCGTATTTTTGAAAGTTTATTTATTATCGAGCTGGTTTTAATATTGTAAGCAGGTAGTAAAGCGGAAAGTTATTATTTTATAAAGTAAAATAAGTTCTTCAAAAAAGTTAAAAGCTTCCTCTAATCTTTTTATAGGGGTGTTAAAACTAACTTTATATTCGTCCATTTTAAGTATATTGTGTCTAAGGCAAGCATAGCCGAAATTATGGAAACGGCGTTGTTTTTTAAGCCTTTTTTAATCTGAGAACTGATGAGAGTATCAATTATAATTTCAGTTTATCATTAAAAATTATAATAACTTGAATATATTAATTGGTAGTTCCCAGTATTTAATAGAAATAAATATATAAAATTCTACCAGAAATTTGATTTTTCTAGTGGGCGGGAGGTTTGATATTTTTTGGATTTTTTTTTCTGTACATTCGTTTCTACTAAGCATGAGTTGCAAACGGCCGTGGTGATCTTTATGAAAGTTGATATGTTGATATGAATTGTGTCCAAATATTAGTAATAAATGCAATTTTATATATCAGATTCTGTTGACACGAAAGTTTTCCTTCTTAACTACCACTGAACAGTAGTATGTAGTTCAATCGGTGGCTGCTAAACGACAGGAATTAATTAACGTTTAGGTATTTATAACCTACTTTAAATGTCACCGACATCAATACAATCAAAAAACCCGGGTCGCAGTGCCAAAACCCTGCCGACAATATAGTGTATTTGCTTGTATAGGGCCGTGTGGTTTTATACTTTTATTATGTGAAATTAAGTTTGTTTTAGGGCAAAATAAAAAATTTAACCCCTTAATACACCCCTTAAAATAACATTTTTTTTTCTTAATTGTAATATTATTATCAATCTAACGTCTACACCGAAATAAATACAGCCTTTAATAAATAAGTCACTATCTGAAAATTAGTATTTTCAAAAAATGTGTAAGTCCGGTCCTGTTGAGCCGATTTTATTAAAATTTTAGGGGCACTTTTTAATTGCTACTAACTGGTTAAATGTCAATTTTGAAACGATTCTGAGAATTTTTTCGGTATTTTGGGGCCCAAAAACATTATTCAACCCCTTAAAACTACCCTTAAAATGGCCCGATCACGCCCATTTTAAATAGGCTTCTTGCGGTGATGGATTTCAACACGTGGGCCAAATTTCGTTAAAATCAATTAACTCTTTCGAAAGTTATTGCCCGCACACATATATATATATACGTATATATATATATATATATATATATATATATAAATATATATATATATACATATATATATAAACATTTTTAAAAATGGTGCCAAAGTGTTTAGGAGGTTATGAAACGTCGAGAAATTTTGGTCCGACCCCTAGTTCCCGCCATCCGACCGACGCCAATAGTGTATGTTGCCATATGGCAAATACACTAATAAAAGCCCGCGCACTCTTATCCAGCATTATCCTGCATTAGACAAACACAAACCAGCGCGAAACAGCAGCTTTTGTGTAGGTTTCGTCAGCGGCAGACAGTTTGCAGTTTTCAATCAGTGAGTGTGCAACATGGGTGTGTAATTCGTTGGAAGATTTTTTTTTGTTTTGACGATGTGTGAACGGGAGGAAGAGGAAGAAGGCTACGGGTTCATTTTATTAATAATAATTAATTAGCGAAAATGGCACACCAATAGACACTAGATTGTCCCAGCGCGGCTACATTGATGGTCATTGCTGGTTGCTGATTGCAGGTGTTACTTTCACGAACAGGCTTTTCTGGTTCGTGCTGTGCTGGTTGTACTTGATATATGTATTCGTGGTTTTTGAAAAACTAGTGAATAATTAAAGAACGATATTTTTTAAATAGCCTATAAGTTTGAGCACTTTTAGTAGAATAGATAATATTATGTCAGTGTCAGTATTGGAACAGAAATTTCGCAATATAGAGAAGATCAAAAGGATGTCAGTACATTTTTGAAATTGAATCAAAATGACTTTCGTCGTTTTCACAAAAGACGTTTTAAACAATATCAATATTTTAGAAGAGATCAAAGCATCTCGTCACATTGATTAAAGTTGAAATTTTACCTTAATAAAAATAAAGCATTTCTTCTTTCTCCTTTTTCTTTTTTTCACGTTCGTATATAGAACAATAAAGTTATAGGAAAATACGATATCGTTCAAGGAAATCTACTTCAATTTAGTACGACAAAAGAAAAAGCTTGGCGCGTTTCGTGAATTGTAAAGCTTTTCAACTTGTATCCATATGTCCTTTGTATGCTTGTTATCCGAGTGACGTCACACCTTGCAACAACAAAATTCTTCTATATAACAAAGTGAACCTTCAGCGCCAATATCGTTGAAATGCATGAACTATTTCCTATTTTTTTAAAACCCCGAATGAATTATTACAAATATTTATATTACTAATTGTTCGGCTTTGCTCGGCTACAGTTGACCATACTAAATAAGTCATAGTATCCCGAATAACCCACCTTGCAAAAGAAAAATCGAAAATTCATAGAACATGTTGTTCTCATAGATTTTAACAAAAGATCAAACTCAGGCGGTTTCGAAGCTTTTATTATTCGAATGAATCCTTTTAACCTCTTTTTTACATCTACTGGGATAAAAAATTTACAAAGTTTCGATTTTTTCTGTCAGTTTGGGGGCACTGTCCATAATAATGCCAAATTTCAAGGCTCCAGTTTATCTGGAAGCTGGTTTCTTTTTCAAACAAACATGCATACTTTCAGCTTTAGGTAATAAAAGAAATTGTTGTCTCCGATTCAAATTAATATATATATAATATATAATATATATATCCGATCAAAATTAATATTATATTTCTTCTGCTTTTCGTAGAAAGAGAATTTTTTTTGAAAATAATACAGTATTATATTTATGTGTCAATAACGTTGTATCTTTTTCATTGCATTAAAGATAGAAATAAACTTTTTGATTAGATAACATCCTCTATTTTTTGTACAATCTATATCTGTTGTGGAAAGGCAAAAGGGCTTATGTCCCGTGTCACGGAATATGTGTGATCAATTTATATTTTTATTATTGCGTAAAGAAATAATTCTGAACCCCTCTTTTTAACATGTTTTGTGTATAAATCGAATTTCATCGGAACTGAACTCGGAAGTTCAAAAGCCGCCAAGCATATTAAAAAGGAATGTTCAGAATTGTTTCTTTATAATAATATAAATTATTTCTTCTATTTCTAAGATACTTTTCCAAATATTCTCACTTCGTCGAATTTTGTTTGGTTCAGTAGCCTATATTAATACATTTTATAGATACAGATTATAGATTATAGACGTTCAACAGTTGAGGTCATCAGCGTCTAATATATTTGGAGATACATAAAATATAAAACCGAGCTGGGTAGACTAGTGGTGACAGCACTAGACTCGCATTCGGGAGGTCCGGGTTCGAATCCCGGCGGGGGCAGATGTGGCTGGGACTTTTTCCTACTGCCTCTCGCCGAGAAACGGTAATTCCTGTACCGGCCATCTTGATTTAGGTTTTCCATGGTTTCCCTCAATTAATTACAGATGGTTCCTTATTTGAGGCCATGGCCGTTTACCTATCAAACTCCTAGTTCAAAAATTGCCTACCTTATCCTAATTTCCTATAATTTCTTCATTCGCCCATTGCTATTACATAAGTTGAAGTTTTAAAAATGTAGAAAAATAACGGGAAGTGTGGTAGATGGAAAATAGTAATGGTGCGAATGGCGTCTGTTATGACATAAAGTCGAGAAACGGACGTTAAACGCCTTATTATTATTATTACATAAAATATAAAAAAAAAACTTTTTTAAAATACGCTTTAATTGCAGTGTACTAAATAAAAAGTTTCTTTTCTAATATTTTATTTTCAAATATTTAGTTACATCTTAACCTATGCATTTCTCATAATCAAAAAATGACATCCGCCATCTTGGGGCGTCTACCATATTGTATTTAGAATGACGCCACACAGATTTACTGCATTCTACTTGTCATACCCTTTCATTCGATACCAATATCGTAAAGAAAAAGGTAATTCTCAATTTTGTGGCAACCATTTTGTAACTACCATAATATTCAATGTGCAATATTTCAGCATGATCAGATATTGGTAAATGGTCGAACAATTATTGATCGCAAGATTTGTCCATGATAAATAGGCAGACAGAATAGCAAGTTAAAAGCTTGTTATAAAAAATACCATAAAATTTGACATAAACGGTTTTGTCTTGTCGCCGCATTTATCTACACTTGCGTGCAGCTGCTGTGTGTTATTTGTAAATATTTTATGTTCTGAAAATAGTCCCTACGTAGAAAGCTTAGATCGATATGGTGAACTTGGGCATCAGGTGGTGGAAGAGTGTATTAACCCCAACCCTCCTGAGGAACAATTTGTTGTTATGTTCCTATCTTTAGTGAATCATTATTTGATAAATTAAGGATGGACAATATATTTTCTTGAAATGGGCAATTCGTCGTAAATAGAGAGGGAGAGAGATTACAAATTACAGACGCTCGACAAATGAGGTCAGTGTCGTCTATTATCCGTCGTAAAACTTTTTTTCAATACGAATATATAAAATCGTGACTTTGTAAGTTTTTATTTATTATTATTATTATTAACCGAGCTGGGTAGAGTAGTGGTACAGCACTAGACTCGCATTCGGGAGATACGGGTTCGATTCCCGGCAGGAGTAGATGTGGCTGGGACTTTTTCCTACTGCCTCTCGCCGAGAAACGGTAATTTCTGTACCGGCCATCTTGATTGAGGTTTTCCATGATTTCCCTCAATTAATTCCAGATAAATATCGAGATGGTTCCTTATTTGAGGCCATGGCCGATTGCCTATCAAACTCCTAGTTCAAAAATTACCTACCTTATCCTAATTTCCTATAATTCCTTCATTCGCCCATTGCTATTATATAAGTTGAAGTTTTAAAAAAATATAGAAAATAACGGGAGGTGGTAAATGGAAAATAGTAATGGTGCGAATGGCGTCTGTTATGACATAAAGTCGGGAAACGGACGTTAAACGCATTATTATTATTATTATTATTATGAAATGGACTATATTTCCCATTTTTAGAATTTTTCTTGTCTGTCTGATGGTTTGTTTCTTCCCGGTTAATTCAATAAATATTGAAACGGTTTTGAACCCCTCTAGTGTTTACTATGTTTTAAAAGTAGCAAATATTTTTTTAATAGAAACCAATAATGTTAACATTACAAGTGTAATAAATGTGTTTTTTAAACAACAGTCGAATTCATCTTCTACGAAAATAAATCAGAAAACAAATTCTGTGGAATTTAGTCATTACGGAATATATTTTTATCGTAATTCGGTAATGATAACTGTATGAACAAACAGAGCGTACTATTAAAAATTAATGCGTTAAGAACATATGTAATTATAGTACAATAACCTTCTGCGACGACCCACCCCTGTTAAAATCGTTAGGTCACAGGTAAATCAAGGTCATTTCAAATTGTTCGTTCTATTTTATCGAACAAAAGGTTATCCAATCATGAAATTGTCAAATTATGTTTCAACATGATTTCAATAAATTTTAATATTTAGTTGTTAATTATTTATTGAATAGTGTATTCCGTGTTTTTGTGAAATTAATAATTTGTTGACTGTGGGTTTAGATTTTTTGTTTTTTGTGATTAAATAAATAAAATATCTTTATTAAATAATTATGAACTTAAAACTGAAATGGTTTCTGTTTGGTTAAATTTCAAATTATTAATATAGTGCTCAGTGAAGCTGCCACAATTTGAACTAAAAGATGTAAGTTTAAAATAATAAGTAGTATTTCATGTTTAGTAAATAACCAATTTCGAAATAGATTTTTAATTTATTAAAAGATACGTGATTCCAAATTTTTCGGTATCGTGACCTAAGTGGTGGAAACTTTCTTTAAGGAAAGAAAATATTCTTAAAAAAAAAAGAAATACAGACTCTTTTCTTAAAAACTATCCGAACAATTGAATAACAGTTTAATATTCTATTCATTTTTCCAAGGAAGTTTCGTAGAAAAATTTTTAAGTTTCATATAGTTTCGGAAATATTGTGAAAATAAAAAAATCAGACATTTTTTTGTTCTGAAGCTTGCGTTGGTTAATTTTTACGTATAAAACCATTTTATGTAACCATGCAAACGAAGAGCAAATTTCGTAATATTTTTTAGTAGTTATTACCCGCGTCACTGCAAACGTTAATAAAAACTTTACTTCATTTATTATAATAAATTAAACATCAATATTTTTTAAGTTGGAGTGATTCTGGCTCTGGAATTTTTACAACCTACTGTATTAAGGCTGTCGGAACGCTCTGAATTTGATTTGTGCTGAAACCCAGCGGTAAGGGGCGAGGTAGGCAAAAGACATATTGTGGGTGTGACTTTCTTTAGCTCTGTCTCGCTCAAATCATCCGCAAGTTTCATTTTTTGGCTGGTGCCAACTACGAAGGGTGCCGCTGTCAATTGATTACTGTAATTTTTGGGAATATTTTGAAGATTTAAAAAACTTTTCCGAAAAAGGAAGAGTCACTTTAGGTTTGTGATGGAACAGTTTTGTGAAATAAGTACAAATAAGGTCATAGTGTGACATTGAAAACGTGTGTTTTTTTAGCACAATTAATGCCAAATTTTTTCTAGTAAATCGTACATAAATTACAAAAGTAGTCCATTAGAGACCTAGATTTGTCCTTTATCTTCCTTATAGAAAAATAATTTTTGTACAATGTTGACGAATAGGTCTACAATCAGTTGACAGCCGAAGCTCTATTTTTGGCTTAAATTCAGAGCGTTCCGACAGCCTTAATATTTAGAATAAGCGAAACGCTGGCATTTTGAATCCGGCCGAAGCCGGGTATTTTTATATTATAATCGGGAAGTTAAGACCTCTCGTTAAATAACTCAGTTGTTTGCAGTTATATAATATATATATTCACGGCAGCTATAAGTCCTCAAAAGCATTCTATCTGACTTTATTACCCGGCATGCAAATTAACTATTCTATTGTATCCATTGTACCACCGTTTCTCATTGTACCGAAGCCGAAACAGAGTACACTGCTTGCTACACTACTTAGTTCCAGTTTCTCTAGTCATGTTAACAAACGAGTCTGTTTTTCGCACAATTAATGACCTCATTTGTTCACTAATGCCTTATTCTTAGGTCAGATTGCATAAGAAATGCAACACTGCTTCAGTATGAGCCGACAACAATGCTGAAGATTACCATTGTTTGTGCGTCAGTATATTTTATTGTCTTCTAGTCTGATGACTAAATTTCGAGACTAAATTAACTGATGAAACTATCATTTCAATAGAATAGAGTATTTTTACTTTAGATTTGAAACAGTGTGACGTCATAAAGTACAATTATAAAACAAATTTTAAAAATTCATCGGTATCATAAAAGCAGTTGCAAGTAGAAAACAGTTACAATTCTTTTTTACATTTTTTCGTAGGCAAACTTTGCATATTATATCTAGGAAGTTTATTAAAATGCTAGCGGATCCATGCGAATGCATCGCACCGTTATAGTGGTCAGTTACGTAATATATTAGGTGGAAATAAATTTTATTCCATTCTGAGACTTCAGCGACATTACGTCACTTAATATTAACAGATTGCCACCAAACATTTGTTTTTTCTGAATGTTATTTTCTGTACTTTATGAAATTGTTAAAATTTTTAAACTGTAATTTTTTAATGAAAACATTAATTTTAAGATATTAACTTAGTTTTCGTCATTAGAGAGAAAAATAATCTCCCAAATGGCGTATCAAACATTAATTTTGATACAGTATTAAGAGAGTTATTTCATACCGACAAAAATACATTTGAGATAATTATTACAGCTGTTTTGTACAGGTATTAAATCTGTGTTGCGGCAAGGCTAAGCAATTTTTATTTCAAAAAAAAAAAAAAATAACAAAATTCAATTGGAACGAAGAAAAGTTTCTTCCAATAGTTATAAATTTCGTCGCTCCGGGCCTGTTTTAAATGACGCAATGTCAGTTGATGACAAATGATATATAGTTCTTTACTAATGAGTGATAACTTTTGAGATGTTTATCTATTTTGAAAGTCCGAACTTAAAGTACATTTAAAAATATCACATTACTTTTTTTATTGACAATGGGTTAATATAAAGTGTCACGGCACTAACGAACGTGAATCCGTGAGAAAAATAATAATTAACTGAAAATTAATTAATAATGAGCCCAGCCCTGGAAGTAACATTTCTTTATAAACTTGTTACAGACATTTGGCGAACCGCAGTTTTAAGTACTGCTGGTATAGATTATAGAACATTGCAGGAAGGTAATATTTCTTTTCATTCTTTATATACTTAAATAATGAATAAAGATATCAAATCAAAATACAATACAGCCTACTTTTTTATAGCAGGGTAATAAATGATTCTATGGGATATATTACATTACAGATATACGTATCTTTTTTTAATAAAACACGTTTTTGAAATTGATATATAACAAATGTATAGAAGATTTATTTCATGCTTAGCAAGCTAAATTGCAGTATTGATATAAAAGTTTACTAACGAAGGAAGAGATAAAAGTTTTAAATTACAATTTGCTTTTTTATCTAATTCGTAGATTTTTTAAGCAAGGCAATTTGTCGTTGCTAAAAATAATCGTATTATAATACCTATATAAAAAAAAACATAGACAAAATTGCATCTCATCTTGGAAGACTAATATTTTTAATGACATTGTTTTTCAGTAATATTTTGCAATTATGTAACTACCAGCGTTGCCAGATTTTTTTTTGCCAAGTCGGGATTTTGGAACTTTTTGAGTGAAAAAAGCGGGATTCTTTCGTCGAAAGCGGGACATAGTAAAAAAACGTATGTAATCAGAAGTTTTTAAATATTTATCTTTTTATTCTGAACAAAAAAAAAATAAGAAAAAACAGAAATCAAAATCAAAAAAGTTTTATTCAAAAATATGGCGTTTCAAATAATAGTCTGAGGAGTGAGTGTTACAAATTGCAACTTACAATAAAAGAATAATTATTTACGCAAGGTCGAGTTATCCCCGAAAAGCGGGACATTTAATTTTGATTTAAAAATCGGGACGTCTGGCAACGCTGGTAACTATTTATGAGTAATTGATATTAATATGGAATAATGGAAGTTTATAGTTCATCCTGATAGAGTAAAGAATAGTGTACCGTTTTGGTTTGAAGCTTTTAAGAGATCTTAACGGTACCTATAGACCAGAGAAAAAAATAGTTTGTTATAAATCATTTATAGAAATATAGAGATTGAATGAGGGTCGTTTGAAAAGCCATCAATCAGTTTGTTAGAACTTTCTAATTTAATTTGATCTAGTCTCATATAGGCTGATAGACACGCGCGGGTATCCAAAAATCGTAACTTCCGTTTAATTAATTTTATTGTCTCAAGAAGCAATGAACAAGAAGCGAAGCTATAGATGTGTTCATTTATATGCAGGCAGTCGCTTCAAGTAAGTGCTTTATACCCAGATCTTTCTTATATGTGAACCCACCCTGCCCTGCTGTCCTCGTCTTACCAATGGCGGGCACGCAAAAAAATTCAATATAGTAACTGAAATTCAAAGATTTTAAAACTAGTCTTCGTATATGGTGGTGTTGATCCAATAGAATTTCACAGGAAATGAAGATTTGGTTGAATTTTTATAATTTGTGACAGTTTACTACAATTGAATTAATATTTTAATGTGTTTGTGATGTTTAAAATTGTATCAATCTATAAAAATGATCATGTATATTATTAGAACAATTTACCATCATTCGACCAGCTTAAGGCCCTGAAGATGAAATTATATTTTTCGAAACGTTGACCATTAGCGAAACTTTGGTAAAGTTTAGTTATTTATTGATCCTCAACCAAATCTTCATTTCCTTTAAAACTAGTATTTGAGACCGTCTTCAGTGGGGAGTTAGTTCTTATTCAGAATAAGAATGAGTATCATTTAAATCGCTTCACAGCTGGCGGAGATATCGCGGAACATACACTCAAAAAACCTTCGAGAACTTTTTTCTGTTTTGAAGTCGGTTAATAAAATACCCTAGTTATCCGAAAAAAATTTTAAATTAAAAATATCGTGGAATTTAAACGGGAAATAAGAATTTTCGAAATTTTACTTCTTATTCAGGTACCGATATAGGGTCAACCGACTGAAGTGTTGCAAAAAAAATTAAGAAGAAACTGCATTATTAGAGCACCTTGAGAGTCGAATTTCAGCATAATTCATATTTTTGATTTATTATTATTTTTAATAATAAATTAAAAGTCGAACTGATCCATTCACCATTTCTCGTTCAAAAACTATTTTTCTTTTAATCCTATAACTATAATTACCTTGATATCCTATAATTTTATCGAGATTTCTCGAAACTGGAGACGAGAAACATTGATTCGAAATGTTATCGTCCATGATGTTATTGGTTTATGGATCGTGGGTAATTGGACACAAATAAATGAAAATTCTAAGTTTCTAAATTTGCTACGTTTCGTAGGTTAGTTTCCTACTTCTTCAGGCAAGTTTATAGTTTAGAATCTTTGTTGATACGTTTGCAGTGAGATCATCTTGCCATTCATTTAAAAACAATAATTTAAAAAATATATAAAAATTAGCAATCTACTATGGTTTTCATTTGTATTACAGCTTCTTTTCAATTTGAAAAGAATCTGTAAAAAATTTTTAAATTATTGTTTTTAAATGAATGACAAGATGATCTCACTGCAAACATATCAACAAAGATTGCCTGAAGAAGTAGGAAACTAACCTACGAAACGTAGCAAATTTAGAAAACTGAGAATTTTCATTTATTTGTGTCCAATTACCCGCGATCCATAAACATATTGTTATTATCTGAGCTCGACGACATAATAATCTCATCTTGGCTCATTTCAAGTGAAGTCAGTTAGTTTATTTGTTTTTATTAGCACGCCACTGTTTCATTTATATATAAAGTGCGGCAGTAAAAGTCCTCTGTAGGAAATAGAATGAGAATTTCGTCGCACTGATAACAGTCTCTCCCATCCAATTGACTTAAACGAACGAACTTGAATAAGACTCGTCTGTCATGTCACAGAATTCATTGATCGTGCTATTAAACTCGACTGCTCACCTAGATTCGCATCTGAGAGATGTTAAAACAATTCTGACCTGGCTTCGCCCGGGTAGAATTTTATATGAAAGTGAATTAATTCATGAACAATAAATATACTTTAAGTTCAGAAATTTCTTGCAGGATTTGCTGTACATGTTCCTTCTTGTCTTACTCACACAACCTATGTATGTTATCCAGGAAGAATTTTTTTTCTAAAGAGAGCAGTGGTCCAGAAAAGGTTGGGAACCTCTGCAGTTTAACGTGTCTTATCACCCATTAAAAATAAGTACTTCGAACATATCTTGTATAGTTTGTGTAGACAAATATTGACTGATTTGACACAATAGCCTCCCATATTTTTAGTGTATTTGCCATATGGCAACGTACACTATTGGCATCGGTCGGATGACGAGACCTAGGGGTCGGACCAAAATTTCTCGACGTTTCATATCATTCTAAGCAACTTGGCACCATTTTTGAAAATGTTTATATATATGTGCGGGCTATAACTTTCGAAGGAGTTAATTCATTTTAACGAAATTTGGCACACATGTTGGAATCCATCACCGCACGAAGCCTATTTAAAATGGGCCTAATCGGATCATTTTAAGGGTAGTTTTTAGGGGTTGAAAAATGTTTTTGGGCCCAAAAATACCGAAAAAATTATCAGAATCATTTCAAAATTGAAATTTAACCTTTAAGTGACAATTAAAAACTACCCGAAAATTTTAATAAAATCGGCCCAACAAGACCGGACTTACCTATTTTAAAAAAATACTAATTTGTAGATAGTGATTTATTTACTGAAAGGCGTATTTAATTTGGTGTAGATGTTCGATTGATAATAATATTGCAATTAAAAACAAAAATGTTTTAAGGGGTGTCTTAAGGGGTTAAATTTTTAATTTTTCCCCAAAAACAAACTTAGGTTCACATAATAAAACCACACTGCCTGTATTAGCAAATTCACTATATTGTCGGCAGGGTTAAGGTACTGCGACTCGGGTTTTTGTACATTAAAAATACAGTCAAAGCCCTCTAAGTGCACAGCTCGGAACCGAGGCCCATCCTTTAAGTGCACACTTCCCCTACGATCTTTTTCATCCCCACTCTTCTAACTCCTATAGCTATCTTTATTCAATCAGATGCTATAAACAATATCTCTAAAACTCTATAAATATGATGAAAATGGAAAGTTTGAAAATAGCGCGCTTACGGTCGCACGTGATTGGTCGCAGATTATTCGAAGTGGGGGCTGGGGAACGTGCACTTAGAGGGCGAGTTCTTGTGCAGTAAGAGAGCGTGTGCATTTAGAGAGCGTGCACTTAGAGGGCTTTGACTGTAAATAAGTATGAAAACAGTTGTATTAAAGCGTTGAATAAAATAAATCCAAGGAGCATTGAAAAGTAAACATTTTTTTTTGTAAGAAATACGTAATCGAGTCGAGGGTTGACTGTACTGTATTGTTAAGGTGAATGCCATTGTACACTCCCTGCACCACTTTTCTTTTATTATTATTTTAGCGGAATCTGCAAACAGGGAAAGGAGGAAGCAGCTCAAGATGATTGTTCTAAATGATGTTCTCAGTTTCCCTTCCTTCCCAGTTCTATTTATACTTTTCCAGTTATTACATTTATACACTGACTTTATAAGATGATATAACAATTTAAGAAAGGATCGCAGAAAGAAACCTGGTTTTGTTTCACGCTGTTCCCGACTTTGCCTTTATTGATTAACTAGTCTGAGCCCGCGGATTCGTTCGCATTATGTATATTTCCACTGCAAATTACATTATATATAAAACTGAACTACGCCCTGCTACCAATTTTATAACATAATAATAATAATAATAATAATAATGCGTTTAACGTCCGTTTCTCGACTTTATGTCATAACAGGCGCCATTCGCACCATTACTATTTTCCATCCACCACACTTCTCGTTATTTTTCTACATTTTTAAAACTTCAACTTATGTAATAGCAATGGGCGAATGAAGGAATTATAGGAAATTAGGATAAGGTAGGTAATTTTTGAACTAGGAGTTTGATAGGTAATCGGCCATGGCCTCAAATAAGGAACCATCTCGATATTTATCTGGAATTAATTGAGGGAAACCATGGAAAACCTAAATCAAGATGGCCGGTACAGGAATTACCGTTTCTCGGCGAGAGGCAGTAGGAAAAAGTCCCAGCCACATCTACCCCCGCCGGGATTCGAACCCGGACCTCCCGAATGCGAGTCTAGTGCTGTCACCACTACTCTACCCAGCTCGGTACCAATTTTATAACGTATGTAACTATCCAAAACTCGTGACTTCTTTTGTATTTCACTACAAATTATGTTATAAAATTGAATTATGCTCTGCTACCGTTTTTATAACTTAACTAGCCTGAACCAGCGGCTTCATTCGCGTTACAATATATGCAAAATAAATTTTAAAATTGAACGCTCTTCTACCAATTTTATAATTTAACTAGCTTGAACCCGCGACGTCGTTCGCAATTTCGTGTCAAGTTTGCTCGGATAAATGTCGCTATAATTTAAGTCTTTGGTATTAGTACCTATTAAACAGATAATAATTAGTTTACCTACTTTGTATTAATTTTACAATGTTCCATTGACATGCACTGGGAATGTATGGATTAGATCAAAGTGTGTATAAAACTTAACCCTTCGAGTATAGAAGCCCCATAGTACGTGTACTTTCCAAATTATACTGAAAATTAGTTGTCTTTTGTTGATCTTGTATGAAAAATACAAAATAACCTAAAAACCTGCTTTTAAAAGCTAGTATTAATTTTTTATGTTTTTTATAAGGTCAGGGTTATTTGGGCCTAGTATCATTTTATATTTATTTATGAATTGAAAATCCAATTCATACTTTTACTAGTTCTCGAATTAAACTCCGGGAACTGGGTAATAGATTGTTTTTTTGTTAGTTCTGTAGTTTTTTTCAATTTTTTCTCAAGGAATTTAATGCTGGAAGACATAAAATAAATTGTGGCTTTACATGACTTCCGATCTTTCATGATTTATGTCTGATGATTATGTTAATTTCAACTTTCTCGTCGAAACATTTTCTTCTCTTGTTTACAATGAAAATAATTTAAAGAAAATATATGTTTAAGTACTTTCTTTGGAGTCAAATAAATTGTTAGGAAAATTATTCCAAGGATGAAAGTAATTTACAACATACAGATGCAAATGTTCATACGTAATATGCAAGCGGTGTGCCGAAGAAACCATTGACTTAAAAAACATGGACTTCTCACTTCAATTCACCAATGCTATGGGAATGGTTATTATTGTGGGAGGAAGATTAAATCAGTTGGCTGCCAATCTCTCTGTTTTTACTTTTAGCTTCGATTGTTAATTGGGGCCAAATTTTATAACACGTTTTTGACTCACTTCCATATAACCGATTGACTTGAAACTTCAGTTCCGATGACAATCTGATATTTTCATGTCTTTGGTCTATCGAAAACTTTCGATGGTGAACCATAGATCTACAATAATCCAGCTCATTGTGCTTAGCTTGGGGAGGAGTTTCCACCCTGACTCTTTTTCCTTTTTTAACAATTTTATTTAAGTTCACGTGTTAACATTCCTAAATGCACTCCGCGATCTTATTTTAGTCTGGCCGAAGCCTCAAATTACTGACCCACAATTATTTTCCAGCCTTTAGTACATCATCGATTGTACAATAAAACCGTTTAGATTTTAAAGTTTTTTATTTGTTTTTTAGTATACATTTTTTTATAAAAGCTTGATTAAAAGTTTATTATAGACAGACTGCATTTTTACAGAATAGATCCTAATTCTAGTTTGATTAGATTATAAAGATATGAATAAACTACTATCTCCTTTTCCTGCCCGCGCTGATGACCTCGATTATTTAATGTCTATAATCTACAATCTCTCTTCTTTTTTTGGTTTATTGAGCAGTCCATCCTCTATTTCAATAGATATAATACACGAGGGGGAAGGGGGGAACGTGGTGGAAGGAGGAGCTTTCATACTTTGTCGTTGTTCCTCTCTCATCAGAAGTTTATTTAGCGAACAAAACTTGAGAAATACAACAAAACGGCGTGGAAAGTTTTAAACGGATGAAAGCAATTCTTCTCTTTTCTTAAATACAAATACGCACCCACTCAGGGCCGGCGACAAAGGGAGGGAAAATTGTACTAAATCTCCAAGCCGAAGACGAACTTCGTCGTCAAATATTATTTTTCTTTCGAAATTTTAATTTAACGTTACAATTTAATTTTTAAAGAAATTATTTCAGCCGTCCAAAACAAGCCTATCGAATATATTTTTCTCATTTTTTTGTAGAAGGGATCTCAAAGGATCGGGTCCCAAATTTTCTTATGCCGGTCTTGCATACAGTAACGTATTACAAAGATTATTTTAATATATGTACGGCATGTTTTAACATGCGGTGTCTTTGTTGACGTACGCCACTGAACCATAAAGTCTTGTAGTATGTATAGTTCTAGAAGCTAACGTATTGTTTTAAGCTTTTAGTTTAAATATGCAAAACGCAATTCGAGCGTGCTGTGAGAAACCGCTGTACAAAGGCTTCCCCCTTTCTTAGGGTTGTTCCACTAACTGGAGGCCATTTATAGATAACGGGTATAGACAATCTTACGCTGGTCAATGTTGCCTATTTACAATGCACACGGCGCAACGAACTATTTTGTTACGAACATTAGTATTGATTTGGAAGGGGCTACAGCTTGACATGCTTGTATTGAGGCGTTTTTTGCACGTTTAAGGTGCCTATTCACTCATGTTGTAAAAAATACTCATGAGATGTAAATGCTTATGATTTGTTTGAAACTAAAGACGCAAAAGGCAGTTTACTATTGTTTTTATTCGCTGTAATAAAGTTTCATAATATTTGATTAGGTACTTAAAAATTTCAGAAATCACTTTTTTATCGTAAAAATTGTATGAAAAAGTAGGTGCATGTAATTATGTACGTGCGTTTGAAGTTATACTTCTTTGGTGTGATTAAAAACTAATTTTTAATATATGTACATGCAAAAAACATTAACCTCAATAAAAAAATAAAAAATTGATTTGTCGGGAAAAAGGACTTTTTAAGTAAACACTTGTTATTTATAAGCAAGGAACGAAACGTCGCTGTAAATAACAAATAAGTGTTTACTTAAAAAGTCCTTTTTCCCGACAAATCAATTTTATATTAATTACCAAGGACAAAAAAGAAAAAAGTCAATATTAACCTCAAATATTTCAAACATATGAAAAATTTTGTTTTAGTTTCATAATCAATCCATATTCCATTAAGTAATCAGAAATACGATGTTATAAATTCCGTTGGATGACACTTAAAACGACTATTAATTGTAATCAAATGAAGTCGTCTAATATACCTACTATGTAGTTTCCAGATAACAGAAAGTAAATTGATTTCATCAATCTATCATTTTAATCTGAGCCTCTTATGACCAACTTCATACTGTCGAAGTTTCGTTAGCTGCGACTTTCGTTGCCTGCTAAAATTTTACTCTCAACGCGCCTAAAGAAGTATAACTTCAAAAACGTAATATTTGTCAAATTTCTTTACACTTTACAGCACGACATGAGATTTTAAATTACGGAAAATCTAACATTTTAAAGTTTTTTTACAACTGTCTTCATGCACCACAATTTTTTTCGAGTAGAAACCCACTTCTTTTTTACTTGCAGCAGGCAGTGAGGTCTCTAGTATCTACCACGGTGATTAAATAACTAATGCTTCATGGAATAATTGAAGTAGAATATATTTTATTTAGAAGGGAAAGAAATGGTTATTTTTCTCTACTGTTGAAAATAAAAACCTTTTTTCTCCAATTGAATTTTAATGACTCAAAGGGAGATATCAACGACAATTAACGAAGGGATAAAAATGATTTCAAATATTTAGCAGTTTCTTCGTCAATTAGAAAGGGTGAAATCACGAGTCGTTAAAATAATGTATGTATTTTTACTGTAAATAATATAACTAAAGTATACGAAATATATAAATTTAATACGCAATGCAAATGTTGGAATTAAAATTTTTTGAAAGTAATCGGTCCTGCGGATTCAAGATTATTAGAGGGACAAAAAATTGTAATCTTGAATTAATGCATTATTTGCAACCCTGGTCTGTAGGTATAATCCTGTACAGGAAAATACACAAATAAATGAACCTTTTATCAAGCGCAATTTCGTTTAAATTGAAATCGATCAGAAGATAGATTCGTATAAGAAGTTGAGTTTTCATGTTAATTTCAAACTTGAAATCGTTAATGTTTAAAAAGATAAAATCAAGTGTGGTTGGAAATAAAAGCTTTTATGATTATTTCAGACCGTTATTAAAGCTGTTCTGTTTAGCGTTCTTCCTCTACTTCTTCTTCTTCTTCTTTCAGGTATATAAACAGTCGTTCTTAATTGAATTTTCATTTGAATATTGCTAGACAGAGATGTTCCTTTGGGAGAAACCCCTTTCGCAACTAATTATCAAAGATAATATTATTCAGCATTTGCGTATGTTTCTACGCTGAGCAGCGCCATCGGTGCAAAATTAATCATGATGTTCAACTAGCGAAACATTGCTCGGCACAGATTAAAAATTAATCACACACTTTCATCAGTGGTCCTTAAACAGTTCTAATCATAGCGTCGCTACTTATTATTATTATAGTTTCACATACAAAATATTTATTTAAAAAAAAAAATGAAATTTTTATTAAACACTAGATTTTTTTAATAATTTGTTAATTGAATGCAGCTTTTGGTAGAAATTGAAATTTCTGCGTCATTTTTAAAAATGCTCCTCCCTGCAGCGATATCCCAGAAATTTTCTTTTTTTGTAATACCGCATTTTTCATCTGTTTTTTTCAGTTGGTAAGTGTTGTGTCAGATGTCATTAAATCAAGTATAGAATTACACCATATTTCTATTGGAATTCAACATATAGGCGGAGTTTAGGACAAATGTAATGTGGAATTCGTCATTTTTCATATATGTAGAATACAAGCAATATGTAAAATGCGATGTGTATATGATTTAAATTTCTATCACCGGATGTATCGTTTTAGGTCAAATCCCAATAATTATACTGTGACTGTGTGGAATTATACATTATAATTTAGAGAATTATTCAGTTTAATATTGTAGAGAAGATTCTATGGAAAAGATTACCCCTTAAAAGTCTCTGTGTGAAAACATCTAGAGGAAAAAACTTAATAGGTAAAACTGAATCAAAAATAAAATAAAAAATCCCTCGTAGGCATCATATATATTAATACGCTAAGGTTAAGATGTTTGCCTCCCTTTTTCGAAAAAAACTCACAATTACTCCATATATATCATTTTATGGATAATTACTTGCTCTATGTGTATCAATAATTAAAAAATCTATTATTGCTTTTGTTTTTGCAAAATAATTAATTATAACAATTATACATTAATTCAGTATATGCAGCAATGCTGCCATCTGACGGTTCTAACTTTGAAACAACGTCAACATGATTGACGGTCGGTAAATTTTTTTTGTTTAATTTTTAATCAAAATTCACGTATTTTCGTATGGCAGCGCTTCAGCTCAACGTTTTCGATATTTGCACCTCTATATGACAGTTTTAGAAAAATATTTTCTTGAACCGTCACTGAGCTTCGTAATGTAATACAACAAAAAGAAGAAAGTTATAAAGAGTGTGAGAAATTAGAAACGAATTTTAGTGCGAATTATTCGCATAGGTACCGCTAGTAATAATAATAATACATATAAAGTTATGCTACATGTTTTTGTCTCGAAGAAGGGCAAATTCCAGTTTTCTACGGCTAATGTGTCCCTAAATAAGTAAACACCTTTTCCTAAGGCTGACATTTCTCTACAAAAGTGTGATTCCAGATTTCAGTTAGCCTAGAATTTGACGTGTATATGGTCATCGTTTACGAACTAACTAAAGTTGTGTAAAGGTTTAAAAAATTATTATTCCATTTCCATTAAATTTTGCTGACAAAGTTCATTTCATCTCCGTTTGTCAACATTTTGTTTTTAGTAACACGTTTTATCTAGGAAGTACACTCCCTGAGTCAACATTAATTATCAGTCTTTTAGTGTAGGTATTTCTGTAATACGCGACACTCGAACATTTTTGAGATAGACGGTCATATCCAATTTAATGTACTTATTGTAGATTCTCGGTGTCATTCGACCCGGTTTGTAGCATTTAGACAAAACTTGTATTTCTCTTCCTAACCATAAAAGCACTACAGTATACAACGAAGAATTTTGTCCAAGTTGTAGGCATGAACATACTGTAAATATTATGCTACTAACGATAGATCAAACTTCTAAATGCAATTCAGGGAATTTTCAGGCGTCAAAGTTCAAAAAGTGATTAGTATAAAGTGAACTTAATTTTCACATTTTTTTCATTATTCCAGGTTCCAGGGGGCAACTGTCTCTCATGATAATATATTAGTATTTTTATGTTTTCAATCCTCTATATTTAATTTTTTTTTGTTATTTTTCGTATGTCAAAAAAACAAACTCTTTAATATATAAAATAAGTGGCATTTTGAACTTTACACAGTCTACCTTGTACTTACCAAACGTTTCAAGGTCATTGAAACATCAAAGGACTCAAAGTGTGTAGGCTTTCATGGCCGGTGTTGTTCCAAAATTTCTTAGCTTTCGGGCTTGTAGGACGTAGTCCATTTGTATTTCTACCTGACGTTTTGTCTACAACTGCGTAGACATTACCGAAGTCCATGTGGAAGTGTTCTTCTAAGTGGCTCACTTACCTGTGAGCCAAGAAGTTTTGGATCGAAAAGACTGTTCGAAGTGACGCCTCTTACAGTACTAACTTACTCAAAGGGTTATAATGAAAAACAAATGAAAATTTTAACTCTAAAAAGCTTGTTGATTTGATCACCTAAGTCAATATTTACCGAGCTGTAGTTTTGGAATCGCTGCTGTCCACATCAAATGAATGAAACAGAGAAAGAGAGAGAGAAGGGAAGAAAGGGAGAGGGAGAGAGACAGAGACGTAAAGAGGGTGGGACGTGAAAGGTCTTTGTTAATTATTGTAGCCCGCAAGGATCACGATAGCATAAGCACGAGAGTATACGGTACGAGCTGGAATAAAACCTTTGCACTGGCCCCTTAAGTCTTTGTTCCTTTGTGTTCCATACGTTTGGTTTGAATTGGACAATGCGTCCTGTTTCTGCGTACCCTATCATGATACTGTGCGTATGCATTTCGATATTTTCCTATTTCTAGTGTAGTATAGCTCGTTCATATTAGCACGTCACTATTTGTGATGGAAAGGTCTAACGCACAAGACCAGTGATGCCAACACTAGCCATTCCTAAAATAGTAGTCGAACGTTCAAATCTTTTATACTAAATGTTCAGCTACTAATTCAAGAAATTCTGGGATCACGGAATCCTTGACATTTTTTAGATGTTGGAGAAATTAAAAAACTCGAACCTAGCTAGATATTACCAAATGTCTCCAAGAAACATCTAAAAAATACGAGGTTGGCTCTAATTAAATGATTAATTAGAGCGGCTGTGATCCTTGATGCCTGTTGGAGAAATTTGGATAAAATCCATGGCACAAGATCAGTTAAGAAGCAATACTGAATTTAAAATTGCATTTGTACTAACGTTAGTAAAAATGTAATTTTAAATTCAGTATTGCTTCTTAATTGATTCTGTGCCATGGATTTTATCCAAATTTCTCCAACAGGATCACAACCGCTCTAATTAATCATTTGATTAGAGTCAACCTCGTATTTTTTAGATGTTTCTTGGATACATTTTGCTAATATCTTGCTAGCTTGGAATTGTTTAATTTCTTATTAACCGACCGAGATCAGTATTAGTGTTTTGATGTTGTGTGGTTGGTACTACTATCTAGGCATCCATTGACTTATAGGTTATACGACTTATACTCGGTAGACGTGTCGTAATGAATAGAACAATTAATGTAGCTAATCTCTTTCTCTCTCAAAATTAGTCACTCCTTAACCACAGCAATTTTAAATATTATTTTAGACATATTTCGAGAAAATTTTTTCTGAAATGTCAAAATTATTTTGATATATTGAAATTAATTAATTAGGTACGTAAAAGCCAATTCAGACTAGCCGTTCTCGGTTACGATTCACCGGTCCGGTTGGGAGCTCGACCAATCAGGGCGCAGTCGTTCAGGAACGACTGCGCCCTGATTGGTCGAGCTCCCAACCGGACCGGTGAATCGTAACCGAGAACGACTAGTCTGAATTGGCTTTAAGGACAATTTTGGTCATTTTAACCTCCTCCCCCCTGCCCCCATGTAAACACACATAAGATTTCTCGGGCTCCTGACGTAAAATTTTATCTGGTTTTAGAAAAGGATCAATTGTACTAAAACTCATAATCCATCACTCTCTGTTAGAAATCGTACATTTCGATTTATAAAATAATAATGATAATAATAAGGGCATGTAGAAATTTTGAGAACCCCCCTCCCCCTCAGGACCCTTACGTCATAATCATAATGATTTCAATTTGTTCTAGTGCCGTTTCGGCGTGAATGAACCTTTTTTCCTCGTTCGAGTGCACGCATTACACTGTACTCTATCTATGATGAGGGCTGGCAAGCTTAATGTACACTCATTTGATTTAATACACTCCAAGTTCTTTGTTTGGAGTAGTTCATTGTTAAATTTTCATTGGGAAAGCATTTACATATATCGCTTGTTTTACTATTAATATTTGATATGGTTGTTTCAGCTGTATATATGAGTATAATAATAATTATAATGCATATTATCAAAAAAATGGTTACAAAACGTCAATCATTTAAATACATCAAATTACAAAGATCATAAGGCACACATTCTTCAAATTCTTTTCTTTTTTAATCATTTCAGGCATTTTCATACATTTTATACCCTATATATGCAGTGATTTTTCATAAAATGCAGTTTTATGTTTTATGGCAACATTACTGCTGAGTCGTGTATTATAGTGTCTCAAATTGTAATCCTTTTAAATAAAGTAATTTAATTTGTACATTTCAGTAATCAGTTCATATACGATTTTTTTATATTTCTCGTTATAAACTCGCTGAATTGAAACTAATTTAAAATCTTTTAAACACAACTGTTGTAAAAAATTCATACAATTGGGCAACAGAACCATTTTAATTTGAAAAAAATTGACATATTTTGACATTATAATAAAATAAAATGTCTGTTAACGCGTGCGGTGACACGGTTAACGTCTAGTAATAAATATTATGATATTTGGAATTCATGTGCATGGTTACATAATGCATTGTTTCACATGTAAAAATTCATTAAAACATGCTTATCAGTTACCTAATTTCTTTTTGACAGATTTCCAGATCAAAAGAACAGCTGATTTTAAAAATATTTCCGAAATCATCAAGTTCAGAAAAAATATCTTTTTCAAAACTTTCTTGGAAAAATGAATACATTAATACCTCTTCTGCACATACGTCGATTTTTTCCAAAAACAATAGAATTTCTCATATTTGCATGTCAAACATCCTTCCAAAATGTGTTTTCAATCCGCTCATTTATTTGACCTGTATCACAGACAAATAAATAGATGAACAGACTTTATCTAAAAATATATTTTTTGGACTTGGAGAACCTCAAAACGAAAAAGTATTGTATGGGGGCGTCCATAAATTACGTGAGGCATTTTTTAGGATTTTTTGACCCCCCCGCCCCCCTTGGTGAGATTTCGCAAGATTTTCCTCAACTACCTCCCCCCACCCCAAATCTCACGTGAGATTTTTTTAAATTTGTGTTCTGGCTGTAATTGCGTTGGATTATAAAAAAAAAAAACATAATTTGTTCCATTACTTTTATTTGACTAGCAATGACTAATATTGAAGATTCGAGAGTTATGCCGTAGTTCAGAATTACTGCTTGAACAATCGAAGGGCTACTGTACTGCTCTGCGGGGTTCAGATAAATACGACAAACACTATTGTGTGAAATTTCGCTATATTTTCACTCTAGCAACATTTTTTACTTTAATTTAACTTTACATTCACGCAATTTTACACCGTTTTCTACTAGAAAAAAAATTACGTGATATTTGCTAAAACCCCCCCTCTCCCCTAAGTGAGATTTAGAAAGATTAAGCTTGACCCCCTCCCCCCTTTGAATACCTCACGTAATTAATGGACGCCCCCTATGAAAAGTGAATTTTGCCCGAAATTAGTATCATTTTGCACGAACGGTTATATTCTCGAGCTTTAGATATATTAGCGCATTCACGGTAGTCGAATTGTCCCTAAATATGAGAATGACTTCTCACAAGTATCTGATTAGACCTTAGAATTGTAGAAAGCAATCAGTGCGTGTATGTCATGTGGGCGTCAAAGGTTTCATGTCTGCGGAAGTTTTGAATAGAAGGATAAGAAGTTCGAAGGTTTTCCTGTTTACATAATCATATAATGTTCTTAAAATAACAGAAGTGAAAAAAATAAAACAATCCAATGTCTGGAAACGGTGAACAGGAGTGGTTTTAGTCGTTCTAAACGACAAACAATAACGCCTCTACTATTTAATTTGAAAAATGTATTCTTTATAATGAAGAATAATGATATATGCCTTTTTGCATAAATTTACATACATATTTTACACGATGCCATTTAGCAAAGATTTTTTTAAAACGATAAAATAAACATTTGAGAATCTTGAAACAATTCCACGTTCGATTGTATGTAAATTCTATGTTGGGTGTTCATTTTGTTGTGTTAGATAGGCTGCTTCAAAGAAATATACAGCAACTCTAAATAACGTTGACAGCTCCGAAGGGACGGGACAGTTTTTTTGTTTATTTAAATTTAAAATTTAAGCGTCAACGATTGAAGTTTATTCGACTTGTCATTCGCGTAGTTTGTTTAGCAGGAAAGTACCTGGAGTCAAAGAGAAAGATTGTAGATTATAGACGCTTGACAAGTGAGATAATTAGCGTGGCAGTGTCTTCAAATTTTATTTGAGATATTTGTGGGTAGCATATTATATATTCTTAAAATACAGTTTTAACGTAACTGAACTATGCACCACTTGCGAATGGACAAACTGTATAAATAAACAAAAGTGTGTTTGTTTAAATTATTCATACAGGTTAACCAAACTTCAGGTCTATTAATATCTCCAACACTCGCTGCTTGTATAATATACAATTTATAGAGACTTGAAAACAGATTGTGCAGAACGTTCTGGATAAACTTCTGGAAATTTGCGTGACTTTCCAAGCTGAAAATACTATTTTTCTTTTTTTAATTTAGACAGTACTAAGTGCATTTATTTCGTTTATAAATTAAAGTTCTAAAACCATACGTTTTATATCAAATACATAAAATGGAATTTCCATCAAGATTTCGTTTTCGACTATTTTGTAGACAGGAAAACGGGGTTCCACAATTTTTGTCTATCTATCTGTTTGCAACAGTGTAACTCGAGAACATTTATCCGAATTTGACGAAACGATACTCTATCAAGTCCTCTAATACTCAATTTTCAAGTATTTTTGTCAGGTCTCTGCCAGTAGCGTTGATAACACGAGCCTAACTGCAACTAAAAGTGAGAACGGTAATAAAATGATTGATTGTCGAGGGTAATCCCTCTTCAGGTCCCATTCTGATCTCAGATCGGACCTACATAATTATAGGCGTGTTTGGTATATTCGTGTAGTGTAGATAACTCAGTGACTGAAAAGTGTACGTTAGGTTTATCACCAAAAGTATCGGTTTGTTCTAACAGAACGTTATCAAATTGACATCTGTCACTTGATCTGCACTAGGCTACATTCGGATTCCCCTGCTCAAGAGTCGGTGTATCTTACACTTTTGTATAACAAACACACTAGTATCAAAAGTGTTAAGACTGTCGGAACGCTCTGAATTTAAGCCAAAACTAGATCTTCGGCTAAAGGACAAATCTAGGTCTCTAATGGACTAGTTTCGTAATTTATGTACGATTTACTAGACAAAAGTTGGCATTAATTGTGCCAAAAAACACACGTTTTCAATGTCACACTACGACCTTATTCGTACTTATTTCACAAAATTGTTCCATCACAAACTTAAAACGACTCTTCCTTTTTCGGAAAAGTTTTTTAAATCTTCAAAATATTTCCAAAAATTAGAGTAATCAGCTGACCCTTGCAACAACATTTTTTAGCCTCGTAATGTAGCTTAAATTCAGAGCCTTAACGTAACACTTTTTATACTAGAGCCCGATACCAAACATACCTCATATGATGTAGATTTTCACGACCGTTGTATAACTTGTTAACGAATATGCTGTTAATATGGGATTGAGTGAGCCTTGACCTGAAATTTCGTCCATCATTGCATTGGGTATCATCAGCCGATGAAGAAACCATTTCATTCGTTGCCTTATCCTCTGTTGTCTACTGGTAGACGTCGCTAATGATCTCACTTTTCGAGCATCTCAAATCAGTAATTTTCCTCTCTCTACGGATGGACATTTTCAGAAGCGATGCCTTTGCCCTTAGACGTTTTATAAAATGACTCCAATGATTCTGTTTCAGTATGGGATATTAAAGCATAAGTAGTGAAGATACAACGTTCTTAAGATTCATGTATTACATATTTTACTAACATAATAGAAATGAAACAAATGTGTGTGGGTGTAGAAAATGTTGACTAATTTTTCAAACTCACGCATGACACTTTGTCAGCCCTATTCAGAGTTGATGTTGGTGTGCGACTCAGTGCGAGAGCATTTAGTATTTTTTATGAGACATCATTACTTTCCATTGCTAAACCGTACTTAGCGTTACATCGGACAGACCTAATCCTCTTCATTGCCAGAACAGCCCGATGTTCGCAACAATCTCTTCTATCTCTTGCGTTTTCCTATAGCTGTCTCACTTCTACACACACATACACCATCTATAAAGCTTTATGTTCCTTTGTTTATCTGTCTCGCTCGTTAAACGGCTCTTTGTCCGATATGTATTTGGGAGCAGGGCTGGTTCAAATCATATTTTGTTATCCAATCCATTGCTATTGTTCTATCTTTCTAAGTCGTCTGATCTATATGCCCTTCTGTAATCTGTTGGGTAGTGGAAAACTTAGTATTTATGAAGTTGGAATCGTAGGGAATTGGACAGTTTACGAAAGAATTAACTTTGATTAAGTTGAACGTTCCGTTGCTAATTGCAACTTCCGCAGCAACTATATATAAAAACAAAAATAGCAAATATCACAATGACACTTTTATATAAAATAAATAAAACTGTAATTGTGATATTTGCTATTTTTATATTTTGTTGTTAGTTTTTAAATATAGTTGCTGAGAAAGTTGCAATTAGCAACGAAACGTTCAACTTAATCAAAGTTAATTATTTCGTAAACTGTCCAATTCCCTACGATTCCAGCTTCATTAAAAATATAGACACGAATTTACTAACTTAGTATTTATGTTTCTAAGTTTGTGGTTTCGTTCTCAGAAAATTGAGATAGACGTCGTATTGCTCGAGCGTGATCTTAGAAAGTGCCAATTGTATAAAGAACTAGCTTTCCGGCCTGGTTCATCCGGATAGATTTTAGATTGGCAACGAAATAATCAAGACCAGCAAATGTTTTCTGTATCACTTTACTGTTTCTCTTAATTTAGCCAGTATACACCAATTGCGAGCGAATTCCCGACTAGTTTTACATTTTCGCGTACTGGTCATCCATTTTGCTTTAGTATAATAATATTATACTAGCGGTACCTGTGCGAATAATTCGCACTAAAATTCGTTTCTAATTTCTCACTCTCTTTATAAGTTTCTTCTTTTTGTTGTTTTACATTACAAAGCTCAGTGACGGTTCAAGAAAATATTTTTCTAAAACTGTCATATAGAGGCGCAAGTATCGAAAACGTTGAGCTGAAGCGCCGCCATACGAAAAGTATTTATACGTGAATTTTGTTTAAAAATTAAACAAAAAAAATTTACCGACCGTCAATCATGTTGACGTTGTTTCAAAGCTAGAACCGTCAGATGGCAGCATTGCTGCATATACTGAATAAATGTATAATTGTTATAATTAATTATTTTGCAAAAACAAAAGCAATAATAGATTTTTTAATTGTTGGTACACATAGAGCAAGTAATTATCTATAAAATGATATAAAATTTATGTGGAGTAATTGCGAGGTTTTTTCGAAAACGGGAGGCAAACATCTTAACCTTAGCGTATTAATATATATGATAGTCTACGTCACCCGGGCAGAAATAGACTTTTAAATAGTTCCTGGCATGCAAACTTTTCCTCTTTATTAGTGTATTTGCCATATGGCAACATACACTATTGGCGTCGGTCGGATGGCGGGACCTAGGGGTCGGACCAAAATTTCTCGACGTTTCATAACCTCCTAAACACATTGGCACCATTTTTAAAAATGTTTATATATATATGTATATATATATATATATATGTGTACGCGCGATAACTTTCGAAAGAGTTAATTGATTTCAACGAAATTTAGACCACGTGTTGAAACCCATCACCGCAAGAAGGCTATTTAAAATGGGCCTAATCGGGCTATTTTAAGGGTAGTTTTTAGGGGTTGAAAACTGTTTTTGGGCCCCAAAATACCGAAAAAATTCTCCGAATCGTTTCAAAATTGAAATTTAACCCTTTGGTAGTGATTAAAAAGTTTCCCCACAATTTTAATAAAATCGGCCCGACAGGACCGGATTTACAAATTTTATGAAAACACTAGTTTGCAGATAGTGACTTATTTATTGAAGGGTGTATTTAATTTGGTGTAGACGTTAGATTGATAATAATATTACAATTAAGAAAAAAATGTTATTTTAAGGGGTGTATTAAGAGGTTAAATTTTTTATTTTGCCCAAAAACAAACTTAATTTCACATAATAAAAGTATAAAACCACACGGCCCTATACAAGCAAATACACTATATTGTCGGCAGGGTTTTGGCACTGCGACCCGGGTTTTTATTATTAGTTATTCGAGAATTGAGAGAAACTTAGTGTCCTTAGGAGTGCGTTTTAGACTGGATTAATCTTGTGCCAACCCTGAGCTGGAAAGCTCTCCCCCAGCATTACTCGCACGCACGTTCCATCTCTGTCATTTGCACAATGTTCAGTGGCAATATTTCGTGTATCTCCGTCTCTTTTCTTTCTGACCTACACTAGTGTTTCGCGTTCCCCCATGAATAGTGTGTTATACTATATGTGTATCTACACATTGCTTGATACAAAGCAATCAAATTAACAACTTGATGGTAACAGAAATTATGGTTGATGTATTATTGTTGAATGGATAGAGGGGACGCATATTCACTGAACCAAATGGACGACGGATGCAGTCCTTCAGGATTCACGGTCATCGTGTGATCATCCATCAATAATAACTTGTAGAGAGGAAGACAATGAATCACTTTTTATTCCTTCAGAATGTAACATCACTATCGCGTATTGTATAATCAATGGGCCATTCTTATCATTTGATGATTTAGTAACCTAGGAAATCTGCGTTAAAAAAGTATTAGTATTATTCTGTTTTTTTCTTCAGGATATTACTTTGATCATTGGTTATTCTTATCATTTCATGGTGTAGTAACCCAAAAAATCACTAATACCTATATTTGTTCTTTCAGAATTTGACAGTCTTCATTGGTCGTCATTTGCTGATTAGTACTTCAGAAACCAGAAATTTTACGCTAAAAGTACAAGGTATGACTCTAATTTTATTCCTACAGAGTTTATCACGTGATTTTTAAGTCATTCTAAGCATTTCATGATTCAGTAATTCTGCAATGATAATGTTTCTTTCACTAAACTGTTCTGAAGTGGATATATTTTTTTAAATGAACTTCTCTGCTAACTGACAATATTCAGTAACGTATTTTTTACATGAAAGGATCGTAAGTAATTTAATAATATAACGATATCCCCCAGAAACTGACTGCCACATCTGATAACAAAAAAGTTAAAAAGACATTAAAGAGAGATTAAACTAAAAGGTGTCTCTATCAAATCCAATAACATATCGGGTGATTATGTTCACTTTATGCTATACAATAATTAACATATTATTTAATTGGATAATTCGTGGATTGGTAATTCTGAAACGCTACAGGGCAAGTAATTTATTACGTTTATTAATTTTTAAAACAAATGAGTCATTCTTGCAGTAAAAAGAAAGGCGGAATAGGAGCTATGTTTATGATCTTTTTATTTCATCTTCAAGGCCAGTTATTTGTCAGAAGTATTGTTAAAATTAATGAGAAAAGAGAAATGTTAGCCCGAGTTCATTTCTTTTTTCTATTATCATAAATAATTGGCCTTGAATAAATAAAATATTACAAAACTTCGCGGTGAGAATTTATTACTTTATTAGACCATAAACTCAGAGCGTATTATAAATTTCTAGTTACTTTTCGAATCAATATTTACTAATGTTTCATAAATTACCATTTCGTGTGACGAAAGAAGAAAGAAATATGGTTGGACTTGCGTTGAGTTGCACAACGTATTGTCTGAAAATCTGGGTTGACAATGATTTTTGATTATGACCTCAATGAAAAAAGCATTGTAAAATATTAAATCGATTCTTCTCAAAGAAATAACTGATCGATAAAAAACGATTTTTTCTACATTGTGACGATGTGTTTAAGATACTTTTTTAAACAGCTTACCCTTCAAAACGACATTTGTTATGCCTTTTTGTCAAAATTTTGCTAGAAAAATAATAAATCAATCTCTTGAGGAGGGTTGGAATTTTTAATGAAGCCATTGAATATTAAAAAAAGTAACACCAAAACACGAATAATTCGAGATGATAAACAAAAAACTGTAATCATTTCCTGATTGAAGAAAAGTGATCCGAGAAATATTATAATGATTACTTTATCGAAATATAATCTGTTTTGTGTAAATGTAATAATTGAAGCTGTCAGTTCATTTTACAGTCAAAGCCCTCTAAGTGCACAGCTCGGAACCGAGCCCATCCTTTAAGTGCACACTTCCCCTACGATCTTTTTCATCCCCACTCTTCTAACTCCTATAGCTATCTTTATTCAATCAGATGCTATAAACAATATCTCTAAAACTCTATGAATATGATGGAAATGGAAAGTTTGAAAATAGCGCGCTTACGGTCGCACGTGATTGGTCGCAGATTATTCGAAGTGGGGGCTGGGGAACGTGCACTTAGAGGGCGAGTTCGTGTGCAGTAAGAGAGCGTGTGCATTTAGAGAGCGTGCACTTAGAGGGCTTTGACTGTATTGAAAAGTAACAGAATAAAAGCTAATTTGCAACGCATGAATTAAGATGCGTTTAATATTTAAATTTCTAAAACGACAGCCTCATTTCCATTGTAGCTTGTAATTGAAACTATTTGCTCAAACAAGTTTCAGCTGTAATTCAATAATGGAGAGAAAGAGAAGAAGAGATGCATTTGACAGCGTTGTAACGCGTTAATGTCAGCCAGTGTAGGGTGATAGACCTATTGTCAATTTTGGCGACACGTAAACTTTGTAACCAGTGAAGTGAATGAGAGGCAACGCAGATTGTTAATGTATATGGGTTTACGCTGTACACAGAGCGAGATGGAGTAGGGACCCAGAATCAAGCTCTGCGGTACACCGAACATCTTTATACAGGCTATTCCTGAATTTCATACAACTGTTACAGAATTTTTATGTGAAACTTCTTTAGGCACGATAGTAGTTTAAGGACAAAGCGTGAGGGAATGAGAAAGGAAAACAACCGCGGTACTACTAGAGAGGAATTACTTTAATCATTAATTGGTGACAGTAGCTCCATCTCATTGTTAACAAGTTACTTTCATTTGCGTATTAGTGGAAGAGTGGTCCAATGTGGAACATGATTTTATTAATCTTACTTTTGAAGTTAAAGTAGAAGTGAGTCAGCGTAAGGAAAAAAACCCGGGTCGCAGTGCCAAAACCCTGCCGACAATATAGTGTGGCTTTGTTATGCGAACTTAAGTTGGTTTTTTGGGCAAAATAAAAATTTTGCTCCTTAATACACCCCTTAAAAGAACATTTTTTTCTCAGTTGCAATATTATTATCAATCGAACCTCTATACCAAATTATATACAACTTTCAGAAAATAATTCACTATCTGTAAACTAGTATTTTCATAAAATTTGTAAGTCCGGTCCTGTCGGCCCGATTTTATTAAAATTTTAGGAACACTTTTTAGTTACTACTAAAGGGTTAAATATCAATTTTGAAACGATTCTGAGAATTTTTTCGGTATTTTGGGGCCCAAAAACATTTTTCAACCCCTAAAAACTACCCTTAAAATGGCCCGATTACGCCCATTTTAAATAGGCTTCTTGCGGTGATGGATTTCAACACGTGGGCTAAATTTCGTTAAAATCAATTAACTCTTTCGAAAGTTATTGCCCGCACACATATATATATACGTATATATATACGTATATATATATACGTATATATATATACGTATATATATACGTATATATATACGTATATATATACGTATATATATATATATATATATATATATATATATATATATATATATATATATATATATAAATATATATAGTGTATATAATATAAATAGTGTATGTTGCCATATGGCAAATACACTAAAAACGGGAGACTTGTTTTAAAAAAAAACCCGAAATATGTGCGCAGTGTTATTTATAATGAAGTGCCGATTTTAATTAAAGATGCCAAAACATTCGCAAATTTGAAAAATAAATTAAAATGCGTTGATGAGTTTTTATCGTCTAATTTTTAATGTCATCAAATTTTTAATGTGTTGTGACCGTATCTAAGACATTTGTCTGTAAATGGAAAACGTATTGTATTGCATTATTATAGAGGACTCAGTTAACTCAATACCAGATATCAGAAAAAAATCGATAAAAAGCGTTTCGTCTGTTCCAATAAACTGTCTTAGATGGAGCTTATTTAAAAATTTGCATTGTTTTGCTACATCTTTCTTCAACAGATTTATTTAGTGCGCTATTGACGATTTCAAATCACATTTTCTCACAAAATGAAAGTTCGACGAGTATATAATTTTTACAATATTCTACATGGGATTAGAGTTCTTTGGTGTTATAAAAATGCAGGACTGCCCCATTATTTGGAATTTACTGTTTAGAAATTGAAAATTAAAACGCTGTCAAATTATATGCACCCTTTAAACTATTTTAACAGCCGAAACGTGTTTGTTTTTAAAAATTAAAAAAAAAGGGGAATGCACAACAGCCGGTGCCGTAAATTCCCTTCCTTAATGTGATCATAACTCGTAAGGAAAATTGAGATGTAAAAATAAGGGTGTCAGATTTGTCTTATGATGCTGTAATAAAACCTGTTACGTCTGTGGCTTATTTAGTTTAATGCGATGTTGCACTGTTTTGCATATTAAACTTTCTCTGCTGCGCTTTTGTTTCGGTTTCTTTTGTTTATATTTGGTACCAAAAAGTATTGAGACGTTCCACTGACCTATAAGTTAATTTTTTTAAGTCACCAACAGCTAGAGTTATTTGGGTCTAGCACCAATTAGTATATTTTATTAACATTCCAGTTCCCCAAGTAGGTACAAATTTAGGTCAAAAGTCATTTTTTAAAATTTTGCAATATCTTTTCATTTTAGGTTCCCCGAATTCAAACAACATATTTTCAGTTGTATTTTTAGGTTTTTAGTCCTTACTTCTTACGTAAATTGTCTTTTAGTATGCTACTTAGTTAATGGAAAAACACGTTTAACAACATTTAACCTTAAATTAAAAAAGGGTTTTTCTGATTGATCTATGATTGCCGCGGAGTGAAGATGAAAGGAAAGTTGAAAATACACGAGTCGATTAGTTTCGCCTGGTTGAAAATACACGAGTTCTACTTGATCCTTTTTATTTTAACATCCATGAATTTTTTTATGTGCTCATTATAAAAATTGATTTTGCAAAATTTTGCAGATTTCAAATGTATTGTTTTTAGTGCAGAATTTTTTACACAGCCTGTGTATATTATGTTTTGTGTGTAGCATTCTGTATCATTTAATTAACAGGCTTGGTCAAACACATTCAAAATGTGTTTTGTATGAAAACATTTCGTCGTTTCACAGTTATATTAAATCGACATATAGTAAATATATGCAATTTAAATTTCAGATGTATGCGAACCCTTCAAATATATCTGTTTGATGTAAAAAAAAATGTCATGCCTCGGGCGACATATCGCTGGGTTTTGTGTTTTTTCCTGTACATTTTTGCAAAATTACATTTACTATATATTTCACACAATAAAAAAATACATTTTGCTTGTTTAAACAAATCAGTCAATGCTATTTTGAAAGCTTTCACAATTTTTGTTATTTTTAAATCTGTCGTTTTTTTTCATATCCATTTTTGGAGATAACGTTTTCAAATACAACAGTTTTAAAATTCAGTAATATAAATTGGCTTGAGTTGTTTATATGGCGGTTCCATGTTCTAATCCAAGAACCTGCAAAAATGTAATTTGGATTTTCAATTTATTATTAAAAAATAATAAAAGGAAAAAGTTGTTGGTAGTCTACTCAAAAGATTTGATGTATTTATTTTACAAGGTTTACAATAGGTGGGTTATTTTCGCAATTCATTTATTGTTCTACAATAAAAATGATCTCAGTTGCCGAATGTTTATAATCTTCCATCAAATCTACATTAAAAATGATAATGAAAGTAAAAAAATACTCTTTAAGAGTAATTTTTCACTCGAAAAAAAATATGCATCATCAAAGAATTCGTTGTTTATTTTTTACTGTTGTGCGACCGGTGTTCTTTATTTATTTTCTTGAAGTTATTTTTTATTGTGTTGTTCTAAGAGAAACGCGAGAATTATGTGGATGATAATTAAAATCGTGTCAGTAGTAGTAAATTCAACGTATAGGCCTGCTATTGGTTCATTTATCCGATGTCCACTTGTTTGTTTACGAATAACAAACACAGCTAATGGGTGTGTTAAACTCATTTTATTGATTCAAGTGTTAATTGTTGCACAATTGATGATGATATTGAAAGAGCTGTTGTTGAAATTCATGCCGGAGACGATTTTGATTTGTGAATACCTACGTATGATGAAATTTATTTGTCAGTTGACGAGCAAACGAATTCTCAAGATTCTAATCCTTGGCACTTTTATACGTGCTCTAATTTTTTAAAATACTTTTAATAATATTACCAAATTTTAAATTTCCTCGGGATAGATTTTGGAGAATATTGGTTGAGAGAACAGCTCAATGTAATGGTCAGCGTACTGGCTTTTGAATAATACTGTCGGGGATTCGAATCCCACCTCCGTTCATGAATATTATTGGATGTTGTCGAGCGTCTACAAACCACAATAAAATACTTGAAACTGATTGGCAGACGACTAGCATGTAGTGAAGCTAATACTTGAAGTCTAAATCTTCGAATTCTGGATATTTTATCCTGCCTCGAACTTCTGGAAACGTATTTTTTTAATACCAAATGTTACAGACATACGCGCAAACTTTTACTTAGGATTGATTTTGGAAGATCATTCATTTAAGGTTGCATATCTGAATTGACAATGATTAAAGATTGTGACGATTTCAAAAAAAGATCTTAATTTTAGTATTTATGTCAAACTCAAATCTGTGAGCGGTCTGAAAAATAATTTATAAACTGATAAAATGTATCGTTTTATGTCACCTTTCTGGTTATTTTTCGACTGTCGTTATAGCTGTCAGAAAATGAAAAGAAAAATAATGAGAAGCAATATTAAAGAAAGGAAGCACCTTTATGGTTGAAGTTGAGTCCATCATAAAAAAAACACTATACATTAGGTACTAACTACAAGCACAGTAAAAATACACAGGATGGATCAGAACGCCCGTAGAAAATGAATTAATTATAGAAAATTAATGTCTTCGATTTTAAGTCGCCCGTTAGTAAAGACTTTGATCACGTACAAGCGATTGTCTACTGTTATCCATAAATCGATCTGCATGATTAACATCTGATTGGCCGGTCGAAACTCAACAAAACAGACTAACCAATCCGGTATTTTGTGTACCCTAGCCAAGCATGTGTTGTTTACGCGATATCTGCTGGTGGGAAAGACTATTGGTGAGAAGTAAAGTATGTACGCTTTTATTGCTTGTTGTCATGTCACTCTTTCTTGATAGTTTAGTTATCTAAAAAACAACGCAGATTACAAGACTGGTTTCCCGGCGAATTTTAAATTATTTTTTATATATTGAAGGCACCTTGTAATTTTTCGGGGTGAATTTCTGTTACACCTTGTACACAGTACAGAGCATACATACTGTGTATCGTCGTCTCTGCTCTGTCAACGAAGATTAAATTTCGTATTTTCTCATCAGCTGGTTGTATGTAAACAACTTCTGTATACGCAACAGAACAGCGAGAAGCAAACAAGATCGATATGGGCTTTCCATGGGCGTACACTGTTCATAAATCATCGAAAAGTTACATTTCGGGTATCTTCGAATAGATTCGTGAATGTACGTTGGAGCGACTATTAACGAGCAGATCTATCGTAAAACATCAACGTCAGTACTTCGGCTAATTTCGTTTTTCGTCGCCACATTTAAGTAAACTTCGGAAAGAATCGATAAACTAGTAAGTTGAAATGACAATAAACGAGTACAAACATCGTAAATCATCGATAAACTTCGATTAACATTTCTTCATGCTTGATGTTTTTCAAGAAAGTACGGATGAATTCGTTCATCTTCGTTGTATTTCGGTAAAGTGTGGATGGATTTGCTCATTCCCGACGCATTTTGGTAAACTGCTGAAGGATTGGTTAGGGTACACCCATGCTGGAGCGATGATGAACGATAGAACACTGTTCGCATTGCAGATTCTGACTAAATGGATTAAGGATTAACAAATTAAAATGTTAAAACCTTTCATTAATTCAATGACCATTTTAATACCCAACGATAATAAATACGAAGAATAGTTTTTCAACAAAATTTGAAACACAAACCATTTTTTATTGTTCAAGCATCCAGTTGGTCAATTTTGATAAAAATATTAAAATAATCGTGAAAGTGTTGCCAGTTCTACAAATTTCTTTACCATTTTTCAAAGTTGACTCCATCCATAGACTTGGCCTTTTCATCAAGTAGGCACAGTTAAGTAGTATGTTTAAATTGATTTTTGTAATACACACCACTGCTAAAAAATGGAAAAGGAAAGGACTAGCTCTATATGGACTATAAACGAGAGTAAATAAAGGATAGAAATAACATGTTATAAACTCATTCGAGTATAACAGAGATAACGTGATGAATTTCCCGCTTGCGAACAGAGATGAAAATATATGATGATGAGATGAAACGCGAAACTGGCAGCACAATATTATGGTTGTTGGTTCAAGGCAAAGCATGGATATACATATATTTGTTCTGGGAGTGGTAGAACTATTTCGTGCCGAAAAATTGTGGTGCCATCGCCGAAATGTGAAACAATATACTTATTTATTTTAACAAGGTCTAAGCAGTTAGGAAGGTTTAGCCATACTGCACTCATGGTGAATGAAAAAAGCGTGTATTATCCAACCAGCGAAAGAAAATTTAGCAAATGAATGTGCATAGGGTCTCTTATTTAGGAAAAGCGGCACGAAAACAAACGAACGATTTGTAGCTAATATGTGTTAAGCTATACAAAAAGCTTCTTTAAAATAGAATAGACTAAATTTTATTATCCGAAATAACCAATAAGCAGGATTCGTCAAATTAAATACAATTTAAAAATACATCACACACATACATTATAAAATTCATTAGCGGAATATAAACAAATTTTAATTAATAATGACTTAAAGACTTTTTTAAATTTGGATAATGGTAAAATAATATTTTAAAGCTGAATATTCGGGGCTGCTACGAAAAAGACTCAGGTTAGGTTTGGGAAGCAAAATTGAGTTGTTATTAGTTATTACTCGTTTGGTAACTATGCATTTCATTGTGAGTTGGATACTTACTAATATATTTCTGCAAATGACATAGCGAGTGATAGATATATATTGATGGAGCAGTAAGAATTAGATTTGTCTTGGAATAATTTCACAGGAACCCAAACACAATGGTAACCTGAAGCATTTCTAATGCAATATAAATCTGATATCCACACAGTGGACTTCGCGGCATCCATATTTATAGGTGTAAAAAATTTAATGCTACGGATTTCGTAGACTCACCATGTTACATAAACTGACACGCCATTTTCACATCAGCATGAGGGAAGTCCACTTGTTCATCCTTCTTTTGTCTTCCTGTCATTACATGAGCATTTTTAGGAGAGTTTATTAAGTGGTACTAAGGGTTCTGATTCCAAAAGCTAGCATTAAGGATAACTAATAATAACTGAGGGGGTCGGCTGGATACCAATGCAAATTTTGCTTTAACGTTTTCGCCAACGTAATGATTGATCCGAAATTAAAATGAAACAACACCCGGGAAATACTCCCAACAAGATGTCGGACGTTCAATTCTCAGGCAGAAATGGGTACTATAACGTCGACTGGTATTAGTCACATCGCACAAGATGGCTGTGAGAAATAAATTTCAAAATTAATGTTTGACACATCTATTGAGAAGCAAAAAGAGGGTACTGAGGCTTGTTCCTATATGGTTTGTTGCGTTTAGACTCTTTTAATAAAAAATGTGTTACCTGACAAAAACACCTGATTTCGTAGTGCGGTTACTGAGTTGTTAATGTTTAGTTTCGACCTTTTGACGTCACAAGATTATGAAAGATTGTAATTTTAATAAAACCGTTAAAGAAATCAATCACAATAGATATTAACCCATTGTGTAAGTTTTGTAGTTTGTATCTATACTTTCTATTGTATGAATATACTTTTTTTTGTTGAATGCGTCACAAACATTTTATTTAAAATTAATTTATTAAAAAGCTGAATGACATTCGTGTTTCACATATTTATATAACGGAAATATTGATAAAATTGTATTTTAGTTTATATATAATCAGAAACTTACATTATATATTATTAGACTTCAGAATAACTCCTTGATTCTATGGCTCGCCTATTCTCCAGTTTCCCAGGTTCTAATCTAAGAATTGGGAAAGTATTAATCTATATTAATATAATAGTACCTTACAAAAATAATAGTAGAGTACTTGTTAACCTAACCGTTGAAGTACATATTTTTGGTATTTTCAATGCATTATTAAAAAAAAAATTGATTATGTATTTTACACTACACCCTGAGGAAGTAAATCTGGTGTAATTGTTAAAAAAACTACCGGTATCGAACCCACGATCTTTAAAGATCGCGCCACACTTTTCAAGTACAAACCTGCACGACCAGTCCTTTATAACTTTGCACGATGTCGCTCAGTAGACCAGCTAAACAAGCATCAACCAGCAAATTTTAGGTTTCGTAATGCACGGTAGACATTTTGCAGTTTTCAAGTTGTTTTGCAATCTTGAGAATGAATTTTCCTCTACTGTTCCAAAAGAAGTTTGACTTCAATTATAATAATTGAAAATATGGATTGGATAACCCTAGCAGTTTGTAGCCAAAAAAACAAAAAAAAAAGTTTTATCATTTTTACCGTAAAAAGCTATTTTCTAAAGAGCTTAAAATTACTTTATTTCGCAATAACTTACATAAGAATGGCTTGTTTCGAAAGCGTCGGTGTGTTTGTGTGTTTAATATAAACAAACCTAATGAAGAAAAAGCCTTCTTACATAGGATTTTCTTCATTGAAGGTATTAACTGCGACTTATTTATAGTAGGTAATTAATTTTCCTGAAATTTAGAAAACGCTGGCAAAATAAGTCCAAAAGAAAACCTGTTGTATGAGCTTTTCTTTGACTGAAGTTCTTTACTGTAATTTGTCGATGTAGGTACCAATTAATTTTATGAATTAATGAACTGCTTTTCATGTCAACATCAATATATAAAATAATAACTGGATTTCTGACTGTAATTTCGTTTTCTTGTGGTTTTTAACACTTGCAGGGAAAAAAGAGTTTCCACATTTTTTATCGTGAGGCAAACCCTACACTTGTCGCAAACACTAATTTTCTGCCCTAATAACACAATGTTCTGTTGTTACTGATACTGTTAATTATCTCAATCCATAAAATACGTTTTATTGGATTATATTTAGATTAATCGAATGTAAAAACAGAAACAAACCTTTTTAAATTATTGTATTGTCCACACAAATATTAAAATAGTCTATGATTAACTTGATACCAGTAAATTACAAACAAAATCCCTTTCTGTAAAAGATAAGAAAGAGATACAAAAAAAAAACAAACAAAGAGTAATAGATTTGGAAAAAAGAGACAGTTAGTTTAACGTCTGTGATAGATAAGGAAAACAAATGTCCAGGTAGCCACGGACTAGCGTCGACTAAAAAAGATTCTCGATACTTGGAATTTAGTTGGGTTTTCTGAGAGCATTTACTCTAAGGCACCCTCCTCCCCCGCACTTATTCTTGTTGTCTTCGTGTCCACGCCTATGTGGTGGCCTTTAGAGTAGGGCTGTCACTCTTAATAAACGACCTTGTCGTTTGAAGGACATTTGTGTCTGAGGATTTAGACGTTTTTCAAATATATAAAAATGCTGCCTTTTGTGTACTTTTCTGAATAACTTACTGTATGCCTAGCCAAATAACGTTTATGCGGAAGGGGGGGGGTGAAACTGCTAGAATCCTGCGAAACCACAGACGGAAGTGTTCTTGCGTGGTGGGTGATGCGATTATCGACAGGGAAAAACTATTATTGTAAATATTTTTTTATTAATATAAAATCACATACATTTCTGTAATAAATGTCGCCCTATTACCACAACACCCTACATTGACACAGCTTAACAATTTTTCGTTTGTTTTCATGTCGCTTTCCCTAAATAAGGAATCCTATGCATGTTCTTTTGGTAGACTTTCTTTGATTGGTTGGATAGTAATAAAGTTAAGCACTTTTTTAAGCCCGCTAGCTACCAAGATTATCTGGGCCTAATACCGGTTCATATTTTTTACGTAGTACAACTGAGAATCGTTAATAGTTTGACCGATCATCAAGCGAAGATGAAAACCGGCATGAACACGAAAGAAGTCGCGGGTATGAGCTAGTATTAATACATTTAACAAGCTTAAGAGTTTAAAAACGTTTTTAAGCTGTGTTGCGTGTACAAAATATTAATGTTAAAAGAGATTAGTAAATGAATCTTCCTCGTTAATAAAAAATACCAAAACTGAAATGCGATATTCTTCGTTAAAAATAAATATAGAAGCAGACGTTGTTCGGTTAAAGTTTGTTTTTAATTCTTTGATAAAAAAAATATTATTTATGTATGTTAAATAACATTCAGACGTAGCTATTACTTTAAATGTTATTTCAAACATATTTTGAAGCATTTCGATCTCACATTTCATAATCATTAAGAAGTAAAACAATCGTATCTTTGTGAGTCGAAATTTCGATTAGAATAGAATACCTAAACCGAATTATCCATTTCGGAATTGTTGTTCGTCTTTACCTGTTAGTGTTTTGGGTTAACCGTAACTTTTTCAGTAATTGTGAGTTTTTAACAAAATTTTGATTCAAGATGCATCGTATGCAGTTCAAGGATAGTTATGAATAAAACTATATGCGACGTTCTTAACCTTAGCTGTCGAGCGTGTATAATCTGCATTCAATAATGTATTTTATATCTCTTTATTCATTCTACACTGTAATGCAATATTCTTCATGTATGAAGATTAATATTATCTAGAACTATAAACTTTGAGCTTAAAATTTTCGGGTCAAGAATCCAATTAATTGCTTTTTTTTGTTTATCTTCCGAAAATTGCCAATTTGAGTCTCAAACATTGTAGGTAGGTACTATAAAAGTTGACCGCAAACACAACTCTTTCCCCCCATTTTTCAAACTTACTTTTCACGAAGGTTTTGTGAAAAATACATTAACTGAACTATGTAGGCATCTACACTGAGGTATATTAAAATATTAGCTTTAATTTTCGTTAATTAAGGCGAATACAAATGATTAATAAAAAATAATCTTAAAAGTCATTTTTGGGACCGCTGGTTACTCTGTATTCATTGGATACACGGTACCTACATTATTATTACATTTTTGTCTCTGGAATTTCGTATCTTTTTTCAGAGATATAAAAATTGAGACATATATTTTCTTATTCACTAACTTTTAAATGAAACTCTTGCGCAACGATTTTCTATTGTATATTTCTTCAAAGGAAGATTTTTATAACTAGCGTCGTATACTCTTATTCATTGGACCTTTTAATTTAAAAAAATATACGAGGAAACTCCCTGAAAAATTACAGGGTAGATTTGTTACATAACAATTATAATAAAACTTCCCTTTTGAAAAAGTTTTCTACTTTCTTCTTTATGATTTTCCTTTAATCATAGTTATACAAATTAAAAGCGAGTTTCCTAAAAACTAGATATATTGTTGATAATATAACGTGTCATTCTTGAAAAAACTCTTGTTCTACAAGTTTTCTTTATTTCCTTAATTTTAATTCTCTAATAGCTACGTACAGTTCGCTTATTCTAGCTATGTTAATTATAATTAATAATAAGCTCTGTCGCTTTGTTCGCACTAGAGGAGGCAAGTACATCCATGATAGGCCAAAATAAAATAAAAAAGTAAAAATTTTAAATCCAACAGAACTTGATTGAAACAAATATATGGTGTTATACAAAATATTCCCCAAGCTACTTTCAGCCAAGAAACAAACTCCTCCAGCTAATCTTCTTGGCGTTTCTGCGATTAGAAATCACACGTATAATTTTTTGAGTCGCGCTTGCTTCTTCGAAGCATTATTTGATCAAATTATAGCAATACTGATTATTAAAATTGCATTCAATGTGATACTGACGTTTCGACCATCTTTTTTCTCATTTTCGGAAAATCTTTTTTATTTTCTTAGTTTATATTTTGTAATGACAGTTATTTCAGTGTTAGTTTTAATTAGTTTTCAGTAAGACATCACTGCTGTAAATTGTAATTTTAAAACTGACGAGTTTTGTGAAGTAATTAAGAGCATGGATTGATTATGTTGAGACTTCAGGCTTGTCAAAGATGGATACGGTACATATTTAACTGTCAGATTTGATTTACAAGTAAACGATGTTGATGACACATGTGTAAAAGGGTCTTCAAACCGTATAAGAAAACGGTTTCATAATATCTGCAGGTGGCTGAAAACAGTAAACAAGTAATCTACCATGCAGAGGGGTTCGAAATATTGAAAGTGTATTTTTATTGAGTTTTTGTGCATCCATTGATGTAGAATATCACTAAAACTAGAGAAAACTAAAAACGAAAGACACTGTTTTTTTTTCAAAACTTTACATAGTCAGAAGTTTTTTTTAAGTTGTACTTCTTTTGGCACGTTATGAAAAATTGATGAGAGTTAAAATTAACAAGATGAAACTGCTCACAGAAAAAGTCTACTAACAGAATAGAGATAGTGACCATGTTGGCATGCGCGTAGTGTCTAATAGCTGTATTTATGCTAATCTCATTCGAGTCATTTTATTAATTCGCATGCAAATTAAAATTAGCCTTTGTTCCGCCATTGACAGACAGGCACAATTTGTAGTAAATTAATGACGCTCGACAATTTAGAATATAAAAGTTTTAGATAATATTGTTTAAGGTGAAACTTCTTTTTTAGGTTTAATTTTGATTTATATTTTACTAGCTTTTAACCATGTTAGATACAGTTGGTTGTACTAAGTTTAATCACAATCGTTTCCATCGTACTAAAGTATCTATAATGCTGACTGGTACAAATAGATAGTTCTCTGGAGAGTCGTTTTCCCATCACAAAAAAATATACAAAATGTCCAAGAAAATAAATTTGTATATTGATGATAAATTAAATAATTTGACAGTTTTTCCAGTTTTTGTATTAGAACTTGAAAACTTTTTCTGCCTAGCAACAAAATAGTATATCCAGCTAAAAATATATATTTACTCTTTGTGAGAGTCAAGTAGGTATCTACTTTAACGACAGTGCAGTCAATAAATGTACAAAATGCACCAAAGATGACAATGCAATTTCAAATTTAAATATTTTTACTAGACTTGCATCCCCTGTTTACTAATTACCTGGCCCGGCTTTGCTTGAGTAGGCAACAATCTCTGATATAATATGTCACTTTATCGTATTTTTTATAGTTTGACAGACACTGATGCTCTTAACTGTCGAGCGTCTATAATCTACAATTTGTTTTATTGTTTAGTCAGCGTGCACGACTCAGAAATAGAGTACTTGCTTTATTTTCGTTCACTGCCCGTCCCACATTTGTTGTATCTTTTACTTAGAAAGTGTCGTGTCGCTGCTGAATTGCTTTCGTGTTGTCTTTTGGCTGGACGGTCTTACACAGGCCCATTGTGCTTCTCCGATATTCGAACAGGTTCCAAACAGTCCTGGACCCTCGTAAGAAGACACCCAGTCCATTCGTGATGTACCTATGAATTATCTTGGTACCCAAAGAGTCGGAGACATTTGCGAAATACTTCGTGGTTATGAGTTCATGTTAAGTCTGCATTTTCTCCAAAGAAAATTCAAAATCGGTAGTTTTTTTTTGACGTATCCTGTATAATGCAGTATATAAACGAAAATGCAAATGCAACAAAAAGACATTTTACACAAAAAAAAAACCTGTCTGAGATCACGTAGACACTTGTGGCATATATTACATGCCTTATCTGGCCTAGGGCTCTTGTCTAGTCTCTAGTCACTACCCTATACTATAGCCCTTAAATATTGTGTAGAACCTGTCATACAAACTACAGGTACCTTTGTAAATAATGGATGAGGGTTGTTTCTTCGCCTACCTGCTTTTTACCAAACCAAGGCCTCTGCACGTGCAACACAAAAACTTTTTTTTGTGTTCGTGTGTATCAATTTATTTTAAGATTATACGAATTTTTATAATTGATGACGGAATTAGCACTGCGGACAAAAAAGAAAAGAAACAGGTAGATTGTGAGGAAATGAAGATAAGCATAATCTAGGCTAAGCCGAGTTCTCGTAACAACGCACAATGAACGTCTATAATTTAGATAAATCAACTTAAGATTGTAAAAAATTGTCTGGGCCAAATCGTGGTCGCAAAAGGTATATTACGACTGTTTTTATTAGCTGTGATTAAGCTACACAAATTTTGAGATGTTGCTTAAAAATTTCAAAAAATACAGTTTTTGTCCTTAAAATTGTATAAAACGCACTATTCGTCAAGATTCCTTTACAGCACGACACGCGATTTCAAATTGAGGGAAGTCCAACACTATAAAGTTTTTGAAGTAAGACTTCTTAAAAAAATTGATTAATGAGATTGAAAATGTAGCGAACATGTCACAATGTACGAATACCATATATTATAAAAATTGGCTGTAAAACATTAACTAACATGGCGGCGAGGTAGAACGTTTGTGTCGTAACCTAAAGGTTGTATGTTTAATCCCGGCGGCCGGTGTCATATTTAGTTTTTTTTTAGGTTCATCAAAAATTAAATAAGGTTTTTCATAGAACTGTTTTTCTTGCATTTCGGATGCACAGTGCACACATTCATGCTGGTGAATAAGAGGTCATATTAAACAGCTGATGAACGGTCACCTTAAGACCTATTTATAAATGTCCTGGCGGACAGACGGACAAATTAATCCTATAAGGATTTTGTTTTTTTCATTTTAAGATACGAAACTCTTAAGAAGTATAAATAAAAAATCGATATATAATCGGTTTTGTGTTCAGACAGCAGATATGTTCACTTATGTGCATTATAAATATTTTATTTTTAGTTGTGTATTAAAGAGGTTATTATCTAAAAACAAATATACCAATCCTTTCTATAAATAACTTGGCGAACGAACATTTATTGACTTTATTTTTACAGCTTCCAAATAATCGAACAAAATATTTACATTGAATTTGTAGATATTTGTTCATTATCACAGTATTAATATCATTGTTTGTCAGAGATAATAATAATAAAATAATACTTAGTGTCCCACGGAAATGATATTTTTATAACACGAACAAGTCGAATGGTATTCAGTACGGAAACTAGAGCCGTGTGTAAAAAGCTTTTTTATACACGGATTACTCTTTTGTTTCTCTTTCTAATCGAATTCATGAAAAGAGGCTATTTTTTCCTATAATGTTTGTTAAGCCATTAACTTTTGAGGGATAAGCCGATTTAAAAAATTCCGATTCTAGTTGGTTTAGAATGCTTATGGAATGGTCAAAAAAAGCTTTTTTTTTAAATATATATATTAACCTCATATCTTTAGCGATTGTGAACCGATTTTGATGATTGTTTCTGTATAATAGAGCATAGCTTTAGAATGGTCTCATATAAATTTTATTTAAATTGATTTAGCAGTTTTTTTAAGTTTAGTAATGAAATAAGTTGCAAACTACGTGTTGCAAAATCGCCGATTTTTTTTTTAAATAACCTCCTACACAAAAGTCACTGAAGAGCCAATTTCATTACTATAACTTTTTATGAACCTATGTAGGTACTTTCATTAAGTTAGTACCCACCTAAAAATTTTTATTATTATTATTTTACGCTTTTTAATGGCATTTTTGTAGCACGTTCAATTTTTAATAAAATGCATTTTCTATGATTCCGTGAAACACGCCAATTCTTTTATCAAAAAAAAATAATAATTGAAGAACCTGTACCGTACATTAAATTATTACGGCTGTCATATTTTAAGTTGAATTGATAAGGTTGACAAAGCATGTAATAATTCCGTTGTCTATATTTAGTATATTTATTCTGTTTGTAGGCGTTGTGTGTTCTCTTATCAAGCAAGTTTATTTACAAGAAAATTTCATTAATGAGACGATATGTTGAAAAGTCACGTAACCATTGTTTTCGACAAAACTTTATACTTGCAAAGACAAACGGTAGGGATGGGAAAAGCACTGATTTCAACCGATGGAACTACTTTCTTTCCCACCAACACATATATAGTTAGACTGTATATGTTCAACAACGTCTATTTTCAACTGATTTTACTCACGTGTTTTCAAATTTCTTCTCAGCAAAGTGTATGTTAGACAACGCTTAACCTAAAATTAATCAAGATTTTTTTCCGATTGATCTCTGGCTGTCACGAAGTGAGAATGAATATGATTTGATTGGTTGAAATACATGAGTTCCATTTTAGTTATCACCATCATTCAAAAAGCCAAATGCGAAAAACAATTTCCAGAGCAAAATAAAAGTTTGAAATTAACACCAAATACTAATTTAATCATATAGCGGTAGGAACTTTTTTAATGTTAAAGTACCAGAAGTATAATAATAAAAGCTACTGAATTTAATTTAAATTCAACAAGTGTTGGTGTTTGCAATAAAAGTTGATTTTTGATATTTTGGGACTTATTATTTATTTAACATAAAACCGAAGTACAATTTACGTGAAGTGAAAGCGTCTACCAAAGAGCGCTGAAAGACAATCTCGTTCTACCCTAATCAAGGGCTAGGACCGGCGCTAGTTATTACGTGAACAGCACATGTTTGCCTAGGAGACACAAAGCACTTATCTGATTGGTTGCTCTGCTGTGTTGAGTTTCAACCGACCAAACAGATACTGATCGCTATAATCTGTTCATGGGGTATAGTATAGCTCAAGGCAACATCTGGGAAGAATTAGACTTTTTGAGACTAGTCGCGACAAGCAAAGTTTTCCTCTTTAGAATATCAGTACATATATTTGTATTATTCGAAGACGGTTCAATGCGGATTATAAACGCTCGATAACTGATTACCGTCTTCGGAAACTGGAATGGCTTATGTTGTGTTTTCATTTAAAAGTGAATACATTTTTTTGCCATCAAGAATTGTAAGTTAGAATATTTCTGGAAAAATAGTTTTCACACCCTTGAAGTTTATATTGTACCAACTATATATTTTATAAGCTTAGTCCCTGCTTATACTTACAATTTTAAGTTCTCAATTGAGAAACTTTTAAAGTGAAAACTGCAGAAATTGTATGAAAGTTAAGCTTGAGCTTGAAGAACTGTGTACACTTTTTGGATCGAATGTGACTCAGTGTGAATGCTTTTAATTCGAATCTGAATTTCCGTAAACTCTTTCTATTCGAATCTGAATTTCTGTGAAATGTTTTGATTCGAATTTGAAGCTCTGTAAATTCTTTTGATTCGAATCTTAATCTCTGTATTCTTTTGATTCGAATCTGAATTTCCGTAAACTCTTTTAATTCCAATCTGAATTTCTGTAAACTCTTTTGATTTTAGAAAAATAACTTACTATAACGAAGCATTTGTTACAAGTGTAAATAGGGACCAACTTTTCACAAAGAGTGAAAACCTTCAACAACGCAGTTGTGTAGGAAGGAAGGCCCCAGTCTCTGTAGAAGTAGACCCTTTTATAAATCGTCAGAGTTTGACTACGTGCTGATATTCACTAAACCAGGGGTGGAAATTACCTTCAAGTCACCCTGGCTTCAGGAAGCTAATGAGTACTTACCTACTGTTGGTTGGCACGGGTCTGTTTCATGCTTATTTGATATTCCCGTCGTCGGCGTGTATTTGATTCATTTCGTTAATTATGCACTTTCAAAATTTATAATTTTTACGATAAATATAGTAGATCTAGTGTAGTGATTGTTGAAATTTTTAATAAGAGATTCAACACAACCTTTCATCGCCATTTTTTTTTCTAAAATTTCGAAATACAGTGTAAACTCTATATAAAAACGCTGAAGAGACTGCGCATTTTCTGGCGTTATAGAGAGTTGTCTTTATATAGAGAGAAAGAAAAATCAATATTGTTTAGTATCATAGTATTATTTAATAATGCATACATTTTACAAAGAAATACCACTATTAACACAAATAACAACGCTTACTACGTAAAATCTGTTGATGTAGACAATAAAGCCGCAGTTCTTATCAATTTCGGCAACTTAGAAAGTACCTATAAACACTAAGTGCTTTATACGGGTTCGAAATTACTTGCTTTATAATGACAATGGTCGTTATTTAGAGTGGTTGTGATGCTACATGGAGTGTATCATTGTATGAACAACAAGGCAAACCAACCAAAGTCGAGGAAAATGGTAGAAAGAGACAGCGTATAATTGCGGTAGTCATTCCGTTTTTGTTCAGTTACATGAAATAAGCCGGGCTAGAAAGAGGCATACATATACTGTGTTTATCGCCTTCTCTTTTCTGCGTATTTTAGCACTTCATATCTACAGCTCAGTCTGCGTTTTCCCTTCTCAAAGCGTTTCAGTTTGAATTTCATGTCGAGGTCATTCAAACTCACCATTTTCGCTAATGAAGTTTCAGTTCAAAAATTATTTGCTTTGTTTTTAATTACAGTAAATCACGCTAAAAATTTAATTACTAGAAATCAATGAAAGGAAAACATTTTTATTGACTTATTAGGTGGATTATTATTGAGTCAACTTTATTTTATAGTGTTATAAAAAAGTACGTTTTTTATTAGTTTCATTTTAAAGTTCGTAACTAATCAAACAGTTCAAACTGATCTGATTGTGGTGTGAACCTAAAATTTGAAAATTCGGTCTGTAATGCCTGAAAAGGGAAATATTAACTACAATTTAACAGAAAAAATCTGGAGTCATAAAAAATGCGATTGGGAACACGTAATAATGGAGTTAGGGGGCTAGACGTTTTCAAAAGACCAACTGACTTTGAAAAAACATCTAGAATTTGACATAAGTGATTTTGTCCCAAGGTTATAGATACGGATATTCAGGAATATTGCAACAATTAAGATTATTTATTGCACTGAATAAGATTTCAATTTATTCAATTTCGACGTAATTGAGTACAATTATTTTTTAAAATTTAGATTGAAAAATTTATTCCGTATCATCTATTTTATTAATTTAAGAAAGCTAGCTTACATAACGCAATTTACATAGAATCTTTGAACATGGCTCGGCGGTACATAATGTAGTGTTGGGTCATCATGATAATGATTACATAAAGTCAGCTTGCGTTTCTCAGTGGGTGAAGAAGGTGAATGTGCCAGCGGGTGTTTTTCCTCAAAACAAAAGCTTGGACTGATGCACAAAATACTGAACAACCCTCTCCGCAACTTGAGTAAATATTAGTATTTTAACTTGCGTATTTGCAGTGCAGCTTGCAAGTTCTCTAAGAAGATGCTTCTTGGGAAAATGTTCATCTCAAATTGCTCGAGTAAATGTATTACTATTTTAACTTATGTATTTGGAGGCTAAGAAACGTTTTCTGGGAAAGATATTATTTCAAAAGTGTCTGAAAGAAGTCCAAAGATGTAGAGTCAATCTCTAAAAGGACACTACCTAGAAATATAATTTCCTCGCAGAACTCTGTAGAAAAGTATACAAAAATACAGCGACGACGATCCCAAGGTGAGATATTCCCTTCTGTAGGAAGTTCTCAGATATACAGAGGTATTTTCCATGGAGATGCTCCTTAGGAAAGAGTTTTCCCTCAAAACTTTCTATAGGAAGACAGGAGAATTGTACAACTCTTAACAACTGATCAAGTCCTCAATAACCAATGAAATTCTCACAAAGGCATTTCTTTAAGAAAGATATTTCTTTAGAAGAAGTAATTTCGGTTTCCAAATGAGGTTTCAAAGACCCTGATGCTTGATAGCTTCTCATTTTGCCCTTTATTGATTTCAACCATCACCAATCCCCACTTCTGCAGTAACAATCCATTTTTTCTCAACGAGAACGGAGTCTAGAGAGCAAGGTTTTTTTCTACGATAGTCGCGTACTGAAGTGTAAATTTACTGAATTAATGTAACTATGAATTTTCTGTATTTCAGTATTTTGTCAGAACTGAAAAAAGTAGGAATGCGTATTTTATGACATTTTGCAAATGAAACTGTCAAGTAATTGCTTTATCACTAATCAATAATTTGATAGGTGATTAACATATTTATGGCACTAAGTGGGATTTAATCAGTGTTTGTACTGATAATACTAATTGAAGGATAAATTGATAATTTAACTACTGCGTTATTTATTCAGTTTTGCACGTATGCACTTTGCATTTATACAGGGTGTTTATTACTGGTTTACATTCATTGTATTTTCAAAATGAACCTTATAACAGCTAGGGAAGGCTGAATAATTTTTTATGAATATATCTCTCGACAAGCTTTTAGATCAGTTGATAATATAATTTTATTTGATTTACTATATTCATATCCATATTACTAAATGATTGTTAATGTTCATAGGTATTTGGATTGACAAGACTTGTATTATTTAAAAATAATTCTTTAATATTTTCGTACAACGTTTCGTCTCTCTCGAGACTTCTTCAGGTACTATATTTAGAACACAAAAAAAAAAAAAAAAAAAATAATTAAATAAATATCATTGTAAAAATGATATTTATTTAATTTTTTTTTTTTTTTTTTTTTTTTTTTTTTTTTTTTTTTTTTTGTGTTCTAAATATAGTACCTGAAGAAGTCTCGAGAGAGACGAAACGTTGTACGAAAATATTAAAGAATTATTTTTAAATAATACAAGTCTTGTCAATCCAAATACCTATGAACATAACAATCATATAATTTTATTTTTACAGAAAGTTCAGCTCCTTATTTTTAATTAAAACAATTATTATTGTTTATAGAGCACCTGAAGATGTAATAAATTATTACGAAACGTTGTGTTAAACAAAATAATTATTAACTAATTTATCTGCTCCATAAAATATCCTTTGAATTATTTGTTTTAAATAATTTTATTTGTTTGATTGTCTATTACTTTATTCATTTTAGTACTTTTCAATTAAAATTTGTTGTTAAAAGGTTTTTTACTTATATTATGTATATCCGGTATATTCATATACTCTATAATCACATATAGTATGGATGTATTACCATCAAGATCGTCTGCCGACCAAAATGAGCCCAAACATGGGTATTGTTAAAAAGTTATTTTGACTGCAGCATCAGGTAATCAGATTATTAAATTGCCATCAATGTAAAATTTCAAAGTGACAAATAAATTGGAAAAATTAACTTGCAAGATTTGACCCAAACTAACTGATTGATTAACTGACTAACAAACATGTGAAGTTGAATAATAGCTTGAACAGTAGATTATGTTTTTAGTGTGTAATGACATATATTACGGCGAATGCGACATTATGTTAAAGACGAGTGCCAGCTAGTTTTGACAGTCACATGGGCCATCATGTCATCACGCACAAGATACATATAGTATTCACGTAAACCGTAAAAATAGCTGATTTTCATATCGGTTTAACATTTTTACGGTTTAGTTTTGAGCAAGATCTAATTTGTAGGTTGCGCTGGATTTTCATACTTTTACGATGGAAATGGTAGTACGACAACATTTATTTTGATAAATAATAATAATAAGATTGGAAAATTTCACATGTTTCATTCATACTCTCACTATTGAGAGGATTCGTGTCTAGCGTTATACCTAGCTAAAAAAAATCGACTCTCGCATGTAGTGAATTTAATGTTACAATTGCTTTATTAGAATGAAATTAACTGTTAAGTTAGCGCACCGTAGAGTAATTGATAACTCATTCCGCCGCGAAAGTGAAAAGATTCGGGTTTGAGTCCCGACGGTGACAGTGGATAAAAATTATAAAATTTTTCTATTGTAAAAATGAATGTTTTCTAACAATTAACATTTATTTTACCTTGTGTAACAGTGAGAAATGGGCCATTTTATTATCGTTATACAGGCATAAAAAATCAGCTATTTTATTGGAAGATGTGCTAACAAAATATAAATATCTGGCTACTTTTAATTTTCATGTCAAATTAAATATTTTTTTATTCATATCAGTAATTAAATTAATGTGTCTGTGCTCATCTTATTACGTATATACATATCTAAAATAAATGTTATTAAAATATTAATTATTTTGTTAATGATATTTTTTTTTGAAGTGATAGCAAGAGAAAACACGTGTATCGTATATAAAACGATAAATAGAGTTGATAAAAATGTGTACAGGAAATGGTTAAATATCAAACAAAAAATTAAAAAAAAAACCCGGGTCGCAGTGCCAAAACCCTGCCGACAATATAGTGTATTTGCTTGTGTAGGGCCGTGTGGTTTTATACTTTTATTATGTGAAATTAAGTTTGTTTTTGGGCAAAATAAAAAATTTAACCCCTTAATACACCCCTTAAAATAACATTTTTTTCTTAATTGTAATATTATTATCAATCTAACGTCTACACCGAATTAAATACACCCTTCAATAAATAAGTCACTATCTGCAAACTAGTGTTTTCATAAAATTTGTAAATCCGGTCCTGTCGGGCCGATTTTATTAAAATTTTAGGAGCACTTTTTAATTGCTATTAAAGGGTTAAATTGCAATTTTGAAACGATTCTGAGAATTTTTTAGGTATTTTTGGGCCCAAAAACTTTTTTCAACCCCTAAAAACTACCCTTAAAATGGCCCGATTGGACCCATTTTAAATAGGGTTCTTGCGGTAGTGGATTCCAACGTGTGGGCAAAATTTCGTAAAAATCAATTAACTCTTTCGAAAGTTATAGCGCGCACACATATATATATATATATATATATATATATATATATATATATATATATATATAAATATATATATATATATATATATACATATATATATAAACATTTTTAAAAATGGTGCCAAAGTGTTTAGAAGGTTATGAAACGTCGAGAAATTTTGGTCCGACCCCTAGGTCCCGCCATCCGACCAACGCCAATAGTGTATGTTGCCTATGGCAAATACACTAAAAAAATGTACGCTTATAATAATACTTTGATAATACCCAGCTAGGATATAAATATTAATTCAAAAACATTATACAAGCAGCGTGATTTAATATTGTTGCTTTTAAGAGGTGAACTGTGAATTTTTGTGGCATAATTAATAATGAATGATTTTTTCTATATTAAAACAGAATCAGCTAATAAAGCCAAAGATTTTTTATGTTGTGGTAGTGAGTTACAGAGTTTATAAATTGAACAATCGACTATATAGCTGAGTCAATGGGAAACACGACTTAACAGTTAGTAACCAGTAGCTACAAACTCTACGTGTGTAGACAAAGATATATACAGAGTGTCTCAGAAAAACTGGACAAATGTACAGCACTGCAATTTTTTATCGTTATTGAGTATTTGAACTATGAGCGGAGCTTAGGTCAAACGTAATATCCAATACGCTATTTTTTTGGTTTCGTACATTCGATGAAAAAACGTCTGACCCTGCTTTTTTTCTTCTAATCTACTGAAATTTGATATAAAGGGTGTCCGAGAATTATCTTTACAACTTTGAAATTTAATAACTTTTGAAATAAAAAAGATATTCACATTCTGTGTTCTACAGTTATTAATGCAACTTATAGAGTTTTTTTCTTTGGGGTTATTTGAAGGATATTGTTTATCGGAGAAAGGTTACTGACATTGCTGACTTAAAAACCCGCATTACAGAGGCTTTTGCCACTGTCAAAGACGTTATGTTACAGCGTACCTGGCAAGAAATCGAATACCGACTGGATGTGCTTCGGGCCACACGTGGTGCACACGTGGAGGTGCTAACCTAAACAGAACAAAACTTTATGAGTTGCACTAATAACTGCAGAAAACAGAATGTGAATATCCTTTTTATTTCAAAAGATATCAAATTTCAAAGTTGTAAAGATAATTCTCGGACATCCTGTATATCTAGAGATAGCGTGAATAAACGAATTTCGATTTAGGGGTTATTTTGGTGGCTAAATTAGAAAATAATAAAAAAAATATATTTCAAGTGCATCATGTGACCTATCAAATGAAAGGGCTGGTTATGAGATATAAGTATATAGTTTTTATATTTTTTCATGTACATATAGCTATACTAACAGCAAATAAAATGTAATGCGCTTATGATTTAAATTTCTGTCACCAGATGTCGTATCGTTTTACGTCAAAACCTATTGCTAACTTCTGTCTTTGTAACGTTGGATAGGTGTTTTAAAATGCTTTAAGATTTCCTAACACTTAATTTAATTTCGGAGTCCCACTCCCCAGTAAAGAGTTATGAACATACCAAACCGTTTCCTGGGTGTTCCTCCTTTAAATTTCAAACCGTTTGTTAAAAAGATCTGAAAAATTCATGAATGTAGCATTTAGTAAGTACAACAAAAACTGTCGTTAACTTGATAATCCTTTGATTTTCCAACGCTTTGCAAAAAAAACCCGGGTCGCAGTGCCAAAACCCTGCCGACAATATAGTGTATTTGCTGATACAGGCCTTGTGGCATTATTATGTGAACTTAAGGTGATTGTTGGGCAAAATAAAAAAATTAACTCCTTAATACACCCCTTAAAATTACATTTTTTACTTAACTACATTATTATTGTCGATCGAACGTCTACACCAAAATTAAAAACACCATTCAGTAAATAACTCACTATCTGCAAACTAGTGTTTTCAGAAAATTTGAAAATCCGGTCCTGTCGGGCCGATTTTATTAAAATTTTAGGAGCACTTTTTAATTGCTATTAAAGGGTTAAATTTCAATTTTGAAACGATTCTGAGAATTTTTTAGGTATTTTTGGGCCCAAAAACTGTTTTCAACCCCTAAAAACCACCCTTAAAATGACCCGATTGGGCCTATTTTAAATAGGCTTCGTGCGGTGATGGATTCCAACATGTGTGCCAAATTTCGTTAAAATGAATTAACTCCTTCGAAAGTTATTGCCCGTACACATATATACCTATATATATATATATATATATATATATATAAATATATATATATATATATACATATATATATAAACATTTTCAAAAATGGTGCCAAAGTGTTTAGGAGGTTATGAAACGTCGAGAAATTTTGGTCCGACCCCTAGGTCCCGCCATCCGACCAACGCCAATAGTGTATGTTGCCTTATGGCAAATACACTAAAAATGCAGTAGATCTCATATGTATTTTCAACCTGTCGGCACAAATCGACTCCTGTATTTTCAATTTCTTCTTCATTCTCACGAATATGTTGAGGGGGGAATTTGATCGTCAGGCTCCTATCTGATGTTTGGTTGTAAAATGTGTTTATCCATGACTTTTCACGCCAGATGCGCATCCAGTTTTTGTCAAGTACTTTTCCGCAACTTTCATATTTTCGCTTATCAGTTCGTCGCAGTATTTTTGGGACATATTGTTTTATAAATACATATATATGCGGTAACACTTGTTTTTATTTGGCTGCGTTCAGTGGACATAATGTGTTTCTATATACATTGTACTATGTATGCAGTCGCACGCAGTGATCATACGTGCTGCGAATACGAAACGCTCGCCTTTTGTATAAATATACCAGCTCCTATACGAGGACTGATCCAACTCCAAAATAATAGAAGACAGCGCGGTGGAACGGTTACCGTGCTGGTTTTTGGATCAACCTATCGTGGATTCAAATCCTACCCCAGCTCATGAATGTTTTGCGATGTCGTTGAATTTAAGAACTCACAAGATACCTGAGCGAAATTAACGTTTGTTTAGGTTTTAAATAAAATAAAAACGATTTTTAAATTTCTGACACCCCTGCTCCCTCACACTAGCCCCCCTATCATTCTAATCATTCCCCCGCCCCTGGGGATGAGGAGTGACTAATACAGCATTGTAACAATTAATATTTACTATTTGATTTTTATTGAATTAAATATATGTATTGTTAAATATCTAAATTTTATTAAAGTTATGGTTAACTAGTTAAAGGTATTATTTCAATTCTATTTAAAAAAAATTGTAATTATTTCATTAACTAATTTGTATTTTTAATCATTTCAGTTTTGCCCGAAGAAGTTAAAACGAATTAACGAAACGTCGCAAATTTTTTAATTTAGTTTACTATATTAAAATTGAATTGTCCAATTTCCTGTTAAATAATAAAAAAAACTTAGTAACAATTAATGTTTCTAACAATCATTGCAATCTAGAACTTTGTTTACGTGAGATTTGAACGTTGTTCGTCACGTTGCTTCCACCATCTTTTTTATAGAAATGTCGATTGATGCTGGGTTGGTTTAGTAGTTTGTTATCTTTAAACCTCGAGGCTGATTTTTCGTTCTCATGGCAACATCTTCCTGCTGTTACAATGGGAATTCACTCCCGGATTTAAGGATAACCTAGCATGATATAATCGTACTCCCGTCATTTTACTTCCACCACATCCGTGCAAGATTGTTGTTGATCGTATCTCGTATTGAGAATATGGTCGTATTATACTAGAGACCTTTTAATAAGAGACTGGACACGACTCATGTCCTTCATTTTTTCAAAATAAAGAGAGACAGAAATCTTTTTGATATCTCTGTCTTTCATTGATGTATAGCGTACCAATCGCAGGTTAGTATTCTCACTCTAATATAGAGAGGATCAATAATAAGTTACTGGATATCATCTTGTCATGTTGAAAAAAAATGCTGGAAATAGGTGGTGTCAACTTTTTTTAGTAGTAGCGTGATAGAGAAATCATAGCCATCTATGGCTGGTCCGCTATATATTAACAAGAGAGCAAAGAGATCGTAGCATCCTGTGATAGGTCAAAGATATCTCTTTGATGAAGAGCGGACCTATCACAGGACGCTACGCTCTCGTTACTCTCTTGTTAATGTATAGCAGACCAATCATAGATTGCTATGATTTCTTTATCACTCTACCACTTAAAAAAAGTAGACACCAACATTTTTCTTCAAAATAACAAACGAAATACAAACATACTTTTCAACCATCTGTCTCTTGATACTAAAAGGACCAATTACAGTGTTCTATGATCTTTTAAACTTTCTCTTTGGTGTATCAGCGTTTTCTTGAAAGTTTTCAAAAATCATTGAAGAGTTTTTTTAACAAAGGTATAAAATAGTCAAGTAGTAAGGGAAAACGACTTCTCCAGGGACCAGTCGCCCTGCAGTTAAATGATGGATCAATTGGTGTCTTGTGTCCAGTGTTTTATTGAAGGGTCTCTAGTATATACCTCATCACTCTTTTTCACTAAAACCGGCCAATTTGTTGTCTCATTCTAATGCTTCCACAGAATGGGATTTTCGCTTTGCAAAACCAATTTCATTCCATTTACGAATGTATGTTCTGTAATATAATAAAAGAAAAACGTCCTCCTGAGTTACACAATAAGGGAGCATCTCGCTGGAAAAAGCAATGTTGATGATTTTATATATTATATATGCTCGTACATAAAAGCCAGAGATAATTTTCTGCTAAATATATTTTATTTAATGCAATCAGATATTTGAACTTTCAAACTTTGCGTTTACATGTTGAAAAAGATTTTTAAATGAAAAGCCGCTTTTCGTTTGACGTCTGTGGAATTGCTTAATCAAAAAGTTTAACTTTTAGACAAGTCAATTACGAATTCTGAATATGTTATTAAAAGCTTAAATGTATGAAAAGAACATATCTCTAATATAAATAAAACTTCAACCATTACGTATTCGGATAAAGTTAATAATGATGCAATATGCAGAATCCATTAAAATTATCTTTGATTTATCTGTCATACATGGATCACTTCACCCTAACTCGCTTGATTTTGTTTGACTTTTTAATTTTTAGGAAATATAAGCAATGAGATTAATGCTTGTTTCGGCTTTAAAATAAAAAAAACCCGGGTCGCAGTGCCAAAACCCTGCCGACAATATAGTGTATTTGCTTATACAGGCAGTGTGGCTTTATTTTGCGAGCTTAAGTTGGTTTTTGGGCAAAATAAAAAATTTTACTCCTTAATACACCCTTTAAAATATCATTTTTTTCTTAATTGCAATATTATTATAAATCGAACCTCTATACCAAATTATATAGAACTTTCAGTACATAATTCACTATTTGTAAACTAGTGTTTTCATAAAATTTGTAAGTCCGGTCCTGTCGGGCCGATTTTATTTAAATTTCAGGGACACCTTTTAATTACTACTAAAGGGTTAAATGTCAATTTTGAAACGATTCTGAGAATTTTTTCGGTATTTTGGGGCCCAAAAACATTTTTCAACCCCTAAAAACTACCCTTAAAATGCCCCAATTACGCCCATTTTAAATAGGCTTCTTGCGGTGATGGATTTCAACACGTGGACCAAATTTCATTAAAATCAATTAACTCTTTCGAAAGTTATTGCCCGCACATATATATATATATATATATATATATATATATATATATATATATATATACACATATATATATATATATAACTAAAAAACCAAGCAGATTTTGTGATAAGTACCTTAACAAACTGGTTTAATGCGAACAACCTGTATCTAAACATATCAAAAACAAATTATTTACATTTTAAAACAAGTAGAAACAAAAATGATATAAAATTAAACGTACAAATAAATAATGAAATGTTAAATAAAGTGGCGAGTATAAAATTTTTGGGAGTATGGCTTAACGACACGGTTGACTGGTCCACACACTGCGAGAAATTATCTGCAAGACTGAGACAAATTTGCTTTATGTTCAATGTGCTAAAAAGTCAAATCCCAATTAAAACTTTAATAATGGTGTATTATGCACAAGTTTTCTCAAGAATAAATTACGGAATAACACTTTGGGGTAATTCGAAATATTCAAGAGATGTATTTATAATACAAAAACGGATATTAAGAATAATGGCCAACATAAGGCAAACGCAGTCCTGCAGACCTATATTTAAGCAGTTTAAAATTCTTCCGTTATCATGCGTATACATATTGGAATGTTTAAAATCAATTAAAAATAACGGAGATCAATGCATTCTTAACAGTGATGTCCATAATTATTGCACTAGAGACAGCTTAAATATTAGAACACCCAAACATAACTTGTCATTTTTTGAGCAAGGCCCTACATATTGGGGGAACAAGTTTTATAACAAATTGCCTTCTAATATTAAAGAAATTAAAAATACCAGTACTTTTTTAAAAACGTGCAAAGCCATGTTAAAGAATAAGTGTTATTATAGTTGTATGGAGTATTTAAATGACACAATCTGATTTTGTATGTACCTTTTCTCTCTTTTGACTTTTCAATATGTAATGTATACATCATTTGAATAAATAAATTATTATTATTATATATATATATATATATACATACATATATATATAAACATTTTCAAAAATGGTGCCAAAGTGTTTAGGAGGTTATGAAACGTCGAGAAATTTTGGTCCGACCCCTAGGTCCCGCCATCCGACCAACGCCAATAGTGTATGTTGCCTTATGGTAAATACACTAAAAAAAAAATGTAGGTACGTAATATGTAACTTAAGGTGAGATTGTAAAATATGCTCTTGGGAAATTTCAAACTATGATTGCAAAATTTATTTTATTAGTGTTTTATTAGCTACGATTAAGCATTAGGCGTCACAAAATTTGGCTTGCTGCTTAAACGTTTCAAAAAACACATATTTTTGCACTAAAAAAAATTGAATAAAAATTACATGATATTCGTTAATATTTCATTACGGCATATCACGAGATTTAGAATTACGGGAAGGCAAATTAACATTTTGAAGTTTTTTCTTTACAACCTTATGTTAAAAATACTGACAAATTTGTTTTTCTGAGTAATTTTTTTCCAATTATTTTTTGCGTACACAAATTTGTGTAAAATTTATGCTAATTTTCTCGTTTTTATCTGATTTTATATCAAATAAACAATAATTACTTGGCTCAAAGAATTTGTCGTGTATTTTAAAGCATCAGCAAAGACAGAATGAGATTTTTCATAGAAACTAGAGATTTCCGAATGCACACCCACATCCCGCTCGCAAGATAGAGCTACGTAGTTGAAAAATGGGATATATTGAACAGCTGACAAACAGTCACCTTAATAAGAACTTCACAGAAGGAAAGATTATTGGGTAATAACAGAATTTTAGTATTTTATTTACTGAAGGCTAGATCTGGGGTTATTTTACTGCTTCTGCCGGGATAAGATAAGCACTAGGTTACTAAAATATTTTTTATTATTATTTTGGCAATCATTGCTCGTAGATGTTGGAACTATATAACAAGAAAGTTGTAAACACGTTCGTATATATTATGAGGTGCAGTAAAAACAGGAAAAAACATGTTTAAAACAACAATAGTTTACACAGTGAAGTAATATCATATAATGATCTCACCACCATTTACATATTGTTAGATTAGATGTAATATGTGTGGGGAAATCGTCTTTTAAGTGATAACGAACATTAGAACGGATACTTTTTTTAAGATGCCCAGCAGTGTTCGTCGATATATGTCTATTTGATAGGTATTTTAAAAATACTATGTCAATTTCAAACAAACTCGAAAATTTGAGATTGAAAGATTCGTTAAAGGGCAATCATTCAATCAAATATGAAGAAACGTTAAAAGAAATAAAAATTATTTTTTTTGCGAGTTTTTCCCATATGTAAGGGTATAAAAAATATATTACAACGAATACGATAATTTATTGAATATTAAATCAGAGATTATTGATGTATTGACTTTTTTTCTTTTTTGTCCTTGGTAATTAATATAAAATTGATTGGTCGGGAAAAAGTGTTTACTTAAAAAGTCCTTTTTCCCGACAAATCAATTTTTTATTAGTGTATTTGCCATATGGCAACATACACTATTGGCATCGGTCGGATGGCGGGACCTAGGGGTCGGACCAAATTTTCTCGACGTTTCATAACCTCCTAAACACTTTGGCACCATTTTTAAAAATGTTTATATATATATGTATATATATATATATATATATATATATATATATGTGTGCGGGCAATAACTTTCGAAAGAGTTAATTGATTTTAACTAAATTTGGCCCGCATGTTGAAATCCACCACCGCACGAACCCTATTTAAAATGGGCCCAATCGAGCCATTTTAAGGGTAGTTTTTAGGGGTTGAAAAATGTTTTTGGACCCCAAAATACCGAAAAAATTCTCCGAATCGTTTCAAAATTGAAATTTAACCCTCTAGTAATAATTAAAAAGTGTCCCTAAACTTTTAATAAAATCGGCCCGACAGGACCGGACTTACAAATTTTATGAAAACACTAGTTTGCAGATAGTAAATTATTTACTGAAAGTTGTATATAATTTGCTGTAAAGGTTCGATTGATAATAATATTGCAATTAAGAACAAAAAAGTTATTTTAAGGGGTGTATTAAGGAGTCAAATTTTTTATTTTGCCCAACAACCAACTTAAGTTCGCATAATAAAGCCACACTGCCTGTATAAGCAAATACACTATATTGTCGGCAGGGTTTTGGCACTGCGACCCGGGTTTTATTGATTTATATTCTCAAAAATATTTATTATTTTAATTTTAAAATTGCAGTTTGTTGACATGTCAAAAAACGTTGCTTGCCATGATGGGTTGAAGTGTGACGTCAGATTTGTAGTAAACACACATAATACATATATAAACATATGACACACACACACACACACACACACAGAGAGAGAGAGAGAGAGAGACGTGAGTAAACACCGACAGAGCCTCGTGCCAACAAAACTGAGCCTTATTTGCACTTGTTTGTATAATACAAGAATGACGTCACAGTAGGTAAACATGGTGATTAGTGATTTCAGGTCAACTTATTTAAAATTTTCAGTGCTATTTTATCCTACAAAACGATTTAATTAAGGCGAAAAAAAAATCCTGTGAACTAATACGTCGATATGAACATTTTAAGACAATTTAAAAATTAGAGTTAAAATATAGTCTTTTATCATATCTTACAAGAAATCATATGTGATCAAGAACAGCGTGTAAACAACAGGTCAGAAGTTGTTACGATGAAAAAAAATCTAATAAAAAATCATACGAATCGTAACATTTTTACAGAAATTATAGAGACAGACAAATATTAAGTCGTCATACGATAAGCATTTGTCTTTTGAGAGTAGTACGATTAGATCATATGTCTGACAATATTTTTGGACTCTGTCACCTGAAACATTAAGAAAAAATAGAAATAGAAAAAAACACCACTGTTTGGTTTAGAGGCTATGAGAATTTAAAGAATCCTTGCAATTTTTGAAAAAGTTTTTTTAGTGTATTTGCCATATGGCAACATACACTATTGGCGTCGGTCGGATGGCGGGACCTAGGGGTCGGACCAAAATTTCTCGACGTTTCATAACCTCCTAAACACATTGGCACCATTTTTAAAAATGTTTATATATATATATATGTATATATATATATATTTATATATATATATATATATATATTTATATATATATATATATATTTATATATATATATTTATATATATATATTTATATATATATATATATATATATATATATATATATGTGTACGCGCGATAACTCTCGAAAGAGTTAATTGATTTCAACGAAATTTGGACCACGTGTTGAAACCCATCACCGCAAGAAGCCTATGTAAAATGGGCCTAATCGGGATATTTTAAGGGTAGTTTTTAGGGGTTGAAAACTGTTTTTGGGCCCCAAAATACCGAAAAAATTCTCCGAATCGTTTCAAAATTGAAATTTAGCCCTCTGGTAGTGATTAAAAAGTGTCCCCACAATTTTAATAAAATCGGCCCGACAGGACCGGATTTACAAATTTTATGAAAACACTAGTTTGCAGATAGTGACTTATTTATTGAAGAGTGTATTTAATTCGGTGTAGACGTTAGATTGATAATAATATTACAATTAAGAAAAAAATGTTATTTTAAGGGGTGTATTAAGGGGTTAAATTTTTTATTTTGTCCAAAAACAAACTTAATTTCACATAATAAAAGTATAAAACCACACGGCCCTATACAAGCAAATACACTATATTGTCGGCAGGGTTTTGGCACTGCGACCCGGGTTTTTATTGTTGTCATATTACCCTAATATAATTGTAGTAGACAAAAAGAGTAAAAATTCTAACAGATGGAATGACTGATAATGTTTTGAGTTGTTTTTCAAAGTTTACTCAGTCCTATTCGGGCGCATGTCGTATCGTATTGTACGTATACCAGTGACTTTTAACATGTTACTTTCGAAAATATGGTCTATTAACGGATATACATTCTCCTTCTAACATTTTTTACCCGACTGCGCGAAAGCAAAAGGTGGTTATTTTCTCATCTGTAATATATTCTACGCCTATATAAAATATTCTGTTCACTTCCTGGTGATATAACAAACTGAGTTAATTATATAGTGATTAATTACATCCAAAGTACTGCTTAACCATCTTGAAATATCTTTAAAAATGCGAAGTTCACCCAAAAACACTTATTTTATTCACAATAAAGTCGCTCTTGTCATATAAAAAATAGCTACCATAGATTGATAGATCGCAGTAATCAAGTTGTATGCATTTGGCTGAAATTCTCTATTTCCAATTTCAATGAGATCATCTATTGAAAGTTTTTCAAAATCTGCATAAAAAATTCGAAAATCGATAACTTCTAAATTAAAGAGATATAGTTTGCTTGTGTTCTCTGGAATAGTGTCTATTTTTTTCTACAAATGTCATCTATTTGAAAAGTATATATGATATATTTTTTTTTTTTTTTTAATTTATGATCGTGCGCAGCGACTTAGGCTATATGCACGTGGTTACTTATTAGGTAAGTGGAATTTTGAGTTTTTGAAGTAGTGTTTAAAATTGTACAATTAATTAGATTTTTTGTTTCAGATTGGTGAGTTCCAGAAAGTGAATTACATTTGAAGCGCAGGAGTTGTCATCTTTAAGGATTTCTTCGATAGTATCCGGTAAGTTTGTTTTGATTCTATCGTTATTGTAAGAAGGGCATGATATTAAAATATGTTCCACGGTGAGTTGTGTGTTGCATTTATCACATATTGGAGGGGCTTCCTTCTTCAATATAAATGAATGTGTCAAGTTGGTATGGCCAATTCTCAGTCGGGTTAGAGCTGTTTCGTCTTTTCTATTTTGTTGAGTGGAGGTGATCATTTTTTTGGTGTCTGGTTTTATTTTCCTCAGCTTATTAGAGGTGGTTTGTGTCCATAAATTATGATATATTTTGATTTTTGCTATTTTTAACATAAGATCTTGGAAATTCGATTTTTGATAATATTTTTTCAAATTCACTTTGCTTGAACAAAAACACGCTGATTCCAATAAGCCCAAGCAAATCTCTGTATACCCTCTGAAGTTGTCAACGTTTCTGTATTTATTTTTTAAAGTCACCAACAGTAAGATTTATTTGGATCTAGTACTAACTCATATTTTCCAGAAAATTCAACTGATACTTTTATTAGTTCTCCAATTAGAATCTTGGAACTAGGGGTTTGATTTAGAGAAAATATGGAAACGACATATAAACACCGGCATCGCTGCATACTTGGCTGTTCCTTAGAATACGTATTGGTGTTGTTGATTTAGAGCCACTGGTGTAGAGTATGTAGTACACAAGAGCATGCAGGGGAGTCGCCTTGCGATTATAGCCTCAGCAGTCATAAACCATCATTGCGTGGGCCTCTCCTCTAACAGAACGGGTGGGCCAGCTTGTAAATATAATAAAATACTCCACGTGTATCCGAAAATCATTGTACACTACACAAACACGTAGCCGGCCCCTGTCCAGGATCGGACTTCAATATTTTAATTTTTACTTTAATTGCGCTTGTCACCCAATGTCGAAAATTAAGATATTTCATCATGGATACTAACAATATATTTAAATCGCTTTAGTATTTTTTATGTATGTTATCTCCATATCTCCAGCATTTGTTGATTGATTTTTATGATAGGGTATGCCTTCGGGAGGGGAGGTCCAGCAAATTTGGCAAGGTCATCCCTCCATCTTGTTACTTGTCTACAAACTTTTCTTCTGTTGTAAAATGGATACCACACCGTTGCTCTGTATGATCATCTATTATCCTCGCACCGGTGTACATGGCCCGCCCACTTCCACTTAGCCTTTTTACATACCTAAATCGCATCACGTACTTTTGTTTTCTTACGAATAATTTGATTTTTAACTTTATCTAAAATTTTTAGACCGAGCATACTTCTTTCCATTGCTCTTTGAGTGACCTGTAGTTTCTGAATTTCTTTTTTTTGTGAGTGATCACATTTGCGGAGCGCAAACGTGGTCACTCACAAAATCGGAATTATACATGCATTAAACACTTTAGTTTTAATCGGTATTTTACTTTTAAATATAAATTTTAGTTGCCAATAGCGTTTCCATGCACTATTTACTCTTCGTTTAATTTCAGCACTTTGTTTATTTGGGACAAGGAAAACCAAAGACCGATCCGAATGGAAGAAGCTGGAGGAGGCCTTTTCCCTGCAGTGGGAATATTGAGGCTATATTATTATTATTATTATGCCTTCAGGATGGTCTCAAATAAAGTTTTCTTTAATTGGTTATATCGAGTTAGTTATAGAATGTTAAGAAATAAGGCGGTTAATAACGTGCAAACTACGTACTAAGTCATTAAAAAATACAGTTTTCAGTTTTGCGCCAATTCAATAATAGGTAAATGAAAAGTTATAGTGGGTACCTAATTGACGCCGACCTTAAATATTTTTTTAAGTTTTTTTTTATTGATAAGGAGTTTGTCCTTAGTACAGTCCTGACTTATGATATGTGTATGTATATAATATTATATTGCTATTAGTTCCCTCAATTGTACTATCTTCCGGCACTTGCGTTTGTTTGTGCGTGTTTTTGTATTTAACAGGACTGGACATATTAAGTTTCAAAATTGTGGCATTTGGTTCGCTTGGGGACTGTTATTACAAGGACACGAATAAAGTGATGCAACTGAAATTGTTTGTACCATAATAATATTGTATTATAGCATCGACTTTTATTCGTGTTTCAAATAAAATTGATGTAAATTCTTCTATTTTTAGAGCTAAACAGTGTAGATCATGTAAATTTTGTGAATTCAGAGCCATTTCACGAAAAATCTCCGAACGCCCCGAAACCCAATGAACCCGCCGTATTTGGGGTCGGAAAAACCGAATTTGTTGGTCAAATGGTCAATAACTACCCCCTTTTCACTCCGTTTTGATAAATTGATATGCAGACCAGACAGAATGGAGCGATCGAATTTTTTCATGGGTTTGAAATTGCGAGTGATATGTACTATATCCAGGTCTCTACCAAGCCTCCCCACCCCCTCTTTAACCCTATTTACCCACCAACCCCCGTATTTTATAAATTATATAAATGCAGCATATATAATATTATTTAAAAAAAATATGTTGCTAATCAAAAATTATAATTTATCGATCTTTAAGTAAAATAATTTCTGCAATAAATAATTTATTATTATTACTTATAGTATTTCTATTACTTTGCTATGTGTAATGGGTTTTGAGATTACTTATCTACTGTTTTATTTTTGAATTTTAATGGCGTTATTAGAGCCTATAAAACTTACATAAACTTTCAAAGAAAATTGCACCGGTTCTCTGACAGCAGTGTATGTTATTGCAAAATAGTAACTTTAAAATTAAATGATGTAAAATTATCTGTCAGTAAAAGCTGCGTTAAATGGAAAAAGATTTAAAAAAAATGTTTTAAGCCGAAAATAGTCGAAGTTTATAGGGAGTTTACAGTATAAAAATGCTTTCAAACAAGGGGAATATTAATTTAAATGTCTCAATTTTCAACCCTCAGATAATTTATAATTCTAGCTTGGGGTTGTCACAAAATCAATTCAAAATAAAATGATTTATGTGTAGGTTTTGGGGTTTAAAAACTCATTTTAATAGAACAAAAATTGAAGGATTTCTTTTGTAGTTCATTTGTTTTTGTCATGATTGGATAACTAGAGAAAAGCCAATTTAATTTTAGCCAACGTAATTTGACGTATAATTTTTGTTGTGGAACAATCAAACTAGCGATATTTTTTTGGCAATTAGCTATTCTGAGTGTCTACAACTTACTTAGAGAGCTTTAGAGGACGCTGCTTTCCCAGATACATGTAGTATTATGTATATGTTTCGTTTAATAAATAATAAATGAGTAATCCTTACTCATTCATTATTAGACGAACAAACTACCTTACTCAGTAAAGTAGATTGTTCATCATACCTACTATATGCATTTATTTAGTAAAAATGTAACGTCTTAATTCGAATGTTCTAGAATATTCCGTTTGCCTATAGACGCACAATATTATGTCTATGATTTGTCTAACAAATGAATAAATGTTTAGTGCAGTTAGTCTCTTCTTGTTTTGTTTACTCTATGGATCTATACAGCGGTAGTGTAATGTCTTAGTTCAAGGACTCTAGAGGACTCTGTTTGCCCATAGACATATAATATTATGTCTATGGTTCGACAAACAAATGAAATAATGTCATGTCAGGTTTATTACAATGACATACTTAGCATTTTATGGGATGGCTTCAGTCGTAAAACACGCAAACTTATAATTAGGGACGCTAATTAATGAACTTGCGATCGTAAAACACCACCACTTTAACGCTTTGAATTAATTGTACCTGTGCCAGCCATCGTGTCCTTTTTGGTGATGGACAAATGTAATTTACGGAAAACAACAGTAAATCAATACCGACCCATAGTTCGTTTTTATCTATCCGTCATAAGGATATCCTAAACGTTATCTCGTGTTAATTTCTACTGTCAATTTTTGATGCACTTATAGTTTATTTCATTTTTGACAAATTTTGAGAGTTTTGGTCTATTCGCCATATGGCACATACATTTTTGGCATTGGTCGGATGACGGGACCAAAATTTCTCGACATTTCACATAATTGGTTTGAAACTGCGAACCGATTTTTTTAAAATGTAGGAAATGAAAATGTTTTAAATTGACAGGAAAAAAAGTTGTCACGAATATAATTCATTTTTGTGATCGCATTGCACCAGCATATTAGACTTGAATAATTCGCTGTGAATATTTGCGAGACTTCGTTCTCGCACGAATCAAAAATAACGACAATTACCGAAGCAATTTCAAGTATTGCTTCTTTGTTTATGGATGTTGGAATACAGATATAGTTTTTTTGACCTCAATAATGTAATGTTTATTGAAGTAAGTATGTTCCAACAACTTCATAAATTTATCACAATAATACTATTCGTTCTTTTTTTTTATTAAACACGAAAAGTTTATACAGGTGATTCGAATATTAATAAATATCAAAACATCAAATCAGTTACGCTTATTTCGATAACCGTGTTAGCATTATCAGAGAATGACTGATGTTGCTAACTTAGGTAGCGAAACGTACGTCTAGAAAAAAGTAAAAGTGGTTTATCTTTTTAGTTTTTAGTTTGTAAATAATAAATGAGTGTCAGTGTTGTTATATGGCGTGCTAACGGTTGAAAATAGTAAATTTGAGGAAAGGAAAGTACTAGAAGCACTAAATTAGCGTTTAAAGACTTAATGAGAGGCTACTGTAATATAATCCAATAACAAGTTTGCAAAAAAAAATACATATTTCTGATTTTACGAAGAACAATTTTTGAATTTATATTTAGTGAGTATACGTGCATTAAAGTCCGGTTTATCAACTTTTTTTATTAAAGAATATTGTTTATATTCAAATTGGTTGTTTGGCAGCTTCACGTTATGAATATTAAACAGATGTTTTGCATCTAACGATCTTTGGAGTTTTATATGATTATATATCGCCAACGATATCTGTGAATGTTTAATTTGGAGTCATCATAAATTAACTCATAACAGCTTATCTTATTTTCATGTTTGCTATTGGACACGGGCACACTTTTTAAGAATAAAGGGCAGTGCCTCAAAAATAATAATATTTGTATTTTTTAAGTGGGGGTAAGTTTAGATGTGTCGAAACTTTTTTTACTGCCTTTAAATAGAAATAGGCTATTAATATTGACTATTAATATGAAAATTCGTAATTACTTCAACGCCCTCAATTTCTAGGTAGAAAAACAGATATCATAACATTTGTTACTGGAAGAAGAGTAATTGACGTTTTGTCCATTACTAGTCATAAATGCCATTTTACCACAGTATATTTTATGATGTATGTCTTGTATCTTTTGAATTTAATGAGCTACAAAAATAGTCCCATGCTTCATTACGTATTCTGGTTCTTTTGAATATATATTATATACATCGTTATTTTTTTTATAACTTAATAATCCACATGGATAATCTTCATGAAATGTGTCAAGGCTAGAGTTATGCAACATTATGGGCTAAATTATGCTCACTAAAAGCATTCGGACATAATTCTTTTTTTGTAACTATTAGATAATAAATAACGCTTGCAATTAAAAAAAATTTCGCTTCTGTTTTTTGAACATAAGGTAAATTGTACTGGATTTTATACTTAACTTGATTTTTTAAATAAAAAAACTGACACGTGCTAGCAGCACTCACGTCAATAAGTTCTCTAGCGTTATAACAATTTGACAATGACTTTGTAATTAAAAATTAAATTTATCACGTGATAGTTCGACATAGAATTTGAAACGAATGATATTCGAATGTTTTTCTTACTTGTGCTATAAGATCTTGATTCTTGACAAATTTCTAGATTTTGGGTTAAGGGGAAGTACCCTTTAGGGTTTATTCGTGGTTGTAGTTTTGATAAAATACTTCTTTTGACGCGTTGTTGAGAGCAAAATTTTAGTAGACAACGGAAGTTGCGCGCTGGAAAGGATAGGGATCCCATAAGGGTTTCGTTTTTTCATTGTAAGATGCGGAGTTCGAAAAGATATTTATTTTGGAAGAACGGGACACAAGTACAATATTTGTTTGCCATTTGCCAAATTCTGACCAACGTTTCAACAAACACGTACATTTATGATAGGTGTCTATTTTTAAAGTAGATTTAGCGTACTAAAAGTAGCGTCAGAGTTAAAATGTTGGTCGCAAAATTTTGAAAAGTCATTTAGTAGAAACTAAATGTTATTCTATCTCCATGTTGTAACATTTTTATTTTTTAATTGAAATTGAAATAATAAAATCAATGATAGAATCTTTTATCACTAAAAGTACTAAAATCAATGATCATCGCATTAATAAAAATGTATTATGCAACCCATAAAAATAAAAACGAACTTGCGTAATGGCTAATTTTTGCTAAGATTCTTTTCAAAAATTTAAAGTATATGTAGTAAAAATTTTAATGTCGTAGAAAACAGTTCACGTTAAGTTTTCTACGGTAGTTGATTATCGTTTATTTTAATTCCTAGTCTATTTTACTCACCTCAATTTTTTCTTATTCATACCTACCTGATTTCTTCTCTCCTTCCTGGTGATCTCGGTTTGGCGAACTCATAATTATTTGTACACTTCATTTAAATTCCTATTGTAATTAGTTCTAATCTGTTGTCGAAAATAAAATATATCTAGTAGTATGGTAATTTGTATTACTTTATTCCAGTGATTTCTATCGGGGTAATTTACAGCAACTCAACTTCAATTTATTGAATTCATAAGATTTACGACGTGGCGGGTACTCTGCAACGTTTACTGTCAAAGACAAAGATACTTTTTTGTTTTATATCTCCGCCTGAACGTCACAATGTATCCCATTTTTTTGAAGCAAATAAGCTTAAAACAATTTTAATAAAACTAATAAACAAATTTTTGTTCTTGTTTGTACGTCCTGAACTTTGCTATTTGTCTTCATGATATTTTATGAACTAAATTTGATTTTTTAATTTTTTATTAATCAGATAATTTGAAAATAAAATACCAAAATTTAATCCAAATTATACGTGTCTCAAGTTAGTGGCAGAATGCCCAATTCCCAAGTTTGTTTTCACAATAAGATTACGCAATTTTATAAATTAATTTGAAACAAACTGTATTTCTTCAATTAGCACATCAAACACAATAATATATTTTGTAAAATTCATTGCTTAACAGTTCAATGATAATCTAACCTACATTTAAGCGGTTCTAAAGTTTGAAGTTTTTAGATTAAACTTAAATCTGTTTCAAACTGAAATGCAGTTTTACGCGCCGTAACTGCCGCTATAATTTGCGTTTTAATAATAAAATATCAAAGTGTCACCATGTATTTAAAAAATAAAAGATAATTAGTTGTTGAGCATCTATAATCTACTATAAAAAAACTTAAAATCGAAAAGTCATGACTGAACAAACATAAAAAATACCTTAATTGTGAGTTTTAGCAGGAAAGTGGAACAGGCAAAAACATCAAAATATCGATTATTAGTTTTGCAACGTTTCGGCCTTTATTAGGTCTTCTTCAGGCATCGTAATTTCAAGATAATTAATGTACATCCTTTAATTGAAAAATTACCATTGTAGAATGAAAAAATATTTGGATAAGCCAAAGAAAAAACTATTTTTATTTTAATTTTTAATTGTAGAATACTGACAGTATATTTTATAAAAAACCGGATTTTTTTTACATTAATTATCTTGAAAGTACGATGCCTGAAGATGACCTAATAAAGGCCGAAACGTTGCAAAAGTAATAATCGATATTTTGATGTTTTTGTCTGTTCCACTTTCCTGCTAAAATTAACAATTAACATTAAAATGGACGCAACAGTAGAGAATAAAAAATAACGGCATGTCACATATGATTATGTAATTTTGTTGACACCAGATACAGTAGTACAATAAAATTCACAGAGCTTAAGTATCTTTGATGCAATGTGTAGTCGGGACTCGGGCAGGTCAGTATCTGAGCGCATGCTAGCATTGTTTCACGATGAAAGCCAACGACGCCAACCGTATTACGTCGCTTCTATTGCCATCAAATTTAGATACGTCAGGAAAAAAAAGTTACGGATTACTTCACCTCTTCCGATAACTCTTAATTGCTTTGCATCGACAGGTAGATTGTAGACTATTGACGTTCAATAGTTGTCATCAATTGCATTGACATAAACAATTGAAGTGCTAGTCTACCGCTGCGCATCCAAAGTCGTAGGAAAGAGAAGGCGATAAATTTAGAAAATAACGTCTGTAAAAATGCATTCATTTGATTTCAGGTTTATTGATTTTGATGCCAATCGGATCAGTGGTTTTGGAAATATAGGTGCAATTTTATGCATATTTTGTCCTTATAATAATATCGTTGTATTATTGACAAATTCAAAATTCTGAAACCATGGAAATTATGTGCAGTTCTCCACACCTATTTTTTTTTGTCAGTTCTCCCCCAACAAAAAATTCTATTTACGTACCTGTCTTAAATGTTGGACTTAATGTTTGGAATTTATTATAAGTATAAAGAAATCAAAGAATAGACATTGTTTATCGTGTTTGAAATATTTATACCTTAAATATACCTTGAAATTGTATAATTTCTAAAAATTAGAAATGCAGTATTGTAAGAACTTATAAAAAAATTTTTTTCTTAGGAAATTAATTTTAGAATTTGAACTTTGACAGTCGTGTTCTGCGTAACAACCTCTGGGCAATTGTACCACACATGCCTAGCTAGAAAAAAAATAACTATGATCTCCATTTTAATTGTATGGAACATTTCAAACACGATTTTCGTCTTTGGAAAAGGGATTTACATATTATGTGTGAATTTCAAGTCATTTCTGACAGACGGACGGACAACGTTACCACAACAATGGGGTCCTTTGGGTACGAAATCCTAAAAATTAAAAGATAGACGTTTGGAAATATTTTGTTGCAATTCTCAACTTTATGCGTCAACTCTGTTATCATTAAAAATCTAGTTTGCATGTAGATTAGTGAACTAAAAATAATATCAGTTAAATTATAGAACACTTCTCCCACATGTGAATAATATTATGTTGGGTTGAATGTGTTAGTACATTGTAGTACCGTAGCGCAGCGTGGCGCTCTTGTGATGCGTGGAATCACTAAATATTTTATAGTAACCGTGGCATTTGACATGCGCGTGAACGCAGTCCCCAGGAAAAACTACTGGTCGTTAATTCGTATTTTTTATGAAACTGAAAATGTTTGCTAAGAAGAACTAAGTTAGATTTCTTTCTTAGCACTGGCTTTCTTATTTTTTTAGCTAATAGTATATTTTGAAGTAAAGCTTCTTCAGGCGCGATATGAAGGGTGACTCAGATTTTTTTCTAACGGAAGTAACGTTCAGTTTATGCAAAAGACTATCGACATATTGGTAAATTAGAAATTTTATAAGGTAACTGTTAAAGTTTTTAGTTAATAGATGGCGGCATAGTTGTAAAATTTCTAACTTACCGACATAAATTGTGCTAAATTTATGTCAAATATGTCATTACGTCAAAGAAGTTTTACTAAAATCGCGCGTAAAGGTTTTCGATGTATACGTAACTGAAACTTTACATAAGTCATATGTACCGCACATAGAAAAAAAGTTTCTTTATTGCAAAAAATATCTAGAAGGGCTGATCCTACGAAGAAATGTTTTTAACGAAAATTGAAGAGTTTTAAATTCTCAACAAAAAATATTTAATGATATTTTTCCTAAATATAATCGTTATTGTGATAAAACGTCCAGTAAAAGTTTAACACAAATCGAATCACCTTATTTTTGCATGTTTCAGTGAAATTTTCATAATCGTAATGTTTTTTTTCAATGAACGCTCAATGACTGAAAAAAAAGGTAGGTACCTATATTGTCAAACATCAAACAATTATAAGAAAGAATTATTATATTATTTTGTGGACATAATTCCGTGCCAAGTGGAGCAGTTTTTCGCTTGTTAGTTTACTATAATCATTATTCTAAGCTATAATATATTCAAACATGTGTGCAACACTGTCACATAATAATGTGTTTGTAAATGTGTGTGTTTGATCACCAACACATAGACACTTCGCAAACAACATAATACCAACAAAACACAGCAGGGAACTGAATGCGTGTTTTATTTCCGGGGATTGCTCTATGTCGTCGCCACTGTTTATTCCACAGTAGCGTCCCTGGTGAATCATTTAACCACCGTCAGCCAGGGAATTCTTTGCATTTCTACCGGTGGTTATGCGAATTACACGATGGCAGTTACTGCAGTCTATGATTATAGGTTATGTAATATGAGATGTCCGAACACTTAATTGAGGAACTGCAGGCACGTTTCTGTATCTGTTGAAAATAAAAAATGAAACACTTTTTTCAGTTTTTAAGCGTCTATAAAAAATGAAAATGAATTCAAATCCAGTTTAAAAAGTGGCTAATAGATATTGTACCGTATTACTTTTAACATGTTTTTTCTACTTCTGTAACTAACTTGTATTCTAACTAGGTTAAACAATAAGTTATATTTCTATTCTATTCTTCAAACTACATAATTTTATATAAGAAAGTCACATAATTTTGTCTCTTTGGTGAAAAGCTTTCTCTGCAAAACTTTGCAGGCGTTCTTTCGTAACATTTTTTTTTTTCAAAAAAAATCAGAAAATTTCTCTGTAATGAAATTTAAATTGTAGATTATAGACGGTCTGAAACACTGAAAAAGCGTTGCATTTCCTAAAAAATTCTCGCAGAAGTTCCTCAATTATATATTTATATATTTATACTAGCGGCCTTTGTTCGGCTTCGCTCGGATTAAGACGTATTATGCTGCAGTGATCTTTCTTATAAAATAATAGCTGATACCCGCGTCTTTGTCTGCGTTTAATATAATAAACAACGCAAACGAAGTCGCGGGTATCAGCCAGTATATAGCCTATAGCCTTCCTCGATAAATGGACTATCCAACAGAAAAATAATTTTATATTTGGAACCAGTAGTTCCTGAAATTAGCGCGTCCAATCAAATAACTCTTCAGCTTTATAATATTAGTATAGATTACAACATAACCTAAAATCATAATTCTATCGTACCTGTTGTCCGCACGAGAAAGAGTTTAGTGTTGCTGTCCGCATTCGTTCCAAAGAATGTTCGTTCAAAAGAGCGATTATACAAAAACAATAGGATTCGATCGGTCTGCCTAACTATCCATCCAAGAGAGGTGCTCGTTAAGAGGGATTTTACTGTATATGTAATGCGCCGTTAACAATATAGTAGGTACCAAAAAATTGCTATTAATTATTCAGATCGTATGTTGTATTTATTTAGATAAATACGTTATTCTGCTTTTGAATCTTGCCTAATTTCAATAAAATATATTTAATCGCTGGTTTTATGACACGATAAAAATGTTATAAAATAATGGGTGCGCCACTGTTGTTATTACATGGCAAAATAACTGCGCAAAAGAGTCACCACGAGGCATCAAGGACGTTTGAAGCTTTTTACATTTCTTTTAGAAATAGACATTAGACAATAAATATAATACTCTGCACTATAAATTAATTCAATTTATGTTGATGATGTTAAAATACCAATGATTTTGTCGATTTTCGGAGGAGGTGAATTTTTCCATCGCCCACTGTTTTTTTCGAAAGATTTTTTTTCTAAAAATAATTAAATATCTTAAAAATGTAAAGCGTCAACGGACTATAAAAAATAAACTTATATCATATAGGTCAGGATTTACAATGGATAACATTAGGGTAAAATCTTAAAAATGTTTATGTGGCGTATGGCAAATCTCCAATTCTTAAGCTCCAATCTGTGGAAGATTTTTTTATAGTTTACTAGCATTCAGGCCTGGAATCGCGCGAGTAGATTTTGGTTTGACGATGAAATGATCACAAGCAATACATTTCTCATTTATCTGTTATAAAATAGCTAGCGCACATTAATTTAGCTCGGTTATCGTGCGGTAGACTCTCGACTTTATTTTCGCTCACTGTCCATCCCCTTTTTGTCTTAGCGTAATAATATATTATAGTCAATGTTACTCGAAAAAAGAAGACTTATGAACGGTGAAAATTTTCAAATCAGTTCAGTCGTTCTTTAACTCTTTATAATATTAAAATATACTATTGAAAATAATAAAAAATCAAAAATATGGATTGTAGTTAGACCTGAAGAACCACGACAGTTGTTAGCAAATAAAAAAGAAGACTAATGACTGCTTACTTCGATTATTTATTGCTCATAAAAAGTATTTTTAATTTTTAAAAATCGAAGATGTGCGAATAATCTTTTTGTGCATTGATTAAATGTTTCTTTCTTTAAAGGTCAGCATGTGTACAGAAGCCTTAGTTGTTACCTTAAAGCTTTTAGCCTATCACATCCTTGCGCCTTAATGTTTTCAACCGTTATCACTACTGCACCAAGAAGTAGAAAGAGGCTCTCGTTAAGTCAGCGTTTTTTTTCGTGTAGATTTCGGTACTCTACTGAAATTAGTATTCTAAACCTACATGATATAAACTTATATTAAATTAAACAATTGAATAAAAGGCTCCTTTGATTATTATTTTTAAATTATTGAGACCACAGATGACGTCCCAATTCGTATATGGAATGCAGTATGCAAATATATAATTTTTTTAAATATTTTCATTGGCAAGATTTACATTGTGAAATGTTTCTTACGTAGCACCTGGAGAATTTCAGAAATGCTGGCCTACTTTAGGCTGACTATAATTGAGATTGAAGTTTTTTAAAAATATTTATAAAAATCTGAAGTCTGTTTAATTTTGTTATTCGCAGAGATGAGTTCATTAATTATTTGTTTCAGTCAGATATTATTTTTCAAAACGACTGAACTGTTTTTTTTTTTCAAGAAGCTAGGATTATTAAAACAAACAACGCTTTGAAGATAAAAATATCAATGTTCAAATAAAACTAAAAAAGTAGATATATTAAAAACTAGTATTTTCAGCTGTTCCAAAAAAACGTTGATATATGAACCGACAGATAAAAATTCTGACAACACTCGTTAAATACGTTAAAATTGAAAATATTAATTCCTACACAAACAGATAACTTAGATCTTAATAATTTCATTTGGTATTGCATATTTTAATTTTAATTGTCATTTATTCTTGGACATGCTGTATAAAGTATTAAAAAATAAATGCTTAAAGAAAGGTGTATTTAATTGGATTAGCAGTCATTTGAATTGATAAATGATAACATTGTTATGAATAAAACATTTTACTAAAAATCCAGATTTATTCGGTTTGGTATACATTTTTTGCGTGCAAAACGACAATTGATTGTAATTTATAAAAAAATATGAATGACTCGTTTTATTTTAGTCGTATATTTAAAATTCTCGGAAGTATTTTTTTATGCAAAATCTAGAAAAAAACAGTTAATGTTTTAAGGTTTTTGATTTTTGATTAATATATAAAATATAGAAAACTTCTGCAATTTCTTTTTCTTGAGTATTTTATATGACACCCAGACAAGATAATGCTTCCAGAAGTTATTCTGTCTATTTGCTGGTACTACAATTGTGGGACCGATTTTAATGAGACTTTGTATCCAAAGTTTAGAGTATTACGTTGGATTTCAATGAATCTTTTGGAGAAGGGTGAGAAAATTCTGAATATTAACCCACAAATAACAAAAAACCATGTCACAAATACTTTCTCCTCAACTTACGTTTCACTAATACTGTTAGCATCATCGGGAGACTATCTTTTAATCATCTCCTGATAATGCTAACATGATTGGCGAAACGTGCCTTGACCAAAAAGTGTGTTATGATGCTTTTATTTTAATATACTGGTTAAGATTTCTGTCGAACGAACTACGTTAAAACTAGCATGATTTCAAATTGAGACGTAAATCCCGTGAAAAAAATCGAGCAACAAATTATTGCATTTTTTAAATAAAAATAATTAATAATGTTTATTTATAACAATCAAGGTCAGTGTCTGGTTTCAGTGATACCACTTTTATAAATAAAAAGAGTAAATATGCTAAGTTCTTAAAGATTTTTTTTATTTATTGAGAGCAAATAATAATTTGTTTGCTGACAGTGCTGAATATTTAAAGAAAAAAAAGAAAGAATATTGCGTTCAATTTTAAATAATGTCGTAGTAGACATTTTATAGATTGCAAAAATATTTTGGCAAAAGAAAATTCGTAGAAATTGAGAACTTTATTATAGAAATATAGTTACGATGTTAGTAAAATGTCAAAACGTGATTGTGATTATTTCATGATTCCATCACTAAATATTTTTATATAAAATAACTCGTTTGTACAAACCTTACACCTTAGATAATAATAGGTGTGTCTGCTATCGTGCTCTAGTGTACAAAGTGTTAACAATTTTGACACTGGTGCGTTTATTATACAAAAGTGTAAAATACCTTAACCTGTTTCGGTATTTCAGTTTCGTACTAAAAATGTAAACATTAGTAGTTCCAACTCTTGAGCTGGGATATGTAGTGTAGGTCATGTGATAGATAACTGATAATATAGAATACATAATATTGCAGCGAATGCGTTTTGACTAACGTAGCAGCTATTGGATTATGAAAAATTATATCTTCGTAACTAATAATTTATGCATTAAAGCGAAATAAACGCCTTTGTTTTTGTGGCAATGATTTCTAAGAAGAAACAGTATATTTTTCCTATTGAAGTAAAACTTCTTTAGGTGCGATATGAGGAGTAACTCAGATCTTTTTCGAACGGAAATAACTTTTCCTCACGGAAGTCATGTTCAGTTTACGCTAAAGAAAATCGACATATTGTGAAGTTAGGATAAGGTAACTCTTGAAGCTTTTAGTCAATAGATGGCCGTACAGTTGTAAAATTTCTAGCTTACCGACATAAATTGTGCCATTACACCTAAGAAGTTTTATTTCAATAGCATGCAAAGTTTTTTTCTTGCAGCCGCATTCTCAAAATCATAGTCTCGATTATGCAATGTGTGTTTTTTTTACTGTAACTAAATTTAGTTGTCCAGTTTCATAAAGGGGTTGAAATTTTTGCCACTTTACAATACGGCCAGTTGCATTGCAAACTTCGACATGTTGACTATCTGGCTGAACGTTAGTTAACTTTTTTACAAAATAGCGCCTTTGTAAAGTGCTGAAATTTAATTTGGCTGCTACATATATATCATTTTTTTTTGGTATGAAACCAGGCTAAATGAATGCAACATATTCTAATGTAATATAAAATGAAACAGAAATTCAATGCGACATTTTCACGCCAACAAAAGTTATCTATATGGCCGCACGTGTATTTAATTGAAATAATAACAATGACTCAGAGTTAGAGTACATAGGTGTTAAATATATCTGAAATTTGTAAAACTGAAATCCAAAAACAACACAGAGATTTTTGCACGTTTGGCAGAGTTCACATTTTCCTGACCCGTTTTACTAATGATTTAACAACTGGCATTGATACAACAAAATTGTAATATTATTTTATTGTAAAGCTAGTGATTAAAATCACCCACTTTATTTGTTTATTTACGGCTTTGTCTCTTTTCATTGAAATTTGATTTGAAATGTAACTTAAAGTTATTAAGCTTACGTTACTTGGGAAAAAGTAGGTTTTTAAACAGTGAAATAATTTTTCAACTGTGTTTGTAGGCCAGGAAAAATAGACTTTTGCCATCAATTAAGTCGTGGAAAGCTGGAAATGGTTTTAGTCTCTTTATTAACATGCATAAAGAACAATTTGAAGTTTGCACCAATTTTCTGCCCGTACTCTTGCTAGAGTGTCACAAAACCTCGAAATTTTCGTAGTTTATTCGTTTTTTTACAAATAACTTACAAACGACGCATTTTTCAAACAATGTCACGTTGACATCAATTAAAGTACATAAAATTCTGCGTCCAACGATGCCTCACTTTTTAAATTACGTAAAAGGGTATATACAATATTACATTAGAGACAGAATTAATAGCTGACCTAGGGACTATCTGAAATATGCTTTTTTGCCAAAAATGGAAATAAACTGACGTGTTTTGAACTCGCACAGTTACTATACTCCTCTAAAAAATCGCAGAATTTTATGTACTTTATATAAAAGCGAAATTGTTTTAAAATATGCATCTTTAGTTAGTTTCCCACGAAAAAAACAAAAAAGTCCAACAATTTTCATGTTCTTGAGAGCACAGCAGAAAATTGGTGCAAACTACAAAGAACTCTCTTTATATGTAAAAAAAGAGATTTGGCCAAATAATTGACGGCGCAGCCATTTTTTGACCTCAGTTTTTTAGCTTATTATTCCTGAGATTCAACAAACAAACTTTCCTTCTTTATAAAGGTAGTATGACTCTTAAATGTTTGCCACTCCTTGTATAGTTCACTACTGTAAACACGACTATAACGTTTATAAATAAAACTGGAAGAAAGCCATGTATGAACTCCGTTAAAATGATGTAATCGTTTTTAAAATACATTGAATTAATTAATGCATATAAAAATTGTATTATAATGGTATGCATGTATTTATAAATTTATTACCTATATAAACCTTATTATTAAAACGCCATTTGCATTTTTTTTTCAATTTTTATACAATACCTACACCCACTTTATGTAAAGGCGTATTCTCATAGATCGATTTTAATTGATTAACTAAAATTGAATGATTTGCTCCTGGAGCTTGTATAGGTCGCAACAATGTAAGCTGTCAGTAATTTCGCATTCCACTAGGAAAAAATAGTTTAACGTTCCAGAAGAAAAAATCACAAATAATTTGCAATCGGCGGATTTGTCGCTGATTATCGACAATACCGCAGTGCAAAAACCGTGTAAGTTGTACAGTATCACTTACCAGACTACCTTTATTTTCTGTTTCATATAGGTACCTAAAACTTATTTTGTTTGAGTCTCTGGCATGTTCTTTTGCGTTTACAATTATCATTCAAACAATTTTGGCATAGTTTTTAACGATTCAATGCTCAACGCAAGCAGTAGTTAAACGGTCCCAAACTAAATGCAGTCACAGAGCAAGTTACACTTTGTATAGGCAACATTTTTTCATCATTTGATGTATTTTCAATTGCGACCATTGTGTGAAAATAACGGGATGCGGAACTTTAAGCGCGGGCTATTCAAACATAGAGCTATAGACTGACCTTTTAATTTATGGAGCGCCATTTTGATGCGGAACTTTAAGCATGGGTTCCGGCTGACTTATATTTTTCGAATCAATATAGGCAAACATCCGTAATTAGTTTTGTTCCAGTAAAATATTAACGTTGAATGAAAATTTGGTAGAAGAGCAATTTAAAAAAAAACTTTACCGTTGTTTTGCTTGTTCCTCTACCAAACTTTCCCTCAACATTCAAAATTTCCAAAGAATGTTTTAGTTATACAAACGGTCAATAACCTTGGCAATCAAAACTATTTCAGTTAAGTTAAATAAAAAACAAAACAATAAAGCGTGCTCTGGCAATAGATGAGGTTGTACATAGATTGGCGTTGGACTAAGAGAGTCTCAAGGTTAGTAGAGTACTAAGGTCGGACGTAACATTAATGAAAAGTGTGTTTAGGTGACGCGGGCGAGAGGGCGTGGGATGTAGGATTGTGACGTCACATGAAACCTTTTTCCCAACTGGCAAACGTTCGTTATAATTGACAAATCAAGCCAAGGGTTTCGAATGACGAAAGCAATCGATGCATCCAATCATAACGTGATCACATTTATAGTTTCTTACGTTCAACCTATAAGTATTTTTTTATACTAAGTTTGATTACTGCGTTTGGCAACAATAAAATTAATTAAAATGATACAAAAAAACATGAACCATCAAAGAAGTGATATTTCAATATTGCAGTTTGTAGGGTTCCGTATCAAAATGATAAAAAAAAACTATGGTGCGACTTCGAAGTCTGTCTGTAAGTCACAGACGTTTTTTTCAAGAACTACATATTAAACTATCAATATGAAATTTGGCCCAAAAAAAAAATTTTTTTTTTGGGAGACAAAAAATAAAAGTTATATTTTCACCTCGTGGGATATCACATAAAAGTGCACAGAAATATTTTTATTTTAGACCACGAGTTTTTGACATAGCAAAATTTATTGTTCACTTGAAACTATGCCCTCCCTTTCTTTTTATCTTAACTTTGTGGATCAAACATTTCAAAATATTTACAGCAAAAGAGAGACTAGTTTTCGAGAAAAGAAATAACCAATTACTAACAAAGTTACTAATAATTTATTGTCAGAATTTCTACCGACTACTGATTAGGTCGTTACTATCAAAATGAGGTCTGACTGTTTTTTAAAATGATATTCAATTATTGAATAAAATTTTAGCTTTTACACCTTTTAAAGCGCGTCGACACCAAATGTTCCGACCGCTGACTTTCTGATTAGTAGGTATACTTTATTTTAAATACTGGCTAATCTCAAAATATCGTATTAGTCTAAATAAAATTATTACAATTCTTGGCCTCGAGCTCTGAGACAATCACTCGAGATTGATCGAAATAATTGCTTACCAGTGCGACGTTTATTTGGTGTGTGTTCGCTGCTATCTCATCGATGAAATCGACTCAATATTTTAACTCAAGTGAACGGAAAAAAAACTTTTCTCATTAACGCCTCTATTAGCCTGTGTTTCATAAAGACACGTCCGGCTACAGCTTCGTATTAGTTAAAACTTTTAGCAGAGGACGATTCTCCAACTTGCTACTAACAGGAAAGTTAGGGTGTTAAGGACTTTTCGAATATGAAAGAGCACACTTCACAGTTCACTTCTCTCAGTTAATGAAGGTTTTTTGATAATGGAATTTTGAAAATGAACTTGAATTTCTACTTCAACATATTTTGAAACAAAAAAAATATTCTTTGAATGTAATCTTCTTATTTTGTTTGTAACACAGAGTAAACAAGATTTATAAAGAGGCGACGTTTCAAGCGCAAGGTTAGTAAATTACAGAGGTTGATTTTATCCATTGGATAGTAGTGGGGGGATGACGTTATTCGGCGGACGTGTCAATTGATTGCGTGGCAACGGCTGTTGTTTTATTATTTAAAGAAATCAAAAGACAGAATATTGATATTATTTGCAATAAATTGTATTATTAAGGTAAGAGATTTACATAATCCTAGTTAAATATTACATTTTTCATATTGCAATTATAGGCTGATAAAAATATCGGTTCGCCAACTGGACGTCATTCCCGCGTTTACGCTGAGTGGTCCACTGGAACAAGACAACCTCTGTAATCTCTTAACCTTGTGTAGTGCATAAATTGTAAATCATTTGATCATTGCATGATGATGCTAACAAGTTTAGTGAAACGTACGTCGATCAGAAAGGACTCCTGATTTGGTGTCTTGAGGTTACTTTGTTATTTATTTCTGGTATAATTTTTTTTTTTTATTTATAGAACTTAACAAGTTTTTAACAGTTTTTGTGGTAAACGGGTCATAAATTTTGTATTATAATACAGTGGGATCACGCTAATTGGGCCTTCGTTTAATTGGGCATCTCTTATAATCGGGCCTTGCCAAAAACGCTGGCTCGGGTACTAGCCCGACACCGGCGGTAGTGAAAGGAATTCGTTTCTTTTTTGTTTTGAAGGTAGTCAATATAATATGTTAAAACTAATATTATTTACAATTTGGTTTATTATTCTTACAGTAACTGTGAACATGTTTAGCCACTCTAACTTCGAATATTGGACACCAGCGTGGACAACACATGCGCGATTACCACGACTCCACTGTAAGAGAAATATTTATGTTGTAAATATGTTTAACAATTATTGATAACAAACGTAAATTTCAATGCCGGTAGGAAGAAATGACAGACATTAGAATATTATCAACATACTAAAATTGGCGTCACAGCTGAGAATATTTCAATATTCTACATGCGATGACTATTTTTAAATTTCTTTAAAACAACTTAAAATTTTAATACATATATAAGAAGCTAGTGACATTTTTATGATCAAGTTTTTTTTGAAAGGTGTAAAAAATGTGCTTATTTTTGCACTCATCTTTAAGTGGTGTGCATTTTTGCAATTCGAACTTGAAAGCTGTTATTGAGAAATATTGCCAAAAAATTGTTTTTAAAGTAGGTTCAGCAATTTGTGTCTCCCGGTACACATTTAATTATTTTTGTTTTGTTCATATGTTGAATTTATAGCGTAAAGTGTGTTGATGTGGAAATAAACAATAAAATTATTGTTGTCGATTCGAATTATTTCATTTTAATAAATTGCCTCGAGGATGTTTTTTTCTGGTTGATACTTTTCTTCTGTACATTATTATTGAACAATAAAATATGGTGTAGTTTGAACTAATAATAACAAATGGAATTTATAGTGTAATATAATGCGTTTATAGTAGACGACATCAACAATAAATTTAAATACTGACCTCTCCCAAGACAGCAAAACGTAGGTTTAGTAACGCATGACTTTTATTCCTTCATAAAATTTTGTGTCGCTTATATAATCGTACATTAATGCGAAAAATACTGCAACAAGATCCTTGGTCTATTTCCGTATGTCGCGATAATAATATTGGTCACTATAAAACAGTAACTAATCGAGGACATGACGCAGGCCCGTCTTCAACGGAATTTCAAATGAAAATTGCTAAACAACAGTTAAACAACAGTTATAATGTCCAAAAACATTTTTTGTTGCGTTTCAGAAACCTATTTAAAGACAAAATGAAACATTACAAGTAGCGAGTGTGTAGTGTAGTGGAAAGGGAAGCGCTCAGTTTAGGAATTGGGGGGAGCGCTAAGTCGGAAAGAGCCGACGATTCGCGAGGCTGACTGAAAGAATGCCGCGTCTTGCAATCCAAACGTTTTCACTTTAACCAAAGACGCCATTAAAATATTTCATTTTATCTCTGCGCAATCCAATGATTGATTTTTTTTGTAGAACTATACAGACGATTGTAATTCTCAATTTTGATTATTCTTTTGAACATTTGAATAAGTTTTATAGAACAAAAGTATCGTAACCAAAGAGCAACTGCCCTGGATTGTTTGAAAATAACTGCACAATGCAACTAACGAGTGACGATTGGCTGGTTGTTTTTTTTTTTTTTGCATTCGACATAACATCGTCAAAGATTATTATAGAAACAGTAAAGTAATAAAATTTTATATATTATGCATAATAAAATTGCAATTTGAATACACAGCCATATCATAGATTGTTTTCTAGTCGTAAACAAAAGCATAACGGCTGCATAATGTGGGTGACGGAATTACGGGGAGGGAAATCAGGGTCAAATTATATAACCTACCTCAACGCAGTTGTTGTTGCGCAAAATTGTTAATTACTTACGAGTAAAAGTGGATAATGTACACTGAAATTAAAAAGAAGATTCAAAATTTTTTGAAGCAAGACATCTTTTGGTAGGGTAGAATTGATTCATGAGATTAAAAATATAACGAACATGTCGAAATGTATGTCTGTATACTCTAAAAACCGGCTGTAGAACATTAAGTTAAGCTGGTGGTAAGGTAGAACATTTGTCCAGCGTTCGGTGCCATAATTTATTTTTATTTTTTTCTACAATTTTTAGTGTATTTGCCACATGGCACATAGGTTGAAAAAGGTTTTTGGGCCCCAAAATACCGAAAAAATTCTCCGATCGTTTCAAAATTTAAATTTAACCCTTGGTAGTATTTAAAAAGTGTCCCTAAAATTTTGATAAAATCCGCCAGACAGGACCTGATTTACAAATTTTATGAAAAAACGAGTTTGCAGATTATGAATTATTTACTGAAAGGTGTATATAATTTACTATAGAGGTTCGATTGATAATAATATTGCAATTAAGACAAAAAAATGTTATTTAAGGGGTGTATTAAGAAGTCTAATTTTTTATTTTGCCCAGAAACCAACTAAAGTTCGCATAATAAAGCCACACTGCCTGTATAAGCAAATACACTATATTGTCGGCAGGGTTTTGGCACTGCGACCCGGGTTTTTACATTTGAAATAGATTAGCAATTGTACAAAGAATCTTTGCTGAAAGCTAACGAATTAAATTGCTTGATTAGCATTAAGGGTAGCTAACGATTCAAATAGTAGATACATACAAATCGATTACTAAGCTGTCAAGACTATAGTTTGCCTCCTTTGGCCCACATACACGCATTCAAGTTCGTGATTTATGATGCAAGGAGTACAGCTGACAGATATTAAGTATACCTTTCAGAGAGTTTCCTCTCCTTTTGCGAATTCCATTATAGGAGACGAATTATTCACTTCAAGTTAAATGTTTGATAATATCAATGATATGATGATCTGCTTTTATGTTATCAGAAAATGATGCCTCGTCATCTCAATTTACTATCTTTCTCCTTTTGCATGGTAAATGTGCGTCGTCTCAATATTTGCATATTTAGTTTTATCGGAAAATTCATTTCCTGCTTTTGAAGGATGGAATATCTTTCAAACATTGACTTTGAATTTTCGTTTTAAAATACCCTCGTTATTTGAATTCAGTTAAAGACGTCTTTAACTTATTTAGCAATTTATTTACTAGGGATGTTTGTGTATTGAAGTTTTTTTATCCAATTGGAGCAAACCAGATATTGTGTTTACCAGTTTAAGTATGTGTCTATGTCACGCTGTATATTTCTTACTTTAGAAACTATGGTGTTTAGAAATGTTTCAAGAAATAAAAACGTCCATATTTCGTAAACTTGTCGGAATCGATTCTATAAGTTCAGTTTCGGTGCGCTTTGCTTCAGAGTTCGAAGATGGTGCAAAGCGCACCGAAACGTTAGTGAAAATGCAAATTTAAACTTCAGTATTGTGTTCTTATTGATCCTGTGCCATGGATTTTATCCACAATTATCCAACAATCATCAAGGATCACAGCCACTCTAATTAACTTCTTTTAACTAGAGTCAACCTCGTATTAAATATATCATTATTATTTTTTAGACGACTGTGGATCAATCAATTAATAATGCATTAATATCCAATCGCAACGTTTCGTTTTTATTTTAAAAACTTCATCAGACTCTACAAATATAATCAAAAATTTTACATATAAATATGTTTAATAATGTCAAAAATTAAATATAAATATCAAAAAAAAATTTTAAAATTACCTTAGATAATAATGAAAATATTCATTTTGATAAAAATTGCGAAATGTTTTTTACCATAACAAAAAATATAATTATAATATATACTGGATCTGAAACCACATATATCATTAAATATATCAGAAATCGCTCAAAAACACGTCTGTTAATATGTAAAGAATTAAGATAGATAGAAAGGTATAATAATTAGAGTTGTGTAACTCAGATCTGAACCGGTTCAAAGAGCCGACTCCGACAGAAGATCCGTGAAAGCCGACTCACTTTTTTTTGAGCCGACGGATCAACGGATCAGCATGACTCAGTGAAACACTTAACACACAGAAGCACATTTTACACTTTCGTATCAGTTCTTGCTTTGATGCATCTGTCAGCTCAAATGACTCATGCATCACATGTTTGACTATGCATTCTTGATTCTATACAGATCGTGATATGATTGACTGAGCTAGGTAACTCAGTGGTAGACTGCAGTAACATTCAGAACTCGGCTCTTTTTGAACCGGTTCAGTGAGCCGGCTCACATACGGGATCCAGATGCAATGATGCAGATCACTAAAAAGAGCCGTTTTTCCCATCTCTAATAATAATATCTCAGATATGCTTAATTTTAACGTGTAATCTAGGAAGAAAAAAAAAACGCTGAAACGATTAAACCAAAGCGTAAGTTCGTATTTCTATTAATTTTGAAGGTATCGTTTAATAAAATGTATAAAAATTAAAATATTTTTTACCCGACTACTTTTCATATTTAAAACTTGTTTTGTACCCAGTCGTGTTTTTTATTCCTACTCGCACATCCCTAAAAATTGTTTATTTTTCATTATTCTGAACACAAATTACAAACAACAGTTTTTTTTTTGGTGACAGACTCAGTGGAACCGTTACGTAATATTTTTATGTGTATTTTAATAACGTTGGTTGGTTTTTGCATGGAAACAGCTGATTTATTGCAGCATTGCAGTTCACAGTTCTCCGCTTGTAATACTGTTTCGTACATAAAGTGGCGATATAACATTTGGGGCTTGGGTCCTATAAATTGTATACAGGCATTGTGTTTGTCACCCCGGCTGGCAGCAGAATGGCTTCGGCGGGTGAAATTTACGCATTTTAGTCATTTCGAGTGTACACTGTTTGTTGCAAAGAGCTTTACAAATGGCTGCCATGTCAATGGGTCACGTGAACTACAACAATGCGATACAACACAGCTACTTGTTTGTTCCTAGTTTTGAAACCATAAAAGCTTTCGAAATGAGAAAATGTAGTGAACAGTTTTGCGATTTCCAAGAACAACGGACAATCTACAAATGATCTTCGATGAACCGGACAGGGCCGTCCTAAGATATGCGGCGCCTGTGGGCTACTAAAAAATAAATACGTCCCTCTTTATAAAAAAATACACGGGATTTATAGCGTAAGCGGGGTGGCTGGAAAAGTGTTAGAACTAGAACAAGTCGATTTAGTACCATTACACTAATGAAAAACATAAAATTCATACCAAAACAAACTTTATAGCAAATGGAAAACAAAAGTAACTTATATACTTATTTTTCTGTCTTTTTCTTTAGCAAATTTGTCAAATGGAACGAGGCAGCCTCTGTAATCTACTAACCTTGATCTATTATATGATTTGCTATTCGTTGATACTTTTACAATATTGCAGCTTTTCGTGAGCTGATTCCAATTCACTCATGCGTGCATAAAGAAGTATCACTTCAAAAATATTAAGCGACGTTGGAACAATGTTATGTTTCAAACTTATACAATAACAATAGAAGTAAGGAAAACGCACTATGACTATGCTACTAGAAACACTTGAAAGCTATAACAATACACATCCAGCAGCTTTGGTGCTTTCCTATTGCATATTGCGTAACCATAGATGAAATAAAACTCTTAAAGAATAATAACGCTTAAGAACGAAATAAATATAATTTGGTTTTGTACTTCTGCTTTTCATGTCTGTATCGCGATCGCGAAATGACACATTTAACACTAGTGCTGTAAAGTTGCGTAAATTAAAATAAACGTAGTCGTACTACAATTCCCATAGTCAATAATAGTCTAACCGCATGAATGCTGAACGCAGCCTACAATCAAAAGTGATCTTGCTCAAACATTTTGAAAATTACATGAAGCAGGTACGTGCTAAAAGTAGTATTTATATCTCGTACGTGATTATTTTTTGACCGTTAAAATTTGCTAGTACTCGTTTTACCATAATTTTACACTGCGTAATAAAATAATAATTCACGTATTAGATACATAAGCTACTAATTACTATTTTAGTAAAATATTAGTTAAACAAAAATATTAAACTGGCAATTGGTAAGGCGATATTATTTTTGCAATTCTGCAATTTTTATTTTTTCAATGGTATCAAAGTAGTTTTGTGTGGTATTCGTGTCTACCTATGTCCTATTGCAACCTCTTATATAGAACATACAGTATATAATATATATTACGTATATATAAGTATATATTATTGTATAATCAACTATAGGTCCGTAATCAGGATATTTTTACATTTATTTATTCTTGTAAGACATATAGCCAATTTCTTACAGTTTACCTAAATTAGTGATTTTTGTACAAAATAAGTTTGGAAAAAATTATTGAGCAAGCCAAATTTATCAGTATTTTTAACATAAATTAGTAAGGAATAAGCTTCAAAATGTTAATTTTCCTTCCCGTAATTCGAAATGTCGTGACGAGCCGTAAAGAAATATTGACGAATATCACGTTTTTTTATTCAATTTTTAGCGCCAAAATATGTGTTTTTAAATTTTTAAGAACCAAGCCAAGTTTTGTGAATCTTAATGCTTAATCACAGCTAATAAAAACTAATAAAATGAATTTTGCGACCACAGTTTGAAATTTCTGGAAAGCATATTTTACAATCTGACGGATCAGCCACCTTAAGACGATGTACAGCAGATTTTTAATGCTATCGAAACAGAAGCGTAGCGTGCCTTGGCGGGGCCCCGTATAAAAATTTGTTTGGGGAAATCTCGCAGCACGCGATAACCGATGTAGGCTGTTGCCAACTTTTGAACGCACGCTTTACGCAGGAAAAAAGAAATTGTTTTTTTTGACTTTTGTCATTTCTGAAGTAAAAAAAAAAATTGGGAAATTTTTATTAATTGGTGCTTACGCACGTTGGGGGCCCCCGTGGCCCGGGGGCCCCGTATAATTGATACGGCAGATACGGCGGTAGCTACGCCCCTGTATCGAAACAAACTTTCCCGTTTATATACAGATTCCATGTTTTCTCTATTCCCAAGTTCTAATCTGAGAACTAGTAAAAGTATTATTTGGATTTTCGATTTATTATTAAAAAAATATATTAATTGATATTTGGTCTAAATACCCTAACTATTGGTGCCCTTAAAAATAAGAAATAGTGTTGTTTGTTCTATTAATTTTAGGAATAACTGTCCTAAGGTCCTGATTTAATTGTAGTCACAATATATGATTTGAACCGACCGGGTACAACCCGGGTTTCCTATTTTATCCCTGGTCTTTGTAAATGTTCTACTATATAACCAGCCTTATGCATTTTGTGTTCAAACCACTGAGCTATAAACAATACTGGAATATCTAAAACGTGCCGACAAGGATAGCTGTTAAAGGTATTCTTTTCTCTCTCTCTCTCTGCTACAAACTGCGCAAACGCAATCTATATGCGGTAGTGTTGCCAAAAATATCATCCATCGCGCCATTTAATTAGATTGTCAAGATTTTCTCAAATAAGAATTAGGCCCTAATTCTTATCTGAGAAAAGCAAAAATCTCTCAATTATTCAAAGATCGGGTGACAAATTTTGCTTGAACGTTTGGTTCGCCATGGGAAAACATCGAGGGAAAAAATAACTAATACTTATTCGTAAATATTAGATTATTAAGAAAGAGCTTAAAAAATCCGTATTCTACTTTTTTGCCACTGACGTCAAGATTTCTGTCTCTTGCTCGAAGAATTCCAGAGATAACTTTATTATAACCTGACTATAATTTCTTGACGTCAAATCGTGCCAATGTTACATAGATATTATAGATTATAGACGCTCGACAATAAACGGAACAGAGAGAAGGAATGTTGTTCATAATGTTGAACGTCTATTATCACTTTTTAGTGGAAAGAAAAAATGTGTTTAGATCAATGGTTGTACTACTAAGATGGCTATCTAGATGATATTGTGGTGTCTATATTTCAGCATAATTTTACAGTTTTTTTGTTTTTGTTTAAATAAGATAAAATAGTGATTTTACATAACCGACTGGTCGCCTGTGAGCGTTCCAGTAATTATTATAGGTCACTGGTTTAGACGTATTGTATTTTGTTTTGTATTGAATTTCAACCGAAATGAAACAACATTGTCGAAACAATATTCTGTGTTCAAATAGTAAATTCTACATTATTGTGGAACATATTGATAGTCCTTGTTCTTCGATTGTTATTTATGAACAATTGAACTGGAATATTCAAACATTTTGCATTTTCAATATTCGTATCGAAAACCTAAATTAAATATGAAACAGTTCTTCAGAATTGATTTGCTTAAAGCAATATAATATTTATACAATTCATAGAAGTTTTAAATTTATTCTGAACGTCAGAATGTCCATTTTTACTATTCTTAAACATTCTGAAGTTCAGGTTCTGAAGATGTTAAAGAACTTTATTAATGACGTAAATACAAATAATATAAGATTAATAATACAATGTAAATGAAATAGTGACATTTCCATATAACAAACAACACTAGGAAACTACGTCATCGTCATGGCGCCCATTGAACAGTTGAACGTTTAGAGGGTGCAATGATTCGACTCGGTTCGTACGAAACAATCGACAGTGTATCGGGTTTCTTCGGTGCAGAACGTAATACAAACGCTCATAATGCTTGCGAACTATTATAGGAAATTTTAAACTTTAAAAAATAATTGCTAATATTACTATTTATTTTTTGGAAGCTTAACCCAAAACACGAATTATAATTTGACCTTTTTTTTTGTTTAGGTTATCTCAAATTTGAAAAATTTTCTAATTCAATGGATGATGGTCCTTCGCGTAGGTGTCGCAGATCCTAAATTCAAAAATAATTTTGAACTGACCCGGTGAGTTGCATTTATTTTGATTTGAGTCCCCGGCACTCTTAGGAGTGTTTAAACATTCAGATTCGAATACTATTACTGCTACATATAACCTCAAATTGTAATTGACAGCGGAGCTTTGCGTCTCTTCCGTGGCATGCTAGTTCCGTGACACTTCACTGAGGTATCTATTCTATAGAATTTTTTTTTTGAGTTTTTGAGGGTTCTAGTAAAGATGTGTATGCATTAAAAAGTTGAAAACAATGATTTTTTTCACATCTTGATGTTCTTTTGTTCGAAGCGACCGTACATTGTTTCGTTAAAACAAAATCGCGCAGTGCTAGATGAGTTATTACAGTCTAGTTGAGTCCATTAAGCAGTGCACTGAGATAAGACAACAAAGTGAGTTAGTTCATTTGTTAAACGTCGTTCAAGGCCCACTGCCAATTAAAATTCACGCAAGTACTTGCTGACATCCAAACCTACCTCTTTAGCTTCACGGAGTGGCACACGTGTTGTTGAAGAAAAACATTGCATGCCATAATATATCTTGTGATTTATTAATTAGTATCAAAGAAAAATTTTAATCATTGAAACGCAAGTACATAATATACACTTATTTATTAGTTTTCCGCTCAAAGATTCAGCACCATATTAATAAATATTTTGTTACAATCTTTTACGAGGCCTGTTGTAATTTTTGGGCGAGACCCTTCCAAGCCAAACTCTGGGAATGTGTTCTTAAGTATTTGAAACCAATAAATGTGTCCCGCATTTTTTTATTGTCATCTAGATGTTTCTTTCGGATCCTTCTGGTTATCAATTAACTGTCGTAATCTTCGTTATTCCAGTTTTGCTACTATACCATAAATGGTACCGCATGGATTTTACCGGAAAAGCTACTTTACATCATATTTATAACTTTAGATCAAATCGACTGCCGATTGGTTTATAATCTATGCGGCAACGTGCTTCTAAATTAGATAAATAATAGATAAAAGATTTATAGGCCGTATACATGCATTACATAATTTGTATAAGTCTGACCAATCAGCGTAAGCGCATGTATGATGTCACCTGACGAAGACGGTAAAAATAGAATTTTTTTTTATTTTTATTACAAAATTTGGATTTTAATATCTATATAAACAAATAAAAAACTAAATAATGCTCCAGTAATAGTATAATCATTGTTACTAACTATTTTTAAAAAAATAATTCTTTGGCATTTGTTAAAAACTGCCATTAAAGTGGATAAACAATAGCCATTTATTCGTAACCATTTGACAGGTCATCCCCACTATTATTTAACCGAACGAGGCAACCTCTGCTATACTAACGTTGGGTACTATTTATTACTCAGGAAATGTAATTTCATTTTTATTTTTTCAGAAGGCTTTAAACTTTTTGAACATTCATTCTTTCTGTAAATAGTCATTTTTTCTATGGCAATAAATGCATAAAGCACTATAAAATAGCTTCTGGTACATATCTAATGAAAATTTAACACTTGCGATAGATTTATGCTATGAATATTTAATATCAAATGATTTATTTATGTTTAATGTCATTATTAATGATGGGCACCAAAAGAAGTCTGTTATATGTTTTTCGCGCTACATAAGTGCTTTGAATCTTAAAGATATTGACAGTCAATTTATTCTGGATTCTGCAATTGTTTATCCATTAAAATATAATTTTAATTGGAAGGCTCTTATTTTTTGAAGTGAAACTCCTGTAGGCGCGGTTCAAGCAGCAGTGATTACGTTCACATAAATTATATTCTTTATCACAATTTCCCAGCCCTTGGCTTCTTTGTCCTAAATTATTTCAAGTCGTGTTCGGTTTATAAAAAAAAGTATTAAAGGTTTCATTAAGAAAGACTGAAAAGAATAATTTTTTATACGTACCACTCACTTATTCAGTGCAAAACACAGTTTCGATTATTAACATACATAAATGAGTGACAATAATGTCAAAGAAAAAATCAGTTTAAAAAATTTGAGAGAAGGAAAATGTCATTAGAATTCCATTAAGTTCACTGTTCGTCTTGAAAAGTACCAGTCAATTGGGCGACAGAATCATAGCAATTTAAAAAAAATTAATATTTACACATACACACACACACACACACACACATATATATATATATATATATATATTAAAAATTAACCAGAGCATGTTTGTTAGCTCCTTAATTTCCTTTCGAGAGTTTTTCGAAACAAAAGAATAGCTGATTTTTTTTTTTTTTTTAAATATTTCCGGAACTATAATTTTCATAAGAAGTTACACTTACAGTAAATAAACCAAAATCACAATTTGTATACGGACATTATCAGAAAATTGGATAATCAAGATTCTACTGTATCAATATTTTTTCATACTGTAACGTTCTCATTTAGTAATTTGACATCTCAAATAATAATAATACGTGATATTTATCAAGATAAATTCTCTGTCAAATATCATAATTTAATATTGAATTTACATACATTTCCTGGTCTAATCTTTTCCCGGATGCATTCAATTATCGATTTAATTTGTTAATTATCCAAAAGAACAAAACTAATGAGCAAAAAAACCATAAATTCTTTAGCAACTTATGTGTAAATACTTTTTAAAAATACATTAGGGTCATTCGTTTCTGACGTCAAGTTGTATTAATAATGTAAAATTTGTGTGCTATTTTTATATACTTGACAATTTATACTTGATAAATAATGACGCAAATAGCTCTATTTGATTGACTCAGACACAAATAGTAATCTAAAATTGACAGTGTCTTTTTTCATCATATACTACCAGTTCGGTTCGACTTCACGAGAGATTGTAGAAATGCTTCCGCGAATTTTTTGTGGAATCTATTATGCCCAACAAATCACTGAATGATTGATTAATAAATGAAATTTAAGCTGTAAATATTTGGAAGATTCCAGTCACAGGATCATCCAAAGTTCAAAAATATTTAAATTTGACATATAATGATATAATTAAATAAAACCTTTGTTAACGCGTACGGTGACGTGAGTAACGGCTAATAATAAATATTATGATATATTTTGCTATTCACTAGGTACATGGTTACATAAAAAAAAAAATAATAATCAGAGCATGCTTGTCAGCTACCTAATTTCTTTTTGACAGATCTTCAGAACAGAAGAATAGCCGATTTTTTTCAAACTACTAATGATAATAATAATGCGTTTAACGTCCGTTTCTCGAATTATGTCATAACAGACGCCATTCGTACAATTACTATTTTCTATTTACCACTTCCCGAAATTTTCAACATTTTTTTTAAACTTCATCTTATGTAACAGCAATGGGCGAATGAAGGAATTATAGGGAATTAGGATAGGATAGGTAATTTTTGAACTGGGAGTTTGATAGGCAATCGGCCATGGCCTCAAATAAGGAGCCATCACGATCTTTATCTGGAATTAATTGAGGGAAACCATGGAAAACCTCAATCAAGATGGCCGGTACAGGAATTACCGTTTCTCGGCGAGAGGCAGTAGGAAAAAGTCCCAGCCAGATCTGCCCCCGCCGGGATTCGAACCCGCACCTTCCGAATGCGATTCTAGTGCTGCCACCACTACTCTACCCAGCTCGGTTTTTCAAACTACTATTTTCGAAACTATAAAGTTTGACCCGTTTGACCTGTATCGTGTTCACAGACCAACAGATAAACAGATTATTCACTTATGAAATTGAAATGGAAAAAGCTTAAACAACGAACGTGATAGAAAACAATAGACTTGGGTAACTCAGATCTGAACCGGTTCAAAGAGCCGACTCCGACAGAAGATCCGTGAGAGCCGACACACTTTTTTTGAGCCGACGGATCAACGGATCCGCATGACTCAGTGAAACACTTAACACACAGAAGCACATTTTACACTTACGTATCAGTTCTGGCTTTGATGCATCTGTCAGCTCAAATGACTTTATGCATCACATGTTTGGCTATGCATTCTTGATTCTATACAGGTCGTGATATGATTGACTGAACTAGATATCTCAGTGGCAGACTGCAGTAACATATTCAGAACTCGGCTCTTTTTGAACCGGTTCAGTGAGCCGGCTCACATACGGGATCCAGATGCAAAGATGCAGAACACTAAAAAGACCCGTTTTTCCCATCTTTAGAAAACAATAAAAAATTAATTGATGCTTCAGAAAAAAACATCTTTTTTCACATTTTAATGACTTCAAAGTTGCACCATCAAAAAATGAAAAGTGTTCAACAAACGTTGCATAAACGGTTATAATCTTTTGATGTGCGATTAAATATCTCATCTAATCGCACAACCTGTCAAAAACATGCGTCAACAAACGCGCTTTCCATGAAGTCATCGAATGTAATTTCCGAGAGCTTTTAAAAATAGAACGGCTAGCGGGCCACACGCTCAGAGGCCAATGTCACTCATTGCTTGTGCTTTAAACTGTTCAGCACTGGTTTCAGTTAAAATCTGACACGAACTCAGTTGTCGAGCGTCTATAATACACAAACTACCTGTCCGTGTCATCGCTTCTGTAAATTTACATGCTCATCTTAATCGTATATTTCAGAACGTAAAATCTCTCGGAAAATTTTAAACTGTGGTCGGAAAATTCATTTTATTAGTTTTGAATTAGCTGTGATTAAGCATTAGGCTTCTCAAATAACATATATTTTTGCCCTAAAAATTGAATAAAAAACGTGATTTATGTCAATATTTCTTTACAGCACGTTACAAGATTTTGAATTACGGGAAGGCAAATTAATATTTTGAAGTCTTTTATTTTGAATAGCATGTTATAAATGCTGACAAATTTCGCTTCAAATTAATTTTTTACTGTATAAAAATTTGAGGAAATTTTTTTTTCTTTAGATGGTATACAAAATACAGAACGGTTGCGATTTGTTAGATTATACAAAATGCCCAAGCTGGAAAAACCTGAACTACTAAAATTTTTAGTAGTTTAGTAGTTCAGGTTTTTTCAGCTTGAGCATTTTGTATTTCAATAAGCAATAGCGTAACATAATTGAATTTTTTTTAAATAGGTAGTCACTTTTTTTAATTGTTTTTCTTCCTGAATCCATCTCTGGTTTCGAAAATCACACAAATCAACTTGCAAAGTGTTACTGAAGCGCTTATAACCTATCTCATCGTCAAACAGTGTAGTATTTATAGGAACATCTGTAACAACCTTGTCAACTGGGATCGTCCATTAGCTTACGTTACAAAAGGAGCACATTAATATGATACATTATTGTCAACTCCAGTAGTGCTGAAAATGAGACTTCTTAGATTGCCATACTAAAAATCTTCCAGTAGTACACTTTCCGTTATTTTTCTACATTTTTTTAAAACGTCAACTTATGTAATAGCAATGGGCGAATGAATGAGTTATAGGAAATTAGGATAAGGTAGGTAATTTTTGAACTAGGAGTTCGATAGGTAATCGGCCATGGCCTCAAATAAGGAACCATGTCGATATTTATCTGGAATTAATTGAGGGAAACCATGCAAAACCTCAATCAAGATGGCCGGTACAGGAATTACCGTTTCTCGGCGAGAGGCAGTAGGAAAAAGTCCCAGCCACATTTACCCCCGCCGGGATTCGAACCCGGACCTCCCGAATGCGAGTCTAGTGCTGTCACCACTACTCTACCCAGCTCGGTTTGTTCCGATAATATGTGACATTAGGTTAAAACGAGTGCTAGCGAGTTTTTAGTCCCACCAGCCGTAATACCACGACGCAAGAAACACATGCATATGGTATTTTTTCAACGTATCCCATTTAATACTGGTTTTCACAAAATATTATAAGTATATTTTTAACATGTTTGACAGTTCGATTGTGAAACAAAGGTAACTTCTATATTACGATTGTTTATGAAAATTACTATTAGCGCCTGCTGTTGTTTTACTTATACTTCTAATGGTAGCTGACAGGTTGTTTATGAATATTACTGTTGAATTGGTTAGATCGCGTACTTTTGCTTTACTTTACCATATTTGAGTCATTTTTCATGCCTGTATAATAATAATAATAATAATAATAATAATCTTTATTTGGTCGGTATACTAGTATACATAAATAGTGTCACAATTTTACAGAATTTATAAAAATTCTAAAAATTCACTCAATTTATAGTGAGCCTTAGTTAGTAAAAATTGTTTTAATTTAGTCTTAAATTGTCTGCTGTCACATTTTTTTATGTTACAGGGTATATTATTGTGTATCCGTATCATAGCGTTGCGGACACCTTTTTGGGTTACTGCAAGAGTACAGATGGAAGATTTGAAATTATCTCTGTGTCTTGTTAGATATTTATGATTCGTATGGTTTTCACTAAAAAAACTTGGATAGCTTTGAACAAAGTTTGCACAGTTTAGAATATATAAGTCAACTAGAGTTAATATATTGTGCTTTATAAATAAATCCTTGCAGTGCTCTCTAGGCGCCGCACCCGCCATGATACGGATACACTTTTTCTGTAAAATAAAAACTTTCTGTGCCCACACCGAATTCCCCCAAAACATTATTCCAAATTGAATAATTGATTGGAAGTATGCATGATAGACACTAAGCAAGATATCAAAACTGACGTATTTTTTTAAGTACATAAGCACAAACTTAGCTCGATTTAACTTTGGCATAATATAATTGATATGTTGTTTCCAGTCTAAATTACTGTCTATATATATTCCAAGGAATTTAACCGAGTCTTTATATGCAAATTGTGGAATAGTAAAGTAGTTCCCAAATTTAATTATTTCAGTTTTTGTGTTATTTATTTTAAGACTGTTGTTTGTGAACCATTTGTTTAGGTCTATCATGCATTCTTCCAATCTATCTTTCAAAATCGCTCGATCTCTTCCCTCACATATGACAGCATATAACAGCATATAACAGCATATAACAGCATATAACAGAGTTAACGTAAAACATATGTATTATTCTCATATCTAGAACATTCCTCGATAAATTCTGCTCATTTTGAGTCTCACTATTTGCGATTTTCGGTGCTACCGTTTATTTAATAAGCTTTTGACAGTTGAAAATAAATAAACCCTTTCTTTTGTCTTTGTTGTAGTCGGATTTAAATAGTCCGTTGATTGATTTTCTTACTAAACCATAGTTGTCGCTCTATGTTTTTATCTTTTATCTCAGTCTATCTAACTCGATCATGTCGTTTTTTTCGTTTATTCGGTTAACCTTGTTATACAAGTTTCATTTAAAAAATGAAGGAGGAATTATATTTGAGCACGTCCATGAGTGTCCTACTTTGTAATGTGCACGTAATATGTAGAAGCTATTTGCAGAAAAACGCGGAAATTATGCTGTTGATTGGCATATGTTTTCGAGTAAAATAAAAAAGAATTTAAACGGAGCTTGCTGTATTACAAAATAATTACCTACATAATTTTTGCCAGATTAAAATCCTGTCCTCTGGTTCAGATTACTAAATTATATACGGAGCTTTTTTTCAATGCGTATTGTACGGCTTTTTTGTTTTACTTTTAAATATTTTTTTATGATAGATTTTTAAACCGAGCTGGGTAGAGTAGTGGTGACAGCACTAGACTCGCATTCGGGAGGTACCGGGTTCGAATCCCGGCGGGGGCAGATGTGACTGGGACTTTTTCCTACTGCCTCTCGCCGAGAAACGGTAATTCCTGTACTGGCCATCTTGATTGAGGTTTTCCATGGTTTCCCTCAATTAATTCCAGATAAATATCGAGATGGTTCCTTATTTGAGGCCATGGCCGCGGTTACCTATCAAACTCCTAGTTCAAAAATTACCTACCCTATCCAAACTTCCTATAATTCCTTCATTCGCCCATTGCTATTACATAAGTTGAAGTTTTAAAAATGTAGAAAAATAACGGGAAGTGTGATAGATGGAAAATAGTAATGGTGCGAATGGCGTCTGTTATGACATAAAGTCCAGAAACGGACGTTAAACGCATTATTATTATGATAGATTTTTAAATCGATGCCTATACTTTGGCAGAATTAATATTTTATAACAAAAATTAATGAATTACAAACGAATAGCAAAGAAATCTGAAATTATAAATTTTATAATAGTGTCACAAAAACATTTATGTTTTCCAGTTTAAAATATTGCATAAGCAGTAGATAAACTATTTTATGATCAAATAATGGATTACCTGAAATTGTTTTTCTTATATATAATTTTCACCTTGAACTATTGGCAAAACAAAAGGTTGATTTTGAAAATAAGAATTTGTTAGAATTTAGAAAAGATCTAAAGGTAAATTTATTGCGAATTTATGCAAATAAATGAAAAATCCCAGAAAACAAAAATATATTATAGCTGTGACATGTTTTCGTCGATAAAATAAATTATGGAACATATTATAGGATGAAAAACATGATGCATAAATAATGCCGTTTCAATTTCAGATGACATCGTTTCGAATTATTTCTCTCGTGGGATGCAAACCTTAAGTTTGAGTTAGCAAAGCTAGTACAATTTTTTATTACATACTTAGAAAGTATATCCGTGGTCAAAATTCAAAAAGTTTTATGTTTTTCTATATCAACAGTCTATCGTTTATTAATTATTTAATAAAATCTAGAACAGGCGCTAGATTTCATATTCCGTGAAACATCCTACTGCATCTCGCCGAGAACCGGTAATTCCTGTACCGGCCATCTTAATTGAGGTTTTCCATGGTTTCCCTCAATTAATTCCAGATAAATATCGAGGTGGTTCCTTATTTGAGGCCATGGCCGATTACCTATCAAACTCCTAGTTCAAAAATTACCTACCTTATCCTAATTTCCTATAATTCCTTCATTTGCCCATTGCTATTGCATAAGCTGAAGTTTTAAAAATGTAGAAAAATAACGGGAAGTGTGGTAGATGGAAAATGTAATGGTGCGAATGGCGTCTGTTATGACATAAAGTCGAGAAACGGACGTTAAACGCATTATTATTATTATTATTATTATTATATCTTACAGTCGTAAAAAGAAGCTACTATCAAATCCATGGCTCATAATAATAAATCTACATATATAATTTCCAATTGTATGTCCGGATGTCCGGATGTCCAGATGTCCGTCTGTCTTTCCAGACCCTCCAGAAGGCCCCAGCAGACTTAGGAAGTTGAAATTTGGCACACTTATAGTACGAAACACGGGACAGATCCTTACGTAGCCGGATTTTCGATTTTTTCCCCGGGGGTCACAATAGGGGGGTTTTTAGAAAAAACTTCATAGAACATAATAGGCCATGAATGGGTGTTTGGTTGCCTTGGTTACCAATAACAAACTCAGAATCATTCTGATATCAAATGTCAAATAAGTTTGCAAATAATTACAAATTTTTTAATTAAGCTAATAATCAGTTGAAAAAAGTGTAGAATAATTGTGTGCGCAGTGAATTATTTAGTTTACACATTATTTTTCGTCTTATAGCAGTAAAAAAATGTGAGTTAAAAGAAAACACTGAAAAAATTAATATTACAATTTAGTGCATATGGAAAACCATACTTCTGTATGGAAAATACGAAAACCGCATTTTGGCGTCTAAAATAGGTTTAGGAGTCACAGTGTTGCCAGAAATAATTATGGTCCAATATGTTTTTAACATATTCACAGTTCAGGTTTAAGAAAGTTGCTGTTGCAGAAACTATGAAACATGAAATTTGGAATACATACCTATTTCTTCTATAACCTAACAAAGGGATATTCAAAATGTGTTTTTACAGATTGGGCGCTCATAAAAAAATCGATCTAGATAAGTTTTATTCTTGGAAGCCCCCGTTTTCTTACAAATTTAATCATTTAAAAAAATAATTTTTTGACGTTTCAAAATACTGTAATATTGTAAGTAAGTTTTGGAATTACAAATGAGCAATTGTGTCAGAATACTGAAAATGAATCCCTTTAATATGTTATACTAAGTAAGACGTAAATTATTTTAATAAAAATGAAGAAATATTGTTAATAGTGTTAACTAATATTTCAATAATTGGCGTAAGGTATGTTATTTTTATATCATGACGTATTATTAAACATTATTCTAGCCTAGAATTTCAGCTCCAGAAAAGTGAAAATAGACACATTTTTCCAAACAAAAAAAAAGCACAAAAACCTGAAATTAATAGCACTTAAAACTGTATTAGATACGTGTCATTTGTCATTGTTCCTTTGGGAATAATCAATATCTAGAAAACATTGCTTTTATATTATTATTCGTTTTAAGTGAAAATAGTTCATTTCAACTTATTAATTTTAAAAACAGTAATGTAGGTAACATATTTAATTTCACTAAATAAACACATGCAATTTTTGTCGAATTTTTAAACACACTGACTGCCTAAACCTATTGCTATACAAATAATTCAAGAATTTCAAGGCGGGTTATTTTGATTTTTCACCGCTGCTTTTAAGTACGAAAACCGGATATATATTTTTATTGACGATTTTAACTTAAACTTGACTACTGTCAAATTTTCGAAAATAATCACGCACTGTTAAATCATAACCTTCACATATCATTTTTGCGACTATAAATAAATATTTTCAAACAATGAAAAAATACCGTTAATTTATTTCAGTTACATTTTAATGATACCAAAGTTTCTTAAGCGATAATCAAGAAACTTTGGTATCATCAAAATGTAACTGAAATAAATTAACGGTATTTTTTCATTGTTTGAAAATTTTTATTTATTGTTTCATTGTTACCAATTTTTTTAATTGTTATTTTAAATGAGAAAAAAAATTAAAAAACATAATATACATTTTTGTATACTATTTTAAAAGTCACAGCAAATTAATATATTGTTTATTGAGCTCCCCGAGCAAAGCTCGGTCTCCCAGACTAATTAATTAATTCATGTAAGTTTTTCAACATATATGTGTAATTTGTTTTTTTCCACGCCTTACTCACTATATGCTACGTCAAAAATTTTTAATTTACAAATAAAACCATTAAAAAATAATTATTCGCCCAGCGTGGGACTACAACTCAGGATCCTGCAGATTTGAATTTGATCCACACATTTTGACTTCCTAGGTCAACGGAACATAACTTAAGGGGGTCTTCTAAAATATATGTTAAGGTACATGTTATATGTACAAGCAATATGCTATTTTGAATATTTGAACTTCAATTGTGCCTGACGGAGACAGGCCTAACCCACTAGTAATAATATAAACTAAAAAGAAGGTTTTTTGTATATATGCCTGTTTCGCCATAATTCTTAAACTCCTAACCCGATTTCATTGAAATTTGGCAGACGTATAAAGGGCTCCTCAATTAAAAGGATAAGCTACTTTATATTCGACTTTGTTCGCGCTAGAGCTATAGATATTTCATACAAAAATATGTTATGCCACCTCACGAGCCCCGAATTTAACTCACTATAGAAGTTTCGCTAATTCTTTTTTAAAGAGAAAAATGAAGAGTTCCAGAAAATACATTTACATAAGTCATGATTTATTTATTCACATTTTGCATGTTTTTATCAGAATTATCTATTCTTGTATGAAATGGGTATAAATATATATTTACCATGTTTGAACAAACATGTCAATTGATATTCATTTCAAATCAATTTCTAAAAATTTCCATTCATAAAAAAATACAAAAAGGTGTTTTTTACAATATACAATATATAATTCAAGAAACATCTGTTTATTTTGTGTTTACTGTTAAAAAATTGATGAGACGTGGAAAAATAGCAGGTGTCCACGTGGCATCAAGGGCACAAGTATCTACATTTGACTGCAAAATAGAGCAATTCATTTTCTGTTAATTTATATTCCTAGTCAAGATTCGACATTGCCTAAGAATGGGGACGTCCCACACATTTTCTAAGGGTTCAAACCCAAATTATAATAGGGATGTTGACTGTGTTCAAATAAAAACATAATTTTAACGAAAAGTGGTAGTTTCTATGATAGAAATATTAAAAAACACTATATTTTTCCTTATTTTTAAGAAATTTAATTAATATTTAATAAATAAAACCTAATAAAATCACTCTCAAGTAACGTGACGTCATAGAGTCAGCCGCTGTCAAAAAACTTCATTGTTTGGTTAATATTTAGTGTGTAATTTATTCGAAAATTTCTTTAAAAAAAACTGCGAGGAATTTTAACGTCATGGAAAGTGTATTTATTAAGGCTAATAGTTCAAAAACTTAGAATTCATGTTTTATAACAAGAATTATGAAAAATTTGTTCATAACTTCATTAGTTTACTAGCGTTTATAAGCACAGCCTCCTACTTTGTGACCGCATCTATAGAATGGTAGCTTTTGAGCCTCCTTTGGTATGACGTCACGCGACTAGTATTGGCGTTTTGGATCGAAATTTGAAACGGGATTAAAAATACATGATTTTTAAGGCTTGAGTTGTATTTAAATAAAAATAATAAATATTTGTGGCTATATTAGGTACTTATGCACGATTTAAAACACTTTCCCAAAAATAGTCAACATCCCTATTAGATTATACAGGAATGGATTTACGTCTTACGGAACGTAGCGCTTATTGAAGTTCAATGGGGCTTTATTTTATCAAAATTGCTGTTTAAATTAAAAAAAAAGTTCAAAAGTCACAAATTCACAAAAAAAATTGTCAAAATGGACCCAAAAATTTGTCAAATCATTAATATTAACAGTACAATAAGATTGTTAATGAAAAAGTATTAAAAATTTATGATAATAAATAAATTTTTGTAGGCATTTGGGATCCAGGGATTAAATATGTACTTTTTAAATTTTTGTTTGCAGTTCAGAGGAAGAATTTAAGAACGAAGTAATAAGAAATAATATGCACTGTTCAAAATTATCTGTTATGTGTGACGACCCTATTATATTTTATGTACGTAAATCTAAATGATTTAAGCTAATTTTCTCTTTAAATATGAATTGAAGCGGACATCAGAGTAGCCGAAAATACCTGAAAAAAATATTTATATTCTAGATACAAGAAACCAGTTAGCACACATATATGAAAGTATCTGATTAAAAAAATACTATATATCAACAAATATATAAAATATAAATGTATGTTCTTTGAAACGAATTTTTTAATCAACTTCAAATTTCAGAGTTAAAACAATGTTATTTCTGAACAGTGATTTATTAAGGCGGAGTGAAGATAATATTTTTAAAGAAATCCAAATCAGTTTGTGACATGCAAAAATAATATCTCATCCTTGAATGGGGCCTTTTCCTTGTTTTCTGTTTTAATTTTTTTATAATTAATTACGATAGTTTTTCTTTTTGTTGTCAAAATACGATTTAGTATTACTTCGCAAGCTCGGGGATAGGTAATAAAAATATGTATGGATTGGTTGAACTTTCTTTGTTAAGAATTTCTAGAAATTCAAAAGGTCATAACAAAAATAGAAAAACACTGGTCGCATTGCAAGAACCTGCCGACAAAATATTGATTTGCTAATATAGTCGAACTCATGTATTTTCAACTGATTTTACTCACGTTTTTTGTGTCTAAGTCTCACGCAAAGTGTCTGCTCTTACGCTGTTTAAGCAATGGAAAAATTCGTTTGAAAACGTTTAACCTCAAATTTATAAAGTTTCTTTCTGTTTGGAGGATGAAGAAGAAGTTGAAAATACAGCAGTGCTACTGTATGGGGATTCTGGAATTTAAATGTATTGTTATGAGAACTAAATTTCGGATAAAATAATTTTACCCCATAGTGCCTCTCTTAAAACGATAAAATTTGTCATGCATTTTATCAATTCATTTGCTTCAAATTATTATACATTTCCGCATAAAACAAGTTTTATTTTTTTTTTAATTCGGACAATTTTGTTAAAATTTTAGGGGCACAGTATCGATAATTTGACGTTTCAAAAATGTCGCCCTGAGAGCTGTGTAACTGTCAACATTTATAGTTAAGCCTAGGTTCCGTCATTCGACTGACGTCAATAGTGTATGTGCCATAGACTATGTACAGGGAAATACACTAATAATAATGGCTGAATGAGTGCCAGAAATAATGCAGTTATTAGAAATCTTTGCATAAGAGAGTATATTTATACAGCACTGTGCAAAGAGAAAACAAAAACCCACACTGATTTAATACTGTTGACTGAATTCGTATTGCCTTTATATAAATTGGCATTATGTTAAGATCAGATTGTACATTATGAATGTTCCATAATTGGATTTAAAATACAGTAAGACCTCGCTTAACGCTGATTCAGTATTACGCGGTTTTTTAAAAAAAAAAGTTTAACCACTATCATCTAAATTATGAATCAGTTCATACAAAATGATTCAAATGTTGGTAGAAGTTCAAAGGCAAGAAGAAGTGTCATTGATGCAATATCTTGCTATCGACAACAGCTTGCTGAACGAAACAGAAAAAGGCAAACGACATGAGATGACTTCTTCACAAAAAACATAATATGTCAAATGAGGAATCTTTCTCATCACAAACATGACTTCTTATTGTAACTTTTAATTTATATTCATAAATGTTTTATGAACAAAAATCGATATTAGCAATAAATACATCTATTATGTATGTGATAAAAAAGTATTTAACAATAAATGCTACAAAATTAAACAAGAAAAAAAATAACAAATTTGCTTATTCCGGGTTCTGTTATCTACGTATTAAGATGACCTTGTTTAGCGCTGTTTCGTATAGCGCAGGAACTTATTGAAACGTATCTCCCGCGTTAAGCGTGGTTTTACTGTACCTCGTGACTTGAGAAGTTGGTTTTAAGACCTTAACAATTCCTGAATATAAAATTTTTCAGTAACAACAAAAAACATATCTATTTATTTGTTATTAAAACACATCTGCGTATTGCATGCAAATTTAAAAATAGTTTTTAATCACGCTAAAGAAGTAAAACTTCTAACGCGCGTACTGTTTTTTTTTTTGGTAATTTCTTTTATATTGTACTGTAATAAGCATACTGTTAATTAATTTATTTAGACAGTATTATTTATAGCTCCCACACGCGCGAAATCTGAGGGTCATATCTCAAAATAGCCAACTGAAAAATTTTGCAACTTTATGAAAAGCTATTTTTACAATGTCACTAGAAATTATTGACATTTTGACTTTCGAGTTATTTTTAGGTGATAAAGAAAACTTGAGTTTGAGAAATTTTACTTCCAGAAAGTGTTAATGAGTAAACTTGATTTAATAAAACTGACAGTTTAGTGGAGAAAAATAGAATTGCGTCCTTTGGTACGAAACCTACAAATAAAAATAAGATATTCTGTCTGAAACAATAGCCCCACTTAAAAGCACTTGAATTTTTGTTTTAAAAACGCAATTTTTTTAACACATAGGGGTAGACTTTTGACGGGTACTGTACTTAATTCGTATGCACTTCACGATGCATTTTTAAACGATAAAAGCACAGTGAACTTTCAGACCGCTACGCGTTGATAAAATTATTATGTTACATAGGAAAAAAAATTAGATGCATCCGTTTTACAATATATTATGCAGCGTCTAATGATAGGAGTGCATTCACTTGTTTATCATTTGTTATTAGTAAACAGCGTTATCGGCAGCTACCGCTTTTTTTCGTACCGCAAAGCCGACGACTCTTTCGTGTTTTTTTATAAATGATTCAATTTTTCATGTAGGTATGGACTTTTATTTCAAATTACCTCCTCTTAACAATATTTGAGTTTAGAATTTACTATCTTTCTATTGACAAATATTTGCTTCCAATATTTGTCTCTCGTACTCCAATGAAGCACCAGCAGCATAGGCTGGTTATATACTGCCCGAGTCTTGCTCTTTGGCGAATATTTGCTTCCAAAACATTTACCAAAGATACTCCCGCTCAATTATTTTGCAGTAAGTGTTAATACTGTAATAATTAATACCTTTCAATAATCATTTCATCAAGCCCTCAGCCATGAAGATTTTGATTACAATTAATTACAAACAAACGATAGACATATAGAGTTGGGTAACTCAGATCTGAACCGGTTCAAAGAGCCGACTCCGACAGAAGATCCGTGAGAGCCGACTCACTTTTTTTGAGCTGACGGATCAACGGATCTGCGTAACTCAGTGAAACACTTAACACACAGAAGCACATTTTACACTTACGTATCAGTTCTTGCTTTGATGCATCTGTCAGCTCAAATGACTCATACATCACATGTTTGGCTATGCATTCTTGATTCTATACAGGTCGTGATATGGTTGACTGAACTAGGTAACTCAGTGGCAGACTGCAGTAACATATTCAGAACTCGGCTCTTTTTGAACCGGTTCAGTGAGCCGGCTCACATGCGGGATCCAGATGCAAAGATGCAGATCACTAAAAAGACCCGTTTTGCAAATAATATCTTGTGTTTTTATTTCAAATACAAAATGACCTGTTGTGTTAGTATTTAAATACTAAATGTAAATACGTATACTCGTAATTAGTTTTTTGAAATTAAATAGGTACTTTATTTGTCACTATGTATGTAAACTCACTTATTTAATTGTTTTTATTAAAAAATCATCGACGAATGTGTGGTCAGACTCATTCGGAGCATTGTTAAACAAGGCGATATTGACTTGGTTTGGAACTTTGTCGATATTTATAGTCCTCTTCGACCGGTCCTCCAATTTCTTCCAACATTTGACGATCATTGTCACTGGTGAAGCGGCCACATAATCGTTATTGGCATGTGTGTCGCCTCTATTTCAGATTACTTACTCTGTAAACTCGAAATTTTGCCGAAACTGGTCTTTTTTTAAATACCGTGATTCAGTTAAAACTAAAAAGAAAAAGTTATAACCCCACTTTTGTTCCCGCCAGCATTCGAACCCAGTATTTTCCAAGTACCGACTATGGAGTCTAGTGTTTTTACCATTAGGCTTCTCACTCCTGAATACGATTGGCATGAAATATGCATGACTAAAAAAAAAACAATATGCAATAACAAATCGGTAACATTTATTTCCGTAATGAGTTTTTTAAACCCGAATGATCAATTTATCTCTGTCAAATCAGTCTATTTATGGTGTAAACAGTTACCCAAATGAGAATTTGAAGGTCACCGTGAAATTATTGTTCACGCTATATTGTTAGTTTATTTGCCATATGGCAACATACACTATTGGCGTTGGTCGGATGGCGGGACCTAGGGGTCAGACCAAAATTTCTCGACGTTTCATAACCTCCTAAACACTTTGGCACCATTTTTGAAAATGTTTATATATATATATATATATATATATATATATATATATATATATATATATATATATATATTTATATATATATATACGTATATATATATATATATATGTGTGCGGGCAATAACTTTCGAAAGAGTTAATTGATTTCAACTAAATTTGGCCCACGTGTTGAAATCCATCACCGCAAGAAGCCTATTTAAAATGGGCCTAATCGGGCCATCTTAAGGGTAGTTTTTAGGGGTTGAAAAATGTTTTTGGGCCCTAAAATACCGAAATAATTCTCCGAATCGTTTCAAAATTGAAATTTAACCCTCTGGCAGTGATTAAAATCTGTCCCTAAAATTTTAATAAAATCGACCTTACAGGACCGGATTTAAAAATTTTAAGAAAGACTAGTTTGCAGATAGTGAATTATTTACTGAAAGGTGTATATAACTTGGTATAGAGGTTCGATTGATAATAATATTACAATTAAGAAAAAAAAATGTTATTTTAAGGGGTGTATTAAGGAGCAAAATTTTTTATTCTTCCCAAAAACCAACTTAAGTTCTCATAATAAAGCCACACTGCCTGTATAAGCAAATACACTATATTGTCGGCAGGGTTTTGGCACTGCGACCCGGGTTTTTTTTAAGTTGTAAAAAGTTTGCGTTTTAAGTATTAATTAATAATTATATACCCTTTTCCAAAATTATATTTTATAAGATGTCATTAATCATTGTTTACTCCATAATTACTATATTTAAAGCAAGATTAATTTTAAACTTAACTATTGTGTTTTTATAAGATAGTACATGGCATAATTAAACAATTAATAAAAACCCATTTACAAACGTCAAAAGACATAAAAAACTGATGTAGGAAATATGGCTCACGTTTTTCAAATTTATTTCAAGTGTGTTGGTAGAAGTCTTAAAATAATTTTAACCTTAGGGTTATCTAAGCCTAGTTACGTTTCAAAACGTATTTACCCAAAGCTATTTAAACCAGCACCAGTTCATATTTTCAATTTATAGAGTAGTGGTGGCAGCACTAGACCAGCATTCGGGAGGTACCGGGTTTGAATCCCGGCGGGGCCAGATGTGGCTAGGACTTTTTCCTACTGCCTCTCGCCGAGAAACAGTAATTCCTGTACCGGCCATCTTGATTGAGGTTTTTCATGGTTTCCCTCAATTAATTCCAGATAAATATCGAGATGGTTCCTTATTTGAGGCCATGGCCGATTAACTATCAAACTCCTAGTTCAAATATTACCTACCTTATCCTAATCTCCTATAATTCCTTCATTCGCCCATTGCTATTACATAAGTTGAAGTTGTAAAAAATGTAGAAAATAACGGGAAGTGGTAGATGAAAAAATAGTAATGGTGCGAATAGCGTCTGTTATGACATAAAGTCGAGAAATGGACGTTAAACGCATTATTATTATTACTGTATTTTAGTTTTTTGTAATAATAATAGACAATTTTTTGATCTAATAAATTAATTTGTTAAGCTCGATTGATTTTATCAAATACAGAATAAGTATATTTTTATCTTTACCGTCTTAAAAATGATTTTTAAAAAATTGTCGTTAATAAGTAATAGATTGTGTAAGAGATGGATAGCAAAAACATTTCAACTAAAATTGTGATTTTTAAATTTGAATGCCGTTGTTGCTATGGCCATTCAAATTTAAAAATTACAATTTAAGCTGAAATTGCAACATGCATGGGGATAAATATATTTAAATGTGATTTTATTTATTTTTAATTACACCACGTGTGAGGCCTGGTCGTCTCTGTGTTTTTATTTATAATGCATATAAAACTGAAAAACATTGAAATGTATACATTTATATGTGTAAACGTACTTTTTTTTAGAAATTCTATAGCTGGGAAAATAAAGTAAAGGCTTGTCCACAGTTTGAACTAACTTCCAAAGTATACAGTCGCGTTCGGGTGGTGTGTTCAAAAGCGTCGAACATGTATTTATTTTTTAACTTAAGTAATTCTTCACAATTTCATGAGTTTTCATTTTTTTGCATGGACCTTTAATTCCTTTTTTAAAATAAAAGTAGCCTAAGTTACTCCTTATAACATCAGCCATCTGCTATTCTTGTGACCTCTAATTTTTTGCTCTGCAAATATGAAATAAATAGAAAAGAAGTTGATTACTACTTTCATTTCTCTTATCGCTTCAAAATTTGTTATGAGTGGGGACATTTGAAGTGAAAGATGCTTTAATGGATGTTAGTTTCAACATTAGTACTAAATTATGGTGCTACATGCGTTTAATATTCAATTTAAATAAAAAAATTCTATGATTCAGAATCAATCGACAGCAATACTGATGTATTAAAATTGCATTTATGGCTAACGTTTCGGCGTTCTTTACACCATCCTCAGAGCATCAATGCTGTCAAAAACTCAGTATATTAATTTTTAATTCTACGTTCAAAGAAGAAGGTAAATAATTTCGACTATTTTCATAGTTTTTCCATCAAATTAAAATCAAAAAATTTCATGCAGGATATTCATTATCAAATTTACAATATACTGAGTTTTTGACAGCATTCATGCTCTAAGGATGGTGCAAAAAACACCGAAACGTTAGCCATAAGTGGAATTTTAATACATCTGCAGTATTGCTTTTTATTGATCCTGAGCCAAGAAGTCTTTTCCTCTAATTTTTGCTATAATCAACGGATATATTGTAATTTTTTTTTCAACATTTAATTTAAACTAAGCAAATTACGTAAAATAATATTTATTTATGATCTCGCGGGTCGGAGGCCGCCCACCATTGTTACAGGGGTTGTGCAAAAAACTGTTTATGAATTTTTGATTGTATGACGTGTGGATCAAGCTTTAGTTGCAATAACACTGGGAAATGGCTGCAGCCCAGAGTTCTGTTGTTGAACTCGGTACAACATATTGTACACAGACTGACTGCACTAAAAGTCGAAAGGTTTTGAAATATACATAAATAAAACATGCATTAAGACTTTGACGTCTATTATACACTGTTTTTAATGACTGTGTACGGACTCTGTTTGTGTTAACAACAATTTTTATTCCAAAAAAAAAGCCTCTTCTTTCAATGCTCTATAATAACTGAAATGCAGCAGTACAAGGTTTTTTTTATCTGTGTTTTTGACAAACCCGTAGCACGGCAAATATCAATTTTTAACATACGTTATAGAGTTGGATAACTCAGATCTGAACCGGTTCAAAGAGCCGACTCCGACAGAAGATCCGTGAGAGCCGACTCACTTTTTTTTGAGCCGACGGATCAACGGATCCGCATAACTCAGTGAAACACTTAACATACAGAAGCACATTTTACACTTACGTATCAGTTCTTGCTTTGATGCATCTGTCAGCTCAAATGACTCGTGCATCACATGTTTGGCTATGCATTCTTGATTCTATACAGGTCGTGATATGATTGACTGAACTAGGTAACTCAGTGGCAGACTGCAGTAACATATTCAGAACTCGGCTCTTTTTTAACCGGTTCAGTGAGCCGGCTCACATCCGGGATCCAGGTGCAAAGATGCAGATCACTAAAAAGACCCGTTTTCCCATCTCTAATACGTTATATCACTGGGCTATTAGCTTTTTCCGCAACACTGTCCAAGTGGATAAATTATGGATTTCATGTTAACCATAAGCAAAACATAGTTGGCAAAACCAAAAGTGCACATACCTTTGCAGACAACTCCCATAAAGGGTTTCAAAAGGATATTATTACGTATATTTTGACTGCTCATATCTCGTATGCATAAAAAACATTATTGTTGCTTGCTGAAAATTTTAAAAAATGGGTTCAATTTTTTTAAATATTCTGGTATACTCGTAGACACATGTTGCTGATAAGATTACAGAATCATTTTCAGAATTTTATTAATTTACTTTTTTTATTTAGCTTGAAGAAGTCAAAAAACTTAGAAACGATTAATAACGAAATATAATACCTGTTTAATTTAATTTCATGTAGGTATTTCATTTGTTTCGATCGAATTTTTGTTTATAACGGATACATTTTAATTTTCACAAAACAAGTGACAAAAATCACCTTCAAAAGTTCAAATCTATCGTTAATATTGAATTATTAAAACATCGATGTAGAAAAAAATGTTTAAATCATAGATTTCAAAGTATTTATCTATTATTGGTATAAAACACTGACGCATTTCAGATCTTGATAAATGCCATAATAGTCTAAGTTATGCGGACAAAATGGCATATATGTTTATATTTTGCACATATTTACGTGCATCTTTGACTTTTTCATTTTAAGGTCGTAATAATTTAAATGATAAAAAACAGATCGTTAATGATAAGCGTTAATAAATTACTAATTAATATAGTATGTGATTATTTCATGTACAAATTCATTCACAAAAAAATTATAAGGCTTAAAATATTAGATTCTGTTAGAATCCTAGAAGATTACAGAGATCGTTTATTATAATTTATTATAATCGGGGCATTTTAAGGGTAGTTTTTAGGGGTTGAAAAATGTTTTTGGGCCCCAAAATATCTAAAAAATTCTCAGAATCGTTTCAAAATTGACACATAACCCTTTAGTAGTAATTAAAAAGTGGCCCTAAAATTTTAATAAAATCGGCCCGACAGGACCGGACTTACAAATTTTATGAAAACACTAGTTTGCAGATAGTGAATTATTTACTGAAAGTTGTATATAATTTGGTATAGAGGTTCGATTGATAATAATATTGCAATTAAGAAAAAAAATGTTATTTTAAGGGGTGTATTAAGGAGTCAAATTTTTTATTTTGCCCAAAAACCAACTTAAGTTCGCATAATAAAGCCACACTGTATAAGCAAATACACTATATTGTCGGCAGGGTTTTGGCACTGCGACCCGGGTTTTTAGTGTATTTGCCATATGGCAACATACACTATTGGCGTCGGTCGGATGGCGGGACCTAGGGGTCGGACCAAAATTTCTCGGCGTTTCATAACCTCCTAAACACTTTGGCACCATTTTTAAAAATGTTTATATATATATGTATATATATATTTATATATATATATATATATATATATATATATATATATATATATACGTATATATATACGTATATATATATATATGTGTGCGGGCAATAACTTTCGAAAGAGTTAATTGATTTCAACTAAATTTGGCCCACGCGTTGAAATCCATCACCGCAAGAAGCCTATTTAAAATGGGCCTAATCGGGTCATTTTAAGGGTAGTTTTTAGGGGTTGAAAAATGTTTTTGGGCCCCAAAATATCGAAAAAATTCTCAGAATCGTTTTAAAATTGACATTTAACCCTTTAGTAGTAATTAAAAAGTGTCCCTAAAATTTTAATAAAATCGGCCCGACAGGACCGGACTTACAAATTTTATGAAAACACTAGTTTGCAGATAGTGAATTATTTACTGAAAGTTGTATATAATTTGGTATAGAGGTTCGATTGATAATAATATTGCAATTAAGAAAAAAAATGTTATTTTAAGGGGTGTATTAAGGGGTTAAATTTTTTATTTTGCCCAAAAACAAACTTAATTTCACATAATAAAAGTATAAAACCACACGGCCCTATACAAGCAAATACACTATATTGTCGGCAGGGTTTTGGCACTGCGACCCGGGTTTTTTGTTTGGTTACACTCAAAGAATGTCTCAGCCAAATTTGTTTAAAATTGGTTCATACTTGTGTAATCGCAAACAAACAACAAAATTCCAAACGGGCGCCATTGTAAAAGAACAATCTCGAATGCAGTTTGAAAGTGATTCATATAAAATTAAGTATACCTTCAGAAAAAATGAGGGTGATTTAAATTTTAAATGTTTAACACATATCAATTGTTTAACCAAATGTCAAAATCTGTGCCACGTACCAAAAAAAAAATGGTTATGAAATGGTCCAGTAGTCTCACTCGCTCAGTCGACGTTGTTAATTGTGGTCGAGCAAGGGCGTGTTATTGAAGTTGTACCGTTTTAAACTGAATGAACTGTACAATATTGCTTATTCAGATATGCATTTATGTATTTGTATCATATTATCAATTCAGGCACGAGTGATATTTGCATCTGAAAAATTCCATCTAAACATTAATTTTAATGAGAACAAATTTACACAAGCAGTGCACGATGTTTTATTAGATATTTGTTAGAAAATGAAAGTTATAATATTATTTATTAGCTTATCGACCTGGCTTCGCCTGGGTAGATATTGATTTGGCAGCTAAATAGTCAAGAACGATAAATCTTTCATAATAAATCACTTTACTGTATCTTTAATAGTTTACGTCAATTTAACTCAGAAACGGGTTGCTCTAGTCGTCTTAAATTTTCACTGATTGTTCATCCCTCGTTTGCTTGTAACCAGAGCTGGGCAATGCTGAAAACTTAGTGCTAGTAATATTACTTCAAGTACTTTGCTAGCATTTTGTAAAACAAATACCTGATGCTTGATGCTTAAAACTTTGGCCGTAACAATTTTTTTTCCAAAGCGGTTCAGTAGTTCATGAAATTTTCCTTTTAGTATTCATGATGTTTTGTAATCGGTTATTTATATTTTTTCCTATATGATTAATTTCCGAGAAAATTATACTTTTTTCTGAAAACGTCCTGGCTTTTTCTTCCATGTTTCTGGATTCAAAATTCGCGCGTTTTACATTAAACTAATTTAAAGGAACTGAATGAACTTAGGTCTAAGAAGTCGTCTTTTAAAAAAATGTTTATTATGAGTATTGAATAATTAAAAACATTGATAGATGGTTTAGACAACTGTAACTAATGATGTAAAAGAATAAATTATCGACTAATTTGGCGTGCACTGGCACAGCCAAGTTGGGCAGGAATTCTAGCCAAAAATGTCTGCCATCTATGTATCTTATTACTGGAAAATAAATAAATAAATAGTGTTTGAAAAAAAAAATTAACCGGTCAAATATCCGGTTAAATAGCCGCTGTAATTTATTTTAAACAGCGGCGGCTAATTATCATTATTTTACAGCGCTGCGCAGAAAGTTTTGCGCATAATTGTAATTTCCGTTCGAGATTTTTATTTTAAATTTATAACTGGTATTTATAGGTAAATACTTTTTTTTAAATAATTCTTTCGATTCTATTGTTGAAAATTGCTCTATTGTTTTGTTACTAGTTAGTTGTTCTGATAAAGAGAAACCGGATGCCGCCATTTCGTTTTATAGATAACCGGTTAATTAACTGGGAAATTATGCGGTTACTATCAAAAATAACCAGTAATTTTACATCACTAACTGTGGCAGTTGTTGGTTTAAAAAGATTACCAAATAGGTAAGCGTTGACTGTACACTCCGTGATTGATGTCAGTAATAATATTGATTGACAGCGAAGTCTTAGCTGTTTACATAATATATATAAAATTATTTTATATAAAATCTTTCTTTGACGTCTTGTTGATATATCTTTTGCTGTGAAGAACCTGTCCAAGTGACCTGTTGGAAATCAATGGCTTTGCAGAGCAATGTACAGCTAATATTATGAACTCGGCTACTTGTTGTTGAGAATCATCAATATATTATTGGTCAGACAAATAAAATATTTGTAAAGAAAAACTTTTTAAGGACAAGTTTTTATTGAAATGTACTAACAAGGAAAAAATATTTTTTAATAATTTTGGCTAATAATTATAAAATCGCCAGCTATAAACTCTACAATTGTTTATTAGTTTCAACCCCAACTTTTAAAATTATGTGTTACTTTGTTTAATAGACCAATCATGGAAATTATTCCTACGAACTCGTCTATTCTCAAACGTATTTTTGAAGTGAAACTTCTTTAGACGCGGTAGATAGATCAGTAGATGTGATTCCGATCAAAAAACGTATGTTCCAATCAATCAGTGTAAAAAAAAAATTGTGGTGGGGGTAAGTAGAAAATAATACGACCGCGGTACTAGTCTAGATGGTACTACCATCTATGGTTGAGTAGTTTCACTTTTAACGTGCGGTTTTAAACACACATTCTCTTTTTTGCAATTTACGAGATGCAAAGGTAATCAATAAAATTACGGCGAATAATTATTAAATAAATTTTACCCACGCTAAGAATTTGTATTTATCGGTGTAAATATTTTAATAAATAATTTTATTAAAGTGTCAACGCAGAATTTATATGTCAACTTATATTCTGTATGGAAATGAGGTAGACTAGTGTTGTTGGTAGCATTTATCAATTTCTCTCAGTTGACATCGATCAGAAAGCTTTAGCGTTCGAACAGATCCTTCCAATAAATTATCAATTTACGATAATAAATACTGTATATACTCACATTTTATCAAACAAGTCAAGTGCCTTTGCTATCAATTATACATTTGAAACGTTCACCTTTATGTCATTCACCCTTTCTATAATGTGAAAATGTATTTTATTTTAAATTGCAAAACTCAAGTTCTAGTTTAGCTTGCCTGCAACTCTTCGTGAAAAAATACACTCGTTGTCCAGCGCTAGACAAATAATGTATTTTACACATTTTAAACAAAAAGGCATCAGCGCTGATCGCTTTTTGTTTAAAATGTGTAATTTTTTGAAATTATGCTTCTTTTGGCGCATTGAGAGTAAAATTTTAGCGGGCAATGGAAGTTGCGCGCTTACAACTAACGAAAAATCGACAGTATGAAGCTGGTCGTAAGATGCTTATAGACTGAAATGACAGATGAACGAAATCAATGCCACTTTCTGTCATCTGGAAACTATATAATAGTATATTGTGGGCTGTGGCATTGATTTCGACTATAACTTTTGATTACAACCAATATCCGTTCCAAGTGTCATCCAGTATAATTTATAAATCGTATTTTTGATTATTCAATGAATCGAATATAAAAGTAAAAACCAAAATAAAATTTTGAAAGTGTTTTAAACATTTAAGGTTAATTTTTTGTAAGTATTATTCTAATAATGAATTATTTGCATGTATATTAAAAATTAGTTTTTTATCATGCTAATGAAGTATAACTTACCTACGTAAGAACACGCACCCACTTTTTTTTTGGATAGGTGGCACTGGATTTACTGTTTCAGAGTTCAGACATTGAGTTCTGGTAAAATCATGAAGAGAAAATTCGAACTCGAAAATTTTTCTCAATCGAGTTAATTTAAGTTTTATACAAATAAAAAAGAAACTGCGAAAAGAATGGGTCAGTGGAAGTCTGAACCCGAGGAAATTACCCCATCCCTACCATCTCTCGTTACGCCTGCTTATTAGCGATTTTTCTGTAAGAAAATCAAGGGCACAATGATAGTTTTCAATGATTTCATTTCTGAAGTAGATATGCATTTAGCTTAATATTTTTAAGATTTTAATAAATTACAAGAAAAGTTGATATTAAATATCACCATTTATTATTGGTTCAAGTTAGTTGAATAGAAAAATGCCGATCACTGTTTTTTTTTTCACTGATACTCAACGCTTACATTTTGGAACATAACTGTAATAATGTAATCCACATTTTAGGACGTTACCGTTAGAGTGGGTGTATACATCGCTGTCAAAAATATTTTATGACATCTTTTACAAAAATCATTTTGACAAACCGCTGCCAAAACTATAAAAGTTGTTCGCTGGGAGCAACGACATCGAGCATTAAGGGTATACTCGTACGCAGCACCGATTATTTTATCATAATTTAAAATTTACGGAAATCAATTATTAAATGCATATTTTAAATTAATTGAAACGTATATTTATTTCTAAACAAATTAACTTATCCAGAATCTCCCTGAATTTTTAGTTTTTAACGAGTATTTAGTGAGTTAACACGTGTTCAAATTCCCTGAAACATTGTCACAAACAATTTAGCTATAGGCACTTGGAAAAAGTTCTGTAAACACTATTTTTGTAATTTACTCAACAATCTTTTTGGGCTAACTTCAGGAACACAGATACTTAAACTAAGCTCAAAAACTGTGTTTGTAGAACATTTTCAAGTGTTTTTATATTTATTTTAAAAGCTATGTGATAGTGTTGGCTAACTTAGATCTGAACCGGTTCAAAGAGCCGACTCCGACAGAAGATCCGTGAGAGCCGACTCACTTTTTTTTGAGCCGACGGATCAACATACCCGCATAACTCAGTGAAACACTTAACACACAGAAGCACATTTTACACTTACGTATCAGTTCTTGCTTTGATGCATCTGTCAGCTCAAATGACTCATGCATCACATGTTTGGCTATGCATTCTTGATTCTATACAGGTCTGAACTAGGTAACTCAGTGGCAGACCGCAGTAACATATTCAGAACTCGGCTCTTTTTGAACCGGTTCAGTGAGCCGGTACACATACGGGATCCAGATGCAAAGATGCAGATCACTAAAAAGACCCGTTTTTCCCATCTCTACTGTGTGACGTCTATTTCTGCCTGTCAGTCGCCCAAACAACAACCAACCAGACACTGTGTGCAACCTAACTATATCTGTTGGTGGGAAAGATTACAGCATGGAACATCGGTCCATTATTCGTCCAAGGACTTTTTTCCGAAGTGCGGTTTCCTCTTAAGTTAATCGGACTCGCAAGACTCGTGGTACGTTGTTTCGTTTTACAACAAGGAGGAGAGTATGTGATTCGCCCACACCGCACGTAACTGCACCTAGTCACGTCAATAGAATCATTATGTTTATGTTTTAATAATACGCTCGGGGAAATTGAAAATTGTTAATTCGCTTTGACTTTGCCACTGCGCTGTGCACTGAAGCCATAAATAATAATCTAGCGTTTCACTTTTATGACATTCCCTATATGTATAATTTGACATTGTTTATTTAATTATCTATTATTGACTTATATTATAAAACTGAACTTCTTTTATTAATTGACTGATCGACTTAGCTTTTTATCTCGCGATAATATTGTTGAGTCTTTTTGAGACAATATTAATACTTTGCCGACCACAGCATTGTCTTGTTTTGAGTTTGTATCAGCTACGCATAAGAATCAAATAAATGTATAATAAAATTTTCTTTTTTCCGTATTGTTCACGTTCAATAATCAATATAATTTATAAGTTTTTTACGGGTAATAAACGAAACGTCGCAATTTTAAAATAATCTGTTTTATTTTATCCAATTACCCGTAAAAAAACTTATTAATAATTTTCAATCTCGTTGTGATCAGACGTATTTAGACTTTGTTGTGATTAAATCAAATTGTATTGTTTTATTTATTTATTTTCTATTTTATATCAACAGATCAAAACGGTCATTATAATCATATATAGCCGACTATGAAGGCCGACTCTTATTTAATGTAGCTGTTGAAACTTTATAAAGCATTAGCAATTGGGCCCGGCTTCGCCCGGAATTTGTCGATTGCCTATTAAAGGTAGACATTTTATGCTGCAGCGAACTTTCTTATAGAATATTTTAGTCCCCCACTCCCCTGGATAAGGCATGAGTATCCGTAATTTCATCGAAATCAGCATGATTTTTGTAATAGCTGTAGGATTTTATAATACTTAAAAATCGCAAAAACCGACTTACAATAATTCCTATTGACAAATCTTGAGTTAAACATATTTTTAATAGTAAACTTGTTCAAATTAGTATTAGTATCCATGATTTATACAAGTTCAAAATAAAATAGCAGGAACGTTCCTGCTATTTTATTTTGAACTGGTAATATTATTCTTAATTACTTTTTTCAGATCGAAAACCTGCTTGCAGATTGCAAGCATTATAAGCCAATCACAGCTATAATATTCATATTAGGTTTTCATATTGTCTTCTAGTTCAGAAGATTTATTATTCCATTTTATAGACCATATATAGTAATATTCAAGGCAGTAACATAATAATATGTAAACAATATTCAATAAAACATCAAATATCGAGGAACATTTGAATTTGTATAAAAATAAGCAAGCACTCAAATGACTAATTTGTTTGTTATCAGTATTTCAATCCGAAGGTCATCCGTTCTCTAGAAAGATAGACAAGACAAAAAAAACATTTTTTTTCAAATCGTTTTCGGAGCCATGAGTAATAGGCGATTTAGATTCTACCCCGACTACTCAAGTAATAAAGTTTTACTGTATAAGCGTTTTACAATGTTGATATTTATTTCTAATATAAATGTTTGAGGTCCGCTGGCCTACTGCACCTGTTGGGTGTTGTAGTGTGGAAGTATTTTTGGAATTACAGGAAGTAAAGACACTGTTTGGCAGAGATTCTGGCTGTTACCTAACACTGTCACTACACGATGCATTCCTCTTTTGACCGTATTATATTAAATTCCAGCTACGTTTTTTTCACATTCCGGGCAAAAAAACTCCCAATGGAATTTGTTATGTAATTTGTACTTTGTACACGACGAAATTTTTTTATTGAAAATATTTTTAAATGAAATTTTATTGATTTATTTAAGAAACTCAGTTTGCTTTTTTCTGACGATACTTGAGAAGTATGATTTCTATATTGGTAAAAAATAAATGTTAAAAAACTTAGACCCCACTATGTAGAAGAAAAAATAAAACAAATCAAAACATGAGATTATATTTTATAATTTTATAGTATTAAGAATGAAGGTGATTTATAACGTGCAAACTACTTAATATTGCAAAGCCACTAAAACGTAAAAAAATTTTTTTTAAACATTGACCTCCTTCTAAAAATTGTAAAATAAAAAAGGTTTGAGGTTAGGCTCCAATTTAATAAAAGTAATTAAATTGGCGCCTATCTAAAAAATTTGGTATTTTTTACGCTCTGTTAGTTGTCTTTTTCGAAAGAGGTTTAATTTTTTTTAAATTATTTTTCTTCATCTTTAAAGTTCAATTCTAGATATATGTTATAATAGAAACGTTGCAATCAATGAGTGTTTAAATTGATTTATTTTATTCCAATTACCCGTGATATTGTTTTCTATTATTTTTCTTGGTGTGCTAATGACCATATAGCAGTTAATTGTACATGTCACTGCATCTTTATTTTTATTATATACAATAGGGCCACGATCATCCGAACCCCGGATAATCCGAACGCCTCATTAATCCGAACAGTGTAAAAATTTTGAGCGTTCGGATAATCGAGGCCCTACTGTATTCTTATTCTTATACACTTGTTTGCATTTTTGGATATATTTCTAAATAATAAAAAAGAACAGTTTAAACCTAATGGGGTAGCTTTACAAAAAATTTTGACAGGGCTTTCTGCAACCCAGCATTAGATGGCGTAGCATAGAAACTGTTTGAGAAACACTGAGCTTATACAATATTGACAAGTGAGGTTTTCCTTTATCGAGTTGCTGAAATTCAGAATGGGTCAGCTTTTGTGTTGATATAGAATTGTTTAACTTGATTGAGTTAACTTTGAGTAGCGCCATATCTTCCATTCTGTTCCTTTGTCTGTTGCATTATTGGATAACCGCACCCCAATTTATCGTTACATAACTATCCACGCAGAGAACAGAGTAAATACACACATGGTGTGACTTATTTGGCTTAATTTAGACTCAGCTCTCTTTGTTTATACTTGATTTCTGACGCGAAAACTTTACACGCATTTAATTGTTTCGCCTTTTGAGTTACAATCTGAAAACTTTGAAGGGACAACTTGACACCTCTCCCGACGTACATAATTTTGTTGTTTTGTATATTTTCGATCGATTCAGGAAGACCTCTTTTTAGACAGTTTTGAAGCATGAGACATGTAACGCGCGGTGGGTAACGACGAAACGACCGCGAATCGGGATGCGATTTTGTGACAACATCCTCCTTTGTGTTTTTGACCTATCGACTAGCGTGTGTGTGTTCTACAGTCGGTACGGCTAGTAGTTTGCACGGTATTTTTCTCAAATTAAAAAGTATCAGGTTTAAACGATTTTTTCTTAAATATCTAAGGATAAACGTGGAGAAATAGCCAATTATTCAGTATGTAGCTATAGTTTTATTTTTTTAACAATGCAGGAAACTTGTTGTTCTTATCATTTTTGCAATTAAAAGTATAGGATTAATGTGGATTCAGCTATTTTAGATTACACGTCCCCAATGTCAGGGTTTTAAGTGCCTATCGATTTGATATTTAAATAATATTAAAAGGAAAAAATAAATACATACCTTGTTTTCAGAGATTTTTGTCTAATAAAAGAAATGGAATAAAAATCATTTGGGAAAAAATAAATATGCTATAGATTAATAGAATATTCTAACTTTCTAGCACACCCTGTGTTTTTCTAACTACAATTTATATGCAATTACGTGCATTAGAGTCTTGTCTCACAAAACAAATTCATTAAATAAAATCAACAACATTTGTTTGCTAACAATGGTCTACCTACACATGCAGGTCCGCTGTTTATAATTTCATGTATATAATACATACTATTTATAAATTATTACATGTATGTAATTCTGGGGCAAAAAAAAAACTGCTTATTACGAAATGTACGTTTTGTTTTTGAATTTTCAATTTTAACTTTAGCGTCACATAACTTAAAGTGAGACAAACATTTAACAGCGCTATTAATTTGAACATTTGACTATACAGGATGGTGTAGAGTTGGGTAACTCGGATCTGAACCGGTTCAAAGAGCCGACTCCGACAGAAGATCCGTGAGAGCCGACGCACTTTTTTTTGAGCCGACGGATCAACGGATCCGCATAACTCAGTGAAACACTTAACACACAGAAGCACATTTTACACTTACGTATCAGTTCTTGCTTTGATGCATCTGTCAGCTCAAATGACTCATGCATCACATGTTTGGCTATGCATTCTTGATTCTATACAGGTCGTGATATGATTGACTGAACTAGGTAACTCAGTGGCAGACTGCAGTAACATATTCAGAACTCGGCTCTTTTTGAACCGGTTCAGTGAGCCGGCTCACATACGGGATCCAGATGCAAAGATGCAGATCACTAAAAAGACCCGTTTTTTCCATCTCTAGGATAGTGTCATATGTGTACGTTTAAAAGAGAGAGAGAGATTCTAGATTATAGACGCTCAACAGCTGAGGTCATCAGGGTCTATGCCCTTTAAAAAATGGCTTAGAAGACCTGATGTGGAAGGTTATATAAATATCAAAACAAAACTTTGATAAAAAGCAACTAATTTAAACTGACCAAAATGAAAATATTTTTATCAATATGTTTTTGTTATCTTCATAAATATTTTAAATGCATTAGCACTGTTAATATAAAAGTGTTATTTTTAACACCATTCCGTTAATTGTCTTTGTTCGTTTAGGGCGGTGAGGGGTGGGGAGTAGTTCACGCTGTGCCCCTAATGGCACGTTTTCACAACTTACTACTAATTTATTCAATGCATTATTACAATTTGCATATAAATATATTTATCGCAATTGTAAATTTTATTTTATAAAACCACAAGTCACATAAATATATTTTGTTAACATATTATGTATTTTCATAATAATAGTTTTGTAATGTTCAGCGAAATATGCTTCTGCTTAGTGAATTCATACAGCGCTTTAGTACTCTGTTATAAATATTCTTTATCGTATGAAAAAATACAAGATTTGACACGTTTTGGAGTATAATACAAATCTTTCATTTAATATAATAACAAATAATTGAAAGCTTGCTAATTTTTTTTCTTCAACAACTAACTTCTCATAGAACCTGATTATTATTTTTATAATATAAAAAATTCAATTAATACTTTCGCCTGAGAGGTTGACAAGATCTCAAATAACTAGGTGACGCGGGTAAAGACTGGTAATAAATATATGGTTTTACATGTAAAAATTAACCAAGGCATGCTTGTCAGTTACGTAACTAATTTATTTTTGACAGATCTTCAGAACAAATGAACATTGATAATTTTTTATTTTCAAAATATTTCCAAAAGCATGAAGCTTAGAAAACTTTCTTGGAAAAATAAACTTATTTTTCAAAAAATCAATACTTCTCTTTATATTAAACATCCTCCAATAATTTGGTTTCAATACGGCTATTTGTCTGACCAGAGTACCAGTCGAATAAACTTTTTCCAAAAATATATTTTTTGGATATGGGGGATCTCAAAAAGAAAAAAATATTGTAAAATTTTGAAATGTGAATTTTGAACCAAATTAGTAGGTATCATTCCCCACTAGTGAAGTTGGAAATGGTAAAAATATGTGGAACTACTTTACACTTAGCGCTTTTGATTGGCTGAAGTACACAATCACATATTATTAGTCATTATTCATCATAGATACTTGAATTTAGTTCATTTTTGTGTAATTTATTTATGCGGAAATATATTCTTTTATAATTTTATATGATTTAACTGTTTATTTAAGCGGTAAACAAACCGTTTTTTATAACATTAGGATGTTTTTAATATCTTCGTGGATATAATTAATATTCGCGATGGGAGATAACATTTTAACATTGTTGCTTCTTAATATCAAAACCGGCGAAGATGCCATCTTAATTTTTAATTAAGTAAAATTGTTCTTCTAAGGCGTTTTATAGCCTAAGAAGTCAGGTTTAGAATCTCGATTCAAATTTCTGATATTTAATGTTTCCGAAAATATTAATATTGGATACTAAATATTTACACAAAATTCAATTTTCTTAAGCTTATGGAATAAAAAATGTCGAATCTTATTACATTTTTTCTTCAAAGTACAAAATAGAAGTTTATCTAGTTTGTAATGCATTACGACATTGTGTTGTTAATAACGAGCAATTAGCGAGCTTTAACAGTCATACGAGCGTTATAATTGAGATACATACGATATTTTTTGCACATACACCCTATAAAACAGCTGATTTTCAAATCATGATAAGTATATTTGTAATATTTTTGACAGTTCATGTTCGGTCATATTGGTATGTATGAGAACTGTACTTCGTTTCTCTGGCATTCGTATGGATTTAAATGGAAACTGACAGAGATATAACTATGGAATTGGTAAAATTGTGTTACTTTTCTACGCACTAGTACAAAAATGAGTCCTTTTGCTATCACTATACTGGCATGAAGAGCAGTTTGTTTATATGGGGTCGTGCAAAAAAGATATTTGACCTTTAAAATTATAAATTCACATTTTACATACGAGGGCTTGAGCTTTTGAAATTTACTTACAAGATAATGATACAAGACAATGCGAATAAGCAATCTGGTTAAAAACATAAGTAATTAATAAAATCATTTTTTTAAATATCGAATTAAGCTTTCGAAAAAAATTGTGTGCACTCTAAAAATTGTAGATGTTAAGGGTTATTAATTAAGGCGTTTTCAATTTTCATTTATACAATAATCTGACGGAAAAGTACTATTAACATAATAAATTGCAATGTAATTTAATTACTTTTTCTCGTTCCATAGCCTATTTGTTTGCTGTTCAATTTTATAGTTAAATTCAAAGCACGGAATGAATTATAACTGTGCCCTTGAAACGATGTTAAAAAAACAGATTCAGTTGTTTTTAAATTTCAAGTGCTTCCACTCATGATTTATTTTTAGATTGTTGATAACGATATTTTTTATGTACGTTAAATCGTCAAGAGATTGATGTCCCATATGCTGTGGTCAAACTAACACCAAAAATAAATTTGGGACGGTTTTATAAAAGACCGGTATTGGTTAGAAATCAGTTACATTTTTTGAACAAATTATTCTTTATTTTACATTTAAAATTTAATAAAACAGCGTTTTAACCGGTTCTTTTTTTCGATTTTTTTTCCAAATTTCGTTTTCATTTTTTGGAAAAAATATATATTAGACGAGATATTTCATATAAAATGAACTATTATAAACTAGGGGGTGTTTGAATTTTTTTTCTTCTAAAGGAGGCGGTGATCCAGAAAAGGTTGGGAATCTCTGACAAAATAAATACATAACAGTTAACAGTTTTGTACAAAATACTTCCAAAATTTGTTTTAAAAATTAAGAGTTCATTTACATTATTATTATTATTATTACTTAAGAGCTTCATTTACGGAAATACAAATACATTTTGACTTTTTATTTTTACACCGAGAGATGGCGTTACTGTGCTCATATTAATTTTTTTTTTTGTTTTTAATGTCACAAGACTTGCTTAGCAATAAAAAATAAATTAATCGATACTCTGACGAAAGTTTGCCCGGTTTCTCCAATTCGACTCCCTGATTGGTCAATAGTTTTATGAAATGTCATTTTAATTTGCGTATTATGTCGTTGGTGTTTTAATTTTGTTTTCATTTATACACGCATAATTGCAGTAGTACAACTAATGCTCGTGTGTTTATGTATATGTAGTTAGAGTAGTTGACCCGGTAAAACAGTAAAGCACCCGGGGGCGTAGCTCTATTGAAGGAAGACTTTAGAGAAGTGGCTCACAAGACAACGTTGTACGTCCATATTATTATTATTATTATAGTGGTATGGCCCCTTGCCAAGTAATCAACAGCTTTGTACGCCACATATATCATGATCTGCACTAATGTTTCACAGAAAACCTGGTCAGTAAAGCTCAGGTCACATTTGCGAAACACTGGACAAAATAACAACCGAATGGGTACAGAGAATAAGCTAACCGAGCACAACAATCTGTTCTCTCACCAGAATTCCCGTTTCCGGAATTCCAAAGAACTTTCAGCAAGAAAAAACTGTACCTACATTCTAAGAAAAAGTGGTCAAAGAATTTCAAAAAATTGTCGTTTCAATATAATTAAAAAAACAAAATATTCAAAAATCATTTTAGAGGTTTTCTGGTTGATTTAGAATGGTTATACCATTCAGGAGGTTTTCTTGGGTACTGTGCGGATTTCTGGATATTTTTTTAGGGTTTTAGATTACTTGTGATATTTAGTTGTTCCAAATGATTTCCAAATTTTTAAGGTGATTCTGGAAGGGTTTCTTTTTAGTGTATTTGCCATATGGCAACATACACTATTGGCGTCGGTCGGATGGCGGGACCTAGGGGTCGGACCAAATTTTCTCGACGTTTCATAAGCTTCTAAACACTTTGGCACCATTTTTAAAAATGTTTATATATATATGTATATATATATTTATATATATATATATACAGGGGTGGCCAACACTTCTGTATATAAGATCTACTTTTTATCTTAAAAGTGTGTCGCGATCGACTTGTTGTTATAGGCGTAGTCTAAGAGGGTAGAAGGGGCGTGAAATGCATACTATGTTTATCACTGTGTTTCAGTGTAATGTGCACTCCAGCGAGGTATGGGTAGATAAGTAAAATATATGTTTAAAACTATTTTTTATTTTTTAAATCAATTATTAAGTTTTCGAGATATAGGCTCATAAAGAAAATAAATTTCCAGACCCAATTTTTGATAGCAGCATTCCGTACATGCGGTACCTAAGATTTTCCGACACTTTTTCAAGATAGATTTTTACTAACTTAAAATGCAATTTAATTTTTTTATCAACTGCAATGTATAATTTGTTCGTAAATATGAAAAAGTTGTTACAAAAATGCACAGTATGGCTGATAATTTGATTTTAATATTTCACTTTGGAGTTTTTTTTTTGGGTTAGGAAAATTTATCATGAAAAAATAATATGACATACTTTTTGCTAATCTATCAATAGCTCGCTGAATACTCCTCGTACTGAAATATAGATGTACGGCTTATTTACCTACGTAAAAAACAACAACAATAATTATTTAAAGGACCAAAAAACTCACGTCCACGGGAATTAAGAGAACATGGATAATTATTAATAATATTTATTAATTCAAAATAGCTACAGATCGGCCAAAATTGGCCTCGCGATCGACCGGTCGATCGCGATCGACTTGTTGGCCACCCCTGCATATATATATATATATATATATATATATATATATATATATATATATATATATATATATATACGTATATATATACGTATATATATATGTGTGCGGGCAATAACTTTCGAAAGAGTTAATTGATTTTAACGAAATTTGGCCCACGTGTTGAAATCCATCACCGCAAGAAGCCTATTTAAAATGGGCGTAATCGGGCCATTTTAAGGGTAGTTTTTAGGGGTTGAAAAATGTTTTTAAGCCCCAAAATACCGAAAAAATTCTCAGAATCGTTTCAAAATTGATATTTAACCCTTTAGTAGTAATTAAAAAGTGTTCCTAAAATTTTAATAAAATCGGGCCGACAGGACCGATTTTATGAAAATACTAGTTTACAGATAGTGAATTATTTTCTGAAAGTTGTATATAATTTGGTATAGAGGTTCGATTGATAATAATATTGCAACTGAGAAAAAAATGTTCTTTTAAGGGGTGTATTAAGGAGCCAAATTTTTATTTTGCCCAAAAAACCAACTTAAGTTCGCATAACAAAGCCACACTGCCTATATTAGCAAATACACTATATTGTCGGCAGGGTTTTGGCACTGCGACCCGGGTTTTTTTAAAGTTTTACGGATGATTTGTTATTAAAAGTTTTGAGGTTTTTTTAGTTGTTTCTGCAAGCGATTTGTTTGGAGGCTTTTCAAATTGAGGGTTTTAAATGATTGCGAGTTTTTAAGTGGTGCCCTGATATGTCAGGGTTCAAAAGTCATAAAATAGGTTTTCAAATAGGTTTAGAAGTTCCTAGGTATTTGCGCACGTCAAATTGATAACAATTTCGGAATTGTCCGCAGACAGTTTCGACGGAATTTTATGACAAAGTTAGCCGCAGACCAACTGGCACTTGGCTGCTGACGTAATATTATGCTACAATACACATGGATCATTTTACTCACGGTTCTAAAATACATCTCTCGTTAGTTTGAACCTTATGGACTTCTCTACATGTTGGTACCTACCTCTAGTTTCTAGAATCTAGATCTCTGATTTGGGTGTGTTCAACAAATAGGCGAGTCAAACTAACTTATTGGGGTTGCATTAAATGTGAATCAACCAGACAAAACCAAATAAATTCATTTTAAACAATTTTCTTAACGAAAAGCGATTATCGCGAATACCGTGACATTAATGTAAAAAACTTCGCATGCATTCCATGGAGCTTAGTCGACAAATACTAGAACTTTTTTTTAAATTTCTAAATTACATAAGTTATTAAAAAAATGGATTTATCTTGTTTTGCTTAAATGAGATGGACGTATCTGCGCTTGCTTGAACTAGAAGAAGAGGAAAAATGTTATATTCGTCTACTCACCACTTTGATGTAAACTGGTTAAAAAAATAGACACTTAAAGTAAGAAAATAACAAAAATGTAACTTCAGCTGAAACTTGACTTACTTTGTTAATTACATGTATCCGCAGTTTAAAAAATGTCTTTTCAATCGACCAATTAATTATTTTTCGAGCAGGGTTGATTTAGAATTCTACTCGGTTTTTTGTATGGATAAATATTTATGGTCACAATGTAAGACCATTGTCAAATCAGAATTTTAATAATAATCAATTATTATATCATGCAAATTGCCAAAAAAAAAAACAAAAACAATTTCTTTTAAAAAAGTAGCTTGCAGGAAAACCTTCGAGAATTCTGGCCAAGATTTGAAAAAAAACGTCGTTTTAAATATTTTATTAGTGTTGTGTTAGTACAATTAATGAAATTTTATTAATTAAGCTATAAAAAAAACTTAGCTGCTGGACGTTGTTCTCTGATTAAAATTCAGTTACAAAACATGTTTGTTGTAGAAATATGATCCACTATGAGTTCACGTCTTAGGTGCGTGCAATTAAAAAAATATGTTTTTAATTCCGTTGATGCTTTTTTGTTTCATTTATTTAAAACACCGTTCGTCAACTGTCTTCTTACATTTGTTTTTAATCTGACGAAACCTTGCACCAGACTTGCGTAATAATTTAAAGTGTTAAAAAAATGTTTTGTCTTATTTAAAACTCCGACAGAAAATGATCTTTTGACATTTGTTTCCAATCAGACTGAATTTTATGCCTAGCTAAATGCAATAATTTAATTTAAATTCTTTCTTAGTTTTGGTTAAGTACGTCTAATTATTGAGAAAGCGTTGTTTCTTTTAAACGACATTTAAATCGATTTTTTGTGACGTTAAAACTGTCTAGGTATGTATTTTTCTCGTAACCACGAGTTGGGTCTAAACGATTATTTTTTGAGTTACACGCCGACCGCTACAAAATGAAAAAACTGAATCCTTAGGTCCACACCTACTGAATCGGATCAGATCGACTCGACACGATCGGTAGTTTTGGGATACAGGAAGTTATATGAGTTTCCACGCCGTGCCGAGCCGCACCAATCCGGTTCAGTGGGTGCGGAACTCTAGCTTTTTATTATGACTGTCGCAGCGTACTTTCTCTGGGTTTAATCATTTCATAAAGATATAATCAAACTGAAATAAATAAAAGCTTGTTCCGACAGTCAGAACTTAAAAAAATATTTTCCGGTAAATTTGGCAGTGGTTAAGCTTTACCATCATATTTTTGTAATGCTGAAACGAATCCAACACGCAATATTATTATTGTGTTAGAAACTTGATTTAGAAAAAAAAATGTTTCCTAAATATATTAATGTATTTTGTATACCTACTTGAAAGACCGGTCTCAAATCACGTATCGTTTAAATAAATTATTAATATTTATTATCTATTTTTGCAACTTATTTCAAGGTAACTATTCACAATTTAATGAAAATTACATTGATATCTTGTTTGTATGGAAGTAAAGTTCTTTTATTAGAAACATGAATCTTTTTTACTGAATCGTGTTTTTTATTTTCTTATTTTCGATTCCATCCTAGCGAAGAGAGACAAAAAATCTTGTTTCATGTGACAAGAGATTTATTTATTGCCTCGGATACCTGTGTTATTAAAAGAAACCATAGAACAACAGTCACAGCAACGCTAGATCAGTTGGGATTTTTTTTTTAATTAGTTTACACGTTGGTGAGTGGTTTCGTCAACGGGCTGCCGCGCTCCCGAAATCGTCCAGATGTGTATCGATGACATAACATTTAACTGTTCCATGTCCAACATTTTCTCTTGAATCTCATTTGGACTATATCAGTACTTTAGTAAATTTTTTGGTTTAAGCGACTTTAAAAAATAGGTTATCAATTCGACCTGAATATTTTTTATGTTTGTTCAATTTTTCGAGGAGTTACCCCATCTGAAAAATTTCGACACCATTTTGTTCAAATTGTTTACCGTTTGGGATCACAAATTATTTTTTAATCGGTCTAGTCGTTTTTAACTGTTCTCAAAATAGGAAGTTTTTATATATTACCTCATATCTCTAAAATTTGTGAACTGATTTTAATGATTATGTATTTTTATGTTTAATAGGGCATGTCTTTTTTCAGTTGAGTATTAAAATATTCTGGAAGAATGCCGTTAATAGCGTGCAAAATACGTATTACAAAGCAACTAAAAAGTAAAAAAAAAAAAAATTGAGCTTCCTTCCACTGTGTACTACATTGGCCAGTGTCGCAAAAATGTTTCGTTGAAGCGAAGATAACTGTAGAATTTATTACGCAATTTTTTCCAACATAGATTGTTAAGCCCCCGGTTTGTAAAAATAAGCAAGCCAGCAATTTACAAAGTATAGATATATTTAGATTTGGTAAAAAGAAGATTAAATTGAAAATATCTTCTCCCATCTCTTCTAAAATTGTCATTGGAGTAGGCTTTCTAAGTTTGTTGCGTTGTAGACTATTCATCTCGTAATACACCACTCACTAAACTAAACTACGAGTATACTCGACTGTAATGTGAATACTTTTTGACCAGTAGCTAAACGTTTAGCTGCTAAATTATTCACCACTCGACTATTTTTGTGTTGCTTTTAATGATATCTACAGTAATATTATAAAGAGGAAAGATTTTTGTGTGTGTGTATGTTTGTAATGAATAAATTCAAAAACTACTGTGCCGATTTAAAAAATGCTTTCACCATTAGAAAGCTACATTCACCCTGAGTAACATAGGCTATATGTATTGCTAGAAAATGTTAGGGATCCTTACTTTTAGTAACGTAACCCAAGGTGTAAAAAAAATGCCATAAAACATCTTTCGTCGCATGCGCTGCGGAAACTATTGATGATAGAACAAAAGTATGTTCTACAATATTAAAGAACATATCAATAACTACAAAAAACTTCGGGATACTATATGTCCAACTATTATCGTTATGTCACAATAACCACTTTTTACATTTTAATAATCTATATAGATAAAAGACGATGTATATGTAATCTATGGACTCCAAACGGGTAGACCATTTTTGATGAAATTTTCAGACAATCTTTAGATTAGCCCAGCGGGTGATCTTCTGAAATTTGGTAGCGATCGGATCAACAGAATTTTTTAAATTTCTTTTTGGGAAATAAGATTTTTCTTCGATTTTTGAACAATCACAAATAAAAGCGATTGAATTCGCGCAAATTCAATACACGTTGAGAATTTAATGATAATGATTCTCATCTGTTATATCCCATATATTACATTTACACCCGGACGAAGCCGGACTGGGCCGCTAGTTAGATATAATTTTATGTTGCACATTTTCCTTTCCATGGATCTTTGACAAGTTTGCAGTTTTTTTATACTGGTGTTCAAGTAGACGCTCGACAACTGAGGTCATAAAAGTCTCGCAGGGAGACAAAGACAGCTATTATAAACCTGGTTTACACATGCAATCTCAACCTACTGTGGGATTATTATTTAATGACAATTTGGTGTTTGGCCAGTTTAAAATAAAACCGGAGATACAGCTTATGTATAATATATAATTCTTAGGCAATATTATTCTTAGATGTTTTTAATTTTAATGTGTTTATACATTGAACTTCCTCGTCACTTGAACGCAAAGCTTCTTCTCTGCCATTGCCAAACTAAAAAATTACTCTGTTTTTTTTCACTGCCTATTATTAGCATCGTGTGTGAAATTATATGTAAAAATACCTGAAAACTAGAACACGTAAAAATTAATCTTCTTCAGAATATACCGTCGAGTTATACAGTCTGTTTCAAAATTATTTTGAAAATTACTTATAAAATAAGAAAAAAACATTGAACAAAACCCCGAATCCTTGCAATTTTTAATCATCCGAGGCATTAAGACACGACATTGAGACAAATCCAACGACCCTTCATTATCTAAATCGGCTAATTTGGCCTCTACATACAAAAATACATATTAGATTGCTAAAATCATAACCCTTCCTGTTAGCTTCAACGTAATCAGGTAAAAATTGAGTTAAAAGACGTAGTCCACCGGAAAACATTGCCTATTTCTTCTTGGTAACTAATAAAATGGTATTTTTATCATTTTTGTTAGATAGTAAACAAAAACGTTAATAAAAAAGAAAATTAATTAACTAAGATATTTGTCGCCTATGGAACGATAAAGTTAATTAACTTTCAACTTAAAGCATATTAAAAGTTGTTATTGTTGTTCATTGTCTATAATTATCAGTGTCATTTTATTGTTTGTTGTTTGGTAAGCGAATGTGTCTGCACTATAAGAGAAAATGGACGCAAGACATTCACATTACCCGCTCCCAAACCCCATTCTACAAATCAAAGTTTTTTTTTTTTAATTACAAACTGATTTTATACAATGCGAAATGTTAATTGTAAATTTGAACATTTTTTAGTGTATATTTTCACTTACTGTTTTATCTGTAAACAACAGACTGTCGAGCGTCTATAAATGACAATATATATCTTTCTCTGTCTAAAGTTAGCGACACATAAATAAAATTAATGTTTATTTTGTATTAAAAAAAGTTTTTTTTATTTTGTTTGCCTCCTCAAAAAAATTTGTTTAAAAATGGTTTTTAACCAAAAGTCACTTATAGGCAATGTTTTGTACTAATTTAGTTATGCTGGGTTGCATAATAAATATTGTCAAAAACTGACTTTAAATTGTGATAATATAATTACAGATTTATAAAACCAGGAGTTTTATAATGTCTTATTCAACGTCCCTGTCTTGTAGAACATTAGATTGTACTCACACAAAAACAAGTAATTGATTTACATTGAAAAAGATCGTTTTTCAAGATAAATTTGCATCACATTGCAGAGAAACATGTTGTTTTGAAGTAGACATTGTAAAAAAAAATGTTGAATATATGACGCACTTATAGAAAGTTTAAAAAAATATCGTTTTAATTGAACAATGATTTTTCGAGCAGAATCGATTTAAAATTCTGTTGTTCTGGAGAAACATGTATGATTTTAATCTAATGTCACTGTCAAATCTGGTTTTCTGGCAGTGCTTTCTCTAACCCAAATTAGTGTGTAATTGGCATTGAAATAAATTCTGAAACAGTCTGTATGATTCAAAACAGGCACCTACTTGTAATCATTTTTTTTAACGAAATTAAGTACTTTTTTTACTAAACGTGATTTCAAAACAAACTACATGTTTTATCTTGTTAATTTTAAATAATTTTATTATTCTGAAAAGTTGATTGTAATAAAATTTCAAAATGAATAACAAAATCATAAACTAGGAAGTGATAAAATTATGACCAAAATATATCTCATATAAATTTAGTAGATATTAAAATATATACTATTTTAAAAATTTATTATTTAATGTTTGAATACTGATTAAGTACTATCATCTTAAATATTATTTATCTCAATTATAATATTACCAGTTACAGCACTGTTCCCATATTTATCGATAAATTATAATTTTTGTCCTTTTCGACTTTTTTTCTGTATTTTGTATTTTAACGTCAAAATGTCACACGCACCCTACTATCGTCCATTGACATCTTTCTCGTTATTTTCCAATTTTTTTTAGTAGTCAGGCAACTTTGTGATCCCAATATTTTGGCAAGGAATGGGCCATGGCCTTGTATAAAGAATCATCTCTATGTTTATCTGGATTTATTGAAAGACACCGTGAAAAAGCTCGAAAAAATGACCGCTACAGGACATACCGTTTCTCGACGAGAGGTCGGGATTCTAACTCACTATCTTCTGAATGCGAGTCAAGTGCTAACACTCGAGTATAAATAAGAATAGATCCGACTAATTATTTATAATTTCGATGTTAAAGGTTACTAGGTTTATAATAAATTCAAAAAGTTTTGGAGCATGCATTAGTTCAAGTATTGCAAGGCGCGACATTCATATAAGAAATATGCAATTTTACATTGGGTACCAATGAAATTTTGACGGACATTTTTTATATTTTTTTATAGTATCTATTTTTGATTTGGTGTTAGTGTCTCCGAATTTGACGCTATATAACAATCTAAATTTAATAATTTATAAATATTTTAGAGGAATTAGGATCAATGAAATTAAAAGACAAATTATTAATTTCCTAGATCCTAATTCCTCTAAAATATTTATAAATTATTAACATCAAAAGGATCTGATATACATATACATTAATCTAAATTTATTTTCATTAAATATTTGAACCCTACGTCTTATGCATTTTTAAGCGTCAATATCGAATATTCACATATCAATTTTTTTAATATAATAGCGACGCCTCGTAAATTTTAGTTACTATTTGACCACCATTTTGAAATCTGTCATCTCTTTTTCATACTGAAAAACGCTAAAAAACAGATTTTCAGAGATCTCATAAAAATAATTAACATATATAAATATTAACCCATGCTTCAAACATAGTAATATAAAACGGAGTCATCACTTGTAAAAATTTCTTCAATGGATTAACACACTGTAAAACATTTTATTATAAGAGAGACCATACGTTATGTTCCAACAGACAAAGTTAACCGAAACAAGTTCACAAAATTTGTATAATTGAGTTTTTGCAGTTTTAATTAGTTATAAGCAAGTTAGTATAAAAAAAACTGTTTTGACACATTCTATTACATGAAATATATATAAAATTTCTCCTCTTTAATTAAGCGAATATCATAATTTATAAATATCGTTCTTTGTTAATTTGCTCCCCCCTGAGACCAAAAATCAAAAATTAGGATTCCGAGGGAATCGAACAAAAACCATTTTTTTAAATCGGTTGAGTCGTCTGGGCTGTACGCGCGTGATACAAAAAAGCGTGACAAATTCACAGACAAAGCGAGTGTATTATACTAAAACGCTTTAGCTAACGCTATTCACGCCTAAAAACTATTGATTTAAAAATATTTTTTAAACAGCAAATGGAAAATATATACAACCGATAAAGTCAATATATTATCATTGGCATAGATTGTTTTTTTTTTTATATTATACAATAAGTATCGCAAGGTTTAATATTTGAGATCGGCAAAGGTTTTTTTAAAATAACAGCACAAACTGTTATAATTTTAAATAAACTTGTCTTCACCAAGTATCTATGGTTATTTCAAATACTAAAATAGTTCCATAATTTATTGTTTTTTCGAACTCTCCATCCCTTTCTGTTTCGCTGAGAGCTGAAACTTTAGCTCCCCTAGGTCAACGGGGGTGTACTGAAGGTGGTGAAAAAATATATATCCAGATCCACGTTAGGTGTGCTTGTTATATTAGAGTAGAGTAGATAACTTAATGAAATTCATTCTGAAACGTGTACGTTAGGTTTACCATATCTGAAGACTTACAACAAACGGACTAGTAACAGATTTCGCAACAAGGTTAGATTTAGGTTAGAACTGAAAGAGAAGTCGTTTTTTATATTATTATGTTGAAACTGATTCATTTTAAAAAATGTAAAAAAAAAACGGTTAATGACACTCGGATACCAGACAGATCAGTGCATATATCTTACTCCTTTGTATAACAAGTGCAATAGTGTAAAAAGTGTTAATCTCCAATATGCAATACTGTTTCTAAGAGCTGCTCAGGAATAAATAATGAAATTATTAGAATTATGTAGCATTACTATTAAATGTTAATGCAGAAAGCTCTAGAGGAGTTTTTTAATTATTTAAAAATCCGTCGTATTTTGAAAACTCACTCCTCTGAAAGGACATGGCATTGAAATGCAAATTGTATTTCCGTAATTTGAATTAGTGCATGCAAAAATTGATACATTCTGACACAGTCATAATTTATTTGGTTTTATCTTTGACTGTCACGGTATAAATTACTGAAACGTGATAAACAGTAATTGATTTTGACATTTTAATGCACATTGTACGTGTTTTCAATATTGTGACAGTTAGTTCGTCCTCCTCTCAAATTCAAATGAGATTCGTCATTTCTATACGCTGAGGAAATTATAATAAAAATTGGCAGGAAAATCGATGGAAAACGTAAATCTTATTATATGAATAAAAAACCTGGTTACAGTACAGAATCTTGTCGACAAAACATTTGTAAACCATACTAATATTATGAATGCGAAAGTCTGCCTGTCTGTTATCTTTTAACGTCTAAGCCACCGAACCGATTTGAATGAAATTTAGCAAGGAACTAGATTGCATCCTGAGGAAAGGAGGTGAAATATGACTGCCACTGACAGGTATTCACGATATCTCCGGAACTATTAGATCTACAGACTTGAAATTTGGAAGACATGTTTTTCTTAAGGCTGTCGGAACGCTCCGAATTTTGTTTGTGCTGAGAGCCAGCGGTAAGGGGCGAATTAGGCAAAAGACATATTTTGGGTGTGACCTTCTTAGCTCTGTCTCGTTCAAATCATCCGCACGTTTCAATTTTGGGCAGGTGCCAACTACGAGGCTAAAAAATGTTATTGCAAGGGTGCCGCTGTCAATTGATTATTCTAATTTTTGGAAATATTTTGAAGATTTAAAAAACTTTTCCGAAAAAGGAAGAGTCACTTTAGGTTTGTGATGGAGCAGTTTTGTGAAATAAGTACGAATAAGCTCGTAGTGTGACATTGAAAACGTGTGTTTTTTTGGCACAATTAATGCCAATTTTTTTCTAGTAAATCGTACATAAATTACAAAAGTAGTTCATTAGGGACCTAGATTTGTCCTTTATCTTCCTTATAGAGAAAGAATTTTTGCAGAATGTTGACGAATAAGTTTACAATCAGTTGACAGCCGAAGCTCTATTTTTGACTTAAATTCAGAGCATTCCGACGGCCTTAACAACAACATCAAGAGTACTGTGGTTGAAAAAAAATAAAAATATAAGTACATTTTTTCTGTAATCTTGAGTTTCTAATAGAAATTTTTGATTAAAAATGTTTTTTTGATTAACTTGTTTTGTTTTGAAGTAAAAAATCTATCAAAAAGAGAAGAAATAGTTGACCATATGTACAAACAAATATGTTTTAATTATGTAATCCCTATTGCAATATATAATATAAATAAATATTTATTACTAGCCGTTACCTATCTCATCGGACGCGTTAACGGAAACTTATTTTGATTTCAAATATTATGTCAGTGTTTTTGGAGTCATAATGGTTCCGTTGCAAGAATTTTTGTTATATTTCCACAAACATTTTTATATAAATAATTATTTTACTATGCCATCAGCTATTTTTAATGGACTTGTAAATTCAAGTAGTGTAATTAATTTTGAACGTATTTAGGTGAAACACGTTATTATTTTTTTAACAGCCAACCAGCAATGTTGACCATCTCTATAATCTAAAAGCATTATATTGTATTTAATTATGCTAGTTACATATGTAAATTGGGAACATTGTAATACAAAGGTATGTAAGTCAGGTCGTTGGGTCTAGCTATTAATAAACTAAATAGTTAAATTAGCACTGCGTTATTGTTTCATAGCCATGCATCAAGTATCATTATTCATTCACAAAGTTCATTGTAAACGACTTTTACACATCTTGACACAATCTTGTGCCCACGTTAATGATATACAGGTGATCTAAAATACAAACGTTTCAGCAGGTGCCCTACGAGATTTGGTGCAGTGGACATGAGCACTGCTAGGGGCGCCAGCTCTATAAATCTAAACAACAAGATTATTTTGATTGGGTACACAAAACAGTATCGGAAAGAATTAGGTTTCTGTCAAAACCAGGTTTAATGAGAGGAAAGACGCGGGTAAAGGTTAGTTTCTTTTATTATTGAATTTTAGATCATTCTGTATTATGTTGATTATTAACTTCTATCATTAGTGTATTTGCCATATGGCAACATACACTATTGGCATCGGTCGGATGGCGGGACCTAGGGGTCGGACCAAAATTTCTCGACGTTTCATAACCTCCTAAACACTTTGGCACCATTTTTAAAAATGTTTATATATATGTATATATATATATATATATATATATATATATATATATATATTTATATATATATGTGTACGGGCAATAACTTTCGAAAGAGTTAATTGATTTTAACGAAATTTGGGGCACGTATTGAAATCCATCTCCGCCAGAAGCCTATTTAAAATGGGCGTAATCGGGCCATTTTAAGGGTAGTTTTTAGGGGTTGAAAAATGTTTTTGGGCCCCAAAATGCCGAAAAAATTCTCAGAATCCTTTCAAAATTGACATTTAGCCCGTTAGTAGCAATTAAAAAGTGTCCCTAAAATTTTAATAAAATCGGCCCAACAGGACCGGACTTACAAATTTTTTGAAAACACTAATTTGTAGATAGTGACTTATTTATTGAAGGGTGTATTTAATTCGGTGTAGACGTTAGAGTGATAATAATATTGCAGTTAAGAAAAAAAATGTTATTTTAAGGAGTGTATTAAGGAGTCAAATTTTTAATTTTGCTCAAAAACCAACTTAAGTCGGCGTAATAAAGCCACACTGCCTGTATAAGCAAATACACTATATTGTCGGCAGGGTTTTGGCACTGCGACCCGGGTTTTTTTTATGTAATCTCAAGGAACATCACTGAAACCTACAGTCATTTTCAAGGGGGAGCACATCAATGTATTATCCTTAATAAGTCAGGCTATTTGTTTTTGACTGAAGTTCGTTTTTGATCTTAACAAACAAAAAGTTACGTGAAACAAGATTGTATATGTTAAAGAAACAATACAATTAATTTACGGTATCAATTACCTAAAAAAATAAATAACAAAAAAATTGATGAGATCAAAAATATTGGTGGTGTAAGTAGCTGTTATGAATTTTTTCCTAACTCACTGAATTTCTGTAGTTAATGTTTTTTGAGTCACTGCTATTAGAAAACTATGCTCTGCTACCTTACATTATTTCACAGTTGTTTAACTAACTTGTCCAGAACATATATTCACATAAAGAGATAATTGATGTTGGAAACAGTTAAAATTAAACTGCGAGTCTCGTGCATTAATAAATTCAAACTTGACTTGACATTGACGTCCCTCGTTCCATCTCTCTTACACTAATGTCTCTCTCTATTATCATCTCGCTCACTCTCCAGGACAGAAAAGTCGCTTCCAGCTGTATATAACTAAGTCAAGAGCTCTGCTTGCTTTGCTCTGCCATACTGTTTGTAACATCCATCATCAAAACTCCACTCCCAATACAACGACTGTTCAAATCAACCTAGATTTGTCTCTTGGATTTAGAAGGCGTCATAACATAGGCGTCGATTTTTTGCAGTCGTTGTGGGTACGTCAACAGAGTCACTCTTCTTAGGCTAGGTTGCAAAAAGCATTATCAAGAAATTTTATTTGACAATGACCTTAGATTGTGATTATTTATTTACAGTTTTTATACATGCAGGAGTAGTCTAATGTCGTGAAACTATATTAGATTGTACACACACAAAAACAAATAATTGATCTACAAAGAAAAAGTACGCTTTGAGCTAAATTTTGATCAAAACGCATAAGAAAAAGTTATTTCGAAATGGAAATTGTGCAAAAAACTAGTCTCTGGTTGTAAAAATGTATTTGTATTCATGTAAATAAGACTTTTTAGTAGACCGTCTGTCACACGAACTCGGCGATCTACCGATGACCTTGATCTGTAATCTACTGTACATTTAATTATTTCCTAACCTAAAAAATATGCAATGTCCATTCTATACATTGTCATGCATCGTTGATTGTTAGATGTATCCAGGCACTTGTTTTATGCTAGCAGAGTCCAACTGTGGCAGTAATAAATCGTAATCTGTGTAGCGAACTGTTTCTTTCGATGATAATTCTAAAAATATATCATTTTCATCACTCATGTTAAAAGGCAACATGAAAACTAACGACGCGTATGGTCTGCTTCACTGCACACACTTTGTGAACTGGAGAAAATAAACAACGCCGTCCACAGATCTCGGCATTTTCATAACACATATGACTTTTATTATTATAAAAAAGTTGTATTTTCGTTTTTATGAATAAACAGAGAAAATATTAAACATTTTTCAAATATTCCATTCTGTTTGAAATTAAATTTCTTGTATCATGAATGGCCTCCTTGGTTGTATTTAATCATTTTTTTTTGTTCGAGTTGATATTTTGCTTCCAGGAATTCATTGTCGATGCGTTTAATTTCCAGTATATAACTTTTTTTAGGGGCCCCAGCAACTAGGCCAACATCAATTTTTTAAATTATTTATAATAAAGTATAATTCATAATTTCACCAGTTAATGTATTAGAATCTAGGAACTGAGGGCCTGTAATAGAGGAGCCATGGAAATGTTATATAATGAGAGTATTTAAACTTTTCAATCATCGTAAAATCGTCCAAAAGTAGTGTCTCGGTAATGTTGTAGCAAAATCACAATATCTGCCATAATTAAACCATAATTATATTTTGTGAGTGTTTTTTAAAACTGTGATGTCTATCACACGAAAAACGACATATAATATTTAAAAATTATTTTAGTTCCTGAATCATGTGCGCTTATTTGGCACATACACTATTGGCGTGGGTCGGATGGCGGGACCTAGGGGTCGGACAAAATTTTCTCTTACCTATAGTAAAATATATTTTAAATATAAACAATTTTTAAATCATCTTTGTATAATGTAAGTTTGGGTTAAAATTATGAAGAGTTTTTTTGTTCTATGCCTAAAAAAATAAACTTGAATAGCAACTATATATTTCAAACTTTTTTCTACTATTATAGAGTTTGAACTTTGATGCAATTCACCAATATCATCTGCCTACAGGATCTTCTTTGCATACAATATAACATAAAAAAAAACTTTTCTAAAGCAGTCTATGTGCCATATTTCATTTTTATCTGACTTCCGTACTGTTTTTCCTCTGTGTGACGCAACATTTTTTGTAATGAATAACATGGAAGTTAAGAATGATAAGAAATATATGCATTGAAGTTTGTTTTAAGTGCTTGCTCAAAAACTTTTTCACTGAATTTTTTTTTACTTAATTTTCATTTTACTGCCTTCTGTTTCGGTTACAATGAAAACAATTATACCATTGTTGTTACTAAAGTTTTTGATTGACGATAAAAAAAAGTTCTCAACTGAAATTTATTTTTTAATTAAATTTTGTTAAATAATTAATGTTCTTTTTGAGAGACTTTATGAATTCGGGATTTCTAACAAGCGAGAGCTCTGCATTTATTTTAATTTGACAATCGATACATAACAGTTCACTAATTTATTTAAAGTATATACTAAATAACAAAAAAAAATCACTCGACAAATCTGTACATAAGAACCAAGGTTTCCAGTTCTTTAATTTGATACAATTTAATTGCAATTTCAATGCCATATTGTTTTAATATAGAACGTTGCATCATGGGATTATATCATTATATTGTTCGTTTGACAGATTTACTATTTATTTTTGCATAAATATGGGTGTCCGCAATCAACTGATACCGATCTCCAGTTTATTGTAAATTCAATTTAGGAGTGTTCATTTTTAACCTGATGTGAAAGGATTTTATGTACTTAATATGTAACCATGAAGAATCAACTGCAACGTTAATTGACAGTATTTGCTATTTAAGGCAACTATGCAAAAAATGAAACCTGTAAGACTTCAATGTAGTTCTTATTAATTATGTTCCTTAACGCAAGTCAGGAATGGTATTAATTTAGGTCAAAATTTTGCAATTTTGATCGGATTGAAACCAAATTTTGGGGGGATGGTCGATATGCAAATATGAAGAGTCCTATTGTTTTTTTGGGGGAAAATCGGCGCATTGTTTTTGTATATGTATAATAATGATTTTCTTCTAATAACGGTTTGTTATTCTATTTATTTTTACAAGAAAATGTTGCGAAAAAAAAGTTTTATAGTTTCAGAAATATTTTAAAAATAAAAAAAAATCAGCTGCGATTTTTTTTGTTCTTAATATATCTGTCAAAAAGAAATTTGGTATGTAGCTGACAATCATGCTTTGATTAATTTTTACATGCGAAATCATATTACGTAACCATGCAAACCAGTAGCAAGTATCATAATATTTATTACTAGCCATTACACGTCTTAATATTTTGAAGTTGGAATGGTTTTGTCGTCAAAATTGGCTGGAATTTTTTAAATATTTAATCAGTGATGGTATGCTTTCCATAAAATTAAAATCATCCCTTTTTATTTGTCTAGTAAATCGATTTGAAATTTTTATTCAAGGCTTCAGAATTTATTGATAACTTTAACCCATATATGCGCATTGGGTCGTTTTCATGCCTCTGATACCAACTTATTTCTAATAAGCCCATACTATAATACGACCATATATGCGCAAGGGGTCGTTTTCGACACACTGAAAAAAACCTACAAAACTGAAAATTACAAATTACCATTACAGCTGTTTTTTAGAGTCCATAATATATGCCATATGTGAAAATCATAAGAATCGGTGATGAAAAAAGTTTTGCGCATATATGGGTTAATAAACTTTAGTGCAGCTATACTACCATAACTTTTCTTTTTTCGTAAAAATCAATATTGTTAATGTTGAAGAAACGGCCATTACTCTGCCTTAAAGTTTAAACGAACCATTTAAAAGTCTATACAACTGCGGACTATAACCTGAGGCGTTTACGTGAGAACTGTGAAGCAAAGGCGTTGTTTAATTTTCCGGTGAATGGCAAGAAACAGCTAACATTTAACACAACTGTTGTATAATATCTGTTTCTAGAAGATGGACTTGATTTATTGAACTATACCTTGGATATCTAATATAAACCTTCACTCCTACAACAGTGGCTCTCAACACTCACTATCCCGGATCTGACTGGGAAGTATGAACCCTGCGGGTAAATTTATTAGAATTAGAATTAGAATTTTATTGATCCAAAGACATACAAATATGTATAGGATTCGTCAAAAGAAAGATATGTTTACATTTATTCATTTATAACAAAATCATCTATCTTATACGGACATTGTTTAAGAAGAGCAGCCTTTAATTCTCTTTTAAATTTAGAAATGTCCAGATTTTTGAAACTCTGTGGCAATTTATTAAACATTTTCAGAGTGTGATATTCGGCGCTCTTGTTAAACAACGTTAGTGTCGATTTTGGTAAAATAATATTAGAATTATTCCTTGGATAACCTGAAACGTATCATAATTATGGATACGTCGTTTAATAAAACATAAAGTAAAATAGACATATATAGAATTAAGATTAAAAATGATGCGGATTGCTTTTTTTTGAAGTAAAAATATCTTTTGCATATCTGCATTTGTCGAAGATTTTTCATGTTTTATGTTCAGTATCGATACACGAGCTATAGACACATTTGTACCAAGTTTTAATTAACTCGCTTTCTAGTCTGTTTGTCTGTTTCATGTCTGTCTTTTATGTACAAATTTTGAAATCGGTTTTTCATCTACTTCTCGTTATCCGATCGAGTTGAAATTTTGCCTAAATGTGTAGTTTCGATGACAATACAATATTATTGAAACTAGCTGACCGGCCCGGCTATCCTCCGGGTGCAAATCGCATTTCCCGATGAGTTAGAGACTTGAAATATTTACACACAAGCAGAAAATAATCAGTTACCAACTTCCGAGTTTGGTGAATATTACTACCAAATAATAATAAGACAGAAAAGTGAGCATTTTAGTTATTAAAAAAAAAAACCCGGGTCGCAGTGCCAAAACCCTGCCGATAATATAGTGTATTTGCTTATACAGGCAGTGTGGCTTTATTATGCGAACTTTAGTTGGTTTCTGGGCAAAATAAAAAATTAGACTCCTTAATACACCCCTTAAATAACATTTTTTTTTCTTAATTGCAATATTATTATCAATCGAACCTCTATACTAAATTATATACACATTTCAGTAAATAATTCATTATCTGCAAACTAGTTTTTTCATAAAATATGTAAATCCGGTCCTGTCGGGCCGATTTTATCAAAATTTTAGGGACACTTTTTAATTACTACCAGAGGGTTAAATTTCAATTTTGAAACGATTCAGAGAATTTTTTCGGTATTTTGGGGCCCAAAAATATTTTTCAACCCCTAAAAACTACCCTTAAAATAGCCCGATTAGGCCCATTTTTAATAGGCTCCTTGCGGTGATGGATTTCAACACGTGGGCCAAATTTCGTTAAAATCAATTAACTCCTTCGAAAGTTATTGCCCGGACGTTTATATATATATATAAACATTTTCAAAAATGGTGCCAAAGTGTTTAGGAGGTTATGAAACGTCGAGAAATTTTGGTCCGACCCCTAAGTCCCGCCATCCGACCGACGCCAATAGTGTTTGTTGCCATATGGCAAATACACTAATAAAACTTATTTTTGCTACGTAGGTAGTTTAAATTTCCGAAAAAAAAACTTGTTTTTATATATTTATTTTTTTATAAAACTTATTATTACTTTATTTAAAAATTAGGCGAATCAAAAATTACATGAAATCAATAAAAATGAATTTTTTTTCCACGAAATTTTCATTCTCCAAGGAACTTTCAAAACCGCAATGCATTTCCCCTAATAAACGTTAGCCGCTGAATTTTGCAGGGTATATTTGTAAATGCTTAGGAATAATTAAATTTCAAACATGGATACGTAGCTATGTATCGATAGATAGATTGTAGATTATTTAAACCCTCTACAAGTAAGGTTATTGGCATCTACAATTTTTGCTGTATATTTTAATTTTGGAAATGTAATTTTTGTACCAACTTTGTAAAAACGAACACACTATGCGTACATGCATATATATGTACTATATTGTATATCCCTGGTACATATAGTTTAGTTATATAATAATGTTATATATAACACTCAGAAGCATTACATGTGAAAGTTTGAAGGTGCTTATATTAGGTTTTCAGGACTTTCTGGGACTTAGTTATGCAATATACGTGACATACGAGGGAATTAGAAAATGTTTTAAGGTAATGACTCACTCCCCGTTCTCTTATACAACTACAAGAAACTGTAAATAAAATTGGATATTTTAAGGTCCCAGTACACAGTGATCTGTAGTGGACCATGCTTTGCAATGTGCAACTGTAGGCCACTATCACTTGGTGTTCACACAATGGCCCATGGCTCATTTCTGCCTGGCGAAGCACTTGCGATAGACGTGGAAGTAATTACGGCCGCGGCTACTTATTTATATGCTGTTTACAAGTATTATAGTATTATAAACCTAAAAGTCTCTTCATTGCTCCAGGATACTGACATTTTGAGTGATTAAAAATTTAAATAGTATAGCACGAAATAAAAAAAGTAGGCACCTGTCCAAACAATGGGTCACTGTCTGAACACCACAGGCCACGCCGCTACACCACGATTCCTTTGAAGTGTGTCAAAAAAACCGACAACAAATGGATTGCGCACCACGATTTACGGTCTACAATGGCCCACTACAGACCACTGTGTACTGGGGCCTTTATATTGTAAAATATATAAATAATTTAGGGTGGTCTGTAGACGTTGATGACTTCGCTATTGAGCGTCTATAATCTACAATTCTTCTTACTCTAGGATGGTCCTTAAAGTGATCATTTTCGAATACAACAATTGAGAAAGTTTGATTAGCTGTAGGTTATGTGTCAAGTGCGTGAATTATTTAATGACGTAGTGTGATCTTATGGTAAACGAGCGATAGCGAGTTTTAAAAGTTACACAAGTCATAAAATAATCCCACAACGAGATATTTATAGTATTTTTGCTCTTACAAAATAGCTGATTTTCACTTCATAATAAGCATATATACCAGACAATTCGACCATATTGAAAATTTTGATTGTTTACGAAGACTAAGCCTATCTTGCTTCTCTCTTGCTCATATGGATTTAAATAGCAACTGACAGAGATACAACTATACAGCCATAAAAATCAACTATTTTATATGAGCTCGTGCAAAAGTTATACTGTTAAAAATCTCTAAAACACTTTTAAAGTAAAGACATTTTCGGATTTATTAAAGAAAAATTGCGATAGAAAAAAAAGTGTGACGTATTTCATCCCACTCCAATATGCGAATTCAGTCAAGTTTGGTCTTTAAGTGCCCCAGCTAACTCTTGGTGACGCCACAACAATTTACATTTTCTATAAATACAAAAAGTGAAGCTTGGACTTAAGACAACATTTAGTACCGAATCCTTTAAATTTTCCCGAGCACAACGATCCTACTGAAGGTCGTACGAGTTAAATATAATGAAAATGGTTTCTTTTCTGAAATGGAATTTTGTAATGCAACATTTTTCAGTCAACAAACTGTAAATTGTGCAACAAAAGTTTCAACAGCATTCGTTTGTTTAATGAATACACCTGTGAAACCAATAAAATTCATTCTTCAAACAAAATATAATTATTTAGCAACGCTTTAAATAAACAGTTCAGTTCAAACAAAAAACAGAAGTAAACAATTTCCAGATAACTTTAAAATCAGTCAAGAGAAGTATCTGTCAATTGGATATATTTAAACTAGCTACCGCGTTTTAACAAAAGTGCAACGTTTATTTGGAATATTGTCAAGTTACGTAGGCTTATCAAATTGCGTTAAAAATTGCATTATGGGTTGAAATAAAGAGACAAACGATGAAACAGCACCAAATGTCAAATAGTCCAGTAAAAAAAACTTTAAAAGAAATGGATTCTTCTTCAAAAATGACAACAAAAAATCATAAAATAATAACAGTTTTGAGATCGGTAACAAATTCAAATAAAAAGTAGATAGATACATATAAAAAAGTTATAACTATTAAATTGTTGCTTTTTTTGAGGAAGGTTTCATTTTTTTAGTTTTTTTTAAAATTGTTTTAGCTTTGCAATACCTAGTTTATATATTATTAATCTTCTTCTATAATATTTGATTACTAAACTTAAAAAAACTACTGAACCGATTTAAGTTAACTTTATGTGGGACCACCCTTAAGGTATGCCCCAATATATAGAAGCATCAAAATCGGTTCACTGAAGATATGAGGTAGCATATTTTTGAAGTAGGTTAAAAACGACTGAGTCGATTTCTATAAAAAATATGTGGAACTGTTTTGAAAACATTCTGAACAAAATGGCGCCGAAAATTTTTGATCGTTGCGCCACTTGAGAAGCTATGGCTGAACAAACATTTAAAAAAATGCATACATACAAGTCGAATTGATATCCTCTTTTTAATGTCGGCTAAAAATAGGGTTTCACTCGCGAAAAAACCAACAACAAATGGATCGTAAATATACTTGCATCGCGGCTGAAGAAGTTTTACTTAGAGTTGGGTAACTCAGATCTGAACCGGTTCAAAGAGCCGACTCCGACAGAAGATCCGTGAGAGCCGACTCACTTTTTTTTGAGCCAACGGATCAACGGATCCGCATAACTCAGTGAAACACTTAACACACAGACGCACATTTAACACATACGTATCCAGTTCTTGCTTTGATGCATCTGTCAACTCAAATGACTCATGCATCACATGTTTGGCTATGCATTCTTGATTCTATACAGGTCGTGATATGATTGACTGAACTAGGTAACTCAGTGGCAGACTTCAGTAACATATTCAGAACTCGGCTCTTTTTGAACCGGTTCAGTGAGCCGGCTCACATACGGGATCCAGATGCAAAGATGCAGATCACTAAAAAGACCCGTTTTTCCCATCTCTAGTTTTACTTCGTTGAGTAATAATGAAAGTTTTTGTTTTCTACTGACGTGATGAAAACGAAGTAGACGGCGAGGGCTGATTAGTGCCCTTAAATTCTCAGTGGATTTACAGAGATGAAACATAATGTATAATTACAGTTTGATTGATTAAGTTTTGTTTCGAATTTCGTATTATCGCCATTTACCCAGAACATTCGAAGGTTGGTCGGTACTTTTGGGTTACTTCCTCCTGTAGCCTATCGTCAACTTTGGTGCGAACTTCACAAAATTATATTACGTGATAATGAAGTGAATGCTACATCGTTTGCAACAAACTTTATATAAACTTTGTTTGAAATTTTAGTAATGATTTCGAGTATATATGGGAGAAACATTACACATTATATATTGTAGCTCCGTACCTATAATATCACTGTATGTTTCAGTAGCTGCCGTCACTTGTTTTTTAACTTCCTGCTATTAAAAAACAGACAAGTGCGAGTAGAACTGGCGCCCTTAGGATTCCGTACCGTTATAACACGTAATAATTCCTCATAAAATTAAAAATTTATCATTTGCGGGTTTTTTTCCTTCATTTGTGCCAAATTTCAAGATTCTAGATGTTTTGATGAGCGTCTGAATAAAAAATTATGAAAGCACTATAGATGGGAAAAACGGGTCTTTTTAGTGATCTGCATCTTTGCATCTGGATCCCGTATGTGAGCCGACTCACTAAACCGGTTCAAAAAGAGCCGAGTTCTGAATATGTTACTGCAGTCTGCCACTGAATTACCTAGTTCAGCCAATCATATCACGACCTGTATGGAATCAAGAATGCATAGCCAAACATGTGATGCATGAGTCATTTGAGCTGACAGATGCATCAAAGCAAGAACTGATACGTAAGTGTAAAATGTGCTTCTATGTGTTAAGTATTTCACTGAGTTATGCGGATCCGTTGATCCGTCGGCTCAAAAAAAGTGAGTCGGCTCTCACGGATCTTCTGTCGGAGTCGGCTCTTTGAACCGGTTCAGATCTGAGTTACCCAACTCTAGAAAGGACCGACTTAGAAGTTTGATTTTTTCACAGCTCTAAGGAACTGCAGACCTGAATGTTTGATATTAATACTTCCACGTGAAAAGGGTTTTGACAGACACATAGACGGACGGACAACGAAGTGATCACATGAGGGTTCTTTTTTTTCTTTTTGAGGTACAGAATCCTGAAAAGGAATGCTATTGGTTTTGGTTCGATGTTCGATGTTCGAAAATCGAGTTTTTATCAAATCTCCGTGTTTTCATATGATTTTTGGTAGTAACTGACACGGAAATTAGTATTGAATTGGTATGAATCGTATTACTTTTGTTTTTCTTTACGTACTAGTGCGAAATAGGCTATTTTGCTACCGCTTTACAGGCACGAACAGAAGCTGTTTTATATAGAGTCGTGCAAAAAACACATATTATCAAATTAATACAATTTTGCAATGTATGCGAATGCTTCTTTCAGAAACTAGAACCCTTGTCGATATATTTATGCACGTCTATGGTACAGAACCAACACATATTTTCACTTTAAAGTGAAAATGGTACTGAAACAAAGTTTTGATGGGATAATGCGATATTAGAAGTAATGTCTGTATACCACACTAAACCCGTGTACACTTATTAAAGATTATTATAACGGTTGCAAAATATGACTGTTCAGTAACACTTCATTATAATAATAATAATAATAATCATGCGTTTAACGTCCGTTTCTCGACTTTATGTCATAACAGACGCCATTCGCACCATTACTATTTTCCATCTACCACACTTCCCGTTATTTTCTACATTTCTAAAACTTAAACTTAACTAATAGCAATGGGCGAATGAAGGAATTATAGGAAATTAGGATAAGGCAGGTAATTTTTTGAACTAGGAGTTTGATAGGTAATCGGCCATGGCCTCAAATAAGGAACCATCTCGATATTTATCTGGAATTAATTGAGGGAAACCATGGAAAACCTCAATCAAGATGGCCGGTACAGGAATTACCGTTTCTCGGCGAGAGGCAGTAGGAAAAAGTCCCAGTCACATCTGCCCCTGCCGGGAATCGAACCCGTACCTCCCGAATGCGAGTCTAGTGCTGTACCACTACTCTACCCAGCTCGGTTACTTCATTAAAAGACATGGAAATTTTAAGTTTAAATGTTAGTATTAACAACTTTTTGAATATTTTGTACGATAATATAATTTTACTGTATTCAGCTAAATTTTCAAATCTAAACTAATAATATTATTTAAAATGGAAAGTTTGTGTCTGTATAGTTGATAGGCTCTATAGATATGATCAGAAACCTTCTAGAACATTCTGGAAACCTCATAAAACCTTCTACAAATTTCATACAAAAGTTATTTTGCTACTTTTTGTCATCTCTTTGGAAGATTAATTTTTTATTTTTTGCTTTTTAAAACACCACAATAAAAAGCATTATCTATTAATATTTTTAGATTACATTGACGTCTATACGAAGTATTCGCAAAGTACTTCCTAACAAATTTCATTCAGTTAGTTTCTAGTTCAACTCATACTACGTATTTTTATTTTACAAAAAAAATAAAGAGGACACTCTGTATAAATATTTATAAAGTTTTTTTTCCAACATTATAAAAATGAAATAAATGAAACAGCGTTGCTGGTTTTTAAAATTGCATGATCGATTTCATAATTATGTAATCTACAGGACAATTCACGTTTTAATGACCTGTTGAGAATTTTTAGTTGCAACGTGATTTCTGAATAGAGTGTTGTCGTACCTTACTCTGTGATTTTGATTTAATTTTTAATCATTGTGTTTTCTTAAGAGACTTCAAAAAATATATACGTTTTATTGGATTTAAGTGCTTTCGTGTGTTAATTATTCTAACGTTTCATAAATACGAGAATTAAACCAACTTTTTGAATGTTGATTTTATGTGGTTTTGTATTTTTTTCTTCAAAATTTATTTTGTACAACATTTATGATTTAGTTTTTAGTTGTTCATTATTTTATAGTTTTGAAAAAACAATTTGTGATAAACTTTTTACGATTACAAGGAGAAAGTGTGGATTTTTTTCGTCTTAAAAGAGTGCAGTACAAGTTGTTAAAGTCTACAGTCGATTGCAATTAAATGTAAGTTTTTGATTAATTATTATTAATGTAGAAAATTCTAATTAATAATTAAAAAGTTATAGGATATATTTCATTTGCGCAAACAGACTAGCAGACGCGTAGAATTTTTCCAAAAATATGTTTTTTGGTTTCAGGTGACCTCAAAACGAAAAAGATATTGTAAAATTTTGAAATGTCTATTTTGACCTAAATTAGTACCATTCCCAAAAAGTCGATGCGTGTACTTATCTACTTTCGTGATTTAAAACTAATTTTTTATTTGCATGCAAATAATTTATTGAAATAAAATAATAAAATGACTGGACTGAAATATAATCACTAATAAAAATATGTTTTCATTAACATTTGCCAATACTCATTAGTCACTATAACTTTTTATTCGTATTGAAATAAAACATCACCTGACATCTGTCATATTCACGACTTTACATTTTCGATCGCTGCATCATTAGTCGAATTTTTGGTAAACACGATTAAAATAAAAATATGTAAAAATGCCCAAGACATGGTTTAGTGAGCAACTTCATTCTGAAAATTTCGATCTACAGTCAACTTCATTCTGTTAATTTTGATGTTACAGTATACGCGCGCATCGTAAAATTCAGTCGCTCCAAAAGAAGAAAAAAACTTCTGTACCAAAACAATTTCAGTAAATTAAGAATTTTTATAAATCAACTCTCAGTTTTTGAATATGCGCGCAGTAGAAAAAACAAACAACTGTTAAAATAAACAAACTAGTTTAAATATTTTATAAATATTGTATCGAAGCCATCTATTTTTAAAATAAACGTACATTTTAATATGTTTTTAATTCAATCATTTGTCTTAAAACTAGATCATCATTTATTAATAATTTTTCGTAACTTTTTAGTGTTTTTCATAAAATATTTAGACAGCTGGCGCGGAAGGTAATGTTCGCATGTTTTCTGCATGGAAATCCCGTTAAAAATAAAATAAAATAGAATTGCTATAGTAGGTACCCAAATAATAAACGCAACATTCTGTCATTGTCTTGTCATTCTGTTATATTATTTTTAACCCTCGATGCATTTGTACTTTATTTGTTGTCGGGTAGTGTATTATTATTATATTTTTATTTGTTAATTTCTTTGTTGTTATTATTTTGTGAATTGATTTGTGAGCATATTATACATTGTATTTTCATTTGGGTGCTGTAATATTTTTTGAACCTTCAGTCTAATAAATATTATCTTTAAAAATTTAAAAAGTATAATTGCTTTTTATCGTTTTTGTCACTTTGGATATAATTTGTTAATAATTGTCTTGATTAAATGTGTTCTTACCTTTAGTTCGCGTCCAGCAATACATATTTTTTTATAGTTAACGCTTCCACTGATTTACCATCGCCATCGACTGGATTTGAGCGATTTGACGTGTATGTTACAGTATCTAAAAATATCTTTTAAAGATTTTAAATTGTCAGCATCGACTTAAAATTCTTAATATATATCTTGCCAAATAACAAATGAACAAAATAAAAAAACACGCACGTATACACAAACAAAATAAATGTATTCTTGTCAATATATTCGAGATATATCGAACCTGCTTTTGAATTAATTCCGACGTTTAAGATATAAACGTCGACAGTTAAACGTAACAAAAACTAAATAGGTACGATGTAAATATTTTTTTGTCGTCTACTTTTATATAATTCTAATTTCCATATAAAAGAAGTAAACTTCCAAACTTCATACATAATTTAGACATGGTTAGGTTTTTCCTATCCTCAATAAATATCTCTTTTATACCAGAAAATCGAAAATATTGTCAACAAAGCTTGCACAGCACTCGTTGTATTTTTATGTCCTATTTTCCTCTTTTCAGTTTGATATAAACATGTTTTTCACAGAAAATAATGTTTCACAAGTTTGACTGTGACGTTGTTTACATTGTCGACTTGCATTGTTCCATCGGAATCGGGGGAGGGGCAAAAATAAATTGATAAGTTGTAAACAAACGATGCAATAACGGATAAAAATGAGTTTCTATAACACTAATTAATATAGAGGTGTACTCGTATATTTTTATAACTGACAAACCTGTTATTACCATTTTATATGTTCTGACAAAAAATCAGTCAATGAACGTCAAAAATCCATTGAAAGAGAGAAAAGTTAATTTTAACTATACCAAATTTCATTCTGTTTTTATACAGGTGATTTATAAAGCTCACCGACAAACATTGCGTGATAAAAAAACAACGAATGTTTTGTTATTAGAGTTGGGTAACTCAGATCTGAACCGGTTCAAAGAGCCGACTCCGACAGAAGATCCATGAAAGCCGACTCATTTTTTTTTGAGCCGACGGATCAACGGATCCGCATAACTCAGTGAAACACACAGAAGCACATTTTACACTTACGTATTAGTTCATGCTTTGATGCATCTGTCAACTCAAATGACTCATGCATTACATGTTTGACTATGCATTCTTGATTCTATACAGGTCGTAATATGATTGACTGAACTAGGTAACTCAGTGGCAGACTGCAGTAACATATTCAGAACTCGGTTCTTTTTGAACCGGTTCAGTGAGCCGGCTCACATACGGGATCCAGATGCAAAGATGCAGATCACTAAAAGGACCCGTTTTTCTCATCTCTATTTGTTATTAACATGTATAAAAACAACATATGTTTAATTCCATTAATAAATGAAATGGGATATGAGTCCGTATACAACTTTTTTTCTTAAAATTAAATAAATTTTTCATCTATCCAAAGCTGAGTTAATAAATCATCCTGTATATTTGTGTTAATTAGAAGAAGCTTACATTTTTAGAATCTGACTTCTATTTCTAATGTAAAGTATAAAAATATGTAGGTATACCAAAAAAAAATACGACCTATTCGAGCTGCAGAATTATAATTTACCAAAACTAAATGCTTGTTTTTTTTATTTTCTAGAAGTGGTGATGTGATAAGTGATCTAATTCTACCAACTGAAAGATTTTACAGTGATTTTTTCCCCGACCATCGTGCGTTCGAGTTTTAACGGTGAGTAACGACAAAAATAATCGATAATTTATAAAATATTTTTCACATGTAGATTAATTTCAAATTTATTGAGTAAAAATGAGAAGTGTACGTAATTTTTATGTTAAGAAAACAAACATTACCTATTAACCGATTCCGTAACCTACGATGTTTACGATTGACAGTCAGAAGCCACGTTAGCCAGGTTACTCAATAAGAGTATTTAGCGATACTTATTGTAAACATGTTTCGGAATACACACGCATAACGAGTGTGTATAAGCGATTACAAAATATTTAATCGAATTAAACAAAGGCAAGAACTTCTGAAGACAGAAAGAATCAAAATTCAGAAACACAATATTATATATTCCTAGTCAAAATCTTAGTAAAAATTCAAGTTGTAGCGAATAACTGTATTCTTAATTATACCGAATATTCGACAGTCCGACAAGATCAAACGCCGAAATATTCAAAGAATGAATATTAGGCAGCTACTCAAACATGTTAAACTAAGTATTTTTATCTTACCCTTACGGCATGTTTAATGCATCAAAAATACTTTAGAATGATTTGCGTTCAGTCTTTAGATACTCTAGTTTATTATAAAATTTAATATAAATCAAGAAATTGGAACAGAGATAAATCCCAAACTAGATATACCTATTTCTAATTTCTTCAAGTTCCGAATTGCTTCATTGTTTCTATCTAGCTAGCTACTTTTTTTTGTTAACAGATAATATCAACCCAGACTTTTAATTTTTGAAAAGATATTTCATATAAAATTAACTATTATCTTCTTAAGTGGGCGGTGGTCCAAAAAAGGTTGGGAGCCTCTGGTCTAAAACGTCGTCATTAGCTTGTTAATAATTTGAAAAATATCATCTTGAACTTATCTTTTGAATTTAGAATCACTCCCTATAATTTGTAAGTACGAGTGGCCGCATGCATACATTAGGTCAGTTACCTCTGCAATCGTTTATAGTTTTAGACGACACTATTTCTCACTATGAAGATCATTAATACTGTAATAATAATGTACACACTGTATATTGTCATCAAAAATATTTAGGAAGTATCACAATAGGGTCGTCCTATTAAAAGGGAATCGAAACATTATGCCATAAATAACAACTTTTTATATTGCACCAAAATTATTTATCCTAGAAGAATATATCACTTCATCAATATTGATGTTAATAAGTACTTAAGCAAAACTATTAAATTATTTATAGCTTAACTTATACTTGATTTTTACTGTTGAAATGTAGAAATAAAATCTCGGGACGGATTCATCATTTTTATGCATCAGACAACACTAGAAACACATTCAAATGGAATTCATTTGTGGACATGATTTGGAACAATCTCGTTATGCTTTTTATCTAAAACATTGAAAATGTGGTTGGAAATTTCAGACATCAGTAATAAAATTCCATAAAGAAAATAATTTCATTAGAGAAAATAGAAAGAATCCACGAATCTCTTGCCGTGGGATTAATCTTTTAGGGTGAAGACACTGAGTATCATCAAAATACGAGCACGTTTTTTTTGACACACGTTTCGGTAAATAAGTTAGCATCGTCGGAAGATGATAAAAATTTAAAGAAATAATCCTGTGATAAGGAGTTCCGTGAAAAAAGTTCTCGCAGTTTATTGTTTTATGGAAACTTTTTTAAGTATTCAGAAAATAGAAAGTCAAATCTATTTAATAGTCATGTGTGATGTGTTTACTTCTTTAAATATATTTATTTTTGGCTCTTTTTCTATCAACAAGTCTCCTCAATAATTAAATCAGCTGTTCATCATGAATAATTTCATCCAAAATAAATACAATATGTATGGTAATTTTCTTAGGTTTGACAAAATATATAAATTTTTATTAGTTGAAATATTTAAATATGGTTTTTTAATCAACAAAGTTTTGTAACGCTGTTTTACTGCGCCATTTCTTTTAACTATGCATACAAAAGCGTTGACTTACTGCTTGAACTTTTATATTATTGTTGTTGCAAAATTTGGCCTTGAATAAAAAAATAGGTACAATAGTTGCAATATATTAAAAATAATAAAACAAAATTCAAATACAACCCATATAGCTCGGTGCTGCGCGTTTAAGTAAAAAAAAAATCAAATACACAGTGTTACGGAGAAATTGTTAATTTTTTATTGGGTTCATTCTTGATGTGCTATTATTAATTTAAAATGTTTTTTACTACTGGCATATTGAGCTTGAAAAAAAAGTTTATTTATTAAACAGAACATTTTTATTCTCTACTAAATAAGACATTACAAATGACAAAGTATTTCCTGCCCAGCCTGAAAAACCAGTGCTTAGAGAATACTATCGGAGTTTGAAAAGTTATCCTTAATTTATTTTGATTAATGTATTCATATGCATGTGTTCAGGTACATGACACATACAAAATACATTATGCAATAGAATCACATAAAGTGTGTATACATAATAGATGTACATATTAAATAACAAATTAGAATAGACTGCCCTGGGCATCGAACAAGTGTATTAAAAACGCATTATATTAATATTATATCTATAAAGTGACATATTTAGAGAAAATGGAAAAAAATCACGATATGCATCTTTCTTACTTTTAAGGCTGTCGGAACGCTCTGAATTTCGTTTGTGCTGAGACCCAGCGGTAAGGGGCGAGGTAGGCAAAAGACATATTGTGGGTGTGGCCTTCTGTAGCTCTGTCTCGCTCAAATCATCCGCACGTTTCAATTTTTGGCTGGTGCCAACTACGAGGATAAAAGATGCAATTGCAAGGGTGTCGCTGTCAATTGATTACTCTAATTTTTGGAAATATTTTGAAGATTTAAAAAACTTTTCCGTAAAAGAAAGAGTCACTTTAGGTTTGTGATGGAACAGTTTTGTGAAATAAGTAGGTACGATTAAGGTCATAGTGTGACATTGAAAACGTGTGTTTTTTTAGCACAATTAATGCCAACTTTTTTCTAGTAAATCGTACATAAATTGCAAAAGTAGTCCATTAGAGACCTAGATTTGTCTTTATCTTCATTATAGAGAAAGAATTTTTGCAGAATGTTGACGAATAAGTCTACAATCAGTTGACAGCCGAAGCTCTATTTTTGGCTTAAATTCAAAGCGTTCCGACAGCCTTAAATACGAATTTATAGCAAAAAATGTGTATATTTTTCCAACAAACAATGTTTGTAAGAGTTTAAGAGCAAATCGGTCGCAGTTCTGGAGAAACCTAAAAAAATTGAATGCAGCTAAAGGCAAACTTGGTTTATTTCAATTTTAGTTCACTACCTACGTTTCTTGCAATGAAGTCAATATTAATGTGAAATAAAAGATTAGAAGATTAGAAAAGTTTTGAAGGACGAACCAACGTCTTCAATAGGGATAGCCTTACCTTAACTTGAACAAAGTCGTCTATCATTTATTTACGTTCACCAAATTTATAATATAATAATAATAATAATAATGCGTTTAACGTCCGTTTCTCGACTTTATGTCATAACAGACGCTATTCGCACCATTACTATTTACCATCTACCACACTTCCCGTTATTTTTCTACATTTTTAAAACTTCAACTTATGTATTAGCAATGGGCGAATGAAGGAATTATAGGAAATTAGGATAAGGTAGGTAATTTTTGAACTTGGAGTTTGATAGGTAATCGGCCATGGCCTCAAATAGGGAACCATCTCGATATTTATCTGGAATTAATTGAGGGAAACCATGGAAAACCTCAATCAAGATGGCCGGTACAGGAATTACCGTTTCTCGGCGAGAGGCAGTAGGAAAAAGTCCCAGCTACATCTGCCCCCGCCGGGATTCGAACCCGGACCTCTCGAATGCGAGTCTAGTGCTGTCACCACTACTCTACACAGCTCGGTCACCAAATTTAGTTGAAATAGGATTAGATATTTAAGAATCATGACGCAACAGACATACCAACAACTTCCCTTTAATTTTTAAACAGGACTGAAGCCTGACGAAAGAAATCGATAATAAAAAATCATATGTTTGCGATTGTTAGTAATAATTTTAATATTATAATTCAATAATTTATTACAAGTGCATTACCCTTGAAATACCTTGAGTCTCTAATTATTTATGCACATAGTTTTGAAATGCTAAACATTTGCTAAGTACATATTTGAACAGGTTTTTTATTAAGAACAAGTGTTCGGGTGATAACAACTGACTAACATGTGAATTTCACGTTGTAGGACCGTGGATCACTTTGTTAAAATTATAATCACTAAAATCTTTTTAGCAATTTTCGCGGAGAAACGTGTACTTATTTATAAAATAATCCTCAGACGATAAAAATTGTTATCAATAAGACCGCAATATCTTACTGTCAGGTTTGTAATATACACGAGCCGCGGAAAATATAAACAACGCCATTTCTTAGATCTCGACTATTTATTGAATATTGTTTTTTGTAATAAGCGCATTAAAAATGCATCACCACATACTTGTTTTCGGGGACGCAAATTCAAAGTAGTCTTTTCGTACCTTGGGATATTTTTTCTGGGTTGAGTATGCGAAAGTGACGCCACCCTTCGCGATAATTGTTAACTATATCTGATAGTTCGACTAACCTACAATATTCGTGCAAGTATTTACTGTTGCACTTGTTACAAAAAGTATATTGTGTGTTACTCGGGCAGAAAGTTGGTGTTTGCGACGAGTAATGTATCTACTATTAAAGAATTGTCCATCAGGTTTTGTCGACCCCATTTTCTGAAATGACATATTAGTGAAATAAAATTACCGGTAGTTTATGATAGTAACCATTTTGGCCGGATCATTTACCGGCTATCTATAAAACATAATGGCAGCTTTCGGTTTTTCTTTGCAGAGCAATAACAAACAAAACAATAGAACAATTTTTAACAGTAGAATCGAAAGAATAAATTAAATAATGAATTTATATTAGTTTTATATGATATTGGCGATAAAATTAAAAATAAAATCTCGACCAGAAATTACCAACATATGCGTAGCCTTGTATAATAAGAGTTAATTGCTGCGGCAATTTAAAATAAATGACCGCGATAATTTAACCGGATATTTTACCGGTTTACTAACCGCTTATTTTTTTACATCACTAGATATGGTAGATACTGTGGTATGACTGCGTTATCAGATATTAGAACTCCCGGTTTATCAAAACTCCCCGTTGCTTTGTTTGGCATATTATATAATCACTGGCTAGGCGCGTAACAACGGTACCGCCATTGTGAACAGTAAATAATAATAACACGTAAATGCATAATGTATTAAGTTCAGAGCAGTGTATAAGCTATAATAATAATCTATTGTAATACATTGTTCTATGCATACATACTTTCAAGGCTCACGTTCAGAATAGACTGTCGACCGTCTATAATTCACAAGTCGTGTCCTCGGAACCACTGGTTTCTAATTGGTGCAGCTGAAGTGTAAATTTTGCTGCTTTACATAGCAGCTAGTTGTTGGTCTTGCGAACTACTTGATTTTTCAAGCTACTTGATACTTCACATATAACTACTTGACTACCGAGTAGCGTAGTGACAGCAAAGGCTCACGAGGTCCTGGGTTTGAATCCCAGCGGAGGAGATGTGGCTTAGAGCCCTTTCCTATTGCCTCTCGTTGAGAAACGGTAATTCCTGTACCGGCCATCTTGTCGAGGTTTTTTCATGGTTTCCCTAAATTAATCTCAGATAAATGTCGAGACGGTTCCTAATTGTAGGCCATGGCCAATTACGTGACAAACTCCCTGCATTGCTATTAAGTTGAAGTTTAAAAAAATGTAGAAAAATAACGGGAAGTGCAGTAGATGGAAAATAGTAATGGTACGAATGGCGCCTCTTATGGCATAAAGTCGAGAAACGGATGTTTAAGTCTATAGCACTTATCAAGTCAAGTAGTTAATAATAATAATAATGCGTTTAACTCTTTAACGACTACGGGGACACAGTTGTCCCAAACAAAAAATTTAAAAGAAGTGAATAACTAAGAAACGAGTGGGTGTCATTTTACATTTATTATTTCCTGAACGTATCTTTTCATTTTTCATATATGGCAACACTGCATCTGAACCGTCATTCTTTGATTATGATCACTGGAAATTGGATCATCCTAAATTGTAAAAAAATGGTTACTTTCGCTCCTACAATCTTATGGTCCTGAAAGGGTTAACATCCGTTTCTCGACTTTATGCCATAAGAGGCGCCATTCGTACCATTACTATTTTCCATCTACTGCACTTCCCGTTATTTTTCTACATTTTTTTCGGATTTTAATACTTGCCTTGAGCTTAACTAAATCAATCAAGTAACTGGAAAATCAAGTCAAGCCGTGAATCCATATACTTAGGAAACCAGAGCTTTCTACAGTCCACTCAACTGTAAGTGATTAAAGAAGTGTCATTTCAATAACTCTAGGTTTGAACTATACTGATAGTTTATTTTAAACGCGGCCTAGTTTTGTACGTACCACAAGCCACACTAGCTTAGTGAAGGCAGTAACGATTGTACAGTAGTTACTAGTTAGTATGTATAGTTACGGGCCAACAGTTCTGTCGCGTGGATTACGCATTAACAGATCTCCCCCCGACTGTGAGCTATATAAACGGGACGTAGAATTCATATCATACCGAGTGTCTTCTTTAACCATAGTTTCCTAAGACAGCGCTACCGCAATATAGCGGTCATAATATGATAGTGAATGACGTAACGAAAATAAATGGATCTCGCTTTTTTACGTTACGGTCGCTACCGAGAAAACTCAATCTATTAATTGCTATACACATGCACGCGTTACCATTCACCGTCATATTGCGGCCGCTATATTACGGTACCGCTATCTTAAGAAATCAAGGCCGTAAAGTACCAGATATGTATTGTCAACCTACATCCAAGCGATTTGTAATAATATTATGCAACGGACGTGAATTTTAATTTTTAAGGTTTCGTAGTAACTTGGTCAGAAACGAAAACTCATGGTGAAACTCTTCTGCTATCCGTTTGTACACAGGCGTGCAACTTCTAGATAGGTTGTAGATTATAGACGCTTGACAAGTGAGGTCATCTGCCTCCTATAACTTAGAAACATTTAGTAGTAGGTTAAAACCTCCCTCAAAAGAAGCAACTAAAAAAAGAAAAGTAATTACATTTTCAGGTGGACGCTAATTACGTACTACAACTTTTTATATAAGTACTTTTATTAAATTGTTGCATACCTTAAAGCTTAATTACTTTTCTTTTTTTGTGTCCTTTTTGAAGATGATTATTTCAAAAGTATTAAAATAACATTTTTTTTTCTTAATTGCAATATTATTATCAATCGAACCTCTATACCAAATTATATACAACTTTCAGTAAATAATTCGCTATCTGCAAACTAGTGTGTTCATAAAATTTTTAAGTCCGGTCCTGTCGGGCCGATTTTATTGAAATTTTAGGAGCACTTTTTAATTACTACTAAAGGGTTAAATGTCAATTTTGAAACGATTCAGAGAATTTTTTCGGTATTTTGGGGCCCAAAAACACAACACATGGGCCAAATTTCGTTAAAATCAATTGACTCTTTCAAAAGTTATTGTCCGCACACACACACACACACACACACACACACATATATATATATATATATAAACATTTTCAAAAATGGTGCCAAAGTGTTTAGGAGGTTATGAAACGTCGAGAAATTTTGGGCCGACCCCTAGGTCCCGCCATCCGACCGATGCAAATAGTGTATGTTGCCATATGGCAAATACACTAAACATAGATATAAAATAAAATAGGTATTAAATGTCGTATAAGTGCCGAATTGATAAACTTTTTGGAAGTCTATTAAAAAAAGGATTTTGGCTCAGATAGATCAACTTGTACAAGGTATCGTGCAGGTATAGGTGAGGTAAGTTAAAACCATCATAATAGGTAAGCATTGACGTAATTTTAATATATTCAAACTTTACTGTGATTAAAATCTAGCATTAGCACATTGTTATTAACTTTAATATCAAAATAGGTAACACATTTGAAAACATCACAACCAAACATTTTTTTTTTTTAATTCTACTAGTTTCTTTACGGAATAAGATCGTAAGGGTATAAATATACAAATAAATAGCTCTAGTTTACTATCATACAATGAAACAACCATTGCTGAAGTTAAAATGCAATATTAGGAAAATTTATTATCCAAGCAAGATTCGGGTTTGAGTCGCGACATTGACATTGTTTGGGTATCAAATTTTTCTAATATTGCATTTTATAACTTCAACAATAGGTGCTTCATAATATGATAGCACACTATAGCTATTTAATAACATTTTTTTAAATTTATAATTATGAATATTTTTTATCTCAAATACAATTTGTTAACAATAAACGTAAGATCAAGCAAAGAAAAGATACTTACTAGATTCATATAACTGACATTTTTTTAATCCTTAATAAGGCAACGTCTGTTTGTCTGAAATGCGATAAAAAAATCAACCAATATTCATGCAGCTTTTAGGAATAGATCGAGTAAGTATCTGGGGAGGTTTTTCGGCTATATCACATAACATTATAATAATGCGGCGTCTTACGTGAGCGATCTTGACGCGAACGCGAAGCGGCGCGGCGCGGTGCGAAAATTACAAACAGTTGGTGTCTATTGAAGTGGCCTAGGTGAGCAAGAGCACGCGAAGTGCGATGCGGCCCAAAGCGATACGAAACGAACGCGATCAATTGACTTGATATCTTCGCGCGAACCGGGTCGTTGAAATGTCGGAAGTAGAAATTTTTATTAATGCCATCCAAGAACGTCCTATATTATGGGACAAAAGGAACAAAAATTATCATAATCGGTTATTATCGTACCGCGAATGGGAATATTTGGCGAAATTTCAGTGAATTGCAAAACAGGTTTTATGGTTTGCACAATATAGTCAAACGTTGTAGGCAACATTCGACAATATTCCTTGAATAACAAGGGTTGAGTCCGTAATTCTTCATACAAATTGTGAAATTCCCCATAAATATGCCTTTCTAAGTATAAAATATTAGTTTCACTTCTCTGTCGTACATACTTCTTGAGTATTTGATATTTTATAAATGAATTTTCTGATAATAATAGTTTCCGCCCGCCCATGATAAATGTATAGTGCTCAACTGAACGGCGGTGGTGTTGGATAATTCGCACGCACGTAGGACAAAGCCGCCGCGTCGCATCGCTTCGCATTGAATTCGCGTGTCACCGCCTCGGATCGCATCGCAATCGCGGCCGCTTTAAATCGTCTACGTAGGACATCGCGTAACAGGGAGTCGCGTAATTCCCGGTTAAATACCGTTGTAGTAATTTTAAATGGGTTAATCGAACACGCACCAATATTATAATATATAATAGGTAGAGGAGAACAAAGGCTAGGTTCTGTAATAGCTTTATCTCAGTTTGAGCTTTATAATTACTAATAAATTACGATACAATCTTTGAGTTCGCATACAAAAACCTAACAGTCACTGTAATATGCATACATTGTTGCTGTAGTACGGCATTCTGTGGGTGTAGTAAAGTAGCGCTTACACTAAACCGAATAAATACTATAAAGCTGCGTAGCCATGAAGCTTTAGTGAGCTTTTAGTTGCTTTGTGACATTCGGTTGGCCACGGTAAGGCATCGCCTACCCTACGCATAGTGTGTCTTCTTTTGTTTAGAAGCTATAAGCATTTAATGTTTTCCAAAAATTCGAATGACCATGTCTTCTTGACGAAATAAAAAAATCTCTATCGATCATTTTCTGCTGCTCGCTCGCTTTGACTAGAACTCGATTGCGCAGCTGGCAAAAAAAAACCTATAGTTTAATAGTAGCAAAGTTTTAGCAACGGAATAGCTATGAAACATTCATTGTTACAATGCAATATTAGAAAAAAATATTTTCAAACACTGTCAACTCTAGACATGAACCTTCACTGTAGTGAGAGTTTATGGGTATATCAAAGATGAAATTATCAGGTCAAAGGCACATATGTTTTTCTATTTCATTAGATCAATTAAAGCTGAAAACGTTAATTTTTTATTGGTAAAATCAACAATAAATTATATTCTAAACAAAAACGGTTCAGACGTACTCGAATACTGCACATACAAGTAGACCGACAACAATTCTGGAAACGTATTTTTAGTGTATTTGCCATATGGCAACATACACTATTGGCGTCGGTCGGATGGCGGGACCTAGGGGTCGGACCAAAATTTCTCGATGTTTCATAACCTCCTAAACACTTTGGCACCATTTTTAAAAATGTTTATATATATATGTATATATATATATATTTATATACGTATATATATATATATATATATATATATATATATATATATATATATATATATATATATGTGTGCGGGCAATAACTTTCGAAGGAGTTAATTGATTTTAACGAAATTTGGCCCACGTCTTGAAACCCATCACCGCAAGAAGCATATTTAAAATGTGCCTAATCAGGCTATTTTAAGGGTAGTTTGTAGGGGTTAAAAATGTTTTTGGGCGCCAAAATACCGAAAAAATTCTCTGAATCGTTTCAAAATTGAAATTTAACCCTCTGGTAGTAATTAAAAAGTGGCCCTAAAATTTTGATAAAATCGGCCAGACAGGGCCGGACTTACAAATTTTATTAAAAAACTAGTTTGCAGATAATGAATTATTTACTGAAAGGTGTATATAATTTAGTATAGAAATTCGATTGATAATAATATTGCAATTAAGAAAAAACATGTTATTTAAGGGGTGTATTAAGGAGTCTAATTTTTTATTTTGTCCAGAAACCGACTAAAGTTCGCATAATAAAGCCACACTGCCTGTATAAGCAAATACACTATATTGTCGGCAGGGTTTTGGCACTGCGACCCGGGTTTTTTATATTTACATCTAGTCTGAAAAAAATTGTGAGCAATACTTTGGTATAAATATGTTTCGTCGTTTATGGAAATTTGATGCTTTTTTTCTACGAGTAGTTACTCTATTCTAAGTAGTTATTCTATTCTAAAGATATTCTATTCTATTCTATTCATGTTCAAATGCCCCGACGTCGGTATCGATGACGACATATCGGTATCGTGTCGACCAATGAAACAATCAGTGTTGAAATAGGATAAAGAAGAAGTAAAACTTCCTTAGGCGCGATATGAGGGGTAACTCAGATCTTTTTCTAACGGAAGTAACTTTATCACACGGTTCAGTTTATGCAAAGGACTATCAGCATATTGGTAAGTTAGAACTTTTATAAGGTAACTGTTGACACTTTTAGTCAGTAGATGGCTGCACAGTTGTAAAATTTCTAGCTTACCGACATAAATTGTGTCACTACGCCAAAGAAATTTTACTTCAATCGCGTGTGAAGGTTACAGGCACCTTTTTTTCTTCTAACAAAGTGTGCAAGACTTATGGAACATTTGTACACACGTGCAGTAGAATAATTTAGTTAGGCAGGTATGTACATATTTGAATTAATGCGCGTGTCTAACTAATTTCTGTTTACGCGTACATAAATTAAATTAGTTGTTGCGTAGAAACAGAACGCTGGATGATCTATGAGCGACGATATGTTAAAAGTCTCGAACAATACACGCCTTTTCTCACGTATTGAGTAATTATTGCTGCTTCTGAATACAGCTAGTAAAGTAGTAAAACAGCGTAAAATTGTATTTTAAGTCTGATGTAAAATTTCGAAGAAAATCTATGTTTTAGTTTCAGGATCAAAAACCAGCAATAATTTTGAAAGTTGGATTTTTTCGAATCATAGATTTTTTTTCAGGATTGCCTCAGGTCACATTAAATTGTAGCAACTCATTTTAAACTGTTTTAAAAATGTAACATTTTTTTATTTGAGATTATTTATAGCTATATATACGTAAAAAATAGAAAGTTTAAAAAACGTAAAAATAAAAAATTACAAAAGTAGTAGAACTTATAGTTACTATTACATATATTTCTATAAAAATACATAATGTATCATTCAGTTAGTTATTAAAAAAATTACACACAGGTAGTTTTGAACTGAATTTTAAAAATTGCTACCCTATCGTGTATCAATTCGATTTCTTCAGATCATGATGACTTAGATTGTGAGAGAATCATTTACGTACAAAATAAATTTTTGGGGAAAAATAAGATCAAACGACACAATGCCTCTCTGTATATTATATGGTTTGACATCTTTTGAAAATTTATTTTTAATATTTTTAAAAGTGGTAGAGGGTCTAGACGCATTTTTTATCTTTGAATTGAGATCAAAATGAATACTTTAAGTTCAAAAATAAAATCGCAAGGGCTTAAATAGTCAAAATACCCGTTTTTTTTTTTAATTTTTACGTACAGTATTATTATTATCCCCATGTCAGCTGCCCTATTTTACGCCATTTCTCATCGTAAAATGAAAAGCCAAAATGCATTTATATTCGTGTAAATAAGGCTTTCTAGTAGATTGTCTGTCTCACGAACTTGTCGATCTATAGATCGGCTTGATCTGTATTTTGTGTGCAGTGTTATTCGGAAGGATGTTCTATCTAGATCTATACGATTTAATAACGCACATATCGGTATTACAGAGCTCTGGAACTATTTTAAATATGTAATAATAGGTATAAAGTAGCGTTTGATGGGTTATTATTTCCATGCATAAACATGTTCCCATCCCGCCTGCGGAAACTAGCTCTTAGAACGGTTATCAGAGCAAGACACGGCAACTTCAATTAAACTGTCTCAAGGATAAATGAATTAAAGTTGGCGAATAGGCCACGGCTATAATAACTCAAACTCAGCTGACGAGCGTCTATAATCTATATTCTACAATATCTGTTTATCTGGATCTATCGTTAAACCTCGATATCTCATTGGTTCGCTCAAACACAGATGCCAAACTACTTTGAAAACATTTGGATATTTGTGATCAAGGAGCCGAGAAAAAAGTAAAAATAATGGGGAGTTGCGTAGGTTGGGTAGGAAAAGACGGAAGTGAATTTTTTGAGTGTGACGAAGATGACGAAAGTAAAAGAAGAAGAAAGAAAAAAGAATAGAATCGTCAAGCCGCGGTTCTGACTTTGAAATACAGCCAAAGGCTTCTGGTACTCGAAAGCTTTTTAAAATAATTTTCAGATAATGATCTATAAATATCTATTTAATAAAATAAAGATTTACGGTCCAGGCAGCCTAATGTTTTATACTTCGTTTCTGATACGACTTTCAGCTTTTTAGATTTCAGAATGTTAGGTATTTGTTTTCAAGAGAATGTAGATCTTCATTTAACTGAAAACAAATGACATTCTGAAAAAACTTAAAGCTGAAAACCGTATCAGAAATCGAGCATTAGTATGCTATAAGTGAGATGATATTAAAACTAACATCTTTTTAGCCGAATACTACCAGACGCACAAGTGTATCAAGCCTTTCATTTTTTAATTTTTACATTTTTGAGTTTTGACTGAAAAAAATAGTTTCTTATATTATTATTATTATTATTATTATTAATAATAATTAAACGCTAAAAAAACTATTGTTTTGCCTATTGCTTCTAAACGAAAAATCGATATTTTACAAGAACTACTATCTGTTAACTCTATCAATATAAATGTATGTGATTTACCAATTCCTTTTTCGACACGTGCAAAAAATTTGGGAGTTGTTTTCGATTGCTCACTTTCCTGGGAACATCATGTGGCATTGCTATGTCAAAAAACATATTTTAAACTTAAATCTTTGTTTCGTTTTAAATACTCTTTGTGTAGATCTGTTAAGCTAAATCTTGTGAGTTCGCTAATTATGTCTATGCTAAATTATTGTGATTGTATCTACAATGGTCTCAATCAAACACTCAACACTAAACTCCAGCGTATACAGAATTGTTGCATCAGATTTATTTGCAACTCGAAACGCTCTGAACGCATTCATCCATATTTGAAAGAATTGAAGCTCTTAGATCTTAAGGATTCTAGACATCTGCATATTTTAAGTCTGATACATGATATTTGTTACAGTAACAATTTTAACTACTTAAGTGATTTATTAATACCATTGTCTAGTTTCCACTCCTATGACACCAAAAATAACACAGAGCTTTACATCCCTAAGAGCAAAACCTCAATCGGCGCAACAAGTCTTTCTGTTGTTGGACCAAAATTGTGGAACTGTATCGATCCTAGTATTAGACAGGTTAAAAGTCGCAAATTATTCTTAAAAACTATCAAAGATTCTTTAATCGAAAGATATTGAAACTTGTTTTTAATCTACACATTGTTCATTGTTTATATTTTTCTTTTATTTGTTAAGTTTTGGCAATATTTGTTAAGTTTTTTTTGTTAAGTTTTTTTGTTAACATTTGTGATACGTATCCTTGTTTTCTAAATACTGGTATTGTCTGTTAAAAACCCATTAGTCACAAATTTGTGCATAATATTATATACATATATGTCTGTATTTTTATTTTGATGGGGCAGAGTAGAAATCAGCTGTGGCTGCATATCTGTACCCAAATAAAGAATTTATTATTTATATTTATTTAAAAAAATATAATATATTCCGGCTCATGTAGACACAGTCGTGTTTTGTGTTCTGTAAGTTTTTTTTTACCAATCCCTGAAATCATTAACATAAACAGAATATAATAATTAGTACTGCATTTCGCAGAATCACAGATATTTAAAATTTGCATTTGAATAAAATTAGGTACGAAAAAAACAACTGTAATTATTGTGATATTTTTTTTATTTTCAATTATTGTAATGATTTATATCAGATGTGTTCGTGCATAATTAAAGAACAAGGTAAAAAAGTTTTCTTAATTATAGCTGTAATTTTGTCTGTCACTCAAAAGGAAAACAGGGCCGTTTCAGCATCTCCGTAGGTCCTAAACATTACCAATCTCTGAGACCCTTCATTTGACAAACAGATTGTAGATTACAACGCTCGACAACTGAGGTCATAAGTGGGTATAGCCCTTTCCACACACTAAGTGGCCATTGTTGTACTAAACTGGCTTCGTCCAGCTAAATTTTAGTTTTGTAGCGAAATAATCAAGAGCAACAAATCAATTTTCTGTATCATTTATTAGGATTTGACATATGGAACGGGCCAAAAATGTCGAATCCACCATTTTTCATATATAAAATTGTTATGTTTATTAATATTGAATAAAAATAGTAATACGGAAATTTGGAATTGAAGAAAATATCTTTTACTAATTTTAGTAGTATTTTTATGACAGTCAAATAAGAAGTACCTATATATTTTATTTTATCCAAAAGGAATGTTAAATTTGTCAATATATAACAAAAATCATACTAACATGTAAAATCGAATGTGTTTATGGTTTAATTTTCTCTCATCAGATGTCGTATAGTTTTATGTCAAACTTCAGTAGCGTTACATTTTCGGTCACTGTTCATTCCTTTTTTGTTGTAGCGTAATAATATATATCTCACTCGGAAAGAAGTGGCTAACCGTAAAATCATTTTTTAAATCGCTTCAGTATTTTGTACGATTAGCATCGACAAATACCTCTTTGTACATTTGCATTTCTTAATTAGTCTAGCGATTTTTCACTTTAATTTTGAATAAATAATTTAAAATTAAATTTGATGAAAATTCTTATTTGACACAATAAGTTGCCAGAAGATTACAACAAAAAATAAAATACATCTTTAGCCGTTGTGGGATGTCAGTCCCGAGAACATTAAGTATATATAGTATAATTTATAACACATTAAACTTGATGGCTCTTTCATATAATTCATACGGAAGCAGTTACTAATCTGCAGTTGTAAAAAGTTGCTTTCTCCACAATAATAAATGTATTTTTTGTTGCTCGCGGCGCTGCAATGATGACATCAGTCATAAAATTAAATCAAATCTTTTTTTTTAAGTTAACAGCACTGCAATCGCGACAGTGACCGAATGTAATGTTTCCAAAACGATTTGATATTGTCCCATTTTTCACTGAAATAGATTAATGGAGGAAAACCATTTATCCCTATTTTTATAATTTTTAAAAACATTTATGAATAAGTTATAGTTAATTAAAACTTGATCACTTATCGAACAAGGCTTGACGTCATTTGTCTGCAGTCTACGTACGGGCAACAAGAAGCCTCAGTAGTAAATTCGGTGACTAAGCTACTGAAATTTTATAAACTTACTTAATTATAATGACAGATCCAGATTTAAAGAGAGGCAATAGATATTATGCAACTAAGGATACACAGCATTGCAGCCTTTTGACGACATTTACGTAATTGGCGGTTTTTGAGCCGCTTAAATAACAGCACATGCTTAATGGGTTAATTTATACATATTTCATAATTAGAATTTGCATTTCTTAAATCATTTTTATAACAAAAAATAACTCACGTAGTTAATTGAAGATGAGTGGATTGTTAATTAAAATTAAGCACCATTTCTTATTGCATTGTAGACCCAATAAATAAACATGTTTTATATGTAGAAATATCAATAGCAACGGTTTCAGTTCTGTGACGAAACTGCTCCAAACACAATACAAGGGTTCGTCTGAAATAAAAAAGAAAACAATTTAAAGGAGAAGTAAAATGTTTCCTTTCAACGACAGTGGAGTTTTCCATTGAGAGAATCTGGAATAACTATCGAATTTCATTCTTTGTTAAAATTCGGAGAAATTCAGCCGCTATATTCATGAGTTTTGTAGAGCACTGGAAGGTACAATAATATAATAATATGTTGGTCATGGCCCAGAGAATTCTGCTGTATAAAATGTTTGTGTATATACTTTATAACAGGGTATTATTTTCGTGGAAAAGAAACCAAACGGCCTGAGGTAGATTTTATATATTCTTAACGCTTTAATAACAATATACATAATTTCGTTTTTTATTGGTTGGCGTATTTTTTAGAGTAGATAATGATTTTTAATTATAAATTTGTGAATAGTGTAAAATGCGAATTAGTTTCATTAAGGTGACTATTCACTCAGGTTGTAAAAAAAAGCTCTTGAGCAATTTCAAACTATGGTGGCGAAACGCAGTTTGCTACTGTGAGATGTGATAAAGCATGAAGCTTCAGAAAATTTGGCTAGTTGTTTAAACATTTCAAAAAAACAGTATTTTGTCCTAAAAATTGTATAAAAAAAATGTGAAGCGAGAAGCGCTCGGCTGCCCAAAATATATCAATATTTCTTTACAGCACGACATGAGATTTCAAATTACGAGAAAGACTTCCCGTAATTTGAAATCTCTAAGTAACATTTCCAAGTTTTTTTCTTTACAAATGTATGTTAAAAATGCTGACAAATTTAAGTTCAACAATTTTTTAAAAGTAATTTTAATCGATAATAAAAAAAAAATGACGTGTGTATTTTTATCTGATTTCAAATCATTTATTTAGATCAAAATATATATATATATGTCGTAGGATAATTGAAAAAATCGGATCTTTGCGAAAATTCTAAGAAGATTGCAAAAAAACCGGATAATTGAATCCGTTTTTTTTGCAGACATCCTGGAATTAAATTCGATTTTTTATCCTACGACATATATACAAAATCTGGTTCAAAGGCATATGGGAAGAACGTTACATAGGTCCTTTTAGTTTATTTTTAAAGCTTTACTATAAAAGATAGGGAGCGACTGTAGATTATAGACGTTCAACATCTGAAGTCATCAGCGTCTATGAAATTTCTAGAACAGCTTCCCTCTATTGTGTATTCAAATGCTCGTAATATAGAGCTATTCGGATGAATACTGATCAAAAACCACTTTAATGTAAATCGAATTTCCATATTACAGTAAAATCCATCATTAACGAGATTTTGGCCGTCTCGAGATAAATCGTTATTTCTTTCACGTATACATTAATCAGTAATTAAATTGATATTATGACATGTTGAGTTACGTTATGTTAAGGGTGGATTGTGACATATCCACTGATCCCAAATCGAAACGCCCGACAACGTTGATAACAGCCCTACCTTAACGCTGCTCTTATAGAAATGTCGGTATTTATACGGTGCTCCTCTCATACAAACCCCCAGTTCCAAGGTTGTAATAATAATAATAATAATAGAAATTAGTTTCACGGGTAATTGGAATAAAAAATCAATTTAAACACTTATTGATTGCAACGTTTCGTCTTTATTAAATCAAGACTTTTTCAAGCTCTGGAAAATTTTTTTTTTTTACAAAAATTAACAATCATATAATAAAAATATAAAACCTTATGGATTAAATAATTTACTAAATTTATATTTTTATTATATGATTGTTAATTTTTGTAAAAAAAAATTTTTTCCAGAGCTTGAAAAAGTCTTATAAATAATAATAATAATAATAATAATAATAATAATAATAATAAATTTTATTTGTGTTGACCATATTACAGGTATACAAAATTGTCAGACGAAAAAGAAAAGAAAAAAAGAAATCAGATTAAATCTGAGAAACTATAAGGGACAATACATAACAAATAATTTTTTACTTCTTTTTTAAACTTTGTTTCATTTTTTATACTTTTAATATAGTTTGGCAATTTTTTGTATATTTTAAATCCAGTATATACTGGGCTTTTTTCAAAAAATGTCGTCTTATGTTTTATTGACCAGTCTTCATTCCTGGTATTATATATTTTTTCTTGTTTTTGATCAAAAAAGCCTAGACTATGCATGTGCTTCAATATTTCATACGCATATATTCCAAAGAATGTTAGCAATTTTTTTTCAAAAAATACATTTTTACATGTTTCTCTATATTTAAGATTAAATATGAGACGTATAATTCTTTTTTGTAGTACAAACACTCTGTTATTATCAGTGGAACGACCCCAGCTTATTATTCCATATTTCAGTTGTGAATATACGAAAGCATAATACACACAGACTAGGCTTTCTTGATCAAAATAATTTTTTAAAAGTTTTAATTGAAAGAATGACCTATTCAATTTTTTACATACTATATTTATATGCTCTAGCCATTTGAGGTTATCATCAATATGTATGCCTAAAAATCTGATAATGGTACTTTTCTGTATATTGGTTATATAATTTAAGTCGGTATTGACAGATGGTTTAATTTTAAATTGCAAGTAATTTGTTTTCTCAAGATTAATTATTAGTTGGTTTCTAAAACACCAGGAAGATATTTGATTTATTGCATTATTCGCCTTCTGCTGGGCTTCGTAATATGAAGAGGCTGCTATTAACACTGTGATATCATCAGCGTACATAATAATTTTATCTGTGTTAACATGTTCAGGTAAGTCATTTGTATAGCAATTGAAAAGTAAAGGACCTAAATTACTTCCTTGTGGTATCCCTATTGTTAAGTTGTGAGTTTTAGATCTGAATTCATCAATATTTACAAACATTGATCGATTCTCTAAATAACTTTTTATTAAGCAATTTGACAATCCTCTTATTCCCATTCTGTTAAGTTTATGTAAAAGAAACTGATGATTCACAGTGTCAAAAGCAGCACTCAGGTCAAAAAACAAACCTAGTACAAATTTGCCATCATCTAAACTCTTAACCACATATTGATGTAATTCAAAGCAAGCAGTTGTAGTTGATAAGTTTGATCTGAAACCGTGCTGAGCCTTATCAAAACTATTTGTTTTTTCTAAAAATGTATTTAATCTCTGGCACAAAATTTTTTCAATGTATTTAGCAAATACAGATAAGACAGATATAGGTCTGTAGTTTTTTATATTATTTTTATTATCCTTTTTATGCAACGGTTTTATTTTAGCTAATTTTAGATGATCTGGAAAATTTAATAAAGACGAAACGTTGCAATCAATAAGTGTTTAAATTGATTTTTTATTCCAATTACCCGTGAAACTAATTTCTATTATTACATATTTTGGAATTGAACTTTAAAGATGAATAATAATAATAATAATTTTATTTATCTAGTAATACATACGTAATGTGGACAAGTCATGGGAAATACAAAATTAAACAAAATATGGACATTTTTCCAAAAGATAGTTTTTTAACTCAATGCTGAAATTTTTGTTGTCAAACTTGGCCTTGATATGGTCTGGCAACCCATTATAAATGCTCACGACAGAACAGCGCAGGCTTTGCGTATACTTTGAGAGACGATGCACCGGGACTTCAAGATCTTTTCGTCTAGTGCTATACGAGTGTGTGAAATTATTTGAAAATTAGAAACTATAATAATCTTAGCTATTGGAGCCTCAAAAAAAGAGCAAAATCGGATGTTTTTGCCTATGAAAAATTTGGTTTTCTGTAGTCTACATCAAGAGGACATTTCAATATACGCACAACTAATTTCGATAGCAGGTAAAGGGTTAATTCTGTTTACATTTTAACTTCGCGGTAGTATGGTTTGGTGCACAGAGATTTTGTTGCCACAAAAAGATAAATAAGTGCGTATACAAAAGTATTATCTGTGCAACTATAGAGAACAGGGCTATCCATTCTCCGTCCTGATAGAAAATGGACAAACTTTTATAATGGCGTAGGTATTGGCGATTTTGTAACGAATCAAATTTCCGCTATGGCCTATATTATAGTGCTTGCTCTCTTTTTTCCCGAGTTCAAAAAAAGAGGTTCTACAATTCGACGCGTATTTTTTGTGTCCCAGCTGTAAACCGATTTGAAAAATTTTGACGCCATTTTTCTTAAAATCAATTCATCCGTTGTTAAATGAATACAAAAAAATATTTTTTATATATATGTTACCACACATCTCCAAGCATTTGTGAACCGATGTTGAAGATCTTTTCTTGTCTAATAGGGCATACTTTCAGGGTGATTCCACATACATTTTACTAAAATCGGTTCAGTAATTTTTTATGTATGTTCCACGTTATCTTCGCCAGTTGTGAACCAAATTTAACAATGTTTAAATTTTTTTAATATCTACACGGTAACTACCTATACTGACATTTTATAATTTATAAACAAACTAATTACGAAATCTTATTATAACTGTCCGTAGTCAAATCCACTAAGTGACTAAACAGTAAAAAATAAACATTAAAAAGTTATTAACGTCCTAAAAAGAAGATCTACGACCTCGAAATTTCATTATTTTGTCCCTTTTAGTGACTTTTTTGAAGGAGATTAATTTAAGTTTTCTTTCCATTGTGAATTTTTGACTTTTTTCATCGAAGTTTTGGACAGCCCTTATGTAAGTGTACACCGCGGTTGTTGTCCGTTGTTTTGGGAAAATGTCACAAATTGTAAATAATAGCTCTTTTGTTCGTAACATTTCAACGGAATCACGTTCGCTAATTTTTTACCTTGGGGCGTAATGATTGATGGACGGAAATTTCATAACTGAAACAAAATTTTTAATGGAATTAATATGTTAGATAATTGTTTGTTTTGTGTTTTTGATTACTAAATTTCGAATTTACATTTAGTGTGAAACAAATAATGCACTAATGACTTCAGTTGTCAAGAACCTTTAATCTACATAAAATAAATAATATGTCTACTTTCTGTTATTTCATTTTACTAAGAACACGAACTAACTGTGACGCTCCTGAAACCATTATTCAAGATTAACGTCAGTTTGATTTTGTTTGAAAAATGTGAAAGTTTTGCTGCACATGAAAAAATTACTTTTTAAACATTAATAAAGACAAAAGAACGAACAGCCATGGAAGAACGAACTACGACCGACCAAAGAACACTGTTATGCTTAGAATATAATATAAGAACGGGGGGGCACCAGTCATCGACTATCAACTCACTTAACAGAAAAGGCAATTCATTCTTGGATCAGAATTTATGAACGAAAGCTCAAATATTCCGAAAAAAATTGTTTTAATAAAAATTAAAATGTGAACTAAGAAACTGGCGCTATCGCAATTTTTTTTCGCAGTTATTCTGTCGATCGATCGACGATCACAAACTATTTAATTGGCTGCTTGGTAATCGCTCAAGAAACTAAACAATCGACCGATTAAAAATTGCCTGTCAGCACCACACCTAAAAGACAAACTTCTCTCAGCTACTGAAATAAATTTTATTATACCTACAAATTAAAAAAAAGAATCAATTTGTTTATTTGATTTGTTGTAGAAATATATTTTTGTCTGATAAACAATTACAAAATGACCACCCAATATTAAAAACATTTTTACTAGAAACACTTCAAAATATTAATGTTTATTTTATTTGTATATCAAGTGTTGAAATCTATTTTTTATTAAAACAACGCTTTTTCTTTTAATAACATTTTTTTAACCTCTATAGCGAAACATTTTCTTTTTAAAGAGAACATAAATATTGTTTTAATTTGAATAATAAGTAATTAACCTTAATTTTGTGTGATTTATTAAAAAAACGTTGGCGATAACCTTACAAAAAATATTTTTTCTAAATGTAACGTGTTTTAGGTTGGTAATAAAATCTATGTACTGCTATTTAGCATAGCTTTAACAAAACTTTAAACAGTTATTTTTCAAGGTTGGTAAAGTTTTTCCGTAATTAATGATGGTTATCACCGCAAAACATATGCATACATTTAATTTACCTACCGCAGTTTGTTTTAGGTGTATTACTATTCGCATAATTTTTTATATTAAAGCGAAACAATAAAACATCTGGGCTCTAAAATAGTCGAGCGTGTAACAACGCCGTTCCTTATATCGAGTTCCTTTTCCATTACAAACCCTCAGTACTCAGAGTTTAAAAGTATCAGTTACATTTTCAATTTATAATTAATATTAATATAACAAACCTGAATTTACATAATTTATTGATACTTTCGTCAAATTCAAAGAAATTTCTCAAACCCTCAGTCTGAGAATTAGAGAAAATGTCATTTATATTTTTTGTTTATTATAAAAAATAATAGTTGGCTAGATAACTCTGGAAGTTGGTGACGTTTAAAAAAAAAGTTGCATATATGAACAATCTGATAAATATTTCACGAAAGGTAAACGACTTCAAATCAATTTAAAATATATTTGAATAAAATATTGCGTAAAATGTTATTTAAATTTATTGATTTGTAAAATCTTTATTTATGTCGAGTTGTGGATTCCTCAGTTCATCGACATTTGGAACCAGCCACGTCCTTTTTGATGTTAAAGACCTTACATCATTTAATTACAATTTCAAAATTTAAAAATCTTTTAATATTAATATAAAAAAATAATACTAATTTATTTATTCTCGCAGATGCAGAGGAATGCCTTAACTACGTCATGAGTAGATATTATATTCGATGTGTTTAAATTATCGACGTTTATAGACGCTCAACAACTCAGGTCATTACCATATAAATTATCTCAGACGAACTACCAGCCAAACAAGCTTGAATTGAACTAGTTTTTTTTACTATTATCATTTAGTTGCTGATGACCTCTGATGTTGAGCGTCTATAATCTAGCTACATCATTTAGTCGATAACATCGCTTCCTTTATAAGTGATTTGCTATTACCCAATCTGTGGGTTCAGGATCTAATTTTAATCTATGTGTCAGCACCTAATGTTTTATAGGACAACAAACGAAAAGGATATTATGATTGATAGAATTGGGATAAGGATAAATGATTTAACATGAATGAGTTCATTTTTAATTCACTTCAAAAAATGAGGTTATACAATTCGACACGTTTTTTTAATATATGTTCCGTGATATCTATACTAGTTATGAAGCGATTAAAAAATTCTACGCCATTTTACAAAGAATACCCGCGGATTGGTCCCATATAGTTTTCACTAAAATCGGTTGACTTCTAAAAATATCACAACCAATAATTTTATATTTATTTTCAAAATGTTTCTGAAACTAAAACGTTTAGAAAAAAAAGTCTAACAAAACTATCTTGTAAAAATAAATAGAATAATAAGCTAATATACCATTATAACAAGGAAAATAACGTTTAAGTGCACGTCTCTTCTGTGCTTGCTCCGATATTTCTCAAAAAACCATAATAAGGCTCTTCATATTTATATTTCAAAATTTGGTTTCGATCCGCTCAGTCGTTTAACCTGTAATGTGCTCAGACTTTTTCCAAAATTATGTTGTTTGGACTCAGGGAAAAAATATTGTAAAATTTTTAAAGATGAATTGTGATCTAAATTAGTACCATTCACTTGTGAAGTTGAAATGATAAAATTACAAAAGTTCGAAAATGTTACTATAGGAACATGTAAGACTTAAAATCAATAGTCAGCCATACTTTTGCGGGTTCATTGTTATCTTTCTCTAACACATGGCCACAATGGATTGCGGTACTTGATAAATCTAGTTATCTTGAGATATAACGGAATCCCTGCGAATACGATCTCAGTTGGTTTCATTTCTTTTAATGGTAACTTGATTGTACGTTACCTGTAACAATAAATAAACAAATACATTAACGAGAGACAGTCGTCAATACTTTAATGAGGTAATGACTCTGTCATCGGGTGAGTATTCACGTTTATGAATAAATGCAAACGACTGGTAGGTGAGCGACCCAAAGCGCTCGGCCCCGCCGATCCAACCGGGAGCCCGTTAGCTGTAGGTCGTTGGGTCTTTGTCCACTCTATCCCTGTATTAAATACAACTTAAAAGGTATGTGTTGACTGCACGCCACAGCCTCGGACTAGAGATGGAAAAAACGGGTCTTTTTAGTGATCTGCATCTTTGCATCTGGATACCGTATGTGAGACGGCTCACTGAACCGGTACAAAAAGAGCCGAGTTCTGAATATTATGTTACTGCAGTCTGCCACTGAGTTACCTAGTTCAGTCAATCATATCACGACCTGTATAGAATCAAGAATGCATAGCCAAACATGTGATGCATGAGTCATTTGCGCTGACAGATGCATCAAAGCAAGAGCTGATACGTAAGTGTAAAATGTGCTTCTGTGTGTTAAGTGTTTCACTGAGCTATGCGGATCCGGTGATCCGTCGGCTCTAAAAAAAGTGAGTCGGCTCTCACGGATATTCTGTCGGAGTCGGCTCTTTGAACCGGTTCAGATCTGAGTTACCCAACACTACCTCGGACATCGTGTGTCGCGCAGTGCAGGAATTTCAAGTTTCTGGCCGTGTGGTGTACACTATTTTTCTCTATATCCGATCGAAAGTACTTTCGTATCGGTGTGCACGAGAAAACTATTACAGATGGCATGAAAATAATTCCAGCAGTGCAAAAATTTCAGGCTTTAAGCCTTAAAATCGAAGCCGAAAGTACGTACTTTCGACCGGGTATAAAAAAAATCTCTTTACAATTCGTAACAAACTAAGAAGTTGGTCTGATATTTCTTAAGCCAATGATGATTCCATGCAACCGAGTCAGATCAAAAGAGCACAGTCAACAACTCAACGCATACAAAAATTTAATTGCATTTATCATTATAAACTTGTACCGAACTAACCAATACCTGATCTGCAATAAAAAAACTCCTATCGTCTGCAGTCATTTTTTTTTTTATTTCATTGGTATTTATGTTTTTAATTTTTCATAAGTTTTCTAAAACATTTTTGTAAATAAGCCTATTTGATTTCTTTGTTGTAAGATCTCAAGAGATCGGCTAAGTTGGCAACACGTAAAAAATGCCAAAATTAGAAACCGATATTTTTATATTTTTAAATGGAACTAAAGATGAAATGTAATTGTATTAATATTTTAAATTTCAAAAAGGTCATTCAAAATCACTAGAAATTATGAACAAGCACGAAAAAAATGATGTGGCTAATACTTGCAAAAAAATGAAGACACTTGAGAAAGTATAATAATAATTATTTTAAATAATACAAAATTCTTGTGAACCTGTATACACTATACAGTATTTAATTTTCACAGATTAAAAGTTATTAGTACCTAATGGACGATATCTTCATAACTCCCGATATTTGTGTTTCAAATAACGATATCTAGCAGATAAAATAATTAAAAAACACAAAGTTGTGACACGTTTAATATTTCTCTCAGAATTTAGCATTTTGACGTTTTGAATTTAGTCGACAGCTATTTTTAGTGGTAAGCGAAAAATACACGATACACCATCTTACAAAGCTTTTTTCACATTATAGAAAAGTCAAGCGTTATTAAATTTTAAAAATCTACAATAAAGAAATAGACTTTATATTTCCTTTTCTGTCACTTGACGTCAAATCTTTATAAAGGATAGATTTGAAGTTTTAAACAATAAGCATTACTTAGTGACGACTTTCAAACAAAATAGCGTCGTTATGAAAATGTCAAATATTAGTTTATTTTAAAATCGTTTACATTCACTAGTTTAAAATGGACTTAACAAATTGGAAATTTTTATTTGATACGTTAATGATCATTATCATCATCACAGGAGTCTTTTACCATACTTCTAAATATTTGCACTCAAACCCTAAAAAGTGTCCTGGCAAGTAACAAAAAAAGAAGAAAAAACAGGTAATACTAATATTTATAACTTGCGTTAGGATGAAATCCATTCACAGAGCAGCAGAAATACGCAGAGTCGCCAAAAATAATCAAACGGGGCGCAGAACGTTCAGAATCAGCCCATTAGAAATTATTTCAATTTTATTTGCATCGCCTTATTTCGAAGTAAACTAGTGCTAGGGTAAAAATTACTAAATATATTTATGAATTTATATTTTGGAGGACTACGATTATTAAAAAAAAACTCCAGCTTCTTTGCGTTATTTCGGTATCTACCCGATATTAAAGTTACTCAAAGGATCTGAGTGGGTGTGGGGGTAGACTGAAAAAATTGGTGCACCACAAAAGAATATATTTGCGTTTTTCTTTTCAGTTTACAACAATGTCTGAAGAAACTAATTTCTGTAGAATTCGTCTGATTATTGTTTGTAGTTTTTTTTTTATTAATACAGCAATTATAATAACCTACCAAACGTTTTTTAATCATTAAGGGGCGCTTACACGGGCAACTAAAATTGCTCAATTCCGGACAATAGTGGTCAACTATGTACATCAGCAATTCACGGCGATGGCAACATGTAGCAATTGTTGCCAAAGATACCGCCACACCATATCACGCGATATGGAGCAACTTTGAAAAACTAGACAATACAAGGCAATCATTCATACACTATAGCAATTCAGTTGAACTGTCGCTGGCTATGGACGAGGTTTTTTATATCCACGCACAACAGCTGTACTGCACGGTACAATAGAAGCAAAGAAAATGAAATGACAGCGGCGCATCTCATCCCTGTCACCACACGAAAGTGAAACCATGGATACGTATACGTATAGAAGGAAAATTGACTAAAATTTCCAGACCGTGTGGATATTCGGCAATTCATGTCGGCCACTTTGGGCAATAAGGAATATATGGAGCAATTAGAAGCAATATTGCCGAAACAATTGCCGCATTTTATTGAAATTGCTCCAGATTGATCCATTAGTTGCTGCATTCTGTTGCCGGGCAATTATTGCTGAAAAAATTGCTCGTGTACCTTTACATGCACGATGGGAAGAAATTTTCACTGATTAAAAAAAAAATGAAGTCATAAGGCGCTCTGATCATGCAACTGTATAGGTAAAGTTAGAATCGGCATTCTGACAAACAAGCGGTTTCTAATTTTTTTTATTTTGTTAACTGATGTTAATTGATGAATGTAGTTCTATACCGGGCCGTCGACGGATCCCCACGCATTACTGGGAAGTGTCTGAGTGATGACAGGAATTATGCAAGAGCCTGCGTTGCTCTGAGCTCTATGTGTATATTATGCGACGACCACCTTATTCATGAATACTATATTGCATGATAATATCCCGGGGTGATTGAACGATATTTTTAAATGCTACATCGGCTTCCATACTTTTGTTGCGGTTAGACAAAACAACCTATGTCGAATTTCTGGTAACATTTTTTATTAATTATTAGCTCTCGAAGGATATGGAATACCGTTGCAAATGTGCTTTATTAGAAAAGTGTTGATTGTTTAAAAATAGAATAACTAGTAATTCAGCCGCCGCGATAGTGCAAGATTCGGATTCGTATCTCGTCAGTGACATTGTTTGAATTGTAATAAAAAAAGCTTCTAATTTCGCATTAATTTGCAACAATGAGTGCGTCATAATATGACAACAAAACTATATGCTATAATTAGTAGTTATTATATTTACAAACTTTTATTAAACTTCACATGTCTGTCAGTTTGGAACAAATCTTGCAATCAAAATTTTAGATATAAATAAGCTAGAGTTTTGAAATTTTGTATCTGCCTAAATCCAATATGGCGGACGCCACAACATGGATTGCCTTTTCACTATCTTAGAGAATAGTGTGCACTAATTAGGCTGTTGATAGCTGCATTTGACTATCTACAAACTACTTAATCGCACGAGCAAAAAGTGGCATGTGTAGTTTTAAAGAAACGATCAATAATTTTCGGCTTTGACATAATCAGTTTTGCCGTTCGGTCATAGATTTATTGTGATTTGATGCACAAGGTGCTGTTAAATATTTAGAGCCGCTTAAATATTCTGATGATGATTTTACTAATTTCTTCCACCTTGTCCACCAAATGTGAATGTCCAAAGGTGATTGAACGCAAGTCTGGCAAAACACTGGTCGTAGTGTCAAACCCTGCCAACAATTAGGGTATTTGCTCAAATGTACATCATAGTTTAATTAAAAATACAATATCGATACATCAATTTGGTTAGCAAACTTTAAATCCCTTACTCCTTAAAATTATTTAATTGTTCCTTTAATCCATGTCTTCAAAAAATATTTGTACGTTTCAATTTTTTTATAAAAAAAATAATTTGACTGTTTAAATTATACGGGAATATTTTTGTTTTCAACAAAAGGTTTATTAAAAATAATGCTGGTGATTTCTTCGACGCTTTCATCCCCTATATAACTCTTAAAATGGTTAAGTTAACGCCCATTTTAAATAGATTTTATACACGGTGCTCCAACATATGTATTAAATTAAGTTTAGATCGAACAAGTCTTTCAACATGTGTGTGTGTGTGTGTGAGCGAAAGTGTGTTTAGCACAAAACTCTCAAAAGGCTTTATCGATTTAAACTAAATTTTGTATACACGTTAAATTCCATCACTGCACGTAACCTATTTAAAATGAGCGCCTTTGGACAACAGTAAAAGGTTGTATTTAGGGATTGAAAAATTATACACCTATATATGAACATTTAAAAAAAATCATACTAGCTGTGATGTGACACATTGAAATATTATGGTTCGACGCTATTCATACCAGTGTCAATAGTGTATTTCCGATGTACTATGTACTTATAGGCAAACACACTAATAATTTAGATATTTAGATGGTCTTTATGTATTTAAATATTATTCGGTACACTTTATAACGAATTTCTTCTACCTTGCCCATGAAATGATAATTTCTGAAAGGTGTTTGAACGGAAATCCAGAATATCTAATGTTTTTGTTAAATATATGTAATTTATTTTACATAATATTCGTATCTATTATTCCTTCTTAATATTTTATTTCTTTTCCACCTTATGCCGAGAGGTTGTTGAACGGAGTTCCAGAATACTTTCGTGTTTATTTTAAATAATTGATTTATTTATGAGTTGAATTTTAATGCACAAAACGTCACTAAATAATGTTTAGGTAAATAATTTATTTGTGCTGCTTCTTGTAAATTATAATGTATTGCTGCTCGATACGGCTTCGCCCAGATACAAATATAGTTATTTTCGCTTACTGCTCGTCGAAACGTATATACAAGCCTATGTTTCACGTGCAGAAGTAGTTTTTCAAATCGGTTAAGTAGTTCCTGAGATTATGCGCGACAAACATATAAACTGTTCTCTTTTATTTTGGGTATTTTTGTTAAACTTCTGTAACTACCGTCTTTTTGTACCCGGGAAATGATAATATTTAAAGGTGATTGTCTATTTGATTTATTTAAATAAATGGCTGTTTTTTAATACAAGACGCATTTCGAAATATTTAAATCATTTGCAGTTAATGACTTCTATCTAAAATATTGGCAATATCGTTTTTTACGATGTTACTTTTGCTGAATTATAATCATCGTATTGTTAACATTCTTAGATGTCAAAGCGTCGTTAATTATTTATGACCCGATTGTTTTATGAATAAAAATTGAGAATTAAAACTTCACAGTGATTCCCAAAATTTGTAGCTTGTCTTAATATAATACGAGAATGCAGCAGCAACGTGGTATAGCCTGTTTATTGAACTTGCAAAAAACCTGAGTATTTTGCAAAAAAGTAAAAAGGCCAAATTTAAACCACTTCGTGATTAAGTATAGTATAAATGGATTTTTTTTTTATATTTTACAAAAACTGACAATTGATATTAGACAAAATATACAAATATATATTATACTTATAAAAACATCGAGTTCGTTAGTGCGACAAAAATAATACCGAGTTTCTATGTGGTAGAAAATCTGTTTAAGACGGATATGCTTAATGATTAAGAATTGCATTACGGATAAAACACGCATAAATGTTAAACGGATAAAATATGAAAGAAACCGTAGATGAACTGAGTTATGGGTGTCCTAAATAAGTCAGTCCGTATCGTGAATGATTGGTCAAGACAATGGGCTTGGCCAATGAACTTTATAAAGAGTGCATATCGCATAGCATATTAGGGTTTTATCAATAGTGGATTTTTAGTCAAGTAGCGGGTTTCAGAGTAGAAGAACGTCCATCGAAACCATAGTTTTGTCAATCTTGTCTTCTATTTTTTGTACATCAAAACCAAATTATTAAAATTCCAATTTAAGGTGAGACGTTCACATAATATACATGGTTTAAAAGACTAAACAGTGCTTTCATCCAGTAAACACATATAAATATGGATTTATATAATTACTGTTGGCTACAGAGATCAAACAATGCCTTAAAAAATTGAGGCTATTATTATTTATTTTTGTAAAATGAAGATTTGTCATAAACTTTGCAGTTGAGACAAATAAGTCATTTGTAATTTTGTATATCTATACAAGCCCCCGTTCTCAGGTTCTAATTCAAAACTGGTAAAAGTATTGTAAACGCTCGTTTTAACATCCATTTTATATAATTAGTATTTTGTTAAGTTCCCATTACTCAAATAATAATAATAATGCGTTTAACGTCCGTTTCTCGACTTTATGTCATAACAGACGCCATTCGCACCATTACTATTTTCCATTTACCACCTCCTGTTATTTTCTACATTTCTTAAAACTTCAACTTATATAATAGCAATGGGCGAATGAAGGAATTATAGGAAATTAGGATAAGGTAGGTAATTTTTGAACTAGGAGTTTGATAGCTAATCGGCCATGGTCTCATATAAGGAACCATCTCGATATTTATCTGGAATTAATTGAGGGAAACCATGGAAAACCTCAATCAAGATGGCCGGTACAGGAATTACCGTTTCTCGGCGAGAGGCAGTAGGAAAAAGTCCCAGCCACATCTGCCCCTGCCGGGATCCATTACTCAAATACTAATTATCAATTAATTTTTTTATTTTACCCGGATACCAAAAAAGGAGGGCTATCCAAGTACCCTTGATTGCTGATGACCTTAAAATAATTAATATTCGATTTTCGACTAGGTATTTCCACATCCCTACACTCGTAAAACGAAGAGCAAATCTTGTGTAATAATTTACGGTATAAAATTATAATTTTAAATTTTGTATACAATTTACAAACCCACAAAGGTAACTGACACAAATAATATTTCCTATTACAAAAGAAAAGAGTACCGTCTCAACAATTGGAGAAACTTGTTGAATATAGTTGGAAAAATACTGATTGAAGACTTGTTTTTTTGTTTGTAATTCAAATTAATCATTTCTAATCCATATTAATATTATGAAAAGCAAACTTTTTCGTACGTGTAAATAAGGTTTAATACTATGATGATAATATGCAAAAAAATAGGTCAAGTGTGAGTCGAACTCGCGCGGAGAGGGTTCTGTTCCATTTTTCGTTATTAAAGATTGTATCCGCATAGAACTTGATCCAAACGAAGCCGGGTTCACAGCTAGTTTAATATGAATTTTTTTACAATTTTTTAACCAGTAACATATCCACAATCAAATTATTTTCTTCTCGGTCAATTTTTCATAAGCAACGCGTTTTTCTTATGGGCTCAATATTTTTTTCAGATTATATGTAAAAAAGTTATTACCCTTAGTCTACAATGTCGATGCAAATATTATACAAAACTATAGAGCTTTGTTTCACAGCATTTTGAGGTGCACTGATCGATGATTTCCACGCTTCCAGTGAATACGTATTACAATAAAACGCACAATTCTCATTATCATAAATTATTGTCACAATCATTTGACTTTTACAACTTTTAAAATGAATTTTTTATAGACTATGAATAAAACACAAAACTAATTCGTTGACCGAAGAAATGGAGTTAATTATAACCTATACTGATCTTTTATTATATGGACGCAGTTAATGTGTTTATTAGTTGGACTGTTTTATTGTCTCTGGAGTTATTTATATCTGCAGTACTTGTAAATTATACAAACGGACCGGACGGTAGAAACTTATCGAGAATTACGCTTAGTTGCAGAAAGCATTGTCAGAAATGATCTTAGATTGTGGTACATATTTCTCTAAAAGAAATGCATTATAGAGGTTTAAATCGATCTTGCTCGAAAATTAATTGATCGATTGAAAAAATAATTTTTGTTAAACTGTGTATTAATGTAGGTAATTATACTTTTTTTTTGCACAGTTTAATTTCCAAACAACATTTTTCTAGGTATTTTCGACAAAATTTAACTTCAAAAGTGATCTTTTTTTATATGTAGACCAGTCATTTGTTTTTATTTTTATTTTATTTTATTTAATAACACTGATATTAAAAAAAAAAAACCCGGGTCGCAGTGCCAAAACCCTGCCGACAATATAGTGTATTTGCTTATACAGGCAGTGTGGCTTTATTATGCGAACTTTAGTTGGTTTTTGCAAAATAAAAAATTAGACTCCTTAATACACCCCTTAAATAGCATTTTTTTTTCTTAATTGCAATATTATTATCAATCGAACCTCTATACCAAATTATATACACCTTTCAGTAAATAATTCACTATCTGCAAAAATAACGTTTTCATAAAATTTGTAAATCCGGTTCTGTCGGGCCGATTTTATCAAAATTTTAGGGACACTTTTTAATTGCTATCAGAGGGTTAAATTTGAATTTTGAAACGATTCGGAGAATTTTTTCGGTATTTTGGGGCCCAAAAACATTTTTCAACCCCTAAAAACTACCCTTAAAATAGCCCGATTAGGCCCATTTTAAATAGGCTTCTTGCGGTGATGGATTTCAATACGTGGGCCAAATTTCGTTGAAATCAATTAACTCCTTCGAAAGTTATTGCCCGCACACATATATATATATATATATATATATATATATATATATATACGTATATATATATATATATAAATATATATATATATACATATATATATAAACATTTTTAAAAATGGTGCCAAAGTGTTTAGGAGGTTATGAAACGTCGAGAAATTTTGGTCCGACCCCTAGGTCCCACCATCCGACCGATGCCAATAGTGTATGTTGCCATATGGCAAATACACTAAAAACCCGGGTCGCAGTGCCTAAACCCTGCCGACAATATAGTGTATATGCTTGTATAGGACCGTGAGGTTTTATACTTTTATTATGTGAAATTAAGTTTGTTTTTGGGCAAAATAAAAAATTTAACCCCTTAATACACCCCTTAAAATAACATTTTTTTTCTTAAAAGTAATATTATTATCAATCTAACGTCTACACCGAATTAAATACACTCTTCAATAAATAAGTCACTATCTGCAAATTAGTGTTTTCAATAAATGTGTAAGTCCGGTCCTGTTAAGCCGATTTTATTAAAATTTTAGGGGCACTTTTTAATTGCTACTAACGGGTTAAATGTCAATTTTGAAACGATTCTGAGAATTGTTTCGGTATTTTGGGGCCCAAAAACATTTTTCAACCCCTAAAAACTACCCTTAAAATGGTCCGATAACGCCCATTTTAAATAGGCTTCTTGCGGTGATGGATTTCAACACGTAGGCCAAATTTAGTTAAAATCAATTAACTCCTTCGAAAGTTATTGCCCGCACACATATATATATATATACGTATATATATATATATATATATATATATATATATATATATAAATATATATATATATATACATATATATATATATATACATATATATATAAACATTTTTAAAAATGGTGCCAAAGTGTTTAGGAGGTTATGAAACGTCGAGAAATTTTGGTCCGACCCCTAGGTCCCGCCATCCGACCAACGCCAATAGTGTATGTTGCCATATGGCAAATACACTAAAAACGCCGCAGATTCCATTTTCAGTAAATTTTATGTTTATTTTCGTTGTTTTATTTTTGTAATAAGCAGTTTTACGATATTATTAACATGTATTTTTTTCCCTTATTCAAATAACATTTTCTATCACCAGCGATATGATATTTCCATTTGACAGATCCCAATTGCCATCGGTAACAATTATAGCATAAAAATAAAGTTTCGGACTTTGGCTAATTTAATAATAATGGAATTTAATAAAAAACATGTTTATAAATAGAACAGAAAACAATGAACTTTGAAACCGATCATTATTGTTGTTTTGAAAAGCCGGCTATTATTTTTTTAACCATACATAATTAATCATTGCGTGATGTGTGTCATTCACTAAATTGCAATATAGGCTCTCTATGCCTCATAAAATGTATATTATTGCTATGGCCTCAAGACAAAACCGTTCATTTCAAAGTTTTGACAATCAATAATGTCTGACTATAAAATTTGCATTGTCTGTCTATAGTTTCGTTTGTTTGCGGGTTTCCCCACTCCAAGACCAGAAATGATATTTTAGATCAAAAATCACTTTTCACAAAGTAAAGATTAAAAAGTGTTGCTAAAGTTTTAATAAAAATGGCCCGACAGAACCGAACTTATAAAACTGCGGATATAGGGTTTTATTTACTGAAAAGTCGTATTTAATTTGTTGCATATGTTAGATTGGTAATAATCTTTAAAGTTCAATTCCAGATATATGTTCTAATAGAAAACAGTATCACGGGGAATTGGAATAAAAATAAATCAATTTAAACACTCATTGATTGCAACGTTTCGTCTTTTATTTAATTAAGACTTTTTCAAGCTCTCAAATAAATGCTTAAATGATAATTAAACTATGATATAATAAGCAATTTCGCATTACAAAAAACAATTAAAAATTGAAAATTGTGGAATTTTCAATTTTTCATTGTTTTTTGTAATGCAAAATTGCTTATTATATCATAGTTTAATTATCATTTAAGCATATTGAGAGCTTGAAAAAGTCTTAATTAAATAAAAACCCGGGTCGCAGTGCCAAAACCCTGCCGACAATATAGTGTATTTGCTTGTATAGGGCCGTGTGGTTTTATACTTTTATTATGTGAAATTAAGTTTGTTTTTGGGCAAAATAAAAAATTTAACCCCTCAATACACCCCTTAAAATAACATTTTTTTTCTTAATTGTAATATTATTATCAATCTAACGTCTACATTGAATTAAATACACCCTTCAATAATTAAGTCACTATCTGCAAACTAGTGTTTTCATAAAATTTGTAAATCCGGTCCTGTCGGGCCAATTTTATTAAAATTTTGGGGACACTTTTTAATTACTACCAAAGGGTTAAATTTCAATTTTGAAACGATTCGGAGAATTTTTTCGGTATTTTGGGGCCCATAAACATTTTTCAACCCCTAAAAACTACCCTTAAAATAGCCCGATTAGGCCCATTTTAAATAGGCTTCTTGCGGTGATGGATTTCAACACGTGGTCCAAATTTCGTTGAAATCAATTAACTCTTTCGAAAGTTATTGCGCGTACACACATATATATATATATATATATATACATATATATATATATAAGTTTTTTATTTAATCACGGGAAATTGGATAATTGAATTTTAATATAGATAAACTAAATTAAAAAATTTTGCGACGTTTCGTTAATTTCTTTTAACTTCTTCGGGCAAAACTGAAATGATAAAAAATACAAATTAGTTAATGAAATAATTATAATTTTTTTTTTTTAATAGAATTGAAATAATACCTTTAACTAGTTAACCATAACTTCAATAAAATTTAGATATTTAACAATACATATATATTTAATTATGGTTAACTAGTTAAAGGTATTATTTCAATTCTATTAAAAAAAAAAATTATAATTATTTCATTAACTAATTTGTATTTTTTATCATTTCAGTTTTGCCCGAAGAAGTTAAAAGAAATTAACGAAACGTCGCAAAATTTTTTAATTTAGTTTATCTATATTAAAATTCAATTATCCAATTTCCCGTGATTAAATAAAAAACTTATTAATTATAATGGACGTGAACAATATTGAGATATATATATATATATATATACATATATATATAAACATTTTTAAAAATGGTGCCAAAGTGTTTAGGAGGCTATGAAACGTCGAGAAATTTTGGTCCGACCGCTAGGTCCCGCCATCCGACCGACGCCAATAGTGTATGTTGCCATATGGCAAATACACTAAAAAGACGAAACGTTGCAATCAATGAGTGTTTAAATTGATTTATTTTTATTCCAATTACCCGTGATACTGTTTTCTATTCGTAATAATATTGCAACTAAGTAAAAATTTATTTTTTAAGAGGCTTTATTTGATATTTTGTACAGAAACAAACGCATAATACACATAATAAAGCCACAACAACAAATGCACTATAATATTTGATACTGCGGCCCGATTTTTTTTGTCATCAAATATTAAAGTATAATTATATTAGTTAAAATTTGGATAAAAGCTTTTGTAGAGTTGCCATTTTATTTTACTCCAATGATTGTTTCTCCACCGGGAGTTGGAAGAGAGAGAAAGAAGAGTTACGTTATTTAGTTTGCTGTCATTAGACCTGTTTGTTCGTCATGTTGGGAATATAATTGTGTCATAAATTTGTTATAGGCATGTTCAACGTTTTTTAGATTACCAACAGTTAAGGTTATTAATTGGACTTGGCACCAAGTCATATCTTCAATTTATAATTTTATAATAATTGGATTTCAATTCTTTTACTTCTTCCTCTATATCATACTATATTTATTGTATTTCATTCTGTGTCCTTTGAATTTTCAATCATAAATCAAATTATATAGAATAGGGATGTTGACTGTGTTCAAATAAAAACATAATTTTAACGTTAAGTGGTAGTTTCTATGATAGAAATACTAAAAAATACTATATTTTTCCTTATTTTTAAGGAATTTAATTAATATTTAATAAATAAAACCTAATAAAATCACTCTCAAGTCACGTGACAACGGAGACTAATCAGAGCGCATGACGTCATATGTTCAGCCGCTGTCAAAAAACTTCATTGTTCGGTTAATATTTAGTGTGTAATTTATTATTATTTGTTTATAGGAAACGTCAAATTACATGTAACTATAGCGACGACTACGAAACAACTTTTCATCACCTCAGTTTACTAACGTTTATGAGCACAGAATACGCATCTATAGGATGGTAGCTCCCGTGTAAACTTTTGAGCCTCCTTTGGTATGAACAGGTGACGTCACGCAACTAGTATTGGAGTTTTGGACCGAAATTTGAAACGGGATTTAAAATACATGATTTTTTAAGGCTTGAGTTGTATTTAAATAAAAATAATAAATATTTGTAGCAATATTAGGTACTTATGCACGACTTAAAACACTTTCTCAAAAATAGTCAACATCCCTATTCATATCTTCTATTTCTAATTTTTTAATAATTTGATTTCAATTCTTTTACTTCTTCCTCTATATCATACTATATTTATCGTATTTCATTCTGTGTCCTTTAAATTTTCAATCATAAATCAAATTATATAGAATTTAAAGTATATGCAAAATATTTCCATAATTGGATGTTACAAATTATTTAAAAAAAATACTCGTCCTAGCTTATTACTTGTTAAAGTAAAGACCATTCTGTTAAAAAAAATAAAAGACCGGATTATCGATTATTTTTAAGTCAAATTACCGCATCCTTAATTATTTCATCACGATTTACAAAGTTCGAAGTGAAACGGTGGAATTCATGTATTTATAACCTGTAGAATAGAGCAGTCTAATCTAATCTAGACTTATCTAGTCTAGACTAATCTACTCATGTATTTTCAACTTCTTCTTTATCCTCACTTCGTGGGAGTGATAGGTCAATCCGAAATTTTTATTTATTAATTTGAGGTTGCACGTTGTCAAACGTATTTTTCCATTGGTTGGGCGGCGTAGTAGAAAACACTTTGTGTAAGGAGTAGGGACTAAAAATTTGAAAATACGTGAGTAAAATCAGCTGAAAATACATCAGTCCGGCTGTGCTATGAAAATGCTGTTGAGAGTAATGAACCTATATTATCCGATGTTATACAGGACTGATCAGATCACTGACCCTATATCATTAATTAAAGCCAATACATAACGTAGCTGTTACGTAAACCAGTATTAGCTAACATATCGCTCAACTGACATCAGCTGCTATATGGCTTCGGTTTGACGTCGAAACAAAAATATGTACTTGCATTAAACAGATTAAACGAAGCTTCGATTTAACAGCTCGTATATCCGCTCCGTGATTTTCAAATTGTACACATTTTTTACATTTGCTTTTTCAATGCTTGTTAATTGAAATGAACTTTGCACAAAAAGAATTTTATTCTCTGTAAAATAAAAAAATAACAGTAAAACACTTCTTAAAGACAAAATTTTATCGAAATATTTAATGTACAGTGGAATCCGTTTATAATGACATCGAAGGGAATTGACAAACACGTCATACTAAGCGGACGTCATACAAAGCATTTTTGTGAAAAAAAACCTTTCTTTTTTTAGGTAGCATAGGGCCGCTGACGGGTATTCCTTTGTTTCGCGTGATTTTAAACTACTGAATTAACGCTTGATCAACATTTTCTTGCGCGATTTTCGAAGCCTCTTCGGTTTCAAAACATTTGAATTGAACGATCGCTTAATCGGGTTCTTGTTTTTGAAAATCATTGAGATTGTCGAATGACCCACGCCCAATTCCTCTGCGAGAGATGAGCTTGATTCTCCATTTTCTAATCTGCATATTATTCACCTTTCTCCTCAATCGTAAATGCTTTACGACGTTGAGATGACATTTTTTACATAGGATATCACTAAAAACAATGCGTGACGTTCAACTATCAATTACTCACTGAGATTCAAAACAAAAACAAGCCACGTGCCGAACGTCGTCGGGAATCAACGAACATTGCCGAAGGTGTAAAGAATCATGTCGGTCACTATAGACGGACAAAATTTATTAAAAATGGGTCATAATAAGCGACATGTCACTGTAAGCGAAGTCATTATATCCGACTTTGTTACAAAGAATTCTATATGAAAACCAAACCTCGTTGTGTAATTACGTCATAATAGGCGGTTGGTCAATATAGGCGGAGTCATAATAAACGGATTCTACTGTATTAAAAAGAAAAAAATTTTTTTTTTAATAATTTCGGCTTGTAATTATAAAAGCGTAGGCTGTTTATTAGTCACAACCCATGCTTTTATAATTATGAACCTAAATTATCAAAAATTATTTTTTCGATTAAAAGCTTCTCTTTAAAAAGTGTTTTTTTCTAGTATTTTATTTTGTTCTTTTTACTCTGCAATTTTTTTTAAAATTAATTGATAATTTAATTCTAAAAACAATTGAATCGTATATTATCACATATGTGTACAAAATTTCAAATCGATCTGCCATGTTGCATTTACAATGACGTCACATAGCTGATCGTATTCCATTCGTCAAACTTTTTGATTTGATACCTATGTTAAGAGGGTTGTAGAGAAAAAGGTAATTCGCCATCTTGGGGCAGCCATCATATTGGATTTACAATGACGTCACATAACTTATCGTATTTCAGTCGTTGAAACTTTTTCATTTGATACCCAGGTCAAGAGGGCTGTGAAGAAAAGGTAAATCGACATTTTGGGGCGATTTCATTTCTATTTTAAGCGAATTTCCATCCTTCATTGAATTGCAATTTTTATAATCTTGAATAATCGTTTCTTAGGTATTATTTTCTTTAATAAGAAATCGATTTATTTTAATTATTCTTTCTTTTAATAGCGTCATAAAATTTATACAAAAAGATATAAATAATAATACACTTTATTTACGTGTCAAAAAATATCACTGAACAAAGGATTCTTCCAGAGAACGTTTTTGTGTTTATAAGCAGTAAAAAATGAAATTTATAGCCATTATATTTTATGTGATTTTAACCAACTAGACAGGGAATTAAAGTATTCATACGAGAGAAAATTAAATGCCACAAATGTTGACAGAATAATAAACTACCTCTTTCTTTTTTACTACTTTTTAATTTATTTCTAACTATTGTCGAATTTTGAGTATAATATTTTAATGGGAACTTTTAGTTCGATTCGTAAAAAATTAGACCAGAATATTGTTTAGAAAAAGCAGTTAGTAACTTAGTAGTAACTGGGGTGACGTTAATTATTGGATTTTTTTTGTGACACACGACTGCTTAATAAATTAAAGCGCAGGAAATATCGGTTATAAAACAAACTATTGTATAAATAATATATGCTCAATAACTGAGCATGAATTAAAAATTATGGAAGTTTCATCCTAATTTTTGAATAGATTTTTTAATTCAATTAACTTCTCTCCAAGACGATTTAGAGACACTTGTCCTAAAAATTTATTCACATAACAGAAATATAGATAAATCACAAAATAAATTTTATTTGAAACAAAAATCTTTAGTTTTATTCATCTTTAAAGTTCAATTCCAAAATATGTAATAATAGAAATTAGTTTCATGGGTAATTGGAATAAAAAATCAATTTAAACACTTATTGATTGCAACGTTTCGTCTTTATTAAATTAAGACTTTTTCAAGCTCTGGAATTTTTTTTTTTTTTTATTTTTTTCCAGAGCTTGAAAAAGTCTTAATTTAATAAAGACGAAACGTTGCAATCAATAAGTGTTTAAATTGATTTTTTATTCCAATTACCCATGAAACTAATTTCTCTTTAGTTTTATGTTTTATCAAAATCTCCTCAAGGTATTTCGAATAGATTCCAGGGCTCCTATGTTTCAAGGTTGCAGTTCGTATTGGTAAAAGTATCAATTGGATTTTCAATTTATTATTAAAAGAATATTAAATTGAAAATATGAATTGGTGGTAGGCCCAAAAATCATGGCTGTTGGTAGACAAAATAAGAAAAATCCATAACAAAAAGAAATTATAAGAGAAATTATAATCCCGTTATTGAATTTATATAGTTTATACGCAAGTACAGTTTTATGTAATTTTCCAAAGTATTATAATGTGTTGTGTTTTAGTTCAAGGCAAATACATTAGTAAAATAATTTGAATTTAACGCTTAGCTATATGCATTGTTAGATAGAATAAACAGCTCGGTAATTACCTGGTACCTAAAAATAAAACTCGTGGTGGAATAATCCATTTTGATGGTCATAGTTAAAGTACAATTAAATCAGTATTTAAGAGTGCGTATCAAATGATAAAATAATTCATAAAAATTGTTACTTTTCACATAGTTGATAATTATATATTATTTACATTTTCATCATCAACTAAACAATGTATACATTAATGCACTAATACTTCAACTTGGTTCCTATTTAGTATTTTAACCTCGAAACTTATTCTAAATATCTTAGCTATAAAATAGAAAATACTCGTATTTCTCCGTCACACAAAAACACACCATCGTTGAACTGTGGCGTCATGAAATTTACACAATTTATTGTATTTGGAAAATTCGGATGAGTGTGTAAGTCGCTACTTGTCGTTACCTTCCCGCTTTAGGTTAGAGTTAGTCTGAGTAACGAAGACTCTATGTCATTATGCCCCGGGCGAAACCGGGTCGGGTAGCTACTCCCTACTAATATATAAAAAAACCCGGGTCGCAGTGCCAAAACCCTGCCGACAATATAGTGTATTTGCTTGTATAGGGCCGTGTGGTTTTATACTTTTATTATGTGAAATTAAGTTTGTTTTTGGGCAAAATAAAAAATTTAACCCCTTAATACACCCCTTAAAATAACATTTTTTTTCTTAATTGTAATATTATTATCAATCTAACGTCTACACCGAATTAAATACACCCTTCAATAAATAAGTCACTATCTGCAAACTAGTGTTTTCATAAAATTTGTAAATCCGGTCCTGTCGGGTCGATTTTATTAAAATTGTGGGGAAACTTTTTAATCACTACCAAAGAGTTAAATTTCAATTTTGAAACGATTCGGAGAATTTTTTCGGTATTTTGGGGCCCAAAAACAGTTTTCAACCCCTAAAAACTACCCTTAAAATAGCCCGATTAGGCCCATTTTAAATAGGCTTCTTGCGGTGATGGGTTTCAACACGTGGCCCAAATTTCGTTGAAATCAATTAACTCTTTCGAAAGTTATCGTGCGTACACATATATATATATATATATACGTATATAAATATATATATATATATATATATATATATATATATATATATATATACATATATATATAAACATTTTTAAAAATGGCGCCAAAGTGTTTAGGAGGCTATGAAACGTCGAGAAATTTTGGTCCGACCCCTAGGTCCCGGCATCCGACCGACGCCAATAGTGTATGTTGCCATATGGCAAATACACTAATAAGAATAAAAAAAGGTATGTTTACTGCTCAACCGCGCCCCAACTACTGAACGGATTTACCTGAAAATTTGTGTGGATTTTGGATATACAGGATGTTCAAAAATGATCGACAAACTCCAGGGGGTGAGTACTTAGTTGACATTAAGAAATTGAGCTTCTATGAGCGAGGGAGTTGCAACCTTCTAAAAATTTATGTTTTTATTTGTGTCACCCTTTGAAGTAACTAATATTTGCTTCTTTGGCAATTTTCATAATAAATAGATTATATGGTATTACAAAAAAACTAGAGACTGAATGAAACATAAACGTTAAAAAAACTACAACCTGAGTACGTAAAATAATAAAACAAGTTTCCGATCTGAACAGGAATCAGGTAGCTAAAATTAACAATTTTTTACCCGACTAATTTTCATGTTGAGAATGCGTCTGCTGTTTTTGTCTTAGTTTAATTTAAGTATCTGTTTTACTTTAAAGGACATTTTTTATGGAATTTATCAGTTTCAGACGTTTCAAACCCATTTGTATAATTTGAAATAATCAAACGATGCACTACTAAGGTTTCATTTTATAACCCTTAACTAAGATAATGATTAATGAGACGCCTATATTTTAAGAATAAAATTATTGTTATTATCAATGTAATCTCAGGTACCTGCACTAAGCCATTGTTCTTCTTGGCTCATATCACACAACTAAAACGTAATGATCTCTCGGTTATCTAAATTATTATTGTTGTTGAACAACAAAACCAGTTGATATGCACGTACTATTGGTGTATCTTGATTGCCCGTTCGTTTTATACAATATGTTTCATAAAACAGATAGCCTTGTTGCCAAATCTTAGATTAGACTAAACTAGGTATACATACGTTTTATCTGCCCCTGTTCTACGAAGCATTGCGTGCAGGCGACTCTCTCAAGTTTCATTATCGAAAACTAGAGCTAAATTCATTCGTTATATTAATCATATCGAATGCACAGATAGAACGAATGTTTTGTGTTTTCACTCGCAGAGCATTGAATACGATTTTTATCTGCGTCTGTTCTGTGAAGCAATGTTTGCAGCTGTCTCTCTCAAGACTGACAATCGAAACCGAGAGCAAAATTTGTTCAAGAATTGAAACATTCATACATTCTACTCTTGAACGAATTTTGTTCTCGGTTTCGATTGTCAGTCTTGAGAGAGACACTTGCAAACAGTGCAGTCCAATCTTGCATTCGATATGATTAACATAACCAATGAATTTAGGTCTAGTTTTCGATTAATTTTGAGATGCCTCATAGAACAGAAGATGATAAAAGACTAACTGATCATATTCAATACTGTGAAATATAATCTGAGAGATGCATATGCAGTGTTTCAAAGAGTAAAGACAGAGCATAATATAATAATTTCTTACTGGAGATTTTATAACTCGTAGATATAAAAATCGTTCGGGTGATTTTGAATAGCCTTTCGATACATCGCAAGATATTTAAATAATCGAATCGTTTGATAATTTTCACTCGAAATGACCCATCTCTAGTAAGTTCACCAATAACTCAAAACCGACTTTGCCTATGTGTGTATTGAAAACTGTTATTTTTATTAAGTTATCGAGTTTTTTACTTATCGAGATTTGAAATTAGAGGGGTTGTCAGAGTAAAATTTTTAACTTACCGAGGTTTGTGGATTTTATAGAGGATGTATTTAGTTCAATAGAGGATAATATTTTAACTTATGGAGGTCACCAAAATATTATTTTAAGTTATCGAGGGCGATGTTCAGAATATTTGTTTAAGTTCCCGAGGTTTTGTGATTTAAGTAATGAAGGTTTTATGCTTTCAGGGGAAGGGAATTCAAAAAAATTTTAACTTACAGAGGTTTTTAACTTATCGAAATTTAACTTATCAAGGTTCTGCTGTACTATAATTGCCAATTTTCCATTAGATCTTGGTGTATTGTATTATTTCTAGCGCACTTATTTTCTTGTTCCAGACTGTATATCTACGCCCATATGCAGAGAGATTTCTCGTAGTTCAACCATGTCCATCTCTTTCATCAAATTAAGGTAAGACGATTATGTTGTGTACAGCGAGTACGTGATGCGGTCGGACCACTATGGTGATGGTGATGTCCCACTGTGCTCTGCCTGCCAACTCGTCCGCCCGTGATTCTCTTTCTCGGTGCTAATGTAGCGCTCCAAACGGTTCCACGCCTACACTTTTTCAGGTTCTTGATTCTGACCTCCGAAAATAGTAGAAAGAACTTCACTCAGGCTTCATCGCATCCAAAAAAAAAAATCAGTATTTATTTTTGCCAACAAATATAAATCTTGCTAATTATATTTCTTGGCGCCTCAAACTTATGGCACTTACTCTTAAAATTATAAAAATAATTAAAGATGGGATATTTCGAGTGAAAATTGTCAAACTATTCGAATATTAAAATATCTCGCTATGTTAATACATAAGGAAGTAGATATAAGGTCATTAATAATACCCTATTAACATGCAGTAACAATAATCAAGTGAAGTTCGTCTCTGACTGAAAATCCGATGCCTACTTCTAAGATAATCTCCAGTAATAAATTATCACCCTACCCTCATTTCAAATGAATGATTCGATATAACAAAAATCGAATACCAACCTTCCAATTATAAAAATCATTCGATTATTAGAAAGAATATCGAGTTCTAAAAATTACTTTAAAGGTTTCCGCCAAACTTCTAGGTCGCACTCGTATTTAATCATATGATCGGGTTTCAATAAATAAAATTAAAGAGGCAGTTTCATTAAAGAATTTTCTGCGTTTTTATGAGAATATTTTTAATATTATCAATGATGTAGAACTGCTTATGGGACAAAAAGTACACGTGAGTTTTGGGATTTGAACTCGATTTCTCGTTTCGCGCTGGGTATGCTAGCTTTTGCAACCACAATACATTTTCTGTGTGCCCAATGAATAAATCAGTCACGTGTGAAGCCCTAACGATTAAAAAAAATTAGAAGCACTATATTAGCGCTACGAATAACCGAGCTCGACCTGTTGTTGCAACAGGCTTTAGGATGATAAAGCCTGTTTGTATAATGTATAATATAAATGTATAGTGTACACACACACACACTCACATAAATATATAATGCTTTTTGAATACATATTATCAGTAGCGTACTACTCTTTTGGGCACACTTAAAAAAAAGCATTATTTAGTATTTAAGTATCAACTCATCATTCTATCAAAATTATTGTTTGTGCTCGTGTCATTGCCACTGAGTTCTGAAAACCGGTGAAACTAGATTTTTGGGATGTTATCAGTTGAATCATTGAAATGACACCTCTTCCTACCTATCAAAAGTACTGATTGTTCAAAGAGTATAACATAGAGCAGAAACTATAGTATACGATGCTAGTGAATTCTAATGAGTCAAAATCAAAATTGTGATGCGTGCTAACTGATCCAACCAGCGTCGGATTTGAAACGCCCTGTTTTTGAATGAAAAAAGTGAAGAAAGACGAAAGTTATACGCTTTACGTATCTTATATTAATGTTTAAAATTTACGCACACACAAAAAAAAAATAAAATTTGAATTTTTTTATTTATTAACACGACACAAAATTATCTAACCCGAATGAATGTTTTTCTTGTGTTCAGACGCTTCATTTTTCGTTCATTCAGAGTACTGTTGGGTCTCCTAGTGACAACATAATACTCTGCATTGTCGACCACAACATTGTTTTGTTTGAAGTTTCTATTAGCAACGCTTGAGAAACAAATTATTATTATAATTTTAAATCTCGTTGTGATTAAACGCATTTAGACTTCGTCTTGACTAAATAAAAAAAAAAAAATCCGGGTCGCAGTGCCGAAACCCTGCCGACAATATAGTGTATTTGCTAATACAGCGAGTGTGGCTTTATTATGAGAACTTAGTTGGTTAATTTAACTCGGTTTTTGAGCAAAATAAAAAATTTGACTCCTTAATACACCCCTTAAAATAACACTTTTTTTTCTTAATTGCAATATTATTATCAACCGAACCTCTATACCAAGTTATATACACCTTTCAGTAAATAATTCACAATCTGCAAACTAGTCTTTCTTAAAATTCCTGTAGGATCGATTTTATTAAAATTTTAGGGACACTTTTTAATTACTACCAGAGGGTTAAATTTCAATTTTGAAACGATTCGGAGAATTTTTTCGGTATTTTGGGGCCCAAAAACATTTTGCAACCCCTAAAAACTACCCTTAAAATAGTCAGATTGGGCCTATTTTAAATAGGCTTCTTGCGATGATGGATTTAAACACGTGATCCAAATTTAGTTGAAATCAATTAACTCCTTCGAAAGTTATTGCCCGCACACACACATATATATATATATATATATATATATATATATATATATATATATACATATATATATATATAAATATATATATATATACATATATATATATAAACATTTTTAAAAATGGTGCCAAAGTGTTTAGGAGGTTATGAAACGTCGAGAAATTTTGGTCCGACCCCTAGGTCCCGCCATCCGACCGACGCCAATAGTGTATGTTGCCATATGGCAAATACACTAAAAAAGAAATAATCTTATGATTACATTAGAGAAAACATTTCGTTACGAATTATATATTAATTCAATTTTGTAGTTTTCTTTTATTTTCTGTAAGTTTTGATCATTATATTATAAAATAAAAAATAAATAAATAAAACACATTAAAATTTGATTTAATCAAGACTGAGTCTAAATGTGTCTAATCACAACGAGATTTAAAATTATAATAATAATTTGTTTCTCAAGCGTTGCTAATAGAAACTTCAAACAAAACAATGTTGTGGTCGACAATACAGAGTATTAATGTTGTCACTAGGAGACCCAACAGTACGAATGAATCATGCCAAATGCCGATATCTAGCGTTGTTGGATCGGTCCATTAAAGAATTCATTTTTCATTATTGTTTCATTTTGTGTTTAGACGTTTCACTTCGAATAAAAGAACAGAACAGAAATGAACAAAAAAATGAACCGTCTGAAATCACCTTTATGGACAGTTTCGCCTGTTGTCAAAATATACGGTAAGCTACTGAGTTCGTACAAACGGCGTGGCTACCACCACTACACTGTTATAAGATGAGTACCACTACTAGCAGTTTGTTGTAGCAGCCTAAGGGCTCTTATATTTATGTGGATGGACACACTTAGTTCGGCCTATATTTAACTTAATGGTTATCGTCTATCGGTCTGTTAAAATATATTTACATTCATATTTACTTTCTACATTAGATAGATAGTTTTTATCCATTGACGCAACGAATAAACTACCCAATCCTCAACCCCAAAATGTCTTGAAAATATTCTCTGTTGAGTGAGCGAGATCAAATCAATTGGCTGCCACATCTCGGTGAACGATAATGATCCGAATTTGTGTCTTTATGAATGCTATTGGTTTGAGTTTAATCGCTATTGGTCTGAATCTTAATCTTTGTGAATGCTATTGGTTCAAATCTGAATCTCTAGGAATGCTATTGTTTTGAATCCGAATCTCCCTAAACGCTATTGGTACGAAACTGATTAGAAAATGATGTCCTTATCTCCTTCTGACCTGGTTGCGTAGTTCATTTTCTATGTCAATGGTTTTATCTATTTTTTGTCCAAAACACAGTAATATCCTCTTTTTCTAACTTAAATGGCCATCCGTCATAAAAGAATGAGACGAAAAATATATTTAACTAAAGAATTGGTTTGTTAAAATAGGTGCAAGGTTGCTTAAAAGTTTGTTAAATTGTTAATAAACAGTATATTGTGCTTTACTTAGAATTTGATGGCAGATGGTTTAAAAGTTAAAAATAAAGAAAAAAATATTAGTTTTAACTTTTTAAATAAATAAAAAACTTGTAAATGTTGAATATATTTATTTTATTTGTTTTCCAACTAAACATGTACGCGTCTATAAAAACAATTTTAAAATTAGTTGATTAAATAACGAATAATTTAAAAAGAAGTGTTTCCTTTAAAATAATACAGCTGATCGAATAAAAGTATGTCATTTTATTTCAAGGGCAAAAAAAAACAATATTCACGACCTTCCAATGAAGTTTGTTATCTAATTATTCAACTAATAAAAGCATCAAATGTGTGCCTTGACCTATATTTGAAATTTCTCAAATGCATTTTATTAATAGAAGCTAATGACCTCAATTATTGAGCTTCTATAATCTACAACCTCTTTCTCTCGCCTTTCAGTTATCTTCCATCAGCTAAAAACATTAGAAATGTTAAAAAGAAATATTTATTTTTTAGGCAATTAGCATGATTCACTGAAAATTAACCTAAGATTTCCGTCACGAGTAAATTGATAAAAATTAAAATTCCGTCAGATGTCGCTAGGACTACTAAAGTGGCTATTTTCGCTCACTGATTATCCCCTCTTTATGGTAACGTAATAATATGTATTCTATGTTGGTCAAAAACCAGTATAAACAATGCAAGATTTTTTCCAATCGGTTCAGTAATTTCAACGTGTTTGACTAACAACAGAAACATCATAATATTTTTTATTGGTTTGAAAAGTTCTCGAGAACTGCTCCTTTATCATTTTCTGAAGAATAAGGTCTATCATTAATAATTGCAGCAGGTAATTGATTTCTCAGAAGAGCGGAAGTAATTATTAGAAATAGATGAACTGAATAGAAGTTAACGATGCGTGACACATTTTTATTACGTTTATGAAACTTGTCAAGACTACAGCTACATAAAAGTCAGCTACAGTTTGCATTTGTAATCAACACTGATAATTGTCTTTTTTTTTCTTTCGATCTGGGAAAATGATTTCTACTTAAATATCAAATAAAACAATAAAAATGTCGTTACAGTTCGACTAACGTTAAATAGCGAACATAAAAAAACAAGTATTGTTGTTGTTGGTGTGTTCTCCTAGTTGTCATTTGTTGTTGCACTGCAGTTGTTTCAAGTTGAAGTTTATACGTGCGTAACTCGAGTAGCAATTGTTAACAGCGGAACATCGTGACAAGATAATCTGAATGCAGTGTAACTTGCAAACTAATTTATGATTTCACCTTTTTCTATTGGCCTCCAGTAATTGCTACCTTGTATTATTAACTTTATTTTTAAGTGTACTCGTATTATGATTCTTTTGACGTGAACGAATCTACTATGAGCTCCATTGTTCCAAAAGTTAACTTGGATTTATTTGAACACATCCTGTTGACACGTTTGAATTTTTTTTTTATTTTTCATAATCAAAGATACCTTAAAGTAATAAATTTACTCAGAACTGAGGTCACAAAGAATCACATTTGAAAAATCTTAGAGTGCTTTATTACTGCGCCAGAAAACCTATGCACAAAAATAAAGCGCTGCATTGCTGCTTGAATTTAACATTAAAAATTTTTCTTTCAACCAAGTTCAAAAACAGCATCTCTGCTTTTGAAATGTTATTTTGCGTTACTGTTATTTTATTGTGCGTAAAAAATTTTACATTTTGAGAATTACAATTTATTAGTTTGCGCTACAGTTGATTGCTTAGAAAAATACTGCATTATTGCGCCAGGATAACCATGCACAAACGAAGCGCTGCATTACTGCTTAAAATTTGACATTAAACAATGTATTTCTTTCGTTTTATTTGCTGTGTTATGGAACATAATTTCCTACAGGCTTTAAAATTCGTTAAATTTAACAATAATGAATGTATATTGGATATAATATCGTTCAAATAAAAAATGAATCAGTTAAGTATCAAATGATTCAAGCACGGTTCGATTTGTTTTGTTCTTTTTAAGATCAATTTTTTACGTGTTCACAGATATAATAAAACTGATAGGTCATCTTTATATACATTAGGTCTATCTAATATCTACATTTATTTACGACTGACGTGTCGATTCGTAGTGTATTAAATTTAACAGGCTAGAATGAAATAGATTATATTGACAGTCGATGGTTAGTTTTTTTTAATAACGTTTTTTTGTCTGTTGTACGAAACAGTTATATGCTAGCAAAGAATAATAACTTAGTGTGTTTTTTTTTACTGTTTTTTATTACTTATAATTAATAGATGCTATTAATAAGGTCAATGAGGAAGTTGTAGAAAATAAATTGATCACTGATTATAATGTTTTTCGCTAATTAAAGTCTAGTTTCAAAATTTTTATTATTAATTAGTCAATTGATATACAACACTGATAGAATAGTCTCGTTTCGAAAATACAAATTCGTAATTAGCAAACAGAATATTAGTTGTTACATTTTTTTTGCCAAATTTACTTTGACACTTTTCTTTTCAGAATTTTTGTCTCTCCGTTCGTACAATCGAAAACGAGTAAATTGATTTTATAAGACTTGATACTCAAACGGTTTTTGATTATTTTTGGTGTTCCCTGCCAAACTTCTGTCAAAACTGTGATCGAAGCCGCGAGTAAAAGTTAGTACGAACAAAAAATCCTTGTACAATAAAGTTATAAATTGATAACGGTATCTGATAGATTGTAGATTACAGACGCTCGACAGCTAAGATCATCAGCGTCTCTGTATGAGAAACGAATGATTTTAGGAGCATCCGAGTGGATAATGTAAGTTGCAGAACGGACATATTAGTGTCAAAAATGAAACGATGCATTTAACAGTGTTTGAAAGAACGCTTCACATCCTGCTTAAATGTGATTGGCGTATATTCAGACGTGAATGTGCAATTTTTAACACATGATAGATAATTTCTCTGTGCGCCAGGCGCTTGTTTAATGTATCAATATTATAGCATCACATGCTACTTTCTCTTTTAGTACCTCCCAATGTAATTCATACAGTACCTCTATGCATGTGTATTTAATATTTATTGTATCTATAGATATCACACAGGTGGGTACAACCGGATGTGTATGCATTTTTATTAATTACACGGATGCAACTGAAACACCAATTAAATTGCTACAGTTACATTCCCGAAAAGTTCTAGCAGAGCCTAGTTGTATTATTATGGTCTCCTACTATTTTGTGGCATGGCTTAATTTTGGTGTCTGTGTGTGTGTCGGCCAGTAAATATGCACTTCACCGAGCTGGGTAGAGTAGTGGTGACAGCACTAGACTAGCATTCGGAAGGTCCGGGCTCGAATCCCGACGGGGGCAGATGTGGCTGGGACTTTTTCCTACTGTCTCTCGCCGAGAAACGATAATTCCTGTACCGGCCATCTTGATTGGGGTTTTCCATGGTTTCCCTCAATTAATTCCAGATAAATATCGAGATGGTTCCTTATTTGAGGCCATAGCCGATTACCTATCAAACTCCTAGTTCAAAAATTACGTACCTTATCTTAATTTCCTATAATTCCTTCATTCGCCCATTGCTATTAGGTACATAAGTTGAAGTTTTAAAAATGTAGAAAAATAACGGGAAGTGTGCTGATGGAAAATAGTAATGGTGCGAATGGCGTCTGTTATGACATAAAGTCGAGAAACGGACGTTAAACGCATTATTATTATTATTATTATTAAATATGCATATCAGTGATGTCAAGCTCAAAGGCTTGTGACCTCTTTTGTCGAGCGTCTATAATTTGTAATAAAAAAGGCAAATACAAATAAGTCGTTACTTCGCTGTAATTGCTTTTAACGAAAATTAGAAGTAGATATGGATCCGATGTATGGCGCTATTCTGTAAAGTCATTGTAATAGTTTTTGTCACTTTCTTACAAACTTAGTATTACATAAGTTAAAGTGAGACCGAAATTTAACATAAAGCATGCAGAATAGCGTTAATAGAATTGATCCGGGGAATATATTGTACTGTTTTGTGTCTTCAATCCTTTTTATTGCGTCTGTACCAGTATAAAAATTACAAGATTAATTAATTTTTCCGACTGGGAAATAAAAAAATGGATGACCATCAAACGTTTTTACGGTATAAAATAAAGCAATTTTTAAACAGTTGTAATTTTAATTTTATAAACTCATTTAAAACTTGAAAAGGACCACAAAAGTGGTTGAAACGTTGTAATTTATTTCAATAAAAAAACTTTGAACAGTATAGCAAGTAACTTCATTTCGTAAATAAAATTTAGCAATTTTGTACATAACAATATGTTGATGTATTACGGCTAAATTTTAAGTTATGGTTTATCGGCAATAAACCATAACTTAAAATTAGATCTTAAAATGATTCATAACTATTGTTCGGTGTACATTTTATTGGAATTTAACTGTAGCATCTATTATTTCAAGGTTTCCATCTTTAACGCTTTCATTCTTCATTGGCAGAAGTAGTCTTTATGTGCAAATAATTCTTAAGTTTCGTTTTAACATTTGTAAATAAGAAATATTACGAGTTTATTGATTTATTATTCTCACAATTGAAAATACAGTCTTTTTGTTGTTCTAATTACTAGAACTCGATCTTGATTTCACAATTATTGATTACCATCTCAATAAATTTGGCTATCAAAATTAGTTTATTTGGTTATTTTTAATTTTTGAAGGAAAACTTCTTCAGCGAAGGTATCTGATATTTGGTGTGAAGTTAAAGGAGAAATAACGCGTTACGTTAAAGGGGAAACACAAGAGAAACCTTGGCAACAAAAATTACAGAGGAGGACTCCTAAACCATTCTGTCCAAAAATAGGAGGGGGTGAAATTTGATATAAAAAAATTAATATAGATATATAACATCTGCCACCTATTTTTTTGATAATATAATTCTCCTGCATGGACTACATGAGATTGACCCGAATACTGTACTGTAAGGGCCGAAGGGGTCAATGTTTATTTCTAAGTTGCGTAAATCGATCCGCTGTTTTCTTAGCAACCGTATCGTGTTTTGCATTATGAAGCTTCGTAACCATGTAACAGTTATTTAGTATTGTAGTTTTATGATTGTTATTATAACAGAGGGAAGAATTCCTTAGAATTTTGCATCCGCAAGCACCCGGAATTTCGGGTTCATCATCGGCCTACGGAGCAAGTAGACTTTCGAACCGGTAAATGGGTCGTTACAGTGGATTCGGGTCGTGTACACAGAGTTCATGGAGCGATCCAATAATTCGGTAAAACTAGTGACTGTATCGGATAATCAAAGTGCAGATAATCGAGAACTCACAGTATTTACTTTATGAAAATGAAAATTTTAAAATGAAATGTTTTTCTCGTCTATCCATGCTGAATGTTTTCATTTGTCAAACATAATAATAATATCTGCCTGCAAGCTGTTTACATTTTTTATATAACCGGAAGGAAATATTTATACTGATAATGGTATATATAAAAAAATGTTTAATTTGGAATTTTTCTTTAAGGTTTCCTTTATTTTTTATAACGTGAGGAAATGTTGCCTTCGTGTATAGCTAAGATAATACCTGAGACTAGCTTTGCTTTACCTGCTGTACAGAAGCCATCCAAAACTCGCACAATATCGAGGGAGAGAAGGTTATCTTAAGCCTCTGGCACAACGAACAATTGTTAAACGTAAGCAGCTAATCCTTATGTTATTTCCAATAGAATTTCTTCTGCTTGAAACTTGCAATCCTCTGTTAAAAGAGCCCTCTCCGCTATCAGTAAGACGTTTCTACGACGTCACCGCAACACTATGTCTTTTTGACATATCTGTAGATTGTTTTAACGAGACCTATTTCTATTAAAGACTCTAAACTCATACACAATGAACTGTCAAGCATCTATAATTTCCAATCGAGATTGCTACGGCTGCTGTCTGATCCGTAAGACGTGGCAACGATGTTACATTCTTTTAAAATCTTCGCACATTGTTTCAAACTAAACTTCTACAACAAACGAGGCTCAAAAAATTGTAGTTTTTTTTGCATAAATAATATACAATGTTTCGAGGTCACTCTGCTTTGTCTTACTGAGACTCAATTGCGACGCGACCACGATGCCACGACATTATTATATCTTACTATTTTGCGATACCGAAAATTGTAGTGAACCTTAAAAATTAGGTTGATAACATAGACCAGATTTAATTTAAGATATTTTTTGATTTAAGATTGTGAACTGTTCTTTACTATAGAAATGAACACGGTCAACAAAACTTGTATCTTAAGATATAGTGGTTGGTTATAAAGCAGGGTTATATATCAACTTAAAAGTAGGTGTGGACAACATTGACTATGAGGTACCTTCCAATTCAAAATTTTCTATATTTTGTGAGCTTGTTTTGGCATTTCTTTTCTAAATAACAAAATTAGAATACAATATTCCCTAATTATATTTTCTTTATTTGATCCGATTCTTTCCGATTCCGATTATTTGATCCGATTACAAAAACAATAATGAAAATCCTATATTAGAGATCACAGAAAACAACAATCAATACCATAGGTTATAATAGCGGGTAATTTCGTTTTCTTGCGAATTTTTGGCGATTCCCGGGTATTCGATACGTAGACGAGAAAAAATATTTTTTATCTATCTAGTCTGATGATCGGTTTGTTTGTGCAGCTGGACCGATTTTGGTAAAATTTAAATTTAAGATTGTTTTTATCCGGTTGTGCTCAAATAAAGATTTCTGTCAAAACCGCTATTAAGTCGATCGAAGCCGCGAGAAATCACTGTCATCTAGCAGTCAGTGGTTGGCTGTAGAGTTGGGTAACTCAGATCTGAGCCGGTTCAAAGAGCCGACTTCGACAGAAGATCCGTGAGAGCCGATCTACGGATCCGCATAACTCAGTGAAACACTTAACACACAGAAGCACATTTTACACTTACGTATCAGTTCTTGCTTTGATGCATCTGTCAGCTCAAATGACACATGCATCACATGTTTGGCTATGCATTCTTGATTCTATACAGGTCGTGATATGATTGACTGAACTAGGTAACTCAGTGGCAGACTGCAGTAGCATATTCAGAACTCGGCTCTTTTTGAACCGGTTCAGTGAGCCGGCTCACATACGGGATCCAGATGCAAAGATGCAGATCACTAAAAAGACCCGTTTTTTCCATTTCTAGTTGGCTGATGTCGAGGATGCAACTTTAAAGTTTGTATGTTTAGGAGCAGAATAAAATATCTGCCTAAACCGATATTAAATTACAAATAAATATACATAATTACTAGAATGTTTCTAGAATAACGTTTTTTTTTTGTTTGTTTGCGTAATTTTGCTGTTAAAGATTTTTTATAGGAAATTACCCATGCAATTACTAAAAATGCAACTGTTATTAAATAGAGAAAAAGAAGTGTAGCAAGGTTAATAAGAAGAATCATGAGTTGGTTATTTACGATTAATAGAACACTTTTTGTAACGTCATGCTATCATTAGTCATTGCAGGTTGTAACGAAGCCCTTGATTCTTTTATAAAGACGGTAGTCTCATCAAGAAAGTCTTCCATATTTCTAATTTTAATATTTCAACATTTTTCATACGTTCTTATATAATGATATGGGTTTAATTCGTGTGTTTAAGGGACAATCAACTATATGCGCAGTCGCCAAGCGCAAGCGCTTGGCTACGGACCTTGTACATACTAACTAGACAGAATTTGAGGTTAATAACTATTTTAAAGATAACTGAAGTTTTTTTTTATATATAAATTAGAGTGGTCTCTATACGCCTCTATATATAAGTTTTATTATCTAGGAATTTGATCATTTTATTGTGTTTAGAAATTAATAATAGGATCTATTTTTCTAAAATAATCAATATAATAATTAAAGAAAAAGCTTGTACGTTTATGTCAAGCAATCACCAACAACAGAACCGATTTTAAATATTATTTCACTGTTTAAAAGCTTCCAAGGTGACATGGTGTGTTATATTATTACGCTACAAAAAAGTTGTGATGAACAGTGAGCGAAAATAGAAAACAACTCGGGGATTCCTCAAACGATAGCTGAGCTAAATTTGATATTTGCTGACTAAACTATAAGAGAACAGAGAGATTTGTTGTTCTTTATGTCGCTGCCAAACTAAAATCTATCCGGGCGAAGCCGGGCCAGAAAGCTGATATTTGACAAAACTTTGATGTGCAGATCAAAACAAATAGACATACCGACACCAAATCATCGGCAAGGAAATATATTTGTTGGCTCGTTCACTGACACACCAATTATTGATAATGTAGAGCGATGTTCGCTTCTAGGCTTCGTTCGCCAGTCAATCATTTGCCCTCGATTTTCTGAGTCTGTCCCTAAATTCCACACCAATCGTCGCTTCTAGACTTAGTTCGCCAGTCAATCATTTGCCCTCGATTTTCTGAGTCTGTCCCTAAATTCCACACCAATCGTCGCTTCTAGGCTTAGTTCGCCAGTCAATCATTTGCCCTCGATTTTTTGAGTCTGTCCCTAAATTCCACACCAGTCGTCGCTTCTAGGCTTAGTTCGCCAGTCAATCATTTGCCCTTGATTTTCTGAGTCTGTCCATAAATTCCACACCAATCGTCGCTTCTAGACTTAGTTCGCCAGTCAATCATTTGCCCTCGATTTTCTGAGTCTGTCCCTAAATTCCACACCAATCGTTGCTTCTAGACTTAGTTCGCCAGTCAATCATTTGCCCTCGATTTTCTGAGTCTGTCCCTAAATTCCACACCAATCGTTGCTTCTAGACTTAGTTCGCCAGTCAATCATTTGCCCTCGATTTTCTGAGTCTGTCCCTAAATTCCACACCAATCGTTGCTTCTAGACTTAGTTCGCCAGTCAATCATTTGCCCTCGATTTTCTGAGTCTGTCCATAAATTCCACACCAATCGTTGCTTATAGACTTAGTTCGCCAGTCAATCATTTGCCCTCGATTTTCTGAGTCTGTCCCTAAATTCCACACCAGTCGTCGCTTCTAGGCTTAGTTCGCCAGTCAATCATTTGCCCTTGATTTTCTAAGTCTGTCCATAAATTCCACACCAATCGTCGCTTCTAGGCTTAGTTTGCCAGTCAGTCATTTGCCCTCGATTTTCTGAGTCTGTCCATAAATTCCACACCAATCGTTGCTTATAGACTTAGTTCGCCAGTCAATCATTTGCCCTCGATTTTCTGAGTCTGTCCCTAAATTCCACACCAATCGTTGCTTCTAGACTTAGTTCGCCAGTCAATCATTTGCCCTCGATTTTCTGAGTCTGTCCCTAAATTCCACACCAATCGTTGCTTCTAGACTTAGTTCGCCAGTCAATCATTTGCCCTCGATTTTCTGAGTCTGTCCCTAAATTCCACACCAATCGTTGCTTCTAGACTTAGTTCGCCAGTCAATCATTTGCCCTCGATTTTCTGAGTCTGTCCATAAATTCCACACCAATCGTTGCTTATAGACTTAGTTCGCCAGTCAATCATTTGCCCTCGATTTTCTGAGTCTGTCCCTAAATTCCACACCAGTCGTCGCTTCTAGGCTTAGTTCGCCAGTCAATCATTTGCCCTTGATTTTCTAAGTCTGTCCATAAATTCCACACCAATCGTCGCTTCTAGGCTTAGTTTGCCAGTCAGTCATTTGCCCTCGATTTTCTGAGTCTGTCCATAAATTCCACACCAATCGTTGCTTATAGACTTAGTTCGCCAGTCAATCATTTGCCCTCGATTTTCTGAGTCTGTCCATAAATTCCACACCAATCGTCGCTTCTAGGCTTAGTTCGCCAGTCAATCATTTGCCCTCGATTTTCTGAGTCTGTCCCTAAATTCCACACCAATCGTCGCTTCTAGACTTAGTTCGCCAGTCAATCATTTGCCCTCGATTTTCTGAGTCTGTCCCTAAATTCCACACCAATCGTCGCTTCTAGGCTTAGTTCGCCAGTCAATCATTTGCCCTCGATTTTTTGAGTCTGTCCCTAAATTCCACACCAGTCGTCGCTTCTAGGCTTAGTTCGTCAGTCAATCATTTGCCCTTGATTTTCTGAGTCTGTCCATAAATTCCACACCAATCGTCGCTTCTAGGCATAGTTCGCCAGTCAGTCATTTGCCCTCGATTTTCTGAGTCTGTCCCTAAATTCCACACCAGTCGTCGCTTCTAGGCTTAGTTCGCCAGTCAATCATTTGCCCTTGATTTTCTGAGTCTGTCCATAAATTCCACACCAATCGTCGCTTCTAGGCTTAGTTCGCCAGTGAGTCATTTGCCCTCGATTTTCTGAGTCTGTCCCTAATTTCCACACCAATCGGTTTTCGTTTGCTTCTGCTCACTTTTCAGATTTGTACCTACCTTAAGATTTTTTACACTGACTTTTGACGAACACTGTATATTAATTTCGTGAGATGGTATAAGAAAGACGGTTTTTTATTGTGTAACACAGTGGACCAAGGGCAAATCACAAACACACAGCCGAATGAGACCGGTTTTCAGATTACTAGATGTGATGTTGGGAACAGTTTGTTGTGTTGTTCCATCATTACTATAGGCGCACGACAATGCGCCAAGTCAAGTTCTTACAGCAAGTCAGACACAACGAATATTTGCACACTCTAATTTAAAACTGATTTATCACCCCCATAATTTCAATTATTATCAAGGTAGTAAGTTTAAAATTGAATATATCGTTAAGGCCTGTTTCGTCAAGATCCTGTCAAAATTTCAGGCTGTTATTTCAAAAAGTTTAAGAGATACAGGCCTCTCAAGGATCGCATAATTGGTATTGATAATCAAAACCTTTGGGGTATTTCCCTTACATTTAGAGCATAAGCTTCGTTTACAATTAAAAGAACGATTAAAGCCTTCAATTCAACTAGAAATGTGTATGAGAAATATTGAACTTTACAAGAAGTATTCATATTCAATAATCTGTACCGAAAACATAGATGTGAAAAAAATGAGCCAAGTTCTCTTCCACCAGCTTGTTCGGCTACCAAAAATGTAAATCTTAAATGGTACCAATTACAATTCTAAAACTCGAAAAATGAGATAAGTTCTGAAATACATTTAATACGTTGTTCTGCTCAGGGTTTTACTTGACAACTTGTAACATTTATAACACTAGAAACTTGGCATTTAAAAGCCTGAAGAGATGACACACTATTAATTTTTTTTCGGAATTTATTTTGATTTTTATTCTTTTGGTAGCTGGCAAACTGGTAGAAGAAAACTTGGTTAATTTTTTCACATTTACATTTTTGTTAGGGTTGCTCTTTTCTCCTTCTGTCTCCTTTGCATCTAAGGTGACCAGTTTATTGCCGAGTTTGTAATGGACGATTGCAGGCGCGCTTACTACTAAATCATTTATGTATTTATTTACGGGAAAAGCGGGTACCAAGCGAATGGTTGATTTAAGAGAAGGTCGGTCAGATATTGCCCATTTATCTAGCGTTTGGGGGAAGATTTTCGAATATATATCAAATAAAAGCTATTATGAAAAGATAAAATCGCCATTTCAAATATTTCGTTTTAATAAACAAATTTATCTTTTAAAAATGTAAATTTTATATTAGACAAGTATATTTACAATTTTCTTTTTCGAAAATAGTAGGTACGTTTCTTTTTTTTTTAAATGAATATTAATTTGCTTACCTTTTTAACGTCATGTTGATTATCTGATTATATTTTGTTCTCTTGCCAAAAACCTGTTTTAAAATAAATTTTAATGTCGCATTAATTTCGAAAATTCTCTAGGTCCAATCGAAATCAAATTTTTAATAAGTGAATAAAATAGTATTTTACGTATCTAGATTATAATGCATCATAAAAGCAATACAATCGAGATACATACTACATTTTTTGCACTTTCCTCCTATAAAATAGCCGAATGTCACTTCACAATAAGTATTTGGAATGTGAACCAACGCAGCGTCTATTTTGATGTATATCTGCTATTCATGTGGATTTAAATGAAAAACTATAACAGATAACTTACTATTGGATTGATAAAATCGCATTTTTACGCATTAGTGTGAAATGGGTTATTTTATTTTACATGGTTGAAAAGCGACTATTTTATAAGGAGTCACGCAAAATAGTTTTTTTTGTCGTTTTATACAATGAAATAATTTTTCCAATCGGTTACTCGCCGCAAAGAAATACATTTTTGCCCTTTATATATTAGTATCTATTGATGAAAAAATAACATTATATTAAAAATATAGAATTGATTCTAATGGCCTTAAATAAATTTATAAAATAATTCAGTCAACACTTTCACCGTGTCCTGACATTAAAACCTGAGAACTGGAGACTTACAACGGACCCCAATAATCTCGGCTATAAAATTAATGATCTAGAATGTTCTTAGCTGCACAGTTTTTAAATGCATTTTGATTAGCATATAGTAAGTTAAGTATTTCTAATCGATTATAAACGATTGCTTTTTTACATAGCTATCACTTTTTACACTTCTGAAACGTTATACGGTTTGCTTCAGCGGCGTACCGCAAGGAATTGCAAATGGACATATCATCGGTTTTTACGAAGCGAACGATTTTAAGTTTTTCTATTTGTTACTCATTTAAACTATCTGCAGTTTTTTTTTACTAATGAAATAAAAAATAGCCATTAAAAAGTTCATTGATAAGAATACTTTGTCAATGAAAAATTCATTATAAAATTTCACTGTAAAATCATTTTATTGGATGTTTGAAAAAAATATATATTGGAAAAGTACGAACATTTTTTTTTAGTTTTTCAATAATAAAAATGCAATGATAAACTCAATATATTTTTTAAGAAAATTGCTGACAGTAATGTAACTTTAATTTGATATCTATTCTTTGTTTACTGTTACAAAGAAAAAAAAATCAAAACTTAAGAAACAAAATTATTTTTTTTAGCTATTTGTTTTTAGTTCCTTAAATTAAACACAAAACAATTAATTTTTTGTTTGACTGTTTTTTATCTAAAAAACAATACAAAGGACATCTTCAACATGGATAAACACCCTGTATATCTTTTGGTAAGAATAAATTAAAAATATTATGTATATCATTTGCATGTTTCATTTACAAAAAATAATATGACCCCTTCAATATTATTTTTAGGTGTGCCACTGGTACAGCTGTCAACAAAACCTTGACCAATATTTATATTCAAAACAAAGTAAATGTCAAAAATATAAAAGAAAAAAACTAATAATTATTTTATCCTTCATTATTTTTTATATATTTTTTGTTTATCATCGCTAGTGCACAAAATAGAATATTGAAGAAACGTCGATAAGATGTTTTTTTCTTATTTGCGAGATTAATTTTTTTACCGTTGCAAAATGTTCCTCTATATCACATTTTTAAAAACAACATTATTGTAATATGTTGTCCAATATTATTATAGTTTTGAACTTCCGTAAGGAAATGAAAGTAGTACCTATCTATTGTAAGAGGGTTGAAATGTCGTGATAAGATTCTTCCCTAAAAACGTAAGGAAAAGTTACTTTCTGCGTGGTGGCTGTGAGTTTTTACGTTTGCTTATAATATTTTCATTCATTCACAGTAACTTACAAAAAAAAATTAGCGGAATGAATGCGTTTTTTTCATCTGAGCAAGAAATTCAGGCCTATTAATTCTGGTGCCAGTCAGATCAGTAGCTTTTTAAATATTTTGTGTACCAATTAAGTGTCATTTTTCTAAACAGTCTTAAAAATTGTTAAAGTGTAATTGATGTAGAAAATAACCAAAACCAAATGCCCATGCAAATTGCGATCGTTCAGTAAACTCGTAAAGATTCATATCTTATTAAAAACCCATAATTCAGCGATACGCTCTACTTCTTTTTCCAAAACATATGCGAACAATAAAGTTTCAAAATGACCACAAAAGTCGTAGCGTGTCCAACGTTGATTTCGATCAAACGCTTTTTATCCGCATCAAATGTACAGTAAAACTCCGAAATCTATACAATATATTCTTTACTCTGCATTATGGTTTTCATATTGGTTAAAAATTTTTAAAAATAAGGTACCTACGAAATGAAAATATAACTAAGAAAAAAAAATTTCAGCCAATTGGGCGACAAGACCATTTTAACTTCAAAAATATTGATAGTTTGACATATGAAAAATGAAATAAAATTTCTGTTAACGCGTGCAGTGAAGCAGATAACGACTAGTAATAAATATCATAATATTTGCTACTCGTTTGCTTGGTTACATAATATGGATTCACATGTAAAAATTAACCAAAACATGCTTGTCAGCTACTTAATTTCTTTTCGACAGAATCTTCAGAACGAAAGAACAGCTGATTTGTTTTATTTTCAAGATATTTCCAAAACTATAATATATAGAAAAATATTTTTTTCGCAAAACTTTCTCCTAAAAATAAATAGAATAATAAACCGATATGAAAAATATACAAAACTCTTCTGCGCATACGCTGATTTTCTCGAAAGACAATATTTACATGACAAACATCTTACCAAAATTTAATTTCGATCGTGGTCATAAACTAACAAACAAACAAATAGACGAACAGACTTTTCCGAAAAATATGACTCGAAGGAACTTAAAACGAAAAAAAGATTGTAAAATTTTGAATAATGAATTTTGATTCAAGTTAGTACCATTCCCCACTTGAAATGGTAAAAGCACTTATTGGAAAAGAACTGCTGATGTGTTATTCTAAAGTTACTATTAACAATCTTAAAAGACACAAAAAGATGGTAGAAAAAAGGATTTCAACTGTATTCATTGTCAATATATATAGTTAATATTTTTCATTAGTAATTCACTTACCGGCTGAGTTGAAGATGTAAACAGTGATGTCCAGGATGAAGACGGACAGAAACATGTTTTTCGAGTAGCAAATTCGTAATGCGATGATGTCAGACGATTTGTTTTTTGCTTGTCAAAACGAACATGTAACATCAGTGCACACAATTTATTTGGTTATTATCAGACAGTGTAATTGTAAAATGAATAGAACACCGTACACCATATATTCGTCTGTCTGAATCTTTTACAGGGATGGACCTTTTGGATAGATTGATCTTTTGGGTAGATGGATCTCTTGGGTAGATGAATCTCTTGGGTACATGCAGGATCTCTTGGATAGATGAATCTTTTGGGTAGATGGATCTCTTGGGTAGATGAATCTCTTGGGTACATGCAGGATCTCTTGGATAGATGAATCTTTTGGGTAGATGGATCTCTTGGGTAGATGAATCTCTTGGGTAGATGAATCTCTTGGGTACATGCAGGATCTCTTGGATAGATGAATCTTTTGGGTAGATGGATCTCTTGGGTAGATGAATCTCTTGGGTAGATGAATCTCTTGGATAGATGCAGGATCTCTTGGATAGATGAATCTTTTGGGTAGATGGATCTCTTGGGTAGATGAATCTCTTGGGTAGATACAGAATCTCTTGGATAGATGAATCTTTTGGGTAGGTGGATCTCGTGAGTAAATGGCTCTTTTGTGCAGATTAATTCTTTTCGGTAGACTAACTTTTTGAGCAGATGGATTTTTTTGGGTAGATGGATCGTTTAATATTAACTCAGAAGAGTGCAGGTTTAAATGGTTAAAAAAATTTCTTTATTTTTTTCACAAAATTGATTCTATAATTTGAATTTAAAAAAATGTTATTTTTTGTTGATTGATTAATTTTTGTTAATTGAAAAATTGCAGTAATGCTCATTAAAAATAAACACAGGCAAATAATTATTTATACCTTCAATACAATTTTTTTAGATGTACTTTGAATGAGTGAAAAACCATTCCTGTTCTTCCTAAAATATCTGAGTCTTCACTTAAAAAGTATGTTTTATAAATTTCAACTAATGCGTGCCTGAATATAGTAATAAAGTAACATTATACAGCAGTTTAACTTTCTTCAGTGGACTTTTTATACCCAAGATACGATAGAAATACAGAGATAAGTTGTAAACTGAAGACCGGTTTCTGAATTTAATTACGGCAAAGATTTAAGATGGTCATTTGATTATTCTTTCGAGATATTGACTTTTTAGACGGTGCGCCGTTTACTCGGCTGTAATTCTGAATAATTGAAATTACTGCTGATTGTTGTAAATTACTGCAATAACGATAGCACTGTAAAACTATTAATTACACATAATGGGAGAGTGTAAAAAATTACAGTCAAGCGGATTCAGCAGCAGTTTGTCGGTGCGTTCTTGTCAATTATTCTCGTCTCTTTCTTGCACAAATCACATGTCAAACTATTTCATTTCAACCCGTAGATCACCCAGCAATTCTATATCAAGACTGAAATATTATGGAGATGTAAATTTTGTATCTTTATTTGTTTATTGAGGATAATCTCAGGAATTACTGAATCGATTTGAAAATATATGTCACTGTTTAAAAGTCCACTTCTTCCCCAGTTACCAAAATTGTACATTATATCGTTAGGATGAAGCAGTAAACGAAAATACCTAAAAATGATTCCACATGCGTTTTCTGAGGTAAATAGGTCTACGCTGCTTAATTACAGTGATATGATTTATTCTTAATTATTTCGTTGCCAAACAAAAGTCTACCCGAGCGAAACCAGGCCAAAAAGCTTGTATAGTATGATAACAGTAATTTGTTTATAAAATGTAGATGAATATGATCAGAAGTAATGTCCAGTAATAATATTGTGATTCGCATTAATCCACACGACCTCTGTAGGGTTAGTAGTAATTTATTTTTGAGGCGTTCAGTGCCAAGGTTATATAAAATTGCTTTTTATGTTTTTCGTCATGTTTTAAAATTAACCACTGCCGTTTGAAAAGATTGACTAAAAAAATAAAAGTTGATCCTTCTTCAAAAAAGCCACTAAAAAGAGAAAAAAAATAAAATATTGAGATTGACGCCAATTTAATTACTAAATTTTTTTATATATCTATTTTTAGTGTATTTGCCATATGGCAACATACACTATTGGCGTCGGTCGGATGGCGGGACCTAGGGGTCGGACCAAAATTTCTCGACGTTTCATAACCTCCTAAACACTTTGACACCATTTTTAAAAATGTTTATATATATATGTATATATATATATTTATATATATATATATATATATATATATATATATATATATATATATATATATACGTATATATGTATGTGTGCGGGCAATAACTTTCGAAAGAGTTAATTGATTTCAACTAAATTTGGCCCACGTGTTGAAATCCATCACCGCAAGAAGCCTATTTAAAGTGGGCCTAATCGGGCCATCTTAAGGGTAGTTTTTAGGGGTTGAAAAATGTTTTTGGGCCCTAAAATACCGAAAAAATTCTCCGAATCGTTTCAAAATTGAAATTTAACCCTCTGGCAGAAATTAAAATGTGCCCCTAAAATTTTAATAAAATCGACCTTACAGGACCGGATTTAAAAATTTTAAGAATGACTAGTTTGCAGATAGTGAATTATTTACTGAAAGGTGTATATAACTTGGTATAGAGGTTCGATTGATAATAATATTGCAATTAAGAAAAAAAAATGTTATTTTAAGGGGTGTATTAAGGAGTAAAATTTTTTATTTTGCCCAAAAACCAACATAAGTTCGCATAATAAAGCCACACTGCCTGCATAAGCAAATACACTATATTGTCGGCAGGGTTTTGGCACTGCGACCCGGGTTTTTATTATTAAATTGACGCCGACCTTAAAATATTATTTTTTTTATTTTTATAGTGATTTTTTTGAAGGATGTTAATTTTTTTAAGTTTTTATTTTTCAGTGGCTTTGCAATACGCGGTTTGCACATTATTAAATATTAACCATCATTTTTTTTATATTTAATTACTTAACTTAAACTTTGAAATATATTTAAAAAACTACCCAACCGATTTAAATTAAAATTTATGCAAAACCACCCTGAAGACATGCTCTATTAAATAGAATAAGAATAATCAAAATCGGTTTGTAATCGGCGGAGATATCCTGGAACAACAACAAAAAATGGATCGAATTGAAACTTCCTTTTCTGAAGTCGATTAAAAAATATGGAACTACGCTGAATCCAATGAACTTAGACGCAGGTCTACTTGATTAGCTTTAACTATACTGTTAGAGTGGATAGCTTGATCTTGGTTTTTTCCTTACAAATAAGTCTTTCGATATGATTGATTTTAATCATGTTAAAGTGTTAATTTTAAATGTCTCTTTTAGCCATTAATAACGTCCACCTGTATATAATATAAGAATTTGGTTATCTTACAAACTGATCTACTTTATAAACCAATCACTTTTTCCTGTTTTACGGCTTATCAGAATTTTATGGGGTGCAAGTATACGTTCTCGTAAAAATAGAGAGTTTATGTCGTTAAAAAATAATCGCATATATGTCACAAGCCACGCATATAGTTCCCAAATCTTTGGGGAAAAATTATTACGCTAAGACAAATTTTATATTTGAAAGAATAATGTATATCGGCTTAGCGGTTTTCGAGTTTTAAAGTAACAAGGTACGCAGTTCGTACAAACATCTTCCATTATGTTATTATATTAGTACCTATAGTTAAATAATGTTTCTTCAATATATTTTATTTTCGTCTATTTATTAGATTCAGCCGTTATTAACGTTATAGATTTTAATTTAATAAAACGCAGCGACATTTTTTCAGTGTAAATCAATAAAACGCATTTCATAATCGTGTCAAATCATTTTTGTAAGATATTATCAAATTCTTTAATAAAATTTGATTGCATAATACATAACTTGGATAAGAGCCCAAGTTCGTTTGTTTGACACGAATTATACGAGTATATACGCGTCGTTCGTTCTGTTCTGTACAATGTAAAATTTATTGATTAAATTGTAGAATCATAATTAGTCATTGTGATAAATAGTTCGATGTTTGTTGTAAATTATTTTCATTTAAATATCTTTTCGGTAAATGTTAAAAACGAGTGTTTAATATTTTAAGAAATGAAGCATTCGGCAATGTTTGGCAGCTTTAGGTAAGATTGATTTTCAGACTTTAGATTTTCGTACGTATTTCGATAATTGATTGAATATGCGTAATATACTTATTTAAGGAAAACATGTGCTTTGGAAAGAGCCCCACGAGGCAAGAATATAATACAGCGAAGGTTCTACCGTTGTATAAAATATTGTTTTAACTCGCATATGTAATTGAGGGTAGCGGCTACTAATATATAGTATCCATTAAAAAAACCTGTTGTATTTTTTCTATGTTCCGTACTTTCGTTTACACACGGTATAGAAAATTCCGTTTCTTTATACTTATATATAATATTTATAAGGTAATCATCAACTTTGATAAGATGAATATACCTTCATGTTTTTATTATGCATCCAAAATGGAAGATATCACAACATTTTTATAGTAACATAAAAGTACATCAATCTACAGGAATATAAAAAATATTAACTTTTTTGTATTCGGTGCTTTGAAAAAAGTAACGTTAACACAAATTTACATAGGTACATATTCTTAGGTATATAAAATACCAGCCGCACTGCTAACCCTGCCAACAAAATAGTATATTTTCTTAAAACGTGTATTGTGATGTTTAAATATTATATCATTATGTGAACTTAGGTAATTTTTAACCCTTCAATATACCCATTATGTTATTTTTCTCTAATTTAATAAAGACAGCTTGTGTAAAAAATTATATACACGACAATTAATTCTCTATATTCGCGAACATGTTTTCAAAATTATGTAAAACAATGTAAAAGAAATTCGGTACACATAATTATTCGAATCCACCGTCACATGAAGTTAAGAGGTGTACCTACTTAGGGGTTTGAAATTTTTTTGGACGCGAAAATATCGAGAAAAGTTTACGGAATTGATTTTATTAAAAATTCAATTTCAAAGTAAAATATATTTCAAAAATTGTAATAAAATTGAATAAATCACTTATCTAATCGATTTTATTACAATTTTAGGAGATTATTTAAATTTGTACTTGAAAAGTGGAATTTTGAATAAAATCAATTCCGTAAATGTTTTGGATATTTTCGTGTCCAAAAAAATACATGCTATTATGTTGTTACGAATTGTGCTGTAGACCTTCCTAAGACCTACATTTCTGTACAGGACATTAATTTGATGAGCCCTTTATGGTTTAGTCAGCGTGATTTATGTATAAGAGCCCTAAAAGCGTCTTTTTACGACTTGATTACAAACATCGAGATTCCTTTTAAATTTTAAATTTAACATGACTCTATACCCGTAAACCTTCCAGAAGATATTGATGGTGAAAATTGTACCAGAATCCATAGCGTACTTTAGAAGAACTAAGCGAAGACATAGACCCACACGAATGTCGGATTTGTTTTATAATATTTAGAGGTCAGAGATATCCACAGGAGAATATCACTTGGGGAGTGGCTCCATCACATAAGATATCTGGCCAGTATCATCAAAATATATCAAAGCTGGGTCTAAACGGCATCACAAAATATCCATGAGTAAACGTGGTATTCGAACCCACTGATTCAAAGAGTAACACACTGACCATTACACCACACTGTCTTCTGCTCAATAGTGCATATGTCCGTATACTATGTATAGACAAATATATTAAAAATGTTTATATAAGCGCTGTCTGATTGCATATTTATCATTCACCGACCCTTCGTGCTGAATCTTCTTAGAGTATTAAGGCTAATACGATATTAAATTCTCGTTCTGCAATACTCTGGGGATGTTGAAAAATATAGACTTTGTACATTGTATATATTATTAAATATTATTTTCTTTTCTCCGTTTCTAATTAGTTTTAAATTTCGTTTCTTCGGCTAACGCTGTAATCTTTTTTCTTCTTATGTATTTTTCCCTTCGTCTAAATAAAGTAATCCGCTTAGTCAATATTTTCGTGTGGTGTACACGAAGGTAATTTATTAGGTTTGAGAATAACCGAGCTCATAGAGACACCATTACTGATATGTCGTTTTATATTATAATAATAATAATGCGTTTAACGTCCGTTTCTCGACTTTATGTCATAACAGACGCCATTCGCACCATTACTATTTTCCATCTACCACACTTCCCGTTATTTTTCTACATTTTTAAAACTTCAACTTATGAAATAGCAATGGGCGAATGAAGGAATTATAGGAAATTAGGATAAGGTAGGTAATTTTTGAATTAGGAATTTGATAGATAATCGGCCATGACCTTAAATAAGGAATCATCTCGATATTTATCTGGAATTAATTGAGGGAAACCATGGAAAACCTCAATTAAGATGGCCGGTACAGGAATTACCGTTTCTCGGCGAGAGCCAGTAGGAAAAAGTCCCAGCCACATCTGCCCCCGCCGGGATTCGAACCCGGACCTCCCGAATGCGAGTCTAGTGCTGTCACCACTGCTCTACCCAGCTCGGTTATGTCGTTTTATATTATAAGCTTTAAAATCTGAGAACTGGTACGAATATTTTTTTATAACAATTTTCCAAATTTCAAATTTTAGCTGCTTGGTGGCATTAAATACATTTTAAACATAGAATTGATAGCTGTTAGCGTTAAAGAAATAAACATTCAAAATTATAAATACGTATAACAATAATAACATGCTTTATTGAATTTCTTTGTTGCTAGATAGATTACTCTGTGGCACTATTTAGTGTCGTTACTAAAGTATCACGCGGTGGCGCCAAAAAGTAGTTCGTGCTCAGTTCAACTCTTCTAAAAGATATCAATGCAATAAATTGTTTTTAGTATCTAATTGACGTTATGCAGTTTTTGTAATGTTCGATTTAAATAACGTCAGTCATTTCTGGACATCCTTTTGTATGTTGCCCATAGCAACAGTAGAGGTCATGTCTGTAATACAATGAAATTAATAAAGCTCAGTACACATTACATAATCGTCGACATTAAAAACCATTGCTTCAAACATCTTAAGAATTTACTAATTATGTATATTGTCAACATTGTTAATTTCCATTGTAAATTAAAGCCGTTCACACACGAAGCAGTACGAAAGCAATTAAAGTTGGCGATAAAATCGATATTAGTGCTCTGAGCAACAGGGCGTCCTCACACGAGGCAATATTTCAAACAATCAACTCGTGATTTTCAAAGAAAAGGTGCAAGTCGATGCATTTTCGATTCATCAATTTACAAAAAACATTTTTTTCAATGTAACGCGCATACAAAACAACACTTGCAAAAGTTGTTTTAAAAACAATTGACATTGAATAGTGTTGTTTATTTATTGATTATAGGCAGAAGGTCTGTTCAAAAAATTAAATTGCATAAAAATATGAATAACAAAAAATTGTTTTGCAACGTTGTAGGTCAAGTTTAGATCGGTCTTTAAATGTTTAGAAAGATCGTGTTTGGCTGGGGGCTACGTTATTATTGTATGGTACATTGATATAGAGGTTTACCATTGTTGTAGATTCTGCTTTATTATTACATTATACCTATTACCTTAATATACCAAGCATAAGTTTCAGGTTATCTGTATCTCTTCTGGGTACAAGTTTTATAGCGAAGCTATTTTCATTTGATAATTAAAAACTTATATTTAATTGTAAATTAATTTTTAAAATAAAACCTTGCTTTCCGTTTCCAGTTCCGTAATATAGCGGCAGTAACAAAAAATGCCTTCAAGTATTTGGATGCCGCTTTTTGACGGTACGGTGGAACTTCTATGGGCGCGTTTTTTGTTACGTCATTCATATTAAGGCTACTATATTACGCTACCGTTATCTTAGGAAATCAAGGCTTTAGTTCCGATGACACGTCGAGAGACCAAACGCGTATATCTTAAAAAAGATAACGTTCCAAATTTAATAAAATTTGCTTCAGTAGTTTTAGACTGATGTAGTTTACTGATGATTTACAATTCAGTTGTTAAAATTAATGACTCTATAAATATGCCACCATTGATTGTTTCGGAAAGTTTCAGAAAGGATAGTTTACGGATTAATGAAAATTCGCGGTGCAGAGAAAGTTAAAGTGCAGAGTAACGTTTTTTTTGTTGTGTTTAATTTATATAATTCAAACAAGAGAATAAATAAATAACCAGAAGCAGAACTCGATGTCGGTACCTTTTATGGGGGTTCGTGACCTTGGTTCCAAGTAAAATATGAAATTTTATTGCAGTTCTATATGCGTACATAATTTATTTACGGTTTTGTTTAAAAAAAAAGGTTTTACTACCATAGCAAGCACAATTTTAAAATGAAATAAAACAAATACCTAGATAAAGTAATTAAAACATCGACGCGTAAGAAGCAATTCGCAGTAAATGGTACAGCACTTGCCGTTTTAGGATAGAATATCAAGTTAACTAAGCTCCGATGTCATAAAAATAAGTAAAGCGTATTATAGAGAATTATACTTCTAGTTATTAGTGTATTTGCCATATGGCAACATACACTATTGGCGTCGGTCGGATGGCGGGACCTAGGTGTCGGACCAAAATTTCTCGACGTTTCATAACCTCCTAAACACTTTGGCACCATTTTTAAAAATGTTTATATATATATGTATATATATATATATATATATATATATATATTTATATATATATATATATATATATATGTGTACGCGCGATAACTTTCGAAAGATTTAATTGATTTCAACGAAATTTGGGCCACGTGTTGAAATCTATCAACGCAAGAAGCCTATTTAAAATGGGCCTAATCGGGCTATTTTAAGGGTAGTTTTTAGGGGTTGAAAACTGTTTTTGGGCCCCAAAATACCGAAAAAATTCTCCGAATCGTTTCAAAATTGAAATTTAACCCTTTGGTAGTGATTAAAAAGTGTCCCCACAATTTTAATAAAATCGGCCCGACAGGACCGGATTTACAAATTTTATGAAAACACTAGTTTGCAGATAGTGACTTATTTATTGAAGGGTGTATTTAATTCGGTGTAGACGTTAGATTGATAATAATATTACAATTAAGAAAAAAATGTTACTTTAAGGGGTGTATTAAGGGGTTAAATTTTTTATTTTTCCCAAAAACAAACTTAATTTCACATAATAAAAGTATAAAACCACACGGCCCTATACAAGCAAATACACTATATTGTCGGCAGGGTTTTGGCACTGCGACCCGGGTTTTTTTTATTCTTGTGGTTTAAACATGCGATGTAACTTCACCTTTATAAGCATACAATATTATTAATGTATAGCATAATAAGAGGAGACCCACTTCTCATTGTAAGAAAAACAATTTTTTGCCTTTAATATAATCTAGGAAAGTTTTTTCTTTCGTTTATAATATTCCTCTTTTATAATGCAGCCGAAAATGATTTTTTTATGGTAGTTATATCCCAACCATTAAAAAGACTTCAGTCTATTAATCTAATGACTTAGGTTAATGGATTATGTAATAGTGTATAGTACCACTCATTTGTTGAATTAACTTCTGTTTGCTGTTGTAACATATTTTATGTCGGTATTATGAATATTGTCTATTAATATTAATCTAAAAAGCAATCATCAAAAGTCCAGTATTGTACAGATGGTCTAGTCCATTTGTCACCATTTTAAAAAAAAACCCGGGTCGCAGTGTCAAAACCCTGCCGACAATATAGTGTATTTGCTTATACAGGCAGTATGGCTTTATTATGCGAACTTAAGTTGGTTTTTGGGCAAAATTAAAAATTTTGCTCCTTAATACACCCCTTAAAATAACATTTTTTTTCTTAATTGCAATATTATTATCAATCTAACGTCTAAACCGAATTAATTAAATACACCCTTCAATAAATAAGTCACTACCTATCTACAAATTAGTGTTTTCAAAAAATGTGCAAGTCCGGTCCTGTTGGGCCAATTTTATTAAAATTTTAGGGACACTTTTTAATTGCTACTAACGGGTTAAATTTCAATTTTGAAACGATTCTGAGAATTTTTTCGGTATTTTGGGGCCCAAAAACATTTTTCAACCCCTAAAAACTACCCTTAAAATGGCCCGATTATGCCCATTTGAAATAGGCTTCTGGGAGGGATGAATTTCAATACGTGGGCCAAATTTCGTTAAAATCAATTAACTCTTTCGAAAGTTATTGCCCGTACACATATATATATATATATATATATATATATATATATATATATATATAAACATTTTTAAAAATGGTGCCAAAGTGTTTAGGAGGTTATGAAAGGTCGAGAAATTTTGGTCCGACCCCTAGGTCCCGCCATCCGACCAACGCCAATAGTGTATGTTGCCATATGGCAAATACACTAATAATGGCGTTCCTTTTCTTAAAACAATAAAAAGGCTCATTCCTTTAAAAAATCTAAACTAGTGTTCTTGAGAGCAGTGGTTTTTAAACTGGAGTCCATTTCGCCAACTCGAGTGGCGTTAACCAGATGTCAAATTCCCAATTCCGGTCAAAGGAGATTAGACGTTTAAAAAAAAGTGTTAGGTCATATTTAGAACAAAATTAAAATTTCATTTTTTTTATTTTTATAATGCAAAAGCCTGTTTATATTTTTGGCCACTTTAAACAGCTTTTAGATGTTTTCACATGTCATATCTCCAAATACATTAACGGAAAGCCCAGTCGGCTGATTTTTCTTTGTCGCAAAAATCGATAACTGGTATTTTTTAACCTACTATAAGAAGTGACACTTGCTTAAAAGTGAAATGTCAAAAAATTTGAAAATAAAATGAAAACTAGCTATTCCATAGGAGATACGTACAAAAAATATCCATATAGGTGTCGTTCGTTTTAACATAATTTCACTTACTCGTCAAAACACCTTCATTTGCGAACTAGGTATATCAACTGCTATTACGTATAATTTTTTTTTGTCAAAATATGAAACTAAATGATTGGGGAGTAATGATATAGAGATCTGTGATTTCTAAATTCATAAATTCAATTTCTTAACAAAAAAAGGAAAATTGATGACTGAACAGATAATGAATATAAAAAACAAACAAAAAAAAAGAAAAAACAATACCTTCATCTGTTTTACATAAAAAGCGGTAAATGCAATAATAATTAATGTGTATAAATAATTATATTGTTTCAACACAAATAATGCAATATTAAAATGAATGCAACAACATTAATAAATACTAATAATATAAAACAAACGTTTTATGTAATTATTTAATTAACAATAATAATTAATTTTTGTTTCATTTCAATTTACTTTTAATTTCGAGACTACATAAGTGACATCTATCGTTTATAATATAAGCTATACGGGGTGTTGTGTGATATGCGGAATATAATATCTGGATCTGTGCTGTAGATTACTAAATGAGAATATTTTGAGTCTTTTGGGACTAATAAAATATTAAAAAAATTAAATATTTTTTATTTAGAATGTTGGAAGTGGGCTTGCTTTGAATATTAAAAAAGCGGCTTTTTTTAGGTTACTTTATAAAAATATTGACAATAAATAATATGCTCCTCCTGATTACCTTTGAAAATATTAGGTTTAAAATTTTGAAAAAATCAAACAAATAGATTGGCCAGCTTGTTTTTAAGTTTCGATACTCATAGCAAAATAGTTCATTTTGACACATCAACATCGCGAGCTAGTTATTAATGAATAAGTCTTTTATACTTCTATAATACTTCCAAACACGTGATTTATATTTGGAACCCCTATAACGAGCTATGCACATCTAAAGTTTGCAATATGCCGCTACCCTCTAAATTTACAACCATTTGTTGAAAAATCTGAAAAAGTTTAGTACCTAAGTATTTTCATTAAAAATTATATCGGTTACTAGAAAATGAAATACAACAAAAACTGCTGTTAATATTAAAATACGGCAATTTCTCTGCTGGAAAAAATAAAATGGCTGGACAGATTTTGAACACGTTTCTTTCGGTTTTCGATTGGCACCTTAACGTAGTCGATATCATTGTTTATTCTCGAGATTTCGTCTTAGTAAGAAATGACCAAGTATACGTACGGACATTCACACATAGATGGATAGATAGATAGAGAATCTTTATTAACAATCAATAAATAGGTATAATAGCGTCAATACAAAATACAAATTTAATTAACCAGTATATTAAAAAAAATCTTTGAAGTCATATAGACATTCGTCCATTAATTTGGTTTTAATGGTTCGTTTGAAAATCTTTTCAGGAAGGAGTTTGATGTCAGGTGGTAGCAGCGTTGCTAGATTTTTTTTTTGCCAAGTCGGGATTTTGGAACTTTTTGAGTGAAGAAAGCGGGATTCTTTTGTTGAAAGCGGGACATAGTAAAAAAACGTATATAATCAGAAATTTTTAAATATTTATCTTTTTATTTGAGTTCAAATTACGTTTACGTGACAATAGATAGCAAAAATAGCCATAGAAAATGTATTTTAATAAAAATATGATATTTTAAATCAGATTTACCCTATCGTTAAATAGTTGAGTCTTATTCGTCTTCTGAATAAAAAAAATTAAAAAAAACAGAAATCAAAATCAAAAAAGTTTTATTCATTAGAAAAATATGGCGTTTCAAACAATAGTCTGAGGAGTGAGTGTTACAAATTGTAACTTATAATAAGAGAATAACTATTTATAAGAATTACTTATTCATGATATTTCTGTGAAGATTTAACTTCTTTTAAAGTTTCCTTTTTCTCTTTAATAAAGATGAAGAACTCTTCACAGGATAGCTGTAGATTAAACTGGATGAGTAATTCTGCTTTCATTAAGTTATCCCCGAAAAGTGGGACTGAGCCTGTCTCGCGCGGGACATTTAATTTTGATTTAAAAATCGGGACGTCTGGCAACGCTGAGTGGTAGACATGACATTACAATAACTTCCTAATATAGTGAGACGTTAAAAATGATAAAACACACACTTAAATGAGTTGAACACTTTGTATAATATCATTCTGAATGAATTTGTTAGTCTATATTCTAGAATACTTGTGTGAAGTGCATTTTGGTTGCATGTTTGGATATAATTCTATGGTAGTTAATTAGTCTCAGCAGGAGATAATTATTAATTATGTCTGTACTTCATAACCTCAAGAGTAGAGCTGTATTCATAAATAAAATACTTTTAAATTCTGAACTTGAATACATAGAGCCGTTTTTTTAGTCTGAGGAACCAGATCTGGTTACTTTAGTCTTTTGAAAATCTACTTTACTTTGAAATTTATGTGTTGTAAATGACTTTAAATATTTTAAAAATTGCAGCTGTTTAAAATGACACAATAACTTGCTATTTTAAATCTTAAGACTAACTGCAAATAAATTATCAAATTTCCCTCTTTTCACACAAAAAAAACCCGCTATAAACAATAAAGTATAGTTGAAACCAAATCTACGAGCACACCAAATAACTAATTACCTACTTTTTAGTGTATTTGCCATAAGGCAACATACACTATTGGCGTCGGTCGGATGGCGGGACCTAGGGGTCGGACCAAAATTTCTCGACGTTTCATAACCTCCTAAACACTTTGGCACCATTTTTAAAAATGTTTATATATATATGTATATATATATATTTATATTTATATATATGTGTACGCGCAATAACTTTCGAAAGAGTTAATTGATTTCAACGAAATTTGGACCACGTGTTGAAATCCATCACCGCAAGAAGCCTATTTAAAATGGGCCTAATCGGGATATTTTAAGGGTAGTTTTTAGGGGTTGAAAAATGTTTTTGGGCCCCAAAATACCGAAAAAATTCTCCGAATCGTTTCAAAATTGAAATTTAACCCTTTGGTAGTAATTAAAAAGTGTCCCCAAAATTTTAATAAAATCGGCCCGACAGGACCGGATTTACAAATTTTATGAAAACACTAGTTTGCAGATAGTGACTTATTTATTGAAGGGTGTATTTAATTCAATGTAGACGTTAGATTGATAATAATATTACAATTAAGAAAAAAAATGTTATTTTAAGGGGTGTATTAAGGCGTTAAATTTTTTTATTTTGCCCAAAAACAAACTTAATTTCACATAATAAAAGTATAAAACCACACGGCCCTATACAAGCAAATACACTATATTGTCGGCAGGGTTTTGGCACTGCGACCCGGGTTTTTTTGTAATGCAGACTCTTTCATTTATCTAATATAAATTATATTTGTATTATAATATAAATGTAAAAGTCTGTATTACAACAAAATAACTTAGTTATTTAGTGTGCACGTAAATTTGGTTCTTACTATAACAACACTATAAATATACTTACCCCTCGACACATTGGGGGTAACTATGGCCACGACGCTGCTGTTTTTCCTTTCAGCAATGTATTGATCGAAACTTTGTCAATATTTAATTGAACATAAAATGGTTAAGGCTAAAAATAATTGATGGTTAAAAAAATAACAGACTACAACAGCGTGATTCCTGTCCTATCAAAAAAATTGCAAAACTGATATAAACATTCCCAAATAAAAAAAAAATGTTTTTTGTATTCGAGGACCTCAAATTGAAAATTTTTGAAATTTGAATTTTAACCTAAATTCGTGCCATTTCCCCACTAGTGTAGTTGGAATCATAGAAAACTAGTGGCAATTATTAACAGCCCTTTTCGTACCAATATATTGTACAGAATGTCACGAAAGTCACGATTCACTGCATAATAATTACAATACGTGATTTCAGCTATCCCTAATTATCATACAATATTAATTTATAGTGTATTGGACTTTAATAACTGTTAAAAACTTTCATTGACTAATTTAAAGTTTTGAAAATTATTGATAAATATCCATAATAACTTTTTTGCACTATTCATAAAATAGCTGCTTTATATGCTTGTATACAGACATATAAAGTAACTCATAACACACGAGTGCGGTAAAGTAAAACAAAACTGGCCGAGCGATACCAATTCCACCCTAAATCACTTTTGTCTAGCCTACTACGTATTATAAAAGACGTTTGCTCAAAAGTGAACAGTCAAAAATTTTGAAAGTGAACTGAAAAACCGCTATTTTATATACAAAGTACGTGCAAAAAGTATCATATATATGTATCTTGCTCGTATTGGTATTACGGCTCATGTGACTGTTAAAACTTGCTGGCGATTTTTTTAAACACAATGTCACGACGCCTCTTAATGTAAAAATAAAAGAAAGCATAGTTACTTCTTACCACAACAGATTTATTCAGTGGATGTACATTTCGAGAGCAAAGCTCCCATCTTCAGCAAACACTACACTCCACTCCACTCCACTGAATAAATCTGTTGTGGTAAGAAGTAACTATGTTTTCTTTTATTTTTATTGTTTCAACCACAGTGCTCTTAATATATTTACCTCTTAATATAATCCATAGAATCTACTATTATGATGGAGGAAACATTATTTTTTAGGATCACCAACAGCCTAGTACTAATTAATAAGACTTAAAATCATTTTCTGTCTGTCAGCCATCTTGGGTCGATTTTATTGCTATCTTTCTTCAGCAAATGGGTACAATGGTAAATCCAGAGCCTTTTATATGTAAAGAGCAGATCTACCTCTTTCCATTGGAGCGAATAATGGACGACCGCTGCGATCCAGTCATCTACTGAAAGGCCATGCTACTTTATAGTAGTTTGAAGTTCAGTACTTTGTGCCAACCAGATACTATTCTCATGTATTAGAAGTTATGAAACGACCCTTGGGGCTACTGGTTGGTGGAGTTAATGTTAGGTTAGGTTAGACAGTGAATAGTTCAGCATCCGACCGCACCACTGACAATACAACAGCTCTGCATCCGTTCTGTAGAGACCCTTTAAAAAGAGTCTGATCACGGCCACTTACATGAGTCCAGAAAACTTGCTACGAAATAGTTCCAAGACGGAACGTTTTCTTGACTGTTTCCCGGAAACATGTTCGGGGAAAGATCTCGTTCCATTGTTTTCATTGGCATTTTTGCCTTAAAGGAAAGAAATGATGTAATGAGTGTACGCTAGACTGTGGATCGATTCAGTTCCAAAGTCTAATATAAACATTTTCAAAACAGAACTGAGACAATGAATGCACAGAAAGTATGTTTGATATCTCTCTGTCTTTTTTAAAAGAAGCGAAACTGTGATTTCGAGGCTCGGGCGAACCGATCAGACTGCTAGATTTAAGTTTCAGGTTCCTATCTAAGATGGTACACCATTCACAGGTTGCTACCTTGAAGATTAGTTCGGACTTAACTTACAAGCTACTATACCGTATCCAATCTTTTCCTGAAGGGTCTCGTTTGCTCTGTTGTAGCGGTGTACGTGTTATCATTTTCAATTATGTTTCACTAATTATCGTGTGAGAGAATAGATAATATGGACTGATAAAATCACGCGCTGTGCGGTGCTGTACGCAAATCAATTGTTAATGATTTTGCCGCTAGCTAAGGAATATCTCTATTGTAAAATAAAACAAAACTACCTGCATACAACTAACTGTATCTAAAATTTATTAGTGTATTTGCCATACGGCAACATACACTATTGGCGTCGGTCGGATGGCGGGACCTAGGGGTCGGACCAAAATTTCTCGACGTTTCATAACCCCCTAAATACTTTGGCACCATTTTTTAAAATGTTTATATATATATGTATATATATTTATATATATATATATATACGTATATATATATACGTATATATATACGTATATATATATATGTATATATATATATATATATATATATATATATATATATATATATATATATGTGTGTGTGTGCGGGCAATAACTTTCGAAAGAGTTAATTGATTTGAACTCAATTTGGCCCACGTGTTGAAATCCATCACCGCAAGAAGCCTATTTAAAATGGGCCTAATCCGGTCATTTTAAGGGTAGTTTTTAGGGGTTGAAAAATGTTTTTCGGCCCCAAAATACCGAAAAAATTCTCCGAATCGTTTCAAACTTGAAATTTAACCCTCTGGTAGTAATTAAATAGTGTCCCTAAAATTTTTAAAAAATCGGCCCGACAGGACCGGATTTACAAATTTTACGAAAACGTTAGTTTGCAAATAGTGAATTATTTACTGAAAGGTGTATATGATTTGGTATAGAGGTTCGATTGATAATAATATTTCAATTAAGAAAAAAAAAGTTATTTTAAGGGGTGTATTAAGGAGTCAATTTTTTTAGTTTGCCCAAAAACCAACTTAAGTTCGCATAATGAAGCCACACTGTCTGTATTAGCAAATACACTATATTGTCGGCAGGGTTTTGGCACTGCGACCCGGGTTTTTTATTCATCAACTCAAAAACATGTTTTAAACAAATTAAAAGTGAGTTGCAGAAAAAAATAAATACTAAACTGTTGAAATAAAAAAATCTATTCCTTTCAAGCCTCAAAACATCTATTACTCAAAATAAAAACTTCCTCATTAATGACTCAATCACAAAGAAGTTTGTATCTACGTAATGATTTCTGTAAGTCGAAGTTATATCGTCGTGACATCCATAACTCGAAGTGGTAAAAATATTCTGGTATTCGAAGCCATTTGCTAAACTTTTTTTAATCGAATGTTTGCCATAGTAATACCTCACTAACTCGATGCCCTTGATAAATCGAAGCATATTTAACTCAATTGTTGTAATGTTTTGTTAGAATTTCGAATTATCAAGGTTGTACAATTACGTTTTTCCTTTCTTTGCCGAAATTTCACAAATACAATCATTCTTTAGGCTTCGTCGTGATCGAGGAAAAATAAATTAGGTACGTAATATTATTTTCAGAGGAAACAGTTAAATAAATTAGAACAATAAATAATACAGTAGAAGTAATGAAACTTGTTATACTCTTATGTCATAATTTATAAGAACGTAAATTGAAAAACAGATTTCTTACGTTTCGCTATGTCTGGAATTGATAATAAATTATGCACATACACACAGACAAACACACAGATCTTCGTTCAACCATGATCCCGATGCTTGCAGGACATTTTTAATAAAGCCACCCTCATACGTACTCAGTTTCAATTTCTTTTTCGGGTTACGTCGTGAATTTTAATTGTGTGGTCCATACTTTTCAATTCAACGTAAAAGAACAGAAAAAATATGCGACCCGGGTTTTATTATTAGTGTATTTGCCATATGGCAACATACACTATTGGCGTCGGTCGGATGGCGGGACCTAGGGGTCGGACCAAAATTTCTCGACGTTTCATAACCTCCTAAACACTTTGGCACCATTTTTAAAAATGTTTATATATATATGTATATATATATATATATTTATATATATATATATATATATATATATATATATATATATATATACGTATATATATACGTATATATATATATATGTGTGCGGGCAATAGCTTTCGAAGGAGTTAATTGATTTTAACGAAATTTGGCCCACGTGTTGAATTCCATCACCGCAAGAAGCCTATTTAAAATGGGCCTAATCGGGCTATTTTAAGGGTAGTTTTTAGGGGTTGAAAAATGTTTTTGGGCCCCAAAATACCGAAAAAATTCTCCGAATCGTTTCAAAATTGAAATTTAACCCTCTGGTGGTAATTAAAAAATGTCCCTAAAATTTTGATAAAATCGGTCCGACAGGACCGGATTTACAAATTTTATGAAAAAACTAGTTTGCAGATTATGAATTCTTTACTGAAAGGTGTATATAATTTAGTATAGAGATTTGATTGATAATAATATTGCAATTAAGAAAAAAAATGTTATTTAAGGGGTGTATTAAGGAGTCTAATTTTTTATTTTGCCCAGAAACCAACTAAAGTTCGCATAATGAAGCCACACTGCCTGTATAAGCAAATACACTATATTGTCGGCAGGGTTTTGGCACTGCGACCCGGGTTTTTAATAATTAAAGTTACGTTTATGCACTCAAAATTCAAATGCTTTGCTCAAATCTAAAAATGTCGTCGCTGTTATTAGAGTTGTGTAACTCAGATCTGAACCGGTTCAAAGAGCCGACTCCGATAGAAGATCCGTGAGAGCCGACTCACTTTTTTTTGAGCCGACGGATCAACGGATCCGCGTAACTCAGTGAAACACTTAACACACAGAAGCACATTTTACACTTACGTATCAGTTCTTGCTTTGATGCATCTGTCAGCTTAAATGACTCATGCATCACGTTTGGCTATGCATTCTTGATTCTATACAGGTCGTGATATGATTGACTGAACTATAGGTAACTCAGTGGCAGACTGCAGTAACATATTCAGAACTCTGCTCTTTTTGAACTGAGCCGGCTCACATACGGGATCCAGATGCAAAGATGCAGATCACTAAAAAGATCCGTTTTTCCCTTCTCTAGCTGTTATTAGTGTATTTGCCATATGGCAACATACACTATTGGCGTCGGTCGGATGGCGGGACCTAGGGGTCGGACCAAAATTTCTCGACGTTTCATAACCTCCTAAACACTTTGGCACCATTTTTAAAAATGTTTATATATATATGTATATATATATATATATATATATATATATATATATATATATATATTTATATATATATATATATATATATAGGTATATATATATATGTGTGCGGGCTATAACTTTCGAAGGACTTAATTAATTTTGACGAAATTTGGCACACATGTTGGAATCCATTATCGCACGAAGCCTATTTAAAATGGGCCCAATCGGATCACATTAAGGGTGAATTTTAGGGGTTGAAAAAAGTTTTTGGGCCCCAAAATACCGAAAAAAATCTCAGAATCGTTTCAAAATTGAAATTTAACCCTTTAATAGCAATTAAAAAGTGCCCCTAAAATTTTAATAAAATCGTCCCAACAGGACCGGACTTACAAATTTTTTGAAAACACTAATTTGCAGATAGTGACATTTATGTTATTGAAGGGTGTATTTAATTCGGTGTAGACGTTAGATTGATAATAATATTACAATTAAGAAAAAAATGTTATTTTAAGGGGTGTATTAAGGGGTTAAATTTTTTATTATGCCCAAAAACAAACTTAATTTCACATAATAACAGTATAAAACCACACGGCCCTATACAAGCAAATACACTATATTGTCGGCAGGGTTTTGGCACTGCGACCCGGGTTTTTTCATTATTGTTGAAAATGCTTTAAATACAGCCTGGTTTTATGGAACTACCTCTGACAAAACCATGTATTCTTTTTGGTTCGTATGATGACGGCATTACATCTTGAGTCGGAACTTTCCGTAATTCAATTATCTATATTTTGATTAATTTTCTCATATTATTCATTCAGTTGTGCTACTGCAGTAACTACTATACTTTACAGAGCAGGGATATGCTTCTATACTCTACAGTTAACCAAATATAAATAAACAGACGCCATTCGCACCATTACTATTTTCCATCTACCGTACTTTCCGTTATTTTTCTACATTTTTAAAACTTCAACTTATGTAATAGCAATGGACGAATGAAGAAATTATAGGAAATTAGGATAAGGTGGGCAATTTTTGAACTAGGAGTTTGATAGGTAATCGGCCATTGCCTCAAATAAGGAACCATCTCGATATTTATCTGGAATTAATTGAGGGAAACCATGGAAAACCTCAATCCAGATGGCCGGTGCAGGAATTACCGTTTCTCGGCGAGAGGCAGTAGGAAAAAGTCCCAGCCACATCTGCCCCCGCCGGGATTCGAACCCGGACCTCCCGAATGCGAGTCTAGTACTGTCACCACTACTCTACCCAGCTCGGTTCAAAAATATTGTATATGGAGTATCGAACCCGCCATTAACACGAGGTAAAGTTTTTACGCATCCCTGTGGCTTTGTAAAGGGATTTAATGGGATGTTTTGATACGAAAAGGAGAAAATTATGGTATAATAGCAGTAAATTACATTGCTTTTACCACTTTTTGTTATCGTACATATAAACAAATGTCAAATTCAAAATATACCTCGTAATAATATGTAGGTAAAATGTGTGTATGTACAATTTACAGTAATTAGTGTAATTACGGTTCAAATTGAGTTTTAACAAGCAGAATTTTATTTAGATTCTTCACGCAATTTTTCTATAATTTCTCCAACGTATTTACGAATTATCCGGTGTCTTTATGCTTTTTTTCAATGTATTTATCTATACATAGTAATATGGCACCTACACTATTGAGTATTGACGTTTGTCGAATGGTGGGACCTAAGAGTCGAGCTATAATACCACTTCGTTTCACATCATACTGAACAACTTGGTACAATTTTGTTTGTGGTCGTGTTCAGGTGATCACACTCGAGATACTTAATCGATTTTGACGAAATTTGGTATACAAGCATTGGAACTCATCAACGCACGAATCAACAGATTACCCTGGTTTCTTCAGAAAATCAAACATCCTTCCAACAGTTGCTTCAATGTTAAAAGACTGAGTGGTGCCTTAATTTTAACCAGGAGTGGTATGTCGACATAATATGATTTATGTATTCATTAAAATGATAAAAAATGAATGTACTTCTAAGTAATGACAGACTAAATAATAAATAATGACTGGTAAATGCAACAATAGGTGCTATACAACAAGTATATTATTTTTCACAACTATATTTCGAAATATATAACACCTTTTTGTAACTTCTTATGGCTTATGGAAACCGTGGAATAATTGAATGCAGTTTCGTGATACAAAAAAAAAACAGTATTGTAGAACAAATGATAGCCGCTCTAATGTCTAAAATATACAGATGTTCAAGAACTAATAGTACCTATTAATTTGTTCGCGAAAGTTTTTTGTGTATGTTGGTTATTTTTTATTTTGGGTCTTACCACTGCAAATACATTGCCATGTTTACTCAACGTTGTCCCCCTAGCGTATTATTAGAGCCTATCACCAGTTCATACTTTTAATTTATTATTCAACAAAAATATATCGTCTGTAGATGAAAAGAAAATCTACTTTCCAAACGTATCTGAATGCTTTATATTGATATTTTTTCAAGATTAGGTGAAATTTTGTAAACGTTAATTCATGTTTGATTTTGACTTTAAGACCCTTTGTGGTTTCTAATTTATTGTTCAAACTGTATATTATGTATAAGATAGGTAAACATATAAAACAAGTGTACAATACATATGTATTCTTCCGTGTTCTTCAGTTGTTACAATAGTCTATTGTTTTATTCGACAAGAAAAAACCATTAAGAGCTAATAACATATTATATTTGGTTTAGACAAAGAAAAGGTAAGGATGGACAGACTATCTAGATCCTAATAAACAAAAGAAAATAGATTAGCAAAATCTAATCAACAAATTCGCCTGATATTGTTTTACTTTCAAATGAACTACTTGATCTAGAACTGTACCCATAAACGTCCATTGCTTCTGAACTGAAATATATCATACTTATTCGATAGGCAACAACATTGTTTTAAAAAATATATTTTTTTTTGACCTGATGAAATAAAAATTATAAAAAACAGAGCATTTTAAAAGTAAATAAAAAATAGTAGGTTATTTTACATATTTAATATCATTACGCATGAGATGTATATAGTATTTTTTGCATATATTCCTCCTATAAAATAGCTGATTTTCACATAATTTTTAAAATATTTTGCAGTTTAATTTTGTGCAAGTTAAGTTCCAGTTGTACACTGCATTGGATTTTCATACATAGAAATGGTAGTATGACTGCGTTTTGCATTTTTTAGTGTATTTGCCATTTGGCAACATTCACTATTGGCGTCGGTCGGATGGCGGGACCTAGGGGTCGGACCAAAATTTCTCGACGTTTCATAACCTCCTAAGCACTTTGGCACCATTTTTAAAAATGTTTATATATATATGTATATATAATATATATATGTATATATAATATATATATTTATATAATATATATATTTATATATATATATATGTGTACGCGCGATAACTTTCGAAAGAGTTAATTGATTTCAACGAAATTTGGGCCACGTGTTGAAACCCATCACCGCAAGAAGCCTATTTAAAATGGGCCTAATCGGGCTATTTTAAGGGTAGTTTTTAGGGGTTGAAAACAGTTTTTGGGCCCCAAAATACCGAAAAAATTCTCTGAATCGTTTCAAAATTGAAATTTAATCCTCTGGTAGTGATTTAAAAGTGTCCCCACAATTTTAATAAAATCGGCCCGACAGGACCGGATTTACAAATTTTATGAAAACACTAGTTTGCAGACAGTGACTTATTTATTGAAGGGTGTATTTAATTTGGTGTAGACGTTAGATTGATAATAATATTACAATTAAGAAAAAAATGTTATTTTAAGGGGTGTATTAAGGGGTTAAATTTTTTATTTTGCCCAAAAACAAACTTAATTTCACATAATAAAAGTATAAAACCACACGGCCCTATACAAGCAAATACACTATATTGTCGGCAGGGTTTTGGCACTGCGACCCGGGTTTTTTTTTTGTTTTAATACGGTACGCATAAGAGCGAAATGGATCATTTTTGCTATTGTGCGTTGATGCATCCCTAGATGATAAATGACGATCCTCATGGTTTGTGGAGCGCAGTTTTTCAAACCCTGACGCATGTATAGGCTCATTAAGTACGGAATAATAGCAAACGTTAAAGATTCAACCATCATTTTGTCTTTCGACACTCGCTTGTGCACACTCACGAAACTCACGAAATCAAGATATATATAGGTAGTACATTATGTACATTACAAATTACAGTTGTATTGAATGAAGCAAAATGTTTTTTAAATTATATTTATCTTTCGTTTTTGTTCGGGTTCAGTTGCAACGATTGAGGATAACTATAGCAGTTACAACCCTGATAAATTTATCCCACCAAAAACATAAATGTGAAAAAAAGGCCAAGTTCGGCACAAAGAACAAGCAAGTTTGCCGGTTTTGCCGAAAAAAAGAAGTGATATCCAAGAAGGTGTCCAAGTTTTCATTTGGCAAGTTTACGTGTACAAGTCATTTATTAATAATATAAAACATGAATTCTTGGCACCATCTTGAATCTCAAATCGTGATTTGTGAACATCCGTATCTGGAAAACAATACGTCTGAAATTAGGAATACTGCTTTTAATGGTAACCATAACCCCCCTGAGAAGATTCAGTTCTGCAATGTAATTAGCCTTGCAGATAAAGGGATTTCGAAATGGACTCGAAATGGTTCGTGTAAATATAGAGCTTGGCCGGCGCTATGGACATTTTCATTCTTATACAACCTGAATTGCACAGGATTAACTCGAATCGAATATCGTGATGTACGGACCGAAGTCAAGTATTGACGTGGGATTAATGTTTATTGTGTAGGTGTAAACTATGTACATTATTAGTGTAATTGCCATATGGCAACATACACTATTGGCGTCGGTCGGATGGCGGGACCTAGGGGTCGGACCAAAATTTCTCGACGTTTCATAACCTCATAAACACTTTGGCACCATTTTTAAAAATGTTTATATATATATATATTTATATGTGCGGGCAATAACTTTCGAAGGAGCTAATTCATTTTAACGAAATTTGGCATACATGTTGGAATCCATCACTGCACGAAGCCTATTTAAAATGGGTTCAATCGGGTCATTTTTAGGGTGGTTTTTAGGGGTTAAAAAAAGTATTTGGGCCCAAAAATACCGAAAAAATTCTCAGAATCGTTTCAAAATTGAAATTTAACCCTTTAGTAGCAATTAAAAAGTGCTCGAATCGGCCCGACAGGACCGGATTTACAAATTTTATGAAAACACTAGTTTGCGTATACGAATTTACTTGCTGAAGGTCGTATTTAATTTGGTGCAGATGTTGGATTGATAACAATATTTCAACTAACAAAATTATTATTGTAAGGGGTGTATTAAGGGGTTCAATTTTTTTTTATTTTGTCCAAAAACAAATTTAATTTCATTTAATAAAGCCACAATACCTGTATTAGCAAATACACTATATTGTCGGCAGGGTTTTGGCACTGCAACCCGGGTTTTTATTATTTGTCGGTACTTTCATAGTTGTTTTTGTGGCACCCATGATTGTAAACAAAGTGTACTAAAAGCGATCTAATCTGAAGGCTATTTTTAAACCGTGACCTAATGTGTATATGCATATATAAAGTAACAACAAAACAATGTTAATCAGTAAAAATGTCTCTATTTGTTTTGTATTATCACTTGAAATGTGTTCTTGCGCGTGCTCTGATGTAAAACGGTAGTCGCTGGTCATTGGTGAGAAACATTACACCAGAATATTATGCGTGCGGTAAACAATACAGCAATATATGAGGCCTTTAAGGCTGTCGGAACGCTCTGAATTTAAGCCAAAAATAGAGCTTCGGCTGTCAACTGATTGTAGACTTATTTGTCAACATTCTGCCAAAATTCTTTCGCTATAAGGAAGATAAAGGACAAATCTAGGTCTCTAATGGACTACTTTTGTAATTTATTTACGATTTACTAAAAAAAAATTGGCATTAATTGTGCTAAAAAAATACACGTTTTCAATGTCACACTATGACCTTATTCGTACTTATTTCACAAAACTGTTCCATCACAAACCTAAAGTGACTCTTCCTTTTTCGGAAAAGTTTTTTAAATCTTCAAAATATTTCCAAAATTTAGAGTAATCAATTGACAGCGGCACCCTTGCAAAAAATTTTTTTAGTCTCGTAGTTGGCATTAGCCAAAAATTGAAACGTGCGGATGATTTGAGCGAGACAGAGCTAAAGAAGGTCACACCCACAATATGTCTTTTGCCTACCTCGCCCCTTACCGCTTGGTCTCAGCACAAACAAAAGTCAGAGCGTTCCGACAGCCTTAACCTTAGAATCCATACAGTATTTTATTCCCTCATTTTATCACACAATAGGTAGAGTAGTATCGTTTAGAGAAGATAGTAGCGTCATTTCTGCGCACAAACGAGGTTTGAATCGGACGGATCTATGTTTTCTAACAAGGGGTTGTTCTATAAATATGTTCGTCGCTAGTTGAGACGCATCATTGACAGTACAGAATACAGATACCATATATGATTGTTCCGGAAATAACAAATCACGTCGCTACTGATCGCTTTTCCCACTCTTCTTACTACGCAGATTCCCTACCTTACCCCTGTCTTCTCTAAACGAGACTATGAGTAGTATCGTTTAGAGAAGATAGTAGCGTCATTTCTGCGCACAAACGAGGTTGGAATCGGACGGGTCTATGTTTTCTAACAAGGGGTTGTTCTATGAATATGTTCGTCGCTAGTTGAGACGCATCATTGACAGTACAGAATACAGATACCATATATGATTGTTCCGGAAATAACAAATCACGTCGCTACTGATCGCTTTTCCCACTCTTCTTACTACGCAGATTCCCTACCTTACCCCTGTCTTCTCTAAACGAGACTATGAGTAGTATCGTTTAGAGAAGATAGTAGCGTCATTTCTGCGCACAAACGAGGTTTGAATCGGACGGGTCTATGTTTTCTAACAAGGGGTTGTTCTATGAATATGTTCGTCGCTAGTTGAGACGAATCATTGACAGTACAGAATACAGATACCATATATGATTGTTCCGGAAATAACAAATCACGTCGCTACTGATCGCTTTTCCCACTCTTCTTACTACGCAGATTCCCTACCTTACCCCTGTCTTCTCTAAACGAGACTATGAGTAGTATCGTTTAGAGAAGATAGTAGCGTCATTTCTGCGCACAAACGAGGTTTGAATCGGACGGGTCTATGTTTTCTAACAAGGGGTTGTTCTATGAATATGTTCGTCGCTAGTTGAGACGCATCATTGACAGTACAGAATACAGATACCATATATGATTGTTCCGGAAAAAACAAATCACGTCGCTACTGATCGCTTTTCCGACTCTTCTTTCTGCTCAGATTCCCCACTTTGCTACTATATTCTCTAAATAATAGTGTTCTGCCTGTGGGTTGTAGCGGAATGCTTTATTAACCAATGTCAATTTTAGCTGTTCTATCCAACTTTGCTCAAGTAAAGTTTAAAGTGCCAACTTTACGGTCATTCTAAATAGAGGTAGTATTTTAAAACAGCCATTTTCTCGTCGTTATGGAGATATGCGTAACTTTCAAAAATGTTTCCAAATTCATTTTCACCCCTTGAATCGCGAATATCGAAAATTTGCTTTCTCCATATCCAATCGGAATCACTAGGACCTAAGGAATTTTCTACAAAAATTGTCAGTAGTAAAGCGACTTATTCGTTCTTGGAAAGTGTTTAAGTTGATAAAAAAGATCAAAGTGAAAAGAGGGGAGTCATTGCAAATTTCACCGTTTTGAAATTACTAGATTAAAAACGTTAAGTGAACAAATATTTTCGATGAAAATGTCAGATGCAAAACAATTCAGATGCAGATAGACGGATTAGCGTGTTGTTACTAACAATAAAGAATTAATTATTGTTAATATATGCATATATTTACAAAGCACGAAAACGTATACATATAATGCATAATATATACATCGTGTACCTTTTGTTTATATAGATCTGGACACGGTGGCTTAACATCAGGACGTTTGTAAATAAAATAATTACAGTGACCTATTTTCTGAGCTCTTTAATATTTAAATTGCCTCCATAATATATTCTTTAATTTGTGAACACAAAATGTATTTTTAAGTACCTATGGCTGGTAGCGTAGCGAAGCAAATAACACTTCCGGTTCGGCGCGGTAACAGCATTTACAATTAAAAAGGTAATGATGCATCGCATTACGCATTTTAATGATTTAGTGGCGATTGGCATTTGTTACAGATTTTAGACAAATAAAACAATAATTTGCTTCGTCGCTTTATCATTCATTTAATGATCAAGTTTATTTTTATTGTTTTGCTGTATTTTTATTACACAGTTTTTTTAAGACCACCAACAGGTAGGAATATTTGGACCTAGTAGCAATTCATATATTTATATGATAATTTATTTTTCGATAATATATGTATTGAAAATCCAATTAATACTTTTATCTATCTAAAAACAGTTTGCTAAATACATGCCAAACCAAAAGTTACAAGAAAATAATTTGTTTTTGTTGGATTAGTTAAGTGCAATATTTTGTTCTTCACCGTAACACTCATGTCAACAGCTATTTAAAAAAGGTTCTTTTTAAAGAATAAGAAGCGTGTTATTGCAGAATAACTGTTTTGCATATCACTATTTTTATACACTGTTGAAAAAACTCAATTCTGGAATATAACCCCTTTCATTGAACCAGCTGCTGTGCATATTCTGAGTTCATGACTTAGTGCAGGGCGTAGCCAACATTGAGCGTATAAGAAATAGAATGACGCAGTTTTTTTTTTGATTTCGTGTTCAGGACAGCCCAACTAATAAAAATTGTTCTGACCGTAAAACATATACGTTTTCCGGTTTTCCCTATTTTTTAAGTCAAATATAAAAAAAAACGTTATTATTCGGAACGGATTAGTCTTACGAAATTTTAGACAAAAATTTGAAGTCATTAAATCATCTAAGAAAAAGATTTGACATTTTTCGTAAATACAATCATGCTTGCGATAACCGTGTTAAAAACCAATTATATAGTTTTTAACGCAAAACAAAAAATGTTTCTGTTACATTTTTTCTCATAAAAGGCAGTTTTGACGAACATCAGGGAAGGCTTTTCTCTATACGAAACCGGCACTCTACATTTTCCATTTATTATAAAGGATCACCTGAACACGAATCCGAAGGCAAACTCTTTATGGACTACGTCCTCGTCTTTGCGGTTGGCGGTATGCCATGCAATATTTGCTTTACCCTCATTTATTCTAGAGGTCATCGAGGGAGCTTCCATGGCACTCTACATGTCATTGTTTATATTTTTATTAAATGACATACCTGGATTAGCACGTAACGTCTATTCAAAAATGGTGTATGTTTATATAGGATCCCCTGCAAAGACTCATTTACATTACTTGTTCAAAGCTTGTTCGCTCTATTGAAAATAAGTAAACACACTCGAGGGGTTCAAAAAAAGGTATTTTAAAAACATTGTTCAACGCAATTATGATATGGATAAATCAGCACTTCTTATACTCTTTCTCCCTTTAATGGCTGTTGATAATGTCAACAAAAAATATCAATTGAATGTCCGAGAAATTTAAGAATTTAATTGTCTTAACACCGAGAAACAAATTTTCTTCATTTAGATTCTTTATCTTTCCATTTTATTATTGTAAAATTTGCCAGCCACTAGACTCGCATTCGGGAGGTTCGGGTTCGAATCCCGGCGGGGGCAGATGTGGCTGGGAGTTTTTCCTACTGCCTCTCGTCGAGAAACGATAATTCCTTAACCGGGCACCTTGATTGAGGTTTTCCATGGTTTCCCTCAATTAATTCCAGATAAATATCCAGATGGTTCCTTATTCTAGGTCATGGCCGATTACTTATCAAACTCCCAGTTCAAAAATTGCCTATCCTATCCTAATTTCCTATAACTCCTTCATTCGCCCATTGCTATTAGTTAAGTTGAAGTTTCAGAAATATAGAAAATAACGGGAAGTGGTAAAATGGAAATTAGTAATGGTGCGAATGGCGTCTGTTATGACATAAAAGTCGACAAACGGACGTTAAACGCATTATTATTATTATTTTAATTTTCACGTATCAAATGGCAGTCTACCGAGTTTCATTAAAATCAATCAATTCCAGACGTTTTCAGGCGAATATGTATGTCTTGAATCTTGATTATTAGTTTACCTTGTATAACGACGTATTGTTTTTGACAGTGAGTGTACTAGCACAGGGACAGTCGTGCTTTTGATTAATGAAGTAGTGATTAATTAAGTCTTCGGGGATTAATAATGGTTTGCATAATACAATGATATTTACACGCATTATTAAGTCAAACGAAATGGTAATTGCACGCATGCGGTACTTATTTAATACCAATTATGAAAAGTACATTCGGATGTAAATTTTATCGTATTGACAAAAAGATTTTATTTGATGAAATTCCTTCCGAATTTATTATTATTTATTATTAACTTCCTATTATATTGGGAAGCTATTGTACTGAGTCCGAAAATCAAAATTTTCAAAAAATTTTTTGTTTCAATGTCAATATATACACTACTTTTAAAAATATATTTGCGTACGAGGTCATTTCTTTCTAAGACGAAATCTCGCGAATAAAAAGTGATCTCGACTTCGTTAGGGTGCCATTCGACGCGTTAACATAATCTGGAATTCTCAATATTGTTCACGTCCATTATAATTAGTTAGTTTTTTTTTTATTTTTTAGTGTAACGATATTTGACTTGTCCAATTTCTCGTTAACAAATTAAAAAAAAAAACTTAATATTCTGGAATATTTTTTTAAAATCGGTTCTGTTATTCTTTTTGTTTAAACAGAAAGACTGCAAAATGGATTTTACACAAAATGTGACCTATAAAAAAAATGATATCGACTTGGTTAGAGTGCCGATCGAAGCGTATTAATGTCAATATGATACAAAAGAAGTTTAATCAAAATCGGTCCAGCCGTTTTTTTCTTAAACAAAAATGCTATCCTCCCTGTATTTTCTACGAGATACGTCATGAACCATTATTAGTATTTGATATTTGATGTTGTTGACTACCAAAGCATCGAGAAGTTAATAATATTATTGCAAATATCAATTTCACTAGAACGAAACATATGCTACTATAATTATGTATTAATATCAAAGCTAAATTAGTGGTTTGCAGAATTACATTACTGCAGAGGTCATTGTTCTGAAATTGCGTGTTCGTACTTATTACGTTTGTGAAAATTATTTACAGCTGTTTTTATACAAAAAAAAAAAAAACAGAAATAAAAAATAGTAGTTCTTGTCCTACATTTTCAACGTGATATTTAAGAAAGTTTAAATCCATATTAAAATTCGATTGCTGTTTTATTATTTTTTGTATATTAATGCTAGACGAAAATAAATTATTTTTTACAACAAAAATACTAAAATCTTAACAAGAAGTCAGTATTTTTATAAATTGTTAAACCTTCGGTACGTGAAGTAGAATTTTGTCGAAAAATAAAAAAAAAATACTACTAATCAATTTTTTAAAAATCTCATGATGTGAAATAACAGTTACAAATATGCTTTAAAAATGAGAAAAATTGACTGGTTAGGTATGTCACTGTAGAGTAACTGAAAACTTATTCCGCCGCGATAGTGGAAAGATTCGGGTTTAATGTTTGAAAATACATTTTTCAAATATAGCATTGTATAACAGTGGTGTTTCTTAATAATTGCAGCAAACTATAGTTATTCTACTGTTTATTTATATAAATTAGATTTAGCGCAAGGCTTGTCAAATTACAGAGGCCGCCTTGTTCTCTTTGATAGTAATGGGAGAAAAACGTCATACGACGGATCTGTCCATTGATTGCGTGGCAACGGCTGTTTATAAATTTTGATGGCAGTATTTAACAACATATCGTGGTTTATATATTGTGATTTTCATGGTAATTCTGTACTTCTATAGTATGGAAAGTCATACAGAAAACCCAACGTAAAAGCAAACCTTGAAATATCTAGTAATTGCTGACAAAATTATCATAAATCTATTTTATGAAACTATTTTTTTTTTTGATAAAACAACAAAAATATAAAAACTAGACCCTGATAAGCCTGATAGTTGGTGGTTTTTAAAAAAGTTGTAAAAATTGTAAAAATATGAATTATTATTTTGCTGAAAATCAAAACAAGCTATAAAGCTATTTTATGAAACTAATGTTTTTTTTTTAATTTAAAGTAAGGAAATGTATTTTGCAGCATTCGCGATTAAAATCATTATTATAGTGTTTCTATTAAAATCGCATATTATGCAAAGTACGACTATTTGTGATTACCACAGGATTTCCGCCCATAAAACCATTCGGCGCAGTCGTATTTATAAGATAAAAATGTGATTAATTGAGGTCGACTTAATTCAACTAAAATTACATTAGTTTTTAAATGTATGATATTTAAATACGAAATTATTTGTCCACCACAAAATATTATATCAAACTATTGAAATTAACTGTTGGACTACCTGCAGTGAATATAAATTTATTGCGAATTTTTAGAAATTAAACTTCCTGTATTTTTTGTTTAATTTATTATACCAGCTTTCCGGCCCGGGTAGATTTTGATTTAGCAGCGAAATCATCAAGACCAACAAATCTCTGTATCGCTTATAGTTTAGTCAATGTACACTAAATTTAGCTCAGATATTGCGTGGGGAATCTCCGAGTTGCCTACGTTTTCGGCCACTCATTCCTCTTCTGCCAAACCTGTCACTCGGAAAGAAGTAGGTTTCTAAATAAGAATCGACTCAGCAATTTCTGAGATTATCGTAGACAAATAAATAAACAAACTGTATTCTTTAATAAGTAGATTTTTGAAAAACACGATCTAGATATCTAGAACCAGTAGCCAGAACCGACTTCGCCCTAATTCTTATACTACTGTCTTATACTACTGTCGCGATTTTTTTGTTGCTTGTAGTTGTATTTTCCTGACATTTCCCGGGAATAACAGCCTTCTGTTATGGTAGCATAATTTTATCTCTGTTTTCGTGAAAGTTAAAAAAAAGTCTCCGGCTAAGAGCACTGTCTTGTACATTGTACGTCGCGCGAAGTCAGAAGTCGAATGACTTGCGTTGGTCAAGTGTACCCTATATACTTTAAGATTGTTACAAAATGATAGTATACGGTGTGTTATCAAAATCGGTTCGACCATTTTCGAGTGATGCAGATAAACAAACTAAAATTTACTAAAGTAATCGAAGAAACCACAAAAAACTAAATTAAAAATATATAATCTAATTTTAGTTTATTTGTTACAGATCAGATTCGGAATTGTTTTGGTCGAGTTTTTGAAACCATTCTGGTAAGTTTTTAATTATAAATAATTTTGATGTAAAATAATTGGTCTAATTTAAAAATGAGATCAGTCATTTTGACATATTCAAGCCTAGTTTGTAGATCATAGGTACTCGCGCTCCGTACTAAAAAACTGAACCGCTATACTAAGATGTCATAGTCAATTTTTTCAGGAAATACATTTGATATCGACTTTTAGGTATAAAGCTTGAAAAAAAGTACACTTAAATTTTTGTCCGCCCAAAAATAGACAAGAACGTATTTTTGTGGTTCTTTCTCTTGGATTAGATTCGTCTATTTTTGGGCGGACAAAAATTTAAGTGTACTTTTTTTCTCCCGGTGAAATAAAGTATCATATAAATTGGCAATAGGTGCAGACTTCATAATGGTACTTTATTTTATTTAAAACGCGTAGTTTTGGTTTAAAGTAAAACCATATTTCAAATAAATCAATAAAAAAATATAGGTACTTGGATGTTTTACTGTCAGATATTAAATAAAATATAAACTGTATGAAGCCACGAGAGGTTAAATAGCTAGAAAAGGCAAAGACCACTTCGATCGTAAACAATCTCATTAAAAAACAAGTAATAGTACAGTTATTTTCCCAAAAAGGCAGATTAAACTATAATATTTTAAAATGTAAACATTTTAATATAATACGGCTTTTGTGAGATTTTTAATGTTTAACAATTTTGCCGTCTACTAATAAACTATACTCACTAATCAGCACTTTTGAATTTCAGAGAAAGTAAGATTTTTATGTGTCGAAAAAAACTAGAAGTTGACATTATTAACGAATTTTTTTCCCTTTGATACTGGTTATAAAATTGTACAACAACTTCAGACTAAAAATTGTATTTTTTCATTTTATAATTTTTTAAATGCCTCAAAATAATCGTTCTGCGAAGTCTCTCACATTTTTTAAACCGGTCATCAAACTGTTTTCAGACAACCAATTAAATCAAATCTCGATTTGTTTTAAGTTACTAAACGCCATGGCTCTTTAAGTGTAGTCAATCATCTATTCAACTGATTATTATATAACCTGAAAAGGCAATTAATAACTTGAGAAGAATTGAGGGCTTGTAACTTCATGTAAACAATAGCTTCCTAATGAACTCGGCTATTCCCAAACCCAGTTCTCGGACTGAATCGTGCGATTGGGCCATTTCTCGTCGGTGCAACTGAAAAAAAGTCCTTTGAAAAACAGGGACGTGTTTACTGGTTTTGAGGTTATGTCTAATGATGTAGCTGTGGGGCTGTGGGCTGCTCCGTGCGATGAACTCGCGACTGTAACTAAGTGCGTGTCTCTCTCTAATATATCCGCCTCTGTCGCACTCTCTCCGTTGCCTTCTTTGTGTATTACTGACACGATTTTCCATGTACATGCTATACCGGTCGTAAGAATCGTTTCGGAACTACACCAGGCTAAATTAAAAACAATATTGAAGTTTAAAGTATCCCGAAGATAATTCCTAGACGAGAAAACCCGCTTCCAGAATTTTCATTTATCTGTCACCAACACCACTCAAAAAGAACGGCTGAACCGATTTGGATTAAATTTGATATACACTTTGTAGATAGGTATAAGATTTTGGCAGGTGATAGATCATGTCGCGTGGTTAATATACACACATCTGGAATAAACCGAACTGGGTAATTTCTGTTGAGGTTTCCTATATGGCTTTCCTCAATTAATTCCAGATAAATATCGAGATGGTATCTTATTCGAGACCATGGCCGATAATCTATCAAATTTCTAGTTCAAAAATTGCCTACCTTATCATAAGTTCCTATAAATCCTTCATTCGCTCATTGTTATTAAGCTGAAGTTTTAAAAACGTAGAAAATAACGTGAAGTGGTGGATGAAAAAATAGTGCGAAAATGGTGCGAATGGCGACTGTTACTACATAAAGTCGAGAAACGGACGTTAAACGCCTTATTATTGCTATTATTATTATTACATACATCTAAAATTATTGAGGGAAACGACAGAAAAATTTAAAAACCCGGGTCGCAGTGCCAAAACCCTGCCGACAATATAGTGTATTTGCTTGTATAGGGCCGTGTGGTTTTATAATTTTATTATGTGAAATTAAGTTTGTTTTGGGGCAAAATAAAAAATTTAACCCCTTAATACACCCCTTAAAATAACATTTTTTTTCTTAATTGTAATATTATTATCAATCTAACGTCTACACCGAATTAAAGACACCCTTCAATAAATAAGTCACTATCTGCAAATTAGTGTTTTCAAAAAATTTGTAAGTCCGGTTCTGTCGGGCCGATTTTATTAAAATTTTAGATACACTTTTTAAAGGCTTAAATGTCAATTTTGAAACAATTCTGAGAATTTTTTCGGTATTTTGGCGCCCAAAAACATTTTTCAACCCCTAAAAACTACCCTTAAAATGCCCCGATTAGGCCCATTTTAAATAGGCTTCTTGCGGTGATGGATTTCAACACGTGGCCCAAATTTCGTTAAAATCAATTAACTCTTTCGAAAGTTATTGCCCGCACACATATATATATATATATACGTATATAAATATATATACGTATATAAATATATATATATATATATATATATATATATATATATATATATATATATATATATACATATATATATACATATATATATATAAACATTTTCAAAAATGGTGCCAAAGTGTTTAGGAGGTTATGAAACGTCGAGAAATTTTGGTCCAACCCCTAGGTCCCGCCATCCGACCGACGCCAATAGTGTATGTTGCCATATGGCAAATACACTAACAAGATGACAGTTTTTAGCGGAGGCAGTAGGAGCTACGTCTACTCCCGCTAAGAATCGAATCCAGCACTTTCCGAATATGAATCTATGCCACTCACACAAATTGTTAAAACTTTTCAAACATTTCAAATATATGACTATTGAGTACCTCCTATGTAATGTACAAGAAGCGAGAGTTTAAGGAGTTTGAGGTTGATGGGGGGTTGGAACAGCCCCAGTGAGTAAATATACAACCACCTTCTTCCTTTAGTATATGCAGTCAGCTGTAAGTGAGTACGAAGCTGCCGAACAAATACTCTCCGTCCTCCAACAGTCGATCGAATATACTATATATTATAGGTACTATGTACACGGCCAAGATTCGAATCTCAGTAAAATGGTAGAGGATTCACATTCGACACGAGGATCGGTCAACAAAAATCATCATTTTATATTTTTATTTTAATCTAGAGTCCTGATACTAATCGAGATAATGCGCTGTTAGTACGGAGTTTCTTGGGAATTACAAACAGCGTTGCCAGACGTCCCGATTTTGGCGGAACGTCCCGATTTTTAAATGAAAATTAAATGTCCCGCGCGGGACAGGCTCAATCCCGCTTGTCGGGGATAACTCGACCGTGCGTAAATAATTATTCTCTTATTGTAAGTTGCAATTTGTAACACTCACTCCTCAGACTATTGTTTTAAACGCCATATTTTTCTAATGAATAAAACTTTTTTGATTTTGATTTCTGTTTTTTTTATTTGTTTTTTATTCAGAAGACGAATAAGTCTCAAATATTTAACAATAGGGTAAATCTGATTTAAAATATCATATTTTTATTAAAATACATTTTCTATGGCTATTTTTGCTATTTATTGTCACGTAAACGTAATTTGAACTCAAATAAAAATATAAATATTTAAAAACTGCTGGTTATATAGGTACGTTTTTTTACTATGTCCCGCTTTCGACGAAAGAATCCCGCTTTTTTCACTCAAAAACTTCCAAAATCCCGACTTGGCAAAAAAAAAATCTGGCAACACTGTTTACAAACCCCCCTTTCATAGGCTCTGCGATTGTATTTTCTGTGAAAATATATGAATTGGCCCAAAGATTTTTTATGAATGTAGCATTGCGGTGATTTCGTAGCCAGGTAAAAGCGTCCTTTCACGCCGTAGACGATTCCTGGAATCTTTGGAATGAGAGGTTATGTTTATACTATATATTCAAAATGTTGAATTTTTTCGATAAATAATTCAATTTCGATTTTTTTTTCAATATTCCGAAATTTTTCAACAAATTAAATTAAATAGAAAAATGTTTCTACACATATAGGCCTCACAAAATGTTTGCCCGGGTTAAATCTAGCACTGTTAATAATCCCTGTATGTTTGGGTTGGATAATGCTATTTAGTAGAACGGTCTTACGGTTGATCCGCTCTAGTATAATGCAAAACGCTTGCATGTGCGTCTGATTCCTAGTCGGATGCTGATCACACAAAACATGGATTCTGAATACTTCACTCACTTGGTAAACAGACAACCAGAAAAATACATCGAGTTATACGTCGGCACTCTCACAACTTCAGACAGATGTCCCCTCAAACAGTATATAGGGGTCAGTTTATGATCAACGGAACGACTAAGTCCTGAGGGATTTTTTGTCACTTTACTAGGCTTTTAAAATAGAAATTGAAGGACACACTTTGTAATGGACAATTTATTGGAAGGGAAAAATCTCTAAGGGATGTAAAAACGTATAAGATAATAATTTTGTGCGATCTTTATGTCAATCATTTTTAATTTGAAAAAAATGTTTTTTATGACAAGTTTCATTTTGTGTGGACGACGTCTACATCTGGAAAATTCGTATAAAGTTTAGTCCATATGGGAATTTGTGGTCTTTACAATAACAAATATACTGACATATTTTTTAATACAGCTAAGTAGTTTTAATGGTAAGAGGCTAAATAAAATGATATTGCTTTAAATTTCAAGGGTCTAATTTTTTTTATCTTTACGATTACTTGTTTTGTATGAAAAATTATTCGAAGTTTGCACAAATATGAACTGACGATAAGCCATAACCAGTAAAATGTCTATTTTTCATACTAGTGAGTAAAATAAAATAATAGTAATTCGATTTTGCCAATCCAGTAGTTATATCTCTGTCAGTTGTAATTGAAATCCACATGAACAAAAGAGACAGCATATAGTAGGCGTTTTCATCATCCACATGTAATTCCAATATGGCCCAACTGAACCGTCAGAAATATTACAAATATACTTATTATGATGTGAAATAGGAAGAACTTGCAAAAAATGTAATATCCATTTCGATTGTAAATTTTTTGTGACTTGTGTGACTGTTAAAACTTGCTATCTCTCATTAACACAATATCACAACTCATATATAATAATGCATTACAAACTAGATACATAAACTACTAAGTTTGCGCAAACCTGTCGTTATTTTTAACACACATGTTCAGTTTATTTCTTTTCATCAAAGATAGCAACTGGTAAACCTGCACAGATTCATCGGTATCACAAAAGTGATAGATTGGTGATAAGTCTGTTCACATTTTTAACATAGATTTGCTAACTTTTTATCAATGAGCACGAACAATATTTTTTACCTTCAAAATATATATAAATATATGCTTAAGGCTGTCGGAACGCTCTGAATTTAAGCCAAAAATAAAGCTTCGGCTGTCAACTGATTGTAGACTTATTCGTCAACATTCTGCAAAAATTCTTTCTCTATAAGGAAGATAAAGGACAAATCTAGGTCTCTAATGGACTACCTTTGTAATTTATGTGCGATTTACTAGAAAAAATTTGGCATTAATTATGCTAAAAAAACACAGGTTTTCAAAGTCACACTATGACCTTATTCGTACTTATTTCACAAAACTGTTCCATCACAAACCTAAAGTGACTCTTCCTTTTTCGGAAAAGTTTTTTAAATCTTCAAAATATTTCCAAAAATTAGAGAAATCAATTGACAGCGGCACCCTTGCAAAAAAATTTTTTAGCCTCGTAGTTGGCACCAGCCAAAAATTGAAACGTGCGGATGTTTTGAGCGAGACAGAGCTAAAGAAGGTCACACCCACAATATGTCTTTTGCCTACCTCGCCCCTTACCGCTAGGTCTCAGCACAAACAAAATTCAGAGCGTTCCGACAGCCTTAAAAATTGATGTAAGGTGAAGAAATTTCGTTATAGTAAAACTCAAGATAATTCCAATTTAAAAAAAAAATTGTATTTACCTACTACAGAAGTTTGAGCGCTTTCACAAATCCGATATTTTTAATTCTAATCTTTTTTGCATACGAGTAATCTTTAAGTGGTTTAAATGACAACGAAACTGTTGACTCTTTTGGATTTACCTAAAAGCCGGAGCGCCAAAATTATTTACATGACATAAACGCTACTGAAAATTGCTGTTTTATTATGGAAATTATGTTATATGAATGGTATTATCTCGCGAACACAAAGATATAATCTAATTTTAAACAAGTCATTGCTCCGTTCTGAATTATTTAAATGGTGAAATTTATACTCTAAACTGTAAAGCATATATCTACACCAACATTAAAGTAAAATTATACTTAATTAAACAAGAAGTTATGTCATTTTTATTCTTTGTAGAAATCGGAAAAACAAACAAAGGGTTTATTTTAAAGAGGGGCTAAAGTCCAGTCTCTACTGCCTGAAACTTTATTGCACGCTCCTGTTGGTATTTTTGATTTGATGATAGATTTTTGCGTCAGCTAATTATCTTCTTTTGAGGCTAAACAAAAAATTCCAGTCAATTGGGCGACATTTATTGACAGATTATTATAAATAACATTTCTGTTGACATGTGCGATGACGCAGGTAACGGCTAGTAATAAATATTCGCTATTCATTTGCATGATTATATAATACGGTATCACATGTAAAAATTGCTAGCTACCTAATTTTTTCACAGGCCTTCAAACCAAAAAAAAAACAGCTGATTTTTTATTTTCAAAATTCATAAAATTTAGGAAAAGATCTTTTTAAAACAAAAAAAAAACTCTTGGAGAAATAAATGGAATTATAAACCATTTATAAGCTTATGCCATTATAATAGAAAATAACAACGTTATAGCACCTCTTCTGCGAATGTGCCAATTTTTTCCAAAACCAAAAGGACTCTTTATATATTTGTATGTCAAACATTCTATCAAAATTTGGTTTCAATAAACTCATCCGTTTGACCTGTATCGTACTCACAGACGAACAGACTTTTCCACAAACATGTTTTTTGGATTCGGTGGACCTCAAAATGAAAAAAATATTGTAACATTTTGAAAAGTGAATTTAGATATAAATTAATACGTATACCAATTTCCACTTGTGAGTTTGGAATGGTAAAATAATTTTTAGTTCAGACCTCATAATGGCCTTCTGTATTAAATGATTTTAGGTCAACTGTACCGTAAAAGCTTTTCAATATTTTTAATCAATATCAATATTTTATAGTTAAACTAGTAAACAAATTAAAAATGTAAATTTATGTATTTTAACGTAAATTTCAACACTTAGGTTTAGTTGTATTTTTAGCACAAGGGAAAATATCGGCTGTTAAATTAACCGGTTTCATAAAATAATTGTTTATTTCTGTTTTAAAAAACACTGGTCGTAGTGCCAAACGCTGTCGACAAATAGTGTATCTAATACATACATTTTGGTATACACATTTGCTTTTGGCTGAAATAAAATTAATCAGTTTCAATATTTGGCATGCATGTTATAAATCTATACCAAATTAGACATCTTTCAGTAATATTAAGGTAGTTGTCGTGGTACAATATTATCAAAAAGTTATAGATTATACGCGCCACAAAAGTATACTAGCTTGTAGCTAAGCGATCCATAATTTGTACGCAAGACTGTACCCGTGGAAACGTAACCCATACAGTATTCATATGCATGTATACTTTTCTATAAATTGTTGAACTTAAAACCGTTATTTATAAATAATTAGACGGTCAAAAAATTCTTCTTATTTTTTTTAAGCTCATAACAAATGCATTGAAAGACTGTCAGTTTTTGGAAAGTTTCTGACAGTTAGCTCTTTTTTTATAAATAAGAAACTGGTTCAGAACTACAGAGATCGTATACAATCAATTTTAATTATCCAATTCTTAATTGAATTTATCTCGGATTATATACGGTCGATCGACATCAAATTTTCAGGGTAATTGTATTATCATGTCCTTAATAAGTATACAAAAATTAAGAATTTTCTGACGGTGTGCCTTAACCACGACAACTACCTCAATTCATTATCCGCAAACTGTTTTCAAATATTTTTCTAGTCGGTACTATTTGGTTAGAACTACATTTTGATTTGTACTAAAGCATTAAATTTATTTTTGAAGCAGATCCAATATTTTTGCAATGTTTTTACTGTAGAACCAGAAATTTGTTCAACCTCTAAATAAAACTTATTGCACCTATTTTAAATGCATTTTCTCAGTTTAATACCTACATCAAATTAAATACACCTTTCAGTATGTAAAAATTATTCAGTAAACGCAAAATATCACAGATTGTGTCATTTTGTTGTGTGATGTGATGATCCCGTCATCCGACCAACACCAATAGTGTATGATATCATATACTATGTACACACAAACACACTAACAAGAAACTGCTTTATTCTAAAAGAGATTTATAGAAAATTTGCTTCGGGTGATTTGCTTTCTTCATGCGTGAATGATTTTTATTGACTTGTTTTCCAGAACATAGCCAACTCTTCTAACTAAATCGCTTTCCAAATAAATGCGCTATACGGTGCATTGTGTGTACTGTACTGTACTATTATAATCTAGTAGGTTCGTTCACACGGCTGATTATTAAAAATTAGAGTTTTAAAAAACTGAAACAATGAACTAAAGAATGCGAAATAATTTGACAACAAAATTAGCTTTACTGTAAAAAGCGTGGGGTGTTTAAAATCGGTAATAAATTCTTCACTTACTAGCTTATTGTAAACATAGAACTATTATGAAAATTTAAAGACTAAAAAACAATTTTGCATCTGACTATGAGGTAGGCAATACACTGTACGTCACTGTACAGCATGTTAGCTTGCTTGCTGTAATTTTAAAAGTTTTTTATCTTGAAGGTCCTGGTCAGGATAATGGGAAAAACTTTTGAAATGATTGTATTGTCATTAGTTTATTTTGAAGAGGCTGAATATCACGTTCGAAGATTCCTTTACAAACAAACAAACAAACAAAAAAACATATAGATGAAGCTAATAAAAGTGTCTCGCCCACATAACCTCACGGTGGAAGTGAAACTTCTTTAGAGTTATGAACTTGTTTCTTTGATGCGTTATTCATTTTGCGATACGCAATTTTCAATTTGTTTAATGTGGATAATTTATATGTTTTTGAGTATAAAAATTTATTTTTGAACTTGCTATTTTTTCAATTAAATCGTATGCCCCGTTATGATGGACTTTAGATGGTAGCTGTATCTGACGATTCACAAGCGACTTAATCGCACAATCGTGATATAAAACATTGCATATGTGCGCTGGCTCTAATGCGAGCGAAGTCGCGGGTAAAGGCTAGTTTGTCGTCTGAAAAAGGAAATATTTGACTTAGAGAATCCGACGGATGAATGAACAAAATGAAATCGCATAAAATATCGCATTTCTGTGAACTGTTAGAGGCAGATATATTTTTTTTCTTTCCCCTTGGGATAAGTTTTCCATATTTCTGACTTTGTCAAAATATAGAATATTTTTATTATCATTTCAAATGTTTTATTGGTTACCCACGGAAAAACGCGAAAAAGAAAATATTCAAAGCTATGATAACTTTAGAAAAATACTAAAGTTTTCTTTGACTCGCCAGTGCTTATCAAAGATTCAGAAAAGAAAATTTGACAGCCTGATATATCTGTTATTTTATAAAAATCTAAGAAATTCCATATACATATATGTAAATAAATAAAATATGGCACAAAAACAAAAATTTATAATCAGTTATTATAAATTTTGATATTTGACCTTTCTCAATATAAAACGCGCAAAACTGACTTTTTTGGTCAAAAGGAACATTTGAATAATGCATTATGGAACGTATTTCAAAAAATTTTTTTTAATTTAAACCGAATCATATATGTACATTTATTTTGACATGACAGGCAATATTGAAAATATAAATTGATATAATACGCAGTATATGGCGTGAAAAAAGTCTGCTTTTAAACGATTTCTAAAAGAGCCAATTTATGACGCTTTTATAGCAGTTAAAATATTATCAAATGCGTACGCTTTTAATCGAAAAACAACTCTATAGCTTTAGAACATTCTGGCGAAGTAAAAAAAAACGACGATACTCTTCTTAAACGTCGATGACCTCAATTATCGAGCGTCTATATCACACAGTCTAATAATGAATTTGTTTCTCATTGATCTATTTCTGTATACATATTTATTTTAAATTAACTTTCCTTCTGAAAGAAAATATCGTTGTTTTTTTATTTTTTTTAACCAATTAAAAACTTTTGATTTGAACTCAAAATATGTTGTTTAAAATATATTTTATCGTGGAGTAGACTGAAATCCTTATATACTAGCTGTATTCATATTATTTATTTTGAATAAAAAAATTTCATCGATTTTTTTCATTAACGTGAAGTTATTTTTTTATCAATGAACTTTTTTTCATATGTATTTCTTAATGAAACTCTTATTAGCTTATGAACGACTTTACTATTTGCGTGCCTTTTCTGCGTTAAAGATTTCGGTTGCATAAACACTTGATAATCGACTGTTGCCATACTTCATTATTTATGTTGTCTGCTTTATTTCATATTTGGTTTTCAAATTGCATTTCAAAATTGCATTATCAATAACTTGTGCATCAAAAATTGCAGCGAAGGTCAAAAAAGTCATTCATAAAATTTTAATATATAATAATAATCGTAGGTATATAACTTGAATTTTTGAATAAAACATTTTTATAATTTACATTTCTGCAGAAAAACAAAAATAAAAAACGTAAGCCACATATCTGTACAAAAATTAGTCTTTTGATTTATTCCTGGATTTTACAAGCAACTTTTAAGTAAAACTTCTTTTCGTGTCTCAGTGTCAAAACTAGCAATAGATAATTAATTAAGGTGGCGGCGAGGTAGAACGGTTGCCTCATAAAGGTTGTATGTTCGATTACGGTGGTCGGTGCCCGCATTATAGTTTTGTTCGAATGTCGCCAAAAATTATAGCAGAAGTTGTTCGTCGTAGACGAATAGCAATTAGTAATTCTTACGTTTTCTTTTATTTCTTAATTAAATATGTTATTCTTTTAACTATAAACTATTACAAATGACAAGATACTGTTTGCTTGATTCTTGCTCAAAGCTAGTAGAAAATCAAGCATGAAAAATAGTCTCGGTTCTAATTAGTGTATTTGCCATATGGCAACATACACTATTGGCGTCGGTCGGATGGCGGGACCTAGGGGTCGGACCAAAATTTCTCGACGTTTCATAACCTCCTAAACACTTTGGTACCATTTTTAAAAATGTTTATATATATATGTATATATATATATATATATATATTTATATATATATATAGGTATATATATATGTGTGCGGGCTATAACTTTCGAAGGACTTAATTAATTTTGACGAAATTTGGCACACATGTTGGAATCCATTACCGCACAAAGCCTATTTAAAATGGGCCCAATCGGATCACATTAAGGGTGAATTTTAGGGGTTGAAAAAAGTTTTTTGACCCCAAAATACCGAAAAAAATCTCAGAATCGTTTCAAAATTGAAATTTAACCTTTTAATAGCAATTAAAAAGTGCCCCTAAAATTTTAATAAAATCGGCCCAACAGGACCGGACTTAAAAATTTTTTGAAAACACTAATTTGCAGATAGTGACATTTATTTTATTGAAGGATCTATTTAATTCGGTGTAGACGTTAGACTGATAATAATATTACAATTAAGAAAAAAATGTTATTTTAAGGGGTGTATTAAGGGGTTAAATTTTTTATTATGCCCAAAAACAAACTTAATTTCACATAATAACAATATAAAACCACACGGCCCTATACAAGCAAATACACTATATTGTCGGCAGGGTTTTGGCACTGCGACCCGGGTTTTTTATTTTGAAAGTCAGCTTGTGACCAAGCAGCGCAGGTTGCAGTGACGTCATTTCTTAGCTCGTAGCCAGCAGCAAAACCAGAATCTTGTGCAGCGCTATAGAAGTTTCACTGAATAAAAAACTCTATATAGGATAAAAAAATACAACGAGAAGCCTGTTTTTCTGTAATTGAAGAAGTTGCTCTTTATACTAAATTTATGTTTGACTTATTTTAATTCAATTACGTCAGAACAAAAGGTGTAATAAAATGCTTTAATGCAGTTCAATTTGTTGTGTTGAAAACAATATAAAAATTGAACAGTTTATTCCAATTTATGAACAACGATCTTATTTGACCTGCCTCAACTGATTTATCGTTTGCCATAAAAACGCATAATCTTTGGATGCATATATTGAAGATTTGCATTTAACGATGCGCTTGCGTCAGCAGATTTTGTTTTTCGCAGTACCTACTGGTTGCAACAAAACATCGTTTTAAGAAGAAACAGTAATCACTAGACTAAGATTAGGCCACTGTACACTTTCTCACCTCATGTCGAAAGAAAACCTTCCAACATTTACCACCTGCGATAAATATCCCCTCGTCGAATGCAGATCTGCTGCCGGATTTGGTCAGAATCTCCGTGACGTTCTGCAAAATGACGAGAAAAATATCCTAAAATTAATATGGTTTGTATGATACAAATTTAATGTCCAAAATGTAATATATAGCCCCCTATCAACTTACCCACTCTGACATCCCTGTCACATCTATGTGGCAATTTCCTAAAAGAATATATTAATTTATTATAATATGATAATTAATAAATAACGCTATTAAACAAGTTCCATGTCATCAGAAAAAATATACAGTGTTATTGAATATATATTTTTTTTAAATTTGATTTCAGTTTGTTGTAGGACAGAGATTAAAAAAAAACAACTTGAAAGTTTTTGGCGTCAATCTGTATTTTATAATTCTCTCTGTATTTCATCGATGCACCATTTTGCAAGCGCATTTCTGAACAATTTTATTTCATGCATAATTTTGAATCGAATATTGCATTAATTAACCTTTTTGTTCCGAATAAATTCATAACATTTGAATTTTATCTCAGGAATAATATGCAAAGTAGATAGACATATATTTTTCCGTTGTTTTTTTAATATTTTCTTATATTAGGTAGGTCGGATACTCTTCTTACCTGATCATGCTATTCTGGTGTACGCTAAACAATACTTTGAACTGTCTTAATATAATTTTATATCTTCCAGGCTAACAGCTTTAGCAGCGGAGCGGATTAAATTAATATATAAAAGGAATAAATAAAAATGCACAATATAAAATTGTTTTAGGGCTAACTAAAATATGCGAGATTTTTACATAAGAGCTCATCTTAAGGCCCCAGTACACAGTGGTCTGTAGTGGGCCATGCTTTGCAATGTGCAGCTGTAGGCCACTATCACTTGGTGTTCACACAATGGCCCATGGCTCATTTCTGCCTGGATAAAATTGTTTTAGGCTTAAATAAAATATGCGAGATTTTTACATAAGAGTTCATCTTAAGGCCCCAGTACACAGTGGTCTGTAGTGGGCCATGCTTTGCAATGTGCAGCTGTAGGCCACTATCACTTGGTGTTCACACAATGGCCCATGGCTCATTTCTGCCTGGCGAAGCACTTGCGATGGACGTGGAAATAATTACGGCCGCGGCTACTTATTTATATGCTGTTTACAAGTATTATAGTATTATAAACCTAAAAAAGTCTCTTCATTGCTCCAGGATACTGACATTTTGGGCGATTAAAAATTTAAATAGTAGAGCACGCAACAAAAAAAGTAGGTACCTGTCCAAACAATGGGCCACTGTGTGAACACCACAGGCCACACTACACCACGATTACTTTGAAGTGTGTCAAAAAAACCGACAACAAATGGATTGCGCACCACGATTTACAATTGTCCGCCACTACACACCATTACCCCCTGTACACAATGGCGATGGTCTACAATGGCCCACTAAAGACCACTGTGTACTGGGGCCTTTATAATTATATATTTTTTAAAGTATTTAGTAAACCATTCTGAAATCTTGGATATTTATTGCAGATAATATATCAGGATATAGGTTTTACAAAATTTCATTTATTTCTCGGCGATTTGAGATACCCGTCATACTTCTTTAAACAAAGAGAGATTTTCTAGATTTATTTATAGACACATAAGTACTCGGTTTTATAGTTGTTACAATTTGTGTGAAAAGTGGAATATGACATTACTTACATGGTACTTTCATGCATCTTAATTTTTACTTGAGAATATTATTAAGATTAATGCCCTTAAAGACATTAAACAACGACCATTAAAGTGACAGTAGGATGGCTGTGTTATTAAACTATTGTAGCTAACGACTCTAACACAGTTGTTTCAAGACATTCGGCAGTGACTAAAGTAATAATATAATTCTACATAGCTAAACAAAAAAAAATTATTAAACTCCTTTAAAAAAATCACTAAAAAGATGAAAATAATGAAATTTTGAGGTCGGCGCCTATTTAATAAAAGTAGATATGTAATTACAAGTTTTTGTAATGAAATTAGCTCCGACCTCAAAATTTCATTATTTTCATCTTTTTAGTGATTTTTTTGAAGGAGGTTAATATTTTTTTTTTAAGTTTTTTTATTTTTTACTTTTTAGTGGTGGATTTGATTTCGCACATTTTTGAAGATTTCCCTCGATTTCTCCAGGGTTCCATCATCAGATCCTGACCTGATGACCATGGGACCACCAAGATGTATACCCTTTCAAACAAAAAAAGAATTTTCCAAATCCGTTCAGGCGTCTTCGAGTAATCGGGGAACATATATAAAAAATAAAAAAAGAAAGATTCCGACGAATTGAGAACCTCCTCCTTTTTTTTGAAGTCGGTTAAAAAATATAAATACAACTCAGGTTTATATTATTGTTGTTTTCCGTCCTTGCTTCGCCCGATTAAACTTTAATTTGGGAACAAAATAACCAAAAGCAATCATATAAATATCATTTTATACTGTATATCTTATTTAATGGAAGTACGATAATTTTACTCTAGTATGAAATAGAAAAAACTTTTCATTTGATTTGAATTGACCGACGTTGAGACACTTATCATACCTCTAAACCTTTCATTAAAAGTAAACCTTTCAGTGGTAAAAAATACATTTAAATCCGTTCAGTAGCTCTCGTGTTTTTAACAGACAAAATATACGTGAGGAACTTTGTCGTGAATTGCATCCAGATAATTTATAATGAGCTATACACGAATGAGAGTCTACTATTTTCTGCTCATTTATATTTTTCTTCTGTCTCTTTTCATTTGTTCGTATTTTTTAGTTCAGAGATCATCGATACCGTTATTGACTTATCGACATTTTAAATTATCGACCAATTGGCAATATACGTTTTCTGTACCTTAATATAAAAAAGTAAATCCAGAGTGTTTCGTTTGCTTGCATACTTTAATATTACTGTGGGCAAAAATCAAAACTACGTATGTCGAATTGTTCGTAAATTTGTAAAAAAGTTTTAGATTAAAAAAATAAAACAATTTCAGCTTCAATCAAAGAACTTAAGATAACTTGTAAAAAAGGCATTTTACTACTGTTTTTATTACCTGTGATTAAGCATTAAGCTCAACGTTTACTTTCTTAAAATTTATTGAATTTAAACGTGATACTGAATATTTTTTAGAGCAGGGCATAAGATTTTACATTACAGGATGTCTGATTAATATATTAAAATTTTTTCTTTATTACTGAGAAATTTAACTTTTTCAAGATTTTTTAATAAATAATTTTTTTCTAATAAATTTGTCATTTTTACCGAATTTTAAATATAGGCAGTTTTACAGATTTAAATATACGACACAAAAATAATACAGCTTCCTTGTTTTTTTTTTGAATGTACGTTGAAGAATAAATCCTCTTCGACTCAGCCCAGGGTTTCGCGACGGTCGTGTGGTAGGAAGGTACTCTGATGCATAATACAGTTTTTTTTAATGACAATGAAAGATAAAGAGTTGGATGGTTCGATCGACGTAAGTCTTATTTTACCTCAACTTCGACGTAAACGCTTTTGTCTTTTAGTCGAAGATTTAATAACAAATGAAAAACGGAAATTCAATTAAATATAATCGCCTTTAATAACAGATTCGTTGTCAGATGCTGTGGGCAGTGCTCATTCGTTTTGTTTTGACAATTATTGAAGTTATTAACAGTTTTTTCAAGAATTGTTGTAGTTACATTAATGAAATACGAAACTTCCGAAAAGTAACGAAATTGCTATCGAGATGTGTTATTTTACCGCAAAACTTTTATCTCGGTGATTTGTAACACAAACTGCTAGACAAAATAAAAATCAAATGGCAAATAGAATAAAGAGAAAAAAATTATAGGAATAAAATATTATTTTAAAAACAAGCTTTTATTCCAGTGTACTAAAAAGAAAAAAATAAATCCTTTTTTTTTAAGTTGATACGGCCAAAATAATATATATGCAGTTTGGATTAGGAATCAGTAAGGCCAAAAATGTATATAAGAAACATTGAAATTTTGCTCCAAAATTTTTTTCATTTATCTATTTATGACTTTCTCATCTGGATGAGGTTTTTTGAATAAAGATACTTTATGTTTTGAAGAGAATGAAGACAAGTTTATTTTATTATGGATCTGTTTGATTTGGAGTTCAATGTTTCTTATATACATTTTTGGCCTTACTGATTCCTAATCCAAACTGCATAGAAAAAAATAAATTTTAATAATTTAGATTCATAATTATTAAAGCATGGGTTGTATGATAATTCATTAGTCATGCCCCACGCTTTTATAATTATTAACCTAAATTAGTAAAAATATTTTTTTCTTTTTAGTACACTGCAATAAAAGCGTGTCATTAAAAAGAATTTTTTTCTTAATATCTTATCGTCAAATTTTTACTTACGTTGGTATGTATTTCTCAGAACGGAACAAAAAGGTAATCGCCATTTTGGGGAGTCTGCTGTATTGGGTTCAGAATGATATCACATGGTTTGTCGTATTATACTTGTCAAACTCTTTCATTTGATATCCATGACAAAGGAGTTGTGGAGAAGCAGATAGTCCGCCATCTTGGGGCGTCCGCCATATTGAATTTAGAACAACATTAGATATAGTATATTACATTGTCACAGTATATGTATACGTGAGCAAAATTTCAAAGCTGTAGTTTAATTAGAACTAGTCGAAATTTTGATTGCAAGATTTAACCACTGACTGATTGACAAACATATGCAGTTGACTAAAAGCTTGTAAAAATTGTTAAGGTATATCGAAAGTTGCAAACTTTAGATTTCTTTTTTTTTTTTTTAATTATAAATGAGTTTACATATCTGTCAACGTTCTTGGGTGAGTTAACCTGTATTTTACGTTAATATCAAAAGAACTGTCATATACCGATGTACATTTATTGTGATGCGAAATAAGAATTAAGAGCATCCAGTTATCCGAAGCTTGGTCGCGGTTTTGTGATTGAACTGTAAAAAACGGCCAGGGGAGTCTTCATGTACCGTATTGAGCCTTCGTCAACATCTGCGGTAGACATTTTTCGTGTCGACACAAATGGCTCTACAGGGAGTTGCTACAAATTACATCGACTGACAGGCCAGGACATGGCCTCTTCTCCTTTCCTGCTTCTTACCTCTAGTTTACTGAAAATGATGTCGAGCTTTTGAAATCACCTTATTGAAAAAAATATATTTTTATATTATATTTATAATATTAATCATTAATATACTGTTTAATTTTAATTGCATGCGGAATCGCGGGTAGTAGTTTTGATAAAGAAACAATTCTGTACTACTCGTTGGATTGCCGAGCGGTTAGATGAAACCTGACTAAGACATGTATGTTCGGTTGCTCGTTTTGAATTTCTCCGACCAATCTGTTAATTGTTAATAATCGGAATTGTTTCTTTATAATAATAAAAGAAAAAGCTTCAACTAAAAAAAATGTAGATTGGTTCGCTACGAACCGCTTACTAACTAATGAAAGATAATGGCTTGTGTTTATGTTTTAAAAAAAGTTACCTCAAAACCCGATAACCACTGAACCTATTTTTAAAAATCTTATACTGTTTGATAGTCTATATAACAATATTAAGAGCACTGTGGATAGAAGAAAAAAATTAAAAAAAGTATAGAAACTTCTTACCACCACAGTTTTATTAATGGATGTACATTTCGAGAGCTAAGTAATACGTTATACATATAAACATTGAGAGCACTGTGGTTAATAAAAAAATAAAATAATAGTTACTTCTTACCACAACAGATTTATTCAGTAGATGAATATTTCGAGAGCTAAGCTCCCATCTTCAGCAAAACACTAAACACAGTTTAGTGTTTCGCTGATGTGAGCTTATAGCTCTCTAAATGTACATCTACTGAATAAATCTGTTGTGGTAAGAAGTAACTTATCTTTTATTTTTAATACACTACACTCAATTAATTAATAAAACCGTTGTGGTAAGAAGTTTCTATACTTTTATTTTTTGATAACCTACTTCTTCACTTTTTATGGCCAGTTATAAAACTTTTATTTTTAATGATCTCGGCAGTATTTTTTGTAGTTTTTCAATTGTGTAATAGCTAATCCGTTATTTACGCCTGATGCCAATTTGTTGTGGATCTAGTACGGATAACTATACATTGCATCTATAGTGTTCAAAATAAAATATTATACAGAGTATAGAACCACAACGCTTATAATTTACACTGAAACAGCTGACAACGTAGAAAAGATTACGGCTTACTGTACAAAATAAGAAAATAAAAAACTCAAGCCGGTTATAATGTTACAGACAAGTTGAGTATCACGTTTAGCTATATTATTCCATGCCCGATGGTATATAATAGAGATTATTAGAGTTCACTATATCGTCTATAAAGGCGTGTGAGAGACATTATAGATTATAGATGCTCGACAACTATCGTCTGTAAAGGCGTGTGAGAGACATTATAGATTATAGATGCTCGACAACTAAGGTCATTAGCGCCTACTTATAAATCTGTGTATAAACCTCAGTTTCACCAACTAAATGCCCAAAGTGTAAAACCTAAATCGCGTATATTTTAAAAATTGCAGTTATCCAAATTGTTAAAAATATCTCATTGACTTATGTGACTTTAAATTTGTTTTTTTTAAATAACCATATTTTTTGACTTCTGTGCTTATTAGTGCAATTAGCTAGAACTTTATTCTATGTTATTGTTCAGAAGTTTTCTTCTGAGTAAAAACTAGAACTCAAGCATTCTTCATTCATACTTCTCCATTCTTCATTCATACCCCAAACATATAAATATTATATCAGACAGGGATACAATTCATGGGTGGAAAGAAATTTATTAGAAAGACATAAAAGCATTGCAAATTCTTACATAGATTATACAGTATAGCACTATTGGTTCGATGTCTAAACTCTACGACACCCATGATCTAACAACAATACAATCTTTTGCTTGTTCTGTTCAAGTACAACCACTAATGTTTGTTGAAATGTGGGCGTCGAAAATTGCCGTTCACGAAACATCATGGTCATATTAACTGATTCTTTTTATTAACCAAGAATTGGTTGAAATTGACTTGTTAATTTTTATATTTTATTTATTTTAAAACGACTTTCAATAAAATTATATAGTCAACTGGTTTTTTTCATACCTAAAGAAGAATATTTTTTCAATTCTCGACTCACGAATCTTTTCAACACTAGAATATTACATAATATTGTAAATAAAATCGTAAAATCTATAATGTTGTAAGTTTTTAACGAAATTTCTTCTAAGATCTTACAGTTTATGGGATTTAACATTTTTTATATTTTTGAAGTAAAAACTTCTTTTGGCATGGTGGGGTAAATTATTTCTGAGATTAAAAATGTAACGAACGTGTCGCTATTGTACGTATAACGTACATATATCTACTATAACAAACCAGCTAGAGGCGGAGAGGTAGATTACTTGCCTCGTAAACTTAAGATCGTAGGTTCGATCCCAATTGATGGTACCCTTATTATTTTTTTTTCTCAATTATATCAGTTTTACTTCTGGAGTGTGTAGTGTAACATACACACTCTCTTTTTTATCTATCTGTCTGCTTATTTGTTCTGACTTGTCTACAGTGGAATTGTACTTAAAAATATATTTCTGGATTGTTTTTTAACAATTTCGATGTGAATATAACATTTTTTTTTCTTTTACAAAAGAAAAAAGTAGCCATCGTTTGAAACATTTTTGGAATCGACTCTTAATTGATACAAGCTCGAAAATAAAATAAAATAAAACGATTTTCTAGAATTGTAAGTATTCACAAAAACGTGTTGATACCAAAAGCCGAAAAATAAACAGGGTTATTATTACCTCCTAAAAATTATATTATGGTAATTTAATTGACTCTGGGCGATTTCACACGTCTAACAAAAGCTGTTATTAAATTGGAAAAAAGTCAATTTTAATTACGAGAAAAAGTTAAAAAAGTCCTTAATTAATATTTTTTTAACATGTTTTCCGTGTGTCAGTACATAAATTTAATGCAATTCTTTTAAAGTGGATACAGAAAATTAATTATTTGGAACAAATATGTTTAATTTGATTTATTTTAAGGTCGCCAACTGCGAGGCGTATCTGAGCCTTGTACTAATTCATATATTCAATTTAATATTATTTTTTATATTAAATTGAAAATTACCCTTTCATAGCTTACGCTTAGAAAACTGAATATGTTAAATATTGAAGTGCATTGGAGTGAAACTCTTTCTCTCTCACTTTACGGTATACTTCCATGTACCCTCTCTCTCTCTCTCTCTCTCTCTCTCTCTCTCTCTCTCTCTCTCTCTCTCTCGTTCAAAGGCTTTAAAAACATTGTAAACTTCAAGTAAACACTATCTAGATTCTAGGAGAATAGAATAGAGAACGTCTCTTTTATTTTTTCTGCCATTTGTTAGCGAGTCAACTAATTTCTCAATACTAGTACCGCAGTTGTATGTGCTATTTCCGTTTCGCTTTTTCCTTACACTTTCGATCAAGATCACTCCTGCCTACCGCACCTTAAAAAGTTTAACTTCTAAATGAAAAGTATGGACATTTTTTTATGCATTAAATTTGGATTTTCAGCTAATCTCTAGACTTTAATATTGAGAAATAAATTTTATATATTGTATCTTGCAGTTATTTTTCACTTCATTCAAGGTCTAATTAATTATTTTATGATGATAAAAAAATTATTACAGAGCAAACATTTAATTGAATAATCTCTTTAATGACTTCTTGGCATATTACCTATTGAAAACATTCTTTTGAAAAAAGTTTCCATCATTTTATTTAACTGCAGCCGTAGAAATAATAAAACTCTATTGTATAAATAATTATTAAGAATAATTATTTTAGATACTAATGCGAATTTAATTACATAAAACAATGATATAAAAAGTTTTAATTGCAATAATAAAAACTGTAGCAGAATATGTAGGTAATACAAGGCGTCCCGGTAAAGTAAATAAGCTAGAGAAAACCTCTAATTAACGCATTTTGTATATTCTTTTCATTAAAGGGCGATTGTGTCCGCCGCAACGCTGGAGAAATAATTATTATCATCGCATTAGTTGAAGTGAGCTATGGACTCATTCTTTATTAATTAAATCTACAGGGTCTATCAGATAGGATTAAGAAAATAGAAAATTAATGAGTGCAACAAGGAAGACATTAACAAAATGAGTAGCGCAACAAACTAGAAATACAGTCGACTCTCGATAATTTGACACTCAAGGGACCCGAAAAAAATTTCAAATTACCAAAAGTTCAAAATAACAGGAGTTTATAATAACCAAGAGAAAGGGAGGAAAAAAATCAAGTAAACAAGAGTTTGATCAAAATTTGTGATTTATTGTTTGTTCTATTCACTTATTCATTTTGAAAAAAAGTCCGTAATTTTCTATTGAGTGAGCAACCGTCTATCATTGTCCAATATAATTTCGTTAGTGGTGAGAGCTGCGAAGAAATCGTCACTTGTGTGTTGATAAATTGACCTTAATAGGGATGTTGACTGTATTCAAATAAAAACATAATTTTAACGAAAAGTAGTAGTTTCTATGATAGAAATACTATATTTTTCCTTATTTTTAAGGAATTTAATTAATATCTAATAAATAAAACCTTATAAAATCACTCTCAAGTCACATGACAACAGACACCAATCAGAGTGCATGACGTCATATGTTCAGCCGCTGTCAAAAAAACTTCATTGTTTGGTTAATATTTAGTGTGTAATTTATTATTATCTGTTTATAGGAAACGTCAAATTATATGTAACTATAGCAACGACTACGAAACAACTTTTCATCACCTCAGTTTACTAACGTTTATGAGCACAGAATACGCATCTATAGGATGGTAGCTCCCGTGTAAACTTTTGAGCCTCCTTTGGTATGAACAGGTGACGTCACGCGACTGGTATTGGCGTTTTGGGCCGAAATTTGAAACGGGATTTAAAATACATGATTTTTAAGGCTTGAGTTGTATTTAAATAAAAATAATAAATATTTGTGGCAATATTAGGTACTTATGCACGATTTAAAACACTTTCCCAAAAATAGTCAACATCCCTATTGTTGTTTTGTGTGTAAAATATAAAGCCTGGATGCGACTGACGTTATTGGAGATAAATGAAGGGTAATTTTTTGATGAGAGTGTGCGACAGAGAAGACAATACCTTGACAGCTATTCTTATCGCATCGTTGTCAAGTAAACTCGTTCCAGTATCAAATAGTTCATTGGGCGAAAAAGTTACATTAGAAATTATTGAATTGCAAGATAAGTTTTGTGGGTCCGAGGCAATTATTATTTTATTCTTTTTAAAATATGAATAATAAATTAGGGGCGTTTAACGTTATATGTTCCGTTCAAAAAATTGGGCGTGATTTGAATTCGTTCTGGAACACTTTATCCGTAGCAAAGTGAATAATAATTGTAAATTATAATGCGCATGCGTGCGTTGAATTATATAAATAAAAATATAATGTATAACTTCTTATGCAACACTCAAATGTTTACTTACAAAACCGTCCGACAAACCGTGATTCTAGTCGGCGATCTGAAAAGCAAGTCTGCAACTGGGCGAAGCTGTACAGTTCGGCCGACGATGCGTTATACAGTTCGACCATCGCCAGCCGGACTGCATAAACTCGGCGTCGTCCGGTGTTGTTCGCCCTACCTCCTACAGAAGTGAAACTTATGCAAATCTTTATCTGATATAAATTGACATTTATAGAATTATATACGATTTTGTATTTCGTTGTTATGATTACATCGTTAGCGTTAAAATTTAACGTTAAAGTTCAACGGAGCATAAGAAGTTACACTTCAAAAAAAAAAATAAAACTTTATTCAAACACATAATACCTATTAAAAAAATCGCGAGGTGTATAATCATGCATGCTGTTCTATAATAATTAATTTTATATTCGTATATATTTTGTTGAAAAAAAAAATAGCCGCAAGCTATTGCCATACTTGTTTTGTAAAGGAAATACTCACACACTAATACAATTATTTATAGGCATAGATAATACACTGCTTTGCCAAAATTAAACAAACATAAGGTGTATTAGAGTTGAGTAGATAACAAAGTGAAAATTCTACGTTAGGTTTACCACATGTGCACAGCTATAACGAACGGGCTAGTTACAGATTTCACAATAAGGTTAGATTTAGGTTAGAGTTAGAGCAGAAAGACACGTTGTTTTTATATTTTTATATTGGAACTGAATCATTCTGACATAAATAATGAAAAATGCCCCCCCTCCCCTTCCCCTTGCTGGGTACGCCCTTGTTTTGTTAACTTATTTATCTTGTGTGATTGGAAATTCTGTTCCTTATTATTTAACGCAAATTTGTAAAAAGTATTACTGTATCTAATTTCAATTTTCTTGAAAGTTTTTTTACGCAAAAACTGCTGGGCCAGTTTTGGTGCATTTTCAACCCAATTTTTGTTCTCGTAAGCATTTCGACAGGTCAGTGTATATGCGTATTATAAACGAAACCAAACCAAATGAATTGAATATAGCTACGTATTATAGAGGAATCAGCTTACTTTCTAAACTAGTGTTTTAGAAGACAACAGAAGATTAGGTACGTCGATTTTTTTACATGATTTATACTCCACCTAGCAACAAAGTTAGAGATGTCAGCGTACTTGGCTGTTGAGTAGATGAGATGAGACTACAAAACTCGTTCGATGATTTTGATATTTAATATTTTCTTTTCTGAATTTACATGAAATATATGAGTTCCAGAAATGAGTTCCAGAAATTATTTTGTACTTCAATTGTTAGTAGTCTTAAAGTTAGATTCAAGCCATTCATTCTTGCCTTAGTATTTTGCGAATTAAAGCGCGCTATAAACTTCGCCTTAATTTGTTACATTCTACTTTCCCTCGATTTCTTACTTTTTTTCAAAAAGATACGCCGCTAAAAAAGTTGAACTTTTAGCGGGACGGCCCGATTTTTAAATCAAAATTAAATGTCCCGCGCGGGACAGACTCAGTCCCGCTTTTCGGGGATAACTCGACCGTACGTAAATAATTATTCTCTTATTGTAAGTTGCAATTTGTAACACTCACTCCTCAGACTATTGTTTGAAACGCGATATTTTTCTAATGAGTAAAACTTTTTTGATTTTAATTTCTTTTTTTTTTATTTTTTTTATTCAGAAGACGAATAAGACAACTATTTAACGATAGGGTAAATCTGATTTAAAATATCATATTTTTATTAAAATACATTTTCTATGGCTATTTTTGCTATCTATTGCCACGTAAACGTAATTTGAACTCAAATAAAAAAATAAATATTTAAAAACTTCTGAGTATATACGTTTTTTTTACTATGTCCAGCTTTCGACGAAAGAATTCCGCTTTTTTCACTCAAAAATTTCCAAAATCCCGACTTGGCAAAAAAAAATCTGGCAACGCTGCCCATTACGCACTAGAGAGGTAAAGTAAAATAAAACTGATTGCGCTGTACCAATTCCATAGTAAATCACAGTTCAGCTGCCATTTGTTTTTGTTTTATAATCTAGTATTAGAAGTGACTTTTATTCAAAAGTGAACTGTCAAAAACTTTGAAATTGAAGTGAAAACCGGCTATTTTGATAGTCATAGACGATTCATGCAAAAATACCATGTACCTATATCTTGTGCATGAGGTAATAAAGTTCGTGTCACGCTAGCGCTCGTTTTGTCACAACTCGCCGTAATATAACCAATTACGACATTAAATATACAATCTGCTATTAAATATTTCGAAACTAATGGGGTTTTTACTGTGGTAATCTTTTATTTTGATATGACATGGTCAGAACTATCACCGGTTAAAGTCTTATATTGGATGTGGACATCCGTATATGTTTTTAAGGTGGTATTTTATAATTATTTTGAGTATTACTAATTTTTGGAGGCTTAATAAAGATGTTGGAGTCAATCATAAACTGACGAATAAGTTGTCAGATGTCTATAATCTGCTGTGTAAGTGACAAACAGCTGATCGTTTCTAAAAAATAATGACGCATCCAATAGCCAAGTTGATTTGAACACACAAAACTACTCTCGGCACACCTCCTTTTTATTCTTATTTTGTTTGGTTACTTTTTGTTCTTTTATGTATACAAGTTTCAAGCAACAGTCGTGTAGTGCGATTTTTTTTTGTTTATTCTCTACACACTCAAAGAGAACCTGCTTGGCAACAATATTATGAAGATACTACAGTGAAAAACGATCACGAACTTGTATTTGCAATATTTTGTTCCTATACAGTGAAATAGTTTTTCTTTTTTGGGTGAATGTTATTAATTAAAAAATCGTCTAATGTCATCGTTTTCTGGGTCTAATATCAGTTTATATTTTTAGTTTTGGATATTTTTCAGGCCCGGATTCGTCCGGGTAGATATTGTTATAATTAATCGCAAGCTGTTTTTTTGAACGTTTTCCCCTACAGTTGAATCCAGCATTTTATGCTTTTAGGAAAACCAAAAAAATAATTGTAAATAAATGCAATTTATTGGTTATTTTTTGCATAAAAAATTTTTAATTATATGTTTGTTTGACATTGTTCAGATGTACAGTAGAACCTATCGGGACTAATCGACTCATGAATTTTCAACTTCTCCTTCATCCGCACTTCGTGGCACATAGATCTTTATAAACCTTTACTAATTTGAGGTTAAACGTTGTCAAACGCATTTTTCCATTTGCTGAGCAGCGTAGGAGGTAACATTTTGCGTGACAAGTGTAACCTAAAAACTTCAAAATACGTGAGTAAAATCAGTTGAAATAGATGGCGTTGAAAATACGTAAGTCCGACCGTATATTAAGGTATTTGTCGTGGTACAATATTGTCAAAAAGTTATAGATTATACGAGCCACAAAAGTATACTAGCTTGTAGCTAAGTGATCCATAATTTGTACGCAAGACTGTACCCGTGGAAACGTAACCCATAGAGTATTCATATGCATGTATACTTTTCTATAAATTGTTGAACTTTAAACCGCTATTTATAAATAATTAGACGGTCAAAAATGTTTTCTTATTTTTTTTAAACTCATAACAAATGCATTGAAAGACTGTCAGTTTTTGGAAAGTTTCTGACAGTTAGTTCTTTTTTTAAAAATAAGAAACTGGTTCAGAACTACAGAGATCGTATACAATCAATGTTAATTATCCAATTTTTAATTGAATTTATCTCGGATTATATACGGTCGATCGACTTAAAATTTTCAGGGTAATTGTATTATCATGTCCTTAATAAGTATACAAAAATTAAGAATTTTCTGACGGTGTGCTTTAACCACGACAACTACCTTAAAAGCAAAATAACGGTCTACTGTAGTCGACAGGTTATCTTGAATAGCGATTTTCGTGCATCTAATGGACTCGTACAAATATATTTTAAATCGTGACTCACTTAACTGACCCGACATTAAACTCACATTAGAAGACGCGATGTTTTGTTGTTTCTGTTTGATTTTTTTTTTAATCCAGGCGTTTTTATTATCGTGGATGACAAATAACGAGTCGTTTTGTATATTTATTCAACCATACTATTTTTGTCATCAGTAGGTATCGGTAGTTCCTTTCCAGCGTTGCCAAGTATCCCAATTTTTACGGAATATCCCGATTTTTCAGCTAAAATATCTGTAAAAAAATTTTAGTACAGAAATGTAGTTTACGAATATTTCCTCAAAAATAAAATACCTATGCTAACTACGAGACATCAATAAGTCACATAAATAAATTCGTGTGTTTTTTACCAAATTTCGAGATAGATGATACTCAGACCGAATGAATTATTTCCAGTTTTTTTGACCGGGCTATACAAAAAAAAGCAGTCAAGTGCGGGTCCAACTCGCGAGGAGGGAGTTCTCTTCTATTTCATTTTCCATGAGAACTTTGAGACATAGTATTAAGTTTAGGTTTTTCATGTAAACTATGGGTGAAGCCCTATATTCCCAATTTTTTTCAACATATTAGACGTAGTAGTTTCGAAAATAAGAGAGAAAATGCTTGATTTTTGTAGATTTTCTTTAATATCTTTTAAACTATATCTTTTAAAATTATAAAAATATCATAATCGTTTTTTCTTCTAGCTGCTGTTTTTATAATTAGTATTAGTATTTAATTAGTATCTATGAACATTCGTTTTACTGTTGTCAAAAGCCTTACGCGTTTTAATTATTAAATTATGGAGCACTACAAAAAGTTTAGTGTTTTATTTTAGATTTAGGCTATACTATATCATCGGACTTCCACTGAATCATAGTCAACAGTAGCCACAACAGAAGCCGCGGGCAAAGACTAGTATATTCTAAAACAATACTTTTGAAAGTACTCATATGTGTAACGGTTTGAACTTAATGAGGTGTTATTAATTTTATGTACAATAAATGGTGGAACGGTTGTTAAGAGAATTAAGAAAGTCTTATTTTACTGTTTTAAATGTGTAACATGTGATCTGGTAACGAAATAATAAAATTTGTTCAAGATAATACAAAAACCGCGAAGTAACCGCAAGGGCCATAGCAGTACAACAAATTATCTGTTTTTTTTTTTAATTTATTTCTTAGTGAAAACGTTATAATTTATTTATTTATTGTTATTATTAATGTGCACTATTCTCAACTGACAGTCATTTCTGTCTAGGTATGATTAACTCGAAATCTTCTAAAGCGTCATCGAGTATGTGGTTTGATGATTTCGCTCCTGGGTACGAGACGGAACTCATAAAATAATTGCTGGCGTTAACGTCTATGTCATCAGGCGTTCAGCAAATTTACCTCTGTTGTCGTGCGTCTATAATTTACAGTATCTGTCTGTGCAGGCAAAATCGTCATAACGTAAAAAGCAAAGATATAATGATGTTTGAGACGTCATATTTTGAAAGTTAAGAAATTCCGTTCAACAATAAGGACATTTTGAATGTGCGTTTGTTATTTTTTTTAGTAGATGATACACAATTTTAAAAGCATTAAAAAAGTCTAGAACAATTTTTTTTCTAAAGACGTCCTACAGAAAAGATCGGTTCAACCAAAACTGAATCCAACGATTTTTTTTTATAAATAACTTTAACGTTTTCGGAAGCGCATCAGAATAAAAGAATCAAGATTAGACATTAAATATACTAATGGCTTGCAAAAGAGTTGAGTTATTATTTTTATATTCTTTTTATTAGCCCCTCCATATCGTAGTTTTTGCCCCAGGTTAGTAGGTTGTCTCGTTCCGTTGGATAGTATTGAGGGAATGACGTCACCCGGCGGACCTGCTAATCGATTGCATGGCAACGGCTGTTTTTTATACTTTAATTGCAGTATTTAGCAAACGTCAAAGAAATCAAAAGACATATTGATATTATTTACAATAAATTGAATTTTTAAGGTAAAACACTTACATAGTCGTAGTTAAATATGAATGACATGTTTGATATTGTTATAATAGGTTGGTAAAAATATAAACTAGTCTACCAGCTGACGTCATTCCCGCGTTTACGGTGATGGCATCCTCTGTAATCTACTAACCTTGGTTTTTACCCACTTTTTGAGATGTTCCACAACTGCAATAAGAACACTATTTTGCTATCTGGCGAACTAATATTGAATTAACAAATACGCTAGTGTTACTATACTAATGGAAAAAAAATCAAATTGCCATTTTAACTCAAAAATCATATATTTGTGCTGTGCCCATGAGTATTTAATTACTACTCCAGGGTTGAAATTTACGCACAGTAATAATGTGGTAAATTAAAACTTACCACTGTGAAACCTACTTTACAAGATTTTATGACATAATTCTTCTAATAGGTAACTTATGTAATTGCCTAATAACTATTGTATTTCGTGTCTTTTGCAGTCAGTATTCGCTTAGATTTCTTACAAAAAACCGAGGGTCATTATAGCACTTCTTTGTTAATATTCCTGTGCACGTATTAATTAGATTAAAAATATTAAACTTAGATTGTTGATCGCATTAAAATATTAATAGTTTATTATTGGGGATTACATTAAGTAGTTACGAGTATCATACTAAAAATCATAAAATATAAAATACAAAAATTTAAATCTAACACTTAAATATACTTGTAATAATTATCTAATTTTCTAATAAACATTTCTAAATAGAAACTTAAATTAAGAAAAAATAAGTGGCCGGAACGATTCCAGTCGTTACAATGGAGCAGGGAAGCTTCTTCGAGTTGAAGACAGGCTTTTTCGCGAGGTTCTGATTTTTTGAAGACTGAATTCCAATAACCGTGCAAAAATATTTTTTTATTAATTTTTTAAAGACGTGAGCTCGCACAGTTATCTGGGCCTAGTACTAATTATTATTTTCAATTTGTTATTTATTATTTTTAGTTATTGTGGTTTTAGATTAAAGTGTTCTTAAATTTATAAAAAATAAATGGTGAGATGTGTAACTGAAAAAAATGTGGACAGCTGACCAGGAAGGGTGTTGACTTTTGCGGACATTACGATGAGTCACTCAAAAACAGTTTGTTCTTTTTTCAATAAATTTTCTTGATATCTTTGATTGCATTTATATAAATTTGAAGAACATCAACTAGAGTAAAACAAAGAAAGTCCATACGCAGGTCATAGACCTGAAAAGCATAGTGTGTTACAAAACCTTAGTGTTTTGTTTTTTAATTTGTTTAAAATATTAGCCACAATTTTGCACGCAAAATATACACAATTAAAAATAATTAGTTAATTTCTAAATGGAAACGGTAATTTCAGAAATGGCTTCAGGCTTGTTAAAGAAGAAAAATCGATTGTTTTAATTAAATTTCATTAATGAAACAATTCTGGGTCAAATCTTCTGTTTAACACAGAATTAAAAAGTTTCTGAAAAATGTATTTCCCATTGTCGTGTATTTGACATAAAAATTCATAAGATACAGAAAAATATGTTGTTTTACATTATATATACATACGTATATTGTTCATGGGAGAAGTGAAACTTCTTTACATTTATGAACTCGTTTCCCCTTTAACGTAACAAAAAAATTCAAACAGACCCCTCCTCGCTAAAGAAATTTCATTTCAAAAATTATTCAAAAAACCACGAAGCGACACCCTTTCATTTTGGGAGTTTATTTTCTGGTTTTGTGCTAAATGTAGATGGGTCTTTTGTCAAATTAATCAGAAAACAATTTTATTTCGGAACTGAAACTACAATTATCAATGTAGGAATTGATAACACTGCCTTTGCTAAAGTTAATAAATAAATTAAATAGTGACGGGGATATCTTATCACGAAACCAGACGGCACTCAAGGTAATGCTTTATGATTGCAAATAAATAATAAAAAATATATAAAAATATGTTCTTTGTGTCTGTTTACTTGAACACAGAAAAAATACTACAGTGTAAACTAAAAAATATCAGTTTTGTGTAAAGGATAAACACACCATATCTTTAATGCGTTGTGTACATAGAACGCAAATAGTAATGGATGATTTTTCTTAAGCAAATATTTTTTGTTTGATTTCGAAGATGTTGAAAGACTATTATTTGCCCATAATGCACACATTTTCAATATTATTATATTTTAATAATAACTCCAGCCTTCACCATCGGCAGCGTTCGCGTTAAAGTCGGTTTTGTCAAGAGTTTGTTGTTTTAGGTCACCGAGAACTAGGATTGCAAATCCATATTTGCATTGTATTATTTTTAATAATGAATTTAATTGATACTTTTACTTGATCTCTCATTAGAACTCGGGAATTGAGAGGACGTAATAGATGAGTCATAAGAACATCAATATAAACAATAAACGAGAATAAAAAGCGCCCTGTTTTGGTACCCTTAATAGTGTAGCAAATTCTATTTAACCGCGACAAATTTCGACGTAAAAATGTTACAAGCTTAATTAATTTGAATAATGTTTGGAGAATTTTTTATAGTGTAAAAAATCGCCTATGCTTGCAGAGAACTATGTCTTTAAGATCTTTTCATTTTTCCGCACTTCTAGAAAAAGACATTCACCTAATAAGCAAAATAATATTCTATTTTTTTATATAAAAGAGCGAGGCGTTCAAAAATTCTTTTCAGAAACTTTAAACATTTAAATTAAAAGAAACTAAATATGGGTGTTTAAATTTTTTTTTTTAGTGTATTTGCCATATGGCAACATACACTATTGGCGTCGGTCGGATGGCGGGACCTAGGGGTCGGACCAAAATTTCTCGACGTTTCATAACGTCCTAAACACATTGGCACCATTTATGAAAATGTTTATATATATATGTATATATATATATATATGTATATATATATATATATATATATATATATATATATGTATATATATATATATATATATATATATATTTATATACGTATATATATATATATATATATTTATATACGTATATATATATGTGTGCGGGCAATACCTTTCGAAAGAGTTAATTGATTTTAACGAAATTTGACCCACGTGTTGAAATCCATCACCGCAAGAAGCCTATTTAAAATGGGCGTAATCGGGGCATTTTAAGGGTAGTTTTTAGGGGTTGAAAAATGTTTTTGGACCCCAAAATACCGAAAAAATTCTCAGAATCGTTTCAAAATTGACATTTAATCCTTTAGTAGTAATTAAAAAGTGTCCCTAAAATTTTAATAAAATAGGGCCGACAGGACCGGACTTACAAATTTTTTGAAAACACTAATTTTTAGAAAGTGACTTATTTATTCAAGGGTGTATTTAATTCGGTGTAGACGTTAGATTGATAATAATATTGCAGTTAAGAAAAAAATGTTATTTTAAGGGGTGTATTAAGGAGTCAAAAAAAGCCACACTGCCTGTATATGCAAATACACTATATTGTCGGCAGGGTTTTGGCACTGCGACCCGGGTTTTTTTAATTTTGAGAATCTTGAAACACATAGTTACTAAACCAAAAGAGATACATACAAAAGTGAGCTTCTTGTCCATAGAAATTTGCTTATTTTATCCGATAATTCACCCGGTACGCCACTGAGTACAGAGTCGCACGTTTTAATAACCAGTTTCTTTTCACAAGATAGTAATCATTGATAAACATGTACTATATTTACATCATGATTTAATAATTTTGCAATCGAAACTTTAACAAACTCAATATAATATTTTGTGGCCTTTCACCTTAGTCAGTAAAAACTAACGATCTACTCGTTTCCGTTTGTTTTATAGACATTTTATACAGTATGTTCCATAAAACGGTTCATTAAACAGCAGCCTTCAAAATATATAACCCTCCGAAGCGAATCGGATTCAGTTCTAAATCCACGGCCGTCTTTAGGGCGCTTAAGATTTTTGAGAGAGGACGTGTCGTTTTCGGTACAGTAAGGATTGAAATTTAAAAAATAATAAACGGCTAGTCATTGTCTTTTCAAAAGGGATGTTATAAATTGTAGACGCTCGATAACCGAGTGTCTTATGAGTACTCTTAGAAATATGCATGCAGTACAGTTAACTCATCTTTCATGATAGTGCGGTCATTGACTATTAAAAGCTTTAGAGACCCACTGATCTATACCTACATATATATTTTTGAATAAAAAGATAAGTTAATGATGATCTCATTTAGTATCTCGAAAGCAGGGGCGTAGCTACCGCCGTATATGCCGTATCAATTATACGGGGCCCCCGGGCCACGGGGGCCCCCAACGTGCGTAAGCAAAAATTAATAAAAACTTCCCAATTTTTTTTTTATTTCAGAAATGACAAAAGTCAAAAAAAGCGATTTCTTTTTTTCCTGCGTAAAGCGTGCGTTCAAAAGTTGGCAACACCCTACATCGGTTATCGCGGGCTGCGGGATTTCCCCGTTTAAGCCATTTACTTCAACGGGGGAATGGCCCCCAAACTAATTTTTATACGGGGCCCCGCCAAGGCACGCTACGCTTCAGCTCGAAAGGCAATTCTTACGGGAACGAATTATGTAAGACATACGCCCTTTTACCTTTTAGTATACAGTTTATATAGTTTCACCTAAAACATTTCATCTCTGGTCGTTTCATGTGCGTTTTTTTATGAACGTGAAATTATAAACCGAACTGTATTATGATTTTATCAGACAAGTTTTATAATCAGTAATTAACGCTCGTCCGTAAATAGTATGAAATTATTTTATGTTTTTTAGATCTTATTTTTACATTTTCAAAAAATATCTTTTATCTTATCGATATTGCTATCAATTATATGGTTAATACTTTGCAATAGTCTAATAAGATGCTGCTGTAATGTTTTCATTTACAAAATATAGGTGCAGATACCCATCCTTCAAAATAATTTTAAACATGAAAGATAGTGAAGTCTGTTAGAATGATTTTATGGAAGATGAAAGAAAAAAATGGAAGCAGAGCATAGTTCGTATTTCTGTTACTAGCTAGTAACTACTCATTTATTTTTTTATGTAACTGGTTATAAGATTAACCAAAAGATGGTATGTTTATTGAAATGAAAATACAGTCGGCCGTAATTGAAACACTTTGAATATGCAAGCAGGGTTGAAAACCTCAAAATGGGCCATGATCATTCCCCCACGTTGCATCGAGATGTTAGCAGTAAATGCACATGGGGTCTACGATCTGAGCGATGTACGTGGTATGTTTCATACACCAGACTAAGCTAGACATTGATCAAAACTATTAAGTGACTGACCGAGCTGGGTAGAGTAGTGGTGACAGCACTAGACTCCCATTCGGGAGGTCCAGGTTCGAATCCCGCCGAGAAACGGTAATTCCTGTACCGGCCATCTTAATTGAGGTTTTCCATGGTTTCCCTCAATTCATTCCAGATAAATATCGAGATGGTTCCTTATTTGAGGCCATGGCCGATTACCTATCAAACTCCTAGTTGAAAATTTACTTATCTTATCCTAATTTCCTATAATTCCTTCATTCGCCCATTGCTATCACATAAGTTGAAGTTTTAAAACTGTAGAAAAATAACGGGAAGTGTGGTAGATGGAAAATAGTAATGGTGCGAATGCCGTCTGTTATGACATAAAGTCGGGAAACGGACGTTAAACGCATTATTATTATTATTATTATTATATTAAGTGACTGTTTACCAGGTCTTAGGGATGGCCAACAATTCTGCTAATTTAAAAACTTTAGGTTCGGTGAAGTCCCGCTACTCTTCAGTCAAGTCTTTGCTTTTTGTATTCGGATATTACTAAAGAGCTATTGTAGAATACCTACCCAAATATGCATAACAGATCTCTAGCTAATACGTATTGGACAATTTTACGAATCCTTTTGAGCGTTGAACAATCACAACAGTACGATTGTTGATCGGATCTCGTACAGTGTTTAGCATTTACCTTTCTTTCGCTGACAAACAACACGCATGGCAGCTCGAAGTCATTTGCACAAGTCTTAACACTGCCTCAGTTGACTCAGTGCTGCTGCAACAACTGACTTTTCTCTGGCAATCAACCAACCGACAGTTTAAGCGACTCTCAACTGTCATTCGATAGAGAGGGACAACTCTCTGATCTACAGCGTGCTTGTTTTGTTTTTCTCAGAGAGATTTGTTACACATTTAGAAAAACAAATTCATTTCAAAATGGAAGTCGATTATTGATTACGGTGCTGGGAGAAGATATGGTTTAAATGGTTTTAGCTATATGGAATGGAAACGTTTTTAAATGGTTGCCATTTGTTGTCATTTGTTTTATCAAAATAGATTTTACTTTTATGTGTTTAAAAGATGGATATTCAGAAAATTGGTTGGGGAGAAATTAATGACGGCAATAAAAAAACAAGTTCTATTACTATTGAAATTTATGTTTCAAATATAATCTCTACTAATATTATAAAGAGATAAAGTTTGTAAGTTTGGGTAATCTCCGAAACTACTCATCCGATTTCAAAAATTTTTTCACTAATATTTAGAATAGACATAGGCTTATATATTAATCCTTGTTTACAACGCTCTTAAAAGCATTGAATTTCATCGCATCGTGAAGTTCTCGTGAGATTATATTATGCATTTGAAAACTCTCAAATTTTTAGGAAGACATGTGAGAATCGAGTATATTAAATTCTTGTTTTGCGTTGTGTCGCGTTACCATGTAAAAATCAGCTTTTACTCTCAAAAATGATGTGTTTATTTATATTACCGTTTTCCAAAATGGCCGTCTGTTTACTGGTTTACTTATTTTGCATATTTAACTATATAAAGTTCAATAATATTCTAAATTTATTGATCGTTTTTTTTTTATCAAACTAATGCTTGTTTATAAAATGTTTTGCGCCATTTTACACAACTAACAATAATTACAATACTTGGTATACTATAGTGTAATATTAATATACATTGTGGTTGGCCGTGATATTTATAAATAAATGACGTTTATTTAGATTTATAATGTGGTCGTGCGATCGGATAGCACAGGTTTGTTTATCAATAAATGTTTATTATAGAGTATTTTGCAAAAAAAAAATGGCATTAAATACAAGGTTTTAAGAAAATAAACCACTAATTGTATTGATTAAGTTGCTATCATATTTTCATTTCAAGTACATACATTGGGATTCAATTACTGTCAAAATATTAGATTAGCATATTTTTATAAATGTACAGAAATTCTTAGATATCTAAAAGATTTTAGTGAAAAGTGAAAAAATCCGCAAGGCTATATATTTTTGCATTTTATGTGCTCGTTGAAATCTTCGTTCTGTGACCATATTTGATAAGTTTTTCATCGACTTCAAAAAAAAAAGAGATTATCAATTCGATATAAATATACTATTATATATTTTTTAATGTTTGTTCAGTCATAATTTCTCGAGGAGTTAACCGATTCAAAAAATTTCGACACAATTTTATTCAGAATGGTTACAGATTGCCCCCATATACTTAGTTTTTTTTAAAATCAGTTGACTCATTTTTTACAGACTTCAAAAAATGAGATTTTTTATGCATATATATGTTACCTCATATCTCCAACATTTGTGAAGCGATTTTGATCCTTATTTTCCTACATAAATGTTATTTAAATCGGGTTAGTAGTTTTTTCTTTTTTAATTTAGTAATGAAACATTAAGGGAGAAGGCAGTTAATAACGTGCAAACTGCGTATTGTAAAGCCACTAAAAAGCGTAAAATAATATATTTTTAAGGTCGGTGCCCGTAAGTTACAGTAATTCAATCGGCACCGTTTTACGTGTAAATTTTTTTTGATCTATGTATCAAGAATTTATGGTCCCGTCATCCGACCAACGCCTATAGTCAATATGCCATATACCTCTAGGTATGAACTATATTGTTAACACTTTTTGACACTGCTTTCTCGTGAATAACAACCATTAACCCTTTGGCCGAATTATTCGCACTTATAAAAAACCCGGGTCGCAGTGCCAAAACCCTGCCGACAATATAGTGTATTTGCTTGTATAGGGCCGTGTGGTTTTATACTTTTATTATGTGAAATTAAGTTTGTTTTTGGGCAAAATAAAAAATTTAACCCCTTAATACACCCCTTAAAATAACATTTTTTTCTTAATTGTAATATTATTATCAATCTAACGTCTACACCGAATTAAATACACCCTTCAATAAATAAGTCACTATCTGCAAACTAGTGTTTTCATAAAATTTGTAAAACCGGTCCTGTCGGGCCGATTTTATTAAAATTTTGGGGACACTTTTTAATTACTACCAGAATTTTTTCGGTATTTTGATGCCCAAAAACATTTTTCAACCCCTAAAAACTACCCTTAAAATAGCCCGATTAGGCCCATTTTAAATAGGCTTCTTGCGGTGATGGTTTCCAATACGTGGGCTCAATTAACTCTTTCGAAAGTTATTGCGCGTACACATATATATATATATATATATATATATATATATATATATATATATATATATATATATATATACACGTATATAAATATATATAAACATTTTTAAAAATGGTGCCAAAGTGTTTAGGAGGTTATGAAACGTCGAGAAATTTTGGTCCGACCCCTAGGTCCCGCCATCCGACCGATGCCAATAGTGTATGTTGCCATATGGCAAATACACTAAAAAAACAATCAGTTGGCATTATGAGGTTATGAGCTAATGTGTCAGTCGTCAGAAAATTATGATTTATTATTGAATAGACATGCGTACTGCCCTGCTTGCCCTGTGCATGCAACACAATGAAAAATAGTAATAAATTATGTAGAAAGCTGATTAATGATACAAACTTTTATTTTCTCTAACTATCTGATTAAAATAAGCAATAATTAATTACTGCGGGTTATTGTAAACGTGTTTTCGAGTTCATTTGTAATTTGTGCCACACTAGATTATATAAACAAAAATTATATTCTTCTTTATTTAACTTAAAAAAAACTATTATTATTGCAGTGTATTTAATTTATCTAACAAATTAGTTTCAACTTTTGAGACGCTGTTGGTTGAACGCGAAATCTTAGTAAACTGATTTATTACGTGTAAACTGTTTCCGCATATAAGAATAGTTAACGGCTAACGTGCTATCTTTTAGATCAAACTGTCGTGAATTCGAAGCCCACCCTCGCTCATGGATATTTTATGATGTCGTTTAATTTAATTTGCTGTTATTAGACGCTAATGACCTTATTTATCGAGTATCTATAGTTTTACTTATTTATTAGGAGTGACTGTTATATTTTTTGCCGCCTCTAAACAAACAATATAAAATAAGCAATAAAATTCCCAAAATAATTCACACGCAAAATAGATAAACCATATTTTTTTATTGCAAGATTAATATAATCAGTTTTTCTTATAATAAAATCTTAACCCAATTTATATTTTTACAATAATTTTTTACGCGATTTGATATTGGCAAAATTGCCAGTGATCATCATAACTCAGTGTCCGCACTATTTTTTATTCAATGCACAAAATCGCAACTTGAACAATGGTAGTAAATGTCCTGATCCTTAGAGATTGCCAAACCTCGGAAAAATCAGTCATTGAAAATCAGGAAATTATTCGTTTCGAAAAAAAATTGTGATTGGATTTTTTTTCCATATTGCACTTACAAAAACATAATTGTGCAGTTTTTTATTTTGCGGTACTATTTCTCAAAAACGTCGCCCCCTAAAATCTGTCTATACGGTCTATTAGCAAATCTATTACTGCAATAACTAAATCTTTCTGAACATATCAAAATTTCAATACTTATTACATCAAACTAGGATTATGGTCAAATTAGATACTAATTAATTTGTTCATCATTAATGGCGCCATCATCAATGTGTAGACCGTCCCTGCTTTATCTTTTCGCAAGACAAGAAAAAAAAATTTGTTCCTCAATATTTCTCGACGTAACGAGAAAAATTTGTTGAATGTTATTAAAACGATAAACCAGTGCATATTATAGAGAGATATATATGTTTTCTATTTGTGATATATACGTAAAGCAAGTATATTATAATAATTGGTGTTAATAAAACGTGTTTCGTTTGACCCCACGGTGTTGTGCCATCGGCCATCGACAGGATATCGCCGTCCCCCTCGCGGTTCCCCTCTTCGTGCGCTTCGAACAATCTAACGCACCGGCCGGCTTAACGTAGGTCCACACACCTTACTTTCTAAATATCAACTGTAAAACATACACGTACTACGTTATCTGTAATCATATCGCAAAGTAACTTAAGTTCAGAACTGCAGAAGATACATGAAAAAATAGCCCAAGAGCTATTAAGCATCTTTGGGTAGGTATTTGAGGCACTGTGAAAATTTGTACAATAACTCTTTGAATACAAAAGCACAGCCCTGGTTGAAGGGTAGCGGAACTTAACACCGATTTTTCAACTATATTGATATTATTCAAAAAAAAAAAAAAAAAAAAAATTTCTAGAGCTTGAAAAAGTCTTAATTTAATAAAGGCGAAACGTTGCAATCAATAAGTGTTTAAATTGATTTTTTATTCCAATTACCCATGAAACTAATTTCTATATGGATAATGATTAATGATAATGACTTATAGCTCTCTAACTAAAACCTGTGTCGCAGTGCCAAAACCCTGCCGACAATATATGTACAGGGTGTCCCACGACATGACTGCCATAGCCTGGGACTGTGTTGCTGGGGCGATTTCAAGTCAAAAATGTCTAATGAAAATATACCCGGAACGCTATCCCAACATAGCTTGAAGCATTTGAAATTTTAAATAAGTAAGCCCACTAATGCAGGTATTAGGCTCGGCTGTTGGTTTTGTTATTATTGAAAAGACCAGGTGGCTGTGAATCACTATTCGTGCTGATCCTGAGACTCTTCGCAGAACTACCACTTCAATTCTAAGAAGAGCTAGACTATGTATACAGCAACTGGGTGGACATTTTGAGCAACTAATTCAATAAAGCGATTTCTTTTTAAATGGTTTTTAAATTAGTAGGGAATTCCTACTACTACTTATCTAAAATTTCAAATGCTTAGGGATAGCGTTCTGGGCATATGTTCATTAGACATTTTAGACTTGAAATCACCCCAGCAACACAGTCCCAGGCAATGGCAGTCATGTCGTGGGACACCCTGTATATAGTGTATTTGCTAATAGAGGCAGTGTGACTAGCATGTGAATTTATGTTTGTTTTTGAACAAAATAAAACATTTAACCCCTTAATGCGCCCCTTGAAATAATTTTTTTCTTAATTTCAATATTAATTATTAATATAAATAATAAATAAAACCCGGGTCGCAGTGCCAAAACCCTGCCGACAATATAGTGTATTTGCTTATACAGGCAGTGTGGCTTTATTATGCGAACTTAAGTTGGTTTTTGGGCAAAATAAAAAATTTTACTCCTTAATACACCCCTTAAAATAACATTTTTTTTCTTAATTGCAATATTATTATCAATCGAACCTCTATACCAAATTATATACATCTTTCAATAAATAATTCATTATCTGCAAACTAGTTTTTTCATAAAATTTCTAAAATCCGGTCCTTTCGGGCCGATTTTATCAAAATTTTAGGGACACTTCAATTACTACCAGAGGGTTAAATTTCAATTTTGAAACGATTTGAAGAATTTTTTCGGTATTTTGGGGCCCAAAAACATTTTTCAACCCCTAAAAACTACCCTTAAAGTGGTCCGATTAGGCCCATTTTAAATAGGCTTCTTGCGGTGATGGATTTCCACGCGTGTGCCAAATTTAGTTGAAATCAATTAACTCTTTCGAAAGTTATTGCCCGCACACATATATATATATATATATACGTATATATATATATATATATATATATATATATATATATATAAACATTTTTAAAAATGGTGCCAAAGTGTTTAGGAGGTTATGAAACGTCGAGAAATTTTGGTCCGACCCCTAGGTCCCGCCATCCGACCGACGCCAATAGTGTATGTTGCCTTATGGCAAATACACTAATAATATTTGGCTGGAGTTTAGAAAAAATATTTCATATAAATATTTATAACAGCATGTAAAGTATAATATGCTACTGATTTAAATTTTGATCACCAGATGTCCTATCGTTTTATGTCAAATCCCAGTAGTTACAATAGCTCGTGATTAGATTCCGTAGCGTTCAAATCTACACATTAAGTGTTACGTTACGTTAAGTATAATGCGTATTATTTTGTGTATACTATAGAAAGATTAAAATTGAATTATTACCACAGAGTATTGTACTTGGGTTGGGCTTAATGCAAGCCCAGTGATTATAAAGGTATATTTTACTATTATAAATACGAGGATAGACTACGAAATATATAAGTACTGTGTAATAGCAGTTTATGTACCCAGTTTGTAATGCACAATTTTCTAACGAGTTGTGACACTGCATCCGAGAAAAACAACATGCTTCCGTCTATTTGAAGAACGAGTTTAAACTTGGAAAGTTTTCAACCGATTTTTATAGGGTTTTCACGAATAGGTAGAAAAAATAATTGTGATGGTTTTAGACTATATCTCAGTATGCAGACGGCTGTCCTATATAACGTCGGATAAATACGGCTAGTCTACACTAATATTATAAAGAGGAAAGATTTGTATTTTTGTATGTTTGTAATGAATAAACTCGAAAACTACTGTGTCGATTTAAAAAATTCTTTCACCATTAGAAAGCTACATTCACCCTGAGGAACATAGGCTATATTTATTGCTAGAAAATATTAGGAATCCTTACTAAAATTTTAGTAACGTAACCCAAGGTGTAAAAAAATGCCATAAAACATCTTTCGTCGCATGCGCTGCGGAAACTATTGATGATAGAACAAAAGTATATTCTACAATATTAAAGAACATATCAATAACTACAAAAAACTTCGCGATACTATATGTCCAACTATTATCGTTATGTCACAATAACCGCTTTTTACATTTTAATAATCTATATAGATAAAAGACTATGTATATGTAATCTATGGACTCCAAACGGGTAGAGCATTTTTGATGAAATTTTTAGACAATCTCTAGATTAGCCCAGCGGGTGATCTTCTGAAGTTTGGTAGCGATCGGATCAACAGAATTTTTTTAATTTCTTTTTGGGAAATAAGATTTTTCTTCGATTTTTGAACATTCACAAATAAAAGCGATTGAATTCGCGCAAATTCAATACACGTTGAGAATTTAATGATAATGATTCTCATCTTTTATATCCTATATATTATATTTACACCCGGGCGAAGCCGAACTGGGTCGCTAGTTTATAAAACAAATATAAAAGGTGAATATTTGTAACGCCTTTCGTATGAAGCGGCCAAACTCTAAGAGCATTACTGAAATATATAAATAATATATTAATCTCGTGGATAGAAATCGTTGTGCACATTGCAACTTGCTATTATAGTGTAATTGTACCAGTAACTCGGCTTCATTCGTTTCTAACAGGTTCGGACTAATAAAATGTATTTACCTTCTTAATATATTCTTAATATAAAGGATCAAATGTCAATTTTGAAACAATTCTGAGATTTTTTCGGTATTTTGTCCCCAAAAACATTTAAACTCCTAAAAAAACACCCTTAAAATGACCCAATTAGCCCCATTTTGTGTAAGCTTCGTACGATGATGGATTCTGACATGTGGATCAAATTTCGTTAAAGTCAATTAACACATACACACACACACCATATTCAAAAATGGTTCAAAGTGTTCCGGAGGCTATGAAAAGTCGAGAAATTTTAGTCCGACCCTTAGGTCTCACCATCCGACCGACGCCAATAGTGTTTGTGCCATATATTATAATGATTTTGAATGGTATACAGCTTTTCTGCGAGATACTGGGGCCTGGGGCTCATTATATTTTAATATTTTCAGAAGAAAATCATAAACGAAACGTAAACCTCTGTGATACATATCAAATAAGTTATGTTGCACAATGACAAGTAGATATGATTTCGAAAAGGATTAAGGAATAAGTGTATATGAATCATAAACAGGTATTTTGCAGTCTTTTGCTTCGAGTATTAAAATGACCCTAGTTGTCGTCCGTCTATAATCCACAATAAAGTCGGACCTGTTTGAAGTTGTTCATTGATGGGTTTTTAGTAATTACGAAAGCACGGTAGCTTAAAGCTGCAATCCACTATTAATGTACGCAGTGCATTAGGAATGGCCGCTACTTGATCATTCATCATTTCCCGATTATACAGGTATTAACAGCGACATTCGAACGCAAACTGACCAGTTTTATGTTATCAATAAACAGCCGAAATTACCTTTCAACAATAATAATGTCTGTGTACAACCAACACACGCTAAATAACAATTCGTTTCCAAGCTCCAGTCCTACAGGTGCTAATTTCAGGACTGGTGAAAGTATCACCTGGTTTTCTAATTCATCTATACTAATATTCTGTCTGTTACCTTTTTACCCCTAAACCGCTGAACAGATTTCGGCAACATTTTGGCAAGAAGATAAATTGCATCCTGAGCAAGGACTTAGGCTACCTTTGTCTAAAAAAACTTGAACGGGTAAATTATCAATATATATCCAGAAGAAAAGCGACTCATTAACTGGGTCATCACGATATCTCCGAAAGTGTTAGACCTACAGTCTCGAAATTTTACAGGCATGTTTTGTTGAGCAGAAATTCGCTAAGAACGGGTTTTGCGGATAACGGCTTCCAAAAAAGGTTGTGGGGGCGTTATAGATAAAAAAAAACCTGTTTTTGTCGTTTCTGACAAAAATTCAACTTTATCAGGTAAATCAATGTCATACCGAGTAGAGGGCACTGTCCCGCGAGGTTTTACGGTGAAGCTAAAGAACTACTGTTACCGCTGCCGAGTTAGATTGTATATTATAGACGCTCAACATCTGAGGTCATCAGCGTCTATCGCTGCCGAGTTGCATCCCAATTGCTTGCCCAATTTTTTTTAAATTGTATATCTAATAATTGTATACTATGCAATTTACGAGAGAATTTCACTTGGGGGGTGGCTCCGACATATAAAAGCCAATTCAGACTAGCCGTTCTCGGTTACGATTCACCGGTCCGGTTGGGAGCTCGACCAATCAAGGCGTAGTCGTTCCCGATTGCGGTTCGGTTCAGCTCTAATTTCAACCGGACCGTTCGCAACCGTAGCCAATGAGAACGTTTGCTGGAGTCACGTGACTAGCCAGCTGTTTTGTTGACGTTTAACTACACATCAAACGTCAAATCATATTACGAAATTGCGCATGCGCACCGAGAATAATCGTAGAACCGAATCGGGATAGTGTGAGCAGCCTAGATTAATCGAAAACCGAACCGGACCGGTGAATCGTAACCGAGAACGGCTAGTCTGAATTGGCTTTAAGGTATCTAAATAACGTCACAAAATATCCATGAACAGAAGTGAGAACCGAACTCCAAAGGCTAGCGCGCTGACCATTCTACCACGCTATACTCGTGTCACAAGATTAATTTTAAAAAGTATTCCTAATGGAATAGTTTTAATTGCGCTGCACAAACCAAGGGTATGTTATAACAATGTGTGATATTTAAAATTTCCTATAAAATCTAAACAACGAACACTTTAATAATGGACATAAATCCTCCGTACAGAAAACACGTAGTGCGCTTATCTAATGAATATTTAACAGTCATAATCAGACAGACGAATGTATAAATATAACACAGTGCCGTGCAAATAAAAAATTTAAGGGTGGTTCTAAAAGTGCAAATTAGGTTATTTACATGCAATGGTTATACTTATGGTCGATTTGTGATATGATTGTGAATGTCGATTTTAGATAAAAGTATTTTTAACCCTGAATTTCACATACTAAGGCAGTGCTAAAGGTATTTTTCAGGGTTCTTTAGATCTTACACCAATTAATATTTTTAATGTAATGTTTTCGAAGCTAAACTCTTAATTTGACTGATACCCCAGATAGTAAAATATGCCCCCGGGAAATTTCGAACTGTAGCCGCAAAATTAATTTTATTATTATTTTTTTAAGCTGTGATTAAGCATTAAGCTTCACAAAATGTGGCTTAGTGCTGAAAATAATCAAAAAACATATATTCTTGTCCTAAAAATCGAATTAAAAAGGTGATATTCCACTATATTTCTTTACAATACGTCGCGAGATTTGAAATTCCGGGAAAGCAAATTAACATTTTGAATTTTTTTCTTTACAAACTATGTTTAAAATACTGACAAATTTGGCTTGCTCAATAATTTTTTTCAAATTTAATTTTTTCTGTACAAAAATTAGTCTCAAACTTACGTTAATTTACTCGTTTTTATCTCATTTTAAAATCGTATATTTAGATTAAATAAACTGTAAAAACTTGGCTAAAATCATATGGGAAGAATGGTTTATATTAAATATTCAATAACATTTTTCATAGAAATTAGAAATTTCCGAAACAGTTCGTAAGCTAGGCGGGTGAAAAAGGGATCACATTGAACAGCTGGTATGCAGTAACTTTAACATAAAAGAGTCCTCTGTAAAAAACTGAGCATCATGCGTGAGAAACAAAAGCGCATATACACGTACGTTCGCCCTTGTTTCTTGGTCCATTTCACATGTTGCTCGCTCATTTTTTCGCAGTTCACTGCTTGTACCGTGACCTACGTTAAGAAACATAGCTTTAGGAATTTAGCGCGTACGCCACTGAACGAACGACATAACCTGTGCAAGTTGCATTGAAACGTTCATTATTATTACACAAAGATGTATACATTATTCCACTGGCGTCCCCAGATACATGTACATTACTTATTGTAATGCAGCAGCAGAGGCACTCCTTAACGCGTCTTGACACACTCGTAAATTTGTTATCTATCTGCGTCTCTTTTTATTTTATATTTTTATTTTATATATGCAAATGTTACGTCGATATTCTTTTAACTTATTGCGCAAGATTTGTATTATTTATAATTGTATGCGCAACGTTGCACCTGACTATGCGTTTTATCAATTAGTACCGATCGTGTTTCTATATTGCGACTGTAAATTTTATATTTATTTTTAGCGCCACCAGCGGCTAGGACCGATTCATCTTTTCAATTAATGATTTTTTAATAATGAATTGAACGTCCAGCTACCATTTCGCAGAACAGAATAATTTAGAATTTCAATTTCTTAATTAAAAATTAAAAATCCAATTGATACTTTTACCAGTTCTCGAATTTAAACATGTGAACTGGGGGCTTGTAAAAGAGGAGTCATGGAAGCAAGGGAATTGCTACACGCTCACCTATTCTACGAATTACAATTAAAACATTACTGCGTAATTTTTAATCAAAATTTTAACGACAATATTATAGATCAAAGACGGAAAGAGTTTTTAGCACCGTTAGATTTTGATTTAATGAATACGATCGACTCTTGAGCGTGTACCAGGAACTCATTTGTTTTCTAAGAGTACAGTCTAAATGTAAAATGTAAAATCTGTTAAAGCATTTATAAGACCTATACTAATTATGTGGTCACAATGTAAGGTCATTATCAACCCAGTACTATTAAACCTTATTTGGTATGCTTATGTCCATTATATAGTAGTAAATATTTTGATTTTTTTGTTTGTTAATTATCTTAAGTAAGAAAATTGTTATTCATGTTAATCTGTAAATATTTATTGCTTGTTAACCATACTAATAACGTTTCTTATACGATTGATGCCGTAAAATATGACGGCGAAACGAAGTTACAACTCAGCAAGATGTTATTAAATTAACTTGTATTCAGGTCTCCTTTCCCGTGAAAAATAAAAATAGTTTATTTATTTACTTGACTCTTAACAGAGTGCAAAAAAAAACGTACACACAAAAAAAAACCCGGGTCGCAGTGCCAAAACCCTGCCGACAATATAGTGTATTTGCTTGTATAGGGCCGTGTGGTTTTATACTTTTATTATGTGAAATTAAGTTTGTTTTTGGGCAAAATAAAAAATTTAACCCCTTAATACACCCCTTAAAATAACATTTTTTTCTTAATTGTAATATTATTATCAATCTAACGTCTACACCAAATTAAATACACCCTTCAATAAATAAGTCACTATCTGCAAACTAGTGTTTTCATAAAATTTGTAAATCCGGTCCTGTCAGGTCGATTTTATTAAAATGGTGGGGAAACTTTTTAATCACTACCAAAGGGTTAAATTTCAATTTTGAAACGATTCGGAGAATTTTTTCGGTATTTTGGGGCCCAAAAACAGTTTTCAACCCCTAAAAACTACCCTTAAAATAGCCCGATTAGGCCCATTTTAAATAGGCTTCTTGCGGTGATGGATTGCAACATATGGCCCGAATTTCGTTGAAATCAATTAACTCTTTCGAAAGTTATCGCGCGTACACATATATATATATACGTATATAAATATATATATATATATATATATATAAACATTTTTAAAAATCGTGCCAAAGTGTTTAGGAGGTTATGAAACGTCGAGAAATTTTGGTCCGACCCCTAGGTCCCGCCATCCGACCGACGCCAATAGTGTATGTTGCCATATGGCAAATACACTAAAAAGTAAGTATACAAAAGCACATGATAATAAAGAAAAAAGAGTCATACTTACACGGTAACTTAAAAAAATATTACAAAATGAAAACTTAATTATCTACATGAAATCCGTAAGTAGGTATAGCGGAGAAGTTATTGAAGTTGTCGATAGGAAAATTAACATGTGACACAGTGTTAGCAAACGGTACATGAAAACAATAGTGTTGCGGTTTTTAATTTTTAAGGTAGGCATTTTAATTGCGAACTCTGATAATAGATCTATACCATCTATTAATCTGAATCTATCTATCTATATGTGTGTAGAAATGGTTCCTAGGGATTCCAAAACTTGTGGGCCGATTTGAAAGAAGTTTTCGAGCAATCTTCAGATTAGCCCAGGGATGGATCCTGTGAAGTTTAGTAATGATCGGGTCAACATAATTTTCTTTTTGTTTTTTGGATATTTTGTATTTTCTTCGATTTTTGAACATTTACAATTAAAAGCGACTGAATTCGCGCGAATTCAATACACGTTGCGAATTTTATGATAATGGTTCTCATCTTTTATTGCTATAGATAATTAGTCCTACCCGTGCGAAGCCGGACCGGGTCGCTATAACTTATACGTAAACAAAATTAAAGCACATGTACGCCTACTCTCCTAAGATTTTACCGGAAATGTTAAATGTTATTTTCTGAAACGTTCATTTTTGTTCTTCTTGCATTTAATTCCTCAATTACGACGAGTTTAATCTATTAAGTGGTTTCAAAATGGCGTTAATACCACAATAAATACGATATTATAAGAGCCCTATAGTCGTCCAACATTAAAACCACAAGTTGCTATGTTGACAGACCTTGAGATATTACGATTATAATATAAGTAATGAAATGAATCACTTATATCAAATAACACAAACGTGATTATCTGATAATATTATACTAACGACTTGATTTCGCACGTGCCGTTCGTATTGTTTGCTTTGGTCACCTCGTTTGTTACTATTATTTCACTTTGATACATTTCTAGGAATAATATTTGTGTTACAGATAAATTGCGTTTATAGATTTTCTTCCTTTTCTATCCATGGGGGATGGAATGTTAGGGTGAATGACTTTTGCAAATCAGCTCAAAGGCTTTTACGTCCAAATTTAAGCTTTTTAGTTTGTAGGAAATCGACTGAACAAACATATATGATCATTTCCTTCGATTTCTACTCCTTAGACATTGAAGGCCCATGGTTGAATGATTTTTTCGACTCAGCTCAGAAGTTCTTCCATAACATCATTAAAAAGCGTTCAAGCGCGTGAAGAGCTTTAGGAAACTGACATACATTAATAAACTGTTATAGATTCTCTTCTTTTCCCCTTCTGTACCCATGTTATTTAACGGAGTAGCGCACATTAGACCAACATCTGCAACCAGCAACGACCGTTGTCTTAGGGATGGAATCCTACATTGTATGATGCTTTCTAACTCCTCAAAGACTTCACATAATCGAACGAACGAACCGGCTGATTTTTTACAGTGTTCCCGACGATCTTGAAGGTTTGAGTTGTATAGTGGGATTTGTTTAAATGGGTTTAGACACTATTATTATATCATATACTGAATAGATCCACGTCAAAATAATACATTTACGGGATTAATGACTTTGAAAGTAAATCTAAGATAAAAGTATACTGCATGCATTTAAGGTAATTTCACTGTTAAACTAGACGCACTTTTAAAGTTAGTTTCAAACGTTTAGATCCTTATAACTACATTTTTTCTTCGTCACTTCTTGCATTTAAAAACTTATGAATCATCTCTAACCCACAGGGATGTTATTAATATATGACTATAGGTTATGTAATATGCGTGGAGACTTCAACACTCGAGTAAGACAGCAACTCGCGCGGATTAAGCCGAAATTTGTATAATCTAACTTCCGATTGATGATTTATGTTTCATGCAGTTAGAAAATAGACTATTGAATGATCCACACGTTTAGTGAAAAGCTAAAAAACGTTATCTCCAAAAAGATTATAGTGTTTATTTAAAAATAAATCGAAATAACTTTCAGTTGACTTTGAAGTATTTGTATTACATTTTACAAGTTAAAACGAACAGATGTTCTCGGAAACGCGGCGGGTTTTGTTGGAAACACGGAAAATGACGAAATGCGTAGTCATTTCATCTATGCAACGTGTAGTTAAGTAGAGTGAAATAGCAATACAATTGATGGTTGTTTCTTTGTTTACATTTAAAGGCAAAAATACATAAACAGTTGATTAAATATTTATACTTGTATTACCCGTAAATTATGTCTGGTACAAATTACAATCTTATTTGCCAAAACAACAGATTTTAGTAATACTTAACCTCAAAATAAAAAATCGATTGTCAACACGTTTTAAGGGGGTATTCTTATGTGAACACATAAATTTTACCTCTTTTTAGGGAATTTTTTTTAGACGACAATAACATTCAATCATTTTAATTTTTTTATATGTTTTTGTTTATATCTTAAACTGTATAAAAAATTTTTTTTTCTCTTATTTTACATTTTTTTTTAAATTAAATTAGACACTAAAAAAAAAGCATATGGTAATAGCGGCTGTTCATGTTGTCTGAAATAAAAAAATCGAATGGATCATTGTTCAGTAGGGATGTCGCTATCGTCCCTACTAAAATTATTCAATTTCATTAAAAAAAAAAAAAATGGCGGACTGTAGAAAAAAAGTTTGTTTTTTTTGTTAATTTTTTTGTTAAAAATCGTTTAAAAAAATAAAAAAATATTTTCGAAAATAAGCAATTTTAGTACGGACGATAAACATTCATGAGTAGAAGAACATATATAAATTTCAAAGCAATCGGTTGAATACTTTTTTTTTAGGACCATGACAGTTTTAGAAAATAATGTTGCCAGATAAATGCGTTTAAAGTTTCAAGAGCCAACAAATCGCTTGTACGGATCGTCAGCGACTATGAGTTGTAATTTATTTAAAACTAGGAATTTCGGTCTCTATTTTTCACAGCATATTTTCGATAGGTTTTACTATTGAAATATGAAAAAAAAATTGATTTTTCGAAGTGGTCACATAAGAATATCCCCTTAAAATAAATTCAGAAAGTAATTCTCACGTTTTAACATTTTGTCGGTCACTAACAAGCCAGGGTTATATGGTCCTAGCATCAATTAATAATTTCAGTTTTTTAAGCTGTTCAATATGATCACTTATTCACCCGCATAGCTTGAGCTTTTAAATGTATGGATGCAAATACAAAAAACACGAAAAACAATTGCCAGAATTTCTATGAATCTTTAGCGGTAATGCTTTTAAAGTAGAATAAATATTTATTATATAAGATTTATTTTTCTCTGCCATGGCTATACTTATAGCTTTTGATCAGATGAATCCGATTCAACTCTATCGTACGTATAGAAGTTTCACTTTAAAAAAAGTAGTAAACTAGAGATATCGTATTTCGGAAGTTCGATAAATATATTTAAAAACTTTAATGGTGTTTTTTTAACCAGTGTAAATATTTTTCAATCTGAAGGAAGTGTTTTGACGGAAACACCTTGAATCTTGTATCATTCAACAAAACTATTAGAATAATGAAACTGAATTTTGATTATTTCCCTGTCATTTCCGTCTAAGTATTTTACAATTTCTTATCGACGTACGTTGCGCTAAAGCATAATCAGGAGACAATGATGCTAATATTTTTAGTCAATCGTGTTGTGTGGTTGCTGATCACTTTTTTTTTGTATATCACTAAATAGGTTCCTACTAATTTTACCAGCCTGGATTCGTCCGGGTAGATTTGATTTGGCAGCGAAATAAGACAACAAACCTTTCATTATGACTTCACTGTATCTCTTACAGTTTGGCTAGCGCCCGGCGTACATCAATTCTCTCACTGATCACCTTTTTGTTCACTGATCATTCACCTTTTGTCGTAGCGTAATATATAGAAACAGTGAAAGATCTTAAAAATCGGTTTAGATGTTCTTGAGTTTTGGGGTATCGTGGATAACATGATCTTCCTCTTCTATATTAATATCCAAGATATGGATTAGATCAGTTATCATATCGTGCTCCAGTTTAAAAAGTGTTGACACTTTTGACACTATTGCTTTTGTTATACAAAAGTGTATTTCATGGGTTATATGTGTATCTAAAGTACATTTTGCTGTTTATTATAACACAATAGTTTGTTTAAAGCGAATAAACAAAGGAAGAATCAAAAGCTTATACGTTTTTTCTCTGTAATTTTTCAGTATTCCTCAGTGTATTATTAATCTTGAAAAATTATTTTAGACTCTCTGTAAAAAACAATTCAGAATTGCAGTTGTTTCCTGGATGTATAGGTAATAGTAAAAAATCATCAAATATTTTTAAAACATATTTTTTATTGATAGTTTTTTTTTTATAATTTCGTTTTTTCTTTCCATATATATTTTTCTTTGATACATAAATCTATTCGATAAAGTACAAAAAAGCTTGGGAATATAATGCACATTTAATTAATTATTTGTATTATATAATAATAATAATAATCAATGCGCTATCACACAGGGCTTTGCGATACAAAATGAAGTATGAACTTACTACATACATTTTTAATAATAACAACCCTAGTAATATCATAGACTTATTTTAACTTTTGATATTACTAGAGCTATAGAGAAAACTTAAAAAATATATTACAATATAATAATAATCACATTTTTTTGTATTTTTTTCTTCTTTATATATTTTTTACACACCGTACAGTTTATACGCTTTGCATTAGCAAATTTATGGATGCAAAGTTGAGTCAACTGTACATAAAAAGGTCTATATTTCTGCACAGATAATTCATTACATCTTTTTACATATATATTATATACTTTTTTAAAACATACATATTCATAATATTCCAAATACACTGTGCTTTTTTTTAAAGAACAAATAATACAACAATAATTTAAACAAATAATTTACACAAAAAAGAAAGTTTATTTATAGCTTATGCTTTCGACTGAGATCAATGTGTTACGCGATAGAGATCCGACGGGATCAATGTACAGAAAAATCGAACTAATCTAAAAAGAAAATTTTGAAAAAAAAAAATAGAAACCGTTACAATATTTTGAATACTGATGCATTTAATGCGTGCATTTTTGAAAGTGCAGTCAAATCAATTTTTCCAATTAAAAAATTAATTATATTTTCTTTATCAATTTCAGCAGCACATTAAAAAGATAGTGCTCATGTTAATTTTGAAACACGAAAAAAGTAAAAAAAAAAAATAATTTTGTACTTTTCTCTAAAACAAAAAAAAACACATTTTGTACCCTTTTGATTTTGATTATTGATAAAAAATGACATGCGGTACACAATAAAACCTATCATTAATAAATTGTTTATCAACTAAATATCACAAAATGCTCTATTCTTCTATGAAGAATAATTTTTCGTATTTTAATCCGTTGTGGTACAATAATTTTATAACCATGGTTCAAGAGATTATCGTAACGTTGTACCGCGTGTAACCATGATATAAAAAAATACTGTAACCCTTTAATGCCAAGTACCATGATACAATTAATGTACGAGATACACCGCAAATATTTACCATGATGAAATGACACGATCTGTTGACAGTCGCCGGTTTAAAATACAATACAGTACTTTTAACACGCTGCTGAGATGGCCACAAAATGTGTCCAATTAATTTGGAATTGAAGATTATTTTTTTTGAAAATTAATATACTTAACTGTTATTTTCTGGGCGTGTTTAAAATACTAATTAAAAATACGAGATCTATTAAATTTGCTTTTAAAACTAACTACTAAAAGATTCAAAAGCCTTTCAGCAGCCGCTAATATAAAATTTAACTTAAATACAAAAAAATTACGAACTCGTTAATACTAAACCTATATTTTTACAATGCATTCTTACAGTATAAAACAATCAAAGATTCGTTTTCCGTGTTATTTTTCATAATAAAAATCTGAAAAGGGCAGTAACTATAGGGTGGGTAGGACTCAAGGGCTATCGCTATTTTAAGTAAGCGGCTTATCGCCGGACAACCAATATTTGTAATATTACAGTAAAATTTGTTTTAGATGTCCAAAATTTGTAATTACGTCACTGGAATTAAAACGATTTTTTTTGTCACAATTTTCTATAGCCCCCTATTTCAAGTTAAGTGACAAGTGCTCAGTTGTCACCGAACTACCACTTGTTCAAAATATTTGTAATTTTACAATGACATTTGTTTTAGAGGCCCTGAATTAGTAGTGGAATTGGGACGAGTTTTGTGTCACAATTTTTGAATCTATAATAGTTATATAATTTGATGTAAGTTATGTTACAATGAAGCTTCGAGAAATGCAAATGTTTTTGTACAAAGTGATATATATATTTTTTTTGTATATATATAATAATTATTGTAATCACATATGTTACTTAGAGCTCGTTAATTTTTTTTACCTAAGTACAACAGGTACATAAATTTAACTTGTCAATTCTAGACACAGTAATTAGCTATCACTTATCCGTTAATCTACATGTAATAATGCCTTCAGAGTAGACTCGAATAAAATATTTACAAATAATAAAAGAAAAAAAATCATCGATATCGTTAGTTTTTCTAAAGGCCTGTTTTCGTTTAAAACCAAAGTTGGTTCCGCGTTCTTTTTTTTTCGACGTTCGTTTTTATGATTTCAAATACACTATATTTATTTTATTTACATAAATGTAAAAAAAAAACAATACAGTGTATTTTTACATACTAAAAATACGTAATTTAAAAATTAATAAAATTATTATCACGCTTCGCTTTTATATATTATTTTTGCATACATATTAATTATGTATGTACAGTAGTGGACAAAAAACACAATAAAATATAGGTACCCATTTTAAAAATACAAGTTATCGTAGCGTAGCAAATACATTTTCACAAATTAAAATCAATTATTGTCGTCTTGGGAAAAAATATGTGTCATTTTAATATACAGCTTGCTGATTTTTGCCCACTACTGTATTAAAATATAGTTATAAACCTACCTTATTCGCAGCATGGATATTTTGACTATTATTGCGACCGGTTTAATTTAAAAAAAAAATCTGAATGTGCAAAATTTTCAAAGATTTTTTGTGTTTCGTGAGATTCCACACTGGAATAGAGATATGGTAAAACTAAATTTAAATTTTATTATAGCAGCATTTTTTTATAATACTTCAAGCATTTATCAAAATATTTATATACTGCCATAATGTGCATTTTTTATATCCATTTCATTAAAAAATACATATCTCATTAGGTGACGGTGGGTTTTTTATTTTTGTACATTTGAACTTTCAGGAATGAGCAAATTTCTCTTCTGAAATACGAGTTTTTTCGGCTGGTTATTGATATTTCTTTTTGGACCATTGTAACTAGATAAATGAGTAAATATGAAATGCTACGATGAAATGCTATATAAATATGAGTAGAGAACCACTGATTTTAAAAAATGGGAGTGAGAAGTGGGTTTAGTGTATTTCAGTCTTTATTCTCATTTAAATTTGAGAAATTATTTTATCACTCACTCGTTGTGTTGGTACGACCGGTAAAGTTTCTTTTTGCTCAGCGTGAAAGCCGGACTGATCACTACTGTGCCGCCCCTCGTAAGATTTCTGCAACAACAGAGAGAAAAAACATATTAATATCAACGCAAACAGGACGTCGTTGTTCACCAAAAAATCAAGCGATGGTCAATCAAGATACTTACTTGAGGAATTGCGGCAATAAAGAGTGCCAGGAGGTGGCGTCCTGTTTGAGCGTCAGGTAGAGCTCGAACGTGGACACGGTGTCTGGATCGCATTTGACAGTCGAGAGCCTCCTGCAGACCGACTGGGCCTCGAAGTTGACAAAGAGCGTGCAGCCGCGAAGACCGCACGGTTCGGAGTCGGCCATCGAAAGCACCGCCCGCGATATTCTCGGAAGAAGATCGGCCGGTAATAACACTTCGCCGCACGCCAACTGGGCCGATTTCGCTGCCCGAAGTTCGGCTTCTAAACGTTTCGATAAAGCTATCCACGCCGAAGACTCTTCCGAATTATTATTTTCTATTATATTCGTCTCCCAGACTCCTGTAAAGAACATAAAATATTATTTCCTATTTTTTAAGTACGTCAGAAATATCAGGAAATAAGAATGAAGGTTATAGATGACGCTAAGCGTTCAATGACGAGGTGCCGGTCGGATGGCCAACTTCGGTCAGCAGGGAAAATCAGCTGTGCTGATTGAAGCGTGAATAGCTATCAGCTCTTAACAATTTACAGTTTTGAACCGGCAAGCGAAATAAATTATTTACACAAACGTCTTTCAACTTTCTAATCGTATTTTTTTATACGTGTTGCTATGCTGACTTTAGTCGTCGAAATTTATCAAACAATATAATCTAACATACAAAATACACTTCTTTTTTAATTAGTTCGGATTCAAATTGAAATAGAAAATTGTAGGGATATAAAATAAAAAAAATTTGTTCGAATTAAAAAAAAAAATCTTACCTTTGTTATTTCCAAATTCCACATTAAATGTTTGTAAAACTTCCATTTTCTTCTCAATTTTGTTAGCACTATTTGTTTAAATATCACAAAATTGTATCACGGTAAGAACCGGTTTCTTTGTTTGTACTGTTTAGCTACGACCGGAAAGAAAACTTAAACGTTTCCACTCCGTGGTACGAACAGTGACTGATGAAATACGCCGGTAGACTTGGATTTTGTATACTCGTCCGCGTTGCGCTATCCCCCACCTTAGCAACTGGCCTACGTGATATTAACACGTATAACTTCGGCTCGCGTCGACAATCGTCGGCTAAAAACATATGTGTGTGAATTTACCCCCACTTGGAAAAAAATTAAAGATTATACTTGGCAACTTGTCCAAACACGATACAACATAATAACACAAAAAGACTGGTAGATGCAAGAAAGTCTTTGTGTTTACTAGATTATATATGCATTTATGCAAATGCGTTAATCGTTGCAAAAATATAATTGCATACCCAAACTTACACGCAGCAAAGACTAGTCGTTAATGTAGGCTACCCATGTTTCTTTAGTTTAAACTAATTATATATTAACTAGCGACCCGCTTCGGCTTCGCCCGGAGTAAAAGCCAATTCAGACTAGCCGTTCTCGGTTACGATTCACCGGTCCGGTTGGGCGCTCGACCAATCAGGGCGGAGTCGTTCCCGATTGCGGTTCGGTTCGAGCGTTTAGGTTCAGCTCTAATTTCAACCGGACCGTTCGCAACCGTAGCCAATGAGAACGCTTGCTGGAGTCACGTGACTAGCCACTTGTTTTTGTTGACGTTTAACTACACATCACATCGTCAAATCATATTTCGAAATTGCGCATGCGCACCGAGAATAATCGTAGAACCGAATCGGGATAGTGTGAGCAGCCTAGATTAATCAAAAACCGAACCGGACCGGTGAATCGTAACCGAGAACGGCTAGTCTGAATTGGCCTTAAGACGTATTATGCTGCAGTGGTTTTTCTTATAGAATAATCGATGCATTTTTCGCCGGGTAGCTTTCTATTTATTATTAATAGCCGCACGCGACGGAGATATTGCGATCTTACCTCGCGGGGCTGCGCCCCGTTCGGCAGCAACAACAGTAATGGAGCCTAAACCATTCTCGAATCCACTTGAACACACACCAAAAAAATCATTAAAATCGGTCCAGCCGTTTAGGAGGACTTCAGAAGATTTTTATATATGTCGTAGGATAATTAAAAAAAATCGTATTTTCACAAAAATCCTAGTACTTTTGCAAAAAACCGGGTAATTGGAATCTGGCTTTTTGCAATCGTCCTAGAATTTTCGCGAAAATCCGATTTTTTCCATTATCCTACGACATATATTAAGATACGTAAATTACCCAAATTATACAATATCACAGAAGTGCAATGGATTTCGTTGATGAACGTATAAAATTCCAATATGTATGAATTTGAAATGACTGAAAAACTCAGAAATTAAAATCGTTGTAGGTATACTGCAATTTTAACCATAGTGATGTCATCACGGTATTTTAACCGTCGCGGTTGTAAGCATCCATATTTAATCGTAAGCGACATGGGCCGAGCTATATCTTTAACCACGCTGACGTCACTACATACAATAAAATTTTTTGTTCTACCCCCTATTAAGCAGCTGGTTTATATGCATGTAAAGTTATTCATTACGCACTAATGTGGCAACATGAAACGAAACCAAGTCCCATACTAATTTCATCGTAATTTATGATAACAATGTTTTAATACTTTTGATGATAGAGTGAAATTTCTTTTGAAAAAAGTTGGTTCACAATTTCAAAAATCAAAGTTTCGCTGTTGTTTTTGACTGAATCGCATTTTAATCGGAGCGTATATTCTATTCTTTAAATACCAATTTATAAAACGTGAAAAGAATTGCGATGAAAATAAATATATGTTTCAGATATAATTGAAAGTAATGTATTTTATAGAAAAAAAGTAGGTATCTACCTTGCCCTGAATCAATAAAACCAACCGCATGTCCGTACCTTTTTAAGTTTTGAAATCACGACGACTTAAAATGTATAAAAATTAAGCTTAAAGCGGCACAGACCAGACACTAACTATTAAATTCATTTTTTTTCTTTTCAGTGTACATTTCAATAAAAGTTGTTTTTTTTACTTATTTTTAGTGTATTTGCCATATGGCAACATACACTATTGGCGTCGGTCGGATGGCGGGACCTAAGGGTCGGACCAAAATTTCTCGACGTTTCATAACCTCCTAAACACTTTGGCACCATTTTTAAAAATGTTTATATATATATATGTATATATATATATATATATGTGTACGCGCAATAACTTCCGAAAGAGTTAATTGATTTCAACGAAATTTGGACCACGTGTTGAAATCCATCACCGCAAGAAGCCTATTTAAAATGGGTCTAATCGAGCTATTTTAAGGGTAGTTTTTAGGGGTTGAAAAATGTTTTAGGGCCCCAAAATACCGAAAAAATTCTCCGAATCGTTTCAAAATTGAAATTTAACCCTTTGGTAGTAATTAAAAAGTGTCCCCAAAATTTTAATAAAATCGGCCCGACAGGACCGGATTTACAAATTTTATGAAAACACTAATTTGCAGATAGTGACTTATTTATTGAAGGGTGTATTTAATTCGGTGTAGACGTTAGATTGATAATAATATTACAATTAAGAAAAAAAATGTTATTTTAAGGGGTGTATTAAGGGGTTAAATTTTTTATTTTGCCCAAAAACAAACTTAATTTCACATAATAAAAGTATAAAACCACACGGCCCTATACAAGCAAATACACTATATTGTCGGCAGGGTTTTGGCACTGCGACCCGGGTTTTTTTTTCAATATTATTACTGTTACCAGATGACAGGTGTATAGATTCAATTATCCTTTAAATCGCCTCTATCGAGTTTCTGATGCAATACTACGAGCTTATTAATAAACGTAATGTTGCCACTTGTCACTGTCAAGGTAAAATATGTGTGATTTTTTTTGCTGTAACCTTCAACAAGTTCAGCTTAAAACCTATTATTTACCAATGTGTCAATTTGCTTGCAATTAAATTAACAAAATATTTTTAATTAATGCGTTGCAAAAGTGTTTTTATTATACGTACTAGTTATAATATATAGTTAATTTTATTTTGCAACATTTTACAAATCTATTAGTAGCTTGTTTCTTAACAACATTTTACTTATTGCTTAACTTTATTTATTATAGTTTTATGGTGCACTTTTCTCAATAATAAGCAAAAAAAAAGAATCATTAAAATCTTGTCTACTGAAGTTATTTGCGTTAAACGCGTTAAATATTTATCAAACCAGATCACTATCACTGTTTACCGGACGGCCGAACTATATGAACGCCTTGAATAAATGTATAGATCAGATCCTTGCTGATAAATAATTATAAAGATATAGCACTAATTCATTGATCCTATATCCTCTAATCATCTTTATAATTATATGAACGCCGTTCGGCCAACAGCGAAATATGCTATTTACACTACATACAACAGTAGGTTGGTTTTTCGTTGCCAAGGTTACATCGTTACCAAAAGGTCTAGAATGGGTAAAATTTAAAATAATCATGTAGAAAAAAGTATACATGGATGTTCTATAAATCTATATTATTCTAAAATGTATCTGAAATAATGTGATACCTGCGTAAGAGGAATAAGTTTACATAATTTTTAAATAAAATATGTTAAACTTAACGGCGCCTTCGTTTTTCTAAACCCATTTAATGGTCAATAATCCTAGGCTATTCGCGCAATAACATTATTAATCCTATCTCAAGGATAAGGTTCGGCATCATACCAACTAGGGTCAAAAAACCTGCTGCTACTTATTGGAAATATTAGTTTTTTATTCAAATTCAAAACGCTCTACAATTTTCAATCAATTCTTATAGCTCAAGATAGTTATATTAGCCTGTTAATTGGACGACTAGCCCATTAGTTTAATGCCGGAATTCAACTGTATGATTAAAGGAAGCTTAGCCAAATCGCTCAACGGGGCAATGCTTAACGTAATTATTACAGTTTTGCGACGATGACCATAGTGGACTCAGTTGAGTCTGTCGGTCGAAGAAAATATAATTATGTGATAGATAATTATGAGAGCAGGCCCGCGTCGAAAGATTGACTAAAATAAAGCGGTAGATATAAGAAAAAAAATGTCTTTTTTGTAGGTAAACATTTATTTATACTTTAAAACTTTGATTTGCTAAATTATTCCTTGTAATTGTAATAATCAAATTGACTGTATTTCATTGAAATCAGTGTCTTCTAAGAACAAATTTAAACAGAATGGCGGTGATTAATTCAGTCGAATTTAGAGGGTTGGCTTTCGATCAGGCCAAACGATTAATATCATGGGTGTTATTAAGTTAAAAGGCTAGGCATATAGGTCGGTGTTTAAGCGGTTCTAATTAACTGGTTTATTTAACTGAAACATGTGTAATTAGGAAACATATAACCTGTCGTAACCTAAATTTTACATCGATGGATTTTATTTATTTTTTTTTAATAATAAATTAAAAACCCAATTGAAACTTTTACTAGGTCTCGGATTAGAACCTGGAAACTGGGTGCATTTCTATACGATCAGCTATTCTTAAAGCCAAACTCCATTGGCATATGACCAACTTCATAGCTGCTTAAATTTTAAGTTAGACTTTAAACTACTTATTAATAATAATTACAGTACTATATTTTTTCGAGTTATTTGAGCACAGAAACACCTAGAAATACAGACAGATAATTTTTTTCGATAATGCGATAATTCTGTGAAATTTCGAATACATTTTTCTTTGTATTTTTTTTAGTTAAAAAGTGCCAACATTTTGTGTAGAATCCCAATATCAATGTTATTTGAAATCAATACAACTATGTTTTATTCATATGTAAATTATAGCACATATATAATAAGTACGTAATTGAGTTCCGGTCACTTTTTTATATTTTTATTCACAAATGCAAAATATTTCGTCGACAATAAAAAATAAGTGATAAAAGTCACGTAAACACCTTTTTTAGACATTTTTCTAATAGAATAAATAAGTAATTTTATTGGGTATAAACATGTTTTTTATATTATGATATTATCTTTTATCTATAAGTTATGATTCACTAATTGCTTTTTTTAATTCTTGTTTGTATTCTCTGCAACCGAAACAAAATTTTTTTGTAGTGTATTTTTAAATTCTTTTAAGAAAGGATTGTCAAGAAAATAAATAAAACAATATAAAAAGTGGTTAATAAAAATAAAAAATACTATTTTTCCATCGTCTTTTTGGACTTCGTTGAACGCTGTTTAATAGATGGCGATCTCTGTGGAAGCATTTATGTATTATAAAAATTAAAATGTATACTTCCTAAAAAAAACATTTTTTTACTTAGGGGATATCTGTTCGAAAAATTAACGTTCCAAATAGAATTTGTTCGTTATATTTGTCAAAAAAATTACACATGGTGAATGAAAAACGTTTTCAATTGATCAAAGGAATACACTCTCATCATTTATGAACTTTTGAAACCCAACCCACGAAAGATGTTTAAATTCCAAATCATTTACTCTCGTAAGTTAGGGCTTGTAGTTCTTCCCTTGCTGCGCCATACTATTTTCAACAATTCCCAGTCCTCACACAGTTACTAATAAACACTAGTTGTCGAGTACCTATAATCTTGTTTGGGACGCTGCATCGATTTCGAAATTAATGCAACATTTTAATTACGTAATAAATAATTACTTATTTTCATATTATACGATTTCTTTAATTATGACATAGGTCACTGGATTCTTGGAAGCAATATGAGATAGATTATTACCCAGAAAATATTAATGGGACATGGATGTTTTGGACATCATAAAAAAAGATTTAAACTAATAGAGACAACCTCTACTATGGGAAAGATTATAGAGCGGTAATCACCGTTTTTTATTGCCCAAGATGGGAAGAACAAAGAGAGATTATAGCGGAAGGCACAGGCGAAAGACTAGTTGTAGAAAATATTAATAATTCTATTCTAGAGAGTGACAGAACGTGAAAAATTGTAGACTGAAAATGTAACTGAAATAATGAAAAGAAGACTTGCGAAACAAAAATAGATAGATTTATAAATTTAACCTAAATCTTCCTCGAAGTAATGCTACGATGGAAAAGTGAAATGGAAAAGAGAGTGTTTTAGTCGGTAGGGTTTCCCCTCATCAAATAAAGAAAGGTTATTGGATTCGTCTCAATAATGGTTACAGGATTCCGTAAAAAAATAATTTTCAAAAATGGTTTCACATTGTTCATGAGGCTATAAAATGTCAAGAAATGTTGGTCCGATCCTAGGTCACGCTATTCAATCGATACCAAGTCAAAGCCCTCTAAGTGCACGCTCTCTAAATGCACACGCTCTCTTACTGCACACGAACTCGCCCTCTAAGTGCACGTTCCCCAGCCCCCACTTCGAATAATCTGCGACCAATCACGTGCGACCGTAAGCGCGCTATTTTCAAACTTTCCATTTCCATCATATTCATAGAGTTTTAGAGATATTGTTTATAGTATCTGATTGAATAAAGATAGCTATAGGAGTTAGAAGAGTGGGGATGAAAAAGATCGTAGGGGAAGTGTGCACTTAAAGGATGGGCCTCGGTTCCGAGCTGTGCACTTAGAGGGCTTTGACTGTAGTGTACTATGCCATATATGCACTGAAAAAATGAATTGACACTAGGCTCAAATAACCCATTGTGTATTAAAATTTAAAGAATAGAACACAAATACACGGCGTATGAACAAATACAATGAGCTTTATATTTAATTAAAGAGTTCATCGCTCGACTTTGTAATGCAATGTTAAATTTACTCTCTTTTAGTTTATATTCTTCTTTGATGTTCACAGATAACATCAATATTTTAATGTCAATTTGTATAAACGCAATCCTTTTACCGGAAAACATTTTTCTTATTTGTTGTTATAATTCACTTAAAAGATAAAGATACTTGAGAGAAATGATTTTTATCTATTATGCACTCGAAATTCCGATTTAATTCCTGAACGCTACTTGTTCACTGACTTTACCACTGAACTATATAAGTAAGAGATAGTGCTGTTAATTCCACACGGAACTAAGTTTGGAGAATTGATTTTTATTGACAAAATAAATCCACAATACATATTATAATACAAAGTTGCTTTTTGTGTGTGTTGGTGTCTTTTCTTAGTTTTTCTAAAGGTGCCTTTACACGAGCAATTTTTTGAGCAATAATTGCCCGGCAACAGAATGGAGCAATTAATGGATCAGTCGGCTCTTTGAACCAGTTCAGATCTGAGTTACTCAACTCTAATTGGCATCGCTTCATAGTCGACTATTCTCAAAGAAATTCTTATAAAAACATAATTTAATATTTAATGTTCCTAATTTCTTTGAGAACATATTTATCATTCCCCACAGGGAAGGAATAAAAAGATACAATAGAATATTAGATTAAGCTTCAGTGGACATCTTTCACAAAAGAAAAGCTACGTTTTATTTGAGAGGCTTTTGTCAGAGCTAAATATCAATTATCTTTGTGATATATTGCTTTTTGTTGTATCTTAAGACGGTTTCACATTAAATAGCAAGTAAGCCAACGTTGGCGATGTGTGACTTTTGACGAATTTGTGTGACAATTAAAGAAGTTGTCGTGGTTAAGGCACACGGCCAGAAAATTCTTAATTTTTGTATACTTATTAAGGACATGATAATACAATTACCCTGAAAATTTGAAGTCGATCGACCGTATATAATCCGAGATAAATTCAAATAAAAATTGGATAATTAACATTGATTGTATACGATCTCTGTAGTTCTGAACCAGTTTCTTATTTATAAAAAAAGAACTAACTGTCAGAAACTTTCCAAAATTTGACAGTCTTTCAATGCATTTGTTATGAGTTTAAAAAAAGTAAGAAAATTTTTTTGACCGTCTAATTATTTATAAATAACGGTTTAAAGTTCAACATTTTATAGAAAAGTATACATGCGTACAAATTATGGATCACTTAGCTACAAGCTAGTATACTTTTGTGGCGCGTATAATCTATAACTTTTTGACAATATTGTACCACGAAAACTACCTTAAGTCCCTCGATTTTATCTGATTTTTAGTTGTTTATATTTAGATAAAATAAACTATAGAAACTGGGCTAAAAGTCATATGGAAAGAATGGTACATGTTCCTACTTTATTTTGAAGCATTAACATTAAAGATTGAATAAGAAGTATGCGATTCAAAAAGAGGGCATTTTGAACAGCTGGTAAACAGTCGCCTTAATGTTTTTTGTTGTGACAAAAATAGGACATAAAAATAATATAATGACGTAAGATAATTGCATTATCAGCTATCGAATAGCAGTTAGTTTTTTATTAATAATTATAGTAATGGTATTTAATTAGTGATCATTGATCTGTTCACCAAATCAACAGTATTTTTACACATACATAATATATCTGTGGTTAAAAAACGAAATCGCATATGCTGATTTTTTAATACACGCAAATATAGATTTTACATTGTGTAAAACTGTTACAGCCTTTCAGCTAAACCAACGTTTTCCTAAGCCGGGATTTGCGATATTCAAAGAGGTCCGTGAATTCGTTTCTGGGATATTTGAAAAACACAAAAAACAAACGACCGGTTTTCAAGTTTTAAGGCAATGTACATGTCGTGGCCAGATTTTAGAATTGATCATTTTATGATTTGGCCGACCAATTCATGAAATATCATTACGCGATTCATACAAACATCTTAGATTATATTATTATGTTAGTACTATGGATCGTAAAGATCTAAGGATAACAATTTCTTATGGTCACCTATAAAACCAGCAAAAGAGTGGCGCTAGTGTGCCAGTTTGTTAGCCATTTTAGCCAAAGTGAAGTACGCTGCAGCCCAAAAACGAGTCAGTTACTTAGAAACTGTTTTGTGTCCTATTGTAAATTTGATTTTAAACTAAAAATTTTAAATGGCTGTCAAGAATTTATGTTTGGATTGTAAATATTATATATAAAAAAATATATATATAAATACATCAAAACCTCTAAGGATAGTTCGTTGATCTAGAATATGGCAGAAGCTAGAAATATAAATTTCTAGCTCCTGTCAAATTCTAGATCAACGAAAAGGTTTTGATGAGTGAGTCAGTACCAAAATACGTGACTTTTGAAAGGTCATTTCTTTTTATATAATTGAGTTAGAAGCTTGAATTTTTAACAGGGATACAGGGTTAGAGACCTTATAGTATTTGGTATTAATTTTAACTTGATACCTCTCTGGACGTTCGTGAGAAAAACGGCAGCGACAAGCAGACGAGCTACCAAGTGATCCTATAACCGACATGAGCAGTTTTGTCTTTTGACCATAGATAACATGTATTATAATCGACTTTGTTCGAGGCCATATGAACATAATATTTAAACTACGGTATGTTTTTTTGTACAGTGAAGCTTTGATTTTGGTTTGCATCTAATCCATGATAAAAATATATTTACACACTCTGTTGTCGAACGTCTATATATAATATCTATCTAGAAAACAAAACTTAATTAAATAAGAAAATCGCTTTATTGTTTCAGAAGGAAGATAGTCGGATTCAAAAATAGCAGAGAACTTTGGTGAGTTATAAAATACTTAAATTTTAACTATATTTTTTAAACAAACAAGTACAGTGGTTAAGAAACAATTTTAAAATTAGACGCTATGAATTTTTTATTACATTATTTCATTAATCTTGAGTAATATAATTAAACGATTTGAGAATAGCCGAGATTGTAGAGATGTTTCCAAGTAATCAGTCTCAAGTTCTTGAGCTTTAATCTCAGAATTGATGAAAATAAATAATAGTAATAATTAATTAATTGCTGTTCTTAAAAAAAAACTAGTTCACATAAATATTTAAAACGCGGTTATCCATTCAGTTAATTGTTAGATAATCGACGATCAACTGTGATCATGCATATAGAGCATTGAAAGCGAAACAGAGGCGTGGAAGACTCAATAATCAGGTTTTAATGATAGAACATTTTTGAAAACCCTTCGAGCAATACGCAATTTTTTTGTGTCTGCTACGAAGATTGTTTCTACAGCTTCATAGTTTCGATCAATTCTTGACGTTTCTTTAAAGATCCAAGATTATCGGTACTTTATCTCAAATTGATATTTATTATTATATTGCACATCTGCAAGATAAGTTATGAATTTTTATTGATACTAAAAACCAGTCTACTATTAATCAAAATTATGATTAACCGCAGATTTATTTTTGGTATCAATAAAAATTAAAAACCCGGGTCGCAGTGCCAAAACCCTGCCGACAATATAGTGTATTTGCTTGTATAGGGCCGTGTGGTTTTATACTTTTATTATGTGAAATTAAGTTTGTTTTTGGGCAAAATAAAAAAATTAACCCCTTAATACACCCCTTAAAATAACATTTTTTTCTTAATTGTAATATTATTATCAATCTAACGTCTACACCAAATTAAATACACCCTTCAATAAATAAGTCACTATCTGCAAACTAGTGTTTTCATAAAATTTGTAAATCCGGTCCTGTCGGGCCGATTTTATTAAAATTGTGGGGAAACTTTTTAATCACTACCAAAGAGTTAAATTTCAATTTTGAAACGATTCGGAGAATTTTTTCGGTATTTTGGGGCCCAAAAACAGTTTTCAACCCCTAAAAACTACCCTTAAAATAGCCCGATTAGGCCCATTTTAAATAGGCTTCTTGCGGTGATGGATTTCAACATGTGGCCCAAATTTCGTTGAAATCAATTAACTCTTTCGAAAGTTATCGCGCGTACACATATATATATATATATATATATATATATATATATATATATAAATATATATATATATATATATATATATATATATATATATATATATATATATATATATACATATATATATAAACATTTTTAAAAATGGTGCCAAAGTGTTTAGGAGGTTATGAAACGTCGAGAAATTTTGGTCCGACCCCTAGGTCCCGCCATCCGACCGACACCAATAGTGTATGTTGCCATATGGCAAATACACTAATAACCTATATTTGGTGTTTACATTTTTTAACAAAATGTTCTATTTGTATGTTTCGACATTAACTTAACGAACTAAATGAGTCTCCTAAACATATTTTAAATTAAATTTAATATGATGGGCGAGTCTGCTTACTTTGGCAAAATTAATTAAACCTGGGTTTAATATCGGTCATAGCGATTTTTATGTTGGTAAGACGAGAGTGCTGTTTTGTTTTGATCACTGCTGTCGTTTTTCGTTACACAGTTGAACGAAATTACTTCCATGTATTATTTCAAAAGACAAACGGACGATTAGATTAGATTATAGATAATGGATGGTCGACAACTCAGGATACGAGCGTTCTATCGAAGGAATATACTGGATGCTATTAAACCCACTTGCTAATTTTTTTTGTATCTAAGTAGTTATTTATTTTATTTAGGTTTAAGTAAATTCGGAACCGCTGGGCCCACCCAGTTCCACAAGTCGGGCTTAATTTTGAAACTAAAGTAATAATGACAATTTGATATTTCAAATTATATATTTAAATTAATACATTTAATACAGAATACATAAAATTAAACGCAAAGTTCCAGATAGTTTCAAGAAGTTGGGCGAGGTGAAGCCTCGCTAAACTTATGAAACAGGAAGCTAAGCACCAAAAATACACTACTCCTGATTATAAAAAACCCTGACGATAAAATCGCCTGTTCTTTATAATGCAGGTTCTTAAATTAATTAATAAAATTAATTTTACCAATAAACACCAAGAAAAGATAAAAAAATGAAATAACCGATTAATAAGGTGAAATTAATGTTTTAAGAGTAAAGTAATTTGTCCCCAAATAGCTAGTGAAGCGACCGGTCTCTAGAAATTCAGTTCAAGAAGTAATGAATAATTTTAGATTCTATTTCTCACAAAAATGTTTAAAAATTGAACTTATGTAAGGAATCAAGATAATTAGGTAATGATACTAAAATTGTATTTTTAAAGATGAAATAACCGGTTGGGAACAAATTACACTACTGTTTGAAAATAAAAATATTTAAATTATAAAAGGTAATCATATTTGAGGCTATGAAAACGCCTCACTATGACCATATGGTTGCTACAAATTGATGTACGTACGCCACTGCATTTTATCTAATTTAACTGCTGTTGGAGTCTGTGAGTCTATCTCAGTCAAGGTTCAACAAACAACATTTTACTCTGTATAATCTATCATAGAATTTACAGTGATGTTAATTTTTTGTCACCTTCTAACAAATATAACATACCATAAGTTAAAGTGAAACAGAAATTTAATATTGAAGATGCAGAATAGCGTCAATAATTTTTACACAAAAATAACTGTTAATAGTTTGATCAAAAAGTTTTGAAAGATTACACAAATGACGTTAACAATATAACTAAAAAATAAGTTCCCAGGTGCGACATTAGTTTTTTTTTCTTTAAAAAAAAGTTGACATATAGATTTCGCCTTAAAAAAGATACCCACTTATTGGAACCTAGGAACTGGAGATTTATAATAGAGGACCCATAAAAACTCCAACAAAGGCGTCGCTTTCTAACTCAGTCCAGTTAAAGTTTCTAGAATTATCAATCATTAAAATTTTTTATAGTAGAATTTTTTTTGTCGCATGTCACAACTTTCGTTATATTTTTGGAGCACTTTTCATTTTGACACGCGAGAAATGATTTGGGTCCCAAAATACCGAAAACATTCTCAGAATCTTAACCTTTTAGTGGCAATTAAAAAGTGCCTCTAAAAATTTAATAAAATCGGCCCAACAAGACCGGACTTACAATTTTTTTGAAAACACTAGTTTGCAGATATGACTTATTTACTGAAGAGTGTATTTAATTCGGTGTAGACATAATAATATTGCAATTAAAAAAAACTATATTTATGGGGTGTATTAAGAGGTTACATTTTTTATTTGGCTCAAAAACACACTTAAATAATAAAACCACTCTGCATGTATTAGCAAATATAATATATTGTCGGCAGGGTTTTGGCACTGCAACCCGATTTTTTTCCATTGTTACGAAAACGTATATATTTTTTTTAATAATAAACCTTAACATGGTATACGATGTTAGAGCTTTATCAATTAATGTAGAAACTTTAAGGGCCTTTCAAACTTAATCTCTCAAAATTGCAATCCCTAAAATATCGGAAAAAAATAAGATATTAGTTTTTCCACCAAATCCACATCTTAAACCATTTTCGCAAAACACCTGCATCTTTAATAGCGACCCGTTATAAAGAAAAGTAAACGCGTATGTTTTTTATCATAAAAAGAAATAAAAAAAAAACAAAAAAAAAACTCGAATTATTATGACCGAAAGTATCGTGTTTTATATTTTTACGTAAAATGAATTCGATGTCATAAACACATTCATTTTATATATGTTTTATCATTAACATGAAAACCCGTGAAGCGTGTGGCCAGTCGCGCGAGCAATGTTTTTCTCTCGCATCGTAGATTTAGAAAGTGAAGTGTACATAATATGTATCATTTTATGTACCTACTGTGGCAGTAGGAGCGTATATGTCGTCATAGCGCACATAGTGCGTCGGCCAAGTTCTCGTAAAGCACCAACTTGGTGCTTTGCGAGAACATTTTGAGCATTCAATGACGACTGACTGACTGATAAGATCATCATAATTCACAAAAGGGGGACTGAGCCTGTCCCGCGCGGGACATTTAATTTTTATTTAAAAATCGGGACGTCTGGCAACGCTGATCTAGATAATATTTAAGTAGAATAAGTAAGAATATATAGCTTTACAACAATTAAGTATTGAAATCCTACCAAAAAATAAATGTAAGATAATGTCAAGTTCGATACAAACAAGTCGAAAAAATAAAGCGAGATCTAAGAAGGTGCCAAGTTTTATATTATAAATAAATGACTTGTGTATGTAAACTTGCCAAGTGAAAACTTGGCACCTTCTTAAATGTCACTTCTATTTTTCGGCAAAGTCGGCAAACCTACTTGTTCTTTGTATCGAACTTGGTCTTTTTTTCACATTTATGTTTTTGGTAGGATAGTCTACATATTACTTCTTTTTATACAAAATCATTAAACGTAGACCAAATTATGATTCGAAGCGTTTAGAGTTTCAATCTGTTTAAACTTCGCTTTTTATTATTCTTTTTTGTTCTGTATCAGTCTTGTTTTCACTGGACCTAGTAAAATTTCATAACTGGCGCAGTATTTCCTGCCGAGGGCGCTGATGAATTTCTAGCGATTGAAATTTTGTAGAAAAGTGGTTTTTCTATCGCTAGATAGCTCGGGTTCTGAACCATTCTTTAGTTTTTCAAAATTGCAAAAAAAAAGATAAATTCACTTCACATTTTGTTATTAAGTTTTTCATAACAATTCGGGCTTAAAAAAACATTTTCTAAGCAGTTTGACTCGTTTAAGCATATTGAAAGACGGTGTTAAAGTTATATATTTTAAAATTGTGTATCTTAAGTGTTTTTTACTGCTTGAACTTTTTACAGAAAATTATTATTATTATTGTACGTAACTTCGCGATGATAGTGATGCAGTTGTCATTTTTTGTAAATAAACAACAACCCTACGATCTTGACTTTTTTCAAGTAAATAAAAGTTAAAAAAATTAGTTTAGTTATTTTTTTATTATTTGGCATGTATGACCCAGAATTCAAAAAATTTTTATAAAAAAAAAAATTAAAGAAGAAAATGTTTCATTTGTTACGAAAAACAATAAGCACTTGCTTTTAAAACTGTTCTGGGATAATGGTTAATAAATTTTTAAAACAAAATTAAAATAGATCTATAAGATATATTTTATTTCTACAAAGCTGCAGAACGGCTATATAATTGTAATAAAGATTAATTGTTACAATGCTAAATTAGAAAAAAATATTTTTTATCCACCGTCACCATCGAGACTCAAACCCGAATCTTTCCACTTTGATAACTCATTCCGCTGCGAAAGTGGAAAGATTCGGGTTTGAGTGTCGACAGCGACGGTGGATAAAAAATAAATTTTTCTAATTTAGCATTGTAACAACATTTATAACTAAAATAGACCTGTTATATTAGCATCTGTATATCTGATTAACTTTCTAGAGGTCTCAATATTAAACCTTGTAATTCTGCAATCGATGTCTATTTCTGTCTTTTTCTCTCTTAATCGTTGGTCTGTAAAGTGGTAATCAGTATGCCGGTCGGCTAGTTTACGATAAATAAATAGATAGACGCTCGACAATGTAAACGGTAAAAGCGAATGGGCACCACGGGCTCGTGTAAATGACTCAATGATTTGTTTAAACTGCAAAAAACATGGCCTTCATTTTGTACATAAACTACATTTGAAATCCGAATTACAATAAAATTATTTAACCTTAATGGTTAAATAATAAGTTTTTGATTATTATTAATGTAGAAAATTCTAATTAATAATTAAAAAGTTAGTGCTTAACAAATTGAGATAGGAAGTGCCGCTGCAAAAAAATGTTGTATTTTAGATAGATGTGACGTGGTATGTATTAAGCAATGAGATTCCACTGTACAATGAATTTGGTCACTATATTAATCGAAAAAAAAAAACATTACCAACGCTTTCAAAATTGACATTAAAGATATCTTTTCGCTACCATTTAACAAAAAGGCCAATGGTGCCAGTGTTCAGGAGGCTATGAAACGTCGAGAAATTTTAGTCCGACCCCTAGGTCCCTCCATCCGACCGACGCCAATAGTGTATGTGCAAATACACTTATAAAATTTTATTATATGTATCTGAATTTCATTAAACATCTATTTCGAATCGGGAACATCCTAAGCTTGTATTAATCCCTCAGTGTTGATAACTGCATTTGATATCTGCGAATTGCGATAACAATGTAACGCCAATGCAATGCAAAAGTGTTGTATATTTAGTTGCGCTATCCATTTCTGTAAGCACGCCGCGCAGGAGAGGATCGACGGGGTCAATTGTAGACACATTTCATATTAACATCAATTATTATATTAATGTATGATTATCTGCAATTACGTATGAACTATTTATAAGTTAGCGCAGATTGGACGTTTGTGTTTTGTGTACTGATATAAGTTATATAGATTGTAGGCCTTAATAACATGATTGATCGTACGCAGTGTTGCCAACAGCTAGATTGCCTAGAATTTTAAGTTAGATCGTAAGAAATGATTGCTTTAAATTAACTAAAAACATGCAATCATGTAACTTAAATCGTATCAAATTTCCCGAGTTTAAACATGACAATAATCGTGTGATTCTAATGGTGGAGTTACCTTATGTTTTGGAATGATTTTTTTTGATGAAATAAATTCAAGCTAACCTTAAAAAAGTTATTATAGTGAAAAATAATAAATTTTTAAGGTCGACGCCAAAGTACGTAGGTACATAAGAAGTTATAGTAACTAAATTAATGTCGACCGCAAAACTTTATTAGTTTTCGCTTTTTAGTGGCTTTTTTAAAGGGGGTTTAATTTTTTTGTAGTTACCTGTATTACTGGATTTTATAATGTAATCAAGCTGTAAAATATGTTAATTTAAAAATATATGCAACTCGACTGATTTATAGTATCTGGAAGATCTGCTGTTTAAAATTAAATTGTGCTTTTATAAATTTATTTAACTACGTTTTTTCTTATATATAGGTCTTTACTTTGGCGAAATCATTTATGATAGAATCTTAAAGTTACAAAATACTTTTTTGACTGTTTTCATAATTTTCAGATCTTCGTGGCACGAAACTTTTTTTGTACAACGAACGTGATATGAAAACTTGAAATATCTGTCCTAGTTTCTCGCTTATTATTATAAAGGTGGTGCTCGAAACTTTGGAACAATTCGAATAATCATAAGTTTGCAAAACCCTTTCTTCTTCTTTCAGTGGCAAATGTTATGATTTCATTTCGACCAGGCATTCTTAATAGTTTTTTCTCACAATATCTCTCCTATAAATTATAAACTAAAAACGAAAATAGTTGTTATTGTAAGAAGCTGATTTTTCCATTTTTAGTTTTTTTTTTTAACATTCTTTGTGTGCAGAGTAATGTCTGTGTGACTTAAATAAAATAATATAAGCACAATTTTATGATTTTTCAATAAATTCAGCATTCGGTTTGGGCAAAACCTTCGGCCTGATTTAATTTCTTCCCGAAAATAACTGAAGTCGGAACTTTGTATAAATAGTAATAGGTATAGTAAAACGAATACATAGTAGAATACTTTGTCAGCACTTTGATGTTTGGTCAACAATTTCTTTGACCTTGAGCCATTTAATCACTGTCGTCTTTGGTGTAGGCGATAGTCGTCAGTTCTTGCAATTGCTTGTAGTATAATAGGGCCTGATGTTGTGTAGCACCAATAAGAAAACAGTCTGAGCGTGCTTGATCGCTCTGCAAGCTAAGACAACCTGCGCAGCTCGTCTGCGCGATTTAGGTACTGACAGAGCCTGATTCTACTATTGCGTGTATTCGTTGTACTATGATATAGGTAGTAGGTACTATGAACGAACTTTAATTTAAACAATAGATGTCTATTGTCAAATCGTAACACTTAACTGTATTTGAATATACACCTTTAAAAACCTTGAAACTGTTACAAATTGCAAGACTATTGCTATGTGACTCATAGCTCATAGATTATAAGGTTTTATGATTGTTATTATTATAATTTCATTCAATTGTCAGAATAATATCAAAAGCTAATAACGTTCTGTTTCTTCACTTTAATTTCTACACCATTTGACGATAGCTAGTTAATTAGCTCTTATTAATAATTATGAATATTGTAATTATAATATATGGTTAAAGTGCGTTTAAATATAAGGATGGGAAAGATTTTCTACTGTATTTGTTAGAAACCTTATTAGAACCCGATCGTAAACAATACTACAAGTTTGAATGAAGTCTGTACAACAATATTACATTAAGATCAGTCCAAACGTTTTCAAGTCAGACAAACAATTTTAGAGACACGTTTTTCAAACTAGGAATCCTCCAAAATAGTAGCTCATGTATCTAGATTGTAATGCAATATTTAAATGTCCGAGCTGTGACATTGCGAGTCTTAACAGTCACACAAGCTATAAAAGCATTACATTCGAGATACATATTACATTTTTTGCACGCAGCTCCTATAAAGTAGCTGATTTTCATAATAATATTATGTTTGCCATATTCTGTGTGTTCGGCAATATTGTATTTCATTTGTGTTGTTTATAAAAAATACGCCTGTTTTGTGTCGCATGCTATCTCTGTTCATCTTATAGAATTGAACGGTAATTAATAGGTCGCTTTTGTAAATTATTGTCTGAATGGTAAAGATAACACTTTAGGGACTAGTGCAAAATAAATCATTTAAATATTGCTATAGTATAGGAATAGTGCAGAAAATATATTAAAGTTGGTTCGTTTGTTTTTAATGATTTTCTGTTTTTTTTAAACGCCCTTAAGTCATGGGAAGATTTCCTGTCAAATTTCGTTAAGCTTTCGGTCATAAGCACGAAACTAAATGTCACGTTTGTGTGACGACGGTTAAGTGAAACATATTTATCCAATCCCTGAATTGTAACACAGAAATGGTTACGAAATGAACAAACGAACGTCGCGTTACGTAACATAACAATATAACGTGTAATTTAAGCGAGTTCATTAACATAAAACACACTTACCATTAAAGACGAATTCATTCTATGTTAATTAATCAGAGCTTATATTATAATAATAATAGTATATAACAGGTGTGTTCAACATTCATTTGATAGCTGACACTAATCTTACCTATTAGCATATATATAAATGTATTAGTTTTTTTTTTTTTAATTACTAATCTCATTGATGTGGAATTAAAATTTATTGTCATTATTAACCTTTCCTTATAGCTTGGGTCATTGGTTTTGAAATGAAACTTCTTTAGCGACGTATTTGTTAAATATAAGAGAAACCTTGGTAACGTAAAATTAAAGGGTAAATGATTCAACAACGGCGGAAATATATAAGGGAACCCTTGGTAACGCAAAATTTCATTTCTCACGTGAGATTTTGTGGGTGAAGCTCTGACACTTTTTTTTGTTACTGGTCGGTCTTCTTCATGTAAAAGCGCAATCGCTAATCGGAAATTATTAGCGATCCGCGGAGCTGTTTTTCGGTCTAATTCGTTACAAACGATATAAATATGTTCTATGAACCTTTCCAGCGAATTTCAATAAAGCAATGTAAAATGGATCATGAGAGAGTGACAGAGAGATTGTAGATTATAGACGTTCTTCAGCGTCTATAAATGGATAAGAAGTAGTGATGCAACGATTCTTTTTTTTTACGATTACGATTATATATGAATTAAGGATATACTGAAAATAATCTTTATTGTTTAATGCCTTCACAAAATATTTCAAAAAATCGCTAATCTCTCTCCTTCATTTGTTTCCGAAACCGCTAATTCAACGAAGAGATGAACAATTAAAAAAGTAAAGTAAAAAAACTCAACCGCACAAACACGTGTGTGTTGTAGCGTTGACAATAATCGTAAAATAATCATAGGCAAGTATTAATCGTACATTTGCAATAATCAATAATAATAAATAACGTAATTATTATCTATTCCTTGGTACCTAAAACGGGGAAAATTGACGTTCATGAACCGCGATCGAAAGCTACATATAATATATAAATGTATCAGAGTTGCAAGTTGAGACTAATTAAGTTACAGTGCGCATTGTTTGTCAAAAAGAATAGTTCTTTATTTACTTTGACCTCTACAGTACATTCTTATAATACTAGGCAAATTGATAACATCTACATTCAATCATTCAGTACTACATTGGGCAGTAAAGGACCTAGACACATGTGTCGAAAAATATATAATAGCTTACCTCCTGTTATACGACAGATTGAAAATTGCGATAAATTTAAAAGTTCTCTGAAGCTATATTTAATTGAAAAAGCGTATTATTGTCTGGATGAGTTCTTTGGGAATCTCTCTTAACTATGACCTTTGACACTATTTGTTATTATAGATATATAACAAATAAAGAAATTTATTATTATTATTATTATTATTAAAATTCGTAGTTCGTTGGTAGCAGAGCGTAGTTGAATTTTGTAATGTAATTTGTGAATTTGCGAATAGATAAAATAGCTATTTTCGGTTTACATAAATAACCACAATTCGACATTGAATTAATAAATCTCATTCAAGTAATGACGCGGCTATACTTACATTTAAGTATAATTAAATTTAGAAATCAGTGACACTGCAGCATCGTCAAAGAAAGTGAAAACAATATCTGCACCGGCTATCTTTCGATTGTAACTTAATATATTATAATAATATTAACTTTTCTAGTCTGTCAACCTTTGTGTATTAAAATACCAAATTAGCATGATTCGAATTTGAATTTGATAATATTATAATGCGATTTCTCTTCACGTCATTTGTATCCTTGACTATAATACAAATTGATTGAAATGAACTTCTAGGTGGAAACCTCTTTTCGGTACATTTCCACAAACGTGTTAATTTTGTTGCATAAATTCAAATATACGACCAAAAAATTCTTTGGGGATAAAAGCAAAGAATCTGGGGATAGCCTTACCAGACAAGGGGATAATCGATAGAGAAATTAATTCTATATTTTTTTGATGAATTGAGGAGCAGAACCTTATTTTCAGCATTTTTGAAGTAAAACTTCTTTTGGCATGGTCTATTCATGAGACGGAACGTGAAACGAAACATTGCAAATATACGTTATAAAAACCGACGGTGGAATATTAAGTCAAAGTGATGGTTCTTATTTTTGAGCTTTGATAAAAAAGTTGCGTGAAATATTTCATTTCTACACGCTGTTAAAAAAAGAATCAACTTAAAAATCGTTCTGTACCTAACATTTCCAAAAATGGTGCCAAATTATTCAGGAGACACTGTATTCTATTTTTATGTAGAATAAATTAATTATTATTATTATTATGAAACGTCGGGAAATTTTGGTCGGGTCCCTAGGTCCCTCCATCCGACCGACGCCAATAGTGTATGCGCCATATGGCAAATACACTAATAAATAAAGTTCCAGGCGCAAACGTAATAAACTTTTAATGTTAAATCTCTCTAAACTCCCATTGACTCATTCAGTGTAGTGTAAGGGGTCGATAAGCAATGTTATCGATTCTAATCAACAATTAACATAACCTTAGTTGTACAACTTTTACGATTAATTAACATACAATGACAATATAATAATTCATAGTTGCAAATGCATCAGTTCGCAACTTATAAATGCAATAGGTTGAGTTTTGGGGTTGAGAACCTTAATATAGGCCATGATCATTTCCCCCACGATGCGTCTGCATCGAGATGCTGGTTGCTTCTAGGCATACGATGTTTTGTAGCTATAGTTTGTTCCAATTTCTAAACATGCTTGCAATAACGTACTATTACTTTTTTCAAATATGTAGTTATATTTTTTTAAAGTTACCAACAGTTCGGGTTAGTTGGGTCTGACACCAATTCATATTTTCAATTTTATAATTTTTTTAATAAACAGAAAATCCAATTGACATTTTTATCAGTTCTCGGATTAAAATTGGGTGGTTACAACAACGAAACCATGGCAAATTCGTATAAACGCTCACCTAGGCGCTAATGACCTCAGCTGTTGACCGTCTATAATCTACTCTCTCTCGCCCTCTTTCTCTCTCTGTTACACACTCGATTATTCTCGCGCCCTAAACTGTATAATATGTTTGGAGGTCTCATTTTTAAAAATGGCGTCAGAAAGTCTCACAAAGATTATTTTCGTCAATTTTTAATAGGGAACAGTACTGTTAAATGACCATTATTTACATTTATAATAATTTAATGTTTTGAGAAAAGTTTTATCGTTGTTGTTAAGTACCGTCTTCATTTCTTTTGGAAAAAGCCCCCAAAAGTTTTGTCAATTTTTGACGTCTCTACCAATTGTGAGACCATAAACTGTAGCTTATTTATTTTTTCCTAAATCCTGTATTGCATATTTGCACTAGTCCACACGTTTTTAACCTACCTATATAAAGGAGAACAGCTTGGAGTAACGATTGTCCTGGGTTTGATTCCCACCTCCGGGCTCCGCTCATAGATGTTTTGTTTAATTTAATTTGATGTTATTAGACGTTATTGACCTTTATTGTCGAGCGTCTATAATCGACAGCAAATAAATAAATCTGTAAGGTGAATTTAACTCAGTCAAAGGTTGGAACGATCTATAGAAAATAATTCAGTGCATTTAAAATTCACCTGTTAGATACAATTTCTATGATCAACCGTTACAATTTTTATGGTAAAGTTGAATTTGCAAACCGGCATTCGGTTACAAAACTAGATTATTATAGCGTACTCAAAAGTTTTATGACAGCACTAGACGCACTAAACGACTATTTCATTTACATGCGTTTTTATTACAAAAAATCACCAACTAAATTTATAAAAAATATACATGAATCTCTTGATGAGAAGACACTAAAGGTTTCCACAAAACACCAAATCACAAATAATTCTTTCTTGATGCACGTTTCGCTAACCTTGTCAGCATCACCAGGAAATTGTTAAACATAAAAGTCTTAATCATCTACGATGATGTCAACATGAGAAAAAATCATTAATGGTTTAGTGTTTTGTGTTTATTAGTGTATTTGCTATATGGCACATACACTATGGTGTCGGTCGTATGGCGGACCCTAGGGGTCGGAACATAATTTCTTTACGTTTCATAACCTCCTGAACATTTTGGGACCATTTTAGGAAATGTTTAATGAAATTTGACCGTGTACATACTGGAATCCATCACCGTACGAGCCCTATTTAAAATGAATCTAATCTGACCATTTTAAGGTGTGTATTTGGTGATTGGAAATTGTTTTGGGGCCCAAAAACACCGAAAAAGTTGTCGGATTTGTTTCAAAATTGAAATTTAACCCTTTAATATCAATTATAAGATGTTCTTAAAGTTTCAATAAAATCGGCTTAACAGGGTTGGGCTTATAAATTTGATGGAAACATTGTTTTGCGGATAGAGAGAACTATACTTACTGAAGGCTAATATAATTTTGTGCAGTTTATGGATAAATAAAACGGAGACCAATTTAAATTAAGAAAAAATATTATTTTAAAGGGTGAATTAAGGGATTAAATTTTTAATTTGGTCCAAAAACAAACTTAAATTCACATAATAAAGTCACTCTGCTTGTATTAGCAAATACAATATATTATCGGCAGGGTTTTGGCACTGCGACCCGAGTTTTTTTTAATATACTGTAACTTGAAAATAGCTTTTTGTTTCAAACCGACGACAGTAAGAGTCTTCTTAAAAAGGACGCACATTTAGTCCACTCCGCGCGGACCGGCACAGCATGGTAAACATTCAGAAAATTTAAGAATAACTGAAATTGATCCAATGACCTTTGTTAGTTTTTATGTATCGAAAGCAATATTGAATCAACTCGGTTCAGTCCGGCACAGCACGACACAGACTCGTCTTCTTCTTCGGAACTGATCCAGTGTAAAAGCGCGGTTCTTCGATTATTTTCGTGTTCTATAATCCGATTGCATTCGAACGTTGATATTGTATGCGTCTTTCATTACTCATTTGAAAAAAAGAAAGAATTAAATGTTTTGTATGAAACATTCTTTAGTTGAAAAATATTTGTCTGGAAATAGTTTAATAACAATTTTTTATCTCATATAAATAAACAAAATCACTGCAAATAGTGGCTATAGACGTCAAAAATTGTGCATATTGAGTTTGAACCGGTTTTATTTTTTGGGTCATTAATTTCCTATCCTTGTTTGCTGTCAACCAAAGAGGAATATCAGTTGACCTTATACGATGAATATCCACAAAAAAAACAATCTGCATCAACAAAGATAAAACAATTATTGACTGGTCTTAGTATTTTTGACAACTTTTTCTGAACTTTGTTTTTAAACAAAATAAATCATTTGTTTGTTTTAAAAACGACTTATGAGGACACTTTCTCGTAGCTGCGTTATCACATTAGATAATTGACTGATAATATTATAGATGCATTCAAGAAAACATATTTTTAGAGAACCGGCGAATCTAGATAACACGTTAGAAACATTATCGAGAGGTAAGGGTAATCGATTAACAATTATTTGAGTAGATATCAAAATGACGTCCTTAAGGTGGAAACATTCTGATAATCGTAGTTTAAATGGGAATGTCCGAAATGCATCTAATTTTGGATTTAAATCATAGGTTAGCTGGATATATTATTTATTTAAAGAATCGTCTGTTTCAAATCTTAAACTAAACGGAGTTATCAAACGTCTGTAATATGCGATTCCGCTGCCTGTTTGATCTTTAGTACTTCAGACGCCAATGACCTCGGCTGTCGAACGTCTATAATTTACAATATCTGTCTATCCTTAATACAGGAGTTTTGTTTTAAAAAATCAAGAATGACAATAAATTAGAGGTAAACTGTCGCTAAATAAAAAAATTAAAATATTACATAAAATCAATTTCCTTGAAATTAGCACAGTTGAAGATAATATAATCAGCAATCGTAGACCTAAGGTTAAGGCCGTGTTTTAATTCAGATTAAAAATAGAATGTGCCATTTTTTTCAGTATTAAACAAAAAAAGAATTAACAAAACAGATAATTTAAATATTAATTTAAAAAAAAACATTATAAATATCTGTAATATACAATTCATTCGGACTAACAACTGTTCTAATTCTTAACCTCAAATTATTTTAGAAATTACACGAGTCTCAACGCTGAATGCATGTCTTAACCGCAGTAAAGGTTAATTTAAGACTTCAGACAAGCATGCAAAGACATTAATGAGATAGAAGAGAAAAGAAGGTAACCCAATCAACAATAAGTATTATTCGTAACAAACAGTGCTGGTAGATTCGGCCATCTTGTTGGTGTCTTCTCTAAACAATGCCACTGTACCCTCGCAGAACTCGGCTCCAAACGATTGCTTTCTAAAAAGTGGTTTCTGTTCATCTTCCGTATCTCTTGTCAATCTTTGGATAAAATTTTCTTTTTCATGGTTCTAATCCGAGAATTAGTTGAACTTTTGGTTTATTATTAAAAAAATAATGGATTGAAAATATAATTTTGTACTGAACCCAAATAACCCTGGCTGTTGATAGTCCAAAGAAAAACTATGAACTCTTTGTTTTTGAATTCGGTTAAAAAAAAAGCGAGATTGCGACATCTTCTCTATGTTCTTTCCTCGGTGTTCGCTTTTATTGTCAGCTATGAATTACACATTTTAGTCACATCCACCGCTCCATTTCGCATCGGCGCTGCAGTCGCATGGTTGAGTTAACTCACTATAATAATAATACCACTATTGCAGAACGACTCTGCTCAATGTGTCACATCGTAGAACGAGGCAGTGCACTCAAATTAAGAGAGAACTAGCTGAGCCAACTCTCGCAAAATAGATTAAGCCGCAAAATATTGATAAGCCTGAAGTTGACTCTAACTGTCCAATATGACGTAGTTCTTATCTTACGTTTCAGAAATATCTTATTTCTATAAAAAATGTCATTCAATCTTTGATGTTATTGCTTCAAAATAAACTAAAAATATGTACCATTCTTCTCCCATTTATTTGATCTGAAAAAACGATTTAGAATCGGATAAAAAGGAAAAAATTCACAAATTTCAGTACAGAAAAAAATCAATTTGAGAAAAATTATTAAGCAACTCAAAATCAGTACTTTTAACATAGAGCTTTCAAAATGTTAATTTGCCTTCAAGTAATTCGAGATCTTGTGATGTGCTGTAAAGAAATATTGACGAATATCATGTTTTTTTATTCCATTTTAGGTTAAAAATATGCTTTGTTTAACCAGGAAGCCAAATTTTGTGAAGCTTAGTGCTTAATCATAGCTAATAAAATGAATTTTGCAACTGCAGTTCGAAATTTCCCGAGAGCATAATATTTACAATCTGAGGGACCTTCAAGTACATAAAATTTTGTACTTTTTCAAATATAATAAAGCCTATATATCTCTAAATATGATTATGAAGAGCATAATCGAATTACAATATGGAATTTTTTATGTTTAAAATGCAATGAATTAATATTTGACGTCATTTCAACACTAAAATTAAAAAACCCGGGTCGCAGTGCCAAAACCCTGCCGACAATATAGTGTATTTGATAATAGAGGCAGTGTGGCTTTATTATGCGAACTTATGTTGGTTTTTGGGCAAAATAAAAAAATTGACTCCTTAATACACCCCTTAAAATAACATTTATTTTCTTAATTGCAATATTATTATCAATCGAACTTCTATACTAATTATATACAACTTTCAGTAAATAATTCACTATCTGCAAAGTAGTGTTTTCATAAAATTTGTAAGTCCGGTCCTGTCGGGCCCATTTTATTAAAATTTTAGGAACACTTTTTAATTACTACTGGAGGATTAAATGTCAATTTTGAAACGATTCTGAGAATTTTTTCGGTATTTTGGAGCCCAAAAACGCTTTTCATCCCCTAAAAACTACCCTTAAAATGGCCCGATTACGCCCATTTCAAATAGGCTTCTTGCGGTGACGGATCTCAACACGTGGGCCAAATTTCATTAAAATCAATTAACTCTTTCGAAAGTTATTGCCCGCACACATATATATATATATATATATATATATATATATATATATATATATATATATATATATATATATATATACGCTTATATATATATATATATAAATATATATATACATATATATATAAACATTTTTAAAAATGGTGCCAAAGTGTTTAGGAGGTTATGAAACGTCGAGAAATTTTGGTCCGACCCCTAGGTCCCGCCATCCGACCGACGCCAATAGTGTATGTTGCCATATGGCAAATACACTAAAAACCCGGGTCGCAGTGTCAAAACCCTGCCGACAATGTAGTGTATTTGACAATACAGGCAGTGTGGGTTTATTATGCGAATTTAACTTTGTTTTTGGGCAAAATAAAAAATTTGACTCCTTAATACACCCCATAAAATAATATTTTTTTTCTTAATTGCAATATTATTATCAATCGAGCCTCTATACCAAGTTATATACACCTTTCAGTAAATAGTTCACTATCTGCAAACTAGTCTTTCTTAAAATTTTTAAATCCGGTCCTGTAGGCCCGATTTTATTAAAATTTTAGGAACACTTTTTAATTACAACCAGTGGGTTAAATTTCAATTTTGAAACGATTCGGAGAATTTTTTCGGTATTTTGGGGCCCAAAAACATTCTGCAACCCTTAAAAACTACCCTTAAAATGACCAGATTGGGCCCATTTTAAATAGGCTTCTTGCGGTGATGGATTTCAATACCTGGACCAAATTTAGTTGAAATCAATTAACTCCTTCGAAAGTTATTGCCCGCACACATATATATATATATATATATATATATATATATATATATATATATATATATATAAATATATATACACATATATATATATATAAATATATATATACATATATATAAACATTTTTAAAAATGGTGCCAAAGTGTTTAGGAGGTTATGAAACGTCGAGAAATTTTGGTCCGACCCCTAGGTCCCGCCATCCGACCGATGCCAATAGTGTATGTTGCCATATGGCAAATACACTAATAAATACTAAATAAATCGGCACTAAAAAAGATTTCTTTTATAATTTAAATATTGTTGCTAAGGTGTAGCAACAAATCAGATGATTCATAATAATTTTGACAGTTGTAAATCAGATTGATAAATTAAATAAGAATTAGAAGACTTGTTAGGTAAGTGTATAAGTCCACCTGTTTGCCGATTGATGTTAGCACAAACTATATATTCATAGGGTAAGATGTCTAATTGTCAACCAGAGGGCAAACACTACTTAAAATTCAGTATGTAGATCCCATATATGACTTCAATCTTCCAAAATTATTTGATGAACCTTTTTTGTCGAATGATATAAATCAGAGGTGATTTCTTTGGCTCTCATTTCAAACAAATCGTCAGATTGTTGGGTCTTTTTGAGACTCTTTATTGTCTACTATAACATAAAAAAAAACCCGGGTCGCAGTGCCAAAACCCTGCCGACAATATAGTGTATTTGCTTGTATAGGGCCGTGTGGTTTTATACTTTTATTATGTGAAATTAAGTTTGTTTTTGGGCAAAATAAAAAATTTAACCCCTTAATACACCCCTTAAAATAACATTTTTTTCTTAATTGTAATATTATTATCAATCTAACGTCTACACCAAATTAAATACACCCTTCAATAAATAAGTCACTATCTGCAAACTAGTGTTTTCATAAAATTTGTAAATCCGGTCCTGTCGGGCCGATTTTATTAAAATTGTGTAGAAATTTTTTAATCACTACCAAAGGGTTAAATTTCAATTTTGAAACGATTCGGAGAATTTTTTCGGTATTTTGGGGCCCAAAAACAGTTTTCAACCCCTAAAAACTACCCTTAAAATAGCCCGATCAGGCTCATTTTAAATAGGCTTGTTGCGGTGATGGATTTCAACATGTGGCCCGAATTTCGTTGAAATCAATTAACTCTTTCGAAAGTTATCGCGCGTACACATATATATACATATATGTATATAAATATATATATATATAAGTATATATATATATATATATATATATATATATATATATACATATATATATATATATATATATATATATACATATATATATATATATATATATATATATATATATATATATATATATATATATATATATAAACATTTTTAAAAATCGTGCCAAAGTGTTTAGGAGGTTATGAAACGTCGAGAAATTGTGGTCCGACCCTTAGATCCCGCCATCCGACCAACGCCAATAGTGTATGTTGCCATATGGCAAATACACTAATAAATAAAATAAAACAATAAAATTTGATTTAATCAAGACGTAGTACGTCTTATCACGAGATTAAACATTATATTAAACTTGTTTCTTTCTTCTGCGTAGCTAGTAGAAACTCAAAACAAAACAATATAGTGATCGACAATGAATTAATGAAAAGACCCAACATTATATTTTTGGAATTTATAGCGATTTTGTAACTAAAAGAGTTAAGTTGAAATAAGTGGCGTATATCTGCGGACATTGTCAAAAAGAATTGACATATCGCACCTGCCAGTAATTGATACATTTGCCTTATGATATCATTATAATATTATGACTAATGAAAACTAGCAACATGTTACTTTTGTTAATACGTGATATATAATTAGTATAAGGGATATTCGATTCGCCTAAGGCCACAGCAAAACACCGGCTCAGCACTAATGCTAGGTGTATAATACCTCTATGTGTGTATATAATTAATTAATTCACTACTAATTTGAATAATTATATGTTTCATAAAGTTGTTTTTTACAAACATATAACTTAATGTGTTTCGGATTCTACGGGACCATTCAAAAGATTCTTGGTTACTGTGACCGAGGACAGTACGTCTGTCACAAATATGTGCATGGGTTTCACAGAACTCTAGTGCTGGGTTGCAGAAAGCATTGTCAAAAAAAGTGTTAGCAAATATTGGATAAGTGTGGATAAAATCTGTGGCACAGAATCAATAAAACACAATACTGAAGTTTAAATTTACATTTTCACTGACGTTTCGGTGCGCTTTGCACCATCTAGCATCTTCAGAGTTCGAATGCTTCAAATATTAGTAAAGTGTTAGTAAATGACAAATAGTAAATTATTCTAACAAACTGAAATTATGAAATAATTTTTTCTCTAAAACAAAACAGTGAAATCTCATTGTTTTGTTTTAGGGAAAAAATTATTTCATAATTTCAGTTTGTTAGAATAATTTACTATTTGTGGTATATATATATATATATATATGTATGTATATGTCTTTATTAAACATCTAAATTTTATTAATGTTACAGTTAACTAGTTAAAGTTAATGTGCCTGACGAAGTTTACAACAATAAACGAAACGTCGCAATTTTTAAATTAGTATAATTATATTTAATTGTCCAATTTCCTCCGAGAAAATAAAAAAAAACTTATTTTGCAGAACATTTGAAATTCTATATTGAATATAAACATCCATCAAAAATCTAAAATTGACCAGTTTTTTATTATTTATTTATATCAATAATTATGTCACGGTAGAACGTCGTCCAAATTAAATTTGAAGTTATTAAACGTTTGTTTTTTAATTAGGTACTTTATTGATAATAGGCCAGAGCATTGAATGTTTGCAAAAGGAACTTCAAAATATAAAAAATAACGACGCCCAAACGATTTCGACTATTCTCAGACCTTCCACAAACTTTCCCGATAACAGCTTTGGAAAAAATAATGACAGATGACAATCTTTATTAGTGTGCAATAGACGCTGATGACCTCAGATGCTGAGCGTCTATAATCTACAATCTATCTATTAGTGTGCAAATATTAATAATAATAATAATAATAATGCGTTTAACGTCCGTTTCTCGACTTTATGTCATAACAGACGCCATTCGCACCATTACTATTTTCCATTTTACCATTTCCCGTTATTTTCTACATTTCTAAAACTTCAACTTATATAATAGCAATGGGCGAATGAAGGAATTATAGGAAATTAGGATAAGGTAGGTAATTTTTGAACTAGGAGTTTGATATGTATTCGGCCATGGCCTCAAATAAGTAACCATCTCGATATTTATCTGGAATTAATTGAGGGAAACCATGGAAAACCTCAATCAAGATGGCCGGTACAGGAATTACCGTTTCTCAGCGAGAGGCAGTAGGAAAAAGTCTCAGCCACATCTGCCCCTGCCGGGAATCGAACCAGTACCTCCCGAATGCGAGTCTAGTACTGTACCACTACTCTACCCAAACACAAAAGTATCAATAAAGTTGTGAAAGATCTGTACATATTTTACTTTTATACATTTGCATATATTTTGTTTATCATTATTTAGCTGAGTAACGTTGTTTTAGTTTTCAAACACTTACCTAGAATTAAAAGTTTTAAAAGTCGAACGACAACTTTGCGTCAATTAATTTTTTTTTAATTCTTCGAGACTCCCTCCTATTTTGTTACCCTACATTTATATAGAAATCCAAATAATATAAACAATAAAAAATAAACTGTGTTTCAATGGAATTATATACAGGAGTGACATTACTTCATTACATTTTTTTGTGTGTATAGTTTCGAATTTTACCTGTCGGTTTAATCTTTCTTTTTTTTCTTTCCTCCTTCTCTAAACAAATCAAACATGGAGCCGACGTAATTTTCCGGATCTATTGAATATCTCACGGGAATCCTGAAACAGTAGATTTGTAAATTATTATTTTAGTCATTAATTATATCAAATATAATTATTAAAAACCCGGGTCGCAGTGCCAAAACCCTGCCGACAATATAGTGTATTTGCTTCTATAGGGCCGTGTGGTTTTATACTTTTATTATGTGAAATTAAGTTTGTTTTTGGGCAAAATAAAAAATTTAACCCCTTAATACACCCCTTAAAATAACATTTTTTTTCTTAATTGTAATATTATTATCAATCTAACGTCTACACCGAATTAAATACACCCTTCAGTAAATAATTCACTATCTGCAAACTAGTGTTTTCATAAAATTTGTAAGTCCGGTCCTGTCGGGCCGATTTTATTAAAATTTTAGGGGAACTTTTTAATTACTACTAAAGGGTTAAATGTCAATTTTGAAACGATTCTGAGAATTTTTTCGGTATTTTGGGGCCCAAAAACGTTTTTCAACCCCTAAAAACTACCCTTAAAATGGCCCGATTACGCCCATTTTAAATAGGCTTCTTGCAGTGATGGATTTCAACACGTGGGCCAAATTTCGTTAAAATCAATTAACTCTGTCGAAAGTTATTGCCCGCACACATATATATATATATATATATATATATATATATATATATATATATATATATATATAAATATATATATATATAAATATATATATACATATATATAAACATTTTTAAAAATGGTGCCAAAGTGTTTAGGAGGTTATGAAACGTCGAGAAATTTTGGTCCGACCCCTAGGTCCCGCCATCCGACCGACGCCAATAGTGTATGTTGCCATATGGCAAATACACTAATTAATAGAAATTAGTTTCACGGGTAATTGGAATAAAAAATCAATTTAAACACTTATATTTTTATTATATTATGATTGTTAATTTTTGTAAAAAAAATTTTTTCCAGAGCTTGAAAAAGTCTTAATTTAATAAAGACGAAACGTTGCAATCAATAAGTGTTTAAATTGATTTTTTATTCCAATTACCCGTGAAACTAATTTCTATTATTACATATTTTGGAATTGAACTTTAAAGATGAATTATTAATTAACTTTTAATAAAAATTAATTTCTTCAAAAATCAGTGAAGTGAAAAGAATAATGGTTTATTCCGAGAATAGAATTAATCTGAATACATTTACGAAAGATTAGCATTTAATTTATTTAATTGTGAATTTTTTTCAGTCGCCATATAACGCATCAAACGTACCAGATCTGTTGATTTTGGAAAGAAATTAACGCGTCTTTGGGAGAATTTTTCTTGTGATTAGGACAATTCTGTATGCATTTCGTGATTTTGCGTGTTTGGAGAAAAAATGCGTGTTTCTGTTGGGGAAATTTTCCTAGTGAAAGTTGGTAGTTGGTTTTAGAAAAACTGTTTGTTTTTAAGAAAGACTGTGCGTTCTGGGAGAAATTTTCAATGGGCATTTTTTAACAGTTTAAAAATCGTTTAAGCTAGACATACTGCAATATAAAATATTATTTCCATAATTCGAAAACTGTCCACGTTTTGAGAAACTTTTTTGAATAGATACGCGATGCGAGAGCATTTTGAAAATCTAGATAATCAGTCATTTAGACACTTCGATTGTTTTTCATCGCGCAATCTTCATGTTTGTTGAATTCGGTTGAGGAAACAGATAAATGATAAACTTTTTTTGTTAGCTACGTGCAAAAAACCCTTTTGTTAATCCTATTGTTGGGTAACATATAATTATTGCAAGCGTGACTGTAAAATACGGTATAGCTTACAATAATGTACTCAATGAACGTATCACAGGTACACTAGTGGCCAAGAATTTAAACTTTAACATAAATCTATCATAAACTAGCTCTCATGTTCAGAATTTGCTCGGGCAGATTTTGGTTGATTATGATAGTAAACTTAATATAATGAACCTCAATATAACGATTTCCTCGATTTAATAAATTTTTCGAAATCCCCTAGAATTGTCCGTAAGAGTAAATGCAAAATATACCTCTATATTACGAATACCTTTTGTCAAAAACTTCTTTATAACGAATTTTCAACCATTACAGAATATAAATAGAAACTATAATTTACCTCTATTTAATGATTTTTGTCAACTTATAAACCTTTACATTACGTATCCTACCAAACACGTTGACACTAAAATAATGACAATTAGAAAAGTTGATTGACTTGTTACATCTCTACAATTTTAGTTCAGCTAAAAAATTAAAACTTGTAAAGTACATATATTATTACTACAGTACAGTACCTAATACTTACTTAGAAAAATAAAAAATGATTACGTGTTCTTTAAGATCGGTAGTGTACACATATGTGGTATAGTCGTACTATAGTTTTTTAGTAATAATAATAGTGAAAGGCTAATTTTGCACGTAATTCTGTAGTCTTTAAACATTATCTAATAACTAGAATCTAACAACAGACACTGCTTATTCAGTTTCCAAGAAATGAAACCTTCTATCTCATTTCAGTGCGTTTACCTTTATACTTTTAAACTCTGTTTTATACTGTTGTCTTCGTTGCACACCAAAGACCAGAAAATAAATGAAAATAAAGAAACATTTTTAATTGAAAGACTTACAAAATTAATTATGTAGATTAATACACGGAACTTTACGAATTTGCAAACGTGTTCAGTGTTATATATTAAGCAAGAGTCCCAGTTGACAAGTTCCAAGAACAAAATGACAATACATTTAACGTTTACTCCACACTGGCTCGGATTTTTTTAAATTGTAAATTTCTGGTACAAATTAATGCATCATTTTTATTTTTAATTTTGTCCTTGGGCAAGTATGCCGAAACCTGGACCATTTTGTGTTTCGAGGAGGAATTTGCTTATTTGCACAGAGTTGCAGAAATATTGCAGGCAGCAAATCTTACCTCAAGTCTTCGCCATACTCGTCTACAACAATCCAGTTTATGCCCTGCAATATATTCCCAAGGAGCCATGTTCTGGAGAAGAATTTGCTTAGACTCTCGCACAGAGTTGCAGAGATATTGTTCAACATACTGATTTCAAAATTTATCAGAAAAACGAATAATTTGAAACAGTAAAAATCTCGCTGAAAAATCGATTTTGACCAGGACTAATCAGTGTAGAATAAACGTCCGATTTACGTCCTTCCATCTTTTGAGGGAACTTGCGAACTAAAGTCCTCGAAGTTTAGCTTTAGGGGATTATTGGCTAATTAAATTGGACTGATGTTTTGAGTCCGTTCCATTTATAACCTCGGGACAAACAATTTAACTAACCAATAAACGACATCGAGTCCCCGATAATCGAGCGGTTGATTTGATAATTAGGCATTGAGATGCAGATACAGCTCTGAATGGGGCACAAAGCTGAACACACAACAGATTTCAATTGACTAATTTATATTCCTCGAGGCTGTTTCGCCAGCAGCAGCCATTCGGTCATTTATTGACGTTTATACATTAACTCTATGTACAATCTATGTAATACAATGCAAGGAGTCATATATCATTTGTACAGGGTACATCAGAAAGTCACTTATATACCATCCTCATTGCTGATGCTCCATTTCTGGTACTAAGCCAAGAAAGAGTGATAAATCAGGCCCGTTTGGCCATCATTTTTAGCAGCGGCCACTTGGCCGATATCATTTTCTAACTTAATGAAAAAAAAAATTAAGACAACAAATAAACATAATCCAAAAGCAGAACCAAATTTTTTCATTCATAAAACAAATTACAGCCAAAGAACATCGGGTGACAACTTTTGCGTCACATTTGTATCAATTACTTATCTTGGCTCCTAGCGGGAGCACAGATAGTTGCAAAAACAGCGTACACGCTAGCGAAGCCACGAGCAACAGCTAGTCGCTATAGATAATGTGTAGTATTAGCTAGTTGAAAGTCGCTTATGACCTTTGTTGTCGAGCATCTATAATTTACAATGTCTATCTAGATCTATCTATAAACTAGTTGACCGTTTTACCCCGTACAGTTTGTTCAATATACACGCGGGGTCAATAATTCATTATACAACATTGTATAAAACATCGTTCAGTGTGTGTGTGTGTGTGTGTGTGTGTGTGTGTGTGTGTGTGTGTGTGTGTGTGTGTGTGTGTGTGTGTGTGGTGCGCGAAGTTCACCTCGTTCCGTATGTCGTGTTGGGCTAAATGTACAAGTGCAGTGACGTCGCGTTGATTAAGAGCTTGACATTTACAATTGTGATTTGACAAATAACGATACGACATCTGGTGACAGAAATTTAAATCATAAGCACATTACATTTTACGTGGTGTTGGTGTTACTATATGTATGGAAAATGGCGTATTTAACATTACATTTGACCTAAACTCCGCCCAATACTGAAGTAGGTATATATTCAGAATTTAAGGAAAGACTTTCGTAGGTATATAATCTCGATGTTTGCTTTTCTTCCGATGTCGGTCGACATCGGTTCAGGAGAAATATAGGTCCAATGTAGGTTTTCACAACAGATATCAGTATAAGACCAATTTTTCTATAACGGGCGTGCGTTATGCACGCCACTGATGGCTTGGGGCAAACAAGTACACCTACCTACATATAAAATGATACTTGAAGGCACGTCCAAGCGATAAACCTGTACTGTACATATAGGTTGAGTTTTTATAACTAAGATAGGGTAAACGCTATAGTTATTGGCACCTTAAGGATTTTTTTTTAAATTTTGCTTCCCTGAGTTCAGAGTTTTTATATTTATGAAACTTTTGAAGTGCCATTGAATACAGAAAAGTTTAACAATTTCAATTAAACATGAATTAACTGCTTTAAATGTTTAATGATTTTTTTATTTGCATTTTATTTTGAAATTTAAGAAAATACAGTTATTGGCACATTTTTATATAGTTATTAGCATACACTTTTGCAGTTATTGGCACAGTATATTTTGCTGGATTTGTCCTCAGTTTCTAGTATTGATTTTAGCTTTAAGTCTAGATTTAAAGCTAAAAGTCATACCAGAAACGGAGCACTAGGTAGTTAGGTTTTAAATGAAATTCAAAATATGGATATAGGTACTTAAATGTTTTATTGAAATCAGTAGGTACTACACATACTAGTTATCTTTGTAAAACATATTTACTAAATTTAGTAAATCATCTGTGTCTACAGAGTCTTCAGATTCGGCAGTTACTTTGTAGCACCTGTGACAAAGAAACATATCTTCCTCCTCTTCAGGAATGTGCTGTGTATGGGTTGACGGCACACAGGAATCATGAAAATATTTACCACAATTACTGCATTCTAATAATAGTCTCTTTACTAAGACCATGTTATTACAGATAGAGCAGATTTTTTTGTTTGTATTTACTTTAGAAACCAAATTCTTTTTATTAGCTTTTGCATCATTTTTAGATTTTTTCATTCGTTTTAATTTTTCTTGCTTATTTTCGTCCACTTTTTTCATCTTAAGTATTTTTGTTTCTTCTCTTTTCCTTTTCCTTTCTATTTTTTCTTGTTCCATTTTCTTTTTATCGTCTTCTTTTTTTTCGTATATATCTTTCCATTCTTGTGAGGAGATCACAAAAGGAACTCTAGCTATTTGTCTCTTTCCTTTTCTCTTGGGTGTTTCAGGCCATAGAAGAAAATCGTCTAAATCATTTTTGTCTAATTTCTGTGGGGTTTGATCGCCCTTTTGAAGTATTTCATTTTGACATAAACTGTTATTTTCTAGCTCTATTTCGTTTTCCGATATGGAGTTAGAATTTTGATTCTCAAAACTTTCAGTAAACTGTTCTCTATCACTATTACAGTCATTAAACATACTGTTATCAAAAGCCTTAAGCTGATTTTGATTTTCAACATTCACAGAATTTGGACTTACATCATTATTTATATCGCTACAAATTTCAGTGTTATTTGCAATTTTTTTTGTATTTTTAAATTCTTTCCAAAGATTAAATATAATATTATATTCATTACTCCCGTCATTGCTTTGGTTTAATGTTTCAAATTGTAGGATTAAATCCTGTCCTACAATCTCAGAAAACTTTTTGTAGGTAATTGTTTGAGTATTATCTGAGTTTTCATAAGCGTCATGTTCAATTGGGATTTTATTAAGAGGCAATGGATTTTTACCTAAACATTTAGAATAATCAACAGCGTCTTTATTCCAAGGGTAGAGTCCACAGCCTCTAAATCCATTTTTTAAAGTCACAGGATTAATTACACTCTCCAACGCTAATTTTAAAATAGGGGCAAAATCTTTTTTTGTTATAACTTGACCTGGATATTCATAACTCCATTTTGAAATGGCTAATTTCCAAGCAGATTTTATTGGTCGGAATGCGGCTACATCCGCAGGTTGTAGAATTCGTGTGGCATTAGGATACAGGGCTATTAAAATTATTTGCAAATCGGTGCACAATTTACTTAATTCGTACGTCAGATGGGTTTTATGTCCATCAACAAATAATAAAACGGGGAATTCGATATTTTTTCTCTTTAAAAAGGGATGAAAAGAATTTGCAATATATTCAAAAAATACTTCGGCCTTCATCCATCCAGATTCACTGTGGCCAATACACCATTCATTTGGTACAGAATTTATGATATCCTTTGGCAACCTTTGATATGGATAAATAACCATCGGGGGACACATGTTTCCATTCGCAGAAAAGGTGAACATGACTGTAATAGTTTGTTTATCGGGTCCCATTTGAACCTCGTACACATTTTTTGACCCTCGTGGTGCCAGAACTTTGTCATTTTTTGGGCACAATTGAAAACCTGTCTCATCCCCATTGAAAATACGGCTTGAATCTTTTAAAACATCAGTGAAATTATTTTCGCTCAAGTAATCTGTTATGTCATCAAACCATTTTTTAATATCGCGTTCAGAAACACAAGAGCTAGCGTTTGTCACGGCTTCACTTGTACGTTGCGATATTTCTGGGTGACGACGCAAAAAGGCTTTATACCAGCCACGACCTGGCAAATTATTTTTAAATGGATTTTGTCTTTTATTGATTTGCAAATAATTTTGCACAGATAATTGAATGTCACCCTTTCTTCTGGGAAACCCCTTTCTGTGGCATTCAAAAATCCACCTTACAAGGGTATTTACCTCTTCTGTCGTAAGAATAGGAGCTGGGCCGGGCGTTGCGTTAAAATTATTTCTATTTTTTAATCGAAACTGTAGTGTTGACCTGGGGACCCCAAATAATTTTGATGCTCCCTTTATGGACACACCGGTGTCTACAGCATTTAAAGCGTTATTTAAATTCTCATCTGAGTATTGTTTCCTTTTTTCAGCCATTTCTAGTGTCCTGTAAATGACATTTACAATTATTGGCATCACACTGACATAGTTATTGGCATCGGTGCCATTAATTGTATAGACAGTAAATATAAAAGTGTTATGTATAGTTATCGGTTTCTCATAAGTTACTTTATTTACAAGCAAAGTTTTTAAACACAATAGTACGAAACAGTTATTGGCACGGGGTGCCAACGAACTGAATTTTAGAAAAAAAATGTTTCTATTATTGGCATACCGGAAATAATGAAAAATAACCAGTTTAAATGAAAATAAACATACATTACCTTAATCAGTAATTCAGTAATATGCCAGTAAAACTCACACATTCAAGTTTCTCAAAAAATATAACGTACTTACAGACTCTTTTTCAACAAACGACCTTACTCACTTTCACATATAAAATGCCGACAGTGCTAGTGGCGGTAAAGTCCCGATGAAAAAAAATATTTTTATGCTGGTTGTGCCATCTACTATCGTAAATCAAAACTAGAATCGAATATATAAACCTGTAGCTAGGTGATGGTTATAAACATTTTGATATATCTGTCTTACAAACCTTATTTTAGGGAAACGAAATATACAGTGCCAATAACTATAGCTATGCCAACGACTGTAGCGTTTACCCTACAATGTTAAAATAATTACTGCCAATATATTTTAATCAACTCTTGTAGAATTAATTTGGAACTTTTTCAGCTGTGTCTAATCCTTTTACGTTTGTAGGACGAGCCGTGCTCTCCTGTAAATTGTATTTTCAAAAATAGAAAAAATTGAAATACTTGATTTTTAATGTTTGTCTCACTGAGAATTTTGTTTGTCAGCACCCATGGTTCCACCCACCTAGCTTCTTCTCAGTTGTCAAAAAAATTTAAATTTGTTGTCTATTGCCTCAAACAATTTTTGTTTCGTCCAAATAAATTATACGATCCAATAGTCACAAATAAATAGTTGCTTGCCTCAAACAATTCGTTTTTCAGTACATCTTATCGACTTTTTCACAGCTTTTATCTTTAACTAAAATAAAAATCAGTATCAACAATCAAAAATGGAAAAACAATTTAAACTGTCGTATGTTTTTTATCAACGCTAAATGCTTTAGCTCAGAAATGCTTAGATTTTTTAAATTCATAACTACTTTGTACATCTTTCGTCCATCAAATCAAAACAGAATTGATATTTTATTTTTAATAACAAAACAACAATATTTCTTTTAGAAGGCACTTCTTTGAATTGTTTTATGCATCTGATTTAAATCGAGTTATTTTACAAAACTAACAGCACGTACCGCTGTTGGCAATAATGGTAGGTAGAAGTAATCATCAATATTGCTGAAATCACGCGAGGTACTCTAAGGTCTATGACTCTTGCTCTCTTACATAATAATCATAATAAGTGTGTTAATTATTATTATGTATTATATAATAACATATTATATACAAACAAAATCTACATAAAAAAAGACTGTCAATCAAACGAATCAAAAAGCATACAAACTTAGATTTGAACATTGCATCTAGACTACGACCGAAGGCCAGTTCTTTCGCCAAAGCCTTTTTTTACCGAAGTCGAACTCTAGATTTTTGACCGAATCCGGCGGTTATAGTGTTAAAAAAGCTAGAGAAAATACTTATTATAAGCTGAACACAGCCCGCATTGAAGCTGAGAAATATTTTTTAAATTCTTATTTTTTTGCAAATTCTCTGCTTGAAGAGTTGTGTGTGTGTGATTTAAATTAAAGAATATACGATTCATGAGTCCTTGTTTATTCAATAAATTGAATAATCGGCTTCGGCAAACTTTTGGACATGGGTTGACCAAATCCAAATTATTTGCCAAAGGTTCAATTTTTGACTAAATGTGGTCGAAGCCGACACTTCGATAACTCAGTTATTATCATTTTGTTACATCAATCGACTAGTAGATCCATCAGTCCAGTGTTTTGTTTCTGTTGCAATTTTGCATCCGTCTGTCACGCTCCCATAACTCTCAAAATTTACAACCGATTTTGATGAAATTTGGTAGAGAGATCTCTTTTGTATTCGCAGTAATAAAAGTGTAGCCAAAATAATAATCGTAATAAAATAATGCAAGTTAAATGCGATTTTACATGCATGTTCTTTCATTACAGTAGGAAGTCAGAATAGGTTGTAATTTTATATTGAATTAATTTTATTGAGATGAAGTATTCCGCATATTGATTTATCTGTAAATATTAAGTATTATTAAGTACCTGCCTATCTGTTATGCTTATACACAATGCAGGTATAATTAGCTATTCCGTTTATTACATCCGTTTATACAGGGTGGGTTTATGTGTAAATAGGGATTTAACACGTAAATTAAAAATATGCAATTTCCTGTTCTCCTGATTTTTTTAAAGCAAAAATTCATGAAATCAAAAATAATCACTGTTAAATGATAAGTCACTTAGTTATGACGAAACAAGAAATGCACATTAACGTTTTGATAATTATTTATTACTTTTTCAGATAAATGCTTTTTGATAATAATTTATGTATGCTCTAAAACATCAAAAAGAGCTAATTAGAGTCGATATATTTTTTTCTAACAATTTTTATTTTATCTTCAACCGAAATTAAAATAGACTCAAGGCAAAATGAACACGTTAATGTCTGCCGATAACATTTTTTTTGTGTACTTTTTCGTTTAATAATGCCATGAAACTGTATTATAAGATTAACTCAAATCTCATGTAAATTATCATTTTATTTATACAAAAATATCTTATTTTCATATCAAATTATGTCACCAGACGACATCGTGACATGAAAACACTACTTTTCTGCCATTTTAACCTAAAAAGCAGTATCTCCAAATTGTTAGTTACGAGAGAACGTGTATTTAAGTTCTTTTATAGTTTATGGCTTTATTTCAGACACTACTTGTAAAATGCGCGCGATATTTTTGATTAAATTAGCACTTTTGCTGCTTTCTGTCAAAATCTAGTTCTATATATTCTCGTAATAAACCTATAAGAAACAAATGGGGGGTTGGATATACCATTTTTTGCGTTAGAGCGACTGCATTATATATTTTAGCTCAAAAGTCAAAACATATAGTTAATTATTAGAACGTGGAAAAGTAACATATAATTAACAAAATTCAAATCAATTGAATTATATCAATTTAGAGTTTTGCTCTATACAGAACCGAACGAGAGTGTAAATTAAAAAAAAAACAACACGGGTCGCAGTGCTAAACCTTGTTGGTAAACTCGTGGTATTAAAATTATGTTATTTATGATTTCACTGAATATTGAAAATGAACTACTTTTGTGATTGCATTTTTAATGTTAAGCATCTCCGCACCAAAGTTTCTATAGGTACTTCTCCTAATTAATTAAACAATATTACAGACAAATAATTCTTTACACCTTAATAAGTCCTTTAAAATGACTAGTTCTTTTCACATTCCAAATTATTTGCAATCGCTTTATCAACTCTGTACAACATTATTCATTTAATTTAATTCTGAACTGCTTAAACGATTTTTTGTACATCCCATTACAACAGAGCTGCTTTTCATGCCTATATAGTGGTGGTAAAATGACCCGTTTAACACTGGCAGTCACCATTTAACCCTATACTAAAAGGAACAGAGATAGCAAAGCGGGCGTAGTTTTCGCAAAAAACGTAAATAGATTGGTTAAACAATACATATATAGCTGTCAAAAATATTAAATAAATACTTATTGTGATGTGAAAATCAGCTATTATAATTTTATACTATTTAATAATTTTATGCTATTATGACTCGGGTAACTTTTAAAACTCGCTGCGCTCGTTTTGTCACTATACATGTACAAGTTTTCGTAACTAAGGGAAAAATAATAACAAGTTCAAAATGAACTCATTTTCATATTCAAAAATACATAAAATACTCAAATTATACGTTATTATAATGTTATAAGCTGTGACTTTTTTGAATTGCAACCTGTAAAGTAAATGTTATTGGGAACTTAATTTTCTGTCAGTCATGTCGTTTTGGGTCGATTTCATTGTCTCTCTTGCACATGGGTACAATGGGTTGGGTGCTTGGTAAATTTAATAACTTTACTTTGCACAAATATAATAATGAAACCAATAAATAAACAAGAATTTAATTATTAAATAATATATATTTCAATTCAGCAATACAATCAATGAGAACTCTATCCTGTCTCAACACAGAATGCCCCTGTATCCATTTACAATCTCCACAATATCGGTATTTACATAACATAAAGCATTACACAATTCATAGAACATTATAACACACTGAATAAGACTCAGGATACACAGGATACGACCAACGTCAATAGTGTTTGTGACTATTTACTATGTATAGACAAATACACCAATAAAAAACCATTTCAAATCTCTAATTACTACTTTGCGGAGATACTTGTCAAAATTTTGACACTGCAATTACGCGTTGATCTGGGTCAACAACCTCTACATTGATATCGGACTGGTAGTGTTGGTACATTTTAATCAGGGATTAGAAAATAATCGCGTTGTAATATTTAACTACTTGAATACATACAGCTGCTCAGTTGTTATTTTTATCGGTTTTTTAGATTAATTTATTGAAACAACGAATTGTATTGAAAGGAGCCAGGAGAACCAAAAAAAGCAGCCACGAATGTTCAATTACACAGTTTAAAATTTATAAGAAATTATACGCGTAATGTTATTAGATTAATATTTTATATAGAACTCAAAATTTAATATTATTTCACCGTTTTTAATTTAGTATTATCACCAGGGGCGTAGCTACCGCCGTATATGCCGTATCAATTATACGGGGCCCCCGGGCCACGGGGGCCCCCAACGTGCGTAAGCAAAAATTAATTATTTCAGAAATGACAAAAGTCAAAAAAAGCAATTTCTTTTTTTCCTGCGTAAAGCGTGCGTTCAAAAGTTGGCCGTTCAAGTCATTTACTTCAACGGGGGAATGGCCCCCAAACTAATTTTTATACGGGGCCCCGCCAAGGCACGCTACGCTTCTGATTATCATGTACTAATGCGTGCCACATTATTGAAGTGCAACTTCTATAGTGAGGCCTGAGAGTAAGTTCGCGAGGAAATGAAATGATAGATTGAGAAACAAATAAATTGAGTACAATAAACAACTGACGCACTATTTATGAGCTACACAACACGTTTCGTTAGTCATCTATAGTTGGGTCGACGAAAATCGAACTGTACAAATTTTACCTGGCTTAATCTAATTGTAAGCAGATTCCACATCTGAAACGCGTTTTTGAAATCGACCAAACATACGACTAGAATCATTGTTTGCCGTACGACGTTCATGCAGAACGTCGTACGGCAAACAGTGATTCTTGTCGTATGTTCTTCATTTCGAATACACGTTCATGAGAAACCCAAGGTATACATTTGTCGACGAAAACACTAAAAGAATATTCAGTAAATACAATTTTAATGAGAAAATATCTGTTATGCAAGTCTATAAAACAGATGATATTTGTTTAAATAATTGAATATCAATGTTTATTTTTTGTTGAAATGTAAACATTGGTATTTTATATGTTTTTTTATTTATTTGTTTGTTTAAAATGTGCACACGCTGCATAAATTATATTTATATCAGTCGCGTATCACTTTTAAATTACAATTTAGTTCGCAATTTGACCTCACATTTTTAAAATTATGGTTATTGTACAGTTTATCTATAAATTAATACACGCTGATAACAGCTGATCAAACCGAATCGAGTAGAGGTTGATTGTTCTAATAATGTGTTTTTAAAAATTGTAAATATCAAGACAAAAGATATTCCATGACATTTCTATTACACAATGCCCAGGTTCTATTCCGAGATCTAGTAAACGTATATCATTTATCAATTGAATTTTCACTTTATTATTAAAAAGATAAATTGCAGATCACAGACGCTCAATAACTGAGATCATTAACGTCTATTATAACAAAGACAATAGATTGAAAATACTCGTATATAAATTGTTGCTATATAGATACAAAAAAAAAAATAATCCTGGCACAGAACCATTATCCCTCTAAAAATTCTGCTAAAGTGATTCGATTAAATGTTACGGCAGCGTGTCGCAGAAGTGACGAAAAATATTTTCTGTCGACTAGGCACAATCGCTCTTTAGTCAGAAAAAAAATAAAAATGGTATTTTGAATATTTCCTGCATAGTAGGTACCATTTCAAATTTGTTATCCGTCTGTTTGAAACACACTCAAAAACTAGAACTTGATATCAACTTATAGAACAGCGTGATTTTTTCCTGGCTAGACTCGAGCTATAAGGCAAGGTTTCTGTCTAAAAATCAAAGGTAACGCAAGCGAATCTGCAGGAAAAAAAACATTTAAGCGAACAAAATCAGAAAGTTAACAGAAAGTGGATATCCCGGGTTTCAACACACATCATTTATACGTTGGTTAATAAATTTCGTCCGTCGCGTTACATTGTTCGCGTTTCAGATATGAGTTCCTGGTTAAAACGACTGAATCTAAACTATGTATTGTATACAATGTACACATTTGTATATACAGGGTGTAACAGAAATGAAACAAAACAAGTGAATTTAAGAATCGGCGTCGATTGGAGGGTTTTCATCTATATAAACGTATTGTAAGATCTGACTGATGACGCAGTTTTATCACGGGTACAGAAGTGGGAATGGTTGAAAACAGTAAGGCACATGATATGTACTAGATGATATCTCGGTGAATTGAAGTTGCCTTGCCATAGTTGGATTAAAACGATCACAAAATATTCATGAACATGCAGCTGGGATTCGAATCTCTAATATTAGTTCTATCAATTTTTAAGAACACCACCAGCTAGAGTTATTGGGCCTAATGACAATTCATATTTTCAATTTATTAATTTTGTAATGAAATTGTTTATGAGACACCTCGTTAATTTGAGAAGCGAGATCCAATTTCGGCGCCTCCTTGCTTGTCCCTAATATATACAACGATCAAAATATCGAAAACTGATAAAAAATGTTTCCGTTATTTATTTTTCGTTACCACTGAGGCGCTTCCTGGGACTTGGTGCCCAATGGTAGAACCAAATGTAATATCCAATACGTCATTTTTCATATATATTCTTTCATGTCAGATCCCAATAAGTTCTTCTGTTACACCCGGTATATGTATAACGTCAGTTTATAACAATCATTTATCTGTTGTGAGGTCGAAGTTCAGCATCGCGAACTCGTCTTTTGTACTCAACACGCGCATGCGCAACTGAGACACAGAGAAAGATTCAGTCCTCTATAATATGTTGAAGAACTGATCGCAATGACCGTGGCCTTTTGTCCAGGTCAACTATTGAAACCATTGATACAGAAATCAATATAGACCAACTAGGTCATTAGTCTGACTGGTTTCTGGTACGACTAGAGACTAGGGAAGGTGATTGTAAAACGAAGAGTGAAATTATTTTTGTATGTATCAAAAATCCATCCGTCAGTGGATGACCTGTTTAATGGTCGAACGCTCATAATCTACAACAGTACACTTTTACACCGAATTAATATTTTTAACTCACTATTTTTTCAAAATAAATTAAAAATCCAGTCGAAACTTCTACTAGTTCTCAGATTAGAGAACCTAGCAACTGGGGGCTTGTAATAGAGGAGACATAAGGTTTGTTTGGCATCGTACTCCAGTTTAAAGAGTGTTAACACTTTTTACACCATTACGATTATGTGGTAAACCCAACGTACACTTTTCAGAGTGAATTTTACGGACAGTTATCTATTCCACTTTAATTATACCAAACACATCTATTGAAACGTCATATAAATAACAACGGCATCGCTACATGCTCGGCTATTCTCAAGCGCTAAGAAAGATGGGTTTTTGAGAAAGATGGGTTTTTGTATACATGTATATAAAACATTAAATGTCCTGGGAGGAACTATACGTTGGTGCCAGTTCTTATATTACTTATGTAACCGAGCTGGGTAGAGTAGTGGTACAGCACTAGACTCGCATTCGGGAGGTACCGGGTTCGATTCCCGGCGGGGGCAGATGTGGCTGGGACTTTTTCCTACTGCCTTTCGCCGAGAAACGGTAATTCCTGTACCGGCCATCTTGATTGAGGTTTTCCATGGTTTCCCTCAATTAATTCCAGATAAATATCGAGGTGGTTCCTTATTTGAGGCCATGGCCGATTACCTATCAAACTCCTAGTTCAAAAATTACCTACCTTATCCTAATTTCCTGTAATTCCTTCATTCGCCCATTGCTATTATATAAATTGAAGTTTAAGAAATGTAGAAAAAACGGGAAGTGGTAAAATGAAAAATAGTAATGGTGCGAATGGCGTCTGTTATGACATAAAGTCGAGAAACGGCCGTTAAACGCATTATTATTATTATTATTATTATATTACTTATGTATAAAATTTGTAAATATTGATCAATAAATCTTTTTATTCTCAAGCGCCCAGTGCTTTTGCTACTTCTTCGACATGTCGGTGATCAACCCTGTGTTATTTATATCTTGACCATATATACACACACACATACATTCACATGTTTGATTTGGTTCATTTCATTTGGCGTCCATTCCGCTCTATCAATCAGAATCCATTCTGTTTTATGTTTCCTGCATCCCTTTCAATGCCCGATGCTGTGACATGTTATTTATTAAGATCTCCGTTCAATGGTTGCGGAGATATCACCGTTACCTCACTTCTTCGCTCCCACACACCATACACAATGATCCCAAAATCCCACTTCTTTATCTTTATATACAGGCTGACCGGAAATAGGGTCGTCTCGCGTATCAAAATTAGACTATTTTGGACACTGCATATTATTTATCATGTGTATAATAAAAATGCTGTTCGTTGGTAATCGTATCACTTGAAAATGACTGGACCGTTTTGGATATTTTTTTGTAAATGTCCGAGTAAGGTGTTAAGGGAAAGAAAAATTGGAAAGATTGCCCGGAAAAAATGGAAAATTCGGATAAAACTGAGTATAGATATTTTATTTATATACATGGTGTCCCACGACATGACTGCCATAGCCTCGGACTGTGTTGCTGGGGTGATTTCAAGTCAAAAATGTCTAATGAACATATACCCGGAACGCTATCCTAACTGAGCTAGAAGCATTTGAAATTTTAGATAAGTATAGTAGTAGGAATTCCTTACTAATTTAAAAACCATTTAAAAAGAAATCGTTTTATAGAATTAGTTGCTCAAAATGTCCACCCAGTTGCTGTGTACATAGTCTAGCTCTTCTTAGAATTAAAGTGGTAGCTCTGCGAAGAGTCTCAGGATCAGCACGAATAGTAATTCACAACCACCTGGTCTTTTTTATATTACCAAAACCAACAGCCGAGCCTAATACCTGCATTAGTGGGCTTACTTATTTAAAATGTCAAATGCTTCCAGCTAAGTTAGGATAGCGTTCCGGGTATATGTTCATTAGACATTTTTGCCTTGATATCACCCCAGCAACACAGCCCCAGGCTATGGCAGCCATGTCGTGGAACACCCTGTATAGCTTTTCACAAATTCACAAAACGATCACCAACAAATTCATTGAAATTTGAATAGGACAACATCTGTCGGATTAGTAATATTTCGAGTGACAATTGTCGTACTATTCGATTATTAAAATATCTCGAGATGTCTCGAGAGGTTATTCAAATTCATTCGAATGATTTTTGTACGAGTTACGACTTATGATACAGTCTTCTGTATAAATTATTATACTATTGTCTTTCTTTACTTTTTAAAACATTGCATGCAATTGTCTCTCTGCATGCTGGTGACTCTCTTAACCTTCATGATTTAATAATTATTGTAAGACACAACTCAAATTCTTTAATGATCAATTTTCAAACATTGCCTCAAAAATGTTTCTGAAGTTTTGGTTTTGGATTTGGTAATCCTCCATGGAACCAGCATTTAATTTGTGAAAAACATCTGCTGTGAAACAGACACGGCGGTCCTGTGAGTAGCTAAGAAAAATTGTCATTGAAGATGATGTCCTCAAATTGGCTGATTGGATTTTTCATTCAGTTTATAGACATCACCAGTGTTGCGAGATTTTTTTTTTTGCCAAGTCGGGATTTTGGAACTTTTTGAGTGAAAAAAGCGGGATTCTTTCGTCGAAAGCGGGACATAATAAAAAAACGTATATAATCAGAAGTTTTTAAATATTTATCTTTTTATTTGAGTTCAAATTACGTTTACGTGACAATAGATAGCAAAAATAGCCATAGAAAATGTATTTTAATAAAAATATGATATTTTAAATCAGATTTACCGTATCGTTAAATAGTTGAGTCTTATTCGTCTTTTGAATAAAAAAAAAAACAGAAATCAAGATCAAAAAAGTTTTATTCATTAGAAAAATATGGCGTTTCAAACAATAGTCTGAGGAGTGAGTGTTACAAATTACAACTTACAATAAGAGAATAATTATTTACGCACGGTCGAGTTATCCCAGAAAAGCGGGACTGAGCCTGTCCCGCGCGGGACATTTAATTTTGATTTAAAAATCGGGACGTCCCGCCAAAATCAGGACGTCTTGCAACGCTGGACATCACCTTAAACGAAAATTTTATGTTATAGTTTCATTTCAGGACAGCCAGTAAGAAGTTGAATATAGCGACACTATTACTACTAGGTTTATTGCTTTCAGCTTATTTGTCACATATGTGGTTTTATACATACGTACATCACAGCGCCCATAGCTTCTAAATAGATTTGAGAGTTCTTGCGGTGTAACGCAAAAGTTTCATTATGCGGTCGTTAATACTTTCAGTAAATGTTGCGGAAACCAATTAAACCGACAAAAGTTTTTGTTAATTTATCGATCGATTTTATTAAGTGCATTTCGTGTGAATGAGTCGATGGATTTTGAAAGAAACCGGAAATCTTATTAATTTTAGAAGATTAATATACTCGACCTGAATTAACACCGCCACTCCTAATGCCATGATATTTTGATTATGTTTTGAAACAAAATTATATATAAGATTTTTAATAGAAACTGACATTATTATTAATTACAAAATTAAAAAAAAACCAATCTTTTAACACAAAATTGTTGCTTAATTGTTGTTTCGGCGTTTCCATGACTCGCCCAGTTCCCATGCAGTTTGAGAATTGGTGAAAGTTTTGATTCATTTTTTTTCATCAAATTTCGAGAACAGTAGGGCCTACTGAACTGATTTATTTTTCCCATTTTTTTTTGTTTGTAATAAAACATTGAAATAATATTTTTATTTTACCAGTTCTCCGATTAGAGCCCGAAACGAGAGTTTGTAGTAGACGAACCATAGAGATTGTAGATTATAGACGCTCAACATCTGAGGTCATTAGGGTCTACAAACCGTCGAAATGGTCTGGAAACAATAATAATATTCCCACCAGCTCGAAAATTCTAAACTATCAATTAGATTATTATAATTTGTTTCGAATAATAATAATAATTTGTAAATGTGAATCAATACCAATAGGTATATTAGTTTGGTAGCTTGTAGTCTTAAAAAACGTGTGAGCCTCACTCATTGAAGTTCGCGGGAGGAAAAATTTCTTTCCAATTATGAACTTGTTTCAATGGTGCATTATTCATTTTGCGTAAGCAAGGTTTCTATTATTTTCCCTGTCGTTGAATAATTTCCCGTTTAAGGTCACTGAAAATTTCAAACAGTGTCACCTCGAAAAGTCGACTCTTTGAAATCCTATTTATATAGTAATTAGAGACGCCCAAGAACTAAGATTCGAATTACATTAGATAAAATTAAATTAACATCCATGAGCGGATTCGATCCTACGATAAGGTTTTTCCTGTTTGTTAATTTTTGAATTTTCGACATGTCGTTCTATTATTAGCACATACAGGCTTCTATAAAACGTTTTCTAAACGAAACCATAAAAATTACACTTCATATTATATGATTCTGAAATTTATTTTGCCAAGCTATATTTTATACCCCAACCTACATAAAACTTTAGAGTTTTAAATTGGCTTACACAGTTTTCCGTATATCAAAATACAATAGAAGAAACGACAAGGGATGCATATAAACGTCAATTTATCGATTTTTATATATGGTGGTTCAAACATTAATGTCTAGTGAACAGTGTGGTTCATAACTGGACATCAAATTTTCAGTACAAAAACGCAAAAAAGTCAGAGGCGGTTGTTATTGCAAGTTACTAGAGTTAAGTCATTAACCTCGTATCTACTTCCGTATATATTTTGCTTCGAACACTGGACATTTTTTTACAAATACGACATAGATTATTAATTTAATATAGAAAAAATATTGGTAATATACTACGAAGAGAATTTCACAAATCAAGAGTCGTGCGTGGTTGTTTTATATTCGCTGGGCACTTGTTTTACCTTACACCGGGTCATAAAATAATAATTCACGGACCTAGTATTACGAGCAACTCTTTCGGCTCTCGCATTTTAGTACCAACCTTTACACACCAACTGTATAAATAAGAGTGATATATTATTATTTCAAGTTTTCTCTGTTGTATATAAAAAAGTTTTTTTATTATACGTGAGGCCTGCATATCAATAGAACAATGGAACGACTGCCTATATAACTAACGCCAGAATTTATTTGGACCATAGAAAATATTCTACATGCAGACAAACGACGCTATTGCAGATACACGTGTTTATAACCGCTCTGTTGGTTTGCACCTCTTGCCAATAATTTTGACGATTTTTTTGGTTTCGCTCAGCGAAAATAAAAAATTCTTTAAAGTCAGCAACAGCTAGGGTTATTTGGTTCTAGCGTCAATTCATATTTTCAAATTTATTATTTTAATAATAATAATAATAATAATAATAATAATAATAATAATAATAATAATGCGTTTAACGTCCGTTTCTCGACTTTATGTCATAACAGACGCCATTCGCACCACTACTATTTTTTCATCTACCACTTTCCGTTATTTTCAACATTTTTTACAACTTCAACTTATGTAATAGCAATGGGCGAATGAAGGAATTATAGGAAATTAGGATAAGGTAGGTAATTTTTGAACTAGGTGTTTGATAGGTAATCGGCCATGGCCTCAAATAAGGAACCATCTCGATATTTATCTGGAATTAATTGAGGGAAACCATGGAAAACCTCAATCAAGATGGCCGGTACAGGAATTACCGTTTCTCGGCGAGAGGCAGTAGGAAAAAGTCCTAGCCACATCTGCCCTCGCCGGGATTCGAACCCGGTACCTCCCGAATGCGAGTCTAGTGCTGTCACCACTAGTCTACCCAGCTCGGTAAATTTATTATTTTTTAATAATACATTGAAAATCTAAATGATATTTGTCACAGACCGCTCTCACTTGTCAAGCATGGACCAGCACAAGCCTGCAGCCTGCACGATTTCGTATCACTAGACCAACATAAACTAACAACTTTTAGTGTGGGATCACGAACGACATATCACTAACACTCTAAATCGGTCTAGCCCAACTAGACAGGAATAACCATCCACCGACTGACGGTAGTTGTTGACTGGTTGTCTATAACGTGCTCTATTTCGTGGGTAACTTAACGAACAGACTTTACGGTTCCATACTGTGCTGGTCCATTGACAAGTGTGCGCGGTCTTTAACCAGTTCTCGAATTACAACCTGAGATTTCGGGGCTTGTAAAGAAGAATCCACTAAAACGCCGTATAAATAACAACGCCACCGTTGCACGCTCGGCTAGAGTTGGGTAACTCAGATCTGAACCGGTTCAAAGAGCCGACTCCGACAGAAGACCGTGAGAGCCGACTCACTTTTTTTTGAGCCGACGGATCAACGAATCCGCATAACTCAGTGAAACACTTAACACATAGAAGCACATTTTACACTTACGTATCAGTTCTTGCTTTGATGCATCTGTCAGCTAAAAATGACTCATGCATCACATGTTTGGCTATGCATTCTTGATTCTATACAGGTCGTGATATGATTGACTGAACTAGGCAACTCAGTGGCAGACTGCAGTAACATATTCAGAGCTCGGCTCTTTTTGAACCGGTTCAGTGAGCTGGCTCACATACGGGATCCAGATGCGAAGATGCAGATCACTAAAAAGACCCATTTTTCCCATCTCTACGCTCGGCTATTTCATGTTCTTCCTTCTGTGTCACCCTATTTGATGGCATATCGTATATTCCCAATACATAGAGGGAAAGTTAAACTTATACGTTATAATATTATGTATATCACATGTTGTGTGTACTTTGCTAAACAATCGATGCAGTCTCAATACAAGTTATTGATTTAAAAGAAAGTTACGTGTATTTGTTTACTGAAAACACATACAGACTTCGGAATATTAATGATTTATATTGGTAAACTTATATAACAACAGAAGTAAAGCTGGAAACCGCTGGTGATAAAATATATAATATTTATCAAAACAAGTATAAACAAATGTTTAACCTACAGTGTTGAAACGAATGTTATTCGGTATTGTTCTATGAATTGTGTAATGCCTTATGTTATGTAAACTGCAAAGATTGTAAGCAGATTCAGAGGTGCCAACTAACTAGTAAACATATTAGCCGCTAACTTGTTTACAAGTTAGTTGGCATAGTAATAAAAAAAATGTATTTTTGCATAGAAATTTTCTATTTTAATGTTACCTAATTTTTAGTTAGTTGATACACATTTAAAAAATAATTTATTATTATTTATAACAAACATTCAATTTTAAAAATTTAAGGGCCAATATTTTGAAAACTATGTTTTTAGGGGATTTTAATTTTAAAGTTAGGGAAACTAAATTGTCAAAGTGTCAACACTGGCGGTTTTCCCAAACGGTGTAAAATACGCATATATTTTTTTTTGTATTGACCTACACGTTCGTAGTGCAAGTAGAATTAATTTGCATAGGGGTAAAAATAAACAGCTGTAAGAAACACATTTAAAAGTACGTAAATAGCGTTAAAAGAAAAATAAAATAACTTGAAAATGTTTGCATGATGTCGTGTTATCGTGCATTACATATTATTCGTACGCACATAGCGTACCTATTTCTTGTGTCACAGCTAGGGATGTGTCAAATTTATTTATTTATTGATCTGATGATCATCGTCGGATAGGTTTATTAAAATATTATAATATGTAATTCAATTTTGTAACCCAAGTGTTTACTTCTCTCTAACTTACCAACGGTTTGTTTAAGGTTGTAATCAGCGTTGCCAGACGTCCCGATTTTGGCGGGACGTCCCGATTTTTAAATCAAAATTAAATGTCCCGCGCGGGACAGGCTCAGTCCCGCTTTTCGGGGATAACTCGACCGTGCGTAAATAATTATTCTCTTATTGTAAGTTGCAATTTGTAACACTCACTCAGACTATTGTTTGAAACGCTATATTTTTCTGATGAATAAAACTTTTTTGATTTTGATTTCTGTTTTTTTTTTACTTTTTTTATTCAGAAGACGAATAAGACTCAACTATTTAACGATAGGGTAAATCTGATTTAAAATATATTTTTATTAAAATACATTTTCTCTGGCTATTTTTGCTATCTATTGTCACGTAAATGTAATTTGAACTCAAATAAAAAGATAAATATTTAAAAACGTGTGATTATATACGTTTTTTTACTATGTCCCGCTTTCGACGAAAGAATTCCGCTTTTTTCACTCAAAAAGTTCCAAAATCCCGACTTGGCAAAAAAAAAATATCTGGCAACGCTGGTTGTCGCAAAATTCATTTTATTACTGTTTCTGTGAGCTGTGATATTCGTTAATATTTCTTTACAGCACTTCACGAGATTTCGAATTACGGAAAACCAACATTTTGAAGCTTTTGCTTTACAAGCTTCTATTGAAAATACTGAAAAAATTGGCTTCCTCAAACTTTTTTTTTTCAATTTTAAATTTTTCCAATACAAAAATTCGCGGAAATTTCTCGTTTTTATTTGATTTTACATCGTTTATTTAGATCAAATAAACTTGGTTAAAGTCATATGGGAGAAATGGTACATATTTCTAGTTTATTTTGAAGTATTGACATCAAAGATTTAATACAGTTTTTCATAGAAATTAGAGATTTCCGAAACGTAAGTAAGGGCACATAAAACTGCTCCTAAGATAGAGATAAGCGGGTGAAAAAGGGAGCATATTGAACAGCTGGCACTCAGTAACCTTAAAACTATTAAAAAACTAGTTCTGTAAGGCATATATTAACGTTTTTAAAATCTCTTTCGGCACGATAAGGTAAAATCAACTCATGAAATTGAAAATGTAACGAAACGTTTCAAGACACATATTGTAGCAAGCTTTGCTACAATAACATTTTTTCTCTATTATGTAATATTGTCTAAATTGTTTTACCTTGACTACCAGGGATAAATGAAGGTTGTTATAAAACATTCTGAAAATATTAATCAATTGATTACATATTGAGAAAAACTTCAGCTACGAATAATTATTAATTATTCAAATAAAAAGTTTTTTATTGACTTAAAGTAAGTACTTATTAAGTACTTACAATATTATAAAAAACCGACCGCAAGACGTTGTGCTACAGTGGGTGGGATGTATAGTAACCTAAAGGACGTAGGTGCGATCCCTGCGGTCGGTGCCATGATTATTTTTTCTTGTTTTTTTTAATAATTATACTAGATATATTATTTATATTATACTAGTAACTAGTTATAATAATGCTTTTTGTTTTGTTATATGTTGTGCTTGACCTTACATATTTTTGTATTTTAGTTAATTTTTGACGTCATGAATGAAGCGATAAAATAATTATCAATGTACTCAAAATAAATATTATTGTTTAAAATGAAAATTAAATACGTTTGTAGCCACAGGTTATTTTCAAAATAAATGCGATCACCTTATCTCAACAACATTTTTTTTTTCAATTTATGCAACTATGTAATAACATTTTAATATTTTTTGTTCTTTTTTATCTCACGCGAGTCATATTTTAATTACGTCCATGATATTTTTTTTAATCGCAACAAGTTGACAAATGGTCCAAATTATTTAGCACTTCAGTTATATAATCAACTTCCCATTAGTGTTAGAAACTTGCCAATTAACCTTTATTCAAAAGAAAAAACCCGGGTCGCAGTGCCAAAACCCTGCCGACAATATAGTGTATTTGCTTGTATAGGGCCGTGTGGTTTTATACTTTTATTATGTGAAATTAAGTTTGTTTTTGGGCAAAATAAAAAATTTAACCCCTTAATACTCCCCTTAAAATAACATTTTTTTCTTAATTGTAATATTATTATCAATCTAACGTCTACACCGAATTAAATACACCCTTCAATAAATAAGTCACTATCTGCAAACTAGTGTTTTCATAAAATTTGTAAATCCGGTCCTGTCGGGCCGATTTTATTAAAATTGTGGGGACACTTTTTAATCACTAACAAAGGGTTAAATTTCAATTTTGAAACGATTCGGAGAATTTTTTCGGTATTTTGGGGCCCAAAAACAGTTTTCAACCCCTAAAAACTACCCTTAAAATAGCCCGATTAGGCCTATTTTAAATAGGCTTCTTGCGGTGATGGATTTCAACACGTGGCCCAAATTTCGTTGAAATCAATTAACTCTTTCGAAAGTTATCGCGCGTACACATATATATATATATATATATATATATATATACGTATATAAATATATATATATATATATATATATATACATATATATATAAACATTTTTAAAAATGGTGCCAAAGTGTTTAGGAGGTTATGAAACGTCGAGAAATTTTGGTCCGACCCCTAGGTCCCGCCATCCGACCGACGCCAATAGTGTATGTTGCCATATGGCAAATACACTAATAAGGCGAAAATTATCAAACGAACCACTATATTCGTACAAAGACTTCGGGCAATCAACAACCACTTGGTAATTAAATATGCACTGTAAAATTTTACTTATCGCTGATTTTAATGTAATTCTTTTATTTGTAATTTTAATTGACAATCACATCTACTTGTAACATTGTAACATTAGCTCTGTGAATAAAGATATTCTATTCTGTTCTATGTACGTGCCTTATATATATTTTTTGCACTTCCCTCTATACAATGGCTGTTTTTTACATCATTTTCAAAATGTTTGACATTTTCTTTGTGTAGCAAACTGACACAATAGGTTACTAATAGTAAATTACTATTGAATTTTACGTTACGCACTAGCGTTAAAGCGATATTTTTACGACCGCTATACATGCATGGAAAGCAGCAATTTTATACATGGTAACGCAAAAAAATATTTATTACCTATTTGGTTTTAAACGTATTTTTTTGGAGCAACAAATACATATTTCTCAAGTAAAAATTTTGAAATATGTTTTGGGAACGTTATTTTAAACACTAAAAATAAAATATCATATTCTAAGCCGGCATTTATCAAACTGCATTTACAAAACTTCAGATGTCTGAAATTTACGTCAAATAAAAATAATTTATTTGCTGTTTTTATCTTTGTAACCCGAGCTTATATACCTATAACCTCTAAGACATTATCACTTGTGTTGAGTTTATATGTTGTTACTAACCTCTACCCGCGGTTTTATTCGCATTAAAGTCAGTTTTCGTTTACACAAAAGTGTATTCGAGTAAAAAGTTGCCCATACTCTATATCTTTCCATGTTATCTAATCAAAGAGCTACCGAGCTGAGTAGAGTAGTGGTGAAAGCACTAGACTCGCATTCGGAAGGTCCGGGTTAGAATCCCGGCGGGGGCAGATGTGGCTGGGACTTTTTCCTACTGCCTGTCGCCGAGAAACGATAATTCCTGTACCGGTCATCTTGATTGAGGTTTTCCATGGTTTCCCTCAATTAATTCCAGATAAATATCGAGATGGTTCCTTATTTGAGGCCATGGCCGATTACCTATCAAACTCCTAGTTCAAAAATTACCTACCTTATCCTGATTTTCTATAATTCCTTCATTCGCCCATTGCTATTACATAAGTTGAAGTTTTCAAAATGTAGAAAAATAACGGGAAGTGTGGTAGATGGTAAATAGTAATGGTACGAATGGCGTCTGTTATGACATAAAGTCGACAAACGGACGTTAAACGCATTATTATTATTAATCAAAGAGCTGGTAAAAGTATCTATCAGATTATATTGGATTTTTAATTTATTATTAAAAAAATAATAAAAAATCGAAGATGTGAATTGAAACTAGGCATAAATATTCATAGTTTCTAGTTGGCTTCAAACAAATAATTATTGTGAAACAAATGACATGCGTTACGTACAAGAAGTTGGCTGTTAAAAAATAAATGAAGATCAAGAATTCCCATTTTTCAACGGGTGTTCTAACCTTACATTTTACATCTGGTGGTGCACATCTATATTATGCCATTTGTGATACAGTACAGTATTATTTTAGCATATTTTCTGCGATGATTACCGCAGACTGACAGGTGCCAAACTATTTTCACCTGCTGACTTCACATATGTTCGCTGCTCATTTCTGAGAAATGTTATTTTAAAAAGCGTTACTTTTGTCACAGACATTAATAATCTTTTTTTAAGTTCATTGCACTATTTAATTTTTTTTTTGCAGCACTTGACGAATTTTCTTGGAACAGAAAGATTTAATGCTCATTATTTTTCACTTTGATCTAAATATTTTCTTGCCAAAATTTGACAGATGTTTTAAAAGATTACTTTTCATCGTTAACGAAAATTTCGCTCTATTTTTGATTTTGAAATAAAAAAACAGTTCGATTATATTCATAAAATTCTCAACGTCTATTGCATCTTCGTGAATTCAATCGCTTTTAATTGTGAATATTCAAAAATCGAAGAAAAATTAAAATTGCCAAAAAACAAAAAAATTCTGTTAATCCGATCACTACCAAACTCCACAAGATCCCCCGTTGGGCTAATCTGAAGATTGCCTGAAAATTTCATCAAAATCGGTCGAGCCGTTTTGGAGTTCATAGATAATATACATACATGGATCACCTTTTATATATCTACGTATATAAATGTTGCGATAAACAATTACAATTTATCCTTTTATTTCTAAGATGCTTTTCCAAATAACATCATCCCATTGATTTTCAACGGGATCAGTCTACTATCTTATAAAATTTGAACATTGGAAAATGTGCAATCAACAACGTTGACTGTTGCAACATTTTATGATGTGCAGATACTGTATAGTGTTGACAAATTCTCTGTAAAAAAGAAAACCAATCAGTTTTTCTTTGACGTCATTAGAATGTTCCGGATCGTTTTCTTTAGGCAGTTTTAAATATACCTGCCTTTGCGTTAGTTGGCATCGCCATCTGAAACTTGTTTTGTTGCCACTCTAAAGTCTAAATATATATCGACTGTGATCTAAAGACAAAACGGTTTAAGTCAAATTGTTTATATTTTTTTCTACAGTTTCAGATATGCCTGTACCCGCGACTTTCATCGTATTAATCTCAGTTTTTTTCTTAGACAATTACAAGCAACAATTTATACATCGACGTAAAAAAGAATCTCTGAAAATTTAATGAGCAGATCTGCAAATAAACGAAACGACATTAATTAAAAAAAACCCGGGTCGCAGTGCCAAAACCCTGCCGACAATATAGTGTATTTGCTTATACAGGCAGTGTGGCTTTATTACGAGAACTTCAGTTGGTTTTTGGGCTAAATAAAAATTTTGACTGTTTAATACACCCCTTAAAATAACATTTTTTTTCTTAATTGCAATATTATTATCAATCGAAGCTCTATACTAAATTATATACACACTTCAGTAAATAATTCGCTATCTGCAAACTAGTTTTTTCATAAAATTTGTAAATCCGGTCCTGTCGGGCCGATTTTATTAAAATTTTAGGGACACTTTTTAGTTTTTACCAGAGGGTTAAATTTCAATTTTGAAACGATTCGGAGAATTTTTTCAGTATTTTGGGGCCCAAAAACATTTTTCAACCCCTAAAAACTACCCTTAAAATGGCCCGATTGGGCCCATTTTAAATAGGGTTCGTGCGGTGGTGGATTCCAACATGCGGGCCAAATTTAGTTAAAATCAATTAACTCTTTCGAAAGTTATTGCCCGCACACACATATATATATATATATATATATATATATATATATATATATATATATATATATATATATATATAAACATTTTCAAAAATGGTGCCAAAGTGTTTAGGAGGTTATGAAACGTCGAGAAATTTTGGTCCGACCCCTAGGTCCCGCCATCCGACCGATGCCAATAGTGTATGTTGCCATATGGCAAATACACTAATAATATCAAGCCCAAACATTCTTATAAACTCAAGTGTCATCATTATAGTAGACTCGAGGATAATTTCCGAAAACCCGGGTCGCAGATGCAGTGCTAAAATCCTGCCAACAATATAATGTATTTGCTAATACAGACAGCGCTGATGACTTTTTAAAGATTAAAATAGAATGGGGTGGTCTCTTGGCCCAAATGCACCACATCCTGAAAGGATTTTTGTGCTTCCCCTTTTACTGGATCTAGTCATCAAATAATCTGAATCTTCTTATGAGCTCCAGAAGATTTGCTACTAGATTATCCTGTGGAACTATTCCATCCTCATCGATGTAACCTAAGATGGTTGTTCTCCTGTAAGTTAAAGCCTCACATTCGAAGCTGATGACCTTAGATGTTGAGCGTTTATAATCTACAATGTATGAATATAGACAGTCAGACTGTTATGTGAATTGATGTTTGTTTTTGGACAATATAAAAAATTCAACCCCTTAATATAACTAATAATATTGACTCTACCAACAGTAATATAATATTAAATAAAACGAAACCACTTGCGATTACTGTTCAAAATTTTGAACAGTAATCGCAAGTGGTTTCGTTTTATTTAATTTACCCTTAATATAACATTAATTTAAATATTTTGTCTCTTTTTATCAATCTGCACAAAATTATATACAGTTTTCAGTAAGTATAATTCTCTATTCGCAAACAAGTGTGTTCAAAAAATTTATAAGTCCGGCCCTGTCGAGCCGATTTTATTAAAATATTGGGAGCACCTTTTAATTGATATTAAAGAGTTAAATTTCAATTTTGATTCAATTACGAGAATATTTTCGGAGTTTTTCAAATACACCCCTTAATAGTTCGATTCTGCCCATTTTTAATAGGCTTCGTGCAGTGATGGATGTGGGCCAAATTTGGTTAAAATCGAAAGTTATTGCCCGCACATCCAAAAATAGTGCCAAATGTTCAGGAGACTATGAAACTCCGAGAAATGTTGGTCGAACCCCTAGGTTTCCACCATTCGACCGACGTCAAAAGTGTATATGGCAAATTAACTAATATAATATTCTCATAACTATCCAAATATTAAAATTATGATTTAATTTAAGTCAAGTGCTAACCATATTGTCTTGTTTATTACAGAAACTGAAGAAAGCTCAGGCGACTTGAATTTAACTTTACAGAAGCTGCTGTCACTTCAAAATGTACTTTCTGCCATGGTATGTTTAAAATTATTCTTATTTTATTTACATCAATATCACATTCCAATGTAGTTCTCGTGCGTCAAAAATAATTTTAAAATTAGTATTTCTTTGCTTGAAAATAATAGCCAAGTATTTTTAAAAGAATACGTTTGCAACAATGCAAATCGAAATAGTAGGCTATGTTGGTAGTGCGTGATGCGATATATTATGGCGAATGTGATATTAAGTTAAAACGAGCGATGAGTTTTATCAGTATATTAATCAGTATATTAGAACTAAATTTGTGTAACGATGTACAAATACATTGATAATAATGGATGATATGAACTGGTATTGAACCAGTTCAAACTATCAATCAATGACATTTTTACAGACAATCACCAGGCTGGTCTAAAAATAGATTATATCACGAATTGATTAATAATTCACTTAAAGAATGATTCATATTCAACGCTGCTTGTGTACGACTGATTTCTAAAATAATATGCATATTTTATTTTTATTATTTAAATGCATAATATATAGGTACTTAATATATTTTTCCGTGGCTTCACCCGCATGGGCGTTAAACTGCTTGTCTATGATCTATTTGTGATCATATTGTATTTTTTTATAAAAAGAACACTTTTGAAAGATTTTTAATTTGTTACTGCCATCTGTTAGCGAGTTAACGTATTCCTCTATACTAGTATCGCGGTTGTATTTTTACGCCACATTACTTCCGTCACACTTTTTCAATATCCGATCGGAATCACACTTACTTATTGCGCCTGAAGAAGTTTCAGTTATAGTTAATCTTGGAATGGCTTAGCGTAATAAATAATTTTGACAGATTTCAGTGATACGACAGAGTAGTCTTCTTTTAAATCCTTCCCCAATTCAGGTAGAAACCCATGACTAGCACTCGACCACCAGTTTTAAACACACGGTTGGTACTCAACCACCAGTTTTTTACCCCATCTTCTCGATGTGTCAAAAAATGATTAATTTATGAGTGAACTACAGTAGAATCCGTTTATTATGACTCCGCCTATATTGACCAACCGCCTATTATGACGTAATTACACAACGAGGTTTGGTTTTCATATAAAATTCTTTGTAACAAAGTCGGATATAATGACTTCGCTTACAGTGACATGTCGCTTATTATGACCCATTTTTAATAAATTTTGTCCGTTTATAGTGACCGACATGATTCTTTACACCTTCGGCAATGTTCGTTGATTCCCGACGACGTTCGGCAAGTGGCTTGTTTTTGTTTTGAATCTCAGTGAGTAATTGATAGTTGAACGTCACGCATTGTTTTTAGTGATATCCTATGTAAAAAAATGTCATCTCAACGTCGTAAAGCATTTACGATTAAGGAGAAAGGTGAATAATATGCAGATTAGAAAATGGAGAATCAAATTCTTCTCTCGTAAAGGAATTGGGCGTGGGTTATTCGACAATCTCAATGATTTTCAAAAACAAGAACCGGATTAAGCGATCGTTCAATTCAAATGTTTTGAAACCGAAGAGGCTTCGAAAATCGCGCAAGAAAATGTTGACAAAGCGTTAATTTAGTGGTTTAAAATCACGAGAAACAAAGGAATACCCGTCAGCCCTATGCTACCTAAAAAAAGGTTTTTTTTTCACAAAAATGCTTTGTATGACGTCCGCTTAGTATGACGTGTTTGTCAATTCCCTTCGATGTCATTATAAACGGATTCCACTGTAAAACTAAAATCTTTCGGTATCATTCGTTTTGTTCTCTCGTAAAACTTACGTAAAATTATATTCTCGTAATTATTCAATAATTGGTTTTTAAAGCGCGTTGATAATTGTGCCTTTAGAAAATATCTAACGCGAAGTTTCCCTTGGAAAAGCAATTCTTTCAGGGAAGTAATTACGAATTGTACTTTACAGCTTCATTAAATAATGTTTGAAAAGGAAATCGAGCTATAGCGTAATCGAATTCTGTGTTAATTAATTTTCCTGTACAACTCCCATTCGCCAACCTCATCAAACATCACGATCACAAATCCCGAAGCGCAGCGGTACCAAAACAAATACTAGATTTGCCTATGCATATCAAAAGTATGAAAGGAAGTTACTGGAGGTTTATCAGTTAGTCTCGAAAACTACTGAACGAGTTTGACTGCGATTTTTGCTACTCGATGATTTCTTTCTTTTCCCAACAGGGGCGGTAGCCAATAGGTAAAGGAGAGGCGTCGAGGCAATCAAGAGAGGCGGCCGTGAAGTACCTATTAATTAGAAAGTTAATATAATACCATCGTTGTACATTCTTGCCGATCAGCTTGTACTTCCACCATAAAATTACTGTACTTCTACCATATAGTGAAATTCGCGAGTTTATTTAGGATTTTTATTTTTTATCAAAATAAAATATAGCCTGTATTACCCAGGAATACTTTAGCCGCTTATTAGTGCAATAATTTTTAGAATCGGTTCAGTAGGTCCAGAGATTACTCCCTACAAACATATAAATAAACAAATTAGACCTCTTTATATAATAATGTAGACAGGTACCCAAAATCTATGACTAGGCGCAAATGAATGATAACTCAATATAAACTATGTATTATAACAATATCTAGCAGGAAAGACTATAGTTGTATGGTGGACTTACAAACGTGTTTAATAAATGATGGTTCGTAATTTGACGAAATGTCGAACAAAATGGACAATAATTTAGAAATCCATTTGTTCAAAGTCGCTGACGCGTATCGAGCGATGACTGCTAACTAATTTCCATTCTAGTTTGCTACACAATTGCTGTTCCAATTTACTTCTTGACGTTGTTGCGTCGCCCCGAGCGTTTCCCTTAGCTTTCCCTGATTAGAAAATATATTATCTACAAAGTCAAAGTGCTTATACAATAATAGCTTATTTATTTGTCAATTTCACTCCCTGTCAACAATATTAAAATTGAAATAATGAAATAAACAATTATTGGAAACAGACAATGTGACTCACTAAGTTCTCATAATTAACATAACAAAACTGTTTATAGAGCATATTCGATTTTCTTTAGTACTGAAAAAAACCGAACTCGCGTGAAAGAGTTCCGTACCATTTAGTTTTCCGTGAGAACTTTAAGACGGGATTTTCGTTTAAGTTTTCCTGTAAACTATGAATGAGGTCCTATAATTCCCCTTTTTATATGTATTTAATGATACTAACAGCATGTACCGAAAATCATATTTTCAGACGCAATTTAATATTACATTGAAATTTGAATTTGATAAATCGGGTAGTTGATGACTTTAAATAATACCAGAAAAAGGATTTTTAAATTTTGATTTAATGAAATAGTAAAATGGAAAAGGAATTGTACTAAATTCATAATAAAAATAAACGAAAATACGCTACTGACTTTCTGTGGCAGTTTGAAATACAAAACCGATTTTCCATTTCTAATACTAATTTCTCATTATCCGAAAACACAATGGCGTCCTTGAATTTGTTTACCACTTATGATTGTATTATGTTATGAGTCTGTTATTTTTAATTTTGCATACCTGCATAGTAATATATAAAAACAAGAAGTGAAAAAATACTGGGACTGTTTTTAGACTAATTATTTATTATGAATTAAATTAATTAATAAAAATAGAATGCGCCAGGCATTTTACATACAATGTATATTTTAGTTCCCAGGAATTTGATATTTGTTTTGATCGTTTTTGAAAAAAAGCCGAGTGTTTGTTGTCCTTGAATTAATGTTTTTAATTGTAGCCAAACAGTTTTTTTCGTAAACAACGTTCTGGATGAATAAGATTAAACACAATATAATAAATGATAAGTTTCATTAAACTCGTTATTTAGTTAGTCTACACATAGTATATGGCACGTACACTATTGGCGTTGATCAGATGACGAGACCTAGCGGTCTTTTTTTTCGCCAGTTCATATTTTCAATATATTAATAATTAATAAATAGAAACACTTGAAAATTCTACAAAAATTATTATTAAATTGTTTCGCGACGATCGTTTCGGACAATAATTATTATCGAGAAATAATTTTTGTAGAATTTTTAACTGTTTTAATTTATCTGTTATTTTTAACCATGTTCTACCAAGTGCCGAGTGAAAAATCGGTGTAAATTATTTCAATTTATTATTTATGAACGGCCCGAACGCAAATTTAATGTTTGGATTAAATAGAAGTTCTCGTGTTTTTGGCGGTCACACAGAAAAACGAACTCAAGGAACTTTTTTTTTATATAATATGTAATCAATTCAGTATAACAGATTCAATCCGATTTGCATCCGGACGAAGTCAGCGTTGCCCTAAACCTTCTTAAAAAAATAAGCTATGGAATGGTAAAAGCCATATTTAAATCCGTTCAATAATTCCCGTGAAAAAACTTTGCATTAGATACGTAATAATCGTACATTATTTAGTGATAAAATTGAGGAGAGTTTAGTGTAACGGTTAGCGTGCTTGCCTTTGCCAAACTGTCATGGTTTCGAGTTCCACCTCAAGAATATGTTGTGATGGCGTTTATTTCAATTTGATGTAATTAGACGTTATTGACAAGCGTCTATAATCTACGGTAAATAACTTAATAAATTAAATTATTATTTTACAAACTCTTGGATCTGGGAACTGAGGGTTTGAAATAGAGAAGTCATGGAAACGTTTATAAACAACGACATTGCTTAGCTTTCGATATAATTCTCAAATATCAAAAGCTAAGCAATGTCGTAAAGGCACAAAAATCGGTGTTCTGCGAGGACTGAAAAAGTGTCAAATGTAGCGCTGTTCTCATTACGAACCTATCTAGTATTAGAACCCTTTGTAGTGACTTTTTTTAAATTACTTTTTGCAGTACTTATCCGATTATTCTTTTATTTAACATATTATATTAGTGGCATGTCAAAGACAGTTCTTATATTCCGCTTTGTTTCACTTTGACGTTTAGTCCTTACGTAATCCCTTTAGGTGCGCAAGAGTCTAAACATTGTTCTTTTTTTTCCGTGTCTGATATACACAGAAGCGTCTCCTTTACTTTTATTCTTTATTCCTTGGACCATAAAATCTCGAACATTCCACATTATTCTAAACAAAATTATTTTGTTGAAACGTCTTGCACTGCGTCCAGTGTTTTTTTTGCCGTCTTCAAGGCTGCTTAGGGTTTGTTAACTGGTTATCAGTATAACGATAAGTAAATCGCTATTCATTATCTGAATAAAAATGATTGCATTTCCCGTCCCGTCATACATAAGTGTTTTACGTGTGGAAAAAAGCAGTAGCGGTGCCAATTTTAGACTAAAACAAAGGATGTTGTCTTCGTGATGCAAACTCGTAAATTGTGGATCTAGGACGTAAAAAAAATGATTTTGAAAAGATTTTGAGTCAGAATTGCAATCCATTCTTGATAAACACTATTTTTATCCTATACCACCATAATATAGCGGCTCTCGCCTCTATATTTTCAGCACTCATTTTTTAAGTTTTGAGATTTCACTTGTGTAACAAACTTAACTTCAAGTAATATATACAGTAGGCTACTGTAAATACTATACTTCAGTATCCTCTATAAGCTGTCACGCGCATGCAGTGTACGTGACACCGTTGGTAGCGTTGTCAATATCACCTGTCTTTGATACTATTCACAATTTCGCAGGTTCGATCCCAACTGATAATGTAAAAATTATTGTACTCTATTTTAGCGTCCGCTAAAATTACTTGAGTAACAGAATTGTCTACCGGTCATTTCAAAACGATTGCAATAAATTGACACCCTTGCGTAAAAAATTAAGCACGGCGCTGATTGTTAGTATATAAAAAGTATGTAGGTATATCAATACATCCATATGATGTAAACATGTTTATTGAATATGACTTTGCGCCCGTTTTTTCAAGGTTCAAACACCTGACAAACAAATGACGTGTAAACACGCCACCTTTAATATCGCTGATTTTGATTAGTTTCTTTCACTGCTACAAAGTCAGCATTAATAATTTACAATTAGATACGCCAATTATAGCTACTGTATCTTATAATAGCTCTTATAAATTATAGGCGCTCGACAACAGAGTGAGTTCATAAGCGTCGTTGCTGACGCTGGTGAAAATGAAGAAGCATTTACAAATTGCTTGCAGACGACATCCCCGTTCAAAATAGAATTTAAAAAAATGACGATATTTTTTAAGACTACCAACTGGCATGGCTATATGGGTCTAGTGTGTGTTTCCATATTTGGTTTTATTGATGTGTAAACATTTTTATTGATAGCGTAATGATAGCCAAAAATCTGCATAGATATTTTCTCTACTTATTTATGAAAATTGTATGAAATCGGTTAAATAGTTTTCGAGTTCGGACGCTGCCCTTTTATCCTTATCGACTACAATAAAGTGCAGAGTTATATAGACCCTCAAAAAATATGAATTGTTACGACTTTTTATTTTTACGTGTTAATAAAAAAAAACACGGCGAATTAAATACATGTCTAACAAAGTATAATTTTATATTTAGTACATATTTTTGTACTTGAATAATTATTATTCAGCATTTCCTGACATATAAAATGAAAAGGCAATAACTGTTTTTCTGGCAACAAATATTCATTGTGGATGAATAATGTATACCGTTTTATTACAATAAAACTTAATTATCGTGTATGTATTTTTAGTATAAGTGAAAAACATCCGGTTCTAGTTAGACTACAGTAAGAGAAAATGTTTTTTTTTATTCTAAATTATTAACAAATTAACTCTTTCTCTTCATTGTTTATTTTAATAATTAACTACTAGGTAACTAGTCGTGGCTTCGCTCACGTTAAAATTTGTACTAATATTTCGTATTAGTTGAAACTTTGAAGATGTCGAAACGTTAGTAAATAAATGTATCGCAATTAAATCAACTGAACCGACCAACTGTAACAAAGTTGAATGGATAAAATATGGCCAGAATGGAGTCGTCTCGATTTTTTTATAGCATATTTGAAGAGCTTAGGATATGGTAAAACTTTTTTGTGAAAAAAACTCTGCATCTATAATAATTTTAGCGTACTTAAAAAAGTGTAATTTTTTGAACAATTGCCTAATCATGTTGGTATGTATCTTTGCAAAGTAACAATTACTTACTTATTTAAAAGATGTCAACTTTGAACAGAATAGTCCCATTTCTAACCAGCCAAAATAATGGTTTATGTATTTTGTTTGTGCGAATGAAGGTATTTTGACGAAAAAGCGACCTTTATGTTAAAACGAGCTATTAACGAATTTTAAGTCATTCAGGTCATAATATCATTACGAATAAGATACATCTATAAACTATCCACTTTGTTATAGCTCTCCAATAGATGGTGCTCTACTACTATTGTCGCTACCGTATTTCATCTCAATTACGTGCAAAGCCGCAGGTAGCGGCTAGTATCATATATTATACCAATAAAACATTTACAATGTGAAGTTCGCGAGTGCGATAAAAATATTTTTGTAGCACTCAGGAACTTTAACATTGTATCTAAATGTTTTTTTATTTATTATATTCAGGGTTTCATTCAGCGTTGCCAGATTTTTTTTGCCAATCGGGATTTTAGAACTTTTTGGGTGAAAAAAACGGGATTCTTTCGTCGAAAGCGGGACATAGTAAAAAAACGTATATAATCAGAAGTTTTTAAATATTTATCTTTTTATTTGAGTTCAAATTACGTTTATGTGACAATAGATAGTAAAAATAGCCATAGAAAATGTATTTTAATAAAAATATGATATTTTAAACCAGATTTACCCTATCGTTAAATAGTTGAGTCTTATTCGTCTTCTGAATAATAAAAATAAAAAAAACAGAAATCAAAATCAAAAAAATTTTATTCATTAGAAAAATATGCCGTTTCAAACAATAGTCTGAGGAGTGAGTGTTACAAATTGCAACTTACAATAAGAGAATAATTATTTACGCACGGTCGAGTTATCCCCGAAAAGCGGGACATTTAATTTTGATTTAAAAATCGGGACGTCCCGCCAAAATCGGGACGTCTGGCAACGCTGGACTTTCATTCCTTGTCATCTGATTTATTGCAAATTTTGGTCACTGACTGTACATTTCAACGGTCGGATGACAATCCAGCCTAGGCAGGTGTAAATACATTAATTTATTCTTCAAAAAAATGTAAATTCGCACTTCTGTATACTAACATAAGTAATTTAATGTAATGATTCTTGTATACGATAAGATCCTTCACCCAATGACCTATATTTTAGATTGCATTCATTAAAACGCTAAGGGTCCGGGTTGGCCATGTCTAATAATGGCGTGCAGGTAGCGTGTAATTGAACAGGTGTTAAACAACTGACGAACTCAGGTAGATCTCTCTGATCGATTAAAAAGGGACAGAGAGAAATTTGCATGTCACTTAAAATAGCAAATTCCAACGAACACCGTTACCTGAATTATCACCTGTCCAACGAAAACAATGAAAGGGTTGAAAACAAATGAATGGGTTTACTGTTTGATAGTTTGTTATTTCTTGCGCGGTCGTTGGAAGGTGACCTTCCATGCCCGTGAGCGACGAGCGTGTGTCCTTCGAATTGACAAAATAAGGGTTAAATCTATTCTAGGAAAACAATTATTTGGGGTAAAGGCGCCGATTTCCAATTTGCACTCGTTCCACATTTTTTCTTTGAGGACTGCAATCTACTTTACAAATAGGTAACACATTTTTTTTTAAACTCTTTTAAAGACATGCTTTTATTGAAATGTACTAAAAAATAATTTGTAATAATTTAGTCAGAATTATAAAAGCGTGGGTTGTGACTAATAAATAATCATGTTACTATGAATTTAAATTAATAAAAACATTTTTATCCTTTTTAGTGCACCTCACGTTTTACTAATATTTTTTTCATTATTTAAAATTTTTTATATGTTTTCATATTCTTAACTACCGAGTACTTAAGTGTCATTTTTTTCTCAAATTGACTAAATTTAATTATTTATTGGGCTCAAAGTGTTACTAAAAATATGCACCGATTTTCATGCTTAAACGCCAGACCGTATTATATAAAATTTTGCGCCTTGTAATTCTTGCATTACTTGAATCATGAATGGTTTCCAAATTTTTAACTATGAAATCTGGTTTTGTTAGACTCAAAATAAGCGACTTGTTGTGTAGAGTTTTTTTTTTATTTTAACAAACCCAACAAAATAGAGCATTAATATAAATATCAAAATTTATATTAATGATATATAACTGTTTTATGGACAATAAGTGAATAAAATAGCACTACATATTACTATGAAAGACGTTTATCTAATTACCAATGAAACAATAAAATGGACATGACCAACAGAAAAAAATATTTATATTATTAATAAATCAATATAAAAACAAAAAACCCGGGTCGCAGTGCCAAAACCCTGCCGACAATATAGTGTATTTGCTTGTGTAGGGCCGTGTGGTTTTATACTTTTATTATGTGAAATTAAGTTTGTTTTTGGGCAAAATAAAAAATTTAACCCCTTAATACACCCCCTAAAATAACATTTTTTTCTTAATTGTAATATTATTATCAATCTAACGTCTACACCGAATTAAATACACCCTTCAATAAATAAGTCACTATCTGCAAACTAGTGTTTTCATAAAATTTGTAAATCCGGTCCTGTCGGGCCGATTTTATTAAAATTGTGGGGACACTTTTTAATCACTACCAGAGGGTTAAATTTCAATTTTGAAACGATTCGGAGAATTTTTTCGGTATTTTGGGGCCCAAAAACAGTTTTCAACCCCTAAAAACTACCCTTAAAATAGCCCGATTAGGCCCATTTTAAATAGGCTTCTTGCGGTGATGGGTTTCAACACGTGGCCCAAATTTCGTTGAAATCAATTAACTCTTTCGAAAGTTATCGCGCGTACACATATATATATATATATATATAAATATATATATATATATAAATATATATATATATATATATATAAATATATATATAAATATATATATACATATATATATATAAACATTTTTTAAAATGGTGCCAACGTGTTTAGGAGGTTATGAAACGTCGAGAAATTTTGGTCCGACCCCTAGGTCCCGCCATCCGACCGACGCCAATAGTGTATGTTGCCATATGGCAAATACACTAAAAACAGTGACATATTGTCAACTGGGTATAAAAGTGCTCGGTATCAGGTACCTTTACCCTATCATATAGATGCCGCGTATTATATCATCACAACAGAATGCTCTATCATAAATTACTACAAAAAGAAACAATATTTTATTATGAGCTGATTTTTCTAAGCATATCTCAAATCGGGGAGCTGAAGTTTTGAAATTGCGTATCATCTTGCGACCCCTTCGGAAAGTGACGTACAGTTAGGGAGCTTCGGGTTTACATTATAAAGAAACAATTCTGAACACTCCTTTTTGTATGGAGATCAGTCTGACTTCTCTCTATCTTCCATGATCGGAACTTTCGAAAAACTCCACGTGATATTGGCTTTGAAAACAACCCGTTGTGTTGAGAGCAAAGATTTATATTATCCACTATATTCTGACAATAAATTTAATCAAGTGGAATTGTCGAGAACAACAAATTAAAGGGAAATTGTTTGGAGAAAATAATACGACCAATTTTACTTGTTCGTTACGAAACTCTCATAGGTCTAAAATAGCTCGACTTCAATATACGTTTGATAATGTTGAATGACGTTTGAAGCAATTTTACACCGATGACTTCAGTTATGAAGTCTATACAATGTAATATTGGGGTTAACCTCAAAAAATGGGTCCCTGTATTTATTTACGCGCGTCAGAAGATATATTTCTTTTGTGTGATTAAAAAATAGTTTGCATGCAAATAATTTATTGAATTAAAATAATAAGAGGACTGGAGTGAGATTAGTTATTAGATGCTAAGCGCCTGTGAACATAGTCTCTACCATACCCTATCATCTGAAAACGAACTACAATGATATAGGGCGTGTAAGTCGATGGCTCACTGCCTTTATTCTGTTGGTAGCCTTTTTCTTCATTCTACTTCATCTTATTAATTTTGATGTTACAGTGTGCGCGCGCAACATAAAAATTCACTCTCATCATTTTTGCATACCGCACCAAAAGAAAAAAATTATTAGTCTGGTTTTTCTTAAGGATATCAAAACTATTTTTTTTTTAATTTTATATTTTTAGGTTTGCCATAATATATTCCCAAAACTAGTACAGTTAAAATATCTAAAAAAACTTAGTGGTGTACTTTTCAGGAAAACTTCGAAATTCAAAAGAAAATTAGATATTTGATGATATGGAACTATGGTTCAGTGAGTCTGCTAGTTTTTTTTTCAATTGGGACACGTGTAGTTACTTATCATAACTCAAATTTTATTTAACGGATTCAACTTCCTCTTTGAAGCGATTTATCTGCGTGAAATGGAAATAAAACTGCACATTTATTAGCTAGTTTTTTCGACGTCGACATTTTAATGACAATTATATCGCAAGCTGTATATTCTATTTTATCGAAAATAAAATCGATAACCAATACCATTAGCCTTTCACAAGGTTCTTTTTTTATATATAGCGCATTTATATACAGGCTGTCACTTAAAAGAAAAAACCCGGGTCGCAGTGCCAAAACCCTGCCGACAATATAGTGTATTTACTAATATAGGCAGTGTGGCTTTATTATGCGAACTTAAGTTGGTTTTTTGGGCAAAATAATAAATTTGACTTCTTAATACACCCCTTAAAAGAACATTTTTTTCTCAGTTGCAATATTATTATCAATCGAACCTCTAAACTAAATTATATACACCTTTCAGCAAATAATTCACTAGTGTTTTCATAAAATTTGTAAATCCGGTCCTGTCGGGCCGATTTTATTAAAATTTTAGGAGCACTTTTTAATTACTACCAGAGGGTTAAATTTCAATTTTGAAACGATTCGGAGAATTTTTTCGGTATTTTGGGGCCCAAAAACATTTTTCAACCCCTAAAAACTACCCTTAAAATAGCCCGATTAGGCCCATTTTAAATAGGCTTCTTGCGGTGATGGATTTCAACACGTGGGCCAAATTTCGTTAAAATCAATTAACTCCTTCGAAAATTATTGCCCGCACACATATATATGTATATATATATACGTATATATATATATATATATATATATATATAAATATATATATATATATATACATATATATATAAACATTTTTAAAAATGGTGCCAAAGTGTTTAGGAGGTTATGAAACGTCGAGAAATTTTGGTCCGACCCCTAGGTCCCGCCATCCGACCAACGCCAATAGTGTATGTTGCCTATGGCAAATACACTAATTAATCAATACACAACGGGTCCTAGAGAGCTACGCTTTTAAGTCCTAGATATTGGGGATTGTGAAATACATGTCGATATTTTCTTCTGTAACGTTTTCAAATCTTAGTGTCCCTTAAATAAAAATATAATCGAGCCTGTGATTTAGAACTCAAAACTAAAATATTTAACATTGTCACTTTAGCGTACACACTAATCTATGTCGCAACATGTTCGAATTTGACAATGAAACAGACTGTACGCTGTGTGTGAACAAGAAAGAGACAGGACAGAAGTAATGCCGCAGAGACGAGCTTCGCGCTCGACTAGTGACAGTGCGAGAGAGAGGTTTTTGATTTTGGAATTTTTATGGAGAGGGGATTCGCGTTATGACTGTAAAATGAAAAATTATGCGATGCAGAAAATACATCAAGATTATTGGATTACGAAATTCCTGATCAATTTTTCTGTTATTTTTTGTTAACGTGTTAGGCCCGTTTCACACATACACGGTGGCCATCCAAACGGCACCGTTTAGACGGCGAAGGGACGCAAAGTATAATGAGTGCTTTCACACGCACCGGATCCGTGTATGCGGCAAATCTTTACCGTGATGTCACCGTGGCTTCCCACTGGATTTCACGGCTACCGTTACCGTTTGAACGGCGTGAACTGTTCAGTCGAGTACTGAATAACTTAGAAGCTTTCACACTTGCCGTATTTACGGCAGGTTTATTTACTTTTGCCTTAATTGTAACAGCTAGCATTTCGATAGGCTGTATACACTCTCGCATAAAAGTGTCTTTCCTCTGAAGTGATTCTTTTAGTCGTTGATGTAGTTCGTCAAAACTGGATACTGACATCCTGAAATAGTTGAAAAACTTGTTTGCGTCTTCTCTAAGCTGCCTAAAAAGTGTATAAAATGCTCCAAACTTTTGCCTTCCCGTATTTATAGGATGAACCCACATAATTCTGTTTCTTCTTTTCCTTTTCATGCGTCTGTAGAAGATCATCATTGCTATTACACGTCTACGATTCATAATCATCAGAAAACTAACCGGTAATGTGTGAAAAGACAACACAATGGAACGGCACCGTCTAAACGGTGCCGTTTAGACGGTCACCGTGTATGTGTGAAACGGGCCTTAGTGATGCTGGGTTTTTCTTGATTGTCAGTGCTATATATTTTTTGAAATTTTGTCAAGTGATGTTGACGTTATTTTCTCGCGAGTCAAAGTTTTGGTTAGATGATATTGTGTAATTCGTGGTGTCATATATTATTATTCATTGTTCCGTTTCGTCATTGTGATTGGAAATCTACTAGATCGTAGTTCTTGCGCCGTCGTTCTTTCACTCGATTATTTCATCTGTGTGTGGAACTACGGATCCTGTTGGAAACGCCGAAAATTCTCTAGGTATTGTGTACAAATTGTTATACAGCGTGATTGAAAAAGAATGAACCGATTCCATGACCAAATATTTTGTAAGTAAATGTATGAATCAAAATGAGGGAGTAGCTGTTTGAAAGATTAGGTTTCTAAGTTTCAGATGGTTGCCACATAACCACGCTCAGTTGTTTGTTGACTGTCAAAATGGCGACTCGTCAACAAAAGGCGTTCTGTGTTCTTGAATTTGCAAAAACTAAATCAGTGATAACAGTGCATTCAAAGTGAAATTCAATCGTGATGCTCCTTCAAATGAATTTATTTTTCAACAAGATGCGGCACCTCCCCACTGAAGCCTATCAGTTAGAGCATTTTTAAATGAAAAACTGCCTCAGCGATGGATTGGTCGGATAGGGCTCAAGACATTGCTCTTTTTGTTTGGCCTCCTAGATCTCCTGACCTCACAGTTTGTGATTTTTTTTCTGGGGGTTTGTAAAGGATAAATTCTTTGTTCCGCCATTACCAACTGACTTGGATAACTTAAAACATCGAATAACAACAACGATAAATCCAATTAATCCTAATATGCTTCAACGAGTTTGGGAAGAATTCTCATATCGTCTTGATGTTGTCCGTGCTGCAAGGGGTGGCCATATTGAACACTTGTAACATATGAAATAAAACTTGACTATTAGTAGAATACTTATGATTTTTTTGCTATTTATCTTTAATAAAATATTTAATCATGGAATATTGGTTCATTCTTTTTGAATCACCCTGTATTATTCTGGTGTGTAAATTATGACTCGTCTGAACTAATTATTTATATATCCAAATTGTGTGTTAATACCTACCCAAAAATGTCTAACAACTTTCGGGCTATAAGTGTTCTGAGAGGAAATCCACTCCAGAAATTTTGTCCTGCATTTTTCGTGTTACAAAGACCCGCACAAGACATCTTATTAGTTCTGTACCGAACAGATAATTATCACGTTTTGTGCCACTGTGTATACGTGTTTCTAAATCAATTTACATACATACACACGCACTCACACATTATGCGTTCGCCACGAAAATAGGATGTTTCACAACGCGCAGGCCGATCACACTAATGTAATTAGATGATTGAAAGGTCTGTATGCGCATCGCCTGGACGGGCCCGATCAGTACCGGATTAAACCTTGTGAAGGCACTTGGGCAGTCGATGTCTTGGAAAGGCCTCGGAAATAATCTCTCAATACGTTTTTAATTTTGTCACCCTACAATTTTTATATACCTAGCAATTTTTTTACGCAAAGAAATTTGCTTTGATTTGGATTCATTCATTTTAATTTTTTACTTTAACACCATGTAACGATTTCACTTTAATCTTTCATATACGCAATCGATACATCTGGACGAAAGCTGACGATTTAAATGTTGTAGCTTCTCCGAGTCAAAATTTATACTAAACGAACATTATGTGACGCAGCGAAAATACCTCAAAAGGGATTTGATTTAGCACATTTTTAAAAACTACTAAACCGATTTAAGTAAAATTTATGTGGGATTACTCTGAAGGTGTGCCCTATTAAATGAGAAAAAAATCATCCAAATCGGTTTACAAATTTTGGAGATATGAAGTAGCATACATTAAAAAATATGTTTTTATGATGTCATTTAAAAACTAATGAACCGATTTTAATAAAAACTAGATGGTACCAATCCGGTAGCATTTTGAACAAAATGGCGTTAAAATTTTTCAAATCGGTTTACAATTGACGAAAATAAAAAAAACGACCTCAAAAGGGCAGTGCTTCCCCCTCCACCGCAGGCGATGCGTCACAGTCCTCACTCAACGTAACGAATTCTTTGATCCTTTAGCTATTGAGTGATGCAATTAAATTTTGGATGTACATGATATATATGTAGCTGCAGCATCAAACTGTATGCTGCGATTTTATTATCATCAGTTTTTTTTTGTCTTCCACTATGGAAGCAAATTTAAAGACGTATTCACGTCAAAAAATAATAACCATAGTAACTAGGTCTTAACAGTTTAGAATAAAGGACATTGTTTTTTGATTATTTCGAATTTAGTTAAAATATCAGAGCCGGTCCTGACCAGCATGCTAAGCAAATTGAATGTCACGACATTGAAAAACTTATACCGTTGTGATTTTTTTCAGCTGTTCGGTCAAAAAATAAGAACCATAGTAACTAGGTCTTAACAGTTTAGAATAAAGGACATTGTTTTTTTGATTATTTCGAATTTAGTTAAAATATCAGAGCCGGTCCTGACCAGCATGCTAAGCAAATTGAATGTCACGACATTGAAAAACTTATACCGTTGTGATTTTTTTCAGCTGTTCGGTCTATTTCTGATCGCGCGGTACGGAAATTGCTCCGACTCGTGACGAAGACGTTTTTGTTGACGTAAAAGCATTTTTTTTTTGATCGAGCATGTAGATTAAATTATTTTTTACCTTTTCCATATTATGTAATAACGGAAATTTATTATTAATAATCTGTCAACGAAATGATGTAGCCATAAAATTGTTCGTTGAATTTATATCTGGAATTATTGGGAGACGTCATAGAAAACCATAACAATATGGCCGACATTGGAATTACAGTTTTTTCGACGAGAGACAGTTGGCAAAAGTCCTAGCCTCGTTGGGATTCGAACCCTGTACTTTCCGAATGAGAGGTGTTCTCGCTACTCGATATTTATCTGCAATTATTGAGAGAAACCATGGAATCCCCATGTCAAGATGGTGAGAGACAAATAAGAAAACGTTCTATTCACGTCTTTTCCGACTGGAATCGAACGCCTTACCGTTCGAATAAGGATCTAGTGCTTGCATTACAAAACTTCTTACTCGGTATTTTTTTAAATTCATTTTCCCAAAACATTTTGTTTAAGCTTCACAAGACTTGACTTAACAATAGAACGTATTTTTTTGTCCTGAAAATGTATCATTTCTTTACAGCACGGTATGAGTTTCAAATTTCGATCAAATAATATATAAAAATCTTACTTAAAGTCGTACAACCAAGCTGGGTAGAGTAGTGGTGACAGCACTAGACTCGCATTCGAGGGGTCCGGGTTGGAATTCCGGCGGGGGCAGATGTGACGGACTTTTTCCTACTGCCTCTCGCCGAGAAACGGTAATTCCTGTACCGGCCATCTTGATTGAGGTTTCCCATGGTTTCCCTCAATTAATTCCAAATAAATATCGAGATGGTTCCTTATTTGAGGCCATGGCCGATTACCTATCAAATTCCTGGTTCAAAAATTGCCTACCTTATCCTAATTTCCTATAATTCCTTCATTCGCCCATTGCTATTACATAAGTTGAAGTTTTAAAAATGTAGAAAAATAACGGGAAGTGTGCTAGATGGAAAATAGTAACGGTGCGAATGGCGTCTGTTATGCCATAAAGTCGACAAACGGACGTTAAACGCATTATTATTATTAAAGTCGTACGGGAGGACTGATACATACTTCTAAATTATTTTGAAAGCATTACCATCAAATATCCAGCAAGATTTTTCATTAAAAATAGAGATTTCCGTAATTGTTTTTTATATATTCTGTATGGACACACACACATTCAAATGCTCATAATATAGAGCCAAGCGGTAATATTGAACAGCTGATGAAATGTCACCTTAATTAAAAAATATACTAAATATTAATACATTCAAAGCAGGATATAAATTATAATTGTCTTTTCCCGGTTCCCGAGAGTGAAACAACGACACTGACCTTCTCGAGGGTTGTTAGTGTCGGAAACGACGACCTCTATTGCACTCTAGTGATGTTTTTAGCAACTTTATTTGCACAGTTGCGTTGTATTAATAGTTAATATTTACCTATGGAATACTTATAACGAATGTTCAATGACACGTGTCATATTTTTTGTGGCAATTGTAGCGTTCAGTTGGCAACAGTGTGTTACAATGGCCAAGGTGCCTCGCTGTCTGCCAATTGTTACAACTTTTATAACATATGTAGTTAATTATCATGTCGGTAGAGCGATTACATCATCTCTGTCACGCATCAGCTGATTCTTAAATGAAAACAGTCGTCAGTGATTAATTTATCATTCTATTTTAATTTAGAAAAGCTAGACCAACTGTTTTTTCAAGCCAATGATTTTTAACTAAATAAAAACAAATTCTAATGATTTTAAAATACTTTTATAGAAAAATCATAACTTAACTAAGAAAAATACTGGAGTTGACTTTTGCTTATTGGAATTAGTAATTGGAATTTAAAGTACGTCAAAAATCGCCTTTTTTAACTTCCCCTGTACATTGGAAAGTTTGTTATGCCAAAACTAAAAATCATTTTTTTTTTACTTTTTTTTTGTTTCCTTAGAGCTGCTTGTTTTTAAATTTAAATTGAAAATCTAGAGTAGGTATTATATTCTTAACATTCTAATAATAGTTTTACGAAGTGGTTGGATTTGATAAGTTATTAATTGTGCATTTGCTTTGAACGTGAAAGATATTAATTGTTTTTTGACGATGATAATTATTTTTTTTGAAAAATTGATTTGATCATAAATCATTGTAATCAGATAGAGAATTTTAAAAATCAACCATTCTATTTGCTTATAACGTACATATGCCTATGTCATTAACCTAAGGAATACTTTTACTTAGCAACATTGAGCTGCAGTTAATTATAAAATAAAATTAAAAATTCAGACAAGCAAACTAAACGACAATAAAATATAACCAATAAGAATCGATAAATTACAATAACTTTTATACGTGCCCTTTATAGTCCAGTAGTTCTCAAACGTGAAGTAGTCGGTCGTTAAAAGCCGAGATCGTTGTTACCGGGTTTATTATTTAAGATGTTAAAATTATTTATTTGAGTCTAATATAAATTTCGGGTTGTTTCGGTTCTTAATTGCTCTACAAAGATCAACGCAGAGTTAAGACCAGTGAATAATATTTTTTTTCCTAATAATAATAATAATAATAATGTATTTGTGTGCATAAGATAACTCCTTTTAATATTTTCTAAGCACGCCTATATTAGCTGGGTAGAGTAGTGGTGACAGCACTAGACTCGCATTCGTGTGGTCCGGGTTCGAATCCCAGCGGGGGCAGATGTGGCTGGGACTTTTTCCTACTGCCTCTCGCCGAGAAACGGTAATTCCTGTACCGGCCATCTTGATTGAGGTTTTCCATGGTTTCCCTCAATTAATTCCAGATAAATATCGAGATAGTTCCTTATTTGAGGCCATGGCCTATCAAACCTATCAAACTCCTAGTTCAAAAATTACGTACCTTATCCTAATTTCCTATAATTCCTTCATTCGCCTATTGCTATTACATAAGTTGAAGTTTTAAAAAATGTAGAAAAATAACGGGAAGTGTGATAGATGGAAAATAGTTATGGTGCGAATGGCGTCTGTTATGACATAAAGTCGAGAAACGGACGTTAAACGCATTATTATTATTATTATATTAGCTTCCAAATAAAAAAATAATTATAATATTTTTGAAATTCAGCAGAACCGGAATACATGGAAAAGTATCCTAGAAATAGAATGAATAATTATAATAAAAACCACTCCTTTTCAATATGCTTGGTAAATGAAACCCGCCCCATAATCCTATACGTTTCGGTTGCTCACTTTGAACTTCTCCGAGCAGTTCCGAAGAAATCCGATTCAATGCAGTAATGACACATTATTCGATAAAACAAAACGTGTGAGCCTCATATAAGCACACGGGAAAAGTGAAACTTCTGTAGGTATGAACTCGTTTCATTGATGCGTTATCAAGGTTTTTCTTATCTTTCACAGCCATTGAATTATTTCCCGTTTCAAACAGATACGTCACTAAAGAAGTTCCACTTCAGTATAATATGTAAACCGATCGAGTAGGTATTACTGGAGAACTATCAAAAGAAAACGGATTGTGTTTTAAATAAATATGTGTCATTCAGATAACGAAAATCCTACGAACTCGAATTTGATTACTGTTTGATGAATAATAGTTTTTCATTTATTAACGAGACTTTCACAATCGTTAAAATTCTAAATGCGAAACTATCGTTTAGTTTAATATATTATATCGACTAAATTATCAATTCATTTTATAAATGCTTGCTGAAACTAACTAATGGAAGTAACGCAATATTCGTTATGCTTCGTTTTGTGTTCGACGGCATTTTATTTAATTTCATAGTTAAAGTCAAGATCTAGAGAATGAGATAATTATAATGTTATACCTCTCTAATTTAATTTATCATTCATTTATCTTTGACACATTTAAAGTGCAGTGAAATGACACTAAAATACAAACAAAAAAATGCTTCCTTTAATAAAGCAAAATGGTTTCAGGGGAAACCTTATATCAAACACAGAATTGCTAACAGAATGATACAAACTGAATCAACTTCCGTCATATTTTTCGGGCACTTTTCATTTCAACAGGTGAAAAGTGATTAATTATGAAATTAAGAAATATTGTTCAAGGAAGTTATACAATACCGCAGAAAAGTATTTCACTACTTTTGAAGTTAAATTAATACTCAAAATTTAAATAATTTATTTTAGGCTAAAATTTTTAATAAATTAAATTTTTACAAAAGACGGGATTTTAAAATTAAAATCGGGAGTCGGGAGAAATAATACGATAACGGGAGTCTCCCGATCAAATCGGGAGAGGCGGCAACCCTATAAATGAACCAAAGACTTCAACAGTAATAATAAAAGGTCCGTTTGGTCACGCACAAGTCGATGTTTTAACAATGCAGGCCGAGTGCTGGCGGACAATGCGATGACAACTTTATATGATCGGCACGCCACTGTTTCGTCGTAATCTTGTACAGTAAAATCAATTTACTGCAGGTTTTCATTGTAGTAAATCCAAGCTGAATTATTAGCAGGTTCACTGTCCACAACCCGTATATGGGCTGAATGTTTAGTTTGTAAGGCTTGTATTAAATTGAACTTAAACTCAATGCCATAGTTTATGGATGGAATTGATCGAACGGACAGTTATCTAAAAAAATGTGCTAGGATATGAGAAAAAAATTATAATTTAAATTACTTATTTATAATATACGGCTTACAAGAACTAAACCTTAATGTAGGTAAAATTTAAAGAAAACGACTGGACATGGAAAAGACTTCCTTATTTTAACTTGGACAATGAACCGGTTTTTTTAAATCTAACCCAAGAAAAAAATCAGGAATTCTGTGTACATTTTTGTTGGAATTCTTTCAGAAGCTTTGGGAGCTCTTTGAACGACACAACAAGAAACAAGCTTTAACTAGTTATGTCTCTCTCACACTGCCGCGTGAATTAAAAATCAAATGTTAAGAATGAAAAATTATGAAATTGCTCTTACAGAGATGGTTCAGTATTAGTTTCTAGAACTTATTAGTATCACACATCGTGACGACGAGCATTATAATGGCCGACCAGACGTCGATCAGTTTCGTTTTGCGACCTCGCGTACACGAAATTGAATATCTCAGTTGAATTTAAGGTAGTTGTCGTGGTTAAGGCACACCGTCAGAAAATTCATAATTTTTATATACTTATTAAGGGCATGATAATACAATAACCCTGAAAATTTGAAGTCGATCGACCGTATATAATCCGAGATAAATTCAATTAAAAATTATGATAATTAACATTGATTGTATACGATCTCTGTAGTTCTGAACCAGTTTCTTATTTATAAAAAAAGAACTAACTGTCAGAAACTTTCCAAAAACTAACAGTCTTTCAATGCATTTGTTATGAGTTTAAAAAAAACAAGAAAACATTTTTGACCGTCTAATTATTTCTAAATAACGGTTTAAAGTTAAACAATTTATAGAAAAGTATACATGCATATGAATACTGTATGGGTTACGTTTCCACGGGTACAGTCTTGCGTACAAATTATGGATCACTTAGCTACAAGCTAGTATACTTTTGTGGCACGTATAATCTATAACTTTTTGACAATATTGTATCACGACAACTACCTTAAAGATATCGAAATAAATTTTTCCGCATTTTTTTTTATTCTTATTTGTCATGATTGGACTTTATCATTATTAGTATTTTCAAGTGTAAGCTTGTTAATTAGAACCTGTGAGCTGGGGGCTTGCAATAGCCATATTTATATACAACGAGATCTCCTTCTCAAGCTGACTGTCGACCTAACCTAACCTTACTGTATATCAATTTCAGTAATATGATATGTGTTGCATGTCCCACATTGTTATACTAAACTCGAACATACAGTGTTAAAGAACAAACAATGGCAGATCTTTTGTAAATAATTTTAGACGCGTTTCAAACAGCACGTGAACATTTTAATTAATTGACTTTTACATTATAATATATATATATATATATATATATATATATATATATATATATATATATATATATATATATATATATAATATTATGTATAGTCCAATTTTAACAATGGATAATCGATAAAGATTAAAAACTATCTATAATTAGAAACACGCAATTGCTTAACGATTTATTTTAGAAGTGAAACTTCTCATGCAGTGCCTCGACAGTGTGGAGGAGTAAATGAATGAAACGAAAATTAAAAGAGTGACACAAAAGCGTTCACAAATGAGTGATGTAGTTTCCATGAGCGGTATGTAACTTACTTAAGAAATTGTATAAGATATAAGGGGGTTAATCGAAATAAGTGCAAAAGTTTTGAAACTTCGGGAATTCGTAGAGTTCGGTGTCTTGAATGAAATGAGAAGAAATGCAAAATAGGACGGCCCGCATTGGGGCCGCCATATTGACCAAATGGCGCAAAAACAATTTCCTTAAAATATCTCGCTTTGGATGCCTTATAATGTCTTTTATCGTATGAAACAACTAAAACGAGATTTTGTTTGCGGGATATTTTTAATATGATGGTCTCAGCGGTTTCGATCACAATTAGCATTTTTTTTTCGTTTCATTCAAGGTATGAAAATCTACATCCGTGAGGCCCAGGCCTAGGGCGGCATGAATTTAGGGGCGACAAAATTTGAGAGTCGACAAAATTCCAAAAGTAAATAATGTTAGGACAGTTGAAATTTAAAGATTAATTATATTGATTTATCCTCCATTGTCCACATTTACAGTACTCTGACTTCATTAGATGTTTAATTACAAAAATCACTTCCACATAGAGCAAAAAGAGCGCCATATCGGACAGAACCTAGGACGGCATCGAACCTAAATCCGTCACTGCACACTACCGAACAGGATGGAAGTAGATTTTATATAAAAGAACTGCGGATGGAATCTATAACACGTAGCCGAAGTTGCGGGTAAACCGCTAGTCCGATTCAGAGATGGAAAAAACGGGTCTTTTTAGTGATCTGCATCTTTGCATCTGGATCCCGTATGTGAGCCGGCTCACTGAACCGGTTCAAAAAGAGCCGAGTTCTGAGTTACTGCAGTCTGCCACTGAGTTACCTAGTTCAGTCAATCATATCACGACCCTTATAGAATCAAGAATGCATAGCCAAACATGTGATGCATGAGTCATTTGAGCTGACAGATGCATCAAAGCAAGAACTGATACGTAAGTGTAAAATGTGCTTCTGTGTGTTAAGTGTTTCACTGAGTTATGCGGATCTGTTGATCCGTCGGCTCAAAAAAAAGTGAGTCGGCTCTCACGGATCTTCTGTCGGAGTCGGCTCTTTGAACCGGTTCAGATCTGAGTTACCCAACACTAGTTCGATTATAAAAACCATTCGAATAGCAACGTTTCGATTATCAAAATAATTCGATTATTCCCAAGACTAGTATTTAAGAGCAGTGCAGTGTTGCGTATTTAAAGCTGCGACCAGACATGCGGGATTCGCCAAGCGCTAATCGCCTAGTGCCGAGTGCTTGGCTTCGTATTCGGCAAGTAGTGAGCATGTTTATACAGACATGTGGACTCTGTTTAAAAGCGTCGTAAGCGTCGTTTTCTTCGGGAACAGCGAATATAGCCGAGTGCAGTGCCAGCATCCGTTTGGTGCGAATCAATATTTTTAATCATGGACAACAATGATGAAATTTGCACAAGTATTCTCGTATTCGTGCACTTTGAAGTGGAGAGGCGAGCACTAATACTCGTCGCTCGGAGAATAATCGGCTCGGCATTCGGCGAATCCCGCATGTCTGGTCGCAGCTTAAGATGACATAGGCCGCACCGATTGTAATGTGGCGATTTAGCTTATAGCCGCACCATTTCACATAAATCACCGAACGATGCGTGTTACGAACTTGACTGGTGGTGAGTTACGAATGTGGGTGAAAGCCGAAGCACGACCGATGATCGAACAGACACAGAAAGGGATAACCCATCTACATGTTCCATATTATACAGGGTGTCCGAGAGTACTGAAATTTGATATAAAGAATGTCCGAGAATTATCTTTACAACTTTGAAATTTAATAACTTTTGAAATAAAAAAGATATTCACATTCTGTGTTCTGCAGTTATTAATGCAACTCATAAAGTTTTTTTCTATGGGATTATTTGAAGGATATTGTTTTTCGGAGAAAGGTTACTGACATTGCTGACTTAAAAACCCGCATTACAGAGGCTTAAGCCTCTGTAATGCGGGTTTTTAAATTTCAAAGTTGTAAAGATAATTCTCGGACAGCCTGTACAATATGTCCGTTGAGTGGTGATATACGATTACAGTGTGAATTAACGAATTAAAGAGTTAACGACCACGACATGGGACTATAAATGTGCAAGTTTGTACAATACGCGCCACGGTTCTAAAAGGTTCTGAAATTAGATGCAACTGGAGGCTTGCGCAGGTACAGTCGGTTGAAAAACTACAAACTCGCGCTATATTATATTTTTAAATTTTTCTTTAATCTAAAGGTCTAATTCCGTGCATAACCTAAGCAATAAAAATCATTTAAATTTAATCAAACCTAAATTTCCCTTGCATTTTCAAAATTGTCGAGGAAGAGTGGGCTGCTAGTATACAGAAAAAAGTGGTCGATCGCAAGTGGGCAGTCTGGAATCAGTGACTTTACCCTATACAAAAAAAGAGATTATATGTAACCTAGCTTACCTTATACCCTGCATTTTGTACGCCGAAGCAGTACAGTGCTTAATGCTATAGGCTCTCCTTATTCTACAAAGGAAAACGTGCAAAGCGTTTTCATCGAATGTCCGCTCAGAGAGATTTACTGAAAGAATACATTTAACGCTTTCGCTTTCAGTGGTCTCAGATTTATCCTCAAACTGTGTTCTAACGCTTTATTATTTGTTCAACTTGAAAACTGCGTCGCTGCTTTTTGAAAACTTGCGTAGTGATTTCAGTATTACCTGAAGTCGACGACAAAATCCCCTGCGTACTTAAGTTAAACTGATGTTTTGCTCTTTGTTATAAAACATAAATTATTATCTAAATAACTTTCTGTTTCAGAAAAAAGACATGCAGATTGAAAAGACGCCAAGAATTCTATGGTGAGTTAAAACAATTTTTATAAGATTATTTTCTTTGTTAAATTTTTTTATGATTCAAAAAAAATTGCGAAAAGCGATTTTTTCTTTTTTCAAAGAAATAATAATTAATTTTATTTTTTGATAAAAAACATATAATACGTACAGTGTCCGTAGTATTTAATGCAAAAGTGTCTATAAAAATCCTTAATCTAGAAGTGTCTATATTAACAAATCAGTTAAAAATGTAGTGACAATTTAAAACAGTTTAAAAACGCTTGCAAAATGTGTACTCTATTTTATATTAATAAAAATTGAACGTCTCTAATGCAGAGGTATTTGTTATAAAGAATTCCACTGTAGTAACAAATCAATTAAAAAAAGTTAGGCAAAATTTTTAAACTTCGGAAATAGAGAAAAATGAAAAACAATTTTAAAATCATTGATAAAACGTATATTAGGTATACCTTTTGTTTTTCATTCAGAAATACGAAAGCTTTTATTTTTCCTGTCAATCTCGCCTCACATCACGTGATGTGAGCTTCAAGGACGATCAATGAGAGGGCATTGTTCTAAAGTACGCCCACGTTTTCCAACTCCACTTTCCCTTTACATTTCCCGCTGGAAGGAAAGGAGATTTGCTCCAATGCTTTATACATAAACGTGTCTAAACACACTTTTGTTTTTTCTTTATGTCAATTTGAAATTCAACATTTCTTCAACACAGACCCTCGGTGAAATAATGCTCTTTCATCTTTCTATACGGGAGAAAGGAAGTGTTTTAATAATGTTTTATTTTACTTGAATTTCATTGCTTTTCAATTTTATAAAAACCCGGGTCGCAGTGCCAAAACCCTGCCGACAATATAGTGTATTTGCTTATACAGGCAGTGTGGCTTTATTATGCAAACTTAAGTTGGTTTTAGGCAAAAGAAAAAATTTGACTCCTTAATGCACCCCTTAAAATAACATTTTTTTTCTTAACTGCAATATTATTATCAATCTAACGTCTACACCGAATTAAATACACCCTTGAATAAATAAGTCACTTTCTACAAATTAGTGTTTTCAAAAAATTTGTAAGTCCGGTCTTGTTGGGCCGATTTTATTAAAATTTTAGGGACACTTTTTAATTGCTACTAACGGGTTAAATGTCAATTTTGAAACGATTCTGAGAATGTTTTCGGTATTTTGGGGCCCAAAAACATTTTTCAACCCCTAAAAACTACCCTTAAAATAGCCCGATTAGGCCCATTTTAAATAGGCTTCTTGCGGTGATGGATTTCAACACGTGGTCCAAATTTCGTTGAAATCAATTAACTCTTTCGAAAGTTATTGCGCGTACACATATATATATATATATATATATATATATATATATATATATATATATATATATATAAAAATATATATATATATATATATATATATATACATATATATATAAACATTTTTAAAAATGGTGCCAAAGTGTTTAGGAGGTTATGAAACGTCGAGAAATTTTGGTCCGACCCCTAGGTCCCGCCATCCGACCGACGCCAATAGTGTATGTTGCCATATGGCAAATACACTAAAAATTGTAAAAATCAGTCTTCTTTCAAAAAAGTAGGTGCGTCTACTTTATATACGCGCGCTCGATGCTAGCGTGATTAATAACTAATTATTTTTAAAACACATGCAAATAAAGTATAGAAATAAAATGTTCAAAAAGTTTAAGGTAGTTGTCGTGGTACACTATTGTCAAAAAGTTATAGATTATACGCGCCACAAAAGTATACTAGCTTGTAGCTAAGTGATCCATAATTTGTACGCAAGACTGTACCCGTGGAAACGTAACCCATACAGTATTCATATGCATGTATACTTTTCTATAAATTGTTAAACTTTAAACCGTTTTTTATAAATAATTAGACGGTCACAAAATTTTTCTTATTTTTTTTAAACTCATAACAAATGCATTGAAAGACTGTCAGTTTTTGGAAAGTTTCTGACAGTTAATTCTTTTTTTATAAATAAGAAACTGGTTCAGAACTACAGAGATCGTATACAATCAATGTTAATTATCCAATTTTTAATTGAATTTATCTCGGAATATGTACGGTCGATCGACTTCAAATTTTCAGGGTAATTGTATTATCATGTCCTTAATAAGTATACGGTGTGCCTTAACCACGACAACTACCTTAAGAATAATGAAAAATCCGAATTCATTTACTTATCTATACGTCCGTAATTGTATCATCTAACGCTATAGATGTACCAAATTTCAACTTTTTTCGTCCAGTATATTCGGAAAAAATAAGCTGTAACAGACAGACAGACAGACATGAGATATGGGTTCCGTTTTTTCATCGGATGTACGGAACCCTAAAACAAGTCTTAGTGCAAAAAACGGACATACATCTAATTCTCTGGTCACTCCTAACAATACCGACAAATATCGATTTCTTGCAAACTCCTATTAACTTTCTTAAACTGTTTAGCGACTTTACATTCAAATTTACTGTTATGTAATACTAATGATATATATTTTTTTAAATATGTAAATCAATTCGTGTTTTATATACTGTGATAATGCACTAATCTTAAGGGGTAACACCACTGTAACGGCCTAAAAAAACGTGTTTTTTTGTCATTTTTTTTTTGGGTGGAAGGAAAGGTAATAAAATTATAATATTGGAGGAAGTTATTTAGCGTATATTTAAGTAACAAAATAGAAAATTATTATAAAAAAATATTCAGAAATGACGGCACCACAGCCATTTTCGCGAGGCACGTAGAATTTGAGGCGCTCTGCGGCACGCAGTGTAGCTGCTGCAAATTTGGATTTAGAAAAAAAAAAACACTCATTGTACATGCTTATAGCTAGAGAAATACGTAGGGGATTTTAAAAATATTGATTTTTGTGTGATTGGCGAGTATTTGAATTAAATCGTTAAATTTTCAACAAAAAAAAAGATAATCATTTGTTAATAAATAATGATTAAATTAACTTATCGAAAATCCCATACGTATTTCTCTTCAAAATCTTATTTTAAAGATATTGTAACAAATTCGAATGAAAAGAATGAAAATTGTTGGAGTTATGCTGCGTGCCGTTTTGAAAAACCGTGTTTCGAGAAAAACGCATTTAAAGTTTTGAAATGCATTATAGACATTGTAGACGCGTTTGGGGAAGAGCTCGAAATTACAAGAAAAAAAAATACTTTGAGGTATGAAATATTTTTCCCCATATTCTAAAAGGTTCAAAGTATTTTTTAAGCCTAAAAAAAAATTCGATTTTTTGAAAAATTTACAGTGGTGTTACCCCTTAAAACATGCATAAAAATATAGCTATCAATGCATGTTGAGTCAGCACAACTCATTTTTTTTTTGTTCACATTTCCTTTCATTGTATACGTTCGCGAACAATGACTAATAAAGAAACAAAATCACCATAAAAATATCAAATGTAGTTTACGATTGCAGAATAAGTATCGAAAAAAAGTAAAACTCAAGGTCAAATTTAAGCATTAACTGTTTTTTTTTTGTTATAAATTATTTCTTTATTTGCTTCCCTCGTTAAATCAAACTAATAGTGCTATCTCGTTGAGAAAGAAGTTTAAATGCATTTTTTTAAATTTAAAATAACATGAATAAATTGAAAAAAAAAACTGCTCACATACTAGGAATAGAATTTCATAATGTTAACGATTCATTATTATAAGAAATTCTGCATAAATCTGAAACGACGTTTGAAGGTTACAATATTCATTAAATATGCCTACCTCAAGTCGCCTGATGTTAAACCCTTCATATGACACCATTCATATCTAACTAACCAAGTTGTTAATATAGCATTTTCATGACTCCTCTATTAAAAGCCCCCAGTTCCCAGGTTCCTATCCGCGAACTGGTAAAAGTATTTATTAGATTTTTAATTTATTATTTAAAACATAATATATCGAAAATATGAACCGGGGAACCTGGGCGAAAGGCGAAATTTCAATAAAAAATTATATAAGTTGCATTTATTTGTCCAGAATTTTTTCAGACACATCTATCGTACCTTCACGACTAAACAGTTTATAATATCGGTTCGTAATAATGTTAATTTAACCGTAGTGACGTCACCACGGTATGTATATTCTAACCACAATGACGCCACTACAGAAATGAATACATATTTTTTGCACTACTCCCTATAAAATAGCTGCTTTACATGCATGTAAAGTGACTCATTACGCACTAGTGGTGTACCAATTTCATAGTAAATCACTGTTTGTCTACGAGTTGTTTTTTATACCCTATTAAAAGTGACGTTTGCTCATAAGTGAACTGTAAAAAATTTTGAAAATGAAATAAAAGCAGCTATTTTAAATGTACAAAAATAGCATATAAATCTCGTGAGTGATGGTATTACGGCTCGTATGACCTTTAAAATTGGCTGCCTCTCGTTTTAAATATACTATCACAACTTGCCGTAATGTAAATCATTACGTCACTATAGACATACGAATTACTATTTTGTCAATGTTACATAAAGGTATTTAGCATAAAATACACAATGCTACGGGCAGGTGTTAAATCGCTAATTATCGCGGTACGGAAGTAATACTTCATGGTTTTTTTCACCTATCTTTATTAAACAATTGCAATGTCAAGGTCAAGGACATAGCCCTGAAATAGATAAACAATGATATGACATGGATTATTAACGCCAGCTAACTACCACGACTAATCACAATTAGAGTGGCTCTACTTTTAATAATAAATATTAAGGTCATTAAGGTCAGACCCAGTGTCATGGTACCTTCTCAGTGAACGGTTTTCGGGAGTGCAATACTGCCATGCGAATTAATATAACAGCTCAGTTAAAATTTAGAAATGTAGAAAATAAGAAGAACTTAATAAACACATACCTTAAATAAATGAAAACTTCAAAATTGAATTATAAATGTTTTCTTAAAATAAAATCATAAGATTTGTTTTTTTGCGGGTAATTGGACAATGGAATAGTTAGACTTTTAATAACAATTTTCCTCGCAGCTAAGGAAAGCAATAGTGACGGACTTTAAACGCATCATTATTATAATTTTCTGACAGTAGTTACTTTAGAACAGTTTAGAACAGCCTGTCATACAAAAAGAAAAAAACGATAATTAAGAAGTGACAATAAATCATCAGTTGGAATTGCATAGCTAGTTACAAAGAACATACATAGATATGTTAGATAAAAAACGCATTTCTTATATTATTTTTGTTTTATTTGTAATATAAGTAATAATGTTATTGTGAGGGATGAGAGAATCTCCAGAATAGCCCAGCGGATAGACAGAAAAGAGACAACTGATAAAAAATAATAAATTGAAAATACCAATTGACTGATGGTGAACCGACTGGCTGTTTATAACTACTAGCTTTCCAGCCCGGCTTCGCCGGAGAAAAATCAACAACATTAAATATTTGGTTTCTGAGATTAGACAACCTATGTCTTCTTACAATATTAGTATAGAGGAATATCAAATTAGTTTTTCGTGAACCCTGGGCAAGACTTTCAAATTGGACGCGCCTTTACTAAAAAAAACCCGGGTCGCAGTGCCAAAACCCTGCCGACAATATAGTGTATTTGCTGATACAGGCAGTGTGGCTATATTATGCGAACTTAAGTTGGTTTTTGGGTAAAAAAAAATTTTTACTCTTTAATGCAGCCCTTAAAATAACATTTTTTTTTCTTAATTGCAATATTATTGTCAATCGAACCTCTATACCAAATTATATGCAACTTTCAGTAAATAATTCACTATCTGCAAACTAGTGTTTTCATAAAATTTGTAAGTCCAGTCCTGTCGGGCCGATTTTATTAAAATTTTAGGGACACTTTTTAAATAACTACCGGAGGGTTAAATTTCAATTTTGAAACGATTAGGAGAATTTTTTCGGTATTTTGGGCCCCAAAAACTTTTTTCAACCCCTAAAAACTACCCTTAATTTGGCCCGATTGGGCCCATTTTAAATAGGCTTCGTGCGGTAATGGATTCCAACATGTGTGCTAAATTTCGTTAAAATAAATTAACTTCTTCGAAAGTTATAGCCCGCACACATATATACCTATATATATATATATATATATATATATAAATATATATATATATATATATAAATATATATATATATAAATATATATATATATATATATATATACATATATATATAAACATTTTTAAAAATGGTGGCAAAGTGTTTAGGAGGTTATGAAACGTCGAGAAATTTTGGTCCGACCCCTAGGTCCCGCCATCCGACCGACGCCAATAGTGTATGTTGCCATACGGCAAATACACTAAAAAGCACAAAAAACCCAAAAGCACAAACAAATTTGAACTATGAAAAGATCAATTCTAACTCTGGTTATGATCAAACGTATTTTAAACTTGTTCTGAGAAAGCAATTTTTTTATGAAGATTAATGATTATGAAGTTGGAATCGTAGGGAATTGGACAGTTTATGAAAAGAATTAACTTTGATTAAGTTGAACGTTTCGTTGCTAATTGCAACTTCCTCAGCAAATATATTTAAAAACAAATAAAAACCCGGGTCGCAGTGCCAAAACCCTGCCGACAATATAGTGTATTTGCTTGTATAGGGCCGTGTGGTTTTATACTTTTATTATGTGAAATTAAGTTTGTTTTTGGGCAAAATAAAAAATTTAACCCCTTAATACACCCCTTAAAATAACATTTTTTTTTCTTAATTGCAATATTATTATCAATCGAACCTCTATACCAAATTATATACAACTTTCAGTAAAATTCACTATCTGCAAACTAGCGTTTTCATAAAATTTGTAAATCCGGTCCTGTCCGGCCGACTTTATTAAAATTTTAGGGACACTTTTTAATTACCACCAGAGGGTTAAATTTCAATTTTGAAACGATTCAGAGAATTTTTTCGGGATTTTGGGGCCCAAAAACATTTTTCAACCCCTAAAAACTACCCTTAAAATGGCCCGATTACGCCCATTTTAAATAGGCTTCTTGCGGTGATGGATTTCAACACGTGGGCCAAATTTCGTTAAAATCAATTAACTCTTTCGAAAGTTATTGCCCGCACACATATATATATATATATATACGTATATATATATATATATAAATATATATATATATACATATATATATAAACATTTTTAAAAATGGTGGCAAAGTGTTTAGGAGGTTTTGAAACGTCGAGAAATTTTGGTCCGACCCCTAGGTCCCGCCATCCGACCGACGCCAATAGTGTATGTTGCCATATGGCAAATACACTAACAACAAAATACAAAATAGTAAATATTACAATGACAGTTCTATATAGGTTATAAAGAATGTTTTTTTTTTAAATTATGTCATACCTTATTCTTATAATTCTATTGTTAATTTTGTTGATATTATTATCATATTGTGGTAATTTTTCTTTCTTTCAATTCATTGTAATATTTACTATTTTGTATTTTGTTGTTTGTTTTTAAATATAGTTGCTGAGGAAGTTGCAATTAGCAACGAAACGTTCAACTTAATCAAAGTTAATTCTTTTCATAAACTGTCCAATTCCCCACGGATCCAACTTCATTAAAATTATGGACACGAATTCACCAACATTAATGATTATAATCAAATAGTTCATTATATTAAATCTTTACTCAACCCTGGCGCTATAAAACAGCCCCTGCCCTTCGCCCCTTTGCGCACAAAGAACGACAAATGAGTAATGAATGTTGCTTTTCGCTATAGTCGTCTGCGTCAATCTGTTTTTCTTCACAGCTGAAACGTTGGAACAAAAACTGTATAAAAGTTCACTTACAGTTCATGTGTCAACTATCAAAATTATACAGAATGGTCTCCGATCTCGCTCCCTCTGTGTTTTCGAAGTAAAAATGTTTAACGCAACTGAATTTTTATTAGTCTACAAACTGGCACCCAAATTGTCAGCAGCCAGAAGATACTAGTGACGATTTTACCAACTTACTAGCTTTTCGGCCGGATTCGTCCGGGTAGATTTTGATTTGACAACGAAATATTCAGAAACAACAAACTGATATCAATTGACAGATTGCCGAGTTTATAGACAGACGGTCTACCAAAAAATCTTATTTACAAGAATGAAAATTCATTTTGACTTTTCATTTTTACATCGAAAGATAAATAATGTACCTATACTACAATTAACTCGGGAAGAAGTAGACTTTTAAAGAATGAAAGAACTTTTGAAATCAGTAGATACTAATTATTTTGTTACAGTTTTTTTAGTACATTCGGTAATTTTGAAGCGGTCCACATAAATTTCTGTCAGATAAAAAGTATACAAAATAAAGTTGAGAAACGCTTCCTTAAAACTTATTAAAGTAAATTATTTGTTCAGCGGCTGCAATTGTATAAAATCACAATAAAGATCTTTATTTTCATTTTAAAGTAAACTTTATCATAACTATTACTCATCTAACTTTCAGACACGCAAGCGCCAATTTTCTTTTATATGAAAACCAAGGATATATACTTTTCCTTTTTCACGTTTATACTTTTTTTATTATGCACTTTCTTTAGATCAAATAAATTGCACGGTCTTCAGTAAATTTTATTCTCTATTTTAATAAAGTTTATTTGATTCGATAATATTTTTATGCTCTTTTTCTTGTTGATTTTGAGAAATTTAGTTATATACAGGCTGATTTATTACTTCACCGATAAACTTTCACAAAGGAAAACTATGTTTAATTCACTAAATAAATAAAATGGGACATAACAAGTCTAATTTAATATTCTACACCACACATTCCCAATTTTTTTTGGACCAGAGGTCTTTACAGAAGAAAAAAATCCAACGTCCCCGTATTTTGCGCATTATTTATACTTTATTTATTTGTTCATTTACCTATTAAAAATCATAAAGCTCCCCTATAAGTCTTCAACACCCATTTTGGAAAACAAATGTTTGCATTGAACTGTCAAAATAATATAAATTTTATATACATAATAAAATATGTTGTTACTTAAAACATTTTGACATTTGACATAATACAATAAATAAAATAAAAATTCTGTTAACGCGTGCGATGACGTGGGTAACGGCTAGTGTAATTGTATTTTGATTATATATTGTAACTGTTTCATTTGCTATTTATAACTGACTTCTATGGAGCAATAAAGAATTTAAATTTAAATATTTTTATTTGATTTCTACTGTCAAAGTTTGGTAAGCCAAGAAACAATTCTGTATTAAATTGGTACATTTGTCAGAGAATTGCTGAACTGAATACTTGAGGCTCTCAGTTCCAAGGTTTTAACATTGAAAATGGTAATCATTAGTACCTACTATTGTCGCTTTTATTTATAAATTGAAAAACCAATAATTAATACTTTTAGCAGTTCTCTGAGAGAAATTGCAGATTATAGACGCTCGAAAACTGATATTTACCAGCTCTAAGATTAAAAACTCGGAAGCGAGAATCATATTCTTTATGATTTCTACATGCTTAGTTAATTTTAAATATCTGATTTCAAAAATTCAAATTGTTTCAGCTACCATAAACAAAAAAGTGTAGACGCGAAACAAATATTCATTAATCGACCTTATTAAAAATAAATAAATTAGTATGTGTGTTAAATGCATAAATAAAACCCGACTTAATTAACATTATATGTGACTCAGTCTTGTTGACATCAATTAGCAAATTAACAAATTTTAAGTCATTATAATAGTTTGCAATGCTGGTCGGTAGAACCAAGTTCATTTACCCCTTGTTGTTGCAGATTCAATGAATGTGTTCTAATTTTGTGATTGTAAATAACAAAAGCAATGAAAATTATTATGTAAAGAAATACAGTTTAGTGTTCGTGCCGCCATCTTGAACAATGCGCGAGAACCAACAATCGATTATGAGACGGCTGCCGTCGATATAATATTTTATAACGAAGCTTTAGTAGCACAGCATAGTTCAGTTTGTCTCGTATAGATGCTGACACGTGTTTCTGTTGATGTGTGATCATCAATTTTTTTTTTATACAGGTGTTTTGGAGTCATATAATTAATCCGTGCTCCAAAATAATTTTTATTTTTTGTAATGATATGGTTTTTGGGAATTGGTAGCAGAGCATAGTGCAGTTTAATTATGTAATTCGCAATTGAAAGTTTTACGGAACTATTTTTTATAATGGGTGCAGTCAGGGCATGCTAATTACAGTGTAACTTTAATATAACGCATATTTTTTGCCAAAAACCTCTTTATAACGAATTTTCAATCATTACAGAATATAAATAGAAACCTTATAATTTATAATTATAAACCTTTACATTACGTATCCTACCAAACAATCACACACAAATCCACAATAACAACAACAATTCATGTCTCGACAGGTTCAGACTCGTTAAATTTATTGTAAGACAATCATTGTTGTTTGATGTAAAGTAATGTAAACACTGCTGTTGGTCACTGTTGTTAGTAAAAAAGTTGCAGCGGTTGAGAAACGAAAAAGGTGTTCCTTAACTGTCGCAGAGAAACGAAAAAGCATTAAGTATGTGGACGAGAATTCTATAAAGAAAAAATTAGACATCGCTGAAGAGTTCGAAATTCCCGAAAGTACATTGGCCACAATTTTAAAGTTTAAAGATAAGTGTTCAGAAGAAAATGGGTTTTCTTACCTTATTAAAACGAATCTTAGACCAACCTAAAACTTCTATATATATAACAAACTTCATTATAATAAATTACTTAGTATAACGAATATTTTCTAATTCCCTTCAGTTTTGTTATATCGAAGTTGTACTGCACTACTTGATAAATTATTTACTTACCTTCGCAACGGCAGTTGTTCGACATCCACTTTCTGGATCAGCGGCATGTCTTGGTTAAATCTCGGCATCTTCATCGATTTTCGATCAACTCTTAAGTCGATATCTTTCGAAGATTCTGTAGGCGACGATTCTCTAGGACCAAACACAGTCTTCAAAAATGTACTGGTTTTCTTTTGGCCAAAATGTGTCAAGCTAAGTTTCGTCCACGGCGACATACTCTCAACACTTACAATGTGTTGCAAAAGAGGCGCTGCATAGTCTGACAAATTATCCTCGGGAACGGCTGTTGAAGACTCTTGGACAGAAATTGTTTCATTTTTATATTCATAGTCTCCTCGATCGTAAGTATAATGATTCGGATCGAACACATTTTCTTTTGGATAATTTTGTTCCTGTAATAATGTCGTCACAGATGTGGCTTCGTCAGCTTGGTCAGGGTTTTTAATTAAATGACATGAATGAGCGGCCCATGTGTCAGGCGCCGAAGTTTTCGGTGGTTTGTCGGGTACATATTTTAGCAGTCGGCTTTCGTCGTTATTTCCTCTATCTTTTGGAAAATATTCCCAAGTTAAAAGTTGTTTCCAGGCAAGGTAACTACAATGAACCATATATTTGACGCAATGGCGTTCCAAATAATTTTTGTAACAGATATCTAAAGCGTTATTGATTATTTCTTCACGGACGGCAAAAATTACCAGTTCTCTGCTCTCTTGTTCACAAATCTCATGCCTGTGAAGAAAAATTCCATTATAAAATCTCCAAAAAAAAACGTTTGTTATCAAACCCATTCTATTTTTGATGGTGGAAAATATGTTGTCTTTAACACGTTCAGTGCGCATGACGCATATGGTGCGTCTGCGTTGTAGTTACTCCTGTGCGCACGACGCACATGGTGCGTCCGGGGAAGTTTAGTCTTCAATGAAGAATAGTACTATTCTTCATAAGTAGAATAGTACTATTCTTCATAAGTAGAATAATACTATTCTTCATTGAAGACTAAACTTCCCCGGACGCACCATGTGCGTTGTGCGCACAGGAATAACTACAGCGCAGACGCACCATATGCGTCATGCGCACTGAACGTGTTAAGGTACTGTTTTGCATCTTAGGTACTTTTAATGATTCAGTATTTGTATTCAAAAATGAGACCACTCAAAAGTATAATAGTTACGAGACACATTAAATAAATAAATTATTTTACTTGTCCGTTTTGGTTTATTTTGTGGTAACTAGACTGAAAAATCTGTTCTCAGAAGCTTGTCTATGACGTGTATGTACGAGCATTATTCGAAAACGGCCGGATCGATTATTTCTCGAAAAGGGCACGAATAATTTTGAAAATATTTGTGTGATGGCTTTTCTAATCACATATAAAAGATAATACACAGTAGGATAGCTATAGTTTGCTATAATAGTTAAGAAACACTCATTATTACAATGCTATATTAGAAAAAAATATTTTCAAACACTGTAGGGGATTTAAACTCGAATATTTCCACTATCGTGGCGGAATAAGTTATTAGTTACTCTACAGTGACATATCTAAACAGTCAAGCTGCGATAGTGGAAAAATTCGGGTTGACATCTCGACGGGGACAGTATTTGAAAATATTTTTTTCTAATGTAGTATTGTAGCAATGGATGTTTGTTAATAATAGTAGCAAACTATAGCTATTCTACTGTTTATTCATTTGGCCTTACGAACTATACCGTAGTGAACATTTTACTAATAGATAATAATGCTCTTTAATATAAGCCATTGTGATATCTTTTACGAGAATTTAGAGATTATGGACTTGAAGGCCAGCCCTAATAGAAGAAGTAAACGAGCTATTTAAAAAAAACTTTTTTTTGTACACTTACGCCGATATATTCAATCCACGCACGAATTAAAATGAATAAAAGAGCCATCGTTAAGATACTTGAACATAAACACAAAATACACAATGATGATGCATATTCATCGACAATACTTTCAAAATTTTCAAATGCCAGTTTGTTACACAAAAAATTTAGGAAATGTTATTGAAAAAAAGTTATTTTACATGCTCGATGACGTTTCTTATATTTTGTGAAGGTTTGTTTATTTTTTCACTCGAAAATTGAAACATTTCCGTGGAAAATAAAACATAATTTTAAGACTGTAAATTATGCAATAAAATTAATACTAAAATATGAAATAAAAATATAATGTTGGTACCATTTGCTTTCGGGAATCGATTTAGGAGCTTCACTCGGGCCAAATATTTCCGATAAATTCGTTAAACTTTTCTTAGAAAAGTTTGAACGACGGCGGTCACTAAAATCCTGACTACCTCTTCTCATTTCAAATTATTGTATAAAATATTTTGACATTTAATATAACTTCAAATTCATTTTTGTTACCGGGTAACCTTTTTTTTATAATTTTTTATATTTCGTAAACTAAGTACTATTTTTTAACAATCTGATTTTCATCTAGGATGCCATGGAAATCTCAAAGTGTACCGATAGTATGTACCAAAACGATGGAGGGTTATGTATCTGAACCAAGGAGATTTCTTTGTAAATTAAATAAATAATTTAGCTTGTTCTAATTTACGTAAACAAATAATGAAATTTTGCATCGTAAAATTGAAATGCCAAATGACAATTAGTTATAGCTTAAACATCAGTACAAAACAAAAAATAACGACGCTGGTTATGAAAAAAAACGTAATATGTACGATTTAGTGAACAGATTCTGTCAATTTTATTATTTGAGTTCGTGAGATCTAAGGTCGTTAACGTCTGTCATTTGAGTTGGTACTCTATGTATAGTTTCCATTGGTGTCCCGCTCGAAGTTGCGCAAGCTACAATCTTAGATTCCTAGTAATAATTCGTGAAACCGTCGGCGGATAATTTCATCTGCCGATGATTATCACAAACACATTTCTAGTTTCTAAGCTTTCCAGCTTGCTCAAAGCAGATTTATGGGAAAATCAAGATGACTAGAATAATAAAGAGAGTCAACTGCTTTGCGTTAGGACGAATTCTGGCCACCGTTCGAGGTTCTGCAAGCCCGCACGTGAGCGGCGCAATGCACTACTGCGCAGGTAATGTTTGTCAGAAACTGGGCCAGAAACCGGGTAGATTGACCGTAACCTCACTTTAAAGTGGGCACGTCACTTGACAAGGAAGTGAGGTTACGGTTCTTCTACCCAACTTCTGACAGATTCCCACTAACACAAACATCACCGGCGCAGTAGTGCATTGCGTCGCTCGCAGATGCGCTCCCAGAGCTGTCTAACGGCGGCCAGAATTCGTCCCGCTTGCGGCACGCATGTTCCATCTCCTTATAATCTAGTCTTCTTGGGGAAAAAGTGAGGTTATAAATAACGATTAGAAAAAAATTGTAATTTCTAATTTGTTTTATTTTTAAAACTTCTATTTTAATAGTAATTAATGACTGTTTATTTAATAATAATGCAATGAGGAAGATATCAACAATATTATACAGTACAGTTTTTCACCATGTGATAGTTTAATGATCAGAGGTCACCAATTGGGGAACCGTGAACCACACTCGGACCGCAGGCTGCGCATTTTTTAAGATATTCGACAGGATAGTGATGAAAAAGAACAAAAAAATACGTCATTTCTCTCGTATTGACTGGCAAAATCTCAAAGACCCCGGTTTCATGGGACCCCGCGACAAATTTTGTTCATTCTTCCTTTTCTAGATATCTCGGAATGTTGATAACATTTTCCTTCCATAATTTACGTGGGGAGGTCAGCGTTTCTTTTAGTTGGGAGCCCCTCATTAAAGGTTCGTTTAAATATAAATGTGCCAGAAATTAATTTTCGTTACGAAATCAGCAAAATAAAAAATCACGTTTTTGAATTAGTGTAGGCCTCTATCAACTATAATCTACGGATCTGTAGTCGTACAATCACTGTTGAAGTTTGCCGGGTCGTGGAAGCCTGCTATGTTTTTAAAATGAATCTCCGCTGAAAATAGTTGATGACCCCTGATTTAGATTTTACATTATCGGACTTGTAATTTACATACATATTTAAACAGATTTTGTGAGCAATTTTTAATTATCTATTTACATAAAAATCGAAATTTTGAAATACGTTCTGAATTAAAAAATGTACGTTGTGATGATGATGCCAACTTGGTTGGCGAAACGTACGTCGAGAGTTTTTCGATACGGTTTGGTGTTTTGTGGGTATATATTTATTTCGTATTTTCACACCAAAGGTTCCATCACTCTTCTTGAATGTACGTTGTATAAATAAAAATGTTCAAATTTTTTTTCTAGCTCTAATGAGTTTATCATAAATATATTTTTTTTAATAATGAAAAAAAAATTAATGGTTAATTAACCGGTGAAATAAACTACCACGGCTATTTACTATTATACACAAGGTTGCGCAGAAAGTATAGGACATGTTTGTAATTTCCGGTCAAGATTTTAATTTAATTTTATTTCCAATATCTCTACATAAATATAAATTCATAATTTCATTATTTTCTTTGATTCTAGTTAAACAAACTGCCATATTGTTTCGTTTTTTTTGTTGTTTTGAGAAAAAAAAATCGGAAGGCGCCATTGTGTTTTTTAGATAGCCGGTTAATTAACCGGTAAATTATCCGGTCAAAATTGTTACTATCATAAATACCCGGTCATTTTACATCACCAATGTCTTTCGATGAACGATTATTGAGAGAATCTTTTCTTCAGTACAATAATATATCTAAGTCACAATTGAAAATGTTTCAGGAAAGCTATTTCAATTATTTTTTCAGAAATGGGTCCTTGCAATTTGACGAGTTTTCTGAAACGAATTTTATCTAGATCGTTACAGGCGATTTTTTGTATTATGTTTTCTGCCACAATGTGACTTTAATCAATGCAGCTCTGAGGTAGAGATTGATATAAAAAATATCGTAAATTTTTTAATAACCACTGTTGTCTATAAAAGAAAAATAAGTCGTAGAAAATAACGATTTGTGTGCATTTCAATGTTGACACATTTCTAACATTTTGGGGAAAAATTCGCGAAATAGAAATTTATAAAATATGTATGTAAATTAACAACAAAAAATAAATAAATTCTAAGCTAAGTAGTTTTATTCTTGATAAATATTTATCTTTTTGAAAATAGACTGGCACTTTTCTTTTCGCATATACCAATGATTATTTATAATGAAAATAAAATATTTCTTAACACTGTGTAATATTTTTCTTCAACAGTTTAGCCTAATTTAAAAAATAAGAAAATTTGCTTCTGTGTTGATATATTAAATACATGGTACATTGTTCTTTTTTTTTCAAAATTATTACATTTCAAGTATAAAAATTCCTAATTTATAATTAAGTAATATTATAACCAAAATTTGGTTAAGTTGGTATTATTACTTTCTTTTATTCATTTTACAATATATATTTTAAGGAGGGTACGTTTCAGAATTTGCTAAATTTGTACATTGGAAAATATAACATTCTTTTTTTGTAACAGAAAATATTTTTAAAAAATCATTGCAAGCGCATTGTCTTACTGAATACTTCTTTTGTTTATTACTCCAACGTACTTACTTTTAAATATTGTTATTTTTATAACTATATTTTTATCAGTTTTATATTAATTTCTTTTCGTGAAATAAAATAATATTATTTCTATATAGCAATTTATTCCGAAGCTAAACTTGACTAGAATTTAAAAACGGATAGACCGAAAGAAGTTGCCAGTTTGAGCCCAGACAAATCCACCCAATGATTTTTTGAAATATAAAGAAAGGCATTAATATTTTGTCAAAAACTAGCATTCCATTTTCCGAAAAATTAGTTTTAAACAAGCATTTGTTTAGAATCGGTACTTGTTTCTTAACTGTGGAACTATTTACAAAAATCAAAATCAATTTTCATATAAGGCCGCCCACACACACACATACAGGTCACAAGCATGTCATTCAAAACCGCTCATATCTCCGTGGAAACACTAACGTAGCTGTCAATACCCGGTTAGACAAATGGACACGCGTACATGCGGGACGGAGATGCACGCACAAATTATTTTGTACACAGAAATGAATGCACAATTTTTTATCACGTACTTGTGTTAGAACATGTATGTGCGTTTCTGACAGACATTACAAAACAAATTTACGTACAAACATGGTAATACTTTGAATGATTTTTTAACATTATTAAATACATTGTTTTTTACAAAGGTGAAAAATCAGAAAGGTAATTATGTATAAGTTGTTTGAATAATTATTTATTATCTTTAGGTGACTGGTTATACATAATGTTTATTATTTATTTATATTATAATTCTCAAATACATACCTATAATTATTATTATTAATCCTGGAAAGGATTTGTCTTAAAAGTTTTGAGTCCCTGCTAGACTATCTATAATTATCACATTTAACGCTTTTGGTCCAGACTTGTCAATCCTTACAACTCATTAGGGGTGGAATATTATTGTTCCATTGAAATAATAACAATTAAAATGTTCTGTTGTTTGCAAAAGTTTATCAAATCACGCTCTTTTTCGACATAAATACGAGGCGCTAAGAAGCACGATGATATGTCTGAACGAAAAAGACGCGCTATGATTTCACATCTCGACAATATTTTTTATTTTGAACCCCAGTGTTTTTTCACTAGGTAACACTAAAATAAAAAAAACTAGTCTTTCTAAAAATAATCTTAAAAGCAAAATTTTAGTTAGCCTTACAAATATACCGTTATGCGATTCTCAGCCCCTCATATAACTAGTTTCGCGAAAATGATTAGAAAAAAATAAAATTTTGTACTTATTAAAGTATTTCAGTACGTCCAATTACCGCCGGCTCAGTTAAATCTGAAATAGCATGAGACAATTCGAACTTTTAGAACAAAACAATAAACAAAGGCAACCCATTGCGACTTGTCGAAAGCTTTGTTTAAAAAACATTCTAATTGTTTCGTGTATCGATTCGATTTGACCCTGACCGGGATACTTCATCGGATTAGTTCGGCGGGTGTTCGTTTGTTCTTGTGTTCCGAACTGAATTCAATTGAATCAGTGCACCCGGTATTATTGATTTGTATTCAGAATGTTTTAGGGAGTTAGGTTCAAAAATAAAATTAAATATATATTTTTTTTAGTAAGTGTATAACGATTTTGTTGAACTTGTTGAATTGGTTTATATCCACAATCTTTTAAAACTGGTGGTACCTAATTTAAAATGCGAAAAAAACACTAAAACATCCTGTTTTAGAAGTTATACTTCTTTTGGCGCTTTCAGAGTTAAATTTTAGCAGGCAACGGAAGTTGCGCGCGCACAGTTAACGAAAATTCGAAAGTATGAAGTTGGTCGCGATAACGAAAATACGAAAGAATGAAGCTGGCCATAAGAGAGCTAGACTGAAATGACAGACGGACGAAATCAATTACTATCTGCCATCTGGAAACTATATAACCTTTTATTACAATAAGTGTCATTCAGTAGAAAAAAGTAATTACCAAAATACAATTTTGAAAGTGTTTTCAAATATTTAAGGTTAAACTTTAGTGAATATTTTATTTCAATAAACTATTTGCATGAATATTAAAAATTAGTTTTTTATCACGCCGAAGAAGTATAACTTCAAACGCGCGTACATTTTTATGTATTTATGTTTTTTGTAAACAAATACATTTTATATTGTTAGTGAAATCTATGGTGATTGATATAAGTTACTGTTATTATACGAGGGAACTATTTAAAAGAAATTGTTTGGTTTCTGACGCCTTTACATATTATTAACTTCCTGTTTATGAAATGCGGCATCACAATTTCAATTTTGAAAGGATATTAAGTATGTATTTCAATAATTAATCAGCTATTTGTTGTTGACAAGCTTTTCTGTCCTTTTTGTTACACATTGAAATTCTTAAAATAAAAAACGGACCAATTTTTACAATTTCCATAGCAATGTACAAAATAATTTTTTTGAACACTATGTATAATAATTATCATTATTCACATTTTATAAATTAATAAGCTCAATAATTGTTTTATCAAAATAATAAGATTTCGGAGAAATAATTTGCGGAGAGTTTTGAAGGGAATTTCCCAGAGAAAACTAGAGATAAAGCGACCAAATTTGACCGAAATTGAGTTCAGAATGCAGAACGAGATACGTCAATACCTCGCACTTCATGGCGTCGATACTTATGCATGCGTTCAGCCTCCTTGTCTCTACTCTCTCGCTCACATTTGTTGGCAACAAAACGACTGTCGGCAATGTTTATCATTAATACGGAAACACCCGAGGTAAGACGACTGCGTGCGACGTATTTCGTCAAGCCCGGTTTCCTTTCCTCGAGTCTTCTCGGAGGCATATTTTAAGTAACTATCCCTGTATTTAATATTATGCGAAACAAATGCGGTATCCATGGTAACCGCGAAAAGGATTATCCTGTAATTACTGGTGCAAAAGTCACTGTAATGAAAAACCATTGATATTTTAATACTTATCTATGAGAAAATTTATTAATGAAGTTATCAATAATCAATGAAAATATTTACATAAATTATTATATTATTTATAAAGATATGTTTGCTATAAAAACACGGTATTTATTTTTTATCAGATAGGATAGATGATTATTATGCATTATTACTATTTTTGGTCCCTTTTTATAATAAATACATGCTTGTTTAAACAATGCATCGCCATTCTGAAGCCCGTGCTGTCACTTAAAGGAACAATAGTAAGCTCCACAACAAGAGATGACTTAAAAATCTTGAAACTACAAAAAGTTGTAAACTGTGGTGTATTTATAGAAAAAAACATGCTGTTTTCAATAAGCATTAGTTTAGTATGGCCGTTTAATGATTTTTTATTTTTGGAACGTATGTTTATGGGAATCAGCGTATTTTTTTCTAGAAGCATCGAGAATTTTGGAAATATCTGGGAGATATTAAGTTTTTTTCCAAAAAATTGTGTGATATATTTGAGCTTGCTAACTCTTGAGCTATATCAATAAATATCAACCTTCAACCTGAAACATTATTCAAATGATCAACTCCAAGAAATGAGTGAATTTCGCATGGACGCGGAAGTTGGAAATCTTTGTCTGTCAAGTTCATTGAAATTCTACCTTTGTGAAATCCATAAGCATTGCCAAAAAGCGAAATAAAACATAAAATGAGTGTTCGAAACAAAGAACGAATGGGTGAAACAAAAGTCAAATAGTCGAAACAAAAAATAAACAAACAAAAAAAAATCGGCCCTAGAAATTTTTACTGCGTAATTTTGTCAGATCAAACAATCCAATCAGTAATAGAATAGAGTAATTTTTGAACTCGGAAATATTCTTTCATTTTTAATTTATTTTTGTTTTAAATTTCGGTTCGTCTTAAATTTGGCATCTGGTGCAATCGCTTCGTCCAAGAGCTGGTTTTTAAAATCCGAAAATGAATTTTTCACTGATTTAATTAAAATTAAAAATTGTCATTTTTTGAACCCGCGCAAATATTTCAAAAACGCATAGAAAAGCATAAATTTCACGTTCGTTAACCTTAAAAAAACAGATATGTCATCGATTTTGATATTTGTAAATTCCATGTTTTTTTATACTCTATACTATTATATACATTTAAATAATGAATTTAAAATATTGAAAACTTCAATCATTCGATTATATTCTCATAAATAATTTTTATAAATAGTTTACAAAAATAGTTAATTTCAAGCTTAACGAACATGTAGGAGGTAATAGTTTCTCAAAATGTTTTATCTGGATTCTCTTTGGCAAGCTTAAGTCACGAATCAAACGAAAAGAATGTTTGCATTTTTCGTCGTAAATTAAATAAAAAAATACGTCACAAAAAATTATTTTAGTTAAAAAAATATATTCACATACATTTTTTTAACGTTTGCACCACTGAGAAATTTTTTATTGATTTCAAGCAAGTCGAAAATACTATAATTTGTTTAAATGGATTATTCATGAAAAAGGATAACTTGTAGACTATAATCTAGTTGTGCTAGTTTTGCGATACAAATTACTAGAAATAAAACAACAGCATTTTTTTTTATTGTGTAACAAGGACAGAATTTATTGTATTTTGTCTCGCATTATATTTGTTTTTGAAAATATTATTGCTTAAATAACGTCAAATGAAATGCGTTTGAGTTTGGATTTCTGAAAACCTAACAGTTAAATTATTTCACTATTATTTTTATTATCATGAATGTTCATAAATATAAACGAGACAAATATTTTTTCTGTAAATTGTTGGGAAAAAATTATTCCGTGTATTAATTAAATGGATAAAATGTCGTTAAAAAGAAGTACCATTTTATATTCAATCATAAAACATCCCTTAAAAGTACTCATGTTTCACAAGACAGATGACTATCTGCCGCATATTAAATTGAATATACTATTCTTTTCTGACGAATAACTCCAAATAATTTAAGTATCATACAATACATTTTTTAACGTTGCTTATATTTATATCTGAATTGCTGTTTTTGAAAACAATTTTAGAACACAACTCTGTCGATTGGTAAATAAGTAAATTCACCGATGAGATATTTTTGGCAAATAGTCATTTGACTAAAACTATAAAGACTTGTTTTCAGTTAGTCTATCTAGGTATTGAAGTATACAAAAGTATGTAATTTTAATAACATTATGTTGATAATTTTCGGATATATTTTGAACATTGACCAGAATCTTTTATTTTCAAAATGCAGGAAACTAATTGAATTTTTAAATATAAGTTCAAAAATACAAATTGGCTTAAAAATAGCCGAGATTCGTTTTTTCATTACTCGTTAGACGCTTATAAAAATAGGTATTACTTGTAATTTTATCAAATTTAATCCTAAGATTTCACCAGTCTTATGATTAAAGATGGGATATTTCGAGTGAAAATTGTCGAACTATTCAATTGTTAAAATAACTCGAGATGTCTCGAGAAGTTATTCAATCGAATGATTTTTATGCATACGTGTTACGACTTAATTGTCTCTCTCAGATTGCATTTCACAGTATCTAATATATGATTACTTTAGAGATGGGAAAAACGGGTCTTTTTAGTGATCTGCATCTTTGTATCTGGATCCCGTATGTGAGCCGGCTCACTGAACCGGTTCAAAAAGAGCCGAGTTCTGAATATGTTACTGCAGTCTGTCACTGAGTTACTAGTTCAGTCAATCATATCATGACCTGTATAGAATCAAGAATGCAACATGTGATGCATGAGTCATTTGAGCTGACAGATGCATCAAAGCAAGAACTGATACGTAAGTGTAAAATGTGCTTCTGTGTGTTAAGTGTTTCACTGAGTTATGCGGCTCTCACGGATCTTCTGTCGGAGTCGGCTCTTTGAACCGGTTCAGATCTGAGTTACCCAACTCTAACGTGTTTTATTTGCGTCTGTACTATGAGCAGTGACTCTTTCAAGACTGACAAACGAAACCGAGAGCAAATTTTATATTCGAGAGTTGAAACATTATTTCATTCACGCATAATACAAGACACCTATTATTATGATACATCAGCTAAAGAAATCATTATGAATGAATTATTCGATTATAAACATCATTCGAATAGAAACCTTTAGATTATCACAATCATTCGATTGTTTCCAAGACTTACTTATGATCTCAATTTAGCGTCTATAATCCGTGTCTCATTTATTATAAATTTATAAAACCTCTAGTTTAAATCCGAGAACTGATGAAACAAAAATTAATTGAATTTTCAACTTATCATTAAATAATAAATTGAAAATATAAATTGATACTAGGCCCAAATAACACTTGAAGTTAGATGCTTTAAAATAACGGAAAGAAGAACCTAAATATCTAGATTTTGTGCGAATTTTTACGTAGGCACTCTCTAATAATTTTAGAGAACATTCTTTTTTTTCAATTATAAAAACGAGTGTAAAATTTCTATTTGACAAATTTCAAAGTTGTGACAAAAATGAAATAAAATTTAGTGAAAGTAAAACTAATAAAAGTTTCCAGTCAAAGAACGTTATTTTGAGTATTGTATCTATAATTTATCTAACGAGCAGCGTTTTAAAATAAGAGAAGAAATCTGTATCATAAATTTTGAATTTTTTTAAGTTAGTATAACTTCGTTAGACGCTCTAGGTTATCATTAATGAGAACAAATCAGTTAATGATGGTTTCTAAAGACAATGCTTCGACACAGTCGAAATTAAAATAACCGAGATCAAAAAATATACAAACGTTTAATTATATGTTTTTCCTCCGAGGACCCATAATGTATACTTTCTCAAGAAATGTTACTGAACACAATATAGACGTCATTTAAATCGATTCAGTTTTTTTTTTTATTTTAGACGAACACCCATATAAAATCACACACAACTTTTTTGAAAGAGTCGTAACAATGCTTTAAATCGTTGTTCGATAAGTCAGTGTTTCTCTTTTCGACAATGCGTTCTTTATATACAGTAGAATCCGTTTATTATGACTCCGCCTATATTGACCAACCGCCTATTATGACGTAATTACAGAACGAAGTTTGGTTTTCATATAAAATTCTTTGTAACAAAATCGGATATAATGACTTCGCTTACAGTGACATGTCGCTTATTATGACCCATTTTTAATAAATTTTGTCCGTTTATAGTGACCTACATGATTCTTTACACCTTCGGCAATGTTCGTTGATTCCCGACGACGTTCGGCACGTTGCTTGTTTTTGTTTTGAATCTCAGTGAGTACTGATAGTTGAACGTCACGCATTGTTTTTAGTGATATCCTATGTAAAAAAAATGTCATCTCAACGTCGTAAAGCATTTACGATTGAGGAGAAAGGTGCAATAATATGTAGATTAGAAAAAGGAGAATCAAACTCATCTCTCGCAAAAGAATTGGGCGTGGGTCATTCGACAATCTCAATGATTTTCAAAAACAAGAACCAGATTAAGCGATCGTTCAATTCAAATGTTTTGAAACCGGAGAGGCTTCGAAAATCGCGACAAGAAAATGTTGATAAAGCGTTAATTCAGTGGTTTAAAATCACGAGAAACAAAGGAATACCTGTCATGCTACCTAAAAAAAGAAGGTTGCTTTTTTTCACAAAAATGCTTTGTATGACGTCCGCTTAGTATGACGTGTTTGTCAATTCCCTTCGATGTCATTATAAACGAATTCCACTGTATTTATAATCTGATACGGCTAGCGTAATGAGTAGTACCGTTTAGAGAAGATAGTAGCATGGTGGGGAATCTGCGTAGGAAAAAGAGCGATCAGTAGGGGCGTGATTTATAATTTCAGGGCCAATCATAGGCGGTATCTGTATTGTCAATAATGCGTCTCGACTAGCGACGAACAACTAAATTTCCATATTCATAGGACCACCCCTTGTTAGCAAACATAAATCCGTCCGCCACGAAACTCGTTTGCGCTCAGAAATGATGCTACTATCTTCTTTAAACGATACCACTCTAACTCAGTAGTATGTTAGATTTGGAAGGAAAATGAAAGAGCATCCAATAAGACGGCGCCGTAGTGGCGCATTTAGTAGAAATATACGATTTATTTAATTTGCTCATTCGTTACTAATTGTCTGTTAATTTAATCGAATAATCAAGAGATTTCTTCTCTAATTAGTTTACTATTCTGGCTACAATATGCAATGGCTCTCATATTAATTATTATTTGTGTAATAAGGTTTAACAATTTAAAGTGTTTACGGTGGAAACCAGTACTTGTTCCATAATTCGATAAACTCGTTTTCTAATCAAGTAATCACCTAACTAATTAGCCCTCATATTTTACATTATTACAACAATACATAGGTATCTTTACGGAAATTCCTGTACAGTAGCCTCTCGTTAAGTCCTTGTTTTGAGCTTTTCTCTCCTGTTTTCAACCGTCGTACGTTCCCATTTCTGCAGGGGATGACGAAACTACAGTGAATTAAGTGGCCTTAGTTTGGACTAAAAAGAAACAAACAAAATAGGATATCGTTGGTGGTTCTTCCACAACAGAGCTGTAGACATTGACTTGAACAAGTTTACAAGTTTATATTTCCCCTCTTGCGCCTTACTGTGTCCCCACTCCTTCACGATATGATGAGATTGGAGGGAGTTTGGGCTAAGAAAAAATGAGGAGAAGAGAGTTTTGTTAAGTCGGTGTTTTTTTTTCCCAACCAGCTTGTAGGCGTTGACTTAACGAAAATCTACTGTTTTCTTTTATTATTGTATAATATATTACATATAATAATATTATGTAGGTAAGGTTATAATAACCAACGTTTTTATTATGTATTTTGGATGCTTTGAAGTTTGTAGATATTCTGTGGTATAATTTAGGAATATAGTCGCAAACTAATATCGATCTTGGTTTTTTTTTTGTACAGTTAAATATTCCGTAATGGCGACTATACTCCTGCATTTTTTAATTATTAATTAATAAAACATCAGTAATTTAGTTAGGTATACTCTCTAATTTTAGCAACCTTTGGATTCATTTTCTCAGTTAAAATGTTAAATATATTAGCATTTCATGAGAAGAATAAAAATAATATATATAAATACAATATTTCGTCATTTCAATGAAATTTGTTTAACAAAAGAAAATCGTCTATATTCACATATAAGTAATATAAAATGATATCTATTAAAATTAGCACTTAGTTATTAATATTTTTATTTATAAAACTTTCTTTTTATGATATTAGGTTTTTAGGTGCAGAGGTTACTTCAAGTATGTCTCTAATACAGTTCCAAAATAATTGGCAGTGACGTCATGCTTGTACTTAACAATATAAGTGGCACAGTTTTAACGCTTATATTGTGAAGTATTAGTGAGACGTCACTGTCAATTATTTTGGAGCAGCACATAGTACCTACTAACTTCTAGTAACATAAGATTACAGTCAAATACGACAAAGAATCCTGCCTTATTTTCGAATGTATGAATTTGACTTTTATTTGCAGTTAAAAACGAAAATACCTTAGAATCGTTTGATATATTTTACTGTGGTCTCATTTTTATTGCTTCAAAAAAAAACCGCAACGGTTACAAACACTTTTTATTGAAGTGACCGCTGCATACGCATTTTTACATTATTTGGTTTTATTTTTTTTACAATTTAGTTAAAAGAGTTTATCGAATTCAGGATAATTTTTTAAATACTTATAACATTCGTGTTTGACGACATTTAAAAAGTGGGATTAATGTCCTAAATTTTATTATTTTCTTTAGAAATATTTATATATTTTAGAATCAATAAGAGTAATTATTTTTTTTTATAATATATTAAATTTATTGTATTTAAAGAGTGTTGTTTTTTTGTGTTAGGTATTTGCACGTAGAAATATTTAAACTGAATTTTATAATTATTATTATGTCTCTATAATATATTTAACAAGTTTTTTTTGTTAAATAAGATCATTTATTTTTCACACTATGTTTGTCACAGTTTTATTATTTAATTAATTAACAATTGTACAGTTACTCTGTTGTTTTTACCCTGCTTTTATGAATGGCAAGGTAGTTACGACGTTATCTTCGTTTGGCAAGTAGTTGTTGACGACTGGGTGGTAAGTTCTACTGTTGATGTAGAAAATTCTAATTTCGGTTTAACCACCATTTTCAATGCCGGATTATCCATGTAGCATAAATTTGGATTCAACGATGTAGCAAGACACATGGCACCTGTTCAACACACCTTTGCATTAATAAATCATTATACAGAGAATTTATTTCATTATAAAACACATCACGTTGTTAGACCGTAATAATTATTATCTATACCCAGTTAAAAAGGCAGCGATATATTAAACAGTGTATTTTTAAATTGAACATTGCTCTTCTGTAGTAAAATAAGTTGTGTAATAATTCAGTTGAAAGAAATAGCAAAACAATATATAACAAATAAATAAAAACATTTAAAAATATTACAAAAATTATTATTAAATTATGTCTTGACGATCGTTTGAGACAATAAGTCCATCCTGAGGAATATATAATATATTCCTGAGAATGGACTTACTGTCCGAAACGGTCGTCGAGAAATAGTTTAATAATATTTTTTGTAGAATTTTCAAGTGTTTTTATTTATTTGTTATTATTAATCATGTCCTTCCAAGTGCAAATTATAAAATCTTATATTTTTCAATTTGTAGGCATTTATAGAAAAAAACACTCCAAATTCAATGAGCACAACCAAACTTCTGTATCGCTCTTTTGGCTTAGACATTTTTGTTATTTTTGGAAATCTTTAAGCGGATTCAACTTCTATACTAGAAGAAACACAGACGTTTGGCCTGTGCTCATTTGAATCTGCGTGTTCTTTTCTACAAATACGGTAAAGTTCTGAAAGATTTATATTTCATTCAACAATTGCATTTCTTCTAATTAAAAAAATGGGTTACACCACTATTTAATTTGCACAAACAAACGTCTGTATCTCTTTTAAATTCGAAGTTATGGGCACTTTAAATGTCGCCTTCAGTACATACAGATAATGTGATATGTTTAATAATAAAATAATTTCCCTGTTTTACAGAAACTCTATTTATTAAAGACAATTAATAATCACGCAAATGAACATTATTTTTTTAATTCAGAATCATTTTACATTTTCTTCTTTAAGAAAGTTAACACGATTATAAAATTTGAAACAGTAGGTACAACAGAACTATTTTTAAGAACCCTTACTGTTGGGATTTCAATTTGTAATAATAAACTAAAAATCTAGTTGATACTTTCAGTAGTTCTTGGATTAGAATCTGGTAACTACAGACTTGTAATACGATGGAATATATAAAAGCCATTTTCAAAATACAATATTTATAACCAATAAAATAGTTACACTTTGCTACAAGAAATACCCGTTTTTATACAATGCTTTATATTAGAAACAAATATTTTCAAACACTGTCACCGTCGGGTATCAAGCCCGAATCTTTCCAATATCGCGGCGGAATAAGTTAGCAGTTACTCTTCAGTGACATCTCTAAACAGTCCTTTCTCATATTAAATATATATATTAAGTTAGAATCTTAGGGAATTGGACTCTTTATAAAAAGAATTATCTTTGATTAAGTTGGACATTTCGTTGCTTATTGCAACTTCCTCAGCAACTTGTTCTTATATTTCTATTGTTAATTATTATCATCTTATGGTAAATTTTTCTTCTTCTTTCAATTTTATAAATGATTTTTAAATCATTAAATCATTTATAAAATTGAAAGAAGAAGAAAAATTTACCATAAGATGATAATAATTAAGAATAGAATTATAAGAATAAGTTGCTGAGGAAGTTGCAATAAGCAACGAAACGTCCAACTTAATCAAAGATAATTCTTTTGATAAACAGTCCAATTCCCTAAGACTCTAACTTAATTAAAATTATGGACATGAATTTACCAATATTTAAAATATATTTGTAATTGTTATTTCTTATTATGCGAGAGCGAATCTCCCACTGTTAATTAATTTAGTCTTGCGAACTAAACCGTAGTGAACAATTTACTAATATTTATAATGTTCATTTGCAAATAATTAGATAAATATATTAATGTGTTGAAAGATGAAAATGTTAGTATGTACAAAATGAATTAACATTTATGTCAAAAAAAGGGTTGCATAACTTCAAAAAAAAAATTAAAAAAAAAATACGTTCTAAACATTTATTTGAACAGTATTTAATTGTTAAATTAAAGTTTATTAAGAACCAAAAGAAATATTGTTATTACTAAACAAATGAAGGTAAAAAACAGTGACGTTGATTTTTTAACCAGTAACTTACCTCGTGATTAATTTGTTTGTTTAATATGAAAAGTGCGGTTGTGACAATGTAGGAAATATTGAAAAAATGAAAGTGTTATTTACAATGAAAAATGTAATTACAGAAATAAAACTGTTTTTTAGTATCTCGGAAATATTATAGACCTATATTATAATGTCGGGTTTTCAAATTCGGATATTAGATAACCAACAACCATTTTTAAATGAAGGCGTAATAAACATAATAAGTACATAAAAGTCCAAAGTGTATTCAGACACAACAATATTCTCAGAAAACTTAATATTTAATTAATTAAAATCATTGCTTACTTTCGAATTTTATGAAATATTTCGTCAGAAAGATTTTCTGAATGCAATAGTAGTTTATGTATCTAGATTTTAATGTATTATTTTACACACTAGTGTGACATTATATTAAAACAAGCGGCTATATATCATATATATTTCGTGCGTAATGGTATTACGACTCGTGTGACTGTATAAATATTGCTTAGAAAAAATATTATGCTAATAAATCAAATTACAGTTTTTTTAAAGTAATAATTCAGAAAGTACTTGTACGTCTGTAGGGTTTTTTTTCTTTTAGATTATTTTTGTGTCTTATTAAAACATACATAAAAAAACAGTAAATGACCAGTTTTTCTACCTGACGTTTCGTTTACAACTGCGGTAGATGTGACAGCGAGCGAACCTTTGATAATGTCTACCGCAGTGGTAGACGAAACGTCAGGTAGAAATACCAATGGAAGTTTTGGAATACCGGCCATGAAAGCCTACACACTTGAGTAAACGATACTATTTAAGTAATTTACCTTTGAGTACCTACATATAAATATTGAAAACGACACTCAACATCAAAAAGTAGAGTAATTGAAGTATTTTATTCACTTTCAGTGACCAAGAAAATTTATTCAGAAACAATATACCTTACTTACAAATCGACGAGCCACCACTGTACAGACACACATTAAATAAAATGGTTGACAGCTATGTAACAAATACAATGCTTTTTTATTTTGGATATTCAAAAAGGAATTTTTGACACGTCTGATTGTTAAAAAAAGTTTCAAATAGGCATCTATACATTTTCATTGAATTTCATTCAATCAAAATAGTCCGAACCCTAACCGTACAAAGTTTACTGGAGAACACTGCTAAAAATTTATTACTGAATTTAACAGATATTATGATGTGGCAGATTAATTTTTGAAGTAAAACTTCGCGTTTTATGAATTTCACGAAGAGGCTACTCGTTGAGTTGGTGTTACTAACAAATGTGACGATTTTGCGCGAATAGTTCATTTTATACATAACTAGCGGCCCAGTCCGGCTTCGCCCGGGTGTAAATGTAATATATAGGATACCTATAAAAGATGAGAATCATTGTCATTAAATTCTCAACGTGTATTGAATTTGCGCGAATTCAATCGCTTTTATTTGTGAATGTTCAAAAATCGAAGAAAAATCTTATTTAGCAAAAAGAAATTTAAAAAATTCTGTTGATTCGATCGCTACCAAACTTCAGAAGATCACCCGCTGGGCTAATCTAAAGATTGTCTGAAAATTTCATCAAAAATGGTCTACCCGTTTATAGTCCATAGATTACAGATACATCGTCTTTTATCTATATAGATTATTAAAATGTAAAAAGTGGTTATTGTGACATAACGATAATAGTTGGACATATAGAATCGCGAAGTTTTTTGTAGTTATTGATATTATGTTCTTTAATATTGTAGAACATACTTTTGTTCTATCATCAATAGTTTCCGCAGCGCATGCGACGAAAGATGTTTTATGGCATTTTTTTACACCTTGGGTTACGTTACTAAAGTTTTAGTAAGGATCCCTAATATTTTCTAGCAATAAATATAGCCTATGTTACTCAAAGTGAATGTAGCTTTCTAATGGTGAAAGAATTTTTTAAATCGGCACAGTAGTTTTTGAGTTTATTCATTACAAACATACACACACACAAAAATACAAATCTTTCCTCTTTATAATATTAATGTAGATATAACAACAAATTCTTTATATAGATAGTAAAAAAGTTAACATACTGCAAGAGTTACTTTTTAATGAATTATACAAAAGTAGTTGAATGAATACAAATAAATAAAATTGTAGTGTCGTCCAATAGATTTTTGTACAGTCAGAGTCTGGACTATTTATATCTACTGCTGGATTGCGGAAAAATGTATTGTGCAAGACTAGTAAAGCATTGAGAAGCTTTTTGAAATATTATACTGGTGATTTATAACTTCTAACGAATTAAATTGCGATTAATTTGCAAAATGACGAAAGAACAAATTGCAGTTTCAATACTATTTATATTTTTTAGATCACACTCAAAATAATTTTTCGTTTTTATTTGGATTCTCCTACTACTGCACCCTTAGAAGTTTGTTACAACCGTTATCCTGAATTTAATGAAACAGTCAAAAAAAGTGAATGAAATGTTGAAGAGGGTAGTCACGGTAATTCACCGTCGACTAAAGTTCTACCACTGAAAATTATTTATTACATCAAAAACACTTTCTAAATCGCACATAGTTGAACACCAAAAGTGAATAAAAGAATATATCACTTATAAATACAAAAATAGATATAGTATATCTTAAAGCTACACATCCAGAGTTTCAGTTTTCTTTCAATAGATGGCAATATGATTTATTATTTTTCAACATAAATATCGCGCTTACTTTTCACACTGCGTCTTAATAAATAATTTATAAGATTCGGTTGAGATATTTTCAAAAATAGATGTACAATTCTTATTTTAGAAAACTGTATCCACTGATTTCTCAAAAAAACAATACGACTAAATTTTGTAAAACATTTGTGTCTATAAAATTTCGACATCCTTTACGGATTCTAATAAATTGTAACATCATTTACGAATATAGTAAATGTCATGTTTATTTTGATCACATTGTCATTTCTTGCTAGAATTGATAAATTGAAACGTTGGAAGTATAACCTTGATACGAAAAAAAACCATGCTGAACAGTTCGAAAAAAAGATCGCAAGCTTAGAACATTAGATAATTTGAAAATAGATCACAAGACAACAATAGAACAAAATGCAAAAAATGTTAGTATTGTTAGTATATTAACAATATAATAGTAGTAAAAATAACAATAGAATATCACAATGCAACAAACTCAAAACACATCATAGTAACAATGTGTTTATAGTATATCAAATACCGGCTAACATATCCGTTCCCGTTTCAAATTTGCCCCGCTTTCGTTCCATTGGTTCGCATGTTAGACGAGTTGTGCATATCGTCATCTGGAAGTATAGATCACGTGACACACAAACACATACACACAGTTAATTAACCAATCGCAGAGTAGTCCAGTCGAATCAGTTACGATGCTACGATCCATCCATGTCTAATCTTTGTGTCACAACATGTGATAAAGAAATATTTGACGCCATTTTGAGTGGGAAAAAATCGTTTATAGATTTGTTTCTAATGAAGTGTGTATATGAATGAAGTAGTGTGATGTAACATAAAAAAATTAAATTATAAACGTTTCGTAACGTTTGAAGACTTTTGCATCTTTTGATTGGCCTGGCGCTAATTTTTGAAACAGAATGTGTCATATTGTAAATAGGTATAATTATTATAATATGGTTTTATTGTTTAGGTTTGAGTGTTATAATAATATTATGTATTTATATAATATTATTAAACTGCGAAATTGTTCCGTATATATATTCGTGCCAATTTTGTTATAATTAGAGGAGTAAAATAATTATTGGCACTAAAATCTTAATGAACTTTGCTTGAGATAGTTCATGCGAGATGCAGTTTTGGTAATTATAGAAATTCATGTGAAGCGCAATATTAAAGTAATTTTCATATAGTTGAAGCCGAAACCAATTTCAGTTAGTTTTGCTTAATGATACGTACATTTCACATAATGAGCGAAAGCAAGATGGAAAACGTGAAAACTAATCTAAGAAGCGTTTAAACACATTTCCTTTTCAAGTAGACATGACTTCTGTGATTTATTCATGTTAGCGTGAATCTAATTTTTTCCATTTCTAAAAGCTTCATGATCAAGGATGTCAAATTGGTAGCCCCAATTTTTTGTCTCCAAAAAACAAAAACAGCAACAAAATTTTAAAAAAATGAAACAATTTTTTTTTGTAATTTAAAAATTCCAGCCGCTATATCGAAGTAAATAATGCCAAGATCTACGGATATATGTGGCCCGCATTATACTAGTTTGACACCCCTGATTTAAATGAAACAATACTCTTAATATACCGGCTGTTTTTTATAAATTTTGGCTCTACAGACTGTTTATTTAGCCAAATCTACCCACTTGATTATGAAACTGTCACCGTCTAGGCTTTTAAACTTTTATGAAATTATAACTAATTCGTTTTTTTTTCAATTTATTATAATTTTAATAGTAAACTCATAAATTAGTTCATACTTTTATATATTTTATAAATCGATTATTTAATTATGTACAGATATACAGCGAAAGCTGTGTACAACGAAAGCTATTTTTGTGTCTGCATTAATTTTACTGTACAAGTCCTAATTTTTTTCACTTTTTACAATATTTTTTTGTGGGCAGATTTGATTTTGGGGCAATTTTTTATTTAAACGCAGAACCTTCACTTAGATTAGAACTGAGCTTAAATTTCGTAATTTTTAATTTAATTTTATTGTAAATCCGAACGTTATGTATTTTTAAATCAATAATATTTTACTGAAAAAATAATTTTGAGACGTTTTTTACGCACCAATTTCAGTTCAAGTCAGAGACGGAAAACATTTTTAAACCAATTCATATTTTTGAATTAATTATTATTTTCGTATAACCTTGGAAATTGAAGGTTATCAAAAAAAAAAAAAAAACTCTGATCACAAATTTAAACTCAGCTAATTAGCTAAAAAAAAGTAACCTGAAATGCATTCAAAATAACAATGTAAAGCACGTAACCAAATCGGTCCAAACAGCGTCGACATACCCATTTTAGGTCCGACCATGTCTTTCGGATGATTGGACTTGATGGCATTCATTCTCCTGTTCTGTACTCCGGCACCCGGCGCTGCTCCGGCAGCCGGTGGCATTCCGGGTCCAGGTTGTCCGGCCTGTCCCGGCAATCGTACCGGTCTCGGTTGTTCGACCGGAAGCACCCTCCGTCGCTTCTTGGGCAACTTGGCACGCGCTTGCGTGTGACTGTAATACATCGCAAAGTTGGACACGATGACTGGAACGGGTAACGCGATCGTCAAGACACCGGCCAAGGCGCACAGAGCGCCGACGAACATGCCGACGTACGTCTTCGGTACCATGTCGCCGTAACCGACCGTAGTCATGGTAACCAGTGCCCACCATAAACCGAGCGGTATGCTGTTGAAATCGTTCTCGGGATTCACTTGGATCCTCTCAGCGTAGTACACTAAACTCGCAAATATAACTATACCTAGTACTAAGAAGAATACTAATAAAGTCAATTCTTTTGCGCTTGCGCGGAACGTTTGTATTAATATTTTTAAACCGGACGAATGGCGCGTTAATTTAAACAGTCGCATTATTCTAATGATCGAAAAGAAATCTAAGATGTCGGCGTTTTCTAGATGCGAGGCGAACTTTTGTAGGACGAGATCTATATAGAAACTCAAAGTTGCTATGTAGTCGATGATATTGACAGAGGATCGGATGAATTCGCATTTATTCGGAGATGCGATGAACCTAAAACAAAATCAATTAGAATCAACTATTAACATCAAAAAAATAGTTTGAAACACTGAATGAATATGAAACGTTTTCTTTTGTTGAGCGTACATTATCGTGATGAAATATCGAACTATAATAATAATAATAATCTTTATTTGGTCGGTATACTAGTATACATAAATAGCGTCATAGAATTTTACAGAATTTATAAAAATTCTAAAAATTCACTCAATTTATAGTGAGCCTTAGTTAGTAAAAAATGTTTTAATGTAGTCTTAAATTGTCTGCTGCCACATTTTTTTATGTAACAGGGTATATTATTGTGTATCCGTATCATAGCGTTACGGACACCTTTGTGGGTTACTGCAAGAGTACAGATGGAAGATTTGAAATTATCTCTGTGTATACGCAGAGAAAAAACTTTGCTTGAAGTAAACAAATATTTGTGTTTCGTATAACTTATTTGGACCAAACAAAAGTACTTTGAAGCAGACAAATGTTGTTTGAGGCAAAAAACATTGTTTCATTCAATTAGATTTTACGATTCAAAAGGCACAAATAAATTCTTCGCCCGTTACCACATCGCCTTTGATAATATCTACCGCAGTTGTATACGAAACGTCAGGTAGAAATACCAACGGACCACGGCGTACAAGATGTTTTACAAATATGTGTTTAAACAATTTTATTTCTCTGAGGAAACATCTTTTGGATGATTTCGGGAACTCTCTCGGAACTATTCACATTGGTTGGTAAAACTGACCTGACGAAGATCTCCAAAGTGAACCAGGCGTTGCACATACACTCTATGTAGAAGAATGCGACGTGAGCATTTGTGAGAGGTTTGTCCAACACCCAGCCTTTCGTGTTGTTGAGGGTGTTGACTGTATGATTTCGTATCACTGGTACTCGCATGTCCGGATGCGTTTTTAGACAGAACGAAAGAATTGAAACGCAGATGAAGAACACCGATACGACGCCGATTATCTGAAACATCAAACAAACAATACCTACTTTAGAATTATTTCACAACAATATTTTTTTTTGAAGATAAGATTTTTAACGCAGATAAAACGAGCGACCGACGTATGAAATCGTCACAAAACAAACATTTTTATGCTCATACAAGGAAAGAACCCTTTTTTTCGGAGATATCCGAATTTAGTTTGCAACAGTCATGAACAACTCAGTTGTTCTAAAGGTGGCGGTTCGCGCCGCGACAGAGACAGGAGACCGAGACCGGAGACAGAGACTGGAGACCGTTACTTGACTTTAGGTTTTCTATGTGTGTCAGTTCGCGAGCGAGACCGAGACAGGAGACCGCGACGCGAGACAGAAGACCGCGAGACGGTCTCTACCCCGGACTAGTACTGTCTCGCGTCTCGCTCGAGACGCACGTGCAAAATTATGAAAAATAACGTCGTTTTCTGATGAAGACACGGATAAATTGATTGAAATGATTAGACAACATCCTGCGCTATTTAATTCTCAATTTGACGCATACATAGAGATGAAAATTTGAAGGATAATATTTCGTTGCCTCTAGTTGTGTATAATTTGTTGAAACGCATTCTTCGTTTTGTTTTATAATAATAATAATATAATAGGAAGTTATCGTCTTCTTCTTCTTCCAATAGTAACTTCATAACTGAATGGCTTTCCATTAGGCTGTGGATTAATAATTTTCCAGAACACGACACGATTGACTCTAACGACTCAACAAAACTGAATGAACAGAGGTCTTTGGTCTCGGTACACAACAGACCACCGGAGACGGAGACATTTGTCTCGGTCTCCCGTTTCTGTCTTCGGTCTCGGTCTCCTGTCTCTGTCGCGGCGCGAACCGCCACCTTAACTTTTGTATGGCGGGAGAAAAGGAGCATTTATGGTGGAAGCGACGGGATTACAATTACGGAAATTTCACTGGCGAAGGAATTGTATATGAAAATTGGATCTTTATAAGTCATGTCATCGGATTTGTACAGGCAGATCAAAATTGGATTTCTAAATTTAACCACCATTAAAGTTAAAAATATATTGCACAATGGTTAAAAATGTAATTAGCTGGCAATAATAATTTCAAGTTGGTTTTTCTTAAATAACCTTTGTTTAGGTAACACCGAGAATATTTTTTGGCACTTCATTTTTTGTTTCACCCTACATTTTTTGTATATTATGAATGTATTCGTTATAACTTATTGTATAGGTACCATTTTTGTACATTTTTTTTGTTAAAAAACAATTTATTTAATTATTTCGAAAAAAATTATCGATTAATTACAATAGGTTTGCAAGTTGAAGGTGCTCGTCTCAATTAGGATTAATAATAATAATAATGCGTTTAACGGCCGTTTCTATGTCATAATAGACGCCATTCGCACCATTACTATTTTCAATTTACCACACTTCCCGTTATTTTTCTACATTTTTAAAACTTCAACTTATGTAATAGCAATGGACGAATGAAGGAATTATAGGAAATTAGGATAAGGTAGGCAATTTTTGAACTAGGAGTTTGATAAGCCTCAAATAAGGAACCATCTCGATATTTATCTGGAATTAATTGAGGGAAACCATGGAAAACCTCAATCAAGATGGCCGGTACAGGAATTACCGTTTTTCGGCGAGAGGCAGTAGGAAAAAGTCCCAGCCACATCTGCCCCCGCCGGGATTCGAACCCGGACCTCCCGAATGCGAGTCTAGTGCTGTCACCACTACTCTACCCAGCTCGGTCTATTAGGATTAATTATCTATGTATTTCTTTCACAGCACCACCATCCATCAAATTCATTTTGAACCTACAATATATTTCGGCTAAAATCATAAATATTCGTGAAATGGCAATTGGCAAAAATAAAACTAAATTCGACAATCCAACGGTTTATTTCGTGTTGCTTTTTTATTTCGTGGGATTTTTAGTTTTAAACTTTTTAAATACAAAATTACGATTAATCCTAAAAATAGAAACCGGTATGTAAATAATATAAACAAGTAATTTATACTAATCAGTCAACTACAGGTAATTGCTAATTGGTAAAGTTGAATAGCATGAAGGTGAAGCTGGAATTAATTATACTAAAGTAGTCACAGAAACAATGAGAGATGTGTGTAACATACAGCATGTTTTCTAAAACAATATTCGAAAGGATTTAAATTTAAAACTAAACAATCAGAAAAAACCGGTATGCAGAACAATCAGTGTCAAATTTACATAAAGGCACGTGAGGCCCAGGCCAAGTCCCCCCAATCTAGGGGCCCTACAATTTAATTGAAAATTCAATTTTTGATTTACGAATTTCGATCACACAAAAACGTTTGAATAGTTTAAGAATAATGAGTGTGGAACGGCGTGAAATAAACATCGACGATTTTATAACTTTGTCGATAAAAAAGTCAGAAAATGCTTTATTTAAATTAAATATTTTGTTAATATATCTAATTTTAAAATGCAGTTTTAAGCTTTTTCGTTTTCATTATTGAATAAAAAAAATGTTTTCACTTTAACAAATTGCATCATTTGTTTATCTACACTAATATTATAACGAGGAAAGATTTGTATTTGTGTGTATGTGTGTATGTTTGTAATGAATAAACTCAAAAACTACTGTGCCGATTTTAAAAATTCTTTCACCATTAGAAAGCTACATTCACCCTGAGTAACATAGGCTACTCAAAAACTACTGTGCCGATTAAAAAAATTCTTTCACCATTAGAAAGCTACATTTACCCTGAGTAACATAGGCTATACCGTAAGACAAAAATGTCACGAAAAACTGGTATACGGTGATACCGGGTGTTTTTAGATTATACCGGGTGTTTTTAGATTATATAAAACGCGTTACGAAACGCGTCTTATACGAAAGGGACTTTGTTCCAAACGCGTGTCCCACGACACGTTCCAAGTTTTTTTTTAAATTTCTTTTTGGGAAATAAGATTTTTCTTCGATTTTTGAACATTCACAAATAAAAGCGATTGAATTCGCGCAAATTCAATACACGCTGAGAATTTAATGATAATGATTCTCATCTTTTATATCCTATATATTACATTTACACACGGGCGAAGCCGGACTGGGCCGCTAGTGTGTTTATAAATATATTTATTTAGTTTAGAAAAAATATTGTAACTATCGATCAATTATTTTTCGATAAGGATCGATTTAAAATTCTACAATACTTTCCTTATGGAGAAATATACCACACCCTAAGGGTATTTGTTTCACCCTATATTTAAGGCTGTCGGAACGCTCTGAATTTTGTTTGTGCTGAGAGCCAGCGGTAAGGGGCGAGGTAGGCAAAAGATTTATTGTGGGTGTGACCTTCTTTAGCTCTGTCTCGCTCAAATCATTCGCACGTTTTAATTTTTTGCTGGTGCCAACTACGAGGCTAAAAAATCTTATTGCAAGGGTGGCGCTGTCAATTGATTACTCTAATTTTTGGAAATTATTTGAAGATTTAAAAAACTTTTCCGAAAAAGGAAGAGTCACTTTAGGTTTGTGATGGAACAGTTTTGTGAAATAAGTACGAATAAGGTCATAGTGTGACATTGAAAACGCGTGTTTTTTTAGCACAATTAATGCCAACTTTTTTCTAGTAAACCGTACATAAATTACAAAAGTAGTTCATTAGAGACCTAGATTTGTCCTTTATCTTCCTTATAGAGAAAGAATTTTTGCAGAATGTTGACGAATAAGTCTACAATCAGTTGGCAGCCGAAGCTCTATCTTTGGCATAAATTCAGAGCGTTCTGACAGCCTTAAGCTTTATCGTTTTCATTATTGAATTAAAAAAAATGTTTTCACTTTAACAAATTGCACCATTTGTTTATGTGTTTATAAATACATTTATTTAGTTTAGAAAAAATATTGTAACAATCGATCAATTATTCTTCGATGAAGATCGATTTAAAATTCTACAATACTTTCCGTATGGAGAAATATACCACACCCTAAGGATATTGTCAAATCAGTGTTTCTGACAACGTGTCTGTACTCAGCATAAGTGTTTCAACATTAGCTTATTTCAGTTGTGAAACAATATTACCAGCCGTATTTTGATGGCAAAGCGTGCTTTATTTACACATCTTGTATATACAAAATGAAGAACCACTTTAAGTTTAACAATGGCTCTAAGTAACAGAATCAGTGGAGCGTGTGAATTAATTTAACAAAACTTATCCCTACGCAGGCGATAGCCTTAATAATTCAAGACGATATATTACTTCGTGACGTTAGGGTTTGAACCAGTTGGAACCTTAATCACAGCTTCCGTATGAAAATGTAACACAACAAATCAAAAATTAATATTACTTAGACCGCAGCGCCCAGCAGTTCTTAGAGGATGGTCCGCGGATTCTTGACAAAAGATTATCACAATCTATATGAAATGATCATTTCATGATGTGGCCGACCAATTTCATGAAATTGTTGTATTTCATGATGTGACATCTGGTGAATTGGTCGGCCACGTCATGAAATGATCAATTCTAAGATCTGGCCACGACATATACATATAAATAAAATTGAATGTTCTGTTTGTAATGTCAAAATACAGCTATTTACTAAATGCATATGAAGGTATGTAAAGTACTTATATCAAAAAACCAATTTTTAAAATTTTCGTCTGTCTGTCTGTCTTTGTTCCGGCTAATCTCCGAAACAGCTGGACCGATTTTGATGGGACTTTCACTGGTAGATAGCTGATTTTATAAGGCGTAACTTAGGTTATTTTTGTTTTAAAAAAAGAATTAAGGTTCCGCGCAAAAAAATTAAAATCCATGAAATTGTGAACAACATCCAATTCAGTATATATCTATATATATATATCTATATATATATCTATATATATATATATATATATATATATATATATATATATATATATATATATATATATCTATAATACATACATAATACATATCTATATTCTCATGCTCTATACATATATGTATAAAACACATACAAAGTCGCAGGCAAACCGCGAGTTGAAATTAAATTACCTATAGGCGTAAATACCGAATTTGAGTTAAGGGAGAGTATGAAAAATATTTTTGGTGAGAGAAGTTAAAAAAATCTTGACCGTGGCGCTAGACTCGGTATAAGGTCGGTCATGGGCGTAATTTCTAGTTTGCTCAAAGTCACAACAGATGTTTGAAATAAATATCTATTTTTAATATTGCATAGAAGTTAAAGCCCGTGTTATTAATCGGAAGGATCAGTGAGAAAGCTTTCTTAACTTTTATATTATTACTATAAAAATACTTTCATCGTAAATATGATACTGGAAAACCTTTCTGAAAGAGACGCTTAATAAAATTATGTTAATGGAACAAAAGAAACAATGTTTTGATAACATTCAAAGAGAAAATTAATCACTATATAAGCATGTCACCAAATTTAAAAAAGAAACTCAATTTTCATTTACTAACATTATTATTAAAAAAAAAGGAAAACGATATAAAAGACGTGGGTTTTTTTGTTTTGATAAATAACAGATGACAAACAGTTTTTTGTGAATCACTAGAACTTTATAAAAAAAGGCGACGACAGCTGGGGTTATGCAGGCGTATTATTAGATAAAAAATTAACGCCCCATGTAATCCCAGGCTAGCTTTATTCTTTAGTCTTCCAATACATATTTTGTCTGCACTCGCTGCGTCATGCGACCACAGAGTCACAGAAAAAGGTCACAGAAACATCAGTAGTTATGTTAGTGTGACGTGTATATTGTATGTGTGTAAAAAAATCTTACAACTCGATTCTCACCCTCGTCCAAATGCCCAATTGATGCGAAACTTTGCAGTTGTGTGTAGTTTTGATGACAATACAATATTCTAATATTTTGGCTATAACAATATTTATACATCAAGTTAAAAATAAAAATACATATGACAGGTGGTGGCAGTTACGGTATTGATGGTGGGAAGACGTGTCTCCAATCGTTTAAAATTTAAAATATTATATAATATACAATGACTAAATATTTAAAAATAAAATTTATACACAGGTTTACTACTAATGTTAAGAAACTCCTAATGTTACAATGGTTGTTTTTTTAATAATGTTCGGAAAATTTTCTAAAATAAAATTTATAGTTTTATAAGAAAGTAAGTAACGATTAAAAGTGTGGGACGTTCGGTGAATTAAATGAAATACAGGTAAAGTGAGTACCCCATGCTTCTTAATATTACAGAACAGAACGTTTTTTAGATTTTCTAAAAACTGTCAATTTTATTAATCATTGATAACTGTGTTACAATAGTCTCGTACATAACCTGGGTATATGGAAGGTCAAAGTTATCGAGTGTCGCCTCTGTGATCCTTTTCTGTGACGGCGTGTTGACAAAGCTGCGACAACATACGCCAGCGCTCGTGAAATAACCCGCGGGTGAATTAAAAAATAATTATTTACACTGAAAATGTTTTATTTTAAAAATATTCACAATCCGTTATTTTATTTACGTATATGAAGTCGTTGAATCTGTTACATCCAAGCAGCCATTTATTATAGCACCACTCTGCAGAAAGTGGTTTGAACAAAAACACTAAAATATTAAAGCCGTAAGGCGAACTGTAGACATACAAAATTTACCTTATCGTCTAATGTTAGTTAAAAAAACAGTCAAGATTTTTTTCTACAGAGTGCATGTAAAATCCTCACGTCTGAAGTGAAACTTCTGTATTTTATGTGTACACACTAATTAAACACTAATATATGCTGGTTCTGAGCTCAACTACATATATAAATTACATTTACATCGTTAATTTCTTTAAATTATCATAGATAGAGGTAGTACAGTCAAAGCCCTCTAAGTGCACAGCTCGGAACCGAGCCCATCCTTTAAGTGCACACTTCCCCTACGATCTTTTTCATCCCCACTCTTCTAACTCCTATAGCTATCTTTATTCAATCAGATGCTATAAACAATATCTCTAAAACTCTATGAATATGATGGAAATGGAAAGTTTGAAAATAACACGCTTACGGTCGCACGTGATTGGTCGCAGATTATTCGAAGTGGGGGCTGGGGAACGTGCACTTAGAGGGCGAGTTCGTGTGCAGTAAGAGAGCGTGTGCATTTAGAGAGCGTGCACTTAGAGGGCTTTGACTGTATACTTTTGGCGTCTTACTAATGGGCCCTGCCTCTTATGTTCTATTTCTATCAGGCGAACAGAAATGGGCGTGTCGATCGAACTTCCCCTTCAACGCAGTACCTGACAACCAATCTCAATCGGTTTAAACCTGATTGGTTTTGCTTTAAAAACTTATACGCAATGAAAACTCTCAGTTCCTGGAGTTTTTTTATAGAATATTCATTATATTGGGTAGGTTCAACTATTTTGGCTCTACGTAACGCTGTCTTAATGGTGTAAAATATTAGGTGACTTAAATGAAAGAAACAAAAAAAAATTACCTTCCAAATCTCTGTAGGTTTATATCAATTTTGTGTCATGTGGTGGAAGTAAAGGGTCACATATGGTGGGAGCTACGTGTTTTTAGATTATTTTTTTTTAATTTCCAGATTTGGATCTGAGAACTGATAAAGATGCATTTCTACGGTTTATTTTTTAAATGCGACCTTGATATTTCAAAAACTCCACACAACATAAATAAGCGCTTAAGAATAGATACATTTTCAATTGTATAGTTTAAATTATGACTTACTGAAGCTGAAAATCTATTAATCTTTCAAGAGCATTGCAGATTTTGTTTCTCGGTGCTCCAGAGCATTCATGGCTCCGTTAATAGCAAGAACTGCAGTTCAATAAATCAGTTAGTAAACAGTTCGATGTATTGTTAATATACTGATTGCGGATTTTTCTTTTGAACGTAGGTTGTTCTGTGAATATTTAATAGAACAAGTCCCACGCAAACGTGATTCAAGTTAGCGATGTATCTTAAAGTATCAAAGCCGTTACAGGGATGTCCAATACTACTTGTACACGAAACTGTTATTTAATGTTAACACTTGCAGTTAATACTTTTATTTACAAATAATCGGTAAAAATAACAGTACACCGTTACAACGTTTATTAATACAGCCGCGCAGCAAATGCTGTTGTTTATTTTTAAAGGCAGATTTTACTTTTATTTGAAAATAACCTGTTAAAAAAACGGTTTGAATATAAATACAGACGACCAAAAAAAACCTATTATTTTTTATAATTAGTAGATGTAAACTAAGCTGCAAAACATAGCTGTTATAAAAATAAAAATGTTTTACTAATTAATATTACATTGTATTCTAAAAATATCCGTTGACTAAAAAAATATAGCCTTATAAATATTATTGTTTCTTGAATTTGATTACGTACATTTGAAATGTTTAAATGGGCTTTAATTATTTTTGTTAAATCTCATCTTGATGCTTTCGGCATTGGCCATCCCTGTAACCTATCCCTTGTCGGTAAGTGCGGTCCCCATGATGTGTCGGTTTAAAGCGATGTTTCGGTGCGATCTGAGAAACGCCCGAGGCGAGATTCACACTTCGCTACCGCCCTTTTTCTCTCCTACTCTTTCATGCTCTCGTTACATAAATCTGTCTCTTTTTACACGTGTCTATCGTTAGCCGATATGAGATTACCTGTCATCATCATTTTTGAAACTATACTTTTCTATGCCTCTGTGTAGACAGTCACTTTTTTTGTAATATTTGTGTGATGTCAGCATGTACAAAAGTATACAAAAAAAAGCAACAACCTATTATATATGTCAGTATTTTTTACAAGGGTAGGCCAAAGAGAAACCGAGCTATCTATCAAACTTGAAGGGATAGGGTTTTTATTCGACTATAGGATGACCTTTGTTATCGAGTGTCTATAATCTGCAATATTTATGACCGGATCCAAAAGCGTCTGTCAGCAATACAGAACGCTTCGAACGCACGTGGGTGTTTGTTGGTCGAATTCTCGAACTCGTCAGACTTGTTGAGCATGGTTCCAGCAATAGCCTTCTAACCAGGCCCGGCAGGTCATGTCCGGCCCGAGTGGGTAGTTGATTAAGGGGGTATTCTTATGTGACCACTTCGAAAAATCGATTTTTTTTTCATATTTCAATAGAAAAACCTATCGAAAATGTGCTGTGAAAAATAGAGACCGAAATTCCTAGTTTGAAATAAATTACAACTCATATAGTGGCCGACGCGCCGTAAGCGACTTGTTGGCTCTTGAAACTTTAAACGCATTTTTCTGGAAACATTATTTTCTAAAACTGTCATGGTCCTAAAAAAAAAAGTATTCAACCGATTGCTTTGAAATTTATATATGTTCTTCTACTCATTAATGGTTATCGTCCGTACTAAAATTGCTTATTTTCGAAAATATTTTCTTATTTTTTTAAACGATTTTTAACAAAAAAAATAACAAAAAACACAAACTGTTTTTCTACAGTCTGCCATTTTTTTTTAATGAAATTGATTAATTTTAGTAGGGACGATAGCGACATCCCTACTGAATAATGATCCATTCTATTTTTTTATTTCTGACAAAATGAACAGCCGCTATTACCATGACCAGTGACCTGCTTTTTTTTAGTGTCTAATTTAATTTAAAAATATACATATATATAAAAAATGTAAAATAAGAGAAAAAAATTTGTTTATACAGTTTAAGATATAAACAAAAACATATAAAAAATTAAAATGATTGAATGTTATTGTCGTCTAAAAAAAAATTCCCTAAAAAGAGGTAAAATTTATGCGTTCACATAAGAATACCCCCTTAATTATTAGCGGTCATTAAAAAATAAATTGCTACAATTGTTTTTGTTGTGATCTTTATATTCAAATTTATAATAATGACATAAAAAACAAGTCATTTTGCCAAAAGAAACTCATTTTCGCAAAGCAAAAACACTAGCACTAGCATGATGTTTCCTACTCGGGATTTCTCGAGTGGGTCAAGCTACCCACTATACCTGCCGGGCCTGCTTTTAACAGTTCCAGAACTACTAGAACCAAGTTTGAGCAATCTTAGAAGTTCGAGAAAACGATCAACAAACACTCAATTGGCTCCGAAATGTTCTGTATTGCCGACAGACGCTTTAGGAGTTAAGAGCCAGTTCAGACTTTACTAACAAATACATTGTATAATCAAGGTCATTGCCAACTTAAATTTTCTAATCATGTGTTGTGCAAAACTTCTTTAATGATGGGAAACTACTACGTCCGACCCTACGCAGGTGTTGAGAAGCGGTTGGAGAAACTAGCGTCATTGTCAGTCAACGCGTAAGTTTCAAGGGCTCTTGTAATGGTTTGAACAAACTTTAAATGCCTTCATCGATCAGCAGGAGGATGTACTTGAAGTTTTGTACTGAAGAAAACAAGTTTGAAAGTTAGTCGAACAACAACAGTGTAGACAATTTTCAAAAGACGTAATTTTTATGGATGTTTTCAAATCAAAATTAATAAACATGTTTGCAAATGAATTCCGAACATGAATTGTTAAATTTTGTGTTTTATTTTTTTTCTTTTATTAACAAACAAAAAACACATAGAGGTGCATCGCCCTTAGGATCATTAGCACAGTTATTATCGAACTTGAATAATCTGTAAAATCTATCTTATCAAGATATTTCTTTTTCTTTATTTGTTGAACTTAATTGAATTGTAATTATGAACAACGAAAAAGAAATCAATGTCAAATAGTTTTTTTTTTACATTTCTCAAATACTTATTTGTTTTTGCAAAACTTCTTGTTTTCCGGGCTTGTACGCCGTGGTCCATTGGTATTTCTACCTGATGTTTCGTCCTTCTCGGCTGCTGTGAGCAGGACACTTCGCCCGCTACCACATCGCCTTTGATAATGTCTACCGCAGTTGTAGACGAAATATCAGGTAGAAATACCAATGGACTACGGCGTACAAGCCCGGAAACCAAGAAGTTTTGCAACAACGCCAGTCGTGAAAGCCTACACAATTGGATGAAACTTGTTTGTTTTAATTGCTGTCCACCTGCCGTATCTCGAAAAATATGTTTGAGAAAAAATTGAAAAATACGGAACCAGGCATGCAGGCTCGGTTTGCATTTCGGTTTGCACTTGACCGTTTTTTAATTTAATTTTATTTATTTAAACATGGGTGCCAAACAGACTCTAGGTATAAATGACACCTCTTATTACAAAGAAAAAAGTTAATTGTCAGATTATTAAACTGTATAATAAATAAGGACAAAAAAATGTATTCTGTACACAACAAAGAATTAAAAAGAAAAAAAAAAAGAAAATACAGAAAACACAAATCTAATATTTACGGGTTCTCGTATGAGAACCTGAACATTGGAAATATGCAATTATTTGTTTTGTTTTGTTTTTTAGTGTATTTGCCATATGGCAACATACACTATTGGCGTCGGTCGGATGGCGGGACCTAGGGGTCGGACCAAAATTTCTCGACGTTTCATAACCTCCTAAACACTTTGGCACCATTTTTAAAAATGTTTATATATATATGTATATATATATATATATATATATATATATTTATATACGTATATATATATATATATATATATATATATATATATATATATGTGTGTACGCGCCATAACTTTCGAAAGAGTTAATTGATTTCAACGAAATTTGGGCCACATGTTGAAATCCATCACCGCAAGAAGCCTATTTAAAATGGGCCTAATCGGGCTATTTTAAGGGTAGTTTTTAGGGGTTGAAAACTGTTTTTGGGCCCCAAAATACCGAAAAAATTCTCCGAATCGTTTCAAAATTGAAATTTAACCCTTTGGTAGTGATTAAAAAGTTTCCCCGCAATTTTAATAAAATCGGCCCGACAGGACCGGATTTACAAATTTTATGAAAACACTAGTTTGCAGATAGTGACTTATTTATTGAAGGGTGTATTTAATTTGGTGTAGACGTTAGATTGATAATAATATTACAATTAAGAAAAAAATGTTATTTTAAGGGGTGTATTAAGGGGTTAAATTTTTTATTTTGCCCAAAAACAAACTTAATTTCACATATAAAACCACACGGCCCTATACAAGCAAATACACTATATTGTCGGCAGGGTTTTGGCACTGCGACCCGGGTTTTTTTTATTCGAATGGGTGGACCTGGTGAACTAATAATTGAAATGAAAGAGAAGAATGTGACAAAACAGAGAGAATAAAAATAAATGTTGCATTGTAATAAAATTTATATAAATCAAGTTATTACAATTACACTTCATTAGTAGCAAGCTTTATCGAAATCTCATTCGAAGAATCAAAATCAAAACATAATAGAAACATTATTTTCCGCTATTGTTTTAAACGCACCGTTAAAAATTCTTAAAAATAAAATAACGTAGCGTTTTTTCTGTTTATCTTTTCAATAAAATGCGAACAGAATTTTTATCGTTCGTTTTAGTTCACGTGTTCCAATTTTCACTTAATAATAATGCGTATTTTAAATGCAAATATACGCTAACGCTGCATTTTTTCCCGTATAAGAAGTTTGGGTTTAATGAAATACAAAGCTTGATTTCGACTCGCTTCCGCTTCAGTTATACATTCCAAGTGTGACTGCGGACACTCTTTTCCTCTCTCTCTCTCTCTCTCTCTCACACAAACGCACACATGCTACGCACTCACACAACACACTTACACCCAGATGTACAGACATATTGTACATATGCAGCATTTCCACTTAAATATTTGCGCAACGTGCTTAGCTGACTTGGCAGGAAACGCCGTCGGAATTTGTGCACGCCATGGCACAGGGTGTGCACAACTATTTACAGAATGATTCAAAACACTTCAATAAATTACGGTAGATTAGTATTAAAGCTAGAAAATACCAGAGCCGTAACTTTTTCAATATGTTACTGGCAATGCGCGAAATCAGTTAATCTGCAAACTGCCCAGTGGCTTTTTTCTGAGAAACATTTTATTTTTGCTGTTTTGCTCTCCGTGGAATGTTGCTTTGCTGTAATACTTTTTATTTTTGCTGCTTTCTTTCTCACGAACTGTCGCTTTGTTGCAAAGCTTTTATTGTTGCTGCTTTCCTCGTAAAGAACTGTTGCTTTGTTGTAATCTTTTTATTTTTGCTGTTTTCCTCTTCGCGAACTGTCGCTTTGCTGCAACACCTAATTTTTGCTCCTGATGAACTGTCGCTTTGTTGCAAAACCTTATTGTTTTTGCTGCTTCGCTTCCCATGGACTGTCGCTTTGCAAAAAAACGTTTTATTTTTGCTACTTTCCACTTCGCGAACTGTTCCTTTTATTGACTTTATTAGTGTATTTGCCATATGGCAACATACACTATTGGAATCGGTCGGATGGCGGGACCTAGGGGTCGGACCAAAATTTCTCGACGTTTCATAACCTCCTAAACACTTTGGCACCATTTTTGAAAATGTTTATATATATGTATATATATATATATATATATATATATATATATATATATATATATATATATATATATATATATATAGGTATATATGTGTACGGGCAATAACTTTCGAAGGAGTTAATTCATTTTAACGAAATTTGGCACACATGTTGGAATCCATCACCGCACGAAGCCTATTTAAAATAGGCCCAATCGGGTCATTTTAAGGGTGGTTTTTAGGGGTTGAAAAAAGTTTTTGGGCCCAAAAATACCTAAAAAATTGTCAGAACCGTTTCAAAATTGAAAATTAACCCTTTAATAGCAATTAAAAAGTGATCCTAAAATTTTAATAAAATCGGCCCGACAGGACCGGATTTTCAAATTTTCTGAAAACACTAGTTTGCAGATAGTGAGTTATTTACTGAATGGTGTTTTTAATTTTGGTCTAGACGGTCGATCGACAATAATAATGTAGTTAAGTAAAAAATGTAATTTTAAGGGGTGTATTAAGGAGTTATTTTTTTTATTTTGCTCAACAATCACCATAAGTTCACATAGTAATGCCACAAGGCCAGTATCAGCAAATACACTATATTGTCGGCAGGGTTTTGGCACTGCGACCCAGGTTTTTTGTTTTTTGTCCTTGGTAATTAATATAAAAATGATTTGTCGGGAAAATGAACTTTTTAAGTAAACACTTATTTGTTATTTACAGCGACGTTTCGTTCCTTGTTTGGAACTTTTTCAAGCTTTAATAACTATTAAATGTTTTAATTAAGTAGATATAAAAGTTAAAATACACATGTAAATATAAATTTGAGTTAAACAATTATTAATAAAAAGTTTATAATAATTCCGTTTTTTTTTTAAATGTTTTACTGATGATGTTCAAATTAATAATTTTATTCAATAAATTATTAATTTGAACATCAACAGTAAAACATTTTTAAAAAAAACGGAATTATTATAAACTTTTTATTAATAATTGTTTAACTCAAATTTATATTTACATGTGTATTTTAACTTTTATATCTACTTAATTAAAACATTTAATAGTTATTAAAGTTTGAAAAAGTTCCAAACAAGGAACGAAACGTCGCTGTAAATAACAAATAAGTGTTTACTTAAAAAGTCCTTTTTCCCGACAAATCATTTTTATGTTCCTTTTATTTTTACTTATCTCCCTCTACATCTAACAATCCCTCCACTACTCGTCGTGAATTGTAAGGATAATTATGTTTGACTTAATTTAAGTAAAATGTTTGTGACTATGTAACATACATAATTATTTTACTTATTAAAATTCAAAATGATATTTTGAAATCGTTAATATTATTGCAAAAATCTTATTAGAAAAAAAATTTAATAACTTGCATATAAAAATAAACTTTAGTTAAATACTTATATAAAGCTCCGGGTCCACAATATCAGTCGAATCTAATTAATTAAAGTAAATTGAAACATAAATTCGTACTAGGTCAAGATAACATTGACAGTCGGTGGTTTAAAAAAACGAAACAATATTAATGTTTAAACTTTAAAAAAATATGTTTGGTAGAAAATTTACAATAATCAAATTAAAAATACATTTGTACGTAACAAATGACTGTGTTGAAAAGACAGCGTCGCCGGCGTCGCGACGCTTCTAGCGAAACCGGAAATGACATTCATTTTTCTGTTCAATAACTGTGTCGTCGTTGACTGGTCTGGGGTTGGGTTGAAAATAGAATTTGAAACAGGTTTTAAACTCGTTCTGAAGCATATCATAACTAGGTCAATTGACGTTTTTTAACTGACACTTGAATAATCGAACATTGGCAAATATTCAACTCGGGTGTCTCATTGTGGCATAAATTACCACTATAATAATGTAAAATGACACAGCGGCATATTGAAAATATTTATAAACTTCATAATTTACGTAAAGAATACTAAGCTGGGTTGCGGAAAGTATTGTCAGAAAATTTGGTCTTATCATAGCGCATGGGTTCGCCTGCCAAGTTCTCGCTAAACATTTACACGGACCATTTCGAGTCCTCATCTCCGAGGCTAATTGTGTTACATAACTGATTTTTTTCTAAGGGAGTTAAGGCTGTCGGAACGTTCTGAATTTAAGCCAAAAATAGGGCTTCAACTGATAGCTGACTGTAGACTTATTCGTTAACATTTTGCAAGAATTCTTTCTCTATAGGGCGTCGTTGCAGTGTTTATTAATTTTAAAAACAGTATATTAAAAAAAAGTTTCTTCTCTAAGTGCATTTTGTGAAAGCACAATACCAGTTTAGTTTTGGCATTTTTATTCGACTATTTCATATTCCAATTGAGAGTTTTTATTGATATTTATAATATATTGTGTTTAAATATAATTTTATGTGTATTAGTGTCGGCATTTTACTCGTGGATATTTGTGTAATATTTCACATCTGCCAGGCGTCCCACGACGGCTCTCGATTTCTTTTGTGATAACAATCAGGAAATAAATGGAACCGGTCCTGGCTAACACATTAATCTCTCGGGTTTTAAAACGTTTCGCGCAGCAGGCAAGCATCGCGTGAAGGTGGTGAAGATCGTTTAACACTTCACCAAATCTCGAGTGATATTTTAAGTATAAAAGTGGCGTACTAAAACCCCTGCTGTGACACGGCTGAAGGTGCACCTCAATGGACAAACTGCCACATTCCAATTTTAACAGTCAATTTAATTCTACACTGCAGCGTTTAATCAATATAGTGTTTTTTTGTGTCGTAAGGATTGTGATAGGATTAAAATATTTTTCTTATAACACCAACAAGTAATCTTGTTTTATCATGGTTGCAGATCATGCTTAAATAGTCGATATATGTATAAAAATCTTCTTTTCGGCACTGGTTTCTCACAAATGTGAGAAAGCGTTTTCTTTCTATAACTTACTGAATGATTTCAAAACAGGTTCTCTGTAAAGAGACGTTCTCGCACTTGTTACGAAATACATTATTTTTATTGTGTCATATACCTGGAAAATCGAAGGAATTATTAATAGGACAGGAAAATCATGGAAATGTAAGGTAATATTAATTAGTTACGGAAAAATATATAAAATAATGACAAGATTTGTAGATTGCTATCTAGGTTGGGCGTAACGTTATTGAAAAGAGTGACTTGGCGAGACGGGATAGAGGACGGGAGAAGTAGGCATGTGACATCACATGAAACCTTTATCCCTTTATAATTGTTACAATCCCAGTTCTGATAAACTGCTATATCAAATCTCGAATAAATTGCGAATTCTCTCCATTATTTATTTCACGTGTGAATCAGAAGTAAACTGCATCAGTTTATTAGAAGTGAGATTGTATCAGGTTATCAGAAGTGGGATTCCAACAGTTATCAGAAGTGGGATTCTAACACAAATGTCAAACGTTCATTATAACTGAAAAATTAAGCCACTTTTATAGCCTCTTACGCCCAACCTATAAGTACTCTACTAACCTTGAGATAATTGCACTTTTTCTGCTATCGCTATCAATTTAAGATGATCGTAGACCAGGAAAAACTAGGGAATTTTTTTATAGGTCAGGAAAATGACGAAAAGTTCTTTACGAGACTGACAAAATCGACATTCACTCGAGTGAAGTTGTCTCTAAAAATTATATAAAACCGTAAAAGGTCATAATTCATTTTGAAAATAAAAGAATGTTGTTGAACACTGAAACTAAGCGACCATTAAAATGAAACACACTTTAAAAAGACGATAATAAGATTAAAAAAAAGAGTAGGGTCACTGAGGGTACTCATCAATTGTTATTGTTGATCGAGCTTGTTGTAGTGACATATTGATCTATCGGACTTTTAACATAAAAGCCTATACTTCAGCGCTCGATAGCGGCCAGTGCAAACATTCAAATGCTGACTCAGACCGTGTAATGTCACAAAAGTGGCGTTTCAGAAGAGACACTGACAAAATCATTACTATTTACCATCTACTATACTTCCAGTTATTTTTCCACATTTTTAGTGTATTTGCCATATGGCAACATACACTATTGGCGTCGGTCGGATGGCGGGACCTAGGGGTCGGACCAAAATTTCTCGACGTTTCATAACCTCCTAAACACATTGGCACCATTTTTGAAAATGTTTATATATATATATATATATATATATATATATATATATATATTTATATATATATATTTATATATATATATTTATATACGTATATATATATATATATATGTGCGAGCAATAACTTTCGAAAGAGTTAATTGATTTTAACGAAATTTGGTCCACGTGTTGAAATCCATCACCGCAAGAAGCCTATTTAAAATGGGCGTAATTGGGCTATTTTAAGGGTAGTTTTTAGAGGTTGAAAAATGTTTTTGGGCCCCAAAATACCGAAAAAATTCTCCGAATCGTTTCAAAATTGAAATTTAACCCTTTGGTAGTAATTAAAAAGTGTCCCCAAAATTTTAATAAAATCGGCCCGACAGGACCGGATTTACAAATTTTATGAAAACACTAGTTTGCAGATAGTGACTTATTTATTGAAGGGTGTATTTAATTCAATGTAGACGTTAGATTGATAATAATATTACAATTAAGAAAAAAAATGTTATTTTAAGGGGTGTATTAAGAGGTTAAATTTTTTATTTTGCCCAAAAACAAACTTAATTTCACATAATAAAAGTATAAAACCACACGGCCCTATACAAGCAAATACATTATATTGTCGGCAGGGTTTTGGCACTGCGACCCGGGTTTTTTTAACTTCATCTTAATTAATAGCAATGGGCGAATGAAGGACAAGTTGTACAACTATGTGAGTATAATGCCTACCTTAAAGAGAATCTATTCAATATCAGCGTTACGTATAGTGTTTCTTCTGTAATCTTTTTCTGTGCTAATTCTGTGTAATTTATACGAGCTTTGGACAAAACATACAAACAAAACCCTCCATTATTGGCGGAAATAATAAACATTCCTTTAACATAAAGCGTTATTTTTGCAGTTTTTCGTGTAATATTACATAGCATTATTATAATTAACAGCTCTGTTATATATGCTGCGCTGAAAACATCATCAATTTAAATATTAAATAGATGGTGCAGTTTATGGCAAGTTGCGACGTTTTTACTGAGATATAAATCAACTTGAACACGAAAAAATAAGAAGATAAATTATTTTAACGAAATAACAAGCTTTTATTCACAAGTATTAACCTACTAATCTTTTAGCAACTTCCATCTGGGACGATTTTTTAGAGCCGTTGATGTTTGTTGATTTACATTTATAATAAAAATATATGTTTTTTTAATAATTACTTTTAGTTATAAAATATTTTCTCACTGTGTCTATTTTCGACAGATTCAATATAAATGACTATATCATTATTATAGACCGTGGATAATTGACTAACCTTGGCAGCATTAGACGAATAAGGCTCATCAAATAGTGACCACATCTTTGGCTTGATGACTTGCCACCACGACAATGTCCCGTTGAAATAATCCTCCTCGAACCCAAACTTTCGGGCGAGTTCCTCATCGCTCGGCTTCTCCGTATCTAAATCCAACCGATCCAATACCGCCAATGTTTCTTGGGTGTCTCTGTGCTGAAACAAACATTATATGTCAATATTGTCACCCCTTAATTTATTTAATAATTGCAAATTCATAATATCCAATTTATAAAAGATAATCTTGATTTTTATTTTGGATTATGAATTTAGAAATATTACTCTTAAAATACTTCTCTCCAACATTGCAGAAACGGAGTCAACCAGGGTTTAAATTATACGGCGGGATATTTTTTAAAGGCAATATTACTTGGAGATTTGACTTCCACCATCAGCTAGTTTGGCCAGTAACAAAGTTGGGTCAAATGAATCGACATCACAAAGCATACATGAGCAGAAGCGGGATTCGAACCCACGACAGACCGGTCCAGAAGACATCACGCTAACCACTGTCCTCATTGTGGGGTATGTTAGCATTTACACTCAAGCTATATCCCGCTTATCCGGCATATCTGGCCATATAATTTAATCCCGAGTGGATACCGCTCCCGCAGTACGGCGTTAGTCTGTGGTAGCCTTTAGTCCAGGGCACCTAATGATTGTTAAACGGATATCTGTACTATCTTCATACAATCTTATCCGTCATTTGGTGTTTTATTAGTGTATTTGCCATATGGCAACATAAACTATTGGCGTTGGTCGGATGGCGGGACCTAGGGGTCGAACCAAAATTTCTCGCCGTTTCATAACCTCCTAAACACTTTGGCACCATTTTTGAAAATGTTTATATATATATATGTATGTATATATATATATATATATATATATATATATATATATATATATATATATATATGTGTGTGTGTACGGGCAATAAACTTTCGAAAGACTTAATTGATTTTAACGAAATTTGGTCCACGTATTGAAATCCATCATCGCCAGAAGCCTATTTAAAATGGGCGTAATCGGGGTATTTTAAGGGTAGTTTTTAGGGGTTGAAAATTGTTTTTGGGCCCCAAAATACCGAAAAAATTCTCAGAATCGTTTCAAAATTGACATTTAACCCTTTAGTAGTAATTAAAAGGTGTCTCTAAAATTTAAATAAAATCGGCCCGACAGGACCGGACTTACAAATTTTATGAAAACACTAGTTTACAAATAGTGAATTATTTACTGAAAGTTGTATATAATGTGGTATAGAGGTTCGATTTATAATAATATTGCAATTAAGAAAAAAAATGTTATTTTAAGGGCTGTATTAAGGAGTAATATTTTTTTTTACCCAAAAACCAACTTAAGTTCGCATAATAAAGCCACACTGCCTGCAGTATCAGCAAATACACTATATTGTCGGCAGGGTTTTGGCACTGCGACCCGGGTTTTTTTTTTAGTTTGAAACGGTTTTGCGTAAGATTCTATGAAAGAAGAACATACTTGCGTTTCACAATCCAATGTAACCTCAGACTTAAAAACTCTTTTATCATTCATTATTGACTCTATTTCAGGGTTGATTTTAGATCATTGTACTTTATCAATCCAACTCCAATTTTACTGTATTTTTGTGCAATGCATTTATTGACGAAGAATTAAAAGTTTAGTTGTGAAGAAAATGTACAACATCAAAACTTGGACTCTTTTTTGCACATTTCGCTAATTATATCATCAACACATGACCAACAGCAGTTTTTAACGACTCCCTATAAAATAACTGTTTTTCATGCCTGTATAGCAGTAGTAAAATGACCCATTTCACACTAGTGGGAAAATTTTACCAATCTAGAAGTAATTATTTTGTCGATTGGCATTGAAAATCATATGAGCAAGAAGTATTCATATTATGAAGTGAAAATCAGTTATTTTATTGGAGGTACGTGCAAAAAATGTACTATGTATCTTGAACGTAATGCTATTATGGCTCGTGTTGCTGTTAAAACTCGCTGATCGCTCGTTTTAACAGAATGTCACACCTTACACATAAACTAATGCATTGCAATCTAGATACAAAAGCTACTATTATCATGTCCTCGTCGTTAATGTTGTGGTGTTTGTGCTTACTTGAAGTCCCCTGAATGCAAAAAAACGTCATTTGCACAGCTCAGGTCAAAGTTCATCGAAACGAAATTTTGGTAGAATATTTGACACGTAAATAGGAAGAGCCCTGTTATTTTTAGAAATAAACGGCGCATGCGTAGGACCGATAAGTGCTATAACTTTGTTTTTTTTTTCAATAATATTGATTTGTCAAAAAGAAATGCATGCTTAGGGTAATTTTTAGATGTGAAATCATAAGTAACCATGGGAACGAAAAACCAGTATATATGTTACAGATTAATAGATTATATCAAATATTGATAATTTTGGAGTTGGAATGGTTCCGTCGCATTGGCTGGATTTTTTTTTGCTATAATTTACACCAGTAATACGCGATTGCGATGCTACTGCGACGCTACGTCCTTTTGAGGTCACGCCAGAGATATCGAGACCCAAATCTCGTAGTCAACTGATCGCTAACAAGTGGCTCCCAATTAGATGTCGTCGCGATAGGGTTGAAGTCGCATATTACGAGTGGCTTAATATTTATTTTATTTGAATATAATATTTTGTAAATAAAAGCAAATCAAATATTTTGATCAGTTGCAATAGCTTTGACCAAGATTTGACTAGTATTTTTAAAGAAAAAGAAAAAAAAATGCAAAGAACAGTTCGTCTTAAATATCAAGAAAATACTTTAGCTACTAAAAATAAATCTTCTTGGCTTCAAAACAAAAGAGCAACTACGTCTACTGAACGTGCTTTTTTACAGTTCAACAAAAAATACGTCAAAATGCATTTTTTTTATTCCGCTAAAAAAAAGAATGAAAATTGTAAGTATTTGCAAGAATGCTTTCAGTTTTCTAACATGCACAAATAGGTACTTTAACACAAATAAATATTATAAAATAAATATCATTTGAAAAAGATTTTTTTTTCAAAGTGTAAAATATTTTTGGTTGAACTGCAATGTTATAAATATAAATTAATAAACTATCATTTTTATAATAAATTAAATATTAGTTTTAAGTTATAATTTCTTCTATTTAACTATAATAAGAAAATGTAATAATTTAATTTATCAAAATATCTACGTTTAAATTAAAAATGCAAAAGTTTTATCATGCGTACATATTTTTTTATTTATCTACAAAAAAGTTAGCTCAATGTTTTCAAAATAAGCTGCAAAAAGCAAATATTTATATTTGCAGAACAAAATACAATAAAAGTTTGGTAGCCAAGGGGCGTGTAACTCGACAATCGAGAGAGAGAAAGAGAGATTGTAGATTATAGACGTTCGACAACCGAGGTCATTAGCGTCAACTCGACAATCGAATCACAAATATATTTATATTATAATAATTATTAAATTTTGTTTAAATATATAGCAGGCAGGCAAGCATTCGAAACATAATACAGTGTGTTCAAAAATTATTGAAGGACTATTCTTAAAATATTCATAAATAAAATAAAATCAGTAACACGTTTTTCGTCGCTGCGATGTTTAATTTTTTTTCTGCAATAAACCGAAGATATGAACTTAAAATTTAACAAGCAGGAAAGCTGTCAAATTTTAAATTCTTATTTAACGACCTAAAGCCCATCACAGACGCGCGTACCCATGAATGTTAATAATTGCAGTTTTATTATATAACATTGTACGTGAATCTGTGACGAAATTTCTAAACGACAAGCTACTTCAATTTAAAAAAAAGAAGGTGTGTCCTTCAATCATTTTTGGACAGCCTGTATGAACAAGGAGTATACTGATAATACATACTGTAGACCATGAAGCTGTTACAGTACCACCTCGACTACCAGGCTAGAAGAAATTAAATTAAGTTTTCGAATCAAAATTATGTGCTTCAACTTAATAAATCTTATTACTAAGAATCGACAATATTTTGTTTGTTTTATGGGTCTTTTTGTAGTGTAGTAAATGTTGATTTTTACATTACTTGCATTTTTTACTTTGCAATCATTCTAATGGTGGCACAGTCTATTTTATTTTAGGGTTTTAAAAAAACGCATTGTTAGTTCATTGCTTGAGGTACTTTTTAATTGCACTAGACCGTATGGTAAAAAAAACTTCGATTGCGATGTATGGATCGATCGGTTAATATTATCATGGAATTTTAAATATCTTGAAAACTCGTGCGCTTTTTACGGCGTTTTCCTCTGTTAAAATGGCTTCTAATCGGTACATTCCACACAATGCTCGAGAGATAGGTATCAATTACCTATTAATGTATATCGATGGTGTGGACCTTATAAACCATCATTCAAATATTTCTTTCGTTTGTCAGTAAAAAATCCAGAAAAGGGTAGCTTTGAAGAACGAAAGGTCACGGTCGATGAGGTGGGGCCGTTTATTATACAACACCTTGTATAAAATTAAACACCGTATCTAAGAGGTGAATAATTAACAAAATTCGGTATTAATTTCTAAATGCCGCTTTAAGCGATATGGTATAATTATTATATAACAAATATTCAAGCTTTGTAACTATTATTTGCATTACTAATAAAATCAGATTAACCATGTGTTTTGTACAAATACAGTATGTATGGCTATTTGCATAATTAAATAATAATAAAACTTGTTATATTCTATGTATAATTTAGAAATATTAATAAAACATAGGTATTTACATATTGTAACCATTCTTAAAAAAAAATCTCAAATACTAGTTTATGTATCTCGAGCGTAAATGAAATTATTATATAATCAAGTGACATTATGTCAAAACGAGCGACCAGCATTATATACTATTGTTTTAGTATCAACTAGTCGCGTTGTAATCCGTATTGAAGAAACTACGAACGTGTAACAGAACAGGGCCTTGCGATTATGTTCATAGAACCGTTTATATAAACGCCATATTAATTCTGTATCAGAGATATATGATTAGTAACTGATTACTAAATTTAGAGTTATTTCAGTGAATCAATTAATCTCTGCTCGTTGAGCGGATAAAGACTTTGATTAATTTATAGTTATCGTATTATTCTGTCATAGGTAATCAAAGTACCTGTTTTTATATAAATATTAAATTTATACTATTTTTTTTATGTATCTTTGTTTGTTCACACCATTCTCAGAAACTACTGAACCGATTCTAAAAATTCTTTTACCATTTAAAAACCTACTTCTTCTTGAGGAACATACGCGACTGTTTTTACAATATGAAAAAAGAAGGATAAGTAGTGAGCGAAACGCTAAAGAAATGCACGCGATATCTGAGCTTAAAGCTGCGAACATATTTCTCTGTTGTGTTGTGTCGCAGTGCAATTTGCAAATAGGGGATTTTCGTCACAACATAACATAGAAATGTGTTCTCAGCTTAATTAGTTTAAGCCGGTTAAACCATAAAAGATATACTGAAGTGATTTGTTAGACTGAAGTCTCGTGAGGGGACATTCGATAAATCAGCGCAGACCCGTTGTTGTCGGAGATCGTGAGAATTTTATTGGGACTTACTGTTGAGAGAAAACCGCATTGCAGAAGTGTCAATTCCCGTGGCAACTAGCTGAACTATGTGCTGTAGGATTTGCAAGTGATTAACACACAGCGACGGCATTAATGTTTCATGGAACGGCGTCGCGACGCTGGGCACTAGACACACACTGTGTAACGTCGGTCGGATGTCCGCTACCCATTAATTCTCATTATTATTCAATCAAGTTTCAGAATACAAAATTGCGTTTCTTTAAAACAAATACGACTTTTGTTGGTGCTGAAATTTTAAAAGTAACAGTTCAATAATGTTTTGAGTTGTGTAAAAGACATTAGTTATTTCTCAAAGTGCGGATTCATAATTAAATAATGTCGATGACAAAAACGGAAATGAACTTTTAGATTTGCAGTTTCACGAGGAATAAAATCTTCGGCATTTTTTTTTTGGACATTTTGTATAAACTAAGCGATGTTTGTCGCGGTCTGTTACTCTTTTTGACATGCACCCTAATGACGCGACTTGAACGATTCAATTAAGATCGATCGTGTCAATAAGGTCACTTTATACGCTTGTCAATAATATCTCAGTCGTGACATGACAGCCGACTGACTGGTCACATCATCTCATATCGTGTACGCCAAACAATGATTGGGAAACTTGAGACTGAATGTTTTTTTTTAAGTAAACCCGATTATAATTTTTTAAATGCGTTGACTGCACGATTATTAGAGTACAGAACATATTTACATATACCTAGACCAAACGGGCCAATTTGAAGAGTGGTAATTTTTGAAGCCAACAATTTTTATTACAGGATCTATATGCGGCTTAAGCTCTGATTGGATTATTGAATCGTTTTAGTACTGGTCATGAATTTACGACTGCAGATTTTTTCTCATTCTATTTTTAAAAAGTTTTGCGGTATCATCATTATATTTTATGAACGTTAGATATAAAATAAACGTGTTTTGTTTTCAACTAGTTTGCTTAACTATTTCATTAACGTAGCAATTGAGCACGTAAATCTATAAATATTTTAACGTAATGGTTACCGTTTTGTTTTTCTCTATTATCTAACCTTCTTGATATTACCACAGATTTGTTAGAGGCGCTGTGAACCGAATTCCTTGGGTTTGATATTTCAGTATGATGCAATAACTTCATAGTTCAAGAATTTCACAGCTAAAATAGCCACGTTTTTGTAATGATTTATGTATAGTGTAAACGTGAAATGTTAAGTGAAGTGATTCTTGAATTATTGTTTAAAGAGAGTGTTGCAGATTATAGATGTTAATGTTTTTAAGAACATTGGTAGTGAAAAAAATCTCTTTAAAAACATGTGACGCGTTTGCAAATAAAAAATATTCAAGTTTTAATTGAGTGGAAAAAACTGTACTCTAAAGTTGAAAAGGTAATGGTTCACAATATTAAAAATATTATTTTTAATGACATATCTATATGAATAATGTATCCTTTTGATGTTAATAATTTTAAATATTTTAGAGGAATGATCAATGAAATTAAAAGACAAATTATTATTTTACAACGTTTCGTATTAAATCAATATAACTACTTAAAAATTTGATTTGTTATGATATCTCAAAATAGTATAACAAGATAATTGAACTGAATTTAATTATTAAGACAATTAAGGTATGTTTAATATTTATTTATTTGTTTTATTATTGGTTGTTAAATTGTCTTGTTATTTTATTTTAAATCACCTGATGAAGTATTGATTTAATACTTTTAATTTCATTGATCCTAATTCCTCTAAAATATTTATAAATTATCTATATGTAGTTCACACAAAAAAAAGCTTATATATTTATGAAAAATCAGATTTAAATAATAAAAAAGCTGACTGTGCATAAAAACAACTTAATCTGTGCTTGAAAAAGGTACTAAACGAATAAAACTTGAACCAAACAGTACCTACAAACGAAGCAAAAAGAAAATGTTGGTAATATAATATAACTTATTTGAGTTGTTAGTTCGAAGTTTTACGAATAATCCTATCATAGCCATTAACTGTAGGTGTATCTATCTGTTTTCTCCAGAAACTTTAGTAGAAATCAAGTTATCATTCCGGTATTGTACTATTCTAGGACCCAACTTTAATAGTTATTGTAAATATATAAAAAAAACCCGGGTCGCAGTGCCAAAACCCTGCCGACAATATAGTGTATTTGCTTGTGTAGGGCCGTGTGGTTTTATACTTTTATTATAGGAAATTAAGTTTGTTTTTGGGCAAAATAAAAAATTTAACCCCTTAATACACCCCTTAAAATAACATTTTTTTCTTAATTGTAATATTATTATCAATCTAACGTCTACACCGAATTAAATACACTCTTCAATAAATAAGTCACTATCTGCAAACTAGTGTTTTCATAAAATTTGTAAATCCGGTCCTGTCGGGCCGATTTTATTAAAATTGTGGGGACACTTTTTAATCACTACCAGAGGGTTAAATTTCAATTTTGAAACGATTCGAAGAATTTTTTCGGTATTTTGGGGCCCAAAAACAGTTTTCAACCCCTAAAAACTACCCTTAAAATAGCCCGATTAAGCCCATTTTAAATAGGCTTCTTGCGGTGATGGGTTTCAACACGTGGCCCAAATTTCGTTGAAATCAATTAACTCTTTCGAAAGTTATCGCGCGTACACATATATATATATATATATATATATATACGTATATAAATATATATATATATATATATATATATATATACATATATATATAAACATTTTTAAAAATGGTGCCAAAGTGTTTAGGAGGTTATGAAACGTCGAGAAATTTTGGTCCGACCCCTAGGTCCCGCCATCCGACCAACGCCAATAGTGTATGTTGCCTTATGGCAAATACACTAATAATAAATTCGAATGCCACTTGATGTAAATTAATGCTAGAAATTTTAAAATAAATAAAACATATTTATAGCAGTACTTTTAATGTATATTTATTATTGAAATTTATGTCCATGGCAATTAAGTTTTGAAAATCGTACCCACCATATTACTGAAAAATGACCGAGCTGGGTAGAGTAGTGGTGACAGCACTAGACTCGCATTCGGGAAGTCTGGGTTCGAATCCCGGCGGGGGCAGATGTGGCTGGGACTTTTTCCTACTGCCTCTCGCCGAGAAACGGTAATTCCTGTACCGGCCATCTTGATTGAGGTTTTCCATGGTTTCCCTCAATTAATTCCAGATAAATATCGAGATGGTTCCTTATTTGAGACCATGGCCGATTACCTATCAAACTCCTAGTTCAAAAATTACCTACCTTATCCTAATTTCCTATAATGCCTTCATTCGCCCATTGCTATTAGGGGCCGTTCATAAAATACGTCACGCTACAATCAACTTTTTTTGACCCCCTCCCCTCCTATTGTCACACTGTGTCACACTTTCTGTGACCCCCCTGTAAATATTACGTCACAAAACCTAAGACCCCCCCCTGAATATAATAAATTTCAATGGATAGTACAGAAATTTTGAAAATTAAAAATATTGATTTAGTTTTTATAATAAAATTTGAATAAATTAATAAATATCTTTTATAACGAACAAATAAATAATAATTCTATTTATCAGAAGTCCAAGGATATTATAATAAAAATTGAGAAAAAAGTATTTATTGGAAAAATATTAATTTAAAATATTTTAATGAACAGCGAACGTCACGTTGCCGTGGACCCCCCGTCCCCCCTTGTCACATCTTGTCACACTCAGCAAGACCCCTCCCCCCTCTGTATGCGAACGTATTTTATGAATGGCCCCTTACATAAGTTGAAGTTTAAAAATGTAGAAAAATAACGGGAAGTGTGGTAGATGGAAAATAGTAATGTTGCGAATGGCGTCTGTTATGACATAAAGTCGAGAAACGGACGTTAAACGCATTATTATTATTATTATTATTATATTACTGAAAAATTATTTCAAACACTACACTGGATTATATAAGTATGAACTCAAGAATAGAATCCTTAGAGTCAGTGTCGAAGAAGGGATATAAATTTAATAGATACATTCTTAGCAAATGACGAAGTCTTGACATACCAACTTAATAAAAGAAATACCTATGTAACATGGCTCCATAATTACTGCACTATTTGATTTTGAAACTATAGTTTTATATCAGACAAGTTACGTAAGTCCTTCAGCCACAAAGTGGCACGACTCGGGGAGGGATGTGTTTCATGACGTCGTCAGGTATAAAGAAAACATTGTCTGCCGACATTTTAAGGCTTTTGGATTTACAACATTTTACTCACATTCACCGCGACACACACAAACACGTATGCATCATTTTAAGGGTTAGGGCGGCTTGTGGTTTGCAACCATTCAGCAAAAAACGCAGTAAATGCAATTCTTATTGCTAATTCATTTTGAACTAAAAAACCTAGTAGGTTTTATTTACGAATATGAAAACGAGTCAAAGTATTTTTGACCAACGCTTAGCGAAACAACTGAACGTCGGTTCTCGGGCAGTCTCGGCTGTCGATTTTACTGACAGTTGTAACATAGTTCAGAACTTCAGATATTCACTATAGAGTGTGCCACTACATTGTGACACATACTTTATAATTAAATCATGCCATATTTCTTCTAGCAACTTATGTAATCGCCTAAATATTGTATTTCGTGAAACGTTTGCAGTCAGTATTAGGTTAGATTTTGTACTTTTAAAACCAGCGATCATTCAAGCATTTTTCTTGTTAATATTCCTGGCACGAGGTAATTAGTTCAGATAAAAATTATTAAACTTTCTTCGTTGATCACAGTAGAATAAAAAAAACTAAAGATAATTAATTATAAAATACAAAACTAAAATCTAACTTGTACAATTATCTTATTTTCTAATAAACAATTCTAAATAGAAATTGTTGTACCGTTACAGGACCACAAGTGCGGTGTCTGTAAATATAGTTTTGCAACAATTTATGAAAACCTGCCAAGAATAATTCCAAAAAATGGCGCCTTTGCGATAAAGGAAAAATACTGCATTATTCTGTTTTCCTTGTCACAAAACATTTAATTCTAAACAATGTTTGTTTAAGCAGTATTATATCAAGGAATATGAAATAAATATGCTAATATTTCTATTTTGCTCCTAAATTCTACAAGAAATTCTTCCACGGTGATAAAAAAATGGAAAATAATGTAAATATCAAGTAGAATATCAAATAGTTGTATAAAAAGGCAAAAACTATTCATTAGCATTGTCTGAATTCGAACCAACTACCTTTTGATAGCTATGTGGGCGTTCTAACCCACTCGTCCACCGAACGTATACATTACCCGTTGTTTTAATACTCGAACTAACCAGAGAACATATAATAATACAAATGATAACTCAAGCATCACAACTGTCAGTCAACACAAACTCGAGACTGGCCGAGAATCGATGTTTAACTTGCTCCGCTAAACGCTTGTGTATTTTGGTGCTAATTTTGTTTACAATGATAAAATTTTATTTTTCAGATTTGCGCGTTCCAGCAATATTACATTGGTTGGATGTCTGGTGAGTTAGCTTAATTTAATATCATTTTATGGATATTTAAAGTCTCTCAAAAAATTCAAAGACCTTTTTTTCTTTAAAAGTGCGCATGATAGCAGCAAGTCATTTGGAAAAAAATTTGTTTGGTTAAAAATCGAAATTTGGACAAAAAAAAACGACAATTTCGAGTAAAACACGTGTTTGGACGATTTCATAACGTTATAACAATTTAGTTTGTCACGTAAGTCCACGTAGATTTAAAAATTTAAAGGTTTTCGAATTTTTTTCTTCCAACTTTTTAGTATTCTAAGTGATCGGGATGCTTTCTATAGGTTTTTTAATGCATTGAGTTAGGAGTTGTTTTTTTTTAAAGAATTATGGAGTTGCAAACCTTTGAATTTGAGATTAATTTCAACTTGGAAAAAACTGTTGTGTTGTATTACTGTATTCCGAACACTAAAAATGGACTTTTTGCACACTCCCATACAAAATAGCTTCTTTTCGTGCCTGTATAGCGGTCGTAAAATGCCACATTTACTGTTGGAGAAAGTTTGGATAAAAATCCGTAGCAAAGAATCATTTGAGAAGCATACTAAGTTTAAAACTGCATTTATTTACTGACGTTTCGGTATACTTCGTGCAATCTTCAGAGCTTCACATACTGTCAAATTATATCAGAATTTTTACAGATACTGACATGATTTGACAGTATTGGGAACTCAGAAGATGGTAGGAAGTGTACCGAAACGTCAGTAAACAAATGCAATTGAGTATTTGAATTAAAAAAAAAACAATTTATATTTTTTATTTTTTAAATAATATATCGTAAATAATATTGAAGAACGAAAGGGAAAAAAAATTAAGCCATAGGTAATTAATAACAAATTAAGTAAAATGTATAAAACTTCATAAGATATAACGTGATTACAAAACGTACCAGGAATGTTTGTGACGTCAAAATGATAAAAGTTGTGTATTTGTGTATGGCTTTATAATACATACTATCAAAGTAACCATGGCAACCAGGACCATAAAAACATTTTGACGTCACAGAGGTTTTTGGCGCGTTATCGGATCTTAGCTTAAACATTATTTTTAAAACAAATATAACTCTTTCATTATGAAATTAAACAAAATAATAAAAGTAGTTTCGCTATAAAACTTGTATGTGATCTTTCCATTTATGTAAAAAAAAAAAATAATTCAAAAACCCAATTTGAAAGTTAGTATTGCTTCTCAATACATCCTTTGCAACGGATTTTTATCCAAACTTTCATCAAGGATCACAATCGCTCTAATTAATCATTTAATTAGAGTCAACCTTGACACATTTACCACTAGTGTTTAAAAGCAACTATTTTATAGGAGGTACGTGCAAAGAAATATACTATTTATCTCGAAAGTAACAATATGGTCATGTGAATAGTTGAAACTCACTGACACTCGGTTCAACCTAATGTCACTTACGTGTATATAATAACATCATTCACATTCTAGATACATGAACTAGTTTTTCGTCATTACATTCGCAGATGATCTTATTTTTAATCGTAAAAATGAAATATTTTAATGCTATTTTATATAAAACAGAATATAAAAATTTCGATGATGGCGTCATGCTCATTTTGAACTTGTTCCGTACATATAACAAGGCCTCAGGTGTTACGAGGCGTCATTTCGACAAAGCGAGGCCTAGCTCTTACATAAGAATCATATTACGTAATGCGGCCTGTTGTTTATGCGTCTGTGCGCGCATGCTTTATATTATATCTTTGGTCAAAAAGAAAGATTGCTTATGTCGAATTTTTCATAATTTTTACCGGATTTTATTTTTATTATTTTTAAATTCCTGAGGACAGTTTGAGCTTCTGGACATGATTGTCGGGAGTTCGAATCCCTCCTCTGTTCATGGATGTTTTGTGATATGGATTTATTTGCTATTTTATTTGTATTATTATTATTATTCAATAAGATAGTTGTGGCAAATTATACTAATAGGTGCAGAAGCCAAAAATCCGCATGTTAAAAAAAAATCTAAATTTGAACTGGAGTTTGAGAATAGCCGAGCGTGTAGCGATAACGTTTTTTATGTGGCTATTGCAAGCCCCAGTTTCCAAGGTTCTAATCCAAGGGTAAGAACTAGTAAAAGTATCAATTGGATTTTCAATTTATTAAAAAATATTAATATTTCAGATGACTTTCAGTTTAAAAATAGAGTAAACAAAGAAAAATTTGAGTAGAAAAATCCCTAGCAATATGCAGTTTGAATTTATAACGTTTTTATTTCCACAAATAGTTTTAAAACAAATCTATATGGAGATATGGGAAAAGTTATGAAAAAATTGGACATACGTGTTTTTATCTTTTGATCACAGATATGTATATCTAATAACAAGAGTACACAGAACAAAATAATATACTTTTTTATTTATTTTCATCTACATAATAGAGGTTTACGTCAGAACTGTAGAGACCAATTTTACGGATGGAAATTTTATTCGCTCGAAATGCATTAAATATATTACTATAGAAAAAATATATTTTCAAAATACCATTCACTTGTACACTATCGGTCGTAAATATTTAGTTTAAATTAGTTTTTTATAAGAATAGTCGAGCGTGTAGCGATGACGTTTTCATGGTTCCTCGGTTACAATTCTAGAATTGATTAGAGTTGTGTAACTCAGATCTGAACCGGTTCAAAGAGCCGACTCCAACAGAAGATCCGTGAGAGCCGACTCACTTTTTTTTGAGCCGACGGATCAACGGATCCGCGTAACTCAGTGAAACACTGAACACACAGAAGCACATTTTACACTTACGTATCAGTTCTTGCTTTGATGCATCTGTCAGCTCAAATGACTCATGCATCACACGTTTGGCTATGCATTCTTGATTCTATATACAGGTCGTGATATGATTGACTGAACTAGGTAACTCAGTGGCAGACTGCAGTAACATATTCAGAACTCGGCTCTTTTTGAACCGGTTCAGTGAGCCGGCTCACATACGGGATCCAGATGCACAGATGCAGATCACTAAAAAGACCCGTTTTTCCCATCTCTAGAATTGATAAGAGTATCGATGGAATTGTCAATTTATTATTACTAAAATATTAAATTGAAAATATTAATTTTTGCTAGGATCTTAATTTTGTCTGTTGGTAGACCTAACAAAATAGTACGCTGTGCCTATTTATTTATTATCGGTAACTATAATAAATAGAATAAAAAGATCATTAATCAAATCGGAATTATAAAGATTATTTCTAAAAGTTTTTGGTCGTTGTACTAAAGAAATACGAGCGTCTATAATCTACAATCTCTCTCTATTAAACTACACTCGAAACTCACAGTTGTTTAAGAACTAATTTTCTCTCATTTATATCAAAACAAATAATGGCATTATTGATCGAAAAATGTTTTGTCAAAAGATTTTACAAAATTTACGAATATACCAATATTATAAAGCGGCAAATTTTTTCAGTTTGTTTGTTACGGTTAATGTCAAGAATTACTGATCCGATTAGAAAAATTCTTCCGCTGTTTTAAAATCTACTTCTTTTCGAGTAACAGGACACATATTATTACGCTAAGACAAAAATGGAGCGAGCAGTGAGCGAAAATGTAGGACAAGTCGGGGATCCCGCACGTGATTTCTGAACTAAATTGGTGTAATCTAAGTAAATGAAATACAGTAACGTGACATATGAAAAATGTGTTGCATTGGATTATTTCGTTCCCAAACCAAAATCAACTCGAGCGAACTCAGATCGGAAAACTATAGAATAAAATTAATTGTTTTTAAAACGATCACCTTCTTTCTAATGTTACAGAAACATAATATCATTAGTCTAATACGATGTGTGTAGCATCTGCAGTGTTTTTTCGTTTGTAATGTTGGTAACAAAATAAAACAAAAGCATGTACATTGTACAGTGCACTGCAATGGAGTTATCAGTTTGCGCTAATGCTTGGGTTATCCATTACATCTAAAAGAGAATTGTTTTTAGAGATGTGAAAAAATAACACTGCAATGCATCTATTTAAGTATGCGCACAGGTAAAGACGCCATGTCTATATGCAGTCATTACTGTCCTCTTTCTAGAACAATGTTTTTTTTTGCGAATATTAGTACAATTTTAAACAAACTCAATTACACCTTAACAAAATACAGACACGTGTTTAAAATTCTACTCAGCACACCCGACAAAAATATAAATAATCTCTCACTTATATTTCAATCTTTGCTTACAATTATATAAACAATAAATCGTTTTTAGACAATTTACGACCTTCAAATAGTTCATTCCTATGATCACACTGTAGAAGTGAAACTCTCTTAATCACCGCGCACTCTTTCGTTCACATATACTCAAAATAATGCAAAGTTTTTAAGGATATAATTTATTAGAACAAAGGAAACGCCATTTCATTTATTTTTAGTGCCATCTTTTAGCGAGTTAAGTAACTGCTCTACCCTAGTACCGTGGTTGTATTTCTTTCTCTTATTATTTTTATTAGCTATGATTAAGAATTAAACTTCCTAAAATTTGGCATGGTGCTTAAAAATTTCAAGAAAGATATACATGTATTTTTGTTCTAAAAATTGAATAAAAAAACGTGAATTCGTCAGTATTTCTTTACAACACGTTATGAGGTTTCGAATTACGGAATGCAAATCGAAGTTTTTTCTTTACAAACTTATGTTAAAAATACTCACTTTGAATTGCTTAATAGTTTTTTTTTTCAAAAACATGCTAATTTTATCATTTTTATCTGATTATAAATCGTTTATTTAGATCAAATGAACTATAAAAACTTGGCTAAAAATCATATAGGAAGAATTGTACATATTTCTAGTTTATTTTGAAGCATTAACAGTAAAGATTAAATTAGATTTTTTATAGATTTAAGAGATTTCCAAAACGTGAGTAAGTGCATTTTACTTGCACATACACATTCAACTCGTCGTAAGATTAAGGTTGTCGGAACGCTCTGAATTTAAGCCAAAAATAGAGCTTCGGCTGTCAACTGATTGTAGACTTATTCGTCAACATTCTGCAAAAATTCTTTCTCTATAAGAAAGATAAAGGACAAATCTAGGTCTCTAATGGAATACTTTTGTAATTTATGTATGATTTACTAGAAAAAAGTTGGCATTAATTGTGCTAAAAAAACACCCGTTTTCAATGTCACACTATGACCTTATTCGTACTTATTTCACAAAACTGTTCCATCACAAACCTAAAGTGACTCTTCCTTTTTCGGAAAAGTTGTATAAATTTTCAAAATATTTCCAAAAATTAGAGTAATCAATTGACAGCGGCACCCTTGCAATAAGACTTTTTAGCCTCGTAGTTGGCACCAGCCAAAAACTGAAACGTGCGGATGATTTGAGCGAGACAGAGCTAAAGAAGGTCACACCCACAATATGTCTTTTGCTTACCTCGCCCCTTACCGCTGGGTTTCAGCACAAACAAAATTCAGAGCGTTCCGACAGCCTTAATAGAGAGATTGTAGATTTTAGACACGCAACATCAGCGTCTATATAATAAATATATAAAAAGACAAAATTTTAAATAAAAATAACATAAAACATTAGATAAACAATAAGTGTACATATATATTATGTTTGTACTCGTATATAAAAACTTGTATAAAAAAGCGCTTTAGCATACGCTATACGCGCTAAAAATGTAGAAAAATTAATAAAATCAAATAAACCGGTCTAAACCAGTTTCTTTTAAAAACCGAAACCGTAGATCGACATTACCAGGATCATTTTCTGGAACTACCGACAGATCACCTGACAATCCGAGCTGGTGTCGTGTGTCCCTAAATTGGACACACTAAATTAAAAGGTGCACATTGAACAGCTGGTCCTCAATAACCCTAAAAGTCTTCAACTAAATCGATGCTTCTTGTCTGGTCTAATAAAGAAAGATGAATCAAAATAACAAATCTGATATTTTGTCTCAAACATAATCGGCAATCTCAAAAAATGATTTAAAAGCCAATTCAGACGAGCCGTTCTCGGTTACGATTCACCGGTCCGGTTCGGTTTTCGATTAATCTAGGCTGCTCACACTATCCCGATTCGGCTAGTCTGCATTGGCTTTAAAGCCAATTCAGACTAGCCGTTCTCGGTTACGATTCACCGGTCCGGTTGGGAGCTCGACCAATCAGGGCGTAGTCGTTCCCGATTGCGGTTCGGTTCGAGCGTTTAGGTTCAGCTCTTAATTTCAACCGGACCGTTCGCAACCGTAGCCAATGAGAACGCTTGCTGGAGTCACGTGACTAGCCAGCTGTTTAACTACACATCAAACGTCAAATCATATTTCGAAATTGCGCATGCGCACCGAGAATAATCGTAGAACCGAATCAGGATAGTGTGAGCAGCCTAGATTAATCGAAAACCGAACCGGACCGGTGAATCGTAACCGAGAACGGCTAGTCTGAATTGGCTTTAAGACAGATGAGATCGTATGTTTTAATCTTCTGCTATTGGTCAATCGAACGGATGCCACGGCGATCAGGTAAGTGATATTTGTCTGTTCATTTGACTGTGAGATAGCGACTCTGACAGGTTATCAAAAGGCTAGCCGACAGGGTATAAAGAGAGATGATTCTTAGGCTCGTTTATAGTCCGTCGTGTGGAAAGCCTTTATACGACGGCCACTAAGAAGAAAAAAGAAGACCTCTCCCGTTAGGAAGTGAGAGGGGGTGGGGTGGACGTGAACTTCGGACTGTATGTTATTAAGGGTGGCGCCTGCGTGTAAATAATGCAGTACATTAAACGTGTCAATGGCGCAATAAGAATTACGTTACAAACTGATGGTTCGTCTTCCAAACTTTTCCTTGGTGCGTTTGGAACGATTAATGGGAATTGCTCACTGAATATTAAAATAATATTTAGTTTAAAAAAACTAACAAACGCGCTTTTATCACACACTAAAAATTATAAAATAATGACTAATTCAAAATGTGTGGGGCGCTTTGTCTAAATTAATTAAAAGTACACACAATAAAAAAGCACTCCACGCTTTTTGAATTAGTCATTATTTAGTGCGTGATAAAAGAGTGGTTTTTAGTTATATTTTTTAAACTATATATTATTTATTTTTTACTTTTTGTCTTAATTCCTTTTCTAACCATCGTTTTCTTTAAATTCGACTTCCAAGATTTGTTTACATGCATAGTTAGTTGCAGGTGAAACTAATAACAGCATGTTAAAAATAACCATGAATTACCAAACCACGTTTCGTTAAAGATGTTAGCATCATCAAGATATGATAATACCTAAAAAAAATATGATTAGAAATAAAATGACACTTTGAACATTTATTTCAGGTGTTTCTTGATGATGATAATATGGATAGCAAAACGCACGTCAACAATTGTAGTAGTTTGGTATGTTGTAATTAATTTTAATTTTCAATATCTGCACATCCTTCGCTTTTCAAATGGATAGTAACAAATTCATCTTTGTAATTTTCATTTATAAAAATAACAAACAGTTGTTTCATAGAACAAGAACGCCTATACGTAATAATATTTATGCTCGCCGTGATAAAATGAAATTAGATCTCACGTAGAATTTTATGGATTCTTTTATACGAATAGTGTGTACTAAACGACGAATTATGTATTATATGACTTCTTGAAATGGAGGTGATGAAAATTTCTAGTACGTTCCGCAGTCAAAACACAGTACAGAACTAATTTATAGCCCAATATTTGGTATGAAAAATTGATCTTGCTGATAACGATTATTGCATATCCGTTACACTAGCGAATGTCCTCTATTTGTTTTGACAAACTTTAATTTGTTATATTTATAATCTAACCTAATTAAAACAGCACAGATTCAAGGGTGAATTACAGATGTATTTTCACTAAAATTGGTATAAATTTTACACAATTTTTCGTAAAGAAAAAACTAAATTTGAAAAAAATTATTGAGCAAGTCAAATATGTCAGTATTGTTAACACAAGTTTTGTAAAGAAAAAACTTCAAAATGTTGATTTGCCTTTCCGTAATTCGAAACTCGTGAAGTTCTTTAAAGAAATATTCACGAATCTCATGTTTTTAGATTGTTTTAAGGCAAAAATATATCTTTTTTGAAATTTTTAAGCAGAATGCCAATTTTTTTAAGCTTAATGCTCAATCACAGTTAACAGAAATAGTAATAAAATAAATTTGTTACAGTAGAAAATTTTCCAAAAGCATATTTTACAATCTTGGATCAGTTACCTTTTAGGATATTTTTTGGCAACATTTGGATTAATTATTTCGTCAAAAACATCATTAACGCGAGGGAAGCCGGCTAAAGACTGGTTATAAATAGGTATTTTAACAAAAACCAATTTGTAAAAAAAACGTAATTATAAAAACACGCCAACAATGAATGGTGTGGTGAATCAGTCAAGTAGGTAATAAATTATAACCGTTTGTATTGGTGGAACGGCAATTTAACATTTTATGACCCACTTTGGATATTAATTATTGAAGATTTAATTACAAAGTCGAAAGTATAAACCACGAGAATGCAATTAATTACGGATGATGTATAGGTAATGCTACTGTGCGTAGTTACTAAAGTGCGTTCACACGACCGTTTCCATATTATTTTAGCAAATTGAAAATTTTGGCGAAATAAAATCGAAATTTAAGGTCAAAGCACCCACATATGAAACTCCGTAACATAAAAAACGAGAAATGTAATATCCTAAGCTAAGAAAGGTAGGGCGGAATTGATTTAGCGTTATTTTCTCTATAAATATAATATCAAACGGATCTGACAGACTATTAAAAAAATACAGTTTTTCATAAGAAAGTAGTAATGGGCGTTGATTCAACGAACTAGTTAAGCTGACTTAAGATCGTTTTGTAAAATGTCGAATTTTAAAAGTTTATCTAAATTCAGTTCCCTCACGAGTTAATAAAGTTGAACAATAAATCTTTTGACACTATAAAAGTTAAAAGAAAGCGTCTGTATTTTTAAGAAATATACATCTTAAACTTGAGGGATCTAAAGTTTTATCAACAAGCTGTTTAACTTTCGCGAAGATATCAAAGTATCGAATTTTTAAGTATATATAAAAAGTCGAATACCTGTCTATACGTTTACCCACTGGGTTTTCATTTTTGGGTACGTTCAGTTGTGCGCTCGATAGATCGAGCAGATTTTTTCACACAGCACGTGTATCCGCTTATTTTTAAAATTAATGCTCTAAAGATGGTTAAATCTGTTTGCTCGTTTGTGTGCTTCGGAGCTCATCGTGCCGGCTCGTTCTTCTCCAGACGTTAAGTCCGAACGCAGGGTAGAGATCTTTCAGAGTATATAAACATTAAATTCGAATCGATCTGAGCGTACAAGCGAACGTACCCTTATTTAACTGTTTCGTAACGAATTAAAAGAAAGCATGTAGAAAAAACAATCAAAACTTAATGCTATAAATGAACACTAGGCAAACATGTATTTCCAACTATTATTTACTCTGCAAAAATAACTGAACCAATTTTTAAATACGATTTCAGTGATCTATAACAAAATATCCTAGGTGAAAACTAGACTAAATATTATTATACTATCACAGAATAGCTATTTTAATACTACTGGCAACATCGGTCGGAATTTATACTATAATATCAACAAATGCAATTTTAATTACCATAAAAATATAGTTGTTGATATAGTATAAATTGAACTTTCCAAATATTTCATACAAATATTCTATCAGATATAGGTAGTTACAAAGTACCTATTTTTTCTCTGACTAAATTCGGGTTTAATTGACAATAAAACGAGTGAAACCACGGAAAGACTAGTCTTCTTATAATACGCTTTACTATAAACTCACCAGAAGTTGATAAGTAAATAGTGCAAAGGTTAAGCGAACACTGGCCATAAATAAGCCAATATCTTCCAGGTGTTCAAAGTGTTTCTACAGCAAATTGCTCTACCAACAGTGCTAAACGACACCTTGAATGGTAGCCAAGGATTGGAAAACCATTGCCAGTAAAATGTCGTCTGGATTAAAATTAAGAAAAGCTAAAATTAACCAACTAACAATTCTGGTTTGGGCAATCGGTCAAAATTCTGTCCATTTAAAAAAAGTGATAGCATTAACGTGCGGCTTATATTTGTCTCGCTCGACGCAATACTGTTAGGGTTGTTAACTTATCAGACAAGAATAGAGATTGGTCGCACGCACGTTCTATCTCTCTCGCTATGTGTGACTACTTTCAACACAAGGTACGGATGACTCAGTCCAAGGATATAGGTCTTGATCAGCAAATACATAATATTATTGGTAGTGAGTGATGAGCAAAGCAAGACCAAGACTGTGGTAGTCTTGATATTGGTATTGCGTATTTAATCCTGGTGTTGGTCTTGGTTTTGCGTTTTTAGACTTTGTCTTGGTCTTGCATATTTAAAACTTCGTACTTATATTTTATACTTATATTCGGGCTTGCATATTTAGACTTGGTCTTGGTCTTGGTCGTGACAAGACTGCAAGACCAAGACTAATTTTGCTCACCACTATTGATAGTTGAAGTTAACTAATCCTTGGGTTAAATGGTGAGAGCGATAGGTAAATATTGAGAGGTCAAGAAAACGAATGTTGTTTTTCTATTTGTCAAGAGAATTCGATGTTCCAAGTATTAGAAGAATAGTACAGAATACCGTCGATCGTTTTCAAGGTATTTATAGTGTTAAATCGTTCTTTTTATTGACTGGAAATACTTATGTAAACAATTTTTTGTGCGAATTTACCAAAGGAAACATTTTTTGCTGTTACGTTTAAAATAAATTTACCTCAGACAATATTTATTTGGTATTTGTTAATTTTTTCAAACCGATTTTACTGAAACGAACTAACAATAAATGAATAGATAATAAGATTATAACCAGACAATGATGAAAAAAGCCTTCAAGCCATCATAATCAAGAGCAAATAATTTTATGTATAGCTGCTGTATTAAACGGATAACCTTTTTTTTTCTGTTGAAAACATCTATTTATGCAAAATAAACCGTTAATTATCGGCTATAAAAAGTCCGTTGCTTCTGTTCTTCCCTTTCTTTGATCTCAGGTCTACACAGTGGGCCATATTATAAGGAAACGTAGTGTGGGAATTTTCTAGTGTTGGGTAACTCAGATCTGAACCGGTTCAAAGAGCCGACTCCGACAGAACATCCGTGAGAGCCGACTCACTTTTTTTTGAGATGGGAAAAACGGGTTTTTTTAGTGATCTGTATCTCTGCATCCGGATCCCGTATGTGAGCCGGCTCACTGAACCGGTTCAAAAAGAGCCGAGTTCTGAATATGTTACTGCAGTCTGCCACTGAGTTACCTAGTTCAGTCAATCATATCACGACCTGTATAGAATCAAGAATGCATAGCCAAACATGTGATGCCTGAGTCATTTGAGCTGACAGATGCATTAAAGCAAGAACTGATACATAAGTGTAAAATGTACTTCTATGTGTTAAGTGTTTCACATGAGTTATGCGGATCCGTTGATCCGTCGGCTCAAAAAAAAGTGAGTCGGCTCTCACGGATTTTCTGTCGGAGTCGGCTCTTTGAACCGGTTCAGATCTGAGTTACCCAACTCTATCAGAACATAAAAAAAAATTAATAATAAATTCTTATAAGATTAATAATTAAAAAAAAATTCACATCTGGTTCGCAATTACTCAACCGAAAGCCAAGTGAATTTATGAATTTTTTTCTTATTACCTAGCTATTAATCCTATTAAAAACTTATGCAATTGTGACCGTAATGAAACATTTGTAATATTTTCCTCTCGGAGGATATGGAATAAAGTTGCAAATGTGCTTTATTATGAGAAGTGTTAAATATGACACTGTAGAATAATTGGTAATTCAACCGCTGCGCTAGTGGAAGATTCGGGTTCGTGTTCCGACAGTGGCATTGTTTGAATAGTGAATTTTTATAATGTCGCATTATAATTGCAACAATGGGTTTATAATATAACATCACACTATTAGCTATTATTTTTATACTAAAAAAATATTTTCTGGTAAATTCGAGAGGCCACTGTTCGACAAAAAGAAAAATTTAAACGGTCATACCATTTGAAAGAACTGTTTTAAGAATGTGAGAACTATTTTATTAAAAATGTTATGTTATACATTGTATCTATAGTTTCTTGAACATTTTTAGCCCACTGTTCGGTAGTTTAAAACATGGCTGCGGACATATTGACGAACGATGACGTCAGAGGATCGACCGAGGCTTACTCGTCGTCGTCAGCTTTTTGTAACGTCCCTCATTTATCACGCTGACCGTTACAAATTTATTTTCTATCTGTTCAAATGGCGGCCATTACATTACACACAAGCATTATAGACCCTTGAAATAATGGAATACTGTATTGCATACGCTTCAATAAGACGCGATATTATACATAATACAGTGGAACTAATGTATTTTCAACTTCTCCTTCACTCTCACTGCATGGCAGTCATAGACCAGAGAAAATCTTTATTAATTAGAGGCTAAACGTTGTCAAACACAAGGCCACCTCGTTAATGAATGATGTCAGATGAAAGGCCGTTCAATATTTTTATCAACCACGCAATCTCAATTGGCATTTCTCCACTACTATCTAGTAATGGTGAACAAAGCAAGACCGAGACCAAGACCGTGGTAGACTTGGTATCGATCTTGATCTTGTGTATTTAATCCTGGTCTTGGTTTGGATCTTGCATAGTTGCATTATTTTTCGAAATTTATTTACTAGAGACAAAGTGAAGTCATCATTTTTAGTTTAATCTTGCGCAATTGGTTTTGGTCTTGGGTATTCAGTATTAGTCTTGCATATTTAGACTTGTTCTTGGTCTTGCTTTTTCAGACCAAGACTCCAGGACTAAGTTCAATTTTACTCATCATTAGTGTCTAGTGTTACAGCATATCGAATCACTTTAGTTTATCAACATGATAACATTTCACATTTAATAGTATTGAATAACTGTTGTTTTAAAAATGAACAAATAAACGAAAGCTCTGATACAGAATCACGCAATGTTGCCCACCGTGCGTAAACGCATATGGCCGCTCTTCCCCATGTATGGTACATATATATATTCATCAACGCCAACTTGGATTGATTTGAATATCAATGACAGCGTTACGAGTTGCAACCGTACAAGGAATGAATCGTTGATAGAAGCTTTTTCTGTGACTGAAAGGGCCCTCCTCTCTGGGCCCACCCACATCGAATACTGTGAATTGAGTTCAAATCCATAGACGCGTATATCTTACACACTGTATCTTAAATCGATAATACACATCCTCTACTGACCAGTGACGTAGATAACAGGGTCGAACAGTAATTTTTTTTAAAGGAGACCCCTCCTCTGAATTAAACTTCCGCTAGTGTTTTTAATACTTGACTATTTTTATTACAAAATTTTAAATATATTTTTCGTGTATAATAACAAATGCTGTGATTATATATTTTATTAAAGCTGTGCCTTTTAAATTGTTTTAATATTTTGCGAATTTTTTAGTGTCTTTGTATGTACAGTTTGAAGTCGCGCAAATCTAGATTTTTTTTTCTGCATAATTAAACAACATTATTTTGAATAAATGTTTATTTCAATATTATAACATTAATATTAGTTTAAGACTAATAAAAAAAACTTCTTCTCAGTCGACATAAAAATGAAAAAAATGTTGATCATGGAAATTCTTTTTTTATTAATCTTAACTAAGCAAATAATTTTGTCAACACGAATTACAAAAGACGTTTTACTTCAATTATATGTTTTTAACATAAAATAAAATTTCAAACAGGCAAAAGTTTCAGTTTTTTATTAGTAATAATAGAAATTAATTCCGTAACACATAAAATTGTCAAAAATACACATTAAAAATGTGTGGATGGAATCTAGACCTGCACGATCTAAGTGTTATGAACCAATAAACAGTATTATGTGATATTTTGTAGTTTGGCGTGGAAATCGTTAGTTGGTTACAAAATAAGCAGTGCGTGTTTTTAATACAACGTTACTGTTTTGTTATTTACCTGTGTATAAGTCATCCAGCAGCATGGCTCCACTTGATTGGCATCCAGACCCCAAAACTCGAGCTCTTCTTCGAACAGGGGACCGCACACATCCGTGGGATAGTGCAGCTTCCCCGTTCTAAAACAAACGAAACACGTCAACCGATCAAGTCTACTCATACCTATAATATTTTCAAAATATTCAAATCAACTAAAAACCAATACTGTTAAACAGAAATTGAACACATTTATTTGTGTATTTGCCATAAGGCAACATACACCATTGGCGTTGGTCGGATGGCGGGACCTAGAGGTCGGACCAAAATTTCTCGACGTTTCATAACCTCCTAAACACTTTGGCATCATTTTTGAAAATGTTTATATATATATGTATATATTATATATATATATATTTATATACGTATATATATATATATATATATATATATATATATATATATATATATATATAATAGGCTTCTTGCGGTGATAGATTTCGACACGTGGACCAAATTTCGTTAAAATCAATTAACTCTTTCGAAAGTTATTGCCCGCACACACACATATATATATATATATATATATATATATATATATATATATATATATATATATATATATATATATATATATATATATATATATATGTGTGTGTGTGTGTGTGCGGGCAATAACTTTCGAAAGAGTTAATTGATTTTAACGAAATTTGGTCCACGTGTTGAAATCTATCACCGCAAGAAGCCTATTTAAAATGGGCGTAATCGGGGCATTTTAAGGGTAGTTTTTAGGGGTTGAAAAATGTTTTTGGGCCCCAAAATACCGAAAAAATTCTCAGAATCGTTTCAAAATCGACATTTAACCATTTAGTAGTAATTAAAAGGTGTCCCTAAAATTTAAATAAAATTGGCCCGACAGGACCGGACTTACAAATTTTATGAAAACACTAGTTTACAAATAGTGAATTATTTACTGAAAGTTGTATATAATTTGGTATAGAGGTTCGATTTATAATAATATTGCAGTTAAGAAAAAAAATGTTATTTTAAGGGGTGTATTAAGGAGTAAGATTTTTTATTTTGCCCAAAAACCAACTTAAGCTCGCAAAATAAAGCCACACTGCCTGTATAAGCAAATACACTATATTGTCGGCAGGGTTTTGGCACTGCGAGCCGGGTTTTTAATATTAGGCATGGATCAACCTCGCATTGAATGAAAGATAGATATGTTTGTCAATCTCAAACAAATAAAAAAAAATTTATTAAATGCGTCCGACGGTTTTATTTTAGTCTGACCAAAGTTCCAGATTGGTGATCGACCATAAAACCATTTAACTTGAAATTGTTTTGTATCTACTTATTAGTGTATTTGCCATATGGCAACATACACTATTGGCGTCGGTCGGATGGCGGGACCTAGGGGTCGGACCAAAATTTCTCGACGTTTCATAACCTCCTAAACACTTTGCCACCATTTTTAAAAATGTTTATATATATATGTATATATATATATGTATATATGTGTGCGGGCAATAACTTTCGAAGGAGTTAATTAATTTTAACGAAATTTGGCACACATGTTGGAATCCATCGCCGCACGAAGTCTATTTAAAATGGGCCCAATCGGGTCATTTTAACGCTGGTTTTTAGGGGTTGAAAAAAGTTTTTGGGCCTAAAAATACCTAAAAAATTATCAGAATCGTTTCAAAATTGAAATTTAACCCTTTAATGGCAAGTAAAGAGTGCTTTTAAAATTTTAATAAAATCGGCCTGACAGGACCGGATTTACAAATTTTTTGAAAACACTAGTTTGCAGATAGTGAGTTATGTACTGAATGGTGTTTTTAATTTTGGTGTAGACGTTCGATCGACAATAATAATGCAATTAAGAAAAAAATGTAATTTTAAGGGGTGTATTAAGGAGTTAAGTTTTTTATTTTGCCGAACAATCACCTTAAGTTCACATAATAAAGCCACAAGACCTACATTAGCAAATACACTATATTGTCGGCAGGGTTTTGGCACTGCGATCCGGGTTTTTATTTTATTTTTGAGTTTTTAGTGTGCTTTATTAAAAGTGCCATTGATACGGACGAAAACCAGGTCGGTCAACTAGTTGCCATAATAATATATCATTATCGAACAAAATTTCAACTCAATTGGTTAACGGGAAGTGGGTGAAAATTTTAATTTGCGATACAAACCCGGACGAAGCCGGGCCGATCAGTTAGTTGCTATTAACATACCTGAATTTATGTCCTACCTTTTTATTTTTGTGTATGTGTTTTACTTTGGCTACTTGTATTATTGTTTTGACGAGAGATATAATTATTCATATTGTTTACTATATTGTTGTATGTACCGGTCAGAAAGGCAAACCAGTCTACAAAGACTGATTTCTGACCATTTGCGCTAAGCAATAAACGCTATTATTATTATTATTATAATATTGTATTGTCATCGGAACTACATAGGTGTCCAAAATTTTTATTCAATCGGATTACGAGGTCGCAAGATTTGAAACAAATAAATAAATATACAGAACGTGAATTTTAATAAAACCGTTTAAAAATCGGGTCCATATCTCCTTATAATTCTATCATTAAAATGATACTTCAAAAATAATTTATTTTTCAAAACGTATTTGCATTAAATGACAACCAATTCACAAAAAATGTAAATGAAAAAGCTGAATATTCAACATGTTTCTGATAAATGAACGTAATTATAGCATAGTGGTTGTTATTCAACATTCATGGAGAACCGAAGCGCTGTGGACAGTGCAATCTCTAAACAGCTATAATCCAATACAGTTTTATTTTTATGGTGTAAATTTTAATCAACGTTGCACATATTAGATGTACAACCTTTGTAAAAAAAATGGAGACATAATTTTGAGTCGCAGAACTCATTGTCCGAAAATCTTCGTATCTATGACTATGATTTTATTTATTTGTATTAATTGAACTGACTTCTGTATAATTCAATACAACTCTCGCAGTTTATGAACTTTGTACTAGGGATGTTGACTGTATTCAAGTAAAATTATAATTTTAACGTTAAGTGGTAGTTTCCATGATAGAAATACTAAAAAACACTATATTTTTCCTTATTTTTAAGGAATTTAATTAATATTTAATAAATAAAACCTAATAAAATCACTCTCAAGCTAAGTGACAACAGACACCAATCAGAGCGCATGACGTCAATTGTTCAGCCGCTGTCAAAAAACTTCATTGTTTGGTTAATATTTAGTGTGTAATTTATTTGAAAATTTCTTTAAAAAAACACTGCAAGGAGTTTTAACGTCATGGAAAGTGTATTTATTAAGCTAATAGTTCGAAAACTTTGAATTCATCTTTTATAGCAAGAATTACGAAAACACTTTTCATAACCTCATTAATTTACAGCGCTTATGAGCACAGCCTCCTACTTTGTGACCGCATCTATAGAATGGTAGCTCCTGTGTAAACTTTTGAGCCTCCTTTGGTATGAACAGGTGACGTCACGCGACTAGTATTGGCGTTTTGGACCGAAATTTGAAACGGGATTTAAAATACATGATTTTTAAGGCTTGAGTTGTATTTAAATAAAAATAATAAATATTTGTGGCTATATTAGGTATTTATGCACGATTTGAAACACTTTCCCAAAAATAGTCAACATCCCTATTCCAATTTTGTTGTACGCAGACTGCGTAAAAACGTTACATTTGTTCGTAACGACTAATCACCGAGTTCACGAAATTTACAGAACGCACCTAAAGAAGTTTTACTTAAAAAATGACTGCTTCATTTATAAACGGACAACAGATGTCGCACGTATAGTTTTGCTCCATATGTCAGCATTTTTTTATATGACTATAACATGTTTGAAAAATTTTGTGGCAGCACTGTTCAATAATATACTCGACACGTCCGTAGAGTAAACTAGTGTTCAAAATGCTACCAGTTCAAACAATCATTTTAATTTACATACATTGTCACAGTGACGTAGGAACAACCGTTCTAAATTAAAAATCCAGACTGGATTATTTAAACCTTCTTTCTGTACTGTACTTCATATTAATACTGCCATTATAAAAGAATAATCACACTTTCTTGTAAAATATGAATGACTCTGTCTTAAGAAATGCATATTACTGCACATTTTGTAAATGGGTGTAAAATATATACACCTTCAGAATTATGACAATAAAGTACCTATTGGCAAACACTATCTTGCGACTAAAATCGGAATAATTCAAATCGGGTCAGTTGTCAACAGATTCTTTCAAACATGTATGCTCTATAAAATTCAGAAGGTCTAATTATATTCTGCTAACAAGTTTTGAGCTAAGTCGTTACGCTATCCTGTGACTAAACTCGGAATTAATAAAATTGGGTCAGTTGTATAAAGATATTTTTAAGCGCCTTTGCTCATTACAGTTCAGAAAATCTGATTGTGTTGTGTTATATATTTACTTAAAATAAATTTTAATTATTAAAGTATTTCGGGTTTGAAAACTTTTTATTAAATATTAATATTTAATTTTTCCGCGTACTTAGAAAATAATTTAGTCAATGTTACATTAAAGAAGAATTAATGCAAGAATATTATTTTGTAAAACGAGTTTTGATTATAAACGAATGTAAGGAAATAATAAAATCGTAGCTGTTAATTTTTTTATAAGCACGCCAATGGCGGCTGTTATCCAATCAACGATAACAACAGAAAGCGTTATATAATCCATGACATGAACAACAAACAACAAGCTTGTCAAATTACAGTTTAGTTGCAATATTTAATTTACATTGAGTAGCTTTTGTTTGGTGGTTTTTAATTCACATTTTTAACTAAATGTATATATAAAAAAATATGACAACGCGGTTATTCACTGGAGAATAATGAATGAAAATTTTTTTGAATATTTTCATTCAAGCTGCCATGGCAGTCATCAATCAATGGTTTAAGAAAATAATTTGCATAATATAAAATTTGATTGATAGGGTTAAAATCTTTTGGAACTTGAATGACAGATTACAATAATGGTTTCTCGAGCCGTGTGAACTATGGACAAAAAATAAAATCACTTATGTCTAATTTGTGATTAATGTTGATTGAATCGTCCAGTGATTATATTTTTTATTTTTCGTTGCAATGATAAGGGACAGCACTGTCGATCATATATCATCAGGGCTGTAAAAAATACCACATACCGTGGCTAAAATGACAAGGGGTGTACACCTGGAGGTCGAAGCAGGAAGGTTTTTCATTAAACTACACATTAAAACATTTCGAAGAAATAATATTATTTGTTAGTGTATTTGCCATATGGCAACATACACTATTGGCGTCGGTCGGATGGCGGGACCTAGAGGTCGGACCAAAATTTCTCGACGTTTCATAGCCTCCTAAACACTTTGGCACAATTTTTAAAAATGTTTATATATATATGTATATATATATATATATATATATATTTATATATATATATTTATATATATAGGTATATATGTGTGCGGGCTATAACTTTCGAAGGAGTTAATTCATTTTAACGAAATTTGGCACACATGTTGGGATCCATGACCGCACGAAGCCTATTTAAAATGGGCCTAATCGGATCAATTTAAGGGTGGCTTTTAGGGGTTGAAAAAAGTTTTTGGGCCCCAAAATACCGAAAAATATCTCAGAATCGTTTCAAAATTGAAATTTAACCCTTTAATAGCAATTAAAAAGTGCCTCTAAAATTTTAGTAAAATCGGCCCAACAGGACCGGACTTACACATTTTTTGAAAACACTAATTTGCAGATAGTGACTTATTTATTGAAGGGTGTCTTTAATTCGGTGTAGACGTTAGATTGATAATAATATTACAATTAAGAAAAAAATGTTATCTTAAGGGGTGTATTAAGGGGTTAAATTTTTTATTTTGCCCAAAAACAAACTTAATTTCACATAATAAAAGTCTAAAACCACACGGCCCTATACAAGCAAATACACTATATTGTCGGCAGGGTTTTGGCACTGCGACCCGGGTTTTTTCTATTTATTTCCAATGAACTAAAAGTGATTTCTTCAATTTGGGTCGAGATTCTGCAATAATTTAATATAATATGATTTCACAAATATCAAACGCTTCACCCGGCAGTTTAGGTACCACTGGTTTAGTTTATATCAGAGACATTTCGAAACCAATCTGCATAATCCATACATTTTCAGAGTGTTAAAATCCTGTTTTAATTAAAGCAAATAAAGCAACATTCTGATTAACAAAATAATTAAAACACTGATCTTGTATTTCGAAAAGTGGTCATAAAAATGGTGAACAATGCCCAGGTTAATTTATTAGAGTCAATGGAGGGCTCATGACTTGTAACCTGTTGCCTATAAAATGAATTAACGTCGTTCGATATTCAAAAACTAATCGCAGTTATGTTCTTGAAGCAGATAGATTGCTCTGCATTATACGAGAAGCGGCAGGCTTAATTAGTATTCACCCTTCGTTGAAAATTAACAACTTCCACGTCATAAACTAGAGGAGAGAACTAACCTGGCAACGATAAGTGGTTTGGGGTAAATCATAAGGTGTCACGCACTCTGACACCGACCTCTGACCCCATATGGGGATATACTATAAGATTAGGAAATAGATTGAAGCATAAGTCTCTTATCTAGTTATTTTATCTCGGGGTAAGTCAGAATTTGGAGTCATCTAATATCCATCATCAAATTATCTCTAAGCACGGAAAAAATCTATGAAATCTATAGTTGTTATTCCCAATAATCTCTTTGAAAGTCAGTCCAGGAGGATGGTTTAGTTCCAATCTCAATTGACTTAGGCTTAAAAAATATCCTTGCCATATTTTATTAAAATTGGTATCACAGATTTGGTCATAATCGAAGAATAAACAGATAACAAACGGTCAAATTAAAATTAAATAAATACCACTATTCGGCACTTTTTTCGTACGCTTTATCAAAAGAAAACTGGTTTTGATAACATCAAGCTAACAAATTTGAAATGACGGGAAATGCCGCAAAAATTAATAAAAATTTAGTTATTAATTAAATGCTGTCATGTCATGTAAATTAAATTTAAGATGGGACGTCTGATTTTATGAAATTATATCATATTTAATTAAAATTGCTGAAGCTACAAAAAACACTGAAATAAACATTCCTGCAGCAATTCCAAGAATAACGCAAATAATTATTCCACAACAAAAATACTCTTTTCCTATAGCTTTGTTGGATACAGAAATGTATTAAATGTAGAGACTGCATTTTTTTGTAACGAAAAGATTTCTTAAGGTGACTGTTAACCAGCTCTTTAATATCTTATATCAATATTAATTTAACGATGAAATTTTCCATTAAAAAAAAATATAGATGAAATGTTGGTGACATATACGACCTTAGTTATCGTGCATCTATATAGTCTACACCCTTGAACTCTTCTGGCAACGACACTGGGTTGATAAACATATTAAGAAGGTCCGTTTTCTTTTCGATATAAAAAAACGAAAATTAACAACTAGTTTTACATGAAGGTAATTTTTAAATCAATAAATTTTTACTAGCCACTGGAAGCAGTAGAGGTATCTTTTAGACGGTTAAACATCGACTATATATGCGTTAAATTGATTTAACGACCGAGAGATGGCATAAGGGTAACCACGATCTTTGAACGTTATCCTTTTGAATGACTTCCTGGGGGGCTATCTAAATAAACCGTGCTCGTCCTCAGACCTTTTTGATGTAAGAAAAAATTAGAATGCCTTTTTTCCATTTCCGTGGGAGAAAAACGAGATACAAGGTAAAACAAATAAGAACCTTTATTTTCTGAGCCATTCAATGTTCGACGTTTCGAAAATAAACCATGTCTTCGTCAAGATGTTAAAAATTAGCACACGCTATTTTGTTCTTATTGTCTAATTTGGTAACGAAAATTTTCATTCCTAAAAACTACTTTAGCGAGGGTATCTGTTTGAAATTTCTTCTGACGGTTACGAAAATGCCTTTTTTATATTACGTTGACAAGGGTGGGGGACTCTCGAACCGTTCTATCCAAAAATTATTGTCCAAAAAAATTTATATAACGTAGGCAAGGAGGGAACTCCCAAACCTTTCTGTCCAAAAATTAGACGGATTAAAATTCGACACAAAAAAAAAAAAAATTTAAATAATATCTACGACTAAAGAAGTTTCACTTCCCCCGTGGGCTTATGTGGATGAGACTCACACATTTTTTGTAACCTGTTGGATAAGTTTGAATAAAATCCGTGGCACAGGAAGAATAAAACACAATACTGAAGTTAAAATTGCATTTTCACTAACGTTTCGGTGCCACGGATTTTATCCAAACTTATCCAACAATCATCAAGGATCACACCCACTCTAATTAACTTCTTTTAGTTAGAGTCAACCTCGTATTTTTTGTAATCTTTGAGCGACCAGAGCTTAGACTATAAGTTATTATGATTTCTACTATTTTTTACGGTTTCCTGCTCAAACAAAAATCACAAATTTATTATAAAGACAACTTGTGAATCATAAACAAAGAAAAAGAAAGGCGAGTTGAGCAGCATCCTGTTTACACAAGGATCATTTCCGTCATCGGGAAGTGAATGTAATATATGAGAAGGATCTCCTCTTATATCCGGTTCAGAAACTTCTCACATTAAGATTCAGTTCGAAAGGAACGTGTTCATTCCAAGATCAGAATTAATAATCATATAAACATATATACAGACTGTCCTAATTTTTTTTAGATTGGAAATGCCATTCCGACAAACTTCTTTCGACATTAACAAAGGAAAGATCTCACTGGTCATGCAAATTCCACTTCCTTTAAAAATATTTTTTATTGTAAAAAAGTGTGGGGTGCTTGATACCAACTGGTGTATTTGTAAAAGTAGAGTTAGTATAAAAATAGTAATAAGCATCACACCATTTTTTTACAATAAAACGTTATTTTTTAATCTTTAGTTCGGTTTGCTATTAAAGCGTGTTTTTTTAGTTGTTTTAAACTATTATTTTATTTTTAGACTTATTTTTTTTCCTAATGATCCTGGTCAGCATAATGGGACAAACATTAAATTATTGTATTGTCATCGATCCTTGAGAATTGTGCAAAGTTTCAGTTTAATCTGACGTCTTGAAGTGGACGAATTTCAAGCTCAATGATTCCGATACAAAAAAGCATACAGGTGAAGCTAATAAAAGCGTATTTTAATAAAACTAATTGTGCTTTTGAGTATCTACTATGTTCTCAACTGACAAAAATCTACATAAGAATTTTGCTAAACTGGTTTATATGAATTTTTTAACATCAAGAAATTCATTGCTGATGCTAGGTCTTGTTGAGGCAATATAAATACTCTGCATTGTCGACCACAACATTGTTTTGTTTTGAGTTTCTGTTAGCTACGCTTAAGAGACAGCCAAGTAAAATTACATTTTCAATCTCGTTGTGGTCAGACGTATTTGACCTCGTCTTGATTAAATCAAATTTTATTGTGTTTTATTTATTTATTTTTTTTATTCAGACCAATAGCGTTCACAGATATTGACAGCCACTTTTAACCTGATAATTTATTAAAGCCACCATTTGCCCAGGTCGTACGGCAGTTTGTTTTCATAATATTTCAGAAATGAAATAAATCGCAATGCATTTTCTGTGTCAATATTATATAAAATTGATATTTACCTATAATAGTTGAGCACCTGAGCGAAGACACCCGGATGCCTGTCGAAGAAGTACTCGTTGAGTATCGGATCGTAGTTGGCGAGCGCTTCGGTCAGCCGCGACAATCTCGTGGCCGGTATCTTCTTCAGCGTTGCCTTGTAGGTCTCGTGCCGAATACCGCCCACGTTCAGCACCACCCGATTCTCCGCGTCCATATTTATCAAATTCATCTCTGTAACAAACCACAGATATATTTTTTTTAATGAGATAGCTAACAAGCATACTTTGGTTAATTTTTACATGCGAAGCCATATGTAGCAAGCCGGGAGGTAGGTCGTGTGTTAGGTCTCTTGAGGTTCACGCGACCAACTTCCCAGTATGACCACTATTGAATAACCTCGAGAAATATTTTTCAAAAAATCCTAAAAACACTATTTTGTAGTCTTTTTAAGTAAAAAAACGGCTGGACCGATATTAAAAACATTTCTATTCTAATACGCTTCGCCCTAACTATTCAATGCTACTTTTTATCCGCGAGATTTTGTGTGAAATCTACTTTTTTCATTCTTTATGTTTAAACAAAACCAACGGCAGGACCGATTTTGAAAACATTTCTTTCAAATCATATTTACTTTAATACGTATCGATTGGCATCTTACTCAATATCATTTTTTTATTCACGAACTTGAAGAAATGGCTCCGTACGAACGTACATACTTCTTGTAAAAATACAGTGGTGACCTTGAAATATAAAAATATGTCAAAAATTTTTCGAATCTATTGCAATAAGTTCCCAATTTAACGGGAAGTGAAAGACAACTGTCATAATATTTTAAATATTTATTACTAGCACTTACCCGCGCCATTGGACGCGTTAGTAGAAACTTTATTGTGTTTGTCAATATTTTTGAAGTTGGAATAGTCCGGTCGTCAAATGGGCTCATTTTTTTAATATTTTGTGCATTATTATTATGAAAGAAATTATTCAGTGACAAGGCGAGATTCGAACCCACAAACCGACGACAGTTGTTCATTCCCATGACAACTCTACTGGCAGATATTTAAATATTTTATTACAGGAAATATTGATTGAAGTGTTATTTCCAGACTAAATTAAAGATGCATTCTTATTGATTTCTATATATTGTTAGAAAGGTCAACACCAAAACGTTGAATATATATAACAGGGTGATCAGATCTTTTCTAAAGACATCACTGCAAATACGAACAACTAGACAAAAAATTAAGAGATATGTTTGCAAATAAATAGTTGCTTCTATTAATTAAATGCAATAATTTCTTTATCTTTTTGATTTAAGGTTCTGAAGAAATAAGCAGAGACCGAACCACAGAACGTCAAAAAACTGAGTAAGTTATACCATTAATTTTATTTATTATTTTATTATCTACATGAACAATATTGGATATTTCGCTATCTCATTTGGTAAAGCCAATGCTGGGATACTAAATTATTAGCGACTGATTGAACAGATTTTATCTTTTAACGAAATAAAAAATGTCAGAATAAATAATTCTTAAATATTCCACAAAAAATAAACTTGACTACCACTGGATCGAATTCACTTTTATTTTCCCAGTTGTAGACGGTGTTTTCTTGAAAGTACTTTAGGCTATAAATCAACACACGACTTTCAACTTTTAAACTAGATTAAAGAATGAAATCTTCATTTAGTTGAAACAAATGATATTCAAACACCTAAAAAAGGTGAAAGTGCTTGTCAACCTAAAACAACCCTAGGCGTTAGTCGTCCAAAAACTCAAAGAATTTAAAGTTATTTCGGTATTCTATGATTTGCTTGATTCATTCCTAAAAAATCTGTTTTAATTCTTTTTAAGGCAGTTTATTATAAAATGATAAAACTGACATTTTTCTTTGAATGGAATAACAAATGTGTTACATTGAAAGGTTCCCAGTTGAATTTGTTTGCGACGAGTTGTGTAGGCAGTTTTGTTATAAAAGTTGAAACCAAGTTAATAAAAAGTATTTTCCCTTGGAGTTTTATATAATAAAATCATTTGGTCCATTTATTAAGATATCACTATAGTGATATATGTATTTGTTTACATGATATCGTCTCCTATTCAAAAAAAGGGAGCTTGTAAAATCTGATTTGCGTTTTTAGGCAGACTATTCATTTATTAGTGTATTTGCCATAAGGCAACATACACTATTGGCGTCGGTCGGATGACGGGACCTAGGGGTCGGACCAAAATTTCTCGATGTTTCATAACCTCCTAAACACTTTGCCACCATTTTTAAACATGTTTATATATATATATGTATATATATATATATATATATATATATATATATATATCTATATACGTATATATATATATATATGTGTACGGGCAATAACTTTTGAAAGAGTTAATTGATTTTAACGAAATTTGGCCCACGTGTTGAAATCCGTCACCGCAAGAAGCCTATTTAAAATGGGCGTAATCGGGGCATTTTAAGGGTAGTTTTTAGGGGTTGAAAAAAGTTTTTGGGCCCCAAAATACCAAAAAAATTCTCAGAATCGTTTCAAAATTGACATTTAACCCTTTAGTAGTAATTAAAAAGTGCTCCTAAAATTTTAATAAAATCGGCTTAACAGGACCGGACTTACAAATTTTTTTTTAAACACTAATTTGTAGATAGTGACTTATTTATTGAAGGGTGTATTTAATTCGGTGTAGACGTTAGATTGATAGTAATATAGCAGTTAAGAAAAAAAATGTTATTTTAAGGGGTGTATTAAGGAGTCAAATTTTTAATTTTGCCCAAAAACCAACTTAAGTTTGCGTAATAAAGCCACACTGCCTGTATAAGCAAATACACTATATTGTCGGCAGGGTTTTGGCACTGCGACCCGGGTTTTTTCTTTTTGTTATTCCCTGCCGTTCCAGCATCATTTTTAATATTGATAAATATTGGCACAACATAACCTAAAATAATTATGTGGCGGCCATCTTAGATAGCTATCATTTGTGCAGGTACGGTAGAGGCGTTTTTTCTATTCTTTTAGAATATCATTCTCCCCGTCATTTTTAATTTCAAAGATTATCGTCAAAATAATCGTTTGAACCTTTCTAAAAAAATCTTTCCAAACAAATTTTATGCCCCAGCCACACACTCGACGAGTGGCATTGGAAGTAGCGAGGAAAGGAGGCAGAGACGTTGTGTGGCCGCGTTACTCGTCATGCCGCACGTCATGCTCCTCGTTATGCCCAGTGCTCCCTCGATTGTCGGTTTTTTGTGCGCGAGTCAAAGGACCGGCAATAAGAGCACGAGTAAGCCGGCCACATACTCCCGGGCCACTCAGTACGCATCAAGCGGTCTAAGTGTTGGCATAGTGCGCACGCTGCCACAGTATCGACCCCCATTGCCGAAAGGCAAAAGCCGAGTGCGGAGCGTCGCGAGTACAGCAGTGTCTGGCCGCTTAGGGCAACATCGCGACAGCGCGATAAGCAGAACGAGGAGCAGTGCGAGGAGCAGTGCGAGGAGCATAGTCTGGCAGTAGGGTAAATATATTTTCAAATCTGATAAAACCAGAAAGTTAAAATCTACTTAATTTAAAAATTATTTCTCAAATTATAGAGGAAAACTTACATAACGATGAAATAATAAATACCAACTATAGTAATAATTTTTAGTACCTCTGTTAGTATTTAAATGAAACCAAATAAATTATTAGTGTATATAGTGCTTGAAAACGTATCGATTACGTAACTCCTACAACCTGTTTCTATGCATGTTATCTAACTTCTATAATTATTTAAGTTAATTATTTACTAAATATATAATTATCAAGTCAATATTCAATATATGTGGTCCAACCTAGGTAGTTTTGATGCTTGAAATATCGTTTATACTATTCACACACATTTTTTTGATAAAACCTTTCTGGTTTCTGTACTCCCACCATGATATTCATTACTTCCACCATTTTTTAAATTTTCGACACAAAAATGTGTTTACAAAAATGCCGGTAGGAATTTTTTACTGTCATATAAATGTAAAATTAAAGTGTAATTTCACTGTACAGCATCAACAGATATTTATATACCGGGTGGTTTGTTTCAACATATTGATTTCCTAGCCGTGACCAAACATTTATAGATTTTTGTCTTTTATGTAATTATCAAATGTCTTATTATACAATAATGTTAATAATGTTATAGAAAATTTAGTTTTAGCTCGCAGTTGTTAATAAACTATAAAACGTAAGACATTCCTTTTCTTTAAAATACTGATTACACAAAAACTTTACAAATTTATTATATCTGCAACAAAACATGTTTTATTATTTATCTAATTGACGTAGTAGCTGATATTTTCGTAGCCATTTTAAAAATATTTTAGTCGTAAATAAGTATATTAAACGTTTTGTTTCAAATGAGATTCCTTGTAAAATAGTGCTGCAAATTTCATTTAAAACAGTAGCGTGGGTTTAACTATAGAAATAAAAGCATTCCGACCTAACAGTTTTTGTTTTCAAAACATATGCAGCGATGTTTGCAATGCTGCCAACGCAGAAAAACAAATATCACTGAAAAGAAATGTTAACAAAACAATCTTTTTATTTTTAAACTAGTTTTTACTTCGGTTATATTAATGTTGCCTTTCATGAAAAACTTATTTCAATCCGACCATTGCCAAAGGTCTTTCAGTAGATTTAAGATGGTATACTAAGTTTTATTTAAATCGGTCCAGCCATTCTCGAGTATACTCACAAACAGACAATTCTGAAGAATGAAATTGTGAGCAGATGTTCTGTCTATTTTGCGTCTAAATATTTTTTCTCGAAAAATTACATAATTTCGTTGTTCTGAAAATTACGTAGAATAAAAATGTAATAAAGTGGATTTATTAAATGTTTTTTCCCGTATGAGACAAATCGAAAACTTTTAAAGTTCCTTGTCACGTCTGGTTTGAAACGAGGCATCAAGCTAGAAAATAAAATTAAGAGTAACCGAGCTTTCGTAAAGACGTGTTTTGGTTGTGGAAGGAATTGTAGTAATATGGCGGATCATTTTAACCAAGCAACTGTGACGTCTTGTGACTACAAACGATGTGTTTAGAAGGCATCCATTGTTTCAACAAATAAAAAAAAAAAGGAATTGTCTCCACGAAAAACCAATTCAGTATAATAGAAATTATTTCGCAAGATCGCATCTTAATTTTCGGGATAAAATTACTTTATCAATGAAAAACAAACGGTCAAAGATTTTATGAATTAAAATGTTTTTTATTGCAGTCGCTAAAGAAATTAAAATTCAAAAAAATATGTCCAACCAAAATTAAAATGCTTAAGAAATGACTAGTTCTTTTACAAACAATCCATATCAGAGACAAATCTGACAGATGTTAGCATTTCAGTTCGACTAGGAGATCAGAAAATCTGTTGAATGTCTGATAGCTACATCCGCGTCTGTGGCACTCGAGAAAGTAATAGATTACAGCAGTATGTGTGGCTGAGCTCCTGAGAGACCAGACACGCACATTCACAGTCTAATTACATTTTGTGTATGGCACAACACGGCGACGATACATATGAATGTGAATTGAACATTCTGCCGCAACGGGATGATTCCTTTATCTGTCAGATATGTACGAAACCAGGCTTTACGTATTATGGAATATATTATTGCTGCACGGAATATAAAAACAACTGAAGATATACAGTGTGTTCGAAAATTGTAGGGAGTGACTGATCCTTATCGTTTCACAATATAAGCAGTAGGGGGAGTCCCCCGACTACCAGACACTTCAGGTTTTTAGTAAACAAAAAATGCAATAATTAAGTTTTATTTTGATACTTAACATTTTCGTTTAAACAATCATATGTAACATTAAAATAAATCAACAAAGATGAACATTGTACATGTTTTAGCCACTTAAAATGGAACCAATCATTGGTTTAGTTTTTGGTTTCATTGAAATTTGGCACCAAGTACTGGACAAGTATAAATTCGAACCCAAAAGACAGAACCTGATAATTATGGGTTTACAAAAAATTAAATTTACACAATAATCTTATATTAATACTATAAACGCCTGAGCAATGATTGAATCAAAAGCACAGCACATAATTAATTCACTTTAAAAATATAATCTATGACGTTCTGAATATTACTCGACGCAACAAATTCCTGCGCAAAATGACTAACGTGTACCCAGTAAGGCGTATCGAACGAAACTGATGCCTCCTGCGCCGCAGGAGAGTTCTGATCATTGAGTTTGTCGTCTTCAATTACACGAATGTTATTATGAGCGTTATTTCATGTTTCGACGTGTTTTGTCTGGTACTAGGTGTTCTCCGGCGCTAGGGGGATTCCCCCTACGTTTTTTGTGCATGGCAAAATATAAAGACGGTTGTGGTTTATATATTGTTTTGTTTTGATGTGCCGCTTGGTTAAGCTTGTTAGTAGCTAAGTATTAGTTACTGCTTTCAATTTGCAAACTGAATTATATGTATAAATTAATTTGGAGTGTCTGTGATTTTAAAATAAATGCATATTATATTTAAGTTAATTTCGTTATTTAAACAACTGTTTTCGTATTTTTTGTCTGTCGGTTTGTCCGGACGTAATATCACAGGGGGACGAAACTTTATTTTTAGTTTGGTATTTAATCACGCTTAAAGGAAACAATCGATTTGAATGACGACATTAAAATACTTTTATTCTATCCGTCTAGAAATGCATCTTTGAAGTTATACTTCTTTTAACGCGTTATGAGAAAGACGAGAGTGATTTTTTACGATATAATAACAAAATTGTCAGGATAAAATTGTTCACAGAAGTGCGCGCACACTATAACATCAAAATTAACAGGTTGAAGTGTGGATTAGAGTATGGTAGAGACTATGTTCGCATGCGCGTAGCGTCAAATAGCTGTATTTGTGCCAACCTTACTACTATCTTTTTATATTATTTTATTTCAATAAATGATTAGCATGCAAATAAAAATTTTTTTACGACAAATAAGTATAACTTCTAACACACGAATTAGATTTAAAGCATTTATATATCGATGCAAGCAGAGCTTAGTGTTATAAAGCAGAAAGATTTTGTGCTTGTTTGTTCGTTGCGGGTAATCTCAGGAACTACTTAACCGATTTGAAACAGTTTTCACTGTTTAAAAGCCTAGTTCTGCCTGAGTGGCAAAGCCTATGTATTTTAACGTATATACTCTAACGCTAAAGGAAGATCAGTGAGTCGAGGATACCGCACACGATTTCTAAGCTAAATTGGTGTCCACTGACTAAACTATAAGACATACATTTGTTGCTCTTGATTATTTTATGGTCAAACTAAAACTATTCTAGCGAAGCCAATTTACTTAAAAAATATTTGAATACAGTGGCCATTTATAAAAGAAAAAACCCGGATCGCAGTGCCAAAACCCTGCCGACAATATAGTGTATTTGCTAATATAGGCAGTGTGGCTTTGTTATGCGAACTTAAGTTGGTTTTTTGGGCAAAATAAAAATTTGGCTCCTTCATACACCCCTTAAAATAACATTTTTTTCTCAGTTGCAATATTATTATCAATCGAACCTCTATACCAAATTATATACAACTTTCAGAAAATAATTCACTATCTGTAAACTAGTATTTTCCTGTCGGCCCGATTTTATTAAAATTTTAGGAACACTTTTTAATTACTACTAAAGGGTTAAATATCAATTTTGAAACGATTCTGAGAATTTTTTCGGTATTTTGGGGCCCAAAAACATTTTTCAACTCCTAAAAACTACCCTTAAAATGGCCCGATTACGCCCATTTTAAATAGGCTTCTTGCGGTGATGGATTTCAACACGTGGGCCAAATTTCGTTAAAATCAATTAACTCTTTCGAAAGTTATTGCCCGCACACATATATATATACGTATATATATATATATAAATATATATATACATATATATATAAACATTTTTAAAAATGGTGCCAAAGTGTTTAGGAGCTTATGAAACGTCGAGAAAATTTGGTCCGACCCCTAGGTCCCGCCATCCGACCGACGCCAATAGTGTATGTTGCCATATGGCAAATACACTAAAAATCAGTTGTAGCATACAGAAGTTTCAAACTGCAAAACTTTCTTTGTGATCCGGTATACAGATGTCTGCCCTACAGATTTCATAGACAGAAACAATTTCTGATTTTTCTTTCAGTTGTTATGTCTAGGGAAACCCAACTTGTTAAGTGATTCTGTCCGAATATAATATGTTTTGAAAGTAAATTGCGAATATTGTCTGTATTGTCTTTTGGGAAAACATTTCAGTCGATATTTTTAGTGTATTTGCCATATGGCAACATACACTATTGGCGTCGGTCGACTGGCGGGACCTAGGGGTCGGACCAAAATTTCTCGACGTTTCATAACCTCCTAAACACTTTGGCACCATTTTTAAAAATGTTTATATATATATGTATATATATATATATATATTTATATATATATATATATATATATTTATATATATATATATGTATATATACCTATATATATATATGTGTACGCGCGATAACTTTCGAAAGAGTTAATTGATTTCAACGAAATTTGGGCCACGTGTTGAAATCCATCCCCGCAAGAAGCCTATTTAAAATGGGCCTAATCGGGCTATTTTAAGGGTAGTTTTTAGGGGTTGAAAACTGTTTTTGGGCCCCAAAATACCGAAAAAATTCTCAGAATCGTTTCAAAATTGAAATTTAACCCTTTGGTAGTGATTAAAAAGTGTCCCCACAATTTTAATAAAATCGGCCCGACAGGACCGGATTTACAAATTTTATGAAAACACTAGTTTGCAGATAGTGACTTATTTATTGAAGGGTGTATTTAATTCGGTGTAGACGTTAGATTGATAATAATATTACAATTAAGAAAAAAATGTTATTTTAAGGGGTGTATTAAGGGGTTAAATTTTTTATTTTGCCCAAAAACAAAATTAATTTCACATAATAAAAGTATAAAACCACACGGCCCTATACAAGCAAATACACTATATTGTCGGCAGGGTTTTGGCACTGCGACCTGGGTTTTTATTTCTTTCCCATATATTTTTATTGGAATTTTTTAAATTCTATTTTATACCATATTATAAAGACGTTTCACTTCTACATAAATTCTAAATTTATGGTACTATTCTGCTTAGGTCAATTTTAAACTTAACAGCGCTGTTAATTTTTTGTCTTGCTTTAACAGTGATATTAAATTTATTAAAAAGTGGCAAAAAATTAACAGCTTTGACCGTTAAACTGCAAAACGACTGGTGTTATTTTTTTTTAATACTTACTGGACAGTGTCTAAGCCGGCCCTGCAGCTGCTGCTTCCAGTCAACGGACGACGTGTGTTATGGCATTATGAGGTCTGGTCAAGGCTCCTGCAATCTTGATATGTGAAGGATTCTCGTCTTCTTTTTCTGAAACACAGAAACAGGACTGCTGAATATTAACGCGCTTATTTTAGGTTGACTTGTATGTTATCTGTATATATGTGTATTGTATGTATATGTATAAAAAATCTTGCATCTCAATTTTCAAACTCTTCCAACAGTTCAATTGACGTAAAACTTTGCAGTCGTATTTGGTTTAGTACACAATCATTGTCAAATCAAATTTCTTGACAATATTTTCTGTAATCCAGCATGAGATTACTACAGTAGAACTGTATTTTTAACTTCTCCTTCATCCTCACGTAGTAGCAGTCATAGACCAATAAGAAAAAATCTTTATTACTTTGAGGTTAAACGTTGTTTTTCATTCACTGCGCCATATTTCGTTGTAGGTTTTCGGTTCACTGAGTGAGGAGAGAGTATGGTAGAGACCATGTTCGCATTCGCGTAGCGTCTAATATCTGTATTTGTGATAATCTCACTCCTGTCTTCTTATTATTTTATTTCAATAAATTATTTACATGCAAATTTAAAATCAATTTTTAATCACGCCAAAAAATATAGCAGCGCGCGATTTTTTTTGTACTGACCGAAAATGGTCATTCTGAGACAGACTGTATAAGAAATACTCTAATGAAAGTCTGATTAAAATTGAGTCAATAATTTTTGAGTGACCCGGCGTAGCGACTCGACCAAAGATTAACAAAAAACAAAAATCAAGAGATAGTAATAAGAATAAGAATAATATTTATTTTCATATAGCCAAAAAGGTATAAAATTATAAAAATCTTAATCAAAATATAAATCTAGTATAAAATACTTCTTGTAAAATATTTATCAATTGAATAGAAACCATAGCTGAATCAGTCCACTGAAGAACCTGGCCTGGGAACCCAATACACAATGTGAAATAAATTCTATTTATATCAGAAACGTGAATTTTAATTTAACACGCCAATCAGTTGTCGAGCATATATATTTCAAAATTTATATTATGAACTTTTCAAAGATTCGGGTCAAACGGGTGAATATGCAAAATTGTCGATATGCTTTGAACAGTACATCATAATATAATACCATATACGAAATGTACTGCTGTAGCAGTTACAAACAAGTGCGCATCACAATCCGCGCAACCATTTTAAATGCGGCGAGTTTCTGAAGTCGAACTTCCCCCTGTAGCGAAACTTCACGCTTTCTTAACGCTAATATAAGTAATTGTAAACTTTTCCTATATATTGATATACTCCTTGTTGATGATTAATCAAAAGAAAACTTTTTTCCAAGTAGAAAAAGACGCTGGAAAATAAACAAACCAACCAAATTAAGTTTGCGTTGTGGAACAGAGGAAACATCTTTTAAACATGATTTGTTTTTACTTATTTTTCTTCTCCATGGCTATGCCGTAGTAGCGTAAAAATCCTATTTGATTTATGACATGTGTCTTTTTAAGACTGGTTAACTTAACACTCAAATTATTTTGGAATAACGTAATTTATGGAAATATTGTGTTAGCATTTTTGTGGCCCCTTATTTAAAAATTTAATAACACGTACATGGGCTTCCTCTCATCTCTAGGAACTGGAATTGAATAATAGAATGAAGTGGGCAAATTTATGAAATATACAGTCTTTAAATTAATCGCATTTATTTCCCGGTACTGAGCTAGGGCGCTTAATGTTGGAATATCGTTCATAGCTTATGCCGGCCACACACGTAACTGCATACTTGTCAAGTATACATGCGCTTGAAGTTTGATCAAGTTTGCATGATGGCCATTAGGGACACACACGCACAAGTTTGCTTGAAGCGGCGTCAGTTCTACAACCAGAAGTGACGTGCAAAAGTAAAGTTATCGACTATGGCATCCACATATGATGAAGCTTTAGCAATATAATGGTGTTGACTACCGAAACTGTTTGGTGTAAATTATAATAAATTCTTCAAACACTTCGCGAAAAGCTCTACGAATGTCAGTAAACATAGTAGTATACACGAAACACACATATAGACAAAAGAGAAGTCACAACAGATTATCTATAAACGCCTGATTGTCACGTCAACTGCAGTATGATAACAAGTCGTTCATGTGTCAGAACTCTTACCCCGAACAAAATTCTGCGCGCGCCTTTGAACACGAATGCAGTTTCATAATTTAAATTAATGCACATGTTCAGATATAATGAAGTTTTGGTGCATATCTCTTCGAACTCGGTGAAAAAATCGATAATGAAATTGTTTGTGTTCACACACGACACATTAATTAAATAAAAAACGTGTGAGCCTCACTCACATAAGCTCATGGAGGAAGTGAAGTTTCTATAGAGTCATGAGCTCGTTTCATTGATGCGTTATCCATTTTGCATTACCGAAGTTTCTCTTGAATTTCCCCTACGTTGAATCATTTCCCCTTTAACATTCAATTTCAAATCGATACGTCGCTAAAGATGTTTCACTTTTATAAGTATCAATTGACAATGGATCGTAAGTGTCAAATATTAAAGTGTTAAGGCTGTCAGAACGCTCTGAATTTAAGCCAAAAATAGAGCTTCGGCTGTCAACTGATTGTAAACTTATTCGTCAACATTCTGCAAAAATTCTTTCTCTATAAGGAAGATAAAAGACAAATCTAGGTTTCTAATGGACTACTTTTATAATTTATGTACGATTTACTAGAAAAAAGTTGACATTAATTGTGCTAAAAAAACACACGTTTTCAATGTCACACTATGACCTTATTCGTACTTATTTCACAAAACTGTTCCATCACATCCCTAAAGTGACTCTTCCTTTATCGGAAAACTTTTTTAAATCTCCAAAATATTTCCAAAAATTAGAGTAGTCAATTGACAAGCGGCATCCTTGCAATAATATTTTTTAGCCTCGTAGTTGGCACCAGCCAAAAATTGAAACGAGCGGATGATTTGAGCGAGACAGAGCTAAAGAAGGCCACACCCACAATATGTCTTTTGCCTACCTCGCCCCTTACCGCTGGGTCTCAGCACAAACAAAATTTAGAACGTTCCGACAGCCTTAACGCATGCACAATTTTATCTCACACGTAACAAAAATTTCCAAGTTTTTAGTGTAGACAAGACATAAGAAAAAGCGCTTGTAATCACGGTGTTTTCGAAGCCCATCCATCTGCCCCATAACGATCGCATGTACATACAATGCGCCTTCTCACTTTAACGCTCTAAGGTTGGTACGTCTTTGTCTAAACTTGGTGTACAAACCATATGTTGTGCAGTTCAGTGTTCACGGAAATGAAATCTCTGAAAGACCGCGAATATGTAGGTCACTAGATTTTTTCTCCTGAAAGATTTTTTTCAGGAAAGATACGGCATTTCATTTGAAAAAACATCGTCGCACATCATTTCTCGTTAATCTGAATGCATTTTTAGTGTATTTGCCATATGGCAACATACATTATTGGCGTCGGTCGGATGGCGGGACCTAGGGGTCGGACCAAAATTTCTCGACGTTTCATAACCTCCTAAACACTTTGGCACCATTTTTAAAAATGTTTATATATATATATGTATATATATATATTTATATATATATATATATACGTATATATATATATACGTATATATATACGTATATATATATATACGTATATATATATGTGTGCGGGCAATAACTTTCGAAAGAGTTAATTGATTTCAACTAAATTTGGCCCCCGTGTTGAAGTCCACCGTCGCAAGAAGCCTATTTAAAATGGGCCTAATCGGGCCATTTTAAGGGTAGTTTTTAGGGGTTGAAAAATGTTTTTGGGCCCTAAAATACCGAAAAAATTCTCCGAATCGTTTCAAAATTGAAATTTGACCCTCTGGCAGTAATTAAAATGTGTCCTTAAAATTTTAATAAAATCGACCTTACAGGACCGGATTTAAAAATTTTATGAAAACACTAGTTTGCAGATAGTGAATTATTTACTGAAAGGTGTATATAACTTGGTATAGAAGCTCAATTGATAATAATATTGCAATTAAGAAAAAAAATGTTATTTTAAGGGGTGTATTAAGGAGTCAAATTTTTTATTTTGCCCAAAAACCAAGTTAAGTTCGCATAATAAAGCCACACTGCCTTTATTAGCAAATACACTATATTGTCGGCAGGGTTTTGGCACTGCGACCCGGGTTTTTTTCATTTAAAACCGGCAACTTTAAGAGCTGTTTGGATCTAGTACCAATTCATATAATATTTAATTTATTGTTTTTAAAACTAAATAAAAAATCCATTTGACACTTTCGATAGTTTTTGAATTAGCGCGTCAAAACTGGGGGCTTGTAATTGTAATGAACGGCATCTCTGTGAGCTTGGGTATTCTCAAATCCATTGATTTTTTTAAATTGCATAGATCGAATTTATAAGAAATAAAACTAAAATTTTTTACTCAAAATTAACTTGATACCTATGTGGAGGGGGTAATCCGTCATTTTGTGGTGGCGACCATATTGGATCTACAGTCAAAGCCCTCTAAGTGCACAGCTCGGAACCGAGGCCCATGCTTTAAGTGCACACTTCCCCTACGATCTTTTTCATCCCCACTCTTCTAACTCCTATAGCTATCTTTATTCAATCAGATGCTATAAACAATATCTCTAAAACTCTATGAATATGATGGAAATGGAAAGTTTGAAAATAGCGCGCTTACGGTCGCACGTGATTGGTCGCAGATTATTCGAAGTGGGGGCTGGGGAACGTGCACTTAGAGGGCGAGTTCGTGTGCAGTAAGAGAGCGTGTGCATTTAGAGAGCGTGCACTTAGAGGGCTTTGACTGTACCATAATATTCAATATACTATATTGCATTGTCTTCAGAACCAAAGGTGTGTGCAAAATTTCAAATCAATCGGAAACCGAGAAGTGGGTCAAATTTGGCTTGCAAGATTCCGAAACAGGTGAAATTAAATTAAAGCTTGTAGTCAGAAGAATCATAATGCCACTTGTCGTCTTTGTCGAATAAGTTCTGAATACTGACGACATGTTCGCTAGCTTTCGTCACACCCGTTGCCCGCATGGCGACTCTATAATATACTTCCTTTTTAGTTTAAATATGCATGTCTTTTAAAATGACAGCATTTTAAACGAAAAAAACGCAGATTCTTTTTTAACGGCATAAAGAAATAAATGCAAATAAAATGTAAATGAATGCTCAAGGTAATATTTTATAAAACTGCAATCTTCTCAATTAACTTAGTTTAATGTAATTAAAACGATATTTAAAAATAACTCGGTAATTTGAAGCGGTTTTTTTCTATTTTTAAAATTTAATAAATCTCTCTAAATGGAGATTGTATAATTTAAACTATAATAGTGTTTTTATGAAACAAAGCGCCTTAAAAGTCGCGGAAATTGAATCAGTTTTCTCAGTTAACTTTTAAATGCATATTAATGTTGTTCCATTATTTTATAAAGAGATTACAAAAGTTAAGCAAAATGGTAAAATTTATATATAATTTAAGCAGTTCATGACTAAAATTATTTTATAAGCTTGCTTTTAAAGAAAATATTTTTTGTTATACTCGACTTGTAGATTTTAATTTTAAGTTGAGTATTATAAATGCTCGATTTTTTGGAGTTGATTATATTCAATACGTAGTTTCCACGTTAAGCAAAAAAGCGCTTCGGCTACTTAGGCCATTAGCACATATTACAAAATAAAGTGACAAAAATGTTGTTATGGAATACACAATATAATTACAAAGCAGCTATGAGGCAAGTATATACGAATTAATCGACTTCTTCCTTCATATTTGAGTGCTACGAAAAGAAATCCCTGAAGTGATTTAAGTAAAAATTATAAGAAACCACCTCGTAGTCGTGGTCATTAATATCGGTTAGTCCTTCGAGAAAGGAGAAAAAAAAAATGTAAAAATACGCGTCTAATTGAAAAGATTCTTTCATTGAAGTCTGCTCAAATGTGTTTTGTTTACAGTTTTAACAGAAAAAAATTAACCAAAAAAACGCTCATAATAGGAATTAAACAATTGATTTGTAAATAAGTGGACTCATTGTTGAAAAACAATGAATGCACTCGACCAATGCAATCATTCACTGTACAAAAATATATATGTTTATTTTAATAAAATAACACAACGGTTCATTTCTGAAAAAACACTGAAAAGTTTGAAATTAATATGCACCATTTGTTTCTCGAATCAGTCGAATGTTTTTTTGTTGTTTTATTTAAAAACACAGAAGTTTTTATAATACGTTTTTAAAAAACAAAAGTTGTCTAACATTTTAGATTAAAATTTTAAGAGTATTTGAGTTTAGTTTTAATTTTTTTTTGTGGGTTTTGGTACTTTTCAGTATCTTGTAACTATTTCCGTAGCTAGGAAAACGTGTTTCACGTGTTTGTATCACCCGAGAATGGCTGAATCGATTTTTATTAAAATTAGTACTATCCAATGCTGATTGGTGACGTTAAAACAATGTTTGTGTTAAAATCGACATTAACGCGAACGAAGCTGCCTGTAGAGGCTGAATAGTAGATTATGGATCTAGAGCGTGATGACTAATATTTTTATTTAACGAATTGTGACAGTATGTTAAAAACGAGCGCCAGCAAATTTTAACAGTTACAGAGGTTATAAACAGCATCATGTACGAAATATGTTGTATACAGCATTTTTTGCACGTACGACCTACCTCCTAAAAATACCTGATTTTCACTTAATTTTCAAAAGTATTGACCGTTCAATTTTGAGCAAGTTCACTTGTAAACTGCGATTAGATTATGCTTTATTATGGAAATTTTTGTACGACTACATTTATTTTATTTTACGCAACTTTACACCACTAGTGTTAAATGTTTGATTTCACGACTGCTCTACCATGCCATGAAAAGTAGCTATTTTGTAATGGATGGAGGTGCAAAAAATGTTTGCATATTTTAACGTAACGAGTCTAAAAAGCATAGAGAGAACATTAAAATATGTTTTAAATTTATTTTTTAAATAGTTGCCAATTTCGAATATGTAAACCGGTCATATGAACGCGAACGACGCTGTAACTTATCTCAGCTATTGACGTTTCGGTTGGTAATTAGTACGAGCGGTTTAATGTAGGGGAAAGCTGCGAGAATTTACAGTTCAAAATATTTTAATCATTTCATGAAGTAGACTAATAAATATTATGACACTGCACAGACGTTCATTCCATATGATTAAAAAATATATCAATAATTACTGATATTATCACTTTAGTATATGTATTACATTATTGTTTTACTTAATCCACCAGTTGCTAGAATTATCTGGATCTCGTAGTTCCGATTCATATTTTTAGTATGATATTTTATTAATAAACTAAAATGTATACCGATTCTCAGATTAATAATTGGAAACACGAGATTTGTGTCATGGAAATATCGTATAATGATGGCGCCATTGTTCTCAGAACTCGTCAAATTGAAACCACCAGACCCCATGTTATAATCTGAAATTTGGTGAAAGTGTTGGTTGCTGTCTTAAAAAAAGTATATTGCACGTAACTTCAAATCATATATACGTTTTCCGCAATAGTCTATAAAAGAGATAACCAACCATTTTTCCGTCTGAGTTAATATTGTATAATTTTATTTGTAAATTTACAACGTGGGTCAAAATTATGGGTACTAATTTTGTATTTAAATTAGACATTATATCGCATCCAAAATTATTATTATAACTCAATAATAAATCTCAGGTATTTGGATTAAATAAAGTAGTCGAAACGTAGCAAGATTAACAATAACACGATTGTTTTGTATTATTAATCCAAATACCTGAGATTTGTATTTAAATTTGACTGTAGGTCATATATCCATTTCATTTTTGAATTCAGAATTATTTATATATAATCTATTTAAATTTAAACAAACTCTAAGGAAATGCATTGGTGGTACGACTACTTTAAGTTTATGTATGCATTTTATTATTATTATTATTATTTGGGAAACGGTTAAAATATAGCATGAGTCATTTAAAACCGTGGGTCGGTCAGTCTGTGACCCGTGTTTCATAGGTTCGCCATTACTGATCTATATCGATATTAATTTATAAAGCACTTTTGACGTCAGTGCGGCTAACTGACGTCATATGTCATGCATCAACTTTAATCATTATTGCGCTTATAAACGAATCGTTCTCAGATTTTATAGTTGTGTTCAAATTGGCGTATATTTTCGTTTGTATAATAAAAACAGAAAACGGAATCAAGCGCATACTGTCGTTTCTTCGCCCGTCAGGATTGTATACACTAATTTAGATCTAATAGATTTGTAATTTGTAGTTCCGAACGCTAATGAGCTTTGATGTTGATGCGTCCATAAATAATAATAATAATAATTTTATTTATCCAGTAATACATACGAGATGTGGACAAGTCGTGGGAAATATATAATTAAACAAAATATGGACATTTTTCCAAAAGATAGTTTTTTAACTCAATGCTGAAATTTTTGTTGCCAAACTTGGCCTTGATATGGTCTGGCAACCCATTATAAACGCTCACGACAGAGCAACGCAGACTTTGCTTATACTTTGAGAGGCGATGCACCGGGATATTTTCGTCTAGTGCTATACGAGTGTGTGAAATTATTTGAAAATAAGTTCGGATTATTTTTTAAGAACATTATACTTTTGTATATATAAAGTGCTGGAACTGTTAGTAATCTATTTGTTTTAAATGTGTCTTGACACGATTCACGATAATTGATTCTAATAATTTTTTTCTGAAGCAGAATAGCTCTGTTTGTCCAGGTGGATCTACATAAAAAATCATGAAGGCGGCATGTTGTACAATTTTGGCGACTTTACTCAAATTATGTTAATGTTCCCTGATTCCAGGTCAGTTGAATTTGTTTGCATAATATTGTAACCGTAACAAACTGGGAATTCCAGATAAAAACAATGCATATTACAATTACTATTGTTTGCACAAAACCAATCATTTTAAACTGGCTTAAACAAACTGGATATATGCAAATGAAAGGATTATTATAAATTCTATTGCTTGAGTGAAAGATTTTTATCGAACTGTTCCAGTTTATTTATTTTCTGTATTGAAATTAAATTTCTCCTTTACATATCAGATCATGTGCAATTTACTTAATTTTATACGCTTCAAAATATCTTTGATCGATACATACCTAAAAATATCAGTTTTTTAAGCACACCAATCATTTATAAGGGTTATTGACTAATAAACCCTGATTTATTTTTTTAATAATAAATTGAAAATCAAATCGTAACTTTTACCGGTTCTTGAATTAGAGCCTGGGAACGGGGGTTTGTAATTTCATAAAACAGTGCCATAAATTATAATAAAAATTTTGTGAAATAATTCAAATTACTGTGTGCAATATACTTCGAACATTAAAATTTTATAACATAATATAACAGTTCTAGACATAACAGATTTTAGTGTTTTTAGTGTCGGAATTGACAACTGGTGTTCGTGGAACGAACTGCAAAGGCTGCGCCCTAGTTCTTGCCGTTTTTATGATTTCTTTTAGCACCCAAACTACTTTAATACATTTGGCAACCTCTTGTCTCTGAAACAGATTAAGTTATTTTGTTTCGCAAAAGGGATTAGTTTGGTTGAACATTTTAAGAATGTTATTTTAATATTAATTTACAAAAAACAAATACAGAAATACTTTTTACAAAAAACAAAAAGATATTCTTTCAATAGCTTACATAAGAAACTCGAACGTAATTAAATAACAATTATAGTAACTTTAATCGAAGGGGTGTACAAACTTATAACACAAGTTTTTGTATTTTTTGTCAAAATTATTGAATTTGTGGATTAACAGTCAGTGCAACAGATCTAACTTAAATGATTGACACATTTAATCGACCGATTTAACAATTGAAGGTCTCACACACGCCTAAATAGTTTGTCAATCTATCGATACGAATTTTCCAATTTACAAAAACGTATTACTTGTCAAGTTTTCGATTTTATAACAGAAAAAGTTGGAATTCTTCCGAAATTGACAGCGCTGTGTTTCGGCTGTATCCCTGCATTTCGAGAAAAACATTTATCTGCATATTTCTAACACAAGGCGTTTTTTTTTGTTCGTAAACTTTCAATGGTTTCCACTTGGTCGATTATCTTTTTTAATGATTTGTAGAGTTCGAAGTTCTATTTTGTTTTACCATTTTTTTTTTATTTCGAAGTTCGATTAATCATAACAAAATGCAAATATGAATTGATGCTAGTCTCAAATAACCATTACTAGTGATGGTTTAATTAAAGTAATGTTTCATTATATTTGAAATTTTTTGTCAAAACTGTGTAATTGAATTACTAAGAATAAATATTTGGTAGCAGGGTTGAACATTATCGCGTATAAAAGTTCATTAGCAACGCCCTGACATGACTGCAGATTATGACAATAGAAAACTTATGTTATATGTGTAAAGCGTTTAACCTCAAGATTTATGCAACCGTCCAGTTGTATTTTGGGATATACAATTAACGATGCATAGCGGAAGATTTCGACTGGACGATTGTATAAATGCTGGCCAGAAGCCAATCTGAAAGTAATATACAAACTTGTTGATGACGAAGAGAATTCATAATTGATTTGGAGACGTCGTCGTTCGACAGACGAACGTCGGCGCTCTTGATTTTACCACGAAGCTATAAAAATTCTATTAGTCGAAATTTTGACAAGCTGAAAATTAGTATAGTAATTAATACTAATTAATAATATTGACTCTACAAACAGTAATAGAATATTAAACAAAATGAAATTACTAGCAATTACTGTTCAAATTAATTTTTTATTTAGACGTTTCGACCAACCATTTTGGTCCTTTTCAATTTTTTTTTTATTTATTTGAAAATGGTTGGTCGAAACGTCTAAATAAAAAATTAATTTGAACAGTAATTGCTAGTAATTTCATTTTGTTTAATAGTAATTAATACTGTTGGGTTGCAAAACGTATGTCAGAAAGTCTAGAATATATGTAAAATAATTTTAAAAAATCAAATAACACAATTTATTGTATTAGGTTATAAGTTTTGCGAGCGATAATGTTACTTTATTTAATTAATCAGTTTTGAAAATTTTATAAAAGATCTGCGAATAAAAGATGCAACCAACCATAAAAAATTCTAAAACCTCATATTTTGTCTCAATTAGTCGACTTAACCAATCCGTAATTATTATATTGATTATCTGAGTTGAAAATTTTGTATTTTTAGCCATTTTAATTTTTTTACGGTAATCTCTTTCTAACTCCGCATTATTTATTAATTTGTTCGGTCCGAAAAAAAAAAACAGATCGGATCGTCTCCCAAAAAATTTGACTTCCGTGATTATTCGGAATGCATTGTAGACACAGGATGTTAAACATGTGATGGTAAGGCATTCATCCGAAAACTGTCATTTCTTATCAAAACTGACGTTTCACATATCGCCTTCCTTTGTTATCGGAGCTTTTTATGGCGACAAAACTTCTCGTTAATGCATCTTAATAAATCTTTCGATTGAAAACTGTTGAACTTTTTATATTTTTTATGTTGACACTATTTTTGTGCGATAACACGCGTCTAATTTAATAACCGTTAAAACATTTATTACTTTTTTATGTAATTTGATTTAGAAAAACATGTTTGTAAACGTGTCGATTATAAATATGTTATCTATAATAACACTCTAGCAAGGCACAAAAATCAAAAAAAACCCGGGTCGCAGTGCCAAAACCCTGCCGACAATATAGTGTATTTGCTTATACAGGCAGTGTGGCTTTATTATGCCAACTTAAGTTGGTTTTTGAGCAAAATAAAAAATTTGACTCCTTAATACACCCCTTAAAATAACATTTTTTTTCTTAACTGCAATATTATTATCAATCTAACGTCTACACCGAATTAAATACACCCTTGAATAAATAAGTCACTTTCTACAAATTTGTAAGTCCGGTCCTGTTGGGCCGATTTTATTAAAATTTTAGAGACACTTTTTAATTGCTACTAACGGGTTATATATCAATTTTGAAACGATTCTGAGAATTTTTTCGGTATTTTGGGGCCCAAAAACATTTTTCAACCCCTAAAAACTACCCTTAAAATGGCCCGATTACGCCCATTTTAAATAGGCTTCTGGCGATGATGGATTTCAATACGTGGACCAAATTTCGTTAAAATCAATTAAGTCTTTCGAAAGTTATTGCCCGTACACATATATATATATATATATATATATATAAATATATATATATATATATATACATATATATATAAACATTTTCAAAAATGGTGCCAATGTGTTTAGGAGGTTATGAAACGTCGAGAAATTTTGGTCCAACTGCAACCCCTAGGTCCCGCCATCCGACCGACGCCAATAGTGTATGTTGCCATATGGCAAATACACTAACAAGTATATTCAATTATTCATTTTTTTGATACGGTTACTGCTGATTATTGGAAACTGACGAATTGAGATATGACATCTTGTGGCAAAAAAATAAACTATTCGTTATTTATTTTCCAAGGAAACTTTGTAAGTTTTTTTCTAAACCTAATTATTTTGAAAATAAAAAATATTAGTTGTTCTTTTGCTCTGAAGATCTGACAAAAAAGAAATTGGTTAGGTAGCTGAAAATCATACTTTGGTTAAGTTTTACTTGTGAATCCATATCATGTAACAATGCCAAGAAAAAGCAAATATAATATTTGTTACTAGGCGTTACCCGCGTCACTGTATGCATTAACATTATTAGTGTATTTGCCATATGGCAACATACACTATTGGCGTCGGTCGGATGGCGGGACCTAGGGGCCGGACCAAAATTTCTCGACGTTTCATAACCTCCTAAACACTTTGCCACCATTTTTAAAAATGTTTATATATATATATGTATATATATATATATATATATATATATATATATATATATATATATATATATATATATATAGGTATATATGTGTGCGGGCTATAACTTTCGAAGAAGTTAATTTATTTTAACGAAATTTGGCACACATGTTGGAATCCATCACCGAACGAAGCCTATTTAAAATGGGCCCAATCGGGCCATTTTAAGGGTAGTTTTTAGGGGTTGAAAAATGTTTTTGGAGCCCAAAATACCGAAAAAATTCTCCGAATCGTTTCAAAATTGAAATTTAACCCTCCGGTAGTAATTAAAAAGCGTCCTTAAAATTTTAATAAAATCGGCCCGACAGGACCGGACTTACAAATTTTATGAAAACACTAGTTTGCTGCAGATAGTGAATTATTATATAATTTGGTATAGAGGTTCGATTGATAATAATATTGCAATTAAGAAAAAAAATGTTATTTTAAGGGCTGTATTAAGGAATAACATTTTTTTTTACCCAAAAACCAACTTAAGTTCGCATAATAAAGCCACACTGCCTGCAGTATCAGCAAATACACTATATTGTCGGCAGGGTTTTGGCACTGCGACCCGGGTTTTTTTATAATATGTAAAATGTCAATATTTTTGAAGTTGGTATGGTTTTGATGTATCGCCTGTATCAGAAAATAATTGACTTAACTAGGTATTTTAAATTCGTTTTGTACAGCCCTTATAAAATAGATGCTTTTATTGCGTATTAACGGTCGTAAAATGACTAATTCAATACCAGAGCATAAAGTAAAATAAAGGTAGGCAACCTAATCAATTCAACAGTCATTTCTATAAATCCCATAAATCTACCATCAGAAAAACAACGAGGCACGAATTGTCATTTTAATAGAAGTAAACTTTTTTACACGATTGAACTGTCAAAAACGTTTAAAATATACAGAATATGGAGTGAAAACTCGCTATTGTATGGTATAGACTATAGAGGATACGTACAAAAAATATTGTATATATCTCGTACGTATCGTGTGACTTGTTAAAACTCGCTGACACTCTTTCCAACATAAAGCCACTAACTCGTCGATAATATAGTTCATTACATCCTAGATACGTTCATTCGCGAAGAATCCTTGAATTATGCATTCAATCACTTTCTTTTATCATGAACATTTCTTCGCTTTCGGTTAGCAAGTCGTCTTGGCCGTAGTGTAAACACATGATTTATGTTATCTGAGAACGCTGAATATGTGCTGCCCCCACTTAAAGGCGCCATAAACTACACACACATGAGTTGCTAGCTCATCCGTAGCTTAGCTACTTGTTGAGTCATTCTAAAGAAATGTTTTCCCATCGTTTTATTTATGCAAGATAAGCAGACTTGTTGATTTTTTAGCCTAGATTTTTATTTCCTAGCTTTTGTAACGTGGCTTCGTTCCCGTATTTGAAGATTCGCTCGTATAAATGTCAGTTTTGTGTCTCGGTTGGACAGCTAAACTGTTGGCATTAAAATTTCTAAAATTAATTTATTCGAGTGCGAAATGAATTATGTAGTTTCTAACTTTGACCAGCTGTGTTGCTAAGATATACCGGGTGTTTTTTTTCAAAACTTTGAATGGATTTTTTTGTTGATATACCGGTTGAATCAAACTTATTATGTTAATGTTAAAATAAAGAATAATTTAATTGAAGTACCTAGTGAGATTTCTAATGCAATTGGCAACTCGGAATACTCCCCCACCCCTCATCATTATCATCAAAATTATCAAGACTTTACACAAAAATAACAGGGAAAATTAAAAAAAGTTTTAGACAAAAGTTGTTCATTTTTACACAAAAAAAAATTTAATCATAAAAATCGGGGGTTTTCATTTAAAAAACAAAAGTTACCCCCTCCCCCTGCCGAGGGGTGGGGGGAGGGGGTACGTATTACGTGTAAATTATTACCTCCTCAAAACCCAACAACTTTTGCCTAAAACTTTTTTTGATTCAACCGGTGTATCAACAAAAAAATCCATTCAAAATTTTGAAAAAAACACCCGGTATATCGCCCAATTACTCATGAAACATGAGTAAAATAGACATGACCAACAAAAAAAATTACTAATTGTTAAGATCAGTAGAGTAGATGTTGTCCGTTCCATTTAATAGTAGTGGGGAAAGGGCGTCATCCGCTAGACCTGTCAAATTATTGCATAAAAGTTGCATCGATTATATTGCATTGTGAAATATGTGTTACTGCCTAAACTTTCCGAACTGAATTGTAACTAGCTTGAAATTAATAAAAATCTTAGAAAATTGAAGATAGATATAGTACGACGTACAATATTTTTTGTTGAGACGTTGTAAAAAGTTTCATTAATTTCTGTTGTCAATTAAAGGTTGTCAAGTCAAAAGATATATATGTATTAATATATTGTAGCGTTCTATTATATTATGAGAATTATAAGTCCATCACAGAACATGTGGCGCCCTATTGTTAGTTTTCAAAGCCGATTAGTGGTTTCTTTATTCTGAAATTTTAAATTAACTACCGCGCACATCTATCAAGCATGACCAGCACCTGTAACTAGAAACCATCAGCCAGCAAAGACCATCCGTTGGTCGTCTGCAATTTCTGTCTAACCGTACTGAACCAATCTTGTGTGCTAGTGATGTGTCGTTTTCATTAATTAATTTGCATTGATAAAACTACTTGAAAACTGCAAAATGTATACCATATATCACAAAACATGAGACTTTAAAGAGTCATCTGCATACATTGCTTCATAGATCAGTGACAGATAAAAGACTATGTAATCATAAAAATATACTGTGTAATGCAATCTGAGAGAAACAATTATATGCAGTGTTTTAAAGAGTAAAGAAAGAGCGAAGTATAATTTATTACTGAACATTGTATTATCAGTCGAATGATTTTAAATTACCTCTGGAGATATTTAAATAATCGAATAGTTCGACAATTTTCACTCGAAATGTTCCACCTTTAGTTCAGTTGTTACCAGGATTGTGTTTCTTTTTTTATATAGAAAATAATATTTGTTCGATGTTTTCGTCTAGAAATTCCCGGAATTACATTCGTGTATTAATACATTACAATCATTTTGGTTTTATACTGTAATACGTGGTGAGTGTGGTACAGTGTCGGTAACATCGATTTCTGGCCTACCGACCGGACTATCGGTCGGCGCTCGCCAATCGGATAACTATAAGCCGATTATTAGCAGCGGAGCAGAGAAGGCGTCGCATCCGGACGCGAGAACAGCGCTTTCACAAATATTCTATTTCATATTAACTTTCCGACACGCGGCTTTGCTTGTATAGATTTTAGTTTGGTATTTCACTTTAAAATGGGTGGTTATTGCGGCATCTCATTCACGTTCGTTCAATCTAGTAAATATGAGACTCACTCGCTTCGCTTCCTAAGTCGAATTAACACAGGACTTACATTTATTCTCCACACTGTTTTGAAATGAAACTCTACTGTTTCATATTAGCTTTCCGACACGCGGCTTTGTTTGTTAGATTTTAGTTTGGTATTTCACCATTGCTTTAAAATGGGTGCTTATTGCGGCATTTCATTCACGTTCGTTCAATCTATTAAATACGAGACGTCACTCGCTTCGCTTGCTAAGTCGAATTAACACAGGACTTACATTTATTCTCCTCACTGTTAAGAAGTGAAATTTTACGAATGTGATGAGCAATTTAGTCCAACAAAAACGACACAAGAGTGGGCAAAATGGACTGCTAATAGATACGAATGCGAGGAGGGGAAAACCTGACCTACACGCGTCTTTCTGTTTAATGTTTACTTGGTTATAAATGTTTACTTATAAATTTTCACGCGCCCAGTTTTTTTTTTTTTTTAATTCTTTATTTCAGCGAGAGATTGTAAATTATAGACGCAACTGATGTCGTCAGCTTATCATTATTTTAAAATGTTCAATATGATGCGAAGTTCTTTATAATAATTTTTGTGTCATTTTTAAATTTGTGCAAAAAATTGGGCTTTAAACCAATAATAACTAATAGCAACATTCAGTTTTATGTACATTTTATGAAAATACAGTTTCTAGATTAGATGTATTTTTATTGTCTTATTAATAAAAAAAGTAGAGAAAAAACAGACGAAAACTATAACAATGAAATTTTACACAATGTAATAATAATAATAAAGCTGATAATCATAAAACCAGATAGCAGTAGAGTACATTTATATGATAAGAGGGAATGGTTATTATAATAAAGATATACCATTAAATATATTATTATAGTAAGTAATAATTTTGAACTAAGTAGGTACGTCTAAGTATTGCACATCCGCTACACTAGCGAATGTGCTATATTATCGCTATGCGCGTCAGAGCTGAGTTTTGTTCATACAATAAGTTATATCTAGGTTAATTTAGCACGAACTCCTTTCAAATTGTGATTTTCTGAAAAGGGCAGATTCGGTTTTAATAACGAAAACATTATTAGATTGATTCCACTTGATAATTGCTCCTAAAATTGTCGTCAGTTGGTATGTACGTACAGACGTCCGAGCTCTACAGATCGCAATTTTTGACGGATCGCTTTGGTTTATGTTTTATTCACTTTATTTAGGCTGTGGAGGCCCCCATGTAAGGAGATTAAGATTCGATGAATATTAAAATACGTGATGCAATTTGTTAAAGTGGAAAACTTTTTTTTATTCATTAATGAAAACGATAAACCTTTAAACTGCATTTTAAAATTAGATATATTGACAAGATATTTAAATTAAAGCATTTTCTGATTTTTTTATCAACAAAGGTTTTAGTAACTTCCTCGATGTTTATTTCATGCAATGTACCCTGTTCTGTACTCATTATTGTTAAATTATTCAAACGAAGTTTGTGAATCAGAAATTGAATTTTATATTAGGTTGTGGGGGCCCCTAGTTTGTGAGGGTCAAAATCTTGATTGAAAATACTAAAATAAAAAGAAAAACAGTTTTCATTCTTTTACGACTCTTTTTTTAAATTATTTTTCTTTTTTAAATTATTTTTTAGTTTTGGTAAAGATAATATTTGTGCTAAAACCGAATGAAGTCCCGATTAAACACTAAAACTGCGGAGTGTACTGGTTGAGAGCCACTGACATTCGATATTATATTAGTCGCTACTCGGACCGAGGTAGAATGTGAAAATATATGCTTTTTAAAAGGATCAAAGAGGGATCAGTGCTGATCCTTACGACATCTTAGGCTATATTTTAACTAGATATTTTTGCCCTTGCTTGAGTCACATTTTCTGTCATAGTTTTGTACTTTTTTCACATCTAAACTCGCTACATAAATATATTTTAACTGATTTTTTCTTGTTTGAATTTTTTTACACTAACGTTATTTTAACCCAAGTGTAAATATTGTAGTTTATAGACGCTCGACAATTAATATCACTAGTCTGTAATACTTTAATTTGGTTACCAACTGGTAGTGTACCGTATTTCACTAAAATCTGTTCACACATTTTTAAAAAACTCACGACAAAACTAGTTTCGTCGGTATTTTATATGTTAATACTAGCCTTGACATGCGGATTCGACTGCGTTAAAGTTAGTGATGATGTTTGGTATCAAATTTCATCAAAACCGGTCCAGGTGTTCTCGAGTAACGCTGATACCAATGGACAGATGAAAACAAGTTTTCTCGTTTAAGTATCAAACAAAAATTCACGTTAGTATTTTATATGTTTATGCCGGGTTGCAGTAAACATTGTCAAAAAATAGATTTGACAGTAACTTTAGCTTGTAATCATATTATTACAGTTTTTATACACGTGGGAACAGTTTATTGTCGGTCGTTGTGAAACTCCCTGTCATGTAGAAAATTAGATTGTATTCACACAAAAACAAATGATTAATTTGCATATGAGAATATTGTTTTTCAAACTAAAGTTTGACCAAAATGAATAAAATATATCGTTTTTCTTGTGGAAAAATCTGCGTGTAATCGCAATCTAAGGTCGTTGTCAAATCTCTGACAACGCTTTCTGCAACCCAGTATTCATATTGTTAATACAGCCATAGGTAATAAATCTCCCCTTTATTTTTCAAACTATTCGGAGAATTATATGTTCATTTAGTTTTCAAAACAAACAATTTTGTTTTTCATTATTATGATAACAATATGCAAAATTATTTATTTTAAAAATGAAATGGACACACTATTCTATGCATTAAATGACGCAATAATCCTAGTTTAGGGCATTCTGTACGAAGGGCACTGCCCTACCCTATGAATGTTAATGTGTATATAGGGAATTTTAAACACGCATAAACAATTAAGTACATTTTTAATGGTTTTCCCAACAATAAATGACGTCACACTGTTTGACATATCGTGTTGCATTATTTAAAAGCTCGCCGTTCTAAATTTTACATGGTGTTTAGAATGCAGCTGTACGACGAAACTGTTATTTTTAATAACAGTTTTAACTGTCATTTGGAAATAATCTTCGATAACATATCATTTTGATAATGATTATCTTTGCCACAATAATTTTGGTGACATGTTTTTGGAACTGGTTATTTGCGTGAACAGTTACTAAATACATAATTATTATTTCGTCCCATCACATGAATGCAGATATGCATTTTGAACAATTACTAATTATTTTTTGATTGATGATTATGACGCTAGCTTCACAACCAAACAAATAACCAATCAAGAGAGTCGATGTTGTGTAAAGCTTGTTTGTTTAAAAACAAATACTTTTATAAGTACATTACTTACATTTACCGGCGGCTTTGCTCGCATTATTATCAGTTTTACATGCTTTTTTAGTGTATTTGCCATATGGCAACATACACTATTGGCGTCGGTCGGATGGCGGGACCTAGGGGTCGGACCAAAATTTCTCGACGTTTCATAACCTCCTAAACACTTTGGCACCTTTTTTGAAAATGTTTATATATATATGTATATATGTATATATATATATATATATAATATAGGTATATATGTGTACGGGCAATAACTTTCGAAGGAGTTAATTCATTTTAACGAAATTTGGCACACATGTTGGAATCCATCACCGCACGAAGCCTATTTAAAATAGGCCCAATCGGGTCATTTTAAGGGTGGTTTTTAGGGGTTGAAAAAAGTTTTTGGGCCCAAAAATACCTAAAAAATTCTCAGAATCGTTTCAAAATTGAAATTTAACCCTTTAATAGCAATTAAAAAGTGCTCCTAAAATTTGAATAAAATCGGCCCGACAGGACCGGATTTTCAAATTTTCTGAAAACACTAGTTTGCAGATAGTGAGTTATTTACTGAAAGGTGTTTTTATTTTTGGTGTAGACGTTCGATTGACAATAATAATGTAGTTAAGAAAAAAATTTAGTTTTAAGGGGTGTATTAAGGAGTTAATTTTTTTATTTTGCCCAACAATCACCTTAAGTTCGCATAATAAAGCCACAAGGCCTGTATCAGCAAATACACTATATTGTCGGCAGGGTTTTGGCACTGCGACCCGGGTTTTTTTTTCAACTTGTCATGTTTTCAGACACTGTGTCAGTTTAGATCAAACCTCGAAATCAATATTATGACAGTGCATAAATCCCAAATGGCGGACGCTCCAAGATGGCGAATCACCTCTTTTTTTCACAGCCCGCTTGACATGGCTATAATGATGAAAATGGTTCAATCGGTCTATATATCTATAGATAAATAATGTATAATTAAGTTTGGTTTTGTGTTTTTGTGTAAATAGAGACATATTGTATAAGCTGTCACAATATAACGACACAACCGTTTTTCATTTATTCTTTACGTTTCTCAGTTGTTTTATGACAGGTAAATAAATCATAATTAGTAAAAAGAATTGAATGACTCATTCAGTTTTACTTCTAGTATTTGAATCGTGTCTCAGCAAAGAACGAATCGATTCTTTTTTTTTCAGAAACATGTAATTAAATCTCATCTAAATAATCTAACTACTATTAGTTCGGTTTTAAACCACAGGTTAAATAAAGAAAACTGGTGACATTATACTAAAGGTCAACTTTACTACTATGGCGTGTGTTGCTTTGCGTCATTGACATAAAAAATAGACCGCAAAACCCGTCAGAAAACGTCTCTTAGTACAGGGAGATCTCAGTAGTTTTCTAATCAAACTCAAACCAATAGCGTTCCCATAGCTTCGGATTTGATCCAATAGCATTCACAAAGATTCAGATTTTAACCAATTGCATTCATAGAGATTGAAATTTGGGCCAAATAGCACTCACGGTGATTCGGATTTAGATTTATAGCATTCACAAAGATTCAGATTCGTTCTCGTATCTGTTTGTCAAAGTTTATTTTCTCTGAATCTACTGGACGAAAAAAGTCGAAATTTGCAGAGCTAGATAGCCCAGTTACGGACGCATAGCGTAAATAAACGAATTCCAATTTTGGGGGCTCATTTACGGGGGCAAATTAGAAAATTAAAAAAAAAATTCAATAGTATCATGTGACGTCTCGAATGAAAGGACTCGTTATGAGAAATACAAATATATATTTATATTTTCAAAAATGCATTGCTTAAAAGATAGAAAATATACGAAAATCGCGCTTCCACAGAAATTCAAACTCGAGCTAGCAGCATCTTATTAGTGTATTTGCCATATGGCAACATACACTATTGGCATCGGTCGGATGGCGGGGTCTAGAGGTCGGACCAAAATTTCTCGACGTTTCATAACCTCCTAAACACTTTGGCACCATTTTTGAAAATGTTTATATATATATGTATATATATATATATATATATATATATATATATATATATATATATATATATATATATATATATATATATAGGTATATATGTGTACGGGCAATAACTTTCGAAGGAGTTAATTCATTTTAACGAAATTTGGCACACATATTAGAATCCATCACCGCACGAAGCCTATTTAAAATAGGCCCAATCGGGTCATTTTAAGGGTGGTTTTTAGGGGTTGAAAAAAGTTTTTGGGCCCAAAAATACCTAAAAAATTCTCAGATTCGTTTCAAAATTGAAATTTAACCCTTTAGTAGCAATTAAAAAGTGCTCTTAAAATTTTAATAAAATCGGCCCGACAGGACCGGATTTTAAAATTTTCTGAAAACACTAGTTTGCAGATAGTGAGTTATTTACTGAAAGGTGTTTTTAATTTTGGTGTAGACGTTCGATCGACAATTATAATGTAATTAAGCAAAAATTTAATTTTAAGGGGTGTATTAAGGACTTAATTTTTTTATTTTGCCCAGCAATCACCTTAAGTTCACATAATAAAGCCACAAGGCCTGTATCAGCAAATACACTATATTGTCGGCAGGGTTTTGGCACTGCGGCCCGGGTTTTTTTTTCATTTAATTTATTGTAGATCATAAAAATTTAATGATCGTCAATTAGGCTCATCAACGTCTAGTGACAACAATTAAACGACATCACAAATCAATAATTATAAGCGGAGGTGGAATTCAAATCCATGAGATTTTGATGTAAAGACTAGCGCGCTGTCCTCTACATTATTATCAGGAATGGCGCGGTCTAGTACTATATCAATAGTTGATACAACGCTATACACGGCCATCCAAAACAGAAATAAAACACCCTTTCTCATCCGAATCCGCATTGTGTTAGGGTGTAATGCTGGGAATCCCAACTGTACTCATTCACCCCTGGTAATTATTTTTAGTTAGTGCAAATAAATGTCACTGGGTTTTAGTTCTACAAAATAACTACTTTCTGAATTTGCGGATTGTGTTTAAAACACCCGCAACTTTCTAATCAAGTTTGTTTTAAAGCTATGAAAATGTGAGCTCAAGGGTGTCATATTAAAGTAGGAATTTCTCTTCTGTCGTGAGGGGCACTTTAAGGCGTTGGCTGGCAATTTTTAGTCAGTTGACTGTTTAAGTTGCCTGAATGACTGTTTAACGTGCGGCATCGGTCGAATTAATAGTTTAAGAATAATTTAGGTCCTTCGCACACGGGTTGACTGTTTCGCAATTTGAGTTTTAAATCGGTCCAAGATCACATCTTGGACCGATTTAAAACTCAAATTGCTTTGACCTTTCGTACGTCAGAGATTAGGGAGCCGCACATCGGTCGACAGAAATACGACCGATTTAATTTAGTAAATTATAGTCGGTTTGAATATAATCCATATTCTCAGTTATTACTAGTGACCACAATGTCCTCCACTTCAGGCATGCAATTTCCCGATTCAGCTAACTTACTAATTTCAGACCTGAAACAAGCAAATGACTTCGGAAGGCCTTTTGATTACCATCTATATAGTCTATCGTCATTTAGGTTTCAGCTAATGTTTGGAGGATATTACTGAAACTGAATAATTAATTCGATTACACGTTTGATATTTGATTTTTGGGAATTATCTTTTTTTTAAACAATGATTGATCAAAACATTAAAAAAAACGTTACTAATTATTCTAAATTAATAGACATTTTTTTTAACAACACCATTAATTTTAAGAGTAGCGTTGATATTTTTTTTTCTAAAAACCGAAAATTTAAAATTGTAATTTTTTATTAAATGAAAATTTTCTCAGATATTTTTATGATAGAAAAAGAAGTGGCGATTTTGTAATCTAGAAGCTACGGCTACACAAGTTTTTTTTAAAAATCTTTAAATCATGTTTTCTAAGTTAAAAGTGATTGGAATTTGAGAAATAGAAGAGATTTTTTAATAATAGAAAAATAAAAAATGATTCAATAAAATATGCAAAATATGAATGGATACCTATACAGTTAAATTTTTTCCACGAAATACTCCAGTAGAAAATTTGAAATGGAAATCGCATTATTCAAAATACCTTTCACCGAATTTTCCAGACAAAATCCATCAACTCTCAATATTTAAATAATTTTCAATACACTTTTAATAACATCCGAATAACAATTTCAATTAAAATTTAAAATGAATGCCTTTTGCGAAGCAAAACGTTATTAAGGGTATAAAGTCTATAACAAATAAATTGCTTCTATAAATAAAACAACCCTTGCCTACAAACGTTTTAAATGTAATGAAAAACAAAAATTTGAAATTCAAAGTAGATTTTCCGTACGATTCTTTTTGAGCTATTTATGGCCATGATTAAAAGCCACGGTCACTTTTTGACTCTTGTTATTGAGGCGAGACACGGCAGCAAAATACAAACTTTATAAAATTAACAATTTTACTACATTGAAATTAGACCAAGGATTCTGTAATTTTATTTTATAACGACAAAACTCTATAAACGTAAGTCATGTTTACACCGACTTATTTGTTTCAAATAACGAACATTTTACGATGAAAACACTTAATTGAATTTAACTAACCCTAAGTTAACCCATATTCAGTGATAACGGTGATGTAACACGTACGGAATTAGAAAATATAACTGGAATTGTACATTGATAAAACATGATTAACGCAAGCGAAGCCTTATCCTTAAAGCATACAAAATATATCGCATGAAAATTAATGAGTGTAACAAAGAAAACATAAACAAAATAAGTAGCGAGACAAGGATGGTTGACTAAATTAAAATAAATCATTTTAAGCATGAAATAAAAGCAAATTCACTATAGTGTTTTCCTCATGTATCTACGTACTAAATTTCATTGAAATCGAATCAGAGATTTAAGAGCTACGCTGCTTTCACGTACACCCCGGTTTCGACCGTCCGGTAGGTCGCCGGACGGTTTTTTTTATGGATACATTGCTCTCACGATGAAATACAAAATTTAATCGACTGCAGATACCCGTAGCTTAAGTTCACAACTACAGTCAGTTCGTGTGAAAGGATACACAAAGTTACCGGTTATCGTCTCACCGGACATTGTAATGGCATGTCCGGTCGACGCCCGGCGGCCGGACGGCATTCAAATCAAAATCAGTGCATGTGAAATGTCTTTGCAGTTTTCGCATGCAGTGTCGGATTTGATAGTTCAAAGTCCATGGACACAAAGGCTGCAGGGGTTTCCACGTAAGGAGATCAAGATTTTATGAAGAATAAAACACGCGATGCAGTTTGTTAAAGTGACAAATTGAATACAAATTTACACTGAAAATATTTTTTTTCAGAAATTAAATTGTGGAGGTCCCTGGGCCTGGGCTCTAAGTGCCGTTATGTAAATCTGACATTGGTATGCACTACTATTTTTATAAAACCTTCCGGCAATCTACCGGACGGTCGAAACCAGTGTATGTGAAAGAAATGACGGAGCAGATACGCGGACAACAGTTTTATTTTCTTAAATATAAAATTGGTGGACCATAGATGCACGGTCTGGAACCGACGCCTTAACCCCATTATATGGTATCGTGCTTCTACTACATGTTTAATACTAACATCTAGAAGTGGAGAGCAGAAGACAGTTTATATAGAAAGCAATGGAACGTGATACCGATTCATCATTGTGTCCCACTAGTCCACAACAATAGCTTGAATATCAGCTAACCTAACCTCTACAGTAAAACACCCTCACCGAGGATGCCATAACCTCAATCTAGACTTATGTCGTATATCAAAACTAGTAAAGCGAAATTTTTATCAATTTTTTTTATGGCGTCAAATAGCTAGCCCATAAATCTAACTTTAAAGACAATCTACAGTGGCGGAACCAAATTTGAGGGGACTGGGGGGCTGAGAGTCGATTTCATCTTTTTATTTCAGTAAATCAGAAACATTTCAAATTTTAATAATATTAATTTAATTGACTTTATTAGTGTATTTGCCATATGGCAACATACACTATTGGCGTCGGTCGGATGGCGGGACCTAGGGGTTGGACCAAAATTTCTCGACGTTTTATAGCCTCCTGAACACATTGGCACCATTTTTGAAAATGTTTATATATATATAGGTATATATGTGTACGGGCAATAACTTTCGAAAGAGTTAATTCATTTTAACGAAATTTGGCACGCATACTGGAATCCATCACCGCACGAAGCCTATTTAAAATGGGCCCAATCGGATCATTTTAAGGGTGGTTTTTAGGGGTTGAAAAAAGTTTTTGGGCCTAAAAATACTGAAAAAATTAAAATGTACTCCCGAAATTTGAAAAAAATCGGCCCGCCAGGACCGGATTTACAAATTTTATGAAAACACTAGTTTGCAGATAGTGAGTTATTTACTGAAAGGTGTATTTAATTTGGTGTAGATATTCGATGATAGTAATCTTGCAATTAAGAAAAAAACTGTTAATTTAAGGGGTGTATTAAGGGGTTAAATTTTTTATTTTGACCAAAAACAAACTTAAATTCATGAAATAAAACCAGACTGCCTGTATTAGCAAATACACTATATTGTCGGCAGGGTTTGGGCACTGCGACCCGGGTTTTTTTTTCTTTTTTGTCCTTGGTAATTAATATAAAAAAACGTCGCTGTAAATAACAAATAAGTATTTATTTAAAAGTCCTTTTTCCCGACAAATCATTTTTTATATTAATTTAATACATATATATATAAACATTTTTAAAAATGGTGCCAAAGTGTTTAGGAGGTTATGAAAAGTCGAGAAATTTTGGTCCGACCCCTAGGTCCCGCCATCCGACCGACGCCAATAGTGCATGTTGCCATATGACAAATACACTAATAACTAAATAAGAATTCATTTTCAAAACGACGTTCCTGTTGTGACCGTTGTCTTACTTTCCGGGGCGTCGCTGTAGTCGTCCTTACGTTATCACTACATTTATTCACGTGACAAAGCCGGCCTGGTATGTCTCATGCTTCTATAATAATAGACTATTCTGTCTGCAGAAATATGCGTTAAAACCGCTCAACGTTCGAACAACTGTTCAGAAAGCACATCTGCTAACTTCCTGTATTCCTGTTCACTTAAGCCTACGTGTGGTGGAAGTGGCGGGTATACCCACAACCTCCACCACGTATAGTCGTATTTTACAAAAAGCGTTCGGTTCAATGTGAAGGCAAAAATTAATAAAAAATGTAACGCAATGTTATTTTTCTATCGTCCATAAACCTTGAGCTATATATTATGCTTTATTAATGTATTTGCCATATGGCAACATACACTATTGGCGTCGGTCGGATGGCGGGACCTAGGGGTCGACCAAAATTTCTCGACGTTTCATAACCTCCTAAACACTTTGGCACCATTTTTAAAAATGTTTATATATATATATGTATATATATATTTATATATATATATATACGTATATATATATATATATATATATATATATATATATATATATATGTGTGCGGGCAATAACTTTCGAAAGAGTTAATTGATTTTAACGAAATTTGGCCCACGTGTTGAAATCCATCACCGCAAGAAGCCTATTTAAAATGGGCGTAATCGGGCCATTTTAAGGGTAGTTTTTAGGGGTTGAAAAATGTTTTTGGGCCCCAAAATACCGAAAAAATTCTCAGAATCGTTTCAAAATTGACATTTAACCAGTTAGTAGCAATTTAAAAGTGCCCCTAAAATTTTAATAAAATCGGCTCAACAAGACCGGACATACAAATTTTTTGAAAATACTAATTTTCAGATAGTGACTTATTTATTAAAGGCTGTATTTATTTCGGTGTAGACGTTAGATTGATAATAATATTACAATTAAGAAAAAAAAATGTTATTTTAAGGGGTGTATTAAGGGGTTAAATTTTTTATTTTGCCCAAAAACAAACTTAATTTCACATAATAAAAGTATAAAACCACACGGCCCTATACAAGCAAATACACTATATTGTCGGCAGGGTTTTGGCACTGCGACCCGGGTTTTTTATTAGTTTTATTAACCGATCTAAAAAGGGCCCATCACTGTATTTTTTATGTTTGTTTGGTTAGTCGTCTCAAAAGGTCAACTGATTTGAATAATTTCGATGCCGTTGAGTTCAAAATATTTACGGAATGGTTCCATATAATGTTTGTTGATTTAAACTGTTAAATCGTTTTTTTTTTAAGTTTAGTGATTAAATTTCAAGAAAGCAGTGTGTTAATAACTGCAAGCTACGTATTGTAAAGCCACTAAAAGGTAGGTAATAAATAAAAACGTTTTATAAAAAAATGTTGCCCCCTTCACAATTTAAGCCACTAAAAGGGGAAAATAATAAAATTTTAAGGTTGGTCCCAGTTTTATGAATATACTTAGATATATAAAAAGTTATAATACCTCAAAATTTTATTGTTTATTGCGGCCAGTTTTCAAGGAGGTTAAATTTTTTTTATAAAAAAAATATTTTTCATTTCAATATTTCTTTGCTAGATTAATGATAGGTTGCAGAAAGCATTGTCAGAAAATTTATTTTGGCAATGACCTTATATTGTGTTATAAGAAAAGTATTGTAGAATTTTAAGTCAATCCTGCTCGAAAAAATAATTTTTTTAACTGCATTTTTGTACGATTTTCATATCAAAACTACATTTTCTCTACGCATTTTGGACAAAATTTAGTTTGAAAAGCAATTTTTTCTATGTATGTCATTTATTTTTAGGTGAATACAATTTTATGTTCTACATAACAAAGAGTTTGACAACGACGTTAGACTGTTCCTGCATAAATTTAAACTGTGATTATAAGATCATAATTTAAGGTCATTGTCAAACAACAACGCGTTAATTTCGGTTGAAAAGTGTCAGATTCTGGTTACAAAATTCTTTATCGCAATTCAGAACAGGGCTGCAGAGAGTGCAACGCACAAACATGTCAATATTTACATCAACACGATGTCTAATTAATTCACCGAACTTTGAGAGGTGCAGGTCATGCAATATGATCGTGTAACGACCAACCGCCGCAGGGCCGCAATGTCGGTAATTCAGAGCGCAGATTGAGTGTTTGGTATGTAAGCCTGCGGTTATTGGTGCAAATCTCAACTGCTCAATTAACATCACAAACAGTTAACTAGAATAAAATAAACAATTTTCTGCTTTATTTAATAACTAATTTAAACAAATGTTCCTTAAAATCCTAACTAAATTTCTATTCAAATTTCATTACATAATTTTATTATTCATTTTCTATTTCATCAAAATGTTTTAATACATTCTAATACACAAAATCCATAAAATTTTACCTCTTTCAAGATGGAAACTCACAAACAAAGCTATAATATACAAGCTATATGGATTTTTTATCTGCTTTTTTGTCATATCTTCAATGTTTTTTTTATTGATAATACAACATTTAAATTTCAATTGACATTTTTACCAGCTCTTCTCTAGCAGGACCCCGGAAACAGGGAGCTTTTAATAGAAAAGCCACAGCAGCACAATATATATATATTATTTTTTTAAGCATGAAAATAGTGCAAAGCAATCACTAATCTTTAGTGATTTTTATTACACAAAAATATACTTTTAGTTTTAAGTTTAGTAATCAAATATCACAAAAAAAGTCGATTAATATTTAATACCATGTAAACTACGTGCTGCAAATCCACGGAAAAGTAAAAAATAAAAACTTTAAAAAATTGCAGCTCCTTCAAAAAAAGCCACTAAGAAGAGAAAAATAATAAAATTTTAAGATTGGCGCCTTTTTAATAAAAGAAGATATGTAAAAAGTTTAGTTTTAATAAAAAGTTTGATGCCGCCCTCAAAGTTTAATTATTTTCCTTCTTTAATGGCCTTTTTTTGAAGGATTTTCAATTTTTATGAAAAACAATATTTATAATTTGATAAAGTCAGCCGACGTTTGTAAAACGTGAATTTATTGTTTTCTAAAATGGCAATCAGATAATAAATGGCGACGGAAAGACTAAAGCAGTTGAGGTGAAGAGGGTAATTATTGATGGCCATTTTGAAAACGATGGTTATTGTATAGGTGCATATATTAATAATTGACGTTATAATAATACACGCTAATGAATGGGATATTCATTACGGCTGTTCAACAAGTGCACAATTAATGAGCATTGTTATTAACATACCGCCATACGACAGGCCCGTATTATTCAATGGCGTCCCGGTCCGGTAAATTGAGATTCGCATACGGTCAAATTCTAAGTCTCGCCATCTTATCAGTGACAATAGCGTATGTGCTATATACAATACAGCACGCTTTTAGTAATTTTACTTTTTCAGATTAACAGTTCGGTGGGGATGTACTTTTTACAATATTCTAAGCTGAGATTGAATACTATTAAAAAATCTAAAACGACCCAATGACGAAGAAAGGTTACAATTTTAATTTGAAGTGAAAAGGAACACAAAAATCTTTTTTCCGCAGCTTAGTAATACTCCGTTTTTGCACTGTAACATAATTTAATAGAAAATGAAATTATTTGTATATGTCGTAGGATAATTACAAAATTCGGATTTTCGCGAAAAACCGAGAATGTTTGCAAAAAAACGGATTCCAATTACTCGGTTTTTTGCAATCGTCATAAGATTTTCGCGAAGATCCAATTATTTCAATTATCCTACGACATATATATAGCAACTGATTACAAAGTCCACGTAGTACTGAAAGAGATTATACATAAGTTAACACAAATAAATAATCAAACGAATAGAATCGTAATTTAGTCTGTATTTGTATACTTCTAAAGAGTCCTGCACCGAATTTTCAAATTTTCAGCATTTTTGCTCGTTTATTTTTATAAATATACTTAAACTATAAACTTTGCGTGTTAGTGTATTAAAATAAATACTCTTTGCCGCTATCAATAGATGTATTGTATACATGATTTACTTCAACCGCGCATAAAGGTCAGATGCACACTTTTTTTGACGACAACCCTGGTTAACTCATATTTAAACGTTGACATACACGACAGAGACTAATGCTAATAATTAAATTCTTCGTTTAGCTTTAATCTCTCGTTAATAATTTGTTTATATAGTTAAATTAATATGCTTTAGAATCCAATTCCATTGTAATATGAAGCGTGCAGGGTAAAAAATCAATTTCTAGCTGGCCGTGTCGTCCAAAATTTTCGTTCTCGCTCTAAAAAACGAGCGGAAGGTGTCTCGTCTAGATAGCGAGAATTTTCTAAAAATTCAATATACTGTCTTTTATAACATATCAAAAATAATATGTCTGCAGTTGGTTAAATGTCGCAAATTTGCATTTCCAGTAATTAAAGGTATTCGATATCCACATAGCTATAATCAGATATTTTAGGTGTGTCGACGTATTAGAATAAAATTTAAAGCAAAATAATTGTAGCTATAAAAGTAACACTTAGAAATGAAATTATTCATTTATTTTCTTAGACGTATTTCAGCCCTGCATTCTTCATATGCTAGTCAATATAAATCACGTATTGTTAGAAAAAAAAATCTGTATAGTATATTTTGAAGACATGATTCTTTTGTTATCTTGCTTCGGGCTATTTCCGTTCACTGCGCACAAATTCGTTTTTTTTACATACAAATGAACAAACAAAACACTATCTATGCATTCATGTTTTGGCATAACATGAACATTTCTTACTAGAATTGAAAATTTCAAGAGGCGATGAAAATAGAATAATATAAGTATGCCGTGTTTCTGCGAATAAGAATTCTAACATCACGTCTTATCCTATATTATACCACTGTATGTAAACACGGGTATTCACATACCCTTTGAATGGTATATAAGTAAAGCTGAATGTCCTTACTGACTCACTTAAAAACTCACTCGTTTAAATCTAGGAAAACTTTAAAATTATCACAATTTTGTAAGTTTCTTAACCTTCGTATACCCGCGTCAAATAATAATAATAATGCGTTTAACGTCCATTTCTCGACTTTATGTCATAACAGACGCCATTCGCACCATTACTATTTTTTCTTCTACCACTTCCCGTTATTTTCTACATTTTTTACAACTTCAACTTATGTAATAGCAATGGGCGAATGAAGGAATTATAGGAAATTAGGATAAGATAGGTAATTTTTGAACTAGGAGTTTGATAGGTAATCGGCCATGGCCTCAAATAAAGAATCATCTCGATATTTATCTGGAATTAATTGAGGGAAACTATAGAAAACCTCTATCAAGATGGCTGGTACAGGAATTACCGTTTTTCGGCGAGAGGCAGTAGGAAAAAGTCCCAGCCACATCTGCCCCCACCGGGATTCGAACCCGGTACCTCCCGAATGCTGGTCTAGTGCTGTCACCACTACTCTACACAGCTCGGTTACCTGCGTCAAATAGTGTACCTAATAAAGCCCGTGAGTGCCAGATCTTCTTTATTTTACAAAAGCTGAAAGTGTCCAGCGCATGCTTCCAACACAGGTAGAAACGATGGGCGAATATGTACTTTGGGTCATCGTGGCTTTGGCAGGTAACAGGTAGCAAAGTTGTATAAAATACCGACTTAATTTCGTCAAATTATAAAGCATAAGTTTTTTATATTTTTTTTCGGAATAATATTAGAAATCACGTCGCCTATTGCCAGACAAGTGGCAAACATAGTTCCTAAAGTAGATTTTTTTAAGTAGTGTGTAACTAATCAGAAAAAAATATCTAGAAAATATAAAAACATTTACTTGTAAAATGCAAAGGCCAATTATTGGTATTTAAATAAAGCTTTGTTTACACTCGCCTTATGTAAACATAACGGGACGTAAGCTCTTATGTTAACAAACGTGTCCGAATGCTACAACCTACCATTACTCTGTTCTACAATGTTATCATTTTTGGTTTTGGCAAATTGTCTCACAAATGCGAAAATGACCATTTATTCGTTGACATTTCCAACAAATATAATTTCAAAAATCAAAGTAACGTATATGTATTTTTTTTATTTTTTCTTTAAATCTTCAGATTCGCAATAAGATGTAAAAACATTTCTATTTGCATTATTTTTAAATTTAAACTGAATTTTAGAATTACTTACTAACCAGGTATTGTCTGGATTTGTGTGTTACTTAGAATTTATTTTTCGCACTTTTAAACGAATTTGAATCACTGATTCTTATGAGACACTGTACATGGCCGACTAAACTGTTACTCCGACAAAAAATATGTAGCAAATAAAACATCTATATACTTTTTTATTGGTGTAACAATTTTGTTAGTCGTGTGCGGTGGAAGCTAAAATGATTATAATAAATATATTTATGCAGCCACGTGGCTTAGTGCTTTTAGGGTTCCGCAGTCAAATGACAAAAAACCCGGGTCGCAGTGCCAAAACCCTGCCGACAATATAGTGTATTTGCTGATACAGGCAGTGTGGCTTTATTATGCGAACTTAAGTTGGTTTTTGGGTAAAAAAAAATTTTTACTCCTTAATACAGCCCTGAAAATAACATTTTTTTTCTTAATTGCAATCTTATTATTATCAATCGAACCTCTACACCAAATTATATGCAACTTTCAGTAAATAATTCACTATCTGCAAACTAGTGTTTTCATAAAATTTGTAAGTCCGGTCCTGTCGGGCCGATTTTATTAAAATTTTAGGGACACTTTTTAATTACTACCGGAGGGTTAAATTTCAATTTTGAAACGATTCGGAGAATTTTTTCGGTATTTTGGGCCTCAAAAACATTTTTCAACCCCTAAAAACTACCCTTAAAATAGCCCGATTGGGCCCATTTTAAATAGGCTTCGTGCGGTGATGGATTCCAACATGTGTGCCAAATTTCGTTAAAATAAATTAACTTCTTCGAAAGTTATAGCCCGCACACATATATACCTATATATATATATATATATATATATAAATATATATATATATATATATATATATATATATATATATATATATATATATATATATATATATATATATATATACATATATATATAAACATTTTTAAAAATGGTGGCAAAGTGTTTAGGAGGTTATGAAACGTCGAGAAATTTTGGTCCGATCCCTAGGTCCCGCCATCCGACCGACGCCAATAGTGTATGTTGCCATATGGCAAATACACTAAAAAGAGAATAGTTGGACAGGTCTTTGAAAAGTTCTTAATTGACCCATAAATAGCTCTTAAATGCATCATACAAACTCTACGGAGCCCTATCATCTATGTGTTTGATCGCTTTTTTTTTCAGTTTCATTGACCAATACAGACAACGCTACGGACGCTGAGTCGATAAACAAAGTTCAGAAATTGAATGAATCGAGTGTCTGGAGTCTCCTGACACCACAAGTTGAAAAGTCGTACAGCACACCTTGCGTTTGTTAAAGTTCATACTTGACAGGTGTTCGTTAGGTTGGCAAACATACTTTGTATTTTTAAACTAGCTCTTCCCTGTGGCTTAACTCGCGTAAAAGTCGATTCATTTGAATGCCGGTTTTGACGTGAACTCTTTCTTACTCGTATGTGTGCAAAACTACTTTACTGCAGGGTCTCAGAGATGTTGACAATTCGCGAATGAAGTCGACGTTTTTGTAAAAGATAATATCATATATTACACAAAAGAAGCGTTTGTATATTTTTTGAGGCGGATGAGCTTAGGAATTACTGAACTATTTAAAAGCCTGATTTTTCTGAATGACATAGATTTGTGATAAAATAAGGATGAGTAGTGAGCGAAAATGTAAAGCATGGCGGGTAGTCAGGTCGCGATTTCCGAGCTTTTGCATAGGCTGACTAAACTAAGTCGAGATAGATTTAGCATTGGGGACAGACATGCCGGAAAAAAATTGCAGTTTTTTAAAAAATGCGTATCATATGTTGATGACTCGAATTTTATTAATGTTACGTCAAATAATATCTTAGGTTGGTGGTAACTCAAAAAAATATACACGGTGCTGAACGAAATTTATCTGCCGGAAATTTTTTTAATTTCAATAAATTTTTGTAGGTACACTTCATATTTATCATTTTTTTCAACGTTGTCAAAAAGTTTCGGAAAATTATGAAAAATGACTAATAAATCTTTACGTGATTTATTTTGTGAACCAATTACTGAAAATTAAGTTTAGATTTTTTACACTTTCCATTTTAACTCTTTTTTTCTAATAATTAATTATTAAAAATTAAATACCAAGGTTAAAAGTTACAATGTTATAATAGTTTAATTTTTTAACTCAATTCATCAGTTCCCAATTAAAGGTTTGTTGCTCTTGATTATTTTGATATTAAACTAAAATGTTTCTGGGCGATCCGGGCTGGAAAGTTAGTTGTAATGTATATTTATTATCTCATTAAATTAAATTTGTAAAACATTAATTTCTTTTATTGTGTTAATAATTTATACGTCAAGTATAGACTACGTAAAATAATCCTAAATGAAATATTTTCAATAAATCAAATTTAAACCATTAGCAGATATTCGACGAATTTAATGCGATTTCACCAACGATATCATGAAAAACCCGCTATGGATTGTTGTTGAACACGAACTGATTTATTGTATTTCGATTTTCGAATGGGACACAATTTTATAATTAAATCTCGCTCCAATCGCTTATTGGAATATCTCGTCTTTTAAACATAATTTTTGGACCGTTTCTTTTTTAATGTTTGTTCTAAAGTCATCACGACTTTGCTCGTATTCGATAGTAAATAATATTGTATAAAATCAACAGAATACTAGAATATACTAATATGTTATGCGTATGAAATCTTTTAGCAACTGCTTTGGGCTGCAATTACAGACTTTTAATTGGGTAGCGTCTATCTATAAATATATAAAATGGGTTAGAATTTCAAGACAAACAAACAAAAATCTCTGTTCTATATATTTAGATTAAATTTGTTACATGTGTCAATTAATATTTCAAATCCAATTTATTTCATTTCAAATCCAATTACGAAATTTAATATCGTTCGAATACAAATATCTGATAAAATTTATATTTAAAATAGCAACTTACATAATTCTGTTCTTCAAATCAGAAGCGCTCAAACTTTTTGTTACCGTTTTATGTTACCAAAAATGCTTTTTTATATTATCTGCTCATTCTGAAAGCAAGATTAAAAGAAAATTTTATACATTTTATATAGAAATATCCAATCGTCAGTTCACAGGATTTAAACCGCTTTTTCTAGTCTAAATAATTTCCACTAAAACTTGAATATTTGTTGAAAAAGGTATGTGTTTATTGGAACTCACATAATTAAATTTTAAATTCCAACACACCCTCCAAAGAAACTCTGTCGTTTTATACACAAAGGAAATGTTAATAAAAATTCGCATTTTTCTTTAATTCGCAAGTTCAAAAGAAATTCATTGATTAAATGAACATTATAAAATTGTAATTAAAAACTTTAGCTTCTTTTTTGTATCACAAGTGGAATTACAAATTTTATGAAAACACTAGTTTGCAGATAGTGAATTATTTGTTGAAAGGTGTATATAATTTAGTATAGAGGTTCAATTGATAATAATACTGCAACTGAGAAAAAAATGTTCTTTTAAGGGGTGTATTAAGGAGTCAAATTTTTTATTTTGCCCAAAAAACCAACTTAAGTTCGCATAATAAAGCCACACTGTCTATATTAGCAAATACACTATATTGTCGGCAGGGTTTTGGTACTGCGACCCGGATTTTTTTTAATTATGTTAACTCTAGATAACTTTGCCAGCAAAATCTAAATTTATATAATATTAGCCGCTACCCGTGGCTCTGAAATGAAACACGGTAACGACAACAGTAGTGGAACCTTCGGCTTCACGTGGCGCCATTTGGTGGTCAGTTAGAACAAAGTAGATAGCATAAAAACATTCTCCATGCAAAAATACATGTATGTGTCAACTTTCATGGTGATCGGTCAAACGGTGTTGAAGTTTATTAATCTCAACAGACCAACATCCATTTTTATATATATATAGATTAGCTTTGCAACCCGGCTTCTCTCGGGTAGATTTTACCTTCTACAAATTAAAGCACCTATTGTAAAATTGTTCAGTCGAGTTAATACAAATATCACTGGCTTTGATCCTTCGATTGAATAGAACCTACATTAAGTAATATTTAATTAATTTTTAAAATTTGTTTCGGCATAATAAATATTTACGGAACGACATATTTCGTTTCCCATAGTCACTTTATAAAAATATAATAGCTTATGATACTCAGGAAGGATTTTTCAAATTAAAGTGAAGAAAGAAACGTTACGGCTTTATATATTAATTAGTATTGAATCTTTTTGATATGAAATCATATTTAAAAGACGAAGATCTTCTTGAAAGTTGAAAATATCTTAATGTCGATTCATTCATTTGAGGAATTAAATAGCTGCTGGAAGATGGCACGAAATAAAACCAGAAATCAAATATTTACTGAAGATATGAAAGGAAAAATTAATAGCTTTTAAATTGAGCTGTACTGTTTCAAACGTTCTTCTTCTGACTGACGTTTGATGCAAAGCAGACGGCTTAGATAAGTAAATTTAAGCTTAACATTTTACTACGTACTTAATAAGAAATACAAGCAAACTAAATAAGAAATAAAACTAGGTTAAACGAGAAATGCAAGTAAGGAAAATTTGAAATAAATGTTTTAAATATGCTATAAATTTAAATAAACATATGTAAGATACAAATGTTAAAAAGTTAAATAATCAGTTGCAAATAGCGAATAGGTACTAAACTAAACTTTGAAAAGATAAATGGAAATAAAATAATAAAAATTAAACACAAGAACATGCTTTCTTAATATATTTTTATTTCCGTGTTTTAACAAAATATCTATCATCAAAAAAGTTAGATAGCCGTTGAGAAGCAAATAATAAAAACCCGGGTCGCAGTGCCAAAACCCTGCCGACAATATAGTGTATTTGCTTATACAGGCAGTGTGGCTTTATTATGCAAACTTAAGTTGGTTTTTGGGCAAAATAAAAAATTTGACTCCTTAATGCACCCCTTAAAATAACATTTTTTTTCTTAACTGCAATATTATTATCAATCTAACGTCTACACCGAATTAAATACACCCTTGAATAAATAAGCCACTTTCTACAAATTAGTGTTTTCAAAAATTTGTAAGTCCGGTCCTGTTGGGCCGATTTTATTAAAATTTTAGGGACACTTTTTAATTGCTACTAACGGGTTAAATGTCAATTTTGAAACGATTCTGAGATTTTTTTCGGTATTTTGGGGCCCAAAAACATTTTTCAACCCCTAAAAACTACCCTTAAAATGGCCCGATTTCGCCCATTTTAAATAGGCTTCTGGCGATGATGGATTTCAAAACGCGGACCAAATTTCGTTAAAATCAATTAAGTCTTTCGAAAGTTATTGCCCGTACACATATATATATATATATATATAAATATATATATATATATACATTTTCAAAAATGGTGCCAAAGTGTTTAGGAGGTTATGAAACGTCGAGAAATTTTGGTCCGACCCCTAGGTCCCGCCATCCGACCGACGCCAATAGTGCATGTTGCCATATGGCAAATACACTAATAAATAAAATAATAATTTTATCGGTTCTGATTATATTTAATAATTGAACCAGGTGAAATCGGTGTTGCCGATCCGACTTCAATTCAAATTGAATATTTTTGTTGGAATCGATTTTGATTGATTTTGTTTCTTACTTTTTTTCTAAAGGCGTGCGCAGCGACTTGGGCTATAAGCACGTGCGGAATTTTCTTCTTACTGTTATAAAAAAATATTCTAAAGAATATCAGACCAGATTACCACTTGATAACATGGATTTTCATAATCGATACTGTCTTCTAAATTGATTCCAAAAAAAAAATTGAATCTGAATTGAATTTGGATTAGAAGCGCAGATTTCACCTGGCCTAACAGGTATCAATTATTAAATATAATCAGAACAGCGTTAAAGTGTATTGGTTTATTGCGGAATTCCTTAATTTAACGTGCTTATCTAACGGAAGCAGCAGATAATAAATAAGGGTTTTTTTCCCTCTAAAATGCCTTGTTTTCTTTCCCTACAATTAAGTTTCGAAGGTTTCCGTCAAATTTTTAAAATTGTGAAAAGGATCCGTGACTACAATAAGGTTAAGAAACATTGGTTTATAGTCTTTAACTGAATTTATTAAAAAAAGGCTACGTACTTTACTGGAATCTGTGAAAAAACTTCAAACCAAATTAATTTATTACTGTACAAATGATTTCAGAATGGACTATAGTGAATAAATTTCAGTTATGACGTATCACATACATTCTTTAAAAAAAATTAATCTACAGAACAAATACGATCTCGTAAATGGGAATAATTTCCAATAAGTCGTTGAAGGCGTAATATCTCATTCTTAATATTTTAAAATCAGTCGAATCTTACAATGCCGTCTGTCGTCTAGGGGTTAAGCAAGAGAAAAAAGAAAGCGACAAGTGAATGTGAACGAAATGGAGAACCGCTGTCTTTGTCTGTAAGTCAAGATTAGTCCCAATTGTGACGTAACAATGAGTGTGAGCCAATTTAAAACTGCAACACTTGACTCGCGAACGCTTTATTGCCTCGTATTTACAGTGAAACCGTTGAAAGAGCAGTCATTCTCGTTGCATCCCTTATCGGTTGAATAAATCAATTAAACTGACGGTACTGTTTTTCCTCTTTTGAAGTAGAGGGTACGTTCGTTGATTAAAAATAGTTTGATCAAAAAACAATACAGTTAACTCCTGATACAAACTCGCCGAAGCCTTATTTTGTGAGAAAACGTAATTTAAAGTAGTCAATAATAATAGACGACGTGACGCAATCTGACGAACAAACGAATGTCTTGGGGAACTTTCGGTTTTGCACTGTGATGCGTTCGGATTTAAGGCTGTCGGAACGCTCTGAATTTAAAGCCAAAAATAGAGCTTCGGCTGTCAACTGATTGTAGACTTATTTGTCAACATTCTGCAAAAATTCTTTCTCTATAAGGAAGATAAAGGACAAATCTAGGTCTCTAATGGACTACTTTTGTAATTTATGTACGATTTACTAGAAAAAATTTGGCATTAATTGTGCTAAAAAAACACACGTTTTCAATGTCACACTACGACCTTATTCGTACTTATTTCACAAAACTATTCCATCACAAACCTAAAGTGAGTCTTCCTTTTTCGGAAAAGTTTTTTAAATCTTCAAAATATTTCCAAAAATTAGAGTAATCAATTGACAGCGGCACCCTTGCAAAAATTTTTTTTAGCCTCGTAGTTGGCACCAGCCAAAAATTGAAACGTGCGGATGATTTGAGCGAGACAGAGCTAATGAAGGTCACACCCACAATATGTCTTTTCCCTACCTCGCCCCTTACCCCTGGATCTCAGCACAAACTAAATTCAGAGCGTTCCGACAGCCTTAATATTTATATAAACTGAAAGATCTTTACTTTGTGTTCGGATTTAACGTCTGGAGGAGAACGAGCACGCTCAATGAGCTCTGAAGCAAATCAGCGTGCAAACAGATTTAACCATCTTCAGATCAATCATTTTAAAAATGAGCGGGAACATATTTGCTCGATCTATTGAGTACAAAATCGTACATAACCTTGGTCGCGCGTCGTACATGTTTTACAGTGATGAAGTCGTATAGCGTGAATGGCTTGCTTTAATCAGATGACGTGAGAACAGATGCCAAAACACGGAATTAAATAATGATTTTCTTCTGCCTTATCAATGATCATGGATGTTAAACTGTATCCTTTGCCATGCAAGAATGGTTGGGTTTTATAAAAGAAATGTAAATTTCAATTTTGCAGGATGGCAACTGTATAATTACGTCATTATTACGTGAAAAGTGTGCTATCTTTAAAAAGAAAAGTGAATTACAATGATTGTATCACTTAAGGAGTATAGCTGCTAACAGAATGTTAAGTAGAAAATAGTTGAAATGTAGTTTACTAAGTATTTGTATTGTTCGGTTTGTTTCTGAGAACTTGAATGGACCTTAATGACACTGCATTGTTCTATGGTTCATAAAGTTTTGTTGCGTTGTTCGAGTTTTCTGAACTGTAGCGACGACATTTAGAAAACTGACGAGAAAGCTTAATTAAAATTTTCTTGAAAACCCCGGAATAATGTTTTGTTATTCCTAACGAAACAAAGAATGTTAAAAGTACATTGAGAAAAGAAGCAGCTATAAGATTGAAGCTTTTTAGGACACTCTAAAATCAAAATATTGTTTTATTTTTAAAATCTAAAATATCACCTCACTTGTCATTTTATGAAAGAATAATGTTTAGTTTTTAAATTACTTTTTCCAATTTGCGAAACAGTGTATTAGACTTTATCCGCGGTTTCGCTCGCGATAATATACATTTTTTGACTACAGCTCAGTCCCCTTCTAGACTATCCTTTTTCCGGATGAAAATCGGTTGAATAATTTTTCAGTTAATCCGAAACACACAAACAGGCGACATACAGACAAACAATCAATCAAACAGACAAAAATTCTGAAAACGGATAATTATAAGATTATTGTTAAATTATTTTTTTTGAAACCAGCGTGTCTGAATCCTATTCTTCTGAGTCCGTTTAGAAAAAAACGCCACCTTTGCCAATTTCCTCCTACTGAGAAATGTAAAGTCAACCTTCTATGTCAATGATTCAAACCATTTACATACTACATTAAGGATTATTAGGTACTTACATTATGTAGGTACTACTTGAGATCTGTTGCCAACTTTGAGAAACTAAACACACCTGAAACAAGAGAAATGACATTTCATTATTAATTACAACACTAGCGTTTTACTAGAAGCTTTCTCAAAAGCTTATTTAGTCACATAGATTAAATTTAGTTTTGTCAGAAAATTAACAAGTTTTCCTGAAAAAAAATGCAATTTCGTTTTACAAACTCGTGTGCTTACAAGTTCTTTTTGTATGAATTAGAATCAATAAAACTGATTCAGGACGGATACAGTCAAAGCCCTCTAAGTGCACGCTCTCTAAATGCACACGCTCTCTTACTGCACACGAACTCGCCCTCTAAGTGCACGTTCCCCAGCCCCCACTTCGAATAATCTGCGACCAATCACGTGCGACCGTAAGCGCGCTATTTTCAAACTTTCCATTTCCATCATATTCATAGAGTTTTAGAGATATTGTTTATAGCATCTGATTGAATAAAGATAGCTATAGGAGTTAGAAGAGTGGGGATGAAAAAGATCGTAGGGGAAGTGTGCACTTAAAGGATGGGCTCGGTTCCGAGCTGTGCACTTAGAGGGCTTTGAATGTAAAGAGTATGCCTTCTGTTTACGAAATAGAGAGCATATCACACCATACCTCAATAAACACAACAGTTCGTTGGAAAATGGCATATGTATAATATCACATATAATAATCTGAAAAATTGTGAGCCCTTACATTTAATATGGAAACTTGGAACAGCAAGTCATGATCATTTCACACGTTTCAAATCAAATTTTGTAAGAGATATACATAAGACATCAGCGTATCAAAAATCTTTCACATACGTTGCATCAAATATGTGGAATGTTAAAAATTATTTATACCTAATAAGCTACTGACAGAGCAGCTGGGATATTCACTTCACTTTTTTTTGTACTGTTTTTTATATATTAGGTACTTTTTTCTATGTAATTTTTTCTATGGCCATAGGTGGAAGATCTATGCTAGTTGAACCGTGCTTTTTGTACGTTTTATGTACAATAAACATTTACTATTATAATTATAGATGACCAACAACTAAGGTAAATTAACTTAATTGTCGTGCGTCTATAATCGCCAATATCTATTTATCAATTCAGCAGGTGTAGTCAATTATTACACAGTTTAATGTGATAATTATAAATTTGAAAAATAGCAAATTATGTAATTAGTGCACGAATTATTATTTGATGACGCAGTTGGACAGTATATGGTAAAATCAGTGCAAGCGAGTTTTAACAGTCATAAAATAATCACGCACGAGACATATACATATATAAGTAATATTTTTTGCGCATACCCCCTAACATACAGCTGATTTCCACCTAATTTTTAGAATTTTTTACATCTCAATTTTGAATAAGATCACTTCTGATTGTAGGCTGAATTGTATTCATATGCAGTTAGACCATGATTTACTATGAAAATGGTAAAATGACTTGTTTATTTTATTTTACGCGACTTTACACCATTAGTGTTGAACGTATCATTTCACGACCGCTATGCAGGCATGAAAACCAGCTATTTTATAGAGAAGTGTGCAAAAAGAATTATTTATATGCTACGACAAAAAAAATGTTAATGATCTAAAATGGTCGTTATGTGACCGTGAAACCATCTTTGATATATATTAAGTACGTTCTTATAAATAGTTGATAAAGACGGTATCAGATTCGTTTGAACATTTTGTATGTTTCGTTGCAAAAGATTACCAGTTACCTTTTGGAAAAAACCAACTTGTTTCCAAGGTTAAGTTTCAGCGATATACATACATTTGTCAAAAGGGAGATACATTCAAATCTGTATGGGATTTGTGAAATGTGTTAAAAGTTTTGTCGGTGTACCTTCCATATGGTTTAAAGGCATATTATTTACGCACTCACAAACACTACACGTATATATTATACAGACTGTTTTTTTATAAATATTTACAACTTGAAAATATTAAAAAAATAATAATAAAAAACCCGGGTCGCAGGGCCCAAACCCTGCCGACAATATAGTGTATTTGCTAATACAGGCAGTCTGGTTTTATTACATGAACTTAAGTTTTTTGGTAAAAATAAAAAAATTTACCCCTTAATACACCCCTTAAATTAACAGTTTTTTTCTTAATTGCAAGATTACTATCATCGAACATCTACACCAAATTAAATACACCTTTCAGTAAATAACTCACTATCTGCAACTAGTGTTTTCATAAAATTTGTAAATCCGGCCCTGGCGGGCCGATATTTTTCAAATTTCGGGAGCACATTTTAATTGCTACTAAAAGAGTAAATTTCAATTTTGAAACGATTTTCGGTATTTTTGGGCCCAAAAACTTTTTTCAACCCCTAAAAACCACCCTTAAAATGATCCGATTGGGCCCATTTTAAACAGGCTTTGTGCGGTGATGGATTCCAACATGTGTGCCAAATTTCGTTAAAATCAATTAACTCTTTCGAAAGCTATAGCCCGCACGTATATATATATATATATATATATATATATATATATATATATATATATATATATATATATATATATATATATATATATATATATATATATATATATATATATATATATATATATATATATATATATATATATATATATAATTTTTCCAAAAATGGTGCCAAAGTGCTTAGAAGGTTATGAAACGTCGAGAAATTTTGGTCCGACCCCTAGGTCCCGACATCCGACCGACGCCAATAGTGTATGTTGCCTTATGGCAAATACACTAAAAATAAAAAAAATGCACAACGAATTGAATAACCTCTTTTTTATAAGTTGGTTAAAAAGAATCGATATATAATATTATTTCTCAAAGATGTTTTTGACGGTTTGAAATATCTCCCTTAATACTGTATCAAAATTAATGTTTGATACGACATTTTGGAGATTATTTTTCTCTCTAATGTCGAAAAACAAGTTAATATCTTAAAATTTATGTTTTCGTTAAAAAAATACAATTTAAAAATTTTAACAATTTCATTACAGAAAATAACATTAAGAAATACATGTCGCTATCTGATGGCAATCTGTTTTAACAGTTGTCGATCACTTACGGTATAGTTTGTAGACTAAATTTTATAATTGCTACCGTAGGATAACTATAGATTATAGTTTGCTACAATTGTTAAGATACTACACTAGAAAAATGTATTTTCAAAATACAGTCAAAGCCCTCTAAGTGCACGCTCTCTAAATGTACACGCTCTCTTACTGCACACGAACTCGCCCTCTAAGTGCACGTTCCCCAGCCCCCACTTCGAATAATCTGCGACCAATCACGTGCGACCGTAAGCGCGCTATTTTCAAACTTTCCATTTCCATCATATTCATAGAGTTTTAGAGATATTGTTTATAGCATCTGATTGAATAAAGATAGCTATAGGAGTTAGAAGAGTGGGGATGAAAAAGATTGTAGGGGAAGTGTGCACTTAAAGGATGGGCTCGGTTCCGAGCTGTGCACTTAGAGGGCTTTGACTGTATATCTTTTATAGAAGCAAGGTAAGGATAACATTTATAGAAGCTAGGTAAGGATAAAATGTTTTTGGAGCTCCTACTGTTATTTTTCTTTTACAATTTACATGAAAAAATACTTAAAATTACTTAAAGCAAAAATATTCCACCCAACACTGTAGTTCCGTTTTACGAGACATATATAAATGCCAAATATTTAAGTCGTTTTAATTTCTGTTATCGAACATCTATAAATTACAATTGGAATTTGACATGTGGGCGGAGTTCTGGTCAAATGTAATGTTGAATCCGTCATTTTTCATACCTTACATTTTACATGCTGTTAGTATTGCTGTGAAGGAAGGTTTGGTTGAGGATCAAGAAATAAGCTCTACCAATGTTACGCTAGTGGCCAACGTTTCGAAAAATTTATTTTCATCTTCAGGGCCTTAATCTGGTCAAATGGTGATAAAAATATTTTTTTCCAACCGTTGGGCACTAGCGTAACATTGGTAAAGCTTATTTCTTGATCCTCAACAAAACCATTACTTCACAGTGACATTCTATTGGATCAACACTACTATATACGAAGATGTTAGTATTGCTAAAAGCCAATTCAGACTAGCCGTTCTCGGTTATGATTCACCGGTCCGGTTGGGAGCTCGACCAATCAGGGCGTAGTCGTTCCCGATTGCGGTTCGGTTCGAGCGTTTAGGTTCAGCTCTAATTTCAACCGGACCGTTCGCAACCGTAGCCAATGAGAACGCTTGCTGGAGTCACGTGACTAGCTACTTGTTTTTGTTGACGTTTAACTACACTTCAAACGTCAAATCATATTTCGAAATTGCGCATGCGCACCGAGAATAACCGTAGAATAGTGTGAGCAACCTAGATTAATCGAAAACCGAACCGGAGCGGTGAATCGTAACCGAGAACGGCTAGTCTGAATTGGCTTTAACAGCATGTAAAATGTAATGTGCTTGTGATTTAAATTTTTGTCACCAGATATCGTACCGTTTTTTGTCAAATCCGAAAATAAATCAGTAAATATAAGTAATATAAATTAATGCGAACAGAGACTGGATAACATTTCCCAAACAGGCGGTATAATTCGACTCTGCGGTCGAAGAGCCCCCGGGGCGTTGGTCAATCAGCGCTTTCCGGATATTGTTATCGGCAGACGGAGAAGTGAACTGTGCCACGTTCCCAGTTAACTGGCGCGAGAGATTCCGCCCCAATGCCCCGCGCTACCCCAATGACTAACTTATATATGTATGTTGCCTAGGCTACGTTAACAACCGATATGTGAGACGTGATCACTGCTGCCATTTATATATATAACCTGGTTATGTAATAGTACAGTCGCCGTTAAATATTTCAGACGGATCGGAACGTGAATCACAAACTAGAAACGCCAGTTGGTTCTGAAGGGGTCCTTAGATAGTCTAACATGTTTGACAATTATGTTTGTGCAAACATTTTGATTATTTCCCGGTACGTTTAAAGATTTGCGTGGATTTACAAATTTCTATTTTTGATATTTTTTCGAGCTTGAGAATAGCCGAGTATGTAGCGAAGCTGCTGTTTATATGACGTTTTTATGGCTCTCTAAAAAAAGCCCCTAGTTACCAAGTTATGAGTATTAAGGCTGTCGGAACGCTCCGAATTTTGTTTGTGCTGTGACCCAGCGGTAAGGGGCGAGGTAGGCAAAAGACATATTGTGGGTGTGGCTTTCTTTAGCTCTGTCTCGCTCAAATCATCCGCTTGTTTCAATTTTTGGCTGGTGCCAACTACAAGGCTAAAAAATTTTATTGCAAGGGTGCCGCTGTCAACTGATTACTCTAATTTTTGGAAATATTTTGAAGATTTAAAAAACTTTTCCGGAAAAGGAAGAGTCACTTTAGGTTTGTGATGGAACAGTTTTGTGAAATAAGTGCGAATAAGGTTATAGTGTGACATTGAAAACGTGTGTTTTTTTAGCACAATTAATGCCAAATTTTTTCTAGTAAATCGTACATAAATTACAAAAGTAGTCCATTAGAGACCTATATTTGTCCTTTATCTTCCTTATAGAGAAATAATTTTTGCAGAATGTTAACGAATAAGTCTACAATCAGTTGACAGCCAAAGCTCTATTTTTGGCTTAAATTCAAAGCGTTCCGACAGCCTTAATTAATCGATTCGGTTCAAATTTTGTATGCGCGTTAAGAATTTTTACACCTCGAGATGAAGTCGCAAATGGATCAAACGTGACAGAAGTGGCGTCTTAAAAATAAACTCGACTGTCTTTAACTCCCTTTTACATTTTTCTGTCTGAAATTGTTATTAAATTACCGATTCCAAATAACAAAACAATGTTTACAACAGAAAAATAGTCGGTCTATAAAGCAATTTTTCGTCGAGACTGTTTTTTGTACGTTTCTTTTTTGTTTTTGTTATTTTTTGCAGAACTGTTTTAGAATTTGACTTTTTGTTACAAAATGTAACATTTACAGAATCACATAAAACAGGGTCTGAGATTACAATTAAATTTTAGACAAAACGTATTAAAATAATACTTTTTTTTTAATCATTAAAAAATGAACTATTCGATTAAATAAGGTTAAACTTCAAAAGTGTGAAATCGTAAATTCCAGGTAGATTTCGGTTTCGGTTTCGGTTTCGCAGCGAAATAATCAAGGTCAACAAATCTGTTATACCTTACTACATTCGTTTTGACATAATATCACCTCATAACGTCCCTAGATATAGAAATAGAAGATTTAAAAAATACAAAAAAAAAAAAATAATAAATTTACAATTGAATGAAACAACGTATCAAACGAATCGTATTACGTTTTTATTGATAAAAATAAGACAGTGGTGGGTGAAATCGCGTGCATACTTAAAATGGTGTGATTTATGACTATTTTTCAATATCGAATGACATATCGTTATTCGTACAAACAAGCTCTAAAAACATAGCACGTTGTCACGTGACCTGTATCCGTTGCCATGACGACGGTCGCAGGTTTGTTCGCCGTCAACTGCGTTATGTCAATCTTTTTGAAATGTAACTTCTTATACGAATTCGGGCAGTTCGAGGCGTCAACTATGTATTTAATATACAGATTGTATCTACTCAAAGCTGTCCATAGGGCACTCTGTGTGTAAAACAGAGCACTATGTACAAACGATAAGTAAGAGTGAGATAAATGATCGGTAATAGTTACCGTGGTTACTGTAAATAAATAATACTTGTAAATCTTTTTACCAGTTTACAAACTAAAACAACTAAACCGTAATATTAATTCGTATTATTATTATATCTGGTACAACAGTTTGAGCAATAATTTTAATAATTAATTTATTAAGTGTTCGAAAAGACCTCCACGTTCTGCCAAAAAATAACCTAATCGATTATAAATACTTTTCCTCACATTGGCTAACATCTCATGATCAACGGGCTGACATGCATTAGAAATTTGTATTTTTAGTTCGTTCAAATTATTAGAAGAAGTTGGTCTGTTTTCAAAGGCAGCTACAAATAAATTTATTACGTTGGCGGTTGAATATCCGCCATAAAACCATTTAATTATTTGGATTTTTTCGTGAACAGTATAAATATCCATTTTATCAATAATTTCGGTAGTGACTACAGACTGTCATTAATTGATAAAATGGCTATTTTACTTAGAAAACAAAGACGTTTATTTAAATTTATTTTACAGTAACCACAGTAATTACTACCTATTAGCGATCATTTATCTCACTCTTAATTATCGTTTGTATATAGAGCTCTGTCTTACACACAGAGTGCCCTATGGACAGCTTTGAGTTGATACAATCTGTATAATTTTGATATTTGATGTTTTGTATCCTAACAAATAAATTGTATCTATCTATCGATACCATTTTGAGGACGCCAAATCATGGATATCTATAAACCAGTGACCGAGCTGGGTAGAGTAGTGGTGACAGCACTAGACTCGCATTCGGGAGGTCCGGGTTCGAATCCCGGCGGGGGCAGATGTGGCTGGGAATTTTTCCTACTGCCTCTCGCCGAGAAACGGTAATTCCTGTACCGGCCATCTTGATTGAGGTTTTCCATGGTTTTCCTCAATTAATTCCAGATAAATATCGAGATGGTTCCTTATTCGAGGCCATGGCCGATTACCTATCAAACTCCTAGTTCAAAAATTATCTACCTTATCCTAATTTCCTATAAGTCCTTCATTCGCCCATTGCTATTACATAAGTTGAAGTTTTAAAATTAGAAAAATAACGGGAAGTGTGGTCGGTGGAAAATAGTAATGGTGCGAATGGCGTCTGTTGTGACATAAAGTCGAGAAACGGACGTTAAACGCATTATTATTATTATTATTATTATTATTATTATTATTATTATTATTATTATTATTATTATTATAGTTAGTTTATAAAGCTCTGGTTACAATCATTGTTGTAACTGCTAAAATACCTAAAGTAAACCGGTCACTAGCTTATGTAGAAATGTAGAAAAATAACGGGAAGTGTGGTTGATGGAAAATAGTAATGGTGCGAATGGCGTCTGTTATGACATAAAGTCGAAAAACGGACTTTAAACGCATTATTATTATTATTATCTATAGACCAGTGGATAAAGCCTAGATTTGACACGAGGCCAGCCTGGCCCAATATCTTCCAATAATAAAAAGTTTTTTATTTCAATAGACGCACATTTTGAGAATACGTATTTTGAATTTAGTATTTAACAAATTGCCATTTTGTATTTGAAATAGAAAAAAAGATATTATTTGCATTTTAACGTTTCTTTTAATTGCACGTTGCGTATATTTGTTTGTTTGTAAATAATTGTAATTCAAAATCTTCATGATTGAGGGCTTGACGAAATGATGCTGGAAACAAATATTCATTAAGGAACATTAAGTCACGCTGGGTCACTGTGTAGCCAGCTTAAAGTCATTGGAGTAGGGGAAGACGAGATTTGAAGCAAATATTTGCCAATAACTATTGAGCCAGCCTTGGTATGTGTCTGGTTCTAGCTTAAGGGTCTGCCTGTTACTTTCAGAGCCCGGAATTGAAGATAAATTTTTTTATGTAAATATTTTTCAGTTTTTGGATCAAGAAACTTAATTTAAAAATAATTTCAAAAAAAAAAATCACAAATCTAATTATGTATATAACTATGTTATTGTTTCTTTGAACATATTTTATTTAAAATTTAATGTAATTTTTTTAAATTGAATACTCACTCACACTTCCTTTAATTGTCGCGAGTCACACAATTTTTTAAGGTCATCAACCAATAGGGTGGTCTGTGCAAGAATCGGTATTTTCAGTTTGGTATTATTTTTGTAATAAACTGAAAATGATACTTTTACTGATTTTTGGAGTAGAATCTTGAGAACTGGATTAGGCGAGCCATATAAATAACGATATCCCTACGAGCTCGACCATTCTTAAACCCGTCACCAATTTAAACTAAAAATTTGTTCATAATCAAACAACAATCTCTTCGTTGTAACGCTTTCAATAGACGTCTGCTTAAAAATGCATTTTTCAATTTTATTTGTAAACTAGCTTTATGCCAAAAGGAAAACTGTTAAAAAATTTAAAGCTACCACTACATGTATTTTATAGTGGAATATAATTTTTGCTTAGTTCGTTATTTAAAAAAACGAGGTCAAACAACAATAGTTCAGTATTAACAAGACTCTAAGCACAATGAAGCGGTAAGTTTGAGAATTGCAACTGAAGGAACGAACCTTTCATTCTTTTTCATACGAGTTTCTTGTTACAACATGTTGTTTACGACTTTACACTAACTTTACAAGAAACAGGCAGTTATCTTGTTCCATTCTCCGTACGATTTTGTCTTGTTTTAAAGTTTTACGTTTTAAACTCTCCGCAACGTGAATTTTAATTGAGTAAATGTATGTATTCTATACTGTTCTTAAAAAAACGCCGCGGGCCCGCCTCAAAGTTTGAAATATATGTTAATGAATAAATTTTGTTTGACGAGCTGCTCGCGTCATGTGTAATTACAATTTTATGGTAGCAGTATTTATTTTTGGAGGTTTGCTACTTACAAAGCATTTCAAAACATATTTCTTGTTTCAGAACATGAAATTGCGTTGATGGTGGGAGTACCGGTGTATGTGGTGGAAGAACAGGTATGTCTACCAAAATATTTTTAAGGACGTAGTTATTTTAAGATTTTGAAATATTATATTTTTATACGTTTAAGACACATATTTCGTAACTTATCCCGTTTAAATATTTCTTTTTGACAAGTTTCAAACGAAAAAAAATCTAGATATTAAATTAAACACAATTTGAAATTTAAAAAATGCCCGTTGCTTATTTGTTACTTTATAAATGCGCTCAGGAGAGCTTCTTTATTCCATATTTTATAGTAATTTAATAGAATTTAACCAACTTAAATGTTTGCTAATAACAAGTAATTAAAAAACACTTGAAAATTCTACAAATAATTCTTTATTTCTCGACGACCGTTTCGGACAATAAATCCATCCTCAGGAGTACAAAAAAGTATAAGTTTTTGTACTCCTGAGGATGGACTTGATTGTCCGAAACGATCGTCGAGAAATAAAGAATTATTTGTAGAATTTTCAAGTGTTTTTTAATTACTTGTTATTATTAATCATGTTCTATCACGTGCCGAGTAAAAAATCGGTGCAAATTATTAATTGTTTGCTTTTTTTTGAGAGGGTACTGTCAAATCTAATTGAAAAATGTTGATTTATTAGTTAATTTCCATTACTTCGGTAATAAACAAAATGAACATGTGTCAGCACCAGTTCTAAGATGATAACTAGCACAGTATAAGCATCAACCTCTGTTTATATCTGCGACCACAACATAACATCGCTTATGTCACATACTTTATCCGGCGTCTATAATCTCCAACTTCATATAGCGTTTTTAAACTCTATGTGTAATTTATTGGTTTTGTTTACATTAATATAAGGAAACAATTCTGAACGCTCATTTTAACATGCTTTTGTATGAATCGGTTTTCTTCGGAACTGCTCAATATTGCTCGGAAAAATTCGAAGCGAATAATCAAACTTTGAATCGATAGCGACCGACGAAATGTTTGGAGTTTTTCGTGAAACAATTATTGTGAAAATAATAAACCAAGTCATAAATATTTCATAGTTTAAACATCTGTTGATTGCCTTCAGATCGGGATACCCGATTATTGTGACCCCAGTGTTTTGATTAAACATAAGCCGTTTTTCCTTGCGACCGCAACGTGTTATATAAGGAGCCCGGGGGGCATTGGATAAGTGTCTCGGGATACAACAATACAGTATGTAACTAAATAATACTTGGGGGTCAGTCAATGTCGAGCGGTCGCTCTAGCGTGTAAAGGCGGATTTTTCAGCGCACAAAAGAGACAAACATTGTCGTTTCAAAAGAAAACCACAGCCGTGTGTGTAAACCGGTTCAAAGGACCTGTTCATAGTTTCCTTTTGAAATACCTCACTCGGTGTCGACGTGCGCTTCTTACACCGTTTCACCTGTGTTCACCTACTTACTGCTACTCTAAAGTCACGATCACACTTTTCAAATGTTAAAGGCATAAGTAGGAATAATACCATTAAAGCAGACGCTGTAGTCATTACGGGGTAAACATTGATATACGTAAGAAACTCGGGATCTGACGTATAAGGAGAGTTTAGTTATGGTGACATAAAAAAGAGGGCAGTTTGGTGTATTGGTCAGCAAGCTGTCGTGGATGTTTTGTTATGCGGCTTAGTTTTAAATTATATTATTTGATGTAATTAAGACACTAATGACCTAAGTTTTCGAATGTCTATAATCTACAATAAATAAATAAATAATAAAAAGGATTAGTTGTGTTATGGGCGTTATGGCATCACTCAGTAGAAGTGAAACTTACAAATTATTGTACTCTATAAATATCTGTAAACGTTTTAATAGAGTTAATCTATACACTTTTAATAGATTTTTCATAAGATTTAACTAACTGTCCTTTCTTTAATAATTTTCAGCTTTGAAATTCTAATTTTTTCTCACAGAAAAGTATTATGTAAAGAAATGTTTCTAAATTAAAATGTCAAAATTGATAAAAAAAAATGTGAAGTGTCAAAAACCAACACTTTTTAATTTTTTACATTAATACCTTACGTATTAGATTATACATGCTTAACAGCTGATGTCATCAGCGTCTGCCTCAACCGAAATAGTCGGGTACACGAGACTGTACATAACCTAAAAAAATCTTTCGCCGACAATTACAACTTGTTTCACATATTTCGTAAGTGATAAAATAAAATTTTATATAAATAAAAATGATTGATTCATATTTTACAAATAAAGTTAACCTATCCTTATTGCATGGCTGCCAACAACAAACTGACAAACGGTCGAGTAATATGAAACTCAGTTGTGCCAACTTTAAAGAAACGATTGTTTATTGCAAACACGTTCGGGTTATTTGTCAGAGAAAGAAAAACGGCGGATATGGTACTAGTTTTCAATCTCTCAGTCTAACAAAAACAGCCATTGCAATGGCTACTACTACCAATATAACAGAATGAAACTTACCCATAAATAAAACAAGGCGGACAGCACTTAAAGAATACGCTCTGATTTATAAATTGAATTGAAATCAAATTGCAGTATTCTGTTTTAACAACTTTAACTGCGCACGTCAATTTAATACTAAGTATTAACCTTTTCAATTGACTTGCTATAGTAGCTGCGCACGTTATTTATAAAAAAAAAAAAAATTGACTTGCTCAAATGTCGGTTTTGACAGAAATCTTGTCTTGGAAATAATAAAATAACAAACAATACGAGCGTAGCTTGACAAGTACATTATATTTTAGTAATTAATAGTTTACCAGGTTTTGTAAAATCGGTCCAGCGGCTTTTTAGTGGTACTAGTACTAAGGACCGAACAAAAACTCAATTCTGTGTCATTTATATTAACCATTTCATCGAGAACTACGCTAAACTTAACAGAAATTATCAATCAACTAACGACCCTGTCCGGCTTCGCCCGGATTAGTGAATTACCTTTTAATCGAAATTAAATGGTGAGAAGGGAAATTTTATTCTGTATATGTGGATGTAGCTTTTACAGATTTTATTGGTGTTGTTAGCTTAACGCGCGTTTTTTTAATCCCCGTTATTTACTTATCTATATTATTCCTAAAAACAAAGAACAATAATTAGTCAGTATTTTTTTTCTACGACTGATAATATTTAAAATGTTGTAAAAAACGGCAGATACTAAACGTCAAGTTCGCAACAAAACAGTCGCGTGGCCAGACATAAAACAGAATAAAAAAAACAGTCATAAACAGTCATAAAAGCGGTAGTTAAGTTGGAACGTTTATCTCATTCAGCAGTTTTTTCTTTCGTCCGTCTGGCCTAAAACCATCCGTTATCGCTAACGACGTAATGGCAGACCAGCCATGGAGGAGACAGAATTTTCTCTATACTATTAGAGATGAACAATAGTTGTTTTACTGGAGCAAAAAGTTGGCGGTTGCAACGAATGTGAAATATGTTTTTTTTTTGGACCTCAAAAAGAGAAAATATGTGTAATTAAATTTTTATTTGAAGTAGCGGGGACTATTCTTCACTTGTGAAGTTCGAATGGTAAAATTGTCACGACAAAAGGAAATTTTCAATTTAATGCAAAAATAGTGTCAGTTCTTTTTATCATAGCGCACGGGATGTGCCGGCCAAGTCCTCGCAAAGTACTGTGCGGACCAATTTGGAATTTTTTCCACCCCCTTTATCTCCGAGGTTAGTTACGTTACAGAACTGAATTTTTCAAGTGTGTTAAAGTTACTGTAAAAAAGCAGTATTCCAAATGTCATACGCCTAGATGAAATGGCTTCCAAGGATACGATTTTGGGCATTCATTCATTACTGATTAATAATAGGTCATCATAAAGTACGTTATTTTGACCGGCTCTGCAATCTCCACCTCCACACAAAATTTTCAATATAACCTTACAAAAAGTATTGAAATCCCACTAAAAACATAAATGTGAAAAAAGGCCAAGTTCGATACAAAAAAAAAACAAATGACTGCCGAAAAAAAGAAGTGAGATCTAAGACTTGCGAAACTTTGTATTAGCACCAAAATTTAAAATACACGAGTTCCTTATAAAAATTCTTTAAGTAAAACTTAAAGAATTTTTATAAGGAGCTCGTGTATGTAAACGTGCCAAATGAAAACTTCGCACCTTCTTAAATCTCACATCATTTTTTTCGGCAAAGTCATTTGTACTTTGTACCGAACTTTTTGCACATTTATGTTTTTAGCGAAATCAGTTTTAGTGGAAGTTATATTCGAGTTTCGTTACGAAATTTATGTAAATCTCTAAGCGTACTTTGCCTGCTCTAAGGCAAGCAAAATTTGTATTCATACGTTGGCAATACAATAGAAGTCTTAACTAATGCCGGATATCAATCACAAGTCGAGGCAACAACGTAGCCATGTCAAATAATTTAATATAATTCTTCACAAATGTCATTCTACAATTATTCTATGCCTAACTATAATCCGAACCATAAATCTGATTCTGACAAGACTTTACTGTTAAACTGCTGTTATATATTATCTGTAGATTACCTTATAATAGGGTAAAGCAACCCATTTTCCAACCACTCACTTGAGTTAAAATTCTCATATTCATAAATGAGACTCTAAGAATAGGGCCATGTCGTCGTACCACATTTTTTTTGTCTCCTTTTCAAAGAAAAACCTCAAAACAATAACCTTTGAACTCGTACACAGATACCTATAGGTTCACCACACGTTATTTAAAACAATAGCCCCTCAAAGTTCATATATTTCCGGTTTCCTATTGATGTTAACATATTGTTTTTTTTTATTCTTGATTTATTTTGAAAAATATTTGAGTATTTACGCTTCTAGATGAAGGAGCTAGCAACGGATTTAATTTACGTATATTAGCAGTCATATAATAAGGACAATTCTTATAATTCTTATGAAATGTCTAGCAATTCGCAGGGGCCGAATATAACAAACTCTAACACTCAAAGGAACTAAAAAATTATATAAGAATATTTCCAGACGAAATTCTAAATTGTTATAGATGATCATTTAGTCTTCTTCCATACTGTGTATAGTAAGTTTATAACCGAGCTGGGTAGAGTAGTGGTGACAGCACTAGACTCGCATTCGGGAGGTCCGGGTTCGAATCCCGGCGGGGGCAGATGTGGCTGGGACTTTTTCCTACTGCCTCTCGCCGAGAAACGGTAATTCCTGTACCGGCCATCTTGATTGAGGTTTTCCATGGTTTTCCTCAATTAATTCCAGATAAATATCGAGATGGTTCCTTATTTGAGGCCATGGCCGATTACCTATCAAACTCCTAGTTCAAAAATTATCTACCTTATCCTAATTTCCTATAAGTCCTTCATTCGCCCATTGCTATTATACATAAGTTGAAGTTTTAAAATTAGAAAAATAACGGGAAGTGTGGTCGGTGGAAAATAGTAATGGTGCGAATGGCGTCTGTTGTGACATAAAGTCGAGAAACGGACGTTAAATGCATTATTATTATTATTATTATTATTATTATTATTATTATTATTATTATTATTATTGAGAAGGAAATATTCCTTAAAAAAATTTGCATCCACAAGCACCCAAACTTCAGGTTCGTCACCGTCATACTAGGGATAGTTGTGGAGCAAGTTGTAACTGTAACCGCGTCTCAAACCATGAAATATTATTATTATTATTATTATTATTATAATTATTATTATTATTAATATTATTATTATTATTATTATAGTAAGTTTATAAAGCTCTGGTTACAATCATTGTTATAACTGCTAAAATACCTAAAGTAAACCGGTCACTAGCTTATACCCTATTCTTTATAAATATTATATCTAATTCTGAAACCAAACAAAATTTTTAATGAGTGATATGTATATATCTGCATTAATTACAGAAACGACTGAAGTTTGTGTAAATAAGCAATTTTAGTTTTGAATTTTGCTTATATCTTCGGAGCGGTAAATCTTAATTATACGTTGCAATCAAAGCAAAATCTGAACTAACGAAATATCTTTGTCTAAAAAAAAATAAACTTTAATATTTTGTTGGAATAGAAGTTTATATTAAAAGTTAAAAAATTGCATAAACTTTATAACAGAATCGAATAATTCAAATGGAAAGAAAAGTATATATTTTTCAAAACTTTTGCTGGAAACTTCCAAAGCACGGTGCAACAGAATATTAGTTTTAATACTGAGAGACCGTTTTCACTGACAACCAATTAAATGCTTTCGGTTATAAGTTTTAAGTGAAGTGTCCGTATGTAAAATGTTATCATTTCAAGGTTTTTTAAACTATTTTATGTGATTTACCTCGAGGTCTTTCTGAATACGCCTCATTTGAGCAAAATCGGTGTCTAAATACGACCGCAGATAGATAGACACACGGACATTTTTAAAAATTGATTTTCATTCCTTTCTCAATTAGTCATGAGGAACGGGTCTCGTTGAAGGGAAGAAATTTCAGGATACAAAGAGTAATAAAATGAGTTTTGTAATCACCATTCTAAATTTTCCGAGAGCATATTTTACAACTTAAGGGATCTTAATGAGATTATCTTGAAAAAATGTATTCCGAATTTTTTCCACTCCAAAATTCTTGACGCCTGGGCTATTCGCGGATAAAAAAGAAAGTAAATATAATATCGGCATTTTTTCAGATTTTCCGAAAACAACCGACCTAAAATTTTAAAACACAGTATGTACATTCTGTTGTAACATGTTACGTATTGTTGGAAAATCCGTGTAAAATAAAGAAGCGTAAAATTGAAAAGTGTTGTTGGAAAGCGGGAAATCCGCGAGAAAATTGCACCGAAATCTGTTTCTAAAGTATAATGTAGACCAATGGCTTTGTCGCGCCAACGCCTTACAGAAAATAAATAAAATATGAAATTTTTCACACAAATCCTTCCGCCTAGTGTTCAGTGGTCCTCAGACTTTTTTCTTACAGTCTTCAAATTGTTGCACTTGAAAAATATTCTTATCAATTTATAATCTTCGATTGCCATCTGAGTTTTGAAATTACGGTATCATGCGGAACAAATCATATCGGGTTATTTATTTTGCTGTCAACCCCAGACAAAGTCGGGTCGGAAAGCTAATAATTAATATAATGCGTTTTCATACGTTTCTTATATTTTTAATTAGATAACTCTCTCACTCACTGGTATACTTCTGCGTCCTCTCTCGTTCACATGGACTAAAAACTATGCAAAATTAGTCACCTAGGACAATTTATGAAAACAGATAAAACGCATTTTCAATAATTACTTACAGTTATCTGTCAGTAACTAATTCGCCTGTACTAGTGTCGCGATTATATTTTTTTCTCTCCACTCCATCAGTATTTCCGTCACGCTTTTTACAAGCTTTTATTTAACTTGAAATGTATGTAATATGTTTGTTCGGGTGGAATCTTGCAACTGAATTTTAAAGCAGTTATACTCAACCGATTGAGCTGAAATTTTGAATTCACGTTTAGTTTAGATGACAATACATGGTTAGATAAATGACGTCATTCTAAATCCAATATGGCGGACAACCCAAGATGGCGAACTAGTTATATTTTATCCACTTCCATGATATGGGTATCAAATGAAAGGGTATAACAAGTAGAATACAATCAGCAGTGTGACTTAATTCCAAATCCAAAATGACGGCCGACACAAAATGGCGAATCATCTATTTGTTTACAACCCCCTTGATATGGGTATCAAATGAGAGGATGTGAAAAGCAGAATACATTAAACTGTGTGACGTTATTTAAATTCCATTATGGCGGCCAAAAGGCGTAGATAATTAAAAATTTAAAAATAAAATATTAGTAAAAAAACTTTTTAGAAACAAGCTTTTATTAAATTGTACTAAAAAAGAAAAAATAACAATACTTCAGGTTCATAGTTATAAAAGCGTGGGTTGTAAGCTCTATGATAATAACGACCCACGCTTTTATAACTATGAACCTAAAGTATTGAGTTATTTCTTCTTTTTTAGTACAATTTAATAAAAGCTTGTTTTTAAAAAGTTTTTTTACTAATATTTTTCCATATTCGGTCGCGATCACGCCTACCCACAGAAATCGTCTTGCGACAGCTTTAGCTCGAAACTAAGTACAAGTAAATAGCTGCACTTATTACAATATCATACATAATGTATGTAAACAACTATAGTTGAATAGTGTAGATATCAAGATGGCTCTCCGTGACACTCCACTCCAAGGACACGAAACGTGACGATGGTAGACGACATGAGACGACATCTACACCTAACCTTAATATCATGTTTATATGTAAACGGATGTACGTGAGTCCTCCATACACAACTCTATACAAACTGTCTTTTTTTAACATGGTCGATTCACAGAGTAAAAATTACTGTACAGTGGTGATGTAACAGAATAAGCAACCGGTTAAATATCCGGTTAAATGACAGCGGTAGTTTGTTTTAAATAATAATAATAATGCGTTCAACGTCCGTTTCTCGACTTTATGTCATAACAGACGCCATTCGCACCATTACTATTTTCCATTTTACCACATTTCCCGTTATTTTTCTACATTTTTAAAACTTCAACTTATGTAATAGCAATGGGCGAATGAAGGAATTATACGAAATTAGGATAGAATAGGTAATTTTTAAACTAGGAGTTTGATAGGTAATTGGCCATGGCCTCAAATAAGGAACCATCTCGATATTTATCTGGAATTAATTGAGGGAAACCATGGAAAACCTCAATCAAGATGGCCGGTACAGGAATTACCGTTTCTCGGCGAGAGGCAGTAGGAAAAAGTCCCAGCCACATCTGCCCCCGCCGGGATTCGAACCCAGACTTCCCGAATGCGAGTCTAGTGCTGTCACCACTAGTCTACCCAGCTCGGTTTGTTTTAAATAGTCGCAGATATCATACTGTTATTATACAAGGCTGCACTGAAAGTTTTTAGCATGACTGTAATTTTCGATAAAAAATTTAATTTTAATTTTATAATCAACTAGCAGTTTATTCGAGACTTCGTCCACGTTGTGTAGCTTGTATCCGAAGTTCTTTTATGCAAAATCTACCCCCACCCCATTCGGATAGATGTGTTCAAAAGACAGTCGAACATGTATTTCTTTATTTTCTAAGAAGAGCATTTTTTCCCGTTTATAATAATAACAGTTTATTTGTGGTGCCCTGGTGGATACAAATTGTCAATTCAGAGTCCATCAAGGACATTAGTAGGTCCATCAAGAACACAGTCGTTCATGACCTAACAGAAATTCGTCTAAATTATAAAAAGCGCTTGCTAGCAAAAATTCTTTCAAGTATTTTTCAAATTTTGATAATTCGCCACAATTTTTAATATTTTGAGGCAGCTTGTTAAAAATAGTAATACCCAGACAATTTGGGAATTTTTTGAGATATTCAAATGCTTGAAAGGTACTCTAAGCTCACACTTAGATCGAGTATTCAGATCATGAACGTCCAAGTTCTTGATGAACCTACTAGAATTTTTGAACACATAAATGGACATTTCAAAAATTATTATAAAAAAGAAAGTGAGTACTTTATATTTTTAAATAAATCTCTGCAACTTGTTCGCTGCGACACACCATCAATACATCTGATAATTTTTTTTTGACACGCTCAAAGTTTAATTTCTTGTGCACTGTACTTCGCTGCTCCAGTAGAAGTTTTCAAATCGTTAAATAAAAGACTGTCGCGACGGAGAGACATTAAAATCAAATATCGCACAGCAGTGACACGGTGGAAGCTCAGGTGTTTATATGGTGGAGGTGCAGGTGTATGCGTGCGGGCGGAAACGGTAAAGTCGCCCGGTATGCGACGCCATTCCCGTACGCGAACGACTACGTGCTGACTTGTTTATGTGCATTTCATTACGTGCAAACAGAAACACTTAAACTGACATGCGTAAGATGCTCCGAAATTAGTTTGTTCCTCCGCTGTCTTATTTCAAACCGACGAGAATTATTTTGTAGTAGTCGGTTGGTGATAGTTGGCTTTTCATGGCGCGAACGCTATTTTATTAAGATTTGATGTCTTCATAACAATAATTCAATGACTATAAAACAAAGGCGCGCATGTCAGAAACCTATATCTTTAGATTAGAGGCTCTCAATCTTTTTTTGATCACCGTTCCGTTTTAGAAGAAAAAAGAAAATTTAACGTCATAATAGCTAATTTTATATGAAATATCTTTTCAAAAACTTTGTATTTTCAAAGAATAAAAAAGAAGTTGGAAAAGAATTTTAAAGAAAAGTTTTGACAAAACTTTTAGACACTTCATATTTCATATAAGTAAAATATTAATACTAATAATTATAATAAAAGTGTAAATTACAGTTAAAATTTTATTTTTGAAGTTTAACTTCTTTAGCGATGCATGTTAAGAAAACCGAGGGGAAATAGAATCGACCACTAAAGGGGACGTTAGTTGGTCTCCTAAATTACATGAAACTGACAAGGACAGAAGTTTATAGTGTGTTGCTAAGGTATATGTAAATATTATTAATTAGTTTGACATAACAAAAAATTAAACTTGGGAATAATATTAAAAATTAAAGAAGTTAAACTTCTTATTAGAGCTTATGAGGGTGAGGCTCATTATAATTTTTTTAATTTAAAAAAAAATCGAGAACATTTTTTTTCGGAAATTCCAAATGGTGCAAAATGATGTTGACGATCATTGCTGTTATCAAAATATTTTTAAGAAAAATATTTTTCACTAACTTTTTTGGATAGGTACCTTATTTTGCCCTCCACCGGCTCTATTTTCAAAGTATTTTATATTAGTTAGGTAAATACGCTACGGTCACCCTATCATAGTCGGCCACACTAGCGTTGCAGATGCAGAATTATATTTTGCTCTTTGGCGAACGGCGTTCATACAGTTTTGTCCATCATTCCAAATTTGACATAAACATTTTAGCTTTTAGGTCATAGATGTTATAACCTACAAACAGTGTTCTATAGACTGTCGTAAAATAACAAATGAAATACTCATAATAAAACTAAATCACGACATTTTATTGTGTTTTCAAAATAGCAAAAACTTTTAATGCCTTTTTAAATACTCGTTAGGTCAATATTTTCTGAATAAAATTAAGACCACCAACAAAAATATATAAATAGGACAAATGTAGATATATTTTTTGAAGCTAGGGTTATTTGGGTCTAGCGCCAATTAATATTTCCGGTTTATTAGTATATTTACCATATGACACATACATTATAGCGTCGGTCAGATAGTGGAACCTAGGGATCGAACTAAAATTTCACATCATTCTAAGCAACTTTCAAAGTTCAAATTAACCCACTAATAAAAATGGAAATGTGCCGCTAAAATTTCAAAAAACCGACCCGACAGGACCGGACTTAAATTTTTTTGTGAACATACTAGTTTATAGATTATTGAAGCTTGTATTTAATTTGATGCAGATGTTAGATTGATAATATAATTTACATTAAAAAAATATGTTTTAAGGGATTTATTAAGGTGTTTTGTTTTGTCCAAACACTAACTTAAGTTCACATAATAAAACCACACTACATGCATTAGCAAATTATCGGCAGACTTTTTATTTTTTTAATATTAAATTGAAAATCCAATCGACAATTTTACGTGCTCTGATTAAAACGTGAAAACTGATGGAAAGCTTGTAATAGAGGAGTCATGGAAACGCCAATCAAACAACAGCACCCCTACATGCTCGGCTATATAATTAAGCTTCAGGACAGATGTGTTATTATATAAGCCCAGTTCGGTGTTGATTAGAGCATTGCTCATGCGGCAGTTGAAGCAGTTTAAACATAATGTGTAGACGGCTAACGCGTTGTATAGGCAGTTAATGTACAGCGGTCACGAAAGGCTCTACCCTATCGATTTTGCATTAGCGACCGAGGAATAAGCACTGGTGCGTTGTTGGCTACAGCGGCTTACGCGATTCTCACTTGTTTGACCGTGAAAGGTTGTGACAGTTCAAAACCAAAGAGCTGTCTTTACGTTCATATTTTTCAACAGCGCAACAAAAATTACTTATCGTAGAGTTATTATTAGTGTATTTGCCATATGGCAACATACACTATTGGCGTCGGTCGGATGGCGAGACCTAGGGGTCGGACCAAAATTTCTCGACGTTTCATAACCTCCTAAACACTTTGGCACCATTTTTAAAAATGTTTATATATATATGTATATATATATATATATATATATATATATATATATATATATATATATATATATATATATTTATATATATACGTATATATATATATATATATATATATATGTGTGTGTGCGGGCAATAACTTTCGAAAGAGTTAATTGATTTTAACGAAATTTGGTCCGCGTGTTGAAATCCATCACCGCAAGAAGCCTATTTAAAATGGGCGTAATCGGGGCATTTTAAGGGTAGTTTTTAGGGGTTGAAAAATGTTTTTGGGCCCCAAAATACCAAAAAAATTCTCAGAATCATTTCAAAATTGGCATTTAACCCTTTAGTAGTAATTAAAACGTGTCCCTAAAATTTTAATAAAATCGGCCCGACAGGACCGGACTTACAAATTTTATGAAAACACTAGTTTGCAGATAGTGAATTATTTACTGAAAGTTGTATATAATTTGATATAGAGGTTCGATTGATAATATTAATGCAATTAAAAAAAAAATGTTATTTTAAGGGGTGTATTAAGGAGTAAAATTTTTTATTTTGCCCAAAAACCAACTTAAGTTCGCATAATAAAGCCACACTGCCTGTATTAGCAAATACACTATATTGTCGGCAGGGTTTTGGCACTGCGACCCGGGTTTTTTGTACTTTGTCATCATGCTATACCAGAGTGTGCCTTTGCTGTACGTCCGGAATCCGATTTCAAACAGCGAAGCGTAGCACCGGGTTTTAAGTTGGAAAATGCCCTGTAAAATCAAACGCCTCAAAATTGGTTATAAAGAGGAGTAAATAAAACGTTCTATTTTGAAATGATTATGGTTTATATAACATATTTTGCCGATGTTTGCTGGTGTAATAAGAGCGCCGAATATTACGCCCTGAAAATGTTTAATAAATTGCCACATAGCTTCAAAAATCTAAAAATTCGAGATTGAAAAGAGAATTGAAGACTGCTCTTCTTAAACAATGTCTATATAAGGTAAATGCTTTTGTTGTAAATGAGTTGTAAAACATATCTTGCTTTGTTGACCAAGCCTATACATATTTGCGTGTCTTTGGATCAATAAATTCTAATTCTACCAGAGTGTACTTTGCTGTACGTTCGGGATCTGATTTCAAACAGCGAAACGTAACCCCGGTTTTTAAGTTGGCAAATGTCCTGTAAAATAGAATGCCTAAATATTGGTTATAAATTTGAATAATAAATAAAACGTTCTGTTTTGAATGTTCTATATATTCTAACTTATCAAGGTGTGTCTTTGCTGTACTTCCGGAACCCGATTTCAAACAACAAAGTGTAGCCACGGTTTTTAAGTTGGCAAATGCTTTGTAAAATCAAATCCCTAAGAATTGGTTATTTTGAAGTGTAAATAAAACGTTCTGTTTTGAAATAATTTTGAATCCGAACCCGGTACCTCCCGAAAATGAGTCTAGTGCCCTCACTATTACTGTACACCACTCGGTGTATATTGTACACTAGTGTGTATTCTGTACGTTATTTCAAATGTTTTTGGAGGTTACAACCGTCTATACGTCAACCATATTTTGTTACCACTTCATACGGTTGGCTGTACTCTTTACATTTAATTAATTAACGGTCTTCTTATTTACAGAATATATTTGAAAAATGTTGTTTGTTTTAAGCACCGTTCGTTGGATACTCAAGTAGAACTTGTTTAAAGCAAAACAAAGCGAAGGTACGGTATAAAATATTGCCTTCACTAATCGATATCGCATTTTCTTTTTTTTAAACACTGGTTAAAACATTTCAATCATCTGGAATTACAGTTTTAACCAGCAGGTCATTTGACATGCTTTTTTGATTTTTAATACGTTTTTATTAGTTTCACTTGTTTGAATGTATCAATGACGGAATCGTTCAACGTGATTTTCATTGACTTCAGGACGTCCGATTGATTAAAAAATTTGCACACATATTAAGGACCGATGACAATAAAATAATTTGATAACTTTGTCCTAATATCCTTACCAGGATCGCCAGGATAAAAATATAAGACTAAAATAGTTTAAAAAACTATTAAAACACGCTTTAATAGCAAATCGAACTAAGAAACAAAAAATAATTGTTAATTATTAAAATTTTAACGATAGAAAGTCCACTTAATACAATTATGTAACTTTCAATTGCTATATTATATTTAATTACCGAGCTGAGTAGAGTAGTGGTTACAGCACTAGACTCGCATTCGGGAGGTCCGGGTTCGAATCCCGGCGGGGGCAGATGTGGCTGGGACTTTTTCCTACTGCCTCTCGCCGAGAAACGGTAATTCCTGTACCGGCCATCTTGATTGAGGTTTTCCATGGTTTCCCTCAATTAATTCCAGATAAATATCGAGATGGTTCCTTATTTGAGGCCATGGCCGATTACCTATCAAACTCCTAGTTCAAAAATTACCTACTTTATCCTAATTTCCTATAATTCCTTCATTCGCCCGTTGCTATTACATTAGTTGAAGTTGTAAAAAAATGTAGAAATAACGGGAAGTGGTAGATGAAAAAATAGTAATGGAGCGAATGGCGTCTGTTATGACATAAAGTCGAGAAACGGACGTTAAACGCATTATTATTATATTCTACGTTTGTGAACTAAAGCTCAATAATGACAAGTACGGCGATTTGGTTACCATTTATTTAAACGAAAACGAACCAATTACGTTCCTTTTAACTTAAGACTACTGAAGTAAACCGGAAAAAGTATACAAAATTATTCCGTCTAGTGCTATTCCAAGGAATCCCCATGTCTCGCAGCTCATTTAAATTGAGTTAGATGGTGGAAATGAGTTTTAATTCAGACTCAACTTTAGCTTGAACCCCGTCTTATTTCACGCCATGTTGGTACTGAAAGCTTGCTTACAACTTTTTACATACATCTTAATAATATAGATTTTCACTTCTGCGTTTACATGTTGCAAGTATATATTCGTTCATCAAAGCCTCCGCACCCTATATTTTACGGAAGAACGTACATTTACATCATTATCAGAGCATTCATTGCTCTCAACAAGAAGAATCTGCTTATTTATCAGAATTTAATTATTCTTACGAATGTTTATTGTACATTATCTTCTTCAATCAATTCATTAACATCTAAGACTGTTATTCCAATATTATCCATGACTGGGTAAGTGTAGATAAAATCTGTGGCACAGGATCAATAAAAACACAATACTGATGTTTAAATTTAATATATATAGTAAATTAATTGATAAAATATAACCGTGATTACATAAACATCATAATTAAAAGTCGTCTTTTCATATCATTATTTCTTTTAGTCTATAATAAAAATTCGTTTTGAGTGGATGCCATCATTTTTATTTTAGTGACAATTTTAATAATTAGCATAAACAATTTTAAATAGAATATTTTATTATAAACATATCCATTTTACCATTTATATCACCATGTTTTTAATCTCTCGACGAAATACTGATATGAATTGACAGCATTCGGTAAGTTTGTACATATTATTATAACCCGTTTATATTTATAACACAACATCATTAATTATATACAAATATTTTTAGAACTCTGAAGATGGTGCAAAGCGCACCGAAACGTCAGTGAAAATTGCAAATTTAAACATCAGTATTGTGTTTTTATTGATCCTGTGCCACAGATTTTATCTACACTTACCCAACAATCACTCTAATTAACTTCTTTTAATTAGAGTCAATTTCGTATTATCCATGACTGTCGCAATTTAGCGTGAAAGAATATATTATAAGATAACATATTTCCATTTTACTTTTGTAAAAGGAATAATAAAGATTGGTGAGTCAATTTTATAGAATTGAATTTGTTACAGTTTTTTGCAGCTGGCTTTGATAAACAAATGCAGTTTACAGGCTTCCCTTAGAATCCATGTATTTGCAGAAAAAAATTTAAAAATCAAATTTCCGACTGAATTATGTAAATAAAATTATATATAAAGACTTTTATATACCTCTTTATATTAAGAATATTTTATGAAAAAGACATTAAAAATATATATAAAAGTCATTATATATGTTTTTGACTGTTCATAGAGCTGTATGAATAAATATTTTGCTTTTATTATTATTATGTCTCGTAGGGATTCTCGTAAATTCTTTTTTCAAAGGTTAGAATTATCTGAGCCTTAGTCTATTTTATATTTGCAGTTTGTTATGTAAAAATATCAATCGAAATTTCAATTCATTATTAAAAATTTGAAGTTGAATATTATGAATTATTACTAGATCTAAATAATTGTGTCAGTTGGTGACAAAAAAAGCATGTGTTGTAGCGATTCATATCCCGGCATATACCTCTCAGTACGTCACTAATTTGTGAACGCATTTTATTTTAATTTTCGTTTCGTTCATTTTACTCCCCAAATCGCCGGCGTGCCGCATAAGAAGTTTCACTTCACAAGCAACAATGTTTCAATTTTATAAAATCTCTTTAATAAAGTAACCTGAATATTACGTAATGTCAGAAAGGCATGGAAATATTATTATAGTCTGTGCTAAATATATAAGTGAAAATCCAGCGTTATATTCAAAGTAGGCAGGAAACTCATAAATAATGTTCAAACCCATAAAATCTAAGTCTAAGAACATCAAAGCTTTAAGCTTTATGTCTATTGTACAGGGTGTCAAACGAATCTAGTCTTTCTTTAGAGTTCCGTACATTCAATCCTGTAGGATCACTCTCATGTCTATCTGTCTATCTGTCACACCTTATTTATTTCGAATCTACTAGACCCAAAAAGTTGAAATTGGGTACGTATCTAGAGTTAGATGGCCTAATCACGGACATATAGTGTAAATAAACGAATTCCGATTTTGGGAATTAATTTTTGGGACCAAATTACAAAATAAATAAAACCGGCCAAGTGCGAGTCGGACTCGCGCACGAAGGGTTCCGTACCATTATTTATAAAAACGGCAAAAAAATCATGTCTGTTGTATGGGAGCCCCACTTAAATATTTATTTTTTTCTGTTTTAGTATTTGTTGTTATAGCGGCAACAGAAATACATCATCTGTGAAAATTTCAACTGTCTAACTGTCACGGTTCATGAGATACAGCCTGGTGACAGACGGACGGACAACGGAGTCTTAGTAATAGGGTCCCGTTTTACCCTTTGGGTACGGAACCCTAAAAATATTTTAAGTGCATCATATGACGTATCAAATGAAAGAACTCGTTATGAGAAATGCAATTATATTATATTTATAATTTTAAAATGCGTTGTTTAAAAGATATTAAAGAAAATATACGAAAATCGAGGACTCAAAGAAATCGCAATTTTGCAAAAAGCAATGTGGGATATAATTTTTCAAATTAACAAATCTGACAGAAAAAAATATGTAAATCGAATGACTACACGATCTTGCTCTGGTTTTAAGCTATGGCATTTGAATTAAAATGCCCATATCTCCTACAATATGGAACAATCGGAACGTAATATTAAAGACCGACGCATTTTACTGACTCGGTTTTAACTAAACGAGTTTATAATAAATTTAAATCAGATGTGAGGACCCTTGCTGGGGTATGTTGTTCATAGATAATAATTCATTCAATCGAAAACTTCCATTCGAGTAATTCAAAACAACCAACTATATAAAACCAATAATACAATCATAACAGCAAAAACACAAGTCAAGCTGATCGTTTACGTAAATCTCATATTCGTTAATAAATCTATTAGCATAAGGTAAAAGCGTTTATGTAGAATTTTAAAATTTCCATTTTCAAGGCAAAAGATATAGCAATGTCGCAAACCCGTTTATTTGATTCTAACTAATCAGTGAATTCTTTGTAAGTGGAGTTTTGTTCCCACAGAAATATTTTCTAAAAATCAAACTTTTTAATATAAATTGAAGTGATATTCAAATATTAATGATAGCCTTTTGAAAAAAACAAAAAGTAATCATTCAGTCGGTGGAAATATATTATCAGGAAAAAGAATGTAGGTACCTAAGTGAAAACTTTGCAAATTGAAAACAAGTAGCTGATTTATTATATAATAGAAAACAAAATCGATTCTGTCATGAAAAGAAGAATTACTACTTGAATAAGAAAGTGGAAAAGTTGAGGAAGTTGACGAACAAATACTTGAAGTTATTCTATACTGTGTGTCATTCAGGAGCCAGATTTAAAATAATTATCAGACGTTTTATCTTTGCGTTATTAAAACGATTCTGAGAATTTTTTCGATATTTTTTGGGCTCATCAAATATTTTTCAACTCATAAAAACCACCCTTAAAATAGTCCGATATGATCCATATTTTTTCTAGATTTTTTCTACTTGATTCGATTTTTTTTTTTGATTAAATTGTTTTCAAATATTTTTTTGCATAATTCAATTTTTTCCAATATTTTTTCTACGCTGTCCTGTGATCAAGTACTATTATTACACGACTAGTATTTAATTTTTTATTTTCCGTGTACGCGCGCATTCCTAACTTCCGAAATGAAAAAAACCATCAGCTATGAGTAATTTTCTTTGAAGCAGTTTTATAAAAGAAGACACTGTTATATTTATATTGAAACAATTTTCTTTCTTCTTTTCACTCATTTTATTTGAATGTCGAAATATCATTTAGCAGACGTTCTTCTGTCTTTTTTTATACGCGTTTCGATTATCCAACTATTCTTTCATACAAAGCGTTCTTTAAAATTATGGACATACAAGACTTTGCATGACTTTGATACTTTCGTACAAAGTATCATGTATCATGTATCTTTTGTGATATTGACTGTTTGATATTCTGTATCTACTTTTTTAAGTATCTTCTGAAGTTCTGATATTCTGTACTTCGTTCAACATTTCAAACAATTTTTCGAAAATAAGTCCGAATTTTATCAACACTACTAACACTAAATAGAAAAATAAATCCCAATCTTAATTTCCGAGCTTGTAGGCCATGGTCCATTAATATTTCTTCTTGACGTTTCGTCTACAAATCCAGTAGACGTTTTCAAAGGCGGTGTGGCAGCAAGCAAAGCATCCTCCTTGTAAGTGAGCCCTCCTTTCTTTTATGCTAAGTTGTGTTCTCTGCTCGGTCGTAACTCTAAAAGAGTGAACTACGACCGAGCAGAGAAAAAAGAGGGAGAACATTACGCTCGCTGCCACACCACCTTTGAAAATGTCTACCGCTGTTGTAAACGGAACGTCGGGTAGAAATACCAATGAACCACATCCTACAAATACGGAAACCAAAAAGATTTGAAACAGCTCCGGCCATGAAAGTCTATACACTTGGATGAAAAATAAATATCTTCAAAATGTAGTTTCGGTAATTTCGATTTAAACTGAACTGAAAATGCGCAAGGAGAAAATTTTATAAGTCATTTTAGCAGAGAGTCAGCAATTTTGTTACGTTGGTAGGTCTAGAATGTTCCAATAAAGCGAATATTTTGCTTCTCAATTTTTGCCTGTGAACTGCTACGACTGTTATGAAGGACATCCGGGAAATATACGTCATAAATATGTAAATACGATTGTAAAATGTTAATGCTACTGAAATTGGAATAAAAACAAGACGGCCCGATAATTTTTACTGTACTCATGATTCCATTTCATGTCACACAATTGTACATAAAAAATATGGATTATTTTTCATTTGAACAAATGGTGTCTGCATACAGGCTGTCGCCTTTTAGGTATTTTAAAATTAAATAAAATACGTTTTAAATTTTTCACTCTTGTATACTATCCGTAGGGATAATTATGAATCCATAAATCATTCGGAAAGTTTTTTTTTTAAACTTTATTTTCTTAACAATTATTAGTTGAAGGGTTCTATCTGCGAAACACAATTGTTAAAATAAAGTTCTAAAGTATTAATATTTTTTTATATTCGGGCGTGGTTGTTTTGTACATCGATTAGTATAATAATTAGTCAAGACTATTAAATCACGTAACGCCCGAATCTATTATGTATTGTTTCCTTAATTTCATCTTTCCGACTTCATAAACACACTTCAGAGCAGCTAAAAATAGATTTTAGGGTGATCCACTGACAGGTTAATAAGCCGTTTAGAATTATACATCTTTACAAGTTTTTTTTATCAACTTAAATTTGACTCACTTCTACGTCTCATCGACTTGAAACTTTGCACTTCCGGTAGCAATACAATTTTTTTTTTGGTAACTATTCCGTGACTTCCACCATAATTGCTCCGTTTCTCCCGCTGTGTCTCCAAAAAGGTTGTCCAAAACAAAATAACCAATAACTTCAGGACTTAGTATATAATAACAAAAATACATAATCGGTTTTGCATTTTGTCCACACATTTTATATATATAGATCTAGCAATTACGTTGGGTCTAGCCCTACTTTAGAAGGCGTTTTCTTGACGTACAGAGAAAAGAAACAAAGGCTTTATAAGAGAATGACGAGATAAAACTTTAAAGCAGATTTTCTATATATGTAGATAAAAAAAAATCTCAGAGAATAGCTGAGAAATATTTCATGTACGAGTTGTCTGCAACGCAGAGAACATCAGCAAACTCTGCACTAGCTCGAGGCTGTCGCAATGACACACTCCGTACCTCTGTGTCTACTCTACGGTATCTTTGTTCTACAATAGGTTTAAACAAACACCCTTTAATAAAATATTGAACACGGGATGCCATAATCCAGGAGTCAAGTCCCAGGAAGCGCCTCAGTGATAAAGGAATTTTTTTTTTTTAGTTTTTCGATAATTTCTCTTTTTTTATTTATTATTGGTGATTTCGACAAAAAGTAATACATTAATAATATTTAATAGTGATAGAATATTTTATTACAGTAGTTGAAATTTTTTTTTTATTAACAGAATGGCCTTTACTCTGACAAGTAATTAGCCAGGGCTAGTTTTTAATTTAATTTGATTAAAGAAAAGTTTGAGATGAATCGGGCAGCATATTTGGATCTCGCTAAACCTTGCCCGGGACGGCACTGGTGGATTCATAAATAAGAGATTCGAATGTATTGGATTTGGAACAAAAAGGCTAGCCTCAGCGACAGGACCTTTATAAAGTACATTAACTATATTTGCAACAGTTGTATACGTGTAGAATCATATGGCTATAGTAAGCGGAACCAGAGAGAGAAGAATTGATGTGTCAATACGGCGATCTTGCCTGAAACACTGAACTAAAATTATAGAGATTCCTCGATTAAGGTGTAGGGTTACCAACTTTCCAGTTTTTAGTCTTGAGTGTCCAAAATATATAAGATTCCTACAGACTCTAACTTATGAAAAATAATCACCAGATTTTTCGATTCTCATGGAAACAAACATTCATTTCTTATTGATAATATTTTAATTTTTTATCGTGAGAAATTTATATTTATTTATAATATTCTAAGAGTATCCAGTGGTTAACGTGCTGGCTTTTTGAATGTTTTGTGATGTTGTTTAGTTTTAAATGATTTTATTATTTGTGTAATTAAGACCTAAGCTGTCGAGCGTCTATAATCTACAATATAAAAAATATACAATGTTTTCACTGAGTGAGAATTACTAAAGTTACTAATTTTCTACATAGAGTGAGCTACTGAGCGTAATGCATTCTAAATAAACAAAATTAAAAATACATGTAATTCCTTCCGTATTACTTTGATTCAGCTAAATCTAAATAAATGACTTAAACTCAGGCACATATAAAATTGCAAAACTTCTTGGTTTCCGGGCTTGTACGCCGTGGTCCATTGGTATTTCTACCTAACATTTCGTCTACAACTGCGGTAGACATTATCAAAGGCGATGTGGTAGCGGGCGAAGTGTCCTTCTCGGCTGCTCACAAGCAAGTGTAGACGAAACGTCAGGTAAAAATACCAATGGACCACGGCGTACAAGCCCGGAAACCTAGAAGTTTTGCAACAACGCCAGCCGTGAAAGCCTACACAATTGGATAACATATAAAATTGTTTTCAAGAAAATTGTTGACCAAATTTTCGTCAGTATTTTTAACATGCAGTTTTAAAGCAAAACTTTAAAATGTTAATTTGTAGACTTCTTGTAATTTGAAATCGCATGCCGTGCTTTGAAGGAATATTGACAAAAATCAGATTTTTTGTTACCATTTTGGGAAGAAGTTTTAAGTTAAATTTTGTGAAGATTGCAGCAGAGTATGTGATAACTATATCAGTTGGTTGGAAAATATTATAAATGTGGATAATTCTGGTTTTGAATAAAAAAAACAATTTAAGGTCAGTGAGTAAGAGGGTTAAGAGGTATGAATATCAACGGTGCTGAGTCTTCTGCATGAGAGCTGGGTGTCCCCTGTGTCACGGCTGTCATGTCCTTCTGTACACGTCTGGTTGTCGTTAGACATTCCCATTCAGTTTCTCGAACCCAACATTCGTCCTGCAGTTGTGTCTTTTGTCAGGACGAAGCGTACATATGCAGCTGTTGGATGAAGTGTCGACATTTTCACATGTGGACTGTGTTCCCATTTTTAAATTTATGATAATGGCAGACAGCGCAAAATGCATATCAGAAAATACCTACTCAAATTTATAGAAATCGACTGTTTCTTATGAAGCCATGATGTTGAACAATTCATACATTTATTTAGGTCACGTGCAAATTTTGACACATAGCACTTTATCGGTGTAGTGTAGTGGTGAAAGCACTAGACTCGCATTCGGGAGGTACTGGGTTCGAATCCCGGCGAGGATAGATGTGACTGTGACTTTTTTCTACTACCCAAGAAACAGTAATTCCTATATCAGTTATCTTGTTGAAGGTTTTCCATGGTTTCTCTCAATTAATTCCACAGAAGTTTATCGGTGTAGCGTAGTGGTGAGAGCACTAGACTCGCATTCAGGAGGTACTGGGTTCGAATCCCGGCGAGGACAGATGTGACTGTGACTTTTTTCTACTGCCTCTGCCAAGAAACAGTAATTTCTATATCAGTTATCTTGTTGAAGGTTTTACATAGTTTCTCTCAATTAATTTCACATAAGTTTATCGGTGTAGCGTAGTGGTGAGAGCACTAGACTCGCATTCAGGAGGTACTGGGTTCGAATCCCGGCGAGGACAGATGTGACTGTGACTTTTTTCTACTGCCTCTGCCAAGAAACAGTAATTTCTATATCAGTTATCTTGTTGAAGGTTTTACATAGTTTCTCTCAATTAATTCCACATAAGTTTATCAGTGTAGCGTAGTGGTGAGAGCACTAGACTCGCATTCAGGAGGTACTGGGTTCGAATCCCGGCGAGGACAGATGTGACTGTGACTTTTTTCTACTGTCTCTGCCAAGAAACAGTAATTTCTATATCAGTTATCTTGTTGAAGGTTTTACATAGTTTCTCTCAATTAATTCCACATAAGTTTATCAGTGTAGCGTAGTGGTGAGAGCACTAGACTCTCATTCAGGAGGTACTGGGTTCGAATCCCGGCGAGGACAGATGTGACTGTGACTTTTTTCTACTGTCTCTGCCAAGAAACAGTAATTTCTATATCAGTTATCTTGTTGAAGGTTTTACATAGTTTCTCTCAATTAATTCCACAGAAGTTTATCGGTGTAGCGTAGTGGTGAGAGCACTAGACTCTCGTATTCGGGAGGTACTGGATTCGCACCCCGGCGGGGGCAGATGTGGCTGTGACTTTTGTCTACTGCCACTCGTCAAGAAACGGTAATTCCTGTTCCGGTCATTTTAATGAAGGTTTTCCATCGTTTCAATCAATTAATTCCAGATAAATATCAGAATGGTTCATTATTCAAGGTCATGCCCGATTACGTATCAAACTCTCGTGTGCCAAAGTATATAAATCTAATTTCAAGTAAAAAAATTATATATGAACATATTATGTCCTCAACTTTTTATTATCAACATTAACATCAACATAACATCGTATTTTTTATATATACCTACATATATATTTTTTATTAAATGAGCATTTAAGATGAGCTTTTATTTATCAAAGCTTTCTAAATATACACTTAACATTCTTACCCTATGTAATTTAAATTTTTGCTGAAACTTTCTGAGAAAACTACTTGAAGACGTCGATTTTCTGATTTTCACTTTTTAATTGTGTTTTGTTTTTGAGCTATGGCGTCATCGGCCATTTTTTTTTAATAACAACGCCGACTTTTTTCAACTGAATATTTCGGCAATGTCAAAAAAGTGACATGTTTTAGAGATATTTGATCCCAAAGTTAAAAAAAATAGAAAATCGAGTCTGTTACAAATTTTGACAACTGTACTATTTATTTAGGAGAATGAAATCAAATGTTGAAGAAAAAAAATCCAAAGTACGTAAATTCAAACCCATAAGGGGTTAACAGGACTCATTCGATTAACGGGTGTTTTAGTCCAAAATCTCCTGAGCTAGAAATATGAAATTTGACATATATGTACCTTGTTAATATCAAAGACGCGTGTTCATTAATTTTGTTATATTCGCATCCATAGATGTAAAAAAGAGGGTGCAAATTTTCTTGGAGGCTACGCTTTTAAGTAAAATTGTTTGAAAAAAAAACGTGAACTTTAAAAACGTTAATGAATTTATTTTTTCTTAATAATTTGTTCCGAAAATAGACGTGTTTGTTATTTTTTAACATGTCATTAATTATCAAAAAAATCCCATTATCTTAAAAAAAAACATTAAGTATTTAAAATTTATAAAAAATGGCGTCAAAATAATATCGTGGGTTTTTCAGTACTTAATGTTCTACAATTAAAGAAATTTGAGTACATTTAATATAAAAGAGATTTTCCCAACCCTTACGAGATTGTTATGTTAAATTTAATTTCGTTCATTTGAGAAAATTTCAGAATAAGCATTTTTATTATGTTCAAAGTACCTTGTCAAAGGCAACGAAAATTTCCTGTAGAGATTTTTTTTAATCAATTATAAAAATTACATAAAACAGTAAAATTTTCAAAATGTGACTTTTTACGCACAATATCTCTAGTTTACTTCGGGGTTAGAGATGTTCGTTCATTTTGACATTTTACGAGCACCGAGTGTCCCAGTGCAGCCGGTGTAATGCTAAAGGACTCGGTTTTATTACACCTGCAGGAAACTGTAATAAAGCCGAATCGATATGACGTATCGACTGTTCAAAAAACTGTCAATCATGGATCAAACTTCCACCGTACTAAAGTCTACTAAACATCAAATCGACACAGAATATTTTAATTTTTTTTTTCATTTTTTTTTTGTCAATATTTCGTATACGACTCAACACTACTTGATGAATTGTATACAGATTATAAAAAATTGATCGCTGTGCAATTTTTTTTTGCATTCCTGACAAGCATCTCCCCACTTATCAAAATTTTGGTATGTCTGCTAGGTATGTAAAAAATTGCAAGATTCTATGTTGTCATCTAGTGGAATTTTAATATCGTATTTTGAAAGTGTTTTAGAATATTTGAAATTAATTTTTAAATTCTTAAACTTTTTCTAAGATTTTATTGCAATAAATTATTTACATGTATGTTAAAAAATAGTTTTCAATCACGCCAAAGAAATGAATCTTCAAAAGCGCGTCCACTTTTTTTTTTATTCCGCGTTATAAAAACTGTTATAAATCTATTGGTAACTCGGGAGCGCCTACTTGGATATTTAACTACTGGACGTAATGGCCGGTGAAGAAATAGATAACTTCAAAGACTTTTACTTCTGGACAACGTCTTCGTCATATATCGTTGCAGTTGTTTTTTCGGTTCACTGAGTGAAGAGAATAGAGTAGCGTGCAACCATCTCTGTCCTTTTCACTACACGCACGATTAAGGTTAAGGTACTATTTTGAGAGAGATAGAGATGATCACACCAGCAGTTTATCCTTTTCTTTCAGGAGAGGACACTTTTTACACCTCTAGGACACGTCCAGGAGTATAAATCGATAAATAATTAGTGTGTCCGTCTCGTTTCATAGACATACCACTCTTCATCTATCACGAAATGACTTGCTGATTCTTATACAGCTTTAACGTTATCATAATATGGGACCTAAACTCAACCGTTTGAACTAAACAAAACGAAGAATAATGTAAGAACGAAATATTTAGTTAACATTATTTGTTTATGTATAAGGAATGTGCATACTGTTCAAAACTATCGAATTTTGACAAGCGGGACGACCCTATTGTAAATATTTGATATTTCTCTATGGCTACATATACATTTCATTCACTTATTTTTGGACACCTTGTGCATTCTATATACTTGATAGATCAAACGTAATTAGAGATTTCTTGTCCCTAGATTCCCAGCTATGTAATAAAGATATTCATTCCCAATAGTTAGTAATTAGCTAAATTAAAAGTACTACTATGTTGAAAAACACATTATTTACTCGTATTTTGTCCAACAGCGCATGAGTTTCAAGTGTGTTAGATAACTAGAATACTGAATTACCGGCGGAAATTCGATACGGATATCGTTTCATATTCATTTGTCGATGACGTTAAATTTGTACCAATGTTATACTCCTATTTTATGTACACAGGAGTATAGAAGTTTGCAACGTTACACAAATTATTAAAAACGAAAATTGTTTTTTCTTATGAACACAAACTTTTCTGAACAAATTAAGTTTCAAAGAATTGTCGAGGAAAACTGCTTCAGATTTGTAGCAGTAATATCGTTTTTTTTTTGTATTTCAAACACAAAAAGTTGTGTTTTTTAAAACAAGATGTAACGTCTGCCCTCGATGACGTCATAAGTGATTTTTCAATTCCTCGTATAAACAGTAGTTGTTATCAGCAAAGTTCAGGAAATACTTTTGAAATTTATTGTTTCAGTTTAATATTTTTGTTCCGGTTTAATTTGATTGCATAGACGCTGGCGACCTGTGCTCTCGAGGGTCTATAATCTACAATCATCCATTCATTTTTATTGAATCTAAATCTTTGTTTAATTAAATTTAAAGTGTAAAATACTCTGGATGTTATCAGAGCTGTGTATATGGGAAAACTAATCGCTCGATGTTTCTCAGATTTGTGAGTTGTTTAAATTGATGTCTATTTTCGTTCTGTATAATAAACAGGCACAGTGTCCTGTTTAACAGAATGAACAAAACCGATTATCTAAAAGGTAAAATTGCAGGATGCTTGAATTAAATTTAAATTTCCGGGAACCTTTATAGAACGGAAATTGTAAAATGTGTTCCTATTTTATTAAAATTCAATCAACTATAGTGCGTCTTCTTTCCTGCTGAAATTATTTTCATAAAAGCTGACACTCTTAAAATGAAAATTATTAATGGTATTATTATTTATTAGACACCTTGAAACTATGGACCTGTCTTGAAATGGAACTTCTTTAGCGACATATCTGTTTGAAATTTTCTGTAACATTAAAGGAGAAATGATTCAATGGCGAGGAAATATAGGAGAAACCTTGGTAACGCAAAATGGATAACGCATCAACTTCCCCCGTGAGCTTATGCTCACACTTTTTTTTAGAACTTAACTTTTTCCCCCAAATGGACCTCCAGGATGGACATAACCTATATATTATCGCGCTTTTCGTGGAAACCAATTTTGCAACGTAAGTCGACTAAAAAACTGTTGTTACTATCAAGCATGGCTCAGTCTCGCAAGGCAAGATTGTAAAACTGTGGAGCCGAGGGCTTCACTATCCGTCAAATTTAGAAACGAGATCAGTTTAGTGGTTTACGAAAATCCAATATGGAAGGAGTTTCATAAAATAGCAGCGTTGACGGTATTGTCATACTATTATTTATGTAACTCACTGTTGAAAAGAAATATCGACATCTTGAAACTATTGACGTGTCTTTTGATTTAGTTCAGCAGAATTTTCTAAAATAGCAGTTTAATATTCGTTCATAAGTTCAAAGAAAACTTTTTCAACCAGTATACAAACAACTTAAAGTATTCATAAAGTTCAATCTACTTTTTTCCTTGTTTTCAAAATCAATATTTTCCTCTAAAGTCTGCTTAAACTTTGGGCGGACATAAATAAACTTTTTATGTACTGTTACAAAATATACAGGTTATTTAAAATGTGACCTCTTTTATCGACTTTTCGACTTAAAGGTTGATTTATACCGACAGCGGATCGGCACCGCTCCAAAATATATACATTTCTCATCAAAATTAATGCAGCATTCGGTTTTTTCGCTATATTTCTTAGCTTCGAAAAAGCATCCGGTGATCGATTTGCTATTAACTTTCAAGATAGCTTCTGTGTTTATCTCGCTGTTAATTTTTAAAATAGCATTAATTTTCATCATAGAAACCTGTGATAGATTCGGCCGTTAAAGTTACTGAATGCAAGGTGTTCAATATGCTCCCTCTCGTTTCGGAAATCTGTAATTTCTATAAAAGATCTTGTTCAGTTTGATACTAAACTTCAAAATAAACCAGAAATATATGTACCATGTTTCCCACGTGACTTTTAGCCAAGTTTTTACAGTTTATTTGATCTAAATAAACGATTTAAAATCCTAAAAACGAGAAAATTAATTTTGTACAAATTGTACAGAAAAAAATAAATTTGAAAAATATTAAGCAAGTTAAATATATATCAGTAGTTTTTGCATAAATTTGCAAAGAAAAAACTTCAAAATGTGAACTTGATTTCCCGTAATTCAAAATCTCGTGACAGGCTGTAAGGAAATATTAACGAATATCGCGTTTTTTTACAGTACACAGTACAGAAGTAAAACTGGTAAAAAAAACACAATAATGGCACCGACCATCCTGATCGAATCTACGATCTTTAAGTTACGAGACAACCGTTCTACCTCGCCATCACCTTAGTTCTACATACGTATGTTGCGACACATTCATTACATTTTTCAATCTCATACTGAGTCGAAAAAAAAATTACTTGAAAAAAATGATCAATTTTTAAACAACATACATTATGCAAGAATCTATATGTAGTTAGTTTTAACAAGTCATGTGTTGAGACAGACATACCGATAGGCTTATTGGCTGCTGAAGTAGAGATGGTTTATCGAAAATCAATGGCTATAAACGTATATAAAATATCTGAAGCCTTCAATTATGTGAGATTATGGTTAGCTTAACTGCTTTACTACGAAGTGTGACAACACGAATGTTTTCCGTACAGTTTTTCCAACGGTTGGAAAGCCCGCTGCGATTATATCCACTTTTATTGAATTCTAGTTTCTTCAAGAGCAGCTCGTTCTGTAAATAAAACAAACGCTTTAACTTATTTACAGTTCCGAACTTTTTTTATAACAATTTAGAAGATCTTCAACTGATTTAAGATCTTTTTCTGACGAAGTACTGTGTTGTTCAAAACAATTGTTATAAAATTAAATTCTGGTGTGTAAATAAATTAGAACGTACTGTTTTATTTAAGATATATAATAATGATTTATATTATTTATCAAGTGACGGTCGAATCTATTATACAGGGTTTTTTTATGCACACCAGCATATTGACTTTACGTTTTACATTTCTCGATATGCTTCACATTGAGTACAAGTTAAGTCAAATAGTAGGCTCAGCCCACAAAAACAATAAGAGCGTTATTTTTTACAGTGAACAGTAGTACAGACTACTAGAGATGGGAAAAACGGGTCTTTTTAGTGATCTGCATCTGGATCGCGTATGTGAACCGCCTCACTGAACCGATTCAAAAAGAGCCGAGTTCTGAATATGTTACTGCAGCCTGCCACTGAGTTACCTAGTTCAGTCAATCATGTCACGACCTGTATAGAATCAAGAATGCATAGCCAAACATGTGATGCATGAGTCATTTGAGCTGACAGATGCATCAAAGCGAGAACTGATACGTAAGTGTAAAATGTGCTTCTTCTGTGTGATAAGTGTTTCACTGAGTTATGCGGATCCGTTGATCCGTCGGCTCTCATGGATCTTCTGTCGGAGTCGGCTCTTTGAACCGGTTCAGATCTGAGTTACCCAACTCTACAGACTACACAAACATTTGTTTTCTCTCAATATAACAACTTTAAAGCCGTTGCCATGGTTTTGCGTAGATTTAAGACGTAGCCTTCTATTTCCTTTATTTTAAATCAAATTGTTAGTCTACTATTTGATATAACTTGAATTCAATGCTATTCAAACGCACTGTCTATTGAAAACAGTAACGACATGTGTCGGTTCTGTCGTTTTGTTGCGGGTTTTCAGAATTTTTTATGACACGTTTCCACAATTTTTGAGGAACATCTGAACAGATTTCAATAACAAAGTTGGTACTGCAACTTAAATTCTAAAGCATTTTCATCTGACTCCGGTCGAATTAAGATAAGATTTCTTTTAAAACGAGCGAAGTCGAGGATATGGCATCCACTTCAATAAAATATGAATTCGCTCACCCTAGCACTTACATAAATTGAGTAGAGCGGTTCCCTAAACAATAATAAATTGTATACTTTGCTTGTAAAGGAATAAATAAATAATTTTTTTAAATAATTAATAATAATATTTATACGCAAGGCCTCACTATGTTTTTACTATAATGACAATGCAGACAATCGATACACATTTATCTCTCTCTTTCCCGCTCCCTTTCTCTCGTAAACTGCGTATTTTATCCTTTTCTATACATTTATCGCTCTCCATATTGTAAGTTCCTTAGCGAAAATTCCAAAGATAGTTCATTAACTAAATGCTCCAGGGTATAATTCCAGAAAGTTTTTATTATTTTCATCGGTGTTTTCACCAACATAGTTCCATATATTTACTCTAATAGATTTATGGAGGCATTGTTTTTCTCTAAATCTATGATTAAATTCGTTTATTAATTGTTTATATTTTTTGTACTTAGTAGTTCATGAATGAATATTAAATAATAATAATAATAATAATTCTGTATTGGAAAAAAATAAATTTCATTACAGGGGAAAGATACAAAATACGTTACAATAGTGTTTATTTTTTTTTCATAAGTTATTCCCAGAGGTGAAATGCCCCCAACTTTAGTGCATTAGTGACATACAGAAATATATTTTTGACAGTTTCTGGGGCACTAGCCAGTAGAAATCTTTGTAAAGAATTCGAATTATATTTATTATTATATTAAATAATATTTCTGTAATTTAATTTTATGGAGACAGTCAACTGAAAATCAGAAACTACCTACAAGAATAAATAACTTCCGGTAAGCAAGATATCGAAGTTTTATTCTTTATACAATTTTTTTGGTTGCGCCTAAAAAATGATTCTGTTCGGACATAGGATAGTTGAAGAATTGACAGGGTCATAGTAATTGAAACGGGCAATTTTCTCATTAGTTACAAATTTCTAATTCGGTTTCATCAAACCGGATATGGAAGATCGGTGGATGAGGACTGACAAATTGTTTAGAGTCTGGTAAAGAGAGGCCGCCATGTCTCAGCTAACTGCCATGTCCTTTGTGAATTAATTAACTTAGTTATATGTTTAATCCTTTAATAAGTCTACAATATTGCTGAACATATTATTATGTTAATAGAGGTCGTTTGATATTGCTGACGTCGCTTTGTCAGTGATCAGTATATACTTTCGAAACACCGTTGCGCGACGCCACCGTCGAGTTTTATAGCTAAGAGCATTTCAAACTGTGGGTCACGATCCTTAAAAAAATAGAGTTTAAAAAAACTAAAACAACACTCTTTTAAGAACTAAAAAATGCAAAATAATTTGTTAACAAAGTTAGCTTTACTGCAAAAAGCATGGGGCACTATCTACTTAAATGTTCATAATAGATCTACGTTTACAATCAGCTAGTAAATGAAAATTTTATTATCGATATTAAGCACTCCACGCTTTTTACAGTAAAGCTAATTTTATTGTCAAATTATTTTTTAGTTCATAAAAGCGTGTTGCTTTAGTTTTTTTTAAACTCTATTTTTAATTATAAGACTAAAAAACAAAATGTATTTAACTATGAGAAAAGCAAGTCAACGTACGTCACTGTACAGCGTGTTAGCTTGATTGAGCTGTAATTTTTCAATTTTTTTTCTGAAGGTCCTGGTCAGGATAATGGGACAAACTTATTAAATTATTGTATTGTCGTCGGTCCTTAATAATTGTGCAAAGTTTCAGTTAAATCTGACGTTTTGAAGTATGTTAATTTAGGTTTAAAGATTCCATTCCATATAACAGGTGACGCTAATAAAAGCGTATTAAAAATAGTCGTATTAACTGTCAAATATGTATTAAGGTACCTAGTTGTCGTGATACAATATTGTCAAAAAGTTATAGATTATACGCGCCACAAAAGCATACTAGCATGTAGCTAAGTGATCCATAATTTATACGCAAGACTGTACCCGTGGAAACGTAACCCATACAGTATTCATATGCATGTAGACTTTTCTATAAATTGTTGAACTTTAAACCGTTATTTGTAAATAATTAGACGGTCAAAAAAATTTCTTATTTTTTTTTAAACTCATAACAAATGCATTGAAAGACTGTCAGTTTTTGGAAAGTTTCTGACAGTTAGTTCTTTTTTTATAAATAAGAAACTGGTTCAGAACTACACAGATCGTATACAATCAATGTTAATTATCCAATTTTTAATTGAATTTATCTCGGATTATATACGGTCGATCAACTTCAAATTTTGAGGGTAATTGTATTATCATGTCCTTAATAAGTATACAAAAATTAAGAATTTTCTGACGGTGTGCCTTAGCCACGACAACTACCTTAAGCCCCAGACTACTAAGAAAGCAACATAAAATTATTGTAGAAATAAATCTCGGTTAATAAGTCGTTTATAAAGCTTGGTTTGCATGTTAATACCACATAGCACCTCCGGACACTAGACTCAAATTTACCAGCTAATACGTAATAATCGTGCTTTATTCCTTTCATATAGGCTATTGTATATAAAATTGTAAACAGGTGTAATACACCTGCGTGCTAATTAACGACAATCGAAAACAATTAACGATGACACTGTTGATACTTTGTTGTGTTTAAAGCTATAATACAGGTAAATTCGTTTGGGAAAAAATCAAATGTGTTGAAACTCAAATTGAGTTTATTTATTTAAAAGAGCGATTTACGAGCTATGGTAGAAAAATTAAACATCGTCGTTTCAGTTTATATTGAGCTCAACAAATCGGACAGATAATAATTTTGGACAGTACATATTGTTCCTCGTACATAAAAAAATAATATAAACCAACTTTTTTATTCTATCTTTTTAGTGTATTTGCCATAAGGCAACATACACTATTGGCGTCGGTCGGATGGCGGGACCTAGGGATCGGACCAAAATTTCTCGACGTTTCATAACCTCCTAAACACTTTGGCACCATTTTTAAAAATGTTTATATATATATGTATATATATATTTATATATATATATATATATATATATATATATATATATATATATATATATATATATATACGTATATATATATGTGTGCGGGCAATAACTTTCGAAAGAGTTAATTGATTTCAACTAAATTTGGCCCACGTGTTGAAATCCATCACCGCAAGAAGCCTATTTAAAATTGGCCTAATCGGGCCATCTTAAGGGTAGTTTTTAGGGGTTGAAAAATGTTTTTGGGCCCTAAAATACCGAAAAAATTCTCCGAATCGTTTCAAAATTGAAATTTAACCCTCTGGCAGTAATTAAAATGTGTCCCTAAAATTTTAATAAAATCGACCTTACAGGACCGGATTTAAAAATTTTAAGAAAGACTAGTTTGCAGATAGTGAATTATTTACTGAAAGGCGTATATAACTTGGTATAGAGGTTCGATTGATAATAATATTGCAATTAAGAAAAAAAAATGTTATTTTAAGGGGTGTATTAAGGAGTAAAATTTTTTATTTTTCCCAAAAACCAATTCAAGTTCGCATAATAAAGCCACACTGCCTGCATAAGCAAATACACTATATTGTCGGCAGGGTTTTGGCACTGCGACCCGGGTTTTTTTTAATTGCAAAGTAAATAAACGTAGATAAATATTTGTAACACTGAATATAAACCGTCATATGATGACGTAAAAGATAGTCACACTTCTTTATCTACAGAAAAACATTTTCGTTTATCTTGGCTGTATCAAGCCAACGCAGTGCAAATAACTGATGGCTAATTATCTTTCTGATTTTTTGAACAGGTCATGAAATCTGAAATCTAAATAAATTATCGATACTGCAGTCATTGGTGGAAAAAAATCAAAGATAATTTTTGTGTGAAAACTGAAACTTTTGAAGATTGCGTGTAAGAATAAGAATAATTGATGTCATTTTAAGACTTCCGCAAGAAGTAACAGATATATATTTTACTTTGCCTTGCTGAAATAAGACAGGTCAAAAAGATAAAAGTTGTTTTATTACACGTACTGTAAAAAGCAACGGCTAATGTTCAAACCTCTCTCCACAGATGATGTTTGCTTCGCTCATTCGCTCAATTGTCCCTACCTAGGTTTTAAATTTTCTTGTACCAGTCAAACTGTAGGTAGTATGTACCTACTGTTATATGATGCAATTTTGTCGTGTTTCTGACCCTCCGATATCATAAAACTTGCAGAAAAGAAAACACAAACAAATAAAGATTCTAAGACGGTAAACCTTAGAAAACAATATATTACTAGGAGTGCAGTGAACAATAGTTCTGGTCGAGAAGAAGAAAAGTTTAATAGTCTATAGCAGAAAAAAATATTCGGAAAAGTTTTAGTCGTGTAAAAAAGTGTAGACAAGTATTAAATAATGTTTGAAAAAAATGTTGTTGACTAGAAAAATGTCCCAGAAAATGTTCCTGTGTAATCTACATTGAATGAAGAAAAGAGGTGACCCTAAAATTGAAAACATTTTAATTTAGTAGAAAAAATTTGAGTCAAATTATTCGAAAAAGTTTTAATCGAGTAGAGTAAAATCTAGTCAAATAGATAAATATCTACTCGAGCAAACATTTGTCGAGTAGAAAAATATCCCAGTAAAGTAAAAAAAATATTAGGAAAATATTTAGTTGAGTAGAAAAAAATAAAGTCAGTAGAAAAAATACGTGAAAAAAATTTTAGTCGAGCAGAAAAATTTTCCAGTAAATTGTATTTAAATTTTGTTAGTGTCAACCTTCAAACATTGATTAAATCCTCGACTTCTAAGGCTTAAAGCCACCAATATAAATTACAGAATTATTGTAGAAATAAAAAGTGCAGGATATGAATAGTCAAATAAATAAAATTTGACAGCGTTCTGATATCATCATCGAGGCGTCGAAAACACATTACGGAAAACAATAGATTGATGATACATAATCTTCATTTTCGCAACTATCTCTACAAACATATCGGCTGTATAGTTTTTTTTCGTCTTAATAAATTACGTAATAAATTTGTTAAGGCAGAAAAACATTTAGTTAACACCAACGCCCTGCTACGAGAATCTAGCAACAACTTTCCCTTAATAATAAGGTGACCAACTATTTTTTGTTCAAAAAGAGTACACTTTGCAAGTACATAGGTGAAAAAAAAGAAGAAAAAACGATAAAAACTTTGTTTTCTTTTAAAAACATATTTTTCTTCGGAGTGGATTTTTTTTGCTAAATGAGGATGTTCGTCTAATAATGTAGCCACATCCGAACAACTTTCATTTTGCATAATAAATTTGACTGTTAAGACGGCAGATAATGTTTTTACAGAAAGTTGCGACTTCTCACTGCTTCAATAATCATTCTCTAGTGAAAATACCCTTTCAACAGCAGCATTAGTGCCTGGACATACAAATGAGTAATTTCAGAGTCCAGGATTTGAAAAGAGTACGGTTTGCGAAAAAAGAGTACAAAACTCAGTAAATGAGTATAGTTAGTCACCTTATTAATAGGGTACATACACCTCGAATACTTTCTTATGCCTCAGCCACACACTCGACGAGTGGCATGGGAAGTAGCGAGGAAAGGAGGCAGAGACGTTGTGTGGCCGCGTTACTCGTCATGCCGCACGTCATGCTCCTCGTCATGCTCAGTGCTCCCTCGATTGTCGGTTTTTTGTGCGCGAGTCAAAGGACCGGCAATAAAAGCACGAGTAAGCCGGCCACATACTCCCGCGCCACTCAGTACGCTATGCTGTAAAGGCATAGTGCGCACGCTGCCACAGTATCGACCTCCATTGCCGAAAGGCGAAAGCCGAGTGCGGAGCGTCGCGAGTACAGCAGTGTCTGGCCGCTTAGGGCAACATCGCGATGAGTAGTGCGAGGAGCATAGTCTGGCAGTAGGGTTAAAATTGACTAGCTTTGCGTGTAGCTGTGCCGCATCAGTCATATGTGTTTTTGTCTTTGTTGGTACTATGCGTGAATGAATGAATGTTTCAACTTTCAAATAAGTTTTGCTGTCGGTTCCGATTATCAGTTTTGAGAAAGCCACCTACATAAAGTGCTTAGGATGCGAGTAAGAACACAATTGATTCTGTCTATGCATTCGATGTGATTATTATGACAAATGGTTTTTGATTATGAGAGTTGAGAGAGTCACCTTCATACATAGTTTCATAGAACAGTGGCAGATAAAAGACGAAGGTAATCATATATTAAATACTGTGAAATACAATCTGACAGAGACAAGCGTTTACAGTGTTTTAAAGAGTAAAGACAGAGCGTCGTATAATAATTTATTACTGCAGATTGTATTTATAAGTCGTAACTCGTAGCTATAAAAATCATTCGAATGATTTTGAATAACCTTGCGAGATATGTCGAGATATTTTAATAATCGATTGGTTTGGCAATTTTCACTCGAAATCAGCGTTGCCAGATTTTTTTTTGCCAAGTCGGGATTTTGGAACTTTTTGAGTGAAAAAAGCGAGATTCTGTCGTCGAAAGTAAAAAAACGTATATAATCAGAAGTTTTTAAATATTTCTTTTTATTTGAGTTTAAATTACGTTTACGTGACAATAGAGAACAAAAATAGCCATAGAAAATGTATTTTAATAAAAATATGATATTTTAAATCAGATTTACCTTATCGCTAGTAGTTGAGTCTTATTCGTCTTCTGAATAAAAAAAATAAATCAATATCAAAAAAGTTTTATTCATTAGAAAAATATGGCGTTTAAAACAATAGTCTGAGGAGTGAGTGTTACAAATTGCAACTTACAATAAGAGAATAGTTATTTACGTACGGTCGAGTTATCCCCGAAAAGCGGGACTGAACCTGTCCCGCGCGGGACATTTAATTTTGATTTAAAAATCGGGACGTCCCGCCAAAATCGGGACGTCTGGCAACGCTGCTCGAAATATAACATGAAACCCACTTCATAAATAATTCTAAAGTGTCATGGTGCGTATTTTCATAAGCGCTGAAGTTCGGATTGTCATGCAGAGTTGTTGATCTTCTATTATTGCATTGCTCTATTGTAGACACGACAGTCGATAATAATAATGTGGTGTCTTAAAGCCAATTCAGACTAGCCGTTCTCGGTTACGATTCACCGGTCCGGTTGGGAGATCGACCAATCAGGGCGTAGTCGTTCCCGATTGCGGTTCGGTTCGAGCATTTAGGTTCAGCTCTAATTTCAATCGGACCGTTCGCAACCATAGCCAATGAGAACGCTTGCTGGAGTCACGTGACTAGCCAGCTGTTTAACTACACATCAAACGTTAAATCATATTTCGAAATTGCGCATGCGCATCGAGAATAATCGTAGAACCGAATCGGGATAGTGTGAGCAGCCTAGATTAATCAAAAACCGAACCGGACCGGTGAATCGTAACCGAGAACGGCTAGTCTGAATTGGCTTTTATGCGTTCGGAGTTCTAATTGTCGTTTTGAACAGTTGTTAACCTTCTGTCGTTGCATTGTTCTATTGCAGACACGATAATAATATGTATAATCGTATGACATTCAAACAGATAATCGCTACTCCGCGCGAGAGCCATTATGTTTGCTCAATATAATCCGACCTCTCATTTAGAACGTGTTTATTGCTAATACAGTATGCCAGTAGGATGGTGTGGCTTTGTGAACCCCCCGTGGAATGCGTCTAACCAACACAACCGTACTATACGCACACATTGTCCTATATAGCAGCGTTTCCTAAACATTTTCGCCTATGGACCCCTCAGAGATCAGTAAAATTGTCATGCACTTCTAATAGTACAGTCAAAGCCCTCTAAGTGCACGGTCTCTAAATGCACACGCTCTCTTACTGCACACGAACTCGCCCTCTAAGTGCACGTTCCCCAGCTCCCACTTCGAATAATCTGCGACCAATCACGTGTGACCGTAAGCGCGCTATTTTCAAACTTTCCATTTCCATCATATTCATAGAGTTTTAGAGATATTGTTTATAGCATCTGATTGAATAAAGATAGCTATAGGAGTTAGAAGAGTGGGGATGAAAAAGATCGTAGGGGAAGTGTGCACTTAAAGGATGGGCCTCGGTTCCGAGCTGTGCACTTAGAGGGCTTTGACTGTATAGGAAATCACGAGTAATTTAATAGTTTATTTATTTATGGTTATAAGAATATGTTAATTCTGTAGTTTAATGATTGAATAATAATAAAAAATGGAAAATTACTTGATTCATTCATACTCTCACTACTATGATGATTCGTGTCTAGAGATACCTAACGAAATAATCAGCTTTCGCATGTAGTGAATTTAATGTTACATTTAACTGTTAAGATATCGCACCGTTGAGTAACTGATTAACTCATTCCGCCGCGAAAGTGGAAAGATTCGGGTTTGAACCCCGATGGTGACAGTGGAAAAATTTTTTTTTTCTAATTTAGCAATGTAACAATGAATGTTTACAACAAATATTTGGGAAACACTGTTCTATAATGTATATGCTTAGCAATGAATGGTATACTGTTTTTTGTGAAACTGTGAAAAAATAGCTGCCTCGCATCACATAGCAATTATTCACAACAATTCGTATTGTTTTCAAAATGGTCACTTCAAGAGATGCGTTTCAAAAATGTGTTTAATACAAATTGTAATGTTATCAAACTAGCATAAATTAAAATTAATTTAGGCGTATTTTTTAAATAGAAACCGTTTTCTTTCGGCAATCTGTCAGCGATCTCTACTTAAACGATTCGATTGGAATCATTTCAACCTATACCTACAGAAGTTTTACTTAAAAAAATCGCAATCAATTTACAGTTGCGTTCCGAGATTGCACATTCTATGTAATCTGACAGCGTTTGCTGTGTAATAATATAACAGATGTTTTCAAAAATCGCGTATGAGGGGCAGTTATGTCAGTAAAAAAATTATGAAGTATGAAGTTGACTATAAAAAACCCAGACTGAAATGACCAATGCACTTTCTGCCATCTGGAAACTATATAATAACAGACGACTATAACCTTTGATTACAACCAATCGTTGTTTAAAGTCTCAGACAGCGGAGAAAACTAAAAACCAAAATAGAAATCATTGAGGTTAATTTTTCGTAAATATTAAACTTTTTGAAGATTTTATTTGAATAAATTATTTTCATGTATATTAAAATTTAGTTTTTAAAAACACCAAGAAAGTATAACTTCAAATCGCGTACAGAAGTACACGCATTTAGTTTTTTTTGATATGATTTTCTCAATATGAAAGATGTCATCATCTAAGATAATTGTTAAATCAGTTTTTTGACTAATATAAACATTTCAATTTCCAGAACCTCCGCTAAAATAATATAATACAATTATATACAATACAATATATAAACAATTAATTAAATAACATATTAACGTAAGCCATTATATTATATGTATATATACATTTAAAGCAGTGTAAATTTATTTTATGTTGAACATATTATGTAGGTAGTATTGACATACAGGGTTGATGCCTACAGCTCAGTTTGCCTTAATGCCGGTTACACAACAGAATACATTAAAATCCTGACATAATGACGTATTGTTGTGCACTGGATATAATGTCTCTGGAGTGGAAAAAGTATGCCTTTATAATCTCTCATATGTGTATACCTATATATTCTCCCTTACATGTATTAATAATATAGTCTTATGTTGATACAAACTGACATTGATGAACTTAACCTAGAAAAAGTATAGACACCGTGGATCTAGAAACTATAGTACACACCTGTGGACCTGCGGGGGGAGCTACTGAGGAACAAGTATGAGTTAAAACATGGTGTCAATTTTTAATTGGCCGACGCACTGCGCATGTTTAGTGGCAGCAATAGAAACGTAATAATTATTCTGATAGATGTCAAAAAATTTGCTGGAAAAAGATGATTTCATTAATATAACATATATTATATAATATAATAATAATAACGACTTTATCTCATAAGAGACGCCATTCGCACCATTACTATTTTTTCATCTACCACTTCCCGTTATTTTCTACATTTTTTACAACTTCAACTTATGTAAAAGCAATGGGCGAATGAAGGAATTATAGGAAATTAGGATAAGGTAGGTAATTTTTGAACTAGGAGTTTGATAGGTAATCGGCCATAGCCTCAAATAAGGAACCATCTCGATATTTAACTGGAATTAATTGAGGGAAACCATGGAAAACCTCAATCAAGATGGCCGGTACAGGAATTACCGTTTCTCGGCGAGAGGCAGTAGGAAAAAGTCCCAGCCACATCTGCCCCCGCCGGGGTTCTAAGCCGGTACCTCCCGAATGCGAGTCTAGTGCTGTCACCACTACTCTACCCAGCTCGGTATATTATATAATATACTCGTTTTTGTAGAATAATGATTTTGTTTTATTGATTGTAATTTATTGAACAAAAATGAATGGAATGAAAAGAAATTGTCTTCTTACTAAAAAAATGAATTTCATAATAACATTTTCTGTTCTATTTTTGTTTAAACACAAAATCAAATTTTAATATTCAAATACTTTAACAAAACAGTGCGCTGGTCAATGAAAAATTGACACCACTCTGCCTTGTCGCGTCCCGCAAATTTGGTTCACTTTCCTCGTCTAAAACCCTAGCACGTACTCTGTCCCTACTTTCATTGGTCTATGAAATACACCGCTCCCCGACCATTTTTATTAACATCCCAGCACATTAGATCCGAAAATCGAGAAACGTTTAATATATTTTTATGTTTCAAGGTCATTACGTTATCTTTACACTATTTTTGAAACGAAATAGTGTATGTTCGTGCGTACTTAAATTAAGTATAAGTAAAAAACCGTTTAAAAGTAAGTTTGTATTAAAATGGACTAAAACAAAGAAAATAACAATCATAACAAATAAAACCATTTTATTATCATTGTTGACCTGACATAAGAACTATTCGAGAAAAGTTTAAATTATGATTCTTTTATGAACACATTTACGACAAGTTTTAGGTCACAGATTAATAATGGTAATACAAAGTTTTTATTTATTTGATTGCTTGTTATATTCTTTGTTTTAGTACATTTTTATAAAAGCTTGCTTTTAAAAGGATATATTTTATTATTTTTAATTAACTCAACTACCTACTCTAAAAGCACATAGCATGAATGTATTATCTTAAGGACCGTCAGTCGATCAAACCGAGCTATTAATTAAAAAATTGCATAGCGAACTGACTATCCTGACTGCCAGATCATGTATGTTTATCAGATTAAAGTATTGTCATCAATGTAAAATTGCAAAGTGATCAAGTGAAAGTGGTTCAAGATTTAACCCAAACTGACTGATTTAAATAAAAGCTTGTAAAAAATGGTAAATTGGTGCGAGATTTGAATTGTCCTGGCTGTTGGTAGGGCCGTCTTTAACCTATTGGAGGCCCTGGGCAAATTAGGATAATGGTGCCCCTATGACTATTACGGAAGACTATTTTTTCTTAAAAAAAAGATTAATAACTAAGCAAATCAATACTTAACAAATACCTTATTAAAAATATATTGATATATTATGATAAGTATCTGTCGGCAGTATCGGTTATTGAATGCTCATTTGGTAAGAACTAGGGGGCCCTATCGATTGCGGGGCCCTGGGCACGTGCCCAGAGTGTCCAGTGAGAAAGAGGGCCCTGGCTGTTGGTGGTCTTAAAAAAGTCGATGTAAAATTGCTGAGACAGACCGTCTTAACTAGGACAGGCTCTACCCACATCAAGCTTCGGTACAAACTCATTACTTTATGATATTAAATTTTGATTATATTAACTTTTCGACGAAATGCGGAGCCTCACAATATACAAAAGCAAATTCAAAGCTTTTATTATAACGCTAAAAGGTAACAATACAACAATTGTTGTGCACCTGTATTATTCGCAATTGAAAAAATGAAAAATGAAAATAAATTCAATTGAACAAAATGCTTACATAACATAAATTAATGTTGTTTGAAATGGGTAATTCGGGTACGGCTATAAATGTTATTCAAAGAAGTATTTTGTCGACGTTTCGGAAACTATATTTTTGCTCAGTGCTCCACGGAATTTGCTTCGAAGCTCTCAAAGAGTTGCAGAGATATTGCAGATAGCAAAACTTCCTCCGAGGTTTCATCATAATCATATACGACCTTCTGGTGATTTCAAGTTTATACCCTGCAATATCCTTCCAACGAAACCATGTTCTGGGAAGGAATTTGCTTTGAAGCTACCAAAGAGTTGTAGAGATATTGCAGCCATTAAATCTTCCTCCAAACCTTCACCATATTCGTCTACAACCATCTGGTGATTTCAAGCTTATACCCTGCAATATCTTTCCAACGAAACCATGTTCTGGGAAGGAATTTGCTTTGAAGCTACCAAAGAGTTGTAGAGATATTGCAGCCATTAAATCTTCCTCCAAACCTTCACCATATTCGTCTACAACCATCTGGTGATTTCAAGCTTATACCCTGCAATATCTTTCCAACGAAACCATGTTCTGGGAAGGAATTTGCTTTGAAGCTACCAAAGAGTTGTAGAGATATTGCAGCCATTAAATCTTCCTCCAAACCTTCACCATATTCGTCTACAACCATCTGGTGATTTCAAGCTTATACCCTGCAATATCTTTCCAACGAAACCATGTTCTGGGAAGGAATTTGCTTTGAAGCTACCAAAGAGTTGTAGAGATATTGCAGCCATTAAATCTTCCTCCAAACCTTCACCATATTCGTCTACAACCATCTGGTGATTTCAAGCTTATACCCTGCAATATCTTTCCAACGAAACCATGTTCTGGGAAGGAATTTGCTTTGAAGCTACCAAAGAGTTGTAGAGATATTGCAGCCATTAAATCTTCCTCCAAACCTTCACCATACTCGTTTACAACTATCTGGTGACTTCAAGTTTATACCTTACAATATTTTTCCAACGAAACCATATCTTAAGGAGGAATTTGCTTCGATGCTTGCACAAAGCTGCAGAGATATTGCAGGCAGCAAACCTTTCTCCAGGACTTCGCTATACTAGTTCAGGACCATCTGATGGTTTTAAAATTGCCACATGATTTCATCAGGAAAAAACATTCTTCCAACCCATTTGTTCTTTAAACACTAAAAATTTAACAGAAAAACTGAGGTGTGCTGAAATGATTTGCATGCCATTTTTTAAATATCCTTTGATTTATCATAAATTCAAAATAAGCGCTTTCGCCTTTTGGTCGCAGATATGTTATAATAGCATCAGAGTAAAGTAGTACATAAACAAAAGATAGCGTTGCAGAAAATAACTTAGTTAAGAAGTTCTCCGACAGGAGTGCTGTGAAAGTTAAGTATCTAGTTGCGTGTGAATTGCACTCTTTTTATTACTGTCACAAAACACACAACTTAAATGTATCTGTTTTAAGCAGGTCCGGCTCAAGTACAAATGTCGACAAAACTAAAAAACGCTCGGGTACTTTTTTAATTATTTAATTCGCAATAAATATTTTATCAAAATCTACTTATAAAAATATTTGAGATGCTTGAAAACAGCCGAACGTTGTTTATATGACGTTTCCATAGCTCCTTTGTTGCAAACCCTCAGTTACTAGATGCCAATTTGAGAACTGATAGGAAAATAATTTGAAAATATGAACTGGTTCGAGGTCCAAATAATCCTAGCTGTTGATCAAAAAACGTTAATTTGCAAATGTGTTTTGATTACTTAAATAATTAGAAGCATATGAACAAAGCAGGCTCTGATCTTTGTAATTAATTAAAAAAATCATGGACATAAAATCTGAAAAGAAATTACTTTGGTAAATAAAGTAAATGAAGATGTCACGTCTTAATGTCAGCCCAGTGATTTATTTACGTTTGTTACTTTGTGACAGAATGCAAAACGTACAGAAGGTGGGAACTGGAGGCGGTTGTAACGTCCTAGTGAGAGGGCATATAGATAATGTATACCCCACCACTAAAGCACAGGTACTGTATGATTGATGTAGTCTGTCTGTGATCTAAGTCCTAGAACTCTGGGACCTTGCTTTACTGATGAGATATAGGACGGTTATTTCTCCGAATTAGTAGGACCATCCGCATTTTTTATACTTCAGTTGTTTTAAACGTCAGATTCAAGTCGTTCATCCTTGTCTTACTATTTAAAATGCAGCACACTATAAACTTCTGTCGTTGTCAGTTTCATGTTATTTAGGAGACAAACTGATTTCCCTTTTATTTGTTTAGTCTACTTCCCCTAGATTGCTTCCATTTTTCAAACGGATACGTCGCTGAAGAAATTAAACTTCAAAAATGTATAAATCTGTCAATTGTACGATCGAACAGCAACGCGCTTTCTTTATCGGCTATTATATTTGGTACTTCACGACCGACCTGTAGACAGGGCCATGACATCGATGAGATTATTCAACTGTCATAGACACAATGCAATGGCGACCTGAGCCTGCGTAGAGACGTATTAGTGTCATCCACACAAAATGCCGGTTAATATCTTCACGCCACTTTGTTCTTAGACAGCACCGGGAGTAAAAGTGGATATCCTGTGACGTCATAGTGTCCGAGACGGATGAGTAATGATGCGACGCGTCCTTCCAACAAAATATACCGAGTGTAACTTGCCACAAACAAATGAAAGAAGGACAGTTAGTTAACAGCGTCCATAATAACAGTTTGTTTCATTTTATAGTTTTTTCCTGATTTAAAACGTTAAAACGTCATGCCCCGATTTTATTATGGCGTGATGCAAATCGGATAAATCCCGGTTCGGTTATGTGCGACGATGTGGTATTTGTAGGTATTGGGAACCCCCGAAATTCGCATCGTCGCGTAGCTACCAACAGCGTAAAAGCCAATTCAGACTAGCCGTTCTCGGTTACGATTCACCGGTCCGGTTCGGTTTTCGATTAATCTAAGCTGCTCACACTATCCCGATTCGGTTCTACGATTATTCTCGGTGCGCATGCGCAATTTCGAAATATGATTTGACGTTTGATGTGTAGTTAAACGTCAACAAAAACAGCTGGCTAGTCACGTGACTCCAACAAGCGTTCTCATTGGCTACGGTTGCGAACGGTCCGGTTGAAATTAGAGCTGAACCTAAACGCTCGAACCGAACCGCAATCGGGAACGACTACGCCCTGATTGGTCGAGCTCCCAACCGGACCGGTGAATCGTAACCGAGAACGGCTAGTCTGAATTGGCTTTAAGACAGCACACGATTCGTTGAAATACTCAATGGATGTGCCACGATGCGCGATTGTTGAAAACACATAACACACTTAGTCGCAGGTTCGCGGTACTCTATATCGTGGATTTCCATAAGACTGCACTTTTTGCACGCGAAACAAACGCACCGATTGCTAGATAGAGTGAAATTAATAGAGTTTAAGTGCCAAATTGAGCTATCAATCGAGTACCGGTTCCTGTGACGCAAGCGAAGCCGCGGGTAAAACCTCTTAAGCTAAGAAATTAACTCGAGGACCACCTGTATATTTTATTTTATTTTTGAGAGAGGACGCACAAACGGCAAAAGATAACTCGACACAAGTTCATTAAGGCTACAACGCTTCAACGAATTAAGATAAAAAGAATAAAAAAATTATGTTTTTTGCACAGATTTTCTTCATGGTTGTTGAATTAGAGTTTGAAATTGATAATTAATGACGATAATAACTCAGATCGTATACTTTTATAAATAACAAAAGAAGGTCTGGTTTTGTGGCAGTTTCAAATCAATACAGATAAATTAAGTAACTTTTGCTGGGTTGCAGAAAGAATTGTCAAATTAGATTGCAAATATAAACAGTTTAAAGTTGTCAAAATCTCTGTCATGTAGAAGAAATTATTTATCTACGTCGAAAAAGATCGCTTTTCAAGCTAAATTTTTATCAAAATGCATAGAAAAATGTTTCGTAGTGAAAATTGTACAAAAAAAACTATGTTAAGTAAATGTATAAATCAATTATTTTTCAAACAGGATCGATTTTTCTGGAATGCTATTTTTATGTATGTTGTCCGATCTCAAATCAGACTTTGTTACAAAGCTTTCTGCAACCCAGCATTTGTCTGTAATTAAAAAGTTTTTATCGAATTTTCCACTCAAACTTCAGGCAGCCATTAAAGAAAGATTACGCTTTGGTCTGAAATAAAACCGATCTAAGTGCATGTTGGACACTTTTCATAAAATATGTTCTTGGCTTTTTTTCAATCCGTGGAGAAATTAGAGGATTCGACTTTTGTTTGCTGATAACTCGTTGTTGGGGCTACAGAAAACACATTTTACTTATTGATGCATGTAATATTTTTATTGTGTGCTTCAATTTTTTTTTTAATTTCACGACACTTTTAGTATCGCAAATATAAAAGACATCTTTCTGTAAAATTTCATCAAAATTGGTTGACAATTAATGACACTGTGAAATTGTGACAAACGGGCGGTCTCCAAATTGTGCAAGGGCGACCGTATCTTGATATTATAAAAAGATTGAATTCAGAAACAAGAAGAGGCCATAGTGAAACGAATTAAAGAAAAATCATTTCGCTTGAGTTTTTCCTTTTATTTCAGTTAATGTAAAGACAAGAAAATGAAAAGACATGGCGGCGTGTCATTTACTAAAAGAAAACCGACATCATTTTTTATGTCTGTCATTTTCAGTAAACACTTATATGATATACCGGCTGATTTTTATATCTAGATTATATTTGAACACAAACTGTTTTCGTTCGACAGTCAACCAGGCATCTCTATTCAAACGATTTACAAAGTATTTTTTTGATTTATTCTTTTTGTCTTCAGATGTGTCTCCACTATTTGTCTTCTTTTTTATGTTCATATTATTATAAAGAAACTCTTTTTAGCATGCTTTTGTATATAAATCGGGTTTCATCTAACCGCTGGACAAAGCAGCGTTCGAATTAGATACTTTTCAGAATTTTTAATATATAACTACTGAACCGATTTTGATCGAACTTTTACTATAGTGTTTCTTATAGATACGTCAAGAAATAGAATCTATCTATTCTAATAAAGACGGCTGAAATTACTTAACATTGATTACCTTTGGTTTTCCACGAGTTGCTTTTTTTCTAAAATTTAATTAAAAATTCATTATTTGGGTAGAATTTACGCCAAATGTAATATCAAACCCGTTATTTTTTTATATAAAATAGTAATTCTAAGGGCTTGTAAAATGTAATGTGTTTATGGTTAAAATTTCTGTCACCAGATGTACCGTTTAAGGTTAAGTCCCAATAAGTACAAAAATTTAAATCCAAAATTGCAGTTGTCTTGGGACCAAAAAATATTGTAAAAAAGTTTATATCTTTTTTTTTTAAATTATTGACAAAAATATTCATCGTGTGGAATCCTCTTAAGAAATAAACTGCTGTATAACAAATGAACCAGTTTATTACATAATGATTCACGTATAGACGCGATTTTACTTACTGTTTTAGTTAGTCCGTTCCGTGGACATAACAATGATTTTTTCTTTGAAAACAAAAATTGTTAAATAACTACTTATTAGTGTATAATGTGATTTGGTGTTGAAATGTTCATTTCTAGTATTCTCTGAAATATATAATTAATTTATTAATATAATACCAATTTCGAAGTGCTCTAAACATAATCTGAACAATAATTTTAATAAAAAAGTGGAGAGAACAATTTAGGACCCTGTGTTTTTTTTTTGTTGTTTGGTGAATATTCATGAAAATTCTGCAAATCTAAGGAAAGTTTTTGATTCGTTGGGCAAGAAGCATATTAGTAACAAAATTAGTAACAAATATGAAAAAGTGAGTAGTTTTTTTTTCTTTTTGATTATTTCTAAATTTTTAAACAAATAAGTTTATTCTATACCTACGTTACTTATGTATAATATTATAACAATAAGTGCCTGAGAAGTATAACAAGAAAAAATCTTATTTAATAATTAACTGAAAGTCATTTTATTATCAGATAAAGTCTATTTACAAACTTTGATTGTCTTTCGCAATAGATTATTTTAATTCTCTGGTGTCAAGTATAAAGGACTTAAATAAAAAATTGTAAAATTTCATATTTTACTGAACTTAACTCAAAATTGTTTTTTCGTTTGGCGTTAACGACTAAAAACTATTAAAAAGTAGAGTATTCGACTTAAGTCCTTTATTATATCTGACAGCAAAGAATTGTAATTATTTATTCTTTTATCTTTTATAATTTTTTTCATTATTTTTATATTTATTGTATCCACTGGTAACGCACCCCTATTTTGCACAGTGTTTTTGGGAAGGTTTAAGTCCATATCGCAACAAGAGACCTAAGGTGTTAAACATATCAGTAAAATACAATATTTCTTTATTTATTTAAATGTAATACGGAGTCATTTAATATTTTATAATAATTGCTTAGCCCTGTCGTTACACCGATTAAATACAGTACAGAATAACTCTAATTATTTAGCTCTGAAATTTTTTAATAAGCTTCCTAGTCATATGCAAAACTTGCCTACGAAAAAAGTTAAAACAGAAATGATTTTTTTTTGCAATTGCTTTTACGATATCAATGAATTTTTAAAATTTGTTTTTCAATTGTCTTTTCTGACATCACATTGTATTCAATACTTATGTGAAAATATATTCTATTCTATTCAGTTCTATTCTATTCTAATTTATTCACAACAGCTTGTATAAAACAAAATAATTCACTTGGAAGAATCGCCTGTACAACCTTTCTTATATTATTATCTGCCACATGTTGAACAGAGAAACGGAGATATTCCTTTGTGAAATATAAAAAGAAGATATTGGTTTATATATGTAGTGGCAAAAAGACATTATTACCGTTCCAAAGCTGATTATGAACTGTTCTGCGAGCGTAATCTCATCACTGCTAAATTTTCATCAAAGGAGGCTTTTGATCTTAAAGATGCTCTCTCACTGGCACTTAAATATGTCCAGTCAGTGTTGCCAGATTTTTTTTTTACCAAGTCGGGATTTTGGAACTTTTTGAGTGAAAAAAGCGGGATTCTTTCGTCGAAAGCGGGACATAGTAAAAAAACGTATATAATCAGAAGTTTTTAAATATTTATCGTTTTATTTGAATTCAAATTACGTTGACGTGACAATAGATAGCAAAAATAGCCATAGAAAATGTATTTTAATAAAAATATGATATTTTAAATCAGATTTACCCTATCGTTAAATAGTTGAGTCTTATTCGTCTTCTGAATAAAAAAAATAAAAAAAAAAACAGAAATCAAAAAAGTTTTATTCATTAGAAAAATATGGCGTTTCATTGTTTCAAACAATAGTCTGAGGAGTGAGTGTTACAAATTGCAACGTACAATAAGAGAATAATTATTTACGCACGGTCGAGTTATCCCCGAAAAGCGGGACTGAGCCTGTCCCGCGCGGGACATTTAATTTTGATTTAAAAATCGGATCGTCCCGCCAAAATCGGGACGTCTGGCAACGCTGTGTCCAGTATAGTATAATAGGTGTGCGGAGTATATTAATGCAGTGCAGATAATTTATACTGAAAAGTGTGCGTTAGTTTCTAGAAATCTTAATCGTATTGTCATTAGCCCGTTTGTTATAGGTCTATACATGTAGTAAATCTAACGTACACTTTTCAGAATAAATTTCACTGAGTTCTACTCTAAGATACCAAACACACTTAGTGTAATTTGACTTTTGATGGTTACTAGGATTACCTCCTAAAAATTAAAGTAAAATTATTTGACTGTAGCAAATTCTTACGATCATTCTTCTTTTTCGTTCTGCGTTTAAATAATTTCGAGACATTTAGACGACAATTAGGCACTTCTTTTCATTATTAACATTTGTAGCAGGATATAAGGCACTCACAACAAATATTCTTAAATAATTTTATTCATGTCCAACGTTTCGTCATACTATGTTTGCCTTCCCCAGGGACCTAATATATTAATTAATCGTCCTATTTTTAATATATTTGCAAAATAGGACGATTAACTAATGTATTAGGTTTCTGAGGAAGGTACTCATAGTATGCGAAACGTTGGACATGAATAAAATAAATTAAGAATATTTGTGCCTTATATCCTGCTACAAAAGTTACTACTACAAATTATAAAAAAAGATGCTTAAAATTTTATGTATTAGTTGCATTGACATGTCACAAACTACGAGTATTGAATTTATTATAGAAACAAACTCTCTATATCGATAAAATCTGCAACGAATGCTTTAAAATTATATTCATGTAAGCAGAATGTTGAGATGTTTTATGATATTCTTTTTATTTGATTCAAGTTGCATGCAGAAAGCATCGAGCTTTCAAAAACAAGAAATACAGATACATTAGACAAAAAGAGAATGCTTCTATTCTTTATAAAATTGCAGTTTTTACTACAAATGAAATGAATGAATTTAATCTATTTTTATAAAAAAGTGTCGGTATGCATTACCCAAAGTTGAGGCGAAGAAAATGTAGCTACTCTTAGTTCTCAAAAACATCATTTTGATATTAAAATTGAACTATTTTTGCACGACCTCCTATAGAATAACTGTTTTTCATGTCTGTATGACCCATTTTGCACTAGTGCGTAAAGTATAATAAAAGAAATGCGAAACTTAGTCGTACCGAACATTTAAATCACAAATTTCCAACGGGGACGATACCACACTAAAGTGGGCGCTGGAGACTTCCATGGGGGTGGTAGGGGATCAGAGGCAAATGGGGAGCGCTGAGGCAGTAAATTAATATAATAAAATACTTTGAAAATAACGAAGGTGAGGCCGAACGGGCTACACAAAAAATTTGAAGAAAAAAAATGTTTTTTCGAATATGTTTTTAAAACGGTCATTAATGACCCTTAACATCATTTTGTACCATTTGTAACTTTCGAAAAAATTTGTTACGAAAAAGTTTTTTAGAAAATAAAAAAAAATTGCTATAATTTATCACTTTTATTATTATTAGCATTAATATTATTACTTCTATAAAATTCGAAGTTCCGAAAAGTTTTTGTCAACATTTTTTTAAAAAATGTTATCCAATATTTTTATTTATGGAAAAAATATTACGTAAAAAATGAACTACATGTTGTGAAATACGGGGGCGTTGTAATTTTTTTTTCTTAAGGCTGATACCTTCTTCAATTTTCAAATTTCAAGTTGGGAATTCTGACCTTTGTGATAGACATGAAACTGTCGTGGGTTGATGATTCATGATTTAGTTTATTTTAATCTTAGTTATCGAGAGCCTATAAATAAATTGTAACAGACGAACTATAGAAACTTCAAATAATATATTTACGTTCAGTTGTTCGCCGCACAAAAAAAGGAGCAAGCGTCGTGATCCACGCGATCACTGGAGGGTTAAACGCGTTCGCTACATGATTAATAACGGTTCAATAACATTATGAATGTAATATGAAATGGCGTTTGTTGTACAACGTCGTTCAAACAGAGAGACAATGAACTTCATTATTGAACACAAAGAACAATCGCATTCATTTCCTCTCTAATTTTACACATCGTCGACTTCAACGTCCAAATAATTACCCGAACTGCATCTATTCAGATAACAAATAAACTTATATCGTTTCACGTCTTACTGAAGTTTTTATAATAGGTAATAAGCTATTATCATTGGGTGTGTTCGTTGGTTTCTTATTTTTGAAAATTCCCAACAAAATTATGGAATCCACATGAACATAATCGCTGAACAAATCAACGAACACGTAATGTATTTGTCTTCTAAAATACAAAGATTAACAAAGTGTTAGAATGTTAAAAAATTTACATAGTTGTTTCAAAGTGGAAATTTCACAAAAAAACTATATTAAATATATTTTATTTTATTTATTTATTTAATAGCTATTGTCTGCTATAATTGTTAAGAAGCATTCATTGTTGTAGCACTTATATATGTATACACAGTTTAAAAAAATTGTCGTTTCAATCGATCAATTATTAGTATAATTAATCCTAATATTATCTTGAGTATATGCTACCTACAAATATCTCTTGCAGATTTATCTCAAATGCTTTCCCCTCGCCAAAAAACGATTAAAGTTTTCCCGATGCTAGTTTATAAACTAAAGGTCAAATGAAAAATTGAAAAAAATTGAAAAAATGTATAGCTTAAGAAAAAAAAATATGAATTAGGTAATTCACACGTAACCGAAACTTTTTTTTAAATCTGTTAGACCAGGTATGAAAAGTCCGGTGAATTCATTCCAACTGATGATTTAAATTCAAGAATACCTAAAGAATAAAATTTTGAAGGTTGCCGGTTCCCGTAGTCCGGATAAAAAAAATGTTATCCGGACTACGGGAATTATTTATCGCTTTGTGTGCTTGTCTTTCCACTAAAAACGCGAACACTACTAAGCGGATTCGAATACAATTTTTATCGTTCGATTGCTTATTTATTGTAAAAATTTTAAATTTTTAGACCCGGATTCGTCCGAGTATTTAGCGTTTACCCGAATCCTTTAGTTTGAAAAATAGCATCGCTAGAGTTGTTTAGGGAGGAGAAAGTATTTGTGATGAAAGGTGCAGGGGGTATTTCTAGGTAAAAAATTAATAAAATATTCGAGTTTTGGTGAGAAATAAATGTGTGAAACTAAATTTAATTATATTTTGTCTCAGCTTTAAAGTAAAGATAAAGAAAATGAATCTTCTGATACGCGACCAATTTAAATTTCAAATTTTCACAAAACTGTGCTATGAATGACACTAGAAACGATATTCTTATCTGTCTACAAAAACACTTCAAGTTGAATGGGCTCTTCATAGTTCACTTGATGTGATGAAAACTTTCACCCGCTTTTTCCGTTACACGGGAGAAACTCGCAGTTCAAACCTCTTTTTTATAAATAATAATTAGACTGACCTCAAATGGATATTTTATATTTTCATTCCAAATTATTTTTTTTTATTTTTTAATATCCGTAACCTTGATTTTAATATTTTGTGTTTTGTATTTTATGGACGCGTCCCACATTTTTTAGGGCTGGGTTCTACCTTACATAGATAATTTTTTTAAGAGTTTTTTTGAAACCTTTTCTACAAAACTATGTATTTTTCAACGTAAGAGATTAAAGCTAAAGTAATTCCGATACGGAAATGCATCAGCGTCAGCTGCTTGGCTGTCTGCAGTTGAATCACGTCCACTGGTTCTTTAGACTTGAATCGTGAGGTAGGTATATATACGACTGGTATATGCATCTCTTTCCGTAAACACATATCTTTATCTATGCGCGAAAGTAATGTATTGGGTAGGTTCCACTTTGACGACATCATATGGCGCCCTAACATTTTTACCTGAATTTAAATCAAGTATTTAAATAAAACTATTGTATCATATTTATAAAAACTGCCTCAATATCATTTATGGGAAAATAACACATATTTTAACATGATTTTGAAAACATCAAAGATTGAATAATGTTTTCTACAATCTTCTTGAGTACAGCTGAAAATATTGATAGACCTCTTGTATTATTCTACGTTACCTAGCCCATGAATTATGAGGGTACAATAAAGAAAATAAGAAAAATACATTAAAAGCGCCTATATGCGGTCTTTTTTAAGTCGTATAAAAAAATAGCTTTCGGAAGTCGCTAATTATTGTGATACACACTGTATTTAAGAATTAACACGCGTCAACAATGTTTACTATATCGGCAGTATAAAACAATCAGTTTTATGTTTACAAAAAAAAATCAACCGATAAAGGAAAACATTAAGGAAAGAGGGTATTACATGGCTTTTCCTCACTTCTTTTATCAGTTGCAACAATGTCGTCGGTGTAAACTGCTGCGTTTCTGTTATAATGCATGTATTAAATGAGAGTACAGCTCGACCATGTTGAACTGTACAAAAAAAAAAAAAAAACTGGCCAATTGCGAGTCGAACTAGTACACCAATAATTCCGTACCACAGTACAATATTTATTAACACACTAAGGCGCGTAAATGCCTGAACTAATACCTTTTAAGATATTCCATCCGATGTCGCTAGTATGTGTTATTTTAACGTTTGTAGAAAAAAAGTTTTTTTTGTGATGTAACTAGGTACTTTATCGCTTTCGAATTTTTCCCTTTACTTGAGCTATAAGCCATTGCTTCTTGTCAAATTGCATGATGAACGGGAAAACCCCTATAGGTTTTGATTCCTTTGCGAATATCAAAATATGCGGCATAAACGGCCGTATCTTTTGATTGCGTTGACTTAGAAATTTGATCTTTTCACAGCTCCTAGGGATTGTAGACCTGAATATTTGATATTAATTTCAACTTGATGACAGTGAGACAACGAAGTGATCCAATAAAGGTTCCTTTTTTTCTTTTTGAGGTATGATACCCTAAAAACTGAATATGTTAACAACCAGTTTTAACTTGGCGGCTGATAAGTATTGATTGTCATGTTCCTGTTGAGTATAATAATAATAATATACATATATACACGGCTCAAAAAAAATATCGTTTCAATTAATCAATTATTTTTCGAGCAAGTGTTAGAAACAAAATGGTGAAACGTAAGCAAGAATTCCATTAAAAAAAAAGTATATTTCAATTCATCAATACAATGATTGAATCAAAAGCACCACACACAATTAATTCACTTTAAAAAAATAATCTATGACGTTCTGAATAATACTCGACGCAACAGATTCCTGCGCAAAATGACTAACGTGTAACCTGTAAGGCGTATCGAACGAAACTGACGCCTCCCGTTGAGTTTAACGTCTTCGATTACACGAATGTTATTATGAGCGTTATTTCATGTTTTGACGTGTTTTGTCCGGTACTACGTGCTGTCCGACGCTAGGGGGATTCGCAGTTTACAAACATGAATGTCCTTTTGCGTAAAATGAATGGAACTTGTCGCGTTGGTTGTACTGTAATACGAGGACACGAAGAAGTGTTTTGTGTTTTGCGCCATCTTACATTCTCCTCACGACTTATTTCATTCTTGTTTCATTGTTGAGTACACAGCGGCGTTACTCGACACAATTCTAAACAACAACGCAACTCACTGTAGCGTACGTCCGACCGTTACACAACTGTCAACTTCATCGTGATCCGAACACTCAAAACGAACGCCACGTTATGAACGACTCGACTAAGGGTCGACTAGTTTTTGTGTTGTGCGATTAAGTCGCTTGCAGATCGTCAAATGCAGCTACCAACAGCACAAAATACTGTTCGCTAAAATGCACGACTGATGTGTCATACGATTGTACGATTATCGAGAACACATAACACACTTACTTGCAAATACGCGCTACAAAACATTCATATAAAAATCATTCGAATCTCGCGCGATATTTCAATAATCGAATAGTTCGACAATTTTCTCTCGAATTATCGTATCTTTAGGTTCTATAGAAAGAGAACCGAGTGAAGCAAGCAACGATTGATTCATGAATCATTGCGACTGCATTCACTCATTTGAGCATTGTCTCCCTCTCAGAGCTTGCGTTCTATTGTTTCAATGGTGACGTTTTGAATTCTCTCGCCTTACTTCACGCCACTTTCTTCCGTATAGTCATTATATTCGTTTGTATGTAAAAAGAAGAAAGATAGCAACAGAAACCGAGCTCTCACTCTTGCGGTGACAGTTCTCTCTCAGAGATCTCTGTTGTGATTAACAGAGTATATCTACATTCTACACACAAGTGTTAGATAAAGAAAGAAAGATTGGAAGGACCCTCCAAGTTTCTCTCTTGCAGTGTGTGACTAAAAATATTGTACGAAGTTTTCTTAATCTGTTTGGTTTTCGGGTTTGCAGACTGTAGGTCACTGGTATATCTACCTGACGTTTTCAAAGGCGGTGTGGTAGATCAGAGTAAAACAGTAGTGTTAAAAAGAAAAATGGTATTAAAGTTTTTTTTTACAGAAATTTCAAGTTTGCAAACTGTCTAACATACCGTGACACTATTCATTAAATGTCGACTTTGTTGCATTTTATTTTCTTTCAAGGTGTAATTATTTTCACTGAATATATTTTTCTCACAGCAAATTAAAAGACTGAAAAGTTTCATGTAAAAAATCTAATTAGTATTTTTACCGTTTTGAATTTTCAATAGGTATAATTAAATAATTGTGTATGTCAAAGATTTTTTTGTAAGTGCCGGTAGATGAAGTTATAATTACTTCTAAGAAACAGGTATTTTATTTTTCATGTTTTTTTTAAATATACAGTAATAATTTTCAAAGTAAGAATATGAAAAATTATAATTAAAGCATTATACCAATTAACCTTAATTGTCGTTCTTAATACCTTTTCACTTAAAAAATTCCAGTCAATTGGGCGACAGGACCATTCTAACTTTGAAAATATTCACGCTTGACATATAATAAATAAAATAAAATTTCTGTTAATGCGCGCGGTGACGCGGGTAACGACTAGTAACAAACGTAATACTCGTTTCCATGGCTACATAATATGGTTTCACATGTAAACATTAATCAAAGCATGGTTATCAGCTATATATCTTTTTAATAATATTGACTCTACCAACAGTAATAGATATATTAACAAAATAAAATTACTTGCAATACTGTTAAATTGGTTTTTATTTATATAAAAGACGTTTCAACCAACAGTTTTGGTCCTTTTCAATTTTCAAATATAAAATTAAATTACAATTGTTTAAATTTAACTTTAAATTTGAAAATTGAAATGGACCAGAACTGTTGGTTGAAACGTCTTTTATATAAATAAAAATCAATTGAACAGTATTGCAAGTAATTTTATTTTGTTAATATATCTTTTTTTTTTGACAGATATTCAGAACGAACAGCTGATTTTTTTTTATTTTCAACATATTTCCGAAACTAAATAGTTTAGAAAAAAAATGTTTTAACAAAACATTCTAGAAAAAATAAATAGAATAATAATCCGTTATTTAAATATTCTATTATAACAGGAAAAATAACATCTCTTCAGCGCTTGCGCCTATTTTTATCAAAAACAATAGAGCTCTTCAATTTGCATATCAAACATTCTCCCAAAAATTTCAATTCGCTCATTCGTTTATCGTGTTCACAGACAAACAGACGCAAAGACTTGTTCCAAAAATATGTTTTTGGATCCGGGGGATACCAAAACGAAAAAATATTAGAAAATTTTGAAAAGCGATTTTTGATCTAAATAAGTACCATTCCCCCACTTGTGGAGTTGGGGTGGTAAAAAATGTGATTTAAGATCTAAATCTCTCTAAACTTCGTCAAACTCTTCATGCTTGCACAAAACGACACGCTGACAAATTTTTATCGGGAGGAGAATTTAGATCACAAATATTTATTGATGTGGACAAGGCTTTATAACATAAGAGAATAAGGAATGTGTCCTGCGAATCCTGCGATTGTGAGTCTGCAGACACCAAGATAAACTCGAAATGAAATGAGAACGGGCCCCCACATTCACAGTTATACATATAGGACCATACTAGCTGACTGTATTCAACGTATAGTACAATACTATATCTATGCCCACAAGACAAAACGGTGCATGTCGATTTTTATTTTTTGGCGAATCGACGTTTTCAAGTCTCCTTAAGGTAGTTATCGTGGTTAAGGCACACCGTCAGAAAATTCTTAATTTTTGTATACTTATTAAGGACATGATAATACAATTACCCTGAAAATTTGAAGTCGATCGACCGTATATAATCTGAGATAAATTCAATTAAAAATTGGATAATTAACATTGATTGTATACGATCTCTGTAGTTCTGAACCAGTTTCTTATTTATAAAAAAAGAACTAACTGTCAGAAACTTTCCAAAAACTGATAGTCTTTCAATGCATTTATGAGTTTAAAAAAAATAAAAAAAAATTTTTGACCGTCTAATTATTTATAAATAACGGTTTAAAGTTCAACAATTTATAGAAAAGTATACATGCATATGAATACTGTATGGGTTACGTTTCCACGGGTACAGTCTTGCGTACAAATTATGGATCACTTAGCTACAAGCTAGTATACTTTTTTGGCGCGTATAATCTATAACTTTTTGACAATATTGTACCACGACAACTACCTTAAACCGAAAAAATAAATTTTAAATAAAGGCTGCTTATCAATCGTCGTCTTGAGACAGGTCGGCCGGACGTGATTCACCTTTTTTGGAGGAGGTTCAATTTTTTTTTTATTACTTACCTGATCACATAGCAAAGAGAACTACGAGAGCACGCCGCAACGAAAAGTGGTCGACACAAATGAGAGAGATGCAGCGTTTGACGGCCATTTTCTATCTCTTTTTTTACAACGTCCCCAATAAACTACTGCTAAATAAAGATAAGACACAGCGTTGTGTTTTTAAGTATAAAACCCCTGTTTCCGTTGCAGAACCTGTCACTAGTGTAAAATGTCTAGGGATTCATATTGATAACAATCTTAAATGGACCACACATATCGATTCAATTTGTAATAGGCTATCGCAAATATTATTCCTATTGAGAAAAATGGTAAACATAGCGTCCACTGATGTGTGCATTACTATTTACAACGGACTTTTTAATTCTATTTTACAGTATGGACTGATAATATGGGGTGCTGACCCTCATGTTGACAGAGTCTTTAAATTGCAAAAAAAGGCAGTTAGAATATTAACAAAATCAAAATATAATGCTCACTGCGCTCCTCTTTTTAAAGCCTTAAATATAATGACGCTACCCTCTCTGTTTGTTTTCGTTAATCTTTTGTATGTCAAACGAAATCTATCCGACTTCCAAATTGTTGAGGAAATACACTCTCACAATACACGTGGTGCGAAAAATATAAGAGTGCCTTTTCATCCTGTAAACAAACAGTCATATGGACCAAACTATTGGTCCCTAAAATTTTATAATACCCTACCTCTGGAAACGCGTTCCCTTCCTGAAAAATATTTTAAAAAAGTTGTCAAAAAGCAACTAATGGAAATTTGTTTGTATAATTTTAAGGATTTTTTTTAAAAAACACAAATGTATATGACATTTTTGTCAACTTTCAGTTGTGACAAATAAATTTGTATTCTATTCTATTCTATTCTATATAGAAGCTGACCGTCACATTCTAAGCCTCTTTCATTTTTTGATGGCCACTTTTAATACCACTATAGTAAGATATGAATGACGCTGAATACTGAATCATGATTAACATAAAAGAACGTAAGCCATTTTTCGATGTGAACGAATATTATACAAGCTATGCAGTCTGAATAACGAGCCAACGTAACGGGTTCCTTGTTCTTTTGCTTCCATTTTCTTTCGCCATACTGCATTATTTCTGTCTTATACCCTATTTTGTTAAAAAATATAGTAGCTCAAAATGTTTTCACCAAATTCTACATACTACTTAGTTCGAAATAATATTTCAGATTTTTTTTTTCAATTTCGGCGTGGCTTAAAAACGTTCGTTGAAATCAATAAGCAAGCTTTCATTTTTTTTTAATTTTGGTTGTTTATAGAAAAACACACTGAATTAATAAATACGCAAATTTATTGAGATTTGACATATAGGCGGAGTTTGGGCCAAATGTAATGTCGAATCCGCCATTTTTTACATATATAGTAATACTAACAGCATTTGAATTGTAATGTGTTAATGATTTAAATGTCTGTCAACGAATGTCGAATCAGCTTATGTGAAATCCCATATTCTTTTCCATTTTTTCTCAGATTTTTTGCTCTCAAATAGCGTCATTGTGAAATCGTATAAAAACTAATTGAACAGCTTTCGAGTTTTCGCGTTCAGACGAACACATATCGTCTTTTATTATAAGAATTTTTAGAAAAAATCTGTGACCGAACCTGCAGAAAAGCATTAAACTTACTTCCAAAGTTTTAAAATGTTGCAGACGAAAGTAGTTTCGATGTACAGCTTGAGATTCTGTTTAACTTGTATTTAATCGGTTATAAGTTTTAATTTTACAACTGTTTTATTAAATTATCGATTAGAACTATCTTTAAGCCGTAAGTTACGGAGCTTTTAGTTATTCATATTCAAAGGATTCTTGCGCTAGCAGTGACAGAAAATTTTCGAGTGATAAAATATTTATCTTGAAACAAGAACACCGAACGGATATTTTGTTTTCCAAAATACAACATCAAATAAGCTGAGCGGTGAACGAATTAACTCATATCGATCGTATATTGTTTCATAGTAAACAAAACAAAGTAAACCATTAATTTTAGCTGTATCGAGATCTAACCAAACGATGTTAATCTCAAACGACAAAACAAGCGTGAATTATTAACAACCGGCAGTTCTGAACTTTTTTCTCGTAACTATGAAAAAAAACTAGTGATTTTCCAAAGCTGAAATTTGATACAGTATTAATTTAATGAATATAACCGAGCTGGGTAGAGTAGTGGTGAAAACACTAGCCTCGCATTCGGGAGGGAGGTCCGGGTTCGAATCCCGGCGGGGGCAGATATGGCTGGGACTTTTTCCTACTGCCTCTCGCCGAGAAACGATAATTCCAGTACCGGCCCTCTTGATTGAGGTTTTCCATGGTTTCCCTCAATTAATTCCAGATAAATATCGAGATGGTTCCTTATTTGAGGCCATGGCCGATTACCTATCAAAAAACTCCTTGTTCAAAAATTACCTACCTTATCCTAATTTCCTATAATTCCTTCATTCGCCCATTGCCATTACATTAGTTGAAGTTTTAAAAATGTAGAAAAATAACGGGAAGTGTGGTAGATGGAAAATAGTTATGGTGCGAATGGCGTCTGTTATGACATAAAGTCAAGAAACGGACGTTAAACGCATTATTATTATTATTATTATTATTATTATAATTGAATGAATATAATTTATGGAAAAAACAGATTTCATTTTGATAGAAAAATTTAGATAAAAATTTAAAGCTTTTTCTAAAAAAATACTAGACGCTTATGACCTCAGCGTCTATAATTTCTCTCAAAATGTTATAACCTTTACAAAAACTTGCGATTTTTAGTGTTTCGTACCCTTATAGGATCACTCACGTGCCTGTCCGTCGTCACAGCTTATTTTCTTCGAATCTACTGGACGAAAAAGTTGAAATTTAGTACATAGATAGAATTAGATGCCCCAATCACGGACGTATTATGTATAGCGTAAATAAACGAATTCCGATTTCAGGGGTAAATTTTGGGAACCAAATTAGAAAAAAAAAATCTTTTTAAGTGCGTCGTGTGAAATATCAAATGAAAGGGCTCATTATGGGAAATACAGACACATGTTTTTATAATTTTAAAATATGTAGTTTAAAAGATATTTAAAAAAAATACATTGGAAATTGTTGCGTCCATATTTTTTTCAAACATACACAATTAAGTTAGCAGGAAAGTGATGAAGATCAAATAAATGACCGAAACGTCGCTAAATTAATAATTGGTTTATTGATTTACATCAATTTGTTCACTTTCCTGCTAACTTAATTGTGTATATTAAAAAAAATATTCGAAAATCGAGCATTTTGAAAAAAATAGGGAATGTAGAACCTCTTTTATAGTTAACAGGAAAACCTAAACGAAAATATTTAGTCTCACGAAAAGCTGATCAAAAAACCGGTCAAGACCGGTTTTGTGATCACGAGCTCTTGGAGTATACGGTCATTGTCAAATCAGATTATCCGATAACTGCAAACGAATGCACTTAGGTCAAAAAAGGTTAAGTACCACTGATGTAAACCATTCATATGTCAGCTATAGTGTCAATATTTAGTAGGTGTCGCGTGTTTATAAGACATTGATGTATACTAAACTGTCACATGACGATACGAGCACGATTTGGGGGAATAGGATAATATTGGAGCCATCCATGCTGTCAACTATATGCAGTCTACCACTATGATGGAAGTCTATATGAGTGATAAATAATCCAAACGAGCTAGCATCAAAACTTTAAATTCACATAGCTTGTGTAATATTATGAAGTGATACTTTGAAGGTATTATGTTTGGGACCAAATGCGCTTCAATATAACTTTTGCACTTATTTTATTACTTTGTTTCATCAACAGCTGTTGAAGTTATTTGGGCTTAATGCCAATTCACATTTTCAATTTGTTTTTTTTTTTAATAATAATAATCGAAAACCCAATTGATAATTTCATCAGTTCTCAGATTAGAACCTGCGAACAAGGTCCTTGTAATAGAAAACCGCTGGACTGTTTTTAATCTCTATTTTATTACTACACTGAAAGACCGTTATTTTTTTTTTTTTTTTGAGAAAAACGAATAAATATTTGTTTGTGTTCGTTGGTTATTTAGAGCAACTAATAGATTTTTAGTCTCAAACAATATTTGTTGGTCTCAAACAATTTTTATTTGGGTAAAAAACATTATACGATCCAATAAACACCAAACGACATTGGCCTCAAACTTTTTTTTATCCAGTGCGGCTTTCTATCCAGGATTTTCCTTAGTAAATTTTGGTTTGGCATCGAAATAATCTCTCATATTTTTTAATTCTGTTCTACAGATAAAATCATAAAAAATGCCGAATTTTAATTTATACCCGCCTCTTTTGGGCGTACCTGATGGTTCCCGGAGTTCTTTTTTTAGGTAATAAGGTTGATAATTACACTTTGAACATAAAAATATTAAAATAGTATTTAAGTCAAAATTTCACAGAATATTTGTAATTACTTTTGAAACACCTATACATATGTGTAAGACTTTAAAGCGAAACAAAGGCTACTATAACAGAGTCTTTTGACGTGTTTGAGTTGGCAAGAACTAAACTGGTGTCTTACAATGAGAACTTGCTAAGTTGGCAGCATTGTGCATAGTTAATAAAGCAACAAGGCGTTGAAATAGATTAGCTTAATAGAAACTTGTATAAGATCCTCTTATGACAACATATTCACAATCTATACTCCGCTCATCTTAACCGAACTTTTTACTACAATGCCAATTAAAATTCCATAACATAAAAACATGGAGGCAAAGAGCCTTTATTATTAAACCCAACACGCATGCGCTGCTACCCCCATTCATACAGTGTGAACATAGTGTTAAATGTAGCTAGTTTTCAAATAAAAATTCAAATAGTAATATGTTTTTAGTGTATTTGCCATATGGCAACATACACTATTGGCATCGGTCGGATGGCGGGACCTAGGGGTCGGACCAAAATTTCTCGACGTTTCATAACCTCCTAAACACTTTGGCACCATTTTTGAAAATGTTTATATATATATGTATATATATATATATTTATATATATACGTATATATATATATATATATATATATATATATATATATATATATATATATATATATATATATGTGTGTGCGGGCAATAACTTTCGAAGGAGTTAATTGATTTTAACGAAATTTGGCCCACGTGTTGAAATCCATCACCGCAAGAAGCCTATTTAAAATGGGCCTAATCGGGCTTTTTTAAGGGTAGTTTTTAGGGGTTGAAAACTGTTTTTGGGCCCCAAAATACCGAAAAAATTCTCCGAATCGTTTGAAAATTGAAATTTAACCCTCTGGTAGTAATTAAAAAGTATCTCTAAAATTTTGATAAAATCGGCCCGACAGGACCGGATTTACAAATTTTATGAAAACACTAGTTTGCAGATAGTGACTTATTTATTGAAGGGTGTATTTAATTCAATGTAGACGTTAGATTGATAATAATATTACATATAAGAAAAAAAATGTTATTTTAAGGGGTGTATTAAGGGGTTAAATTTTTTATTTTGCCCAAAAACAAACTTAATTTCACATAATAAAAGTATAAAACCACACGGCCCTATACAAGCAAATACACTATATTGTCGGCAGGGTTTTGGCACTGCGACCCGGGTTTTTTTTATTGCAGATGCTGACGAAAATTCTCAGAGTTATACTGGTTATACTGGTGAGTCAAAATTACGTAATATTTCTTGTCTTTAAACTAGAAAATTTTCAATTACCTTGTTAGTTAATGGGTAATGTGCTAAACATGTTAAGGATTTGTGTGAGGCTGTGAGCGCAACAAGGATGTTACAGAAATAAAAGAAATGGACTGCTTAACTCTGTAAACATCTAGAGTGTGAACATTGTCTCTTCGAGTCTGATTAGAAAAGGGCGTGAAAAAGCAGCTATCGCTTCCTATCTCCGTCTATCAACACGGGGCATCCTCTATTGTCGATCACTTTAAAAGCGGTCTGGTTTGTTGTCCTTGTCTCTGTTGCGCGAGGAAGTTAAAATTGAGTGGTTGCCAAGTGCAGAACATTGTGCGAAAAGGCAGTCATTTCTACCTATCTCTTTTTATTGATATAAACTTTTGTGGTCAGTTTTATAGTTTTTTTTCTGTGTCAAAAAAATACTAAAATTCTAAAAGAAAACAAAATATTACATGGCTTGCTTGACGGTCAAATTTTGAAGAATAAAACAAAGCACTCCCGATTTTAAATCTACTTTAGATGCAGTGAGTAATAAACAATGTATGAATCTGAGAACATAACACGATCTACGCACAAAATTTTCGTGTCTGCTTGCATGCCATATATTATTAACGAACATATATAATAATATAACTGGAGCCAGTGTTGCCAAATGTTTCGTGAAAATTCCTAAATACAAATGTGTACCTTTTAAATCTAAAATATAAACTCGTATAGATAATTTAGTTCAAATGCCCCAGTTTTGCTTTCCTTGAGTTGAGGTATATTCATCTACGTACATATTTGACTTAAAACTGCTTTTTGCGAAATTATTTAGATTTGTAATGTATCGTTGTTGGCTAAATTTACAAATTGTAAACGTAGAGCTATCATGAAAATTTAAGTAGATAGCACTCAACGCTTTTTACAGTAAAGCTAATTTTGTTGTCAGATTATTTATCATTTTTAGTCACTATACAGCGTGTTAACTTGTTTGCTGTAATTTTTCAAGTTTTATTATCCTGAAGATACTGGTCACGAAAATAGGACAAACTTATGAAATTACTGTGTTGTCGTCGGTCCCTGATAAGTGTACAAAGTTTCAGTTTAATCGGATGTTTTGAAGTAGGTGAATTTCACGTTCAAAGATTCCATTACAAACATAAAGGTAAAACTAATAAAAGCGTGTTAAAAATGATGAAAACTTAGACGTAGTGATTTTAGCTACAGAAACACAGAAAAGTTATTCGTAATTTGGCAACACTGAATCAAAACTACTCTCTGATTCACAAACATGCACCTTATACGGTTTGACCGTAAATATTTAATTGGAATAACGAAAGACCAACGGCCGTTCGCGGTGTCCAGTCGAGTTTTGTTCCGGGGAATCACTACTACCGCATTCTATATGCCGACCGCACCGAATAGCCACGTTACAGTTGTTTTGTTTGGTGTATATAAAACGGCCCTCTAACTGCTAACTATATCCGCAACGATCGTCCGCATCGCGATGCATTTGCGGCATAACGTGCGGTCTCTTACAATTAGACTTTTGCACGTTATAAAATAGTAACGCTTGGTTGGGTACTTGTGGGTAGTTTATCTAGCTTACTCTAGCTTCGCCACGTTGCATTTACCTTTAGAGGTTTGATCTACGAAAATTTATTTTGCAATGTCTCACTCAGTGATGCAATATGGTTTAATCTAGTACAAGGGCAATCAAGATATTTAAGTTACAAAAAAAATGCATTCGAATCATGGCAGGTGCGAGACATCGGGAGCACTGCAAAGATCTATTTCATTCATTTAAAATATTAACCCTACAGGACCAATACATTTTAGATTGCGCCTGCTTCGTTAAAAAATATTCAAACCTCTTCCAAATCAATATACAATCACATAACTATGAAACAAGAAATCAAAATAGCTTAAAAATAAACAAATCGTTGCTCTCGATGGTACTCGCAATGCCATGATTCGAATGTATAACAAAGTGCCAAAGGAAATAAGCAAGATCACAATCTATGACAAATATAAATCTAGTTTAAAAAAATGTTTGTTATCAAAAAACTCTTATAATGTCTCATTTTATTTGAACAACGTGTAATGCAACTGTATATGTACGACGCTATTACATCCTCTATGGATTTTAATAAATATTATTATTATTATTATTATTATGTTTGTTTTGATCGCACGACTAAACAACCAAGATAAAACAACCAGGACATAATAACCATGACATAACAACCTCGGGTAATAACAACGACTTCAAAAACAACCACAGGACCATAGGACTGAACAACCATAAATCATAAAACCCGGGTCGCAGTGCCAAAACCCTGCCGACAATATAGTGTATTTGCTTGTATAGGGCCGTGTGGTTTTATACTTTTATTATGTGAAATTAAGTTTGTTTTTGGGCAAAATAAAAAATTTAACCCCTTAATACACCCCTTAAAATAACATTTTTTTCTTAATTGTAATATTATTATCAATCTAACGTCTACACCGAATTAAATACACCCTTCAATAAATAAGTCACTATCTGCAAACTAGTGTTTTCATAAAATTTGTAAATCCGGTCCTGTCGGGCCGATTTTATTAAAATTGTGGGGACACTTTTTAATCACTACCAGAGGGTTAAATTTTAATTTTGAAACGATTCGGAGAATTTTTTCGGTATTTTGGGGCCCAAAAACAGTTTTCAACCCCTAAAAACTACCCTTAAAATAGCCCGATTAGGCCCATTTTAAATAGGCTTCTTGCGGTGATGGGTTTCAACACGTGGCCCAAATTTCGTTGAAATCAATTAACTCTCTCGAAAGTTATCGCGCGTACACATATATATATATATATATATATATATATATATATATATATATATACGTATATAAATATATATATATATATATATACATATATATATAAACATTTTTAAAAATGGTGCCAATGTGTTTAGGAGGTTATGAAACGTCGAGAAATTTTGGTCCGACCCCTAGGTCCCGCCATCCGACCGATGCCAATAGTGTATGTTGCCATATGGCAAATACACTAACAATCCCTTTTATATATCTCTTAAGATAATATTTTTTTTCTTAATCCAATATCTACATCACATTAAATACATCCTTTAGTAAGTAAATTTGTAAGTCCGGTCCTGTTGTCCTGTGTCGATTTTATTAAAGTTGTAAAAGCGCATTTTAATCTATACTAAAGGGTTCAATTTTGAAACGATTCGGAGAAGTTTTTTAGTATTTTTGGGCCCAAAAAGATTTTTCAAGTCCTCAATACCACTCTTAAAATAGTCCAATTGAACCCATTTTAAATACGCTTCATGTGGATTCCAATATGTGGATCAAATTTCGTTAAAATCAGTATATATATTAACAGTTTCAAAAACGGTGTCAAAATGTTCAGAAGACTATGAAACGTAGAGAAATTTTGGTCCGACCTAGAGGTCTCGCCATCCGACCAACGCGGAACACAGCCGACAAAATAATATATTCGTAATACATGCATTTCAGCATTTAAACATATTTATTTTTATTTTATAACAAGTGCTCAGATAATAAAGCCACAGTACAAATACACTATTTTGTCGACAGGGTTTGGTACAGCGACCTGAGTTTTTATTAATTGATGTTACAAAATGAGAAAGAAAATTTTTAATTTATTTTACAGATTGTTTTTATATTTCATGCAAAGAATAATATGGAATAATTTATAATGAAAATATTTTTTAACTGTTACATCGCTTTGGCGTACCAACAACGTTTGGTAATATAAACAAATGCTTTATATTTGAAAGCACCATTTATCACTGTCGGAGAAGAAGAAATTTTCATTAAGCTCAGCAATTTAATTATTCTACAAATTAAAAAAAAAGCTATATATATAGTATCGATCTTTTCCCTCTACTAAAAGAGAATCGTAAAATATATGTTTAAATTAATATTTCTAAATATTATGACATCGCAAACATGGTTTTGATATATAAGTTTGAAATAAACTACTAAATCGATTCGAAAAATTCTTTCACTTTAAAAAAAAAACTATATTTTATAAAGCTACGACAAAAGGAGAAGGAGCAATGAGCGAAAATGTAAAATAAGTCGATGCTCTCGTACGCATTCTATAAGTACATATATTCTAATGTTGCCAAGAATCAAATTTCGCTGCCAACACAAAATCGACCCCAGCGTACCGGGGCAAGAACCTAGTGTGTAATAATTTCAGTTGCTTATTTAAATTTCCAGAAATATTTTTGTATAGGAACTTAATTAACTAGAAAATGTTACTGTGCAAAATTTGCAACCGTCCACCAAAATTTCTCCAAGAATAACTTTCTGAATTATCACAGAAATGACGTATCATAAAAGTAACGAAAAGCTCCGCTTTCAGCTTAATTCTATTGTCCTTGATCAGTTGTTAATATTTTTTGAGGTATTGTCGTACTCAAATTTAAATATTAACACGTCTTTTGAGAAATGAGAGCAGGTAAATAGACGTGGATGATTTGAGCTGTCGCGCGTCTATAATCTATCTATATTTGAGAGACTGTTTTAAAAAAATCTTTCTGACGATCTCATTTTAGTGGGTAAAGCATGTATGATCAGAATTTCAATTTAGTTTAAAACGTATTCAATATCAATACCTAAATAATTTATAGTACAAATTACAAAACGGATTAAAATCTCTATGATATTAGATAGAGCATCAGTTGTTATTTTGCATCCCAAATAGAAAATCCGGATAAGCTTCCGGAACTCTGGTCGACATAACTTCAACCCTTTATTCATTATTTAAAGGTTTCACATAACATAGGTAAAATATGTTGTTTCTGGACAAAGTATACGTTACAAACCTATTTTATATAAACTAATGACAGTGATTCTATAGAATGCAACGTTAAATTGAATACAGTTTCTAGATTTGACAAAGTACCGCGGTCGTTTATCATGCTAGGGTTATGATTCAATTGAATCATAAATAATAGTTTTCGTAAATAAGGAAAAATGATAACAATTTCAAAAATAAATATCATTGACACATAATTATTTTCACAAATTTACCCAGTTTGTGTAAATGCTATTGTAATGTAAAATTTAATTTTGTAATTTACAACCTGAAGCAAACAGACCGGACTTAAAATCACTATTTTCTGTCAGTCAGCCATCCTGGGGTGGTTTCATTGCTATCTCTAGCACATGGGCACGCTGGATTCGCATTCTTTGCAAATCCAGTAACTTTAAAATTGATGCTGTCTTTGTTTAATACAGGGTTTCATTTTTTCCCTTTTGGTATGAAACCAAAAAAAAAAACGAATTATTGAATCAACCAGCTGAAAAATTATTATCAGTTAAAATTAAAATTAGAAAAAAAAACGTTTTCATTAATGAAGTAATTTAAAATAAGCAGTATTCGTTAATAATAATTAATTAATTCATAACGGATTAATATTCAGTTTTAATTAATCAAAATATTACAATTAATTATTCCGAGTAATTTGTTTTAACAGTTTTTCAATTAAGTAAATAACAAAAACAAAAGCTCGTTTTGTTTTGTTTTAACAACTGTAATTTGATTTAATAAACTAATTAAAACAACGCAATGTAAATAAATAGCTTTTATGATAAAAAGTCTTCCCTTTTAAAAACTAACGCTTCATTTAATCATAAAACTAATGAAAAAAACTAAAATACAGTGAGAACTAATTTACTAGACGGAGAGACTTTTAGTCTTTGGATTTACAGTAGAATCGTGATTATACGCGTTCTTGTAAACCGATCCTACTGGAAATAATTGAAAAACTCGAATAAAAAATGTATCTCTAGGGCAAAAACAATATTTATGCATTGTCAGAAAATCTGATTTGATCGTAAATATTGTGACTACACATATATCCCTATAAGAAAAGCATATAAATCGAACTCTTTCGAAAAATAATTGATCGATAGAAATGATATTTTTTACAAACTTTTATTTAACTTGTCATGTTTGCCAGTCTGTCTGGCAGTCAGTTTAGGTCAAAATTTCGGATAGATAACCGGTCAATCGAAAACTCCGATAAAACAGGCTCGATTAATTCGAATACTACAAAATGACATTAAATACAACCTAGACGAGCTTTTTTTTACGAAACAAATCTTTTTTCCCGTGCTTTTAAAGAATTAAAAGTGCATTTGTCAAAGATTAACAGTCACGAGTTCTAAAATTAAACTTTTCCAGTAACAGTTATCAAGTAAAAGTATTTTTAGTAACTGTTATTTTCTAGTAACAAGTTATTTCGTCACTACATAAATATGTACGGTTGGCGACCCGAAAGTATCGGATTGCAAGTAAGCAATTTGCGCCGGTCCGCTATCAATGGTACAAAAGACGCCTAGCGTCGGTGAGGCAAGAGACGTCGATCGTTCATTATGTATTCATAGAGTGTCTCCAAGACATTGGAGAGCATTACCGGTTCGAATTACAGCCTCACTCCAAAAACATTTATGTCTTATAGACTCGCGCGCTATCATCAATTTGTTGATCCAATTTTAAAAATATTAACGACGTTTCTTCATCGCATTAATGAAAAAATATACGTCGTAGATTTTATAGATATTCGATTACATTATTTAAATTAAAATTCCATATAGGTATTTTTAGAGCGAAAGTTCTTTAGAATACAAAGATACTTTGACACTCTCCTAAATTTACTCGAAAATACTTCTGACTCTTGGAATATGGAAAAAGTAGTACTTATACTATATTAATTGTCAAGCTGAAAATACACGCCGCTCGAATTTCACGATCGATCAATCACAGCTAGAGCAACAAATACTGCCGTTCGATTACCCGACCGACCAATCCCAACTTAAGAAACAAAAAGACCAGATGCTGGTCACGACCTTACTTAATCTTGAAAATAAATGTAGTAGGTTTAAATGTAATGTCATTTTTTAGTTCAGAGAAATTCGACTGCGATATGATACTTACTTTAAAGTTTGCATTATTTTTATTGTATGTGAACGAAAGAGGAAGCGAAAGTAAAAACTCTCTCTCTCTTTTTCAAATAACAGATGTGTCTCCTTAACAAGTCAGTATTGAGCTTTCTAAATTAGTTACTCTTCCGAAATGTTATCTCGTGAAACACCTTGTAGAAAAGCACTAGTTAAATTATATAAAGGACGACCTAAAAACAAGTTGTATATAAGAAATTTCGCTGTAAATCCAAGTATAGTTATGTATTGTATTATAGGAATCCAGTATCCACCGATAGGTAACCTCTACAATGCTTAACGGAGTGTTGTGGTTTTTCGGTAAACAACGGCAGACAAAATGGTAATTACTTATTGTAATGCGGTGAACGTTCAGCTTTAGGCTTTATAATCGGGTACCGTATTTGTGTACACGCACAAAGGAAAAACTAGGGAAACTACAATATATATGTAATATGGCGACCGCACACTTTCCGGTACGTCATTGAAGTGGTTAGCATAAACTTGTTTTGTTTTAGTCCACGGGATTGGCTGTTCATTTTATCTGCGTCCCTAAACCGTGAACACGGTCGTATAGACCGAAACTGTAAAGGATTTATCACAAATATTGCTGTATAAGAACTCCCATATCAGTCCGAATAAAATTTTGTCCTAGAAATGCACTTCAGGGTTTGTCAGACTCTGTCGAATTTTCAAACAAATTTAAAATAATTAATTTGTCATTTAAAGTACAGTGTTCTAAATCAGATTTTTTCCGTAAAATAAAATTTATCCTAGAATTGCACTCCACGGTTTGTCAGACCTTATCAATTTTTTATAGTGTTAAAACATTTGATATTTAGGAATCTAGAATATTTCCCATATACATATATCTGTTATCAAACATTGAATTCGATCCACTCAACGTTTGACCCATATCGTGCTCACAGACGAGTAGACGTTTAGCAAAATCGTGTTTTTTAGACTCCAGGAATCTCGAAACGAAAAGCACTGTGAAATTTTGAAAATTTCATTTTGACCTAAATTGGACTATTCTGCATTTGTGGAATGATAACAAAACAATGTGATCTGATGGACCCGCAACGTTTCAAGTTTATTTAGATCTTTGTTGATTTCATGTAAATATGTTTGTTACTTTGAACATTACATTTATTTAAATTGATTAAATCATTTAAAATATAGTTATTTTATTAATTCACATTGTTTTGCGTCAGGAAGTAGATTAAAAAGAAAATAATATTATGCATAGACTGCAAATTCTTGTTTAATTTTTTTTGTTGGTAATTGAGGTCTCGATCATTAAGATAAAACAAAGTATTTAATGTATTATATACTAGGGCTTTTCAGTTAACAGTCATCTGTTCAATATGCCACTTTTCTCACCTGAGCAGTGCACTTACGTTACGGAAATCTCTAATTTCTATAAAAAATCTTATTCAATCTTTGATAGCAAAGCTTTCAAAATAAACTGAAAGCATGTACCATCGATAAGACTTTTAACTAAGTTTTTACAGTTTATTTGACCTAAATAAACGATTTAATATGAAATAAAAACGAGAACATTAGCACGTTTGCACAAATTTTTGTTCTGGAAAAATAAAATTTGAAAAAAATTATTGTGCAAGCCCTTGTCAGTATTTTTTACATAAGTTTGCAAAGAAAAACTTCTAAATGTTTAATTTGTCTTCCCGTAATTCGAAATCTCGTGACGTGCTGCAAAGAAATATTGACGGATGCCACGTTTTTTGATTCAATTTTTAGGGCAAAAATATATATGTTTTTTGAAATTTTTAAGCAGCAGACTAGAATTTATGCTTAATCGCAGCTAATAAGAACAGTAATAAAATGAATGTCGCGACCACAATTCGAAATTTCCCAAAAGCATATTTTACTATCTGAGACTTCGTTTATCAAAAATAGTTGGAAGGAGAAACTATTTCCTGCTGCACTCTAGGGTCTAGAAAAATCTATTGTGTCTCCTCGATAACTAAGTCTCGAACTGGCCTAGGTTTTCTTGAGAAGTAATGATTCCTGAGTATCAACACGTCTTCCAAAAATAATATTTCTACAATTTCTTAAATCAAAAACCTTAACCAAGTGCGTTGGCAATTGGCAAGAAAAACTAAGAGGCCATGAAATGTACAAGAGTTTAGATTCTAATAAGAAATAATAATAATAATGCGTTTAACGTCCGTTTCTCGGCTTTATGTCATAACAGACGCCATTCGCACCATTACTATTTTCCATCTACCACACTTCCCGTTATTTTTCTACATTTTTAAAACTTCAACATATGTAATAGCAATGGGCGAATGAAGGAATTATAGGAAATTAGGATAAGGTAGGTAATTTTTGAACTAGGAGTTTTATAGGTAATCAGCCATGGTCTCAAATAAGGAGCCATCTCGATATTTATCTGGAATTAATTAAGGGAAACCATGGAAAACCTCAATCAAGATAGCCGGTACAGGAATTACCGTTCCTCGGCGAGAGGCAGTAGGAAAAAGTCCCAGCCACATCTGCCCCCGCCGGGATTCGAACCCAGACCTCCCGAATGCGAGTCTAGTGCTATCACCACTACTCTACCCAGCTCGGTAGATTTTAATAAAAAAAATGTTAAATATTTCCTGTCATTAATAAGTCTAGTTAATTTACATAATAACCTTTTACTTTGTACTTTCAATGAAATGAAAATCTTATAGACGGCTTCACTTAATGTCAAATTTGACAGAAATCTAGTTTCATCAATGCATGTTGTGGCATTATTTTGAAATATCCTCGTATCAAGTTTTTTTTTCATAGAGCGGCATAAACTGCGCTATATTTATAATAACAGTAAACAGACCACCTCTTGCTTTACACGCATGAACTCATATTGATATAAAGTTTGCGTGATTATCCACAATTTTCTGTTTAATGAGATCTGCTTATTTAAAATTTTTACATTTTTCGTTTAAAAAGAAAATTAAGAAATTTATACTTACAATAATTATATTAACATTATAAATTACACAAAAGATATAATAACCTATTTTTAACTGTCTTAAAAAAATAAAAACAAAAAAAAAAATATTTTTTTGAAAAAAGAGCTTTCTCTGTAAGTTCGTTCTCAAAATGTTTGTGTATGTGTTTATTTGCACCAGCTTCACTCGAGAACGGTTTAATCAATTTTTGGTACCTACCCAAACAAGTATATGCTATATTCTATATAGAACTAAGCTTTTTTTTGACCAGAAATATGCTGATACATTTTTTCTGCGAAAGCCTCGAGTGATTTTTGACATAAATTATTAACGATATCTTGTGGATTTGGAATATAATAAAAAGTTTATATAAAAAAAGTTGAACCCCACCTTTAAATAACGAAATTTTGAGGTTGCCGCCAATTTAATTACAAAAACTTTTTAATTAATACGTACGTTTAGTAAATTAGCGCCGACCTTATTACTTTTCTCTTTTTAGTTCCCATTTCTTTGAAGTCTGCTAAAAATTACACATGTTTTATTATTTAAATTTTATCAAATTCCATAAAAATAGTAGCGTATTTAAATTTCTTTTCAGTTGGCAGTTTGTCTTTACAATTTTTAACAAATTAAATGAAACGAAAATTTCAATGTAGTAACTTGTTAGTTGGTGGCGTGTTTCAGTTACTGAATAATTCATTTAGAAAAGCTTTCAGTCGTGCTTTCGTTTTGTGCCGGGAAAGTTCGTCAGAATCCAGTTGGGTAGAAATGACATGCCTCATATAGAGGCAACTAGAGTATTCATTTGTCTAGTCTTGCACTCTCAACAATAAGATTTAAAAATAAACAACTTCATGTCCGCTCTCCATCGTCCAATGCAGTAATTAAATTCAGTGACGTCCCTTGACATTTCCGTTGAAAAATCGCAAAAATATACTCTTAATCATACACTGACAAATATAAAAACGAGACAACTGTGTCTTAATAATAAAAATTATGTTCAGTTGAAGAAAAATTTAATTTGACAGAAAGTCACCATACATATTTCTCCATATTTCTCTTTTTGAACTGGTTCAGTGAGCCGGCTCACATACGGGATCCAGATGCAAAGATGCAGATCACTAAAAGGACCCGTTTTTCCCATCTCTAGTGTTTAAGGGACCACGCTTCTAGTTTTTCTCTCAGACCGCTATCGTCACTAACGCCTACATAGAGCCACGCGATGGGCGTTAGTGACGCAAGCAGGTATTATAATGTAAATATTTTTGCTAATTATTTCTAAGGATAAATATTTTTTTTGACCTCATTATTGATCAAATTCAACAATTTAACGAATCGTATATAATTAGGGAAACAGTGGTCTTGCAAATATGACTTAACAAGGATCGACTGTAACACTAGTATTTTGAGAAATTACGATAACATTATACCAGTATATTTTTAATCTCAAATCCAAGCTTGTTTTTCATTAATTATGAATTTTGTTCATGCATACACAAAGGAATTTGAACATTTCATTAATTAATTAATTATAATTATTTATTTTACAATGGTTTGTTCGTCACAGTTTTGTCTTTGTCATTTGTATAAACCTTTGTTGACAATTATAATTTGAAATCTTATTCCCGGCCGTTAATTCCATTTCGCAGAATGTTACGTTAGACGAATTGAATGTTACACAGATTTAAGGTTATGTGTAACAGCAGTATTATAACTCAAGTTCAACCGAAGCAGAACTTCTATGACTGAAGCCTACTTAAGATATTTGTAATTAGAAATGCGAGGAAAATACTTATTATTGTAAACCGAAATCAATCATTGCGTCAAAGTTGAGATGTGTTTTTTTGATTTCGTGTTTTTGTGTATTGTGTGTGTGATTTAACCTTGCAATGCTCGTGTGGTGTCTAAAAGAAAAAAATAATAATCAAATAAATTTTTATCCGTATTTAAAAATTGATTATAAGTTGAATAAGTCGAAAATACATTTGCTTTAGAAAAGTACGAGACTATTTCAAGGTTTTAAAAATAAGAATATTGCAAGCACATTTTCGTTTATTTATTGTTCAGTAAATTCAACTTCCGGGCAGTTAATAGGTACTTAAGAAGAAGAAAGAAAACTATTGTTTCACAATTACTGGAAAGGTTAAATGTTAAGCTATCATCTTAAATAATTGCGGTGTGACATTCGTCAAGCATCGACCGACGAAGGCACGCCGAAGTTATATTATAAATTGCAAATCCATTAGCTAAGAACAATAAACTAGGCGAGTGAGAAATTCAATTTGCATCGTAACTTCAAATACAAGTTCTGTATAATCTGCCAAAACTTGAGACCGCTGCCAAAAGCTCGGTTTGTTTAATCAAATATTTAGAAGTCGTTAATAATTCTCTATTTATAATTATTGCATATTGTTTGTATAAACACAATTATATCGAATAGTCGTTAGTTCATTATATTAGCTATAAATAAACCTGATAAAACATTCACTCATAACTGCTCACAGTTCATTCTGTATCGCCTTATTCTTTTAGATGTTTAGATTGGAAGTACTTATTTAAAAATTCACTCTGTAAAAATGTACAGTCGCGGGCACAATATATGTTTTCAGTAGCTTAGCAACAAAACAGTTTCATAGGTAAACGCCAGTCAAAAATTAAAAGAAATACATATGCCTCAAAATTGTCTAAAAGATGAAAAAAAAATTTTTTTTAATTTAACCTCCTTCAAAAAGCCAATAAAAACGAAAAATATAAATTTTGAGCTGCGCCCATTTAGTGTTTTTTTTGCTTTTTAGTTACTGCAATACGTAGTCTGAACGTGATTAACCGCCTTTTTTCTTAATATTTCATTACAAGACTCGAAACAAATTGCTGAACCCATTTAATTAAAATTTATATGAGACCACCTTGAAGGTCAAACAGCAAAATAATCACCAAAAACGGGTCATGAATGCTGGAGATATTAGGTAATTTATTTTATAAATCTTCTTTTTGAACACTTGGTAAAAACGTTTAGACCGATTTAAAAAAAAATGAGATTAAACTGTAAACATTCTGAACAAAATGGTGTCGACATTTTTAAGTCGATTAACCCCTTGAAAACTTATGGCTGAATAAGTGTAAAAAAAATATACGTGACGATTTGATAAGTCGGTTAGAAGTATTATTCCAAGAGACAAGGAATATACTATCAAATATTACATAATCTTTTTTATATTTTAATTGAATAGTGTTGAGTAATTTGGATTGTATAATAAACAATTGAAGTGTTTTAATAAAATATAAAAAGCTAAAAAAAATTTTTTTTTATGCGTTAAAAGAATATGATATCCTACAATAATCTATTTATATTTTATAAGTGTCAACGGTCAAAAATATTATTGGGAAATTTTTAAATTCATCGGAAAAAATCAACAAAATAAAATATAAATGTTGAATAGTAACAATATTTATAAGTGCGGCCAAAAAATGTTTTTAGGACATTTCCATTTTTGTATCAGAAACTAACCTATCTAGACATATATGATCTAAATGCAATGAAAACCATTCTCAATCTAAACATAGACTATTTAACATACAGATAAAGCGTTGTACACGTTAAGGGCGTCAGTCACTCCAATCTTATCTAAATTCCAAATGAGACTTAGTAATTTATTGTATCGCTGACGGAAATAGACAACTGATTGTTATTTCCGGCAAATTATCAAAAAGGTGCACATTTTCTAAAAATGTTACAGTAGAATCCGTTTATTATGACTCCGCCTATATTGACCAACCGCCTATTATGACGTAATTACACAACGAGGTTTGGTTTTCATATAAAATTCTTTGTAACAAAGTCGGATATAATGACTTCGCTTACAGTGACATGTCGCTTATTATGACCCATTTTTAATAAATTTTGTCCGTCTATAGTGACCGACATGATTCTTCACACCTTCGGCAATGTTCGTTGATTCCCGACGACGTTCGGCACGTGGCTTGTTTTTGTTTTGAATCTCAGTGAGTAATTGATAGTTGAACGTCACGCATTGTTTTTTAGTGATATCCTATGTAAAAAATGTCATCTCAACGTCGTAAAGCATTTACGATTGAGGAGAAAGGTGAATAATATGCAGATTAGAAAATGGAGAATCAAGCTCATCTCTCGCAGAGGAATTGGGCGTGGGTCATTCGACAATCTCAATGATTTTCAAAAACAAGAACCGGATTAAGCGATCGTTCAATTCAAATGTTTTGAAACCGAAGAGGCTTCGAAAATCGCGCAAGAAAATGTTGATCAAGCGTTAATTCAGTAGTTTAAAATCACGCGAAACAAAGGAATACCCGTCAGCGGCCCTATGCTACCTAAAAAAAGAAAGTTTTTTTTTCACAAAAATGCTTTGTATGACGTCCGCTTAGTATGACGTGTTTGTCAATTCCCTTCGATGTCATTATAAACGGATTCCACTGTATATAAATGTGTAGTGCTCTGATTTTTCCTTGTGATTTTTTTTTAATAATAATTTCAGCGTCTAGATGTTTTATTTACATCTTTTTTACTACGTTCTATAAGTATACTTAATAATAAAAAAAAGAAACGCATTTCTTTTTCAAAAATATTGCGATATTTTTATACTGTAGGTATATGTAGGTAAGGATATTCCACTTCGAGGAAAAGCATATCTAGATGTGCGGTTAGTAATAAATATGATTTATTAATTTTAACAAACCAGTCAACAATGTCTACAATGTATTTAGTACATGGTGGAATCAAATTTGCAACTGTTGGCAACATTGCATTGGTGTTGTCGTCTCCTAGCTTGGGAACAATCGGGACTCCCCACCGAGAATAAACAGACTAGAGGCAGTGTGGCAGAATATCGGACAACAGTGTCTTTGAAGTGATTATCGCTAGGTTGGGTGACGATAAACATATAAAAGGTGTTTCGGCGTTTCTCTTCTTACGTCTCCGTGCTCTCATTATACACTTTAATACAATGTAGTATATGGGTTCGTTCGACCGGAAATTCTATCTAACTTAAAGGCAACATTATCACTTCTAACAACCGGTCGGTTCCTCAACACGATACATATTCATATATTATAACATTACTTAACACCTCGACATAGAATCTTGCACGAGAATTCATATTTATTTTTAGACGTTTTCATTTTCTGGTAGCATGCCTGTGGATATATAGCGGCACATTTCGCGGCTGTGGTTCCGTACCGTTATAACAAATTAATAAAAATTAAGTTTGTCACATAAGAATTAGAAAAAAACCCGGGTCGCAGTGCCAAAACCCTGCCGACAATATAGTGTATTTGCTTATACAGGCAGTATGGCTTTATTTTGCGAGCTTAAGTTGATTTTTTGGGCAAAATAAAAAATTTTACTCCTTAATACACCCCTTAAAATAACATTTTTTTTCTTAATTGCAATATTATTATAAATCGAACCTCTATACCAAATTATATACAACTTTCAGTAAATAATTCACTATTTGTAAACTAGTGTTTTCATAAAATTTGTAAGTCCGGTCCTGTCGGGCCGATTTTATTTAAATTTTAGGGACACCTTTTAATTACTACTAAAGGGTTAAATGTCAATTTTGAAACGATTCTGAGAATTTTTTCGGTATTTTGGGGCCCAAAAACATTTTTCAACCCCTAAAAACTACCCTTAAAATGCCCCGATTACGCCCATTTTAAATAGGCTTCTTGCGGTGATGGATTTCAACACGTGGATCAAATTTCGTTAAAATCAATTAACTCTTTCGAAAGTTATTGCCCGCACACATATATATATATATATATATATATATATATATATATATATATATAATATATACATATATATATAAACATTTTCAAAAATGGTGCCAAAGTGTTTAGGAGGTTATGAAACGTCGAGAAATTTTGGTCCGACCCCTAGGTCCCGCCATCCGACCAACGCCAATAGTGTATGTTGCCTTATGGCAAATACACTAATAATTAATTTTCGGATTTTTTTCTTCACTTGTGCTATGAGACCAGCGTTGCCAGATTTTTTTTGCCAAGTCGGGATTTTGGAACTTTTTGAGTGAAAAAAGCGGGATGCTTTCATCGAAAGCGGGACATAGTAAAAAAACGTATATAAGTTTTTAAATATTTATCTTTTTATTTGAGTTCAAATTACGTTTACGTGACAACAGATAGCAAAAATAGCCATAGAAAATGTATTTTAATAAAAATATGATATTTTAAATCAGATTTACCCTATCGTTAAATAGTTGAGTCTTATTCGTCTTCTGAATAAAAAGAAAAAAAAAACAGAAATCAAAATCAAAAAAGTTTTATTTATTAGAAAAATATGGCGTTTCACACAATAGTCTGAGAAGTGAGTGTTACAAATTGCAACTTACAACAAGAAAATAATTATTTACGCACGGTCGAGTTATCCTCGAAAATCGGGACTGAGCCTGTCCCGCGCATGACATTTAATTTTGATTTAAAAATCGGGACGTCCCACCTGTTATGATAACTGATATTTAAAATGTACAAAATCACTTGCGTAACATGATTACCTGTATTATATAATTTGTATAAATGTAAAAACAGATATTAGTTTTTAGTGAGAAATAATTAGTGTTCGATCAAATATAACGTTCCTAATTTTTTATTTAAACCTTCATTCCACGAAAACACAACACCGCCAAATTCGGGACGTCTGGCAACGCTGTAGTAAACCTTCTATCGCATATATTATACACTAAAAATGCTCGGCAATGACGTCATGATTCGGCAGAATAAAAATAATAATAATTGAGTCATTGAAAACCAGAATGGTCTAACTCATAAGATTAAGTTTCTTTATATTCAGTAATATAGTTAAATCTGGTTATAAATCATTTTCGGTGTACATAATAAGGTTAACTTAAATATTAATTTTTAAAATTTATAGTCCAGATAGATAGCCCGAAGAAATGTTTTGCCAATAATAGTATCAACGCCCGATTTTTTTACTTAGACCATTCTGGTTTTCAATGACTTAATTATGACTTCTATTTGTCTGCCGTAACGCTAACTCACAGACCAATTTGTTTGTGAATTCAATAGATTAGTGATCCAAGAGCAGCATTTCGTATAAATTCGACCCTGATTCGAGACAAGTAAACTATTTCAGGTGAACCTGAGTTCAGCATAAAACACATACATTGTTGTTATTTGTGTATAAGTTTTATTGCAAACGTCTCCAGTTAATGAGAAATCTGTTTAATCCAAAATGAATATTCATAGCTATGGCTCGTCAACAACATTCTATCATAAAAATAATCTGCGCCATACAGATAACATTTATTACTTAATAAAATTTTATTAAACCGTCGTCGCGCTGCTACTTAACTACAGCAGTCTTAATTGAAACATATTGAGTTTTTATGTGGCGGCGCGAAAAGACAGGTTATGTTTTTCGGTTGCGATTCTTTATTTCCATGTCGACTCAAAACAGCTTGACGGATTTTTTGAACAAGTTTTTATTACAATGTACTCAAAATGGAAAAAAACTTATCGCCAAGCTGATCATGTAAGGTCTCCTGCTTACCACCGAGAAGTTACGAAGTTACTCGATCATCAGGTCGGAGACATGCAATAGGGATGTTGACTGTATTCAAATAAAAACATAATTTTAACGTTAAGTGGTAGTTTCTATGCTAGAAATACTAAAAAACACTATATTTTTCCTTATTTTTAAAGAATTTAACTAATATTTAATAAATAAAACCTAATAAAATCACTCTCAAGTCACGTGACAACAGACACCAATCACAGCGCATGACGTCATAGGTTGCGCCGCTGTCAAAAACTTCATTGTTTGGCTAATATTTAGTGTGTAATTTGTTATTATTTGTTTATAGGAAACCTCCAATTACATATAACTATAGCAACGACTACGAAACAACTTTTCATCACCTCAGTTTACTAGCGTTTATGAGCACAGAATACGCATCTATAAAATGGTAGCTCCTATGTAAACTTTTGAACCTCCTTTGGTAGGAACAGGTGACGTCACGCGACTAGTATTGGCGTTTTGGACCGAAATTTGAAACGGGATTTAAAATACATGATTTTTAAGGCTTGAGTTGTATTTAAATAAAAATAAGAAATATTTGTGGCTATATTAGGTAGTTATACACGATTTAAAACACTTTCTCAAAAATAGTCAACATCCCTATTGTATTGCAGTCTGAACTACATAATTATTTATTTATCTGTTTATTTCATTTATAGAACAGAAATGTTTTTAGGGTTCCATATATCCGATGAAAAAACGAAACCCTTATAGAATCACTTTCGTGTTTATCTGTCTATCACAGCTTATTTTTTTCAATTCTAATCAACGAAAAAAAATTAAATTTAGTACATGTATAGAGTTATTTGACCCCATTACGAACGAATAGCGTAAATAACCGAACTCCGATTGTGGGGGTCAAATTAGAACAAATTTGTTGTCTGTTGATTTAAGATCACCAATCATCAGGGCCTAGTATCCATTCATTTTTTCATCAAAGGGACCGACGCCTTCTTGAAGAACTTACTCTTTGAGTATATCTGGTTTAAAGACAGTGACACACTTTCGCGCGAAGCTAGTGCATGGTCAATCATGTATTTTATTCTCTACTTTTTATGTATACATATTATCTATCAATATTATATTGTGCTTGGGTGCTAATCACTCTGTTGTCGTAAACTTTATGTGCTTTTTAAAACTTCAGATGGTCATAAAAGCATAATAAAAATTGAAAAGAGGGATGAACATTCCAAGTAACTAAGAACTGGTAAAATGGGAATTCTTTATTTTTATGGTCATAAACTGCTGCTAAATTATTGAATGTAAATTGTATTTTATATATTATAACAAATGCTTCTCAAATATCTATAAAGCTGTATCACAAATATCAATCTTATTAAAAAAGGAATGTTTTTAACGACACTAATTGTTAACGATATTTGGAACAGTACCAGTTCATATTTTTGGCTTGTTGCTATTTTTAGTAATAAACAGAAAATTCACTTAATCAAAAAATAAACTTAAAAAGCAGAAAAAAAATCACGCGGCTAAATTAAAAACCAACCTTTGTTTTCTTTCATCTTTCCTCTTAATTGCAAACAAGAATTACTAAAATGTATACATTTTAAAGGTTGTGTTGATGTAGAAAACAATTATCCTCCTCGGAGTTCGTTTTCAGTTTAACAGAATAATTATCTACGTCGTTTCGGCAGCGTTCTATGTTTTATTAATAATACACAGATTTGGGAATTTTTCAGTTCTTTAAAAAACCTTTCCAAACATGCTTTTATATTCTAATTGTGATGTAGATTCCAACCAGAAAAAAAAACCCGGGTCGCAGTGCCAAAACCCTGCCGACAATATAGTGTATTTGCTTGAATAGGGCCGTGTGGTTTTATACTTTTATTATGTGAAATTAAGTTTGTTTTTGGGCAAAATAAAAAATTTAACCCCTTAATACACCCCTTAAAATAACATTTTTTTTCTTAATTGTAATATTATTATCAATCTAACGTCTACACCGAATTAAATACACCCTTCAATAAATAAGTTACTATCTGCAAACTAGTGTTTTCATAAAATTTGTAAATCCGGTCCTGTCGGGCCGATTTTATTAAAATTTTGGGGACACTTGTTAATTACTACCAGAGGGTTAAATTTCAATTTTGAAACGATTCGGAGAATTTTTTCGGTATTTTGGGGCCCAAAAACATTTTTCAACCCCTAAAAACTACCCTTAAAATAGCCCGATTAGGCCCATTTTAAATAGGCTTCTTGCGGTGATGGATTTCAACACGTGGCCCAAATTTCGTTGAAATCAATTAACTCTTTCGAAAGTTATCGCGCGTACACATATATATATATATATATATATAAACATTTTTAAAAATGGTGCCAAAGTGTTTAGGAGGTTATGAAACGTCGAGAAATTTTGGTCCGACCCCTAGGTCCCGCCATCCGACCGACGCCAATAGTGTATGTTGCCATATGGCAAATACACTAAAAAGTGGAATGACACAAACGTAAATAAAGTTTGTTCCGCAGAACTCAAGAAAAAAATGCGATTTCAATATTCAACGTTCACCCGGTATAATGTGTTAAAATTCTGTGTTTGAAAAACGCCCTTCGCTTTACAACTGCTGTTCGATCACTTTCGGAATATTCAATACATTTTTTATGTAAATAAAGCAAATATCTTCCAACATAAGATGCCACACATTTACTCTGATATGCCAAAATGTAATATTATTTTCATTTTTCTTTCAAAAAGAGTTTGTCGTTTTCATATAAAACCAAACCTAGCAGATTATTTTGTTAATATCAAACGAATGTGAGAAATTTTATTTATTTTAAATGAGGCAATTTTTTTGTAAGTAGGGCGTTGTCTTATTTTTTCCGTTTTTAAGAAACGTCAAAAATATCTCTGCAGCAATAAATCTGTGAATAATAATAAAAAAACCCGGGTCGCAGTGCCAAAACCCTGCCGACAATATAGGGTATTTGCTATTACAGGTATTGTGGCTTTATTACATGAACTAAAGTTTGTTTTTGGACAAAATAAAAAAAAATTGAACCCCTTAACACACCCCTTACAATAATAATTTTATTAGTTGAAATATTGTTATCAATCCAACATCTGCACCAAATTAAATACGACCTTCAGTAAGTAAATTCGTATACGCAAACTAGTGTTTTCATAAAATTTGTAAGTCCGGTCCTGTCAGGCCGATTTGCTTATAATTTTAGGAGCACTTTTTGATTACTACTAAAAGGTAAAATTTCAATTTTGAAACGATTCTGAGAATTTTTTCGGTATATTTGGGCCCAAAAACTGTTTTCAACCCCTAAAAACCACCCTTAAAATGACCCGATTGGGCCCATTTTAAATAGGCTTCGTGCGGTGACGGATTCCAATATGTATGCCAAATTTCGTTAAAATGAATTAACTCCTTCGAAAGTTATTGCCCGCACATATAAATATATATATATAAACATTTTTAAAAATGGTGCCAATGTGTTTAGGAGGTTATGAAACGTCGAGAAATTTTGGTCCGGCCCCTAGGTCCCGCCATCCGACCGACGCCAATAGTGTATGTTGCCTTATGGCAAATACACTAATTAATCACTGCACGCCCACCATATAATCCTGCACTTTCACCACAATAATATTTTTAATTTACATTTTTTATGTAAACAAAGCAAATATTTCCCAACATAATGTCACATACTGTCATAAACCAAAATGTAATATTGTGTCCATGTTTTTAAAAAATGTTTATTATTTTTTTATATACGTAAATACAGCATATTATTTTGTGAAAATCAAACATATGCATGTTCCAGATTTTATTCTTTTTTTAATACGTAACTTTTTCATAAAGAGTGCGCTGTCGTACTTTTTCAATTTTTAAGAAACATCAAAAATACCTCAGTTACTGTTAAAATGTTAATACTATATTATATTATGATAACAGTAAATTCATCACTGCACTTCCACCATATACTCCTGCACCTCCACCATCATTTCTTTAATTTTTAATTTTGGAACAGAACTATATATATATTTTTGGAAACTTCTTTAAATCAGTCTTGCACAGTCTTTTTGTCACTTTTTACTTCATAAGCTATTTTTTGGTGTGAAGTTGATCTTGTTTTTAGACAATATTACCCAAACGTCTCAATTGTTCCGTTTAAACTAACTAGTCCTTACTTTGGAAGTACTTAGAATCAGAATTAATAAGTAGGGGCCAAATCGGTAGGCACTGCGACCTCTAAGGTCTATTGTGCTCCCTTAATGCTCCATCAGCTTTTTAGGATTCCCAGTTTATTGACATATTCTAGTATCCTGCCTAGACTGATGTCTTTGTAATCCTTTGGTTGCATAGATGCTGCTCCAAAGTGCTGGTACTTTGTTTGCGTTACATTGGAAGTACTTAATATCAAAGTAAATAAATACAGAATATTTTGGTGGCACAATTGTTCGACTTTTTAAAAATAATATTTTCAGTCGGACTTGAAAATAGCCGAGCGTGTGGCGAAGCCGTTGTTTATATAGCTTTTATATGTCTCCTCTACTACAAGCTTTTCAGTATCAATTAAATTATCATTTTATTATTAAGAGGCAATAAAGTGAAAAAAACCAATTCGTACTAGGCCTAAATAACACTAGTTGTTTGTAAATGTAAACCTAATTGGGGATCCACCACGCGATTTCTGAGCTAAATCGGCAAACGCTAGTTAACTACGGTAAAGTGATGTATGAAAAATGTTTTATACTCGATTATTTAGTTGTTAAACCAAAATCCACCCGGACAAGAAACCTAGTAAACTTTGAAGAGGTTCAATTGGCATGAATCATTTGCGATGACGTAAATATTAAAGCATAACTTCATGAGCTTTATATATTATAGCAGAGCTTGTGTAGTGTAGTATATTATGTGCTTTCCGACAGACTATTCTCATAACACAGATACGTGTTTAATATTAAATTTGCCGTAATGAGTTTAATTCGGTTAGCGAGAGATAGATTTTACGTTTCATTGTGCACAGGCACAGTGATCTCGTATACTCATAATACAACTGCGACCAGAAGACAAAACCGTGTATGTCATTTTTTTTAAGTTAAGTATAAAGGTGGCGGTTCGCGCCGCGACAGAGACAGGAGACCGAGACCGGAGACAGAGACTGGAGCCGAGACCGTTACTTGACCTTAGGTTTTTTATGTGTGTCAGTTCGCGAGCGAGACCGAGACAGGAGACCGCGACGCGAGACAGAAGACCGCGAGACGGTCTCTACCCCGGACTAGTACTGTCTCGCGTCTCGCTCGAGACGCACGTGCAAAATTGTAAAAAATGACGTCGTTTTCAGTTGAAGACACCGATAAATTGATTGAAATGATTAGACAACATCCTGCGCTATGTAATTCTCAATTTGACGCATACAGAGATGAAAATTTGAAGGATAATATTTCGTGGCCTCTAGTTGTATATAATTTGTTGATAGGCATTCTTCGTTTTGTTTTATAATAATAATATAATAGCAAGTCATCGTCTTCTTCTTCTTCCAATAGTAACTTCATAACTGAATGGCTTTCCATGACGCTGTGGATTAATAATTTTCCAGAACACGACACGATTCAACAAAACTGAATGAACAGAGGTCTTTGGTCTCGGTAGACAACAGACCACCGGAGACGGAGACATTTGTCTCGGTCTCCAGTCTCTGTCTCCGGTCTCGAACCACCACCTTAAGGGTGGGAATTTATTCGAATAACTGGATATTCAAATAATCGAATACTGGCAACACTTATTTATTCGAATATTCAGTATTTGAATATTCGTATATTTGAACATTCGAAATTTACCGTTTAAAAAAAATTAATAAATGAGAATATTTATATAAAATAAATAAAATAAATAATTTTGAATAGTAGGGAACTATATTAATTTGAAATTGATATTTGTTCAATAAAAAACTATATAGAGTAGAACGTAGGTACTATACCCTGTAGTCTATCAATACTCTATACCCTGTATCGGTTTTGTTTAATGAAATTTTTGGCACGGGTGCGTTAAACATTTTGTTGTGGGACTTTTAATGCCGTACCAGTTTTTTTGGTTGTTGTGTTTTGTTCTATTAAATTTGCAATACCGGTAAATGTTTCAAAGGTACGACTCGCTATAAATGTTCGTGACCTCAACTTGAGCCAATTGAGGCCGGTTCGCACGATCTAATAATAATAATAAATTTCTTTATTCGTGCAACTGCGTCAAATACAAAATTACATAGAAAATATTAAGACATATCACAATACGTGTTTTTGTCGTTTCACCACAGATATATATATATTATAGTACTCGGTACTCAGTACCTGACAGGCCCGAGCTTGTTACAGACATAGCGGTACACTTGGGAAATTGGGGACGATAATATACAGTTAAAACTGTTTAACTTGCTGTAGTCTGACCTTTCTACAGTTTGAGCTCAAAACCAGTGGCATCATATATCGATTTTGAATCCATCCCTGGGATATTTTCTTATAGGTCGGTGCTTCCCAAACTTCGATCTTGTGCGTAGCACTTTGAAATTTGACCTTGTCGGATATTTTCAGATTTTTGAAGTTATACTTTTTTAGCACGTTATGGAAAAATGATGAGGGTCAATTTTTACGATATAACATCAAAATTAACAGGATGAAGCTGGACAGGCCCGGCGGATGACCAGGGTTTTGTGGGTAGCTATACCCATACGAAAAATTCCGTGTGGGTAAAATACCCACATGGAATTTGACAACATTGACCGACGACCTTGACTTGAACCGTTATTAAATAAGTTTATTACTTGAAATTCAAAACGAAGTGCAGTTTTTGCGTTGCGCCAATAAAAATTATGTGATGTTGACTTGTATAATTTTTTTTAAGCGTGTAATATTTTTCTCAATAAAAATTTAAAATATGTTTTCTGTAATGTAAAGTTTGTTAACTAACCAATTTAACTTATGTGCTGGTTTCCCCAGAGTTATGGGATTTCGAAGGTTTGTTATACGATTACGAGGCTTATAAAATATAAGTTATATACAATTATTAGGTTTTAAATGTTCAGTGCTGGCATGAGTTAATTGGAGGGGGCTTGCTTTGAAGATTGTGAATTTAATCACCGCTAGATCGAAAAAAAATTTTTTTTCATCTCACTAGCCACACGGACTGAACATGACCTGCCAGGCCTGAAGCTGGAGACGTAACATCAAAATAGATAGGATGAAGTTGGTCGCTTGGAAATTAAATATTTTGATTTAGCAAAAATTCGACTGATGGCACGGCAATCGAAAGTGTAAAATAGTGAATACGATAGATGTCAAGTTGTATATCAGTACGACACTACGACTGACAATTATTTGCATGCAAATTAATAAATAGTTTTTAAATCACGTCAAAAAAGTATAACTTCTATATTTTTTATGTTTGCCTGTTTTCCAGTTCCTGAATAACTCAAAAAATATTGAACAGATTTTTGAATATCAGTTTTGAATGTTGACCATTGTTCTCTATTTGTCTGGTTAACTCAAAAATAGATTACAAACTGTAACCAAAAATTTGGTATTATCGAAGTCGAAACCGCCGGTAAAAACTTGTATATTGTTTTTTTTTTGCTTGATATTAATTGCAAAACAAACAATTTAAGAACTAGTAATTTTTCATTTTCCGGCGATAAAATTCAAGGCGGTGTAAAAAAAGGGAAAAATTCTCAATGAAAAACATAAATTACGTCAGTGCACATAATTTTCTCGACCCGAATTTCACACCAGAAAAAAGATAAAATCTGAATTGATGGTCTCATTTAAAATGATTAATTTTAAAATTATGTAAATGAAATGCACTGCCAATCTTAAACACTTGTATAAAACAGAATCTCAAGTAGAAAGGCCTTAACCTACACGTATATTAAAATGATAAAGTAGACGTTCTTCAGTGAAAAAATAATAAACGTCTTCGCTGAAAAATGAATCGCTTTCAAACGAAAAATGAAAAATAACTTGAACATTTTGAGACCAATAAAAATGTTTCATTAAATACAGTTCAATTTTTTTTTAATTATTTACGTATTTAAAATACTTTCACTTCATGTATTTGAAAAATTAACAGAACCTTAAAAAAGAACAAACAAACGTTAAATGCGCGCTCCATATTATTTGGTTTTGAATATCGAAAACCGCAGGCGTTGGAAATATCGTTAAAGCTTTTGAAGTTATACCCACTATTTTTTCGACGAAATTAGATATTAAAAACAGCTAATAAAATATTCTTTAAGCTTCGGCAAACGAACTTACTGAAACATACTCTAAGCTTTTACGTTGTCTCAAGAAAGCTTCCGCTGCACCTCTTGCCAGAAATCGTTTTCTATTACACGTTATACCTTTCCGCTAGTAGAGAGAATAAATTTCAATAAAGCAATGAAACTTGTTCAAAGTTTGTACTTGTTTATGTAACATGTAATTTGGTTTTTTCCACGCGGTCTTTTTACTATTAAATTTGACCTTTTATGCCAAAAATCTGTGGCCGAAATGCAAAATCGTCCATGCCGGTTTTTCAAGTGAAACTTCTGAACGCACGGTAGAGTAAATAGAGATGTTGACTGTATTCAAATAAAAACATAATTTTAACGAAAAGTAGTAGTTTCTATGATAGAAAAAAAGCACTATATTGTTCCTTATTTTTAAGGAATTTAATTAATATTTAATAAATAAAATCTAATAAAATCACTCTCAAGTCACGTGACAACAGACACCAATCAGAGCGCATGACGTCATATGTTCAGCCGCTGTCAAAAAATCATTGTTTGGTTAATATTTAGTGTGTAATTTATTATTATTTGTTTATAGGAAATGTCAAATTACATGTAACTATAGCAACGACTACGAAACAACTTTTCATCACCTCAGTTTACTAACGTTTATGAGCACAGAATACGCATCTATAGGATGGTAGCTCCCGTGTAAACTTTTGAGCCTTCTTTGGTATTAACAGGTGACGTCACGCGACTAGTATTGGCGTTTTGGACCGAAATTTGAAACGGGATTTAAAATACATGATTTTTAAGGCTTGAATTGTATTTAAATAAAAATAATAAACATTTGTGGCAATATTAGGTACGATTTAAAACACTTTCCCAAAAATAGTCAAAATCCCTATTGCAGTAAAACGTGCAACGAAACGACGTGTACAAAACGCTGCACTCGCCTCCCCCCCGCTGTTGACGTTTGACGTCCTTCAAGTTGGCGAGAATTAAATTTGACTTACACTACAACTAGCTGCTAATTAATTTTTAATTAGTTGCGAAAATCGCGATTTTGTTGCTGTGCACCTGTTTTTGTTACACGATGTTCTCCAAAATGAGATCAAGTTAATGGAACACCTGATTAAAAAAATATAAGTAAAAACCGGAGTCGCAGTGCCAAAATCCTGCCGACAATATAATGTATTTGCTAATACAGGCAGCGTGGCTTTATTACGCGAACTTAAGTTGGTTTCTGGGCAAAATAAAAAATTTGACTACTTAATACAGAAACAGTTTTCAACCACCAAAAACTACCCTTAAAATGGCCCGATTAGGCCCATTTTAAATAGACTTCTTGTGGTGATGGATTTCAACACATGGGCTAAATTTAGTTGAAATCAATTAACTCTTTCGAAAGTTATTGCCCGCACACACATAACATTTTTAAAAATGGTGCTAAAGTGTTTAGAACGTTATGAAACGTCGAGAAATTTTGGTCCGACCCCTAGGTCCCGCCATCCGACCGATGCCAATAGTGTATGTTGCCATATGGCAAATACACTAAAAACTTTTCAAAAAGAAGCTTATAACGGATGTTTGTGTGTGACGCAAATAAAAGTTTCACTTCTATAGTGTATACTGTCAAAATGCACGGATCATGTTCATGTCTTCAGATATATTTTTGTCTATTTTGTGTGACACTGTATAAAAATGTTACATCTTAACGTGACCGCTAAATTTAAACTGCATTTCAAAACAGTTTATCAACCCTCTAGTGAGTTTGTGGGTCTATTTTTTGTAGCAATTTGTCGCCAACCATGTGATCGACATTTTCATTCAGAGAGTTGAACCATAATTTAACTATCATTAAATTGATTTTGAAACAGATTCGTTATAGGTGATTTTGTTTTGTGACCTGAGAAATAAGTAGTTTTCTGTACGAAACAAAAATTATTCAACATACTAGCGTAGAAGTTTAATAGTTTGAAGCTGTTATTATGGTAATAAAACCTGACGGGTTTCAGGAAAACAACGCCGTCAGCTAACCGACCATGAGCTCGGATATAACAAACACGATGATATGATAAAATAAAAAAATCTGCATAAAAATATCCGACATTCCCTGTTCATACGTGAAATGCGTTATACATTTTAGAGACTATATAAAAACATTTAATGATATCCTTTGTCTATTGAGACGACAAAACTCGTTTGTAGAGTACCCGTACCGAGTACTTGTTTTGAAGTACTGAATATTACTCGACCAAGTTCTCTCAAAGCGCTATGTTACATTTCGAACCCTTTAGGACCTTCCTTTATCTCTGAAGCTAGTTACGTCACAGACGTGATTTTTTTCAGTAGGGTTAAAGTTACCATAAAGTAACAGTATTCCAAAGTTCATAAGTCTAGTTGGAATGGTTTTCAAAAATGTACAAAAATCACGATTTTGGACACTCACTGACTGACCGGTGCTGGCTGCAGCATCGACCTGAATGCATCGGTCGGTTGTACGAAAACTACCCGCTTCTAGTCGGTGCTGATGCAATGACGTGTGACATAATAAAGTACGATATATAACTATGATATAATGAAGTATGGAGTATAATTCTATTTTGTATCTAGAATGTCTACATAGTATTTAAGTAGAACTTTACAAAAAGTATTGAAATTCTACCAAAAACCGAATTGTAAAAAAGGGCCACATGTGCTTTCAGTCCAACAATTAATTTGTTCATCTTTAAAGTTCAATTCCAAAATATGTAATAATAGAAATTAGTTTCACGGGTAATTGGAATAAAAAATCAATTTAATGCAAAATTGCTTTTTATATCATAGTTTTATTATAATTTAAACATACTGAGAGCTTGAAAAAGTCTTGATTTAATAAAGACGAAACGTTGCAATCAATGAGTGTTTAAATTGATTTTTTATTCCAATTACCCGTGAAACTAATTTCTATAATTAATTTGTTGTTAGTGTATTTGCCATATGGCAACATACACTATTGGCGTCGGTCGGATGGCGGGACCTAGGGGTCGGACCAAAATTTCTCGACGTTTCATAACCTCCTAAACACTTTGGCACCATTTTTAAAAATGTTTATATATATATGTATATATATATATATATATATATATATATATATATATATATATATATATATATATATATATATATATATATATATATATGTGTACGCGCGATAACTTTCGAAAGAGTTAATTGATTTCAACGAAATTTGGACCACGTGTTGAAACCCATCACCGCAAGAAGCCTATTTAAAATGGGCCTAATCGGGCTATTTTAAGGGTAGTTTTTAGGGGTTGAAAACTGTTGTTGGGCCCCAAAATACCGAAAAAATTCTCCGAATCGTTTCAAAATTGAAATTTAATCCTCCGGTAGTGATTAAAAAGTGTCCCCACAATTTTAATAAAATCGGCCCGACAGGACCGGATTTACAAATTTTATGAAAACACTAGTTTGCAGATAGTGACTTATTTATTGAAGAGTGTATTTAATTCGGTGTAGACGTTAGATTGATAATAATATTACAATTAAGAAAAAAAATGTTATTTTAAGGGGTGTATTAAGGAGTTAAATTTTTTATTTTGCCCAAAAACAAACTTAATTTCACATAATAAAAGTATAAAACCACACGGCCCTATACAAGCAAATACACTATATTGTCGGCAGGGTTTTGGCACTGCGACTCGGGTTTTTTTATTAATTATAAAATCATTTTTTTCTAATAGCTGAATAGTATAATTAAAAGTGTGTTGCAAAGGTGAGTAGTAGATTATTTATTCTAAAGTGTTAGACTCTAAAAAAAGTTTTACGGCAATTTCTTTCAAGCTGTCTTCTTAGAGAACTGTTCCTGTATCTAAAAATAACATTTAAAATAAATCTTTCTCCAAATATTATCGGAAACGTATCGCAAACTTTAAAGTCGTTTACATAATTTTGAAAGTTCATAATTTCAGATCTCGTTTTCTTAAACAAGTACAGTGAGAGACAGAAATAGTGAGGTGGGGTGTGAACGCCAAGGAGGGGGGGTGAGATGGGAGAAAGGTGGAGGGGTCGAGAGTAGAGCAGCGGTAGAGAAAGCATACAAACACGTGAAATGAAGCGACAACCGCACGACTGAACGAAAATCAATATGAGGATCGCGTGCAACCCGTCTGTTGTGTGTCGTATTGCTCCACACACACTGCTTCGCTGCTCCACCACGCCTCCGCCGTGCCTTTGTACACACCATATACTGCCCTCCACTTACGAAGTGTGACTCAAACGTCTTCCTAATTATTTATCACATAAAACTTAAATTTAAAAAACCGTCGACACAACAATAACTAAAAAGTAAAAAATAATATTTATTAGCCCTTCAAGTTTAATATAAGTATTTATTCATATTGATGTATATTCTAAATTAATATAATCAAAGACTACAACAATATATATAACGAGATTGAGTTTTATTAAGACTAATGTGTAATAAATTAAGTTTGGTAACGCTCATATGTACAAAAAAATTGCATCTCTTTATATGAATTCTGTTTTTAAAACCCTGATGAAGTTAACCAAGTTAACGAAACGTTGGCAATAAATTGTAAAATTATTACAGAATATTTTGTCCTTAATTCCCATTAATTTCTTAATATAAATACTAATATTTTTATCCAAGCGTCGTTGTTTATTTTTGTTGTTAATTGACATTTATATTTGATTATAAACTTATTAATTATGTAACTCTAGTTTAGTTAAATTTATTATAAATTTCAGAAATTCATTCATTCACTTTTTATGATCAACTTGAAACATACAATATTTTGCTTTAAATTCTAAATCGTTTTGTTTAATAAAGATAAAAAAAAATTGCGTTATTTATTCATTAGGGGTTGTCACGTCGGGGGACCGCTAAATAAAACGACGACGCTTTCAACTGTAGCTAAGCGTCAGTAAAGTAAGGAACTTTAATTTAGAAGTTTCATTGCTCGTGTTTTGTTCGGTTACGATGTAGTGCATTTTATTAGAAACGTATTTAAACATTTTTGCAGATTATAACCAGGTTTTTATACAAGCACAGTCGATTTAACTTGTAGAGTTGGCAATACTTTTAATGAAACGTTTGCAGAAAAAATGAGACTTGCGACTTGCTGTCCGCCTTTAATGTGTTCTTCCGCGAAACGTTTTTTATATGCAAAACATTATTTTAAACTTAAGGGTGTTTTTATATAATCAGCATTATTAACGAAAAGAGGTAAAACGGACAAGAGAATACGATAGATAAAAAAAGATAGCTAGATTTTTAAAACAGTACACCTGGTTCTTTTAAATGACATAGAAAATGGACTGAGCAACAAGTTAGAAGACGCAGAGATACAAACTTTATATCAGGCAAACAGAAATGAAATGCGTTTTGAATAAACCCGAAAAATCTCTGTTTTGGTATTTTTGAATCTAACCTCACTTTAAAATTTAATTCTTTTGATGCGCAATTCGGTCGCGCATTTAGCAGTGTGCAAACTCTGCACCACTTAGGACGTAGGCCGTAGCTTAACTATGAATTTTACTAAGTAAAGGTACTCTCGAGTCTCGATGTAATATAATAATTTATATTATAGATAAATAATTAATTATTCCGTTTACAGTTGCACCTGACATACTCTGCTAGAGCTATATTTCAGTAGTCTAGGTACCCATATGTGTCGGACTGAAATCAGATTATCTCGTTTCGCTGTACTTCGTTTGTTTAAACAAATGACAGCAGCTTTGGTGAAAATACGATTACAGCACAACAATGAAAAACACGACGTATATCCATTTTAAAGACGTATACAAACTGTCCCCCGCAACCAATTAATTATATTATATTTTTTTCTGAAATAATTTTTTTTTATTTTAAGTTTCGCATACAAAATAGTCATTATAAATAGGGCTTTTCATCCCAGGAAATAATCTCAACAAAATGTCTGACAATAGTGGGAATTATGATGTCGATTGTCCATCCAAACACGTTAGGGGCTTAGAACGATATCTTACGTGATATTTCACAAGAAGAAACTTGAACCGATACCGTCATGCGTCTACTCGTTCGCAATCCTATTTGTAAACAACTGACTAAAACGTTTTCTTTGTGAGAATTGAGGGGAAAATAATATTAAAAGCTTAAAATATGAATATAGATATTATGGCCATAGCCCCTTTATCTGCCTTCAAATTACATATGTATACTTAGGTTGTAGTAATAACAAAAAATTGAAATTTCACCTGATTCATTCATAACTCTCGCTACTGAGATGATTCATGTCTAGCTTTACCTAGCTAAAAAATCAGTTCTCGTATGTAGTGAATTTAATGTTACAATTGCTTTATTATGATGAATTAATTGTTTAAATATCGCACCGCGAAAATGGAAAGATTCGGGTTTGAGTTCCGACTATAGAGATGGGAAAAACGGGTCTTTTTAGTGATCTGCATCTTTGCATCTGGATCCCGTATGTGAGCCGGCTCATTGAACTGGTTCAAAAAGAGCCAAGTTCTGAATATGTTACTGCAGTCTGCCACTGAGTTACCTAGTTCAGTCAATCATATCACGACCTGTATAGAATCAAGAATGCATAGCCAAACATGTGATGCATGAGTCATTTGAGCTGACAGATGCATCAAAGCGAGAACTGATACGTAAGTGTAAAATGTGCTTCTGTGTGTTAAGTGTTTCACTGAGTTATGCGTATCTGTTGATCCGTCGGCTCAAAAAAAAGTGAGTCGGCTCGCATGGCTCTTTGAACCGGTTCAGATCTGAGTTACACAACTCTAATAATATCGCGCCGTACAGCAATTGATAACTCATTCTGCCGCGAAAGTGGAAAGATTCGGGTTTGAGTCCCGACGGTGACGGTGGATAAAAAACATGTTTTTCTAATTTCGCATTGTAACAATGAATGATCATAACAATTAAAATGTGAAGTTACGCCACTGATTTAATGGGCGTTGCTAACGCCTAGTGCAGACTGCAACCGAATCAGTTTTTTCAATCAGTGAAGCACACTGTTTAACTTATTTGCATAACACATTTAAAGTGCAGTACTTTGATGTGCCGCCATTATGACTGCTGAAGCCGAAACATGATCTAGCCTTGCATGAAATTTGTTATCAACCCTGTTCACAGCTCATTGTTCAACATTACAGGTTCGTTCCAATACAGTCACCGATTTGTCTCTGACGAGTTTCTGATCGCTTCATTACGCATGCGCTAAATAACTGTAAACTAGTCTCAGACTTGTGTGTTGGAACGGCTGACGCGGTGTTAACAGCACGTCAAAAAATAAAACTGAACAGTAAAATTTTCATTGCACGCACTCCTGATGTTCATGGATGATTTTGATTTTCAGTAGAAACAAAGTAAACTATTATAGAAATGGAATGGAAAAACAAAACAACTAACAGTTTAATCGCCAATAAAATATGGATTTATTAAAATTTTAAGTCTCAAAAAAGTTAAATTTTGTTTGTTAATATATTATTATCCAGTCTATAAATATTTTTAGATACCTAGTTGTAAATTTTTAGTGTATTTGCCATATGGCAACATACACTATTGGCGTCGGTCGGATGGCGGGACCTAGGGGTCGGACCAAAATTTCTCGACGTTTCATAACCTCCTAAACACTTTGGCACCATTTTTGAAAATGTTTATATATATATATATGTATATATATATATAGGTATATATGTGTACGGGCAATAACTTTCGAAGGAGTTAATTAATTTTAACGAAATTTGGCACACATGTTGGAATCCATCACCGCACGAAGCCTATTTAAAATGGGCTCAATCAGGTCATTTTAAGGGTAGTTTTTAGGGGTTGAAAAAAGTTTTTGGGCCCAAAAATACCTAAAAATTCTCAGAATCGGTTCTAAATTGAAATTTAACTCTTTAATAGCAATTAAAAAGTGCTCCTAAAATTTTAATAAAATCGGCCCGACACGACCGGATTTTCAAATTTTCTGAAAACACTAGTTTGCAGATAGTGAATTATTTACTGAAAGTTGCTTATAATTTGTTATAGAGGTTCCATTGATAATAATATTGCAATTAAGAAAAAAAATGTTATTTTAAGGGCTGTATTAAGGAGTAAAATTTTTTATTTTGCCCAAAAACCAACTTAAGTTCGCATAATAAAGCCACACTGCCTGTATCAGCAAATACATTATATTGTCGGCAGGGTTTTGGCACTGCGACCCGGGTTTTTTTTTTTATTTCTAGTGGATACATCGGATCATTTTCAATGTTGGATAACGGGGATTTTACTGTAAGTGAGACTATATTTTTGGTTTATTTCTTCATAATTGTAATTGTTTTTCGTAAAAAATATCTTAAAATTCATTAAAATTATTTGCGTCCATACTTATTTCCAATAATGAAAATTCATAGGAATGTGGACTAGGATGTTCATCAATTAATACTAAATCAGTAATTCTGCGACGCTTCGGCTCTTTTTTATGATGAAGAGTAAATAAAAAAGAGCCAAAACGTCGCAGAATTAATGATTTAGTATTAATTGATGAACATTCTAGACCACATTCCTACGAATTTTCATTACTATATTATACCTTAAAATATTTGGGCATCAACATTTTGTGCCATCATGCCTTTACTTACGTGAAATATTATGACAAATTGAAAATAAAAAAAAAAACATATTCCCGTTTAAACATTTCTCTTTTGACATTAAGACAAATACTTCATCAAGAAAAATCCCAAGAGAGATTTATTTTTCAATAACACTAATCTGACATTAATTTTGTCTTTAAATTTACGAATGGTAACTCATATAACATAAAAATTTTAATATATTATATTCCCAGTATATACAAACGAGCAAAATAATATGTTATTTCATTTTAAAATATTTTGATAAATACAGGTTTTTAATACGAACAAAAAATTATCTAGGTAACTGTTATCAGAAAAGAACCGGTTCCAAAAATAACAATTCTCGAAATGTTTTTTTTTACTTATCAATATTTTACCAAGCGAAGAAAATGCAATGCTTACTTTAGGGCACTATAGCAGTGGTATTTAAATGTATCTTTTATATAACCTTGTTACGTTAATGACAAATTAGTTGTCTGGGTTCTGTAATTCACTATTGAAAATGAATTCGTATTGTGGAAAAGAATTCATAAACAGTTATTATTATAAACTGTTATTCACAAGTTACAAGATCACAGTTATCGAGCATCTATAATCTTTCTCAAGAATACAAGAAGTGAAATGATTGAATTTGTGGTTATCACATAAGACAACGATTTGATTGATGCGTTATTGTTTTGATAAATAATGTGACATGACGTCATATCCTATTTCAAACAAAAAACATTAATATCATTACTGTCGTTGACATATCGCAGTTCGTAGTTCAATTGTTTGGATGACGTCGCGCCAATCACAGCTGTTCGATATTTTATCAATTTATCCGCGGACATTGAACATAATATGATTGTACTATTCTGGATGGTCAATTTTAGAATTTACTGTCCTGTTAAATCATTTTATAACAGATTGAACGGTCTATTTGTACTGTAAATTCTAACCCTACCAAAAAATTTGGGACGACCCTATTCTAATATTGATGATACAAAAATATCACCAATATTGAGTAGATTCACCCCAGTCTGCCTCTGATGAATTTACTTCAGAGTGCAGATTAAATTTAAATCCATTAAAGCTCTAGGATTAAAGTCGCTCCCACTTGCTGAAAATACTGGAAAATTCGCTCGACAATTAAATATAGACTTAATTCTACAGTCATTCTTGTCGGCGTAAGATACTAACGAAAATGTATTTTTATTAAAATGGCTTTCATATTTTATACTTTTTTTTTGTTTTTATATGAAACATCTTTATCATAAATTTACTTCTTACTTCTTACAAAAGCTTCTTAAATATAGTAAAACTAGTCTATTATATGTACGTACAATAATAATAATAATAATAATAATAATACGCGTCGAATTGTGTACCCTTTTTAAAAATGACTGCAAATTTGTGTGGGGCTTATGAATTCAATCGAAATTTACTGAACGGCTTTGAATGCTTTTTTTATCGTTCGATAACATATTCAATGAACACAAGGAAATATATGTCTCCTTTGGTTTAGGAGATACGAGCGCTTAAAGATTTACTAAACGCTAATCTATAGCTTGATTTGTCATATCTAGTAAATCTGGCATATTTTTTTAATTTAAAAATAGACCTAAAATTTATTTTTGTGTATATAAAAGAAATTTAATTATTTTGCCAAAATATTTAATCTGCCAAATTACAAAACATACCTACTGTTATACCGATATTTAAATAACATCGGCTTCTATTTGAAAGAACAACCATTGAGATTCGTATATTATAGATAATCTTATTTAAATATCAAACCTAAGATATATTAGTAAATATGCAGCTAAGTAGCTTTTGTCGAATGTTTAATATTTTTATATGACTTCAAAAAAGCCCACATATGTTTTAAAGTTTCAAGGATTGAAATTAGCCGACCATATAGGCTGCAGTTATTTATGCGGCATATTCTGGGCTTCTCTATTACAAGCCCTCTGCTTCTAAGTTATCATCTGAGAACTAGTATAAATATCAATAGCATTTAAAATTTATTATTATATAGTAACAAATTATTATTATATAATAATAAATTATTATTATATAATAATAAATTATTATTATATAATAATAAATTATTATTATATAATAATTTATTATTATATAATAATAAATTATTATTATATAATAATAAATTAAAGATACGAACTGGGGCTAAGCACCTGTTGTATTGTCTTAAATAACTATTGTTGGTTGAGAAAGAGAAAAATATAGGTATAATGAAAATTCATCAAATTATGTACTGGTCTGAATCTAAATTGAAATTCAGATTCTAAATGTCCCGTATTCTAATTATACGATTAATCTATGGTACTCTGTTAGTCTGTAATATTTAGTATATCAATGGTTTTATATATACCTAAAACGCTTCCACTAAGCAAATCGATTGAAATTTAATTCTTTTACGAACCTCTAATATTTTTAAAAGCTTTTTTTTTAATATAGAAGCATCGGTTACCACTAGGAATATTATGAATGGATTTTTGTTTGCTTTGATAAAAAATATGTAAAATGACAAACACTAATTGAAAAATGAAACAGAAAATAAATTGAAACACATTTTTTTATGAAAAACATTAATTACTTAATATTCCGTAACGAAAATAATGCGTACCAGAGGCGCCGGCAGTGCACAACCAAAAGGGGAACTCCCAAATATTATATCAAAAAAAAACTGATTGAGGTTAATTAATGTCAATTTTAGTTTTTGATATGACTTTTAACACTAATTTTATTTTCAAAGTAGATTAAGTACATTGACTTGCAAAGCAAAAACCTACTTTCAAAGTAGATTTTGCATTGACTTTTAAGCTAAATCTACTTTCAAAATAGATTTAACGTGTCAGAAACGGAGCATGAGACTATTTTCATAGTAGATTATTATTAACTAAATAGTATTAACTTTTACCGCTTTGCTTGGTTTTGGTACGATTTTCTACGCTAATTCAACTCTCAAAGTAGATTTACTTTAATTGGTTTGGAGTAAACTAAATCTACTTTAAAAGTATATTTAGCTTACTCAAAAACCAACCATAAATCTACTTTTGTACCAGAAATCGAGCATTCTTATAGATATAGCCAACAAAACTTTTTTTATTACTTGACTCGACTGTATTACTCGACTGGACCCCTTGTTATTAGTATTCAAATCTGCCACTATGAACGCTTGTATGGCCATGAATTGCTGCACATAATTGGAATTTCACTGTATTTTTATATGTATTAAAAGCGGGTACGAAAAAACGACTTTTTTATCTTTATCGTAAATTTTTTATGATAAAGCAATCGCTCGTTCGGTTGAACTCTGGCCGCCATTTTTTTATAAAAATAAAACAGTAAGATCGTATAGGGATTTAATGTGAAATTGAACTTTTGAACGGTATTATATTTAAATATATATAAATTGCGTGTTTTCAACAATTAAAAAAAAAATGGATAAACTAAATAAATTTTCAGATAAACTTTGTCACCTTTGCATGGATCAATATTATGTACACGCTGTCCTGTAAAGAAGAAAGAACGGAAAACATAGCCGTTTTCGGTTCTTCAAGTTAATATAATATTTGTTCTGTTCTGATGAGCAAACGATTGGTTTTAGAAATTCTGTCAAAATGGTCACCACCCTCCATTCAGCAAGTATGATTTTTAAGTTAACTTTCCAGCCCACTAGTGGAGAATTGTACTAATTCACTTTTCAAAATTTTACAATATTTTCTCGTGTTGAGGTCCCCCGAATCCAAAAAAACATATTTTTGTTAAAAAGACTGCTTCTGTTTGTGTTAGTCTTGTAAACACGATGTAGGTTAAACAAATGAGCGTATTATGCACGCCACTGCACGGTTTTACACGAATTTAATTTTTTTATTATAATGTGGATATTTTTTAGTTATTCCTGACGCTTGTTTTCGATGATAGTCTGTATATATTGTGTTCGTAGCTCACGTAGTAATACTATAAACACGCGAAACAACCTACGGGCTACGACATACGGGTTTGGACCATAAAGTGAGTTTTATAGTTAATAGATATAGAAAACATTCATCTAAAAAATTTAAACCGTCCTTTCGTCTCCTTGTAATTTAGTATCCTTTACACTCAATAAAAAAGGGACGGAAATTTTCGCTGCCGACAAAACTTTGAAATAATTTACAAATGATGTACTGACGACCTTCATAAAAACAAAGAAAAGATTTTTTATTATACGGACAGACCGACTGTTTAAAATATCTATAAATAATAATATACGAGTACGATCAGTATATATTTTAATAAAAAATACAGTAAATTACCTTACGAATTGACGCTTTTACGCATGAGTATGTTATTTATCAAAAAAGCTAGTTATTAATCAACTAATTTTATAGTTGGACTGAATATTTTTCACATGTGTTATTTTTATTTATTGTAGATTATAATCAACAATAAATAAAAATAATATATATGAAAAATGGCCTAAGATGTCGAGCGTCTATATTTATAGACGCTCGACAACTTAGGTCAAATATATAGCAAATAACATAGTCACTTAAAACTAAACAACATCACAAAGCATCCATGAACAGAGTTGGGATTCAAAACCACAACAGTCCGATCGAGAAGTCAGCACACTAACCACTGGACCACACTCACATCTATTAATTAAAATTTTAATAAGTTCAAATACAAATTAGCAAGAACGTGGATGAAAACGTTTATTATAATTTGTACACTATAATTACTTCTGCGACGTTTCAATCAAAAATTAGATCTTCATCAAGCATCTAAAGAAAATTGTAGATGCTTGATGAAGATTATAGTGTATTAATTATAATAAACTTTTTCATCCACGTTCCTGCTAATTTATTTTTGAACTTATATAAATCATGGATGCTAATATCAATTTGGATAAAATTTTAATTTTTTTGTAATGACGTATCTGTTACATTCTTGAGATGGAAATAAATTCGATTCTATTCTAATTTGATCGCCTGTGCCCGAACAAAGCTACTTTGTGAAAATTTAATTTCGAAGGTAGGCAGTCGCGTTTTCATGAATTGAATAGTAAACGATATCCAATCTAATTTGCAAAGTTAAATTGACCGAAAGTTTTGTTTGACCTGCGCGATATATTCCTGGAGAAAGTCACAGTATATCAAAAATTAAATTACACTCCAGAATGTATGTTTGAAGGTAAACAGGAAGAAAAAATAACACAGTGAAAATATTGTACTGTTCAATAGCCTTTGTACTTTCTGAGTTATAGTTGTATTAAGCTATATAACGTTGACAGTTTATAGCGGAGGTTACCAACCAATACCCCCTTTAGAAAAAAATACATTGAGCCTCACCCTCATAAGTTCAAATATGAAGGTTAACTTCTTTAGTTTTTAATATTATTCCCAAGTTTAATTTTTTTTTTATGCGAAATTTCTAATTAATAATATTTACACATACTTAACAAATTCTATTTAAAATTGTTATTTTAATCGTACTTGTCAAAAAATATACGCTCGACATTCATACTGCAGATTGTCACTAATGTTTGGACGTCAAATTACAGAAATTTTTTTGTACTTCTATTGTTCACAATTTTAAACGTCAGATTCCCAAGCACTGACTTTATATGTTCATCCTTGTCTTACTATTTTGCGAATCAAAATGCAACACACTGTAAACTTCTTTGTCAGTTTCATGCGATTTAGGAGACAAGCTAACTTCCCCTTTATTTGTTTATTCTACTTCTCGATTTCTTACATTTTTCGAGCAAATACGTCGCTCAAGAAGTTAAACTTCAACGGGATTTTCAACATTTTTTTGTTAAGTGTTCAGTGTTTTTCCTAAAGTTTTATAAAACGTTTAGAAAGAAATATCTTTCCTACAGAACGTATTCTTATAGAACATCCCCAATACCGGTTTTTTGAACAGTTTATTATATTAATTATAGTTAATATCATAAACTGCTTAAAAATCAGGGGATGATTATTGATCGTGCGGTGTTTCTCCTTAAATATTTAGAAATAAAATTTAAGGGAAATGTTTTCCTACGCATTGTTTTCTTAAGAAATTTTCCCAGTAATCGTTTTTTCCTGTTCTCTTTTTCAAGGAAAATACTTTTTCTAGACAGCGTCATCTTAGAGAAATTTTCTTTTGATTATGATACAATTCTCCTCTTTAACTGTATTTTTTTTTTATTTAGGAGAATATACGATATTGGCACTAGGGGTTCTAGCCCCAGAAGCCATCAGGGGTAAGGAAAAAAAACTGTATTTTTTACAGAAAATTTCTAGATCTCGTTTGCGGAGCTTCTTCTTAGAGAACTTTAGCTGTATGTTAAAAAATAGTATCGGGAGGACGGAAACGGTTTATAAAAGTGATGAATAGATTTTGAAAGGGGCATCCGAGTGTGCAATTTATAGTATTCTAGAAAGAGGTCTACTGGACCAATTCAGCGTGCAGTCGTGAAAAGCCACGGTTGGAATCACACAGCAGCAATTCATGCAGAGCAACACATGTGCAATATTTATAGCTACAAAACGAAGTAGCGTATGTCGAATTATAAGAAAAAGTTCTCTAAGAAGACGCTCTTCTGAAAATAGATCCGCTTGTATATATCGTAGGATAATTGAAAAAATCGGATCTTTGCGAAAAAGCCCGGAAAGGAGACACTTAAGACTGTCGGAACGCTCTGAATTTAAATCAAAAATAGAACTTCGGTTATCAATTGATTGTAGACTTATTCGTCAACATTCTGCAAAAATTCTTTCTCTATAAGGAAGATAAAGGACAAGTCTAGGTCTCTAATGGACTACTTTTGTAAATTTTTGTACGATTTACTAGAAAAAAGTTGGCATTAATTGTGCCCAAAAAACACACGTTTTCAATGTCACACTACGACCTTATTCGTACTTATTTCACAAAATTGTTCCATCGCAAACCTAAAGTGACTCTTCCTTTTTCGGAAAAGTTTTTTTAAATCTTCAAAATATTTCCAAAACTTAGAGCTTAGAACTTGACAGCGGTACCCTTGCAATAGCATCTTTTAGCCTCGTAGTGTGGCACCAGCGAAAAATTGAAACGTGCGTATGATTTGAGCGAGACAGAGCTAAAGAAGGTCATACCCACAATATGTCTTTTGCCTACCTCGCCTCTTACCGCTGGTCCTCAGCACAAACTGTGTCAAAGTGATTCAACACTGTTAAGAAAGCTGCATTTGAAAAGAGAATGGATTCGGGAGAAGGGGAACCCACTAAGTTTGAGTCGCGTAGTATTTCGCTGTTCTCAATTTTCATCATTAATCTCACATAAACGATATGCCTTGTGGATAGAAATATAGAGCTCAATTGTCCGAGATGCGGTATTGTTCTCTGCCATTGTACCCAATATGTTATGTATATTTTAACGCGGACAATGTGTCTATGTATTTGCATACAATGTTCATACAAGTCGTACCAACCTATAGACGCTATACGTGTACAGATATGATCGCGTTTGCACTGTAAAGTGACCAACTTTATGAGGCTATAAGAAATAATGACCATATGGATTGTTGTTGACCATAATAAAACATTGCGTTTGTCTTGCGCAATTTAAGACAACATTGCGCATATACACAGGCTGTCACAAAATTACATTGCAGTCGTCTTATCAAAATATAACGTAACTAGTTGTTAAGCCTGTCTCCGTCAGGCGCAATCCAAGTTTAAATATTCAAAATGGCATCTTTCTTTTACATGTAATATAAGGAGTTAACATACATTTTAGACCACTTTCGTCCTATTTCTGTCCGTGGAGAGAACATTTGTAAAATTATTTGAAAACTTATTTGACATTTGATATCAGAATGTTTCAGAGTTTGTTGTTCGTAACCAAGGCAATCAAGCATCCGTTCATGGTCTGTTATGGTCTATGCAGATTAAAAAAAAACCCTATTTCGATCCCCGAGGAAAAAATCGAAAATCCGGCTACGTTAGGTTCTGTTCCGTGTCTTATATTATAAGTGTGCCAAATTTTAACTTCCTAAGTCTAGTGGGGCCTTCTGGAGGATCTGAACATCTGAAACATTTGGACACACATTAGGAAATTATATACTTACTTATATATGTATATTGTAATGATTTTTAAATGGCTTACATTTTATTATGAAAATAGCTTTAAAAATATTATGGAGGTGTTTTTATCTAAACCAAACATTTCCACTATCTTCATCTATAAATTCTAAAGAAAATCAAATCGCTTCACTCGATAAATGAAAAAGTTTTAATGATTTTAATTTTGCATAATTTGGCAATTTTAATCTAATCCAAAACATATAATCGTCTCCATTCAAATTGATTAAATATATAGAAAAATACATTTAAAAATAAAAAGTTTAGACATTAAAGAACATAATTAGCGAAAAATATTATTATTTTTTTTCCAAAAATATTACAGTAATCACTGTAATTGTATAAGTCATCCAAGCACTTACTCTGTAAACGTGGCAACAACACGCTCGCACATATAAACATTTGTAACATAGCTTCCGCCCACTTTTGACAACCAACCAATAAAATGGATAGATTTCAATGCAACTATAATTACTAGATCCAAATTATGCACTCATATGTATTATAAATTATAATATAATATATCTATGTGTTGATGTGTAAGAAACTGTACCAGGGTACACGTTTTGGGTACATTTGACGTGTTTCCCTATCTTCATCTGCATTTAGTTGATAAAACTAAATCTAATTATAAGGGATCTGTAAAAGCTTTTATAGAAATCATGCGCAGGAACCTTCAAAAACTAAAAAGAGCAGAACATTTTTAACGTTTCGTGAATGTTTAGATGGCGTGGTTTGAAATTCAAATCACCCTTGGGGGCTCCAAATACTTAATCTGCTGGTGGTTGTAATGAAAAAAAATATACAAATGGACCTCGGTGACAAATAGTTTTAATGTCTCTGGGCTATACCATTCAACATTCAATCCAGTCTAGTTTTTTATCAATGCCTCCGGAGCATTATTCGTGAATCATGTGTTATGGTTCACTTTACAATTGTTATATACATACCTACAATACCGAATCGTCAGTATATACGTCGTTCATTGTTCACAAAACTTCTTAAGGTTTAATAATAATGGCTGACCTAGTTCCTATTATCAAGTGTATTCCTGTCATTTATAATTTATTTGAATCAAACTGTTTAGTCAATAAATTATTTAGTTTAGTCGATATTGACATAAAAGAGTAAAACGGCGATGATAAATATTATCAACAAAAAAAATAGAGTTTAAAAAAACTAAAGCGACATGCTTTTAGAACTAAAAAATGCAAAAATTATCTTTACTGTAAAAAGCGTGGGATGTTATCTACTTAAATTTCTATAATAGTTTTATGTTTATAATTAGTCAGTAAATAAAAATTTAATATTAAGCACTCTATGCTTTTTACAGTAAAGCTAATTTTGCTGTCAAATTATTTTGCATTTTTTAGTTCTTAAAGGCGTGTTGTTTTAATTTGGGGGCCAAATTAGAAATTAAAAAAAAGTTTTTAAACTGTACCGTGTGACATATCAAATGAAAGGGCTTATAGTAAGGGTTTCAAATTTCTTTTTTTTATAATTTTAAAATAAATAGTTTTGAAGTTATTTAATAAAATAGATGAACAATTGACCATTCCTCCGCCCTTATCTCCAAAACTATTGAGCCTAAGCTTTTGAAAAAAAAAAATAGGGAAAGTCGGGTCTCACCCATAGTTTACAGGAAAACCTAAACGAAAATCTTAAGTCTTAAAGTACTCACGGAATAGTACGAAACCCTCTTTTCGCGAGTTCGACTCGCACTTGACTGGGTTTTTTTTTGTTCACATACAGATTTGCTTTAGGCAAAAGAATTGTATTTTTTGGGTAAATTTGGGTTATTTGCAATTTCAGATAATTACAACTTCAATAGATAAGCGCCCTGATTTGATTGCCGGCAAAGACACAGCATGTATCTAGTAGCCGAGACTGAAATCGGATTTCCATTGGTCTTCAGAAACCCAGTCTGCTGCATTTCTTCAGTCTCAGGGAACAACGTGGAACCGCCGTGGAAACTAGGGAATGTTTCAGGGTTTTAAGTATCTTTAGGACAGGACCTAGGGTTGGACCACTGGCTTACGTTCTTTAGGAGGCCTCGGGTCATGTAAGTAATAGCCATAGTTGATCCAGGGACGGAGGTGGTCCGAGTAGGGTTCATTTAATCAAAGTTAACACTATACACACACTACAGAAAACAGATTCCTCCGTGAAACCGTGACGGATCTCTTTTAATGGAGGGACAGTTCCAAGCCCTCTCTCCAACTACCAGCGGTGGTGGCGAACAAACTGTGAGCTTGCCCAGTTTCCAAGTTCAGTGATAAAAACCTAACCCGGCCCGACAAGTCTGACTTTTGGGCTTGGTAGGATACCTTTCCTATCATTTTATTTAAAATAAATTACCACGATTTTTTAGCCTGATATTTGACTGGTTATTAAGCCTTCTACATCACTAGATTTAGTGTATAAACAAAGGACGGTCTCGCGAAAACAAAGTTTCTGCTAGAAGATGTTTTATGGACAACAACCGGAAGTAACTTGTTTTGATAGCGATATAAAACAGGATATAAATTTCTTCCAGAAAGTTTAAGACCACGTACTGACTTATATGACTATTATACAGCGACTTGTGGTAGCCCTGATATACACCGGTGCACATTTTCAATTAGAATAATTTATTTTCTAGACATGTGAACAGAATTGAAACATATTAAAGCAAAGAAAATTTACGATCAAAAAAAAAAAGCAAACAAAAGATTCTAATTTAAAGTGTTTTGTTTTTTTTAACACATATTTAAATAATTATTGTTGTTATCAGCTGCCTCTATTAGAGTTTTGACTACTGAAATATTATATATTATATTAATTAATTTATTCATTTAAAAGACTTTTCCTCTTTCATAATAATCCAAGCGCTTATTAAAAAAATTTGAAAAATGTTTTTGATTGCAGCTACAAAAAAAATTAAAAGGGTTTTTTTCACTTTCATGAAAATATGAAAAATAATTTTATAAAATGAATTGTTAAAAGTAAATCCTGTTTCAATATTGTTTTTAAATCAATTTTTTTAATTGAAACATTTTTATTTCTGTATAGGTACCTACTAATTAAAATGATTTAATACAGTTTTCTTTCAATTGCTTTCAAGGAAATAAGACAATATAAGAAAAATATTTGTTTTTAATTAATTGATGGTCTTGGAGAGAAAGATTTAAAAAAAGTACTTGTAGAATGTTTTTTCGCGTTTTTATACAAATTGAAAGTATATAGTACATAGAAATACTATGGAATACTAACACAACCAGCGTACTATGTAAGTCAACTGCACTGTAACTTTTTTATTAATTATACTAGTATTCTGTAAATAATTACGACAGTAATTTCCACGTTGTTTTTGACGCAAAAACTTAATTAAATATAAACTTTTCATATACCACTATTAGCTGTAGTTTTAGTCGATAAAACTTGAAAAATGCAAATATATTCTCATATATAAGTACCTTCCGCGTCTATAAAAAATTCTTTGTTATATCGATTTGTGTAATACTAATAGTATTAATTTTCCAACTCGAATTCGGCTAAGAAAAAATATTGTTCATCTATGTTGATTTATTGATTGGTTTCTGTATACTACTTTACTCTAACTATAGAATAATGCAAGAATTTACAAATAAATAAATATATGTTGAATTTGTAAATTACCTGAATAAGTAAAATAATATTTTTGAAGTTTTCTCTATTACGGAAGTTTCGTACGCAGCATGTGTTGCGGAAGTTGTTTCTGATAACGTCAAAATAGTTATTTCATAAAGTAGGTAATACTAGCGACATCGAACGGAATTTCTTAAAAACTATTAATTTATACTTTTTTGCTCTTTATTCGTTTTTTATAAACATGTCCGGAATGAATAACAACTTTTGACAGTTAAAGAACCTCAATACTTGTATTTTTTTAAATTATGGATTCAGCCATTTAATGGTTAAAAATTTACTTTATGCAAGCACTAAAAATGTTACTTTTGAAAATGAAACAAAGGTAAAATGTATGTAAGTTATAAAACCACAAACATAATTCAATCGGTGTTTAAAAATGTTTTTCCAACTATATTTATAACCTCCCTAGATATCCTATTTTATTTTATCAATGCACATCTTTAACGAAAATGTGGTCACGCCAAAGAAGTATAACTTCTGCCGCGCGTATATAAGTACAAGCAACACTTTTTTTTATTTAATATGTCGGTAGTATATTGTTTTTAAAATACAGTTTTTTTTTTGTAGTTCCAAATTTTCCTTGCCAGTGCCGATTTTTTTAGATAGAATTTCAAAAACTGCTCGCCCATAAAGAATATTGTGACGTAACGTGTACAATGTGGCGTCGATAAACTGGCAATGTGCACAACTAGAGCATGTAAACATCCATTAGATTGGAGGTAATCTAATATTCTATAACTAAAGATTAATATGCAGACAGGCAGACATATTATATGTGTTATTAGTACGTAGTTCAACTTTACTCCGCGTCGTAAAGTCTTGAGCTGAAATTACATTATTGCTTAACCCTTTGTCTCACCATTTTTTACGTTTAATATCTTCGCTATCAGCATAGGCAGTAATTTTGTGAATGAAACGGAAATGCGATACGGAACTGAGAAAGAGCGCGCTATTTAAATTATTCAATTTGCTATGATGATTCTTTAGTGCGGCCTACTGTTGGCGCATGTGTTGTGGAATATTAGATTGGAAAGGGAGAAAGAGAAAGAAGACACAGCTGTCAACCATGCTTTTATAAATACAGTGTGAAATAAATATGTTACACATCATTCACTAAAATAAAAATAATAATAAAAATGAAGTTACTTGCTATATTGAAATAAATTTTAACAGTATAGCAAGTAGCTTCATTTCGTAAATATATCTATTACTGTTGGTAGAGTCAATTTATTTAATAAAAAAATTAATTTCGTACCTTTCTACACAGCGCCTAAGTCTCATACTTTTTGCGCTAATTAATTGCAGTTGCAGTTTTTAAACTCATTTTTTGTATTTTATTTTTAAATGAAAATATTTTATTGCTAAACATATCACATTTAAACAGTTTCCTAAGTGGCTGCGATATTTTAACATTTCATATTGTAACTATTATTTGTGTTAGTTTTTTGTGCTTCTTTTGTATTTTTTGTATCCTTTAACCTTCTCGCAAAATTTGTTTGTCATATAAAGGAGACCGCATCAAAATCTCTCTAGCTGTCCCATTGAAGATTATGATACCAGATACAGAGTTATGAACTAAACACATTTAATATAACGCTCCACTTTTTGGAATCCGAGAGTTAAAAATATATTACTTTATGTTTTATTTATGATAGAGTAAGCTTAAATAAAAACACCGATCCTAATTAAAAGCTTTCTACAAAATGTGTATAATAAAGCTGAAAATTTCAAGTGATAAGGAAATATTTTTTTGGTATGTAAAATTTAAATCGTGTGTTAAAAGGTTAAAAGACTTTTACTATGGGTTGTACAAAACTTTATCGGCCAGATCACATTAATTTAATGGCTGTACCTAATTTCATTTACGTGCTGGGTTTTTGAAATTTTCAAGTTGTATTTTGAAAATAAGTTTCCGGTCAAAACTGCTAACATTGTTAATGTCAAAATATTCAGTTATACTAGTTGGATAGTAAATTATTATTAAAAATAACAACATATTCTGTAGTACTATATGTTAAGAGGTTCTTTTAAACCACATGTTATTTTAGTAACCGGTAATTGAACAAGTTATTTTAGTCATCTGTTACTTTGGTAACCCAATTATTTTTGTTACCTATTATTTTAAGGTACCATATTATTTTAGTAACATGTTTTTTAAGCAACAAAATTTCTGTAACAGATATATTTTGGAATCGAATATTTGCTAGTAACAGTTAACTGTTAAATGCTATTTTTTTATTTTTTCTTATCAACTATAATGAATTCATTTTGAGTCAACCTGTAATGGTAATTTATACGTTGGTATTAATTCATACGGGCATGTCGAGTGCAGGCAGGTTGGCCAACTTTAGTTTACGAATTACGTCTGCTATTTATGTTGGTATTATTATTCATGTGTCTTAACACAAAATGACATACATTCACAGCGGTACAGTTTTGTTTGTTGGTTCAAGCGACACTCACTGAATAGCGCTATAATCAGTCACGCAACAACGACAACGAGGCAAACTTATATAACTTTTATTGAGACGTTAATCTTCGGAAATGGACTTGCAAAGTTCATCAACTAGTAACTGATTACACTATATTAAAAACAGGTATCAGAAACGTCAATAGTACTCATAATTAATCAAAGTGATTTAATTTTCTTTTTAATAAGCACTTAAAATAAAGATTTGTAAATATCAAAATATCATATCGACAAGCGTCAGTATCAAGCTATATACATTGTTACTTTAGAAGTTATTCACGATTTTTTTGAACCCTAAGAGACGCATAAGTGCGCATGTACAAAAAAGTTTTTTTTTTTTCTTTAATTTTTTTAAAATTTAATACACCAAAACAAGCCGTGAGGTGGGTGGTTTCAATTTCGAATATTAAATATGTGTGTATTTAAAACTTAATTTAATTAATTTATTATTTAAAACTTAATCAAAGTGTTACGGTGTTCGTTTTTTTATTGCATCAGTATCTAGAAATAGGGCAGCGTTTGTTCCAACTCATACATTTAAAATGTCCCTAAACTCTCGTTATTAGAACTGAATGTAGTGAACAGTACTACCAACTTCACACTAGGCTAGTGTCTAAAAAAGCGCATTGTCAGCTCACTATGCACTTCCTGCTGCAGCAGGAGTTGTTATTTTCCTCCGAGGAGCATTCAAAGACAGTTTTTTACTGTAATGAGTTCCGAAATGAACACATCTACGTTTAACTAACTGTCTACAATCAGAACGAATCAGTACATAAAATGTACAGTAAAATTCCTGTTCAGTAGCAGACCGAGAAATATAGTAAAAACCGATAACACGTAATCTTTAAGTCGAAGTCCTCTGTAAGTCGATCGATTTAGCAACGGCCCGCGTGAGATACGTTTGTGTCAAAATTCAAAGTTGTTTTAATAATCGCGCGTTCGCAAAAAACATTATATTTTTTATTCAATTTTTAGGGCAAAAAATGTGTTTTTTTTGTGAAGCTTAATCACAGCTAATAAAAACTAATAAAATGAATTTTGCGACCATAGTTCGACATTTTCCTAGAGCATATTTTACAAACTGATCTTAAGTCCTTTACACACTTAAAAATTTTTTATTTCGGATTTCCTAATTAGTGTATTTGCCATATGGCAACATACACTATTGGCGTTGGTCGGATGGCGGGACCTAGGGGTCAGACCAAAATTTCTCGACGTTTTATAACCTTCTAAGCACTTTGGCACCATTTTTGGAAAAATTATATATATATGTATATATATATATATATTTATATATATATATATATTTATATATACGTGCGGGCTATAACTTTCGAAAGAGTTAATTGATTTTAACGAAATTTGGCACACAAGTTGGAATCTATCACCGCACGAAGCCTATTTAAAATGGGCCCAATCGGATCATTTTAAGGGTGGTTTTTAGGGGTTGAAAAAAGTTTTAGGGCCCAAAAATACCGAAAAAATTTGCAGAATCGTTTCAAAATTGAAATTTACTCTTTTAGTAGCAATAAAAATGTGCTCCCGAAATTTGAAAAAAAATCGGCCTGCCAGGACCGGATTTACAAATTTTTTGAAAACACTAATTTGTAGATAGTGACTTATTTATTGAAGGGTGTATTTAATTCGGTGAAGACGTTAGATTGATAATAATATTGCAGTTAAAAAAAAAAATGTTATTTTAAGGGGTGTATTAAGGAGTCAAATTTTTAATTTTGCCCAATTTTCGCCTAATAAAGCCACACTGCCTGTATAAGCAAATGCACTATATTGTCGGCAGGGTTTTGACACTGCGACCCGGGTTTTTTTTTTCTTTGTGCGTTTTTTTTAATTGAATGATTTTATAATTCTGCTAATCGGCGACTTCATTCCATTAAGCAGTATTGTTTTTGGTTTAATTAACCAAATTGTTTGTTCTGACAAGGATGATAATTATTACAGTGACTTTGACATGATAATTCTAAGGCCTGTGCTTATTAGGCTGATATAAACACGGAGATATCTCTGTGACGGGGTCGGAGGTTAATGAAGTACCTAATTGTCACACTTCACAGAATCATTATCAACCTCACTAATTACTCTACCAGCAATTACCTTATCGCCGCGCACATACTTTCATTTTTATTATCCTGAATCAACAGTCATTATAATCAACATCAATTACACCCTCGCAATTTTTTTTTATTTCGCTTCCATTTTTTAATTGTAATCATGAAATGTTTTAACCCATTGCAATTGGATTTTAAATTGCAGCAGTAATCCGTTTTTTGCTATAATGGACATAGATAGTACTTTTGATTACAGCTCCAACGGAAAATAAAGGGTGCAGTTATTGTTGAAAATTTTTTATCAAAAAAAGCAAAGCTGTTGTTTATTTGACGTTTCAAGGCGCCTCTTTTAGATAAAGCTCCCGGTATCTACGTTCTTATCTGAGAATTGACAAAAATATCAACTGGATTTTCTATATATGTATTAGTAAAAAAAGAGTACGTGTACTTATGTCCGAACGTTAGAAGTTGTACTTCTTCAGCGTGATTAAAAACTAATTTTTAATATACATACAAATCGATTTTCTGAAATAAAATCCTCAGAAAGTTTAAGAATAATACTTTGAAAATATTAACCTCAAATATTTTAAAACAGTATCAAAATTTTGTTTTGGTTTTTACTTTTATATTCAGTGCATTGAGTTATCAAAACGACGATAGTATAAGCTCCACTGGTTGATACTTAAAACAACTATTGCGTGTAATGAAAGGTTATAGTCGTTTAGTATATGAAATAGTCTTCAGATGACAGAAAGTGCTTTGATTTCGTCCCTCTGTCATTTCAGTCTGAGCCTCTTATGACCAACTTCATACTGCCAAAATTTCGTTAGCTGTGCTCGCGAAACTAACGTAGCCTGTTAAAAATTTACTCTCAACGCGTCAAAAGAAGTATAATTTCAATAATAGTATGACGAAACTTTTTTAACGTCCCGCAATTGCTGTAGAAGCTGCCATTTCAACAAGTCGTAATTATCTCGTTCGTAAGCTTGTTGAAGGAAATTAGCTTCAATGGAGACATAGTTTCAGAATTTCAGTAAGATAATGAAATGGGTTTAGTCCCGCGGTGTATGGTATATATAAGTCCCTGCAGTGCCACAAAAGGACTTGACCACATCTGATTCATTTATATTATATACTGACGTCAAAGATTGCTAGATGCTAGTTTCTTGCTGGTTATGTAATAGCAGTTTCTAGTATAAATATTGGTTCAAGTTTATAGTTTGTCTAGCATAGCTATGCGAGTGAATCGTATTATTACAATGTAATGATTTCACTGCCTTATTAGTGTATTTGCCATATGGCAACATACACTATTGGCGTCGGTCGGATGGCGGGACCTAGGGGTCGGACCAAAATTTCTCGACGTTTCATAACCTCCTAAACACTTTGGCACCATTTTTAAAAATGTTTATATATATATGTATATATATATATATATATATATATATATATATATATTTATATATATATATATATATACGTATATATATATATATTTATATATATGTGTGCGGGCAATAACTTTCGAAGGAGTTAATTGATTTTAACGAAATTTGGCCCACGTGTTGAAATCCATCACCGCAAGAAGCCTATTCAAAATGGGCCTAATCGGGCTATTTTAAGGGTAGTTTTTAGGGGTTGAAAAATGTTTTTGGGCCCCAAAATACCGAAAAAATTCTCCGAATCGTTTCAAAATTGAAATTTAACCCTCTGGTAGTAATTAAAAAGTGTCCCTAAAATTTTGATAAAATCTGCCCGACAGGACCGGATTTACAAATTTTATGAAAAAACTAGTTTGCAGATTATGAATTCTTTACTGAATGGTGTATATAATTTAGTATAGAGATTCGATTGATAATAATATTGCAATTAAGAAAAAAAAATGTTATTTAAGGGGTGTATTAAGGCGTCTAATTTTTTATTTTGCCCAGAAACCAACTAAAGTTCGCATAATGAAGCCACACTGCCTGTATAAGCAAATACACTATATTGTCGGCAGGGTTTTGGCACTGCGACCCGGGTTTTTAATTTAGAACTTTATTTTTAGAGTTCTGAACCCCAGAATGAAATTCTCATAGGACTATACTTTATTGTTTGTTGGTCTGTCAAAACCCTTTTTCTCAGGAACGGCAAGAGACATCAACTTGAAATTGTTATCAAATACATACCCCATAATCCTTAAAAAAATTCAAGCTTATAACTCATAACAATAAAAAGATACGGTCTTTAAGAAATCACAATTTTTGATACTGACTCATTGACTCTACAATTTATATATACACGATTCATTCACGTCATTATGTTGAACAAACTCTATATTGCTCTATTCTGCAGAATTAAGTTGGTAGCACATGTAGTCGTCTGAATCAATTAGCAGTGTTATGTAAGATAATAATAAATCAAGTAGTTCAAACATTTTGTCGAAAAACTAGCGTTTACCCGAGTCTTCGCTTGCATTAATGTAAGTAACATGATCGTATATAAATAAAAAAGGTCGCTTAGATCTCGCGAAGTTTTCTCTTCGAACGATCGTAAAAAAAGGAGATTCTCTCGAATGATGGTTGTACAATTTATAATTAAACACATCAGCCTTCCCTTCAATACTGTTTATTTTTTCGAAGCCTTGTGTGTTTGAAAATCTTCCCAGGAGGTCCAACACAATAATTTTCCAACTGCAAAACTACGTTCGGATTTGTTTACTTTTTTCGTTGATTTTAGTCTATTAAAACTTATATATAAAGCGAAGGTCAATTCGCATGTAAACATTGATCAAGCTGTTGATGACGTAATCGCCGATCAAAAAGAATGCTTTGCACCCAACACATATAAAGAACATACTGACACGCGATTATTTTTTGCAGGAACCATCTTTGAAAGCAAATTTTGCCGGGATAAAAGTACTCCTACTTTAAGTTTGAGTACTCTTGATAGTGTACTCTAGGAATTGAGAATAGCCGAGCATGTAGCGCTGCCGTTATCTATATGGTCTTTTTTAATAATTTACATCCATAATTATAAACGCGTGGGTTAAAAACTATGTGATATTGTATTAGTCACAACCCACACTTTTATAATTATTATTAACCTAAATTATAAAAAATAATCTTTTCCTTTTTATGACATTTCAATAAAAGCTGTTCTTTAGAAAAGTTTTTTCTTACTAATATATTATTGATATAAAATAATTAAAAACACTTGAAAATTCTACAAAAATATTTATCAAATTATTTGTACCGAGCTGGGTAGAGTAGTGGTACAGCACTAGACTCGCATTCGGGAGGTACGGGTTCGATTCCCGGCAGGGGCAGATGTGACTGGGACTTTTTCCTACTGCCTCTCGCCGAGAAACGGTAATTCCTGTACCGCCCATCTTGATTGAGGTTTTCCATGGTTTCCCTCAATTAATTCCAGATAAATATCGAGATGGTTCCTTATTTGAGGCCATGGCCGATTACCTATCAAACTCCTAGTTCACAAAAACTACCTGCCTTATCCTAATTTCCTATAATTCCTTCATTCGCCCATTGCTATTATGTTGAAGTTTAAATTGTAGAAAATAACGGGAGATGGTAAATGGAAAATAGTAATGGTGCGAATGGCGTCTGTTATGACATAAAGTCGAGAAACGGACGTTAAACGCATTATTAGTGTATTTGCCATATGGTGTCGGTCGGATGGCGGGACCTAGGGGTCGGACCAAAATTTCTCGACGTTTCATAACCTCCTAAACACTTTGCCACCATTTTTAAAAATGTTTATATATATATGTATATATATATATATATATATTTATATATATATATATTTATATATATATATATAATATATATTTATATATATATATATATATATATATACATATATATATATATATATATATATATATATATATATATATATATATATATATATATAGGTATATATGTGTGCGGGCTATAACTTTCGAAGAAGTTAATTTATTTTAACGAAATTTGGCACACATGTTGGAATCCATCACCGCACGAAGCCTATTTAAAATGGGCCCAATCGGGCCATTTTAAGGGTAGTTTTTAGGGGTTGAAAAATGTTTTTGGGGCCCAAAATACCGAAAAAATTCTCCGAATCGTTTCAAAATTGAAATTTAACCCTCCGGTAGTACTTAAAAAGTGTCCCTAAAATTTTAATAAAATCGGCCCGACAGGACCGGACTTACAAATTTTATGAAAACACTAGTTTGCAGATAGTGAATTATTTACTGAAAGTTGCATATAATTTGGTATAGAGGTTCGATTGATAATAATATTGCAATTAAGAAAAAAAATGTTATTTTAAGGGCTGTATTAAGGAGTAAAATTTTTTTTTACCCAAAAACCAACTTAAGTTCGCATAATAAAGCCACACTGCCTGTATCAGCAAATACACTAAATTGTCGGCAGGGTTTTGGCACTGCGACCCGGGTTTTTTTATTATTATTATCAAATTATTTCGACGATCATTTCGGACAATCAATCCATTCTCAGGAATATGATGCATATAGTACTTATATGTTTTATAATCCTGAGATCCTTGTATAACAAACGCAAAAGAGTAAAAGATGATAACACTTTTTGAACTGGAAGACGATACCAAACATATCTAAGATCAGCCTGCCATGAGCTGAACAGTTCCCCAGACCCCAGTTGCGTAGGTGAATTAATTTGCAGTGTGCAATAATGTTTTAATTTTGCACAAAGGAATGCTAGATAAATAAGTTGTGGATATTATTCTATCAGATATAAGTAAGGCATTCTTAACAAAAGATCAGAACATGGATGATGGAGGAATAAAAAAGCCTCTTTCTACTAAAAATCGAGTTTTTACGACTTAATGTGTTTACACACTAGGTTAAAGGTTCCTCTATAAAGCTTCACACTTTTAAAAGACTTAGATAAGTTCAAACATGAATTTGATGAATGGATTTTGCACCTGCGTTACACCTTTTATGACTGAAACAAGACGGAAGATGTTGAATGTCAAGTGTGAAGAAGAAAAACCCGGGTCGCAGTGCCAAAACCCTGCCGACAATATAGTGTATTTGCTTATACAGGCAGTGTGGATTTATTATGCAAATTGCAAACTTAAGTTGGTTTTTGGGCAAAATAAAAAATTTGACTCCTTAATACACCCCTTAAAATAACATTTTTTTTCTTAATGGCAATACTATTATCAATCGAACCTCTATACCAAATTATATACAACTATCAGTAAATAATTCACTATCTGCAAACTAGTGTTTTCATAAAATTTGTAAGTCCGGTCCTGTCTGGCCGATTTTATTAAAATTTTAGGGACACTTTTTAATTACTACTAAAGGGTTAAATGTCAATTTTAAAACGATTCTGAGAATTTTTTCGGTATTTTGGGGCCCAAAAACATTTTTCAACCCCTAAAAACTACCCTTAAAATGCCCCGATTACGCCCATTTTAAATAGGCTTCTTGCGGTGATGGATTTCAAAACGTGGGCCAAATTTCGTTAAAATCAATTAACTCTTTCGAAAGTTATTGCCCGCACACATATATATATATATACGTATATATATATATACGTATATATATATATATATATATATAAATATATATATACATATATATATAAACATTTTTAAAAATGGTGCCAAAGTGTTTAGGAGGTTATGAAACGTCGAGAAATTTTGGTCCGACCCCTAGGTCCCGCCATCCGACCGACGCCAATAGTGTATGTTGCCATATGGCAAATACACTAACAACAGATCTTATATACGCGTGACTTTATGACTTTCAAACAATTCATTGTTGGAACACGTTTAATTGTTAATGTTTTCCTAGTATGATGTGTTACAATGGCGACTAATGCTTGCCTGTTTCAGTAAAATAAATTGAATTAAATAACTTTACTAACCAACGTTTACATTCAATTTCTAAACACATTAACTTTGTTGCAAAGATTGTTTTGTACATGTTGAAACGCTACACGTATGATGATTTTAAGTTAAGTTCGTTTATTGTAACAAAATTTGAACATTTTTTTAACAGTAAAAGAACATGTTTTAGTGAAACTTTATGAAACAATTGTAATCAACTAACACTAAACAGAAATGAGTGTGTCGTTCGAGTTTCTCGCCAGCCAATTGCAGCTCCCCTTTAGCAGTTCATTTCGTCCACTACTGACGGTATTGTTTTTCGTTGCTCTATTAAACCAAACTGTTCTCATTTCGACTTAAGGCTGTCCGAACGCTCGGAATTTAAGCCAAAAATAGAGCTTCGGCTGTCAACTGTTTGTAGACTTATTCGTCAACATTCTGCAAAAATTCTTTCTCTATAAGGAAGATAAAGGACAAATCTAGGTCTCAAATGGACTACTTTTGTAATTTATGTACGATTTACTAGAAAAAAGTTGGCATTAATTGTGCCCAAAAAACACACGTTTTCAATGTCACACTACGACCTTATTCGTACTTATTTCACAAAACACATACACTTAATGAAAAGCACCAAATATAACAATAAAGTCTGGAGCAATCAGACAAAATCAGGTAAATCTCTTTGTTGTGAAAAATGAGTTTGGTTTCTTCGTATCTGAGGTCAGTTAAATCCATTGGCGTGATCAAAATCAAACTATACTGAATAAATGCCATTGAAAATTGCTGCCAAAATGTTAGCAATCAATCAACGTTTTTATTAATTATGAAACACAAAATACTAGGAAAGTTTTTTAAGAAGACACTCCTTTAGAACAGAGATTCCCTTATAAACTCTCTCTTCTAAAAAGACGCTAACTGGAAAACAAATCTTGGCAAAGTGCTCCAGGAACACATTCCTTGGAAAAAAGAATCTTAAAAACTTTCTATCTATTTCACAAAATTGTTCCATCGCAAACCTAAAGTGACTCTTCCTTTTTCGGAAAAGTTTTTTAAATCTTCAAATAATTCCAAAACTTAGAGTAAACAATTAACAGCGGCACCCTTGCAATAGCATCTTTTAGCCTCGTAGTGTGTCACCAGCGAAAAATTGAAACGTGCGTATGATTTGAGCGAGATAGAGCTAAAGAAGGCCACACCCACAATATGTCTTTTGCCTACCTCTCCCCTTACCGCTGGGTCTCAGCACAAACAAAATTCAGAGCGTTCCGACAGCCTTAAGAAAGTACACATAAAAGAATTAATATTTGAGTAAAAAAAGGACTTTTGCGACTAAGAACTGACCATTTTCAACAGTTGACACTAGACCTTATCATGTGAAGGGTTAGTGTAATTTGTTTTGTTTTAGGGGTCTTTTGTTCTACACTTTATTACTTTTTAGAGTGTCGATTATTTAGTATACTGTCGTTAAAATAGAGCACCACCTTAAAAGCTTACAACGCGAACGTATCTTTGTATTCGCACTATAAAAGATTTACAACAAATTGTCTTTTTAGCTTTTTGGGAAAGTGAATTTTAAGGAACGGATTTATGTCCGAAAGCACGGATAATCCCTAAGTTTTATGAATCGTTAACGCTGAATTTACACGTTTATATTACAATAAGCTGCGCTTTCGAATTTTATTTAAAACTCTGTACTACGGGTCAATAATGTTCAGCACACAAATTGAAATTTAAAAATATAACTAGACTCTCTTCGTCGATGTTCGATGGAAATTATTTTTTTGAAGTTTAACTTCTTAAGCGATTTAATTCAAATTTTCTATGATGTTAAAGGGAAACCTTGGTAACGAAAATCAGAAAGAAAGATTCATGAACTATTGTGTCCATAAATTATTTTTCGAATTTTCTTTATTAGTGTATTTGCCATATGGCAACATACACTATTGGCGTCGGTCGGATGGCGGGACCTAGGGGTCGGACCAAAATTTCTCGACGTTTCATAACCTCCTAAACACTTTGCCACCATTTTTAAAAATGTTTATATATATATATGTATATATATATTGTTAAATATCAATCAATCATAAAATAAAAATAAAATATAAATCAATTTTCAACATCTAATTTTATTGAAACGTATCAATTAAGGTTCACACGGCCTTGTCATAATGGCTTCTGTTCTTCGTGTTCTCGCGTTCTTTCCACGCTGGCCGGATATGTACGTCCCCTCGCGTCATTGGTCAGTCGCCTATCACGTGGGGAAGCACCATACCTCTCGGACACAACGAATCGGCATAGCTCGTGTACAACCGTATGTGCGTATGTGCGCTGTTCGCCGTTAACAATATATATATATATATATATATATATATATATATATATATATATTTATATACGTATATATATATATATATATATATATATATATATGCGGGCAATAACTTTCGAAGGAGTTAATTCATTTTAACGAAATTTGGCGTACATGTTGGAATCCATCACCGCACGAAGCCTATTTAAAATGGGCCCAATCGGGTCATTTTAAGGGTAGTTTTTAGGGGTTGAAAAAAGTTTTTGGGTCCAAAAATACCGAAAAAATTCTCAGAATCGTTTCAAAATTGAAATTTAACCCTTTAGTAGCAATTAAAAAGTGCTCCTGAAATTATAAGCAGATCGACCCGACAGGACCGGACTTACAAATTTTATGAAAACACTAGTTTGCGTATACGAATTTACTTACTGAAGGTCGTATTTAATTTGGTGCAGATGTTGGATCGATAACAATATTTCAACTAATAAAATTATTATTGTAAGGGGTGTATTAAGGGGTTCAATTTTTTTTTATTTTGTCCAAAAACAAACTTAATTTCATTTAATAAAGCCACAATACCTGTATTAGCAAATACACTATATTGTCGACAGAGTTTTGGCACTGCGACCCGGGTTTTTTTCTTTATATTACGTATATTCTCCGCGAAGTTATGTGGATGAGGCTCACAACTGTTGTTTTAATCTGTCGAAAATCTTGAACTTCAAAGCGATATCAGCAAGTCATTGCTACCTTTAATTTTATAAATTTTCATATTTTAAATATACTATATTCGATGGAGAAATTACTTAATGACATATTGACTCCAAAAAGTAGACATGCGTGCATTTCAAAATAATTTCAAGGTTACCAAATTTAGTAGTAATTTGCGCTCTGTTTTTTTAATGTTTTTACGTAAATTAAATAATTATATTTAAATGACACCTTAACAATAAATATAGGGTCTCTTATTTTATACGGGAAATTATAGCGATCTGCTACAAGTCGAAACGAGTGACGTATAGCCGAGAACATGACGTCACGTAGTCATGTACGAAATCACAAAAATATGATTGGTCACGTTTAGATCTAGTTTACTCGAAATGAATTTATATGTCTGATCAAATAGATAAATTGTAATCTTAAAAAAGTATAAGCGAAATCAATTTTCAGTTTGGACAGAATCTACACTAACAAAATAAGTTGCACGTGACGGAAGCAAAAAGGTCTGAAGATAAATGCAAGGATCAACCAAGGAAACGGGGGGGAATAAGATGAAAGTGGTAGCGAACGGGGAGTATGGGCAACACGTGAAGCTGTACATGTGCTTAGTTCGTACTGACCTTCCCGATTTTACCTTATTTTGAGAATACAGTTAGTACGATTTGCCTTGCTCAATATTTTATTTTTTTACCCTCGCTCGTTTGAACGTTTTGCTGTTTGCTTCAATTTTCCAAAAAAAACAAATAGGGTCAAAAATTGTAACTGGAATGTCTTCTCAATAATGCATTTTTCTCCTTTCTGAACATTCTTTTGATAGCCACGGAACCTTCTAAGTTCAAAGATAAACAGGGATACAAAGAGAAAAAACAAAGAAAAAAAACAGGAAATATTGAAATACCTTTTGAAGTAAAACGTCCTTAGGCGGGTTTTGTGAATTTCGTGAAGGGGCAACTCGATGATTTGCCGTTACGAGCAAACGTGACGTTTTAGCACCATTGATAATTGAATTCAAATAAAAATCTTTCAACTTGCTTTTCATACCTCTAACGTTCTGATAGTGAAAGTTCAACACAGTCATAATAAAATTAAACTAAAACAATAAATATATGAAATGTAAAAACGTTCGAAAGAACTGTCAAACTTGTTGTTGCTAGCAGTTAATATGCTCCAGCAGAATCCATAATTAACATACTATACTCCATACTAATAATTAATCAATTTTCCCTCCACGTTAAAAATATATATTGGAACAAAAAATATTAAAAACTATAATGAAATTTTATTTATCCCTAAACCTATAATTTAACAGATCGTTTCCATAAGTAACTTGTACACTCAAAAACAGACAAAAAATAAAAACGGATGGCTAGTTATGTTGAGCCTGATGTATTTGTACAGTCAATGCAATATGACGGATCATCTGCCGATAAGCCGAAACGATTCAGCAAATGGATTTGGGATTTATCGCTGTGAATACACGCAATTTCGCGACTTTTTATACATATATGTTTTTTTCTTATTAGCTTGATAGAAAATTGAGAACTAAAATATCAAACGATGGTCTGAAAGAAATAAATGCTAGCACTCACATTTTACGAACTTGAAAAATATATATTTTTGATGTATAGATAAGAAGTCGGTAAATTGGGGGTCTCGAAAGAGATTTATAGAAGTCGTCGCAAATATTGACAAATCTGAATAAAAATTGACGATAACCTTTTTATTATTTAATTTTAAAAACGTTGAATCATGTATTGTCACCGGGAAAACATAATGTGGACAAAATTATTAATCGAACTGATTCAAAATTGACTTGTAAGATTTCATTTAAATTAACAATCTTAAGTATTTTGAGTGAGAGAGGGAAATAGTACATTATAGACGCTCGACAACTAAAGTCATTAGTACCTTTCTCAAGCGTTTTGGCGTATTATAATTAAGGAAACTTGTGTAAAAAATAAAATGATGACACCAATAAATAAATAAATTATTAAATAAAGTATTTTTAATTCAGCAATACAATCGATATGAACTTCATTCTGTCTCAACACGGATGCTCCATGTAACGCTTTCAACCTTTATGCCTCAGCCACACACTGGACGAGTGGCATGGGAAGTAGCGAGGAAAGGAGGCAGAGACGTTGTGTGGCCGCGTTACTCGTCATGCCGCACGTCATGCTCCTCGTCATGCCCAGTGCTCCCTCGATTGTCGGTTTTTTGTGCGCGAGTCAAAGAACCGGCAATAAGAGCACGAGTAAGCCGGCCACATACTCCCGCGCCACTCAGTACGCATCAAGCGGTCTAAGAAAGGCATAGTGCGCACGCTGCCACAGTATCGATCTCCATTGCCGAAAGGCGAAAGCCGAGTGCGGAGCGTCGCGAGTACAGCAGTGTCTGGCCGCTTAGGGCAACATCGCGACAGCGCGATGAGCAGAGCGAGGAGCATAGTCTGGCAGTAGGGTTACAATGTCGATATACGCAGTTTACATAAATTACATAATTCATAGAACAATACTGGATAACATTGGTTTAAATAAAATCTAAATTTAAACATTTGTGTACACTTGTGACTTACGATCCTTTGAAATCTAGATTAAATAAAAATCAGTTACGCAACGCACAAAATTTTTGTGTTTAATAAAACATTAATGTTATTTTTTTATACATCGAAGTGTAGTTTTTTCAGTGTTAATCGATTTTAACGTATCATCAACTAATTAACTCGAAGAATCGTGTAGTGGTTTATCTACCAACTTCTTTTTACAGTAAATAAACATATGTAAGTACATAAGAAATATACTACATGTTGTGACATACGAAATGTAACAAAAAATTGTTCGAACTACACACCAATTTAAATGTCGAAAATTATTTTCTTTCAAAAAAATATGTGTGACAGGTACCATAAAAATGCTGTCAAAGTAATATGCGACGTTTGGAGAAATACATCTTAGTTTGAAAAGTTGATTATAATTTTTGTAACATTGTCATTTTTCGATTTTATGGGATTTTCATTTTTAATCAAATAAAAAAAGAGGTCATCAATTCAATTTGTACATTTTTATTCACTCCAAAAAAGAAGGTTTTTTATATATGTATCTAGCATTTGCGAACCGATTTTCATGTTTCTTTTTCTATTAAAAGGAGGTCTCACATAAATTTTACTTATAGATCGATGCAACAGTTTTTTTATTTAGAATTAAAAATTTAAGGAAGAAGGCGGTTAATAACGTGCAAACTACGTCTTACAGAGCCACTAAAAAATAACCTTCTTCAAAAAGTCACTAAAAATAATAATAAAGTTCTGAGGTCGGCGACAATTTAATCAAAAAACATATCTAGGTACGTAAAAATTATAACAGTTAATAAATAAATAAATAAATAATAAAGCTTTGAGGACAAGGTTTATTATTTTATGCTTTTTAGTGTTTTTTTTAAGTTTTTTTGTTTTTTATTTTGAAATATTTCGAGAAACATTTTAGATGAAAGTTTTTTTCGGGTTATAAAAAACAAAAACCCGACAAAGTCAAACATAAAAAAGTGCCCTGACACCAAATGTTTCACCCTTCTTCAATAAATTCATTGACCTAACGACCGAAAAATTCTAGACATTCTGTATATAGCAGGATGTGAGTGCTAATCAAACGACGTATACTCCTAATGACTGGTTGCTCTCTGCGAAAAGAACGAATGCGGAGAAAGCAAAATGGTGGCCAATTAAGACATTGAAGTAGCATAATCCATTACTAAATACTTTTTGTGAGCTTTTTTTCTGTAACGGCTCGGCAAAAAATTCACCATTAAAATGATTAAGCGTTAGGCAGAAACGACTGCTAATAGACAAATTACATACGTATTTTCGTGTAAATTCGCAAAAAATTTGAACATTAACAACACAGTTTTAAGGCGAAACTATAATCACACTTTTATAATCTTAAAATTGAATTTTTTTACTTTCTGTGTTCCGTAAAAAAATGGTAATATGGTGAAAGAATCGGAAAATCATTCCCGTGATAAAGTTAGAGGAGGCTGCGAGGTGATTTTTTTGAACGTTTATTGAAGTTATACTATTTTTAGCGCGTTAGTTAAGATTAAAACTTTAGCAGGCAGCGAAAATTCGAAAGTATGGTTAGCCGCGCTAACGAAAACACGGAAGTATGAGAGGATCGCTATTGTCGTTAAAATACTGAAGATTTAAAATAATAATATTACATCTCTATTTCTGAAATTACCTATAATTATTTTTACAACGTGTAATTATCTGATAATTTTATTATTATTGAAAAAGCTTCCGAAAAATTCTCACAAAAATTATTTGATAATCTACTTGTAACGTAGATTCCAACAAAAAAATATGTGGGATGATCCCATTCTTTGATCTATGAATCTTGTTTATACATGACGTTAGACGTAGGATCAATATATAAAAAGTGGAACACTAAATTTAGCCAGCAGATTTTATTTTAGATTTTATTTGTTTATTACTTCTGAACTTGAAACATTTAACATATTTTTAGATTGATCATATGATTATTTTCTTTATTTTTAAAGCAACTTAGAAATGAAAGTGAAATTAGCTCTATCTGCAAATAAACCAAACTAAATTCAAGTTTTTATAAAATCAACAATTATGAAATTTCAAATACAAAAAATCTTTGAATTGATAAACAAAATATTTTTTTTAAATCAATAATGGAGTTATATAAAAATATCCAGCTTTTTACATAGAAAATAAAAATGTTAACTTTGTTTACAATATAATAAAATGTTTTTTTTTTTATTTTTTAACTAAAATTTTATCCACAATACCTATAGACTCACTTATCTATCGGTCGAATCATAGCAAAATAGAGATGGGAAAAACGGGTCTTTTTAGTGATCTGTATCTTTGCATTTGGATCCCGTATGTGAGCCGGCTCACTGAACCGGTTCAAAAAGAGCCGAGTTCTGAATATGTTACTGCAGTCTGCCACTGAGTTACCTAGCTCAGTCAATCATATCACGACCTGTATAGAATCAAGACTGCATAGCCAAACATGTGATGCATGAGTCATTTGAGCTGACAGATGCATCAAAGCAAGTACTGATACGTAAGTGTAAAATGTGCTTCTGTGTGTTAAGTGTTTCACTGAGTCATGCGGATCCGTTGATCCGTCGGCTCAAAAAAAACTGAGTCGGCTCTCACGGATCTTCTGTCGGAGTCGGCTCATTGAACCGGTTCAGATCTGAGTTACCCAAGTCTATAGCAAAAAAGAAGCCGCTTTGTAATCGATTATAGTCATTTTTTTAGAAGGATGTATTTAATTAATTAAATTATTAATTTTTTTTAAATTTTTAGTAAACTTGAAAGTTTATTTTTACTTATATTTTATCTTTTTTATTACAGGTCAGGAATAAGGACTGCGCAGACCATCATGTATGATTTACATAAAATGCTGCACCCTGCCTGGCATTTCAAACACTTTACTTCAACATATGCACTGGTTGTAAATTGTAAACTATACGAGTTATTTTAAAATTACTTCAATTTGACGTTTATTTTGAAACCTAATAATAACTGGCATTGTATAGACTGCTCAAGCCGTTAAAGACCTCTCTTAAATATTGATGAAGTCGGTGTGAAACAATTCTAAACCAGGAACATAATAAATGTGAAAATATCGGCCAAGTTCTTATTCGGTCACCGAAGACTTAGAACATAAGGTCTGAGATTTTAATTAAAACTTATAAATATTCCCAATCTAATTTTTTGAGTTTGGGATTAAAATAAAGCTTAGTACAGTTTTAGATTTAATTTTTTATGGCCACGCAAACTGGTAGAAAAGTGTTTTTTTTATTTTTCTTTATTTGTACCTAAAATCCTACCTACGTGCAAATACAATTTCTAAATGTGAAACATCAAACCTATAATTTACTGAGTTAATCACAAAATATTAGATGTTCTAAAACAGGCCCTTGATAAAAATATATAAAATCATGTTACTCATTTAATGAAAAGCGAAATTTTTTGAACACATAATATACATCTAACTACATCATCTAGTTCAATGTTATGCAAACATACATGTTTAAACTTGAAATGTTAATTTTAACAATTGAATTTGTTTTTGTAATCGCCTAAATCGATTTACGCATTTATAATGTCAAAAAAAATAAAATGTATTTTATTAAATTTTACTAAACATCAAAGACAATTGTGAATTATAATCCTCTTCCCGAAAATAAAATACGTCTGGATTCTTTTATAAGGTAAATTGGAAAGTAATAATTTTTCAAAGTAAATAAATTAAATTTTATCTAGTTTATTACAACGACGTGCCGACAACCTGTAAAAAGCTAAATCCCAATACAGACGCCCGGATAGATCTTAAAACAAATACTTTTAATCCCAAGCTTACTAGAAACTAAGGTTGAGCGTTAGCATTGTTGAACTTGGCGAGACGCGAGGAGGGCGGGAGAAGTAGGCTTGTGAATGAATGAAACGTGCGTGCGTCTGTGGCTAGTTTTAGAAATGCACATTTCTCAAAAAATAAACATTCTGGCATTTTTAAAAATACACTATCATCACTCATATTGACACATCATAAATCTAAAAATAACAAACTATCATTGTTTGTAAAAAATTTATGAATATACAGTGTCAAAAAACGAGCTTAGACTCCTATAATAATATTTTTATTAGTCACAATCACCAGTAAAACGCGACTGAGGATTGTATTGGAAACTACAATGGTCGCCATCTTAGTTTTCAGTAATGTATGTAACCAACGGTAGAGGTGCCGTATCAATTATACGGGGCCCCCGGGCCACGGGGGCACCAAACGTGCGTAAGCAAAAATTAATAAAAACTTCCCGATTTTTTTTTTATTTCAGAAATGACAAAAGTCAAAAAAAGCAATTTCTTTTTTTCCCGCGTAAGCGTGCGTTCAAAAGTTGGCAACACCCTACATCGGTTATCGCGGGCTGCGGAATTTCTCCGTTTAAAAGCCAATTCAGACTAGCCGTTCTCGGTTACGATTCACCGGTTCGGTTCGGTTTTCGATTAATCTAAGCTGCTCACACTATCCCGATTCGGTTCTACGATTATTCTCGGTGCGCATGCGCAATTTCGAAATATGATTTGACGTTTGATGTGTAGTTAAACGTCAAAAAAAACAGCTGGCTAGTCACGTGACTCCAACAAGCGTTCTCATTGGCTACGGTTGCGAACGGTCCGGTTGAAATTAGAGCTGAACCTAAACGCTCGAACCGAACCGCAATCGGGAACGACTACGCCCTGATTGGTCGAGCTCCCATCCGGACCGGTGAATCGTAACCGAGAACGGCTAGTCTGAATTGGCTTTTAAGACATTTACTTCAACGGGGGAAGTGCCCCCAAACAAATTTTTATACGGGGCCCCGCCAAGCCACGCTACGCTTCTGGTGCATCTATCGAATGGCGAGAAGTTGATGTGTCTTTACCATTGACAGATTTTATTACGTGTTTTCGTATTCCCGTTTTGAAATTATGATCAAGTCAACAACCTCGTAATTAATATGATCCGTACAATGTCTGAAAATACTTAGAAGCGGCTTCGAGTGGCAAGTTTAGTTGGAAATTTGAATTATCTGTACAGTTAACATACGCTACGCTAGAAATAATTTGTTTTAAAGTTCCACATTAAAATAGGACTGAATAAATTAAAATGCTAGTCAATACCAACATTTCAATAATGTACCCATAAAGTTTCATATCAGTTTCAAAATGGCCCGCACTTAAAATCCCGCGTCAATTTGGCGCTGGAGTTAGTTTCAAATAATAATGGCCATCACAAATCCATATAATTAAAAAGAAGTGTGTGAGAGAGTGAGTAAGAGAAAATTATAAAAAAACACTCACCTGAAACCTCTCATAGGACATGTCTTAAACCAGTCACTGATAAGTGAAACAGCAGATTCGAAGCCACATTCACAATGCTTAAAAAACACTTAGCACTGTTACATTATGATAAATGTTTTAAATAAGATTTCTGTTTAAATTCGTTTTTTTTTTTTTTTTTTTTTGAGTTACATGTTTTTTTCTTTTTATAAGCACAGCGTTGTTTGAAAGCAGATCTTTTTATCTTTTATATATTCCACATTACGATATTGTAACTGCACGGCGCTATATGTCGCCTTATATAATAGAGAAGCCGAGATAATAATGTATTCCAAACAGATATACAAACCTTAAGGGAAAAAAAAACTAAACATTTACAGAAATAGGGAAATCATATGTACATTTTATGTCCTTTTGTTACTGCAGAACGTAAAAAAGGACAAATGTGAAATGTTGTTTATGGAATCATGTCGGTTATTATTCAAATATTCTAGGTTATGTTACAATTCTGTAATATTGAAGTTACTTTGAACTAGCACACTTTAAAAATATAAAGAAATTTTTTTCTGGTATTTTCTACAGTTTTTTATCCGAGCTTTTTTTAAATTCTTCTCTGGCTTGTTTTCTATAGTGCGTTAATTGTTTCCCTCTCACTTTTTTGTCGATGCTCACTTTTTTGTTGATGTTCACTTTTTATGATAATGTGTTAACGCCGTATACTTTTAATGAATTAAATACTTTTTTTTCATTTATAGTACGGAATAAGCGTCAGACGTTCCGAAGCGTAAACTGTGTCGAATATTTCTTGAATTTTCTGAAACAAAAATACGAGAAAACTATAAATAAAAGAGCTACTAATTGTCTTATAGTGTGATTATTTGAGTATATAATTTTTAGACTAGTGAAAGTATCAAAAATAACAAATTGAAATTATAAATAAGTATTAGATCCAGTTGATCCTGGTCTTCTATTAAATTACAATTTTTCGGATAAGTGGAAAAACTAAAAAATTGACACTTCAATTGTCAAGTTGGTTTGTTACGAACGTTAAAATAAAAAAAAAAATGATAGAGCTTGCATAATAGCTATAACAATAACAAGCCAATAAAAAAGCGTGATTTATATTTTTTTGAATAAACTATAAAATGCTCACTATCCGTTGATAATAACTTTTAAGGACCCTTTTGTTGATGGACTTTAATGTCCTTCTTTATTGGTAATAATATTTTAGATTAGCGAGGACTTATGGAGGTTTACTCCTGCAGTAGACCGCAACGATTACAAACCGTTACTGACATGCGCACAATACAATTTCGCATTTCAGCAGATAAAATCACAAATTCGGAAGGGTTATTTTTTAGTAAATCTGCAGATTTTTGTAGTGCAAGAACTATGCAGTCTTCGTTTTGGAAGTTACGCCAGACTTAATTTATTTTTGTGTTTGTGAATTTTATTATGTTGTATATATATTTTAAGGTTTCGTACCGTAAGAGGTATAAATTGAATCCTTATGGTGGAACTATCTGTCAGAGAGAAAAATGTTTGAGGCAAACAAGCATTGGATCGTATAATCTATTTGAACCAGCAAATTTTCTTTTCCTCAAACAAACTTTTTCTTAGGGTGACAGTCGATTTTCTCGAAATCTACATACGCCATCGAATTGAAATTTGGAATTAAGCTTAAATGCCAGAATCTAGTCTGAGAGTCAAACTCACGAAAATATTTTTTTGTCTATCTGCTTTTGAAGATATTTTTTTTTAATCCGGTTAAGTATTATTAGAGTATCAAATAAAAGGTCACTTGCTACAGATTCTATTTTCTATTTCAAGCCACGTAATTTTAATATAATAGCGATAATGTTCGCCTGAAACTAGTTCCTCCTGTCTTATATCCGAACTTACTAAGTCAATAAATTTTAAAATATTCACATTCATATAGAGCTTATTGAATTTTCCTGAAAAAATAGAACGATATTCCTGGCAATTTTAGTTTTCGGAAATAATTAATATAATATTATATAATAATAATTAATTAATTTTGCAGTTGAAATCGCCATTAATTTTGTACGTTTCGAACAATTCATGTGAACTACAAACAGTTGTTAAACGATCCCAAACTAATTACTGTAACAAAGCTATAAAAATGCAGTTAACCTATAAACGAGTAATCCCCATTAGCGCATTCGTAGCTAATAACAAGTATTATTACTCTATTAAACCAACTTAACTTATTTAAAATATACTGTCAAAAAGTTTTAAGAGATCATTTTAAAATAAAACGTCGTGTTTTCATCTGTTTTCTATTGCTGCAATGCTTCAAAAGTCTCAGTTCCCTCTAGAGATGACAGTGCGGTTGAATTTTTGATGTTTTTTACGTAAATAAGGTAAATATTAAATTCTTTTGTTTGAATCATTTGACTTGAGGTTTTTCTTTTATTTTCATGTAATCCACGTCTCTTGCAGACGTTTATAAAAAGGTAAAAACAGACGAACGAGACACAAGTCATAAGTCAACAACAAGCGCAGTTCTGTCCGTTTTTTGTATTGTTTTTTATTGAAATGATAAAAGTTATTCATGAGCAGTATATTACATAAGTTTTAAAATTATAATTTATTAATATGATTAGTATGAAGACGTCCCATTTTCATTTAATTTTTCCACATAAAAAAAGAAGTAAACGGTATTCCGATTTGTATAATGAATTCGTTTTTGACAACGGAAAATACCCTGTACTTGAAGTTTGGGTATCGATAATAATTGATAGCATACCACGTGTACTCAAAATTTAGCCATTTTCGAGTAATGCTGGTATTATCTCTACATAGTCTAAAACAGTTACTATTCGCGTTTCTCAATTTGTTCGATTAGTGACCCACAGAAATCAGCTTTATCTTTTAAAAATTTGATAAAAAATAATGAGTTATTTGCGAATCTATTTTGTCCAATATTAATTCTTATCTAGTTAAAAATCTAATTACCTTAGATATTTAATTTAAATCTTTAATTTAAAAAAACTAAAAGGTGTATAATAAAAAAAATATTAAAAACACATGTTGTTAACACAAAAGTATAAAAGAAGTTTCCAATATGAAAAATAGGTAAAAATACGTTTAGTGTCATGTCACGACTAGTCCACTATAATTTCAATCTCTTTTTGCCCGACTACTTTTCATATTGGAAGTTTGCTTTGTACGTAGAAAGATTTTTTGTTAAACTGTGTTCTTTATCTAAAGAAGCGCACAACATTTTAAACCACTATTGTTTACAAACAAAATTTAAGTCGTTTATATTTTAAGCTTGCTTTTCAGTAGGTAATAAAAAGGGAGTTTGAAGCACATTATTCAACAAACCAAATACATTAACACCTCTGATTCATAAACAAAGATAGCTGAGAGATATAACTTTGGAAGAACTGCATGAAGCTTAATTCAAATAAAGGCTAATTAACCGAGCTTTACCCTACAAAGCTCTTTAAATGAATAATGTACAGTATCTACTGAAAACGGAAAGAAAAGACATAAAAATGTATTTAAATGTTTATACAGGGTGAAACTACAAATAATAAAACTGCGTCGTTATTAATGCCACAGAATATGAACTCTTCACTGCATATACGATATTGCATGGCCTTGAAGCGTGAAACATTTTGGCGATAAGATTAAAATTAATAATACGAAATAACGGTTATTGTATATAATCACTAGTTAATCATATGTACTGACACAATGTATGGACATGTACCTTTTAAAAATGAACGCCGTGAATCTGGTAATACGAAGGTCCAAATCCACTGCGCCAGTTTCTTAACATTCGATACAAGGCGCAGGACGCAGAGAAAATGGAGCTGAAAAAGGGACGACAAATCGTTCTTTTTCAGGGCTCAAATTTTACCAACACGTCCTTGGTTTTACATTGACAAAATATGGTTTGACTAAAAATTGTGTAAGTTCTCTTCTGTGAAAACGATTTATGTTAAAGCTATTTTCTTTCTTTGCATCTAATTTTTGTGTAAATATTTTTGTTGTACCCTACGCTCATATATTTTCATAACATTTAACTGACTGAAATATTATGTCGTCAAATATTAATTGTGTTAATAAAAAAAGTGAAATGTTTACAATGTCGCATTTTTGTAAATACACTTTATTCAACGCTCGTTTAAATTATTCGTTTTTTTTCATAAAGAAGTCAGAATTAAGATAACCTAAGATTGATGTATCTAAATATTCGCCTGCTTCTTTCTTAAATATTTTAGTCGTTTATTTAATTGATATTTACAGGAATGAATTAACCAACACACTAAGCAGGGTAATAATTAAAGCGTCGCCATATTTAATACGGCAGAACATTTTAGGTGAAAACTAAAAAAAAAATGATGCAGACATGCAAAATGTTTCGATCCATTTTTTAAGGTTTTGATAAAAATTATAATCGCGTCGGCAAGCATAATTAAAAAAGGAGAGTATTTAATTTAACGCCTAATATAGCTAGAACTTTAAATCCACCCCTGTATAAATATTTTCATAGGTATTTCGAAATTTAGAAAATTGATTGTAAGAAAATTCAAAAAGAAAATAAGATTTTTTTTATATTTGCATTTTTATTTGTTGATGAAACGAAATCTTTAAAGACCCCAAGTCAGTTTACGCTTAGATTTGGAATGAAAATGGGACCTAAAGAGGGAGCATTTATCAAGTATCACTTCGTATAATGCAACTGTAGTACAAAGAAAATAGCCCGAAACAAGAACAGAAAGAGCCAATAAAAGTTAAAAAAGATCACATATACGGGTTTTTTTTTGTAAAAAAATGTTTGAACACAAGTAGCATTTCTCTTTAGGATTAGAAAGAACAAAAATCAAAATAGGGGTAACAAATAGGTACCTACATTTTAATGCAACACGTGAATTGGGTCGTTCTGCTCCAGAGAATAAAAATTTAGTATTCTAATAGACAGAAGAATTCATGTATTTCCAGCGTGTAGGGACTAATCGAATATTATATTTTCAACTTCTTCATCTTCACTCGTGGCAGTCATAGACCAATCAGAAACAAACCTTTATTATTTTGAGACAGCGTAGGAGGAAACATTTTGCGTAAGAAATAAGGACTAAAAACTTGAAAATACGTGAGTAAAATCAAATGAAAAATAGGCAGTGTTAAAAATACATTAATCTGACTATATTACAAAAAACATCATAATGTTCCTGCAAGTTTAATTTTCTGTAATCAGAAAACCAAAACTGAATTGGTACAAGGTCCATATATGATATAACCCGAGCTGTTGGAAGCTTTAAAAAAAGTAAATAAAAAAAACATGTACAACTATTTTATTAAAAAGAGATTTTGAACGATACGCAAAAAGTATGTTCAACAACTTGTAAATTGTACGTATATATATAAATTAGTAAACACCATTTCGAGATAGAGAACTTTTGTCAACTTCTTCGCATTATGTAAGCATTGATTGCTTCCATCAACTTCTCCATACCGACTCTTTGTTGCTTTAACTTCCTATTAAACTTCGGTAAATTGAAGTTGGCAACACCGTTTCTGCGTTCTCAAAATTGTATAACTTTTAATTTCCATATTCTTAGAAGAAGCACAAACACGTTGGTATAGTATCATATTATTATTATCAAACACAATTTATTTAAAATCAATGAATTCTTTTCACTTACTGCTCACCCGCTTTTTTTTCGTGGTGTACTAATTGTATACAGTGTAATTGATTCACGAGGTTAATTACTTTACATGTAAAATATCTCCATTTGATTAATAGATATATTTTGTATCATACTCCTGTCTAAAAAGTGTTAACACATTTTACACTAGTGCGTTTGTTACACAAAAGTGTAAGATACGCTGACCTGTTTAGTATTTCTGTGTCGAACTAAAAGAGTAAAGAGCAGGAGTACGTCTGAATTTGACATTGGTTAAATGAAGTTTTATTATCAGTTTTTTACATGTTCTTTTGTATTTTAAAATTAATCTGCTTCAATATAAAAATATAAAATACATAGACATTTTATCTTTCTGTTTTAACTCTAACCTAAATCTAAAGCTTGTTGTGAAATCTGTTACTAGTCCGTTTGTTACACATGTAGTATTTTAAATAACGGTAATCCAATATAAATCAAATTAAGATATTTTATATGTATAACTCAGACGAGTCCTCGTTAAGAAGCAAGCTCTTAAATAGTCAAATCGGTTCAATAGTTCTCCAATTTTAATAAAACGTAAATCCAAACTTTTCTCCTCAAACATGGTACTAGTTGCTCTTGTTAACAGTACTTAACAAAAAACCCGGGTCGCAGTGCCAAAACCCTGCCGACAATATAGTGTATTTGCTAATACAGGTATTGTGGCTTTATTAAATGAAATTAAATTTGTTTTTGGACAAAATAAAAAAAAATTGAACCCCTTAATACACCCCTTACAATAATAATTTTATTAGTTGAAATATTGTTATCAATCCAACATCTGCACCAAATTAAATACGACCTTCAGTAAGTAAATTCGTATACGCAAACTAGTGTTTTCATAAAATTTGTAAGTCCGGTCCTGTCGGGCCGATTTGGTTATAATTTTAGGAGCACTTTTTAATTGCTACTAAAGGGTTAAATTTCAATTTTGAAACGATTCTGAGAAATTTTTCGGTATTTTTGGTCCCAAAAACTTTTTTCAACCCCTAAAAACTACCCTTAAAATGACCCGATTGGGCCCATTTTAAATAGGCTTCGTGTATGCCAAATTTCGTTAAAATGAATTAACTCCTTCGAAAGTTATTGCCCGTATATATAAATATATGTATATATATATATATATATATATATATATATATATATATATATATATATATATATAAACATTTTTAAAAATGGTGCCAAAGTGTTTAGGAGGTTATGAAACGTCGAGAAATTTTGGTCCGACCCCTAGGTCCCGCCATCCGACCGACGCACAATAGTGTATGTTGCCATATGGCAAATACACTAATAATACCTTCGACACTATAGTCCCAATTTGTAATAAGTTACCTCTGACCATTTTGGAAATGAATATTAGATAAAAAAAAAATAAAAAAACACTGAAGAAAATTCATCTTTAATGTTCAATTCCATATATATGTTATAATAGAAACAGTATCACGGGTAATTGGAATAATGAAAATAAATCAATTTAAACACTCATTGATTGCAACGTTTAGTCTTTTCTTTTGTAAACATTTTTTAGAGCTTGAAAAAGTCTTAATTAAGGAAAAAACGAAACGTTGCAATCAATGAGTGTTTAAATTGATTTATTTTCATTATTCCAATTACCCATGATACTGTTTTCTATTATAACTGAAGAAAATATTTACTACTGAAGTATTTATATTGTACTGATGAATATTTTAATGTGGATTGTGACATGTTTTAATACTTTTTTATATAATATTGTACCTAATGCACTCAATACTACTTAACAATCGCACAATTAAAGAAAATATTATTATTATTTAGTGCCAAAAAAAATTCTAGTTATATAAAATTCGATTCTACGAATACTTGTAATAAACAAATCGTTGTATGCAATACGAGTGCTCAGTAAATGTCACTTACGAGCATGCTAACAAAACACTGTGTCGATTTGTTTTGATTATGCTTAACTCCACTCGAAATTGCTTTTTTTTTTGTTTCAGCATGGATTCCGAGACAAATGAGTACCGACGGAGGGGGTTCGGTGCCGGTGCGTGGGCAAGAAACGTAAAGACACGTTTAGGTATGCAGAGTGTTTTACATAAAACAATTGAAACATCCTTGTTTGATACTGTTTTATACTGCAATGCGGTCGGCTTCTCAAGCTGCTGGATTATAGATAGATATACATATACAACCCTTATCACGGATGGGACACATACTATAATCGGGCACGCTCTCGAACTACCGCGGTCTCAATTCAATTCGATCCCCCTCTATAAAAGAGATGTTGACTATTTTTGGGAAAGTGTTTTAAATCGTGCATAAGTACCTAATATAGCCACAAATATTTTTTATTTTTATTTAAATACAACGCAAGCCTTAAAAATTATGTATTTTAAATCCCGTTTCAAATTTCGATCCAAATCGCCAATACTAGTCGCGTGACGTTACCTGTTCATACCAAAGGAGGCTCAAAAGTTTACACAGGAGCTACCATTCTATAGATGCGGTCACAAAGTAGGAGGCTGTGCTGTGCTCATAAGCGCTAGTAAATTAATGAGGTTATGAAAAGTGTTTTCGTAATTCTTTCTATAAAAGATGAATTGTAAGTTTTCGAGCTATTAGCCTTAATAAATACACTTTCCATGACGTTAAAACTCCTTGCAGTGTTTTTTTAAAGAAATTTTCTAATAAATTACACACTAAATTTAACCAAACATTAAAGTTTTTTGACAGCGGCTGAACATATGACGTCATGCGCTCTGATTGGTGTCTGTTGTCACGTAACTTGAGAATGATTTTATTAGGTTTTATTTATTAAATATTAATTAAATTCCTTAAAAATAAGGAAAAATATAGTGCTTTTTAGTATTTCTATCATAGAAACTACCACTTAACGTTAAAATTATAATTTTATTTGAATACAGTCAACATCCCTATTCCGTATATATATGATCGCAATCTAATTGCAAAATCAAAATTTTTGACATTGCAATCCAGCATACGTTTAATTTATTTGATGGCTGAAAAAACTTGGATCGCCATGCCAAACTCTGCCGACAATATAGTGTATTTGCTAGCACAAGTAGTTGACTTCATTATATAAACTTAAGCTTGTTTTTGGACAAAATAAAAAAAAATTACTAAAGCGTTAAACGTTAATTTTGAAACAATTTTGAGAATTCTTTCATGTTTTTGGACCCAAAAACATTTTACAACCCCTAAGAACCACCCTTAAAAAGGCCGGAATTGGCCCATTGTAAACAGGCTTTGTGCGATGATCAATTCCAACTCCTGGACCAAATTTAGTTTAAATTGATTAAGCCTGTCGAGAGTTATGCCACGAACACACACGCAAAAAATATTTAAAAATGGTGCCAAGCTGCTTAGAATGATGTGAAACATCGAGAAATTTTGGTCCCGCCATCCGAGCGACGCCAATATATAAATATACTAAGTCAAGTAGCTCGGGAGTAGGGTTACCAGGACGCCAAACCTAAAAGCCGAACAGACCAGCCAGTTTGGCCGGACATTTGGGTAAAAAAGCCGGACACCCTACATTATTGAGGATTTTTTTCTCAGTATTAATAGGTACGACAAAAAAAATTGTGTAGAATCAAGCTTTTTTGATTATTACCATAAATCTTTTTAAATTCTAATGAAAAATAAATAAAACGCCAAATCAGTCCAAATAATTTATTTTCTATCAGTCAAATAAAGCCATCAGACAAAATTAAATTCTAGAAAAAGCCGGCCACCGTTTAATTTTGGCCGGACACGCAATCAAAAAGCTTAACTATGTCCTGCTTTATCCGGACACCTGCAACCCTACTCGGGATCAATCCTAGGTCTGTGTAACCTTACCTTATTAACTAATTAGTCATAACAAACCTAAATATCAGTGACAATTATTATTATCAATGTAATCCACTTCTATGGAAGTCTGCCAAAACACTTTACACTACCAAAAATACGTAAAACTAAATACGTGACGTATTATAGGCGTGTTTGGTATCGTACCCCAATTCAAAAAGTGTTAACAGCTTTTACTCTATTGCGTTTGTTATACAAAGTGTAATATACACTGATCTGTTTGGTAACTCAGTGTTGAATTAAAGGAGCAGTCTCAACTCTTGCGCAGAAGTACGTAGAGTATAGTAGATCACGTGACATATGTCTGATTTTGATAATTGTTAAGTGAAGTATATTTTTCATTATCCGTTTTGTGCATTTATTTTGTGTATTAAAATTAATCAGTTCCAATATAAAAATAATATAAAAATAACGTGTGTTTTTGTTCTAACTTCAACCCAAATCTAAACCTTGAAATCTGCCATTATCCCATTTGTTATAAGTGTACATTGTGGTTAACCTAACGTACACTTTTTAGAGTCAATTTCACTGAGTTATCTTCTCTACTCTAATATACCAAACAAACAGACCTATTGTGTATACACCGTAAAGTTGGCATCACACAGTAACTGAACGGATGTTTTTTTTTTATTTTAATCCGTCGACTCAGAAGCTGCAGGTCATTTATTATTCACATGATAAGGGTGTCCGGACAAACAACACCCGCTTGTTTATTTATTTCGGCAACGTGGCATTAATGGAAAAAGGAAAAGGACACAACATGTAAATTGTATTTTTTCTGTTGACTGCACGCTCGAAGTTTTGACTCCGTTGCTGGTTCTCACCGTCGTGTTAATCATCCGTATAACGAACACTAGCTGCATTTTCTCGGTGGGACAGCTTGGTGTAACGTTTAGCATGCTGGCTCTTCACTCCAACTGGCGTGAATTTGAATCCCACTTCTGCTCACGAATGTTTTTTATGATATAGTTTTATTTAATTAAAAGTAACAAGCTGTCGCGCGTCTATAATCTACAATAAATAATATAAATATTTCTTGAGAATAGTCATGGTAGCGTTACAGTGGCGGATCTAGGATCCAGGTCTGGGGGGGGAGCTCGAGAGTTAAAACCTCGAAAGTCCAGTTGAGTTGATTCATTGCAACTACTCATTGAAAGTTTTCAGTGCAAAAATTTTTCTTCGGTAAAGTTTGTGTGAATACATATTTGAATTCAATGGATAATATTTGAATTGATTCACATGAATTTCATGATATAATCGACGTATATTTTGTTTAAAATATGAAATAGGCACATCAGTTCTTCGAAATTACGGAAAAATGTGCCTTTGAAACTGGAAAACTCCTTTCGGGGATAAAGTATTCTTGTCTTGTTAGGGGAAAAATGGTTCAACTTGCGATGATCTTGATTATGTGGTTTCAATATTTCGAGTACTAGTGGACTAACCAGCATTTGTTCTAAATTTGAGCGTTCAGTCAACACATCGAATATATTAAAATAATATTTAGTATCAACACGTGCTCGACACTTCTTCCGAAACAATACTGACGGCCGCACAAAAACAAATATCATTGTGTTTTGGTTTTTTTAATAAATAAAAAGGTCACTGGTTAAATATGTCGAATCAAATCAACTTTTTTAAGTTTCAGAAGTCAAATCTAACAAGTCAGAGTCGTTTTCTCTTAAGAGCAGTCGATATTTAACAGTAAAAATATATCAAAAACTGATTTAAATCCAATATTTGAATGTGAATAATTGTATACCTACACCCACCAATGGTGTTTTTAGAGATAAAAACATAAAAAACTAATGTTTAAAAAACATATTTTTTAACTTGAGAGTATAAAGGAACCATGGAAACAACAGCTTGACTACAAAGCCATTGTTTCTATGGTTCCTTTATAACTTAAGCCCTAAGTTCCTAGATTCGAATCCGAGATCTGGCAAAAGTGGGTGTGTCTTGTGCAGGAGTGACAGATGTCTGATTTTGACAATTGTTAAACCAAATACATTTTTCATTTTTTACATTTCTTTTTGTGTCTTCAAACGGATCAGCTTCAGTATAAAAATATAAAATATAAAAACAATTCCAACCTAAATTTAAACCGTGTGAAATCCGTCACTAGCTCGTTTATTATAAAGGCACACTTATGGGAAATCTAACGTACACTTTTCAGAGTTTATTTCACTGAATGAAAATAATTCTAGCTATTAACAACAACTTCCGAAAAGCCCACAAGAAAACGAAATCCCATTTCAATTTTATAGTTAGTTTGTTGATTAGGCGATCTACATGCAATTTAAATTTTTAATCAGCTCGGAGCCGTAGTTAGAACAAAATTTTTGGTAGGGCAGGAGAATTTTGAAGTAGTACGCAAATTATATAAAATGCGGGATATTGACATTTTAATGTATAGGTCACTTCCTCTTAGTAATGCGCTTAAATCAACTCAGTTAAGAATTTACAACGCTATTAATTTTGTATCATTTTCTAACAAATTTAACATTGCATAAGTTAAAATACGAAAGAAATTTAACAGCGCTGTTAATATTAATATTAAGCATACAGAAAAGCGTCATAAGTTCTAAAGAAAAATTGCATTGAGCAAATATTTTTTATCTGTCCAAATAGATATGAAATCCAATTATCAGTAACAAGTTAACATTCAGTCAACTTTAACGTCGAGTTAACATTTGTGTACAGAGAAAAAACGAAGTGACATCTGTAGTTAACGCGATCAACTAGACACTTGTATAGCTAGGACTTAGGGGGTGTCATTTGTATTCAGTGCAGATAATAGAGTGTACGTTATGTATAGTGTAGAAGCACTACCCATAGTGTATTGTATAGTGCCGACAGAGTTATGTCTACGGCTGTAGGTCAAAATAGCGTATGTCATAACCGAAACGAATGCACAACAAGTCGGGAGGTGAATCGTGTATTAGAACTCTACTGCTGGATTGCAGAAAGGATTGTCAAATAATTTAACACTTTGACGGACACTTAAAAATTTAGTTTTGTTCCAATTTTGACACTATAGTTTTTTCAATTGTTTGAACCAATAATATGTTTTTAATCACAAAAATAACATTTATATCTAATTATTGAGTTAATTAATAAGATTAATTAGCATGCAGGGTATGTATTCTACACTTGCAAATAGACTGCTACACCCGTCTGGCTGTTACGCGGTCCGTAGTAAACGACGGCTTCAGCCGTCGTGTCAAATTTTTGAACTTTTGTTTATGCCGGTTTTAGCCGGTTTGTCCGTCAAAGTGTTAATTTGACAATGATAGCTTAGATTGTCAACTCACATATTTCTTCATAAGAAAAGCATTATAGAATTTTAATTCGATTCTATTCGAAAAATATTGGACCGATTGACATGATATTTTTTTTAAACTGTGTATACGTGTATTTAACATAGTTTTTTGCATAATTTGTACTTTAACGACATTTTTCTACGCACTTTAATCAAATTTGACTGGAAAAACGATCTTTTTCTGTGTAGATCAAGCATTTGTTTTTGTGTGAATACAATCTAATGTTGTACATGGCAGGGAGTTTGAATACAACATTAGACTGCTCTACATGTATGAAAACTGTAATTATATTATCACAATTAAAGTTCATTGTCAAATCCAATTTTTTGACAATGTTTTGTGCAACCCAGTTACAAATTTTCCTGAGGTCCACACAATCAGCTTCCCGGTATGATCAAAATTAAATCTTAAATATGTATTTAACAAATTAGACCCGAGTAATCCAAAACGCCAATACTAGTCGCGTGACGTCACCTGTTCATACCAAAGGAGGCTCAAAAGTTTACACGGGAGCTACCATCCTATAGATGCGTATTCTGTGCTCATAAACGTTAGTAAACTGAGATGATGAAAAGTTGTTTCATAGTCGTTGCTGTAGTTACATGCAATTTGACGTTTCCTATAAACAAATAATAATAAATTACACATGCGCTCTGATTGGTGTCTGTTGTCACGTGACTTGAGAGTGATTTTATTAGGTTTTATTAAATATTAATTAAATTCCTTAAAAATAAGGAAAAATATAGTGTTTTTTTAGTATTTCTATCATAGAAACTACTACTTTTCGTTAAAATTATGTTTTTATTTGAATACAGTCAATTGCCTGCCTGCATTCAGTTACAATCACTATGACAATAATAGAAAAATCGTCACTCCGACTTCTAGGCTAGAGAAGGTGATTGTAAAACGAAGGGAAAAGTTTATTTTTCCACTTTTCATTTTGTTTGATTATTTTGAAATTATTTTTATTTTTTTGAGAATTCTTCTGTGCAATATTGCACTACATAGTATTCTTAAATTCAGCTGTCAAACTTGGAACGTGTCCAGATTTAAAGTGCCTACTTCTAATTTGTGTCAAACGTGTCAAATGTATGTAATTATAAAACAGAGACTGTATTCTTAAAACCCCGCTGTAAAACTGGAACTCTCTCTTTCTTACGCTACGGTATGCTTTCTCGCTCTATCTCGTTTTCATACACACTCATAACAATTCAAACTTCTAGGAGCGCCATCTAGAACAATTTATTGGAACGGAGAAAATATCTTTTCATTTATTTTTTACTGCCATCTGTTAACGAATTAACTAATTCCGCTATACTAGTACCGCGAATGTGCTCCTTATCCGCTCGTCACGTCCCGATTGTTCGGAATCAGTTCGACTATCCGCGCCTAAAGAAATTTGACTTCAAAAATATTTCATATTTAAGCCATTTTGGCTTGTAACCGCCGTTATAATGTGTGTGCTAGTTACATATTGCTTCTGACGAAGCTAGTGTTGTATTTTTGTAGACGCAAATGACTATCCAATGATAAATCAAGTCTGAACAACAATAAATGAACTAGGAATCAATGACACAGGTCGACAGATATTATACAGAACATCGACTAAATGAACTACTCGTGTTTTGGTTTATTTATTTTATAATATACAGAATGTCACAAAAATTGCCTGATAAACTTATCAAGGTAGATTGGCAGATCGCCGAATTTGTGAGACTGGGAAGCTCTATTTACAGGAATACATATCCATTCTGTTTGTTTTTTTTTTACAACGGAAGATGGCGTTACGCATCATCATAGAACTAATCCTTTTTTACACAAATGGAAATTTATGCTTTTCATTCTTCTACCATAAGATGGCGTTACTGGGCTCGTTGTTATATATTGTCTTAATCATCATACAGAGTACTACATAATTGAATGTTTTAAAAATAGTTCTCTTTAAATAAAAAAAATTCGTTTCTTTCCTTATTCTGAAGTATCCTGTAAGTATATTTGAATCGCAATTTTCAGGGTTTTAAAGAGTAATAACAAATAATCTAATAAACAGCAGGAAATATAATTAATTAAAACAACTTCTATTTGATGGTAGCCTTGACTACAAATGAATTCAGTACATCAAAGTTTGAATTTAGTTTTCAGTTCAATCTTCCGTTACCTGTAATTCGGACATTAATAGCTAGTAGGAAGATCAAAGTATGCCATGATTTGTTTATGTTAGTTAGACTTTTGTTTCTGATCTGTAAAGGTGCGTTTACACACACTACATCAGTAATTACGTCAATTCCGAAAGTTAGTTGTAATCACAGAACACAGAGCTGCTTTGTGGTTGTAATTCTCGGAATAAAACAAAGAAAGAACTTTCAGTTATATGCTGCTAACATATTATTTACTAGCTTTCCAGGTAAGTTTTCGTTTGGGAACGAAACAGTTAAGACCAACAAATCTTTCATAATACACAGGAGCGAATAGGACTGCCGATTGGCCGTCCATCAAATGTTTTTTGGGGTCGACGGGTATCGGAAAGTTTCAATGAACCGCTAGGCGCTGGGTTAATTTTTATTTTTTATATATGTCACTGATATTTAGGAAGAACAATATTTGTTACCACTGTTGGCTATGTTATTATATAACTTTTAAAATTTTTTTTTTCGTTTTATAATTACAGTTGTGTTTATTATAATTAGTTCCTGTTTAAAAATACGTAATTAATGTTTTATAATTTTTTTTATCTTTTGGAGTAAAGCTTCTTTAGTGAGGGTATCTGTTTGAAATTTCTGATGGCGGGTTACGCGTTAGGGTTACGAACAAGTACGGTTACAAAATTAAAAGGGAAGAAAGCATGCCTTGTTTTCTATTACGTTGACGAGGGTGGGGAATCGTTCTGTCGAAAAATTAGAAGAGGACTCCTAAACCATTTTATCCAAAAATTGTTTTCCAAAAGTGTTTATATAACGTAGAAGAGGGGGGGGACTCTTCCACCGTTCTGTTCAAAAATTCGACGGGGTAAAATATCTTTTTGGAATATGTCACTTAGAAACGTTGAAACTTTTCCTTTTTAAACTATCCGTACACAGAAAAAAATAGTTGACCTTTTATTAATGATCGCTAGTGATCAAACGTAAATCATTATTATAATCATTTTTTTCCTTAATACCTTGTGCAAAACTGATAATAAGTATGAATTTTAGTGATTGTCTAATACCATATTCGTCATAATAATGATCGAGTCTCCATTATAATAATATAATATGATCATACATTCAATGTAAAAAATTATGTAAACAATGAAATTTACATTGGTGCAACGACAAAAATGCATCTAGCTAATGACCACGAAGTGTTTAATACTACGTATCGGTAATTTATCACATCGCATTGTAATAATGCATAAGTTAATGGCCTTATGATTATATCAACGTAAAATCGTTCAGCAAAATGTTTAGTCAATGTATCCAGGCCTTAATATAATGAATACTGAGTTTAGTGGGACAAAACGGTACTAACTCAATATTTTATTTCGTTCCGTTTATGCTTCAGTACGTTGTGATTATGTTTTAACCCTTGATATATCAATGCCATCGCCCCTCACTCCTACATAACCAATAAGACATCACACGATCACAGGTCGCAACAGGCAAAAATATTGTTGGCGGCTTTGTGCAAATGTAGTAATCGGTTGCTTGTGTCCGTGTTTAAAGGCATTTTTTTATACTTGTGCTTTAAGTAAAGAATTAAAAAGTGTGTTACAGATACAGTGAAATTACTAGTGTGCTAAGTTTATATATTTTTATACACCATTGGCATGCATTATCTACACCTAAACCTAAAAGGCTAAAAGTTTTTATATCGGCCGAGAACGCACTATTTGGACAGTCTGTATAATTTACAGTCTACAATGTTAAGTTTATAATAAATTATTATGTTAACAAGTAATTAAAAAACACTTGAAAATTCTACAAATAATTCTTTATTTCTCGACGATCGTTTCGGACAATAAGTTCATCTTCAGGAGTACAAAACTTATACTAAATTACATATTTTCATTATACCTACTACCACGTGCCGAGTGAAAAATCAGTGCAAATTAATTATTATGTGTTTATAATATTATTAAACTGTACAGTGGAGCGTTTCTCAACCTTTTTAAGACGCGACCCAACATATTATGTTTTGAAGTCGTACTTCGATTCAATTATTTTATAATATAAAATCAGAAAAAGTTACTGTATCAACATGATATGTATCATGGACTAATAATTTATAATTTAAAAGTAATTTTTTAAAATTGAAATCTTCAGTTAATTTCCCAAGTGTTATCTTTTCAAGTATAAGATATCTAATTATATTTTTATTTCGCTATTTTTCCAGTTCCTTCGCGACCCAAAGGTTGCGAAATGCTGGAATGGAATATGTATTATTTTTTTTTGTATTTTTCGTATTGAATAAATATTTCAATTAAACCTGATTCATGTCTTTTCAAAAATGTACCTGTACGAAATATTTACAATAAAATAGAAATGACTAAATTAACATACAATTAGTATATCATATTAAAAATTATCACCGTTATGACTGAACGTCGATCATTTTTTAATATTATACACTAATTGTCTGCTAATTTGGTCATTTTTATTTTCTTATAAATATTTTCAATAAACCACCTTCCTTGAATCGTTAAGGCAATGCTACGCAGCCATGGATTAATGCCTGCCGTTCTTATATTAATGCCACTAAGCATTAGACCAATACACTGGATTAATTGAACAAACCATACAAAATCATTAATACAATGGCCAACTATTGATGTTCAAGTGATAAAGTTGATGTTTTTTATCATCAATACGATGAATGCGATTGAATAATCGATGTACAGAAAACATTAAAACCATGATACAAAGTTAAAGCTTTGTGGGATCATATTAATAATTGTGATTATTGACTTACAAACATTGTTCATTAATATAATGCAGTTCATTTTTAAAACTATTTGAAGAAATCAATGTCCCTCGGGCGTTAATATAATCACCTTAACCTTTATCAATCAACAATAGTACGTTACAATGATTAAGTCGAGCATCGGTTGAAAAATAATGTCCAAATACATTGTTTCAACGTCTTTTTTAATTATATTTACGTCAGTTTTTCGTTCTGTGTACAGATTTAGAAACACTGTCGCAGTGTTGGCATTAATATTATTTGGAGCGTTGTAAGTATTTTTTTTTAATATTTAGATTATAGACCATCGTATTCTTAATAACATGAGCTAGAAATACTTGAGAAATGAGATTTTGGCAAAAATAGTGGAATTCAACTTTTATTAATATAAAGTGACATCAAAATAATTAAATATATTACATAGGTATGTTAAACTGCAATAATTTATTTTATTTTTTTAGTTTACTTCATATAAAGAACAATCTTTCAGCTCCATCTTCGCCCATGCAAATTTGTGTTTGACATTTCATATGTGCCTTTAAAAAAGTATAATAATAATAAACAGTGGGCGAATTTTTCAAACCAGTCGTTAGTTTCTAGGATTAATCTGATGGACAAACAAACAAAAAGCCTTTTTTGCACGACTCCTTACAAAATATCTGCTTTTCTTGACTGTATATCGGTTGTAATAAATGACCCTTTTTGCACTAGTGCGGACAGGACAACAAAAGTAATTCGATTTTACCAATCCAGTAGTACCTAATATGTCTGTCAGTTATCATCGTAAACGGTACACACATATTCTCAATAAAAATATTACAACTATACATATTTATGATGTGAAAATCAGCTATTTTATAGGAGACGCGTGCAAAAAAATATAGTATGTATCTGGATTATAATGCATTTATGAATTCCGTGACTGTTAATACTAGCTGGTCGCTTGTTTTAACATAAAATAATGCTTTACAACTATTTATAGGTATATAGTGTATTATAAAAATTAGGAAATCTTACCCAGCTGCAGGGTTGCAACCCAAACGAAGACTTTTGTATTTTGACATTGAAATCTTCTATCACAGCTGTTTATCCACACACTGAAAAATAATATAATAATTACATTTATAAAAATTAAAAATTTTATTTAAAAATTAAATATATTTTTTATTTGTATATAGTGAGTGCCAAACGTGCAAATGATAATCCCGAATTTAGGCATAATAAGCTACAGCTTAGGGTCTCAAAATCTACATAGTACTCAAGCTTTTCAGAATTTTTTGAAACTCCAAATGTTACACCAAATCTTAAATTTTTTAACAAGGGATCTCCAAGCAATTTATAGATTACCTGCAAGTCTAAATCCGACACTTTTGACCTATAATCTATATTCTTATAATTTAAGGAGTGAGTCATACGTTTATACTTCGCAATGTACTATATTCGGTATGTTTTAAAACATGAGAGGAGACGTGTTTTATACTGTTTCTTTTTGCCTGTCCATTAAGCGAACCATATTATAATAATGCCTAACTGCTTAAATTTTGGTGCCTTACTATAAAGTAGTAAACCATTTTTAAATACACAATACATAAGGAAAAGTACACAAAATAACGTAGGCCATTTCGCGTTATGCCCACATATATTACGTCGATGTATTTAAACATAAATAATGCAAAATGTGAGGAAAATACTCTGCGCTTGCGTACTGCAGTATTATTATAGTAATTATGTATAATGTTTACGGAAATATATTTTAATGTTGCTTACCAAGAAATAGAATTTATTCACACGGCGTTGTAGTTTGTAATTAAAATTTTCGAGGCTGTATTTTAACGTTACAATTAAAAAGATAAATAAATCAAATTAATGCCATCTAATACAGTCTGTTCCACAATTCATATATATTTAAATACACGATGTCCTTAAATTATTCATGACGTTAAATCTCTGTTCAAATTCTTTGCGATAATTCAGGGACAAATATTGAGGGAGCGCCTCTAAAGTACGTTTCATAACTGACACGAAGATTTCTGCAACGTTTTCAATTCTAATCAAATAGTTTTTAAGTTAAATCCGTTCAAATATACACACATATAAAGGATTTTATATAATAGTAAAAATATAAATATGAATTGGTACTAAATCTAGATAATCCCTCCTTTAAAAAAAATTATTCTTCGAGATAATACAATAAATTTCTTCTGAATTCGTTTAAAAGAAGTTAAAAAATTTGATCGCTCCCTTAAAGTCGTCTGCTAGGTAAAATAATGTGATGTCGAAATAAAACTTTTATTAAAGCGGTAGACGATTTATCGAGCGATTTAAATCTACGAAATGTAAATTAATGTCATTTTCAAATTTCATGCAACATAAAACGAGAAATAAAATGTCTACTCTATGTAATTACATTAAACCATGCATTGAGAAATATCTGCCACCTAAGGTATACTGTTCAATTTTTCACATATTTTTTTGCAACTCCCCTATTTTTAAAACATCAACTGTCATGACTGTCTGAGCCCGGTACCAATTCATATGGTTAATTTATTATTATTTTCGACACTAAAGTGAAAATTCATCTGATACTGTCACCAGTTCTCGGATTAAAACCTGTGACCTTAGGAGCTTGCAATAGACAGGTAGTATAAACAACGACGTGTCTAAGATCTCGTCTTGGCTATCACAAACCCTTGATTTCCATTTTCAATGTACGTAAGTTAACTTAACAGTCTTAATAAATCGAGTTTTGAGAGTAGAAATATATCTCTATAAGTTCTAAGCTAAGTACTTATTTCCATGCAAGTCTATTTCACAGATTTGAGTATTAATTGGATTTTCAATTTACATATTATAAAGAAAATAATTAATTGACAATATGAATCAGTGCTAGGCCCAAATAGTCTTGGTTGCCTTAAAAATTAAAATATTATAAGCCCCCATTTTCCATTCTAATATAGGCACTGATGAAAACCATAGTTGATTTTTCAATGCATTAACAAAAAAAAATTACTTGAAAATAAAAAATTGATTTGTCGGGAAAAAGGACTTTTTAAGTAAACACTTATTTGTTATTATAGCGACGTTTCGTTCCTTGCTTGGAAATTTTTCATAGCTTTATAACTATTAAATGTTTATATCAAGTAGATATAAAAGTTAAAATACACATATAAATATAAATTTGAGTTACACAATTGTTCATTAAAAGTTTATAATAATTCCGTTAAAAAAAAAATATTTTTACGTCGCTATAATAACAAATAAGTGTTTACTTAAAAAGTCCTTTTTCCCGACAAATCAATTTTATATTAATTACCAAGGACAAAAAAGAAAAAAAGTCAATTACTTGAAAATATTAATTGATACTAAACCCAGAGAATGCTGACAAACGGTGGGCTTAAATAAATTTCAGAGATATATAAACGAGGAAAAAATTATTTGAGAGTAAAAGTAAAATTTTCAATCAAATCAGTTTAAAAAGCTGTATTCGAACTTTTGAACTGTAAAATTTGATGTTTATTTATAATGTAAAGGTTTAGTTTGCAACAATGGCGCACAAAGGGGATTCCCCGTCAATGTATCGTTTGTTCTGTAATCTGTTTGAGTTGAATAAATAATCGTAAAATCCCTTCAACATCATGGAAACAAAAAGATATTGAAATTTCACCGCCCACTTTTTTAAATTAACTTTTGCCCTGACGCCAATATATAATTTCAAAGTAATTTATTAATAATAAATTGAAAATTCTACTTGATACGTTTGACTAATTTACGGATTAATTATGGATCCTAAGAACTGAAGGTTGGTAATAAAAAATTAAAGGAACTCGAATCGCAATTCCAGAATGTATATGTGTATATGGCAAAGTACATTGTGACTTTAAAATATATTTTTATGTGAAATTAACTGGTTTTTGGACAAAATAAAAAAAAGACTTGCCCCTTAGAATAATTAAAAATTTCTTAATTTCAATATTAGACCTGAATTTTATCAATAGCGCCCATTTGTAATAAGTGTAGTGCGGTGATAATTTTAAAAACTTCGTTTAAATCGACAAATTTTTTTGAAAAATGGTATTCTGTGAAGCGTCGAAATTTTATGATCCCGCCAACTAATTAACGTCAATAGTGTATATGCCCATGTACTATGTACCTATAGGCATTTATGCAGTCATAAATATTACAGCATATGGTAAACACCCACATTATTCTAAATAAATAAAACTATGTTTAATGTTAATTTAGTTATTTTCCAAATTATTTTTGCACGTTCATTAAATTGATATCGCCATGAATATTGCTACAGAATCATCAATAAAATGTTTTACAAAAGTGTTATTGTTTTTATTGAAGCAAGAATGCCCGATCACTTATTAACTTATTTATTAACTATTATTAATTGATCACTTTCTATTTAACAATGAACACATGTAATTTGATTATTTAATTGCCAAAATTATCTGGGACGTAGTTCAATTAATTTATTATTTTTAAGAGCAAATTAGAAATCTAGTTGATATTTCCTAACAAGAAGTAGTATATTAGGAAAAATCAGGTCTTGAAATAAATTAAATAAAAAGGATCAGGTGAAAAGACCAATTTTTAAGTACGTTTTTATTCGATGTACTTGAAGAAGTCGGAATAATACCGACGAAACGTCGTACATCGAATAAAAACGTACTTAAAAATTGGTCTTTTCACCTGATCCTTTTTATTTAAGAAGTAGTATTTTTACTAAATAATCCATGGACGCGCCACATCGACAACAACATTCTTAATGGGCTATGCAAGCCCAATTTGCGTTTGCTACAAAAAAACTTTTACGTCTACAAAAATAAACTCCATTAAATTTTAAATCAAAATATATCAAGCGTCCACAACAACTTTATAATTTTGTGCCACACTGATAACCCGTACTTTAAATCAACGGTTTTTGTTTCCGGTTGCACCAACTAACAACAAAGTTTTAATGAAACAAAATACCCACCAGTTTATTTAACACAAGTTCCATTTTGGGGCTGTAAAAAATACACTTTAGACAAATAACGGTGTATATTTCCGGTCGCACTTAACTGTCAAATAAACAACATAGAGATACATTATAAGTACAGCTTAGGGCTCCGCTAGCCGCTCCACACGTCTGTACTACGCGCTACTGGCAGCACCACGGTGCGGCTCTCCTACGTCGTTACTGGGAGCGGCGCTTCACGCAGGGGCAGGGGCGCTCCTATTGGGGAGAGGAAAGTCGCTGTACGTATGTCCTTGACGCATGCGCAATTCGACCCGACGCGCCGCGATGTCCTGACTGTTTAATATTACATTACGGTTATACACTCTCGGCTCTCTTATTCTTTCTCTTTCTGTCTTCTCTCTGTCTGTTTTTCTTTGGTCTTTCGATTCGATTTTACCATATTATTAGGTATTTCATGGTTTGAACTACTCCCTGTAATTTAGATATGGATTAATACTTACTTGTTAAATTCCAATCAAAATCAGATATAAAAAACGTATGGGCCACACTAACATAAGCTCACGGGGAAAAAGAAATTTCTTTAGCATTTTTTCCGAGCATCATATTGTTGGGTCTCCTAGTGACAACATTAATACTCTGCATTGTCGACCACAACATTGTTTTGTTTGAAGTTTCTATTAGCAACGCTTGAGAAACAAATTAGAATAATAATTTTAAATCTCGTTGTGATCAGACGCATTTAGACTTCGTCTTGATTAAATCAAATTTTATTGTGTTTTATTTATTTATTTTTTATATTATATATAATATGATCAAATCGATCATTATAATATATATATTAATACGCTAAGGTTAAGATGTTTGCCTCCCTTTTTCGAAAAAACCACACAATTGCTCCACATAAATTTTATATCATTTTATAGATAATTGCTTGCTGTACCGACATCAACAACTAAAAAATCTATTATTGCTTTTGTTTTTGCAAAATAATTAATTATAACAATTATACATTTATTCAGTATATGCAGCAATGCTTCCATCTGACGGTTCTAACTTTGAAACAACGTCAACATGATTGACGGTCGATACATTTTTTTTGTTTAATTTTTAATCAAAATTCACGTATAAATACTTATCGTATGGCGACGCTTCGATACTTGCGCCTCTATATGAGAAAATATTTAGAAAAATATTTTCTTGAACCGTCACTGAGCTTCGTAATGTAATACAACAAAAAGTAGAAAGTTATAAAGAGTGTAAAAAATTAGAAACGAATTTTAGTGCGAATTATTCGCACAGGTACCGCTAGTAAAAAATTAATCTTTTATGCTAATTAAAACAAGTGTCATGAGTTGAAGTGAAAAAACCCCGAATATTTGGAATATTTTCAAATTCCTTGCCCTCACAGACACTTCAAAAACCGGCTGCCTTTGGTTGTATCTCTGTTCATTTCTTGATTAAAGAGAGAAAATATCAAGTAATTCTTTAAGATCAATAGATTCTTCTTTAAGACTTTAAATGAAATATCATACAACTCTTAGGAAATAATATATTAAAAGAAAACCATCTCATGTTTTAACTTGCTTGATTGGATCTTTAATTTATATCTAAGTAGAAAAGGCTTGTCAAACTTTTCTTTTTTTATTAAAAACTTTAAACTAATAGGGGTGTTCAATTGTGTTTCATATAAGTCTTAACAAGTATTTAATAATAGGCTGTTTCCTGTAAGGGTAGGTAAATCAAATATTAAATATTTTTTATAAATAAGTAAATAATAACTGATAAATTGTCATTGCTCTTATGATTTTTACACAATTTTTACAAAACATAATTGATCTTAAAAATACTCACGGTAATGATTTCTCTGATTGTAAAAAATGCCTTCGGAAAATTTGGAACTGTGGTCGCAAAAATAATTTTTTAACTATTTTTATTAGCTATAAAGTATTAAGCTTCACAAAATTTGGCTTACTACTTAAAAAATTCAGAAAAGACATTTTTGCTCTAAAAAATGAATAAAAAACGTGAATTCGTCAATATTTCTTTACAGCACGTTACGAGTTTTCGAATTACGGGAAGGTAAATTAACATTTTGAAGATTTTCTTTACAAACTTATGTAAAACATACACAAATTTGGCTTGCTCGATATTTTTTTTTTTTAATTTAACTTTTTCTGCGTACAAAAATTTGTCGTTTTTATCTGATTTTAAATCGTTTATTTAGATCAAATAAACTTTAGCTCAAAATCATTTGGGAAGAATGATATATATTTCTAGTTTATACAAATTAGAGATTTTTCATAGATGAAATGCATTTTACATGCACTCACGCATCCAACTGCTAGAACTATGCAGGTGAAAAAGGGGGTATATTGAACAGCTGGTATTCAGGTACCTGAAGTATATTTTATAATAATTTAATTTGTTTATATTTCAATTTAGTACTTCATATAAACAAGTAATTTAAATAAAAAATGCAATGTAAATGTTTCTTTAAACTTAAATACCTTATGCAGGAAAAACAAAAAAAAATAGATACACACCTCATCCAAGAAGAAGAGAGATGGAACCTCATCACATTCCAGGCAATAAGTATGGTTCAGTCATTTATTTAAACTTTATAATATAAGTAAATAAATAGATTTGTTTTTCCAATTCTAAAATAAATGTGTTTAATTTTAAAACATCAAACAAATCCAAGGAAATATATATTAAATAAAACACAACGCTTTAATTTATTTACACTTGAAAACTTTATTTTAGAACAATTGTTTCGCTCAACACTGTAATTACGTTAGATAAAGATTTTAAGCTGCGATATGTTTGTCGTGTTTTATTGAATTTAATGCACACTAAAATACATCAAGTAATGGTAGATTCGATTATTATCTAAATGCAAGGCGTTCTAGAAGGGGGGCCCGAATAACCCGAGGGTACCGCTGAACCACTTTATAAATAAGGATTACTAAAAAAAAGTGATGCTTGTACGCGAGGCAGAAGTTATACTTCTTTGGCGTGATCGCGATAATTGATATTCACATTTTCGTTAAAGATTGATAAAATAAAATAGGATGTCTAGGGAAATGATAAATATAGTTAAAAGTTAGCCTGTTCACTTCGATTAGTACTTATTTACTTTGGATAATAGGTGGACAACTCAATCAGCACATTGTAACAGAGAAATGACATATATCATCTATAAATACAAAATAAAACTATACTGCATCGAAGAGTCAGCTTTATCGACAAGTTCAACCTTACCAATGCACGTAGTACATTCATGTTAAATTAGCAACTAACTTCATGGTGTCTCATTTTCGTTGCATGCTGCGTCCATAACAGAGAAAAGTTTACTCTCAATGCGCCAAAAAAAGGTGTAACTTCAAAAAAATAACACTATTTTTTAATCTAATCTTTATCTAAACAAGAACTAATCAGAACTTACAGTATTTCTAGGATCATTAAAATAGTAGTTATTTAATATATATCTATATTGTAATGCATAATTTTATGTACGAGTTGTGACATTATGTTAAAACGAGAGACTGACAAGTTTTAACAAACACACGACTACGAATCATAATAGTGTTTTTACATGTATTTGCTTGTGTTTGAAGAATAATATACACTGTTCTAATGACCAAATTTCGATACGTGGGACGACCCTATTACAAAACATATCTTAGAGTTCTAACATGTCGAAAATAACTTAACAATACCAGATTAGTAAGTTGGTAAATGAAAGTTAATATTTGCAAGTTGGGAACACTTGTATATAGAAAATACAAAAACCACTAACCACTACAGATGTTCAACTTTAAGAAACTTTTTAAGTTTTCAAAAATAAAAATACACATCTGCTGCATATTACACTCTAGTCTAGTTCCTATATTCAAGATATTTTCTTCGCTTCATCTTTTCGCATCTTCACTATACAATGTGTTTTCGGTCAATTCATCTTATTTTTTATGGGTGATTGTCAATAGAAAATGATTATTGTTAAAACACTTTAACAGCCCCCTACACGTGCATCTTTTTGGCTCTGCATTTATAAACAAATAAATTTTTAATAACAATTGATCACGCTACAATTTTTAAATCCTAATAATTTTGGTTTGATATTTTTAGGTTTCAAAATTTTTACTGAAATAGCAATTTGTCTCGTTTGCAATGAAAAATATTATCACTCGACTGATAATATCATTACAAAAAACCCGGGTCGCAGTGCCAAAACCCTGTCGACAATATTGTGTATTTGCTAATACAGGTATTGTGGCTTTATTAAATGAAATTAAGTTTGTTTTTGGACAAAATAAAAAAAAATGAACCCCTTAATACACCCCTTACAATAATAATTTTATTAGTTGAAATATTGTTATCAATCCAACATCTGCACCAAATTAAATACGACCTTCAGTAAGTAAATTCGTATACGCAAACTAGTGTTTTCATAAAATTTGTAAGTCCGGTCCTGTCGGGCCGATTTGCTTATAATTTTAGGAACACTTTTTAATTGCTACTAAAGGGTTAAATTTCAATTTTGAAACGATTCTGAGAATTTTTTCGGTATTTTTGGGCCCAAAAACTTTTTTCAACCCCTAAAAACTACCCTTAAAATGACCCGATTGGGCCCATTTTAAATAGGCTTCGTGCGGTGATGGATTCCAACATGTATGCCAAATTTCGTTAAAATTAATTAACTCCTTCGAAAGTTATTGCCCGCACATATAAATATATATATATACGTATATAAATATATATATATATATATATATATATATATATATATATATATATATATATATATATATATATATATATATATATATATATATATATATATATATATATATATATATATACATATATATATATAAACATTTTTAAAAATAGTGCCAAAGTGTTTAGGAGGTTATGAAACGTCGAGAAATTTTGGTCCGACCCCTAGGTCCCGCCATCCGACCGACGCCAATAGTGTATGTTGCCAATGTTGCCATATGGCAAATACACTAACAAGATACTATATTTTTTGCACGTATCTTCTATAAAATAATTGATTTTCACGTTGTAATATTTGTAATATTTTTGACAGTTCTGTTTGACCATATTAGAATTATGTGAGTACTATTTACAATGGCAACCACCAGAGATATTACTATTGGATTGATAAAATTGAATTACTTTTGTTTTACTTCAATTTAGATCCGTTATACATATATGAAAAGCAGCTATTTTAAAAGGATTCGTGCAAAAAGAATGTCTAATGTAATAAGGAATAAATATAAAAAAAACAAATAATTTTCGCTCAACATGGGGCTCGAGCCTACGGCCCTTCAGTTATTAAGCATATTTGCTAGTGCGTTTTGCTCGATATGACTGCGTTTGACGTGCATTAATTAGAAATATTGTGTTTATTAAATTATTTATGACTAACGATGGTGGTATAATTTATCAATCCTGATAATTTTCGTTCAATCTTAAATCTATTTCTCAAAGTTCATGGGATCTTTTTGATTTTTCTGAGCAATTGTCGTGGTAAGAAAAATGTTTTAAAAAATGAAAAAAATACGTCATGCATATTGTTGAATTAGTGCTTTTATATTTAAATCATATGGAGAAATTTAACTTGTTAAGTCAATATTATGTCGAAATTAAACGCACTGTATCTATATTACACAGTGCATACAATAAACTCATCTCTACATAGGTTTGAAACTCGGAGAAACTTTGCATCTCTATTTTAAACAGCTTCTATTCATGGAATGATAACTTGATAAAAAGTTTATTTTCAAAATTCTCTCAAGTCGTCTCTTCCTACTTTTTGCACAATGCACCTAATCTCTGCGAAGAATAAGCTGTTCTTTTAGTGATGAAACTTCATATTCAATATTCTGTGGTGTTAAAAAAATCAGAGCGTGTATTTTACAGACGTGAGATTCCAAATTGTGTCATCAGTTGAACAATGATTGTCAATGACTGCTGCAGCGATGACTTCCCAGCGTTCCATTCTAGATCAATGGCATGGTGCAATGTTTCATTATAATATGTCGTTCCGTTGCACTTTCAGTCTCACGACTTACCATGCGTAAAGATTTTTCAATATGAAAAAGTGCTGGGCCAATCTAGAAAAAATGTGTGCGTTTACTTATTGTACGCGCGTTCGAAGTTATACTTCTTTGATGTGATTACAAACTAATTTTTTCAAATTAAATCTTCAAAAAGCTTAAGAACAATATAAAAATTAACCTCAAATATTTAAAAACGCTTTCAAAATGTTATTTTTGTCTTTATTTTCATATTCAGTCTATTGAGTAATCAAAAATACGATATAATAAATTCCTCTGGATAACACTTAAAACGCCTCTTGATTGTAATCAAAAGTTATAGTCGTCTAGTATATTATATAGTTTTCAGATGACAAAATGTGGATCGAATTCGACCGTTTGTGATTTCAGTCTGAGCCTCTTATAGCCTGCTTTATACTGTCGACTTTTCGTTAGCGCAAAGCAACTCCCATTACTGGTAAAATTTTACTCTTAACACGACAAAAGTTTTGCTTTCTTTTTACATAACAATACTTAATATTATTCATCGAAAAAAGATAAAATAAATAAACATTTTCTAATAACTGAGCGTTAAGTTTCCCCCGCTTCTGTGTACAAAGCACATGGAATAGTGTAACGACGACAAGCTTGGGATAGTACGGTATATAATATAAAATGGATCAGGGCTGACTAGATGCTACCCACTATTACAGTTCTTCATCATCACAAAAATACGTTTTTACAGCATTACTGAAAAATTACGACACATTTTTACCTATTTCTATTAATTTATCAATAGTTACTATAGTCTTTTCTGCCAACAAATTGGTAGGTTCGACAATTTTACATGTTTTTTGACACGTGGTATTACTTAGAATAGCATACCCAAAGAGAGCACATTACGTGGCCGTGCGGTTTAGTGCGTCTACATGGAAGTACAATTTAGCTGGTTCGATCGTTCACAACGCCAATATTGCTTTTTTTTAATGATTTTTTTTAATATATCTTAGTAATAAATAAAAAATTAAAAATTTAATAAAATTCGTGTTTTCTTGCGTATACGTGAGTTTTAAACATTTTTAATAAAATGCGTAAGGAGCATGGCTTCCGTCATGTGTCCACAAACTGACGCACCACTTTTTTTAATGACAGCTGATCGGACTATGTTAGTTCCTAAACGAAGCTACACCGGGATTATCAATAATATACTGTTAACAATGCCGAGATTTGGGTTTGCAAAGAGTGTTAGTGTCAAAGAACTACTTTAAGAATACTATAGTGCCTGCACGGCGGGGAGGGGGGAGTCTCACTCATATACACACACTATCGTCCTGTTGCGACGCTCGTACGTATCGTGACGGACGCCCTGCGCATGTGCAACAACCTGCTGCTTTTGCCACGCACACATTTTTCTATATATTCGTGATTGCTTAAAAATAATCACAACCGAAGCTCACAATTGATAAATCAAGTCGGTCATAATGTTATTTTCAACTTAGATAATTGGGCTGAATGGAACAAAGTTAGTGACAATATTGATTTGTATTTTTGTACCAATAAAATATTTTCTAAGGTCAGTGGCGTAGGCTAAATCAAAGCGCCATTTGATTTTGATGTTTCTGTCCCTGATTATTTGTCATTTTCTTTACATTAAATTATCAAAATATTAAACGAACTAAAATGAATATTAACGCGGAAGATACGTTCCAATAAGTTCCTGCGTTATAATAGGCATAAGTGAAACAGAACCGCGAATAAGAAAATCTGTTTTTTTTTATTTTGTTTAATTTTGGAACATTTATTGTTAAATACTTTTTTGTCACATTAATTAATTATAGATTTATTTGTTGCTAATATCGATTTTTGTTCATAAAACATTTATGTAAAACCAAATAAAAGTTCGAGTAAGAAGTTATGTTTGTGATGAGGAAATTTCCTCATCTGACATATTTTATTTTTTGTGAAGAAGTCACATCTAATGTTGTTTGCTTTTTTCTGTTTCGTTCAGCAAGCTGTTGTCGATAGCAAGATATTGCATCCAATGACACTTCGTTTTGCCTTTGATATTCTATCAACATGTGAATCGTTTTGTATAAACTGATCCATAATTTACATTATAGTTGCTAAACATTTTATTTTAGAAACATTGTAAAACTGAAACAGCGTTAAACGGAGCAGCGCAGCGTTAAGCGAAGTCTTAGTGTATATTTAAAATTCATTAAAACAGAAAAGGTTTCGTGCGGTGATGGATTCCAGCATGTGGACCAAATTTCGTTAAAATAGGTTTGGGCTGTACGCGGACGACAAAAAAGCGCGAAAGCAAATGTCTAAAGGTGCTTCCAGCTACTGCTATGACCGCGTTTAAAAATGGAGCCTATTTTATTTACAATTTAGATAAACTAAAGGCAACATCTTGTTAAATCTTTATAATCCTTTTCCAATTTAACATACTCATAGAATTTAATTTTGGGTGAAAGGAAATAATTAAAATTGTTATATCTTTGAATATAAATATTTATTACATATTTTTTAACAGCAATACATTTTTTTATAAAAATATACCCACAATTACATAATTTATAGCTTCTAAAGCTGTACGTCAACAGTTCTAGCTTTACCTGGTGGAGGTTCAGCTTAGAATTTGATATGTACAACATGTTCATAGAGTTGACGTTCAGAATAGAAACATTACAAAATCGTCTTTATAATATATACTCTCAAAATGGTTTAAAAGAACGGTATTACTTTTAATTGTTCATATTCGTTTGACTGATAAGACATTCCAGAGATTTCAGAAAATCAGTTCGAAGGGGTCAAACTTCGAAACGGTGAGTGCTACAGCGCAACGGATCAGCTCGTTGAATTCAACGTGTCATTTTCTATAAGTGTACCGAATTTGAAAAGGATCCAAGAGATTCCCCATTTTTGACCAAAAAAACACTATGCGAAAAATCTCGATTTTCGTCAAAAATCAAGCTTTAGACTAATACAAAATGACATTTTTAATTCGAAAATAAGGCCTAGTTTGCAATCGGTGGCCTGTTAATGATTTTTTACGAACATTTATTTGAATGGCTCTATCCCCAAAACACTAATAGACACAAACCTCTGGGTAATTAAGCTCATATTATTTTATTTTTTTTTTATTTATTTTAGCTAGTGTACTTGTCATAACAATATCAAATACATTAACGCGTATCTTTTTTTAGTTAGGGGCTGAATATACAAATAGTGTAAAAGCCAAAAAATTTATAAAAAAAAAAAAAAACGCGTATCTTCTTTTTTTTTCACTGTAAAGGTAGGTTTTTAAAAATACTTAAAATCGTCATTAAAACTCACTCATATAAAATACTAGCGGTCGTCTGCAACTTCGCACGTGTGGGATAGATGATATGTTATATATAAAACTCACCCCCGCACTCCGTTCGGGTAATTTATTTAAAAAACCGTCAAAGATGTTGTTGAAACATCAACAATTTTATATTTAAAAAGAAAAAATATAATGTACTTTTTTTGTATTATTTCTTACATCACAAAAGGAAACTGTTGCCTAAATTTCAACTCTGTAGGCTCTATAGTTCCTAAGATTTCGTGATGAATGAGTGAGTCAGTCAGTGAATGGTATTTTTGACAATGCAGTAAGACCCCGCTTAACGCAGGAGATACGTTCCAATAAGTTCCTGCGCTATACGAAACAGCGCTAAACGAGGTCATCTTAATACGTAGATAATAGGCATATGTGAAACAAAACCATGAATAAGAAAATTTGTTAGTTTTTTTTTATTTTTGTAACATCTATTGTTAAATGCTTTTTTATCACATTAATTATAGATTTGTTTATTACTAATATCGATTTTTGTTTATAAAATATTCAGATAATAAATCTGATAAAAGTTTGAGTAAGAAGTTATGTTTGTGATGAGGAAGGTTCCTCATTTTACATATTTTGTTTTTTGTGAAGAAGTCATCTAAGTAATGTCGTTTGCCTTTTTCTGTTTCGTTTAGCAAGCTGTTGCCGATAGTACGATATTGCATCAATGACAATTCGTCTTGCCTTTGAACTTCTATCAACATTTGAATCATTTTGTATAAACTGATCCATAATTTACGTTATATAGTGGCTAAATGTTTTTTAGAAACCGCGTAATACTGAAACAGCGTTAAGCACGGTCTTACTGTATATTTATTAAGATTATAGATTACGAACTCTATTTTTGTAGGGTTCTTTGTTTAATATTGTTAAGACATTAATATAAGAATGAAATGTTAAAACATAATGATTTAAATCAATGCTTAATATTATTTTCGATTAATTTAATATATATGTTGATTGAGCAAAGACTTAATCCTATTACCAATTTGTATATTTAATTAAATTTTTTTTATTCAATATCCGATTACCAGTTTGTACAATTAATCAAATTTTCTGTACAAAATCATCAGATAAGTCATGTCCAGTATAGAATACTGTACAAGTGATATACTCACTGGACTTTTGTTGTGTGAGAAAATCTAATTTAAAGTCGTCAGCAATAATAGCTTAAAAATGCGTTTAATGTGACATCAACTGATAAACAAACGAACTAGTTGCACGTGATCTAGCATTACCGCTGCTGGCTGAACTGCTTGAAGGAGATTAGGTCTCAGTAGATTACAGTTCCTGTTTGAAACAGTAGCGGCGTGCGGATCAGGTTGGTAAAGTACTACATAGGAGAAAACGTGATCTTACATTCAGGAGTTGTGGGTTCCAAGGTTGGCAAAATATTTCAAAAGAGAAGATTTGTTCTTACATTCAGGAGTCAGGAACATATTAAGAAATTTTGTTAAGAATGTCGTTGATCGGATTTATTGTTGATATTTTATAGGTATAACTTTGAAAGTGAAAAGCAGCTATTTTATAGAAAGTAGTTGTGAAAAATACCATATATATCTCGTGCGTAATGGAATTGCGACTCGTTTGGCTTTCAAACTCGCTGGCTCTATTACGACATTTATAAATATAGATTTTCCTATTTTAATGTTCTTAAAAAATGTTCAGTTAATTTATTTTATTATAAATATTATTATAATAGCACACTTACTTTATATTGAATAGCCGAGCGTGTAGCAATGCCGCTCTCCTCTATTACAAGCCCCCAATTTCCAGCTTCTATTTCGAGAACTAACGAAAGTATCATTCAATTGGGGTTTTAATTTATTATTTAAAAAATAACAAAATGAAATGACTTGCTATACTGTTCAATATATTTTTTTTTATTGGTATAAATTTACAACGAACGTTTCAACCAAACTTTGTGGCCCTTTTCAAGTATTCAAATAACAAATTGAAAAGATTAATAATTGTTGTTAGGTTCAAATAATCCCAGTTGTTGCTAGTTGGTGACAACCGCAGTTTTATATTAATAATGCTCTCCCTTTTATGCAGGATTTCAGAAAGCACGGTCAAACAATTTGATTTGATAAAGACACTAGATTGTGATTTCAATTTACAGTTTTTACACATGCAAAGCAGGCTATTTTGAAATTCTCTACCATGTAGTATAGTTCTTTACATGTACTCACAAAAACAAGATAAATTTTGATCAAAATGCGTAGAGCAATGTTTGCCGAAGTGAAAATTGTTAAAAAAAAGTATGTAAGACATGTATACACGGTTAAAAAAAATCATTTCAATTTTTAGAACAGAATCGATTCAAAATTCTTCAAGGAAATATGTGTGGCCACAATCTAAGATTATTGTCAAATAAAATTTTCTAACTATCAAGCATTAATGTATAATCTCGGCTGTCGAGCGTCTATAATCTTCAGTGTACAATAATATGGTATAATAATCTGATATGTTTAGTATCTAATAAAATAAATCCACTGATCAAAGCACACTGTAATATAGTCATTTTTTAAAAGATACAACTCACAAAAAGACGTCATTTTCTGAAAAAAATATCCAGCGCCTTATTAATAGGGTGAATTAAAATTTATATTCCATTTTTAGAAAACAAAGCATCACGTTATTTACTTTTATAAAATCTCATTTCTCTTAGCGCTAATTAAATCCACACAAATATCTTTATTAATTGTGTCATTATTTTTAATTTCACTTGTAATTATTTTATCGTTATTTAAATTCAAGTCAGATTTACTCAGTACTGTATTTTTATTGATAACATCGATATCAACATTCAAATTTTCGTCTCCATCTTGTCCGTTATTATTTGCACCATTATTATTTACGATTACGTCACACTTAACCGCACATTCAACTGTTTTCTTAGTTTCGATATTGTTTCTGTTATGGAAGTGTTTCTGCGGGCGTTCAATTGTTTTGCTGGTCGCAGCGGGCATATCGCGCGGTACAGTATCGCGCGGTTCAGATCGCGTTTCTCGCTGTGACGCCGTGTCTTTAGCCAACGAAGCTAAGAGACGCGGTTGGAGGGGGAAAAGGATGTCCAGTCCCCCGACTGTTGCCGGACGTGGCTGAAGAGGCACGAGAGGTGCCACGGACGGTTGCGATACGGTTGCTATGTCACCACTTTCTGTCGAGTATAGAAAACAATCACTTTAGTATTGTCAATCCATCTGTCAAATTATATTCAATTATGGTAATAAATCAATATGTCTATTGAACGGGAGATATTATGTCAATAGTCCTTACACTCTGACACAGATATGTGACCCGAATCAACTTAGCATCCGATATTAACGGATTTTTATGTACGATGGAGCTGACGATCAAGATGATAGCTCCCAATGTTTATCGTTAGCTCCTCAATAGTTTTTAAATAAACAATAAAAAACTAACGCGTTCGACGCTGGATTTCGAAGCTCGTTTCTAACATCCAAAAGCCATTTAATATCGGACGCTAAGTTGATTCGGGTAGATATGTGAACGGTAGTGATGTTAAATTACCAGTTATTATGATAGTAACAGTTTTGACCGAATTATTTACTGGTTAATTTACCAGCTATCTATAAAAAAAAGTTGTTGCTTCCGAGTTCCCTTTCTCAGAACAACAAAAAACAAAACAATAAAGCAAATTTCAAAAGTAGAATCGAAAGAATTAATAGAATATTGTAATTATATATAGGTATATCTAGATATTGGTTATAAAATTAAAATTAATGTTTCAATCGGAGTTTACAATCAAACGCAAAACTGTCTGCGTAGCCTTGTATAATAATAATAAATGGCCGCGACTATTTAAAATAAATTACCATGGCTATTTAACATGTTAATTGACCGGTAATTTATTCTTTTATATCGTTAGTGGGTTTACATGTGCCACAGACAAGTTTTGGTAGACAAATAAACGTTGTTGAAAGCGCGTTTTCTTAAATGACATTTTTAGGTTTAAGACAAATAGAGTACCTAGTATCGTTTAGAGCAGATAGTAGCGTCATTTCTATGTACAAACGAGTTTCGACTCGAACGGGTTTTTTTCCTAACAAGGGGTGCTTCCACGAATATGATTGTTTTGTTGTTCTTTGCAAGTGGGGGCGCGCCATTGAGAAATACAGAATATAAATACCGTCCATAATTGTCCCTGAAATTACACCGTTACTGGCCGCTTTTCCCACTCTTCTTACTATGCAGATACCGCATCTTGTTACTATCTTCTCTAATCGATATAACTCTATCTTCCTCGTGATTTACTTGCAATATGACATGCCAGAATGTGCTATAGAAGAGCTCACTAGATTTTACGTCATTTCTGTTATAATTTTATGTTTAAAAGTACAGTTTGAGAATATTTCATTGCTGAAAAGTTCCTGAAAGCAACTGAAAATTGAATTGCTTACCTGCTGTTCCTCGCGCCTGTAGAGGATACGTGTATCCAGAGTCTCCAGGGCCTCGAATCATGGCGATTCCAGGAACGGACGGACCTTGCAAGGCCAGACCTATCACGTTGACACCATTTACGTTACCTGCAATAAAATTAAAAACTTAATTACAGATTAGGAAATTTTGTATAATTATATTAAAATATTAAATATATTAAAAAATAAACAAGACTTTTTAACTCCTGCGGACGCTCGAAAGTGAAAAAAAAATGTCATGAAGATAAGCTGCAAGTAAAATTATCTAGATGCACTATTTCAGTTAATGTTCAGAAAATATCGAACGAAACATCTGGTTTAGTTAAAAGCAAATATGTTTCAGGCATTCTGTAAATTAGATCCATAAAAGATAATAGTGTTTCTGGTCATAAAAACTAACAAACATACTTCTTCCATCAGATCAGAAAAAAACAACAACTTAACACATAATGCACACAAACCTCATTTACCGTGTAGTAAACTCCCAATTATCCGACATCAACATGACCTACATTTTTATCACAACGCGTAGAACAATTTTGCTTCAAAGTATAAATTGAAACTATATATTTTCGCATTTAAAAAAAAACTGTTTCAATCGATCAATTTTTTTTTCAAGAATAATCGATTTAAAAGTTTACAGTTCTTTTCTTATGGATAAATATTAAATATGTGTGGTCACAATCTCAGGTCATTGTCAAATCAGATTTTCTGACAATGCTTTCTGCAACCCGGCATCAGTATGCATAGTCGATTCTTATAACGTACAAGTTTGATTCTCATACGAAAATTGACTCTAATTAAAAGAAATTAATTAGAGTGGTTGTGATCCTTGATGATTGTTGGATAAGTGTAGATAAAATCTGTGGCACAGGATCAATAAAAACACAATACTGAAGTTTAAATTTGCATTTTCACTGACGTTTCGGTGCGCTTTGCACCATCTTCAGAGTTCTAAAAATATTTGTATATAAATGATGTTGTATTATAAATATAAACGGGTTACAATAATATGTACAAACTTACCGAATGCTGTCAATTCATATCAGTATTTCGTCGAGAGATTAAAAACATGGTGATATAAATGGTAAAATGGATGTTTGTAATAAAATATTCTATTTAAAATTGTTTATGCCAATTATTAAAATTGTCACTAAAATAAAACTAATGACATCCACTCAAAACGAATTTTATTATAGACTAAAAGAAATAATGATATGAAAAGGCGACTTTTAATTATGGTGTTTATGTAATCACGGTTATATTGTATCAATTAATTTACTATATATATGGGACAAATTCTCAATATCTGTCCATTTATTAATACTATTTTTGTATTTTTTAATGAAAACCATTTCTAAAAATATGCGTTTGAAATAATTTGATTCTTATGTTAGATTGTCAGAAAATCTGATTTGGCAATGACTTCAGATTGTAACCAGACATATTTCTCTATAAGAAAAGCATTGTGGAATTTTAAACCGATTCTTCTCGACAAATACCTGTAGATTCTCATTCGTTAATTATAATTAACAAGTTCATTCATTAATTAAATTGTTTATAACAATCGATCGCTGTAGAATTTGTCATTCTTGATAATTTTCAGTCAATCTACACTTAATTCTCAGTATTCGTGTTTTTTTAAACATTTTTCTAAGCAATTCTTTTGGAAATAAGGGCGGAACATAGCAATTTTTAAGCGCGTATTCGCGAGAAATTCTAAAAAAAATGGACAAAAAAAATACATCATATTGTTGAATTCGTGTCCCAATAAGCTTTCGTTTGACACCCTACACGATGGCCTTAAAGTAATTATTTATTTCATTTCACAATTAACCTTCAGAATCAAAATTCAACTTTTATACTTCACGTCTGCATTTGGGCCATCACATTTTAACGCTGTGTTAAATTACAAATTTTTACTTCATCAAAGAAACTCGCCTCTAACAGACGGATGGACGGATATTGAAGTCTTCCGTTTACTGCTAAACGGAAGACTTCAATATCGACAAAAAATCGAACCCACTGCTGGGTTCGATTTTTTTATTAAAAAATATTAGATCGATTTTTTCTTTAAATCCATAACGAGAGTATCTGTTTGAAATTTCTTACGGTTACGAACAAAAACGGTTACGAAAATGAAGGGAAAAAAAGAATGCCTTGTTCTATATTACGTAGAAGAGGGTGAGTGACTCCCAAATCATTCTCTCCAAAAATTAGAGGGGTGTGAGGTACTCCCGAACCGTTCTGTCCAAAAATTAGAGTGTAAAATTCGACGTAAAAAAATCTTATATACCTATATCAAATACTAGCGGCCCAGTCCGATTTCGCCCGGGTGTAAATGTAATATATAGGATATAAAAGATGAGAATCATTATCATTAAATTCTCAACGTGTATTGAATTTGCGCGAATTCAATCGCTTTTATTTGTGAATGTTCAAAAATCGAAGAAAAATCTTATTTCCCAAAAAGAAATTTAAAAAATTCTGTTGAACCGATTGCTACCAAACTTCAGAAGATCACCCGCTGGGCTAATCTAAAGATAGTCTGAAAATTTCATCAAAAATGGTCTACCCTGTTTGGAGTCCATAGATTACATATACATCGTCTTGTATCTATATATAGATTATTAAAATGTAAAAAGTGGTTATTGTGACATAACGATAATAGTTGGACATATAATATCGCGAAGTTTTTTGTAGTTATTGATATGTTTTTTAATATTGTAGAACATACTTTTGTTCTATCATCAATAGTTTCCGCAGCGCATGCGACGAAAGATGTTTTATGGCATTTTTTTTACACCTTGGGTTACGTTACTAAAGTTTTAGTAAGGATTCCTAATATTTTCTAGCAATAAATATAGCCTATGTTACTCAGGGTGAATGTAGCTTTCTAATGGTGAAAGAATTTTTTAAATCGGCACAGTCGTTTTTGTGTTTATTCATTACAAACATACACACACACAAATACAAATCTTTCCTGTTTATAATATTAGTGGAGATAGAAATAACATCTCCGACTAAAATAAGTTTTACTTCTTCCGCGAGTTTATGTGATTGCATCCACATTTTTTTAGAATTATTAATTTATTTGAACTAAAAATGCATCTTCCGGGTTTAAAAGTCAAAACATGGTAGACCCATAGTGTATATAGTATGGACCACCATCAAAATGTGCGTATAACCAAAATGCAATATGAAAATTCAATATTGTAGTGACATACTTATAACATAACGTATGTAGAAGAATGATATATAGGGCACCGGTTGGCACGCCGGCGCAAATGATAATCGATATAGTGAACTAGAGAAATAAACTTTTGAGCGACTCAAATGTACGAAGAAAACCACTATTTAGCGCCGCATGTTTGATTTAACCTAATTCTCAATCATTTCGAAGTACTTATTGATTTGCATTTATAATGCATGCATTTTTAACTGAGTGATTATTTATGAATGAATTAACTTATCCCTACTTAATATATTAAAAGTGAAACGTCTATTCATTTGTTTGTCTTTCTTTCACGCTTAAACGGCTGAACGGATTTCACAGAAAAGCCGAATATATAATACATACATGTTTGAAGACATATCCTGGATGAAATGTTTTTTTAGAACAATTTTGCTAGTTAGCTGCTAGATTGAAATCAAGTTTGTCGTTTTTGGATCACGTTCGTATCCCTTCGTCTGTCTGTCACAGACAATTTTCTCTGAAATTGTTTGACGCAAAAAATTGAAATTCGGCATAAAGATAAAATGTGATAACTTAAACACAGCCGTGTACTATAAAAAATTGAATTTTGATTCTGCAGGTTAATTTCAGGGGGTAAACTGGGAAAGGGAAATGAAACGTTTTTGGGGGCATTGTGTAAGCCAGGTATGTCAACATTCAACAATATATATTATGCATTTTTTAGTAAATTTATTTAAGCATTCTTCGGGAAAAAAGGATTAAAAGTTGTTGTCCTCTACCTTTATTACCAAAAATATAGCACAAAAACATCTGTAAATATCATGAACATTAAGAATTCAGAGTAGATTGAACTATTATTATCAGGATTGAAAAAGTCTCGCGATCAATAGTTACGAGCGATTTAATTAACACTATATTGAAACAAAGGCGTACCCAGCGAGGGGCAGGGGGGGCAGCTGCCCCCTCCCTGAAAGCAAAAAATAAGTCGTCATTAAATTTTGTTGCTGAAATTTTTACAATTCTTGAAATAACTTTACTTCTACAAATCCAAGAAAAATGATACTAGTATAAGACATGTAACTAGAATATTTTTTTTCAAGCAAATAATTGTAATAACTTAGTTGATAAAGCACTGCTATAATTATACATAATTTTCTTAATATTTTGGTATTATTCACCTTTTCCGTGATAAAATGAATGACCATGGCTTGCCTCCCCCCCTAATTTTGATCCTGGGTACGCCCTTGTATTGAAAATTAATTATTGCAGGTCAAACTAGTAAGTATATACGCAGTTATATCGGACATTGTATATAATTTAGGCTAGGTGGTTAGTATCGCACAAGACTCGTAATCGCAGGGTCATAAGTTCCAACCCCACGTTGGGCGAAAATGTATTCACATTTTTTTAATTATTATTCTTTATTGTATTAATTATCCTTTCTAATAAAAAATTTTAAAGTCTGAAAAGAACACAAAAAAATATCAAGGTTGTAAACTTTTAGCACGACTCATTGTTATAAGTAGAGCTTGTCCTTGATCGATTGTTTTCTCACTAAGAAGTAAGAATCGACTAGAATACTAAAAATCGACCTTGTTCATTAAGAATTGGCTACGGTTCGTGTTATTTTAGATTTCCGCTTGATATATCGTACAGTTTTTATATGTGGTTTTTGAATTTTGCGTCATATTTAGTGGTTTTTGAAATAAAACTTCTTTAGCGAGGGTGTCTGTCTGAAATTTCTTGTAACACGTTACGCGTTACGAACAAGAACGGTTAAGAAAATGAAGGGAAAGAAAGAATACCCTGCTTTATATTACATACACGTGGCTGGGCGACTCCCGAATCATTCTGTCCAAAAATTATGTATCAATTTTTTTTATATTACGTAGACGCAGGGAAGACTCCTAAACTGTTCTCCAGATAATAGTTTTTGCGTAGTTTTTGAAATAACTTTGTTCTCTACACATTATTCATTGAAACTTTTTTCAATTTTTTCAGCCCCTTTCGATGCCCAGTGGAAAAATACGGGTTACAAAAGTGCACAATAAATAACATTAAAGCCGTTACGCAATACAAACTTGTCCTCGCAATCGATAATTGTCAAAGGTTCAGTCAAGTGCTGGCATCATTGAACACTTGCCACGTCACAAAAACAAAACACTTTCGTCGGAGAAAAGATAATTAGGTTCTTGATTTAAGTATTTAGAGGGTTGCGAATTGATTAAACACGCTTTCACTTTACTACACCTAAATTCCGAAATTATTTATAAAAAAAAATCCAATAAGACTTTTAGAAAATTTGGTTTTTGTATAATTTTTGTTATAACCATTTAGTTAATGATTTTTAATAACGTCTCTTTATTTTTACTATAAAAAACAAGGCGTTAAACTACTCTTTTGGTCACCACCATTCAGGGGTAGTACTGTATCATTCATATTGTCCATTTATCATTTTTTTTGCTTACTTTGACGCATAAAATTCGACAGTATGACGTTGACTACGCTAACGAAAATTCCACAGTATGAAGTTGGCCGCGATAACGGAAATTCGACAGTACAAAGTTGGCCCATACGAGAAAACTATATAATATACTAGACGACTATAACATTTGATTACAACCAGTAGTCGTTTTAAATGTCATTTAGAATTTTTTGTATTATTTTGAATCTTTTTAAAGGGTTTTATTTCAATAAATTATTTGCATGCATATTAAAAATTAGTTTTCAATAATAGTAATAATAAAGAAGTATAACTTCAATCGCGCGTACATAAATACACGCATCCACTTTTTTAATAATAAAATGAAAATTCACTAAAAAATTTTAGCAGTTCTCGGATTAAAACTTGGGAGCTAGAAGGTTTTTCTGAAGCCCTGCATTTGATCCATTGATCTGTGAAATCAATCATTCAGTGAAGAGCTTGTCGTTTAAATAATCATGCAACCAGAATATCTGTCTGCATGTCTATTCTCGTTGTGTCACATTTGCTGGGAGAACTGAACTGCGAGCAGATTCTCAGTGCTTTGCCGTTTGAGTCGGTCATGTTTTTTAAGAAGACGAATCTTACTTATAATACATATTATTCATTTTTTATTCTATAAACAAGGATGTGACAACCAGCGTTGCCAGACATTCCGATTTTTAAATCCAAATTAAATGTCCCGCGCGGGACAGGCTCAGTCCCGCTTTTCGGGGATAACTCGACCGTGCGTAAATAATTATTCTCTTATTGTAAGTTGCAATTTGTAACACTCACTCCTCAGACTATTGTTTGAAACGCCATATTTTTCTAATGAATAAAACTTTTTTGATTTTGATTTCTGTTTTATTCAGAAGACGAATAAGACTCAACTATTTAACGATAGGGTAAATCTGATTTAAAATATCACATTTTTATTAAAATACATTTTCTATGGCTATTTCTCCTATCTATTGTCACGTAAACGTAATTTGAACTCAAATAAAAAGATAAATATTTAAAAACTTCTGATTATATACGTTTTTTTACTATTGTTGCAAGGGTGCCATTGTCAATTGATTACTCTAATTTTTGGAAATATTTTGAAGATTTAAAAAACTTTTCCGAAAAAGGAAGAGTCACTTTAGGTTTGTTATGGAACAGTTTTGTGAAATAAATACGAATAAGGTCATAGTGTGATATTGAAAACATGTGTTTTTTTGCCACAATTAAGACCAACTTTTTTCTAATAAATCGTACAAAAATTACAAAAGTAGTCTATTAGAGACCTAGATTTGTCCTTTATCTTCCTTATAGACAATGTTGACGAATAAGTCTACAATCAGTTGACAGCCGAAGCTCTATTTTTTATTTAAATTCAGAGCGTTCCAACAGGCTTAATTTATTGGCACATAAAAACTGTTTCTCACGACAGAGAGGCCTCATCACTTTAAAATTTTATTTTTATGAAATGAAGTTTGAAAGTGTAAATAAATAAAACGCTATATTTTATTAAATTTAAAATACATAATATTATTTATTAGTACTACTGAATACTATTTATTTGGAACTGCAAGAATACTGTAAAATGCCAACCCCTGTTCGGCTCTAAAGATAAAACTTTCCCTCACAATGTCTAAATGGGTGGGTGGAAACACTACCATCTCTATGAAAAGAAATGCCTTTCGGCCATTATGTTTTTTTTTTACATTCATATCGCAGCGAAGTTTTCTTTTTCTAAAGGAATTCTATTCCTGTTTTAGTATAATAAAATTCGCTGCAGGTGTATTATTATATCATACCTTATATAAATATATAGATATTTATTATTGTAACAAAACCCAAACTTTTTATTTTACGAATAAAAAAATTGTATACGTCCATAGTATCTACATATCGCAAGGGGAATATCTTACAAAAACAAAATAGTGCTTCAAAAAATGTTCAAAAGTCCATCCTAAAATAGTCTAGAGCAGTGATTCTCAAGCGGAACAAGTTTGTTTCGTAGAATTTCCGAAAGATGTTCCGAGAAAAATTATAGAAATTATTAATATAAGCTCCGTATGTTCTTAAATTCTGCGCCAATTTGAAAATGTTTGAAACCTACGCTATAAAATACATAAGTTGCTCCACTAAACTTAGGAATTATTAAGTTTTTCGTCATCGGAAAAGTTTGAGTAACACTGATCTAGAGTTAACCATTTCAGTTTGAAATTTTTCACATATTCCAGTGGCACCATAGAGTAGGTACTTAGCCTCCTTTTAAATCAATCAATCAATAATGCAAGGAAGCCATTAATCTTCTATACAATAAACATGGCTGGATCAATTTGGCTTTTCTTTTAATGTTCGTAATAGTCCGAATAAGGTTTGATATGATGATACGATATTTATTAAGTCAATCGAACATATGCACATCCATTTGACGCGTCAAAATACTTAAATAAAATTATATACTTATCTACAATATAAATAAAAAAACCCGGGTCGCAGTGCCAAAACCCTGTCGACAATATAGTGTATTTACTAGTATAGGGCCGTGTGGTTTTATACTTTTATTATGTGACATTAAGTTTGTTTTTGAGCAAAATAAAAAATTTAACCCCTTAATACACCCCTTAAAATAACATTTTTTTTCTTAATTGTAATATTATTATCAATCTAACGTCTACACCGAATTAAATACATCCTTCAATAAATACGTCACTGTCTGCAAACTAGTGTTTTCATGAAATTTGTAAGTCCGGTCCTGTCGGGCCGATTTTATTAAAATTTTAGGGACACTTTTTAATTACTACCGGAGGGTTAAATTTCAATTTTGAAACGATTCGGAGAATTTTTTCGGTATTTTGGGCCCCAAAAACTTTTTTCAACCCCTAAAAACTACCCTTAAAATGGCCCGATTGGGCCCATTTTAAATAGGCTTCGTGCGGTGATGGATTCCAACATGTGTGCCAAATTTCGTTAAAATAAATTAACTTCTTCGAAAGTTATAGCCCGCACACATATATACCTATATATATATATATATATATATATATATATAAATATATATATATATATATATATAAACATTTTTAAAAATGGTGGCAAAGTGTTTAGGAGGTTATGAAACGTCGAGAAATTTTGGTCCGACCCCTAGGTCCCGCCATCCGACCGACGCCAATAGTGTATGTTGCCATATGGCAAATACACTAAAAAATTCATAAGCTGTGTGAAAGACCCTTAATGATAATATCTTATGTAACATTTCCGTAAAAAAAATATATATAAAAAAATGACATAAAAATCCCAATAAAATAATTAATTAAAAATTAAATTTTTAGGGAAACTTCCGCTAGAATTTCACTTTCAATACGCCAAAAGAATTATAACTTCAAAAACATTAAAAAATATCATATAACATTTTTGACTAATTCTGTACATTATTGTAAATTTCAGTAAATAAACAACCTTCACATCATTGTTAAAATTTATTGATTATTAACGTTTTAATCCGAATTTGTGAATGATTTGAAAGAAGGCTAGGTACTTGCCCTGTGGTCCCACTGAAATCTGTCAAGTAACTTTTTTATTTTCACGCAAAACTACGTCTCGACATGCAGAGTGCAAACAAGTTATGTATACAGGAAGTGTTTCAAATGAACACGTGTTCTTCAGATATCGGGAGTGCGTCATTGTAGAATAGAGAAATTCGTCGCTTGATCGACCGTAAGTACTTTAAGTCGAGGACTCTCGGTGAAGTGTTCTAATATGATACTTAACAGATACTTCCAATTAAACTGCAGCATTGTACACATCTGACACATGTACGGAATTATAAAACCACTTGTACAATCTATAATTAACTACTTAAGATGCATTCTCACTATTCGGTTACAAGAAGCACAAGTGAAGATTCAAAACTCGCACGCCGAAGATATTTTGTCGGTCTTTGAATATTTATAGATAGATTTTTGCCAGTAGCGCACAGGGTTGTAAGGGAGGGGGGGATATGGAGACGGTGTTTTATTTTAAAATGCTAACGTCCCAATTTATAAATAGCTAACATATAGGAATAGCTTCGTTCGCACAACGATCAGAAACCTACGATTTCACCTACATAAGCTCACAGGGGAAATGAAACTTCTTTATAGTTATAAACTCGTTTCATTGATGTCTTACCCTAGTTTGCGTTACCTGCAAAGGTTTCTCTTATATTCTCCCGCTATTGAATCATTTCACTTTTAACGTTAAAGAATTTCAAACAGATACGTCGCTAAAAAAGTTTAACTTCAAACAAAATCCGGAGAAGTCTGTGCATACAAAATACCTGCATCATACATGCGAGTTTTGAAATTTCACATTGAATGTAAAACTAGAGTCGACCGTCCATTGTGCAAAAAATAGAGTACATATTTTTTAAAACATGTGTGTATAGAAAAGAAAAAAGACTTTACAAAAAGTTTCTAAAAATTACCAATTGATTTAAGGTAGTTGTCGTGGTTAAGGCACACCGTCAGAAAATTCTTATTAAGAACATGATAATACAATTACCCTGAAAATTTGAAGTCGATCGACCGTATATAATCCGAGATAAATTCAATTAAAAATTGGATAATTAACATTGATTGTATACGATCTCTGTAGTTCTGAACCAGTTTCTTATTTATAAAAAAAGAACTAACTGTCAGAAACTTTTCAAAAACTGACAGTCTTTCAATGCATTTGTTATGAGTTTAAAAAAAATAAGAAAAAAATTTTGACCGTCTAATTATTTATAAATAACGGTTTAAAGTTCAACAATTTATATAAAAGTACACATGCATATGAATACTGTATGGGTTACGTTTCCACGGGTACAGTCTTGCGTACAAATTATGAACTTTTGACTTTATGAACTTTTGACAATATTGTACCACGATAACTACCTTAAGAATCACATTATTAAAGATATATTTATATTCTTCAACGAAAACTCATGTTCATTTTTCCTACTGAAAACAGTATCTCCATCTCTTATTATCGTACCGTGACAGCAAAAGATAGAAACATATCTATTGCAGAAAAACGCAGCAAGTGAATCTGTCAGAAGCAATTATTTAGTGAAAAGAGAAACAAATTAAAAACAGAAAACTGTGTTTGAAAAACAAGTGAATAACCAAACCAATGCCAGTGAACAGGTAAAAGCGTCGCGACGCCCGACTTACCGATTTTGGCGCTACCGAACGCGTCTTTAAAGATGGCGGGATGATGATGCTTGATGGCGTTCATGCGTCGGTTTGCTGCGCCATCTCCTCGTTTGCGACGCGGCTGTTCGACCGGTAAAACACGCCGACGCTTTTTAGGTAGCTTAGACCTTGCCTGGAAACAAACCGACACACATTGATTTTGTTACTGTAACTCAACGCTATGCAACGTTGCTACTGCAAAACAAAATTTGAAATTAAAAAAAAAAAAATTATGTTGTACCACAGTACTCTCATCGAATTAGAAATATATTTAACCGAGTCCCTTCTGTTCGATTTGCCGACGCTATATCTTAAATTTTACTACTCGTAATAATCGAGTCTTTAAGCGTAAAATCTCGGGTTATTCGAGCAATGTCAATAACCAAATAGGAAATCAATTTTGTTTTTTTGACATAACGTGCGCAGCGACTGGGGCTCTGTGCCACGAGTCCAAATTATAAGTATAATGTATTTATCATCGTGACTGTTTGCTAGCTGTTCGATATGCTCCCTTTTTCACCAGCATAACTATGTGTGCTTGTAAAATGAACTTACTCACGTTTCCGAAATCTCTAATTTCTATGAAAAATCTTATTCAATTTTTGATGGTAATGCTTCAAAATAAACCACAAATATGTACCATTCTTCTCATATGACTTTTAGCCAAGTTTTTACAGTTTATTTGATTTTAATAAAGGATTTAAAAACAGATAAAAACAAGAAAATTAGCAAGTCACACAAATTTTTGTACAGAAAAAAATTTGTAAAAAATTATTAAGCAAGCCAAATCTGTCAGTATTTTTAACATCAGTTTGTAAAGAAAAAACCTCAAAATGGTAATTTGCCTTCCCGTAATTCAAAAACTCGTGACGTGAAAAATATTGGCGAATATCCATGTTTTTTTATTCAATCTTTAGGACAAAACTATGTATTTTTTGACATTTTTAAGCAGCGAGTTATTTTTTATGAAGTTTATTGCATAATCACAACTAATAAAAACAGCAATAAATATTAATTTTATGACCACAGTTTGAAATTTCCCGAAAACATATTTTACAATGTGAGAGATCATTCACTTTAAATTATATTTTTTCTTACGTAATGTCCAAGAGCTTCTGCACTTTTGATACACTAGAATCGTCGTCTATTAAGAATTATTCTAGTGAAGTTTACCCAATTTCGGAAATCGATATTGATCACTAATAATACTGAAATATTCAAGCTATTCGAACAGTACCTCAAAAGTACTTAGGTGATTTTCGAAAATAGCTTTCAAAATCGACAACGAGCCAGCAGTCTATAAATATTACGCTGAAATGTCCTTTCAATAAAACGTTTTAGCGGAAACGAAATGCTGTAAAATAAGATTTTCGTATCTACATATAAATGAAGTATCATTTCCTTTCAGTAAATGAGTTTTCTTCGATATATTTATACCGCGACGAACGACTTAAAGCTTGCCATCTTCACTTTTTATGTCGATTGAATTACGTATTATTTACATGCCCTTTATTATTTTTAACTTTTATTTCGCGAAAAACTTTTAAGGCTTTTGCAATAACACTTTTACTACATAGTATCTAAGTTTAGTGTGAAAAATCCATATAAAAATTCCAAACCATCTGCGGTTAAAATCTTCGGACACGTCTAACTTATTTTTAACGCCCATCGTCTTTTTTCTGCCCACCCCTGTACAAAATGATGTAATCAGCTTTTTTAATGACAGACGGTCAATGTTTTTCTTTTTTACATTTTAGTGGCTTTAAAATACGTTATCTGCTCGCGTTCTTCCTTAATATTTTAATACTAAACTAAAAAAGAACCCGGGTCGCAGTGCCAAAACCCTGCCGACAATATAGTGTATTTGCTTGTATAGGGCCGTGTGGTTTTATACTTTTATTATGTGAAATTAAGTTTGTTTCTGGGCAAAATAAAAAATTTAACCCCCTAATACACCCCTTAAAATAACATTTTTTTTCTTAATTGTAATATTGTTATCAATCTAACGTCTACACCGAATTAAATACACCCTTCAATAAATAAGTCACTATCTGCAAACTAGTGTTTTCATAAAATTTGTAAATCCGGTCCTGTCGGGCCGATTTTATTAAAATTGTGGGGACACTTTTCAATCACTACCAAAGGGTTAAATTTCAATTTTGAAACGATTCGGAGAATTTTTTCGGTATTTTGGGGCCCAAAAACTGTTTTCAACCCCTAAAAACTACCCTTAAAATAGCCCGATTAGGCCCATTTTAAATAGGCTTCTTGCGGTGATGGATTTCAACACGTGGTCCAAATTTCGTTGAAATCAATTAACTCTTTCGAAAGTTATCGCGCGTACACATATATATATATATATATATATATATATATATATATATATATATATAAATATATATATATATATATATATATATATATATATATATATATATATATATATATATATATACATATATATATAAACATTTTTAAAAATGGTGCCAATGTGTTTAGGAGGTTATGAAACGTCGAGAAATTTTGGCCCGACCCCTAGGTCCCGCCATCCGACCGACGCCAATAGTGTATGTTGCCATATGGCAAATACACTAAAAAACTGCTAAACCGATTTGGGTAAAATGAATTAGAGATCGTTCTGATACCTTATTAAATAGAAAAAGAATCATTAAAATCGGTTCACAAATGAAAACGACTTACTTGTGTGTGAGAATAGAACATAGAAAAGTTGGAAACGATGACAGGTACGGGCAAAGCGATTGTTAACACGCCTGCGAGAGCGCACAGAGCTCCCACGAACATTCCAGGATAAGTTTTGGGAACCATGTCGCCGTAACCCACCGTTGTCATGGTAACTATCGCCCACCATAGTCCTTCCGGGATACTCTTGAAGTTGTTCTTCGGGTTGTACTAAAAACAAACAAAATAAACATCTATGAAATAATAACATTTACCTGAGGTTTTCTTTGACTTTTGTCTGCGTTAACAACTAATATTATCGTTCTCGTGTGAATAGTGTTCGAATTCTTGACGTCGAGTGTACTAACAAGTTTAATTAACGACGTAAAAGTTTTAAACATCAACTTTTAAAATTGACTTAATAATAATGTGTGTTAATAATTAGTAGATATCGAACATTTCAAAAACGTTAAAACAAGAAACTAACTTAATATCAACCTTCGCTTCCACCATATATTCCCGCTCTCACACCATAAACCACAAACTAGTCAAGAGCAAATGGAGGAGAGGGGTTTTAATCGCTAAGAATCCGATACTCCGTGAGAGAGTCATATTAAGAGTTCTCTCCTCCTTTTCAAAAAAAAAAAATAAAAAGATATTTTCTCATCTCTGTCGTGTTTGTTTTACACCACGGTATAAGTTCAATATAAAAAATGAGTTTTTAAAAATCAACACTGACGCGAACGGAGCCGCGGGTAAAATCTAGTATAAAAATCTACGTTATGTAAATGATACAAAGTATATATTAAACATTTGGTCTTTGTGAGCCAGCTTATTATTATTTTAATTAATTTTTAATTAAAATTTTAATAGCACGACGAAACAAATTTCCAGTATATAAAAAAGTGCCATTCAGAAATTTGTATTCTGTTTCTTTAACTAACTTGAATTTTCTTAATAAGAATGCAAATAAAAATTTGCTGTGCATTTCATTAATTTTATACAAATTCAGATCCACGTTCAAGTAGTAGCGACTTACCAGTGCAGGCGGCACCCACCAGTAACAGAACGGCAATAAGTAATATTCTATATATTTCCTTGAATTTAGGTTTCTTGCGGCAATGTACTCTAGATCAGGCTTTCTCAAACTTATTTTGTCGCGGAAGCTTTTTACTATTTTTAAAAAACCATGAAGCCAGCAGCATCATGAATATGGAAGACGAGAATTTTTTCAACGGAGTTCAATTAAGTTTTACAAAAATAAACGATACTATATTGCAAAGGTCGTCGAAAATTTCTGGTTCTGAAAAAAGTACGAACCCAAGAGAAATCATATAAGATGGACCCGGTTTTTAAAAACTCGGCCGTATATGAAAATAAATGTGCAAATATATATATATATATATATATATATATATATATATGTATATGTATATATATATATATATATATATATATATATATATATATATATATATATATATATATATATATATATATATATATATATATAAGTTAAAAAGAAGACGACGAAATAGTATTCAAAAAGAATAAATTAAGTGATTTGTACCAATAAGTCAGTGTGTTTCAAACTAAGAGTGTAAGGTTTAGGTTGCCCTTTGATATAAGCTAGATTTTTCATTTAAAAAACAAAAATAATTTAAGATTTTTAAACAACTACGACGCGTCACTGTATTCACAAAACTTTTACCGTATACACTGTAGCTTACTTCACGGCATTGCAGAATGCATAACAAAACCAGGGTTACGAATATTAGAAGGTTGGGCGTAAGAAGCTTTAAATATGATCACGTCTGATTGGTTGAATCGATTTCATACGTCATTGGAACCCACGGTTTAGTTTTTCAATTATTGTTATCACGCAAATTACATTATTATAAATAGCAAATATTTAAGAAACGTATTTTGAAGGAAATTAACGCCAAAACGAATTATTTTTGTTATTTTTTTTAATTTAAGAGAACAACAGAACGTCTTAAAATGAAAATGTACGTCAAAGTACTAGTACAAAATAATATTATTAGTATTGTTACATAATATATATTTATACATAAAAAAACACGCATCCAAGTTTATTTATTATATTTTTAACAATAACACAAAGGCAGTGATATAGTTATAATATCGCATTGTAATTTAAATTTAAAATATAAAAAAGTATTACAAATATTATATATACCTACTAAAAACCGAACAATAATTGAAAAGAAATTGATAAACGTGAAGTAAAACAACACACGTACTAAGTAAACACAAAGAATAATTAAAACTATTCAGAAACGGCAATTAAAACGACAAAATAACTTTTAACAACGTTGGAATGGAACTTTTGACAGTAGTTAAGTGGGCCTTTTTTCTCCGCTGTTTGGAAAAAGGACCCATGTGACGTCACAATCCTACTTCCAGTGCCCTCTCTCACGTCTCGTCTAGTCACACATTTCAATAACTTTAACGCCCAACCTTAGTTTCTAGTAACCTTGTAACAAAACTACGAACAAAAACTCAGGTCGCAGGGCTAAACTCTGCCGACAATATAGTGTATTTGATAATACAAGCAGCGTGGTTTTATTATGAGCTTTTTGAACAAAATAAAAAATTAAAATCCTTTATACACCCCTTAAAATATCAATATATCTCCTCTATTTTATCAATTCATTATCTGCTCCCAAATAAAAACAGCCTTCAGTAAGTACAATTCTTATCCGCAAACGTTTTCATAAAATGTAAGAGTCCAGCCCTGTCAAGTTTATTGTATTAAAATTTTAGGAGCACCTTTTAATTGATACTTAATTCAATTTTGAATCAATCCCGAGAATTTTTTCGGTGTTTTTGAGCCTCAAAACAATTTTCAATCTTTAAATACAACCCTTAAAATGGTCCGATTAGGCCTATTTTAAATAGGGTTCATGCGGTGGTGGATTTCAACATGTGGGCCAAATTTCGTTAAAATCAATTCACTCCTTCGAAAGTTAGTGCCCGCACACACACATATATATAAACATTTCAAAAAATGGGACCTAGCTGCTTAGAATGATGTGAAACGTCGAGAAATTTTGGTCCGACCCCTAGGTCCCGCCATCCGACCGACGCCAATAGTGTATGTGCTATATGGCAAATACACTAATAAGTCAGTTCTCGTATTTTAATGTACGTCCAGGTGGGCAGCTGCGCTGACCGACTAATGCAGTCACTCCGCGATCCTTAGCGGTCCCTAGTGACTCAGTTATCATGTAGCTATGGTCAGAGGTAGCCCACACGAGTGACGTACGAACCCTAGGTAAGATTTAATGTCTTCTCCAAACCGGAAAAAACAACACTTTCACGTGCATGTATGTGTTTCCGGTCCGGATTCGCCCGGGTATATTTTGGTTTGGCAATTAAATAATCAAAAGCAGCAAATCTCTCATGTTATGTCAACTTTACTGTATATCTCATAGTTTAGTTAGTGTACATTAATTTATTAATTGCGTAGGGATGCCCTGATTTGCGTTATATTTTCGTTGATTGCTCATTTACTTTTTTCCTGGGACTAATAATATAATGCTACACAAAAAAGTTTAAGAATTTTTTAAAACAGATTAACCATGACGAATAAACCAGCAACCCAAAACAAACAAACGTTTCCTTACTTAGAAACCAACTAAATTGAAATTAGGAAAGGCGTATGCGATTGCACATATTATATGGGAGATCCTAAGACTATTTAATGATGGGTTCAAAAGTTCTTTTCTAATAACCGGTGCATTTATTCTTCAAACAGAAATTATTTAAATAACAATCTTTTGTTAGTGTATTTGCCATATGGCAACATACACTATTGGCGTCGGTCGGATGGCGGGACCTAGGGGTCGGACCAAAATTTCTCGACGTTTCATAACCTCCTAAACACTTTGGCACCATTTTTAAAAATGTTTATATATATATGTATATATATATATATATATATATATATATTTATATACGTATATATATATATATATATATATATATATATGTGTACGCGCGATAACTTTCGAAAGAGTTAATTGATTTCAACGAAATTTGGGCCACGTGTTGAAACCCATCACCGCAAGAAGCCTATTTAAAATGGGCCTAATCGGGCTATTTTAAGGGTAGTTTTTAGGGGTTGAAAACTGTTTTTAGGCCCCAAAATACCGAAAAAATTCTCCGAATCGTTTCAAAATTGAAATTTAACCCTCTGGTAGTGATTAAAAAGTGTCCCCACAGTTTTAATAAAATCGACCCGACAGGACCGGATTTACAAATTTTATGAAAACACTAGTTTGCAGATAGTGACTTATTTATTGAAGGGTGTATTTAATTCGGTGTAGACGTTAGATTGATAATAATATTACAATTAAGAAAAAAATGTTATTTTAAGGGGTGTATTAAGGGGTTAAATTTTTTATTTTGCCCAAAAACAAACTTAATTTCACATAATAAAAGTATAAAACCACACGGCCCTATACAAGCAAATACACTATATTGTCGGCAGGGTTTTGGCACTGCGACCCGGGTTTTTATAAAAACATAACCTTGAAGTTTTGAAGCGCAAAAAATAATTTAGCTAGTCGTTGTTTGGTAATTCATATTGCAATCGTTTTTATTTAAACTGTTCTTTAAAAGCTGTTATTCTTAAATTTTTCAATAACAGTTTCATAATAACTGTTAGTTAGTTCATTACATAACTACGCTGTGCTACAATAATAAAATATGTATTTCCTGAGTGAGCAACCTTGATTAGGGTAAGCTGAATTATATATCTAGCTTTTACCTGCAGCTTTGCTCGTGTTAATGTGAATTTTGACAGAAACTTAACCCAACTGTAGCCGGAGAAAGGATCTTTCACCTACCGTAAATTTGAGTATCAAATAAATGAACACATTTTCAAGCTGACATATGTTATTGAAATTTAAAAAAATATGTTTTAAGGGATGTATTAAGGGGTTAATTTTTTTAGTTTGCCTAGAAATAAACGTAAGTTGACATAATTAAGCCACAATGCCTGTATTAACAAATATATTATATTATCGGCAGAGTTTGGCACAGCGACCGATCTCTTTTTTTAAATTTCATTTTTAGTGTATTTGCCATATGGCAACATACACTATTGGCGTCGGTCGGATGGCGGGACCTAGGGGTCGGACCAAAATTTCTCGACGTTTCATAACCTCCTAAACACTTTGGTACTATTTTTAAAAATGTTTATATATATATATATATGTGTGTGTGTACGCGAGATAACTTTCGAAAGAGTTAATTGATTTTAACGAAATTTGGGCCACGTGTTGAAACCCATCACCGCAAGAAGCCTATTTAAAATGGGCCTAATCGGGCTATTTTAAGGGTAGTTTTTAGGGGTTGAAAACTGTTTTTGGGCCCCAAAATACCGAAAAAATTCTCTGAATCGTTTCAAAATTGAAATTTAACCCTCTGGTAGTGATTAAAAAGTGTCCCCACAATTTTAATAAAATCGGCCCGACAGGACCGGATTTACAAATTTTATGAAAACACTAGTTTGCAGATAGTGACTTATTTATTGAAGGGTGTATTTAATTCGGTGTAGACGTTAGATTGATAATAATATTACAATTAAGAAAAAAATGTTATTTTAAGGGGTGTATTAAGGGGTAAAATTTTTTATTTTGCCCAAAAACAAACTTAATTTCACATAATAAAAGTATAAAAACCACACGGCCCTATACAAGCAAATACACTATATTGTCGGCAGGGTTTTGGCACTGCGACCCGGGTTTTTCTTTATTTGAACCTAGCACCAATTCATATTTTAAATTATAAATATTAAATTGGAAAAAATACTTTTATCGGTTCTAAAATTAGAACCTAAGAACTGGGGCTTGTAATAGAGAAGCTAGTTGTATAACTTTATAGTAATTTTTGAATTTAGTGAATCAATAAATATAAAAAAGTATGTCTTGTCTTTTCTATACCTAAACAAGATTAATTAGAAAAAGAACTGAAAATAGCAGACCTAAAAAAACTAATTTTAAGCAAAGTATAGTTTCGTGACTATAAAAAATGATCAATATTTTTAAAGCTTATAACATAGAACTATCACATAAAAAGCCGCTCAACGAATTTGTAACTTTTAAGATATACAATAATTCATGCTGAAAGAGGAACTCCGTACTGTTATAAATGAACGGGCACATAAAATATTCCACAAGCTTCATACTTTATGTATATTACTGTCATCATCGTCTGTTTTAACACCGAAAAAAATGTTAAAGTGTAAAATTTAAATTAGATGACATCAATACTATTTAAAACAGGCCGTGATGTGAGTCGTGGGGTCCAAACGACCAGCTTTTCAGTATGATTAACATTGAATATTTAACAAATTGGACCCGAGAAACAATTCTATAAAACACTTTTTGCAAACTTTTCATAAACAAAAAAAAAACGGCTGAACCGATTTTGACAAAATTTATTTTGAATTATACTGACGTTACTAAGTTTCGATTCGTACTCTAACAAAATCCATATCATTTTTTATGTGCGAGAACCGATTTTTATAAAAAAAATTCAAGATCATTTTAACGTTAATGTGCTTTGATTGGCACCATAACGAAGTCTATATTGTTTTTTATTCGCGAGATTTCATGTAAAATCCACTTTTTTGCAATATTTTTGTTTACTTTATTCCGGATCAAAATGATGTTAACATGCTTCGATTGACACCCTAACGAAGTTGATACAATTTTTTTATTGCGAGATTTAAGAGATTTTTGTCATTATTTCGTTTTTTTTTTCTTGGTGTTTCCATTATTTTCTTAAACGAAAATGTTTCTAAAATTTTGGCTGTCAAACTTCAATTGGAAAAAAGTTTCTACACTGCGAAATTTAAAGCATAGCTATTAGCTATACCTACTTCTTATACAGAATCAGAAAATAAAACCCTTAAAATCGACATTGACGGAAGCGAACCCGTGGATAACGTACATTTGTTTTAAAAATAGATGAAACGCGGATTGAAAACTCGACAATGGCGAATAATTCACAACTAAATAAATTTTTAATTCGTTTAATTTGCACGTGCAGGTGGTAAAAGTTTACGCGTTTAAGAAAACAGAAAAGGCGAAAACACAGAAAACAGTATAATTTATGTAACTTATTCATGTGCTACTTCATTTTTAATAAATTCACAGTCAAGAATTTTTATAGCAGCGAAAATATAACACAATTCATTAGCATATAATTATCAAGCACTGAAAATAAAAAATAAGTTTTGAAAACAATAGAGCAACGTTTAGCGATTCTTCAGAATTTAATTTGTTAGGAACTATACGTCAAATCAAGACAATGAATAAAAATGCAAATTATTTAGCCGAATTCTGTCTGTCAGGGTATTTTATCTTGGTTAGCTCAAAAATACTGAACCAATTGTGAAGGAATTCTCACTTGTTTTGATGGGGGCTAAGTAGAAGCTAAAAAACAGATATTAACGCGAAAGAAATCACAAGTTTGTAAACCACAACACTAAAAAAACCCGGGTCGCAGTGCCAAAACCCTGCCGACAATATAGTGTATTTGCTTGTATAGGGCCGTGTGGTTTTATACTTTTATTATGTGAAATTAAGTTTGTTTTTGGGCAAAATAAAAAATTTAACCCCTTAATACACCCCTTAAAATAACATTTTTTTCTTAATTGTAATATTATTATCAATCTAACGTCTACACCAAATTAAATACACCCTTCAATAAATAAGTCACTATCTGCAAACTAGTGTTTTCATAAAATTTGTAAATCCGGTCCTGTCAGGCCGATTTTATTAAAATTATGGGGAAACTTTTTAATCACTACCAAAGGGTTAAATTTCAATTTTGAAACGATTCGGAGAATTTTTTCGGTATTTTGGGGCCCAAAAACAGTTTTCAACCCCTAAAAACTACCCTTAAAATAGCCCGATTAGGCCCATTTTAAATAGGCTTCTTGCGGTGATGGATTTCAACATGTGGCCCAAATTTCGTTGAAATCAATTAACTCTTTCGAAAGTTATCGCGCGTACACATATATATATATATATATATAAATATATATATACATATATATATAAACATTTTTAAAAATGGTGCCAAAGTGTTTAGGAGGTTATGAAACGTCGAGAAATTTTGGTCCGACCCCTAGGTCCCGCCATCCGACCGACGCCAATAGTGTATGTTGCCATATGGCAAATACACTAAAAACGGTGACATCGATTTTGATGATCTACACCAGAGGTTCCCGACCTTTTCTGAATCACCGTTCCCTGTAGAAGAATAATAGCTAATTTTATATGAAATATTAAAATATTGTTCCATATTATTACCTAATTTATCTGTTAATTTATTTATTAAAAATCATAAAGCCCTCAAGACTCAGTGCAAACTGGGGGGGCGGTACTGTCTTCGTCAAGAATCTATGATCTACAATATCAATTGATTGGATTAAGACGCGAACTCATCCGACTAAAGACGTGACGTAAGCAAGGCCACGAGAAAAAACAAGATAAATAAAAAATTAAATTCAATATATTTCTAGTTAACTTGTAATTGTTTGATATAATAATCAAACGTGCTTTTATTATCCAGTGTTGCAATATTTACAAAAATTAAAATTTGCTTAACCGAAATATAAAAAAGTTTGCAGATAAAACGAGTTGGCATTAAAAATAAAACTGCAGAGTGAAACAATAAAAGAAAGAAAGCGAGGAAGAATACGTTTCAGCAAATTGTCATTAAACGACATTTTTATAAGCTTCCTCAAAGTTGAGTACTCCAACTTACATTACCACGACGAAATTCAACGATGTGAAGTTATTTGGAAAAGTATGTCAGAAATAAACGAAATGATTGTTTATATTTTGTGATGTAAAAGAATAAATTACTGGCTAAATATTCGACTAAATAACCGTGGTAATTTATTATTATACAAGGCTGCGCAGAAAGTTTTGCGCACGGTTGTAAGTTTCGGTCGAAATTTCAATTTTAATTTTATAACTAATATCTACATTAATTAATTAATTCTTTCAATTCTACTGTTGAAAAATGCTCTATTGTTTTGTTTTTTTGTTGTTCTGAGAACGAGAAACCGGAAGCAGCCATTTTGTTTTATAGATCGTCGGTTCATTAACCGGTTAATTATCTAGTCAAAATGGTTACTATCATGAAAAACCAGTAATTTTACATCCTTCTTATATTATTAAAAAGCAACATTTCTAAAAGTGCCTTTTTAACATGTTTGGTCGCTTGGTTAGAATATTAAAATAAAATTTGATTCAAACATGTATGTTAGTCTTCTTCGAGCAGTGCTGATGAAATCCGATTCATACGTGGACATGTTAAAAAGGAGCATTCTGAATTGATTCTTAAACAATACTGAAAGTGGACAAAAAAATATAAATCAGTTGATTAGGAATTGCCGGAGCATTGTCCAAGAAAAACAGCTTGTGTTTTTAATATATAACATAATTTCTCATTTTTTGGTTTTTGAATTAAAATTTCTTTAGCGAGGATATCTAATTGAAATTTTCTGTGACGTTAAAGGAAAAATAACGTGTTAGAAAGAAGGACTCCCAAACCGTTCTGTCGTTCTACGTATATAAAATAATAATAATAATAATAATAATGCGTTTAACGTCCGTTTCTCGACTTTATGTCATAACAGACGCCGTTCGCACCATTACTATTTTTCATTTTACCACTTCCCGTTTTTTCTACATTTCTTAAACTTCAACTTATATAATAGCAATGGGCGAATGAAGGAATTACAGGAAATTAGGATAAGGTAGGTAATTTTTGAACTAGGAGTTTGATAGGTAATCGGCCATGGCCTCAAATAAGGAACCACCTCGATATTTATCTGGAATTAATTGAGGGAAACCATGGAAAACCTCAATCAAGATGGCCGGTACAGGAATTACCGTTTCTCGGCGAAAGGCAGTAGGAAAAAGTCCCAGCCACATCTGCCCCCGTCGGGAATCGAACCCGGACCTCCCGAATGCGAGTCTAGTGCTGTACCACTACTCTACCCAGCTCGGTCCCACGTATATAAAATATATAACAGTAATGTCTACGACTAAAGAAGTTTACTTTCTCCGCGCGAGATTTTTTGGATGAAGGTCACAGATTTTTTTGTTTTACTCTGTATAGATACCTACTATATAACGCATCTATTGGAAGATACCTATATATAAACGGATTAAAGTGATTATTTACTGATTGCAAAAGTATGAAAATGTCATCATTTTTGTAAAATTGAAATGTTCCGTTTTTTTCACAAAAATCAGTTTGCTAGTATTAAATAAACATAAAGGGATTCGAGGGTATTTAAAACATAAAACGGATTAAACGAAGGGTTGAATATATTATGTACTGAAGAGGCATTCAATATTTAAATGAAATAGCTAGAAGTAAATTGAACGCTTTCAAGCGACCAATAATTGCTATAAGCAAAAAGTTATTCAAAAGAAATGGTATTTTTTTATAAAATTGTTTGTTGTGGTTGCAATAAATTTTTATTAATTTTTTTTATCACAACCAAGCACTTATAATAACGTAACATATTGCACGTAAAATCAAAAATAATAATATAATAAAGTCATCTGAGAATTCCAGCGTTTTAAAAATAAAGTTAAAAAATTCTGTCCGAAACTATATTGACTGCGAGAAGAAAACCATCAGCGTCTTTATCAGTCGATCTGGTTTGTGGTTAGGTCTCAAACACAAAACTAATTATTATTTTACAAACACAAAATTACTGTCCCAAAATAATAACCATCGAAGACCGCCGATAGAGGCGCATTGTAATAACAATTTTCTTATCACTAATTAAAGAAATTACTTACGCTTAGATTTAAACTATTTTATCAGGCTGTCACAGATATGTGTTAATAATTCGAAATAAAATTATTATATTCGTACTATAATTTACGTTTGTACGCTAATGATCTTTGTTGTCTAGCAGATAAAATCTAGTCTCTTTTGTTTTTATTTTTTTCTGAATCTTTAGAAAGTTTTGGTGTGAAACATTGAAAACACTACATACAAAAAATATTAAATAGTAACTTTTTTCTTGCTAACCATTTAAGCATCAGAAAAGTTTTAAATTTTAATGATCTTCTGATGATGTTAAAATGATTAAACGTGTGTCGAATAAAGTTCTGATGTTTTGTGGTTCGTTTTTTAGAATTCATCGTATAGATATATCTCTGCACTCATGTTTTAAAATTTAAATCAATACATAGGAAGTAGGCATCGAACAAATAACTCGCCGTAGAGTAAATATATTGTAACCATTTTTCAAAATATTTGATATTGAAACAGTTGCCAATCACAACAATTTATGACGCCCATGCAGATGTAAATTTACGCAACTTCGGCCAAAATACAAAACCGCTTATGTTGATTTTTTCTATATCAACAGTTAAAATTTATTTTCTGTAGCATTTCGTAATAGTATCAAAACTAATCTTGTGTCGTATTTCCATATCTTGCACACGCGTGGTAGCATTATGTGAAAACGAGTTATAGCGAGTTTTACGATCACACGAGTGACAATATAATTTCACACAAGATATAGTATTTAGAAAAATTTACAATATCGGCAGTTCTGTATTTTGTTTAACGTCAAAACGTTAGAGGGTAGAGTAGTGGTACAGCACTAGACTCGCATTCGGGAGCTACGGGTTCGATTCCCGGCAGGAGCAGATGTGGCTGAGACTTTTTCCTACTGCCTCTCGCCGAGAAACGGTAATTCCTGTACCGGCCATCTTGATTGAGGTTTTCCATGGTTTCCCTCAATTAATTCCAGATGGTTCCTTATTTGAGGCCATGGCCGATTACCTATCAAACTCCTAGTTCAAAAATTACCTACCTTATCCTAATTTCCTATAATTCCTTCATTCGCCCATTGCTATTATATAACTTGAAGTTTTAAAAAAATGCAGAAAATAACGGGAGGTGGTAAATGGAAAATAGTAATGGTGCGAATGGCGTCTGTTATGACATAAAGTCAAAAAACGGATGTTAAACGCATTATTATTATTATTTAAACAATCTTATTTTACAACAAATTCAACATACGCGTTTGCGCCTTTCCGTCTGAGATATATAAAAAAAAATTAAACGAATACATTTTTGTTAGATTGTGGAACTGTTTTAACCACAGCAGGTAAACTCAAAGGTAAAACATTTTCAACAAAAAGAATTTTTCGAGTCAAGTGCTGCGTCTGACAGAAGAATTTCATTTATTTGCCTCCAAATTATGTACACAAATATGCTGTCAGCCGAATGCTGTGCATTTGTCCAGTGAGGTTGTTCGGGTATATTTTCTTCTACATTTTCTATTGCATTCTGACGTCGTTTTCAAAGGAGTTGCCTTTTGACTATCACCTTTCATTCCCTCTTTTCCCTCTCTCTCTCTCTCTCTCTTTGTTTTTGTTTCTGTCTCACTATTTTATTTTATCATGTATGCACATAATTATTTTTCAGGCATTTTATATGGTAAGTAAATATTCAAGTGACTGTTCATCAGCTGTTCAATATGACCCGGGTCACTGGCAAGACTACGATAACCGTGGCGCCACCTATTGACGACGTATTCTGATAGACCTCGACGTCCTGATTAAAAAAAAAGAATACAATTTTTCGATATCTCGCTTAGTTTTCGAGATACCGACTTTTTAAAATCTTATTTTCGACTATTTTTTGAGGTTATAATTTTAATTAATAAAGTCGATTAATTTAATTTGCCACCTATTGATGACGTATTTCGATAGACCTCGATGTCCTTGTCAGTTTCAAGTAATTTAGGAGACAAACTAACTTCCCTTTTATTTGCCAGTTCTACTTCCCCTGGATTTCTTACTTTTTTCAAACAGATGCGTCGCTAAAGAAGTTAAACTTCAAAAAAAATAGATACAGCTGCATTAAAAAACAAACAGTTTTAACGTGCATAGCGTTATCCATAAACGCAAAAATATACTAAATAAATATAGGAAATAAATAAGAAAACGAATTTTCTCAGGAATGAAATCAAGCAAGATCACCCACGAAAATAGTTACTCTACAAATGTCATCAAAATCGCTTTCGAGAATAAAAATAGATTCCTACTATTTATTATAGAATGAGTGATACGTCGCAATTCCCTAGTTTCCTCGGGCGAAGCCAAATAGAACAGTTAGTTTGATTTATATAATTACTATTGTATTCTATAGGTTGTATGCTAAATCCTCATCCGACATCCAACATCTTTACATAATCCGTGTGCCTGCGTAATATATAAATAACACTATTATTTGCATATTAACCAAGTCCATGTTTTAGCCTCAACAGAATTCATTTCAAAGTAATTAAATAATCATTCCAAAGCCCAACGTTTTGTTTGCAGCTCAGTCAGAGAACAGAGTCAGAGAGTTTATTTACATATAAAGAAACTCTGTTTTAATGTTTCAAAACTGATAGTCTAAGCTCTGACCGTAAAAAAGTCTACTAAACAGCACTACTAAAATTTTATTATTGAATTAAACAAAGATAAATATCAATTCGATGAGAGATGTTGTTAGTAGGTATCTCAAAGACGGTTCAAAATTATGTATTGTAATTTATACAAATTAGAAATATAAGTGTCAACTTTTGAAACACAATTATCATTGTCAGCCTTGCAATTTTTTTATTGCATACCTGGCACAACTGTCACCAAATGGATAAGTTCACTATGGAATCTATCAGATACGCAAAAAAGATCGCAAGACTAATAGTGATAATTGTGTTTCAACAATGACAGTCCGAGCTGTGACTGTAAAAAAGTTTACTGGACATTAATACTTATGAAGAAAAACATCAAATCGGTGGCAGACTTAAATTCATTTTTTTATTATTTTTTGGTGTCAGTATCTCGAATAAGCTTCAACACGACTTGCTGAAATATATATGTCATATGATAATTGAAATAATCGGATCTTCGCGAAAATCCTAGGACGATTAATAATTATAATTACTCGGTTTTTTGCAATCATTCTAGGATTTTTTAGAAGATCTGATTATTTAAATTATCCTACGACATATATAAATTTCATCGAGTGTTGAGCCGTATTCGAGATATTAATAACAACAATATGATGTTTTTAGTGTATTTGCCATATGGCAACATACACTATTGGCGTCGGTCGGATGGCGGGACCTAGGGGTCGGACCAAAATTTCTCGACGTTTCATAACCTCCTAAACACTTTGGCACCATTTTTAAAAATGTTTATATATATATGTATATATATATATATATAATATATATTTATATACGTATATATATATATATATATATATATATATGTGTACGCGCGATAACTTTCGAAAGAGTTAATTGATTTCAACGAAATTTGGGCCACGTGTTGAAATCTATCACCGCAAGAAGCCTATTTAAAATGGGCCTAATCGGGCTATTTTAAGGGTAGTTTTTAGGGGTTGAAAACTGTTTTTGGACCCCAAAATACCGAAAAAATTCTCCGAATCGTTTCAAAATTGAAATTTAACCCTTTGTTAGTGATTAAAAAGTGCCCCCACAATTTTAATAAAATCGGCCCGACAGGACCGGATTTACAAATTTTATGAAAACACTAGTTTGCAGATAGTGACTTATTTATTGAAGGGTGTATTTAATTCGGTGTAGACGTTAGATTGATAATAATATTACAATTAAGAAAAAAATGTTATTTTAAGGGGAGTATTAAGGGGTTAAATTTTTTATTTTTCCCAAAAACAAACTTAATTTCACATAATAAAAGTATAAAACCACACGGCCCTATACAAGCAAATACACTATATTGTCGGCAGGGTTTTGGCACTGCGACCCGGGTTTTTTTTTATATATTATCTGTTAAATTCAGAAATAAAATTAGACGTGGTATTCAGCAGACTTTTGTATGGCTCAAGCTTGGACAATGAAGTTTCTATGTTGTCGTCGTGTCAGTGTGTCCCAACAAATAATTAGACAGAAAGCTTATTTTCTGCTTTCCTAATTCTGAGAATTCGAAAACGGATTGTTTGACATAATAATTAAAGACAACGTCTTAAAAACAACACGTTAATTATCATGGTTCAGTATTAACTAAGATACGAATTTAATATTTGTATACAGTGAAGCGAAGATTATCTAACATATAAACGGATAAACGAATATGTTGTGCAATATGAATACACAATTCTTTTCATATACAGAATGTATAAGACATGACTCCTCAGACCTATATCTCGATTATTTTTGGAAATAACCCCATCAACAACTTATATATTCGTAAATGGAATGAAATTATCTACAAGATTGCGGTAAATCATCGCCAGAAAGCAACAGTTTTTTGTTCAAAAATGTATTATTTTAGGAACTATTTTTAGAACTTCACTTTTTAACCATGGAATAAAATATCAATTTGTATTTATAATACGTATTCTGACTCTGTTAATTTTATGTATTTAAATTTTCTAAATCGACTTCTCCTATGCATGTATAGGTATGTCTTACTGCAGCAATAAAATTATTCTTATTATAAAATTAATCTTTCAAAGCGCATCAAATGTGCATGCAGCTTTATTTTACAGTCAACGTTTGTGTATACTAAACTCAAAGGCAACCCCCTGTTCAGGCTTAAATGTTTAATTATTTCGCTATACGAATTGTAAGCTTTATTATTCGAAGTTCATACAAATTTCGTTACTACCAAAATATCATTCGTTCAACATTTTCTTACTTTTCGCTTTAAATGTTTAAATATTTTATGCCACCACCACGAAATTCCTTACGTTTGTCATGTTCTTAGTTTATGCGGTAACGACATTCAAAATTTAAAGAATGAGAAAAAAAATTACAAACAATTAAAAAAACTCCAGTCAATTGGGCGATAGGACCACGATTCTTGGAAAAGGTTTGTTTTGTTAATTGAATTTAGAATTGAGTTTTTATGACTGTGTTGTCGAGCGTCTGTAATTGACAATATCTATCTAAGCTACTGGGAATCTCTTACCGTCTTCAAGTTTTCAAGACTAATAAAACGTAACTATTAACTAACCTATATGATTTTACTTCAAGATAATTCGATTGTTAGAAGCTCTTAGTTGCTAGACACTCAGTGTCAGTAACAATAAAATGAATCCGCGCAATAATCAGATTTATATCGGAGCTATAAGCATTAAGATCGTAAATGTGAGTGCTAAGAGTGCGTGTCGGCATCTGCAGCCAAAAACAAAGATCCTTAAGTCCATTTTTTTTCAAATTATTTTAAAATTTTCAAACTCGTTTTTTTTAAACGCACTAGAAGTTGACAAGTTGATTTTTCTCAAAACAAACAGGGCTCTTCATATTTGCTTATCAAACATCCTCCCAAAATTTGGTTTCAATCCGTTCATCCGTTTAAACTGTATCGTGATCACAGACAGACGAACAGGCTTTTTCTAAAAATAAGTTTTTTGGACTCGAGGTACCTCAAAACGAAAATTACTGTTAAATTTTAAAAAGTGAATTTTGACGTAAATTATTACTCCCCACTTGTGGATTTGGAATGGTAAAACTACAGACTGCGTAAGGGCTTTGATATACACACAAATTAAATAAATTATCGAGTGTCTATAATCTCCAATATATCTCTCTCTATTTTGTGTAAAATTATATAAAAGCGTTTCATTCAAATTCGACTTGAAATGCCGTCTCGTCAAGAAATGTCTAAACTAGCAATTTTACAACTCCAGTGAGTTGTCTTTTTTCCTAAAATTAAACTTACTTCAAGCATATCATGATAACAATTCAAATCCGAAGTCACAGTGCTTTCAGGATAGCTTTCGATTGCGACGAGATCTCGTGTAAATCTGGTGTCGAGAATTCTCTTCAACGACGTCAACACTAAATTTGACATGAGCGATTTGGCTTTTTGACCGCAGATATACACGCATACCACTACATGGAAATAAACATGAGACCGAGAACAACATCCTGCAGTACTACCTTATGGTACTACCAATCTATTGTGTACACATAATACGTAAGAGGCGACACCTTGCGGTAGTTGGTTTCCCCCTCCCAACAGTGTCACCCAAGTCTTTTCATGCTTATACACTGTGTTCCTTACAAATTTCAAAACATCATCGCAATAGAGATGAGATAATGTGACCGCTAGGGGCGCCAGCTATATAACGACCTCAGTCTATGAATAGGTCATGACAGTGTGTGCAAAAAGTTTATTTCAAATAATAAATTTTGTATTTTCAAAGAATTCGAAACTGAAAAATAAGTGGTGGTATAAGTTCTAAAGCTTTTACTGTAAATGCTGTGGTAATAATTTGTGAAGCCCAATTTACTAAGGAAGATTTTGTCATAGAAGAAGAAGTTACAGATAGAAAAAATAATATATTTATTTAAATGATAGTTACAATATTAACGAGGTTACGCTTGTCATGTGCTCCTGTCCTGCATTGAACAGAATGCGATTCTTAAACGCGTACTGCAACGAAACTTGAATACATCTAATACTGAGTTTCTAGTACAACTTCCAACGCTGAATTCATTTTCACATTGAGTTTAAATTAATAATTTATTGGGTTCGTAGAAGCCAATATGACACTCACCGCTATAAAACATTTAAAGTACATTTGGTGCATTAGTTACTTATACTAGCCATTACTCGCGGACGGTACAAGTAATTGATACAGTATTCTTTAATTTTGGATACTCTTGATAGTAGCATCTCACTGATGATTTTCAAAATAATAATAGTAGTATCTAAATTTTGAGTTGCCATATAAATGAAAAATAATAAACTTGATGTATCGCTTATAACATTTCGTTGGTGTTAATGTTAGTTTTGATAGAAAGTTCATCTTGATTCGTAGCTGGATAGAAAGTAACTTATAATTTAAAATTTCATTTAAATCAATCAATCCCTACAATCCAACAGATAGACAATACACAGAAAGAGATGCCGTTAAAATTCTCTATTAGTAGGTAAAGTAGTAACGTTTAGAGAAGATACTAACGTAGTAATAAGAGGTGGAGAAGCGATCAGCAGCGGCGTGATTTGCAATTTTAGAGACAATCATAGGCAGTACCTGCGGCTCGACTACCGAGCTGGGTAGAGTAGTGGTGACAGCACTAGACTCGCATTCGGGAGGTACCGGGTTCGAATCCCGGCGGGGGCAGATGTGGCTGGGACTTTTTCCGTCTGCCTCTCGCCGAGAAACGGTAATTCCTGTACCGGCCATCTTGATTGAGGTTTTCCATGGTTTGCCTCAATTAATTTCAGATGGTTCCTTATTTGAGGCCATGGCCGATTACCTATCGAACTCCTAGTTCAAAAATTACCTACCTTATCCTAATTTCCTGTAATTCCTTCATTCGCCCATTGCTATTACATAAGTTGAAGTGAAATGTAGAAAATAACGGGAAGTGGTAGATGAAAAAATAGTAACGGTGCGAATGGCGTCTGTTATGACATAATGTCGAGAAACGGACGTTAAACGCATTATTATTATTATTATTATTATTATTATTATAACCTGCGTCTCGACTAGCGACAAATAACTAAATCACCATACTCAGAGAACCATCCCTTGTTTGAAAGCATAGATCCGGCCGACCCGAAACTCGTTTGTGCGCAGAAATGACGCAAGCATCTTCTCTAAACAATACGACTCCACTAATAAATTACAAAGTTAAAAGTCAAATACTAAAAAAGACTGGCGTCAGAAATTTTGAAGCCTGGTAGCCTGTTGGTTTGGATTTTTAATGTATTATTAAAAATTATAAGCTTGTACTAAAACTAAACAATCCTGACTATTGGTGGCTTTAAACAAATAATTGCGAAACATAAAAAAGGATCTGAAAATACGAGCTTGCCTTCAATATTATTTTCGTGCATGAAAGTGTAGACACAGATATTTTGAAACACACTGTATACAACAGTGCGTAGATATATTAGTGTCCAATAACGAAGCCACGTGATGACACGTGCAACCTGCTAGCATCAAATCGAATTACAGAAGGAACATCCCGCTGCTATGTCTTAGGGAAAGATCGTATCACACGATAAAACTAGAATAATCTTAATTTCTATGTATTCAAAATACAAGACATTTTCTTTCAGTACACGCTATTCAACCGATTTACATAGTTTTTGAAGTTATACTTCTTTGATGAGAGTTAATTTGCACGATGCACATGGACAAAATTAACAGGATAAAGTTGCTTGCAGAAACGCGCGCACACTGTAACATCAAAGTTAACAGCATGACGTTGCCGATGTAACTCACAATCAATAAAATGAAGTTTCACGTTAAACCGTACGATCTTTTCCTACGTGAATCAATCATTTGTTTTTATGTGAGTACAATCAAATAAGAGTTTTATAACGACATTAGACTGCTCCAGCATTTGTAAAAACTACGTTTATGTGATCACAGTCTGTGGGTATTGTCAAATAATTTTTTTTGACAATGCTTTTTGCAATTCAGTATAATTGTTTCATTGTAAACACGGCTTTCATTGTTCCTGAAAGGGGAGTCTATAATAGAGTTTCTAATTTTAACATACCATTATGAAGATTTGTTTACATTGTACTGTATACAACAGAGTTAAAATTGTTTGAATTAATCTTTGCACTTAATGAAACAAGAACTAATTACAAATCGTCTGATTACTGCAAAATATTAATTCATAAATCATATGTTCTAGTGGAAATCACAATAAGATTTCTCATCTATACTAATTTATAAAATAACTTTTATCCGCGACTTTTGATGGTACAACACAACAACAAAAATCGATTTTTAGTGAAATTATGACTGAATATAAGCCTTTAGTAAAATTTGATATCATTTGAGTTTTTAATAAATTATTAGTTAATCAAATTCAAACTGCAAAAAAACGCAAAAAATAGACAAGTGTAAAATATGTATTTCACTTTAAAAATAGTGAAAACGTTTTGTGGTTATTTTATATCATAAATATTCAGGAAAATTGTTTTATGTATTGTACACGCTCAACAACAGAGATTATAGCTGTTTCGATAATATATGAATTAACTAAATTATTACGGTTTATAGCAGAGTGAATAATATATGAATTGCCTGTACTTTAGATTGAAGTGGGTGTGAGATGACTGAGATATTGTTAGTTTGCAATATTGAATTGACGTCTTATTAACAACTTCAGGTAGATGTAAAGGGAAACCAATGAAAACAAACACAGAACAGCCTGTGGCTAACTTCGTGAGTTTAAATGTCAACATCGGTCGTATCTCCTCAAACAAAAGCGAATCAAAAGCAGCTTTCTCTTTGTCAACGATTATCGATAGAAACTCACCACTTATGCTGAGTCAAGCCCCTTTAAACAATATCTTAATTATTTTTATAACTAAAACCCTGTAAAATGCCTTTTAAACCCGTTCTCCCACCACCTTTTTTTCGTAATACCCGTACTTCCACCATATTTTTGTCAGAGCCTACTATTACCAATTTTTTTTGTTTTGTTGTAACAGACCTTTGTTTTTCGTTCCCATGGTTACATAACTCCTTTAAATTTACAAACACACATTAAATCGTCATTTTTTTGTTTACGTTTAATTTATAATGTAATTTATAATTTCACGCGATGTTCCGCCACTGAGCAGAAGGAAATTTAAGACAAAGTAATTCGACTGACCTGTATTTTCTCAGCGTAATAAACAAGACTGGCAAAGACGACAATTCCGAGAACAAGAAAGAAAACCAGTAGAGCCAGTTCTTTAGCGGAAGCTTTGAAAGTATGGATAAGTATCTTCAAGCCAGGACAATGTCGTGTCAATTTGAACAGTCTGAGAATACGTGTGATCGAAAAGAACTCCATCACGTTAGCGACGTCGGTCATATGCTCCGCCGAGACGCTACTCTGCAATATCCAGTCGGCGTAGAAACTCATCGTCGCGATGAAGTCTATTATGTTGACGGGCGATTTCACGAACTCCACCACGTTCGGAGTTACCTGGAAATCAAAAACTCGTGTTGTACTTTTCATTTTGAACTGAGGATCGTCACATATTTTTTTGAAGTTTAACTTCTTTAGCGACGTATCTGTTTGAAAAAGATAAGAAATCGAGCGGAAATAGAACTGACAAATATTTTAAATTCTTGTTTGCAATTAAGAGAAACGATATAAGGACGAACAAGTTGGTTTGCATTATTTGTCTACGAATGCACAGTTCAAAATTTTCGACACCGGAAACGATCCACCGTATACTATCGGAATAGAATATTATTGATTATATACAGTCAGGGAGAGATTAAGGAGAAAGAGATTAAAGATTATAGATGCTCGACAATGGGAATTACAAGCGTTTTGTGGACATAAAAAGTTCATACTTACAATAAATCTGACGACCAATTCGAACGTAAACCAAACATTACAAACGAGCTCCACGTAGAAGAAAGCTTCAAGGGGCACATGAGCTCGGTCGGTTGTAATATCGGCAGGGGCATTGATCTCATCGTCGTACGGTGACCCGCGCTGGTCCAAGGCCACTCGCATCTTCGGATGGGTCTTCAGACAAAACGTAACCACCGAAACCATTATGAAGCATATCGATGCTGCGGCTATCAACTGAAATCAATTCACACCATGACACACATGTTTTTGCAGCCTGTCGACTCCAAGTTCCAAGAAAAAAATAGTTTTTCGCTTTTCGATATTTTGAGGCAAGTAAGGGGACGGCATATTTGAATCTTGCTAGCATGCCTCGGTTCGACATTGGTGGGACGGATCCTAATCAAACAAATGTCGTCGGGCCGCGAATTGTTTGTTTAACTTGCCTATAGCACGTGAGCAATTAATGTTGAACAGTTATCGAGTGGTCTGCCTTACCTTAGCTGTCATCGATGTGTAGTGCTCGTTGAATAGAGCCCACACTTGAGGTTTGATGCGCTGCCATCTTGTTAAAGTGCCGGCTAAGTAGGCATCTTCATAACCAAACAGACGTGCCAAGTCCTCCTCGTTCGGCTTCTCAGAGTCGATGTCCAGCTTATCCAAGATAGCCAACGTCGCCTGAAAATAATATGGCTTTTTTAGTGTATTTGCCATAGGCAACATACACTATTGGCGTTGGTCGGATGGCGGGACCTAGGGGTCGGACCAAAATTTCTCGACGTTTCATAACCTTCTAATCACTTTGGCACCATTTTTAAAAATGTTTATATATATATATATATATATATATATATATATATATATATATATGTGTGTGTGTGTGTGTGTGTGTGTGTGTGTGTGTGTGTGTGTGTGCGCTATAACTTTCGAAAGAGTTAATTGATTTTTACGAAATTTTGGCCACGTGTTGGAATCCACCACCGCAAGAACCCTATTTAAAATGGACCCAATTGGACCATTTTAAGGGTAGTTTTTAGGGGTTGAAAAAAGTTTTTGGGCCCAAAAATGCCTAAAAAATTCTCAGAATAGTTTCAAAATTGAAATTTACCCCTTTAATAGTAATTAAAAAGTGCTCCTAAAATTTTAATAAAATCGGCCCGACAGGACCGGATTTACAAATTTTATGAAAACACTAGTTTGCAGATAGTGAATTATTTGCTGAAAGGTGTAAGTATATAATTTAGTTTAGAGGTTCGATTGATAATAATATTGCAACTGAGAAAAAAATGTTCTTTTAAGGGGTGTATTAAGGAGTCAAATTTTTTATTTTGCCCAAAAAACCAACTTAAGTTCGCATAATAAAGCCACACTGCCTATATTAGTAAATACACTATATTGTCGGCAGGGTTTTGGCACTGCGACCCGGGTTTTTTTATTTACTTGAAGACTTACAATCTCAGAACTAAATCTTACACGTTAGGGATATCAAGAAATTTTTATATAGGATTAACTTTTTCAATACAAATTCATCCGGAATCTACTTTTAATACAAAAATTAGTTAAAACTCAGATTACAATAACAATTATAACTGTTCCTTAAAATAACAGCCAAATCTGTAATTAAAACAACAGTTACAGCTGTTACTAAAAATAACAATTTCACTATAAAAAAATATCAGGTCTATCGTAGTCACACTTGAAGAAAGTGAAACTTATAACTTAGTATAAAAATATCAATACAAGCGTTTTAACAGAGCCTGCATACACATTTTTTCGTAAAATTTAAATAGCTGCATTTTCTTTTTATTAATTTTTCATTTTGAAATTGTAATATTCCAGTTAAAATCGTTACTCAAGAATTATAATTATATATAAGAAAACGTTTATTGTTCATAAACTGTCAAAATAGGTTACCGTGTTGATAAAGTATTTTTCCGTGAGCAATTTCCATGACACAAACTAAACTATTTGAGGAATTTTTTTGTGTATTTGTCAGTATTTTTAATATAAGATTATAAAGAAAAAACTACAAAATGTTCATGAGCTTTCCCGTAATTCGAAATCTCATGACGTACTGTAAAAAAATACTGACGAATATCAAGTTGTTTTTTATTTAATTTTTAGGGCAAAAACACATGTTTTTTAGTGTATTTGCCATATGGCAACATACACTATAGGCGTCGGTCGGATGGCGGGACCTAGGGGTCGGACCAAAATTTCTCGACGTTTCATAACCTCCTAAACACTTTGGCACCATTTTTAAAAATGTTTATATATATATATATATATATATATATGTGCGGGCTATAACTTTCGAAGGACTTAATTAATTTTGACGAAATTTGGCACACATGTTGGAATCCATTATCGCACGAAGCCTATTTAAAATGGGCCCAATCGGATCACATTAAGGGTGAATTTTAGGGGTTGAAAAAAGTTTTTGGGCCCCAAAATACCGAAAAAAATCTCAGAATCGTTTCAAAATTGAAATTTAACCCTTTAATAGCAATTAAAAAGTGCCCCTAAAATTTTAATAAAATCGTCCCAACAGGACCGGACTTACAAATTTTTTGAAAACACTAATTTGCAGATAGTGACATTTATTTTATTGAAGGGTGTATTTAATTCGGTGTAGACGTTAGATTGATGATAATATTACAATTAAGAAAAAAAATTTATTTTAAGGGGTGTATTAAGGGGCTAAATTTTTTATTATGCCCAAAAACAAACTTAATTTCACATAATAACAGTATAAAACCACACGGCCTTATACAAGCAAATACACTATATTGTCGGCAGGGTTTTGGCACTGCGACCCGGGTTTTTTTTTAAATTTTTAAGCAGAAAGCAAAATGTGAAGCTTAATGCGTAATCACAATTAATAAAAACAGTAATAAAATGAATCTTGCAACCACAATTCAAAATTTCCCGAGATCATATTTTACAATCTAGAGGGATCACCTTAACCGATGTTTTTTCCAATGGTTTGCTTACTTCGGAAATAGTGTAGTCGACTTACAATACATATTTTATGACATTGTGAAGCGCATGTGTCCAGCTGTGATATCGCCTCGTTACTTTATTCTACTACATCGACTACGCGCTCTTTCAGCACTGAAGCGATAATAGAAATACAATTACGGTTAATGATTTCAAACCGCGCGCTATTGCCACAGGAAGTTACTACACCCGTTTAACCTGATTGTGTTGCCTTACGAAGATATATTATAGTCATCGATTGTATAAACCACATTGAAACAGGATGATAATAAAATACGTTTGAAAGTTCGTATCGGGTTGTGAACTAGACATGTGACGTTATCATGTGACATTATTGGACGCCATTTTAAGTGGACGACATGAAGTGAGCAGTGTATATGTATTTTGATGCAGAATATTTTTTTCTTTGAGTTAAACTAGACCAGAAAAATATTTTATTTTTCTTAGCTATAAGTGTCAGGGATATTCTTTTATTTTTATCTAGCTGGGAAAAATGTAGGGTTAGAATTTAACAATCTATGCTCTCGTAGTTTCTAAACTACTGAGCCGATTTTGACAAATAAAGTGTATGTCGATTCGTTTTGGTGACGTGCATCTTATTATATCACGACGATTTCAAAATGGTGAATGGTACATGCAAATTAGTAACTACGGAAACAATATATAGATGTGGACGTAATTTAGGGTATCAAATGAAAAAAAATTGGCGAATGTATTTCTTTACAACCCCCTCAATATGGGTATCAAATGAGAGGGTATGACAAGTAGAATACAGTAAACTGTGTAACGTTATTTAAAATCCAATATGGCGGCCAAATGGCGTAGGTAACTAAAAATTTGAAAATTAAATATTAGATAAAAAACTTTTATAAAGACAACCTTTTATTACAGTGTACTGAAAATGTAAAAATATTTTTTAGTAATTTAAGTTCATTATTATAAAAGCGTAGGTTGCAAACTCTGTGATAGTCACAGCCCACGCTTTCATAATTATGAACTTAAATTATTAAAAATTAATGAAGTTTAACTTCTTTAGCGACGTATCTGTTTAAAAAAAGTAGAAAATCGAGGGGAAATAGAAACTGACAAGGATAGAAGTTTATAATGTGTTGCTAAGATATTATGTGTAAATATTATTAATTAGTTGCTGCTCGAAATTATAATGAGATGTTTGGACAATTACTTCACAAATGTTTATTACTAAATTAGCTAAATTAGCTTCTACAATAAAATTATAAAATACATAGTATTAAATATACTAAAATAAATGTAAACTTAGGAATTACAATGTTACCTTAGCTGTTAATACATTTGTATTGTTGTTAGGTACACCAATAACATGGTAAATATTTATTTTTTTATTTAATCACGGGAAATTGGACAATTGAATTTTAATATAGATAAACTAAATTAAAAAATTTGCGACGTTTCGTTAATTTGTTTTAACTTCTTCGGGCAAAACTGAAATGATAAAAAATACAAATTAGTTAATGAAATAATTACAATTTTTTTTTTTTTTTAATATAATTGAAGTAATACCTTTAACTAGTTAACCATAACTTCAATAAAATTTAGATATTTAACAATACATATATTTAATTCAATAAAAATCAAATAGTAATATTTAAGCGAAATGAAATTATGTAATTTTTTTTTCCCTAGAACAAATTTCAAACAAATACTAAATATGTTTTATTTTTGCTAGACAATTTGATTTTTTAAAATATATTAAAAGTAACTGTGGTAACTAATTAATTTAGAAAAGCAATTGACTATTTTTTTATTTTTTGTATTTTGTGATTTAAAAATAATATATAAATGGTAGAGAAAAATATGTGTAAAATAAAGAAATATTTGAACGTTATAGTTAACAATTTTTTAAAATGTCATTATAAACTAAATTTAAATTTTGTGTATCAGAACACAAGTTTACTGATTTATTCAATTTTATAAAAACCATTTCACTCAAATTCCTTTTTAGCATGTTCTGCTCACGATGCAAAACTGATATTTTATCAAAACAGAAGTTATGTCCTGTGTCAAAATGATGGTTGGCCAACACTGTTTTATTAGTTTTCAAAAAATTAGTAATCCTACAATCATTTCTATGTTGTTTAACTTCTTCAAGTTTCTGTTTAGTCTGTCCAATATTTAGTTTATCTATATTAAAATTCAATTGTCCAATTTCCCGTGATTAAATAAAAAACTTATTAATTATAATGGACGTGAACAATATTGAGAGTAAATATTTATATTAGAATATTTTGTTTTTTTCCTAAGAAAAGATAAAATTGTCAATACTATTAAACAGCAAAAATAAAACACTTTCATCTGTCAAACGTCAACTGCAATGAAATTATTATTATAAGTTCTCACTTTTATTTATGAAGGTATATATTATGTCATCTAATTTTTAATTATATCATCATTTATTTTAACTTGAAGACCTACGGTTTTTTCAGAGTCATACAAAGCAACCTTAATTTATCATCGATTTATAATTATTTAAGGGGTAACACCACTGTAAATTTTTCAAAAAATCGATTTTTTTTAGGCTTAAAAAATACTTTGAACCTTTTAGAATATGGGGAAAAATATTTCATACCTCAAAGTATTTTTTTTTCTTGTAATTTCGAGCTCTTCCCCAAACGTGTCTATAATGTCTATAATGCATTTCAAAACTTTAAATGCGTTTTTCTCGAAACACGATTTTTCAAAACGGCACGCAGCATAACTACAACAATTTTCATTCTTTTCATTCGAATTTGTTACAATATCTTTAAAATAAGATTTTGAAGAGAAATACGTAGGGGATTTTCGATAAGTTAATTTAATCATTATTTATTAACAAATGATTATCTTTTTTTTTGTTGAAAATTTAACGATTTCATTCAAATACTCGCCAATCACACAAAAATCAATATTTTTAAAATCCCCTACGTATTTTTCTAGCTATACATGTACAATAAGTGTTTTTTTTTCTAAATCCAAATTTGCAGCAGCTACACTGCGTGCCGCAGAGCGCCTCAAATTCTACGTGCCTTACGAAAATGGCTGTGGTGCCGTCATTTCTGAATATTTTTTTATAATAATTTTCTATTTTGTTACTTAAATATACGCTAAATAACTTCCTCCAATATTATAATTTTATTACCTTGCCTTCCACCCAAAAAAAATGACAAAAAAACACGTTTTTAGGCTGTTACAGTGGTGTTACCCCTTAACAAATCTAAATATATGGAACTGAGATTATTAGTATCGGACCTTAAATTTACTGTTTTATTTAATTTAATAAACAACATTTCACTCACATTTCTTTTTATCCAGTTTTCCTCATAATCTAATATTGTTGCGTTTTCAAATTGAAAATCATGTCCTGTGCTATAATGGTGGGAAGAAAGAGCCGTTTTATCAGTTTTGCAATAGTTCATTTTCTTACAGTCTAATTTATGTTGGGTGATTCTTTTCGTGATTAATTAGTTTGACATAAAAAAAAATTAAACTTGGGAATAATTATAATTTTTTTTATCCTTTTCAGTACACTGCAATAAAAGGTTGTCTTTATAAGTTTTTTATCTAATATTTTTTTTTGAACTTGGTTAAAAAGTATAATATACTTCAAGTGGGTACTTTAAATGAAGTACGTCTGAAATTTGTCATTAGAAAACGTCGCGAGCAGTGACAATACATTCAGTAGATGATACTCCTCTATAGACACAAACACAATAACTTTAGTATCCAATTACATTACAGTGAATTAAACTTGAGATTCGGCCAGGTGCATCGCTATATCACCCAGCCACTCAGTCTAATGACTTACAGGATTCCCTCAGCATATGCCTCAGATATTATGGACAGACCGAGGGAACAACGTCAATTTTTTTGAAGTAAAATTTCTTTAGCGAGAGTATCTCTCTAGAGTTGGGTAACTCAGATCTGAACCGGTTCAAAGAGCCGACTCCGACAGAAGATCCGTGAGAGCCGACTCAGTTTTTTTTGAGCCGACGGATCAACGGATCCGCATAACTCAGTGAAACACTTGACACACAGAAGGACATTTTACACTTACGTATCAGTTCTTGCTTTGATGAATCTGTCAGCTCAAATGACTCATGCATCACATGTTTGGCTATGCATTCTTGATTCTATACAAGTCGTGATATGATTGACTGAACTAGGTAACTCAGTGGCAGACTGCAGTAACATATTCAGAACTCGGCTCTTTTTGAACCGGTTCAGTGAGCCGGCTCACATACGGCATCCAGATGCAAAGATGCAGATCACTAAAAAGACCCGTTTTTCCCATCTCTAATCTCTTTGAAATTTTCTGTGACATTAAAGTGATTCTATATGGGTTCCGTTTTTTTCCTTTTGAGGCAAGGAACCCTAAAAAGACGTCATTCAAAATGTTTACTATTAATTTTTTAATTTATTAAAATAAGTTGACAATTTAATTCTAAAAACGATTGAATTATGTATTATCATCGGAAATACATATGTGCACAAAATTTCAGCTCGCTTAAAAAAGTTTGACGTATCGTATTCCACTCATCAAACTCTTTCATTTGATACCCATGCCAAGAGAGCTGTGAATAAAAAAGTAAATCGCCATCTTGGGGCGTCCACCATACTAGATTTATATGTATTGTCGCCGAACTTGTCCGCGTGTGCAAAATTTCAAAGCTCCATTTTCAATAATTATTATTATTAATTTTAAACTGAAGTCCACTGTAAATTATTGAATGGTGCATACTCTATTATAGTATGAAAAAGTATATACTTAGCACATTTCTCTTCTGAACTCTCGATTTGACGTCGTCTCTAGCTTGAATAAAAAGCAATTCGCCATCTTAGGACGCCCACCATATTGGATTTATATGTATTGTCACCGGACTTGTCCTCGCGTGCAAAATTTGAAAGCTCTAATTTTCAATAATTATTATTATTAATTTTAAACTAAAGTTCCCTGTAAATTATCGAATGGCGCATACTCTATTATAGTATGAAAAAGTATATACTTAGCACATTTCTCTTCTGAACTCTCGATTTGATGTCGTCTCTAGCTATCCTCTATTCTTTGCAAAGAATCGAGAATAAAAATAACAAAAGCAATACGAAGACTACTTGATCTGATTTATCAGATTATCAGATATTGCCTCGATCTATATAATAATCGCCAGAGGTTTAACATTAATAATAAATTAGTAACAAGACCTATATCTGTAATTTCGATTTGATTTTCTGTTTTAACACTTAAATGGGAAAACTTATTTCCAAAATATTTATTTGTGCATTAGTTGAAAAGAAGCTGAAAGTGAAATAATTTTTCAAACCGGTTCAGTATTTTTACAAACTTTTATTTATTTATATTCGCAGGGGGCGAACATACAAAGTCGAGAATCTCGCACTCGGTAACTGATTTTTGGTGTACGCTGGCTAAATTAAGAGATTTGCCGCTGTTAATTATTCTAAAATAAATCTATTCTGGCGAAATCGCACCGGGAAGGTAATCTTAAATATTTGCAACATCATATTAAATTAAGTATTCTCATAGATGAAGTCACTGCATCGTTAAACATACAATTTATTTACACAATATAGAGCTGCATCACGTCAGCGTGGCTGACAACTAGGGATGAATTAAATTCCAACATAATAGAATTTTATTAAAATAAAACATCATCTTTATTAGGCTCGTTTCCTGAATCTCTTGAAAGGGTAACTCGGCGATTTACCGTTACGAAATCTTGTTACGTTTTTGCGCGACCTATACGCAATATAATATACAGTAGAATCCGTTTATTATGACTCCACCTATATTGACCAACCGCCTATTATGACGTAATTAAAAACGAAGTTTGGTTTTCATATAAAATTCTTTGTAACAAAGTCGGATATAATGACTTCTCTTACAGTGACATGTCGCTTATTATGACCCATTTTTAATAAATTTTGTCCGTTTATAGTGACCGACATGATTTTTCGGCAATGTTCGTTGATTCCTGACAACGTTCGGCACGTGGCTTGTTTTTGTTTTGAATCTCAGTTAGTAATTGATAGTTGAACGTCACGCGTTGTTTTTAGTGATATCCTACGTAAAAAATGTCATCTCAACGTCGTAAAGCATTTACGATTGAGGAGAAAGGTGCAATAATATGCAGATTAGAAAATGGAGAATCAAACTCATCTCTCGCAAAGGAATTGGGCGTCGGTAATTCGACAATCTCAATGATTTTCAAAAACAAGAACAGGATTAAGCGATCGTTCAATTCAAATGTTTTGAAACCGAAGAGGCTTCGAAAATCGCGACAAGAAAATGTTGATAAAGCGTTAATTCAGTGGTTTAAAATCACGAGAAACAAAGGAATACCCGTCAGCGGCCCTATGCTACTTAAAAAAAAGACGGTTGTTTTTTCTTCACAAAAATGCTTTGTATGACGTCCGCTTAGTATGACGTGTTTGTCAATTCCCTTCGATGTCATTATAAACGGATTCCACTGTAATTAAATTCACATGTGTTTGTATGTAAAGCAACGGATTACAAAGTCCACATACTGCAAGAGTTGCATTTTTAGTGCATTATACAATACAAATAAACCAGTCTGTAATTATACAATTTTAAAGATTCCTAGAGCGAATTTTCATGTTTTGTGTGTTTATTATATATATATACAGTATAAATCGAATATAACGACATCGAATATAGAGAGATATATACGCTCAAAATCTGAGGTCATCAGCGTCTAACATCGGGTATAACAACACACCGGCTGTAATGACTAATCATACTTAAATTGTTAAAAATCATTTTTTTTCTTTTTTAGTATCTACATTTTAATAAAAGCTTGCCTTTAAAACATTTTGAAGTAAATCTTCTTTAGCGGAGGCATCTAATTAAAATTTTCTGTAACGTTAAAGGAGAAATGACGTCTTACGTTAAAGGGGAAATATGAAAGAAACCTTGGCAACCTAAAATTATAATAATAACATCTACGACTAAAGAAATTTTACTTCTCCCGCGAGCTTATGTGAATGAGGTTCACATACTTTTTTTTATTAATATTTTATTTTTCATTTAAAATTATTGTACTAATTTGGCACAGTAAGGTCAAAAGACGTAGACACCCTGTATATCAAGCCCCGTAGCACTGTTATATAAAAAGGCATGAATTGTATTTTTAAATTATTTATGTTTTAACTTTGTTTTTTAAATGCCGAAACCGAAACATGCATTAAAAAATGATCAGCAAGCAATTTCCAACTAATAAAACGGTTGTTGAAAATCATATCAATTGCCAAAGGGTCATTTACTTTGTGTTTAACATGTTACATTGTTTTTGTTTATTCATCCCCACCACTAAGGATGAGTGAACACATACTACATAACCTCACTTCTGAATAGTAATTAAATATTTTTTTGTTATCTGTCTCACTTCTTTATATATGTAGGTGCCTATGTATATGTCGTAGGATAATTGAAATAATTGGATCTTCTTGAAAATCCTAGGACGATTGCAAAAAACCGGGTAATTGGAATCCGGTTTTTGCAAACGTCCGAGAATTTTCGTGAAAATCTGATTTTTTTAATTATCCTACGACATATGTATTTTTTTGGTGGTACTAGAATAAAGGAACTTCTTAGCTCGATATAGTAGAGTGCCGTTAGACGCAAAAATTGTAAAACCTCGGAATCCAGGGCCAGTCAATGAATCTTCATAAAAACTGTTGGACTGCATTGTTAAAAGCTCAAATAAAAAAGTTAAAACAAAAATTTTTGCCGCTCTCGATTGCGGGGTGGATGCCACCCCTTCTCGGGGGTGAAAAATGTTTCGTTGAAAATAAGCACGGAAATGGATAGGTTGACTAGTTCTAAGCAACTTTTGTTCTATAAAGTTTTTTGTGAAAGTCCATACTTTTCGACTTATTTTACTTTTTATTTTGCTTATTTTACTAAGAATGATTTTTTCGATAAAATACTTACTTTTTCAGTTATTCGGGAAAAACCATCTGAAAACGTGGGTTTATTGGTTGAAAAATTGACACTTCCACTCGCGAATAAGTCGAAAAGTATGGACTTTCAGAAAAAACTTTATAGAACAAAAGTGGCTTATAATTAGTCAACCTATCCATTTCCGTGCTTATTTTCAACGAAACATTTTTCACCCCCGAGAAGGGGTGGCATCCACCCCGCAATCGAGAGCGGCAAAAATTTTTTTTAACTTTTTTATTTGAGCTTTTAACAATGCAGTCCAACAGTTTTTATGAAGATTCATTGACTGGCTCTGGATTCCGAGGTATAAACCTTACGGCACTTCACTAGTAACAGATGGCAGAAAAAAAATCAATTGAACGTCGAGATCCGTCGATTTAAAATTATGAAATACTGTCCATTCCTATAGGAATATGCCATATTGTATGTTTATGTACAGATGGATGATTCAGCTGTAGGCTATTAGAACAATGATAGACTGCACTAGAACGTTATAATTACAAATTGCTTGTTAGTATATTTGCCATATGGCAACATACACTTTGGCGTCGGTCGGATGGCGGGACCTAGGGGTCGGACCAAAATTTCTCGACGTTTCATAACCTCCTAAGCACTTTGGCACCATTTTTAAAAATGTTTATATATATATATATGTGTACGCGCGATAACTTTCGAAAGAGTTAATTGATTTCAACGAAATTTGGGCCACGTGTTGAAACCCATCACCGCAAGAAGCCTATTTAAAATGGGCCTAATCGGGCTATTTTAAGGGTAGTTTTTAGGGGTTGAAAACTGTTTTGGGCCCCAAAATACCGAAAAAATTCTCCGAATCGTCTCAAAATTGAAATGTAATCCTCTGGTAGTGATTAAAAAGTGTCTCCACAATTTTAATAAAATCGGCCCGACAGGACCGGATTTACAAATTTTATGAAAACACTAGTTTGCAGATAGTGACTTATTTATTGAAGGGTGTATTTAATTCGGTGTAGACGTTAGATTGATAATAATATTACAATTAAGAAAAAAATGTTATTTTAATGGGTGTATTAAGGGGTTAAATTTTTTATTTTGCTCAAAAACAAACTTAATTTCACATAATAAAAGTATAAAACCACACGGCCCTATACAAGCAAATACACTATATTGTCGGCAGGGTTTTGGCACTGCGACCCGGGTTTTTTTATACCTTATAGGGATGAGCTATATATAGTTTACTGGATGAACTGTGATTACATTTATGACCAATAATACCGTATGTTTAGGTTAATTAAGACAGAATATACATGCATATTTCAAATTCGTCGAGATAACGAAATGTGCACTTTAAGTGCCTATTACAATTAATTAACTACGCTTCTGAAGTATCTAAGATACTTTAGTAAGTAAATTTGGTACTTAAATATTATTATTTTAATTACTTTTCATTAGACAGGGAGTAATTTAGATTTTAAATCATCGCTTATTTAAGTACTTTCATGTAAAGTAACGTAACAGTCAAAAAAAAGTAATTATCATTTCGTTACATTTGATATATGTTTTTTAATGTTTGTTCCGTCATAAATTTTCGAGAGGCTATCTGATTTGAAAAATGTTGACACCATTTTGTTCAGAATGTTTGCAGATTAGTCACATATATTTTTTTTAAATCGAACCAATTAAAAAAGAGGATTTTTTATTTATGTTTCCTCATGTCTCCAGCATTTGAGAACCGATTTTGATGTACTTTTTTCTATTTAACACGACACACCTTCACGGTAGTCTCACATAAATTTTACTGCAATCAGTTTAGCAGTTTTTATATCTTATATTGAAGGGAAACTTCTTTAGCCGCGATGAGAGTAATTTTGTTCAACTGAGTAACAAAAAACAACACCGTTAGGAGTGACGGAATGAACTGTTAGCGGGGAACAAGAACCGGTTGGCTGGCGGGTAGGTACAAATGCGTTGAGGGGAAAAATCGATAGACACGCCCCTTTTTATTTAGTGTTTGCTTAGTTAAAAAGTTTACCCAGGTGCGCGAAATATACCGAGTATTTTATCTTTTGGGATATTTACTGTTTGATATTTTGTAACTAGATACGTTTTCAGGTATAAGTATCTTTAGTAGGTAGAGTTGATTAGTAGTAATGATTTTCTTGAAATTTAACCAGCCCTAACCTTTTAAATTGAAATTTATCCCCCCGGCTACAATGTTACTTAAAACAATTTAGCACCGGACAGAAAAAAATCTTTTAATTACGTTACATCTTGCAAAGCGTGATGTTCTGCATTTTAATTTATTTTTATAAAACCTATTTTTAAATTTCAAAGGTTGATATTGTGCAGGTAGTTTTTATTTGTAAGCAGCTTCTGGGATAAACTACGCAAGAGGATCGCGTCCAATAATAATTTTATTAGTAGTGGTAAAAATATTTATCAGTTAGAAATGTTACAAAATACATTGTTCGAGAACTTAAAATACGAATATTAATTAAATTACAACAAAAGTAACTAGATCTAATTCCATACAATAAAAAGAAAATACGACGAAGAAGCTTACTATAGTATTTTCAGCCTGCGAGCCGGAAATAACCGAAGTAAAACTTTTCGGTATCTCGGCTATGGATACTCCTTGCAATATATTTACTGTTTACATGTTTTATCTCAACCGCGCGTAAAGGTTACACACACACCTTTTTTATATAAATAGCCAAAATAATTACAAAATGTCTAAATCAAAATTACCTGCGTATCTCGATGAATACTGTAGGTACTCCAACAGCAAGCTTCCACTTGGTTCGAATCCAGACCCCAAAATTCAAGTTCTTCTTCGAAAAGTGGACCGCACACGTTGGTAGGATAGTGGAGCTTGCCAGTTCTGAAACAAACAAATTAAATTAACATTTTATAAAACAAGAAATAAAGCTACATGACCTTGAATTATTAAAGCTGCGGACACATTTCTCTATTGCGTTGTGTCGCACAGAGCATATTTCTCCGTTGTGTTGTGTCGCAATGCAATTTGCGAATTCCCTACCCCCAAATTTTCGTCATAACACAACAAAGAAATGTATTCGCAGCTAAAGGTGATTGATCCCTCAGACTGTAAAATATGATCTCGGGACTTTTCGAACTGTGATTCAAAATTCATTTTATTACTGGTTTTAATAGCTGCGATTAAGCGTCGAATTACGGGAAGGCAAATTGAAAGTTTGAAGTTTTTTCTTTACAAACGTATGTTAAAAATACTGACAAATTTAACTTACTCAATAATAGAAAACAGTATCACGGGTAATTGGAATAATGAAAATAAATCAATTTAAACACGCATTGATTGCAACGTTTCGTCTTTTCTTTATTAATTAAGACTTTTTCAAGCTCTCAATATGCTTAAATGATAGTAAAACTATGATATAATATGCAATTTGGCATTACAAAGAACAACTATAAAGATTGAAAATTGTAGAAAATAATAATTAAAGAAAAGACGAAACGTTGCAAACAATAAATGTTTAAATTGATTTATTTTCATTATTCCAATGACCCGTGATGCTGTTTTCTATTATAACATATATCTGGAATTGAATTTTAAAGATGAATTACTCAATAATGTTTTTTCAAATTTAATTTTTTCCGTACGAAAATTTGTGATCAAATAAATTGTAAAAAATTTACTAAAAGTCATATGGGAAGAATGGTACATATTTCTAACTTATTTTGAAAGCATTATCATCAAAGAATGAATAAAATTTGGCACGCGCAAACACGTTCAACTGTTTGCAAAAAGGGAGATGCGAGTGAAGATACGAGACCGTGAGTAGACTCGACCATTGAATGATTAAAATGTCATTAATATTATAAAAAAAAAACCCGGGTCGCAGTGCCAAAACCCTGCCGACAATATAGTGTATTTGCTTATACAGACAGTGTGGCTTTATTACGCGAACTTAATTGGTTTTTGGGCAAAATTAAAAATTAGACTCCTTAATACACCCCTTAAAATAACATTTTTTTTTCTTAACTGCAATATTATTATCAATCTAACGTCTACACCGAATTAAATACACCCTTCAATAAATAAGTCACTACATATCTACAAATTAGTTTTTTCAAAAAAATTGTAAGTCCGGTCCTGTTGGGCCGATTTTATTAAAATTTTAGGGACACTTTTTAATTACTACTAAAGGGTTAAATATCAATTTTGAAACGATTCTGATAATTTTTTCGGTATTTTGGGGCCCAAAAACATTTTTCAACCCCTAAAAACTACCCTTAAAATGGCCCGATTACGCCCATTTTAAATAGGCTTCTTGCGGTGATGGATTTAAACACGTGGACCAAATCTCGTTAAAATCAATTAACTCTTTCGAAAGTTATTGCCCGCACACACACATATATATATATATATATATATATACGTATATAAATATATATATATATATATATAAACATTTTTAAAAATGGTGCCAAAGTGTTTAGGACGTTATGAAACGTCGAGAAATTTTGATCCGACCCCTAGGTCCCGCCATCCGACCGACGCCAACAGTGTATGTTGCCATATGGCAAATACACTAAAAACTGGCATAAGCTGTATTGGTTTTGTGACCAAAGATATTCTTGTTAGTGATCAAAGATATAAGACACATTTTTACCCTCTGAAATATTTTTTTAAAGTGGATGGAAATATCTACGTTGCCAAAACAACTTTCAATTTCTCTCAAGTGGGCGCTTGAAATATTTGATATCAAAAAAATGTTCACAAAAAACACGTCGACTTATTTTTATAAAGGAACAACAATAATAGTAAATAAAATGATGTTTTTGAAATTTTCGTTCAATCACATAATATTGTGTCAATTAAAGTTTTTTTGAGTTGTGTTCATTATAGTTGAGATTCAGATTCTTGAAAAGAGCCAACACTTTGACCGAAAAAATTTTAATTATAATCGTTTTATCTGTTTAATTGGTTGTGAATTTTTTGAAAAAAATAATGAGATAGTTTCTTTTTATTAATGATTTTATCCGTTCTAACAAAATTTAAGCATAATTTTTTCATTAATTACGGTCCATAATTTTTAATGGAATATGAATGAACAATACAAGCGTTAAATGAATGAACAAAAACATCTAACACAATCCACTGATCTCTAATTAATGGATAATGCATGAAACCAGATTTTGCATCATATCAATGGGTGACATTTTTTATTTGAGAATAGCCGAACGTATCAATGCCTTTGTTTCTGTGACTTGTATATTACAAACCCCAGTTCCCAGATTCTAATTCAAGAACTGGTAAAAAAAGCAATTGAATTTTCAATGTATTATTAAAAAATAATGGTAAAATGAAAAGCAAAAATTTTCATTTGTGCAAATAAAGTTTAGTACTATGATGATAATATAGAGAAATGAGCACAATATTGCCATCTTTCGATATAAAAATGAAACGCCTAAATGTGTTTGAATTCCTGTAAATAAGGCCTTTTTGTAGATCGTTTGCTCTCACGAATTCGGCGATCTGACGATCGACTTGATTGCACGAATAATCGCAGTTATCTTCGTCTGCAATGCGTTTTAAAACTGTAGATTGGTACTAGGTCCAAATAACCCTAACTGTTGGTGACTTAAAAATAAGAAAACATTTTCAGTGTTATAGTGAACAGTGTGCGTTGTACTGATAATTCAACTTTCCCGCTGAAATTATCACCTAAAAATTTCTTCAGTTCATGTGATTTCAAGATTTATATCATATACGTAGGGACAGGCAACTATCTATCAGCTATCCAGTAAATAGAGATCTGTGAGGAAAAACAATTTCCATCAATCTTTATTAGTACTGTGTCGAGTCTCAGCGCCGCGCTGCCCGCAAAACACACTGACGAACTATAATAATATATTGTGGTCGTTTATTGTGTTTGTTAAAAACGGTGCTCTATTTAAAGCGAACGATGGGCGTTCTCTCGTTAATTTAGACCGACATATTAATTTTAAATTAATGACAGCCAGACAAACAAAACGTGTTAGTTTATACAGCAAATAAAAAAAATTAATCGACTTAATAAAATATTTTTTGAAGAAAAACTTCTACGGTAGGAATATGTAACGAACGTGTCGCAATGTACACAACTTGGCAAAGTCGCAAATAAAATACGATAATAAAACAATTATTGAATATTAGACAATTTTTAACAGAGATTTAAGATTTTTACTGAATAAATTTTATATAGAAATTTTAAATATTATGTCAACATAATACAATGTATCTGTGGCAAGACTATCAACAGAATAGAGGTAGGGATTATATTCGCATACGCGTAGTACTAATGCTAATCTCACTCCTGTTCTTTTATTATTTTATCTCAATAAATTAGTTGCACAGAAATTGAAAATGAGTTTTTAATCACACCAAAGAAGTTATATTATTTTAGCATCCTAGTATTTTATTATTTTATTTTCAGATCATCCGGCCAAAAGCGATTTTTCCCATACAACCCCAAAACCATATGGTGAAAGTTTAATCCAAATCGGTTCAACAACTCCTGAGATAAAAGCGGCCTTACATACATGAAAATGTAGCGCTGACATTTCTGATAAATTTTATCTTAATAAACAAAACGAGACATGTTTAACCCACTTCCTAAAAGCACGATTTAAAAATATTCTCAGGTCTTTATTCTGTATAGCTTCCCAATGAAGTCGAGAGTTAATAAGTTCAGTTGGCGATGTATTGACTTCGATATAACACTTCTTATGACAGTGGATTAAAACTTTTTTAGTCGAACAAAAGTAAAAGTTGAAAAGTTTTTCTCGTCCACTTTTTAAATATTTTAAAGAATATGTTTGAAAAGATGAAAATTCTGTAATATGATGCTTTCAAGATGATGAAGATAAAACGAACATTGCCTTGAATAAATATTTTCAGAATCACTAGGTAAGTAAAGGAACCCACAATAAATATAAATAAAAGTATTAACATCATTTTCCGCAAAATAAATAACAAAATAAAACAATAAAATACTAAAATATATATTATTATATATCGTCCTTTGTATCTCTGTTTATAATTTATCCAAGCGTATAACATCACAGATTTTTTTATACAAAAAAAATATCGTCTTTAATCAATTATTGAAGTCAAATAATAAAAATACAAGGAAAGATAGTGTTGTTAAGAAAATGTAAAATAATTTTAAAAATAGCAAAGATGAAAAATAAGAAATACTAAAACTACTGGGGCAGGAAACTGACAGCTTTCATTTAACTTGCCCTGTTTGTCAGTGAGTTTGGGTCAAATCTTGCAAACAAAATTTCGACTAGATCTAAGTAAGCCAACGCCATGAAATTTTGCACACATGTATAAATCCCATGACAATGCATAAATCCAATATGGATGGCTCCACAAGATGGCGAATTACTTTTTATTCATGGTGAGGTAAAATCGTGCATTTTTATTGCAACTATTTTAGTCGGATAATTAACCGGACCTTTTTAAAACTAGATGACGGTTTCCGGCTTCTGTTTTTCAGAACAACAAAAAACAAGACATTAGTGCAGCTTTCAACAATAGAATCGAAAGAATCAATTAAATAATGTATTTATAGTTATGTAGATATTGGTTATAAAATTGAAATCTCGAAATTTACAATCATGCGCAAAACTTTGTACTTGTACTTAGTTTATACTTAAAAACGCGAACAAAAAACTCGATATGTGAAATTTTCTATTAATTGGGTATTTAGCACATAAATATTTTTCTCACTTACAGTCAAAACGTCGCTCCCAAATTTTAGCGCCTCGAATAAATGTCCGGGTAGCACGCTCCTAGAACGAGCGCTGCCGATACACTGTCATTTGGATAAACTACAATATTTTACTTGCTGTGTATTTTCGCACAAGAAACAAAGTTATTTGTCACACGTCAAAACAAGGCCACCAGGTGATATTCTATCGATAAAAAGAAAGAAATACGTCGACGTAATGTGACATATCTTTGGGATGTGACATATCTTTGAACTATTGATAAAGGTGAATATTATTCTCGAAATAAAACGTCTATAAAACCGAAATTACTGACAATTTTTTTCTGTCTTCTCGGCGACTTTTTTATATCCCACCGACACGAAAATACTAGGTTATATTTCTAATGCGTGATCATCACGCATGAGATACATATAGCTGATTTTCACATAATTTACATAATTCTCGTTATCGTGACGAGAAATGCACAGTCGAAAAAGTAACAAGACTAGACATTTAAAATTAAATAAAATACATTTTTGCACGATGCCTCATATAGCGGTTATAAATTGATTCAGTTCGCACTAGTGCTAAAAACAAAACAAAAGAAATGCATTTTTATCAATCCAACAGTAATTTCTCGGTCAGTTGCCATTTAAACCCATATGAACTACAGAGACAGCAAAGTAAACGTCGTCTTCATAAACAATCTAAACATATTCCACCAATATGATTGAACCTAAACTGTCAATATTTAAATGTATTATACTTATTATGAAGTGAAAATCACCTATTTTATAGGAGGTACGTGCAAAAAATTTATATATATGTTTAAATGGTAGGTTATGTACCTAGTGCGTGAAATATTATTTAATGACTTGTGTGACTGTTAAACTCGCTAGGTGCTCGTTTTACCACAACATTACACTGAGTCATTAAATAAAAATTCACGCACTAGAGATCTAAACTATAGGTATTTAATTTATTTTAATTGTCTCGAACGACGTACAGCTATTTTAAAAATCTTAAACTCAAGAAGCCTAATGTGTTCTGTGAAATAATTATTATAATATAAAGTTCTTAAGAATAAATAAAATTATATTTGGAACGAATCTATTACTCATATAACAAGATTAAGAATGGTCTTCTTTCTCGTCGAACCAAGACAGCAATGTAAAAAATGTTTCTGAAAATAAACTTCATAAAATACTTTGTTCAAGTTTCAATAATAATTTCCTCATTATCTTTGTAAGTATTGCAATTTAAAAATGTTTAATCTTTCGGTTCAAAAGCATTTTCTGAAGAGTTCATATTATTTGTAAATATCGTACTTGTATTATGAAAAAAGTCAGTTAAAAAGCAAATAAAGTTTTTAAGTGCATTTTCTTGACGAAAACTTTGAAGACAAAATTGGAAGATTTTGGAGACAATTTTTGTAATGATGTAATCGGTGTTCTTATTTTTAAGATTAAAATAAGAAAATAATACGGGAATGTGTCTCAATCCCTATTCTGTTAAATTTATTTACAAACTGATGCACGTTGGGCCAAATATTGACAAATGCAGTCAAGATATTACAATTTTACAAACTTTTCACAGTAACTTAAATAAAAATATTAAGAGCACTGTGGCTGGAACAATAAAAATAAAAGAATAGTTACTTCTTACCACAACAGATTTATTCAGTGGATGTACATTTCCAGAGCTAAGCTCCCATCTTCAGCAAAACACTAAAACACTAAACTTAAATGTTACCTGCCACAGAAACTTTATCTAGACTAATATTGAAAAGAGGAATAACTACTTAGTTTGTTTGCAGCGAAACCACTAATGATCTGAAAATTTTTTTTGCACGACCCTCTACAAAATAACTGTTTTTCACGTCTTTACAGCGCTAGTAAAATGACCCATTTCGCACTAGCGCGTAAAGTAAAACAAGAGAAATTCAAAACGAACTACTATTTCCATATTAAATGTATGAAAACCAGATGCAGCCTACAATTAGAAGTGACTTACTCAAAATTGAAAAAAAAAAAATAAATAAATAACACGCTTCTTTTATTGGTTTGCTTTTTCTCGATACTCTCATTGCCGATATTGGAAATTCAAGTACAGAAAGTTGAATATAGTGATTTATGTTTACAAAATATTAGCCATATTTTTCTATCTGTTGGCCCACTGTGCGACGGAGTGTACAATAAAGATGATAGAAAAGATAAACAAACGTGTGTTATATAAATTCAGAATGCGAGTTGTGAAACCGCGAACCATAACCGTTTTTCTGTCATTTAATGAAATGAACGGAAAAAACCGACATTATTTGTTTATCTTGGCCAAACAGATAATTTTACTTAGAAGTAGATAAATACCATATATTTTCTCATTTTTAAAACAGAAGTTTCATCCGTATTTACACGGAACTTCAAACCGATTTCGTTTGTAAAACGTGTGTTAATATTGTTTTAAGGTAAGTACGAACCAGTCAAATACTAATTATTCTTATAAAAATATCACATATTTACATTACATCAATGTCTGGATTGCTGGATCCAGCATTGCAATCCCTAAACTGAACGTATACACAAATTCAACAAACACAATCCATTCGCTGACAGTTTCTTTGAAGCTTATCTGTTGATATTTTCATTGTTATTATTGTATTTATTACTATTGTTTTATTCTATTTCATTCCATTGTTTTAATTCATACTGTTGTTTTATATTTTATTTGTTACTTTTTAAACTGGTAGGTATCTGTTGTATTTTTAAACTGTTATTTTGTCTCATATTTTATGTATGGCATTGCGGCTTTAATTAATTAATTAAATAAAATAAATAAATAAATACATTAATAAACATTTTTGTTGTGCATCGTATCTGACATAAGTGGGTGTGTTAAAAAAATCATCTGAATGTGGGCGCCTGTGCCATAAATGAAAGTGTACAAATTCAACCCACATTCTTTGACCATTTTCAAGCTTTACTAAACTCTAACACACTCCCACACACAATGCTCGCAATGTTTACGAGTTTATTTATTCGTAATTTCTTTAATGGCATGTTTACTAACAATTAAAAAATATAGTCTATATATACATACATTGTTTGACATTCAAAAATAGGTTACTGTTGTGAAATCACCGAAGTGGAAATAATTATTATTGGCAACGCTGCTTCTTCACTAACGATACGCTTGACAGTTGACAGCTTGTTAAGTTGGCCGCACTGATTCCAAATTGATTTTCTTAAAATTAACAAGTAAATGAAATAATGAACAAAGTTTACAATATTAGAATATTTTATTTTAGGTTACTGAGGACAGAAACTGTTCAATATGCAATAGCACTATCGTACTAGTAGTTGGATGTATGCGTGCATGTAAAATACACTTACTCAAGTTTCGGAAATGCCCTTTTTCTATGAAAAATCTTATTCACTCTTTGATGTTAATGCTTCAAAATAAACTAGAAATACGTACCATTCTTCCCATACGACTATTAGTCAAGTTTTTACAGTTTATTATTTGGTCTAAATAAACGATTTAAAATTGGATAAAAACGAGAAAATTGCCATATGTTTCACACAAAATTTCGTACAAAAAAAATTAATTTGAAGAAAATTATTGAGCAAGCCAAATTTGTCAGTATTTTTAACATAAGTTTGTAAAGAAGAAATTTCAAAATGTTAGTGTGCCTTCCCATAATTCGAAATCTCGTGACGTTGTAAGGAAATATTAACGAATATCACGTTTTTTATTCAATTTTTAAGGCAAAAATATATGTTTTTTGAAATTTTTAAGCAGCAAGCCAAATTTTGTGAAGTTTAATGCCTTAATCACAGCTAATAAAAACAGTAATAAAACGAATTCTGCAACCACAGTTCGAAATTTCCCGAGAGCATATCTTTAGATCTGAGAGATGAGTCACCATAAGAATATCAACTTAAAACTATTTTATTTTAATGTTAATTTTTCTTTTCCTTTCCGGGATTTTCTATTTTACTCTTTTCAGTCGAAAGCGACGACCATGAGTACTTTTTTTCTAATAAATTATACCTACTTTATACTTAATATTTTTGTCGAGTAAACAGTCGTCGTTATTCATAACTTTACAACTTAACAGTTTGTTAGAGAAATTCAACACAGCCGAGTCGTTAAGCGCGCAGCGTGTGCCGGGTGCAACAAGGTCCAATACATCACCGGAAGTAGTGTCTGGAGGTTTATTCACCTTGCTCCCTTTACTCGCCAACCGTATATATCATGTTTATTTCACTACATAATATAACAAACGATAACCACCTCCTTAGAACTATTCTAGAATATTGAATACTATTGAATATAGAATAGGTACTTGATTGTAAAATGTAAGTCTATAGTTTCACAAAGTGTCGACGAGGGCAATAATGCAGCGAAGGGAAGTTAAAATGTGCATTCCAATCCTCTAAGAATGCATTAATGTCATAGATATATGACACTAAATTGCGGACGAACCTGGCACCTCCTATGTCTATTGGCTGGCACCTCCTATGTCTATTGGAAACCATTTTAAGAGAGGCAAACACCGTAAAAAACGCACAAGATTCAAAAAGATTTAAAATGATATTAATTGATTGAAATGTCAACGAAACTTACAATAATTAATGAAATTTTGCATCAATAGCTATTTTCGGAATAATTAATAGTCAAAATCTATACGTGTAAAATTTCATTGATTATTGTAGCTTTTGGATATATTTCCAATGAAATATCATGGAATTGTGAATCTTTTGGAATCTCGCGTGCTGTTTACGTCGTTTGTCTCTCTCGAAATGGCTTCTAATCGGTACGTTCCGCACAATGCTCGAGAGACACGTGTCAGTAATAGAGCATTATATCTATGGTTGATACCGTCCCGATCCATTGATTTATCTCAAAAGCTACTGCACCGATATGAAAAGTTCTTTTACCGTGTTCGTATGATTATGCTAAGATAAAAGAATGTGCGAAAATGTAAAAAACTCGGGGATGCCGCAAGCAATCTTTGAGCTAAATTGGTGTTCGTGTATTTTTTTCTATGTAAAATGTAATTTTTTTTTCCATATATCTACAAAACATTATGTTTGTGGCCAAAGCTTTGATGTACGATCTGCAGGTAAAAGCAGAGTGCTTAATAAACCTCCGTCTCTTTCACAATAATTTGCTTATACGAAAAGATTCTTTTCACTACAGCTTTTTGAAAAGGTTGACAAACCGCTCGTTCGCTGTTTTTTTTTTTAATTCAGTTAATTAGTTGGTTGCAGAAAAACATGAAAATTGTTTTAAATACAGACCTTTTAAAATATTTTTGAAAACAAAACTTGAAAAATAAAAATACTATCTAAAACACAATTCATTTCTAATTAAGTTTTTTTATTCACTAGCGTTATTTTTGCTCACTCGCAGTAATACCGACATAGACCAAATTTCGTCAAAACCGGCCCAAGCGATTTCTAGGGATGCTGGTTAGATTGGCAAAAATTTTGAGAACACGTGCTTCCGTTAAATACTTGTATATCCCGAAAAATACTCATGAAAACGAAATTACAATCTCGTTTCTTAATTATGTTTGGACAGTCTTCATCTTAGACTTTGCTCGGCGTACCTTATCTCGAGCAGAGCCGAATAAAAAATGCCACATAGTTTAAAAATGAGTACCGTATGACAGTGTATCAAGGCTAATAAAAATTGGTTCAGCCGTTCTCAAGTGATGCTGGTGCGAACAGATACACGGAAAGACAACAGAAATTCAGAAAAAAAATTCCTTCTAAAATATCTAAAAGTAAATAAAGATTACCAACAGACCAAGGAACCATTTTCACAGTTTTATGTGATGTTGACTGTTAGTATAGTGCAAAAAATATTTTCTCAAAGGTATTAGCGAACGCTACCTTAAAAAAGTAATCCACCCAACATTAAAGCTTTTTTTTGTAAAAAAATCGTGGCGAGATTATTTGCTGTTTTGTAGAAAGCGGCTTTGTAAAATACAGTTTATGCGTTTGGCAGGGAATAAAGTAAGAAAACTGTATTGCCTACTGAAAGAATCATCTCAAAGAACAACTGTTCTTGACGCGCTACCTTTTCTTCAACAGAAATAGTGTTATTTACGAATCTGAATTGGGCCGTTTTAGAAATAAACTATAGACACGCATTTGAAATTTTAAGGAGAATGCTAAAAAAGATTTGGAAATTATTGCAGGAGCGTCTTTCTAATTTCTCTGAAACGGAGAGAAGTATTTAATTATCATGTTAAAAACTTCAGAGCTGAAATTATTAAACATATAGCTTCGAAAAATGAATCCATTAGTAAATTATTAACACGTTAATAATAAATTGAAAATTATGAATTTTATTCTATACTTTAAAAGATTAGCTTTTATTGGCCGATTTGCTTGAGTGAAAGTTGTTTTCTTTTTTACACGTAAATTTGCTCGCTGTTAGCAATATATATACAGAGCAACGGATTACAAAGTCCAGATACTCCGAGAGTTGTTTTTTAATGAATTATACAAACGTTAATTGAATTTATACAAATAAATAACGTCGTAACTTAGTTTTAAAGATTCCTAGAACGAAATTTCCGTTATCGTAACTTTTTGCCTATTTATTTATCTGTATCTCTGCAGTAAACATTTTAAAAAATCTATAAATTTAAAATATACGTATTGTTTACATGTTTTACTTCAACCGCACGTAAGAGTTACACGTAAACTTTTTTAAATACATCCATTTAAATAATAATAATAAATATCTTTATTAATAAATCTTTCTTCTTAAACTTCATCCCTAGCAATAAAATTTGCGAAGTTAATTTTTGGATGTCTTCACCTCTCAAAAAAAAAACACTGCGCTAAGTGAGTTACGATAATAAGATATTCAGATAATAAAAGATGGCGTTAATTATACACACCGTACCATTGTGTGAGTAGTTAATATGAGAGGAGATCATAACACTTTTATAGAAACAATTCATACATACATTCACAGCCAACTCAATTTAACAATCTCCCAAATGGGTAGCGTTTCTGCTGTAGGCAACGGAAATACACATCCAAACCGAAATTCGGGGATATGCATTCAAAAATCTGCGGAAACTATGATAAAATATCGTTATTGCTATAACGAGCAAACTATGATAAAATATCGTTATAGCAACTAGTCGAGACGACATTGAAACTAGGGAAGAAAATTAGTCGTCTTGACTCTTGACGTCGAAAGGAGATTATCCAAATTGTTCGTCTAGTCTTGAATTCCAGAGAAGATTATCCAATTTTTCTCGTCTTGTCTTGGCGTTGAGAGAAGATTATACAGTTTTTGTCGCCTTGTTTTGACGCCGAAAGAAGATTATCCAATTTTTTCGTCTAGTCTTGATTTCGAGAGATTATCTAATTTTTCTCGTCTTGTCTTCGCGTTGAGAGAAGATTATACAGTTTTTGTCGCCTTGTCTTGACGCCGAAAGAAGATTATCCAATTTTTTCGTCTAGTCTTGAATTCCAGAGAAGATTATCCAATTTTTCTCGTCTTGTCTTGGCGTTGAGAGAAGATTATACAGTTTTTGTCGCTTTGTCTTGACGCCGAAAGAAGATTGTCCAATTTTTTCGTCTAGTCTTGATTTCGAGAGAAGATTATCCAATTTTTCTCGTCTTGTCTTGGCGTTGAGTGAAGATTATACGGTTTTTGTCGTCTTGTCTTGACGCCGAAAGAAGATTATCCAATTTTTTCGTCTAGTCTTGATTTCGAGAGAAGATTATCCAATTTTTCTCGTCTTGTCTTGGCGTTGAGAGAAGATTATACAGTTTTTGTCGCCTTGTCTTGATGCCGAAAGAAGATTATCCAATTTTTTCGTCTAATCTTGATTTCGAGAGAAGATTATCCAATTTTTCTCGTCTTATCTGGGCGTTGAGAGAAGATTATACAGTTTTTGTCGCCTTGTCTTGACGCCTAAAGAAGATTATCCAATTTTTTCGTCTAGTCTTGATTTCGAGAGAAGATTATCCAATTTTTCTCGTCTTATCTGGGCGTTGAGAGAAGATTATACAGTTTTTGTCGTCTTGTCTTGACGCCGAAAGAAGATTATTCAAATTTTCTTGTCTTGTTTTCACGTTGCAAGAAGATTATTCAATTTATCTCGTCTTGCCTTGAATTATCCAATTTTTTTCGTCTTATCTTAATGTCGAGAGAAAACTATTCAACTTTTCTCCGTTTATCTTAACGTCGAGAGAAGATTATCTACGTTTTCTCGTCTTGTCTTGACGTCGAGAGAAGATTATTCAATTTTCCTTGTCGAAAGAAGATTCTTGAATTTTTTTTATCGTCTTGGCTTGAAGTCGAAAAAAGATCATCAATTTTTCTCATCTTCTCTAGACGTCTATCCAATTTTCCTCGTCGAAAGAAGATTCCTCAAATTTTTTATCGTCTTGACTTGAAGTCGAAAGAAGATCATCAGTTTATCTCATCTTGCCTTGACGTCTAAAGTCATTGCCTGGTCAATGTTTCGGACAGTCCCAGCATCAATGTTTCCGTTATTTTGTTCGTGGTTTGTACGGCATAGTAGACTGGATATCACACACGACGTCGGCAAATGGCGAATAATTTATTACATTAGTTTGTGAAGCACAATCGCGTATGGTCTCTGCGCTATTGCCATAGTCATAGTAGATGTAGGTATATACGTATACAGGGATCCGACAAAACCGAGCCGTTCTTCGATACGTCGTTTAATATAAAAAACAGTGAAAAATCGTTATTACAAAAGTTGTCGGTACTCATCTGCTGCAACCAAAATCATTTTCAAACATACAGGATGTACCATTACGACTTACGATACCTAACTTTCTTGTTTTAAATTGCTCAATTTGTTTTCGCATTTTTAGATTCTATGTACAACTGATGTGGTTTAATAAAATACTCTAATTTAACTGTTTAGTAGCCCTGTTTGACAATAAACACTAATAATACGGTGACACCGAAGGCTCCACTAGTTGGAGCCATAACCTCGACAATGAAAAGCAAAGCTAGTTATCCAAGCTTTAAATAAGTTTCAAATAATACATAAGATTTAAAACTGATATATTGGCAAAAGCAAATTGCCGTGTGAAGCCACCTCTAGCGCCTAGTAGAAAATATTGTGGTATACCAAAGGTGTAACAATATTATACAAGCTGACTACTTTATACATCAAAACTACATAGATTGGTAGGCCCTGTATAATACATAGGGGCTATATAGGTGTACAGAAAAGAGGAAGAGGGCAGTGAGATAGAAAAGGATGACGCGATTAAACACACCCGCAGCGGACCGCGATATCAACGGACTTTATAAAAGAACTCAGAACTTACACATTATATAAAATGCATGTTATAGTTAATAATATCTTCGTTATAGCAACCTTATGACGTAAGCAGATGTTAAAGTAAATTTTATTATGCAACGAATATGTCTTCACATTATAACCGACGTGTTCCCAAATTACAAAACCACCTCATTACATTTCGTCTATCTTTACTACTACTGTCAGCTTTGACTATGTTTAAACCGGGTCCAGACGTGTGTAATGCGTAATGTAATCTATCGCGTAATGTAACACGAATTCTGCTTGTGGACGGCACTACGAGCATTACATGTAACGCTCGCGCCGGCGCTCGCCGTGATCCATCAGCTGTCGGTTTTTAGCGCGAACACAAAGGCGCTCGCAGTACTCGTTTAGACAACATTCGTGATACGAACAATCGTTTGAACTTGTCAGTTTGTATCAAGAAAAACGTGTTATTTGGGATCCAAAAAATCCGGATTACTTAAAAAAAAACCCTGAAACCTTTAGATAATAAATATATATAAATAAAAGCAGCACCACCTATCATGACCTTCCTATTCGGCATGTTCGTAGCAACTGAGTAGAAACAGCTCTTGACAAAGATTCGCTTTCACGATTCGCGTTGAGTTCGTGTGCTGTCCACACTGTTGACGCTAAATTACACGTAACTTACATTACACGTTACACACCCGGCTTTAGATTTTGGTTTACCCATGATTTATTTAAATTATACTTCTTTTGACGCATTCTGGAAAAATGATCACAGTGAGTTTTCGGTTGCGCGCTCACACTGTAAGATCAAAGTTAAAAGGATGAAGTTACTGACGTAACATCAAAATTAACAGGATGAAATTGCTCCCTAAATCATACATCTTGAACATTTTGTTACTTTAATTTTAATCACGTTTACTAAAAATTCGACTAATGGCTCAGCGATCGAAAATGTAAAAAAATAATTATGACAGATGTCGGTGAGTTTTTCAATACGAATAAAAATTATTTGCATCGTCAAAGAATCACAATTTTTAACGCGTAATAAGTATACGCACCCACTTTTATTGTAGATTATATACACTTTCCAACTAAGGTAATTAAGGTGTAATTAAAATAAATGACATCACAAAACATCCATGATCGGAGGTGAGATTCGAACACACGACAGTTTGATCCAAAATCCAGCATACTAATCTTTACACCGAGCTATTCTCGGTTTAGACTTTAAATAAGTGTCTAAAACATTCGTTTCGATCGGTCAATCGAGTTAAAACGGATCTCACTCATTCGGTCGCATGAAAACGGGAATATAAATATAATATACGTTATAATAGTATGGTGGTTTATGGCCAGCATTTAAAATACGTAGGTATATTTCTTTTAGTTCTTGTTATAAGAACAAAAAAGTTGGTTTATTTGTTTATGTATGCGGAATAATATGAACTGTTGAAATCTTCAAATTTTGATACATGCGACGATCCTATTTCCGAACTGGACTATATGATAACAGAAATAAAATATGTAGTGCGATGTTTCTTTGTTCTTTGCAAAAGGGGAGAACAAAGTAGCGTCGACAGACGCACGTGGTATAATAACAAGGAGGATAGGTAATAGCAAAAACTTGTGAAGTCTGCCTTTTCATCCAATACTACGAGTGACCAAGTTTAATATACTTGAAAACTGTAGCGAAATTGTGTGCTTTAAATATACATTACTACAAAAGAGTACAGACGAACATTTCTGTTAATGAAAACCAAACAACTGTTTGCATAGTAATTCAATATTTCCAGAGACGGGCTTAAATATCTGGCTCATCTAGAGGGCCTAGAGGAACCAGTCTAAGCTCTCGAATACAGATGACACCCTTCTTGTAAATTTTATCAAATTATATTACTATTCCAACTTTACTAGTGGGAAATGGTACTAATTTAGGCCAAAATTCACAAAAAAATTTCCTTTTGAGGACCCTCGAATCAAAACAAAAACACGTTTTTGAAAAAAAGTGTGTGCGCTGTTTATCTGTTAGTTGTCAGACGTCCCGATTTTGGCGGGACGATTTTTAAATCAAAATTATATGCCCCGCGTGGGACAGGCTCAGTCCCGCTTATTGTAAGTTGCAATTTGTAACACTCACTCCTCAGACTATTGTTTGAAACGCCATATTTTTCTAATGAATAAAACTTTTTTGATTTTGATTTGTTTTTTTTTTTTTATTTTTTTTTATACAGAAGACGAATAAGACTCAACTATTTAACGATAGGGTAAATCTGATTTAAAATATCATATTTTTATTAAAATATATTTTCTATGGCTTTTTTTGCTTATACCTATTGTCACGTAAACGTAATTTGAACTCAAATAAAAAGATAAATATTTAAAAATTTCTGATTATATACGTTTTTTTTACTATGTCCCGCCTTCGACGAAAGAATCGCGCTTTTTTCACTCAAAAAGTTCCAAAATCCCGACTTCGCAAAAAAAAATTTGGCAACACTTGTTAGTATGTTTTTTTATTAGTCTGTTAATTCAAAACATTAATATAAAATATGCAAAAAGCATCTCTTTTTTAACAAACCTTACAAAAACTACATTTCATCTAAAATTTTCCGCTCTCTAAAACGTGCCACTCTAGGTTCTAGCGTGCTTAGTCCAATGATGAATTCACATCTGAATATTTTACTACAATAAATCCATTGTGTCTGGTCTCCCGGTTTTGATTTTCAAATTAATCCCGGTTTTTATTATGACGCGTAAAATATAGTCGACAATTTACCCGGTTGTCGCTGACATCATTAAATGACGTATATTTTCCATTGATTAAAATTTTATTGAATTGAAATGAATATGGTTGCATATTTGATATATGACAAATCGAATTCCACGACATCCTTGTTGTGTTTTGTGTACAGAAAAATAAATGGAACGCTCTCTAAAGAACATTGCTATAGAGTTGTGGGGAAAATGGGGGCAGACAAATAACTTCACGCTTATGTAAGTTCACATTTCAAGCTTTGAAAAGGATTGTTCACTATTTACATACTTTATATCCAGCAGCTATAAAAAGGGACACATAAGTATACATAAAAAAATCGTTGTGATCTTAAAAAAATTGTATTTTTATAAATTTGTTTCTACTAAGTTGAAAGTAAGCACTAAACATGTCTTGTATCGAGAGAAAGAGAGAGAGAACGACTGCGATTATTCGAACCTAGTGTCAATTCGTATTTTCCAATTGTGATTTTTAAATAATGAATTCTAAATCCAATAGTTCACAGATTTGAACCTGGCAACCGAGAGGAATCGTCATGAAATGGGCGGTTTTTCTCAAACCCGAGAAGAGATTGTAGATTATAGATGATGAACAACTAAAAGCCAATTCAGACTAGCCGTTCTCGGTTACGGTTCACCGGTCCGGTTCGGTTTTCGATTAATCTAGGCTGCTCACACTATCCCGATTCGGTTCTACGATTATTCTCGGTGCGCATGCGCAATTTCGAAATATGATTTGACGTTTGATGTGTAGTTAAACGTCAACAAAAACAGCAGGCTAGTCACGTGACTCCAGCAAGCGTTCTCATTGGCTACGGTTGCGAACGGTCCGATTGAAATTAGAGCTGAACCTAAACGCTCGAACCGAACCGCAATCGGGAACGACTACGCCCTGATTGGTCGAGTTCCCAACCGGACCGGTGAATCGTAACCGAGAACGGCTAGTCTGAATTGGCTTTAAGACTATCTTTAAATTGAACACAATAAGTCGATGTAAATTTTTTGTTAATATCGTGTTAAATGGGACAGAGTATTCTAGTTTTTCGTGTGACTGACTACGCATATCCAACGAAAAAAAACATTTCGTTGAAATGTAAATTTTATATGAAAAAGTAGTCTGCGATTTTATTGTCGAATTTAAATAGTTTCAACTAAAATCCTCCAAAAATAAAGTCGCCCGACCACGAAATTATGCAGCTTTTTTTCGTCTATAAAAATGGAGAGACATTTCATTGCAGTATATCAAAATGCATTAGCATTAATCACATAAATAAGCACGTAAGTGCAGTGCGAAGTCTATCAAGAAATATATTTGTCAGCGTTTTTAAACCTCTTAAGGTGAGTTCAAGTATCACCGTATATAATTTGCATTTCTTAAATCGATGTGCACTTTACTGCTTTCCACTTTTTAAAAAATAGGTAAGTGACTATTTACCAGCTGTTCAGAATGCTTCCTTTTTCATTCGCATAGCCATATTTTACGAGCAGTTGAAATTTAAAATGCACTTACTCACGTTTGGGAAGTCCCTAATTTCTATGAAAAATCTTATACAATACATTTTGATGTTAGTGATTCAAAATAAACTATAAATATGTACCACTGTTCCCATATGACTTTTAGCCAAGTCTTTACACTTTATTTGATTTAATATACGTTTTAAAATCAAATCGAACCGAGCAAATTATCATAAATTTTATACAAATGTTTGTACAAAAAAAAAGTAAATTTAAAAAAATATTGAGCGTGCCAAATTTATCAGTATTTTCAATCGAAGTTTGCAAAGAAAAACTTCAAAATGTATATATTTGTCTTCCCATAATTCGAAATCACGTGACATCACATCTAATAAAAACAGTTATAAAATGAATTTTTCTACCATAATTCGAAATTTCCCGAGAGCATAACTTACAATCTGAGGAATCAGTTTGTACCTTAAGACAGTGTTTGTATAGTACTAATACGAATTTTTCCTGTCAGAGGGAGCCTTCAACCTAGAATCTACTCGGTAGTTTATTTTTGATGTACTGAAAAGAGGTAAGTATAAATAAAGTATCAAAATTTAAGGAGTGAGTCATTATTGTAGTCCAGTTCACTTAACCGAGCGGTAAAGCAATTATACAATGTAAAAAACATCAAAATTATGTCGCTTATAAGCGTAAGTGTATGACTCTTAAATTCATAATCGTTATAGCTGTGGTTTCAAACAATTGGCGCTGTCAGGGGTTATAAGGTTGCATTTTCACCTTTAAAACAATGAAATGGTAACCTTTCAATCTATTGTTCCAATGTCTTAGATAGATTAGGCTAAGTGAACTCTCCGTTACAAAAAATTGCACTATCCAAATTCGATTTCTTTGCTCTTGCTTTTGATACCTTTCATTACACAAGCATCACAAACAACGCAACGGGTGAGATTTAATTTTAAATAAATTTGAAAAAAACTGCATTTTGTTTATTTTCTGTTATTTTCTTTTTCTAAAAGTATTAACAAAATAACCAGTATTCAATCGTATTTTCTTTTTTTTCCATCACAGTTGGTAGTTCCCATAAGAGTATCAAACAAAAGACTGGTAATAGTTTTCGCAATTCCCCGTAGACAGAACTTTTTATTTCTTTCTATATCCACGGTAATGACGCCAAATGGCTTATTTTAGCTTTAAAAATATTCACATTTGACATATTATAATAAACAAAATAAAATATGATTTTTGAATTCAGGGAACTTAAAACGAAAAAAATTGTTTAATTTTCAAAAGTGAATTCTGACTTAAATTAGTACCATTCCCCACTAGTGGATTGAAACGTTAAAAGAGATTATTAATGCGACATGTATTTTTTATTATTGTTCAGCCACAACTTTTCGAAACATTAAGCGATTTGAAAACTTTTAACACCATTATGTTTACGGATTGATATCATACAACTTTTGTTTTAATCGACGTAGTCGTTTTTAACGTGCAAACTACGTATTGCCAAGCCACTAAAAAGTAAAAAATTTAAAAATATAAAAAAGTTGACTCTCCTTAAAACAGTTATGGGTCGGCGTCAGTCACAATATAGATAACATGGTATTAAATTCATAATATTAAATTTTAAGAAGATAACTGAAAAATATGAGACTATTTTTATTTAATACTTGGATGTTGCCATCACTGATTCATCAAACCCAACATAAACAGTTTTCTATTGTGACCGTAGATCGTATATGACGCGAGACTTCTTATCGAAAAACATCGACGTTACAATTTCATGCATAAACAAACGACAAATGGGATTTCAAAGGTCAAACCTTGATAATCAGATAATTATTACTTTGAGTGGCCAGAACAATGCAAACAATCGAGTTAATTATCTTCTTTATTGTTTGTAAACAAAAGCATCAGCTTCCATTATGCGTTTGTATTATCTCATAGATAATTTAGAAGCATACATAACTTTGCAAATTAAACTAGAATTCAATATTCATTGAATACGACATTAAACTGCTCCTGCATGCATAAAAACTGTAACTATACGATCACAATCTAAGGTCATTGTCAAATCAGATGTTTTGACAATGCTTTCTGCAACCCAGCATAAGACTAAAGGCCCCAGTACACAGTGGTTTGTAGTGGGCCATTGTAGACCATCGCCATTGTGTACAGGGGGTAATGGTCTGTAGTGGCGTAAAATTGTGAATCGTGGTGCGCAATACATTTGTTGTCGGTTTTTTTGACACACTTCAAAGGAATCGTGGCGTGGCGTGGCCTGTGGTGTTCACACAGTCGCCCATTGTTTAGACAGGTACCTACTTTTTTTGTTGCGTGCTATACTATTTAAATTTTTAATCGCCCAAAATGTCAGTATCCTGGAGCAATGAAGAGACTTTTAGGTTTATAATACTATAATACATTAAGCAGTATATAAATAAATAGACGCGGCCGTAATTACTTCCACGTCCATCGCAAGTGCTTCGCCAGGCAGAAATGAGCCATGGGCTATTGTGTGAACACCAAGTGATAGTGGCCTACAGTTGCACATTGCAAAGCATGGCCCACTACAGACCACTGTGTACTGGGGCCTTAACGATGTCTTGATGTTATATAACTGAAAGCTCGATCAAAATCGAATGCGTAGTTTTTAAGTGAACTCAAAATAAACAAGCTGGCAAACATCCTGTAACTTATGGCGGAATTTCGTTGAGAACTTACTAATACAAAGCTACGATTTTATGTATTTATTTAGAAAAATAAATATATAAAACGGTATGATACTAAAATATCATTAAATTATTATTCATATTTGGGTTCCACATCCCTTTATTTGTAATGGAGCTTGATTCTGAAAACTTTTTGTGGTGCACTAACAAAGTTATTTGTAATTCAAAAGTTGGATATTTGAATAAAATCATATACAATTATTATGAAATCATGCAGGAACACTTTCAAAATTCTGAAAACTTTCTACATATTTCAGAATAATTTTATTCTGTCATGATATTTCACATATTGAAATTAATGCTGAAATTTAATATTACAATCTTTCCTCATAAAAACTTATATTTTAATGTGTAATTTTTATTTCTAAGAAACAGGTTCAAGACTTTGTATTTTTTAGGCATCGGTACCTCAAAACATTCATAAAAGATACGCTATCGGCTATCTGTGTTTCTGAAATTGCTTAAACTAAAAACGGGAAAAAATACTCTTCTTAGAAAATAATAATATAATAATAATAATAATGCGTTTAACGTCCGTTTCTCGACTTTATGTCATAACACACGCCATTCACACCATTACTATTTTCCATCTACCACACTTCCCGTTATTTTTCTACATTTTTAAAACATCAACAATAGCAATGGGCGAATGAAGGAATTATAGGAAATTAGGATAAGGTAGGTAATTTTTGAACTAGGAGTTTGATAGGTAATCGGCCGTGGCCTCAAATAAGGAACCATCTCGATATTTATCTGGAATTAATTGAGGGAAACGATGGAAAACCTCAATTAAGATGGTCGGTACAGGAATTACCGTTTCTTGGCGAGAGGCAGTAGGAAAAAGTTCTAGCCACATCTGCCCCCGCCGGGATTCGAACCCGGACCTCCCGAATGCGAGTCTAGTGCTGTCACCACTACTCTAACCAGCTCGGTCTCTTCTTAGAAAATAAAGAAATACATGTCAAGGGTTACAGGGGTTCGGGGGGGGGGGTGCATTCATAAAAGATACGTTGTCTGTGTTTCTGAAATTGCTTAAACTAAAAACGAGAAACAAACTCTTAGAAAATAAAGAATACATGTAGGGCTTGGGGGGAGAGGGTACATTCATAAAAGATACGCTATCTGTATTTCTGAAACTGCCTAAACTTAAAAAATGGGAAAAAATACTCTTCATAGAAAATAAAGAAATACGTCATGCTCGAATGTCTTTTGAACACATTTACCCAAACGGGGTGTGGGTAGATTTTGTATAAAAGAACTGTGGATGAAGTCGGGAGTAAACCGCTAGTTTATAAGTTGTATATATTTTTGTAATCACCTTTTAATATTCTTCATTTCGATACCATATTGGATAATGGATTCTTTTAGAGAAAAAAATGTATTCAAATCACACATTATGGCACCTAAAATCGACCCTTTTGATTTTTTGACGTCACCTATCCGAGGCCACTTGCCGAGACAAATCCAATCTTAATTTTAGAAATTCGTCCAGCCGTCTGGATGATACAAGATAATAAAGATACGTGCAAAGAACATAACTCTTTTAATTTTTTTTTTAATTACCTGTAATAGTTGAGGACCTGAGCGAAGACACCCGGATGCCTGTCGAAGAAGTACTCGTTGAGTATCGGATCGTAGTTGGCGAGCGCTTCGGTCAGCCGCGACAATCTCGTGGCCGGTATTTTCTTCAGCGTAGCTTTGTAGGTTTCGTAGCGAATTCCGCCCACGTTCAATATGATGCGGTTCTCGCCATCCATTGCTGGTCGTGGTAATGGTGGTTTGGATACTCTGGTGACGTCATGTCATGACTGAATGTAACGCACGCTCGCGCGCGCGTGCTCCTCCCCTTTTCAATTCGACGGGACGGGAACACACCTGTAAATAAGAACGACCGGTCAGAAAAGGACAGTACAAGCTGGGTCAAATATAAAGTCTGAACTTCAAAACAGACTAGGGATGTTGACCATTTTTGGGAAAGTGTTTTAAATGGTGCATAAGTACCTAATATTGCTACAAATATTTATTATTTTTATTTAAATACAACTCAAGCCTTAAAAATCATGTATTTTAAATCCCGTTTCAAATTTCAGTCCAAAACGCCAATACTAGTCGCGTGACGTCACCTGTTCATACCAAAGGAGGCTCAAAAGTTTACACGGGAGCTACCATCATATAGATGCGTATTCTGTGCTCATAAACGTTAGTAAACTGAGATCATGAAAAGTTGTTTCGTAGTCGTTGCTATAGTTACATGTAATTTGACGTTTCCTATAAACAAATAATAATAAATTACACACTAAATATTAACCAAACAATGAAGTTTTTTGACAGCGGCTGAACATATGACGTCATGCGCTCTGATTGGTGTCTGTTGTCACGTAACTTGAGAGTGATTTTATTATAGGTCTTATTTATTAAATATTAATTAAATTCCTTAAACATAAGGAAAAATATAGTGTTTTGTAGTATTTCTATCATAGAAACTACTACTTTTCGTTAAAATTATGTTTTTATTTGAAAACAGTCAACATCCCTATTGATACTTGAAAAAAATTAGACGACAAGACCATTCCAATTTTAAAAATATTCACATTTGACATAATATTATAAAAAATAAAATAAATTTCTGTTAACGCGCTTGCAATTCGTTTCCACGGCTACAAAAAAAGTTTCGACTGTTTTGAAATGGTAATCTTGGCAAACTTTCGAGATGACAAACTTCAGACTCGTGTTCATAGCACCCCGAAAAACATGGGTATACATAATATCAAAACTTCCTTAAAACTAGAGGTAAAAAAATTATAATGAGCCTCACCCTCATAAGCTCACACAAACAGTTTGACTTCTTTAGTTTTTAATATTATAATTACGGCGAAATTATTACACATTTTACACAATTATTACACAATTTAAGCCAAAAACAGAGCTTCGGCTGTCAACTGATTGTAGACTTATTCGTCAACATTCTGCAAAAATTCTTTCTCTATAAGGAAGATAAAGGACAAATCTAGGTCTCTAATGGACTACTTTTGTTATTTATCTATGATTTACTAGAAAAAAGTTGGCATTAATTGTGCCAAAAAAACACACGTTTTCAATGTCACCCAACGACCTTATTCGTATTTATTTCACAAAACTGTTCCATCACAAACCTAAAGTGACTCTTCCTTTTTCGGAAAAGTTTTTTAAATCTTCAAAATATTCCCAAAAATTAGAGTAATCAGTTGACAGCGGCACACTTGCAATAAATATTTTTAGCCTCGTAGTTGGCACCAGCCAAAAATTGAAACGTGCGGATGATTTGAGCGAGACAGAGCTAAAGAAGGTCACCCCACAATATGTATTTTGCCTATTTTACCCCTTACCGCTGGGTCTCAGCACAAACAAAATTCGAAGCGTTCCGACAGCCTTAAGAGGGCACTTTTTCAAACAGAAGTTAAACTTCAAAAACTTTGATGTCTGGACTATAAGGAAATATTGATCAGTGTTTTCACTATTATGAAGGTATGATTGCGGTCACCAACAGTCAGATTTACCTGGGACTAGTACTAATTAATATTTTTGTTTAGTGTTTAGACTAACAAATAATTAAAAAATGCATATACAAAATTTTAGATATGTTGGTAAATTAAATTGGTGATGTTTTTGAAATAGCCTGTATAGTGTTTGTGACCCTGTTGCCACAATGTGTACAGAATACAAAGGATAATGATAAACGCTTCCTTTGATCGTTAAACGATACTAAATCTGCGCTTAACTTAAACATTAATCCTTCACAAATGTACCTTTAATCAAATTATCAAAACCCTGTTGGAATACATAATCCATATTATAGACTTTGTCACATCTGCTCAGGTATTCATACAAGAATTTACTGAATAACTACTGTGAATTGGAAAATTCATGTGAAAGATAATATCAACACTAATAATGTACCGTAGTAACTGAATATCTGATTTCTGTCAGCATTATGCAACCGTTTAAGTGATTTGTTTTTTGAAGGTCTCGTACGGAGTTCGGGTGGCAATGTATTGTATATTTTAGGGGCCAAGCAGTGGCGGATTTACCATTAGACCCGTGAGGCCCAGGCCTAGGGCGGCATGATTTTAGGGGCGGCAAAATTTTAGAGACGACAAAATTTCAAAAGTAAACAATATTAGGACAGTTGAAATTTAAAAATTAATTTAATAAATTTACCGTCCCTTCAAATTTACGGTTCTCTGGCTTCTTTAGATGTTTAATTTCAATAATCACTTTCCCATAGAGCAAAAAGGGCGCCATATCGGACGAGGTCTAGGGCGGCATCGAACCTAAATCCATCACTGGGGCCAAGTAGTAGTAATGTATCAGGTCTAGATTTGTCTTCGGTACTAGTACATGGCCCTGTCTTTGTGTTCTTGTGTGTTGTGAGTGCTGTATTGGGAGGTGTTTAGTATTGTGAAAATGTAAAAGTATAGTATAAAAATGATTTGTAAATACTTATTTGTTATTTACAGCGACGTTTCGTCTCTTGCTTTGGGACTTTTTCAAGCTTTATAACTGTAATTGAATTATTAAAATACAATTTATAAATTTACAATTGGAATATAAAATATCAGGTATTAATTATACACACCTATTAAATGTTTTGATCTAGTAGATATAAAAGTTAAAATACACATGTAAATATAAATTTGAGTTAAACAATTGTTCATTAAAAGTTTGTAATAATTCCGTTTTTTTTAAAATATTTTTACGGTTGATGTTCAAACTATTTTATTTTATTGACGGTTAGTAAAAGTATAGTTTTGAGATATGCCTGTCTCACGTCAAACGTACTTTAAGGTCGATTTTGTCGTAATATTATTTTCAGTATCAGTCATTGGGATATTGTAAATAATGCTGTCATCAATCACTTGGTCCATAACATATATAAACTATAAAGAATCTGATATGTCCCAGCAACGTCTACTTGGCAATTTTACAAGTCTATACTGTGAAATAACAAACGGTAAATTATTTGCGCGAATTCCCGTCAGGGCATTAATAACACTATTACATTGCATAAAGCCTACGAACTCCGTACGAAGTACGAGAATCTCTAAGGAGACGGGCCGAAGGAAACATGTGCACACTGCAGATATTGGCAAGAACCAGGGGTACCAACCGAAGAGAAAAATCGAATCGTTTTCATTACACATCAGCAGTGTATTCTGAATTCTAAATGTTGGCTATCAAACAACATCAAGTCTATTATTGCCTAACATCTACCTATTTGTAATTTCATTTTGTTGGATATTTCGTATGACAGAAAACCGCGTTCCATAATTTCTGTTTTTTTTACAGGTTAATCCGATATTTTGCGTAATTTCACAATTTTTGTCTGTTTTCCTGTCTGACTGTTTACGGTTTTCTTAAGGCCCCAGTACACAGTGGTCTGTAGTGGGCCATGCTTTGCAATGTGCAACTGTAGGCCACTATCACTTGGTGTTCACACAATGGCCCGTGGCTCATTTCTGCCTGACGAAGCACTTGCGATGGCCGTGGAAGTAATTACGGCCGCGGCTATTTATTTATATGCTGTTTACAAGTATTATAGTATTATAAACCTAAAAGTCTCTTCCTTGCTCCAGGATACTGAAATTTTGGGCGATTAAAAATTTAAATAGTATAGTACGCCACAAAAAAAGTAGGTACCTGTCCAAACAATGGGCCACTGTGTGAACACCACAGGCCACGCTACACCATAATTCCTTTGAAGTGTGTTAAATAAAACCGACAACAAATGGATTGCGCACCACGATTCACAATTGTCCGCCAATACAGACCATTACCCCCTGTACACAATGGCGATGGTCTACAATGGCCCACTACAGGCCACTGTGTACTGGGGCCTAGATATTTTGTATGATATCTAGACACAAAAATATGTTTTCACAATTATTGTGTCTTTATGTTTATTTGTTATGTTTGTGCTGTTCCTTTTTCGAAGCGGATATATTTTCTGACCGATTGCTCAGTCCATGGAAACCTGTGAATCATAGACCTATGTTCTATTTCGAGAACCACTAAGTGTATCAACTGAATTTTCAATTTAATATTAAAAAAATAATAAATTAAAAAAATGAATTGATATTAGGTCCGAATAAGCTTGGCTGTTGATGGCCTTAAGAAAGCTATTTCGCTGTCTAACAGAAGACAAATTATATTCGACGAAGAAATCGAAAAACATCTGAAGGTGGCGAGTTCAAATTTTCAGATCGAATCTCCAACGCTGAAAGGTAACTACTTATTTATAATGGATGCCCAAGAGTTGACCAAAGGTCACTAGCGTAAGTTTGAAGGCCCCGACGCTAACTCTGGAATCACTTGTAGCGGAACGAAGGGAGTGCAGGGCCGGCTCTAAAAATCAGAGAAACAAGCAAGTGACTGTGACGGCATAATTTTAATGGTATCGAAAACTCACTTTATTCAATTTGAGGTAAAGTCAATAAAACTATATTTGTTTTTAAAATCTAGTCTAGGTTTTGAGAAATTTCAAGGCTGAAAAAGTACCATCATAAAAAGCATTGAATGCTCAAGGTCAGTTAAGATGTTCAAATTTACTTTCTAATTCAACATGATGTCCTTCTAAGCTAAAAAATCTGTGAGCAGCCAAGAAGGACAATTCGCCCGTTGCCACATCACCTTTGGTAATGTCTACCGCAGTTGTCAAGTAGAAATACCAATGGAGCACGGCCTACAAGCCAGGAAGAAAACAAATTTCTAAATGATTATTTGTTTGGGGCAGTAAAAGGGCGGAGCCGGCCCTTGTGGGACGTAATCCTATTTGGACTGCTTACAACAAAATAAACGCCAACATTAGTACGAGGACACTTGTACAGTAATCCCATTTCAACTGTTATAACTCGATGTTCGGCTTATACACATTCATTTGTATTATTTCTATAAATTATAGTATTTTGCTAGTTTTGCGTACTGTCGTTAAGTCGTCGAAAACAAAACGATAGGTCGACATTTTTATCGACTGGCAGAGGAACTGGAATTTAGGTCTCCTGTTCTTTTAAGAGAAAATATTGGAAAGTATAATATGTATATAATTATAATTAGTTATTATAAGGGTGATTAATAACTATAATGAAGGTTTATACAAATTTCAGTAAAGTTAACGCAACAAAATTCAGTGGGTCGTTAATAACGTTTTAGCTAATGAAGTTAAGTTAACAGGTCGCTTGGGAATTCATACTGCAAATTAAACCTCACTCATTTATCAAATTGATTTTTTTAATTACTACTTCTAATAAATGATGTCGGCACACAAGCTGTTTCAAACCCTTGTCTTATATTCTCAATTTTTATTGAAAAATTGTTGAAATATTTTCTCCAATTAAATTACGATAAATTATTTTTTTCTAACGATCATGGTTTCGTTTTCTTGCAGATTTTTGATATTTTACCAAGTTTTTATCAACTCGCTTTCCTCTCTGTCTTTTCGTTACAAAGTTTGCAGTCTATTTTTCAACTACTTCACGTTATCCGATTGAGTTGAAATTTTACCTACAAGTGTAGTTTCGATGACAATATAATATTCAGGAAACCAGCTGACCGACCCGGCTCTCCTCCGGGTGCAAATCGCACTTCCCGATGAGTTAGAGACTTGAAACTTTAAAATTTCATACACACATGACAATTAGAAAAAGCAAAAAATTGTTATTTAAATTAAAAAAATATATACCACGTTTTTAAAACGAACTAAAAAGTGCAAAATAATTTCTGCTAGCCTATTATAAAAGTGTGGGTTGTGACTAATAAACCATCACAGAGTTTACAACCCATGCTTTTATAATGGGCTAGGAGAAATGATTTTATACTTAATAGTCCTTTTTTGAAACGTAGTATATTAATTTTTTTTATTTAAATAACTACTTTTATAGACGTTTTCAGAATTGTTTGTTTGTTTGAAAGGGCAAGACTAAAAACCCATACTTACCCAAACTATAATCAATTTTTTTATTCGGTTCCGATCGAGTGACGGTAAGGTTTTAAGCAAAACCGACATAATAACGCGATCGAAACTCATATTAAAATGTTTCCCGACACTGAAGTAGTAATAAATGAAGTAGTAATAAAGTCGAATGAAAAAATAAAAAAAAATCTAGAGGAATCATAAGCACCTGGTCTCGAATAGGAAATGAGCATTAGCTACTAATCATGGGTTACATGACTTTTTGAATTCCCTTTGCAATATTATTGAACAACATAAATTAAACCAAAAAGGATAAAACATTTATCGTTTAAAACACCGAGCTGGGTAGAGTAGTGGTACAGCACTAGCCTCGCATTCGGGAGGTCCGGGTTCGATTCCCGGCGGGGGCAGATGTGGCTTGGACTTTTTCCTACTGCCTCTCGCCGAGAAACGGTAATTCCTGTACCGGCCATCTTGATTGAGGTTTTCCATGGTTTCCCTCAATTAATTCCAGATAAATATCGAGGTGGTTCCTTATTTGAGGCCATGGCCGATTACCTATCAAACTCCTAGTTCAAAAATTACCTACCTTATCCTAATTTCCTGTAATTCCTTCATTCGCCCATTGCTATCATATAAGTTGAAGTTTAAGAAATGTAGAAAAAAACGGGAAGTGGTAAAATGAAAAATAGTAATGGTGCGAATGGCGTCTGTTATGACATAAAGTCGAGAAACGGACGTTAAACGCATTATTATTATATTATTATTATTTATCGTTTAAAACTGATAAACAGTCATCACTGTTCTGTTCAAAGTGTAGTTCATTTATTTTACTCCAATGAGCAATTATAAGTTATAACTAATTACTATATATTAATTAATAACACGAACCAGTTAACATTTCTATATGATAATATGCTATTAAATAGCTTACCCGTAAAACTGTCTGCTGGCAAAAAGCACTGTACGACTATACTAGGGCGTTTTATATGCAAATATAGTGCCATTAATATTATACAACCTGTTCGGCAAATAATACTTGCAATTTAGCATCAACATATATGTATATATTTTGTAACATTATTACATGACGGCAAAAATTTTGATATTATAACGACATTAGTTATTTATGAACTATTTTAAGTACTATTTTAGTTAAGAAACATCCAAAGCTCTGAATTGCATTTTTTGTTATTTGTGGCTGTGTGTATAGTGATATTACCTAGTAATAACAATTGTTATAGTAGAGGACAGTGTGATCCAGGGGTCAGCGTGCTGGCTTCTTGATCGTACTGTCGTGGGTTCGAATCCTGCCTCTGTTGATGGATGTTATGTCATCTAGTGTTAAGTGATTATGTTATTTGATGTAATTAAGACCCTAATGACCTACGTTGTCGAGCATCTATAATCTACACTAAATAAAATAAAATACTAAGTAATATCACTACACAATCTAGAAGCTACAAATAATTATAAAAAGTGCAATTCAAGTCTCCAGATGTCTCTTAACTAAAATAACAATTAAAATAAGTAGTTCATAAATAACTAAGGTGTATTTATTATTATACATAAATTTTAGGCGGCTCTGCTAAAGAAACATTCGTTATCGAAGCAAGACGACAGTGTTTCTTGAACTAAGCAAAATTTAGGCAGTCCAGGCACGAACTATGTATATTATCAGTATAAATTTCAAATAAAAGTGATGTAAGATTTACTTTTATGTGACATTTTCCCATTTTGTGCATTTTACTAGCTCGCGTTACATTTTAAGGAATTAAGGTGTTTTGAAATTAGGAGTGCTTGCTATCGTGCTCCCGTGTAAAAAGTGTTAACACTTTTGACACAAAAATGCGATCTTTTTTAGTATGCTTTGTTTTGATTTTCCTTGCACATTCTTTATAGAGATCCTTTAACAAAAGATTAGCCGCTCTAAGAAAGACGGGATATGTTCGATATTTTTAAAATAAAACATTCCTATAGCCCACGGCCCTGTTCTAATCACGGCGTAATCAAAAGTAGGCATAAAACACAAAAAAACGAAAGCAACCGAATTGATACGAAGACACGAAATTTTCCTCATAGTATATTTGTGTCGATTTGAAAGGTAATCCCCGACTGATATAAATCTACGCGAGCAGAGAATGCCTTTGTGGCAAATGTCTACAGGAAAAAAAATGAGAATTGTTTATCTTCTTAATCTTATCTCATTTAAAACACGGAATGGAAGACACTGACTGATTGTATCTCAGCAGACACTGTTTGTGTACCGCTGACATCTTGTTGAACACGTGATTCTATCTCCGCCGCTTTCGGAAAATATTAAATATGAATTATGTTTTACACACAGTTGGAGAGAACTTTGTGGATTCAAATTCTTAGCCAAAAATGGAGGGATATTATAAGCTTGAAGCGTTGACTCCAAAACGGATGAACCGAATTCAGTACGTTGTTTTGTTTGAAAATAAATAAAAATATATTAGGTTTGAAAAATTATTTATTTAAATTCCACACTTCTACCGACTATTGACTAAATTAGATTTATCAAAATGAGGTCATGCTGTTTTTTTCTTAAATTATATTCATTAAGCTTTTATAAAACATTCCCAGTATATTGAGAAGCTATTGTAATAGAACCGAAAATCCAAATCAAAAATGTTATGTTTCTTTCGAGAATAAAAAATGATATCGACAGCGTTAGGGTGTCAATCGAAGCAGATCCAGTCGTTTTTTTTTTTAGTCAAATAGACTCCAAAAACGTAGATTTTATACAAATTCTCAAAAATAAAAAATTATATCGACTTCGTTAGAGTGTCAATCGAAGCATGTTAACGTCATTTTGATCCGAACGAAATTATATTTTAGGTTTCTTTGAGAAATATTTGTCGGGTCGAATTTATTAAATATCTACATATTTAATATTGAATATTAATTATATAGATATCAAGGGTCGAAATTGTAGCGTCCCAATCAACGACCCACATTACGGCTTGTTTTTTATACTTTTTAAAGATCCGACGCCAGGGGCGTAGCTACCGACGTATCTGCCGTATCAATTATACGGGGGCCCCGGGCAACGGGGGCCCCCAACGTGCGTAAGCAAAAATTAATAAAAACTTCCCAATTTTTTTTTTATTTCAGAAATGACAAAAGTCAAAAAAAACAATTTCTTTATTTCCCGCGTAAAGCGTGCGTTCAAAAGTTGGCAACATCCTACATCGTTTATCGCGAGCTGCGGGATTTCCCCGTTTAAGTCATTTACTTCAACGGGGGAAGGGCCCCCAAACAAATTTTTATACGGGGCCCCGCCAAGGCACGCTACGCTTCTGTCCGACGCCAAAGGTTCCAATCGTTGACTTACTACTGTAGTATATTTATTTACACCCTAAATACTTGCTAAACACAAAATACATATTAATCTTTACAAAAAAAAAATCAAATTTTGAACACGAGCTGCCAATTAACAGATTATCTGTAAATCCAGGCAAAACCTTATCGGACAATTAATAGCGCTATTTAGTATGGTCAATGTTACAGTTAACAGCGCTGTTAAATATCTGTCTCACTTTAACTTATGTGATATTAACTTTGTTAAAAAGTGACTAAAAGTAAACTACACTGGAAATTCTTACATGGATTCTATAGAGTAGCATCGTTAAGTCTATAGGATATTCCAGCGATATTGGAATGTTATTTAACCGAGCAGCCGTCTGTGTTTATATAAGGAGACGTTTTGTTTTATTTTTCCGTCAGCTTTGAATGTTTACTCAGTTAATTGAATACACAAAGGTAGATACAAAGTATAAAATAATTGTTAAACTAATAGGGTAAAGCCGTAAAGGCACTCGTGGTTGACCATTGTGATCGACCAGTTTTGTATTTTTTTCAAATATTTTAGAAAATAATATCAAAATTTGTTTGTTAGTTTCCATAATTTGCGTTATACACCGAGCTGGGTAGAGTAGTGGTGACAGCACTAGATTCGCATTCGGGAGGTCCGGGTTCGAATCCCGGCGGGGGCAGATGTGACTGGGACTTTTTTCTACTGCCTCTCGCCGAGAAACGGTAATTCCTGTACCGGCCATCTTGATTGAGGTTTTCCATGGTGTCCCTCAATTAATTCCAGATAAATATCGAGATGGTTCCTTATTTAAGGCCATGGCCGATTACCTATCAAACTCCTAGTTCAAAAATTACCTACTTTATCCTAATTTCTTATAATTCCTTCATTCGCCCATTGCTATTACATAAGTTGAAGTTTTAAAAATGTAGAAAAATAACGGAAAGTGTGGTAGATGGAAAATAGTAATGGTGCGAATGGCGTCTGTTATGACATTAAGTAGAGAAACGGACGTTAAACGCATTATTATTAGGTATTATAATTTGCGTTATAGTGACTAACCTTTTTTTTTAGAAACCGCGTAATACTGAAGCAACGTTAAAGCCAATTCAGACTAGCCGTTCTCGGTTACGATTCACCGGTCCGGATGGAAGCTCGACCAATCAGGGCGTAGTCGTTCCCGATTGCCGTTCGGTTCGAGCGTTTAGGTTCAGCTCTAATTTCAACCGGACCGTTCGCAACCGTAGCCAATGAGAACGCTTGCTGGAGTCACGTGATTAGCCACTTGTTTTTGTTGACGTTTAACTACACATCAAACGTCAAATCATATTTCGAAATTGCGCATGCGCACCGAGAATAATCGTAGAACCGAATCGGGATAGTGTGAGCAGCCTAGATTAATCGAAAACCGAACCGGACCGGTGAATCGTAATCGAGAACGGCTAGTCTGAATTGGCTTTTAAGCGGAGCAGCGTTAAGCGAGGTCTTGGTGCATTGACATACTGCACATAAAAAAGTCAAAAGACTACTTCTTCCATTTATTACTTGTCCACTTTTGCGTAATATCTTCGTTTCTTTTTCTCTCTTTATTTATATTGAATGAAATGAGAAGGCAAACTACAAAGTGGAAGTACAAAGAGGAACTTCATCAACAATCAGTTTGTTACGCGACGGTACAATCTGCTAATTAAGTAGTAGGTTGTGGAGAACATCCCTGAGGCTACCCGAAGCTATTCAAAGACGCTACATTAGTTAACTGAGTGTGCCACAATAAACACGGTACAACGCCTCTCGTCTCGCACTCCAAACCGGCGTCGCGACGCTGACTCTATTCCTACAGGACCCAATCGTCCGATTTGTTTAATCAGACTGACGCTCTTGATTACTGAAGAAACGACACTCTCATTTCTTTTATGTTGGTGCTGTTCAGTTAGTGCCACGGTCGAGAATATAGTCAGCATTGATACAGGTAGGTAACTTCATTGAAGCCAAAATTTTAGTTCATGATACCGGCGCTGCAATCAGGAAGGACAACAAAGAAATAATTTTATTGAACAGAGATAAAACATCGACTTTTCTGACACATGACCTGTCGGCGCCAATAGGGAAAATAAAAGTATGTCGCACATAGGAAATTTCGTTGCTTCATACGTCTTAATTATTTCGTTAATGACTTTGTCCTACTGCCTCTCGCCGAGAAACGGTAATTCCTGTACCGGCCATCTTGATTGAGGTTTTCCATGGTTTCCCTCAATTAATTCCAGATAAATATCGAGATGGTTCCTTATTTGAGGCCATGGCCGATTACCTATCAAACTCCTAGTTCAAAAATTACCTACCTTATCTTAATTTCCTATAATTCCTTCATTCGCCCATTGCTATTGCATAAGTTGAAGTTGTAAAAAATGTAGAAAATAACGGGAAGTGGTAGATGAAAAAATAGTAATGGTGCGAATGGCGTCTGTTACGACATAAAGTCGAGAAACGGACGTTAAACGCATTATTATTATTATTAATTATTTCGTTAATAACAAATGAAGTTCGTCCCTGGGTGTAAAATTAAACCAAAAGTGAACATTAGATTTTCCCTAACTTAACTTCCGACCTACGTTTCAAGAGAACAAACTAGAAATATTCGAGATATTATATTTTAAAATACCTCGAGCGATAATGTTCACTTGGTTTAATTTTCAAAGTACACGAGTCTTCTCTAAAACAAACATTTTATGTAAAATATGTCTGAAAACAAATTTAATTTAAACATGCTCCACAAATGAATGTGAATCGCATACGATTAATAAACGGAACGGTAAAGATGTGTTTTGTTTTACCGATCAACTAATTTAAAAATAAGTTACCGGCGGAAATCTACCCAAACATAAAATAAGCTTTTCTTAGGCCGCTAACAGTTAGTTATTTGAGCTAAAAATAATAAGAATATAATAAGAATGTCATAACAGACGCCATTACCATTTTTTCATCTATCACTTTCCGTTATTTTCTACGTTTAAAAACTTCTACTTAATAGCAATGGGCGAACGAAGGAGTTATAGGCAATTAGGGTAAGGTAGGCATTTTTTAAACTAGGAGTTTGACAGATAATCGGCCATTACCTCGAACCATCTTGATATTTATCTGGAATTAATTGAGGGAAACCATGGAAAACCTCAACAAGATGGCCGATACAGGAATTACCAATTCTCGGCGAGAGGCAGTATAAAGTCCCAAACATGTCTGCCCCCGCCGGGATTCGAACCCGGTACCCCTCGCATTCGATTCTAGTGCTCTCACCACTACTCTACCCCACTCGGTTCTTTACACAGATAGTAATATACTTCTTTGAAAGTTGTTCGTAAGATAGAACTATTAAAAGTACCCAAAGCAACGCTTAGATTATTATAAAGTTTCTGTCAAAGTCGGCATTAACGTGAGCGAAGTCACGGATATTTAAATCAGGTCAAGTACAATGAACACGTTCAGAACTGAAATTGGTTTCGTTTACGAAAGACGCTCTGTTTTTATCCTATAAACAAACACTGAAAACAAAACATTATAATACGGTTCTTTTAATGGAGCGACAAAACAACGAAACATTGTAAACCATATTCGTCCCACGTGTACAAATTGTGCCGCTTTATAAGTGTAGTCACTACTTATATAATAATAAACGAACCGTATCCAATAATGATGTACAAATCTTTTTCTATACCGAAAGATTAAACGATTTTTTTTAATGTAAATAATAATCATAACGAACGTCGTTTGAATGCTTTCATTTCAAAATTTAACAAAGGAATATTTTAACCTTCTTGAAAAAATGAAAAAAAACGTCACCCTCTGTTTGCAGTCATTATAATGACCAAATGGGTGAGAAATGAACCAAAAATATAAATTATTAAAGTATATTTATTTTTTATAAATACAGCTTCTGCATGAGTTGATGCAAGGCTCCAATAACCTTAGCTGTCGATGTCTTAAAAAACAATAATAATTTATCAAACTTGTCAAGATAATTTCGTAATTCGATGTTTACAGAAATCCCCACATGTGAATTGAAATGATCCAAATCGGGGCCTGTGCTTGCTAAGATTTGCCCTCTGTTCAAATTTCCAAAAATAAAAAAACACGACGTATTATTTTGTCTTTTTAAAAAAGTATTCACAATGATGTATTATACAAAGCTTTCGAATAACTGATATCATCTGGGCGTCGTTGTTTTATTAAAAAAGCAAAAAAAAAACGGTGAATAAACCCTTGATAGGTAAATAGGTATCGTATAACATATCGGTAACATAAAGAACTTGCATTCCCCTGTGTCATCATTTCATTCCATCATATTTTATACCGATAGAATCATTGACATAAATAATAGATTTCGCAATATGCCAGAAAACGTGTCGTTCAGTAGAAAGAGATGGGCAGTAGTGATTGTCTCTTCACCCTTTTCTAATAAGAATTGGACCAATTGCATTCACAGAGACTCAGTTTCCAACTAGTACTCTCTCGAAACTGACAATCGAAACCAGGAACAAAATTCGAGAGTCGAAACCTTCATTGACGCATAATATCAATACACCTATTTTTATTATACATCACTAGCGGCCCGGTCCGGCTTCGTCCGGGTGCAAATAGCACTTTTAAATGTTCACCCTCCTCCCGTTAACCGACACATATGTAGTTACGAAGACAATGCAATATTATGGTAACAAAAAAACCAAATAAAAAAATTCTGTTGATCTGATCGCTACCAAACTTCATAGAATCACCCGCTGGGCTAATCTGAATATTGCCTAAAAAATTTCATCAAAATAGGTCCAGTCGTTTTGGAGTCCATAGAGTACATACTATAAACACATCGATTTTTATATATATATAGATAAGAAGGAAAGATTTCGAATGAATCATTCGATTCTAAAAAAAGCATTCGAATAGCAACCGTTCGATTATCAAAATCATTCGATCATTCCCAAGACTAATTTATTTAGCTCGCTCACAGAACACTATTGAGATAGAGATCAATGTTCTGTGTCAATGTTCCCATATAATGTGCGCTCGCAAACACGAAAGATGACGTCATACATCAAACAAAAACGAGACAGGAAAGCTTTTAAAATGCATTAAAGTTCACAAAATCTAGTCGCGGTACAGAGAACGTGAGATTCACTTATGTAAACGATTAATTTATTATTGATTCGCTGTTCTATTTCAAATTGAATTATGAATACGAAATTTAGGAGGAGGCAGCTTGAAATGTGTTTGAAAGCTCTGAAAGCACTTTATATGACACGTGTTAATTGTAGAAGTGCCGCAGTTGACTCAAATTACCTTTGCTACAAAACGACAAATTTGTCCTTCTCCTTTTTAAAGCCATAATAATTCAATTAAGTAACTATTAAACAAATAGGTAAATAAATATACGTTTACTGTTGCCATTTGCGTAACCAAAATGTACAGAATTCAAATACAGTGTAAACTCCATGTAACGTCGCTCGATTTTTTTTTTTTTTTTTTTATAATAATATTTATTAAGGGCGAAGTTCAGCATGAGCTGCTCTTCCACTCAACCCATCAGCATTTACATATAGGAATACAGTATACATACATATTTAACGTCAAACTCCTCAAAACGTCGAATCTACTCGACTTTGGTTGGTTTGCCTTATTGCTCATACAATGGTACACTCTATGTAGCATCACACACACTCTAAATAATGACCATATTGTAAAGCAAGTAATTTCGGCAACTTATAGAAATGGGAAAAACGGGTCTTTTTAGTGATTTGGATTCCGTATGTGAGCCGGCTCATTGAACCGGTTCAAAAAGAGCCCAGTTCTAAATATGTTACTGCAGTTTGCCACTGACTTCAGATGCAAAGATGCAGAATACTAAAAAGACCCGTTTTTCCCATCTCTACCCGATATATTGGGACGTTAAAAAATCACAGATTGCATATTAGAGTCTATGCCAGACAGTAAAAGCAATAGATCACTAACTGTTAAACAACATTCATCGAGCTATTTGAGGGGCCTTTGGAGTTTGGCTTAATTTAATATTAATAATTAGTTTATAAGTTTAACGTATTGGATGCACTTTGAATTTACTGTGTGTAAACGCAAATGCATTACTAGTTCACCTTTGGCAACTCATGTTTAATAGGTCCGGACTAAAGGAATTTTTCGTAATTCTTTTCCTCTTTATTTTTTATCGAATTAAAAAAAAGGTTATTAAATTCGACGCGTTTTTAGTGTATTTGCCATATGGCAACATACACTATTGGCGTCGGTCGGATGGCGAGACCTAGGGGTCGGACCAAAATTTCTCGACGTTTCATAACCTCCTAAACACTTTGGCACCATTTTTAAAAATGTTTATATATATATGTATATATATATATATATATATATGTGTACGCGCGATAACTTTCGAAAGAGTTAATTGATTTCAACGAAATTTGGGCCACGTGTTGAAATCCACCACCGCAAGAAGCCTATTTAAAATGGGCCTAATCGGGCTATTTTAAGGGTAGTTTTTAGGGGTTGAAAACTGTTTTTGGGCCCCAAAATACCGAAAAAATTCTCCGAATCGTTTCAAAATTGAAATTTAACCCTTTGGTAGTGATTAAAAAGTGTCCCCACAATTTTAATAAAATCGGCCAGACAGGACCGGATTTACAAATTTTGTGAAAACACTATTTTGCAGATAGGGAATTTTTTACTGAAAGGTGTATATAATTTGGTATATAGGTTCGATTGATAATAATATTGCAATTAAGAAAAAAAAATGTTATTTTAAGGGGTGTATTAAGGAGTAAAATTTTTTATTTTGCCCAAAAACCAACTTAAGTTCGCATAATATAGCCACACTGCCTGTATAGCAAATACACTATATTGTCGGCAGGGTTTTGGCACTGCGACCCGGGTTTTTTTTTATCGAATTAAAAAAAAAGGTTATAAAATTCGACGCGTTTTTATTATTCCCGATGTATCCGCCAGTTGTGAACCGATTTGGAAATTGTCGACGTTCTTTTGTTAGGAATATTCACATTTCACGGATTGGTCTTATATAGAATTTTTCTTAAAATCAGTTCAGCCATTTTTAATTGGTTTCAAAAAAATATATTTTTTTATATATAATTACCTCATATATTCAGCATTTGTGAATCGATTTTAATGATTCTTTTTCTATTTAATAAGGCATATATGTAGAGTGTTCTCACATTTTAATTTGAATCGTTTTTTTTTTAATTCTAATATTAAAGAATTAAATCTGTGACCACAGAGTAAAACCGCGAATGCTGAATTTTTATAATTTTGTTTCGATATCTTTAGAGATAAGTTTACCATTCCAACTTCAAAAATGGAGAATGGCACTTTTTTGGTTTAGATAACAGTCGAAAGAGATACATTTTTATATAAACCCATTTTTGAGTTCTGGTTTGAATTTGAATTCGCCAAAAACTCAGAATCCAATTTTTCCACGATCACAAGATTTATGCAAGGTTGCAGAAAGCCGTGTCAAAAAATCTGATTTAACATTGACCTTAGATTGTGACCGCACATATTTTCTCCATAAGAAAAGGATTGTAGAATTTTAAATCAGTTCTACTCGAAAAAAAGTTGATCGAATGAAAAGATATTTTTTTTAAACTGTATGTGCATGTATTTAACATAGTTTTTTGTACAATAATCAATTTTCAACAATATTATCGACAAAATTTAACTTGTAGAGCGATATTTCTCTATGTACGATTAGATCAATCATTTGTTTTTGTGTGATTGCAATCTAATGTTCTAAATGACAGGGATTTACAAATTAGACTGCTCCTGAGTGAATAAATACGGTAATTATCACAAACCATGGTCATTCTCAAATCAAGTTATTTGGCAATACTTTCTTCAGCACAGCATTACTTTGTATGCGGGAAAGTAAAAATACCGATAATTCAACGTAAATGGTTTTAACTTGTGGTCGGTAATATCGACATTGATTTTATACACCGGTAGCCGATTCTGTCTTTCCCTCGTAGCAGTCAACTGATTCCTGACAAAGGAGTCCCACAAGCCCTACTTCCTAGTGATCAAAATCACTGATGTAATAGGTACAAATTTATTCATATGGAAACATTCAAAAACGGGAAATGCATTAACTGCATCCAACAGTAATTTATTTCGTATCTCGTGGGGTATTTAACGATGCATTGATTGCGTTTGTGTTTTAATTAAACATTCATAAATATTTTGTCACTAATTAACAACGAAAATATCAACCAATCATAAATTATAATTTGTATCCACAATATTGTTTTATACGAAACTAGTAGTTCAAATTTTAACCATACTAAAGTCTACTATATAGACAACATATTTTGTTATTGAATTTAACGGGTAATATGTAAAAAAATATCAATTTTTTTAATGTTTTTTGTTGTCAATATCTCGAATAAGACACTACTGTATGAAATTTATAATATATTATGCAGATTATAGAGAAATATCAATTATTTACAAATGGCATCGTCTACCCTGCAATTTTTTTACCAAAAAAAACATGACGTTAGCAGTTCAATTTTATTTTAATTTTTTTCTTTACTTGTTAGTCTCATGTTTGACACGACATCCAAACTAGCAGTGCGATGCATTGCAATCGGTGCCTCTGTAGAACCAATATGAAAAAAAATAGCGCTTCTACTACTTTTATAGGACTGGTCCAGTTTTTTTGACGTAATATTTGTTAGGGGAGTTGAAGAAAATGTGACACAGCGTGACGAGAGAGGCTCAAAAATGAGTGAAGTTCGCGTAGCCCCTTACCAACATTTTGATCGACGAAAATCTGCAGTAGAGACATTTTTGAATCACCTGTGAGGCGCTCAATGCTCGTGGCAATTATTTAAAAAACGCCTGTCATTTGTTCTCGCATTTAAACGTATTATTCAGCACACAGCGGCTTTTTCAATTTAATTATCGTTCTTTTTGTATTTCGAAACACAAACGGAAAAAAATAATTAAAAAATTGTTTGTCTCTAAAAATGGAGGTTTTAACCAGTTTTTATTATTTAATTAATCAAAAGTGAGATAAAGAAATATGAAGTATTTAAAATGTTCTCACCTATTTTTTCATCTTTTTGAACTTTGCCCCTTTGTTTTAATAAATTCTTATAGTATATAATTCTTATAGTATAGAAATAATAACTAACAATTGTGGATATGTTTTATATTCCTGAAGATGGACTTATTGTCCGAAATTATCGACGACAAATAATTTAATAATGACTTTTGTAGAATTTTACTTTACTACTTTGTTTGAATAGTATATTTTTCTAATATCGCATAATTGCAACTGCAATGAAGTGTTTCACAGTATTTAAGAAAACTGTTATAACAGGTAAATAAAAATTATCTTTTATAACAGTTTTCTTTAACGCTACGAAACACCTCATTGGTGCAATTATAATGCGATATTAGAAAAATTTACTATTCAAGCAATGTAGTAAAGTTTTCTATTATCGCATTATACAATGGGTGTTCCATAATATTATAGCAAACGATTATTTGTATATTAAGAAACTTACGTTCTTGTGACCGTAACGAAACCATTATTATTATCTTTAGGGGTCAGTGACTTCATGTAATAGCCGAGTAAATTCTTACCCTACTGCCAGACTATGCTCCTCGCACTGCTCCTCGCTCTGCTCATCGCGCTGTCGCGATGTTGCCCTAAGCGACCAGACACTGCTGTACTCGCGACGCTCCGCACTCGGCTTTCGCCTTTCGGCAATGGAGGTCGATACTGTGGCAGCGCGCGCACTATACCTTTCTTAGACCGCTTGATGCGTACTGAGTGGCGCGGGAGTATGTGGCCGGCTTACTCGTGCTTTTATTGCCGGTCCTTTGACTCACGCACAAAAAACCGACAATCGAGGGAGCATTGGGCATGGCGAGGAGCATGACGTGCGTCATGACGAGTAACGCGGCCACACAACGTCTCTGCCTCCTTTCCTCGCTACTTCCCATGCCACTCGTCGAGTGTGTGGCTGAGGCATTAAATATACTCAAAAAATAAATTTTTAAATTTGATTATACAATACATTTTACTATCCCACAAGTGGAGAATTGTACCTACTAATTTTGGTCAAAATTCATATTTCACCGCTTCCACCCGCCGGCCTTCGTATTCTTTCAACATGCCCTTTTTATGAAAAAAATTGTGTGATTCCATTGTCACCCCTTCCTGAGATAACATTTATAGTTTTTTAACTTTCCGCAATTAAAAACCGCGATATCTCAATAGTCGTTAATGCGATTTCGCGAAATTTTTGTCACCAAAATAAGCGTTGCTTGGAATTGAGAAACTTTTGTTCGGAACATTTTTCATAAAAACGCCATTCCTTTGAGATATTTCAGCGTTTCCGAACTTTTTGAACAACCTGTATACAATAATATAACACACCGTATTAAATAAAATGTTTGTTTAGTTGGTGTACAATGTCGTTCAAGGAGTATCTCTGAGCAAACAGCGAAAAGCGCTTGTATGAAACAAGCAATTAAAAAAGAAAATTAAATGCCGGAAAACCTACCTAATGGTCGGTTTTCGTCATAAATTCCGTAATTACCATTGTACATTTGTTCTGTATATACTGTAGATTGCTGTACCATTAAACTAAACACCTTCCCATGTGGGACCTCGGTGTCTACCATCTCGCTGTATAATTTTTAAACGTTTGTAATTTTATTTTCAAAAGTGCCCTTGGAAACAATTTACATCATAAAAACCATTGTTGAACATTTTACTTTATTATAATAAAGTTTTATGTAAAAGCCTTGCTAATTTTTTCAAATTAAACGAAATGTTCCTGTTCTAAATATTTATATTTCTTTTTAGTGTATTTGCCATATGGCAACATACACTATTGGCGTCGGTCGGATGGCGGGACCTAGGGGTCGGACCAAAATTTCTCGACGTTTCATAACCCCCTAAACACTTTGGCACCATTTTTAAAAATGTTTATATATATATGTATATATATATATATATATATATATATATATATGTGTACGCGCAATAACTTTCGAAAGAGTTACTTGATTTCAACGAAATTTGGCCCACGTGTTGGAATCCATCACCGGAAGAAGCCTATTTAAAATGGGCCTAATCGGGCTATTTTAAGGGTAGTTTTTAGGGGTTGAAAAATGTTTTTGGGTCCCAAAATACCGAAAAAATTCTCCGAATCGTTTCAAAATTGAAATTTAACCATCTGGTAGTAATTAAAAAGTGTCCCCAAAATTTTAATAAAATCGGCCCGACAGGGCCGGATTTACAAATTTTATGAAAACACTAGTTTGCAGATAGTGACTTATTTATTGAAGGGTGTATTTAATTCGGTGTAGACGTTAGATTGATAAAAATATTACAATTAAGAAAACAAATGTTATTTTAAGGGGTGTATTAAGGGGTTAAATATTTTATTTTGCCCAAAAACAAACTTAATTTCACATAACAAAAGTATAAAACCACACGGCCCTATACAAGCAAATACACTATATTTAATTGTCGGCAGGGTTTTGGCACTGCGACCCGGGTTTTTTATTTAATGTTATAGTCGAGGTTAATTGGACCTAGTACAAATTATTTTTTTTTGATTTATTATTTTTCAATAAATTCATTTGATCGGACCTGATCGACAGTTTTGAGATACATGAAGTTAAATGAGTTCCCACACACTAGTACGGTACGATCGGCTCGGATCGACTCGGTACATCCAGTGGGCGTATACACTGCCATGCCGACCCGATCCGAATCAGTGGGTGTGGCCCTTTAATCAGTTCTCGAATTAGAACTAGGGACATTTAATAGAGAAACCATGGAAACAAGAGTATTGCCCTACAGTGTGCTCGGTTATACTTACGCCCTTGGGTCGTAACAAAGGAGCCATGCAAAAACAATGGCATCGCTACACGCTCGGCTATTCTCAAGTCCGTCGCTAGTATTATTACAAAAAAGTATTAATTGTTTGCGAGCGACACGGTATCTCATGACAATCGGAACTAATCAAATCGCTTGTAACGAACTCTTTGTGGATTGTTGGTAGAGTGTAAATAATATTTCCATGATCATTTCAAACCGATATAATAAAATATAATATGGCAACAAGACTGGCATCCGACTAATATCAGAACTAATCAAACCAGATGTGATTATTACTGTTTAAAATTAAAATATCCAAAAATAATAAATACCTATGGACGATATTTCAGGCAACAGATTTTTTCGTGATTAATTTTGACAGGTAACTCGCTCGTGTTAGTACCTAAAAAAATTAGAAAATATGTATGAGAAAATGAATCTGTAAAATATGACTTTTGCACAGACAATTTAGCATTAACTACTGAACAAGTGAGAAATGAAGACTTTGGAATTAGTAATTCAAAATGGCTTCAATTCCCGTGACGATATAAAATAAAATAGCATCTTCAAGAGATCTCGAGAGTGCTTTAATAAAACGCCAATTAATAAAACATATACAAAAGAAACAAAAACAGAATATAATTAATATTATATTTTCAGTCCGTCGTTTCCAATTAAAGAATATACTAAAAAGTATACATGTATATATTGTAGAGACGAGTATGTATCGAGTTTTCATTTAACTTAAATAGACTATGTATTTTACACTACACACTACAGAAATTAAGTTATACTTTTATCGCATCGACTGTAGAGTACACACACACATGCATACGTATTTTCAAGTTACAAACGACGCTTTTCCAGCGTCTCACTTAACGGCGTATTAATTCCATTCATTCTGCCGCGCATAAAGAAATTTCACTTCAAAAAACGGTACTAAAACTATATTAGCGAACGTATCCAGAGCTATTAGTTACAGACAAGGGGAGGTTTCATTTTTGACGCCAACCATAAAAACTTTAGTTTTTCACAAATATATAGATGACAGAAAAATCTGCTCGTTTGTAACAATTCGTCTGGTGGATAGTTTTCATACAGAAGGAACGTTAAAACCTATGGATTCGAGCTCTATATTTTGTCCAGAGATTTACAGTAAAAGTTTTTTCCTTTCTGATAGCATTCAACCACTTCTCTTTCAGTTCTGGGTTATTTTTTTGAACGTTGGTAAACACAACACATCGGCATTGTCAATGATTCATTATTTGAAATATTTTTTTGGGCGCAGATTGTAATGAACTATTCACAGACTGAAGTCATTGTATAGCTGGCGCCCCTAGCGGTAAAGTTTGGCAGAGCCCATCTTCATTGCTCCATTAATGTCGGCAGTCTATAATGTACTTAGTATATATTATGCTAAACACTAAAAATAATAAATGCTTCCTCGAAGAGAATTCCTACACACGTTTAATAAACACCAGCTTTCAAGAAAATACGCAATGAAATCAAATTACTATTGAAACGTATTTCACCAAATAAAAATAATTGTAAATATTTCAATTTTAGATATAAGTAGTTGAATTTATATTTTAATTAAATACATTTTGAATGTGAATAAGCTTACGCAAATTGGTAATTAAAATAGATTGTATTCTGTATAATTTAATAATATATATCTCGCTCGTAAAGCGAAACCTCGTAAAAGGAAAACTCTATTTTATTAATGTTAAACATTTGTTTATTGCAGCTTTTTTTCGACTTTTTGCATTTTCTATGTATTTACACTGAAAAAAAATCTGTTCATAATATTAATAAACTTCATTTATTGGCATAAAGTTCATTGGCTCAATTAATTTTTCATTATTATTATGAAAACTGTTACATGCTTTTTGAATCAGTTTATAACTAGAGTCATTAATATTATGAATCTCGTTTATAAAAAAATAATGTAGTCAATCACTGTTACAATAAAATGTTTTATTGAAAATTCATGGTATTGATGAATTTATTCATTAGGCAAATGAATAGAATTAACAACGAAAATTCGTAACATTGATGTACAAGTTCATTAGTCAATAAACAGGTACATTGCCTGAATAGTACCAAATATTATTCTAATGCCAGCGTTTTACGGACCAATAAATAAATACATTGTCGCAATGAACGATTTATAACCGAATTTGGTCGATACATCCCGATTGACACTTTATCTTACTTCGGGGTGTTCTTTCTCATTGCAAAAGCTGAAATTATTGTTCGTTATTATAATAAAATTAAATATTCTAGATTTGGTGTCGTATTTCTTAAATATAAAGTGCATCGACGGGGTGTTTTTAATTTGCGATTCGGTAAGTATACCTACTATTATACCAAATATACTCAATACCTTATCATGCTAATCAGATAATGATTTGTTTGTAGATAGAATTTCTAAAAAAAAATATTTAAAACGTTTGAGTGGTAATAATTTTCGAGGCTATTTTTTTACCGCCATAATTTAGTTTACAGGAATTTTATAGAACGAGCAAAAGAGGAAAATTATACAACAAATGCTGTAATCGTAAATCGTCTTTTAAAACTGCAGTGGCACAACATTTTCTGTCAAAAACTAATGATGGTGATCAAACTACAAATCAAAAAGGAAAATCTTGGCAGAACAAATATCCAGGTAAAATTGTATTATATATTTGATAAAAACCGTTATACAAGTATATCTATAGTCAACAAAGTTGTAGGTGATCTACTGAATAGGGTATCACTAATTTATATATTATCGCTTTATACTTTTAGTGCCAGAAGAATACGCAGAAGATATTTATAGATCTTTAAAATTTGACAATCTTTCTTCAGAAGCTTTTGACAGCACATGGAAAGCGTGCAAGCAGTACCGTTTTAATGACCTTAAAATGCTAAAGTCTACGACCGATATTTTGGAAAAATGGCCGTTTTATAAGTGTTCATCAGTTTTTCGTTTGGTATGACCCTAATGCTCATCACAAGTGCAAATTTATATCATATCTAATTGACATTTTATTTTGTAGGTCGACATGGACTTTACAGCAGATTTCGAAAATGCTGATGGTTTATTAAAGAATTGGCCAACATATTGTAACACAATTGTTTAATTTCTTAACGATGAAAACCATGTTAAAGAAAAGGGGATACGAAGTATTTTAGCAAAGATCAGAAATGAGGACCTTAGTGAAAGTAAGTCTTAGTCACTGTTTGAAAAATTTTATTAATTAATTTTGCTCCTACTCCACATTTTATAACATTTTTAAAAACATTTTAGGTGGTTATGATGCGGCAATAATATGGTCCCTCCATGGCTATTTTGTGCCAACAAATAAAATTGTCAAGAAAGATGACACCCTGGGCAAGAAAGTCATAACAAAATTCACCATAAAAGATTCGCAAGATTCCTTCCTATATGTAGGAAAATGTGCACAGGAATTAAAAGACTACAGTACATAGATTCAATCTAAAGAAAACATTGAGCCAATAAACTTTATACATTGTTGAATTAATTAATTATAATTTTGTATTTTTTGTGTGTACAATTTTTATTTTTATACTCTGTAATTGGGACTTAGTCCTGTTGAGTATCTCAAATAAATAAAAAAAATAAAAAATAAATAAATGTATAGTATATATTAATTCGATGTACAGTGTGCATTGGATCACTGTATCATGAACATTGGGGCAATGTAAGACATTCATGAAATCAGTAAATAAAGTTAATTGTTTCAATGTATGTGATACATTGGCTTAATCAATATTCTACATAATTTCAATGTATATCATCATTGACTCAATGAATTGCAGGGCATAAAAATCAGTGAACAACATACATACATACAATGTACCTTACATTGAGCAATGAACACGTTTATTAACAAATGAAACATATTTATTGAGACAATTAACTTGTTCATCGGACGTATTTTAACGAATATTTTCATTGTCTCAATTCCTTTTTTTACTATATTTACGCTACTTTTTGGTTGAGTGTAAGAATGTTACTTTTATATAATGATATCAATCAAAAGATTTTTGAAGTTAAACTTCTTTTAGCGCGTTGAAAGTAAAATTTTAGCAGGCAACGGAAGTTTTGCGCGCACAGCTAACGAAAATTCGACAGTATAAAGTTGGCCATAAGAGGTCCAGACTGACGTCATGACAAATGAACCACATCAATATACGTTATGTCACCTGGATATTATATTATAATATACTAAACAACTATTACCTTTAGTTTGTTTTTTTTAATAAACTTTTTGGTTCTTATACTATATTTTGTATATTCAGCAAATATTACCTTTATTTAAAACCTATAGTCGTCGGTTGAATTTACAATTTTTGATTACTCAATAGATTGATATATTAAAGTAAAAACCAAACTAAAAGTGTTTTCAAATATTTGAGATGATTGTTTTGTAAATATTATTCTTAAACTTTTGAAGCTATTATTTCGATAAAGTATTTGCATGTATGTTAAAAATTAGTTCTCAATATTGTTCACGTCCATTATAATTAATAAGTTTTTTTTTTTTTATTTGTTCACGGGAAATTGGACAATTCAATTTTAATATAGCTAAACTAAATTAAAAAATTTGCGACGTTTCGTTAAATCTTTTTAACTTCTTAGGGCAAAACTGAAATGATTAAAAATACAAATTAGTTAATGAAATAATTACATTTTTTTTTAAATAGAATTATACCTTGAACTAGTTAACCATAACATTAATAAAATTTAGATATTTAACAATACATATTAAATAATTTCATTTTGTTTAAATATTTACTATTTAATATTTATTGAAGTAAATATATGTATTGTTAAATATCTAATTTTTATTAGTTATGGTTAACTAGTTAAAGGTATTATTTCAATTCTATTTAAAAAAAAATTGTATTATTTCATTAACTAATTTGTATTTTTAATCATTTCAGTTTTGCCCGAAGAAGTTTAAAAGATTTAACGAAACGTCGCAAATTCTTTAATTTAGTTTAACTATATTAAAATTAAATTGTCCAATTTCCCGTGAAAAAATACAAAAAAAACTTAAAAATTAGTTCTAATCACGCCAAAGAAGTATAACTTCAAACGCGCATACAAGCATCTACACTTATTAATTATATTTTTGTCGTCTTCTATGTTTGTCTTCTCACCTCAGAGTTCTTGCACCCCTCTCGCGGTGCCCACGTCTACAAAAACGCTCCAGTAATTGAGCCATCAAAGCCTTGTACAATAAAATATGTAACTTGGACCTTTATAACTTAATATTGAACATCCAGCTTTAGGGCCAATAAAAGTTTTAATACGACGTTTTCAACATGGACACAATAAAATTTTACACATCAGTTACAATATTGTGAAGCTTTCCGTGCAATTTTTTTTATTATTGATGTATATACATCTTTACTGGCGCCCTCCAATTTATTGATGGTTAGGTAAAATGGCCTTCGCTACGTCAAGCACAGAAGAGAATATTGTAACTAAAGCATTAGTATCATTTTGTATTAAATTCAGTACAACTGAGAGATTTGTGAATAAAATGAATGATGTTTTTGTCAGCGGTTATTTTGCAATGGAGATGACGCTAATCCCGCCTGCATGTATGAATACGAAACAACGTCAGCTGCTCCACTCAGGACAGACGTCGTATATACCTAGTGCAACTCACAGCTTTGTACATTAATTATATCACAGACTACTTAATCTATAATCACATTATATTAGCCTTTACCCAGGGATTAGGTTACGTTGAGTTTTGGACAGAAAATTCATTATTTGTACCCGCATAGAAAGCACACTATATTTTGTTTAGGAACCCGTAGATATAGATAAGTTTGAGGCTAGAAAAAGTTCTCGCTACACTCAGGCCTGTCATCAAGTTCCGAACAATCGTGCACCCTTTTCAGAAATGATGAATTTGACGAATTCAATTAACGCACATCTGCTGGCTTATGCAAACAGAAATGGGCGTGGCTATCGAGTTGCTCTTTCAACGCGCTTCCTGCCAACCAATCTCGGTAGGTTCTCCGCTAGCAGTTGTTTTTTTTTATATTTTTCATTGCACTGTTGAAATTACTCTGAATGCGAAGTTTCACTTTATTTAATTTTGGATTTTAGTTTTTGAAACATGCTGTATAGAAACGAAATGAACTTAAAAGTGTCAGACACAAAATCGTTACCATTATAAATTTTATTTTAATGTTAATTAGACATCCAGCCACACCATTAGATTCAAGTTTAAAGTACATTGAAGCTACGAAGAAGAAAAATCGTTGCTTCCGTTTTTTATTTTTCTTGCGTCTACTTTTTCTCGTATAGTAAAATAACAGACGTTTCAGTGCATTCAACTGTTTAACGGCGTTATAATAACCACATGTGGATATTTTTTACGGTTTTAGCTTGCTGTTGAAAAGTTAGTTACGTATCAAATTGATTACAAAACAAACTTAGTTGAAGTTAGATGATTGACGAGAGTGTTTTATTTCGATAAAAAGTCACTGAACTCAAAAAACCAGGAACGCATTGGGTAATTTAGATACTGGAAATTTTACTGAAAGTTAGTTAGAATAGATTCGTCCCGTCTATAAAAATTTTGATAACAGTGCATATTATTCCTTATACAGAAACAAATATTGTAAATCAAATATTTAGTTTTTATATCCTTCGTTCTAATTGCAAACAAAAATTTAAAAAAATGTGTTTATTTCAAACAGTTGTGCCATATGATGACGTCAGTCGTCAAAGCTGGACTTGGCCAGCACATCGCTTTCGCGCATAGATAAAGAAATATAAGTATATGGAAAGAGTTGTATGTAACAGTTATCGCATGATCCAAGTCTAAAAAACCAGAACAAGATTGTGTATTGGGCAATAAGTGAACAAAAATAAAAATGGACATGACCAACGAACAATATACATTCTACATTTTTTGCACATACATTCTATAAAATAGCCGATTTTCATGTAATTTTCAAAATTTTTGATAGTTTAAATTTGAGATACGTTTATTTTACCTTACGCAACTTTAGTGCGCTAGTGTTAAATATATCATTTCACGACCGCTACATAGACATGAAAAACTGGTAGGGGGTATTCGAATATAGATATTTTTATTGTAAAAAACGCTTGGAAAGAGGCATGCATTATTATTATTATTATTATTATTATTATAACAACATATCGATTGTGCTTATTTTGAAAACAGTCTGTATATTTTTACGTAATAGTCGTTATTATTCACAGTGTTTGGAATGCTTTCAAATAGCAGTTTTAATATTCAATCTCCGGGAGCAGATTCTGAAACGTTTGCTTCATTTCAGATGCAATTGGTTTATTTCATTTTAGATTCACGTAATAAGAAATTTGTTGCAATTTGTTAACACTGAAGATGCACTTCCATTAATTTAATCTATTTATATGTCTCTTACTTCAAATGAAACACTTTGTATCATATTATTTACAGAGTGTTTAATTTGAAATCAGAATTCTGGGTTGGCCCAGACTTCTTTTGATTTGTAACCAACTTCTTAGAATTTGTAACCAACTCGATTACGAGATATAGCGAATTCTTAATCAAGAGCCAGCTCCCCCAACTCATCAAAATTATTCGAACCAATTTGTAACCTTAATATTTTGATTTGTAACCAACTTTTAACAGAACCGTTGGCGAGTTATTACATTTTTCTCAATTCAGTCAACAATAAGTCACCATTGTTGTTTGAATCGAGAAATCGCTCATATCTCGAGAACGGTTTGGTTACAAATCCTAAAAAGTTGGTTACAAATAGTTACAAATTAAAATATTAAGGCTACAAATTGTTTCAGACAAACTTGGCGGGAAACCGGTCATAACTTGGGAACGGTTCAGTTACAAAGAAAAAATAGTTACAAATTAAAATATTCAGGTTACAAATTGTTTCGAAGCAATATTGCTTCACACACGTCAGATGTGCGGTGATTTTTCTTTTAAATATGTCGCCTTACAACAGATTAATCTGTTTGTAATTTACGCATCCGTCGTAAGGTAAAACTACACAGAGATGTTCAAATGTTTAGCTTTCTCGCTTTTCTGACAGTTGTGAAAACTTCCAGCTGTTCTGACGTATGAACAAAATTAATGAGAACTTTGATCAAACTAACAGAATACTAATATAGTTTAATCCCCTACATATTGTGGCAGCAGTATATAGTTTTGTTTCAGATTCATTCAAAACCAGTGAGCAAGGAGAAACGGGAGTGCTGTCGCGCATAATAATAATTGTACAGTCTCTAACCTACAGATTAATCATTCCTGTAAGTGTTCCCACAGGTTCGAGACAGGATACAGCCTGTTCGACCACAGGACGACATTGTTTCCGGCTGCACAGTTTCTAAAAGCAAACAAGATATAGAAATGGGTATTTTCTCATCGGAATATTATTGTCATTGCTACTAGAGTGCTGATTCGTAACTAGCAATTTTTTGCTAAAAGGTAGCGCTGGACTTACACTAGGGGCTAGTACCCAAGGTGCCAAATTTCCAGGGGCGCCAAAATTTAAAACATAATAGTCAGACGCGTTTGCCTCTGAAAAGATGTATAATATCTAGGATCTTATGATGTTTGTCAATTTATTATCTTTAATACGAAAAAGAATGTTTTTTTTGTTATAATTATCCCGTTTATAATAAAACGATTTTCGACTATAAATGAATCATTTTATATATTTTGGAATTGTATGTCGGTTTAGGTAATGAAGCGGCATTTTTCACGGTGTTCCAGGGCGGCATTTAGGATAAATCCGGCCCTGTTAAAAGGAGCTATACATAGGCCTGGCATATATTCGAATTGCACTCAGAACCGTCTACGAGGCTAAAATATTCAGGCTAACAAAAATCGATTAAGTCCAAGCACAAGTTCGTATTTATTTTAGCTTATGACGCTTTGAAATCTATTAACCTTAAAATATCTTAAAGCGGCTATATATCTGAAACTAAAAGAGACAAAAGTGTGAGTGGTCAAAATCGACTCAGCATTATTTTTGTAAAAGTAAATATACTTAATATCAATGGCTCACTATTAAAACGGTTATTTATAACAGTTGTGAAGTAAAACTTCTTATTCCATAGTAGTGTTCCCGTGTTAAAAATAAAGAAGTAAACGTAACGAAAAATGAAACGCCAATATAATGCTAGCCACTCAGTGTCTTTGAACCATAACTTGCACTTCCAAACGGCCATACACTCAAAAATCCGTATTTTTTTATCAAATTATAGTTTTGCTCATCACTAATTTTGTAACAACACAAGCGTTATAATAGACGCTAATGACTTTAGTTGTACGGCGTCTTAATTTTACAATTTAATTTAACCTCACAAGGCTTATAGTATGGAAATTCAGTTAGAGTTTATAAGGTGCTTGTTATAATGTTTTTGTCATAATTTCTTAACAGAAACGTCCGAATATAATCTAGCTACGTCATTAGACGACATCTGTTGCACGTATACAATGCTTTTTATGTTATAAATGTTACTTGTGTAGTCAAATATGTAGTTAACCACAAAAAAGAAACAAAATGCAAGCGAAACAAGAGAGACTGTCAGCTGTTTCGTCTCTCATTCCAAAAATAACGATTAATGGCGTGCTTTGATATTGCAGGAAGTGTCGCATTTATGAAACTATATAGTATCTGCATTTCATTGATATTTTTAATCGACGGAAAAACAGGAGGTTATTAATTCAACCTGTATGTACATTTAAAAATTGTTTCCAATGTTTATTCAGTTGGAACTTTTCGATGGGTTAACCGATCTTATAAAAGTTTTACTTAAATCGGTTCAGTAGTTTTTTTCTAGTATAGTAATTAAAAATTAAGAAAGATGTGGGTTAATTATAATGCGTAAACTATGCTTTGCTAAGACACTAAAAGTATTGTTATAAAACAAACAGAACCTTCTTCAAAAACAGTCACTCAGACAAATTTGATTTAATAAAAGTATTTAAGCAGTTTTAGTAAATAAATTGGTGCCGACTGCTAAACTTTATTGTTTCTCTTTTTTTATTGGCTTTTTTAAAGAGGGTCCATTTTTTTTAATAACAAATTTTATTATCTTAAAATGTCGACAGCCTCAGATCAAAAATCTGCAAATTAAGAGTAAACTCAAAGATTTGAAGTTTGATGATTTGAAATTCTCTAAGAAGATAGAATTACAAGCAAATAAACATTTTCACCGAATGAAAATTAAAACATTTAAGACAACACTGTATTTTAAATTACGAAGTTTAGAAAACATCTAGTGTCTAAAATCTATCTATGTAAAACCGCTTAGCTTCAATAAAAAGTAAAGTTTTTGATTTCCTTATTTTCTTAATAGCTTGATTTAAAGTAATTTGTTTTCTCCCAAGCTTTTCCTTTAGGAAAATAAAATCAAAGTTGTTCTTATGCAGCCTGCATTTAAAACAAGCTTGCACAAGTAAAAAGAGGGTAAAGGAGGGCAGATGGCAATGTTTTGCAATTTTTACACGTATTTCATTCACATCAGAATGTCTGTCGAGAACAGTGAATCTTATATTTTTCTTTCTCAGACAATTCTGACTCATTTAGAATAACCACAGTACATCATTGTCAATATTTATGTTATATAAGAATTGGGAACCTCTTTTTTTTTTTGAAGGCGGTTAAAAATAGTTCTAACATTCATTATTTCAATAACAAATTTGCCGTTATTTTTAGAACACAATCTCGTCTATAACAATTTTTCGCCTTCAAGTAAATGTATCATAAATTTATTTTAAAAAAGAACATTTGCAGTCGTTGAGACATATAATATAAACAAATAAAACTATATTTGTTTATAATAATATAATCTATAAAAACTGAAAACGCAAACGCATAATAAAACTAAACCAACAGAGAAAAAAATAATTCCATTCGATTTATTTATCTTTTTTTAAGGCCACCATCAGTCAGGTTTATTTGGGCCTTTAGTTTTTTTATAATACAATTGATGCTTTTTCCAACTCTCAGTTTCCATTTGGCAATAGGGGGTCGTCCCACATATAAAAATTTGCTAATTTTGAACTGTGCATATTAATCCTCATTTATAAACAGAAGGGAAAAATAATCACCGGACAGTACTACAGTGAGCTATTGGACAGATTTAATGAAAAATTGAAGGCGAAGAGAAAAGTGCTCTTTCATCACGACAACGCACCAGCACATTCGTCTTTGATTGTCGCGGCCAAATTGCACGAACTGCATTATTTACTATTGTTTCAGAGGGACATGTATGAGATTAAGGTTACCACGCGGAACCAGCTGCATTTTCAAAAAAAAAAGAACTAATCTTGCGTCAAAATACTCCGAAATAAATACCGTTTGAGATGATGATTCGCTTAAGACTAATATATACGTTCAAAACGGACAAGAAGGAATAGCAGGAGCGAAGCGATACCACTGATCTCTAATTAATGGCTAGTGAACGGCGGCCGTTATTTGAAATCAACTCGATACAAGTGTGCAGAGTGCGTCGGCCAAGTTCGCGCAAACAACACCAAGTACGCGCACACTGTGCAATATTTACAGTTTACACAAAGTATTTTGAACCCTTTTCAGAAGGGTTAAGATTACTAAAAGAAGCAGTATTCCAAATTTCATATGTCTAGATAGAATAGTTTCCATGATAGTTATAGTTCAGCTTGTAAACTATAAAAAGTGATGCATTTTTCATAATATAAGTGGCACAGTTTTATGCGTGGCACGGGTATGCTTTACATTCTTGAATTGTTTCGCTGCTCCATTAAGCGTATCGTACTATAACGATAATTCATGCTCAATTATTTCCAGACTACAGTATCCAGAATATAACCTTGTAACATGCGTATGTTGTATTGGTATTTTAAATTTCCCGCTAAAATTATCAGCCAGAAATTTTCATTTCCTTTGTGGGTATGTCTCGCACATGCTGTACCGCTTTTAAGAGGTTTAAAGCGCTGTATAGCGACTAGTTTTCTATTCACTATCCATTAGTTAGAGATCAGAGGCGCATACATTATAGAATAGGAGGTCTAGGAGCAGCGCCGGCCCGAGGCAAATTTTAGGATGGAGCGAGATCCAATTATGGCACCTCCCTTACTTGTTCCTAATATATACCACCATCAAAATATTGAAAAGCGAAAACATTTTTTTTTCCTTTATATTTCTTTAACACTGAAGCATCCCCTGGAATTTAGCGCCTGGATTTTGAAACCCCCCTTGCTTGCCCCTAATATTTACCAAAATCAATATATTAAAAAGCGAAAAAAAATGTTTTTCCTTTATTTTTCTTTACCACTGAGACATCCTCTAGGATTTAGCGCCTGTGTTTTGAAACTCCCCTTGCTTGCCCCTAATATTTACCACAATCAAAATATTAAAAAAACGAAAAAAATATTTGTTTCCTTTATTTTTCTTTACCACTGAAGCGCCCCTGGAACTTGACGCCTAGATTTTGGAACCCCTCTTACTTACCCCAAATATATACCACAATCAAAATATCGAAAAACCAAAAAAATATTTTTTCATTTATTTTTTTTACCACTGAGGCGCCCGCTGGGACTTGGTGCCTGGAGCGGCCGCTCCGTTCATTTTATGGTAAGGCCGGCCCTGTAAAAGAGTCGTTGTGGCTAGCGAATACATACGCAGGTCGTTATACAATACGTGGTGCGCAGTTCACGCAGCAGCTGGGGTCACACGGCAACGGTTGGTACTCCTGTGTTACGCAATGCGCGTTGCATATTATATATTATACGTTGCTACAAATTTTATGCTTGCAAAAAATGTCTTCCGCTATAGAAAGCATATTATCTATACTACGGTTCTGAAATAGTAGAGAGTGACTTATCATTATACAATAAAATTCAAGCAAAAAAATAAGAAACATTTTTTGACCGTCTAATTATTTATAAATAACGGTTTAAAGTTCAACAATTTATAGAAAAGTATACATGCATATGAAGACTGTATGGGTTACGTTTCCACGGGTACAGTCTTGCGTACAAATTATGGATCACTTAGCTACAAGCTAGTATACTTTTGTGGCGCGTATAATCTATAACTTTTTGACAATATTGCACCACGACAACAAATTTTTCTATATGTAGATCAATCATTGGTTTGTGTGTGAGTACAATCTAGTCAAGCGGGTTGATCAGCTTGCACTTAAATTTAGTAGGTACGAACTAATTCAATGTGCAGCCGACTTTAGAATGAATTTTCATTATTATTAGTGTAATATCTCTGGGAAGGGTGTATACCTAGTCTCGTAATGTTATCTTACCGTTGCATTTGGCGCTAACTGCATTGTTCATTAATATACAGCCGCCGGCGGAGAAGAAAAGTCGCCGCTGCGATCGTTCTTCTTGCCGGAGCCCCGCTCGCTGGAGGACAATTATTAAGACAAAAGACCATCGTTTGTTCTCATTTCATGTATGAATTGTGTTCTCTACTAAAAGTCGACTTTTTTAAATATAAGTTTAATTAAACGTAAACCATTGTTTCTTATATTGCTGCAAATACCGGGGAGGTCAATTTTTTTGCAATTTTTGAGAAGTCAAGATCTATTCCATTCTGTCTCTCGTTGATAAACAATAATAGTCCTTGAGGAATTATCTCGAAGTTTATTTGAAATGGTAAAGAAAGTAATCCATAGAAAACCTCAACCAAAACATCCGGTGAACTCGTTACGGTTTTCCATGATTTGTCTCAATAATTCCAAATAAATATCGGGACGGTATACAATGCCGATTATCATACCATATCTCTACACTAACAAAGTTCCCTACCTTTTATGTATAAATAAGTAAATTAAATTTTACTGTCTAATCTGCAGCAGAAGTCGTTATACTTTCTTCGAGTGTCGCGACACGCACATTTTTTTATTAATTCGATTGAAAATGTTATAAAAGTGGTGGAAAAGAATTGTTAGCCGAAATGTAGCTATGTGCTGGTAAAGTTTCTGTCTAACAAAGCATTCTTGCAAATGTCACGTACGGTTCATCGACTTCTTCTTGATTTAATTTGATCATCCCTTTAAACTTTTATTTCTAACATTTTTCAATGGCCTTTCAGATCCCTCCAACTGACAAAATGAATGTCTTTCTTTTTTTTTTATTTTGAATTCCTCTTTCGAACACGTTAATAATCAAGTTCAGCGTGATCCAATCAGCACACGCTGCGCGTGTTTTAACGAATACGTTATACCAGTGTTTTTTAACCGTTTTTTATCCAGAATTTCATTTACCTCTGGGGTCTCCTTCAGTTCTCTCCATCGTCGCTGTAAGGGTAGACGCAAAACTTAAGCAAAAATACAAATAAATAGTTATAGTTTGCTATTATAACATAACTTCGTAAAGAAAAACCTTCAAAATGTTAATTTGTCTTCCCGTAATTCGAAGTCTCGTGTTAGAGTCTCTAAGGAACTATTGACGAATATCACATTTTTTATCCAATTTTTAGGCCAAATATATTTATTTTTTTAAATTTTTAACCAGCAAGCCACATTTTGCGAAGCTTAATGCTTAATCACAGCTAATAAAACCAATAATAAAATGAATTTTGCGACCATAGTACGACATTTCCCGAGAGCATATTTTATAATTTAAGAGATGTCACCTCAAGGTGTGTGCCCAGCCTTAGAGCCATTTTCTGGTACGTTGCATAGCGACACGCTATACGCGAAAAAATGTATTTTTTACAGAACTGACAAGTTCGATATAGCTATTGACTTTAAACATATATCTCGCAGACATTTTTGTGGCTGTCATACACTCTACAAAACAGTTAATATGTATAAGAAAACGCAACCAAACGAGATACAGACAGATATCCAGTTACACTTTTATTTTTTAATACTAATGATTTATGATATTATATTATTTATGCTACATGATTTATGCGTGATAAATGTTTTTTTTTTGTTTAACATAGACAAAATGTAAGCTTAACTTAAAAACGCAATTATAAATTTATAAGAAAAGATTATTTTTTGCTCCCTAATTTCTTTTTCACAGAAAAACAACCGGAACAGCGTTTTAAAATACGTTCTTCGTTGGAAAGTAATTTCTTTTGCTAACATAACAAATAACTAAATCCCTGGATAATCCCAAGCATCGTGCAGTGCTGATGCTCAAATGTAATAAACAAAATGACAACAGCTATAACTCATAAGTAGCAATGTTTTAATACTGTTCATTACTTTTAACTTTCCATTTTCTCTAAAAAATGTAACATCGACTTTTTAGTCATATAAATTACATGTTTTAATGCTTCATATTTCCGACCACTCCCTTTTCAGTACCTTAATTAGTTTAGAAGCTATCAATTTTGAATTTTTCAAGAAAAAAAACAACTGATATTATTTCCATAAAAAAAAACTTAGCATGTAAGACTTCTTTGAAGTAGTGACATATTTTACGATTGCACTAAAATAAATAAATTCAATGATCAAAAGGCGCTAAATGTAAAAAAAATCGCAGATTTGCTAAAAAGTACACTGAATCGGTTAGATCAAGGCGCAAATTCGTACCTCGTTTCGTTTAGAAAATAAATAAAAAAAATAAATTAATAAAAAAAAAACCCAGATCGTAGATTTTCGATCACGTTCGGGTCGGTACGTAATTAGATGCTTTTTATTGAAATTGTATTTTTGTTCTGTCTTGGTGTCACTTGGAAAATAAAATTGATTTTGACACAAACACGCTTTAACGTAAATTAATAAAAAAAAACCCAGATCGTAGACTTTCGGTCACGTTCGGATCGGTACGTAATTAGATGCTTTTTATTGAAATTGTATTTTTGTTCTGTCTTGGTGTCACGCTTTTTTATTGGCTATTGGCTAGTATAATTGGTAGTTACAGACTGTAAAACTTCATAGAACCTCTTAAAAATTTCTTAGAATATTCTAGAAACCTTATATAGAACCTTCTAGAACTTCGTGGAATATGCTTAGAAAAGCAGTAGTGAGAAGAAAAAAAATAAAGATTGGAAAATGTGTTTTATATAATTTGTTCTAATGAACTGTAATTTCGATGTACAAAACCTTTTAATGGTGTATAAATCAGGAATTTTCTTTATTTAGTTTCGATTTATCGTCCAATGAGAGCGAAGCAATGGCGTATCATTAAATAAACGCAAAAAAACAATATATTTCTGTTAAGAAAGAAGAGTAAAGTAATTGAACGCATTTAATTATAAGGTCGTGAAATATAGCTATATTAGCCATGTTCGTTACTTTGTAAGCGTTATCAATAAACTACCTACTGCACACACTCGATGGCAGCACCATCGTATACATGCTGTTCAATTAGTTAACGGCCTATTATCTGCGCTTTTACTTGCGTTAATGTCAGTTTTGGCAGAAATTTTACCTTAACTTGAGGTTAACTAAGTACCCTATATTTTAACTTTAGGACAGTATCGCCGAATAATAAAGATAACTACAAAAAAACAAACCACAAGCGCTTTTTGAAGTGAAACTTCTTTAGCGAAGTATATGTTTGAAATTTTCTGTAACATTAAAGGGGGAATGATTCAATTGTGGGGAAATAAAAAAGAAACATTGGACTTTGAACGAATATCGCATTCAACGAAACGAGTTAATAACTTTAAAGAAGTTTCACTTCCTCTGTGAGCTTATGTAGGTAACGCTTACATGTTTTTAACGACGTACTTTTCGCTTAATGGATTGATTAAATTTTGCGCAGGTGATGAATTGATAAAACAGAGACGGAATATTGAAATTAAGAAAAAAATATTATTTTAAGGGGTGTATAAAGGGGTTAAATTTTTTAAACAAACATAAATTCACATAATAATTACACTGTCTATATTAGCAAATATGCTTTATTGTCGGCAGGGTTTTAATATTGCGACCCGATTTTTTTTTAATTTATGAGAATCTAAAAAATTATAAAAATATGAGTTATATTTTTAAGTTTAAGAGTGGGTTCTCTGCAACCGCGATGAGAGGATAATATAAGCTATACTCGACAATCGACATTCATTCTACATAAATCTATCGAAGAACAATATCCCTCTTGTCCAGGAGTATATAACACAGGCACTTAGACAGGTAGACGACACAAATACAGAACGTGTAGTCCAAGAGGTCGCGGTAAAAAATTATAAGAATTTTGTAAAAGCTAATATTTTGAGATCATTTCTAAATAAATATACTGCAGTCAACAAGTCAGCGATCGAACACCGGATATAAAAAACATGTGATTTGTAAAAATTGAAATTTGGTAGTGTTGAATATGAAAAAAACAGACTTCATTTTGATAGAATCGTCAGCAGTCTCAAACTTGTACCGATTATCAACCTGGTCGTATCAAAATGAGGTCTTACTGTTTTTCACAAATTATATTGAATAATTTAACTCGGTGCCAAATTTCAGTTTTTACAAAGCATTAGTTTTTTTTTACTCAAAGGTTCCGACTGCTGACTTGTTAACTAAAGTAAAAATATTTATTCACACCCTAAATACTAGCAACAATTTCAAAACATTAGCCTTTACAAAATCCTTATAATTTTTTACCGCGGGCTCTTGGACAATTGCTTTTTTCCTCTCTTCTCATTGGCTAAACGTTTCGGTGTTCTAAGCCTTCAGGAGTGATATTTGTATAGTCGGATGTGTAGTTAACCGTAAAAAAGAAACAAAATGCAAGCGAAACAAAAGTAACCGTGCGTCAACTGTTTCGTATCTCATTTAAAAAATAACAGTTAATGTGAGTTTTGATATTTTAGACAACGTCGCGATTATAAAACTGAATTACTAATATCTGTTATGCCTTCGATGTATTTCAAATTTATAAAAAATATATAATAAAAATATTTTCTTAAAACGTCACATTTTAAGCAAAAGAATTCTTATAATTCTGCTGTTTTTAAAACCGCATTTATGTAATATTATGCTACATCGAATAAAAAAGGAAAAATAACGCTTTTTTAATAAACCGTCAAAGCAGGTTTTATTATTAGGCCAATTACAGGATCCTTATGAGTGCAGGCTTCAGAGAACGTGAATTTAGTGAGTATTTACAAATACAATGTTTTATCGGTACGGTTTGGCACAACGACCAGTGTTTTTTTTTATTTGTTATGTCCTGAATCAACGAACCAAATTAAAAGGAAAGAATCGAGGACCAAGTGTAATTAGTTAAGCTTATTTATTGAGCCGGTCAACCGGATTAAAGGATCAAAGAAACACGTGTTCGAACAAACAATGGAATTGCTTGTTCTTTAGACACTTAATTTGGTCAAATAACATTACATCTGCCTGTGAACGAAAAACAAAAGCGACGCGTGTAGAACTTAAGTTCAACTAAACAACGCAATAGGAAATACATACATCTTTAACGAAACTTTACGTAAGTTTGTCCACTTTAATTGACTTCCACGTTCCGTTAACAAATTGCGGAATGACAGTTTGATGTAGTGGTTAGCGTGCTGAACTTTAAATCAGATTATTACTTTCACTCAATGATATTTGGTGATGAAGTTTTGACACATCCAGGAAGAGACTCTCCTCAAAACTCTCTGCAAATGAAATATTTAAAGAGTGCAGATTTATTATTATTTTTGATTCAACAAGACCTCAAAATCGAACCTTGTAACTAAAAATTCCAAGAAAAGTTCTCTAAGACGCAGCTTTTAGGAAGGAAATTTTCTCAAAACTCTCATCAGGTAAGACATTTAACGTTGCATGGCTACATGATTATTATTTTCACGAATGTTGAAATGACAACTCGAAATTCGTTGCTAGCTCTTGGATTATTGAAACGCCACATAAACAACGACGTTCATACGATGACGAAAATCAACGAAAAAGTTTATTTATGAGGGGCGCATGCAAATAATAAACTTATTTCTAACTTTATTTAAAAGTGCCGATTCACAGAAACACTTGAAACAGTTTCTATGTGTGCAGTTAAGAACGAACTGTGTTAAAAAGGAATTTCTGCAATATAATATTTCCTTGACATGCAAAATGATATAAAAAACTCGGGTCGCAGTGTTAAACCCTGCCGGCAATATAGTGCTAATGCATGCATTGGTAACCTTATAATGTGAAATTATGATTGTTTTTGAATAAAATAAAAAATTTAGCTTCTTTACAAACCTTTACGATAACGAGTTTTTTAATAATAACAAAGAAATAAAAACAATTGAAATTTCTACAAAAATTATTATTAAATTATTTCTAGACGATCGTTTCGGACAGTAAGTCCATCCTCAGGAGTATAAAACATACACAGTAAATATTTTATATTCCTGCAGATGGACTTATTGTCCGAAACGATCGGCGAGAAATAATTTAATAATAATTTTTGTAGAATTTTCAATTACTTTTATTTATTTGTTATTATTAATCATGTTCTACCAAGTACCGAGTGAAAAATCAGTACAAATTATACGAGCTTTTTCTTAATTACAATATGATTATCAATCCAACATCTTAACCAATTTAAATACACAGTATCTATACATCTGTGTTTTTATAAAATTCGTAAGTTCGGTCCTGTCGGGCCGATTTAATTAAAATATTAACAGCACATTTCGAGCTTCACTAATGCGTTAATCTTCAATTTTGAAATAATTTTGGGGATTTTTCCGTTTTTTTTGGGTCCAAAAACAATTTCAACCCCTAAAAACCACCCTTAAAATGGCCCGATTGGGTCCATTTTAAATAGGCTTGGTGCGGTGATAGATTCCAAGTTGTGGACCAAATTTAGTTTAAATCCGTCGAGAGTTATCATGTTAGCACATACATTTGCAAACTTGGTGTCAAAATATTCAGGGGGTTATGAAACGTCGAGAAATTTAGATCCGATCCTTAGATCCCGCTATCTAACCGACGCCAATAGTGTACGTGCCATACGACAAATACACTAAAAATCAACAACTATAAGAGTTGGTATGTAGGTAGATTTCCCTTGGGTTCATGGCAATCAGAAAAATCAAGTTGAATAGTCTGCTATGCACTTGACTGTTTTATTGTAGCAAGGTCCGTCCATAAGGTAAGCAGGGCTTACCGCACATGCATAATGCAGCTTTGTACTGTATTGAAAGAGTTTTTTTACCCGACTACTGCAAAGCCAAAAAGGTTACGATTTTACAAGTCTATTTTGTATGTATATGTCGATGGGGTACAGAATATAGATGTTCCCTACTAGAGACCAAATTAGTGTATCGATTTTGATAAATAAAGTGTCTTTGAATTCGTCTCAGTAACAAGAATGACCTAGACTATGATAAAATTCAATATAAGATTTTTAAATTACAGAAGAAACTGTTATTTTACCATACTATATACTCATAACTAACCAGAGAACATAATAATACAAATGACAACTCGGACAGCCGAGAATCGACGCCTGGTTGCGTCGCTAACTTACAGGTAAAGTAGCGACTGTGTAGTAGAAAGGGAAGCGCTCAGTATTGGTTGGCACGTCGCGACGTGCGATCGAAACATTTTCACTACCATCCAAGTGCGCCACTAGATGTTTTACATAAAAAAATAATTTCTTAGCACTTTCAGTATTGCAGATATAAAATATAACTTTCTACGGAATTTCGTCACACTAGGTTATAAATTTTAAGATCTATGGGTATGAACGACAAAAGACATGTTTAGTAGCCTTAAAAATTGGGTCGAAAGAACATTTTACAAACCCACTTGATAACTTATTTAGTTTTTGCGCCCTACCGATTTCCAAAAACTGTACGAGAGAAAGATTGCAGTTTACAGATGTCCGACAAGAAACTGCCCGACACTGATAAACATGGTTTTATTTACGACTGATTTACGTTTATTTAATTGATCATTGCTAATATCTAATGAGCCAACAACAGTGCTAATTGAAGTGACCAGTGCATCACTAATTACTGTTGTCATAGTTGGCTATGAAATATACATATGTATGTATTGATTATGAATATTAATGAGTCCATTATTAACCGGATCAATACCGTCCAACGCACTTAAAATATTACTTTAACGATTAAAATTTATTTGATGCGTCGTTCACGCTGTTCGGTTTTGTAACGATTTAGTCAAATATGGTTAATATATCTATGTAAAATTCTTCATATGTATGTTTAAACGGATTTAACTTGAAAACTATTCGACGAATTTTATGAATTTTTATTTTAAAATGTTTTTTTTACTTTCACGGATACTGAGATAGAATATTTGTAATGATCTCATTATGCTATCATAACAGGAAGCTGTTATTCCTGGAAAATTCCGAGTAAATACGGATATTCAATAAAGAAGTCACGACAGCATCATGTGTTTATTTTTAACAGACAATCTACAAATTCGACCGAAGTTGGTCGGACTGCTAGTTTCTTTATTAAGTTCTAAAATATACGTTATAGTTTAAAATATGTTCGTCAAATCGTTTACGATGCACGGTTTCGTGCGAAGAGCAGCAATTAAATGAAAATTTACACATCTCGGTATCATTAGTGGGAAAATTATTTCAGTTTGAAACAATGTGTCAAGACATCGAAAAGACACAGCGTCGCGGTCCGTTTCAGTCACGTATTACTGAAATTTTAGCAAATCAATTTTGTTCGTTGCATTATTTAAATCACCTCAACTCTAGACTTGTATATACAATATGTAGATTATATAGAGTATAGACACTCGACAGAGGTCAAAAGCGATATAAAATATGATGAATTTATTGTTAAATAAATAAACCATTTAAAATTTTCGAATTGAAAATAGTTTCCAATACAATTTACATATTTGATATTCTTTCTGTAGTTTTATGAAAGAAAATTTAAATTCTATTTTTCAATTTAAACTTGGTTATTTATTTTGCAATATGATTGGAATTTCATGAATAGAAAATAGATTTAGATTTCTAGATAATTCATATAAAAGTACTCGTATATAAATAGCTTTAAATTACCTAGATCGTTGGAAAGTCGTTGTTTGACGTTTCCAGCGCCCATTAAAATTTTTTAATAATAATTAATTTAACGAGACTTTTTTGGTTTTCAAATAACGCCTCAAACATCGTTTCATCTTTATTTTGTCGGTTTCACAAAAAAACTTTACATGAATAAGTCGAACATGGGCAGTGAGAACGGTTAAATTTCAGCTTAAATACACCCCTTGAATTGGTCTATTTTAAATAGGTTTCATGCGGTAATGGATTCTAGCCTGTCGGTCAAATTTCATTAAAATCAATTAAATCCTTCGAAAGTTATAACACGCGGGCGTATACAGGATGAGCCATTGTAATCCTCGGATGAGAATATCTCCTCTAGACTATGGAAAATCAAAAAATGGTCCGAGTGAAAGTTGTAGGGTTGGAAGGGGGGCACCTTTTGCTTCAAAAATTTCAAATTTGGAATTTTTTGAATTTTTAACTCGAGAATGGTAAAGTTTAGAAGAAAACAACAAAGGATAAAAAGTGCTTAGAATGTCGCAAGAAATTGATACAATTTTTTTCAAAAATTTTTCCAAAAAACTGCACTGGAATTTCCACCGTAAATTTTGGAAAAAATTCGTGTCGATTTAACGCGAAATTCTGAGCACTTTTCGTCTCTTCTTATTTCGTCCTAAAGTTCACCATTCTCGAGTTGAAAAAAAAAATCATTTGAAAAACGAAATTTTTAAAGCAGAGATAGTGACGAAAATGTGAGTAATAAAAAAAATGTTTTAGACAAAAGATGCTTCTTTTTGTGCCAAGAATCATAATCTGCAATAAAAATTGTGGTATTCTGTTCGAAAATAAAAAGTTACCCCCTCCCCCGCGGAGGGGAGACGGGGTGGGGGGTGGGTATTGTCTGCAAAAGGTGCCCCCCTTCCAACCGTACAACTTTCACTCGGACCATTTTTTTATTTTCTATAGTCTAGGGGAGATATTCTCATCCGAGGATTAAAATGACTCAGCCTGTATATAAACATTTCCAAAAATGGTGTCAAGCTGCTTAGAATGATGTGACACGTCGAGAAAAGTTGGTCTGACCCCTAGGTTCCGCCATCTGACGAACGCCAATAGTGTATATACCATATGGCAAACACACTAATAAAAACTTGTGAAAAAGCAAAAAGCGTATAAAAGTAAAATCACGATTTTAATATGAAAAATAAATAATTCCATCCGTTTATTAAATTAGACTTTATTTAAAATTCATTTTAAACGTTGCGAAGAAAAATCACAGAATGAAAAGAAAGGCAAACCGATTATTAAATTAGTGATGTCGGGCTCGTAAATCAATTTATTAAAACGTCCGAGAAGCCGTAATAAGATAAATAAATTATGAGCGATTGTTAAATGCGTCGTCTTCACAGATAATCGATAAATACGGCCTGATGAACTTTTAATTAGATAACATAATTATCTGTACTCTTATGGTGCTATTCTGTATGATCAATGTTAAGATTAACAGTGCTGTTAAATTTCTATCTCACTTTAATCTTATGTAATATTGAATTAGTTAGAAAGTGACAAAGCACTGTAAATTCTTACACTGACCATACAGAATGACACATTTAATCCTCCAATATACACGGTTTCATAATGTAATAGTTTTACCGAGTTCAAAGAAGGAGGTTATACAATTCGACGCGCATTTCTTTTTTGTGTGTCACTAATTGCGAAAAGGATATTTATTCTATTTATGTTACCTCATATCTCCAGCATTTGTGAAGCGATTTTAATTAGACAGGTTATATTTAATACGCTATACCTTCAGGGTAATCTCACATAAATTTTCCTTAAATTGGTTCAGTAGTTTTTTATGTATGTTCCGCAATATATTCGTCAATATTGAATTGATTTTTATTCTATTTCTACTAGAGCATACTTTTTAATTAATCGGTCCACTAGTTTTTTTACATATATTTCTAGTTTTAAGCTTAGTAATCCAATATCTAAAACAGGAGTCGGTTAACATTTAATAACGTGCAAACTATGTAAGTATTGCAAATACATTAAAAAATAAAAACTTAAAAAAAACAATTTCTTTCAAAAGAGCCACTTAAAGGAGGAAAATAGTAAAAGTTTCACGTCGGCGCGAATTTAATAACCCTTCCGTCTCTCACAGGTTTTTTTTTTTTTGGAGGGCAAATTATATTCTTTATTTATTTATTAGTAGAACATCCGTCTGATTACTTTTTTTATTATATTTTTTTAACGCCACTAACATTTAGACTTGTTAAAGCCTAGCATCACTTAAACGTTCAAAGGATACTTTTCGCAGTTCTCAGATTAGACCCTGCTTAAACTGGGGGCTTAATTTGTTCATATGTAAGTTTTGAAAGTGAATTCTGATTTTGCCTAAAAGAAAAAGACAAATGTGAAGTTAAATCAGAACTAAGCATCAAATTAAAAGTAACAGTTACTTCCAAAAATAGATTTGTTATTAAACGATTGGCTAGATAAATAGTTTCAGATTACAACATATCAAGTTTAACACTCGATTCCGTTCAGCGAGCAGACAACATCCATTTATGCCATCTTATTTGCCGACGAACAGCAGTTTATATATATTTTAAGGCTACACTGTACCACAGTCACAGAAGCACTGCATATAGAAATTCCAGTACATTCGGTCGACCTCAAAATTTTATTAGTTTACTAGTTTTAGTGACATTTTTGAAAGTGCTCCAATTTTTTTTTTTTGTTTTTTAGTAATAAATTGAAAATACAATCTAGTTCTCTAATTACAACCTCGGACCTGGGGGTTTGTAATAGAAAACAACAATATCGCTACTCACTCGGCTATTCGCAACCAAAATAATAGTTTTTAGATCAAATCGTATATTTTAATATTTACCCATAGTTCCTAGCTGTAAATCATTTATTTTTAATGGTTATTTGGTATTTGCGTTATGCACTCAAATGTATCATTTCGACGTGTTTATGTAATCATTTTTTTAATGTTAGTACTTCATTGATATGTTTACGTACCGACTATAAAAATCATAAGCAAAGTAATAAGCAATTTTGGCTTTTGTCCAATTAATAAAAAACACTATTCTTTAAAACGAATAAGAGCATGCAATCAGAGCTGGGCAAAGCACCAAACCTAAGTGCTCGAAGCATCGAGCACTTACTAGAGTGCTTTAAAGAATCAAGCATTAAGCATTTTAAAGTAGTTCTTAATTCTGAACATTCAACATTATGTTATGATATAAATTTTGAACATGAACAATATTTCTAATGGATACGGAAGTTACATACGAAATTGATATCTAACATCAAACGAAATAAGAATTATAAAAGATTGACGAAATATTTTTATTAAACTTTGAAAGTGCTTATTAAGCAGTTAAAATGCTTATTAAGCTATCCTAATTCTTAATGAATAAGTAGCAAGTCTTTATGTAAATGCTCTAAGCGTCAAACATCTGGTTTACAAAATGCTTTAAGCGTTATACAATAAATGCTTAAAGCACTAAGTTCTCAGTTGCCTAGCTCTGCATACAAATAATAATGCATTGGGTAAAGCAACATTGACATTATGCTAATTTTCTGGTGCAAGTCAACTAGCGAATCATATTGAAGAGACATTTACTAGCGTAGTAGTGAGGTTAAGGAAATACCAACTACTATTGATGCCGTTTCGACGAGAAATAATTTTTCTCATTTCATCGAGACGTGTTAAAATTCTCATATTGTTACTTTCTCGAAGGCGTCTTTCTCGTCTTGAAACAACGAGATCTCGACAAATTAATCTTGATCCGAAACACAAGACGGGAAAAATTGTTAATTTTGTGTGGAGATACATCGTAAAAAATAGTGGATTTTTTCGATTTTGTAACTCAAGAGACTATTCAAAAATTTGGTCGAAAGTTTAACCAAAAATTGTTGAAAATATAATGTTTCCCAGGGACCCAGATGTCTACTTTGTTAGATAAAGAGATAGATAGGCAGCTTTTCCTGACAATGTATTTTCTCAAAGCGACTTCTAAAAAAACGTTCTTTTCATTATAGCGAAAAATGACAATAAAGCTACGCAGTAAGTGTTTTTTTTTTCTTTTTAGTTTGAGAAATTTCCTAGGATAACCTAGATGGCACAGGATCGAAAAAGAAAGCAAATACTGAACTATGTAAATTGCATTTATTTCTAACGTTTCGGCAATCTTTTTGCCATCTTCAGAGAGTCTGGAATATAAATAGATTGTAAAATATTATTATTTGTTTTGTTTATTTTTTTGGTTGTTATCTAGTTTTTAAGTTAAACAATGTTATTAGTTATATATTTAATTTAAAGAAACTCACCAATGCGTCCAGTTGTTCAGTATTATTGTGATAATATGAATTAAAAATAAGATATGAATCTAACATCACGATAAAAATGTAATTATTAAAAACTATTTTACTAAAAAAATTTTTTTAAAAAGTGTTATCAGTTAAAAACTAAAGAATAATATGACTGGAAAATTTGTATTATTCTTATTTTTTATTATTTTGTATTATTCTTTTTAGTATAAAATTATATCGTAAATATAGACGCAATATCTAAACTCCAAACAATCTCATTAAATCTGTATCGTCGTCGCGCCGTCTATCGAACACGTCAACCAATAGAAAGCGTCCAAACGATAAACAACTGCATGAAACAAGCTACAACTGTGAGATATAACAGCTCAAAACAAAAGAACTTTGACAAGGGATTGGTAAATAAAACTAACATAACACACCGTATGCTATTTGAGAAATCGCGCGATTGAGCGAAACATTTCGAGTATCAGAGTAACCGCAATAAAGTCGCCATAAATCGCGCGTTTTCGATACAAAGAGTTGCACGTGTGGTATTTTACACTATAAAAAAATATGTGATTAAATTATGTGAATACGATAATTTGTCAAAAAAGAAATCAAAAATTATTGGTTTGTGTTCACAAAAACACGAGGTTGATTTATCATTTCAATTTTAAAATGGCAATGCTGTGACGTCAAAAATGCTGTCTGCTGTAGTGTGACGTCAGATTTGTAGTAAACACATGACATAAACATGTGAGTTAACACTAAACGAGCCTCATGTAAACGATACCGAGCCTTTATTTTCACTTATTTGTTGTGCAACAAGAATGACGTTACAATAGGTATACATGACGGTTCATTTTAATGCTTGCTTATACATTTCAAATTTTGAGTGCTATTATCAGGCCCGGCAGGTCATGTTCAGTCCGTGTGGGTAGTGAGATGAAAAAAAAATTTTTTTCGATCTAGCGGTGATTAAATTAACCAACTTCAAAGCAAGCCCCCTCCAATTAACTCATGCCAGCACTGAGCATTTAAAATCTAATAATTGTATATAGCTTATATTTTATAAGCCTCGTAATCGTATAACAAACCTTCGAAATCCCATAACTCTGGGGAAGCCAGCACATAAGTTAAATTGGTTAGTTAACAAACTTTACATTACAGAAAACATATTTACACACTTAAAAAAAATTATACAAGTCAACATCACATAATTTTTATTGGTGCAACGCAAAAACTGCACTTCGTTTTGAATTTCGAGTAATAAACTTATTTAATAACGGTTCCAAGTCAAGGTCGTCGGTCAAGTTACAATATACATGTAATATAGCGATGCAATTAAGTATATCCTGTAAAGTTGTTGATCTCAAATAAGTCTTAAGTCGACGTAAAACTGAGAAACTTCGTTCATTGCAACAAGACGATCCTGGAATCGTCATTAGCAAGCGAATAAAGCGAACAAACTCTGGAACAAGCCGTTTTACCCATTCATACTTTCTCAAAAATTCTACAATTTCTCTTAAGTTTTTTGCCTGTTCATTTTGTCGTTTTAAAAGCTGAATAAACATATCTCTGTCACTAATTAATCTATCTTTTTCAAAATCGTCCTTAATATGTGAAAAAAATGTTGTCAAATTCCATGTGGGTATTTTACCCACACGGAATTTTTCGTATGGGTATAGCTACCCACAAAACCCTGGTCATCCGCCGGGCCTGGCTATTATTACATTTATGCGAAATAAAAATTGCTAATACAACGTTATGAATATTTTAAAAGTCAAATAGCCTAGAATATCAAGTCTCCACGATTTTTTTTATTAAAGGTAATCACGTAAAATCCATAATTGTATTTCTGGAACGTTATTGTTATATTTTTTAAGCTGAATAACGTAACTAAAGTTGAGTAATGCTTTGAATAATAATATGCAAAATAGAAGTGTCTATCGGCTCACTTATATAATCCTTTGTGTTCAGTTATCACTACTAAGTGTTGTTGGCAGGGATTCATTAATCCCTGTATCGTTTATTTCCTCGGCGCCTTTCTACGTTCTCATGCAGATATTGGTTATCTATATCAGCGACTCTCAACCGCTGGTAGAGTAATGTCATTTAGAGAAGATAGTAGCGTCATTTCTGCACGAAAAAATACTAATTTAGCGTGCTCTGGTTTAAATAGGCATAGCACATACAGCTCTTATCCTACTGCCAGACTATGCTCCTCGCTCTGCTCATCGCGCTGTTGCCCTAAGCGGCCAGACACTGCTGTACTCGCGACGCTTCGCACTCGGCTTTCGCCTTTCGGCAATGGAGGTCGATACTGTGGCAGCGTGCGCACTATGCCTTTACATTTAGACCGCTTGATGCGTACTGAGTGGCGCGGGAGTATGTGGCCGGCTTAATCGTACTTTTATTGCCGGTCCTTTGACTCGCGCACAAAAAACCGACAATCGAGGGAGTACTGGGCATGACGAGGAACATGACGTGCGGCATAACGAGTAACGCGGCCAAACAACGTCTCTACCTCCTTTCCTCGCTACTTCCCATGCCACTCGTCGAGTGTGTGGCTGAGGCATTAATAATATATCATATGCTGCCAGTTATTAAAAATTCGTTAAGTGTGTCGCAGAGGAAAAATGATTGAGTTTTCCTGATTTATATGTATATAATGTGTATTTTTTATGGACTTGATATTATAAACCTAATAAAAACTAGACTAGGACCAATCTTTCAAAAAACAATTTTTTCACAAAAGTTATTAGTTTTACTAAAAACATTCTACAACAAAACTTCTTGGTTTCGGGACTTGTACGCCGTGGTCTATTGGTATTTTTACCTGACGTTTCGTCTATAACTGCGGTAGACATCATCAAATGGGATGTGGTAGAGGGCGAAGTGTCCTTCTAGGCTGTCGAAGAAGGGGCAGCAGTCATGGGCGTCGCCAGCCTTTGAGCCAGAGGGGGGCAGAAGGATGAGAAAAAAACAAAAATTTCAGGTTTTTGATGTTTAAGATATTAAATATTAACACATTTATTGAATCCTTAAATTTGATTTTAGTTTCAGAGTGATTCTGCTGAACGCTACATTTTATTACTTACTTATTCTGTGACATTAGGCAAGAAAACTTATAACTTAAAAAAATCCCGAACCTCTAGGGAGGGGCAGCTGCCCCTACCTGCCCCCCCTTGGCGACGCCCTTGGCAGCAGTCATCGTAGATTACATGCATATATCTAATGTTAAATAGTGAGACGACGCCCCACTATTACCTACGAAAAGCACGCCATTCAGTCGACGTGGCAATGTCAAAGGTTTTAACTGATAGCTTATGAGCCGGGAGCAATGTATCAATCGCGTTTCAAAAGATAGATAATGAATAATAGACACTATTTATTCCGATTGTGTTTAATCTACAACAGGCTACATTGATCCACGCGCCATTCTATTACAGCAACAAGTACCTCAGTATAGTTGTCATGGAAACCGAACATATAAGTACTACCGCCGCATGACGCTTCATCCGCGGCAGAGCGAGATGGGAAGAGGTATGGCATGTATCTCTGATGTCAAGACAAAACAGTTTATGTGAATTGTTTCATCTTTATAAATAAAATTGAAATGTTTATGTGAATTCAAAATAAACTAGTACCTGCATAGATCTATCTTATGAGCAATTGGGTGTGTGTGTATATGTGCATGTAAAATGCACTTACTCACGTTTCCGAAATCTCGTAATTTCTATGAAAAAAATGATTTAATTTTTGATGTTAATGCTTCAAAATAAACTAGAAATATGTAGCATTCTTCCCATATGACTTTTAGTCAAAGTACAGTTTATTTGATCTAAATAAACAATTTAAAATCAGATAAAAACACAACTTCTTGTACAGAAAAAATTGAATTTGAAAATAATTATTGAGCAAGCCAAATTTTTCAGTATAGTTTGTAATGCAAAAAAAAAATATAATGAGCTTACATAAGCTTACATAAGAAGTTTAACTTCTTTAGTTTTTAATATTATTCCCAAGTTTTAAACTTCTGCCCTTGTCAGTTTCATGTCATTTAGGAGACAAATTAATTTCTCCTTTATTGGTAGTACTTCCCCTCGATATTCACTTTTTTCAAACAGATACGTCGCTAAAGAAGTTAAACTTAAAAAAATGATTTTAGCGACCACGTTTCGAAATTTCCCGAGAGCATATTTTACAATCTGTGGAATCACCTTAAGGTAGTTGTCGTGGTACAATACTGTCAAAAAGTTATAGATTATACACGCCACAAAAGTATACTAGCTTGAAGCTAAGTAATCCATAATTTGTACGCAAGACTGTACCCGTGGAAACGTAACCCATACAGTATTCATATGCATGTATACTTTTCTATAAATTGTTGAACTTTAAACCGTCATTTATAAATAATTAGACGGTCAAAAAAAAATTCTTATTTTTTTTAAACTCCTAACAAATGCATTGAAAGTTTGTCAGTTTTTGGAAAGTTTCTGACAGTTAGTTCTTTTTTTATAAATAAGAAACTGGTTCAGAACTACAGAGATCGTAATCAATCAATGTTAATTATCCAATTTTTAATTGAATTTATCTCGGATTATATACGGTCGATGGACTTCAAATTTTCAGGGTAATTGTATTATTATCATGTCCTTAATAAGTATACAAAAATTAAGAATTTTCTGACGGTGTGCCTTAACCACGACAACTACCTTAAACAGTTCTGCCTTTACACCGCAGATACGCATCGTGTAATATGTGTGTTCGTGCTATGTACGAATGTGTTCGTGTTGTGTGGATAATATTATGTATGTTTTTCTTTCATTTTTATTAATAGGCTAGCTCACAGGCTCGCTAAAAGGCGCGCATCTGGAAGGGAAGGAAGTTACCATATGAAAACGTGAAATTTCCCAGAAGTCATACATTTAAATAAAAAAAAGAACAAGGTTTGTAAGCTGTTATACAATTCATGTAGAGTAACCAAAGACCGTCTAGAGACGCGTCATACCTTCTTGAGTCAACATTGTTTGATTCTGCATTGTTGTCACAACATTATAGTTTTGTGGGTACGCTTTTACAACCTAAATCAACTATATAGGTACTATAAATTCAAAATTTAAGGAGTGAACGCTCTGAATTTAAGCCAAAAATAGAGCTTCGGCTGTCAACTGATTGTAGACTTATTCGTCAACATTCTGCAAAAATTCTTTCTCTATAAGGAAGATAAAGGATAAATCTAGGTCTCTAATGGACTACTTTTGTAATTTATGTACGATTTACTAGAAAAAATTTGGCATTAATTGTGCTAAAAAAACACATGTTTTCAATGTCACACTATGACCTTTTTCGTACTTATTTCACAAAACTGTTCCATCACAAACCTAAAGTGACTCTTCCTTTTTCGGAAAAGTTTTTTAAATCTCCAAAATATTTCCAAAAATTAGAGTAATCAATTGACAGCAGCACCCTTGCAAACATTTTTTTTAGCCTCGTAGTTGGCACCAGCCAAAAATTGAAACGTGCGGATGATTTGAGCGAGACAGAGCTAAAGAAGGTCACACCCAAAATATGCCTTTTGCCTACCTCGCCTCTTACCGCTGGGTCCCAGCACAAATAAAATTCAGTGTTCCGACAGCCTTAACAATGTAATATAAGCGACATAGTTTTTATGCATGGGACGGATATGTCGCTCCATTAAACGAACCGTACTTCTTAAATGTTCATACATTACTCGTGAGTAAGTTTATAAATACTGGAAAAACATTCCAAATCTTTCCTGTAGTTCCTAAGATTATCTATAACAAACAAACATGCAATTGTTTTGAAGTTAAATTTATTTATTAAACATTCATTGTTACCATGCTAAATCAGAAAAATGTATTTTATTCCACCAACACCGTCGGGACTCAAACCCGAATCTTTCCACCATCGCGGCGGAATTAAGTGGAAAGATTCGGGTTTGAGTGCCGACAATGTTGGTGGACAAAAATATTTTTTTCTGATTTAGCATGGTAACAATGAATGTTTAATAATTAAATCGCCGTTCTGCAGCTTGTAGAAATTAAAACTTATATCTTATAAATTTATTTGATGAGTGTAATTTCGTTCACCGTCAGGAATGGGGGAACCGATTGGCTGGCGGGTAGTGTAGATCAGATTGCGATAAAGAGGAAACGCGATCGACATGCGCTTTTCTGTTCGCAAAGTAGAAGTAAAATTGTCATACATCCTTGTCGCACTCACTGTACTCGAAATAATAGCTGTGTCTTAAAATGAATAAGTTGTAATGTAAAAATACGAAAACAACTTATCTTTCTGTTCTAACTCTAACCTAAATCTATCCTTGTTGTAAAATCTGTAAGTAACCTGTTTGTTATAAACGTACACATGTGGTAAACCTAACGTACACTTCTCAGAGTAAATTTCACTAAGTTATATCAAACACATGTAATATTTATAATATAGATTATATTAGATATTGGAGACGACCTGTTAAATTAAATTTTAGAATATTTATGACACAAAAAATTTCGTGGATGGTTGACGTTAGCTATGAGTGTTACCAACTATCTGTCACTTTCTTGAAAAAGTTCCTGCCATTTGATTGATTGTCTTCAATTTATTGTCTGCGCTCGACTGAAAGAAAAATAACACGAACAGTAGGTACCAACTTTAAATGGCTAAACATTTTCACATAAACGCAACGCTAACGTTTCGTTTGTTATTTAAATAGATACATTCATTTTTATATTCCGAAGATTTCCGTAACGCGATGTTTTATTCATTCTGATTTAATAAAAAGAAAAGCTCCGTTTTCCGTCAACTCAAGTCGTCGCGTCTTCGAATATGAATTATATAAAAAGGTAGTTCGAAAAAATATGAATAATATATTATTTACTGACGAAGATTTACTTCTAACAAAGAAAGAATGATGACAGTCATAATGTGATTTGACTTCACGACAGCACATTGTTCATTTTCAAAGTAGATAATAAAATTATAAAAAATCGTCATCTTTGCTTCATTTTACCATTCCAACACACTAGTGGGGAATGCTACTAATTCACAATATTTTTTCGTTTCGAGGTCTCCCAAATCCAAAAAACATATTTTTGAAAAATGTTTTTTGTAAGTTTCATAGTTTCGGCAGTATTTTGAAAATAAAAAAATCCGGGTCGCAGTGCCAAAACCCTGCCGACAATATAGTGTATTTGCTTGTGTAGGGCCGTGTGGTTTTATACTTTTATTATGTGAAATTAAGTTTGTTTTTGGGCAAAATAAAAAATTTAACCCCTTCATACACCCCCTAAAATAACATTTTTTTCTTAATTGTAATATTATTATAAATCTAACGTCTACACCGAATTAAATACACCCTTCAATAAATAAGTCACTATCTGCAAACTAGTGTTTTCATAAAATTTGTAAATCCGGTCATGTCGGGCCGATTTTATTAAAATTGTGGGGACACTTTTTAATCACCACCAGAGGGTTAAATTTCAATTTTGAAACGATTCGGAGAATTTTTTCGGTATTTTGGGGCCCAAAAACAGTTTTCAACCCCTAAAAACTACTCTTAAAATAGCCCGATTAGGCCCATTTTAAATAGGCTTCTTGCGGTGATGGGTTTCAACACGTGGCCCAAATTTCGTTGAAATCAATTAACTCTTTCGAAAGTTATCGCGCGTACACACACATATATATATATATAAATATATATATATATATATACATATATATATAAACATTTTTAAAAATGGTGCCAACGTGTTTAGGAGGTTATGAAACGTCGAGAAATTTTGGTCCGACCCCTAGGTCCCGCCATCCGACCGACGCCAATAGTGTATGTTGCCTTATGGCAAATACACTAAAAATCAGATGTTTTTTTGTACTGAAGATCTGTTAAAAATAAATTAGTCATATAGCTGACAAGCATGCTTTAGTTAAATTTTGCATGTCAATCCGTATTATGTAAACATGCAAATTTCATGATTTTAGTCGTTATCCGTTATAACTAGTCGTTAGCTCAGCTGGGGGCTTGTAAAAGTCATGAAAACTCAGCATTATTAGTTGCCCGCATTCGCAGTTCATAGAGATCGGTGGATGTTCATTCAAAAGCATAAGATTCAATCTATTTTTATACGAGTTGACAGATGGAGAACAAATTACATTTTCCGGTACACAATTTCAGACGTATAGGTTTTAAGAGCGTTTGTCGTTTGTCGATCGCTTATCTTTTGAACTAAGTGTTATTTCAAACAACAACGCGTTGCGTCATCGCGATTGGCGCGAATCAATCAATATGGAAACAACGCAACGGGACTATCCATTCAATTCGTATGGTCATTGGTCGTATATAATCTTTCAACGCATACCTGTTTGTGTTGTCCTTGGGGAATCCCCGGGCTGTCAGTTTTGTTATTTAAATCCTTTAATAGCTTCGCCGTTTCACGTTTTGTATGGTTGAATCCAGTATGAATGTTAAAAAAAAACTACCTAACCTTACAATAATACTTTTGATGAAAAAGGTGACGTTAACAAAAAAAAAAGTTACATTATTAAATAAAATACTACGTTGACGTCACGACGCATCTACATTTCTATAACATATATGCTATAGAAATGTAGAATTTTAGATGCGTCGTGACATGTCTTTCTTCCAGCACTAAAATTTTTGATATAAAAAAAGGGAGTGGTGGTCCAGAAAAGATTATCGAGTTAACTAACTCTTTCGTCAAGCTTTTTCTGTACATTCTCGATCGAAATCACTCCTACCTACCGCGGGACTCTATTTTGGTACACATATTTTTCAATACTTCAAAAATAACTCGACATAGCAGTCAATTACAGCGCGTAAACTCCGCATGGAATCTGGTATCATAGACCTATGCTATGTTACGATATTACACATAATATATAATTAGTACTTTGTTCCATTTCGATAGAAGAAACCCAACCTAAACTAACCTATCATATTACATCAGGTTACCCTTGTTCCCTTCTTTTGTTTCAACAAACATTGTTCACTTTCTCTAACAATCACTTCGGGGAATATCGACAAACAACGTTTTCAGAAGAACAATTCACATCCACGTACCATTTTTATTTTTGTAAAACTTTCTATTACTACGCTTTGTTGAATTAATAGAATCCAAAAAAATCACTACAATAGAACATAAAACATATTGTTACCGTGTATCTTGATAACGCTTACAACTGATTATGTTTCAGGTTGCTTTCTGTTAAGGAAAATAAAAATTTATTGGTGACACGTTCTCCCACCATAATAATACCCGTTCTTCCACCATATCGCAACAGTTATACCGTGGGTAGGGGAGAACCACGTACCTTGAGACACTTTTTGTTTTTTGCATGTATAACAAGTTAGTTTTGGGAAAATCGATAATGCAATTAAACAGAACGAAACATATGTTTTTATTAAACGAAATCCATTTAAAAAAAAAAATAAACAATATTCTGAATTAAAAAAGAAAAAGAAAAAACTGTCCTAAGGTACAACATATTGCACGTACTTTGGGACAGGGCGGTATTTACCTTAAGACAATATAAAAAAAGAAATACAAAGAGCAATTGACTTTGTAGAAAAAAAAAGTTACAAGTTTTCATTTGGCAAGTTTTTATAAATAACTCATGTATGTAAACTTACCAAATGAAAACTGGGCAGTTTCTTTTTTTTCGGCAAAGTCACTTGTTATTTTATATCGAACTTGGTTCATTTTTCACATTTATGTTTTTGGTGGAATAAACAAAACACTGATAGGAATAACATTCTCCCTTGACTAACCGGCGATTGGTTAGTTTATGCAAAATGCGATCATATATATTTGTTCGATTCCTAAGTAAACTTCAAATTCGCTAGAATCATTAATTGTAGGAGGGAAATGCAAATTAGATTAATTTGCATTTTGTACGAAGGTTCAAGTTAAATCATTATTACCTGTTTAGAGTTCAATAATTGTTTACGGGAAAACTGAAACGGTATTTCATACATCAGTTATATCTCAATTCCTATCTAAGACATATTTTTTACAGCTAATCTCTTAATTACATATTCATTTTTAATAACAATAGACATAACATAAAGAATGAATTCAACATTGCAGCGGTCTTAGGAACACTGGAAAAATATTATTAAAAAATGTAATCTGCTTTTTAATGACTAGAAAGTATGTTTTTATTATGTGGTATATTTTAGAATAATTTTACAAAATAAATATTATTCAAAAAAATAAAATTATAAATAAGAACCGTTTCATTTCGGTAAAAAAAACACAATTCAGTTCTAATGTTTTTAAAATATTCTTTATAACTCAACAATAAATTTCGCGAAAAAATAGAAATAATAGCCTCAGAACATTTACATAAAAAGATTAAAAAACAACATCAACAATTAAAAAAGTGTTTAGTATAAAATCTCTCAATTTATACGTACCTATTTCAAAATTATAAAAAATATATTTCTTCCCAGCGGCATTTAAAAAACACGCACTGAATACTTAATTTGATGTGTCAATTTAAAATGTGTTTTTAAGAGTAAAAAAACAGGAACCTAAAAAAACTCCTGTTTTAAACATTATAGTTTTCAGCTGAGCGCACATTTAGAAGCGAGGGTCTCTAGTGACGTGTTTTCATTAAGCACATTTAGTAAAAATGATATGATCTGCTATGTGGAACATGATATTAACATCATACAAGTTCAACCACTGATATGTATTTAGTAATAAAAATGGATAGCCGTCGTCGTAGTTCCCATTCTAGCCTAGAATCAAACGTTTATTTATTTATTTAAATGCTTCTCACAGACTAAAAAGTCCATTTACGAGAGCAACTCAATATGTGTTCATACAAACAAGAATCGTAAATACAGACAATTCAAAAGAAGATATATAATGAAAATAACAAGGAAACTTATTAATAGATAATAATAACCTAGTGATATAGATATTGTTAATTATGTAGACTGTCACTAGCTATTTGTACAAATTGAACGAATTTAGTAAAAAATAAATCGAAATTAGAATTTTTTGTTGCAATATTATTAATTAGAGTACTTATTCTAACTATCGGAGAGTTAGAAAAATGATTTGTATATGAAATATACTGCTTCTGTTTCTGGTGTTAATAACAGGGACTTTAAATTGGAAAAAATATATTAATTGGTTTGAATCTACGTAATTGTTAAACAATTTATAATAGAAAATAACAGCATGTAACTCATGTCGGTAGTTGCTGATTTTCACTTGAAAGTAAGTATCTATTTATATATATGACAGTTTGGTATATTGGAAATTTGGAATGTTTATGAAGACAAAGTCCACTTTGCTTCTCTGTCGCTAATATGAATTTAAATAACAACTGGCAGAAATATAACTATTGGATTGGTAAAATGGCATTACTTTTATTTTACTTTATGCACTATTGCGAAAAATGTCCATTTTACTACCGCATGAAAAGCAGTTAATTTACAGACAGATATCGTGCAGTTTTATAATATAATATTAGTATCTGATACAGGTCAAAATAGAATAGAATAGAGAAATTCTTTATTTTGGCGAAGTCCAGCCAATGGCTGTTCTACTTAACCAGCTTACATTTTTTTACATGTAAACAATATTTGACATATACTTATGTATATTTACAAATTATTATTATTATTATTATGCTCTCTGTAACAAAGTTTTTTTTTTTTTTGACAGATCATCAGAATAAATAATTAAATACACCAATATGAAAAATATACCCTTCTAATGTGCATTTATTGTTTCCACAATAATTCTGCTTTTAGTTTTATTTTAAAAGTTTTATAAGAGAGTTTTTGAAGGAGTATTTTGGGCATGGCATTATGCTGCTTTATAAATATTTTCTCTTTCTTTGATATTTGGAGTGTAAGTAAATCTATCTTTTTCTATGACATGATGTCATCGATCAACATCGTCGAGTAATTTATAGCTGAATTATGTGATTTTTATAGCATGTTTTTTTTGTAACACACTTTTTTATTACACGTGTCCGAAGTAAAATTTTATGATCAAAGGACATGAAAAAGTTTTGTCTACCTGTTCGTTTAAGACCATACTCTGAAAGCCACTGTCTTCAAAAAAAAAAAGATACATAGAGTACATTTATTTGATGTATGTTATTAATTTTGCAAGAGGTCAACACTTGCATTATTACTCATTTACGACTGTTAAGGCTCTTCAAGAATGTCTGTTTACATGATCCCTCAAAAGATGACGATATACATACCAGGGGTGTTCAAAATGTTTCGATATTTTTGTACAAAAGGTTTATTTTTTACTGACTTTTTTCTCTTTTTTGTCCTTGGTAATTAATATAAAATAAAATAGTTTGAACATCAGCCGTAAAAATATTTTTTAAAAACGGAATTATTACAAACTTTTTAATGAACAATTGTTTAACTCAAATTTATATTTACATGTGTATTTTAACTTTTATATCTACTTGATCAAAACATTTAATAGTTATAAAGCTTGAAAAAGTCCCAAGCAAGGGGCGAAACGTCGCTATAAATAACAAATAAGTGTTTACTTAAAAAGTCCTTTTTCCCGACAAATCATTTTTATGTTTATTTTTTACCTTCTAGTGGCTTTGCGCAATACATAATAACCGATTCATATTTTCTAAACTAGAGAAAAACTAGTGAACCGATTTAAATATAAAATATATAGGAACACCTCGACATCTTGCGGAACATAACAGTATCGAAATCATTCAAATCGGTTAACACTTTGAGAAATCAAAGCTGAACGTAAGTAGGTACTACTTAAAAAAAAGATATTTGTTTAATAGAAAAAAACGACTGGGCTTTCCGTCGTCTTCCTGACCACAAAGGCGTAAAAATTATGCAAATCGGTTAGTTCCTCGAGAAACTATGTATGAACAAAAATGTTAGTGGCTCTATAGCGCGCTCATTGGCTCACTATTCTCGTTACTCGTATCTCATTGGCTTATATAGTTCACACAGTACAAACACGCGTATCGTTTACATTCGACTCGATAGTGGAAATTTCCAGAAAGCTCCCATTGCTCGGAAAGTGCAGGCGAGAACAGTTTCACGAAAAATGTAAACAAGAAATGATAAAAAATAATAATCGTAAAAGAAAATGGAAAACTGTGAAATCAAATTTTTGTTAAATTTTCCATTTTGCTTATATTCTATTATGTTGCTTAATAATTTTCCAATTTAAAATTTTCTTCTCTCTGAGCACAGCATTTTTAAGCAAGAAAATATAAGAAGAATGTCGCCTTAGGCTTCTCATGAATAGAAGCTGAAGGTAACTAAGATTCGGAAGTATAAAGACAATAAATACGCAACTACATATGTACCAAGCGTCTAAGACAGGCAAGAGCAACTTTTTAACTTGTACGAAATTAATTCGTTTTTTTACTTTTTATGTATTGAGCTGACTCATGTTATTGGCCCGAATATTTTTTTTTAATTAACCATCAATGTTTGTTTGACACTCCGCGATATATTTTGCGCCCAAGTATAGTAATTTTCGTAGCCGGGTAAAAAGTAATTTATACAAAGTTTGGTGTCAATTTCAACAAACCTCTTTTATCGAGCGGCTATAAATATTTACAGTAGGTATTTATCTAAGTTTAATCAAAATTTGTTCAGATGTTTTTCTAGACAAAGACAGACTAAAAATCGTGAGAGCCTCACGGACAAATGAAACTTCTTTAGAGTTATGAACTCATTTCACTGATGCGTTATGCACTTTGCGTTACCAAGGTTTCTCTTATAGTGCCCCTCCGCTGAATCATTTCGCCTTTAACGTTACAGAAAATTTCAAACAGATACGTGGCTAAAGAAGTTTCACTTCAAAAATTCACAAACAGGTTTTTCCATCTAGGTGTCACACAAACATCTCAAAAAATTCATAAGCCAACGAAGTTTTGTTATATTGATCTCGTTAGAGTTTTTTAATCTCTATAGTAAAAGCTTGTAGTGTACAATGCATGTTCACGATAAAGTCTAGAACCGGCTAACCGATTTCAATTCTAAAGAATAGAAAAGTTAGTCAGTTTTGACATAGACTATGTTAAATCAAAATTGGTTCAGCAGTTCATTAGTTACTAGTTCATTAGTTAACGCAGATCAGCTATCGTCTGTCTCCAAAACGCGACAGACGCGCGAAAACGGTTCAAGCGAAATATTTTGAAAAAGTTTAAGCTATATCTCATAAAGCTATAATAATAGCGGGTTGCCAATCCCAGGTAATGCCAAGTAAACACGGCTAGTATTAAGATGTGACTGATCCTTATAATATTATGTTTTTAGTAAAAGTTTGAGAATAATTATATTTAAGGTTTGAATTTATTATAAATTATTTATTACATTATTAATAGGATGTTAATTAGTTGGTTTAGTTTAGCTCCTGGCTGAATAAATAGTTACTATTCATTGATAGACATTTTATGTCTATTACATAAGAAGTACTTTAATTAATACATAACACTTATGTAAAATATACGCTCTCGAGAAATTTCAAACTGTGGTCGCAAAATTCATTTTATTACTGTTTTTATTAGCAGTCATTAAGCATTAGGCTTCACAAAAATTTGGCTTGCTGCTTAAAAATTCCAAAAAACATATATTTTGCCCCTAAAAATTGAATAAACAAACGTGTTATTTTTCAATATTTCTGTACATTACGTCACGAGATTTCGAATTACGGGAAAGCAAATTAACATTTTGAAGGTTTTTTTTTCATAAACTTATATTAAAAATACTGACAAATTCTCCTCAAATTAAATTATTTTCTCGTTTTTATCTTATTTTAAATCGTTTATTTAAATCAAATAAACTGGAAAAACTTAGCTAAAAGTCATATGGAAGAATAGTACATATTTCTAGTTTATTTTGAAGCATTAACATCAAAGATTAAATAAGATTTTTCAAATGAGAGATTTCCGAAACTTTAGTGCATTTTACAAACACATCCAACTGCGGATGAAAAAGGGAGCACATTGAACAGCTGGTACTCATTAACTTTAAGTATATTCATTTTATAGTTCGAGTTGAACTCAGCTCGAGTGCAATCTCTACTTTTAATCTGAACAAAAGTCGAATGTTTTGTCTTGATCGAGCTAGCTATGTTCATTGTTATTGATGTGACGCTGACGCCAAATAAACGCCAAACTTTATCGTTTGAAACTTAACATGTCACCAGAAAACCGCACAAACGATTCTGTCGTCAAATTTTATCACTGAAATATTTTATGCTTGCAGTCTGGCGCTCTTAAAAACGGTACAAAAAAACCTATCTACGCTGACAACATGGGAAAGCTCGAAAACACGTCTCAATTTTATGTTGGTAATTGTAGGGGAAAGTCGCCGAGTGCCATTCACTTTGTTGTGATCAATCTTTTTTAGAATAAATAATACATAGCATATGCAATAATATTAGAATATATATCTAGAGCTATAAGTACTATCGACGAGAGTATGACTTTATGTTGTCACGATTAACGAACATCATCGAGTCACACAAATTATAATATCATTACATCCGAGATATATTATAATTTTTGCACATACCCTCTCTAAAATGACTGGTTTTCACTTCATTTTCAATATATTTTGAAAATTTATGACAGCTCATTTATGTGACGAACTTAACTTCTAAATATCTACTAAATCAAAATAATACGCACGGCAAGTAAATTTACACAATAAGTAAGTCGCTACAGACTATAATTACTAATAGTAAATAACTACTTTTATTTTATTTTACCCCACTAGTGTATAACGAGTCACTTTACATGCTTGTATAAATGCATATCGAACAGCTATTTTACAGTCGATAGTGCAAAAAAATATAAACTTTCTATATTCTCAGTTACACTCATTTGAAATAATAAAATACTTCATAAAATTCTTCATGAGTACTTTTTGCTGATAGATTTTACGGAAGTTAACATGAGTTTCTTGGGAAAAAAACTTATTTCTGCCCCCGGGCGATAAAAATATGAATTTGCCAGACGGGAGTGATTTTTGGTTAATCAAACCGAAATAAGTTATCAATTTTCTTACCTAAATTACTACGTCGAACGATGTAAACTCCAGAATTCATAATCTCGAACCAAAAAAGAAAAAGTCCCATATTTTACACGACACTTAAAAAAATAGTCAAAATAAAACAAAACTAATTCAGTATAAAAAATATTCACTTTTTATTAAATTCACACTACAAATATCACGGTACCACGAATTTTTTTAAACTATCTGCCTGACTAGTGCGTTTTTAGACGAACAAGAATAAGCAAGGTAATTACATAATAAAACATAATGAGCCATCTATTATTCGTAGTTATAACAAAAAATATATCTATCGTTTTATATACAGGCTGTTTTGCAAGAAAAGGGATCGCTCGTTAGTAACACAATGTCACAACTCATCATAAAATGACGCATTACAAACTAAGTACTATTATCATCAAATTTTTTTTCTCTGTTTGGAGAAAAGTAAAAAATCGAGGGGAAATAGAATCGACCCCTAAAGGGGAAGTTAGTTTGTCTCCTAAATTACATGAAACTGACAAGGGCAGAAGTTTATAGTGTGTTGCTAAGTATGTGTAAATATTATTAATTAGTATTAATGTTATCATCCATAATTTTTTAAGTTTAAAATTAGCAGGAAATTGGACAAAATTAAAATTTATAATCAATTTAGCGACGTTTCGGTTTATTTATTAAATCTTCATCAGGCTTCTTGATTTATGTAGTTCAATAATAATAACTTATTATACATCCCTTATAATACTCATTACAATTTCCAAAATTCTTTATTTTTTTATTTTTTATTAAATTAAATTAAAAATTAATTGACAGAAAAAAATTTTGTTAAGTTATTCAAATGGGGGAAAAAAAAATATATATATAGACAATAAAAAAAATTGTAATGTACCCAAAACATATTTTGTCTATTACGGAAATAAATATGTTTTCTAACCTAATGGTTAAGGAAACTCGATCCACGCAGCCACTGCAGGGTTAAACGAATAGTCACTGGCCACTGGACACTGAAATAACCAACCCATTCTCTTTCGCTGCATGAAGTTCAAATGCGGTATATCAACATATGTGATGCGTGTTGAAAGTTTATTTATGGAAATAGTCGTTTTCCATTTTATGGCAAACCCACATAGACAAACGCGGACACGTGTTTCAAATAACAACAAATTGATGAAAAAGTGTCCAGTTATACCGTGTTGATTGGCAACTGTTTCTGTTATTTTTTTTTATTCGTTCGAGCAGAGCCGTATTTAAGGGTCGGTGGTGATCAATAGCCTACGCCACTGACGCCGGGTGACAGTAAAATCTATATTATTGCAAAATGCACATTCAAACAGCGCTTAAACAACTTAATTAATGTCGTTTGATGAAAATACGCTCATTTGTTTTTTTAGAGTTCCGTACATCTGATGACAAACGGAACCCTTATAGAATCACTTTCTTACTTATGTTCGTCTGTCACAGCTTATTGTCTCCTAATTTACTGGACGAAAAAAGTTGAAATTTGGTACATATATAGAATAACCTATAAGTTTCTATATAATTTCTTCATTCGGCCATTGCTATTAATCAATTAATTTGGAGGTGAAAAATGTAGAAAACAAAGGGAAGTGTGGTAGATGGAAAATAGTAATGATGCGAATGGCGTCTGTTATGACATAAGATCGAGAAACGAACGTTAAACACATTATTACTGTTATATTTACGATTAATAACATATTCACTCAAATATTTGAAAACACCGCAGGGTCAAATTTCGAACACAATTTAAGTGTCCGTCAAAGTGTTAATAAATAACGCAAAACTAAAACTTTGAAATATGAACATGAGTTTAAACATTCGAAACATTTTTAGCACATAATCTGGCGTCGCATTAATTCCTCTAATGCTAAATTTATATCATTACGTAGGAACGTTTAAATGTAAATAATTATATAGTTTATTTTTAGATTACGCGAAAGATTTACGAAGCAAACTGCACTGTTTCAAGAATGGATATTATCCTTCTTTTCTTTTGCATAATCATTATTTTAAAATGAAATTGTACAATTTAATGAAATTAGCTTAAACTGCATTATTTGTTACATACATACATTCTATTAATATTTTTGAAATAAAACTTCTTTTGGCATCGATTCATGAGAAACGTTGCAAGGCACGTATACCGTATACTATAAATACCGGCTGTACGACATTACGCTATGGTGGGTGGAAGCACTATCATGCATTAAAAATAAAATAAGTATACCGAGAACACCCTGTATAAGCTCTATAAATCTACAAAATTATAAAGCCACGTTTCAATAAAAAAGGTTATTGACGGTTTATTTGTTTCTTAAGGTAGTTGTCATGGTACAATATTGTCAAAAAGTTATAGATTATATGCGCCACAAAAGTATACTAGCTTGTAGCTAAGTGATCCATAATTTGTACGCAAGACTGTACCCGTGGAAACGTAACCCATACAGTATTCATATGCATGTATACTTTTCTATAAATTGTTAAATTTTAAACCGTTAGACATTATATCGCATCCAAAATTATTAATATAATTCAATAATAAATCACAGGTATTTGGATTAAATAATATAAAACAATCGTGTTACTGTTATTCTTGCAACGTTTCGACTACTTTATTTTCAGAGCCTAACGAAGACTAAATAAAGTAGTCGAAACGTTGCAAGAATAACAATAACACGATTGTTTTATATTATTTTATCCAAATATCTGTGATTTATTATTGAATTATTTAAACCGTTATTTATAAATAATTAGACAGTCAAAAATGTTTTCTTATTTTTTTCAAAACTCATAACAAATGCATTGAAAGATTGTCAGTTTTTGGAAAGTTTCTGACAGTTAGTTCTTTTTTTATAAATAAGAAACTGGTTCAGAACTACAGACATCGTATACAATCAATGTTAATTATCCAATTTTTAATTGAATTTATTTCGGATTATATACGGTCGATCGACTTCAAATTTTCAGGGTAATTGTATTATCATGTCCTTAATAAGTATACAAAAATTAAGAATTTTCTGACGATGTGCCTTAACTACGACAACTACCTTAAGTGTGAACATTTCAATTAAATTAAATCAACATTTTTGTTTAACAAGATAAGTTTTTTTTTTAAATAAAAAAAAAACAATCATAACATTTTTTGTCAAAGTAAATACGCATATAGCTTACACGCGCCATTATAATTTTATAGATTTTCACTTAATCATTTTTTTACAAGAGAAGTGTCTCGCATAGTTTCGTAGCTACATTCCCGCACACAGGGGTCGAATTCAATCCATTAGCATATCTGAACATTTGAAAAAAACAAACTACAGACTGTCTCATAGATCGCTTTTATTTGAACCCTAACTGCACCAACACGGTGGGGCGGAAAACAGAAATAGCTATTTCAATGACTTGTCAGAAAATAGTTCACTAATGACCTGATCTACAATCTACAAAAAATAAGTTACTGAAAAAAAATTATCTCGAAGCCGAATGTTGAACTTACTAATTATAATACTCGCCACGGTTCTAAAAGGTTCTGAAGTTTGTCACAAACAGCGTCGCAAATGCATATTTTAGAGCCGGCCTGGTTGTTTTGTGGGAAAGGAAGACTCCTACCACCTCCCAGTTACCGGCACAGAACGTGCGCTCGTCGGTGATTGGTTATCGCTGGTTGTCTTGTCAATTGTCGCTTTTCTGCTATAAAGTACAGTCTTAAAGTTGTTTCTTTGATTGTTAATTGATCAAGATGCCTAATATAGTTTTGTATAGACAAGTACGAAAATAATTTTTTGGATGACTTTATGCAAGGAATTAGACCTTTAGATTAAAGAAAAATAAAAAAATAAAAAGAATAATAATGCGCGAGTTTGTAGTTTTTCAACCGACTGTACCTGCGCAAGCCTCTATTTGCAATTAGCTTCAGAACCTTTTAGAACCGTGGCACGTGTTATAACTATGTTATTATCCAGACCGTAGCTATGACGGCTCGAAAATACGACGAGACGCTTTCAGAAAACGTAAATAGTGTCTCGCTTCCTTTGACAGGTGCACTACCGTGCACCCAGATCAAAAAACAGTTTGCATTCACAGTAGCTAACAATTTAAATTACGCTCTAACTGTGTGTTTAGTTTAATTCTAATTATCAATTCTGACGATACTAACTTTGTTAGCGAAATGTGTAGATGGGGGTTTAAAGTGTCTAATTATGTAAATGCGTTTTGTATCACCGCAGTTTCAGCATTCTTACTGTCGTGAATATGTTCCAAATAACGCCTACACAATTTGCATTTCGTCGAAATAAATTGTATTTGTTAAAATACAGTCAATATAGCAAATAAAATTAATTAATTAATTAATAAACAACAACCTCTACTGAACTTGCTCGATAAATACGGTCGAATCCATTGGATTACACAAAACTTTTAATGCCAAAGCGGTCTGAAGTGTACAGTCAAAGCCCTCTAAGTGCACAGCTCGGAACCGAGCCCATCCTTTAAGTGCACACTTCCCCTACGATCTTTTTCATCCCCACTCTTCTAACTCCTATAGCTATCTTTATTCAATCAGATGCTATAAACAATATCTCTAAAACTCTATGAATATGATGGAAATGGAAAGTTTGAAAATAGCGCGCTTACGGTCGCACGTGATTGGTCGCAGATTATTCGAAGTGGGGGCTGGGGAACGTGCACTTAGAGGGCGAGTTCGTGTGCAGTAAGAGAGCGTGTGCATTTAGAGAGCGTGCACTTAGAGGGCTTTGACTGTATGAACACATTTCTTCGTAATAGAGAATGGCTGCTGCGCTATAAAGAGTATATCAATGTATGGGTTTTAAGGTAAACCAACCAAATTGTGATCTTTTCTATGTTATAGAGAGTTTATCGTTATAAAGAGTTTACACTGTATTTTATTTGGCACAATGAAAATAATTTGCAGAATAAGTTGAATATTTATTTTCAAACATTGGTTACTTTTTATATCTTAATATCTACATATAACAAATATCAGTCTTGTTCATTTTAAACCAATTTGCTTTAATAGTTTGTTAACAGAAAACACAAAATATCTTCTGAACTAAACAAATTCATATTGTAGCAAGCTTTGTTACAATAACCCTCTCTCTCTATAATGTAATATTTTCTAAATTGGTGTTCCTTAGCTACAAGGATAATTGAAGGTTGTTATTATTAACATTATAAAAAATTTAATCTTATGATTACATTAGAGAAAACATTTCATTATGAATTATATATAATTCGTAATGAAATGTTTTCTCTAATGTAATCATAAGATTAAATTTTTCATATTGTAGCAAGCTTTGTTACAATAACCCTCTCTCTCTATAATGTTAATAATAACAACCTTCAATTATCCTTGTAGCTAAGGAACAACAATTTAGAAAATATTACATTATAGAGAGAGAGGGTTATTGTAACAAAGCTTGCTACAATATGAAAGGCTACGTTAGGCTACATTAAGGGAGGGAGGGATTCCAGAGAGGCTGAAATAGGACCACGCGGTTTATGGGTGCCCCCTAGGTCTATGGAACTATCGATGGCAAAACACTAAAATTGTGTTATGAGATAATCGCCGAATGTTAAAAGTAACAGCAAAACACCAAACAAATTATTAATAAATAACCACTCCTCGTTCACTAGCTCGCTCGGCAGCAACAACAGTAGTGGAACATTTTCGAAATCGGATAAATATTTTCGGAGATTAGGGTACCTCCTACATCCAAATTTACAAACTTTATCTCTATAATATTAGTATAGATTAGTGATTTGGAGTGTTATGTTTATTTTTAATGGTCAGTATCTTCGCACTTAAGTTTCCACTTCTCTCCAAGAGACTGATATGTGGGACGACCCTATTGCCACATAACGATATATCAAGTCTTTTGTTAACTCGTCAATAGTATCTGTTTTTTAGTGTATTTGCCATATGGCAACATACACTATTGGCGTCGGTCGGATGGCGGGACCTAGGGGTCGGACCAAAATTTCTCGACGTTTCATAACCTCCTAAACACTTTGGCACCATTTTTAAAAATGTTTATATATATATGTGTACGCGCGATAACTTTCGAAAGAGTTAATTGATTTCAACGAAATTTGGGCCACGTATTGAAATCCATCACCGCAAGAAGCCTATTTAAAATGGGCCTAATCGGGCTATTTTAAGGGTAGTTTTTAAGGGTTGAAAACTGTTTTTGGGCCACAAAATACCGAAAAAATTCTCCGAATCGTTTCAAAATTGAAATTTAACCCTTTGGTAGTGATTAAAAACTGTCCCCACAATTTTAATAAAATCGGCCCGACAGGACCGGATTTACAAATTTTATGAAAACACTAGTTTGCAGATAGTGACTTATTTATTGAAGGGTGTATTTAATTCGGTGTAGACGTTAGATTGATAATAATATTACAATTAAGAAAAAAATGTTATTTTAAGGGGTGTATTAAGGGGTAAAATTTTTTATTTTGGCCAAAAACAAACTTAATTTCACATAATAAAATATAAAACCACACGGCCCTCTACAAGCAAATACACTATATTGTCGGCAGGGTTTTGGCACTGCGACCCGGGTTTTTTTCAATTTATCATCGTAAAACAGGATTGTTTGTAAAACAGACAATACGCGATCCATTGTAAAAATGATGAGCGGAAGATTTGGATATCGCCATATATATTAACTATAGTATTCTTAAATGATTTTATGCGGAATTCTACACCGGGTGTCTCAGAAGTAAATTTTTAAAGTATACTTTTTGTCTGAAAGTTAGCCAAATTATTAATTGTTACAGATAAAAAAGTTCTGTATAAGTATTGTTTTGAATATAGGTGTAGACTCAAGGGCGTCGCCAGCCTTTGAGCCAGAGGGGGGCAGAAGGATGAGAAAAAAACAAAAATTTCAGATTTTTGAGGGTTAAAATATTAAATATTAACTCATTTATTGAATCCTTAAATTTGATTTTAGTTTCAGAGTGATTCTGCTGAACGCTACGTTTTATTACTTACTTATTCTGTGACATTAGGCAGGAAAACTTATAACTTAAAAAAATCCCGAACCTTGGCGACGCCCCTGGATGTAGTATCATTTTCAATTTAATATAACAGCGTTTATAGAACAGACACTTTGTCAAAAATCTTTTTAAAAATGTAGCATCTATAACTGTTAAAAATGTCAGTTCTTGGGTCGACTTAGACAGCTCAAGCAGACGACGTAGAAAACAAAATTATTTTACAGTAACGGCCGAATCTTATAATATACAGTGGAATCCGTTTATAATGACATCGAAGGGAATTGACAAACACGTCATACTAAGCGGACGTCATACAAAGCATTTTTGTGAAAAAAAAACTTTCTTTTTTTAGGTAGCATAGGGCCGCTGACGGGTATTCCTTTGTTTCGCGTGATTTTAAACTACTGAATTAACGCTTGATCAACATTTTCTTGCGCGATTTTCGAAGCCTCTTCGGTTTCAAAACATTTGAATTGAACGATCGCTTAATCCGGTTCTTGTTTTTGAAAATCATTGAGATTGTCGAATGACCCACGCCCAATTCCTCTGCGAGAGATGAGCTTGAATCTCCATTTTCTAATCTGCGTATTATTCACCTTTCTCCTCAATCGTAAATGCTTTACGACGTTGAGATGACATTTTTTACATAGGATATCACTAAAAACAATGCGTGACGTTCAACTATCAATTACTCACTGAGATTCAAAACAAAAACAAACCACGTGCCGAACGTCGTCGGGAATCAACGAACATTGCCGAAGGTGTAAAGAATCATGTCGGTCACTATAGACGGACAAAATTTATTAAAAATGGGTCATAATAAGCGACATGTCACTGTAAGCGAAGTCATTATATCCGACTTTGTTACAAAGAATTTTATATGAAAACCAAACCTCGTTGTGTAATTACGTCATAATAGGCGGTTGGTCAATATAGGCGGAGTCATAATAAACGGATTCTACTGTACTTACAAAGAATTTTTTTAGTTTTTAATTTTTTTAAATAATACTTCGGAGACAAAAACAGTCACAGGTTTTTCGATTCAAAATTCCATAAAGAAGTTCTTAAAATCGTTGATGTTACTTCTGGGACATTCTGTACATATGCATATTCATGTAATATACGACTACAGCCTCAGAAAACTGTGCAAAAAATATGTATGGGAAAAGTTGGAACGGTATGCAGCTAATAACACACTGAATTCCGCGCTTTTAACGTAATAGATTTTCTTGCGTATTGGCGCGTATGTCAGGTATGTGAAACTCACTATTTTGTAGTGATGGAAAAAACGGGTCTTTTTAGTGATCTGCATCTTTGCATCTGGATTCCGTATGTGAGCCGGCTCACTGAACCGGTTCAAAAAGAGCCGAGTTCTGAATATGTTACTGCAGTCTGCCACTGAGTTACCTAGTTCAGTCAATCATATCACGACCTGTATAGAATCAAGAATGTATAGCCAAACATGTGATGCATGAGTCATTTGAGCTGGCAGATGCATCAAAGCAAGAAATGATACGTAAGTGTAAAATGTGCTTCTGTGTGTTAAGTGTTTCACTGAGTTATGCGGATCCGCTGATCCGTCGGCTCAAAAAAAGTGAGTCGGCTCTCACGGATCTTCTGTCGGAGTCGGCTCTTTGAACCGGTTCAGATCTGAGTTACCCAACTCTACTATTTTGGAGTTACGAAGAGTTATGTAACTCCAAAATGTATGTTTTAATCGCTCAGATCCTTCTGACATATAATATTAATTTCCAAACGAAAAACACGCGAAAAACATGCGTAGATCCGCATCTTATTAAATCACAAGTTGCGGCATTTCTATAATAAAATATATAAGTTAGCCAAGCTAGACGAGATATTGAGGTACGCCTGTGCTTATTAGAAACAACGTAATTTTCTACAATTAATTAATAACAAAAAAGTTTAAAACTTCTTGGTTTCCGGGCTTGTACGCCGTGGTCCATTGGTATTTTCGAGGATACGAAAGTAATAGACAAAACAGTGAGTTACTATCCGAAGTCAAAGAAATACAAAAACACACACAATTTCAACCGAAAAGAAGAAGGTCTGCACCTCAGTAAAACTTGGACACCAGCACTGAGGCACACTAAGCTAATAAACCCAACTAAAACCAAGAAGTTTTGCAACAACGCCAGCCGTGAAAAGTCTACACAATTGGATGAAAAAAGTTAAAGTTTTGCAAAAATCTTCAAAAGAAAAGCAATTCTGTTAAAATCGCAGTCTCAGGTATACCTACTTCAAATTAACAGATCTTATAGAAATAATATGCAGATTCGGATGGTCATCTTCTTAAATTATAGTCTCTACAACTTTCTCAAAAAGAAAAACACTTAAAATGCTTGTCTGCTAGACTAAAAGAGATACAGAGTTATGCGTGGCTTGATATTTGCAAATAATTATGAATTTATTCGTCCGGTCCGAAGAAGTAAAACATGCCCAACGTAGATAGATCACATGTTAAAAAACTGAAAAGCTCACAGCTGTAAACATATCGATGGGTTTTAAAATTTCATGAAAGCCATTTTATTTTTATACTTATATTCAATTTTGGTTTAATCATATTTTCACGCGTTTAATGAATTGTTTGACTTTAAATATTTGTTCTTATAAAATAATTTCTTTCAGTGTGTTGATTCTCATCCATGTTTATTTATACTAATAAGTTAATTGGGAACTTGGATATTAATAAATTATATATATTATATGCATTACAATATTTTAACGAAGATGCTAACCTCAAAAGTAAATATTACAATTTTATTTAATTGTTGAAATAAAAAATGTAATTCTAATTTTACAAAATATGTCTTCTGTTACACAATAATTGTCAATGTAATTAATTGTATTAATTGTATTTCTTGTAGCTTGCCTGAAGAAGTTGAAAATAAACCAACGAAACGTTGCAAATTTTGAAAATTTAGCATCAATTTATTAATATCCAAGTTCCCAATTAACTTATTAATATAATTTCTTTCATTGTTTAAAAGCCTGCTTATTCCCGAGTAACATAAAAAGACGATATGTCAGTGGCGGAATAGATCGGAGTAGGTCAGATTTTAGGGGGCGGCAATTTTGAGAAATAGTAGCGCAGAATAAAAAAAAAGGTATAAAAATATGTTTTTATAAGTGCAATTAGGAAAAAACTTTCTGCAAAAGCTACATTCTTTTATTCTAAACGACTGGTTCTTCCGAGCTTTGGCAATCTCCAACGATCCGAACTAAAAAGTAAAAAATAATTTTTAATTATTAAGATTTTATTAAACAACGATAGAAAGTCCACTCACTCAATACAATTATGGACTTTCTATAGTTGTTAAACAAAATCTTAATAATTAAAAATTATTTTTTACTTTTTTATATAGCAGACGTCGCCATCTTATGAGAACGTGCTACTGAAATTATTCTAAAAGATATTCTACTCATAAGAAGACTAGAAACTACTCGTGTCAAAATAGACACTGTTCACCCTTGCATCTAAATCTAATATGATATTCATTATTCACAGGATTTTCTGTGATCCGCTTAGAAAGTATTCAAAATATAGAAGTTTGTAAACAAATATAATATTTTAATTTAATAGGTAGCTCTCTAACGGAAACATCGTATCTACATTTTTAAATAGTCAAGAATGACAGTTTTCAAATACTGCAAAGAAATATTTTAATATAACATTTTGAGGCAAACGTTTTTGAAACTAATAGAACAAAAGCTTTTTGTATGTTGAGTCAATTGGCAGAAAATTCAATTTAAATTTTTCCTTTAAAAAAGGTAGGTATATTTTACCCAACTACAGTGTTTCTCAATTCAAGGTACGTCAGTTTTATTTTTTTGGAATTACGCAAAACAATAAAAATTCATCGTTTTTTTTATTGCGTGTTGATTAGTTTCTGAAAATGGGTTTGTTTCCATTAAATTGAAAGAATAGAATCGCTTGAAAAATGCAGATTACATAAGCACGCGGTAAAAATGTTGAGAAGCACTGGTTTTCTGTTATATATGCTGCCCTTTATTCCGTTCTTACATAAGAATTTAGACTAAATATTTGATGTCTTAATGTAAAAAAATATTCAATGATCCAGCTTTTATACAATATAAAGACTCCATCTAAAAATTTGTAGAATGAATTTTTGAGGAAAAGACATTTTTTATTGCAAAACAAGACACAAAAAAAACAATCATAGTTCAAGAAAATATTTTCTTACCTTTTATAAAGTCTGCTAAGAAACGGTAGTTGCGCACTTTCCAAAATTTACACTTTTTTTATAAGAATCTTTATTTTTAACACATTTAAATCTTTTCAAAGAACGTTCTAAAAAATGTTTTAGCTAACATTTTATTTCATTTAATAATTCTTAATTTGTTTAATTAATACTTAGACAATATTTATAATTCACACTTAAGTTTATGAACTTTTCAGTACCAATAAAACAAGAAAAATTCGCATATTTGAAAAAAAACAACAACGTTGCAAACAGAACAATTCGCGCGTTTCACTTATTACGTGAGTGAACAACATCGGCGCCGTCGCTGTAAACACGTCCGCGTCGCACAACCGAACGCGTATATCTGAATCTGATCTGAAGCTGAATGCTGAAGCAGCTGAAGTGATGTCGTTGCCACAGATATATATAACTATCTCTTTTCCGCTTGACGTATAAATGAAATGTGTAGAACAAACTGATGAAAACTAGTCTGAATATCATTACGTTAAGATTAGATCACTTTACTTAAAACATGATTGTATGTTGCGTTATGTGTTATTTATCCAAATTAAATTTTTATTTTTAACACGCTTTTATTAATAATATTGACTCTACCAACAGTAATAGAATATTAAACAAAATGAAATTACTTGTAATTACTGTTCAAATCAATTTTTTATTTATAAGACGTTTCGACCAACCATTTTGGTCCTTTTCAATTTTTTAAATATTTTATTAAATTTACCTATATGTTTGTTTCTAAAGAAATCTTTGAACTAGAAGTTCACCCAATTCAAATCGTCAGATTTAACTGAAACTTTGAACACTTATCAAGGACCGATGACAATACAAAAATTTAATAAGTTTGTCCCATTATTCTGACTTCAGGATAAAAAAACTTGAAAAATTACAACAAGCAAGCTAACACGCTGTACAATGACGTACGTTCCCTACCCCATAGTCAAATGCAATATTGTTTTTTAGTTTAATAATCAAAATTAGAGTTTAAAAAAACTAAAACAACACGCTTTTATGAACTAAGAAATTCAAAATAATTTGACAACAAAATTAGCTTTACTGTAAAAGCCGTAGGGTGCTATATCTACTTAAATTTTCATATTAGCTCAACGTTTACAATTAGCTAGTACATGAAAATTTTATTACCGATATTAAGCACTCCACGCTTTTTACAGTAAAGCTAATTTTGTTGCCACATTATTTGAACAAATTCATGAATATAAATTTATTGTTTTATGTAATGCTTCAATGAATGATTAATTATTTTTATTAATTACGAAACATGAATCAAAATCGTATTTTATATAGTATGCCTTTCAACTGTTTAATCTATTGTGATTTGTTTGATTACAATGGCATCTCGGCCTACATAAAGCAAATACTATTATCATGAACAATATCAATTTTAATAATTTTAAAGTTCATTTGCTGACATTACGTCGTAACAGACGCCACGCGCATGTTTACAATTTTCTATTTACGACTCCGCGTTATGTTCTACTTTTTTAAGGAGTTACACTAGCCAGGCGCGCCGAAAAAATAAGCTTTTTTTGTTTTTTTTCTCGAATTCTAATTTCTAGGTGGTGGATTAAAAAAAAAATTAGGGCTTTATCATATATCAAAGTTCTCAAAAATATTTGTTATTTATATGCCATGTGTTCCTTACACTTTAAAAGAATAATGAGCCCGTAATAATTTAAATTCCCGAGCTACTGACTACTATTTCAATTAAGTGACATGCCTCAGCCACACACTCGACGAGTGGCATGGGAAGTAGCGAGGAAAGGAGGCAGAGACGTTGTGTGGCCGCGTTACTCGTCATGCCGCACGTCATGCTCAGTGCTCCCTCGATTGTCGGTTTTTTGTGCGCGAGTCAAAGGACCGGCAATAAAAGCACGAGTAAGCCGGCCACATATTCCCGCGCCACTCAGTACGCATCAAGCGATCTAAGTGTAAAGGCATAGTGCGCACGCTGCCACAGTATCGACCTCCATTGCCGAGAGGCGAAAGCCGAGTGCGGAGCGTCGCGAGTACAGCAGTGTCTGGCCACTTAGGGCAACATCGCGACAGCGCGATGAGCAGAGCGAGGAGCAGTTAGAGGAGCATAGTCTGGCAGTAGGGACAAGAATACTGCATTCAATAAAAATCATGTTTGTTACTTGTTCAGTTTTTGCACAGATCAGTGTTTAATTTGGCCGACAAGGACAAGACATACGCACAAACTTAACGTGTAAGTGAGAACGCTATTAACATAGAGATCGAAGAATGCTGGACAATGATGCAGGCCAGATATTACGTAAAATAGGCCAAGAGCTCATGACACCCGTTTCATGAGGTGTTAGATTCAGGTAGAAATATACAATAGTATTAGTCTAAGATCCGGCATAACAAATATATACTCCCATCTGTTTTTGAATTATTTTTTTTAATGAAATATTATTTTATTACCAATCCAAATGTACTAGGTTGCCTAACCAAAAGTTGGGCCCATCCATGATTGCCTAGATTTTAGATGTTAAGTTTTCTAAAAGAAATTTGTTTCCGATCACACCCCATAAAAAATGTTTTTTTTTTCTTAATTGCAATATTATTATCAATCTAACGTCTACACCGAATTAAATAGACCCTTCAGTAAATAAGTCACTATCTGCAAATTAGTGTTTTCAAAAAAATTGTGATTCCTATCCAGTTTTTAATTGCTACCAGAGAGTTAAATTTCAATTTTGAAACGGATCGGAGAAGTTTTTCGGTATTTTGGAACCCAAAAACATTTTTCAACCCCTAAAAATTACCCATGGACCCACTTTTGTTTAGGCAACCTAGTACCGTTGGATAGGTACCTAATAAAATAACCTTATGCGCGTCAAGTTGCATGGACCAACTTACATTTTTTTAACTTTTTCAACGTCAATCGTTTGTACCTGACGCCTGCAAAATTTCAACGTTTGTACCGAAAAAATAAAAAAGTTATTAGCAATAATAAGTGGCCAGCCAACTTGACGTCAAGTTGTATGGACCACGTCCTAATAACCACTTTTTTCAACTTTTTCAACGCCAATCGTTTGTTCTACGTTTGTACTTGACGCCTACAAAATTTCAGCATTTGTACCGAAAAAATAAAAAAGTTATTAGCAAAAGTCAATAATAAATGTACACTACTGGCTAAAAGTAATTTGTCCGTACAATTTGAATATTAAACTTAGTCGCTTTACTTTTGGCCAGTAGTGTACATTTATTAGTGACTTTTGCTAATAACTTTTTTATTTTTTCGGTACAAACGCTGAAATTTTGTAGGCGTCAGGTACAAATGCAGAACAAACGATTGGCGTTGAAAAAAAATGGTTATTAGGACGTGGTCCATACAACTTGACGTCAAGTTGGCTGGCCACTTATTATTGCTAATAACTTTTTTATTTTTTCGGTACAAACGTTGAAATTTTGCAGTCGTCAGGTACAAACGTAGTACAAACGATTGGCGTGGAAAAAGTTAAAAAAATGTAAGTTGGTCCATGCAACTTTACGCGCATAATAACCTTTCATTTCAAAAAAAATAATAATTAAATTTTGCGAAGCTTAATGCTAAATCACAGCTAATAAAAACAGTAATAAAATTGATTTTGCGACCACAGTTCGAAATTTCCCGAGAGCATATTTTACAATCTAAGGGATCCGCTTAGCTTAAAAACTTTGTAACTCAATTTTTTAATTAGTGATTTTTTCTTTCTTACCGAATTTCGTATGTCTGCTTCTTCATCTATAAGCCAGCGATGGACCCTCGCGACAACCATGATGAGATCTAAAATTCTACTAATTGAAATAAATATGACAGAAAAAGCTAATTAAATTATATTCTTTACTGCATTACAAGCTTTATATAAGCACAGCACTATATATTTATATATTTAACAAATGAAGCAGTTTTTCCAATAACGATTTTGTTCGTAAAATTTCCTTAAACATAAATAAAAATATAGTTTTTATTTAGTAAATTAGCGCAATGTCTTCCTGACAGGCACACATTAATTTTTATCAACAAATAAAAATTACAAATCTTTTTATTATAAACAAAACATTTTCAATTGTAATTTAAATATATAATCTGATATCAATACATCATTTAAAATCTGTAACAAATTTAAATTTCTTACTCATTATAATCAAAATTAATTCTAACTATAGATGGCACCATGGGTAATGTCCTATGCGAGATGACTGTCTATTTAACTCTGCTCTGACCTCTGCCGATAAAACTATGGATTTCACTCTGAATCCGTATTTTGACAGAATCAACAAACCGGAACAAATTATGAAATAATTATATTGCCGTATGGAAATACCATGGTATAAGAAAGAATGTTAGTTGTAGCGTAGTGTGGTTTCTTATAAAAAAAAGGTGGTATCACAGAGATCAATTTCGCTAAAAGAAACATAACATACCTATATTTTAAAAAGTGGAAAAAAAAACATGTAGTCGCTGCAGGAAGGGGTGAATCTCTTATTAGGCGAGTATATGGAGAGCCCGCGGAGTAGCGCTGCGAGCACACCAGCAATACTTGCTGTGTTAAAATAGATGCGTAACAGGTTTGCTATGCGTTGGTGTTGCGTAGTATACTTTGAAAATTGAATTTAATGTTTTTTTTTATTTTTTTATTTAACACAGCAAACAATGCTGCTAAGCTCGCAGCGCGCTACTCCGCGGGCTTTCCGTATGCTAGCCCAATAAGAGACTCGCTTTTTTTGTAGGAGATATACTACCATTTCTTTCTTATACTGTGGGAAATACCATAGACATACGAATAGAGGACAGAGCATGTACTAGGATTTTAGACGAGGGGGGTAAAGCCAATTAAGAGACGCGACAAGATGAGTGGTGTTTGCTTGTCATTGGCTGGGTACTGCGCGTGTCTAGTGGCATGTAATTTATGTTGGCAGTGTGGTCTAAAAAGAAAATTACTTTTGTATGCAGCACAACGGGCCGGCCAATCAAAAATTGACACTATTCGTACTTTGTACACGTCCCTCAATGGTTTCCCCCTGCAGCTGTATCCCTATAATCACTAGATCCATGGGTAATGGATGGACTAGACCATGGTGGAAATATTACATTGCTTGCACATTGGGAGATTTCCCTCTCTAAAAATCGATTCTCTCTTGCAGACTGCTTTCAAACCCTACTGTGTTGAAAACTGAGTCATGTACTCGGTCTGCGATGCAACAGTGATCTCTGGGGGATAGCCGGGAAGATTTTCCGGCGGTGCATTTGTACACAACAAAAAACTCATCAAACTGCACATTTTAAAATTCGACACCGACACCAGAATCCATCCTACATCAACGGTAACGATGCCGTATTTTTGGTACCATACTGAAAAAAATAATTCTCACAATTACGAAATTTGTAGTCGATGCTTGAAGTAGTCAGTTTCGACAACTTGAAACTGTTTGCACACGGCTAGCTTTAAATGTATCACCCACCAATAAGCGACTGTTTTTATAATCGAGTAATTGTTAAAAAGCGAAAATCAACTTAGACAATGTAATTAAATTCTTACCGTTGTACATTTCCGTCTTTTCTGGTTCATTTTCGCATTCTTTGGAAACAATAACGCGGATTATGTTGGTCTCTTTAGATAACTGTTCTACAGTTTCGTAAAGCTGAGCGCCCATTCTAGGGAATATTACCTACAAAAATATCATTGCGCGATTGCATATAAAGAAAAAGGTTAATTCAATTTAAGTTCCATCTTGTGGTTTTATTCAGAACTATTTATTTTGGCATACCTTTATATCTGAAGTTGGCAATTCTTTGACAGTGTTCATAAAATAAAGACCGACATTCAAAAATGGCGGTGCATTTTTACAATTCAAACGAGCTAGTTTCGGTCCTGGAGAACCAAAATCGCCACTTACTTCAAAAGCTTCCTAAAATATTAAAACAATTACAACTGCAGGGTAGTTTAAACGGGAAAGGTTTTTAACTGGGTTCGATCGAATTACAAGATACAAACAAATTCGACAATCATTCTACCATTACATCTCATCACTTTAAGCAATACCCCTCCCCGTCCCGTTTGCGTAAATATTTTATGAATGGTTCTCATTTAAATATTTCAGTTTTAACTTACCTCATCAAGTAATTTCTTTTCTTCGATCGATTTATAAATCCAATTCATATTAAGTATCCACCGGCCGCCAGATATCGCATAAAAAAATTTGACAGTAGCGCCCAACAATTGATTGTTTTGGTCGACAGCTACCACTAAATGCGTGATGTCGCATTTGTCTGACGGGTTGTAATTCAAATTGAACATTTTACAACACCTTACAGTCGCTTCTATCTCACGTGCGGTTAAACTCGAACATGCCACGTTGATGGCTCCGTTTGAGTTGTTCTTCTTAGCGCTGAACGGTGTCGAACATGCGGCAGGGTTTTTAAAATGTTGACTCATTGGAGTCGGCATAATAAATGAATTTGACGTTTGTCTATTTTCACTTAAACGTCCGGTACACCTTGACATTTTTTGAGTGCTGTACGAATTCGGTAAAATCAACGACGTATTGAGCTGATTTGTAATCGAATTATCATCGACATTTTCCGGCATGGTTTCAGGTTGTTTTTCTGGATCGTTGTTCTGAGACGTCTTTGTCTGCGATACGTAATTTAACATACTTTTCTGCCGTGATCCAATACCATCGTGAATTACGATCGGTTTTGGTTTTGATTTAACGATCGTTAACGGACTGAAATTTTTTTGGTACAATTTTTTCTGAAAATGGTTTGATGTCGGTGTTGTAAAAACAAAATTATCATAATTCTCGTTTCCTATAACTGTCGAGTCCATGTTTTGACTATTCGACTGATCCTTTTCTTGTGAATCTAAAATAACCGTTGAATCATCAGCCGGTCTACTGGAAGATCTTTTAGGAGTTTCGAAACTACTCAAAATTGGTGCATTTTTCAAAGAATTCATATCAATATTGACTTTCGGGGTTTTCATATTTTGTAACTGTTCCATATTAGGTAAATACGAAACTTCATTTTCAATATCTAACAACTCAAGATCTGAATTATTTTCTTCAAATTGTTTTTCAGCATCTTCGGCCGCGTTTGTAGCTTGCAAATCACTTTCAGTACAAGTTTTATCCTTGTCGGTCTGAAATTCAGGCGGGGCCGAAAAGATTTTGTATAGAAATTCTTCTGTGGACGGTATCTCTGTCGGAAACTGTGAATCAAAATACTGTCCATTGTCTTCTTGTGTGAGAGGCAATGGTGTTACTCCACAAATATCACTACTTGTATCGATGCTATTTTTTTTCACTTTCCTTTGTAATCTGAAAATAATAAAAACAAAACAACGTCAGCTGCCACTTGCGTCGTTACAATCATTTGTTTTTTTAAACATTAAATAAGTTAAAGAATCAGATTAAGATAAGCAAGTCTGTAAGCAGAGGAATTAGGCAAGTTAATCAACCAAATAAGAACCACTTATTTATGTTTTCCATAAAAAAATTCAATTGAGCTAGTCAGCACAGAAATTATGTCCTTCGAGGAGAGATAGCGCAAAAAAAGTCTGTCACATTCGCAGCCATCTGAATTCAAACTCAGTACCGTTCGAATCTCAATAAAAACAAATTAAAACATAAAATACAGTGGCACCTCAACATACAGTTGCCCCTCAACATACAGTTGCCCCTCAACATACAGTTGCCCCAACTCTCAGGAACTGCCAACCGAGGAGTTACAAGGGTTACAGTCGTACCACATACGGAGGTTCTGCAAGAAATTGGTTTGGAGGAGGAGCCAGAGGTGGAGCAGGTTATCTCTACAAGCGAGGTAAAGGAGATCTTGGGAATGTTGGACAGAGTTTCACAGTTCGTGGAAAAGAAACGCCTCGAAAAAGTTGCAGCTGATCGTGCAGCGGAGCTATTTAATGACACTTGCCTAACCCATTTCCGCAACATTCTGAAAGGGAGGAAGAAACAAACTTCCTTGGCCTGCAGGTGAAAGTGAGGAAAGCGTGACGGAAAAGACAAAGACCAGTGAAAAGAAAAACAGTGAGGAAAATTAAGCGAAAGTAACACCGCCAGCATCTTTTGTAAGCTCAGGTCTTTTATTTTATTCAAAAACAACTAGGATGGCATTTTGGAGGCTGGAACGGATTAACGCCATTTCAATTAATTTAAATGGGGAAATTTGTTTTGAGATACTAGCAAGGTTATGGAACGAATAAAACTCATATGTCAAGGTACCATTGTAAGTTCAGTTTCAGAAACCTACCTATCTAAAAGGTCCTTCTGCGGTGTTCGTTCCACAATATTCACATCGCATGTTTCAAATTCATCCTCGCTTGAAGAAAGTATCTCGTTTGGAACACAATCTCGAATTTGTTTTTCAACAATTGCTTCACAATCTGCTGAAGCAACATCCTTATTTTTTCGTGAAATCCTGGACGAATCATAGGCATTACTTTCGATAGAATCAGTTTTTAATTTTTTCGATGAGTTCTTTTTTGCTAGTTTCTTGTCGGATGTTTTAAATGCAGATGCCGTATTGCAAACCGGAGGAACCTTATCCAAAAATTTCTTCATAAATTCTTCATAAATAACGCCTTCCGTTCCTTCTGAAAATTTAAACATCTCTTCGTCGTTTTCAACATTGTCACGCGATTTTTTTGATACTTTATCATCAATGTCTGACTCAGAACTAGAGCTTGATTTTCGGGCACGTTTTTTATTTTTCTGTACGTCATTAAATTGTAATTTTTGTCTCACTTTTCTATCATTAGAATTTTCGAAACTCTTTTTTCTTTTCATTAACTGATTTTCTTTTGGAATATTCAAAGTTTCGCTTTCGGTATTTCCAGAACAAACATTCGAGAATCCTTTTTCGAAATCGGCTTCACATAATTCATCACTGGAAATGTCACAATCTAATTCAAAATTATCGATTTCTTTATTTTTGTCTCGAAGTGTATCGTTATTCAAAATGCATTCAGTTTCCGGAATAATCACATTCTTTTTCTTCATCACAGCCGTCTGACTAGTTCCATCTATAACACATTCCGTTTCTGGAATAAAAATATTTTCGTCAGCCTCCCTTTCTAGAAGAATTGTAGTTTCATCGTTGGCAATGCATTCAGTTTCCGAAACAAAACTATTTCTACATTTCTCATTTGAGATAATTTGAGTTTTGATATCGCTCTCACAGATATCCATTTCACGGACCGAATAGTTCTGTTTTTGAGCGACTGTTTGAGATTTAACTTTTGCATTTATCGTGTTATTTTTTTGAGACTCATTTTTTCTTGCAAGAACAGCTTCAACACTCAAAATTATAGTTTCTTGATCAGAAAATTCTAAATCATTTTCATTCAGTACTGAACTATTCACGATGTATTTACGTTTATTTTCAAGGACAATCTGATTTTTTGTTGGAACGTTCTTCGCATTAGTTGGTCGTAAAAAGCTAGCATCACCAGATATTTCAACAAGGTATTCCTGTTTACAACCGGGACACCTCATTTTTTTATTCACCTCTTCCGTGGAAATACATTTGTCAACCGTTTTTCTCGCGACTGAATTTGTATCAATTTGAGTATCCATCCCAGCACTCCTGCAATTTTTTCTAGCAGCGTCGTTTTTAAACGAAAGTGATAAATTTTCGAGATGGGTTTCAGTTAAAACCGATAATATTGCGTCGCACGTTGATTTTGCTGAATCGCGGTCGTATTTTTCTGTGATTAGTTCCAAAATATCTTTTAAAAATCCGATTTTCGCGTTCTGTTCTTCTAACGCTACGGTTTTTTTTACAGAACCCATTATATTTTTAGATATCTCAAACGTGTTTGATGAAAATCCTACAAAATCATCCTGCGAAATCGTTTCTTTTTCAATGAGTTTTATTTTATTTCTGGCCTTATCATTTTCAGACATGTGACCTAATACTTGTGATGAAAATCTTTCAAAATTATCCAGTGGAACATCCAACCCACTTCTCAGCTGGATCTTTTCCGTCTCTTGTTCCGTAAATGTTTCACTTCTCGATTTGCGGATATTTTCAATGTTTTTCAAAACAACTATAGGATTTTTTACCAACTTTTCTTTCGGTGATTTTGACATTTCCATAGTATCTTCCGATTTGGTTAATTTTTTACTTTTTTTATTTGAATCTACACTAATATTTAACCGATCATACCTAGGCGTCTTCATAGGCATATTACGTTTTTTAAGCCATTTAGGCGTATTTTTATTTTTCGTCAAACTTTCCGCGTTCATTTCCGTGGCAAACATTTCATTCTCTGTTTGACTAATAAAAGCTTTTTCGCATTTTCGTACAATATCGTTCAAACCAGAGTCATAGCTACGTCTAGTGTTTTTATCTGATTCGGTAGACGTCTGAGCTTGCGTCCATGTTTTCTGATCCACAATCGGTACTTGCGTCTGCGTAATCCGATCCATACTAACGGTGCAATCTTTTATTAAATTGTTTTCCGATCTGCACTTCTTAAATTTAGCACACAATTGCATTTTTCTTTCCTGACTTAGACAGTCTCTGTCATTAGAATTAAAAAATGTCTGGTCTGCTGTTGATTTTTGTGACTTTGATTTCTGTGAGAGTTTTTTTGTTTCAACGAAACAACTCGGTCTTTTGTTTTGAGAAGTTGCAGGTTTGGATTCGTGACTTAAGTTTTGAGAGCTCTGTGGCTGGGAAAATCTATTATCATCACTATTAAGCCAATTTAGAACTTTACTTTTTTCTAAATTTGAACTTTTGAACTTTTCTGTACTTAGATTCGATACATCACATAAACTAAATTGATCATTGGACAACACATTTATTTCGTTTTCAATTTCACTTTCGCATTTTCTATCATTAATAATACATTTTGGTTCATCAAAAACATTTTGTAGTCGTCTATTAACATTGTGTTTCACGTTTATATCATTTGTATAAAACGACGCTACAAAATAAAAAAAAATCTATTACTTTTTTATTTTATTTTTTTTTGTATAAAACGTGAGTATATATTTATAAATATTTTTTTCTTTTTATTAATTTTATTTTTTTATTGGAAAAATTAAGAAAATCTACCCACCGTTAAATCCGGTCTGGCTTTCAATATTTCGAATTAAAGCATGAGTATCGGTCATTTCCAACTCTTTACAAAACGAAAACGATCGTGCAGCTATTTTAAACTGACAATTCGGACATCGCTTTAGTCTTCTGGATTTGTTCAAATGACTCTTTAGACATTCTCCACAAAATGTATGGCCACAATTTAGAACGACTGGTGATTTAACATTTTCCAAACTAAAATTATGATAATACTGAGAAGTTAATTTACAGCATTATTGTTTTTAACAAGGAATTATATTAATTATTAATAATTTGCAATTTTTAATTCACTCATTACTGAATAACATCAAACGATTATCGCCCTGATGTTTTTTTGGATGGTTTATTTATAAACCACTTAAAAACATATCACGGCGATATAATCGTTATGGTAATACACTAGTCAACGAATGATCCTACGCGGAAACATAACAAGCATCAAACCCGATTTCGGGACCTTGTTTGGACTGATTAGTAAAAAAACATTAAAAGTCTTCGCCTTCAGATGAGTTCAAGGAAGTAGTTCAAAGGTCCATTTTTTTGTAACTGATGAAAATTTCCTACATTTTCTAGAGTTAAAGTTTATTTCTATAAAATGGTAAACTAATTTTGAAGGAAATTAATTAATTCTCTACAGCTTCCTATGTAAGTTTTTTTTTTTTAAATAAAAGGCTGAGGTGCTAGAGAAAAAAGTTGACTGAAAAACAGGCTCCGAAAAAAAATTTTTTTTTTTCGAAAAATAGCGGTTGTCACACGTCGTTAACGGTTTAAGATAAAAAAAAAAAACTTTAAATATAGAAAATCTGGGAAATTTTGTCAGCTACAGTTTTCATGCAAGATTTTTTTTCGTAGGATAAACCGTTTTCGAGATATACACGAAAAAACCAAAAAAAGGATCACTAAAGTGCTTCTCCCTCTCTTGCGACCATTCGAAGGTCAAGGAAGTTAAAAGTTTCTGTGTTGTGTAAAAAACTTCATACGACCGCTACTCCCTATTGTTGCGAAATAATTGTCCTTTGTTTTAGACCAAACATAAACTTCCTAACTGAATATAAAACATAAATACGGTTAGTTAACAAATATATGGACATGAAATATGGTAAAGATGACTTGAGCAAAACGAAATCATTTTCCCGCGTTGTTTTTACAAAACCTTTTACAGAAATAATTTATAACTGCCAACTGCTAATAAAAAATAGATTACATTCGTTTGTATTTTATAGATCTTTTTTTACCATTTTTATTATCAATATAACTTTACAAACATCAAGAATGTCATTTTTGCAGGCGTATTTTTTCAGTGTAATAACCTTCAAAAAAGCAGGAAAAAATACATACCAAATAGTACAGTTCACTAAAGATTGGTTTAAAATTGACAACGCTTGTTCTATGTTATTTTTCGTTATGAAAGACATCTTAGACAACAATAATATATGCTTTTTTTTAAACACTTCTCCACATTTCGGCATTTGACAGTCTAACAAATGTACCTTTGAAAACATTAAACAAATCGCTCTTCTTTTACAGTTGTAACAACTGAACCTTGATGTTGAAGTTGACCACGGAGTACAGATCTATACTCCGTGAGTCGTGAGTTAAACCACTGACTTCTACCTTAAAGTTGGATTGTGCATAAACTCTCAAAACGTATACCTCATATAGTAAAACCAAACCTACATACATAGTGCACATTAAATAACAAGTTACCTAGCAACTATTTTATTGTAACATCGGCTTTGTCATTTATCTTATATAAATTATATTTGTATTAGATAAATGTAAAAGTCTGTATTACAAAAAATTACACGATACACTATCTCACAAACTTTTTTCATACTACAGAGAAGTCAGGTGTTATTCATTTACAAAAAATCTACAATAAAGAGACTTTATAATGGAGTACTGATACTTATATACAGGTAAAAATATGTTTCCAAATTAGTTTATTATATAATAATAACAATAATAATGCGTTTAACGTCCGTTTCTCGACTTTATGTCATAACAGACGCCATTCGCACCATTACTATTTTCCATTTTCCAACTCCCGTTATTTTCTACATTTTTGTTTTAAACTTCAACTTATATAATAGCAATGGGCGAATGAAGGAATTATAGGAAGTTAGGATAAGGTAGGTAATTTTTGAACTAGGAGTTTGATAGGTAATCGGCCATGGCCTCAAATAAGGAACCATCTCGATATTTATCTGGAATTAATTGAGGGAAACCATGGAAAACCTCAATCAAGATGGCCGGTACAGGAATTACCGTTTCTCGGCGAGAGGCAGTAGGAAAAAGTCCTAGCCACGTCTGCCCCTGCCGGGAATCGAACCCGTACCTCCCGAATGCGAGTCTAGTGCTGTACCACTACTCTACCCAGCTCGGTAACTAGTTTATTATATTACAAACTCGAAAACGTTTGGATAAAGTATTTATTTCGGTACCTGTTTTAACGTTGGAACAGCATATGATTTTTGGCGGTTTCAGTTATTGATTTTAATGAAAACGTTCTGTCGCAAACCCGTTTTTAAAATTACAATGTCTATTTCTATTCGTTTTCAGATATTTGTGGTTAAAACTGAATTTATTTGAAATTCAGAATACAAAATACCTAAAAAATATTGATGTAGCTTACGATTGACAGTTTGGCGATTACTGGTTTGTCTTGTTCGCCCTGAAAATGGCCGACCTAAAAGGAACAAGTTTTGACCCCGTATCCACAGTCGATCCCTATAGTTAGAGATCAGTGCTGTATACACTGAAATTATTGAATTTTATTTGGAGAGATCTGTGGTTTTATTATAGTGATTTTTTTTCGCTTGCTATTTATTAGTAGCTTCAGAGCACACTTCAGAGTAATATCCAATTGACCTACTTTAAAACGTCAAAAATCACAAAACCCCCGAAGAATTAAATTTCCAAAATGTCTTTTAAAAAAGATATTATTCAACTGCTTAAACCGTATTATTTAATAAATATATTTATTAGTTTGTCTTATATATTAGCGAAACGATTTCCCGGTATATGTAATTTTCTTTTTCCTGAGTCGGAATGTGAATTAGACGGTGTAAGTATATTGCATACAGGAATCAAAGAATTAACAAGCTTATAAAAATCGTGTAACTTGTTAATTAGCTTGATATTTTAGAATAAAATAGTAAGCACTTAAAACTTTCAAGAAATGCAAATTTTGGAGAAGAAAAACACTAATGCAACTATTCTTTTCAGAGAGAAACTGAAATTCTTTTCTTCCTATTAATTGTAGTCATGATACGGACTCGAAAAGCAGGAAGCGTTACAATGATCAATTATTTGTCGTCCAGTTTTATTTATACCAAAGTAGCAAATTTAATTTTATGGTTTTATGCTGACTTCCGTATGGGCATTGTATACAGTATAATATTTGTTTGTTAGCATCTATTTTTTAACTCTATGCTAAATGAGTTATCTGATGAACATAAATGAAAAAAAATCATTATGCATTTCAGTAACAGGATTACTGTTGCCAGAACCGACATATTCAGGACCTGAAAATGTTATTTACTTCAGAGGACCGAGCGGATTAGATGACGAACTTGTTAGAGATAAAAACGTGACATGGCTTGTCGCCTTTTACACAGTTTGGAATCCGGCTTGCGTTAATTTTGCCCCAGTTTTCGCCCAGCTGTCGGCGCATTACAATCTCTCCAATTTGAAATTCGGAAAAGTTGATATTGGACGATATCCCGACGCTGGCAAGAAGTACCATGTTTCAGATAGCTCGTTAAGTAAGCAGTTGCCGACTGTTATTTTATTTAAGGATGGAAAAGAGGTTATTAGAAGACCTAACGCAGATTCTAAGGGTAAACTGCAGCCATTTTTGTTCTCCGATGAAAATGTCAAAGCTGCATATGATTTGAATAATTTGTACAAAGAATGCAAAAGTAAAATCAAAGAGACTAAACCTATTAAAGACAAAGAAAGAAGTGGTCATACCAAAAATGATTAATTTACTTGTGTACTATGTTTTTTCATGTTTTTTTAAGTGAATTTGAAACTAGTCAAAAAATTGTATTCTACAAATTAGACTCTACATACTATTCTGTATAATTATTAAATGATCTGCACAAATTATTAAAAAAAAATTAAAATCACTTGTTAAAATTGTAACAATTTTTAGTAATATTGAATTTTTTATAGAAATTATTCAAATGTATTTTTCCAAGAATTTGAATAATAAGCATATTATTTAAGATATGTAGATCAGTTTTTAGTGTATAAATCTATAATAAATACGTTATATATATCAATGGATGCATTTATTTTTTACGCGAAATAAATGATCTTGAAACGTATCTGAAATCTATACAATGTTTCAAGCAAAATTTTTTATATGAGAGGCGAGACTCATAGTTGCTTGACAGTCAACTTGTTTCTAAAGACGAAATGAAAATCCAATAGTTTTTCTCAACTACAAACTCTCCTTATAGATATGTGTATTTTTTATATATACAGTGGAATCCGTTTATAATGACATCGAAGGGAATTGACAAACACGTCATACTAAGCGGACGTCATACAAAGCATTTTTGTGAAGAAAAAACAACCGTCTTTTTTTTAAGTAGCATAGGGCCGCTGACGGGTATTCCTTTGTTTCTCGTGATTTTAAACCACTGAATTAACGCTTTATCAACATTTTCTTGTCGCGATTTTCGAAGCCTCTTCGGTTTCAAAACATTTGAATTGAACGATCGCTTAATCCTGTTCTTGTTTTTGAAAATCATTGAGATTGTCGAATTACCGACGCCCAATTCCTTTGCGAGAGATGAGTTTGATTCTCCATTTTCTAATCTGCATATTATTGCACCTTTCTCTTCAATCGTAAATGCTTTACGACGTTGAGATGACATTTTTTACGTAGGATATCACTAAAAACAACGCGTGACGTTCAACTATCAATTACTAACTGAGATTCAAAACAAAAACAAGCCACGTGCCGAACGTTGTCAGGAATCAACGAACATTGCCGAAAAATCATGTCGGTCACTATAAACGGACAAAATTTATTAAAAGTGGGTCACAATACGCGACATGTCACTGTAAGAGAAGTCATTATATCCGACTTTGTTACAAAGAATTTTGTATGAAAACCAAACTTCGTTTTTAATTACGTCATAATAGGCGGTTGGTCAATATAGGCGGAGTCATAATAAACGGATTCTACTGTACGCAGTTTTTGGCTTCTACGCTAACAATAATCATTAGCCACGTCTTTCTATATTATTGTTCAACGTTATTATTACATCAAACAACAACATTCCACCTAAAACAAAATGAGCGCTCAAACATTCTTCTTTTGTCATTCACCAATCAGACCTCCGACTTCCATTCAAATTTATTATTTTTAATTATTATAAATTTGTAACTCCACATCAAACATAAATAGACGGGAATACAATTCCAATGGGAAGTGTTAACAGGAAAGCGTCGAACCGAGCAAACAGGAGTTATCTATATTATAATGGTTAGAAATATGTCCCACATCAATATGATACTGCGTAAATAAATTCTTGGAGATTGTTTTCTAATTATTTTTTATATTGTTCATAATATACATTACAAAAGTAAAATACAGTGGTACCTCGACATACGAGTGCCCCAACATACGAGTTTTTCGAGATACGAGCCGGCGAGCGAGTGATTTTTTGCTTTGAGTTACGAGCGAAATTCGAGTTCGGTTTAGCAGGTCGGCCGGTAGCACGCGTCACATTCTGAGAGGGAGGAAGAAACAAACCTCCTTGGACATATTTTTTCCTAAACAGCCAACAGGTGAAAGCGAGAAAAATGTAGCGAAAAAGACAAAGACCAGTGAGGATATCTAATTTATTTCTTTACATTCTCTCTTTTGTTTTTGTACAATAAATATTTGTCATTTATAAATACGTTTTTATTATTCAAAACCACGTAACAAAAATAACTGGGGTGACATTTTGGGGGTTGGAACGGATTAATGGTAGTTCAATTGTTTTGTACGGGGAAATTTGCTTCGAGATACGAGTAATTCAAGATACGAGCAAGGTTGCGGAACGAATTAAACTCGTATGTCGAGGTACCACTGTATAACAAAAATACATTAGTAGAATTAATAATTTAGGTCGATCAAATTTACTGAGTTTACATAATTCTTAAATTTATTTTCCAGCATGCCCATTTCTCTCTCAAGGTTTTTTTCTTTTTGGATGGGATGGCTTTCATTGTCATCAATATTTGTTGTCTTTAATTTTTTAAATTCTTGAGCTATCTCCATCACATTTATATTGTCTTTTTGAGAATGTTGAAGGTAACTCTGTGTTTGTAAAACACGATTTTTTAAATTTAATATCTGTTCATCCGCGTTCATAATCTGAAAATATCGACTTAAATCACTGTATGCCCATTCCAGTAAGGCTTCTCATTTATCAATGTTAAGAATTAGATTTTCAATGATTAGTTATTTGAAAACTAGATGCAAAATTTAAAAAAAGTAATTGAATGTATGATATATCCATAAATAATAGGTACTTATATTTTAGAACCTTAAAGAATACCGATTGCAACCCTTAAACTGTCAACCGAGTTTAATAATTACAAATAATTATTTATACTACCTTCTGTTCCAGTTTTTCTATCACTTTTTCCATTTTTTTCTTAAAAATCGTAAAGCCTAAAATACTTAAATTAACGACACAAATTAACAGCCCCAATACATACTTCGAAACACACTTGTTTTGAAAGTGTAATCTATGAAGTTGATGACGAAAGGTTACATCCGTATGCCTTCAAATTCCCCTAGCCCAATATATCTTAGGGTTTTTTTATAACCAACTTAACTAGACTCAACTTTGACATTTAATTTGATTGATTTTTGTGATAAATGATATTTTGACATATCGACGTATAAATAAAGTATTTTAGTCATTTCGCCGAAATAGTTTCTGCAACCTTAAAATGGATGAAGCAGTTGTGAAATTGGAAGAATCTGTAAGTCTTTTTTTATTGAAATAAAGCGATTTTTTAAAAATTATAGGCCATACAAATATACAATCATGTATTTTCGTATGAAGCTTTGAGAGGTCTACAGTGTACTCCCTATAAACTACTGTCAACTCCATTGACTTTTCACTAATATCTTTTTCACACTTCTTTACTGGAAAGCTATTTATTATAATTTATAAACACCTACTACTCACACAACCTGCTTGACTTTTAACACAAAAGGTTCCACAGTTCATTTTAAATTCTAAGAATAATCAGTTGATATTTTTACATGCTGCTGCCACTGTTTTGAGTGAGTTTTAAGAACATTTGAGAACATGATCTTAACCATGGATAAAAATATGTGGTATGTGCTAGCATGCAATAGTGGCACTATACTATTTAGGACGTCAAATGGATAATCATTTATATATTAACATTTTCGTGTTTTTTAAGTATTAGCATGTACTGAATACATTGAGAAAACTGCAAAAAACCAGTATGACTTATGACTCTTATTATTCTTTGTTAATTGTGGAGCTGCAATATATTACATAACTCATGTTCCGTTCATTTATTATTGCTTATTGATTATCGACGCGCTAACATTTAGGTGTTTCTAGCTTTTTACCAAACAAGACTGGTTTATTTAAATCTTAGTTTTGTCGTTTCATACGTTTCGGTACCGTATATTAGCCTTCTTTCGAAGGGACGTCTGTTAAAAATAACCCAACTTCCGCGTTCTCTAATCTGAGAGAATTTATCTCATACACTAAAAGAAATGCAGAAGTGTGCCTTTTCCCATTGAAATCAGTGAATCTTTTTCTACAAGCACTATTAATTTTAGAAATATCTGAGAAATTTTTTTTTTGTTAAAAATTGCATTTTTTCAAGGGATGTACCTATTATTTCCGCTTTTTCAAAAAATGATTAAACTAGAAATAAATGAACTAGTCATAATAAGGTATTTTTTTAAATGCTTTAGTATTTTAGTACGACTGCTTAACATTTAACATTATGCCTAAGTTTCTAACATTTTCGTTGTTTTATCTTATGGTGAAATAAGGTATCTCATAAATCATTAATAACTGTAACTGTTGTGATTTTATAACCTATATTACTTGCATGCAAATCAGAAGAATATTATTTTGCTTTGCCTTCAGTACAAATTGATGGCTTTTATCAGAATTCTTCTGAACAACGCAGTTTTTTTAAATCCCGATTAGCAAAATGAAAAAGTATTAAATGATCGGTAAATATAATCGTTCTACAGCTAGACACATTCCGCCTAGAAAATATTTCACTGTATTTGCTCAATATCTTTTACAAAAAATAGATTATTTGAATATATTTATGATTTAACATCGTTGGGAAAAGTATATTGTGCGGTTCTGTTTTTATTCTCCTAATTACTTAAACCATAAAACAAAACAGAACTTGCCGACAACAACATTTTTATACGAAAGCCTAATTGTTCATTAGCAGATAGAAACATCTCACAGCAATTTTTTTTTTTTCATTTTTAAGGATCTACCGCATTTCTCATGAAATGATTGTATTTGAACGATCAATTCCGATCAGTTGCGCAAGATATATCGGTTATAAATGATGACATCTGCTCTAGAATTACTGATCTATCAGTGCTTTTTATTTATTAATATGCTGTATAGGTGGCACAATTGACTTATACCACCTATAATTGTACTTTTGTTTAAAAAATAGAAAAGCACTGCACTTATTGTGATATTAACAAAATCGGCCAAAGACAATTTTTATAGAAAAAGAGCTTAATTGATTGCTTTTGAATTTTCGATAATATGCAAATTTTTTGTTCATGTCGATTGGACTCCACCGAATCGCATTAATATTACTATTTCTCCCGATTTCTCGTAACTTAGTTCGTCATGATTTTGTCGATTTTTAACAAATGAATAACGCCCGACTTTTCTGTAGTGTGGACAAAGCTTAGTAAGATGGTGATCGTGTAAGTTTTACTTAAATCACTAAAAACAACGGTCATCTGAAATTGTCAAAGAAGTATTCAAAGTGTTAAAACTTTGTGTTTTTTTAATTGCTTTATCTGCTGGATATCTTTTTCTGAAAGACAACTGTCGCGAGTTGTGAAGAAATCGGCCATTAGTTGTTAGTACAATTTTAATTTTGATATTTTTTACGAGTAGCTAACTTTAGCTGACCAAATGAAAATCTACAATAAATAAATAGACTGAAATTATTTTCTGAACAACAGCAAACAGCACTTTATTAATTAAAACAATAAGCTGCCAAATACAACGCGGTGTTTGGTACCACGGAGCCACCTAGTCTGTTGTAGAAAACGACCATCAGTATATTTTTTTAATTTCAATAAATCCAGTGGGTCGAAAGATTGCTTCGGATATCGTAATGATTAACCATTGGAAATTTCAACGCCTAGATCATCGATTTTGATGAAATGTGGTTATAGTGTCTACTGTCACGTACTTATCGAATGTAACAGAAACAGAATTTTACTGAAAAACTGTCCGAGTCGTTAACGCCAAATCTAGTTATCTGAGTAGGTACTACAGTCGGGAAATTGTAAATAATATTCTATATGCGTTGGTGTGGTCCAGTTGTGCTGAAAAGTTAAATATCGCATTAAATAATGTAGCATTGCAAATCAAAATCCCACTTCTGATTACAAGGTGCGGAAACAGTAACTGGCTAAAGCATCATTAACATTTGTCAAAACACGCGATTCATGTCAATTTCACTTAAAAGTTTTTGTGTGTACAAGAAAAGGTACTTTCAAATCATCAAATCAGTGCCAAAAGTTTTATTGGTGAGGGTTATTATGCCACTTGAATCAGTGTTTACACTGTTTAAGTACTTTTCAAGTGCAAACAACCTGTCCTCAACTTTCCTTGAACTTAAATCTGAAATTTGGCACTTAACTCTTTCCGTCATATTTTGAATTTAGAGCAATATTCAATTCGACGCAAATGAAATCATTCATTCAATGTACCGCCAATCCGTGCCACACCTTGTCAAGCATGGTTCGAACTTTCATGATATTCAACCGATTGTCGCTAAATGGCATGGATTTTAATTTAAAAATTCGGAAAAAGGTGGTTAATGACACTAACCACCAAGCCTGAAAGACTTAATAGTACTTCTCGTAAATCTCATAATTACTTGAGTCAAATATCTTGACAAATGTAAATTCCGCTTAAATCGCTTATTATTTATTAGGCAGTTTGTTCTTAGCTATGATATTTGTGCCTCATTCGACAGGTTAAGAAGACCGATGAACAGTTAGATGAGATGGCTTTAAAAATTGAATCGGCGGAAAAACATATTTGTGAACAAGATGCCGACGCAACTGTCCTTAAGCTGCTTAAATCTGTGACAGAGGTTAAAAAAGATTACCAAAATATACGTAAAGAATTGATGGAAGTTCAAGTCTTACAGAAACAAATAAGCAGCTCACTAAAAACACAGCTAGATCAAGTCCAAGGTCATTTTGTTTATTTGAAACAAAAAATAGCCGGGGCCCAAGCCGATAGATAACTTAGCTAAATGAATAATTATTATAAATTTATTTAGGGAAGCGATAGAACAGACCGATACGAAAATATAATTCAGTATTATTTTAAAATAAGTGTATACTGAATTTCTAAATGTTTAAAAAAATGAGTAGTGCCTATTTTTAATGAACACTTTTTATTTTTCGTAAGTCAATTAATTTGTGAAGACGATAAATTCTTTTTTTGGGGGATTTTATTTTCGGTTCACAATTTTGTAACTGTATTTTACGTCAAGCTTTGACGTTCGAATGAAAAACATTTTCTCGAAACACAAAAAATGGAGTTTGCTCAGTAGTTTAGAGTTTTTGGTTTTGGAGAGATAAAAAGATCACATATCACTGGTTTCATAAATTTGTATTTACTTCAATAATAATTTAAAATGGAAACGTGTTTGGTTGAATCTGAATCAACATTTAAAAATTAACGAAAATAATGAAAGCGTTTCTTTAATTCGGTAAAAAACGTGTGCCAAGTATTTTGTTAGTATTTAAATTCGCATAACACATTAGGCCATATAATCGTCAGTGGCCTTAATGCAAATGTCATCGAACTTTAAAAAACAAGTCAAAAGGAATTAAAAAAAAGACAAAACAAATGACATTTGAAACCAAGGATTGTTTAATTTAAGGTGCCAAGATTTTTAACAGTTATAATAATTTTATAGTACCGATATGTTTGAAACTAGAAGAAATATTATACGGAGAAAAGGGTGAGCAATTCTAAATAATTTTCAACATTTTGCAATTTACTTGATCTCATACAAAATTATCAGCGGCCAATTCTTACCATTTAAATAGTATCTAGAACAATGTTTTGCATTAATAATAATTTCTAAATTAAAAAATGAACAAGATATTACTCAATGTTCTGTTTTTAATGGATATCCGTCAAAATGTTGCTTTCCCTATGGGCTCATAGGTGAAAATGTTTAGACAACGCCCGCTAGTGCAGATGTTATACGTAAAGAATCTGCTGCTGATTGTTACCACAAAATATCTATCCTTGATACAAAACAAAAAAAAAAAAAAGCTCGCGGGAGGAGTTAAACTTCTTTAGTCGTAGGTGTTATTTATATAATTTCGAGTTGCCATATTTCTCCTTTAACGTAACACGTTATTTCCCCTTTAACGACACAGAAAATTTCAAACAGATACCCTCGCTAAAGAAGTGGTACTTCAAAAATACTTCACCTCTCACTCAAATATAAAAAACACAAATGAACAGTATTATTTTTAAAACACTCGTTTTTATTGTACTTTTGTAAATTAAAATGGCACAAATAACTGGTGTAAAAGACTTTGTAGTTATCACATAGCACTGAGAGGTAAATTAATATAATGTTTATTAGTTATTATTGTTGATATATTTATGCATGTTAGCATTAAATCTTTCAATACATGTTAATGACTATGTATCCATATAGATTGTAAGCTAATCTTATTAATGCAAAAAATGAAACTTGTAACACTATATACCAATTATTTTTCTAATCAGGACCGTTTTATGTATCTGTTATTTTGGTGATGGCAACAAGAAACTCGAAACCTCCATAAAATTCCAAAAAGCAGTATTTTACTTTTCTTTATTACTGAACTCTCGAATCATGGTTTTGCTCAGTGAAAAGTCATCGAATCATTATCCATAGATTGATGATAGTTCCAATTGTTCTACAATATCTATATGTCTAGTTATATGAAAAGTTTAATCGCTATTCAAGAAGCAGCTCGAAATTATGAAACAAAAACATTTTTTGGGGGGTTTTGTATTTGCTATCGCCAGATCATTTAAATTCGTTTGACTTTTTGTACTGTCATTAGAAACGTTTGATCGGAACATCCAATAAAAAATAAAAGAATAGTACTTCTTACCACAGAAGATTTATTTAATGGATGTACATTTCGAGAGCTAAGCTCCCATCTTCAGCAAAACACTAAACTCATCCAAATGGAAGGTTCTAAAATTAAAATATCCCTACAGCTGTTTGAGGTAATGCTTCCAAGAAATTGAACCACACATACCAATTTCTGGTGATGAATTGATGTACAAATCAGCCTAATAAAAACCATATAGACGCTAATAAACTGAGTTGTCGGATATCTACAATTTACAATATATCAATAAAAAAATTATAGGTGTATAGTGATCTCGAGTGAGTTTTATAATATCGTATTTTGTTTATAATATTAAGGAATCTTGTGGTCACATGACTAAGTCGCGTATGATTAAACAATATTGATTCAACAACGACCATTGTTTTAATCTTTGATGCGTACGGTTTTGGCGAGTTCATTTAGATATCAAAAAAACGTCAAAATCTATCTAAAAAATTCCAGTTTACTTTACTTGTGACCACAGATAAGTTTTTACAAATTGTTATAGATTTTTTTTGTACATTGTTCTGTTTATTTATACAAATTTATCCGAAAAGATTTCTATTAAAACTCGAATATATATTTATATCGTTTTGATTTTCTTATGTTTATAGAGTGTTACAGGGCCGTAGCAAGAACCCAATTTAAGGTAGAGAATCAAAAATTTGAAGTGAGCGCAAAAGGCAAGATATTATTCTATGTTGGATATTTTTAAAGTTGGTAATGGGTTCGTTCCACATTATATTTTTTGGAGTAGGTCTCTACGTTACAAATAGATAATAAAACAATTTTTTGAGAATTTTTCGGAAGCTTTTTCTACGAGACAAAATTCCCAAAAGTGTATTTTTCAATGTAATTTTAAACATGGATTAATCCCGCTGTGGAAATACGTAACTGAACCACCTTTAGACTTAAATCATGCGGTAGGGGTATAAATAACTGGTGTATACATCTCTTCCCATAAACATCTTTATATTTGCCAAAGTGAAATGCTGACTAGATCCCTATTTGATGTTATCATATGAGGCTTAAACTCAGCAGTTTGAAACGAATACAGTTTTTAAATCTTTGTTTACAATTAAAATATTATGTTGTGTTCAAAATTATCAAATTTTTCATAATAGGGACGATTCTATACCCTCTGTATGCTCTTTCACTCTCTCTTCTAGCTACGGCCCTGGATTGTAAATTATATTATTAGGCATTGTTTTTGTAACTGATAATTATCGCACCATCACTTTTATGTCTAAAATTGACAATAATCAGTATTACTTTATACAAATTAGAGTAGGACAAATGTTACGAAGTAGTGACAAAAAGAATAAATGTTAACCAATTTGATTACAAAGCACTTAAGTAATTGTATAAATGTATAAACTATTACACACAAATTTTCATCACTTCTTACAGCAGTTTTAGGAATGTCACCCTCCTGAAAATTACTTTTGTTACTTTTAATTAGTGGCGGCTATTTACGTGAAGTAGGTGAAGTGCACTTTCACCTTGCTTTTTGATCGTTTCACAAAAAAAAAAAAATATTTTATACGTCTAATAAATACAATAAATGCATTTTATAATTAATTCAAATTGTAGTTAAAATGCTCAACTGACAGCTGTTTGGTTGCTTCAATTATACCTATGAAATATCAATAATGACTCCGATCAACGACGTCGTATGTAATTTAATTCAGACACCGTTATCTCAATGGAAAGATGGCAATAAAAAGATTTAAACTAAGGAAGTTTAAAAAGCGACAGGTCATGTAATATGACATTAAAAAATTCCTGGTTAATTCTGAATACTTTACTCAAGTATACCAAAGATGTATCTAAGTTTTCAATATTTTTTATTTTTATAGTCAATACCGAGCCTCGAGGCTTTTTCACGATGGTGCGAGATTTTGTGATGGCGTCCTCGTATTTTTTTTTAATTTTTTGTATACATTTCGGCGCCTCTTCCAGAACTGGATCCAGTGCGATCGCATCGCCGGCCCAGGTTATAATTGTATTTTGTTTTTCCGTCACAGTTTAAACGAAGACAAGTAAAATTTATGTTACAAGCATATACAGTCAAAGCCCTCTAAGTGCACAGCTCGGAACCGAGTCCATCCTTTAAGTGCACACTTCCCCTACGATCTTTTTCATCCCGACTCTTCTAACTCCTATAGCTATCTTTATTCAATCAGATGCTATAAACAATATCTCTAAAACTCTATGAATATGATGGAAATGGAAAGTTTGAAAATAGCGCGCTTACGGTCGCACGTGATTGGTCGCAGATTATTCGAAGTGGGGGCTGGGGAACGTGCACTTAGAGGGCGAGTTCGTGTGCAGTAAGAGAGCGTCTGCATTTAGAGAGCGTGCACTTAGAGGGCTTTGACTGTATGTAATACTTCCTATATTGCTAGTAGGGCCCGGAGCCGAACGAAGCTTCTACAGTACAAACATATATGCGTTTGCCTCTCTCACAAAACGTCGAGTCTTATACGCATGTCCGAGAATGGAGCATGCTCACAGCATCAGTTTGCATATTACAGTTTGTTATATTTTGATTGATTTGTTTATAACGATCTAATATTGAGCATTTATTTTATACTTACTCCATATGAGGAGGCTTTCCCCATCGCACTTGCCAATTCACCTACAAGAGTCGCTTCGCTTGCGCACAACGAATTAGATTCCTCGACTAAGATAGAAATTGCAGTCTGATATTTCCACTTACGGGCGCTAGCAATATAGGAGTTATTACATATATGGTTACAAGCACGGAACGTTCGGCCCGAATCAAACATTGGAAAGGGTCGTATAGGTACATGTTTGGCGGTATTGAATAGATGTGCAGATAACATAACCTTAACGCGGTGCTGATAAACATATTGCAGTCGGCCGACTATTTAGTTGCATGAGGTACGACCCTTATGCATCCTGCAACTGTTAAATCGGCCGATTAAATAGTTTGTGAATCATTTGGATCCTTGAGAGCTGACCGTCGATCGGCCGACCGATTTAAATTTAAAAAAGTCAGCTACGATCCGTAAGGTTAAATCTTGAACTGTGACGGAGAAACGGTCCTTACTGTGATGTTTAGAGATTGTTGTTTTGTTGTACTCAGTTTTAAATGAATATTATATAGTTGTAATAAAAAATGTAATGGGTACTTTAGTTACATAAATATGTGCAGATTTGCTATCTATTTGTTTGTAAATATTATTTACTTTTTTATTAAGAAAATTCAGCTGGCTTAAATAAAGTCCTTCACTTCATAGTTTGGATCTCAGTGTCTTTAATTTTTAAATACAGGCAGTTCGAGTTATCTCGCGCATAAAACAAAAAATGGTGGATTACAGCGCCCGCTCGAGTGACTACATCGCCACGGACAAAACGACAATTTGCCGTCTCTTAAGAATATAATTACATATATTTTGAATAATATTTCATTTCCCTGAAATCTTTAAATATTGTGATATGTATCACAATCTCCCGAAAATAATACTGAGAATTACCGTTCTCACCTGAAACGGTTATTTAATTAAAGATAGCGCTCTTGTATGACTTTTCGTTAGAATCAAGAATTGTAAATATTTTTAGCTTTTACACGTCATAATACACTACGCAATGTTTAACGAACGAAAAAATCTATATGTGAAATTTTCCAGTAATTGGGTATTCAATACATCAATATTTTTCTCACACTTATATCCAAAATACCGCCCCAAATTTTGGCGCCTCGGGCAAATGTCCTGATTGCTTGGCTCTAAAACGGGCGCTGAGCGGAAACGTATTTCTCATAAACAGAATGTTAAGAACTGATGGTACTTGATTTGTATAAAAAAATCGAGTAAAAATCAGGTAAATCATAATTGCGATATTTTTATGCAATTTATGCTTATTATTTTATGCATGAAAAAGAAAAACCCTAAACACTTAAAGCGAGAACTGGCTCAAATATTTTTCGTATTGGTGATCGTATATGTCTGCCATAAATAATGCCAATGGGCAGAGTGCCTTAATTGAATGAAATGAAGTGTTAAAAATAGATACTTGGGGTCCTGCTTTTGTTTTATTAAAAAAAAACCCAGCATACCCACAATTGCGGTTTTTGTTTTCAGGCCAAAACCGAATAAACAAAATATCCGAAAACCACATTGAGAAAAGTTTATTCTGATTTCTGAAAGGGCAACTCAAAATTTTATGTTAATTCATGTGTCTATATTTCAACAGTACAATTTTGTTGAATAACCCCTATATAAACTACTATTTTGGTTTAGCAAATCTGTACCTACATAAAAGTTGTTGAAAATAGTTAATATAATAAAGGCCTTATAACATAATCTCTTTCAAAAATGGCTTGTTAAGCCATTTCTACCCTTTCTATGTGATTTTCTATAAAATTATTTTGTCAATAAATTGTCAATTGCCTAGATTATTGAAGTTGAAAATTCTAAACTATAAATGTGTACTGTTTAAAGAAGAAATCATTGACAAAATAATTATAATCGATACTTTTTAGATAAGGATTATTGCTCAAATTTACTATCCTGAGAAGCACAATATTTCCGAAATATAGTTTTAAATGAAATGGAAATCAAAAAATGTTTGTAAAATAGCACATATCTGTTTACAATGAACAAAATAAAAAACCATAACATTTGTTTTATTTAAGCCTTTTCACATTTTCCTCATGAAAAGCCAGCGATCTTTTCAAATCTACAAACGCGACACATTAATAATTGATGAACTAACAATTTTTATATTTAAACTAGTTTTTCATCATAGGGTCGTTCACGTGAACGACCATTTACATGGAGGCTCACTCGCCTGGACGTAAATTTTACAGGCAGGTTCACTCGCGTTGTCAGTTTTAGAGGGAGCCGTATTTTATCTCAAGTAAAACCAGCCAAAAAGGATTCTGTATTTTAAAGCGCAACAATTAATAGTGTACCGAATTTGATCAAAGTCAGTCCAGCTGTTGTGTGATAGTAAGAAATTCTAGAAAAGGCATAGCAGAATACAAATCCACTCAGTTTTATTTAAGGTCTGTGAGTTTAAGACCAGTTTAAAGTTCAATATTAAGCTTAGCTTATATAGCTTTTTTATATCAACCGTACTGCGTACAGCTGAACCAATTTTTAAAAACGTTTTATTCTATTCAATTTCCAAGGTCTAGTTGTTTTTTTTTTTTTTTTTGCTTGCAGTTCGGTCAATTGAAGTCAAATCGACTCTAAACGTGTCCTAAACGAAATAGAAGACATTTCTACATAGATTTTGTATATTAGAATGTGTCAAAACAGTTTTTCTACACCGATTTATAAACAACTTGTTTCGGTTGTCCTTGTTTGTTTAAGAGCTTATCAATTCAAGTCAAAATGTTAAAAAAACTGTATTTTAAGCTAGGTTCAACAGTTACATTGACTCTAAACTAAATATGTAAAACCGGTCCTTTGCATACCTACTTTAATCTTTTAAATTTGAGCATTATTGGTCTTTCTCGATTGTTATTAATATATCAGCAGTTACTGCCATCACACAACGAAGTGAAATACTTACAAATGGTTTTCAAGGGCTATCCAATAAAAGTTTGTACTGATGAATGTTCAATAATCGCATATCTTTGACTTCGTATTTCAAAAATGGGGCACAAATACACCCTTTCGTTCGGACGCTCGTTTAGGAAAGTGTCCAATTTCCATAATGGTTGAATCACTTATTCTGATTCGCTGAATATAAAATTTTGAAAAAAAATATCAATATGAATTATGATCGGGTTTAATTAATGTGTAACATTTTTTAACGTACAAGAAGCAATGTGATATCCACAAATAGAAGGTACCAATTATTTTATTATAATTTGGACATCCATTATCTGATTACTAGTAAGGTTTTATTTGTAAAGCAGTGTCATCTGTTAACGTTTATGACTTACTTTTCTACTGCAAACACCTGTTTTACTTGAACTGCTTGGAATTTCCACCCACGCCACCGGCCATAATACAGTGAAACTATAACAAAAAAAAAAACTACAGTGAAATTTTCGATACTGTTTTTGGTAAATTTATGAATAAAACACGTTGATAAACACCCACAAATGTGCATAGTCGTACGCAAAGAGGATGGTAAATCTACCCCCTCGGGTCTCGATTAAGGCAGTAAAGTGTGAAAAATTCATTAAAAACGCGTTTATAGAACTATGACGCCTGAAAATTTTCCGCTATTGAACTTTTAATGATTTTAGCAATCTATGTATTATCCAGTATTTTTTGTAGCTCCGGGCTTTAAAAAAAATGTGAAAACCAGTTGATCTGTGTACATCACAAATTGATACTATTGTGTTTGTAAAACATTAAAAAAATAGTTAAAAAGTTTTTAGTCATAAAAAAGAAGAAAAAATTTTATATTAGCTTTTTTATTTAAGCTATTTTAAGTTTTAATGAATTTTTCTGATCACCGTATAAACAAGTAGATTAAGAGTTATGCAAAAAGATTATTTTTCTTTGAATAACTTTGAAATTACTTGACCGATTGACTCCAAAATAAAATCTAATCAGATCAAAGTTTCAATAATCCCTTTCGAATGCCGCCAACCCGACTTCAATCGGTTGATTCGCTCTAAAGATTTCGTACGACAAAAAAAATTACGCGCGCGCGCGTGGTGGATTTCCATCCAAATATAGTCAGAATAGCTTCCTAGAACTCCGAAAGTCGAGATCTGATAAAAACGCGATTTTCGAAAATCAGATCGAAACCAACAACTTTTTTTTTTACCAACTTCAAAAAAGGAAAAGGTTCTATGTTTGTATGTATGTATTTTTCTTTTTTTTTATGCACCTACGTGCGTTGATATTTTCGTTAATTGTGGAACAACTTAAAAGAAATCGTTTGAATGGAATCTCAGAGAAATCAAGGGAAATTCCCAAAAATTATAGGCGCGTATAGTGCGTTCGTCAATTTTTTTATAATTTGTAAACAAACAAACTACGAAATATTAACAAAAATGTGTGAAATCAAATCCAGTAAAAAGTAAAAAATAAAAAAAATGATTTTTTTTTAAATATTAACGTTCTTCAAAAAAAGTCACTAAAAAGAGGAAAATAATGATATTTTGAGGTGGGTACCAATTAAATAAAAAGTTTTATTAATGAAATTGGCTCCGACAGCAAAATTTCATTATTTTCCTCTTTTTAGTAACTGTTTTAAAGGAAGTTAATATTTTTTTAAAGTTTTTTTTTGAAAATTTGTAATAGCAGGAAGTCACAAAAGAAGCAGAAATCTTGGAAGCGGAGTTGATTCTATAGTACATGGTACATATGATATGCGGTATAATACTATATCAGCAAGACATTCGTCGGTCGAGCCTTCAGTTGATTCGCAGCGCGCGTTGAGTGTGTGTCTATTATCTAACACAAAAACATTTCGGTTTCATCTCGACTGTCATCGACTACAGTAAATGAAAATCTCAGCATGGGTCAATCTAATGCAACAAAAATACACAACCCCGTTCTATATTATTACGACAAAAATAGAAGTAATTTTGCAGTTTTAATTATTTGAATGATTTGAAAAAATAATGTGCAATCCGTTTTTTTAAATTTTTCTTTTAAATATTAACAACCCCTCTCGTGACAATACCGAGGCTTGATTCAAATTTTATATTTATTGTGATGAGTTTGAAATGTTATTATTTTAAATTGCGGCTGTGTTAAATACAATAATTTATTAAAGTGATGTGTTCGGTGATTAATTTAAAAAATAATCAATTTCAATTAATTTAATTTAATTAATGTTACTTTAATTGAGACAATAATAATTTAATCATGTCTGGAGCAACTGTATTATTGGAGGCAAGGCCTTTTAGGCCTTTCAAATCGAGCGAGGAGTATCTCTACGCAATGAAAGAGGATTTGGCAGAATGGCTCAACACACTCTATCCAGAACTCGGTATCCATGTGGATAATTTTATGGACAGAATTGACACGGGCGTTGTTCTTTGCAAGGTATGTTGGCTATTTAACACTGACATTTATAACAGTCTTTGAAATCTCAGTAGCTTGCGAATGTTTTTGCTACATAGCACGTAATTATTTTAATTTAATTAACAAAATAAAATTACTTGCAATACTGTTCAATATTTTTATTTATATAAAAGACGTTTCGACCAACAGTTTTGGTCCTTTTCAATTTTCAAATATTTATTATTTTAATTTAAATTACAGCTGATTGAAATAGAAAATTATAGATACCGAGGCATGGGAGAGATTTATTACGAAATAATTTTAGAAAATAAATTTTGTGTTTTCCATTAAGACAAAAATTCGAAAACATTGCGTGCTTCTAACTTTCCGGATTTTAAAATTATCTATTAAGTAATGGAAAAATTATTCTATTCATTTAAATATTTATTTGAAATTATAACCACGTTCTTTATGCTTATCACCACGTTAATTTAGAAATAAAATACGTTTAGAAGCGTAGAGCACAAGAAGAAATAAAATTTTCTACTTTTTAGTGCGTTAATATTAGCATTTTTTAGATTTTTTTTAACTTATAAATTTTATTTTCAAATATTTATTCAGTAATATATTGTTTTAAATTTTAAACGGCTGGAGACACGTTTTCCCACCATCATAACCGTTACTCCCACCACTTGCTTTTTATTTCCATTTTTTAACTTGTTATATAAATATTATTATAGCCTAAATATCAGAACATTCCATTGTCATCAAAACTACACACGATTGCAAAGTTTCACGCCGATTGAATATTTGAAAGAGGCTGAAAATCGAGTTGCACATTTTTCTTATAAACACAGCATATATACCTACAAGTAAAGCTAATATAAACGAGTTAATAAAATCATGTACGTTTTTAACGAAATTTTAACTTAAATGTGCAGTCAGTGTGTGTGCCAGTTTGTTCCTTCCGCTTTAACTTAAAAACCACTGAACCGATTTTGATCGGACTTTGATAATAGTGTTTCATCTTCAGGAAATACGCTAATAACCTCTTTATCGAACATCTATAATCTACAAGGAAATATAATGTGGCTACTTCATATCATCGACTGACCATAGTATCCAAAAATCGATATTAACACGAGCAAATAATAAATATTAAATAAATGCCAAACACTTCTGTTGTTAGAATGTTTTGAGTGATATTATTGACTTGACTCCATAATATTGATATATGACCAAATATGGAATGCATCTATCTTGTTCATTTTTTAAACGATTTAAGCCCAAGATTTTAATCTCTAGTAAGGTATTTGATACCTACCAGACGAAATTGTATTTCTGTTTTTACCTGGCTGCTATAGAGAAAATAAGTCATCCTTTTTTTTCCTTAAACATCAGCAGAATAGAATATTCACGTTAAATTCACGTTAGCGTCATTAATCATTCAAAATGTGTCCCAAATTTCGCTTAAAATGGATTGTTTTTCGCGAGTTACATTTTCAAAAAATTGTTCAAATTGAATCGTCTAGATTTTGATTCCTATAGATTTTACTATTACACGAACCAATAGTGTTTTAGATTACTAAGTCTACAAATACAGTAATTATAAACATTAATATAATAAGGTTTTAGAAGTGAACAGAATTATGTAGAGAGTATTATTAATTAACTAACCTTTAAAATAATCAATAAATCGGTTACGCATTTATTAATTACAAGAATTTCGAGTTTCGACTAGTAATAATTACACAAACGCCTACTTCAGTGAAATATAGGTAATATTATGTTCTAAAATGATGTAACATTTTTCGAATTTTGTAAAAGTAGAAATACATAAATCATCCTTATGTTGGCAATATGCAATATGATTTAGTAATTGAAGAGTTATTCCATGGTAGTAATCAATAATGTAATGCCGGCATATTTTAACAAATGAGTTTCCACGAATGACGTTAATTATAAAAATTATTGACATTTTCTACAATCCTTATTTATTAGTGTTAGAATGACTAAAAGCCAAGAAATTCTAATAAAAAATCCTTGAAGTCTAGACTTAATATATTCAATCTCTGACAAGACTTTCAACGCTATTGCTCGATTTCTGGTACGAGTTTGAAAGTAGATTTAAGATTAAGGCGTCTTTTAGCACGAAATTTTGCCATGGTTTCTGTGGAATTCAATACTAAAACTAGGTACTTTGATTAAGTAGATTTATACTACGCTAGAGAAGGTTTATGCACCAAATCGAATCCATCCTGTTGCCAGGAGAACTGCATCTTCTAGGGGTTATTTTGCTACCTCTCAATTAGTAGGAAAAAGTCCTAGCCGGTATTCGAACCCAGTACCTCCCGAATACGAGTCCACTGCTCTCACCACTACTCTACGCCGCTTGGTAGCAAATTTGTAAGATATATATTTTGTCTGTTACGTCATCAATGTATATAATTATAATTTTTACACGGCGTTATAGCTATATTAATATTTTTGGAAATTGTTCCGTCATTTTGAAAAATTTTACTGACTGAAGTTTTAAGTAATAACTTTTTTCTGTTGGCTAATAAACACGCTTCATTTAATTTAATTGATGTTGCATCTGCAACGAGTCACCAATGAAGCATTTGACACATTTCCCTTCCGCAGGAAAAACTCTGTACAAACTCGGGAAAATCAATAAAACGCTTTTTAAACACATCTGCAACGTTTCTTTTTATCACTGTTTTTACTGCACTTTAAAAAGTTTATATAAAAACATTTTTTGCACGACCACCTATAAAATAGCTTTCATGCCTGTATAGCGATAGGAAAATGATTCGTTTACGCACTAGTGTAAACAAAAGGAGGGCGATTTTACCAATTAGTTATATGTCGGCCAGTTAACATTTAAATCCATATGAACCACAGAAAAGCAAAGTAGGCAGTGAACTGTTAAAAATATTAGATACAAATATACTTATTATATGATGTGAAAATCAGTTATTTTATTTGTAATGAAAGATTATAGTCATCTAGTAAATTATTAGTTTCCAGATGGCAGAAAGTGCATTGATTTCGTCCATTTGTCATTTCAGTCTGAAAAATTTTCGTTAGCTGTGTTGGCGCAACCTTCGTTGTCTGTTAAAAATTTACTATCAACGCGCCAAAAATAATATAACTTCAAAAATAAGTTTTTTCAATGCATATTGCTATATATTTCTCAAGTCTGAATTGCCAATTAAAACTGCCGGGATTTTAATGATTATAATAATAATTATTTAAGCACTTAAAATTGCGACTAAATTTCCTATAGTTCATTAGCAACTGAGAGTGAATATTTCACAGATGAGAAAGTCGGAGGAAGGAAGTGCGCATTATGTTGCATTATGATGAGGAATAAATCAGAATAATAATAAAGTATTGTGGGAAAATATATCGGTGGGAGTTTTGCATATTTCTTTTATTATGTATCAAGTTCATGTCTTTAAATATTAATCTAATTTTGCGGAAGTTTAAGCTTGGATAGTTTCTTTTTGATGAGAACCGATTATTGTTAAAACCAGTTAGCACTTTTTCAAAGAATATTCTAATCAAATTGTTGAGTTCTTTTAAGACCTACTTCATGCCCTTTGAGATGAGTATGTGTGGATGTGTTCGCCCGTTAACTGCCTGCGTCTTTGTATCAGTATTTTGGTGATATGGTATTCAAACTGACTGTCGCGCTACGATTGGCTCAATTAAGGTAAAGCTTCAGTCAAAATAAAAATATGTGTATTTAAACGTGTAGTTTTTTGCCTTTTTTAAGGTTTATCTATTGGGCGAAAACCAATTCATGTTTTCAGTTTATTAATTTTTAATAATAAATTGAAAATCCAATTGATAATTTTGCCAGTACTTAGACTAGAAATAGAACCTGAGAACAGGGTGCTTGTAATACAGGAACCATGGAAACTTCAAATAAACAACGGCTGTTCTCAATGGACATGGGTACTTGAGAAGCGTAACGCAGATGGCAGCAGGTACATAACAACCTGAGTTATGATTGGTGTTCAGTATGGAGGATAGTTTTCATACAGAAGGAAGGCTATACAATCAAGTAAAAACCAACAGAGATACATATTTTGTCTAGGGATTTACAGTAACAGTTTTTTTCCCTTTTGATAGCATACAACTATTTCTTTTTCAGTTCCGAATCCTTTGGAAATCCAAAACCTCCATTATTTGAGCATCAGCATTGTCAGTTATTTATTATTTGAAATAAATTTATTTGGCACGTACTGCTATGAACTATTCACAGACTGAAGTCATTATATAGCCAGCGCCCCTAGCGGTAAAGCTTGGCAGTATCCATCTTCATTCCCGAAACATCTTTTCGTCACTTTTTGAAAGTCTAATCTAATTTCTACACCATATGCATCAATCTGGTGGTTGAAGATGGGCAATTCAATCTTATCTCTCCATCTCTGTTATTTAATTTATTTTCTTCTCTCATCATAACATAATAATATGTGTTCCGTGTGAAAATGAAAACGGTTACTTTCATTTCGTTTCATTTTAATTGATTAAACAAAGCAAACGAATAATTAAAATGGTGAACCGAGCATGCAATTAAGTGCGTATATTCTGAGACAGAAATATCACCTAATTATTGTTAATTGGTTTGCATTGTTACTCATATAATAATGCTTTTATCTATTCGGGTCTTAAATACGGAATTATAAATTGGGGTAGGTCTACGAAAATTTGTAATTCAAGAGAGAATGATTTGATTTGAAGTTATCAGTACTAAATAGCGATACGGAACGTTGCATAAATTTGATATTTTATTGATGAAATTGATAAATAATTAAGTGGTTAACGATTATTGTCTGTCAGTTGTCAATACATATTAATTACGATTTAATGAAATATGATATGTCCCTGTTTTTAGTGTATTTGCCATATGGCAACATACACTATTGGCGTTGGTCGGATGGCAGGACCTAGGGGTCGGAACAAAATTTCTCGCCGTTTCATAACCTTCTAAACACTTTGGCACCATTTTTAAAAATGTTTATATATATATGTATATATATATATATATATATATATATATATATATATATATATATATATATATATATATATATATATATATATATGTGTGTACGGGCAATAACTTTCGAAAGAGTTAATTGATTTTAACGAAATTTGGCCCACGTGTTGAAATCCATCACCGCAAGAAGCCTATTTAAAATGGGCGTAATCGGGGCATTTTAAGGGTAGTTTTTAGGGGTTGAAAAATGTTTTTGGGTCCCGAAATACCGAAAAAATTCTCAGAATCGTTTCAAAATTGACATTTAACCCGTTAGTAGCAATTAAAAAGTGTCCCTAAAATTTTAATAAAATCGGCCCGACAGGACCGGACTTACAAATTTTTTGAAAACACTAATTTGCAGATAGTGACTTATTTATTGAAGGGTGTCTTTAAATCGGTGTAGACGTTAGATTGATAATAATATTACATTTAAGAAAAAAAATGTTATTTTAAGGGGTGTATTAAGGGGTTAAATTTTTTATTTTGCCCAAAAACAAACTTAATTTCACATAATAAAAGTATAAAACCACACGGGCCTATACAAGCAAATACACTATATTGTCGGCAGGGTTTTGGCACTGCGACCCGGGTTTTTTTTATTTATTTTAACCGACAGGTGTGTGAACATCTCTATTATTAATGCTTAGAAAGTTGCTATAAAATATGCTACACATGTGGAACTGCCCAGTGGCTACTAGACATCGATATCAGCGAAATCAAGGTCAAGATCAACTGTGTTTTGTTTAGTTTTCGCTTTGCTTTTTTTTCTTTTTTTTTGTTTACATTGCATGCATTCTTACGTAACAATGAAAGTATGCACAAACGATTATCTTAAAAAATGCACATCTAAGAGCTAAACCTTTTTGAATCGAATTACAACGTCTTTGCAATTAGTAAGCATAATGTTACTGCGTATTATACGAAATATATGTGATAAACTGAAAATTCAATCGATAAACTTCATCAGCTGTGGGAATGGGCTCGGGTTGGATTTACGTTACAAATAGGCAATAAAATTAATTTTTTCTGAATTTTCCTACAAGAAAAAAATCCCAAACATGTCTATTTTTCAATGATATTTCAAGCATATAGAATAATCACTCTATGGATATACGTAATCGCTAGACAGCTTGGCGTAACGGTTATTTAAATCAACCCGTCATGGGTTTGAATACCATCTCCGCCCATGGATGTTTTGTAATGTCGTTTGATATAATTAGACTCTAATTACCTTAGTTGTCGAGCATCTATAATCTGCAAAGTCTGTCTGCACAATGTTTCAATGAACTCAACTATTTTAAAGCTGCACGCGACGTCTAAGAATCATATTGGAATGTTTAGCATTCTCGACTACTTGATTGTATTTTTGAAACTAAAATTTTCGAACAAACGACTCGATCCCTCGGGATGTCAACTATTCCTGAAAAGGAATTTATATACAGGTGATCCAAAAGTTAACAAAATGTGTATTTAGGGACTATTGACCGGAATGTTCCTTTTATTTTTATCGATTATCATATTTTCAATCTCTTATTTTTTAAATTATTTTTAATGAGTAGTTGGGTGACCAGTTATACTCCAAAATGCTGCCCCCAAATTTTGGCGTCCCGTGCAAATGTCTGAGTTGCCTGTCCCTAGAGCGGGTGCTAATGCTAGACTCTAGAGTTTCAGTCAAAACCAAGATTGTCTTTTTCGTTATTTTTCGGTGTGCTTGTATAAATTCTAGTTTTCAGTTCGACCCCGCGATCCTAAGAATATCCAGTTGAATCAGATGTGTATGTGTCGCTGGCCATTGCTCACAAATGTACGGTTGTCTTGTGTGGAGTTCGCGGTGACTCATTCGTCGACACTTTGCCACAAAAAAGGAATCACAACGCTTTAAATTCTAATAATATCAGAATTATTGTGTAGTTGTCTACAGTTAATATATATTGTAGTATATCCACAAATAGTGACTACATAAATAATTCCATTATATGGATCCATGTTTTTAAATTTAACCTTGAAACCGCAGTAATACATTTTCATGCTATAAAACTGCGACAAGTATGTAATTAAGTTATTAATTGAAAGATAATTACCAAGTTAACTTAAAATTAGTTGTATATAATTTTATAGGGAAGGGAAAATTATTCATTATATTATGATAAAAATATTTATTCTTCCCGATTTAGTTTAAATCACACATATTTGACGTCACCCGTCCATCTGAAACCCAGCGTTCTATAAACATGAATAATACTTGAAAATAGATCACTATTTATTTATTACACACGCGACGCTTTTTCCTTTAATCAACCTCAGTGGATTTTCCGACAAATGAGTAACGTTCATTCGTAACTTGCAATCAATATGAACATCAGTGACGTAGACACAAGGGTGTTTTTAGTGTATTTGCCATATGGCAACATACACTATTGGCGTCGGTCGGATGGCGGGACCTAGGGGTCGGACCAAAATTTCTCGACGTTTCATAACCTCCTAAACACTTTGGCACCATTTTTAAAAATGTTTATATATATATATGTATATATATATATATATATATTTATATATATATATATATATATATATATATATATAGGTATATATATATATGTGTGCGGGCTATAACTTTCGAAGGACTTAATTAATTTTGACGAAATTTGGCACACATGTTGGAATCCATTACCGCACGAAGCCTATTTAAAATGGGCCTAATCGGATCACATTAAGGGTGAATTTTAGGGGTTGAAAAAAGTTTTTGGGCTCCAAAATACCGAAAAAAATCTCAGAATCGTTTCAAAATTGAAATTTAACCTTTTAATAGCAATTAAAAAGTGCCCCTAAAATTTTAATAAAATCGGCCCAACAGGACCGGACTTACAAATTTTTTGAAAACACTAATTTGCTGCAGATAGTGACATTTATTTTATTGAAGGATCTATTTAATTCGGTGTAGACGTTAGACTGATAATAATATTACAATTAAGAAAAAAATGTTAATTTAAGGGGTGTATTGAGGGGTTAAATTTTTTATTATGCCCAAAAACAAACTTAATTTCACATAATAACAGTATAAAACCACACGGCCCTATACAAGCAAATACACTATATTGTCGGCAGGGTTTTGGCACTGCGACCCGGGTTTTATTTGATATACTATTGTAGATTACATAGACAACTACATCAGTTGTCAAGCATCAGTCAACTTCGCTGAATACCTAAATTAGACACAATAAAATACAGGTGAAACGATGACACCAGTGTCACACGTCGCATAAAAAGACAGTTTACCAAAAGGTATATCCCAAGAACTTACTACACTATAAAGATGAGAAAAACGGGTCTTTTTAGTGATCTGCATCTTTGCATCTGGATCCCGTATGTGAGCCGGCTCACTGAACCGGTTCAAAAAGAGCCGAGTTCTGAGTATGTTACTGCAGTCTGCCACTGAGTTACCTAGTTCAGATCTGTATAGAATCAAGAATGCATAGCCAAATATGTGATGCATGAGTCATTTGAGCTGACAGATGCATCAAAGCAAGAACTGATACGTAAGTGTAAAATGTGCTTCTGTGTGTTAAGTGTTTCACTGAGTTATGCGGATCCGTTGATCCGTCGGCTCTCACGGATCTTCTGTCGGAGTCAGCTCTTTAAACCGGTTCAGATCTGAGTTACCCAACACTACTACACTATAGTCTTCCAGTAGAGCGATCGAGTACGAGTTGAACTTGAGAGGAGAGGGTTCCATACTATTCCCGTGAGAATTTTAAGACTTAGAATTTTCGTTTAAGTTTTCCAGTAAACTATGTGTGGTACTGTATATTCCCTATTTTTTTCAATATTTCAGGCTCAGTAGTTTTGGAGGTAAGCAGAGGAATGCTCGATTTTCGTATATTTTCTTTATCTTTTAAACAACGAATTTTAAGCTTATAAAAACACATTTTTAGTGTATTTGCCATATGGCAACATACACTATTGGCGTCGGTCGGATGGCGGGACCTAGGGGTCGGACCAAAATTTCTCGACGTTTCATAACCTCCTAAACACATTGGCACCATTTTTAAAAATGTTTATATATATATGTATATATATATATATATTTATATACGTATATATATATATATATATATATATATATATATATATATATATATATATATATATATATATATGTGTGTGTGTGTGTGCGGGCAATAACTTTCGAAGGAGTTAATTCATTTTAACGAAATTTGGCCCACGTGTTGAAATCCATCACCGCAAGAAGCCTATTTAAAATGGGCCTAATCGGGCTATTTTAAGGGTAGTTTTTAGGGGTTGAAAAATGTTTTTGGGCCCCAAAATACCGAAAAAATTCTCCGAATCGTTTCAAAATTGAAATTTAACCCTTTGGTAGTAATTAAAAAGTGTCCCCAAAATTTTAATAAAATCGGCCCGACAGGACCGGATTTACAAATTTTATGAAAACACTAGTTTGCAGATAGTGACTTATTTATTGAAGGGTGTATTTAATTCAATGTAGACGTTAAATTGATAATAATATTACAATTAAGAAAAAAAATGTTATTTTAAGGGGTGTATTAAGGGGTTAAATTTTTTATTTTGCCCAAAAACAAACTTAATTTCACATAATAAAAATATAAAACCACACGGCCCTATACAAACAAATACACTATATTGTCGGCAGGGTTTTGGCACTGCGACCCGGGTTTTTATTTCTCATAACGAATCCTTTCATTTGATACGTTACATGATGCACCAAAAAGACATGTTTTTAATTTTCTAACCCCCAAAATCGAAATTCGTTTATTTACGCTATATACGTCCATGATTCATGCATCATCTAACTTTTTCGACTTTTTTCGTCCAGTAGATTCGGAGAAAATACGCTGTGACAGACGGATAGGCAGACACGAGACCGATCCTATAAAGGTTCCGTTTTTTCATTGGATGTACAGAACCCTAAAAATATATTATCTGAAGAACGCGAAAAACTCAGAAGTTTTCGCGAATAGATATAGAAAATATTTGGGTAACGCTAAATAAATGCGGCTAATTAAATAGTTTCCTGCCCTAGAAACTTTTTAAATACCAAGTCGGAAAACTGTTATTATTAATATAATTTTTATGACACCGAGTCTGTAATTTACATAAGTAATTTAATTTATAAGTAATTATAACTAACGAAACATGCAGATGCAGGTCTGCCAGATAAGTAAACATGTTTTGATGTTTCTTATCTAAAACAAACGAATGTACTACTTCGTATTCAACTTTCTTTGGCATTATTCTCTTTTATCCAAATTTAAATAATAATGTGTAGGAAGAAAGGTACCGAACAATGAACATCGCCATATTGTAAAACATGATCTCGGGAGATTTCGAATTGTGGTCGCAAAATTCATTTTATTACTGTTTTTATTAGCTGTCATAAGACATTAAAATTTAGTTTGCTGCTTAAAAATGCAAAAAAAAAAACATTTTTTTGTCCTAAAAATTGAATAAAGAAACGTGACATTCGTGAATATTTTTTCGGATTTCGGAAAGGCAAATTAACATTTTGAAGTTTTTTCTTTGCAAACTTATGTTAAAAATACTGACAAATTTGGATTGCTCAATAAACTTTTAAAATTTGTTTTTTTCTGTACAAAAATTTGTGCAAAACTTTTCTCGATTTTATGTGATTTTAAATCATTTATTTAGCAAATAAACTGGAAAAACTTAGCTAAAAGTCATATGGAAGAATGGTACATATTTATAGTTTATTTTGTAAGCATTAAACATCAGAGATTAAATAAGACTTTTCATAGAAACTAAAGATTTCCGAAATGTGAGTAAATGCATTTTACATGCCCTGCACACACATCCATGAACTGCTCGTAAGATAGAACTATGAGGGTGAAAAAGAGAGCATATTGAATAACTGGTACTCAGTAACCTTAAGCAAAGCACACACTGGATCAATTCCCTTCGGTCCGACACTTGTAAATTAACAAAGGATCGGTTTAATCACTGAGCATAGATCTTAGTTGTCGAGCGTCTATAATCTACTATTTAACCGAGCTGGGTAGACTAGTGGTGACAGCACTAGACTCGCATTCGGGAGGTCCGGGTTCGAATCCCGGCGGGGGCAGATGTGGCTAGGACTTTTTCCTACTGCCTCTTACCGAGAAACGGTAATTCCTGTACCGGCCATCTTGATTGAGGTTTTCCATGGTTTCCCTCAATTAATTCCAGATAAATATCGAGATGGTTTCTTATATGAGACCATGGCCGATTACCTATCAAACTCCTAGTTCAAAAATTACCTACCTTATCCTAATTTCCTATAATTCCTTCATTCGCCCATTGCTATTACATAAGTTGAAGTTTTAAAAATGTAGAAAAATAACGGGAATTGTGGTAGATGGAACATAGTAATGGTGCGAATGGCGTCTGTTATGACATAAAGTCGAGTAACGGACGTTAAGCGCATTATTATTATTATTATTATAATCTACCATTTATCTAACGACACAAAGATGTTTGATGATATAGCATAATAATCTCTTTTCAAAAATTGTTAACTGCGCAATAATATGCACTATAGTTGTCTTTGAAAAGTCCCGCACTATATAAAGAGACAACAGGCGAAATGCAATATCCGCCGGAAGTAGACTTACATGACAACGAATTTGTGCTTTGACTTCCGTCAGTACTGAACAGTTTATCTGGCACATATTTATGTTAAGAATCATATGTTACTTAAATTTTATTGTAGCAAACGTTCTAACCTGTAGAAATTATTTATTAATATTTTGTGTTGATAGTAACATCTGCGAAAGATAAATATGTCTTCTGAGCTCTGGATCAGATTAAATTTATTTACAATGTAAACGTTTCCGTGTGCTTATTGGATTCAGTGTAATAATCATAGCTCCTCAAACACTCTTGATTTGAAAACTATACGAGTTTGGCAGATATTTCGATTTTTCTAATTTTTTTTCAGTCACCTATAATAGTTCCACGCGCACTTTTTTTATCGTGGTTTGATGGAATTTTAAATATGCCAGCACTTTTACAAACTGGTAGAAGACGCTGTTTTCAATTAAAGCACACTTCTTATATATACCTTGTGGTTTAGAAGTTATTTAAGTTTTAAAATTTTCAAAAGAGGGTCATTGCAAGCGTCTATTATATATTAATTCTAGTTTAGAAGTTATACCTACATGTTTAAAAATTTTGAAAAATTGCGAACAATCTTTAATATCTTTAATACCCGTAGTTTTAAAAGTGCATAGGGAAACGATTTTGCGGTGTGTGGTATCTCCGGAATAGTAAAAAAATAAATAAATGCTATCGGCTGCAATGTGCATATGGTGGTTACATGACAATACAGTTTTTTAAATTAAGATAAATGAAATGAAAAAGAAAATAAACAATTGATGCTTTGCGAGGAAATGACACTTTAAAGAGAAGGCAGCTGAAGAAATTAGAAACGGCGACACATAAATTTAGATGACTATGACAGCTCCTCCATTGACTACACTAATATCTTTCTAATCCGATCTGTCTGTGATTATTACTCAAAACTGATTACCGAGCTGGGTAGACTAGTGGTGACAGCACTAGACTCGCATTCGGGAGGTCCGGGTTCGAATTCCGGCGGGGGCAGATATGGCTGGGTCTTTTTCCTACTGCCTCTCGCCGAGAAACAGTAATTCCTGAACCGGCCATCTTGATTGAGGTTTTCCATGGTTTCTCTCAATTAATTCCAGATAAATATCGAGATGGTTCCTTATTTGAGGCCATGGCCGATTACCTATCAAACTCCTAGTTCAAAAATTACCTACCTTATCCTAATTTCCTATAATTCCTTCATTCGCCCATTGCTATTGCATAAGCTGAAGTTTTAAAAATGTAGAAAAATAACGGGAAGTGTGGTAGATGGAAAATGTAATGGTGCGAATGGCGTCTGTTATGACATAAAGTCGAGAAACGGACATTAAACGCATTATTATTATTATTATTATCAAAACTGATTAAAAGGAGTTTATTCTAATTCATACATTATAGAGTCTAGACCATAGATCCCAACGAGGGCGGTACCGCCCCCAGGAGGCGATGGAGCCTTCCATGGGTGCTTTATGATTTTTAATAGATAAATTAGGTACAGATAATATGCAACAGTATTTTAAAATATCATATAAAACTATGATGAACTACAGGGCTTTAGATTTTTTTTCTGTTAAAGGGGGCGGTAGTCCAGAAAAAGTGGGAACCTCTGGTCTAGACTAATCCTGTCAAAATTCGGCGGACCGAGAATATTTTGAATAATAAGGAAAAATATAAAAAAATGTAACTGCTGTTAGTATTATAAAGCAATAATTTTGATCGCTCATTTTTTTCACACTTGGCTGCTTAATGTTCAGTTGCACTCGCTTTGGGCTTCTTCGACCACTTCCGATTGAGCCCGAGTCTTACGCAAGCATGTTAAAACGGATCGTTCAGAATTGTTTTTTCCTAAAATAATAAAAACAATAAATAATAGAAAATTGTAATGAAACACCTATGGACGAAAAGCTTTAATTAAAAAAAAGAAAGTATGTGATACGGTTGATTAGACACTACTGGTGGACTGTGAAAAAAAAACAGACTTATGTTTTGAATATATAGATTTCTATAATTTTAGAAATTTAACATTCATTGAAATTACGAAAACAAAAATATTACAAATACCGAAACTTTGGCCAATCGCGACTGCAGGAAGTGTCGATTAAATTACTTTGAGTTGCAGCTTAGAATAAGTTAATTGTACGCGTTGCATTTAATAGCAATTACATGATTTACTAATAAAATTAATTTAGCGAACAATGCAGCTCATGGTTTCAAGTGAAACAATTGCTCTAAAATAATTGTTAATTATGAACAGACAACTGTACGTCCGTTTATCAATTTTTTTTTATCTCGAAAAAATGTTATTTATCATACTTTAAGGCTAACAACAATTCAGAGCTATTTGAGCCATATTTTCGATTAATAATTTTTTTAATAATAAATCGTATTTCCACAACTATTTTCTTCAAGTACGAAAAATAGCAGCGCTTGCAGGGACAAACATTTCTCAGTTATTAGTAGGTATTCTAAATTAAAACACATTAAAAAAACGAATACAAGAAAATTTTTTGACAGAAGACGACGAACCTGGGGAAAATTAAAATTTGCAAACGTTATAGACATATTAAAACGCTAACTATCTTGTTGCAATTTAAGAATTTCAGGAAGAAAAATCAACTGATTGACGGGTTAGTAACTTAGGCATAATTATTATACAGCGGCATATTAAAATGTATTATATTAAAAGTTGTAAATAATTATAGGTTTGAAACTTATTTCAGAACAAAAAAAAAGTAAAATGTATTTGGTTAATAAAAAAAATCAGGTAATAATAATTAATGAATTTTAAGTTATCTATAAAAAATAGAGATCATATTTTTCAATTAATATGTATCTGTTCAAACTAGTTTACTACTAATATATAATTAATAGTTTTGATCAAAAATAATTATATTTTGATATTTTTTCTTTTATATCAATTCTTCTAGATTATTACATTTAACTTCATTAATCAGACGTTTCGTAAATGGTATAAAAAATACGTTTTCCTGTACATATTGAACTAATGAAACGACAATGTTTTGGTAGCATTCATATTTTTGTCTAGTAATATATAATACATTTTTATCACTGAAATAACACGTTGCTAAATGAGTTATAAATGTTTGTCCCTACCACAAGTGCTGCCTCTCGTGACCAATCGGAGACACTGCTCTCAGGAACCGAGCTGGGTGACAGCACAAGACTCGCATTCGGGAGGTCCGGGTTCGAATCCCGGCGGGGGCAGATGTGGCTGGGACTTTTTCCTACTGCCTCTCGCCGAGAAACGGTAATTCCTGTACCGGCCATCTTAATTGAGGTTTTTCATGGTTTCCCTCAATTAATTCCAGATAAATATCGAGAAATTCCTTATTTGAGGCCATGGCCGATTACCTATCAAACTCCTAGTTCAAAAATTACCTACCTTATAGTAACTTCCTATAATTCCTTCATTCGCCTATTGCTATTACATAAGTTGAAGTTTTAAAAATGTAGAAAAATAACGGGAAGTGTGGTAGATGTAAAATAGTAATGGTGCGAATGGCATCTGTTATGACATAAAGTCGAGAAACGGACGTTAAACGCATTATTATTATTATTAGACACTGTTCTCCGGAAAAAGGCTCATTGATTCAGTTCTCAGATAAAAACGAGTCCTGTAACAGATAATTAGAATACCCACAAACCCCGAAAAATTCACAAGAAAATGAAATTTTGTATTGATTATGTTACGTGATAGAAAAAGAAATGTACGGAGAAAAGCGAAACTATTGAGAAATCTCAATTGTAGGCCGCCAAGTAGATGCCGAATAAAGTAATAACAACAAATATATTCTTACTATTTTGAACAATGATTTATATTGTAAACAAAGTAAAATGTAGGTTATGTCTTATTATCTGTTTAATAAACGTGCAATCAGCGTAGTAAAGCATGATGATGAGACAGGTGAGACAACTGTGAACTTGTGAAGTGACAATTGAATAGAAAGAGTCAACATGCACTGTACTTAGGGTCGGTGTTCACGGTGACGGGATCCGTTCCGGTCCGGGACCGGATGAGCTGACTTGAATTTCGCTACACACCTATTTTCAGTAATAGAACAACGGTGGTAAACTAGCAATAGGACGAAATAACCCCAGTTATTTCCGAAGTATCGAATCTAGAATTAATTGGTAATAGTTCTTAAAGAAACTGTTTTCTAAAAGTCCTGGCTTCCGGACTTGTAGGCTGTGGTCTGCTGGTATTACTATCTGACGTTTCGTCTGTAACTACGGTCGATATTATCAAAGGCGATGTGATACCAGACCGCCTTTGTTCTGTATTTTATTTTTTCCAAATTTATGAAAAAACCGCCCTGGCGCTAGTTCAAATAAGCTAAAGAAAATGTCCGTATCTCTTTTTGTTTCGAGAAAGACAACTGAGGTCATTAACGACTTTTAGTTTGGAAGATGCAAAGTACGGACGCCACGTTCAAAGATTTCTTTTTAGCTACTATATTAGGACAAAGAATTTCTAAATATGTCTAATTCCATACGAAATCAAATGTAGTAACACTAATTATGAACACAATTTTTTTTTCAGTTTTTGAGAAATGGTATTCACAAACAAACAGATGAAGAAATGTACCCATTGGAACAGCATGTCTTTTTCTAGAAGCACTTTTAATTTGAAAAATACCTGAGAGAACTAAAATTTTTCCAAAAATTGTATTTTTCCAATTATTGGTACTTAAAGAAAAAGACCTAAGATATTCCTATAGGCAAAAAAATCCGTATATTTGCATAATTTAGGAACTAAGTATAGATTTTTTGTGATTAAATGATGCAACGTGAGATTTGAGATTAGACACTATGACATCTGGTGTTAGAAAATGAATTTACAGCAAAATGTGGATTAGGCCACGCTTCCATGCCAGATCCAAATGCCATGAGAGATTAGATAGATATTGTGGTTATAGACGCTCGATAACTGAGATATGGAAGATCAGTCACCAGGCTTGTTATTTATTGTCCGTGAGTAAATAAACCTTAACCTAACTCTTGTGCTAATCATGCTCACTTGACTTATTATATTGTGTAATGCTACACACGCACTGGCATTGCTTACAAATTACAGTTATCATTCAAACTATGTAACTGTAAAATTGTTGACAAGAAAATGGTGGGGGAAAAGATGGCACAAGCACACTAAAACATTTCCTCATGCAATTATGAAAATTTGACGGGTTTCATTAGCGTCATCGATCCTTCAAATAAGATTTCTTTATTGAGTAGTTTTTTTAACGCAAAAGACTACTCAATATGCCCTCTTTTTCAACAGCATGTTTGATGTTTGTGTTCTTACTTGAGTTTCGGAAATCTCTAATTTCTATGAAGAATCTTATCCAAGCTTTGATGTTAATGCTTAAACTAGAAATATGTGTTATTTTATCCATGTGACTTTTAGTCAAGTTTTTATAGAGATTGACTGATATTTCTGCATTTGTGGCAGCAGTATGTTTGGTTTTTTTGGCAATGAAGAAATAAAGAAAATGGACTCCCGTTAAGACAATGTTTTCTTTCCCAATAACCGTAGCTAAGAACATCGGCGTCCACGACAAGATTCTGATTTCGCGCTCTCAAAAATTCTTTGCTTGATGAATTAATCAGATTCCCATCGCTGGAGCAGACTCCGGTTGTCAGTTTCTATAGTTATAGTGCTGGGCGAAGGTAGTGACTTAAAGAAAGTCTACTGTACTTGTGTCAAGTTATTTTGTAATAATTTTATTGCAAAACGATATTATAAGAAAAGAATTATTGTAATTATATTTTTTACTGTTTAGAAATTATATAGGTAATTTTTTGATAAATGTTTGTTTTTGCTAGTAATTTACTTTCTATTTTTCGAAGCGACTCACCGCAAACCGCAAGAACCGATCGTTTAGTCTCATAAAACCAAAAAGAAAACTAGATAAATTGATTGATAAAAAAATTATTAAATTATTATACCGTATTGTTTCTTGATAGATATATCCCCGAATTCTTCTTTTACATATAATTATTTCATTAATTATTAAATTAATTATAAAAAGTGGACTTTGTCACTGCACTCATTACTTGAAAACAAATGATATCAGCTGACCACATTGCTGTTTTATGATAATCAGAACACATAAAGGTTAGCAGGAAAACGATAAAATGGAACATCGGGCCAAGGCTAAAGAAGCAGTAGGCGAAATACAAAAAAAAAAAACTAAATTCATCTTTCAAATGAAGACTCGAGTCACAAGTCACATTTTTTAGATAAGTGCACTAAATTGTCTATTAACAAAAAATACGTTTATTGTGATTTTCTTAAAACTGTAATTGACATATCTTCATCCACTAGAGTTTCCAAATGTGAAATGACAGCTCAGTTTCTACAAACCCATGCAAATTTGTTTTAGCTTAAAATTACTATTTTTTAATATCTTAATTCATAATGAAGAATATATTAAGCGCTTGACTATTTGTAATAAACTAGACTACAATTTCATTGTAGATGTAAACCGAAAATCTTCAATTTGATGACAGTTGAAGACAAAGTCTTCACGGAGCGTAAGGATCACAATAAAAACGCAATACTACAAAATTTAATACATTCGTGAATATATTGCGTCTTCAACCATAATCTAAATAAACATTTGTGCTGACAAACATAGAAACTTCATTTTAGACTCAAAATTGATCCTTCTTGAAGATCGTCTTTTTGGCTTAGAACTGATATGTAGCATAAAGCATTGCCATAAAATCTAATTTAATCACAATCTTAGAATTTTAAAACGATCCTGCTCGAAAAAAAATGATCGACTGAAACTATATTTTTATCATAGTTTTTTGTAACAATTTCCATATCAAATCTAAGCTTGTAAAGCGATCTTTTTTTATACAAATCAATCGTCTGTTTTTGTAAGTACATCAATCTAATCTTCTAAAAAGTCTAACAACGAGATTAGACTGTTTCTGCAAATATAAAATGTGATTATATGATCACAATCTAACAGGCCCGGCGGATGACCAGGGTTTTGTGGGTAGCTATACCCATACGAAAAATTCCGTGTGGGTAAAATACCCACATGGAATTTGACAACATTTTTTTCACATATTAAGGACGATTTTGAAAAAGATAGATTAATTAGTGACAGAGATATGTTTATTCAGCTTTTAAAACGACAAAATGAACAGGCAAAAAACTTAAGAGAAATTGTAGAATTTTTGAGAAAGTATGAATGGGTAAAACGGCTTGTTCCAGAGTTTGTTCGCTTTATTCGCTTGCTAATGACGATTCCAGGATCGTCTTGTTGCAATGAACGAAGTTTCTCAGTTTTACGTCGACTTAAGACTTATTTGAGATCAACAACTTTACAGGATAGACTTAATTGCATCGCTATATTACATGTATATTGTAACTTGACCGACGACCTTGAGTTGGAACCGTTATTAAATAAGTTTATTACTCGAAATTCAAAACGAAGTGCAGTTTTTGCGTTGCGCCAATAAAAATTATGTGATGTTGACTTGTATAATTTTTTTTAAGCGGGTAATATTTTTCTCAATAAAAATTCAAAATATGTTTTCTGTAATGTAAAGTTTGTTAACTAACTAATTTAACTTATGTGCTGGCTTCCCCAGAGTTATGGGATTCGAAGGTTTGTTATACGATTACGAGGCTTATAAAATATAAGCTATATACAATTATTAGGTTTTAAATGCTCAGTGCTGGCATGAGTTAATTGGAGGGGGCTTGCTTTGAAGTTTGTTAATTTAATCACCGCTAGATCGAAAAAAATTTTTTTTTCATCTCACTACCCACACGGACTGAACATGACCTGCCGGGCCTGCAATCTAAGGTCATTGTCAAATAACATTTTTGGATGGTAGCATCAGAGTACGTTATAAAACCTCTGGTATAATAATATATATCATCTGTAATAAGAATTATAAATGATACATTCACGGTCGTGTTACATATTATATTGCGTACGCGAACTAAACATCTAAAAACGAGGGAGAGGAAAAGAGAAACATAGGAGGAGGCTGGGAGCAGTGACACAGGAAATGGGAGCCCGTTGACACCATGCCTTGGGTGTTGGTACTTGGTAGTTAGTTTGTTGGTTTTGGTTAACATGCATGTGTGTACAGTATGCACTGAGAACTAATGATGTGTAACTTTGAAATTACTGATGAGCTAAATTTAAAATACCAATAGACAATTCCGCCATTGCATTTTAGAAATTCAAATCGACTTTTCGAATAACGACACTAGTATTTTCAGACGACACATTACAATACGCTCATAAATGATCAAAGATGGAAAATTATATCGAACTATTCGATTATTAAAATATCTCACGATGTCTCGAGAAGTTATTTAAGAACTTTCGAATGATTTTTATACACGATTACAGCAATCCAGTAACTATTTCATTGGTTCTTTACTCTTTAAAACACCGCATTGTCTTTAACAGATTGCATTTCACAGTATTTAATATACGATAACTTGTTTTTTATCTGCCACTGTTCTATGAAGCACTGCATGCAGATGACTCTCTCAAGTCTTATGATCGAAAATTCATTCCTCATAATAATCATATCGAATGCATAGACAGATAAAATGAATTATATTTTCACTCGCATCCTAACCACAGTACTTACGTCTTTTATCTGCGCCCGTACGTTCAAGTAGGTAACTCTATCAAGACCGGCAATCGAAACCGAGAGCACAATTTATTCGAGAGTTGAAACATTCTTTCATTCACGCATAAGTACCAACACATTTATTATTAGGATACATCAGCTGAAGGAATCGTTTCGAATGAATCATTCGATTATCAAAATCATTCGATTATTCCCAAGCCTATAAATGATTGTTCAAACGTTCAGAGAAATATTGGGTGCCAAAGTTCTATAATGGGAAGAGTTTACTTTATACATATAAACCTCAAAGATTTATAAATCGACTCTGAAAACTTTGATTACTGAGTTTCAATCTGTCAAGAAAACTATTATTTTTATATTCTAATCTTTATTTTTGAAGCAAGATAGTGAAGAATATGTGATATATGCTTAACCTTTTAGTTTTTAGTTGTTGGGCGCATCTTCTTTTGTCATTGTTCAAAACAGTAGAAGATCAGTACTGCGCCTATACTGTATTCCAGTGGCGACTTTTGTCATTACGTTGCACTCACACATAGCTTGTATGTAAAACAATGAGATAGCTTATATACAGAATGTTTAACAAAAATATTTTTAGGGTTCCGTACCTCAAAAGGAAAAAGAAACCCTTATAAGATCGACACGGATCTGCTCGACACGGCAGTGTATACGATTGGTCGGCAACATTCCAATATCAGTAGCTGGGTACAGTTTGTTGTTACATGAATTTAGTAGATACAGTGTAACCTGAATATAACGAACCTCAGTATAACGATTTCCTCGATTTAACAAAAACAATTTTTTCGAAATCTCCTAGAACTGCTCATAACAGTTAATACCTCTATATTACGAATACTTTTTGTCAAAAACCTCTTTATAACGAGTTGTCAATCATTGCAGAATACAAATAGAAAGTATATTTACCTCTATTTGTCAACTTATAACCTTTACATGACGTATCCTACCAATCAGTCACCCACAATTCCACAATAACCACAACAATTCATGTCTCGACAGGTTCCGACACGTTAAATTTATCGTAAGACAATCATTGTTGTTTGATGTAAAGTAATGTAAACACTGCTGTTGGTCACTGACCACTGTTGTTAGTAAAGTATGTAGACGAGAATCCTACAAAGAAAACATTAGACATTGCTAAAAAGTTCGAAATTCCCGCAAGTACATTGACCACAATTTTCAAGTTTAAAGATAAGTTTTCAGAAGAAAACCTAGTCTCTATACAACAAACTTCATTATAACGAATTACTTGGTATAACGAATACTTTCTAATTCCCTTCAGCTTGTGCCGTTGACGTGTCATTTGAGTAACAAATATACAAACATCTTCACATTTATAATATAGGCTAGGGTCAACTTTGAGAAGAAAAACGGTACGAGTGCTGCATCGTTTACAGCATTGTGCACCAAATGGGAATAAGCCAAAATATAGAAACTTAATAAATTAAACTTTTATGAATCACTCAGTATATTATAAACCACATAGTATTATCACAGTATGATATGCATGTACACATTGAAAGAGAGATAGAGAGGTAAAAGAAAGGGAGAGAGATACTGTGTATTATGTTTGTAATATTATTCATTCATGCGTTCCACTGCACAACTATTTAATGCGTTTTAACGGGTGTGGACTTCAATTACTTGTCTACCGGGGGCTTTAATCTTCCACGTCTGCTTTAGTCATCCATAAATTTCTATCTGGCGCATTCTGTTAATTCGAAAGTGAACTAAAATCATTGTTTGTCGGACGGCGTTCATACAGTTCGAACTGTATAGCTTTGCCCACTTACAAGCTTGCGTTCCAGATCGTTGTCTAGAATCACTTTTAACCGAACGGCTTTTGAACTGAGACTTCTTTAGCGAGAAGTTTGTGACGTTAAAGGGGAAATGATTCAACGGCGGGGAAATAGAAGCGAAACTTTGGTAACGTCAAATTGATAACGAATTCATAATTGTAAAGAAGTTTCACTTCCCCCGTGAGCGTGTGTGAGACACGTTTTTTTTAAATAGGACGGTAGAATTATTGATTGCAGATTCAGTGCATTGTGTCAAACGATAATGAACCATAAAACTTTAATTATAGATGGCTCTAAACACGCTTCTTATTGGAGCTACGAAAATAACTAACTGAAACATTAGGGTTTAACTGATTGAATATCTGTTCTGCAGATGTTAATCTCATTGGATGAGGGACGCTCTGAGAAATATTTTAAAATTAAACTTCAAGGAACCGTGGATTTGGCGTCTTAGCGATATCTTTAGATCAAAAATGCCAAACCATTCGTCGATTTTGTAAACTGACAGTTTTAGAACAAGGATACCAGATTTTGATTAGATATAGTGAATAATAAAGGTTAAATTTCAAAGGTCTTACCACATAAGTTGTCTCAAGAGATGACAATATGTTCGATTTAATTATTTACGAAATATGTAGTTCTGATGACAGTACAATATTATGGTAAATAGTTGACCGTCCCGGTTCTCCTCCGGGTGCAAACCGCGCGTCCCCAGGAACTAGAGACTTGTAACTTTAAAATTTTTGCTAAAAAAAAAGAAAGAATTTCCAATCCATGATGTTTGTTCAAAAATAAATACTCAGTAGCAAAGTATAAAACAACGTTCAGCAGTCGAGTTTGTCGTATATTTTGGCATCGCCTACACGTGTAAGTTTAATATCGAGGGTTCGATTATTATCGGCGCGGCGGGCCAATCGACGCAACCAAGTTAATAAACTGCATCGGCCAGTTCGATGATTTGTTGTTTCCATCTTTGGGAACCGAACCTGTATGTAATAATAAGAAGTAGTAACCCACATACATGCCCACTGACGTAGGTTGCGTATTGTGTCCTGAGGGCTGCGCTGGTCATTTGATAAATGCCCAAGCCTTGTCTCAACTGTCAACTTCGTTGCAAAATTTTTTATACCAATCGTCAGCCGAAAAGCAAAATCGATTATGTAAAAATTACAAGATCAATTATGATAAGTGATGTAAGATTACCGGTTATTTAAGACACTAACTCTTTTGACCGGATAACTAACCGGCTATCTATAAAATGAAATGACACCTTATTGTTTCTGTTCCTCAGAACAACAAGCAGTTTTCAGCAGTAGAACTGAAAGAATTAATTAAATTATATATCTATATTTACGTAGATGTTCGTTACAAAATTAAAATACCGAGCGAAATTTACAACCATGCGCACAATTTTCTACGCAGTCTTGTATAATAATGATAATAAATAACCGCAACTATTTAAAATAAATTACCGCTGTTATTTAACAGGTTAATTAACCGATAATTAATTCTCTTACATTATTAATTATGATTCATTCACAAGTGGTGTAACAATTAAAGTGCGCGCCTTTAGATCAAATTGTCGCAGTTTCGATTTCCCATCTGCGCTCATGAATATTTTGTGATATCGTTTAATTTAATATAATATAACTAGACGCTAATTATCTTAATTGCAGAGCATCTATAATCTACAATAATTAAATATGTTTCACAAACTTGCTGAACTTTTTTAAACTTTTTTAGGTACGGAAGTAATGGGGAGGAGAAAGGATGCAAGTGATCGGACTTTGAATTAGATAATCAAAACTTTATCTTTGAACTTATATTATAAATTAGACATATACGGTTTTGAGTTGTGGGCATAGATATGTACCCGAATTAAATTCGTACACAAAAAAATAAAACTAAAATATTCGCTACGCTCGATAATTGAAAATGAACAAATTCAACAAGAGACCAAATCAGCAAGTTTGTCTTGCATTAATAAACCAAGCTATTAAATCGGTCCAGCTGTTGATGCCGAATACACAGACCATCTGTCTATACCGGCATCAGTCAAAAACAGCTGCACCGATTTGACTGAACCTTGGTGCAATTATTCATATGATTTTTTACATTCGTTTTTAGTGTATTTGCCATAGGCAACATACACTATTGGCGTTGGTCGGATGGCGGGACCTAGGGGTCGGACCAAAATTTCTCGACGTTTCATAACCTTCTAAACACTTTGGCACCATTTTTAAAAATGTTTATATATATATGTATATATATATGTATATATATATATATATATATATATATTTATATATATATGTATATATATATATATATTTATATATATATATATATATATATATATATATATATATATATATATATATATATATATATATATATATGTGTGCGCGCTATAACTTTCGAAAGAGTTAATTTATTTTTACGAAATTTTGCCCACATATTGGAATCCACCACCGCAAGAACCCTATTTAAAATGGACCCAATCGGACCATTTTAAGGGTAGTTTTTAGGGGTTGAAAAAAGTTTTTGGGCCCAAAAATGCCTAAAAAATTCTCAGAATCATATCAAAATTGAAATGTAACCCTTTAATAGCAATTAAAAAGTGCTCCTAAAATTTTAATAAAATCGGCCCGACAGGACCGGATTTACAAATTTTATGAAAACACTAGTTTGCAGATAGTGAACTATTTGCTGAAAGGTGTATATAATTTAGTTTAGAGGTTCGATTGATAATAATATTGCAACTGAGAAAAAAATGTTCTTTTAAGGGGTGTATTAAGGAGTCAAATTTTTTATTTTGCCCAAAAAACCAACATAAGTTTGCATAATAAAGCCACACTGCCTATATTAGTAAATACACTATATTGTCGGCAGGGTTTTGACACTGCGACCCGGGTTTTTTTTTTTTACTAATGCTACTCTATCGTTTTATTATTTATAATACAATTTTATTTCTACTTTCATAACTTTGTTGAGTATAATGACACCAGAAACGCCGGTTGATACCCAAACTTAAAGTATAGGGATGCGATAGCTAAAGCGACGTTAACGCAAGCGAATCTGCGAACAAAATCTACGCGCTAACCATGTAAGCAAAAGCCGTGACTAAAAGCTGGTAAGGTAATAAAAGTTGTTTTTCTCATATAAATGACCATTTATAACCGCAAGCTATTTTCAGCAGCAAAGCGATTTTATGTGACGGAGACTTTTTTTGCAGTCGACATGAAAATAATATTGCAGCCGTGATATTTTGCCGCGTTTGATAAAGGAACTGCGCGCGTGAATATAAATCCTTGGGGAATTGTGAATAATGCTGAGTCGAGGGTTCAAAATGCAACCCCTCTGCAACGCTCTTAAATTACGTTTTATTATTATGCCGACGACACAGTGCCTATAAAACCAAAAACTATTTTATTGTAACTGTACAGAATTGCTTTATTCACGGATAAATAAAATTTATCGGTGAATTATCGACTTTAGCGAAAGAAGTAATTGTAATCAATTATTTGTTTTATTACATTTTTGAGGGGCTTGAAAATAATCTAGCGTGTTGTCTATCAAACTTTTCCATAGCTCTTCTGACTAGTTTGAAAAGAACAAACACGTATTTGAGCGCCCATAACTTTTAAACCAAAAGAGATATAGAAGTTTGCTTGTGCTGATTAGAATGAACGTGTTTTTTTTCAATATACGTTCTCAATTTGAATGCCTTAGAAAAAATGCGGTTTGTGTCGAAATTCGAAATCTTTCAAAACTTTTTCAAACTCCCAGTGCTTGTAGAAAAAGACATGCTAATTCCAATGCAAGCATGCGCATTTCTGTATCTCTTCTGATTTAAAAGTTGTATTCGTTTAAAGTTTCACGAAAATTACAAAAAAATATTTAGGTTCTAATATCTAAATATAACAAAAAATGCAAAGTATTTACTAGTATCCTGGTACAATAATGAAAACAAAAGGTTAACGTGAAGTCATAACCTTTCGATAACCTGTTTAGATATTAAATCACTGTTTTACTAATGTTAAGTAACTATGCATAAACTATAAAATGAATTTAAATAAACGAACAAGTTTTTATAGTTTGTAATAGTTTTATTTCTTTGGTGGATTTAAATCCGCAACAAGACACCTGCAACATCTCAACTCTATTTTTAGTATGAAAATGTTAACTGAATACAGGTAATATATACAGTATGTTTTCGAAAAAGTGTGTAGCCAAAACTCTTTTAGAATAAGTCCTTTTATCCAAGAGCTGGCGATGGATTTTAGCAGTCATAAAAGTGAGTAGTAAACAGGAAATATAAGATCTGGCACCCGAGCTCTTAAAGGGAGTTAAAAAATACCAGAGAACTAGGGATTACTAAATTTGACCACGCCAGGACTCCAGACCTTCCAATCCTTGCCTACTGAGTTTATAAAAACCTGGCTACAATATAAAATTCCTAAAGTAAATCCATTGCCAGCTTTTCCCATATATAGAATAGAAAGTAAATTCAATTAGGTGTGGTTCCACAAATTAAAATGTCTGTATTTTTCTTAATTGAAAATAAGAAAATTTAATTAAAAAAGGTTATATGAAATGAAAAAAAAACTGTTTTCAAAAATGATACTGAACTGTTCCAAATAATGTAACTTCCATAGTCCAAAACCTAGATCGTGCTTGTCGACCAACTCCAATAGTGTATGTGAATGTACACTATTGATTCACTCAACAAACACATATGTAGGTATATGCAAATACATCCAAAAATCGTTTGCTGTTTGGAAGAGATCATCTTTTTACAAACAGCCGACATAAAATTCGTATGAGCATTTTTAATTGAAAGCCATTCCGTGTTTCATTTGTTTACCTACTATTCGCGACGGTGTACTTAACGTTATCTTCACCAATTGCTTTAAAGATAAAACTCGTATAAAGAAGCGACCGTCATATCACGTCTTCAAGTTGGCAACGACCAATCCTAAACAAGTCAGTGAACCCAATAAAACAAAATTCTTCAATGTTAAATGGAAATATGCAAGTGTAGCCACATGTATTTATTTTTTAACCAAAAATATATATAAAGTACTTAAAAATAATCAAATATTCCAGTAAAATCAGCAAATGGCCGCTTTAAAGACCGCGTACACTTGTCAAGCATAGACCAGCACGACCAACCCAGCACAAACCTGTAACATGCACAATGTCGCATACTAGACCAACATAAACCAGCAAGTTCACGAACGACACATCTCTAGCACACTGAATCGGTCCAGCACGGCTAGCGGAAATTGCAGATGACCAACTGACGAGACTATATTTTCATTTCTAATCGCTAATGACCTCGATTGTCGGCCGTCTATAATCTACGATCTCTCTCAGTCCAAATTCAGCCTGCATTACTTATTGAACTCAATTAGCAAAATTGTCGGAATTCTGTCTGTTTCTATGTTCTGGGCTAACTCAAAAACCATTGAAATTATCGAGTTTTTTTATAAATTTTTTTATATATTATTAACTAAAAAGAGGGTTAATTTGCAATATGTATAGTAAGTCAACAGTAAATAATTACTGAATACTGAATAGACCTATTTATTTATTTAGTTTTAATAAATTTTACGGTCGATTAAACGATTATTGACAAAAAAACTGATAAATTATTTATGAACTGTCAGCTGACAGCACAAACGATGCGTAATAAAAAGTGACGTTTTGATTCAATAACAAACATTTGTTAATCAAACTGTTTTTAATTAATTGAGAAAAATAATAGACCTGATGTCTGTTTTTTGCATATCTTATCCGATTATTTATCTTTTGTCCAATAAAAAATTAAACCAGGGCCGCGGCGACATAATTTTAAGGCCCAATCCATTGAAATGCATTGTCAGAATTTAAGTCAAGGTTAAAATTAGAACACACTGATTTCAATTGTTTTTTTATGAAATGAAAATATTATACAAGATAATAATAATTGCAGTTTTGAAAATAATAAAAAAATTATGTTAAACTAAAAGCCGACTTAAAAATTAATTAATGAAAACGACAGATCGGTCCAGTGCTAGACAGAAATTGCAAGCAGCCAACTGACAGTCATCGCGCGGTCTTTAAACCTGCCGTTTACTAAGTAAATTTTTTTAAAAGTAATAACGGAACTTCCGAAATGGGGTTGTAAAAACGGTTAGACTCATAAAAGTCCCAAACCCCCTCCGTAAGTTTTGTCTGACGACGACTCAGAAATAGAAATAAATATAGTATTTAAAAAATGGATCACGTTAGCCATGTATACAAATACAGTCAGCGTTACCAACGTAAAAGGCGATAAGTGCTATTCAGGGCGACATTTATGGCAACGCGAACTAGAAACATGGTGTATATTCATATCGTTACCATTTTTATAAGACTATTATTTATATACAATGTAATTACATTTAAAATTTTAGTTTTTTTTTTTTGTGTATTTGCCCCTATACATAGTACACAAACGCATACACTATTGATATATAAGTGTTGGCCATATAAATCGTGTAGTAAGGTACCAAAATTTAAGGTATTAAGAGGTAACACCACTGTAACAGCCTAAAAAAACGTGTTTTTTTGTCATTTTTTTTGGGTGGAAGGAAAGGTAATAAAATTATAATATTGGAGGAAGTTATTTAGCGTATATTTAAGTAATAAAATAGAAAATTATTATAAAAAAATATTCAGAAATGACGGCACCACAGCCATTTTCGCGAGGCACGTAGAATTTGAGGCGCTCTGCGGCACGCAGTGTAGCTGCTGCAAATTTGGATTTAGAAAAAAAAAAAAAAACACTTATTGTACATACTTATAGCTAGAGAAATACGTAGGGGATTTTAAAAATATTGATTTTTGTGTGATTGGCGAGTATTTGGATTAAATCGTTAAATTTTCAACAAAAAAAAAGAGAATCATTTGTTAATAAATAATAATTAAATTAACTTATCGAAAATCCCCTACGTATTTCTCTTCAAAATCTTATTTTAAAGATATTGTAACAAATTCGAATGAAAAGAATGAAAATTGTTGGAGTTATGCTGCGTGCCGTTTTGAAAAATCGTGTTTCGAGAAAAACGCATTTAAAGTTTTGAAATGCATTATAGACATTATAGACGCGCTTGGGGAAAAGCTCGAAATTACAAAAAAAGAAAATACTTTGAGGTATGAAATATTTTTCCCCATATTCTAAAGGTTCAAAGTATTTTTTATAAGCCTAAAAAAAAATCGATTTTTTGAAAAATTTACAGTGGTGTTACCCCTTAAGCATCATTATAGTATAATTCAGTTAATGAAGCGGCAAAGCAATGAAACAAGGAAAGACATACCCACCCCATGTATAAAAACTATGTCGCTTATATTACATAATTCATTGTGATTTGTGAAATATAAAAGTGAAAATCACTCCTTAATTATATGTATCATATTTAAAAATGACACAATGACTGTTAGCTTAAATACTATTTTTCGGCGGGGTTTGGCATTACGGCCAGTCTTTTTTTCTTAAATTAATGCTTCATGAATTGCTTATATTTTAAAAATAATTATAAACGTCCAAATAAAACAATAATTTGCATGAAAACCTTTCTCTTTTGAAAGCTGTAAGTGTAATTTACATCTTATTCGATTTATGACATATTTTAAGTATCTACTAGAAGTATTTCTTTTAATTAAATGATTGGTTTGTCATATTTAAGTACTTCAGTAATAAAGCCATAAATTAATATAGATGAACTTTACGATTAAATGATTACTTCCTTAAATAGTCTATATTTATTCTCATTTCTCAATGTCAAACATATGCTCAGAGTGTCAATTTGTTATGCTAATTATTTTAATTTATTTTTACTATCGCTTTTATGTCCAAAACCATTCACTGCAGGGTGTAGTCAACAACGGAAGTCCAGATTCGTGGAAGCCTTAAACATGTTGAATATCGGCCCGTTTTTTGGGGTCAACTTTAAAAAAAAAGACTTATTTTCGAGAATAACTCGAAAACGGTCGATCCTACGAAAAAAATATTTTAAATAAAAATTGAAGAGCATTGAATTGATTGCAACCGTTCTTGCGACAGCGTCAGAAAACGTGCTCAGAATAAACACTAATGTTAAGGAAACAGTCTTTTTTCACTGCGAGAATCTTATAAAGGACTGCTTTAGGAAGATCTAGTCAAAAGATTTCTGTCAAAACCGACATTAACGCAAACGAAGTCATGGGTAAAGGCTAGTGATGATGAATGATGATAATTTGTATATGTAAATATATTTTTTTTTATGTTTAAAATATACAAACTCAATCACAAATAGCTTTTATGTTTAATCAAAACCGCGCATTCATAAATATACATTAATGTATTTACGCGTGTCAAATCATTTAATCTTACCATAAATAAATAGATACCTTTTTTGTACACTGAATTCTAATTATATCAACTAAATAAGAAATGTCACCAGATTCAAATAGTAGCTGTTATCCTTTATGTGAAAAATTGACTACTTTTATGGTAAAGGTTGTCAACATGTGGAAAACTATATAATATAAGCACTCATGGCATTATTTTAAATGGTATAGTTATCAGATAAAAATGTTAGGTTATATTACGATGAGTTGTGACATTGTTTAAAACCATAGCTGGGCACCGTTAATCAAATACTTAACTTCGTTAATCGTTAAGCCGTTAATCTTGCAGGTTAACGATTAACGAATCGTAAATCGTTAACTCGCGATAGAAATTCTATTTTATATTTAATGTTAATACGGGCTATGGAAGTTTAGGCAGGTCATGAAATATTAGTAAAAGAAGGGTGTATCATTAGAGTTTTTAATAATAAATGTTCAACTCAAAATACAGCTAGTGTGACATAAGGTGCATATTCCCCTTCATAAACAACAATATATTGAAGTTTTCGTCGGAAAGTGAGGCTCTTTTAGGCGTTAAAATGTCTTTTCCCGTAGAAAAAAGGCGTTCGACTGCAGCACTTGACGGTATAACGGTACTATATTTAATAAACAGATTTATTATTATTTGTTCTCCGAGGAATGCCACATCGTTAAAAGAGTCTTTTGACTTCATGTCTAGCCACATTTTGACGAGACTTTGAGCTTTAGTTCTTAAAGATTTGTGACTTTTAGACTTTTCTTTACTTTGAGTGACCGAAATAAAAAAGTCTTCTTCATCTTCCGTACATGTCTGAACGTGTTTTTCGCGGCGCGGCACGGTCCGCACGGTGTCCTTGTGAATTGTAGGTACTTAATTAACGATTGAACGAACTTATGGCAAGTTAACGGAAGTTAATGTGTCCGTTAACATTTTTTAAAGTTAACTGAACAGTTAAATCGTTAAGCACTTTGTTAACTTCGTTAATTAACGATTAACGGATTAACGAGTTAATGCCCACCTATGTTTAAAACGAGTCTAGCGAGTTTTAATAATCACACAAGGTATGTATTATATTTTTTGCTCGTACCTTCTGTCCAAAATTTTCAACAGTTCATTTTTGAGCAAACTTCCCGTCTAATATGGTACACAACACAGAGACAAAAAACAGATTACTAAATGAGTTTGTTTATGAACAATAAATAAATATTTTTTTGCCCACAAATGGTCAGTGACCATTGTTATAAAAAATAAAACATTTAATGGATTTTCTTGTCAAATTATCTGCCCCATCTACTGAGTAATAAACGCAAACACGTTTTATTTATTTATTTATTTATATAAGTGGGGTAATTGAACCATTTCCCGACCTCATCTGTGACTAAAAATTTTTTTTTATTTATACAATATAAATTAGTTCATTACATATAAGAAAATTATAATTCATATTTTAAATCTGTAGTTTCGTGTTTTATTAATTAGAAAATATTTTTCAAGTGAGTTGTACATCAGAGAATCGATAACTCACGCGTTGATGGAGTGTATTATCAGTAAAGTACGAAATTAGGAAATAATAACTTTAGGAAATTTCTTTATTATACTTATAGTAAAAACCAGACCTAAGTGCACACTAAATAAGTTACCTTGTTGTAATACAGACTTTTACATTTATATAACACAAATCTGTATAATTTATATTATATAAATGAAGGCTGTAATGCAACAAAATAGTTACTAGATAATTAACTTGTTTAGTTTGCACATAGATTTGGTTATACTATATACATGATATATTATCGGGTAATAATCTGTTCTGTCGCTCATAATAATTTAAGTGAACGACCAAAAATAAGGTGACAGAACGGATGCATTTACCCTATACAACCAAATGCCGTGAATCTCGGATTATGGTATCTTATCATCGTCAAGAACGGCTGTGAGAACTGAGAAGGTGGTTTCATTGTTGTTTTTACGATGCTGTTTTTATGTTTGTTTCATGAAAGAATTCAAAAACATGAAGCGGGAGACAGAAATCGAGTTTACAAACAGATTTAAAAGAATTATATAAAATGCTTCTCAGTTGTTTATTTTTGCCAGTACGTTTACAGGCCGGGTGTTAAGCTGCATCCCGTATGAAAAATCCGGTGGATTCATTCCAATTGAAGACCTAAAGAATGAAATTCTGGAGACTGTCAGAAAAAATCGGCGTGAAATTTTTTTTTAACTGAAAATTCCCATTTAAATCGCTTTGTATGTTCGCTAAAAACGCTGGAACTACTAAACGGATTTGAATGCGATTTTTATCATTTCTTAGAAAATGTGCAAGTCTATAATGACTGGCTTTATAATAACTATCTGATAGTTATTATAAATATTGCTCGACAACAGATGTCATACGCGTCTTGACTACTTACTAAAGACAAATTATTTATAGTTGCATTCATGTTTCGAAAAAGTTGATCTTGTTTTTGTCTTGATTTTTAATTAGTCTCCATTTTTGCTAATATTTTTTTCAAAAATCATAAGCACCCCAATTTTTTTTTGCTTTTGAGGTCCTAAATCCGGTACTGGAAGAGCGTAATTTTATAACGAGAAAATTGACAACCGCGTCAATTATGTGTCACACATCTTCTGTCAAGACTGTCATCTTGACAAATCACACGGCACTAACTTAAAGTGAAATGTATGACAGTCAGCTGTTTATTACATAAACAAATGCAAGAATGAAATGAAATGGGGTTCTGTAAACCACTTTCACTGATTTGATCTGCATTGCCATATTTGGTACGGCAAGACTTATGCGTTTTCACGGTCAACTATTACGATTTTTATTAATTTAAGATATATATAATAATATCACGATAACTTTATACAGTACGTATTTTCAACCTGTCGGGACTAATAGCTTCATGTATTTTCAGCCTCTCCTTCATTCTCACTTCATGACAGTTGTAGACCAGTCAACAGAAACGTTTATTAATTTGAGCTTAAACATTGTCAAACGGATTTTTCCATTGGCTGAACAGCGCACGAGGAGACACTATTCAGTTAAAAATAGATGCTGTTGAAAATACATGAGTTGAAATTGAATGAGAACAGTAGTAGCTTTGCATTTGGAATACATGTTTATGCGTGGTCTAAAGGTCCACATCCACTGAATCGGAACGGATCGGCACGGCAGTGAATACGCAAACTGCATGTTGTCGAGTCGATCGTAGCGTACTAGTGCGTGGGAACTCATTTAACTTCATGTATTCCAAAACTGCTGATCGTGCCGAGCCGGTCCGAGCCAACACAGTGGATGTGAACCTTGAATTGTAAAGTTTGGTCTCCCAAAAACTGATTCAAGTAGATCTACATCCGAAATTTTATGAGTTTGCAAAGTAGCACCGCCAGTTTGGTCTTCAAAATAACCATGATTCCAATTCTTCCTTTGAAATACAAGTTTATGAGGCAGTTTAAACAGATTCATCGCTAAGTGCGAACATTGAGGATTGAATAAATTACAAAAAACTTGCAAAAGCTCCACACAAACATTTTTTTTTAAATTCACCGAACGCCGTTTTGGGTAACCCATCATACTTGAACTGAGTAAGTGTTCGTGCCCGAAACGATCGTTGAGTGAATGAAAAAAATGTAGAACTTTTGTTTGTTATACTATGGAGTTATGTCGACTTATCGAGCGTCGACAAGAATACTGTCTACAACAACATTCGGTATAAAAATCGAAATTGCAATAAAAATTGACAGGTTGATATTGTCAACACGTTTTTATTTATTATTCAGCGTCTGTTTCTTTATTATTAGTACCACAAGTATGACTATGTTATGTCTGGCAACCATTCAATAAAAAATGTTTTACTAAAGGTTAATGTTGGCTTAATGGACACAGTTATACTTTGTTCTCTACTAGCTATTACCCGCTACTTCTCTCATCGTCATGTCGCTTCTGTCTGGAGGCTCCTGAAACATCGGAGCATCTTCTTTGTAAATGTGAAGCAGTCATGAAGCGAAGACTCCGTCACCTCAATAATCCATTCCCAACACCTGATTAGGTATGGGACACAGATCTCAAAGCAATTCTAGGCTTTATCAAAAGCCTTAATCTCATAGAGATATAAATGAGTCAAGGCTACACAATAGATCTATCAAGGTCGCGGTGTTGACGAGGAATAAAGATCCTCTCGCCCTCTTTTTTTATCTAATCTAATCTACTTCTCTCACGTTAATGTCTCCTTCGACGTGAACCATATCTTGATCAATCGGATAAAAAAATTACATATTCTTTATTGAGTACCAATTGATAGTAAAAACCGATCTAGCATTTTTCAAGTAGCACTCATTTAGCCTGCATAAAAGGCGTGCCCGTCAAATACTAAAAAATACAAGAAAATGAATTAATGCAATATTATAGTAGGTGTTGAGATTTGAGAGTGTTCAAGATAGAACAAATTAATTCCATGCCACTCAGGATAACACTTTACAGTAGTCTTCCATTAAATCTGTGCTCGATAAGGCAGTGCTTTCGACTGTCGACTGTCTTAACTCTTTCAGTCTTGGTGGTTAGTGTCACTAACCACCTCTTTCCGAATTTTTAAATTAAAATCCATGCCATGCGGCAATCGGTTGAATATCATAAAAGTTCGAACCACAAGATGTGACACCGATTGGCGGTATATTGAATTAATGACTTCATTTGCGTCGACTTGAATATTGCTCTAAGTTCAAAATAGTTAGTTCAAAAAAAGTTAGGTATCTCCAACGATGTACCTACTCGCCGCAAGTGCAATGAAGCAGAGGAAACCGTTGTCCATATACTTTGTAAGTGTGAAGCTGTAACGCAAACACGGTACCAGCACTTTGGATCAACATCTATGCAACCAAAGGATTACAAAGCATCAGTCTAGGCAGGATACTAGAATATATCAATAAACTGGGAATCCTAAAAAGCTGATGGAGCATTAGGGGAGCACAATAGACCTTAGAGGTCGCAGTGCCTACCGGTTTGGCCCCTATTTAATTCTAATTCTAAGTTCAAAATATGTGAAAAGCGTGTCACATTGCATCATTATGCGAGAATAAAGCTGGGGGTGCACATTTGTCTGCTGTGTTGATTTTTGTCACAACAGAATAACGAATTAATATTCTGTTCGCAACATTAGCCTTTCTCGGCACCACCCTGCAACTGTTAAACAAATAATTCATTTTAATTTATTGTTGCTTAACAAAAGGTTTATTGCAACGATTAATGTCTTAAACTTATATATTTTTGCGAATGAGATAATATTACGTGCACAACCTTGACGATTGTTTTATGTTTTAGTTTTACAACAATCCGTAATCTGATAGGCGATAGCGCGGCGTGGGTTTCGCCTTTATTTGGAAGCAATTATTCTGATACTACAAAAATATAAATTATTATTTGGACAAATCTTTTTGTGGCTGATTCCACATAATAAATATATAGTTAATTAAAAAAAAAATTAACCGACTTCAAAAAAATGATAAAATTAAATAACTCTTAGTTTTACAATCATCTTCCCTAACCTACATTTGATTAGAAGTGGGCAAATTAATTTCTCTAGTGATTTATTTACGTCGACTTCTCATTCAATGTTAAGAAAGGTGGCTGTAAAATGAAGAGAAAATATTCATTTTATCTTTTTAGACGCTTTTCTGACTACTTTTTGAAGTCGATTATTAGTGTATTTGCCATATGGCAACATACACTATTGGCGTCGGTCGGATGGCGGGACCTAGGGGTCGGACCAAAATTTCTCGACGTTTCATAGCCTCCTAAACACTTTGGCACCATTTTTAAAAATGTTTATATATATATGTATATATATATATATACGTATATATATATATATATATATATATATATATTGTGACCTTAACCTTCTCAAGCTGTTCTGAGGTATTAGAAGGGATTGGAGAAGTGCCACAGGGCCTAGAGATCACCCTTGTACCACAGCAAGTGAAAGAAGTTCACTTCTGAATTTAATCAGATGCGCGGCTAGCGATCAGCGGATGCTGGGTCGCGGTACGAACAAAACATTGATGGGGAACATTCAAACCAACTGAACACTTTAGACAAACAACCAATGACTTGGGGAACAGCCTACTATGGCTGCTAAAAAATCCTACCACCTACCACTCGACAAGTAAACAACACAACACAGAAGAATAACACAATAGTAGAGTTCTCGAAAATAATTCCAAACGGAATAGCCTAATGAAGGCTTAAAAAATCCTACCACCTACCACTCGACAAATAGACAACACAGTACAGACGACACACGATACTTGACCAACCAGTTGACCAACACGTCCAAGGTAGTAATTGGGCTAACGTATCCACCGACAGGAGGTAACAGGGCGCCAAGACTCAGATCGTTAGCTGCCACACCTAGATGGTCCAGACTAGGAGGCTTAGAACGGGGCAGGTCAATGATGATCTTTACTAGTTTAAATTTCACAACACAATTTACAAAACATTCGAGAAACACGTTAAAAGAAATTTGGACTTGAGAAAGAACCAGCGAAACGAGGGTGCATACACTCAGTTTTATCGAACACCCGGTATAAAGGTCAGGTACACCACAGTTATTATCCGTAGTAACTAATATAAAACAATACACAGCTGATCCACGGGAATTAATAATCTTCCTTAAATAGGACGCCCGGTATATGTCGGTAGTGACGCCACTATATGCTGACAGGTGTGCTAAAATATTGAGGGTTTACAATAGCGGGTCAATTCACAGCAATTGTCCGACTTAAATAAGACACCCGGTATATGTCTTTGGATATCCTGATTACTAACAAAAGTGATGATAAGATCTTGAATAATCAGCTAGAAGTCACTTCATATAATTGACCGACTTGACAAGGACACCCTGTAGATGGGTCTGAAGACACCAACGGGACCTGGCCCGGAAGATGCAATGACAATAAACCCACTATAAAATGACGGTTCAGTTTCAACAGAATTTTATCTTAAACAGGACACCCGGTATCTCAATGAAATTTTCGTCTCGGAAAATACTCAAAATGTATTGAAATACCGAAAAAATAAAATTAAAACTTCAAACGGGACATAAGCGTCTGTGCAATCAAACCAAACAGTATGAACACCGAAACAAGTCGTAACAACACGAAAACGAGACCAAATTTGTGTTCCTGTTATCCCTCGGGAACACCCTAGCATTTACAATCAATGCCCAACGAATACAAATTTTTATTACTGGGCATGCACATAGAATTGCCGTTCAGATAAAGTAAAATGTTTAGTTCAAAATGAAAATTTGATTATTCGGGAAGTCTGGAACTTTATTCCCGGAACCTGTAGGAACACTATCCTGAATATGAAACAAATCCAACCTAAGCTGATATCATATTCAATAAGAGCGCCACACTGGTATAATGGACGATATCACAAACTTCAAACAATTAACTCCAGGAAAACCTAAGCGTCTTATCCCTAACTTCCAGAAATACAAATCCAAGAAAACGACAACTACTAAAAGGGGTATGGGGCAATGATTTCACGGTATCACTCCCTAACAACAGATCAGACCTAATCCAGACATACACTTTTATTATTCACGGGAAGCTAAATCCTACGCAACAATCAAAAAATACAAACGACAGGATTTCCAGGGAAATACGGGACTCTCGAACCAGGAAAAAATTCGACAAGAACGACAACGAAATACGGAAACGAGATAGCGCCAGAAATACACTACAACGATAATCCAGAATCCATAACAACAGTCCCTATTCGCCACAAAAAAAATATGCTTCCTTTCAAATATTAAAATTCCATGTATAAAAAATATCTGTATTGTAAGTTAAAAACACACATCGGCCTTCAATAGCTGTGCATATCTCGCCAGTTTAGACGCAAGTCCTCTGTCAAGTCGTCGACTCGTACCGTCCAGCTCTATAATTCTCACACAACGCATCGAATTCGAATTCTCTCTAACGCACACAATACATGAACTTATCTCTCTCGCAAAAAGTAGCGCTCATTTGACGTCGGCTGCGAATTATGAACCAGTAAAGCACGCCTTATACATTCAACGGTGCGGTCTAAAGCGCATACACACGATCATTTTTTCTTTTTGATTCTTTTTGCAATATTTAGGCTTCCAGAAATGCTAGAATCATAATCGTGGGCTCTACGGATTCAGGACGTCAAGGGGTATCCAGTAATGAATCTGTCAAGTCCCTAGGGTCGTTAGATCGTGAGATATTCAACATGTCATACACCCCGTCTCCCCGAGAAAGAAAAAGACGCAGGCTTTTTCTTGAAAGAAACTAAGAAAAATGAAAACGCAAGAAAACCTGTTCTTCTATTCGAAAGTCTGAAACTAAAACCGAATAATTAAAGAATTCGCAACAAGAAAAATTCGCAACTAGTAACGGTAACGCACTAAAGCAAAATTCGATAGTCGACAAAATCACAACCGAAACTCAACGAAACGATACGAAAAAATAAACGATACGAAACGATACTGCAATATGCCTCCAATCGAAAAACCTACTCTCTATAGTAGTCGATTAGACACACTGCAACGATAACGGAAATCTACATTTCCAACGGCACACACGTACCACACCCTGCAACATCTTCGACGGGATCATGGCCCTTTTGTCGATCGCACGGCGTAGTACGAAACAGGAATCCCTAATTCCCAAACGATAAACGAAAAAAAAAACTGTTTGTCAAAGAAAAATGAACTAATCCAGCCTAGGGTTGAATTATTTCGAATGGCTTCTAAAATTCAGTTTCTTCAGAACTCGGAATAGCGAACTATTCAAAACAAAGGAACATCTAAAGAGGAATTGGACAAAAATTCCTTGCGGACCCAGAACCAAGTCAGAATATCCAATGCCGAACCATACGTTACCCAACGAATTCTTGACTGACTGAGGTGTTGGATTTATTTAGCTATAGTCGAAAAAACATTTTATGAAATAAATAATTTGAGTTCAAATCCCAAAGCGGCCTCAAAAATTTTCAAAAATGACCGGACTAAAGTTTGCACAGCCCTAGCACACACTTCATGAATTGACATTGAGTATATAAATCCCGGTAACGGACTCAAAGCTTCACTCATGGGCTACTGTGACTCGTTGATTTATTCAAAATAACGCCAACCCATCTACTGTTTCTTCTTCAATTGACAAACTGAAAACTACTGAGTTTCAATTGAAAACCACCAATCACCGAACTTCACAAATGAAACATCACTTAAAAGTTGCGAAAGTATTCTTCGATACTGAAGGGAGCGAAAAATCGAAACAAAATCGAAACATAATTATCGGTACCAATACGCAGACTATAGCGAAAAATATTTCGTAAGGTAAACGAACCTATTGTCAAATTCCACGAAAGCGTTGCCATTTTCTTCGAAAATTTTGCACGTAACACAATAAATAGACAACAATATTCGTAACGGAATACTAGAGCGTCAATCGATAATGTTCACGCAAGACGAGAAGATAACGTCGCTAGTTAAAACCATCCAGGTACAGAACGGCTCGAAAAGAAAAATGAAAGGCCCGAAAAAATAAACGAAAGGCCGAAAAGATAAACGAAAGGTCGTCCGGAAAAGCGAAGGCAACACAAAATTTTCCTAACGAGACGAGACGGTATCTTACCACACAGCGCAAAATTATTACCAATTTCTTTAAATAAAACGGAAATAGACGGAAACGAAACACGAATACGAGATCGGTAAAATCAAAGGGACTAAAATCGAAAGAAAAAATTTCGAGAAAAAACCCGCAAGTCAAACAACAAACTAGTGCTTCAGTTGAAAAGAACATAGGGTCCCACGTTGGCAGGCGCCATTTTGTGACCTTAACCTTCTCAAGCTGTTCTGAGGTATTAGAAGGGATTGGAGAAGTGCCACAGGGCCTAGAGATCACCCTTGTACCACAGCAAGTGAAAGAAGTTCACTTCTGAATTTAATCAGATGCGCGGCTAGCGATCAGCGGATGCTGGGTCGCGGTACGAACAAAACATTGATGGGGAACATTCAAACCAACTGAACACTTTAGACAAACAACCAATGACTTGGGGAACAGCCTACTATGGCTGCTAAAAAATCCTACCACCTACCACTCGACAAGTAAACAACACAACACAGAAGAATAACACAATAGTAGAGTTCTCGAAAATAATTCCAAACGGAATAGCCTAATGAAGGCTTAAAAAATCCTACCACCTACCACTCGACAAATAGACAACACAGTACAGACGACACACGATACTTGACCAACCAGTTGACCAACACGTCCAAGGTAGTAATTGGGCTAACGTATCCACCGACAGGAGGTAACAGGGCGCCAAGACTCAGATCGTTAGCTGCCACACCTAGATGGTCCAGACTAGGAGGCTTAGAACGGGGCAGGTCAATGATGATCTTTACTAGTTTAAATTTCACAACACAATTTACAAAACATTCGAGAAACACGTTAAAAGAAATTTGGACTTGAGAAAGAACCAGCGAAACGAGGGTGCATACACTCAGTTTTATCGAACACCCGGTATAAAGGTCAGGTACACCACAGTTATTATCCGTAGTAACTAATATAAAACAATACACAGCTGATCCACGGGAATTAATAATCTTCCTTAAATAGGACGCCCGGTATATGTCGGTAGTGACGCCACTATATGCTGACAGGTGTGCTAAAATATTGAGGGTTTACAATAGCGGGTCAATTCACAGCAATTGTCCGACTTAAATAAGACACCCGGTATATGTCTTTGGATATCCTGATTACTAACAAAAGTGATGATAAGATCTTGAATAATCAGCTAGAAGTCACTTCATATAATTGACCGACTTGACAAGGACACCCTGTAGATGGGTCTGAAGACACCAACGGGACCTGGCCCGGAAGATGCAATGACAATAAACCCACTATAAAATGACGGTTCAGTTTCAACAGAATTTTATCTTAAACAGGACACCCGGTATCTCAATGAAATTTTCGTCTCGGAAAATACTCAAAATGTATTGAAATACCGAAAAAATAAAATTAAAACTTCAAACGGGACATAAGCGTCTGTGCAATCAAACCAAACAGTATGAACACCGAAACAAGTCGTAACAACACGAAAACGAGACCAAATTTGTGTTCCTGTTATCCCTCGGGAACACCCTAGCATTTACAATCAATGCCCAACGAATACAAATTTTTATTACTGGGCATGCACATAGAATTGCCGTTCAGATAAAGTAAAATGTTTAGTTCAAAATGAAAATTTGATTATTCGGGAAGTCTGGAACTTTATTCCCGGAACCTGTAGGAACACTATCCTGAATATGAAACAAATCCAACCTAAGCTGATATCATATTCAATAAGAGCGCCACACTGGTATAATGGACGATATCACAAACTTCAAACAATTAACTCCAGGAAAACCTAAGCGTCTTATCCCTAACTTCCAGAAATACAAATCCAAGAAAACGACAACTACTAAAAGGGGTATGGGGCAATGATTTCACGGTATCACTCCCTAACAACAGATCAGACCTAATCCAGACATACACTTTTATTATTCACGGGAAGCTAAATCCTACGCAACAATCAAAAAATACAAACGACAGGATTTCCAGGGAAATACGGGACTCTCGAACCAGGAAAAAATTCGACAAGAACGACAACGAAATACGGAAACGAGATAGCGCCAGAAATACACTACAACGATAATCCAGAATCCATAACAACAGTCCCTATTCGCCACAAAAAAAATATGCTTCCTTTCAAATATTAAAATTCCATGTATAAAAAATATCTGTATTGTAAGTTAAAAACACACATCGGCCTTCAATAGCTGTGCATATCTCGCCAGTTTAGACGCAAGTCCTCTGTCAAGTCGTCGACTCGTACCGTCCAGCTCTATAATTCTCACACAACGCATCGAATTCGAATTCTCTCTAACGCACACAATACATGAACTTATCTCTCTCGCAAAAAGTAGCGCTCATTTGACGTCGGCTGCGAATTATGAACCAGTAAAGCACGCCTTATACATTCAACGGTGCGGTCTAAAGCGCATACACACGATCATTTTTTCTTTTTGATTCTTTTTGCAATATTTAGGCTTCCAGAAATGCTAGAATCATAATCGTGGGCTCTACGGATTCAGGACGTCAAGGGGTATCCAGTAATGAATCTGTCAAGTCCCTAGGGTCGTTAGATCGTGAGATATTCAACATGTCATAATATATATATATATATATATATACGTATATATATATGTGTGCGGGCAATAACTTTCGAAAGAGTTAATTGATTTCAACGAAATTTGGCCCACGTGTTGAAATCCATCACCGCAAGAAGCTTATTTAAAATGGGCGTAATCGGGTCATTTTAAGGGTAGTTTTTAGGGGTTGAAAAATGATTTTGGGCCCCAAAATATCGAAAAAATTCTCAGAATCGTTTCAAAATTGACATTTAACCCTTTAGTAGTAATTTAAAACTGTCCCTAAAATTTAAATAAAATCGGCCCGACAGGACCGGACTTACAAATTTTATGAAAACACTAGTTTGCAGATAGTGAATTATTTACTGAAAGTTGTATATAATTTGGTATAGAGGTTCGATTGATAATAATATTGCAATTAAGAAAAAAAATGTTATTTTAAGGGGTGTATTAAGGAGTCAAATTTTTTATTTTGCCCAAAAACCAACTTAAGTTCGCATAATAAAGCCACACTGCCTGTATAAGCAAATACACTATATTGTCGGCAGGGTTTTGGCACTGCGACCCGGGTTTTTTTTTTTTATTTATCCTTGAATTTTATCTCATTCCGGGTCATCCAGACTTTTAATTTAAATTGTAAAACAAAATCAGACCTGCTTGAGAACACTGCTTGGGGGTAGCTGAAAATCTTTACCTATTGAGTTGTTTTAAATTGCATATAGAATAGGCAACAGGACGGTGCAAGCAATAAAGTAAGAAAGATCGATGCCCAACACATAAAAAGTCGAAGACAGATTAATAAAAGTGCAAAGGTATCAATTACATTGATTAATCTATTTTTTAGATAAAATTTATTCAAAACACTATGTAACATTATACTATGCGGAGGTGTTAAAAACAATAAAAATATCAGTAAGAGTCAAATTAATGCAAGATTTTTTTTTAAGATAACAAAATGAATATCTTAAGGGCATTGTGGAGTTACTGATAATAATTCAACCAGTGCGAATTTTTTAAGTTCATGCGGTTACATTGTTCATTAATGGTGGAAAGGATTTCATTGACTAATAGGTTTAAATTTTTTTCTCTATAACACAAAGAAAAATAATGGTCACACATCAGTTGCCAAAAAGCTTCAATTAAAAAAAAATGTGCGTGTTATTTTTACGCATGGTTAAAGTAAAGCATGTAAACAGTACATATATTATTCGGTTTAGTGTTTTATATATGTATATATACAGAAAAATAAAACAGGGAAAACTGAAAATTCGCTCTAGGAATCTTTAAAACCGTACAATTACAGACTAAGTTATAATTTTATGTATTTATATTAATTGAACTAACTTCTCTATAATTCATTAAAAAAACAACTCTCGCAGTATGTGAATTTTGTAATCCGTTACTATGGATACAAAGAATTTCGATTTTGAACGAAATAAAGGTCGCGCAAAAACGTAACAAGATTTCGTGACGGTAAATCATCGTGCTATTCATTCTCGAAATTCATAAAACGCGCCTAAAAAGTTTAACATTGAAAATAAAACTACATTTTTTGAGTAGAGATCTATCCTTTCATAATTAATTTAAAGTTTTATTAGACCTTTCAGGTTTAGTCATTAATAAAATCTCCGTAAACAGAATTTACCGTTCGCAAGCAATTACCAAACTTATGTTCACAAACATTTTCAACTAATTTTATGTTACGCATTATTATCAAAACAGTTAATGTTTTTTTTTTCCAACAACAAAATATAAGTGTTCATTTGCAATTCTAATTTTGTAAAATAAAAATCCATTATAGTAGAAGGTCGTATGTTGTACATTGGCCCACGCACTGATGCCTTTTTGAGTCACTTTACTCACATTTCGCTATTAAATGTGATTTTTATAAAGTCAACTTTATATTATCTCGGCATTTCCTTTTACAGGTGCTCGTCATTTTAATCGGCCACTTTATATGTCTTTTTTATTCTTGTTTTAATGAACTAGTTGGTTCTGCTTGCACATTACAAGCGCCAATAGCGCTTTGTAGGGTTCCCTCCCTCAAAATGAAAAAAAAAAAACACAACAAAACCCTTCTAGTTTCACTTTATTGTCCGTCTGTCTCCTCATCCACAGTCTTTTTCTCAAAACAAATACTGAGATCTGCATCCCCATCGTCCTGTAAAAAATTCGAGCTTCTAAGTCAGTGGAATAAACCGATACGGCCTTTCAAAAATTGCGTATTTTGATACTAATTTGAAAATCTCATATCAGAAGTAAAGAAAAAAATCTAAAAATTGTTAATTCCCGATTCTATGTGAAATTATTACGTGACAAACTTGATTTTTAGTGTATTTGCCATATGGCAACATACACTATTGGCGTCGGTCGAATGGCGGGACCTAGGGGTCGGACCAAAATTTCTCGACGTTTCATAACCTCCTAAACACTTTGGCACCATTTTTAAAAATGTTTATATATATATGTATATATATATATATATATATATATATATATATATATATATGTGTACGCGCAATAACTTTCGAAAGAGTTAATTGATTTCAACGAAATTTGGACCACGTGTTGAAATCCATCACCGCAAGAATAAAATCGGCCTGACAGGACCGGATTTACAAATTTTGTAAAAACACTAGTTTGCAGATAGTGACTTATTTATTGAAGGGTGTATTTAATTCAATGTAGACGTTAGATTGATAATAATATTACAATTAAGAAAAAAAATGTTATTTTAAGGAGTGTATTAAGGGGTTAAATTTTTTATTTTGCCCAAAAACAAACTTAATTTCACATAATAAAAGTATAAAACCACACGGCCCTATACAAGCAAATACACTATATTGTCGGCAGGGTTTTGGCACTGCGACCCGGGTTTTTTTTTTGTTGTCAACCTTAACAATATAAGGGTCCACGTTTATCCGTTTTTTAGAGTTCCGTTGGTGTGTCGGTCATAATCCCATAGCAACTAAAATTTACGACCGATTTGGATGAAAATTCATAGGGAGACGTCTTTTATATTCTTATAATACTAAAACTATTGAGAACTCGTAAAAAATAAGGATTTGTTCTGTGATTAAGAACATAATATATAGATATTAAATGATCGCCAGCACTTGGTAAAACGAAACTTTTACCTTACTTTTTACAACTTATAAATGCCATTACAGATGTAATTATTATTTCATATTACACGTCATATATAATGACTGTGACACAATTTTAAAATTAAATAATGACTACGATAATGATATATAAACACTGAAGAGATAATGTTATTGACTTAATAAGTATAAAGTATCTATACATATTCATACTTAATAGACTGTTAAAATCATTGCCCCCCTTTTTTCGTAGTCAGATAAAGACTCGGGTCGTAGTACAGAACCCTGCCGACAAAGTAATGTATTATTATTTGCTGGTTTTCATGTTGTCTATTAAATTATGTCCGTTTTTGCAAAAATGATGGTTACATGTTTTTGCGACGTTATTTGATTAGGTTGAGGTCGATAATTATATAGCTGCTTAATTAACAAATTAGCATTTATATTTTTTCCAAAGGACCACAAATTTACATTTAAATTGTTTCATTATAGATCACGTGAATTACCTGTCTTTCGTTTTTGACTTTTTTCAATTTTTGCATTTTTTTTAATTTATACAATTAATTTTAATTTATACAACAAATTGTTTTAAAATTTGTTCAAAGTAATATTGCTGTTATCAAATTACGCAACATCCTAATAATTTGAATGATTTTTTTTAAATTTTGTGTAGCATTATCCTGGAAAAACGTTGAAGCTATAGAAAAAATATAAAATTTACTCTTCAAATTGAATTTGACAAATCATCTTCAAAATAAATCTTAGCGAGCTATGGATGAAATCCTTGTTTAGCTCATACAACTACTTATATCTAGATTAATTTCGCAGGAAATTGATTGAAATTGTATCTTTTTAAAAAGGGGAGATTCTGTTCTATAAATTAGATATTTTAGATTGATTCATATTCATAATAAATCCTAAAATCATAATTGAAGAACACGAGTTGCCGGTTGGTATGCACCTACATACGTCTGAGCTGTACAGATCGCAATTCTTGACAAAGATTGATCCTCGGTTTCGGGTACGCTAGATCTACTTTGAAAATAATAAGTAAAGTAAAGAAATCACATTTCACAAGTTTATTTCTTTTGTTTCAGCACGCCAACAATGTGAAAAAGGCTGCCGCAGAATACGTGAGCCGACGACAGGCTCGTAGCCGAGTTCTGACCAGATCGATGACCAAATCAATAACTACCAATCTGGCAGTACCAGTTAGCATGATGCCAGACGTTCATTATTTACCAGCGGCAAAACCGGGCACTTTTTTTGCCAGAGATAACGTTTCGAATTTCATTCTGTGGTGCCGCAAGTCTCTTGGAATATTCGAATGTCTTTTGTTCGAAACGGACGACTTGATCTTGAGGAAGAATGAGAAACACGTCATACTGTGCCTTTTGGAAGTCGCCAGGAAGGGAGCCAAGTGAGTACATCCCTATATTATTAAAATAGAGATTGTCCTAAAGCTGTTCGGAACATAGAAAATTAATGAGTGGCAAATGCGACACAATTTTTGTACATATTAAATCTGATCCCTCAAATTGTAAAATATGCTCTCGGGAAATTTCGAACTGTGGTCGCAAAATTCATTTTATTACTGTTTTTATTAGATGTGCTTAAGCATTAAGCAACATAAAATTTCAAAAAACATATATTTTTGTCGTAAAATTGAATCAAAAAACGTGATATTCGTCAATATTTCTTTAAAGCACGTCACGAGACTTCGAATTCCGAGCAGACAAATTGACATTTTTAAGTTTTTTCTTTACAAACCTATGTTGTTAAAAATACTGACAAATCTGACTCAATATTTTTTTTCAAATTTAATTTTTTACTGTACAAAAATGTGTGTAAAACTAAGGTAAAAAATATTGAACAGTTTGGACTCAGTAATCTTAATTGGTATGCGAATTTTGTATTAAAATGCCGTTAAAAACACATACAGAACTTTGTGTATGTTACCTATGTCAATATTCGTAGAGTAAAGTATTTTCTCGTTTAATTGCTTAAAGTTCAATAATCCGTGAAAAAATTCCGCGCAATCAAAAAATGAAGCTGTTTGTCTTTTATTCGTTAATCGATCATTTAAAGAGGCAAAGAGATTAACCTTGTTGAACTTTATAACCGTTTGAACTAAATCAGTCTTGCTAACTTTGATAATTCGTCCTGAATTTTGGGAGGATTTTTTCGCTGATGGGAAAAATTTAGGAAGAAAAAAAATTCAAATGGTTTTTAGTTGACAATAAAATATTAAGGGTTTTGAAGAACATAAAGAGGCATATTTAATGACCACTCGGTTCAAAATAGGTTTTGTCAATTTGAGGATTCGCCTAAATTTTTTTTGCTACTGAAATATAATTTGAGAGACGAAAAGTCTAGGGAATTTTTACTTTAAAAAAATTGTCAGCGACTAGGAATCAACTTGTTCAAATATCTGTTATTGTATAAAAAGTGTGACATTCAAACAAACAGTGTACATAATTTGTCACAGGTGTAATTATTTACATAAAAAATACCTGTTTAACACAAAAGACTTAAAAATAGTTGCTGTAGCGTTTTTGTTTAAATTATGGATATTTCACATAGTTGTATTGTTGAGTAACTATACGGCCTTGCTGGACGCCTATTGTTGTCAAATATTTTTAACAAATTGTGCAAAACTTTTTTTATTGTCTTCCTGCATACTGAGCTGCCGATGAGACTTTTTGTGATAAGAATATCAGGGGAATAATCCAAAAATTCAAAACCGAAATCAATCCGATACAGTGCACAAATCTTCGTTTATTCTAGGGTTTGATTTCGGAGACACCTTCGAAAATAGATTTAAGATAAATGTACTATATGAGAGCTGGTAAAAGTGTCAACCTATTTTGAAAATATTATTAAAAAATACGAATTGCTGCTAGACGTAGGCCCCAATAAGCTTAGCTGGTGGTGGCCTTGAAATAATAAAAAAAAGAGTCGATAATTATCATAACATTGCGCTCACAGCAGTGATTCTCCTGATATTCTTAGTAATTTTTTTAAGAAGTGCATGAGATGGTACTTTGATCATCATAAGATGTTGCATGTTCAGCATTCTTTAGTAATAAAAATTTTATTGTTGTTTCTCAACAGCTATAAAAACAGTTTAATATTTAAATAGTGCAATTGTTCATTTTTACAAAGTTTCTGGAAAAATAATATACGTAAATATGAACAATAACAAAAACATTCCAGTAAACAAATGAACTATGTGGTTAACCAATAAGAGGAACGGAATTAATGATAGTTTAAATAAACAAAAGTGTTGGCATTTTTTGCAAGAAATGTTTGAAAAAAAATGAATGACATTTTGGAATAATTAACAAGGATATCCTTGATGGTGATAGACAAGCCAAATTTTAAAAGCTTCGGGTCATCAAAATCATCCATTACAAAGTGATTGATATTTTAATTAAATATGTATCTTGTTTAATTAACACATTATTGTTCATGATTAAAAAAAAACAAAACATTTAACAAAAGCGATACTTTTAAACAGCTGAATAACGCTTCAGGGGGTACGGATTTATTGTAAAGATATTAATATCAATATTCAGTAGTATAATTTGCATATGTCAGATTATATAATCGATAAAAAATATAAATAATTAATTACTTAATTAGTGGTTTTCAAAACTTATTTCAAAATTCCATCACTGCTGGAGAATTAAATTAAATTTGCAATTTCTGATTTAATTTGAAAATCTCTCAGATCTTGTCTGACAAATGCGAATATCTGTAACGCTTAGGTCTTTCCATTTGAAAGTATACGATTTTCAAAAACCGTTTATAGTTTTGGTAAAATTTTGAAAGACTCTTTCTCATACTAAATATGGATGAAAAATCTCTCAAATTAATTCGCGTGGAGAGGGTTCCGTATCATTTTGTTTTCCATGAGACTCAGTATCGAACTAAAGGAGTAAAAACATTAGCAGTCCCGACTCTTGAGCAGGAGTACGTAGAGTAGAGTAGATCACGTAGTACACATATGGTAAACTTAAGGTACACTTTTCAGAGTAAATTTCACTGAGCTATCTCTCTACTCGAATATACCAATTACACCTCATAGATGTTTAAAAATTAGAGAAAAAAATCTTTGAACGGCCGAAATTTTCGTACCTCGAACCGACCCTGTTACCGACAGTACAGATCCGTTTCCATTGCCGCTGGAAAATAGACTACTGGGTGATACACACGCCCAATGAATGTAAAAAAAAAATTTGATACACCGTACCTATTATAGTTCGTACAAAATCGTATATCATTAAGGTAGGTACTGCAAACCGCATTAAGAGAAATGCGCATTTATGGGTTAAGTAGGCGTGGTAAACAATTTAGACATCGTACACTGAATTACATATATTTTATGTAAAGTTCATATGAACGCACAATTGGTAAAAAAAAAGAAAACTGAACGGTAATTTTGTGTAAAGTGGCTATTATTGCATTTACTAGCATTTCACTTTGAATTAGATTCTTCTTTGGTATTTAACGTCATAATCCACACTTTCTTTAAGCCGCCTGCCAGGCTGATCTATAAACCTCATGAAATCGGTTTAGACAGACGGACAGACGTTGCGTTTCCTATACTACCATCAACTGTTAGATCCGGATTGCCTGTATTCATTTTGCATTTGACAGATACTTTTGGAACTGAAACTTCTTATACGGCGCCACTGCCTCGACCAAGCGAAAAAAAATCGGTCCAACACGATAGGCTTCCGTAGCGTTCGTGTGACGTATTTATGAGCTACTTGTGGGTCGCAATCGTTGCTTGACAGATACACCCTAACCTAGAAATGCGTCATTACAACGTGTTGATACTGTTAGGTAGATTATTAATTAAAAAGAAGTCGACTATTTATGAGTTATTATTATTACAATATTAAAATCACTTTGGGGCCTTCCTTAAACCAAGTAGTTCTAATAGATATTGAATATTGATAGACTAGTGAAATCGGACGATTTTTTAAGTAGGTATAGTTGTGGTTCTTGTCCCAGCTATATTAGTAGAAAAATGTAAATAGTAAATACTGTAACGAAAGATCAGCTCAAATCCTACAATTTGTTAATATTTCTTGTTCGTAACGGATATGACGAGAAGACGGAAAGTTAAGTTTTAGGTTAAAAAAGCCGTAACGAATTTTGTCGTTTATTTCCGTTCATCCTATACAAAGCACAATTGATGAAATGAAGATGTATGTACAAAAGCTCTACGCAAAAAACATGTCAGTAAATGTATTTATGTTGGCAGCCATGTCGTATTATTGACCGGTTTATTGTTAATAAAAATGTGCCATGTTTACTGATCGTCTGTGAAAGGTACTTTATGTATATAGATTTGTGTAGGTTGGGTTTTATTACTCAGTTCATTGAAAGACTCGTAGCATAATACAGGTGTTCTATGAAACAAAACGCAATACGTAGTTTTTACTTTTAGGTAAAAATTATAAAAATTCGGGGCATGATGCAAAACCCTACAGCAATAATCTGTCATGTGGAAACAATTAGTGTTCCGTGGCATCAGACCTCCAAATTTATGTACTCTAACCAAATTTTGGTTCTGCAATTATAAATAAATAAAGTACTAAGTATTTCTCACTTTTGATAATTTTCGTTCAATCTACACCTAATTCTCAATGTCCATGATTTTTTTCAAATTTCTCTAACCGATGTTTTTGATGAAAAATTAAAATAAATACATCATACATATTGTTGAATTTGTGCTTCAATAAGCTGTCTGTTGACACCTTACAGTTTACACGATGTTCTTGAAAAAAAAACAAATTTTCTTCATGTTCCAGTTTACTCCCTAAAATTAACTCTCAGACTCAAAATTCAGTTTTTCATACCACACGTATGTACTTGAGCCACCAAACTCTATTTCTGTGCCAAATTTCAAATACTGAGATCAAATAGTTCCAAAGAAAAGCGCCTCTGACAGACGGACGGACCCCGAAGTGACTTCATAAGCTTTAACACTAAAAATATAGCATATTTTGCTAATACAGTAGACTATAGATGGGAAGTATAGTTCCTGTTCTCTCTAGTTGAATTTTTTTTATACTGAAATAATACTTTTAAATTACTCGCATTCGATTCCCGGCGGGGGCAGATGTGGCTGGGACTTTTTCCTACTGCCTTTCGCCGAGAAACGGTAATTCCTGTACCGGCCATCTTGATTGAGGTTTTCCATGGTTTCCCTCAATTAATTCCAGATAAATATCGAGGTGGTTCCTTATTTGAGGCCATGGCCGATTACCTATCAAACTCCTAATTCAAAAATTACCTACCTTATTCTAATTTCCTGTAATTCCTTCATTCGCCCATTGCTGTTATATAAGTTGAAGTTTAAGAAATGTAGAAAAAACGGGAAGTGGTAAAATGAAAAATAGTAATGGTGCGAATGGCGTCTGTTATGACATAAAGTCGAGAAACGGACGTTAAACGCATTATTATTATTATTATTATATTTTATTTTAGCTATCTTTGCCCTCAAAAAGTTTCCAACACACAGGAACTATTATTGTGGTAACGACGATATGTGTTATTTCACCTTGGTATTTATGGAGCCGTTCGTACAATTTGTCGCAATAGTGCCACCATTACAACAGTTTCAATTGTTTTATACACCTGCTGTAACTAAAAACGATAGGCTGTTCTCAATAATTAATGAATAACTAACCCAACAAACATTACAAATGCATCAGTGTAACTAATAAAATATACCCATGAATGAAACAATCAAGTTTTTTTTAAATTTGCTTCTTTGTTCTTTTTGGTACTCCGTTAAATTGAATTTACCTAAATGTTTGTTTTTTTTTAATTGCAACATCAAGGCTGAAACTTAAGGCTGTCGGAACGCTCTGAATTTTGTTTGTACTGAGACCCAGCGGAAAGGGGCGAGGTAGGCAAAAGACATATTCTGGGTGTGACCTTATTTAGCTCTGTCTCGCTCTAATCATTCACACGTTTCAATTTTTGGCTGGTGCCAACTACGAGGCTAAAAAAATTTTTTGCAAGGGTGCCGCTGTCAACTGATTACTCTAATTTTTGGAAATATTTTGAAGATTTAAAAAACTTTTCCGAAAAAGGAAGAGTCACTTTAGGTTTGTGATGGAACAGTTTTGTGAAATAAGTACGAATAAGGTCGTAGTGTGACATTGAAAACGTGTGTTTTTTTAGCACAATTAATGCCAAATTTGTTCTAGTAAATCGTACATAAATTACAAAAGTAGTCCATTAGAGACCTAGATTTGTCCTTTATCTTCCTTATAGAGAAAGAATGTTTGCAAAATGTTGACGAATAAGTCTACAGTCAGTTGACAGCCGAAGCTCTATTTTTGGCTTAAATTCAGAGCGTTCCGACAGCCTTAACCGCAATTGTAAAACATGCCCAATGCTCATTTATACAAGCTGATTCGAAAATGGTGGTACCAACTGTCATATAGTAATAAGAGATGATAGATCTTATAAATAATTGTTGTATCTATAATTTATTTATTGTTTTTATCGATATTAGTGTTCCGAAACGACTTCGTTCGTGCAGATTTTAATAACGACAAATAAAATTAATCAAAAGCAACAAATTTCTCACATATTATTTTACAGTTTACTGTATTCCTTATAGTTTAGCCACGCCTTAGTTTACATTATCTACCCCCATTTTGTCTTAGTGTAATAATATAAGTCTGCATTACTTGGGAAGAAGTAAGCTTTTAAAAAACGGATGCATTTTTCGAATCGATTCAGTAGTTCTTGGTAATACCCGCGACAATCAAACATACAAACTAATAAATTTAGTAACATTAATTGGTGTTTTGCAGGTTTGGAATGTTGGCACCGATGTTGGTACAAATGGAACGCCAAATCGATAGGGAGATCGCTTTGGAACAGCGAGCGGCCGTTGGAAATACGGAACTATGTTCCAGCGACAGCGAAGACGAAACAGATCAGCCGCCTGTGATCATGGTGTATGGACCTCAACCTCAGATCGTTACCAACGACTTGAAGAGCCTCGATGAAATGGTGAGTACTCAAAGTTTCTTCTTTACATCACGAAGTATAGATATAAAGGGACTAGGCTTTTTTCTGTTCACAAAAACGATTCCACACGATAGGTTTATTTTTTGGACACTAATAGCGCTGATGTTCGTGAATTATTTAAGTCACTAGCTTTGACAGAATACCGCAATACTCCACCATTTGCAGGTAAACGATTCAATTAAAAGATATAAAAGTTTTCGTAACTAAGGAAAAATAATAACTAGTTCAAAAATAAGTATCATTGACGGATAATCATTTTCATATTCCAAAATACGTAAATTACCCAAATAAATGTCACATAGGTACAATGGATATCGATACTTGGTAAATCTACTAATCTAGGAGCTGTGAAGATGACTTTCATTCTTAGACTCGCGTGATTGACGATCCACATTTTTGTGACTTTTTTCAATATTTTTTTTAAGTTGGAAATCACGTCTCTACCTATGGATCAAATTCAAATTTTGTGGTTGAGGTTTGTGTGTAAATATATAATTTAAATGTTCCGTATTTGTAAGAATATTATTGTAGTTCAAAATAAAAAGTTGAATGACATATCGTTGTCGGTAACGCTATCATATTAACAAACAGAACATAATTAATTAATGATTTCAAAGTATTACCTAATCAGCCTTAAATAAATATGGGTATATCATATTGTTTATTTACCGATGGTGATAATGACATTTAAACAAATAATTCCGTGTATTTAATTAAATTGTAGTCATTTCCGGGAATGTATATCTCAGTTAAAAATGGAAATTACGCATACGACAAAAATTCTAGGAGCATACAGGAATTTGGACTTCAATTCAACTAATTCTATTACTAACGAGCTCTTACGTCATAATTCGTAAGTTGGCACTAAATAATAAAATAATTAATACCTATTAGTAAAAATCAATGATTGAAGTTCAGTAGAGAGTTCTAAAAAAATGCATAGACTAGATTATAAGGTCAAGTCTACAAAATTTTGACTTCAGCGGCGACGACGTTACGATTCTTTAGTACGTCGTGCTAATTTTATAATGCCTCCGAAAAAAAATTAAACATGGTTTTTTTAAATTTCGCTATTGAGCGTCTATAATTTCTCTCTTTCTGTTTGATTTCGTGTGAAGTGTATTTTTCGGTGTTTTTATGTATTGTAAGACATTTAAACTAGAAAACATGCTACCAGAATTTTTATCTGCCTGTCTGTACCATCAGTTAAAAACGGCCAGATAGTTTCTAATTCAACTCGTACAATATCGTTTGCTAGACAAATTTAAGGTACATTTGTCCGGCAACATTTGGGTTAAAATAAAGTTCCTGCGTCTTGACCGATGTTATCTACTGCGCGAACTCAGCCGTTCATCATTTCACCTAAAATAACCAATTCGCATGGCTATATATTCTTAAAGTAAGTTTAGAATAAGAAGTAGAATTTATTGGAAAGCCTAAGATCATAAATTACCGTTAACTGTTTTAATTTTAACGCGTGGTAGGTAAACGCGATGTTAACATTTCAACAAATTATAGTCAGCCAGACATTTTAAAGTCAATTAGTATAATTCGTTTCATTCTTAACATTTTTATTGTCAAGAACTTGTTAGCACATCTTCTTGTCCAATCACGGTGAACCACAATATAATATATTGCACACAATATTTCATAATAATTCTGGGAAACTTTCTCCATCAATATTTGTCGTTAAAATTATCATTAGACACAAAAGACTACACAGTATACAACATAGTTGTACCTTTTTACGTAACATTTTTTTTTTGCACGACCCCCTGTAAAATAGCTGCTTTTCATCACATTCGTAAAATATTATAACCTACTATTCTGTCCTATCCCCAGCTGCTTTTTATCCATGTTTGACGGTCGTAAAATGATTCATTACAGGTCGGCGACGAGAAGTTTTTTTACAGATCACCAGTCGCTAAATTAAAATTCGATAATAATTGAAATTTTTAAATTTGTATAATTTGCATTGATTTTTCACTCGGTACTTGGTAGAACACTTGAAAATCTTCATTATTAGTGTATTTGCCATATGGCAACATACACTATTGGCGTCGGTCGGATGGCGGGACCTAGGGGCCGGACCAAAATTTCTCGACGTTTCATAACCTCCTAAACACTTTGGCACCATTTTTAAAAATGTATATATATATGTGTGTGTACGCGCGATAACTTTCGAAAGAGCTAATTGATTTCAACGAAATTTGGGCCACATGTTGAAATCCATCACCGCAAGAAGCCTATTTAAAATGGGCCTAATCGGGCTATTTTAAGGGTAGTTTTTAGGGGTTGAAAACTGTTTTTGGGCACCAAAATACCGAAAAAATTCTCCGAATCGTTTCAAAATTGAAATTTAACCCTTTGGTAGTGATTAAAAAGTTTCCCCACAATTTTAATAAAATCGGCCCGACAGGACCGGATTTACAAATTTTATGAAAACACTAGTTTGCAGATGTATTGAAGGGTGTATTTAATTTGGTGTAGACGTTAGATTGATAATAATATTACAATTAAGAAAAAAATGTTATTTTAAGGGGTGTATTAAGGGGTTAAATTTTTTATTTTGCCCAAAAACAAACTTAATTTTACATAATAAAAGTATAAAACCACACGGCCCTATACAAGCAAATACACTATATTGTCGGCAAGGTTTTGGCACTGCGACCCGGGTTTTTTTTAAATTTGTATTGGGAATTCAGTCTAGAGAGGAGCAATCAAATAATTCAGCACCTACTTCCTTACAACCCCGTGTAGTTGTTCATTTCTCGAAAGTTGACTGTATAATTAAATTAGTAAATTAAACTATATATGAGGCAATAAGGAAATCCGATTTAGGACTTGTTAATAGTGTCATCGATCATAAAAGGAAATCTAATTATTGCTACTGAAGTGTTTGAATACGTCAGACGATGTTATTATCAAATGTTTGATTTGGTTGACACTTCCATAAGATCGTAGTTTGTTTAAACTGAACAAATACAAAAAATAATATTGACCCTTCACCGACTTCTACGACGCATTTCATTTCTCATCAAAACACACAAAAAAAGTAAATAAAAAATATCTAATATTTGTTAAACTACAAATCAAACATTTGTAATCGTGTGCGAGTATTCGAAAAATCGAGCATTATGCTTACGTAGTTATACTGCTGGTGTATTCTTGACCGAAAGAATAGCTTAATAGTGAGAGTTCACATTGGAAAGGTGTTGGGTTCGAATCCCGACAGGAGCAGATGTGGTGAGAACTTTTTCCGACTGCCTCTCGCCGACAAACTATAATTCCTGTGTCACCTTAATTGAGGTTATGGTTTTCCTCCAATAATGCCAGATAAATATCGAGACAATTTTTTATTCGTCATGGCTCTGATTACCTGGTAAATCCCTATGCTCACAAAATTATTTACCTTATCCTAATTTTCTATAATTCCTTCACTCGCCTGTTATTATTAACTAAGCGGAAACTCACTTTCAAAGGTGCTAGATTCAAATCTTGACAGAAGCAGATGTGACTAGAACTTGTTCATACTGCCTCTCGCCTAGAAACGATAATTCCTATGTCAACATCGAGGCTATGATTTTCCTCTAATGATGCCAGATAAATATTGAAATAGTTTTTTTTCAAGGCCAATGGCTGATTATGCGGTCCTATGCTCACAAAATTATCTACCTTATCCTAGTTTTCTATAATTCTTCCATTTGTCCATTGCTATTAACTGACCTGAAGTTTCAAAAAAATGAAGAAAATAAGGAGAATAGTTAATGGCATATAGTAACGATGCGAGTGCTATATTTTTAGGTCTGCAATAAGACATTTGGACCCCTTTCGGACCTGTGTACGCCACTGACTAGTTGTGTGCACTTGTTAAAGTACAAAAATCGATCTTTGGTCTTTATTTAAACAATGTCCAATTAAGGCGACTATCCATATCTAGACAGTTATTATGTTTTGAAACAATAGAATGACCAGCGCACACTTGACGATAGTAAATCATGCAGATATTTCAATCTAATAACATGCCATTACTTTTAACAAATTACTCAGCTACGTTCAATCAGATATTGTAAAATACAACCTGATCAAAATTAACACAAAGCTTTATTTTTAATATTGAAAGAATTGTTCGAACTGGAAGCACGTCTTGTTTTATGATGAAATCAAGGTAAGCTCTGAAATCACTAGATGCTCCTGCAAGAGTATGAAGAACACCGGGAGATGGCAAGGGAAGAATTTGTTTCGGCGCTCGCGAAATGTTGCAAAAATATTGCAGGCGACAAATTTTTCTTTAAGTCTTTGCCATGCTCGTTTACAACCATCTGATGATTTCAAGCTTAATACTCTGCAATATCTTGTGATGTTCTGACGAGGAATTTACTTCAATGCTGTACAGAGTTCTAGAGATATTGCAGGTAGCAAATCTTTCCTCAGGTTTTTGTTATACTCGTGGACCTGGTGATTTCGAAGCTTACCTTAGTTTGATCAGAAATCAAAACGTCGTTCCAGTGTAATAATTCCTTCAATATTAAACATATAAACAAACTTAGTGTTGAGTTTAATTTTGACCAGGATTATAAGAAAATGAAGAAACTAAATATGTTAACAAGTATTAGTGCGAAAACCGCCGACTAATAATCATAAGCTATATAAAAAAATTGTTACCATAGAAGTCTCTGCTAATGCGTTTTGAGTCCGTACACAATATTCAACCTTCTATTTTGTTGTATTTTTTTCTTTTTTAAATTAAAGAATAGTGTGTAAGTATTTAAACAAAACCAAGTATTTTATTTAATTAAAATTTCGAAACAGTTTGGAAGATAATTGCTATACAGCGACTAATGCTATTTTAATTTAGTTTATTGCATGTAAATAATAGATAGAAAGTGAATGATAGCAAAAAACAGTTACAAAGTTTAAATGCTCGAGTAATACGAAACCATAACAAGATGAATTTGCTTTTCATATAATAAATGCATAATACTGACGTGGCATTTAAATCACGCAAAACAAAAGCTACGGAAGGGGGGAGGGGGGTGTTTAAAGAACAACGTGTGAGACAAGTTACCAGTGGCGCATCTAATAATTTAAAGTCAGTATTTTCGCTCCCTGTTTATTCTCCTTGTACCCATAGGACGACGTTTTTCAAATCGGTTTCAATTAATTTTTTTAAGACCACCAACAGTTTGAACTATTTTTTTATCCCCAAAAGAAAAACGCACATTTGAACTAGTGACTTACAATTTCAAATATTAATGTCAAAAAGGTAAATTTAAATACGAATTTGAATAAAAATTAACGACATTCAAGATTTATTCGCAGCAATGTCGATAAAAAAAACTCTTTTTTGTACTGTGAGTTATGGCATTTCAGTGTATTGGTTTAGGTTTATCAACATGATAAGTTTTAATGAGTAATCTTGATAAAAACAATCTTCTATCACTTTTTTCATTCATGACTGATAATTTGTTATCTGTGACGTAATATCAATGTTTCCGAAAGATCTAAAATCGTTGAATTCCAAGAATAGAATAGAACGTAGTACGTCAAGTTAGATTAAGAATAGAATATAATCATTTATTTATTCAAAAATTCCAACGGAATATCATAACCTTTAACATTTAAATTTTCACAAAAAAATTACATTAAGTAAATCATTAATATTATATATTTAGTTCTTATTAGTGTATTTGCCATAAGGCAACATACACTATTGGCGTCGGTCGGATGGCGGGACCTAGGGGTCGGACCAAAATTTCTCGACGTTTCATAACCTCCTAAACACGTTGGCACCATTTTTAAAAATGTTTATATATATATATGTATATATATATATATGTGTATACGCGCGATAACTTTCGAAAGAGTTAATTGATTTCAACGAAATTTGAGCCACGGGTTGAAACCCATCACCGCAAGAAGCCTATTTAAAATGGGCCTAATCGGGCTATTTTAAGGGTAGTTTTTAGGGGTTGAAAACTGTTTTTGGGCCCCAAAATACCGAAAAAATTCTCTGAATCGTTTCAAAATTGAAATTTAACCCTCTGGTAGTGATTAAAAAGTGTCCCCACAATTTTAATAAAATCGGCCCGACAGGACCGGATTTACAAATTTTATGAAAACACTAGTTTGCAGATAGTGACTTATTTATTGAAGGGTGTATTTAATTCGGTGTAGACGTTAGATTGATAATAATATTACAATTAAGAAAAAAATGTTATTTTAGGGGGTGTATTAAGGGGTTAAATTTTTTATTTTGCCCAAAAACAAACTTAATTTCACATAATAAAAGTATAAAACCACACGGCCCTACACAAGCAAATACACTATATTGTCGGCAGGGTTTTGGCACTGCGACCCGGGTTTTTTTTATTTGTGCCCAAATTACCAAACGTGTTTTTATTCTTGCTGACAATTGATGCGAAAAAAATTATCGCTGCTCGTATATGTAACAAACAATAAATTGCATTACCGGCATTTCTTCTCTCTAAACGCAATCCAGCTGATTCGAAACACGCGGCAGAAAAAACGTTGCGTGCGGAAAGCGGGGCGCCGTACGCTCTCCTAATATACTAGCCTATACTGCCAATGAAACATAAGCAAAAGATCTGCTATAACTTATACCGTATATGAATTATTACACTGTATTCAGAATTGTTCATTAAACGGTAATAAATTGTAATTTATTTTCGATATTCACGTTATTTTGACAGAACATATAAATTAGATGTGTAGGCAAACATACAATTATTAAGCAATCGCCATGATGTAGTACAGTTTTGGTATAATATATTGGTTATTAAACATGTATCTATAATCTAAATTTACTTTCTTCTAATATAAGAAACATATTTTGAATTAGAAACAGAATATACAGTATGAACAAAAGATATCTCAACACGTGAAATTGAAATAGAAAAAGCATTACAGTAAAACCTCGTTAACACAAACTCGTAAAAATCAGGCAAAAAGTTCGTGTTATGTGGGAGTTCGTGTAAACCGAGTATGGCATAAAATACAGTCATTTTTTAAGTGTCAAATCATGATTTATTTTAAGTAAACATTGAATAATTATTTATTATAAATTATCTAATAACATTAATTGTTCTTCCGGAAGCAAGAGCATCCTCTATCTTTTCTCTGTTTTTGAGAATGGTAGACAGAGTAGATTTCGGAATTTGAAACTTTTCAGCTACTTATGGCTGATTTTGTTAAAACACAGCGATCAACTTCAGTCAAAATTTCGTGTTTAGTTTGCACATCAAGAGAGGTCTGCTTTCGTTTAGACATCTTGAAGAACTGAAGATTGTACGTCAGACGTCAGTTTATATGTTCACTTCTTAACAAAGCCAAATTGTTAAGAAGCCTTTGCCTTTGTTAATTAGTTTACAACCTTTTCAATAAATAAGGGGAAAATTTTTGAGATATGTTTCTATTTATAGGATTTCGAGTGAATTTTTAATCTCTCAGTCCTTTGTCTATTTTTAGAATGTGAGTTAATTACTTTTGTAATCCCTTAAGCGAATCTTTTCTTTTAGTTGTATTGTATATTCATTGACCAAAATGATCAAAATATATGATTTGAGAATTTTTGTAGTTCGTATTATCCGATAATTAACCGTGAAGGGACGAAAAAGTTGTTCGAAGTTTGTATTAACGAGGGTTCGTGTTAACCGAACATAATTACATTAAAGCTTATGTGACCATTGTCGAGAGCAAATTTTTGTTCGTGTTAAACCGAAATTCGTGTTAACCGTGTTCGTGTTAACGAGGGTTTACTGTATCCATTTTACTAGGTGATTTGGTTCAATGTTGTCCATAAGTCAATAATGTGTTTCTAGTGTTTGATGCAGAAAAATGATGGTACCGTCTCGGGGTTGAATTTGCATATTTCAACAGTAGTATTAAACCATAAGCTGAGCTAATTTAATAGTTTTATGTACTTATTAACACCAATATTGATGTTCCTCTAGGATAAATCATTATGGTGCAATAAAAGATCTTTCAATTTCCCCTCATGTTCACTCTGAACAATAGTTGGACCAAAATCAAACGATGTCCTCTAACCTAGTCATTAAAATATTTCTCTAGTTTTAAGGCCATTAATAGGTAGAGTTATTTGGTTATTAATACTTTTGCCAGATATCAGTTTAGTGCCTTTTCGGAACTGCGCACTTGCAATAGTGGAATCATGGAAACAGCCGTAGTCCAGTCATTCTAGATATCATTTTGGAAAATTCCAATCACAATTTTTGATGATTCCAGTTAAAACAGACATAGGCGTTTTTTATGATTATTGCAAATAATAAATAAACAATTGTTTCTATAACTTTTGATAATCTTATCGAATCTACGACATTTGTATAAATGTCACATCAATTTAATTATCAGTAACATATTTTTGTTTTTTAGAAAAGTAGTACACTATCCTAGATAATTAACTATAAAGAGCTTTTTAAAAATAATAATCTTATCGCAAATATCCGTAAACCTAGATTTATTTCGTTTTTTAATTTTACCCGTAACGAGTATGGATAATTATGTGCCGATACACACGTATAGACCAAAGTACGTCATCGACGTTACCATAGTCTATGCAATCAGCATGCCAATGGACTCTCTAGACACCTAGAGATGTCTTCAGGGCTGGCGCGATCCCATGTGCAAATGTTAAATATTTTTTTTCTGGTAGACAAAGTGTTACCAAAGCATAGCTCCATGAGGAAAATATTACATTTTGGTAAACAAGGTGTTACCAAATTTACTGGACACAAGGGAAAGATATAAAGTTTGTCTCTGGTAGAGAAAGTTTTACAGCATATTTGAGAGTTGGGACCCAAAAAAAATATTTTTTTTTGGTGCTAGATAAGCGAATCATTGTGCCCATAAAGAAGAAATTCTATTTTTTTTGCTGGTAGATAAAGTGTTACCAAGTCATTGTGCCCACGAAGAATACATATTTTTTTCTGATAGACAAGATATTACACGGGGATTCATCTACATTTGAAAGGGCATTGCACTTTTCGTAAAAAATTTCACGAAATTCCAATCACGTATTGACTGTATTGTATCGGTTCTGTTATTAGTGCTATATCACAATCTTCTATTCTCTTAGGTCAAAACACTTGAAACAAATCAAGAGATGGGACCTCCCATTGTTACCGTCAGCAATAATAAACAAATTTTATGAGCACAATGTCTATGGTTAAATAGCAAAACACCATATGTTGAATTTTTCATTTTTTGACGTAAAACTTCTGTAGTCGCAGTAATAATAGATAAAACTTAACGAAAGTAGTCGTGTCCATAGTGATGGATATAGAACGGGTGTCATAAGGGGAAGTGAGAGAGTTTTATAGTCGGAATTGTATTTTCAACACCATCCATTTTCAGTTGATTTTACTTACGTATTTTCAAGCTTTTAGTCCCTACTTTTCACGCAAAGTGTCTCCTCCTACGTTGCTCAGTCAATGAAAAAACATGTTAGACAACGTTTAACTTCAAATTAATGAAAATTTTTTTCTGATACGACTGACACGAAGTGAGAATGAAGGAGGAGTTGAAAATAGTAATTAATCCCGACAGATTGAAAATACGTGCATTCTACTGCAATTGATTTTATTTTATCGCGTAAGCGGTTTTTGTTTTTGACCGAAGATATGTAAAATACACTACCAGATATGTACATTAACACTGCCAATGAATAGAATAATCCAAAATTAGCATAATAGCATAACGTGTAATTGATTTCAATGGGTGAAACGATAAAATATGCGCAGTATATTATTACTAAGGTGACATAATATTGAACAATCGAGCATTGTTAAGTAAATCGATAGGGTTTATTCAATTCACAACAATTCTTATAAATTTAAATTTATTTTGACTGACAAATTTTCCTACCACGATTGTATCACCATTGCTGTATAATTTATACAGAGTGGTTCAATAACAACGTTGGCTGTCAGAAGATATTACCATAATGACTTTATTTCTTTTTTGTCCTTGGTAATTAATATAAAAATGATTTTTCGGGAAAAAGGACTTTATTTATAAGTAAAACACTTAATATTTTATTTTCAGCGACGTCGCTGAAAATAAAATATTAAGTGTTTTACTTATAAAAAACCCGGGTCGCAGTGCCAAAACCCTGCCGACAATATAGTGTATTTGCTGATACAGGCAGTGTGGCTTTATTATGCGAACTTAAGTTGGTTTTTGGGTAAAAAAAAAATTTTACTCCTTAATACAGCCCTTCAAATAACATTTTTTTTCTTAATTGCAATATTATTATCAATCGAACCTCTATACCAAATTATATGCAACTTTCAGTAAATAATTCACTATCTGCAAACTAGTGTTTTCATAAAATTTGTAAGTCAGGTCCTGTCGGGCCGATTTTATTAAAATTTTAGGAACACTTTTTAATTACTACTGGAGGGTTAAATTTCAATTTTGAAACGATTCGGAGAATTTTTTCGGTATTTTGGGCCCCAAAAACATTTTTTAACCCCTAAAAACTACCCTTAAAATGGCCCGATTGGGCCCATTTTAAATAGGCTTCGTGCAGTGATGGATTCCAACATGTGTGCCAAATTTCGTTAAAATAAATTAACTTCTTCGAAAGTTATAGCCCGCACACATATATACCTATATATATATATAAATATATATATATATATATATATATATATATATATATATATATATATATATATATATATATATATATACATATATATATAAACATTTTTAAAAATGGTGGCAAAGTGTTTAGGAGGTTATGAAACGTCGAGAAATTTTGGTCCGACCTCTAGGTCCCGCCATCCGACCGACGCCAATAGTGTATGTTGCCATATGGCAAATACACTAATAAAGTCCTTTTTCCCGAAAAATCATTTTTATATTACCATAATGTATGATTACGATAAATAATTTTTTTTTAATATACTTTAGAGACAAAAATATAAAGAACTTATCAACTCGAACTTTGGACAATATTTTTTAAACACTTTGTATATATTCACAATAACATCTGATTAAGCGAAGGTATTAAAAATAATCAATATTTTCAAATTCGCACTTTTTTTAAGAAAAACGTTTGCTTATTTATAGCCAGCGATAAAAGTACAATAGTTTGCCACGTACTGACTATTAATCTGGATTAAATATTGTTTTAAAAACAATAAATATTATAAATAAAACCGTTAATCATCGTCCAGTGTACACTTAGATCACATAATCTGATAATCTTGTTTTTTGTTCTAAGAATACATACATCTTTGTCACTTTGAAAATCATTTTCTAATTGTGTATATGTCGCAGGATAATTAAAAAATTCGGATTTTCACGAAAATTCTAGGAAGATTGCAAAAAACCGGGTAATTGGAATCCGTTTTTTTGCAAACGTCCTAGGATTTTCGCGAAAATCTGATTAACCTACGACATATATATACAATAGATATATAAATTATAATCCAGATGCAGCCAACTACGTTAATTTTCATCAATTTTTCACATCTTTCGCTCAGTCTGTCATCGCTATATCTTCCATTTTCATCTCTGTCAATTTTTTGGCAATTTGGGCACCCTAACATGCCGCGTGCAAAGTTTGCATATCACGTTATCAACAATTACTTTTGAAGTGAAACTTCTTTAAACACATATCTGTTACGACCTATAATCATCAGCAATAAATCATTATACTACACTCTTTCTTTACTCTTCGAAACACTGCATGCAATTGTCTCTCTCTGATTGCATTGCACAGACAGAATGAATTGCGTTTTCACTAGCATCCTAATCACTCAAGATACGATTACTTACGTCTGAAGCAGGTAGGTGACTCTTAAGACTGACAATCGAAACGGAAAGCAAAATTCATTCGAGAGTTGAAACATTCATTAGTGTATTTGCCATATGGCAACATACACTATTGGCGTCGGTCGGATGGCGGGACCTAGGGGTCGGACCAAAATTTCTCGACGTTTCATAACCTCCTAAACACTTTGGCACCATTTTTAAAAATGTTTATATATATATGTATATATATATATATATATATATATATAGGTATATATGTGTACGGGCAATAACTTTCGAAGGAGTTAATTTATTTTAACGAAATTTGGCACACATGTTGGAATCCATCACCGCACGAAGCCTATTTAAAATAGGCCCAATCGGATCATTTTAAGGGTGGTTTTTACGGATTGAAAAAAGTTTTTGGGCCCAAAAATACCTAAAAAATTCTCAGAATCATTTCAAAATTAAAATTTAACCCTTTAATAGCAATTAAAAAGTGCTCCAAAAATTTTAATAAAATCGGCCCGACAGGACTGAATTTACAAATTTTCTGAAAACACTAGTATGCAGATAGTGAGTTATTTTCTGAAAGGTGTTTTTAATTTTGGTGTAGACGTTCGATCGACAATAATAATGTAGTTAAGAAAAAATGTAATTTTAAGGTGTGTATTAATGAGTAATTTTGCCCTACAGTCACCTTAAGTTCACATAATAAAGCCACAAGGCCTGTATTAGCAAATACACTATATTGTCGGCAGGGTTTTGGCACTGCGACCCGGGTTTTTTCATTATTAGTACCAACACGCCTATTATTATGATACATCAACTGAAGAAATCATTTCGATTGAATCATTCGATTATGAAATCATCCGAATAGCATCATTTCGATTATCAGAATCATTCGATTATTCCCAAGACTAGTTGAAACGTTTCATGTAGAAAGCAAGTCAACAATTGCTAGCTCTTGCGTTATAACGTGAAACCCTATCAGGTCGACGTGGGTACTTAAGGTACCTCTAATGCGATGATGCCAATGACTGCGCAGTGAGTTATAACATCGCGTGGGAAAACGCTCCTTCGCTGAACCCGTCAATTGGATCGGTACGATTGAAGGATTAACTCTTTAAAAGAACGGAAATAACAAATCAGATTACGGACTTTATAACACGCTGCCAGTCAACTGTCGATTAAAATGTGTCGGCCGATTTAATTTAGCCATTTAATTTAATATATAGTTAAATGATCAGTAAGCCTTGCTTCCACCACGTTTTTGGACCTATTCATGTCACATAATTTACCATCCTATTTTGGTCAGATCAGTAATTCTCTCGAGCAAAATCTCTAACATTCAGGTTAGTATCAACCGACATGTAAAGAGTTTTACTCAAGATTGATAAATTTTAGTATTAAACGTGGTTTTCTATTAATATATTAGCGTTAAGGTTGTCGGAACGCTCTAAATTTTGGAAATATTTTGAAGATTTAAAAAACTTTTCCGAAAAAAGAAGTGATTTTAGGTATGTGATGGAACAATTTTGTGAAATAAGTACTTACGAATAAGGTCGTAGTGTGACATTTAAAACGTGTGTTTTTTGGCACAATTAATGCCAACTTTTTTCTAGTAAATTGTACATAAATGACACAAGTAGTTCATTAGAGACCTAGATTTGTCCTTTATCTTCCTTATAGAGAAAGATTTTTTGCAAAATGTCGACGAATAAGTCTACAATCAGCTATCAGCCGAAGCCCTATTTTTGGCTTAAATTTAGAACGTTTCAACGACCTTAATAAACTGAGTACGTGTAAATAGCTCGCGTCTGACGTGAAACTTATAGGTTATCATTTGTATTATGTGTAAACACTAATTAAATACTAATTAAACACTAATATACGTTGATTCTGAGGTTAACTATTATCATTATACTGCTGGCGTCTCTCCCTGGATACAATTTCTACTATGCGTATCGAGTGAATTCAATCCCTCAACGCACTACCTTGCAGTCAATTCCGATAGGTTCCCCGCTTAACAACTCATTTAATTTAAAAAAAAATAAAAGAAAGAATAGTTACTTCTTACCACAATAGATTTATTTAGTGGATGTACATTCCGAGAGCTAAGCTCCCATCTTCAGCAAAACACTAAACTCTAAACGTTTAGTGTTTTGCTGAAGATGGGAGCTTAGCTCTCGAAATGTACATCCACTGAATAAATCTGTTGTGGTAAGAAGTAACTATTTTTTCTTTTATTTATATTGTTCCAGCCACAGTGCTCTTAATATTTATATCATTTAATTTCCTCAACTCTTTTGACTTGCTAAACTAAATTATTCTCATCCAAACTAAAATAAGTTTCACTTCAAAAATCATCGTAAAGTCTCAAGTTTCACTTCCTGAATTGAGAAAACCATGTTCGCAAATTCTCGTGACGCCATCAAACGTTATATGTTAAAAAATAACAACGTGTTTTTAGTTACCATTACCGTAATTTATTATCATTTTTATTTAACCCCTGCCTGCACATTTTCTTTCGACAACCATGTTCTGTATTGTCCTTATTATACAACAATAAATTATGATGACTATCATAATATTATAGAAACGAGATATGAGACTTAACAGCGCTGTCAAGGAGGCGAGTTTACACCCACAGTTCACTGTGACATTTCTGTTTATCGAAACAGTTATTCGTTTATCGATGCACTACTATGAAATTTATGACACTTGTGTGGTCTGTCTGAGTTCTCAACTCTCTCTCTCTCTTTCGCACACTAGACCAGCACGGACCAGCAACTTTTAGTGCAGGTTTCATGTGCAGCAGACATTTTGCAGTTTTCAAATAGTGTAGTTCGGTGGAAGATTTTTTTTTTATTTTGACGGTGTTATGCGAAAAGGGGGAAAAGAAACAAGCCTATTAATGAAAATTAATTAATGAAAACGACACATTTCTAGCACACTAGATCGGTCCAGCACGGCTAGACAGAAATTGCAGATCACCGACTGACTGTCGTTAGTGGTTGCTAGTGCTACTCCACGAGTAGCTTCACGAACAGGCTTCTCTCGTTCGTGCTGTGCTGGTCCATGCTAGATATGTATGCGCGGTCGTTAATTTGTGTTATTATAGTAAGATTCAAATGAAAGTTCTTGGCGAGTTATAATACAGTAGAAAAGCCCTTTGACTTTGTCCTAAACTGTGGTTATACTAGCTCTTGGTCGATTTTTTTTGTAAAATTCAAATAAAAGTGTGAGAAAGTGCCGTTTGCTGGATTTGGAAATAAAATAATTGGGTAATTGAAATTCTTACAACAGATGTGAAACAGTAGTTGAACTGAGAACGCCTCCTCAAAAAAATCTTCAATTTAAATGTAAATGGATCAAACTAAACTAGGAAGTCGTATTTGCGTAACAAATTATTAACCGGTTTAAAAATATTACATATAATTCTGTTAATATTATTACAGAGATAGATACGACTGACACATAACTGTAAATAGTGTATTTCAAACGACTATTATGAGTGTATAGAGTTTAAGGAAAGAATCGTTTACCCACAGACACCTGTGCAAGAGAATAAAATGTTTCCTAATAATATTTTACTAATTACGCCGTCTATAGTAACATTACCGTAAATACGATAACGATCGGCGTGATGCTACGCATTAACAGTTGATGCTTAACCCTTTCGTGACCGTGTTGACCATCATCGTGATACAATAATAATAATAATATAATAATAATAATGATAATGCGTTTAACGTCCGTTTTTCGACTTTATGTCATAACAGACGCCATTCGCACCATTACTATTTTTTCATCTACCACATCCCGTTATTTCTACATTTTTTACAACTTCAACTTATGTAATAGCAATGGGCGAATGAAGGAATTATAGGAAATTAGGATAAGGTTAGTAATTTTTGAACTAGGAGTTTGATAGGTAATCGGCCATAGCCTCAAATAAGGAATCATTTCGTTATTTATCTGGTATTAATTGAGGGAAACCATGGAACACCTCAATCAAGATGGCCGGTACAGATATTACCGTTACTCGGCGAGAGGCAGTAGGAAAAAGTCCCAGCCACATCTGCCCCCGCCGGGATTCGAACCCGGTACCTCCCGAATGCGAGTCTAGTGCTGTCACCACTACTCTACCCAGCTCGGTCCATCATCGTGATACAATAGAGATGTCAAGCTACGATTGAAATGCCATAAATTGATAATCAACGGAGTGAAGTGTAAGGTTACCGAGTAGCAGCAATTCGATATGCTTCAAATTAAACTAGAAATATGTACCATTCTTCTCGATTGGCTTTTAGCAACGTTTTTACAGTTTGATTTAAATAACCGATTCAAAATCAGATAAAAACGAGAAAACTAGCATAAGTTTTACACACAGAAAAAATTTCATTTGAAAAAAATTATTGAGCAAGCCAAATTTGTCAGTATTTTTAACATAAATTTGTAAAAAACAAATTTCAAAATGTTAATTTGCCTTTTCGTAATTCGAAATCTCGTGACGTGCTGTAAAGAAATATTTTAGAATATCACGTTTTTTGATTCAATTTTTATGTCAAAAATATGTATTTTTGAAATTTTTAAATAGCAAGCCAAATTTTGTGAAACCTATTGTTTAATCACAGCTAATAAGACTAGTAGTAAAATGAATGAGTTCGAAATTTCCTGAGAGCATATTTTACAAGCTGAGATATCAATCACCTTAAGAATGTTTGGAATAGTATCTTAGAAATAAAGAAAATAATTTAAATAATTGTTAATTTTATCATAAAGAAACAATTGTGAACTCTACTTTTCAACATGCTTGGCTGCTTGTTTTCGGATTTCTTCGACTCAGTAACGATAATATGTCAGCACCAATAACAATACCTTGAGGAACATCAAATGAAAAAGTACGATTCTTTATATGACGTTCCAGAATTAAAAAGTAAATTTAATAAATCTATGGGTATCACTCTTAAAAGCAATAATTGTAAATAAAAAAAACAAATTCAATTTTTTTTTAATTTCTTTGTAGACTAATGACTAGGAAGTTTATAAAACAATTTCAGTGCTAAATAATTATAATTTGTAACTTCTCTCAAGAAGCGATTTTTCTATTGCAACAAAGAACTGTTGTGATTTTCACAACTAGTGAAGGGTTAACTAATTCAGCCTTGGGCAAATTATACATCGTATAAAAGTACAAAGAGAAAACAATATGGGCATATTATTAATCTAGTAGATATATTTATATATTATTTTCAATAAAACAGTACCTAAATAGATAAAGAAGATATATTTCTTGTGAAAAAACTATCAAATAAATTCTCTGTAACTTTTAGATTTTTGTAATCATTTAGTAATAATGGATATCACAAAAAATAAAAAACTAAATTTATCTCTGACAGCTGATTGTTTTAATAAGTAACTGTAATAATATTTACGAATAAAGATCCTTTGATATAAATCATCGCTATGATAAAATAACAAATGTTTCTAGCAAAGGCTAGAGTGATCAAAATAAAACAATTAGCTTTTGAATCTTCAGTTTACATGACCCCAAACATTACAAAAAAACGCAATTTTGATGTATCTTGTTGCAATGATAATTATTTTTAGATTTCACTTTTCAATTCATGGCATGGAAAATAGCTAATAGATTTTCCAATCGAAGAAATTACTATATTACTCTTTTATACTTTAATAATATAATGTCTGCAATTAAATGTAATTATTAGTGTATCAAGTTAATTATGCGAAGTAATTTATTGCGAATCTTAGACGGTTTAATTGGCAATCATTTATTTTATGATTAGACATTCACTTTTCATATAGTGCATTATTTTCTTATTTGACGACCATGAGAATTATTAAAACGCTGATACTAAGTTTTCTTTCACTGTTTGTAAACCGGAATTTTGTTCAAAAAAGAAAGATCGCAATAATTAAATCACTGTAGTTCTGTTAATACAGTAGACCCTCACTCCCTCCATGTTTTTAGTTTAAGAAATTTTAATGGAACGGAATTTCGTCGACATAATACAAACAGACAAAAGATTTGTAGATTTGTGTCGGATGATCTCGAAGACAACCGAACCGATTTGAAAAATTCTTGTATTGTTTAAAAGTCTACTTCTTTCCGCATAACATAGACTATATATTATTACATTACGCCAAAAGAGGGATGAATAATGACTGAAAAAAGCAATTCAGGATATCATCAAACGATCTCTGAGCTAAATTGAAGAACGCTGGTTGAACTATAGATACAGTTAAATAACTCGTAATATTTATTAATAACATCTGAATTGGAAAATTTCAATTAATCGAATTTACGGCGTATATTTTGCTGTCATAAAAGTATCTATGAATATATTAATTTTAATGTAAATCTCTCAATTAGAATAGCATTTCCAACGTAAAATTTCAACAGATTTTATGAGATAGGATTAAAGTTGAGTTTTTATTTATTTCGTCACACTAATCTCGCATGTAATAGGCTTAAGCCTCAGTGACGTCCATTGATTATTTTATTTAAATAACTCGGTTACAAGAATTCATTTCAGATCCGGACAACCCCGCTACTTAGACATATGATTATTTTTAATCTAATCTGATAAAATGATTATATAGGATGTTCAATGTTAGTTTAAAAAAAGTATTAGCGTATATTATTATGTTAAACCGCGGCTTCGATTTTGACGAGGACCTTAATTTAAAGCGCGAATAGCCGGATAAAAATGTACAAGTTTTCGAGGTGGGACAAAATTCTGGAAAGCAGTTTTTCCGTATAATGTTTGTCTTTTTGACTGATTATGATGCGCTACTGAACCACAGGCACATAACATATCGGATTCAATGTCGGTGCAAAATATAAAAAGATTAAAACCTACCTACTCTTATTTTCGTGATATCGGCGGACTGATTTATACTTATGCAAAGGCGGTTGAATTTTTTTTTTATCTTGTTGGTACGACTCATTAATTCTTATGTCGCATTACAATGTTGTTCGTGCACTTGTGTAAGTACACCGTGTCTAGGAATTGTTTGAGTTATGAAATTAATCGAATTAAATTGAACTTTGTATCAACGAAAATATTAATACTTTTTCAGCAGATAATTTTTTTCATACAATGCAATTGGTTTTTATTAAAATGAAATTTTCGTCCTCTGAAATCATTACGATGTATTTCTTTTCAAATTTCAAAACGTTCATCGACTAAATATTTTTTCATGGCACGGTAAACTCACGAAATTGCTACCATACATACATATAGTACACACTAATGGCACTATTCTGTATAGCCAATTTTAACATTAACAGCACTGTTAAATTTCTGTCTCATTTTACGTATCTGATGTTAAATTTGCTAGAAAGTGACAACAAATTAACAGCACTGTAAATTCTTACATTGGCCAAACAGAATAGCACCATTACACTTGACTGGATTTATAGACGCTCGACAACTGAGGTCCTAATTACCTAGATGACAAAATCAGTTGTCTTAAGATCACGGCACCCAGAAATGGCGACAAATCTCCAAAAAAGTACGCGATAAGAAAAACAGTATCGTTCAATGTGTATAACGATTCACGCAATCTTCCCTAATCAACTACAGACGACAATTTCCAGCTATTCGTGAACCTTCCGTATATTACAGATTCCAACGTGAAGTTAGTGACGAGATTCCTACATGAAGTTAAAAGCAAACGTGCTCCCAAGATGAACGACGACACAGGGCCACGGAGCTCTGCTTCAGAGCGGCCATAATATATCAGCAGCGGCGCAATAATGGTTTAAAATACAAGCGGCATCTAAAGCTAACACATATCAGCTGACTGTAGACATCGGCATAAAAAACTGACGTAAATAATCAGTTTTTAACCGACTTAGGTTATCAATATGATTGTATATATTCTGTGTATTAATTGTGCCAAAATACTATTGGATCATTACATGGAGATGTAATCATTCATTTAATCTTTGATATTTTTTAATTTCGTAAGGTATATAGGAACTTTAAACGACCGTAACTTCTGAACTACTACTACTTCTTTTGGTGCGTTGAGAGTAAAATTTTGCCAGATAACGGAACTTGTGAGCGCATATCTACCGAAAATTCGGCAGTATGAAGTTGGCCAAGAGCCTCAGACTAAATGACAGATGGACAAAATTAATGCACTCTCTATCACCTGGAAACTATAAACTTTGATTTCAACCAGTCGTGTTAAATGCCATCCAGCGAAATTTAGAATATCGTGTAATTGATTACCCTCAATGGATTGACTATGAAAGTAAAAACCAAAATAAAATTTTGATAGTGTTTTCAAATACATATTTGAAGTTAATTTTTTACTTATTCCTAAACATTATATCGATTTTATTTCAATAAATTATATGCATAATATTAACAATTATCGGTTAACTTCAAATGTGCGTAAGATCAAGCACTCACTTTTTCTCTACAATAGACACAATAATATGTGTCTAGTAAGCAATTCTGAAGTGAGGCCCTCAGAGCGCAAGGGGCATACAGAGAGACGTATTATAGGTATGGATTTTCCTGTAGCGTCACCGCGTCTGGAATTCTATGCAGCAGAAATGTGCATCCATTCGTATTCGAATTGAACGTAACAAGCCAAAAGACATTTGCGAAATGAAAAAATAAATAGATCTTGCTATTGGCAGAAACAAGAAGATATTTGACGCCAAACAGACAAGTTTCCATTATAATTGGGTGGAAGAATTAATCAATACATACATACATACAGATAAACAAAATAATGGTGTCTATAATTTTCGAATTTTTAGCTTTTAAGTACTGTTGCGTTTAGGTCGTTTTTAGTGTATTTGCCATATGGCAACATACACTATTGGCGTCGGTCGGATGGCGGGACCTAGGGGTCGGACCAAAATTTCTCGACGTTTCATAACCTCCTAAACACTTTGGCACCATTTTTAAAAATGTTTATATATATATGTATATATATATATATATATATATATATATATATATATATATATGTGTGTGCGGGCAATAACTTTTGAAGGAGTTAATTGATTTTAACGAAATTTGGCCCACGTGTTGAAATCCATCACCGCAAGAAGCCTATTTAAAATGGGCCTAATCGGGATATTTTAAGGGTAGTTTTTAGGGGTTGAAAAATGTTTTTGGGCCCCAAAATACCGAAAAAATTCTCCGAATCGTTTCAAAATTGAAATTTAACCCTCTGGTAGTAATGAAAAAGTGTCTCTAAAATTTTGATAAAATCGGCCCGGCAGGACCGGATTTACAAATTTTATGAAAAAACTAGTTTGCAGATTATGAATTCTTTACTGAAAGGTGTATATAATTTAGTATAGAGATTCGATTGATAATAATATTGCAATTAAGAAAAAAAAAATTTATTTAAGGGGTGTATTAAGGAGTCTAATTTTTTATTTTGTCCAGAAACCAACTAAAGTTCGCATAATGAAGCCACACTGCCTGTATAAGCAAATACACTATATTGTCGGCAGGGTTTTGGCACTGCGACCCGGGTTTTTTTTTTTAATGCTACCTCGTCATTTTACCATTACAACTCCACAAATTGGGACTGGCATTAATTTAGGTTAAAATACACTGTTCAAAATTTAACAATATCTTTTTGTTTTAAAGTACCCTGAGTTCAAAAAACATATTTTTGCAAAAAAGTCTGTCGTCTCTTTGTCTATGAATACGATACAGATCAAACGTATGAGCAGATATTGAAACCAAATGTTAATTAATGTCAATTGTTACTTTCGTTAGATTAGAGCCTGGAAAAGCGCCCTACATAGTATCGGCTATTTTCAATAAATAAATTGTCATTAAAAAATAGTATGTAACGATAAATGCCCCCTAGCAGATGAACCATTGTCGTGCAAACATTTTCGCAACGTGTTTGCAATTTTGTACGCATCAAGAATATATTTTATTGTAAATATTGCAACATGTTTTATGCATATTATTTAGTCACATTGTGTGCATACAAAATATCTCTAGTCGTGTGAAAATATTTGAATGATCATTATTCAATGACCATATTTTAATGTATTTTTTTATCGATCTTCTGGAATTCGCGTAATGGAAACATTTATTTTAATAGTAATAAATATAGTCATATAAAATTCCAGTTGATTTTCTATTATTGTTAAACAAAGCCATTGTTAGTGTATTTGCCATACTACAAGAAAATTGCAGACAATTTTTAAAAAAACTCACCAAAGCAGATTCATTACAGGCTGCTATCTGAAACAAAAGAGACATTTTCTGTTAATTTATATTCCATTATTTTTATAAAAAAAAAGAAAAGACGGGTTCAGTTTTCCCCCCGTACTGACTACTGATTATGAAAGCTCATGTAACCACCCGGTAACCTGGTTTGATATTATTTAAAACAATTTTTTTGTAACAATAAGAAAAATAAAACCCGGGTCGCAGTGCCAAAACCCTGCCGACAATATAGTGTATTTGCTAATACAGGCAGTGTGGCTTTATTATGCAAACTTAACTTGGTTTTTGGGCAAAATAAAAAATTTGACTCCTTAATACACCCCTTAAAATAACATTTTTTTTCTTAATTGCAATATTATTATCAATCGAGCTTCTATACCTTTCAGTAAATAATTCACTATCTGCAAACTAGTGTTTTCATAAAATTTTTAAATCCGGTCCTGTAAGTCCGATTTTATTAAAATTTTAGGGACACATTTTAATTACTACCAGAGGGTTAAATTTCAATTTTGAAACGATTCGGAGAATTTTTTCGGTATTTTAGGGCCCAAAAACATTTTTCAACCCCTAAAAACTACCCTTAAAATGGCCCGATTAGGCCCATTTTAAATAGGCTTCTTGCGGCGATGGATTTCAACACGTGGGCCAAATTTAGTTGAAATCAATTAACTCTTTCGAAAGTTATTGCCCGCACACATATATATATACGTATATATATATATATATATATTATATATATATATATATATATAAATATATATATACATATATATATAAACATTTTTAAAAATGGTGCCAAAGTGTTTAGGAGGTTATGAAACGTCGAGAAATTTTGGTCCGACCCCTAGGTCCCGCCATCCGACCGACGCCAATAGTGTATGTTGCCATATGGCAAATACACTAAAAATCAATCAAAATTTTTTTAAATATTTTTTCCAACGAGAAACTATTTTTCGTAAAGTTGATATTTTTAATGTTATTAATTTATATATACATATTTTTTTGTGATAGGACAATATTTATAGCTCTTTCAAAAAAACATACTATATATACTATATATACTACGTTAGTTCGTTCTCAAGAGATGCAAATATAAACAGAATCCTGAAAACAGGCATGTTCCGATGTAAGTGTTATTCAAAATAAAATCTGCAAAAAAACCGAAATCACAGACAGAAATTTCGTTAGTATTTTATATGTTAGTATATTGGTTGATATGGTTGCTTTAGTGATTTTTTGTATTACATTTACATAAATAATAGATTACGTAAAATGCAGGTGAAACGCAAGTAATAATTTATTGAATAATTGTTGAGTGGTATTGACAGTTGCACATTCATCATTTTTTACCTGTTCATAAATAAAATTAATTGAATGTTTTTAAGTGTTGAACTTTTGCTGTTGTTTCAAACATATGTAAAAATAGTTTTATTAGTGTATTTGCCATATGGCAACATACACTATTGGCGTCGGTCGGGTGGCGGGACCTAGGGGTCGGACCAAAATTTCTCGACGTTTCATAACCTCCTAAACACATTGGCACCATTTTTGAAAATGTTTATATATATATGTATATATATATATATATATATATATATATATATATATATATATATATATATATATATATGTGTACGGGCGATAACTTTCGAAAGAATTAATTGATTTCAACGAAATTTGGGCCACATGTTGAAATCCATCACCGCAAGAAGCCTATTTAAAATGGGCGTAATCGGGCCATTTTAAGGGTAGTTTTTAGGGGTTTTTGGGCCCCAAAATTCCGAAAAAATTCTCAGAATCGTTCCAAAATTGATATTTAACTTGTCAGTAGCAATTAAAAAGTGCCCCTAAAATTTTAATAAAATCGGCTCAACAGGACCGGACTTACAAATTTTTTGAAAACACTAATTTGCAGATAGTGACTTATTTATTGAAGGGTGTATTTAATTCGGTGTAGACGTTAGATTGATAATAATATTACAATTAAGAAAAAAAAATGTTGTTTTAAGGGGTGTATTAAGGGGTTAAATTTTTTATTTTGCCCAAAAACAAACTTAATTTCACATAATAAAAGTATAAAACCACACGGCCCTATACAAGCAAATACACTATATTGTCGGCAGGGTTTTGGCACTGCGACCCGGGTTTTTTTTTATTTTTAACTTGGTGAAGGTTTGAAAAATGATAGTTATGAACTGTAGGTGTCATTTAATATGACATAATGTCAAACAACAGGCTTTAAATGCATAATTATTATAACCAGAAGTTAATAAACCAAATTTTATTATTCTGCATAATTTTTACAAGACTGTCATAAAAGTCAGATAAGTGGACGCTATAAACATCAAAAACAGTTATAAACGTGAGAAGCACTTTCGCTATCAATTGCACCGCCTGACGGCTATTGTAGTCCAGACCATGCCTCTCTGACAGTTCTCTAATCGACACTTCAGGCCGAAACTCGAGTCGCATTGCCAAAACCCTGTCGACAATATAGTGTATTTGCTAATACAAAAACAGTATGGTTTTATTATGTGAACGTAAGATAATTTTTGGGCAAAATAAAATGCATCCCTTTAAATAATATATTTTTTTCTTAATTGCAGTATTATTATCAATCGAACATCTATACCTAATTAATACACTCTTCAGTACATAAATCATTATCTGCAAACTAGAGTTTTCATAAAATTTGTAAATCCTGTGCTGTTAGGCCATTTTTTTTTTAATTTTAAAGGCACTTTTAAATTACTACTAAAGGGTTAAATTTCAATATCGAGAATTTTTTCGGTATTTTTGGGCCCAAAAACATTTTTCAGCCCCTAAAAACTGCGTCCATTTTAAATAGACTTCGAGCGGTGAGGGATTCCAACATGTGGGCGAAATTTAGTTAAAATCAATTAACTCGTTCGAAAGTTATTGCCCGCATTATATACATTTCCAAAAATGGTGCCCAGTTGCTAACTTGGAGGAATTTTGGTCTGACCTCTAGGTCCCGCCATCCAACCGACGCCAATAGTGTATGTGCCGTATGGCAAATACACTAATAAACTACTTTTAAATCAACGCCTACGAAATTGCTAATAGAAGAAGATTCAAATCTAGCAGTTAGTGAAATAGCATGCCAGGCGCCACTATTTGATTCTTTTTATATGAAAAAAAACTCGGGTCGCAGTGCCTAAACCCTGCCGAGAATATAGTGTATTTGCTAATACAGGCAGTGTGGCTTTATTATGCGAACTTTAGTTAGTTTTTGGACTAAATAAAAAATTTGACTCCTTAATACACCCCTTAAAAGAACATTTTTTTTCTTAACTGCAATATTATTATCAATCTAACGTCTACACCGAATTAAATACACCCTTCAATAAATAAGTCACTATCTACAAATTAGTGTTTTCAAAAAATTTGTAAGTCCGGTCCTGTCAGGCCGATTTTATTGAAATTTTAGGGACACTTTTTAATTACTACCAGAGGGCTAAATTTCAATTTTGAAACAATTCGGAGAATTTTTTCGGTATTTTACGGCCCAAAAACATTTTTCAACCCCTAAAAACTACCCTTAAAATGGTCCGATTGGGCCCATTTTAAATAGGGTTCTTGCGGTGATGGATTACAACATGTGGACAAAATTTCGTTAAAATCAATTAACTCTTTCGAAAGTTATAGCGCACACACACATATATATATATACATATACATATATATATAAACATTTTTAAAAATGGTGCCAAAGTGTTTAGGAGGTTATGAAACGTCGAGAAATTTTGGTCCGACCCCTAGGTCCCGCCATCCGACCGACGCCAATAGTGTATGTTGCCATACGGCAAATACAGTAATAATTTACCAATTTCCTGACAGCAATTTTTGGATATTTGTTCTACGTCAAATAGTACACCAATTTAAATTTTGATATAAAGACAAAAGCATCCGATATTTTATAAATAAATTGTGATAATTACTTTGCGAATGATCCATTGTATTAAAATGTTTCCAATCCAGCGCAAAAATATGCACACTATGTCTAGGGACAAAAATCAAAAATGTTTATGTCAAATTTTCGTAATTAACTTAAGATAGGGTTTTTAACTTTATTTTGGTAGCAAACAGCGGCCTCACTGTTCCCAGGGGATTTCTACGGAGCGTTGTCAAGTGATCAAAAAGTAATCTAGCGTTCGGGAAAAACTGGTCTAGAATTGAAAATATTAAATAATGTTTGAACTCGCAGGGCACCAAAACTATTCAATTTAGAGAAAATATGTATAAAACACGTTTTGTAGAAAATTTAATTTAAATTTATTTTGGTAAGAACATTTTTTGCCTATGAGGCACCCGAAATGAGATATTTCAAATAAACTACAAATTCCCAAAGTTTCAAACTTTCGCAATTATTCCGATAAATTCTCTATTTTATGCCATTTCTACTGAACTAATTGTGTACTGTTTAAGCATCAAAACCGACATTTATGCGAACGAATCGTGTGGACAAACTTGGCATTCACGAGAACGAAGCCGCTGGCAAAAGTTAATCGACATACACGCTTTTGTTTTTGACAAACGTACATATATATCACGTTCACGGCGTAGTCTTACTGTAATAATATATGTATTAAGAACCGAGACTCCGCAGTCCACGATGAGGGCCCACGCTTTGCAAACCAGTGTTACAGTTACTTAACAAACAATATTGCATAACAATGCACTTAAATTGTAACAGCTGTCGAACTTCTTTACTGGTTTGTTGGTTTATGCTTCCATATTACCATCTAATTTAAATAATATCTATAGATAGACTCCGTCGAAATTAATGTACTAATGTATCTTAGAAATATTTTATTTGTTTATATTATTATAATGAAACAATACTGAACGCTATTTTTGATTCCGCCGAGCGACTACTAAAACTCAATTCAAACAATAATATGTATGTGTTGCGTTGCTCGTTTTGAGCTTCTCCGAGCAGTGTTGAACAGTTCCGATGAAACCCGATTCATAAAAAATGACGTTCAGAATTATTTCTTTATAAACAATAAAAAAAGAAAAATAATTATGCATATGTGGACAACTTCAATTTAAAAAAGAAATAGGTAATCGGTAGATTAGAAACCTTTGGCGTAGCTCGAAATAAAACGGTTTGCGTTTAAAATATATTGATAATGCGTTCAATGACATTTGTATATATCTCTTTAATTTAATTAAAAAATTCGTTGACTTCGTGAACCTCGTCGACACAATGTTGCCTAAATGAATAAATCTGGTAGGCAATACAATAAATAAAACTTGTTGTCTGTGAGGTTTGAAGTTTAGTTTAAGGTGGAACGCTGTTCAATAGTTCGATCCAGACGGCTGCGTGTAATCGCGGCACGAATATAGCGCCGCGACGCTCGGTAATCAATAATGCGTCGTGCGACGCCACGTACACCGCCGCCGGTCGAAGGTCACGACACGTCGCCGTTCTCTCCGAACATATAAACATGCAACCGTTCACCTATATCAAGTCTGTGTTGGAAATTGGTAATTAAAGAGAAGGAAATAGTTCGAATCCGTCAAAGCTTAATGGCTTTCTAAGCCAATGTTGACACATATATCATCACCTTCCATGCATCAGTTATTCAGTTTTAGATTTTTCGTTAAAATTAAACGACTACATCGACAACTTAATGTAAATAATGGTTGGATTCTAGATCAGATAGTCTTGGGTTCGAATCCCACTTCTGCTCATGGATATTTTGTGATTTCGTTTTGAAGATATTGGCTAGATAACTTATAAGCCATCTCTTACGTACCATCTGCATATTATATTCTACTAATGTGAAAATTTACAACTGAAAATAGAGTAACATACTCTAGTGAAGATAGTAGAAGAATGGGTACTCTGTGTAGAAAGAAGGGTGGGAAAAGCGATCAGTAGCGGTGTGATTTGTAATTTCAGGGGTAATAATAGACTGCAACTGCACTGTCAATAGTGCGTTTCGACTAGACAAGAATTCTCTCAAATTAACAATCGAGTAGATAACAAACTTAACCCTAAAAACGAAATAGCGTCGACCTTAAATGATCCGCCATTAATGTTCAAAATAGAAACCTTTTATTAAGCGGTCTGCATCAAAAAAGAGATAAAGACATCAAAAATTTGTCTGTATCTCTTCTGGCATTTTAAAAAAGATTACTTTGCTGTAAGCTGACAAATTTTAGGACATGCAAACTACACATCGCTAATTTACAACTAATTGAAATAATATTTCAATAGCTAAGAATCTCCATTATTTAGATCCCCCATCTTATATAGCCGCGTGGTATTCATAATTTCAAGTAAAACGTCAAAAACTGTTCTTTGAAGATGATAAAGAGACCCTTACTATGACACTGCAGTATTATTTATTAAATATCTGTTTGTAATGGCCTATTCCTTGAAAATATATCCGACGAAGAGAAGTACAGGAAACAACCGTGCATTGAGTTTTGTCTATCCGTCTGCCTGGCATGTCTCGCAATTGTATTAAACGTGATATATAACGTGTTTCAATATATTCTTTTGTCCGCGTTGCGGGTTTTCTCGAAGGGGTATACAAAAAAATTAAAATTGTAAATCGCATTGAACAATGGTTAAAGGATGATATTTATTTATTTAGATACAGCAGCGTCTTGTTAAGTCGTTGATCGTTAAGTCAACTCTTCTAGATCCCTTCTGCGCTTTAATGTTTTCAACCGTTATTGCACATCGTGATGAAACTGCGGTATTTAGATTACATAGTTCGGTTTGAACTAAAAAGAAATGAATAGAATAGATTCTTGGTATGTCTTCTCTTAAGCCCGTAGGCCTTAGCTTAATGGTTTATAGTGCAGCGTTGCATTGCAAATATTGCATTTCGCTAGCCAGCTTGGAATGTGTCCAGCTCTAAAACAATTTTATCAAATGTCAAATCCAGTAAACATGTTTTAAATTGTTAACTGAAAATAGTAAATTGAGAAAGTAGTATCAGAAGACAGGAGAATTTTAACTATCTAACTCTAACTTATCGAGCAAAGGAAGGATGCATTATTAGTTTATACTGTAGAACCATGAGAGAAGTTTTAGGTTAATTGTAAAAATAAACGAAAAGACATTTCTATAAACATAATTTTATTTAAAAAATTATATATTACCTACTAATACACCGTCACACCGATTATAAACATTTTAAACTATTACAAACAAAAAATTAGCGAAACAGTCATCAGTCCTAAATATTTTTTTATAAACAGTTTCAGTGAAACTTGGTTGTAACTACAGTTACACATCCCTAAATCGAACGTCCATAACTTATTTACAAGTCGAATTCTTACCATGAATCTTGATTAATTTTATTATACATATTATGCATTGTTTACTCCATGACGTTCGTAACTAGATTTATTTTCTCTTGAGATTCGACTTCGAGAATTTTACCTGTAATTCAAACCCCGCGAAAATCAAATGTAAACAAAATCAACAACTGAAAATGGGTCGCTATCATTATAAAGAATTTCCACAATAATCTTCAAATCATGTTTTTCAGTCTTTACATTAAGATTTCTCATACAAAATACTATTGATTGAACCAAGAACCGCCATTCTAAATTTGGATTTTTGAGCCGGTGTCATTTGCGCCACATCTGGCAGAAGACTTCGGAAGAATTCCAAATCTGCCACATCATTATTAACCAATACTGGTGATCGATGTCTGCCATTATCCGTTGAAGTTCTGGTTATTCTATCATCTATGTAGCTTGTCAAATCTCTCATCAAACTATCATGAAGTTTTCTTTTTAATTTATTTTCTTTGACGTAATCATTTGCGAAATGTTCACCTTCTTCATTATTATACATCACATTGTCACTGTGATGTTCTTCGTCAGTTGATAATGTAGGGATCATTGCGCGACTCTGACTGCTTAAAACCCCAACGACATCTTCATCTAATTGAGGAACCGGCTTGGTGTCTTTTGAGTTCTCATCATCACCATAGTCATATTCTTGAGTCGTGTAAAAGGATTCGAATATCTGTTTGCCCGAATACGAGTCATTCGATCTTGAAAAATAAAACATTCTTCGTTTTTTTGGAAACATAACGCAACCACATAGCAAACACGGAGTTCTATTTGAATCGTTTTAGCGAGAGTTTTTAGATTTACTTTCTTCCTGTTTTTGTTATAAATAGTGCATTTTTTAAAAGTCCGAATTACCTAAAGTTTGGCGGGTGCGGGACCCAATCAAATGGATCCAATGGAACTAAGACCGACATTGTATGCATTAACTAGAATTTGAACGACAATTTAAAACAACGAATCTATTCCCTGCCTTCAAAGTTTTTGATGACAGTTTTGAAATGATAATTAAAAAATGTATAAATATTAAAACCAGTTCCACAAACCGAAATAATGAATAATGGTTTATGTTTTCAAATACCAAGTTAAAAATAATCTCTTCCTGATTGCCAAAAAAAAATAATAACATATTTCCCGAATTTTTTAAAGTTTATCGGGCAACATTAAAACACCCTATATATACTTACGTGGTCCATTTCGAAAACGGCAAAATAAATTCCATATGTTTAGCCAAATAGTATGGTTTCTTTGGTCTTTTTCCAGGTTCCAACGAATTCTTTTGCCTTAAATATCTACCAAGACACATTCTGAGGTTTCTCCATCTTTCTTTTAACGTATGAACTGCAATATCAAACAATTACATCTTTATAGCAACGAAACATTACCGTTTGTGAGAATATTTGGAATTTAATAAACATAAACTCGATTTAAATTCTACGCATCCCGGCGAAGTCGAACTAAACAGTTAGTATAGGTCTAAGGCTTCCTCAATAAATAAGCTAATGGTAAAAACCGCATTCAAATCTGTTTAGTATAGCGAATTCATTTCGATTTGCGCTCGGGTGAAGCGGGACCGGTCAGTTATTATAGACCTAAACCTTCCCCATGAAATGAGCTATCGACTGATAAAAACCGTATTCAAATCCGTTCAGTAGTTCTCGAGATACTGTGCCGATACTGTATATACGGATACATACCTGATATGTTCATATCAGCACATATGTGATCCCAAGCTTTGTCCTGTTCTTCTCTGACGCCGTAGCCAGGATGACTGGTGTTGTAAATAACAGGATACTTCTCAACCTGTTTCACTATCTCAATGTTCGTCGGTTCGTCCTCTTGCATGTTTCTGTATAGTCCACAACCTCACAGTTTTATGTACGCCGCTCTACTGAAACATTGAGCCTAGCCATAGCTCCTCCGTTCAGTTGGCAACACAACACCGACAGAAACATTCGACGCTGTTTTGTAAACAGTTGCGTATCGCCGTGGAACACATGCGCACCAGACTTTGTTTACACTGTCATTTGTTTGTGTTTCACAAGGTTATTTGTTAAATCAGCGATGCTCAAACGTGCAACGAGAAACTTGCGTTAAATACGCTACTGCGGAACTTTTAAACGGTAACTTGTTGAGATGCCCCCTTTCGTTTTAAATCCAAAATATCTGATCTCATAAGAAAGTAGTTGTTGCGTATAGAATGTCACGATTTTCAGTTTGCTGGTTTGTATTTTCCAACATTTATGGATTATTAAATTTTAAATTTAATTCTTACAAAACCCCAGATCACATGGTTCTATCCTGAATATTATTAAAAATATTAATAAATTAAAAATTCGATGTAGTAGGTACTTGCCCATCTAATCGAGGCATTGCCAATAAATTTGAAACAAAACATGTTCTAATTTCGTAGTAGATTACTACGGCATAGATTGTGGCACGCAAGAATTGGTTTTGCCACTTACGTGAGTCGAAGTAATAAAGTGCTGACTTATCGAGCAACGACTTAACAATACAGTCTAAACAATTTGAAAATCTCTAATTATCACTCCATAAACATATAACATCATGGACGATAACAGCTCGAATCTATATAGTAGTTTTTTTTACAAATTCGTTTAAAACAAAAATAAATCTAAATGGCTATAAAACTAGCTGGAACTTCGATCAAAAATAAATATTTTTATGCTAGTGTATACAGACTTAAGAAACATCGTGCGTTAAATACAAATGAATAATTAATTAATTAACACAAAGTTGTAAGAAAATATTTAAATTAATACGGCAATGAATTTTAATTACTTTAAAAAAGTATTCCTTTACACGATTACACAAATTAATTTGAAAAAAACAATTATATTTATGGCTAGGTATGTAATGAATACAGTTATAATTTTTATACACTGCAGTAGCGCTAATCATACGGAATCTTTGCTTTAAAGTACATACAATATGTCCAGAAAACATACCGTAAGTTCTGTCGCATTAATATCCCAAAGTTGATGAAAAAACAGAAGTTTCACATTTTTGAAATACGGAGATTCAGAAGTGGAATAAGATTACCATAAATACAACTATTAGACATTACATTTTTTCATAAAGCACCAAAAGAAATATAACTTCTAAAATATGTATTTGATAGTGAAGAATACCGTGATTTTAACTTAAAGATATTAATTTTTCTTTCTTGGAAAATATACGAATATCTCAAACGTTCTGCTCAATTATTTAATCGAAGTCCACTTAACTTTGGATAGTCTGTATTTTAACTACGATATTCGTGTATTTTTGAATTAATTTTTGGTTACCTGCAATTTACGTCATTGCACGCGCGTCTCGTGACACGATAAAGTTATGTCGTGTGTGTATTATAAAAAACACGGTTACAATGTCTGCCTATTAATTTCATAACCTTCAAATAGTTTTATTTAACAGAGAAATTAACTTATCTGCTGTTAAGTGTAACGACCTTCCAGATGACTCACCGTTTGATCGTTCGCCACTCCGTGAAACGTTTTTTATGTCTTATTTACTCTCTGTGTGTTTGTAAATCTATATTTAGTTTTTAGTTTTTTATTTTTAAATACATCTGTATATTTGGTTGCGTGGTAATATAACTTGTTTTTCTTTTGTTGGCAGGTTCGAGATCTTGTTGAGAAGTGTTCATGCCCCACACAATTCCCTATGATCAGAGTTTCAGAAGGAAAATATCGCATTGGAGATACGAAAGTTCTCATTTTCGTCAGGGTAAGTTTTTTTGCGGATAATATAAAAAAAAATGGTTCCTAACTAAGGCTAAAAACTTTCGGCTGATTGTTTAGAGAAAATTCTGACTTTTTTTCAAACAAGTACAATTTATATTTAATCTAACTTATTTGTTTCATTGTCTATTATTTTAAAGTAAATAAATAACTAAATAATCCCACCAAAAACATAAATGTGAAAAAAGGGCCAAGTTCAATACAAAGAACAAGTATGCCGTGGTCCATTGGTATTTCTACCTGTCTAGGTAGAAATACCAATGGACCACGGCGTAAAAGCCCGGAAACCAAAAAGTTTTGCAACAACGCCAGCCGTGAAAGCCTACACAATTGGAAAGAACAAGTAGGTTTGCCGGCTTTGCCGAAAAAAAGAAGTGAGATCTAAGAAGGTGCCGAGTTTTCATTTAACAAGTTTACATACCTGAGTCATTTAATTGTAATATAAAACTTGCCAAGTAAAAACTTGGCACTTTCTTAGATCTAACTTTTTTCTCGGCAAAGCCGGCAAACCAACTTGTTCTCTGTATCGAACTTGGCCCTTTTTCACATTTATGTTTTTAGTGGGATTTCAATACTTTTTTGTAAAATTATATATTGTTACTTTTTCTACTTAAATCAAATATTATCTAGACACATAATTGTATTATAGTTATATGTATACCATACTTCATTATATCACAGTTATATATCACACCGAGTAGACGCGAGTAGTCTTCGGAAGACCGATTGATGCGTTCGCGTCGACGCTCTCAGCACCGGCTAAACGTTTGTGAATTATGATGATCTATCAGTCAGTCCAAAATCGTGATTTTTGAACATTCAAATCTTTGAAACTATTTCACATATATATGAAATTTGAAATACTGTTTCTTTATATTAACCTTAACCCCCCTGAAAAAATTCAGTTCTGAAACGTAACCAGCCTTGGGATAGTTGAAGATCAAAGAGGGCTCGAAATGGTTCGCAGTGCTTTGCGAACTTGACCGGAGCACTCCGCTATCAAAAATATCAGAACATAACGTACCTACAGTAATTTTAATTGATAATTCAGAGATATTTGACTTGATTTCTAATAAAATGGATCACTGTTATTACCAACTAAATAATTCGTATCGATCGGACAGATTCTCCGCAATCACGTGATGGTTCGAGTGGGTGGAGGCTGGGACACCCTTTCACATTACTTGGACAAGCACGATCCTTGCAGATGCAGAGCGCAGCATAGAACGGCTCTTGCATCTAGGGTAGTCAATAAACCAGGAGCACAGGACCTCAGTGGCGCTTTGGTGCAATATGACAGGTACGTACCATCACTGCCATTTTTAATTTCGAATATAAATTTTACAATCCCATCCCTAGCTAAATTAAATCTCAGAACGTCTATGATTTAGAATCCAGTAAAACATTGTTTTTAAGTTAAACTTCTTTAGGCGCAATATGAGTGGTAATTCAAATCTTTTCTACCGAAAGTAACTTTTTCTCACGGAAGTAACGTTCAGGTTATGCAAAGGAGTATCGAAATATTGGTAAGTTAGAAATTTTATAAGATAATTGTTGAAGCTTTTAGTCAATAGATGGCCGCACAGTTGTAAAATTTCTAGCTTACCGACATAAATTGTGCCAATTGTCATTTATCTATTTTGTCATGTGCAATATTTAACCTTAAATTTAATTTAGCAAATTATGTTCTATTGTCTAGGGTCCGGCAGCCAGGCAATTTAGGCATTACCTAGTGATAAAGCCTTAAAGTTCTTGATCCTTTTCCTTCTGATCTTTTTAAGACTATTGCCAGTATTGAATAGCGCTGGAGGTAATTCTGCATTGAAACTTCCTCAGATGCAATAAAAATCATCAAACGTCTTCTTTTTATTATGAATCCCAATCAATTGTTAATGTATTTTAACCTATGGCAACAAAATCCAAAATTTTCGTTTCTTTCAGGTCACCACCGCGCACGCGCAGATCGTCTGTATCATCAGTATGCAGTAATGTCGGTCCCGCTCAACAGAATCCACATCTCCTGACCCCCACTATGTCCAGTAAAAATCGTTCAAGATCTCCGACACCGTCTAGAAAACTCTCCCATCAACTATCACCAAATCACGGTCTGAGAAGTTCGGCTAGTCCTAATCCCCGCTCCCCCACTCCGTCCAGAAAACTTTCACATCAGTTGTCTCCAAACCATCACAACAATAGACGATCGGCGAGTCCGAATCCTGTGCGAAAATCACCGAACACATCGAGGAAGAATCTAGGCGTGCCATCTAACAGTAGTAGGCGTTCCCGAAGTCCAACGCCGTCACTTGCGGAAAAACACGTTGCTTCTTTGAAAATTACACCAGAAACAGGAGAAACTGGAGAGACACACATTTCAGAGGCCAGTTTGCAGATATTTGATAACGGAACAACCGTTGAAAACTCTAGCGATAACGGCTCAGAGATTTCGGACGAGGGCTACCGAAGTTTAGGTTTGATCAACAATACAACCGTTCCAACCAATGATACATCAACAACTAAAACCAACAATAAAGTCAATCGATTGTCGCTCAATAGTCAGAACTCGATTGAGGATGCAGAATTTGGTGGTAAGTAAATTTCAGTTTTAATTAATATCACTGACTGACAGACACTTTCATTATCGATCCGTTTTTTTTAAAACAGATCGTAACTCACAACACAATTCTGACTCGGGTAGCAACAATGGTGACGCGATCAAAACAATCGAAGACACATCAGCAACAATAACAAACGTCGCCGATGACGTATACAACGAATCAGGGCTACGCAAAACGTTTTTCAGTGACGCTTTTTACAATGACAAAAAACCAGAGTTTGTACCAAAGCCTCGAGGACGTTCTTTCGACAATACTGTCGATCTGGAATCTCGTAGCCGGTCGAATAGTCACGATCGGGTCGACGGCAATTTAAAACGAAATTCTTTAACGTACAGATCTGTTCGCGAACGAAAACCGAACTCTTTGACCAGCAGTCCCATAAAAACGATAAAATCTGCCACTAAACCGAGCGGTATGAAATTGTCCGAATCTTTTGACAAAAGCGGTACCTGGAACGGTAGACAGACTAAACAAAGGCCTTCACTGCTGGCGGATACTTTTACCGCACCGACAGCCAAAAATACCTCTAATTTCGGACGAAATACGATCGGCCGTTCGAGTATGTTCGCCGGACGAACGCTCTACGATAGTAACGGAAGACGAATAAAAACTAATTCGGCCAGTGCAAACACCTCGCCAACAAAACAGAAAAGTCCTCTTCTTGAACAGATTCTCAAAACAGCCGAGGAAGCGAAAGATGATGCACAAATGATTGAGAAAATCAAGAACGTCATTAAAAAGTACACTCGGGTCGATGGCGATGACACTGCCGACATGGACTTCACGTCTGCTTGGGTTCACAGTCAAGGGGGTAATGAAACGAAAAGATCTTCACTCGCTTCTGACGGCACTTCGGATTCGGCCGGTTCCAAAGGTGGCAACATTGGCGCTTTATATGTGCCGCCTAGAAAAGATACTAAGCCGGTTGGGCATGTATCCAAGATACCGGCTCCCGTTTCCTACGTGAAAAGAACGACGCCAGCCGACGTTTTCTGATCTTAGAGTTTTCTTTTAGGTCCAGTTGTGTAGCGATAGATGATAAATAGATTGTCAATTTGTGCCTGTATAGATGTTCTAGGGCCTAGCATACTATAGAACTCCCCTGATTTAGTGGAGATGGTTAGCAATTTAAATAGCACATTGCTTTTTTGCTCGCATTTATTTTGTTGATTTTTCAACAATGAAATGATTACCCGACTACGAAAAAAAGAAGGGGTTATGGTTTTTGTTTTGGTGCTGAAAAGATGAAAGCATTTATATCAAATTTTCGAACAACACTTATATTTTCCTGCACAAATATTTAACGCATTTTATGGAGCTGTGAATTTTTTGAGTGAATTTTGTTGGCCTATTTTTGCAGCAACATTCATATAGTTTTTTTGTTGCTGTTTTTGGCTGATTACTCTAGCATACATAATCATTTTTATTATTATATCGTTCAAATGGAACATATAAATGTAGATTTTAACTTTTTGACAAAAATAATTTTTGTTATTTGTCTTTTCGGATTTTATAAAACAATATATCCAAAAAAAAAGTTGGTGCTAGTATATTTCACAAATAGTATTTTAAGTTAAACTTTTTGTAATTTTAAATACTAGTTAATTATTTCGATTAGAATATTGTTATTTTTCAAGTACCTAATTTTTCATGTAAAAAAAGAAATATCTGTAAGACACCGTGTCGCGGGTGTTTTTGATTTTTATTTCTAACGAAAATATTTCTGATGAAAAAAATCAAATTTATAGTTCTTAGTAATAAAATTTGATCAGGACTGACTAGGTTTTAAAGTCAAAATTTATCAGAAAGAATGGCATGATTTAATAAAAATAGTACTAATCATTTCAAAATCATTAACGGTTGCATTGAGTTTGGTTAATGGTAACACATGAGCCATGTTTTTAGATTTGACTTTCTAAGAAAGTTGCAAATATCAACCAAACCAAATACTGCTGTTAATCCTCGATAAATCTTCAGTTTAGAGAACAATCAATGCTCATTAATTTGAAGGCCAGTCCTGAACAATCCACTGTTACGCTTCTTCAGTATAGAATTATGGACAGTAAATAAAATGAAAACAATTATCAAAAGGCGACTTCGTTCTCGATGGACGGAGTCGACAATTTAAAAAGACTTAATAAAACGTTGTATAGCAATCATTCCGATGTTTACCAGGCAAGTGATATTTTTACCAGTAGTGTAAAGAAAAGGAACGATTTTGTAGTTTTTTATATTAATAAAATATATATTGAATCAAAAAGACAAAGATTGCCAGAGAATAACAGATCTGATTTACATAAACAAATTTATATAGTGTTCTTTTAAATTTTAACAGTTTTGCAATTTATTATTTGTATCTGCTAGTTTTAAGTCATTGTACTATAGTTAGGTTTACCAACAACAGATTTTCATGATTTCTAAAACTTATTGATTTTAGTATATAACTTTTGTTTGTACTTTGTGCATTTATCAAACTGCGTTTAGCGATGATGTTTTTGAGTTCTGTTTTTTACGAGTGGAGATACTAAAAACCGACGGTCTGTCGGTGCGTGGAAAGGGCTACCTTTACCGTGCCCTCCACTCGTAAAACTAGTACAGAGATTAATAATTTATTTTAACTTGACTTTTCGGCTTGTAAAAAGAATTAAGTAGTTATTGGTGCTAATAATTTGGATTGTTTAGCAAATATTTGCTGAGACAATTTATATTATGAAGTAATCAAAATAAATAACGATATATATTTCAGCAAATATTTGAATGTGTTAGGACTTTTTGCGTCAACATCAATATCATTGTCGGCACAATATACTTTTATATTCTATAAACTGCGCTTTGAAAATAAATTAGTTTGTTTATTTTTTAAGCGTAGCGCATAAAATCCAAAACATAACTTTGTTATGACGACAATATTGGCGCAAAAAGTTCCAACAACTGCTAGTCGACAATCGAAAAGTTCTATGTTTATTTTCCACAGTGGTGTGTTAACTGCTTTGCAAAACCACGCAGTGGCGGCGATAAAACGGCTTCCTTGAACTGTGAAAGGTTAGTAATATTTCAGCGTCGTGGCATTTGCATGCGAGTAATATGATTTATATCAGGTTAACATGTAAAATCAGTGGCGTAGACAAGAATGAGTATGGAGATGCATTCATACCCTCTAAAAACACGCAGGTGAGCTTCTAGTATGTTGTTTTATTACTGAAAAATTTAATTAGTAAATTATGACAAAGGAAATGCATCTATCATGTCGCTTTTCCACACTTGCCCTCACTATAGAAGTTTCACTTTAAAAATGCGCCCCCCAGAATTCTGTTCCTGGATACGCCATTGATACTGCTTGTATATTTGGCCGGTATATCGAAAATCTGTTAATTTGAAATATGGGTATTGAAACGATTAATTAACAAATTATAATTTTAAGTCACATGTAACCAAATACTAATATAATATAAATTCTTAATTTAATTATCAATCAACAATATCGGTTGATTAATACTTAATTGTACCGAAATTCAAAAGAAATGCAATATAATATTCAATTATAAATTATTATTATCAACGTCAAGGACAGAACGATCACTAGAGTAAAGCCTGAATCACAGTGTCCAAAACTATGTAAAGGTGACGACACGGTTCAATGTACTGACGTACTGTCAATGCTTCATTTGTTTTAATCAAGTCCGTTCATAAACCGCCTTCTAACAGGTAATTTATATTGCTGTATTGTGTTTTCAAATACCGTAAAGATTCAATTTTAACCCTAAAATATCGCACTGGTCTCAGCAGAAATGTTGGAGTCGATGTTTCATTGTTTTTTTTATAAAATTCGTTCAGAGACTGTTTTCAATTTATCTCCAATCATATTTTATCTGAAAGGGAGGGAAGAAATATATCAGGTGAATTAAGTTCTGGTGTCTGTGCATCGTTTTGTTTTTGACAAAGTTCGAAAAGTCCTATTATTATTACGTTAGAGAAAAAACTCACCCAAATATCAATTTAAAATTAATATTTTTAAATGTCACTTTTTATGCAAAGATAATTTAAATGAAATTTATAGTTCAGTATATTAAACAACATTTTAAAGTTACGATATATTTCACGATTTCTTATTGCATTTTTTGTAATTTTGGAAATTCCACGAGAAATAAATAATAATTCGACTTTACGAACTCCACTAGTTTATTTATCAAAATTATCACGAATGGATTACACAAGTCATTGAAAATTATTGTTAAATCAAAAGCTACCAACATAATAAAAAAATAAAATCTAACAGGTAAAATACCAGCTATTGTCATTTTATTCATAAACCCAGGTTCCTTTATAAGTTTGTTGGATTCATTCCTTTTCAGGTCATTAATACAATGAGGACTTGAGAATAGCCGAGCACGTAGCGATATAGCGTTTCCTTGGCTCTTCATTACAAATCTCCAGTTACTAGGTTCTAATTCGAGAAATGGTAAAAGTATCAATTTGATTTTCGTTTTATTATTAAAAAATAATAAACTGAAAACATTAATTGATGCTAGAGTCTAGACTCAAATACAATAAAAAGTGGTGACCGTCTACCAAAACATCGCAACTAACGGTGTATTAGCTACGATAAAATTCCATCCAATGCCGTCCGTACACGATTTGTGACTAGCATTTCATTGACTTAAATTTAAAAAGAACTATTAAAAAACTGCATATCCAAAATAGTAAAAAAATATAGATCTTCAGGTGTGCTAACTAAATTTCTCTCTGTGTACCGATTTTGAAAAGTATCTGATACATATTTTAGACTTTCCTGAAAAAACTTGGAATCTCCGATACGGTAAGTAATATGCAACGGGTGGGCTCGTTAAAATCAGCGTATCGTTTTCTACAGGTGTATCAAATTTGAAAAAGATCTGAGAGAGTTTTCAAAAATGTCAAAAAGAAAACTAAGATTAGGAATCGACGATTTTTGATAAATTTCAAAAACTCATTTTTTCCAAACAGCTTTGTGAACCTTCACTAATAATAATAACATACTAAATCCATTGCAATGTATAACCATCTTGTTTCCAATTCAAATCACTTGAAAACAGTTGGTGTTGAAAATACACGAGTTGAAAAAACGTAAGTGCGACTGTAATTCGATTATTTGGTGCGAAACGGGGACCAATGCCATTGTACAACGCAGCAAGGTCGACGCCACCATGCAATGATGCAGTCGCACGGAGCACTGAGCAAAGCCCCGAGGGCGCTCCAGTTCCACCTTGTAAACTATATCATCATCAATCAGTCGGTTAAATGATATTTGAGATCGAATCGGTTTGATCGCGACGGCCATACTCAACAAGTGCATGTATAATTTTTAATAACTCAACTAACGAGTATTCGATAATCAGTAACGTAATAAAATAAATTCTGCTGACAAGATAAAAAAAAATATCGGAATAGTTCTGCAAACGACTGCATCACTATGCCATGTAATATTTCAATGATTCAATGATTTGTAAACATATCTTTCTTTTTTGACGAATCCTATACATAATTGTATGTTTTTGGATCAATAAATTCTAATTCTAATTCTATTGTGGATTAGTATAATCTTTAACAGACGCATGGACAGAGTTGTCAAAATAATAGGGCTCCGTTTGAATCCGAGTACGGAACCCTATAAAAACGGTAAAAGATTTATTTATGCATTCATGGATTCAGTTCAATCATACACTTAATTATTTTCTTTGGTTCGATTTATATCCTGGCGAAGTCAGGGCGGTCAGCTAGTCAGGCTCGCGCACCGAGAGTACTGTACCCGTTGGAAACATCGTAATAGTTTCCCTATTAAATATACGTATACCCAGGGGCGTAGCTACCGCCGTATATGCCGTATCAATTATACGGGGCCCCCGGGCCATGGGGGCCCCCAACGGGCGTAAGCAAAAATTAATAAAAACTTGCCTTTTTAGTGTATTTGCCATAAGGCAACATACACTATTGGCGTCGGTCGGATGGCGGGACCTAGGGGTCGGACCAAAATTTCTCGACGTTTCATAACCTCCTAAACACGTTGGCACCATTTTTAAAAATGTTTATATATATATGTATATATATATATATATATATATATATATATATTTATATATATATATATGTGTACGCGCGATAACTTTCGAAAGAGTTAATTGATTTCAACGAAATTTGGGCCACGTGTTGAAACACATCACCGCACGAAGCCTATTTAAAATGGGCCCAATCAGGGCATTTTAAGGGTAGTTTTTAGGGGTTGAAAAAAGTTTTTGGGCCCAAAAATACCGAAAAAATTCTCAGAATCGTTTCAAAATTGAAATTTAACCCTTTAGTAGCAATTAAAAAGTGCTCCTAAAATTATAAGCAAATCGGCCCGACAGGACCGGACTTACAAATTTTATGAAAACACTAGTTTACGTATACGAATTTACTTACTGAAGGTTGTATTTAATTTGGTGCAGATGTTGGATTGATAACAATATTTTAACTAATAAAATTATTATTGTAAAGGGTGTATTAAGGGGTTCAATTTTTTTTATTTTGTCCAAAAACAAACTTAATTTCATTTTGATATACCTGTATTAGCAAATACACTATATTGTCGGCAGGGTTTTGGCACTGCGACCCGGGTTTTTTTTTATTTCAGAAATGACAAAAGTCAAAAAAAGCAATTTCTTTTTTTCCGGCGTAAAGCGTGCGTTCAAAAATTGGCAACACCATACATCGGTTATCGCGGGCTGCGGGATTTCCCCGTTTGTCATTTACTTCAACGGGGGAAGGGCCCCCAAACAAATTTTATACGGGGCCCCGCCAAGGCACGCTACGCTTCTGCGTATTCCACTAGTTTTTCTCGAAATTTTGGCTATTAGAAAACAGAAGATGGTATCAATTCTCAAGATGTATTTCAGAAAAATCTCGAAAACTTCGTAACATAACATTGTGAATATAGAAATATGTAGTTACGGAATCCTGATAAGAAAAGCCATTTCAAATGATCGAAAACAGACTTTACTTATTTTATGAAATAATGATTAAAACTTTACTGGTCCAGACCTTTGATTTGATATCTATCTTAATGTTTGTATGTACAACATGGCCGCTCTTGTCCGCAATATTAGAATATTCGTGACGTCACATATTCTAGGACACTCCGAAGATCAAGACTATTCTAACGATACTTAATTTGTCTAAATTGGTCCATCCGTTCCAGCTCTAGAACGTAACATCTGAATATAGTCACATACATAAGCGTGTGTTTAGTATCGTACTCCAGTGTAAAAAGTGTTAATACTTTTGACACTATTCTGTTTGTTATACAAAAGTGTAACCATAGATTATATATTTAAAGTAGACTTTTGAGTGCAAATTTCACTGAGTTTACACTACACTAATATACTAAACACAGATGTTGACTAATAAACACAATATCCTTTGCGTGCTGCAGTCGGCGTCTGAAAAATTTGCTTCCATTGTAAACTGTTACATTTTAGTCACACGACCTTGATAATAATTTTAAGCCAATGTGATGACACAAAAAAAACTACTATAACAATTAACTTTCTTTCTGGCACAACACATCGATTGTAAATCGATAAACCTTGATTTGATTATTGACCGTACTGGTCGATAAAATGAGTCACACTAACGTACTTGCTTTCACTAAATCAATTCCTTATAAGTAAATCATAATGTCACCCGAGATAATTGATGTGTATTTATTTGGTCAGTCCGTCCCTGATCACACGGCCCATGAGTCTTGCCTGGCCTGGCGGAAGTACACATGTATTTTTATGTTCAGTGTATTTTATTTATAAATCTAATACCTGTTCGGAATTCCTTATACGGACTGCAGTCGACTCTGAAAATAAAACCGCGGTCGCGCGCTGCTGCAATAGGCGGCCTTGACAGCATCTACACACAAAACAAAAGGTAACAAGATGAGGGAAAAAAACACTAACGTGCCAGGTAAACGCTACCACAGTCGACTCGTCGCTTAAGGCTGTCGTAACGCTCTGAATTTAAGCCAAAAATAGGGCTTCAGCTGATAAGGTGATTCGTCAACATTTTGCAAAAATTCTTTCTCTATAAGGAAGAAGAAGGACAAATCTAGGTCTCTCTAATGGACTACTTTTGGAATTACAAGATTACTAGAAAAAAGTTGGCATTAATTGTGCCAAAAAACACACGTTTTCAATGTCACACTACGACCTTATTGGTACTTATTTCACAAAATTGTTTCATCACAAATCTAAAGGGACCTTCCTTTCACGTGATATTAAAATTTAATTTCATTCAATCATAATCTCCATAAATAAATATAATATATCGAGACAACGGTTGTCGCACAGTTCTCATCTCTGCCGCTATGAACGCGATCTGTCAGCTATACCTACATTTTCCCTCCGTGCACGTAGGCTAATCAATATACAAAATCTATGATACATTTAAATGACATATATAGACACTAATGACTTTAGTTGTCGAGCGTCTCTAGCTACTTATATCCGACTGCGGCACTGATTATTGATATAAAAAGTGCACAAGGTACGCGTTTTAATGTTTAAGTATTCGATCCTCGTGCACGGAATATAAATTAGTTATATGTGCGTTTTTTAAATTAAATCTGTTTACAACACTTCTATAATAACAAGCTATTGATCATGTTTTAAAAGGTGTTGAAAAAAACGCGTTCAAATCCATGCATCACTTTTAAATTGTCATTGTAGTGTTATTTCCATTTCGAAAACAAAGGAAAGCTTGAAAACTGCAATTGTTTATTTGAAATTTTCATGATCGCAGTAGTTATAATAACTAATAAGCAATAATATAGCAAGTCAAGTTTCCTAATTGACATTACATTAATTTTTATATCTATTCAACTATTAATTGTCTGTTGCCTTCATGAGTTGCTATATAGTTACTACAAATATGACACTTCTATCACGTGACGTCATTCATACTGAGCGCGAAGAATTGTCAAACTAAAACTTTGAAGTAGCATAACTTATAGTTATTTTTAAAGATATTACAAAAATTCTGTCGCCATTAATTTTGTAATTTTTACGACTTTATACTTAAGAGTAAAAAAATATGAGAAGCTTCCTACCAATTGACTTTTTAACTTTTTTATAGAAAATAATAACAATCGCAAGACCAGTTCCTCGATTCTTTCTAGAATCTAAAACATGCACGAACGGTATGGGACAATTAGTGCGTGTTGTGTCGGGACGTCCATTTTGTACACTACTTGAATTAAATGATCGAAAAACGTGTTCCTTCTTCCGACACCACTGATGTAATTAAAGAAATGATTCATCAACAACCAATTCAGTTTCACGTATGCAGTAAATCATCACTCGTGTCTTGTGCTAAAGTGCCGACACTATTAAAAAACTCCATTGTTGTCCATGCTGTAATTGATCAATCGCATTTCTCTAGATTATATAATAATGCATTTTTTTCATTTTCAACAAAAACACACCTAAACTGAAATCCGTGCCTAATCGTGCCATCGCGTTTCAATCGTCCTAGTTTCAGCGACATCTTGAAAAGTATTATATTCTATACTAGCTTTTAACCGCGTCAATGTCTCCCAGCGTTGCCAGATTTTTTTTTGCCGGGATTTTGAAACTTTTTGAGTGAAAAAAGCGGGATTCTTTCGTCGAAAGCGGGACATAGCAAAAAAACGTATATAATCAGAAGTTTTTAAATATTTATCTTTTTATTTGAGTTCAAATTACGTTTACCTGACAATAGATAGCAAAAATAGCCATAGAAAATGTATTTTAATAAAAATATGATATTTTAATCAGATTTACCCTATCGTTAAATAGTTGAGTCTTATTCGCCTTCTGAAAAAAAAAATAAGAAAAAACAGAAATCAAAATCAATTATTTATTAGAAAAATATGGCGTTTCAAACAATAGTCTGAGGAGTGAGTGTTACAAATTGCAACTTACAATAAAAGAATAATTATTTACGCAAGGTCGAGTTATCCCCGAAAAGCGGGACTGAGCCTGTCCCACGCGGGACATTTAATTTTGATTTAAAAATCGGGACATCCCGCCAAAATCGGGACGTCTGGCAACGCTGATGTCTACTTACTATTACTTACTCTCGATGTATAATAAAACTGTAAGTATTTTTATTGGCAATAATTATGGTTGTTCTGAACTGCTTTTGTTTTTTAACCGACTTAAAAAAAAGGAAGAAGTTAAACGGGGTGTCACTGTATGAGAAGACAAACATTGGAAGCAAGTATTTGCAAATGGCTATTTGGTCAGGCTTGCCATGTGTGTTGCTGAGGTTTAAAGAAGATATAGATTTCTAGGGGGACGACGAGTATGTGTTATCATAGTATGCTAAACAAGTTTGAGAATCTCTGGTATAAAGTAACTATTAGTTATTACTACGTTGTTGCATAAAGAGCAGAAGGACAAAAGTAGTTTTTCGCATATGCTGCTGGAAAAATTTAGCCGTGACACTTTTCCATAAATAGAGTTTTATATAATAAATTATATCATTATGACCAGATAAGGGCAAGAATATGGTCATGCGCATGTACAGATAGAATGATCCACTGAAGTGTTAAGTTCAATAAAATGTTATTTTTATATAGAACTAGCCGCCGCCCGCGATTAAATGATACACGGCAACAACAACAGTAGTGGAATCTTTATCAAGACCTAACAGCTACATTTTCTGTCCATAGAAACTGTATTTTAAAAATTAGAGTGTGTTAACCATTGACACCCCTGTACTTCCCCTCTTTTCACATCTTAGAAGACTATTTTAGTATCTCCACTCAACAAAAGAAACATGTCTGCCAAATTTCAAGTCTTGAGGTCTAATAGTTCCGGAAGGTATCGTGATGACCTGTCAGTGAAATTCATCCCCTGTTTCACCCCCTTTAAGTTTTTATTTTGAGACAAAAGGTAGCCTATGTTTTTTTTAGGATGCAATCTCCGTGTCAAATTTTATCAAAATATGTTCAGCGGTTTAGGCGTGAAAGCGTAACAAACAAACTAATATTCGCATTTGTAATATTAGCTAGGATGAATCCTTTGGATTTTTCATACGGGTCGCAGTCTAACGCCTATACACAAATATAGTTGCTTGTCAAAAACACTCGCTTGGTCATTTTAAACACATAAATTAAAACAGAAAACGTTATTTAGACATATTTTTCATCAATGTCTCAAAATTTGACGGATGATTGTTTCATTATTATTTGGTTCATAAGGTCACGCACATGTCACGTTAGTATATTGACCGCGATTGCATGAATCACTTGACTTGATCTAAAAGGACACGCGAATCACGTAGTTGCCACAGGAAACCGGAAACACTTCTTATTATGTACGCATGCGTTATATATAAAAACGCTCGTAATATCCGTTACGTGTTAAAACTAAGTGTAAATACTATCGCACGTTCGTCTTTGTCTAGGGTTTTGCACAAGACAAGTCGAAACGACTTTTTTTCAAAATTTTATCGGGCAAGAGAACAACAGAGCGTGTTTAAAATACCATTGTTTCCATGGCCCGTCTGTTGCAATCCTTCAGTTTCCAATAGTGATGAGCAAAATTTTGCAACACCAAGAGTAAGACCATACTTATAGCAAGACCAAGACCTAGAGATGGGAAAAACGGGTCTTCTTAGTGATCTGCATCTTTGCATCTGGATCCCGTATGTGAGCCGGCTCACTGAACCGGTTCAAAAAGAGCCGAGTTCTGAATATGTTACTGCAGTCTGCCACTGAGTTACCTAGTTCAGTCAATCATATCACGACCTGTATAGAATCAAGAATGCATAGCTAAACATGTGATGCATGAGTCATTTGAGCTGACAGATGCATCAAAGCAAGAACTGATACGTAAGTGTAAAATGTGCTTCTGTGTGTTAAGTGTTTCACTGAGTTATGCGGATCCTCCGTCGGCTCAAAAAAAAGTGAGTCGACTCTCACGGATCTTCTGTCGGAGTCGGCTCTTTGAACCGGTTCAGATCTGAGTTACCCAACACTACCAAGACCAAAACCGAATGAACAAGACCAAAACCACGACCGAATATCCAAGACGAAGACCAAATGTGGAAGATTAAGCTAAAAATTATAACTTGCGTTCCAAATAAGAAACATGAGAATATTTCTCATAACTTAATCACTTATACCATAAAAAACCTTGATGATAATAGTGTTTAGGAAATGTTTTTCAAAAGACGTAAGTAACAGATCAAATAAGCAAAACCAAGCCTGAATGGTAACTGACATATCGTTTTTGAAAATTACTGTTCTACTAGTTTTAAACGGGTGATTTTACTATCATTATACGGACATGAAAAACTGATATTTTAAAGGAGGGTAAATCATTATTTCATTATAAGGTCTCATCGTTTCATTTCTAGTAAAAGCGAGATGGAAAAAGTTTCGATCTTTTGTGAAGCCCTAGTTTTCCCTCCTGCTTTTTTGAAAGTTATAACAGTTCTTTATAATACTTATACAAACTAAATACTTATAAGAACCACTAAGCTTTCATAATAGCGTGATTACGTTGCAATTATTTGAATTATAATAATTATTATAAATAGTTAAATTTCTAATTATATCATGTTTGCATGATAGTTTACACTTGCATATTATAAAAAAACATTCGTTATAATTCTGTTTAATTAAGTATATAATATATAAATTTAAAGTTTCTTTTCAATTTTAGTATTTCGTTTTAGTCAGAAGCGTAGCTAGATGGGAAGCAGGGCGCCACCCTTTCAAAAGCAATGTACATTGCCCTGAAAATTTGGGGTTATATGTTTTTTTTATGTGAGAAATCAAAAAAAAATCTCAACAACAGCGCCACCTACTGAGTCCAACTATAACTAAGAACCATAAAGGTGAATCCATAAGTACAAAAAAAAATTCATCAAAATCGGTCAAGACGTTTAGGAGGAGAAGAATTACGGACACTGGCACACCGAAATTTTATATATACGAGTTTATTATCGTATATACCCCTTTAAAAATGTGGAAGTTCAAAAACTCTGAAATACGGCATTATTTTAATTTATGACGAGTGACCACAATTCCAATTTTCAAGTTCCTACCTTTAAAAAAACAGATACTAGAATTCAAACTTTCACCCCCCATCCCCGCCCTTAAATATCCTTTTTTAGCGGACGCTTACGTTATAAAATAAACCTATGTTACAAATTTCAGCTGTCTATTTGGTTGTTGGATCAGTCAGTTAGTCAGGACAAACCAATTTTAGATATTAAACATTTAAGAAAACACGATTTTTTTTTCAATCTCTAGGCCTGAATTCTTTTCCCAATTGAGTTTATTTTTTATCTATGTAAAACTTTTCACCTAGTGTAAAAAAATCCCCCGACTCTGGAGTTCCTTTCCATACGGCATGACAAAGGCCACCACTGCAACTTTTAAAAGCAACGCAGCATTTTCTACATAAACTGCGATTAACCACTCTCATTTTCATGACATTTTGATTTATTTTTAACTAAAAACAACAAACGTAACAGAAAGTTGCAATTTTAATCATACTTTTTTCATAAAGAATATATTTTTGTAATCTTACCACTTTGAATTTCTTGCATTTTTTTAAAATACGAGTACATCGGCTCTATTTAAGATAAACATCAAGTGACGGCTATATTTTAACTGCGTTTGATGTATAATGTATTTTTAATAAACTTGCGATTTTTCAAAGTTATGGGTCTATTTGCTATTTTAGTAGAATCCTTTTTAGAATTAATAATTTACGCTCTTCAAAAGGAAAAAACCCGTAAAACTGGTGAAATAAATATAACAATGCGTTGTTTAAAACGATTAAACTACCAATTATTTATAATTACAATTATTATTTTATGTTATTTATGGAATCATGTACGGTTACCGAGATATTATGTCATTAAAATTAGACGTGTATACTTACAACTATAATATATACAAGATAGCTTTATGAGTCATCATAAAAAACACAAAGATTATAATAAAATATTACACCTGGTATTTACGCAAATTTCTAAAGCAATAAACAAATAAAGAAAAAGGTACGAAAAGAACGTAGGAGATTAGATTTTACGAATTAGGTACTACTTTGTGGTTTTGTAACAATAATATTAGTAGTGCTGGGAACAGTATATAAATTTAAGGAATTTTTACGTACATAGCGGAATCCCGTGAAACTGCAAACATGTATACTGTACATTATATTCGAATCAGATTACGTCATAACTCACAAAAGACGCCAAAAGTTGCTGTTTTAAATAAACGCGTAATTTCAATCTGTCAAAACGTAAATTTTAATTTAGCAAGACAATCCTAATGGTCTACTCTTTTGACAGTTATCATAGAAAAAACAGATCGGAATTTCAAAAATTTGAATTAATCCTGCATTTTACCACCCTCGCTCACCCGATCAGTATTATTTTTCACTATCGCGTATAAAATAGCTTCATGTATACACGCATGTAAAGTGACTCATTACGCACTAGTACGGTAAAGTTAAAGAAAACTGGTCGTGCTATACTAATTCCATAGTTCCATAGTTATTTTTTCATTATGATTTACTACTAGAAGGAACGTTCGCTCACAAAGTAAATCGTCAAAAATTTTTAAAACATCTATTTTATAGGATGTAAGTACTTATAAAAAACACCGTATATACCTCGTGCGTAATAGTATTACGACTTGTGTGACTGTTAAAGCTCTATGGAGCGCGTTTTAAACAATATATTGTCAACACTCACTAGCTAGGTATACAACATACTTTTACCAACTTTGAGTTTTTTTTTTGATCGCACTGTATGTGGGTGTATCTTGCGGTCTGTATAGTTGTACATCTTTGCATCATAAACATGACCTTGTAAATAAGATGACAAACCGACAGGCGGTTGCTGAAAGACAAGACTCTTCAAAGTTGTAAACACCATCCATATGGTAGATACTGAATGCCACAGAAACCGTTCACCAATCCATTGCGTTATGTCGTAACAGCTAAATGCTAAACTAGTATTTTAATATCATAATGGGATATCAGAATTCATCTTGCCATAACCCGAAGTTTTCAACGACATAAATTAGGGATGTCGGAAGTGCCAAAAAGTATCGATATATATCGTATCGATATATTTTTCAAGTATCGATATCGGTACCGATATATTTTTTTTAAAATATCGATATATCGGTCCAATTTGAAAGATAACATTGGCGCTCGAAGAAATTTAGTATACATATTGGCTAGCTTAATATAATCTCAAATAGCAATTAACGGACATTATTTCTAATAAATCAACTAATAAATATTTATCTGAAATCAAAAACAACGATAAGATTTTTTTTTGTTTATTAATAGAATGTCTAATGCATTTAGGAGCAGATAATTTTAGAGATTACTCGAACAATTAATAAAGCCAGGGATAGTGAACCTATGGGATGCGTGCCAGAGCGTGACATTCGACAGAAAATTGTTGGTACAGCATGAATTGAGGTGTAAATCGAAATAATTAAAAATATTCTGGATGTTGTAGAAATGCAATGAAATATTGCATGAGTAGACATTTTGACTGTTTATTATTCCGAAAATATTGAAAAATCCGATGAAAAAGAAAAGTGTTTGATATGTGCTTTATTCACTGTTGTTGTTTTTGGAACGCACTTAAAAATGTTCCAAAAACATTTGTAAAAACACATGTTTCTTTTTCAGTGAAGTTTTCGATTTGTCGGAATAATTAAACGGCCATAGTCAGTCGCGATAGTACCTACAAAAATATCGGTTTTGATACTCGGAATTTTATATCGATATATCGAAATATTAAATATCGCCCAAAAATATCGATATATCGATTTTTTTTCAACATCCCTAACATAAATAAAACTGACATCAAAATGTCGGTCTAAACCAGTATTTTCATATCATAATGGGGTGCCAGAGTTGTTCATCCTGCCGTAAACCCTCATAATTTTTCAACCCACAGGGAAATTTAATATTCTTGTTGTTTTGTTACAACCAATAAATGAACTTGGAATCAATAATCGATTTGTAAAGAATTTAAATTGAATATAAAAAGTGTTGTATTCACGTTTATAATGATATGCAATCGTTCATAATAGATTGTTATGTGAATTGTTAATGAACGCCTTATAATAATATGTTATGAAATTTTATGCACCGTATAAGGAGACAGTTTTGAGAAGTACTTCCAAAGACAACTAACTAAGTACTTCTCAGTTTTGACTGAAGCATACGCCGATCATTTGCATCGACCTGCGACCCCTCAAATTACGGTTCTAATGTAATGTTCATTTGACATCTTGAGTCTGTGATATAATAAGTTTTTATGTAATGATTGAACAGCCATTAGCACTATTGTATAGTAAATTTGTTAAGTAGCGTCATATTTTCTGTACAGGGGCCTTCAAAAAGATATAAATTATCGGCAACTCAAGTTGTTGCAGGGCCAATTAATGCTAGAGAAAAATATATGAAAAAACACAAAATATGTATAAGCGTTATGTATTAAAAAAAAACTGGGCAAGAGCGACTCATGCTGGGGTTAGAAAGCATTGTCAGAAAATCTGATTTGACAATGACCTTAGAATGTGACAACACATATTTTTCCATAAAAAAAGCATTGTAGAATTTTAAATCGATTTTACTCGAAAAAGAATTGATTGTTTGAAACAATATTTTTTTATACGTGTATTTAACATAGATTTATGAATTGTCACTTGGAAACATTTTTCTACACGCATTTATAAAAATTTAGCTTGAAAAACAATATTATTTTATATGTTGATGTTTTTGTGTATGAGTACAATCTAATGTTCTACACGATAGGGAGTTTCCCAACGATATTAGACCGCTCCTGCATACATAAAAACTGTAATTATGTGATCACAATCTAAGGTCATTGTAAAATCAAAATTTTTGACAATACTTAGTGCAACCCAGCATGAATAACAGTAATTTATTTGCACAGCCAAAAAAGTTGGATAAAAAAAAGTCAGCACATATATTACACAATAAGATTTAAAACATGACAAAAAAATTGTTTAAGCTATAGTACTTAATTATTTTCAATTAAAAAGTCTTCAGTTTTTTAAACATTGAATGAATTAATAATAATAATAATAATAATAATAATAATTTATTTGTTCCGTAGACAAAACTGTGTGGAATAAGTCAAAATTAAAAATTACAATAGTGAAAAAAAAAACAAAACAATACGACAGCATTATGATTAAAGGTCAGAACACAAGTATTCATGAATAGAGTAAAAAGAATACTCCAATAAAAGACTCTTGACGGCTCGTTTAAAACGAGGCAAAGTACTGAATGTTTTTAAATTGGCCGGTAAATGATTATATAATTTAACTGGCATTACATTTGGACTTTTAGCATACAGAGTAGATTTGTGATTGCAAACGGTCAACATATCAGGATTCTGAAGGAAATGATTACTATTGTCACCAACTTTGGTGAACATGTTAATATTTTTTCTAATATAAATTAAAATATTGTAGATGTATAATGAAATAACAGTTAATATTTTATGTGTTTTAAACAAAAGCCGGCAAGAGTCTCTGTGGTTTGCAAATGATAGCAATCTAATTATCCTCTTTTGCATTATTAATACCTCATTTATATATGGGTGGAGTTTCCCCAGCATACAATACCGTAATTTAAAATAGACTGGACGCAGCCAAAATAATATTCTCCGGTATTTTATCCTTTATAAAGGCACGCTTTTTCATATAGTGTCAATCGATGAATTGGTATCGTGAATTTTTTCTCGTTTGATATTGAGAACGAACAGTTTCGCCGAAAAAAGAATTGAAATCTAAATGGGTGCCGAACTTTCACTTTGCAAGTTTTTATGTTCTATATTATAAATGACTCGTGTGTGAAAACTTGCCAAGTAAAAGCTTGACACCAAAAATTCAAAATCAAATTTTGACACGATCGCAAGATATCCTCATAGCTTCTTGATACGGGAAAAATGATGAATGCCTGCGGGCATTTGTGTGGGCGTAAATCGAGGGTGTTATTAATGACTCAAAATGAAAGTTTTAAGGTCATCCATCGGTCACGGTTGTGTCAATGTCCACTGTCCCGCCACTGTGCTTTGTCACGGATAACAATAAATCTTTGATTGTGATAAGCATCTGTGGTCACAATACAAAAACGCTTACGTCGAATTTAAAATAAGATTAATGATGACTGAATTAAATTAATTTATGGATCCAGTTCTTAATTTTTCTCTGCAACGAAAAGAGACAGCATTGTCGATCACATCTCTCAGATCTTTTTAAATTCGATATGCTTACAGAAAACGACACGTTGAATTATGGTAGGGAATATGGATGCAGAATAGAAGACTCTGTTTTATAACCACATCGAATATTCTATCCAAAAATTATTTGAAATGGAGCCTTCTCAATTTGTTTTATTTTGAGTATTTTTCGGAAGTTTTTCTACGATAAATACATCCAAATCCAATGAAATATTAAACAGAATTATAACGCTACCGCTGATAAAACCACGAAGCACATAAATTATATACATCTCTTTCTACAGACAAAGAAGTGTGACAGTCTTTTACGTCATCATATGACGGTTTATGCTCGGCGTATCTTATTTGCAATTAGAGGAAGGATATAAGAACGAAAAAATTGGTTTACATTTTTTGTTTATGTAGGTATGAGGAATAATATGCATTGTTCGAAATTATCAAATTTTGATACGTGGGACGACCCTATTCTAGGTTTATTACTAAATGTCATTACTGTATCCATGACCAAGCATATTGATAAAAAACAAAGTAGCGTTGAGGAACGCCCAACAGAAGCGAAGCGTTTACGCATTTAATGATTTGAATCAGCGCACTAGCTAAGCAAGCGTGGATAGAGGGCGCGCGTAATTAAAGGTGAAGAATGATGTTTTTTTTTTCATTTTACTCCCCAGCAGCCGAGCGCGTAACGTCCTAAAAAAAGCTTCGCATCAAAAACAGTACGTTGATTTTGTACCAAAGTACACTAAATTCAAATTTTGCAACAAACAGGGGTTTATTCTGATGCTGAGCTGTATTGTAAAACATACAAAATATGTCAGCTGTGTTTGACATAACCTTGCCTAATAAGGAATTAACCTCGCTGTGAAACATACGGTATATTCGCGGACGCACCTTCAGGGCTGGCCAAACATAACACCGATCTGTTAGTTATTATTATTAAAAGTTTATGCGAATGCTTGCGAAAATATTTAATACTATTTTCATTTTTTTCCCTAGAAAAAATGAAGATGGCCGATGTAATTAGCCTCTCAATTATTCCAAAGCAGAATTACAGAAGATACTTCAAAGAGGTATCTTTTAATTTTTAGGATGTTGGCTCAGTACCCAAAAAGCTAATAGATGCTTTGTACGGAAGACTCTAAATAAAAGATACTTCAGTAGCTAAGTCTAAGATACTTTCCACTGACAGATACTCTAAAGCAAAGTATCGAAGATAATATATAAATTTAACTAACCTTACTTTTAAGTTTTAGATACTTCAGACATATCTTATCGGCCTTAGTTATACTTTTTGTCGACCGGCTAATTCCCTATGTTACTTAACCTACCAAAATATAGACTAAAAAAATGCGCGTAAATCGGATTAGTGGTTCTCGACTTATAAGCGTAATAACGGTCAGATAGACAGAAAGACGTTGCGTTTTATTCTAATTTCACCTCTGCATCATGTTGAAAAATGTGTATCAAAAGTTATTCATTTGTTTTTTCAATAAAAGTCAATGAAAATAAAATGACAAATAATTCCTAAAAGGAAATATCACCATGAAATTTTGATTGCCAACTGTGAAAGTCAGAGCTGACTAATTTTAAACAACGGCCAGAAATAGTCAAAGAGCTGTTACAGAAAACGTAAGTTAAAGATTAAAGGCCAGGGTCGATTTTAGCGGAAAAGGTCCTATTACAGATCCTATCTAGAAATCTCAAGTATTGAAATTAATCTAGGTCAAAGTTACCACGTTACAGGGCTGTCCAAATTCTTCAATGTTTGCATAAATGCATTTAACGTCCGTTTTCGTCTTCAACCATCATTTAATTTGTCTATAATTGTATCTATTTGATTTTTTTCCCGTATTTCATTCATTAAATGTAAATATCCTCCCTCCTTTAAATTTCGCTGTGGTAAGTTTATAAAAAAAGTGTCGCCCACGCTTGGTACAATCGGTAAATCGGGGACAATAAAACAATTTACTAGTTGAAACTATCTGAGCCCACGCTTGCTGATTAAATAACTCTAACATTGTTATGAATCATAAAAAATAGCATTAATTTATACAAATACGGATGACAATGCCATCGTTTATATAAAATTATACGACCTCATTGACTTACTCACCTATCAAAAAAACAATCGACGTCTCGCTAGTTTGGTCTCTATATTTTGATCCACTTTTTCCCCAAAACAAAATTCCCCTTTTCTAGGTGATTTTTTCTTGACTTTATACGTAGGTAACTAATATACAGAAATAAACAATTTTTATATTTACGTTTCAGAGAAATTTTCGACCAACTTAACTATGCAGTTACGTGCAAAGATTTTGTAAAGTCGTCAATAATAATAACGCAGTTAACGTAATATATGTACTCTAACGAATAAACGAACGTTAATAGTTCACACGTCGTTCAATGGTCCATATTTTACCGTGATGACGTCATTGGACTGCTCGAGTAAGACAGATATTTAAAGTTACTATAAAAATGATTTTTCGGGAAAAAGGACTTTATAAAGTCCTTTTTCCCGAAAAATCATTTTTATATTAATTACCAAGGACAAAAAAGAAATAAAGTCAATATTTAAAGTTACTTTTTGAAAAAAAACACGTAAAATTAGAGGTGAAGTGTTCGTTTAATACAACTATTAACGGTCTTAAAAATTAACTGACAGACATCTAAGTGCCGACAGTCGAGTGAGTGCGCTAATATTTCTATATGCTGTGTTGCTTACAGTATGCAAGCAGAGATCAATAGTCTTATTAAAAAGCTATGTAAACTTGAACTTTACAATTACATAATTAGAATTTATTGCAAATGAGAAACTAGGACAACAAAACTATAAGTGTTCTGCGCATTGCGCGACAAACAAGTGAATGCCTACACGATTCTCTTGTTTATGCGTTTACCTATATTTATCTGCCAATGAAATCAATAAAGATCATAAAAATCATCTACTAAATTGAGAGTTTCAGTTTTATAAAAAAATGTATGCTATAAGCCGAAGTAAGAATAACTCGTTAAAATCACTGTTTGCTGGACGGCTTTCATACAGTTCGGTCGTCGCCAGCCGAACTGTATAACTTCGGCTACTCGCAAACTTGCTTTCGCAGAATTATCATTAATTAGAATCATTGTTTGCCAGACGGCGTTCAAACTGATCTTAGCCAAGAATGGCTGAGTTATATATCATAAACGTGAATTTTAATTTCGTGAGATGGCCCTATTATTTCTAATTTTACTAAAACACTCATTAATAATAAGACTGACATTTCCCTTGGGAGCTAAATTATTAATCATATAAAGTTTTATAGAAATTATGCTTCTGTCCTCAAAACAGCTCCTGCAGTGGAAGTGATCACTTATTATAATGGTGGTCGAATATCCTTTAAATTCAATAAATATAATTTTGCGATTTTGTAAAATATTTAATTTAGTTATGTTACCAAAACCATCAAAATTATCATTTTTAATTTATTGCATATTGTTTATTTTATATTCAGTGATGCCGGTGTATCATTTTCTGGAAAAAGTAAAAATGATTGAGCTCAAACATGGCATCGATTTTGATGTTATAGTGGAATTATTTCGTATTTCTACGTTTTTGATTTTGATGCTGAGAACGTACACCAGTCGGTTATCAATAAAAAAAATCTTAGATAATATTATTTTTTTGCAAAGCACTCTAGATGAACATGGTGGGACAACTTCCTACAAACCGCTAAAAATTATTGTAAGATTTCAGTTAATACTTGCCACCATCATTTTCTCAGTGTTTAATTTTTGGATTTACTTTTTCGAAAGAAGATCTATCGCTAGTACAGTTGTCTATTATTTAAGGATTTTCCTAGCTCGTCACATTATATGGTTCAATATTTTTCTATTCAGTGACATTATTTCAATTATTGCTATTCAAACTAAAGGTTTAAACGAAATGATTCGTCAAAATAAACGGTAAGCTAATTTACTTCCCACATAGGCATGCACAACTTTTAAAATAAAATTGGAGTTTACAAAGGCTAAAACAACACGCTTTTATGAACTAAAAAATGCAAAATAATTTGACAACAAAATTAGCTTTACTGTAAAAAGCGTGAGCTCTCCGTTTCCAATTAGCTATAGTAAATGAAAAATTTATTACCGATATTAAGCACTCCACGCTTTTTACAGTAAAGCTAATTTTGTTGTCAAATTATTTTGCATTTTTTAATTCATACAAGCGTGTTATTTTAGTTTTTTTAAACTCCAATTTTAATTATAAGACTAAAAAACAATATCGTATTTGGCTATGGGGTAGGCAACGCAACCTGTACAGCGTGTTAGCTTGCTTGTTGTAATTTATCAAGTTTTTTTATCCTGGTCAGGATAATAGGACAAACTCATTAAATTATTGTATTGTCATCGGTTCATGATAAGTGTGCAAAGTTTCGGTATAATCTGACGTTTTGAAGTGGGTGAATTTCACGTTCAAAGATTCCTTTACAAACAAACACACAGGTGAAGCTAATAAAAGCGTGTTAAAAAGAAGGGTAATGTTTGTAACCTTGTAATCAAATGTTGAGTGAGACCTCAAGAAAGACGTGCTGTCTGTGCTAGCTCTGCAACTCCGTGCGGACGTCAAAATAAATTCTTCATCAGAACACCAAATGGTTTTCATGCAGAGCTAGTGCTGATACAAAATTATCTTCAGGCAATCGCCATACTTGATTCCGACCATCTGATGGTTTCAAACTTAACCAGTTTTCATCAAAAAAGCAAAACATGCATTCAGACCATTGATTCCTTTAAAAACAGGTATATTTTTTTCTTTTTTAGTAAAATGTCATGCAAGCCTTTGTTGAAAATAATTTTAAATTCACATGAACAAATTTATGACACAATCAATTTAATTAATTCTACATTTGGCATTCCTGTACTCCTAATACTGTTTTTGGCACATGCTGAATTACCGAAGTTTTTGCATACCATATATTCAGCAACGGACACCCCAACCGCATTTTTTTGGACGTTCTGGATAATAAATATAATAACACGGTTGATTTTCATGATTGTTCCATGTACTGTAGTTCAAAGTGAGGTAAGTAAAGCACTTTTTTAGAAATTGAAATGATAACTGCAGAGATTTGCAGGGTCGTAGATATAGAGGAGTCAATATTCATCAACATTGACTCATGACTGCCTACAATAATATCCCATCTAATGTCCAACCATAAAAATAGCCAACATATACAGTAATATTTCGATTTTTATATTTTTTACATGCCTTTTGTAGCCAACTTCCTGATACCCTACCTAAAATTTGGTTTAAATTGCCGCTTTGCAGTGATCCAATGTTTTTGATATCTATCTAAATTTTGGTCGTTAGGATTGATTTGAGACTTGCAAAACCAAAATTTCGTTATCGCAATCGTTCTGATGATATGATTTTTTCAACATCTATACATTTTTTCAGCTTAAAAGAACTGTCAAAATTGTATATGGAAAATACTTAAATTTGGATATGAACATACAAAAGGAGGTAACGATATATTATTTATAATTTGTTTGTTTACACTTTACATTTCAAAAAACTTTTAGGTAAAAGTGTTTTCGCTTCAAATATTACTCAAGAAAACTGACTTTACCGCTCATGGCTTATTCAACTTAGAATTCAGCTTACTTTGTTTGGTAAGTCTAATACTCTTACTTTTTTAGTAGTCGCGTAAAAAGTCAAACGAATTTTTCAAGACACTATGAATCTTGTGATGCCGGCGTATTTTTACGAGATTTTTTTTATATTTTCAAAAAAAAACGTCCTACTTGATTGATTATTATAGAGTATAGACGCTAGACAACCGAGATCATTAGCATCAAGAAACATTCGGTTTTAGATATAACATATATATTTTTTATCGTGCCAAATAATTTATGTATCAAAATTGTAATGCGTCCTAAATAGAAAAGTTAGCTCGCGTTAAGTCGGAATAGTTATTTATTTAATATTTTATAATTTGTAGATCGCTAGTTCCACGTGTACTTATTTGGTTTTCTTAATACAGTTTGATGACATTTCCAAGCAGAGACAACATGGTTAACAAGTATACACAACATTGGTTTTCTTGATCATAATATTTATAATTAATAGCATTTGTAACGTGTGTTTGTATTAATCCACTATAAAACGAAAATCAAATACAAAACTTAGAAATTTATTTGTTTAACTCAATGAAAATAAAAGTTTGATGAAGAAAAAACCCAATCGTTATTGCTTTGCATCTATCATACCATCTAATGAATTCTGACAACTAAAAACCGCAAACATTTAATCAACAAAAAGCCGTTTTCAAATTGGTGTTAGTTATTATCGAATATAAACCGATGTTCTAATACAGGCAACTCCGTCGATAATTTAATTTTTAATATCAATGGGTTCTCAACACGCTATATTACTGCGCCAGGTTTTAAAGTCATGCGTAAATAAAAGCGCTTGTTTTCACTTTGTAAGCAACAGTAAGAAGAATTTCGACAGATTATAAATTAATCAGGTCATTAGCGTCTACATAAAAAATAAGTTGAATAAATTCATAGACGCTAATGACCTTAGATGTCGAGCGTCTATAATCTATCTATCTATTTGAATAAAATATGTTCGCTGTAACACAATGTGACATTGCTGGTATATGCGAGTTTTACTTTATATAATTATATATGGATGCCATATAAGCTAGTTTCAAGTTTTTTCAACGTTAAAAATGTTAAATGCTACATGTTGATGAATCAAAAACTATATTTATTATGACTTTATAACATGAATATTTAAATTAGTTTCACTAAAAAAACTCACTTTTAATTTGTGGGTGGTAGAAAAACAAGCACGTTAGATAAGATCTGACATGACACATTTAAAAAAAAAAACTAAAAAAATTTAGTTGAACTTTTATTGCATTAAAATCAGATTGTACTTGAAGCCTGGAGACCACGAAGTAAGGAAGTGAAACCACGTAGCATTTTTCACAATTTTTGCCTCCACAAAAACGAGTGCACGCGCTAATTCATTTTTTGGACACTGATAGCGCTGATGTTAGTGAATTACTGAAGTCACTAAAAAAATGGAAAACTTCATATTATGTCTCATTTTCAAATAAAAAGGCCAACGAAATCAATTGTGACGACACACCCAGATATGAGTCCATTTAAACCTCCAGTCGATGGCCGTTCGATATTAAATCTATAAAAACTAATAGTTTTCAGTGTCCGTTTTTGGAGCGAAGGTGTAGTTTCGCAAAACGTTATTCGCTCACGTAAAGCCATTTCAACTGTATTTTATGTATTGTTTAAATTTTGTTATTGTGTTTAAATAGTAGGTATAATGATCATTTCTGTTCATTAGAGACTGCTTGATAATATTATGTACATTGTAGATGTTTAATAGCTAGTAGATTTTAACCTAACACACATTATTTTCTGTTAACATTTGCCTTATTATTAAGTCATTACTTTAACCAGTGACGTAACAATGTGCGATACGTTACAATTAATAAGGGTTAGATGTTGTAAATTATAGAAGCTCCACAACAGAAACTAAGAAGGAAATACATTTGTGACACGTGATTCCTGCGCGTCTGGACCGATCCGATCAGGTCCGTACTAAAACAAAATGTTTGGTACGGCATCAGAAATTTGAAATTCAAGTGGAAGAGAAAATGTTTTAAAAACTATCTTTTTAACCATTCAAACAATGCAAAAGATAGATAAAATTAAAAAAAAACAGGAATAAAAAACACTTCATACCAGGGATTAAAAAAAAATGTTCTCGTATGAAGTGTGGCATTTTGATTCTGCTTGTTAATTTACTATGTTTTACTATTAATTTAGCCGCCGTGGGCTATGTCACCTCTAGCTACGACATAAATATACGCCTGTCGCCTAATTGAAATAAATAAATCTAATATTTGATCTTTTTGAGACAACAATAATACTCTGCATTGTCGACACAACATTGTATTGTTTTGAGCAGATCCCTCAGCTTGTAAAATATGCTCTGGGGAAATGTCGAACTGAAGTCGCAAAATTCATTTTATTACTGTTTTATTAGCTGTGATTAAAAGCATTAAGCATCACAAACTTTTAAAAAACATATTTTTGCCTTAAAAACTGAATCGAAAAACGTAATATTCGTCAATATTTCTTTACAGCACATTACAACATTTTGAAGTTTTTTCTTTACAAAATTATGCTCAAAATACTGACAAATGAACAGTGGGATGTGTGCGCGCATGTGAAATGCACTTCCTCCTTGTGACCAGACATATTAGACTTGGTCTTGATTAAATAAAACGTAATTGTTTTTTTTTATTTACTTTTAATTTTATATAAAAACTGATTAGAAATCTATACTACGTTGACGGGCCCCGATTAACGAGCCGTTCATGAAGAATCTACCTGTAACATGGTAATACTAATAATGTAATAATATATCGATAAAGCAGACTCTCGTATTACCTGTGATCAGGAACACCCACGCGCACGTTATTCAACTGTTACTTGATAAATAACATAAGTACATTATTTCACTTGTTTTTGGGCTTGGCTCAACCGCAAGGACGGCTATTAACTGCACTTTAAACTTCGCGGCAGTATAGCGAACAATTTTCAAAGTTAATTGTTTTCTTAATTAAAGGAGTATTGCTATTTTGACTAACAAAGGACTACATAATAAACGGTAGGTTAAAAGAAATAAGGAAATCGTTGTTATTGAATACAAGGCAGCAAATTATTGCCGACATTCGGTTAAAAAACGAGATGATAAACGATGTAATAAAGTATTCATTTTGAATATGAAAAAAAATAAGAGGATCGTGCCACGCAAAGATAATGGTGTGCCACGTATCAAATTTGATTATTTTGAAGAGTGCATATTATTTCTTATATACAAAAACCAAGTTTTTCGTTCCTATATTCTTCCTCTTAATTCCAAACAAGAATTAAAGAAATATTTTAAAAGTGTATAAAAAAATGAAATTATCGCAAAGAAAACTGGACAACTTGTTATTTTAAATTAATAATATTGACTCTACCAACAGTAATAGAATATTAAATAAAACGTTTTGTAAATAAAAAAATGTTTTGAAGAGTAATCGCAAGTGGTTTCGTTTTATTTAATTTGTTATTTTAAATTTTACGTAAATATTTTTAGTGCCATTTTTCCTGTTAACCAATTTGCAATTACCTTTTATATTGGGCCATTATCGATTTAATCAATTGTAAAAAAATCATTGCTGTTGGTAGAAATATACAGTACAGATTTTTATCTAACACACAAGAAACATCAATTATACAATAAATTCGTAGCCGAAACTATTCTTATTATAATTTTGTCGGTTTGTATAGCCATCACTCGAAACGTCTGAAACGATTTTTATCAGGGAGTTCCGTCAAAAGCAACATAAATTTCAACGAAAAATATGATTCACGACGTAATATGTTGCAATTTTTGAAGACAAAATTTATGAATAAGTTGTGTAGTATTATAATATATTCATTCATAGCACATAATTATCCTACATTATTTATAATAGAATAGGAAACCATAAGTAAGGCAGAAAATAATATAGTTTGCTAAAAATCACTTACATTACAATCGACTCTGCAGCAATCTCACACAGCTATATCGCAGTTCAAAGAAGCTCTTGATGCGAATATTTTTTGGCACAAAAAAACACATTTTTACGAGAAACACAGCAAAACTTTTATCACAGTCATGAAAAAGGATAATTTAAAATCGATTGTCAACAATTGTATTGTTAAATTGACAACTTTTTACGTTAAAACAATAATAATTTATCATCATAACTTTGCAATAATTTATAGTGACAGCTCGATGCTCAAATTTTTTATTTTAACTGATTCAGTAGTCAGTGATACCAATGCTCAAAAAAAACTAGACTTTATTCCAATTTTAATAACTATCATAATAATATCATTTTTACAAGCTTTTATTAGTGTATATGTCGTAAGATAATTGAAATCATCGGCTCTTTGCGAAAATGCAAGGACGATTGCAAAAAACCGGATAATTGAAATCCGGTTTTTTGCAAACGTCCTAGTATTTTCGCGAAAAACCGATTTTTTTAATTATTCTACGACATATACATTATTTATCATAGAATAGGAAACCATAAGTAAGACAGAAAATAATACAGTTTGTTAAAAACCACTTACATTACAATGGACTCTGCAGCAATCTCACACAGCTATATGGCAGTTCAAAAAAGTTCTTGATGCGATAACATATTTTTTCGAAATACACAGCAAAACTTTTATCACAGTCATGAAAAAGGACAATTTAAAAACTATTGTCAACAATTGTATTGTTAAATGAACAACTTTTAACGTTAAAACAATAATAACTTTGCAATAATTTATAATGACAGCTCGATGCTCAAATTTTTTATTTCAACTGATTCAGTAGTCGGTGATACCAATGCTCAAAATACACTAGACTTTATTCATAATGACATAATTTTTACAAGCTTTTATTAGTTGATGTGGCATATATGGCACATATACACATACACTATTGGCGTCGGTCGGACGACGGGACCTAGGGGTCGGACCAAAATTTCTCGACGTTCCATAGCCTCCTAGGAGTCACGTTTTTGTCCTTTTGAGATAAAAAACGATTACGCATACTGAGTTTTCGACAACACCGTTAATGGAGAATTTTTTATGGACTAACAAATTTAAATATAATTTTGTCTTTTTTCAATCCTTCACAGTTTCAATATTTTATCACATTCAGTCCAAATATAAAAATTGCAAAAAGCGTCCAAAAAAATTCATTTGACAATGCTTTAAGTTTATAATAATATATTTACGTTTTTTCTATATTCAAGAGCAATCTAATATCGTGATGAAACTTCCTATCATGTAGAACATTAAATTGTACTCACACAAAAAAATTTCTGGCAATCCTTTCTGCAACCCAGCATGATCCCAATGCACGATTCTGTATATGTTTTAGTAAAAAAGCAGTGAGCGATAATTTTTTATTTTTTTTTTTATTTTTGAGAAAATATGAACTCTTTTGAACATGAATCCGCATATCTTTACAAAACACGAAAAATACACTTGCATGCAATATAATAACGGAGGAATTTTTTGATAATAATAATTTCTTACCTTGTGTACTATCACTGAAACCACTAGTGACATAATATTGAAACAACATCCTAACTGAATGTAGTAGAGACAAGGACGATAACTTCAGAGCTCTGAATCCAAGTACATAATATTATGTAGAGAGATTGTAAATTGTAAATATCCTGATATTTTTTGGAAAATATCTCGGAACATTTTTAAGTACCCTACGTTCTTCACGCCTTGAACATTTAGGTACGCAACCGTAGTAGCACTAAAGTCTCCCGGATTATCAACGTTTATTTTTTGTCACGGAAAACTTTAAAAGCTATCGAACCGATTTGAAAAATTCTTGCACTGTTTAAAAGCCTACTTCTTCCCAAGTAGCATTGGCTATATATTAAGACAAAATGGGAATGAGTAATGAGCAAAAAAATGCAAAGCAAGTCTGGGATCTAGCATGCGATCTCTGAGTTTAATGGGCGCACGCCGGGTAAACTATTGATGAAATTGTGATATGTTATCAGTAATTTGTTGCTCTTGATTATTTCGCTGCCTAATTAAAATCTACCTGGACGGAAAAACTATATCATATGAAGGGAAATTTTTTCTTCGCGCCTGTATGTTCTCAATTTATTTGAAAAACACTGAATCCATTTCAATTTTATTTTCACGGTTAGTATTATCCTGAGCCTATAATCACGCTACCTTATGGAGGAATGCTACAAAGTACGCATACAAAATATTAGTTTTTAACCATGACAGCTAGTTCACCAATAAAAACGACTTCATTTTGTTCGAATGCAAAAAAATGGTAATTTTATTTATGTTACAAATTAAGCTTACAAAAATTAACACATTCAATGGCAACGATTAGACAAAATAACTAGGGGGATCGGTATTATTAAGATTAATAGAGATCAACACAACATATAATGCTCACTGTTTTATGCTTATCAGATATTACAGAAATATGTACAAAATATTTATTAGCTACTAGGAATTTTATTATAACTCAGGCGGTGAAGCTGCTCCTTCTTCCGGTTTACTTTCTAAAGAAAATGGCGGAATACGACAATCAAACGTGTAACCATCGTCTCTTTCCATTCTGAATGTTCCCCTAAAAACACATCATGTAATACTATTCGCAAACGATTTTTGCAGCTACGATATCTTGCGATTCAAATCGGAACTAAGCTATCAAAAGACATTATGTCTTTGATTCAAGTTCGATTTGATTATATTCTGCCAGACAGTTTTAAATTAATTATTTATTTATATTTATATATTAATAGTTAGGTATTTCAAAGACAGAAAGAAAATTGATTTGGCAGAGTGCTATCAGATTTTTTGGTCTGCATGTTCCAATTTTGCAACTAACTGTTGCATTTATGAAATAACTACTTCAAAATTATTACGATTTTAAATAATTTTGGAGTAGTTATTTCATAAATGCGATAGTTAGTTGCAAAATTGGAACATGCAGACCAAAAAATCTGATAGCATTCTGCCAAATCAATGTTTGTTTCTTTCTTTGAAATACCTAACTACTTCAATGTGACAGCTGATTCGACAGGGCTGTTTCCTGAACTAAACTAGCGCTCAGTTAATGAGAAAAGATCAAAACAAACCACCCGTTAAGCGACTGACGCGTGATACAATGAACATTCTAAACTTTTTTACCCTTTTCTTATACTTTATAATATTAAAATTGTTAGTTCGTTTGTGTAACAGTGATTTCTAATCAGATAGGAACTGTGTGAATGAGTAGTTCTTTTACATACCACATGTGTCCACTGGGCGCTTGCAAACTAACATGACTACTGTATTGAAACGCTGGCACAACCGGATTTAGCAGAGGCTCCTGTCCAACAACGCCGCGACCTCTTACCGTCTCCAAAGTCCCTGACAATGAAAATATTCGCCAATGCCTTTCTCGTAACTGGACACTCTGTGAACCGAGATTCTCTAATCGTATGCAGTAACGCCACTGAAAAAAAAAAAACATCTTATTATTTGATACTCTACGCACTTACGAGGGATGGATAGGTCACAGAATGGAGAGTCCTTAGAGGAAGAAGCGTTGATTATATATTTAAACCGACTTACCCAATACACTGAATTTGTAGGCGAGTCCCTGCAGCCCATATAAAAAGGTATAACTGTCACGCGTATATTTTCTGTCGTTTCTTTGTGAACGTCCGATAATTCAAGCCACGCGTGGTTCTTTTTTTGCCATGCGTGCAACGTTTCTCGTGGTACAAAAGGTGGATCTACAGAGATATATATAGCCGATTTGAATGTAATCCTTGATAAAGTATTAGTTATCTTTTCGACTAACCTCTATCGGGAAAATATCCTAGAAACTTATCGAAAAGTTCGTGCTGTAGAGGAGTTTTTTCAATGGAAGTGTACGGTAATACATCCTCATGGGCTACATAGTCTAAACCGGGTATTGCATACAAACTTCTATTCGTTTCCGGATTTCCTAAAAACGTAACTGCTTCTGTTTGAGCTCTCTATAATGGAGAAATAAAATATTTACTTTCAAAGCTATCGAGGAAAAATTTTATTTGTGACAAATGCTCAGTACTTACAATATGTGGACAATCTCTTGAATCTATCAGTACTTGATAATAAGTGTGAGTTCTGCCTTTGACCTCTTTTCCTACACTACTACCGGGTACTTCGTCACCAGAGTCTTCTCTACTGTCAAATATCGGTTCATAAAATACCAAAGTATACCGCTTATTACTAATATTACTACGGAGTCGTTTTACGGCTATCGTATTAGAGTAAAACTATTTTTAAAAAATGTCTTATAAAAAATATGCATGTTGTGTGACTCCGGGCCTAGTAATCTCACAAACTTACTTGTTTGGTAAGTCTCTATCGTAAACTCTTGCTAGCCAAGGAAATAAAATTACTCCTCGATAACCAAACACTCGATGTAATAAAAGTTGTCCAGTTTCATATTTTCCCTGTAATCTGGGAGCTTCTAGCTTCCCTACTTCTGCTAATCTATAAAAGTAAGGTTAGTTATGTCAAATCGCACAACTTTTTTTTCATTTCACCACGTTTAAGTCATTTCATAAATGTTACCTTGCATAATTCGCAATTTGAATTGGAAATAATTTAATTGCCTTTCTAAATAAATCTTTTCGAATACACGTAATTGCTATTTCCATTTTATTTCAGTGTTTATTAACTGGCGAGTCAAATGACACATTCTTTAACACTTGCGCATTTTTAATGGCACTGTCACAAGAACTGTTCTGTCAGGTTTACCGGTTTGCAAAATTTTAAGAACCTGACGGACAAATTTTGAAAAAAAAAACATTAATTAATACTCATTAATTTTTAATAAATCATGTGCGGTGTAAATAAAAAATGATATCGGAAATTTTGTGTAAATAAAACAACGGGACGACCAGAGTTGACCAAAACCTCAAACCATGGATGCCTCAAACGTCAAATCTAATTATTTATGTATAGGATAATTATTGGTGAAACGTCGACAATAAAAATATTATTGATATTGGAATTTATTGTTAACACCCGTAAGTCGATATTTTTTTTATTCCAAATAATATGTATTTCAAAATTAATTTTCGAAGAGTGTCTGTTTAACATAAGACCTAATTTTCGAATATATACGAATTTATTTTACGTTTTCAGAACCAAAGCAGCGGACTTTTGAAATGGAAGAACATTTAGAGCTTCAACACCTAGTGGATCAGTTCGGTGCAAATGGGGAGCGATCTAGACGTTTCAAGAGAAGCTTGAGTTGCAACTGTCCTTATTTAGGATTAATTCTCGCAACTCTCAGTTCTTTATTTTTTTCGTTATGTTCCGTGATCGTAAAATGGATGGTAGATGTGAATCCCATGGCTCTGGCAGCGTACAGATATTTGGGCGTTTTATTGCCTGCAATACCGATCGTCCTTTGGAAAAACGAACCGATTTTTCCAAAAGGCAGGAGAGTAATGCTGCTTCTACGTTCTTTCACTGGTACCGCGGCGTTGATGCTCAGTTTTTATGCATTTCGTCACATGCCTCTGGCAGATGCATCGGTGATAGTTTTTTCCGTACCGGTTTTCACAGCCATATTTGCTCGTTTATTTTTAAAAGAACCTTGTGGATTATTCAACGTTTTATCGGTCATGTTAACTTTAGTCGGAGTAGTACTGATCACGCGCCCTCCATTAATTTTCGGGGAAACGGTAGCGGCTATCGGCGACGACGGAACCAATCGGCATTCGGACCTTTGGGGAGCGGTGGCTGCATTTTCAGCTACGCTGTTTGGAGCTAATGCGTACGTACTCTTAAGAGCATTGAAAGGTATCCATTTTTCAGTTATTATGACCAACTTCGGGTCTTTCGCTTTGGTACAGTGTCTAATTGTCACGTACGTTATTGGAGCGCTGTGCTTACCGCGATGCGGCACCGATAGAATATTAATCGTAGCCTTAGCTCTGTTTAGTTTTAGTGGACAAATACTTTTAACGTTAGCTTTGCAACTCGAACAAGCCGGCCCCGTAGCAATTGCGAGATCTAGTGATATTGTTTTTGCGTTTTTCTGGCAGGTTTTGTTTTTTCACGAAGTACCAAATCGCTATTCAATTGTCGGTGCGATTTTGGTTATGAGTTCTGTTTTATTAACAGGACTGAGAAAGTGGGCTTTAGCTTTGCCAGAGAATTCTAGTTTAAAAAATACGCTCGGTATTTTAGCAAAGTAAACTCGAAAAACAACTGAATGTATTTTTTATTACATTTTTATTACCAATAATGAAATAGACTTGAAACTTTGGGGGAGGTCATACCAGTTTTGTGAAAGTTATTTAAACTTTTAATTACTCTAGTATTGTTCATTAACCTACAATAATACTGGAATGCTCGCTATTTAGGATTGATTCGGATTGATCCAGTACATATTAAATATTTCTTGGGTATTTTGACAAAAAATATATTTAAGTATTCGATTTTCAATTTATCAATTCGATTAGTATCGTAAATTTTTGTGTGTTAAACAGTGTCTGTATAATGCGCAGAAGACAACTAATCTTTTTAATTATTTCAAGTTAAACGCACATAATTGAACCAAATTATAAAAGTTACCGTTAAACGAAAAGCTGAGAATCGTTAAAAAATTTGTCAGGGAAAAAACAAAAATAATTTATATATTTCAGTATTATTACCGTGAAGTAATGTTTCATTAAGCTATTTATTAGAGTTGCGTTTCGTTTTAAAGTTGACTCTATCAGATTGCACATAGCTGGGACCAGAGAAAATTCGGGGATCGGTGAGAATTCTTCAATTAATTACGAAAATAAAAAAGAAAGGAAATTACGGAAACTAGTTAAAAATCTAGACCCGAGGCCGGGACATGCAAACATTTAACAAATAAAGAAAAATTTAATATTAGTGATGCGTGCAATTTGACAGTCGACTGTTAAAACAATAACTCAGTATTTCATTTGTTACAAGCTATATTTGTAATGAACAAAAATAAAGCTTAAAATAATCATCTGCTTGTCAACTATGTGAATCATAAAAAAAACAGAATATATTTTTGTAAACGTCAAAAAAAAAAAGAAAACGTTTATAAAACCAGTTATTTTTATTTTATCAATCGAGGTGTATTTTGTCAGGAAATTTAGTCATGTAGAATATTCGCCCTGCTTTTGTCTTGTATTTTATTTGTCGTGAAAGTAAGTGAGAAATTGACGCTGTTTTGATCATACCGTCAAAGTTTGTTAATATAGATATTAAAGTATACATTTAACAGTTATTCACATAGACACTTTAAAATAAGCAATATTTTATAATAGAATTATCGTATCCCACTTTGATTAATTTCTAAAATACGTACAGTTGGGCTTGGATACGACCGGGTAATTGGGCACACGCCCAGTAGGCTGGTGCCTTATGGGGCCGCTAAAAATATAGCTAGAAGTAAAAGAATAATGTAGTTTTTGTACTCGTTATCATTGTAAAAAATTGAACCAGGAGAATACTGACTGCTAGTCCGGGTCTGCCTGCAATGGAATGTCATTTTTTGCTTTGTAACAATAGTTACAATTACAATAATTAAAACAAATGCCCAACTGATGTATTCAAAATGGCAGTCTAATTCGACATTTTTTTTCCACTACATTTTATGCTATACTCATAATTATCGTATTGTATTATAAATATCGTAGGAGAAAATCTCTCTAGCTGTGATTATTTTTTCAGATATTATTTTGTACTTTTATGTGCACGTAGAAATAAGTTGTGATTTTAACTCTTCAACTGATATTTGAATTTAACCCTTTAACTGCGGATGAACTACTCATCTAAAACCAAAGATACTATTTTTAGTAACCGTGATATTTTAGTTTTAGTTTTTTTATTCCTTACTCGAATAATAAATGTATTTTTTAGAACAGGGTTAAAATCAAAGTGAATTTTGTAGTAAAAGGGTTAAAAACAAGTCTGTGATTATATATTGTGTTATTTAGATTTTTATGTATTTATTTATTTTTTTTTAAATATCAAAGGGCAGTTGATATAATATTTTAAGTTACGTGAATTAGATGATAGAATTTTGAAAATGTAAGAATGGACAAAAAAGTGTCACGAAGCGGGTTTTAAAAAAATCTAGTCAGTCGTCTTATAAAAAATCGTTGATTGTTTTGTTAAGACAATGAAGTTAAAGAGTTAAATAACGCTATGTATTTTATTTGTCATGCGAATTCCATGTTGTATATTAAGCAGTCGCAGGCTGAACTATCTGTCAAAATTAAACCTTTTATCTTTTTTGAAAACGGCAGGGAAGCTTGTGATCCTGCATTTTTGGAAAGTATCTCGGATTTTTTCAAATTCAATATCTCCACAGAAAACGTGCGCTAAAATCACCGGAAAAACAAAATAAGATCCGATTTCTTTGAAATTTGGCGTATTGTTGGCAGATTCCTAAATCCGCCAATTAGCGTGTCGGCCATGTTAAAATTTGCAATATACTACATGGAATGTGTTATTTGAAAAAAAGTATTATATTTTATTGACATATCATTAACTGCCTATCTCATATATCTCTCTATGCAATGTACCTTTATTTATTGGGAATCACATTTTAATAAAACTGTATACCTAATTATAATTGTTTTTTCTTTTTAATTTTGTTCCTAAATTTTCATAGGAGCTGGAAACGTACTTATTTATATTTTACACTACATTTTTACTGTTAACAATCTGAAGTTCGTCCTGTTGGTAAACGAAATGAAGGCGCCATTATAGTTCAAGAACTAATGTAATCGAACCAGCCGTCACATATATGGAAGCACTTATTAAAAACTGTCAGTGGAACCAATAAGATATACACAAAACTCACCTGGCAGAATACAGTCAGATATTTTGGACTTACATGAAATGTACTGTTACTTGATAGTTTAACTGATTAGTTCCGGTTTTGATTGCAAGATAGCGCAGTTGCTGATATCACTTGCAAGTAATATACATATATTTTGTTGCAAAATAACACCCAAGGTTATTTTTATTATTATGAATTAGGAATTGTCTACGAACTGGTGAATTTTTGAAAGCAATTTTAAACAATAATTTATATATTTCGTAATAACATACATATTTTGATAATAAATAACAACACACAAAAGCAATGCTACTCAGAGAGCACAGGTACCCATAAACCTCCGATGGTTAAAAATAAATATTTCTTTAATATTTTCCTAAAATTTACTAACATTTATTTCACTTATTTAAACATCCGAGTTTACTCACTGCTGAAACGCTCAAATTTAAAAGTATTAAATAAAATTCTACGAAGACAGTCACATTGTCTTTACATTGTGAAACAACTGAATCTACTATTCTTTTGTTTGTTAATTATCAACTGAAGTTGTTTAAAGATATTCTCAAATTGTATGATAAATCGCTTTATCAATGTTTTCTTTGCTAATTTTTACGTATTCTTAGCTTTTTGAGGTTAAGCCAATAGTTTAAGTTTTTCTCAAATGTTAAAATATCTATTGAATAAACCAATTCATATTTGAGCACTGTTATTTAAGTACGAAAAAAGTGAAACATTTTCTACACATTACTTCAATACTTTATCTATTATTAAATAACGATTTATATAAATAACAAAAATATTTTTTTGGATAGATAAATGCATTAACACAGAGCAAAATAGTTTTAGAATATTTAAAACTACAAATAGAACATACAGTAGTTTGCAATTCTTTTTTTATATTAAAACGTTAAAAATTACATCCTTTATATTTTTTTTAACTAAGTACTAGCCTTCAGTGATAGTACTACAGAATAACCATTGTTAAATTTAGAGAAAATCAAAACATTAAAAATATTGATGTTTTTCCAAAAATTTGAGATCTTAACTGTCAGCAAAAAAAAATGGACGATCCCATTTTGTATTTATATCACTGTTGTAATAATAAAAACATATGAAAGCATTTGACTTACCAATAAAGCAGTACTTAGTATGGAATTTGGTTTTGGTAATACTGGATCATGTCATAAGTTCGAGTTCTGAAGTTAAGGAATGAATTGTTAATTATCGATAGCATGTATGTTGCCGCATCCTTATCGGTTGAGTTCGGTGCAAATCTTGCTCGCAGTAGTTTTATAGTCTGACCTCGGAAACACGGCAAACCCGTATCGAGCATTAACGACACAAGCGATATTATCGCTTCCTGATATGGCCTGAAAAAAAAAAAATCGATAATCCATTATATTTTTTAACATAAAGCTTTATGTTAAAACTTACCTGACAGCCAGGAAAGCTTGAACGCACGATTCACGGAACCATCTGAATGGTTGCGCTTCCATTTTACCACCCATGATCATAACCATCTCGTCTGTTAGCTTAATGTCAGGTTCAAAACCCAGATTACCGCCCGGAGACGATTCAAACATAAAACCAAAATCTGCACAAATAAAATACATTGCGGATTATAGAAAAAATAAAATGGGTTGTATAAAGCATTATCGGAACATCTAGTTTGACATCTTAGATTGTGATCACACATGGATGTCCAATAAAATGACGAAACTAACCTATATGTATTATGTGACCATCAACATCTAGCATAATGTTCCCATTGTGTCTATCCTTTATCTGAAGTAGGAAGCCGATGACGCTGTAAGCGGCCATTGATCGTACAAAATTGCGTCGAGCATTCTGGAATTCCTTAGTATTTTCGTCACCATATTTCTTGATAAAATATTCATACATTCCTATATCTGTCTGTCGACCGAGCTGATCGCGGGACTTCGCATTCGGAACACATTCAATTACCCCACACTGTTGAAATAAAAACACGAATAATTCTTAAAACTTACGGGGAAATATATTTTTGGGAATATTTGCGGGCTAGTATGCTTCATAACTATGTTAAAATTTCAGTCTGATATTTTTAATTCTGAGAAATTCGACTGTGACAGACAGACGGACAAAATAATGATCTCATAAAGGTTACGTTTTTTTCATTTTGAGAAGTCTAAAAATAAATAGAAGAATACAAATATTTACCCCAGGAGCAGTAGCGACGACCCTATACGGAAACAAGTAGAGATCCAAGCCAACTTGTTGAAAAATATTTTTGAAAATTCCGATTACTTGTAATGCGAGCATATCTTGTCGTACATCATCACCGACTTTAAAGATGGCCGCTTGCCAATACTCAAATCCTAAACTCATTTGGTCTTTGATACTTACCTGACAGAAAATTTATGGTAAGTAATAACAGTTATATTTTTTCAAAAAATAGGCTCGCGGGGGAAGTGAAACTTCTTTAGTCGCAGATATTATTTGTATATTGGTATTTTCTTTGATGCATTATTCATTCTCGAACTTGACTGTAATATTTTTTATAACACTCTGTTTAGATAAAATTAAATTTATTCATAAGACATGATTTTTAATTTTCAAATGAGTATAAATTACCTACCAACATATAACAGTGCACAGTAATATAAAATTCACATAGTCTTTAATATTTTTTGTTCCTATATATATTTTTAACGTGGAAGGAAAGTTTGGTTGAGGAACAGTTGAAAAAAAGTAGCTTTACCGATGTTTCGCTTGTGGTCACAAGCGAAACATCGGTAAAGCTTCTTTTTTTCAACTGTTCCTCAATCAAACTTTCCTTCCACGATAAAATTCACAGCAAGTAGACAGATACTCACACATATCTCTGTGTCAGTCAAACCGGCGTCCCCACTACATTCCCCTTTCCTTTCTCACACTTAAGGTACTCTTTTTTCCCCTTAATTTTCGTGACGCGTCACAAGAAATTTCAAACAGATACTCCAGCTAAAGAAGTTTTACTTCAAAATAGTAACGCAAACCCTCTTCTGGTTCTTAAATGAAACTATAATTTCGCTTTTTTCAAAGGATAGCACCTATACAAATATATAAAATACCTGATTTTTGCCAGTGGTTGATACACTCATTGCCAAATTTTCAAGTTCTGTAATACCGCACTTTCTAACTTTGAATCTGGCTAGGTACGGAGCTTTGGCAGCACTTTGCATCGGCGTTCCGCTCTTATAATCAATATTGAGAACCATCGCTTCCGGATTACTCGGCAAATAGCATCCTTCTTGCACCTGATAACAAAACAAAATATAATAACGGGAAAATGTAAACTGAATATCGTGATAATTCAAGTCGGGGTTTCTCAAAGTGGGGTACACTAGTTGATCGTAGTGATTCCGCTGACAAAATTTACGTAATGGCGGCTGCCTATCTAATTCTAATGCATATCTTTCATTCGTCAATATGTCCTCATCTAGTCGATCGCTTGCCGGTTGAATATTTTGTGGTAGATTGTCGCCGCTAAAAGTCTGAACACCCCTGCTTTAGATATTGTTTTGGGAATTACCTTAATTTTACTAAGCGCTTCAAGACAAGCCCGTTTCCTTTCTTGTCCTTTCGGATATGGTCTAATTTCACCGCTTATATTTGTTATTTTACTAAAGAAATCAAATTCTCTTTCGTAAAACTGTTTGGCTGGCCCCGACAACGAATTGACGATAGTGTCTATGAGTGATTCAAGAATATCGTAAAGAATGGGATCTTTAATTTGCATTTCTTCGTCCATGTACATGTTAGTTCTCATATTCCATATAAGTTGATGCGCCACGACTTGAGACTTCTTCGATATATATTTAATAAATTCAGTTACGTAACCCATCGAGTCATGTCTGACAGCTTGCACTAGCTGAGGTATATAGAAAAGCACTGCATCGGCTTGATAGCTCGACAGAACTCTCACGGCATACTGTGCCGATATCGGATGATGCGGGAATTGTCTCGAAAAGTAGGCAAGCGCTTGAACTGGGCTCACCCTCGCCCACGTCAGCATGCATACCAATTCTTGGGCATCGTTTAACAGCGTGTCGGTTGTCACGAGGTATTGTAGAGCTTCCGGTATATGAGCCACCGATATTGGATTGAGACGAACCTGGCGTATGTTTTCGCGAATTATACTATCGGCATTTTTTAACCTAACGCAAAACTGTATTCAGTACAAACACTTCTTAATACAATTTTTATCTAATTCTTAATTCAATTAAAAGAAAGTCCCTATGGACGGGGGTTTGAAAAGTTTTTGAACCTATTGAAACTTTAAAATGAACCAAAAAATCGCCTTTTGAAGTTTGTTGGAATCATTTTTAAACATCCTGTACAATTAACGAACCATTAAAACGCTACGCAAAACCTAATACCTTTATTTAGTTCCTTATAAAGTCGAATTCACTATTTAAAAAAAATACATTGAGCCTCATCCTCATCTTTAATTTTTATATAGGTACGTCAAATTACAGAAACTATTTTGTACTTCAACTGTTCGTGATTTTAAACGTCAGATTCCCAAGCACTGACTTTATATGTTCATCCTCGTCTTACTATTTTGCGAATCAAACTGCAACATACTATAAACTTCTCTTTGCCAGTTTCATGCAATTTAGGGGACAAACTAACTTCCCCTTAATCTGTTTCAATCTACTTCCCCTCGATTTCTTACTTTTTTCACAGATACGTCGCTAAAGAAGTTAAACTTGAGAAATTCGTACCTAACTGGCAAAAACACTCCTAGAGTTGGTGAAATCTCCCAAGCAAGTCTCGCATAATCTCTCCATGTCTTTTCGGGAACAGCTTTTGATCGCCAAGCTGCTATATTATCCTCTCCAGTTATTTGTAGCTCTGAACTTGAAATTGGATTATGCCAAATTACTAAAAATTCTATTTCCACTGCCTACAAATCAAAATAAACAATCATTTGCGATCTAAAATACGGCAAAAAGTACAGTCATTGACATACCAGCAATTCCAATATCATATTACGTTTCTTTATATAGTCTTTAACAAAAACATCGGCATTGGCTTGCCGTTTTGATCGCGCAGATCGTTTACTCAACGTATTTGTACTGGTCGATAATGGTACAGTATTAATCCAGCCGGTTGCCGGTTTTGCAAATTCACTTCCTGGTTTTGATATTTCTGTATGCAGTGCTGATAGATTACCGGACGGACTGTACAAATCAAAATCTGCAAAAAAAAATTAACTTCAAATCTTATGTCGCCCAGCTGGCATCTGGCGGCCATTTTAATTTTTGTCAATATACATTAAACGCGAAATGCATAGTCATATATTGTAACGTTTGTGATCAGGTAGGCGAGAAAAAGTAAAAAAATAAAACAAAAGAGGGGTTAAATAGATTGGAAGAAAAAAGAACAATGGTGATAGTGCTAATATGAACATAAAAAAGTGAAAAGTTAACAATATTGTGTGAAAAAAAGTCGTTTGAAGCCGCCCTAGAGCTTTGTTAAATAATTTTAGCAAGTATCAAGAATTATTTTCACAACGTGTAAATGTTATAGAGACAAATAATGTTGCAATAATGAATGAACTATAAACACTGTTCAATAAAATAAAATTTCATGGTTCTCGTTAGCCGAGGGCATCTTGCCTAATAACTGTCATAACACTATCGATGGATACATTTTGAATTTAGACGCTTGATAGATAATGGGATATACAATTACCTCCAACAACGCTGGCCTTTAAATATTTTTTATCGGCATGCATGGTTTGCCAGAAACGAATCAGTACGCTTATGTCCTCACGTAGGCTAGAATGCGATTGGGTGGGACACATCGGTGGACCACAGAAGTAGTCGAGACAACTGCAGTAGATTCGTTCTCTTAAAACGTTTTTAGCCAAACCTTTCGGAATAATATCCCCTTGCAGCAGATTCAAACCGCAAGTTAAAAGTCTGGAAGAAAAGTACAGTTGAGTGATTCAATCTCAACAAAACAACCAACTTCAAAACAATACTTACTTAAATCTCACGCCAACAGATGCAACATGGCGACTTTGAGTAGGTTCAGTGCTGCCAACTATCATGGGCAAAGATTTGTGTAACAAGTTTGCCAACATATCCACTTGCTGTTGACTACGATATTTACTTGTCTCGGCTATTTCGCTAAGAAACTGCACCCAAATTCCGTGTGGAGCCACAAATGGTGGATCAGGTTCTAAAGTGCAACCTAAAGAGAAATTTTAGGTTAGAACTAAATAGCTACGCAAAATATTTGAAAAAATAAGGCATTATGAAACCTTCGTATGCTGCTAGCGGGCTCACTGATGGAACGTCCTTGGAAAAAAGACCGAGTTGTTTATTGACAGTGCATTGCCATGCCGACACCATTTCTTGCATAAATCTCAATTCGAAATCGGGTCGGGCAGTAATAAGCCACTGCCAACATTCAACGCATGATGTCATCGCCTCGACAGTGAAAAGTTCCACTTGTGACCACGTAATAGCGTTTAACAAATTTCTGTGCAAGTCATCCGTGTTGACTAGCAGACCAGTGGCTCTCCAAAGTGCTTTTCTATGAGCCGAATCGGATTTTTCACGGCATGCTCTCCATACGTCGTGAACCAAATGTTCGGCCAATTTGTGTCTTTCGTTTTTTCCGTACTGAGAAAGCATTCCCAAAACTTCGCCGGTGTATCTACTGCGAACGCTCAGTACCGACACGAATCTCGAAGCGTCACTTTTGACACATTTGGGGCGTCGCTCTAAAGTATTACTAGACAACGGCGCCGATTGGAGATTGAATCCAGTATACTGAAGTACCGAATCGGTCGCCAGTGCGAGACCGGAATGGTGCCACGTTCCCGATCCGGGAATTTGATTGAGGTACTCCTGAAGGTGTGAACGCGTACTTTGGGGAGCCCATTTCATCGCTTCTTTCATGATTTGTTGACATCTTTCAGCAAAGTCTTTGACGATTGTCTGAAATATCAATATTTGAAATTTGTAAGTTTCATAAAACTTAATTTCAAAATGTTCCTGAAGTTTTCGCACATAAATTTTTAAAAACAATCAATTTCCACGTTTACTAAATACTGGCAAGTTCCTTACCTCTCTAGCTTCAAGAGTGTCCATTAGTTGAATACTGTAAGGGGTCGAAGGTACTTTCAACGTCGGTGTTTCTTGATTTGGATCAACCTGCAACGAATAACTTAACACTTGCAAGATATCCAACATACACCAAAGTACCTTACAATTCCATAAAAGATGCGGAAATCTATCGACAAGTCCGGCTAAAAACTTATCGGCCACTCTTCGGATTTGTTTGTGAGTATGATTAAAATTAATTAATAAGAATTGAGCGTGTTTTTCGAGTTCTTGTTCTCGGGCCTCGTCTTTAGACTTTCTGCTCATCACGTAAATAAATTTATCAAAAACGCGATCTCCGACACTGCAAATACAGCTCCACATTCCCGATTTATCTTTCTGTAGGGCGGAGTCGCTTAGGTAATCTATAATCGGTTGTAGACTCGGTTCATCCGAATTTAGTATCCTGCAAAGCAAAACGGAAATTTAATTTTAAGGCGTCATAATTTAACAAATAGAAAAAAGGAACTTTTATTGTTTGACTAACCTGTAAGTTTCAAGCCAATAAACTGACAATAAATACGTGCACTGTGCAAAAGACAGTTTATTTATGGAAGCGGTCACATCGGCAGGGTGCTCCAACAGGTTCAGTATTTGCGTCTTCAATTCTTGTACATCGTTCAACGACACACTTTCGTTACGCACAGCGCTTGTGTACTGAAGTTCACGCATTTCAGACCGACTTGAAGTTTGCGACACTAAATATGGTGATTTGACAGCTATTTCTTTAACGCCCTCATACCATTCTTGGGGCCACAGACCTGTTAATAATTTATTATTTCTAAATCGCTATTCCAAAAAATTGATAACGAGAACAAATACATGGCTTCCATATTCCAAAATCATTGTACAAAACGATTTCTATGAAAAATTTCGGTGTAATTTGCCAGGAAGTCTTTATACTGTTCTTAGACGAGACATTTATAGTTACAAAATTACGTATTCACACTAATAAAAACACTGATCTGAAGAGAGACAAACATTAAAAAAAAAAACACACATTAAGCCTCAGCCTCATAAGTTCACATAAGAAGTTTAACTTCTTTAGTTTTTGTGTACGTCAACTTACAGAAATTATTTTATACGTCAACTGTTCGTAATTTTAAACGTCAGATTTTCAAACACTTACTTTATATGTTCATCTTTGTCTTACTATTTTGCGAATCAAAATGCAACACACTATAAACTTCTGTCAATGTCAGTTTCATGTAATTTAGGGGACAAACTAACTTCCCCTTAATTTTTTTCATTCTACTTCTCCTCGATTTCTTACGTTTTTCAAACAGATACGTCGCTAAAGAAGTTAAACTTCAAAAAGAGACAGTCAAATTGGTGAACATCTGTTGAAGTTAAAAGAAGATCGCGCATGCGCACAACAATCAAACAGAATACTACCTTATCTCAAACAAGATTGTTCTTTACGGAACATGGAAGTAAAAAACTGTTATCTAAAATCCTACCTGAGTCAGCTGCAGTGAATCCCATGACAACGCAGTACAACCAAAAATCCCGGAACAACTTGTGTAGTCGTGGTTTTGGATTACGAATAGGCGGCAGTCGTCTAACCAAAACGGCAATGACCGGAATTAGAACACCCAAATTTCCAGCACTACTTGAAGCTTTTTGTGAGCCGGGAACTTTCTCCGAAGCGCGTTTTCCTTCTAGCCCTAACTGAACGTATAGTTCAAGAAGACGGACGAGTAATTCGGTCATGCTTGCTTCGCCTTGTATATTTGCAGCGATGTTAGCTAAAGCGTTTATTACGGCTCCCGACACATGTCTGAAAAAAACAAAATTGCTATTAGATATATTTGTTGGCGAGTTTTGAAATGATTCTGAACTGGTAAAGCGTTTGTCACAACTGCGTGTTTGTCAGTCAAATTTTAGGATTATTCGAACCTGGTTCCAGCAGTTTTAGGTTAGTTTAAAATTAATTCCGATTAATTCGTAACAATTCGCGAACTTTGGATCCTTACCTGTACTGCTTTCGGTCATCAGCGTTGCCGTAAGCCGCGCTACTAGCTTCGACCGTAATTACGGTAAACATTCGCATGATTTCTTCATAAACTTGCGTCTCACATTTAGCAATTATCATGCAGCCGAGCTGATCTACAATGAGGGTATCGAGAGCTGACGGAACTCGGCAAAAGCGCTGCTGGAAAAATTGAAGGATCGTTTCTGTAGTTTTCGGAGTGTTGTTGAGAGACACGGCGACGTGACCCAGCATTATCACAATATTGGTCGAAATCAACGTAGATTCGCTAAAAAGTCACACCAAAAATTAATAATAAGAATAACAATTTTTATTCCACCAAAATATTGATTTGGTATACAGTGCAAAAGTTACAACATAATTGGAATCAACCTATCCAACTTGGCCAGGCTAGTGCTTGATTGGACAGTTGGGATAATGTAAAATAAAAGATGCTCATTAAATAACCTGTCAGATTTTTCTGCTGTAAACAGCCTATTGGACACGCTAGCAACTAAAGCCGGTACACAGTAAGGATCTACTGAATGAGACGCCTCTAACGCAATGCACAGATTTTCAATTGCTCCGTCTCGAAGTTTTTCGAACGCAGTTTGCGTACTTGTTATCTTTTTGTTGTCGTTTGTTTGAATCTCCTTTCCTTGCACTAAAAATACACAATTTTGTTTAAAAAAAGAAGAAAGTTAGGATACAATCGTCATCAATCACAACTACTAACTGACAGCAACACTATCTTGTGAATAAAATCTGAACTAATCAAATTTGTATTAGCTGTTCAAAGACGTTACACCTTGTGACGCGAAGTTTTGCGTTTTATATTGAAAAAATATCTTATTAATACTATGCTTAGTGAGTTTTGACCGATTTGGGGGGTTATTATGATAACTCAAATACTTTATTTACCTAAAACTTTAAAATTATTTTCTTTTTGCGATCGTTCGTTTTTTTGTCGATGTAATTTAAATAATATCGGCGATGGCGTAACCAAAAAGTCTCGCAAACAATAAATCGATGTGGAAGCGATGTTCGGAAATTTTGTCGCAAGTTTTCCAAGGCCTTCCAAACACACCATTAGAAGTGGCATATGAGCCAACACTAAACGATGATTGTGATTTCCATTAATTTTTTCTGTCAACCTTCCACAAAGACCGTCAGCTCCTACAAAAGTATTATTTTACAAAAAAGATATTTAAAAAATTCTATACAAAATGCGACACGCAGAATTCGTATTAGTAATAAAAACTGAAAACCAAAAGACATTTCGATTTGCATCAAATTTTGTGGAGAAGCCGGTGAAATTAATGTTATATATAATAAGTACAGAATGTTCCATGATTTGATGTCATTTCTTTGGGATCTTAAGAGTTTTTTACACAACATATCGCGAGCTATGATAGCTCTTCATACAGAACGATAAGTAACAATGACAAAATTATTTTGAAATACATATATAACTTATCAGATTACGCATTTAAGCAAAATCCCAAAGTTGTTAAAAAGTCACGAAACATCCCACATAATGTATATATTTATAAAAATGTTCATGAAATGCATTTTTTGGAAAGCAACTCACAAACTGAACACCCTGTTTTTGAGGTTTTTGAAATAGCGTAAGAAATGAAGAATGGGATTTTGAAACGTAGGGATGAATCCCACACACAATAACACAAAAAAAAGTCACCTAGCATTGTACTTAGTGCACTTATTAATGACCCAAAGTTATACTCCTCATCAACTGTGAATAAACAAGATATAATTAAGTATCGATATTTTGCTTTCGGTATCATCATTTTCGATACTTTGTGACAGGTATCGCATCGCAAGATTTTTGTTTTCATTTCAAGATATAGTAATTACAAAACACTAACCTGTTTCATCTCCAATAGCCCAGACTAGTAAATCTACGCAAGCTGCATTGGCCATGACGTTAACTTTGAATTTATTAACTGTTGCGAAATTTAAGTCCCTATCTTCTTTCTCACTTGCGTCATGATGTTTGCTTTGCAGCTCTGTCTGACCGCTCAGAAACAAACCTTTCACAAATTCTTGAACATCTTTGGTAAACGGAGGAGGTAGATCATTCTGATACTGCAATAACTCTCTCAACAGAGTTACCATAACCAAGTTTATTGTTTCAGAAAAACTCTTATAGGGAAAAATTAGTATTTTGCCACCATCAAAAATCTCAGCGGCTTCATCGTCCAAATATTCCAACATATCTTTAGTAAGCAGTTTTTTAGCGATTGCTAATATCGCTTTCAAATGACTGATTGAAAACTGAAGTTGTACCTTCTTTTCGGGGCTTTCCGATAAACGCAAATAAGCAAACTGATTAAAACTTGAGCCGTACTTTGAGAAAAAATATGTTGTGGGATCAAATACAATAGAGCTCTGAGTTTTCAAAATGCCACGCCTCAATGAATTTGAATTGTAAGCAATATCGGTGCTATCGTAACTCTTACGACTTACGCTATCCGACGGTATACTCAAGCTTCCGGATAAAGATCTCGGTATGATACTTCTGAAATGTGTGAAACTCGATTTTTTATGGAGAGGATTGTTTTCCAAGTGTCTTGTCATAATGGGAGGTTGCGGTCTTGGGAAAAGGCGACTAAATAACGGCGGATCATGGGTACAGAACCGTCCCATCGCCCGACTCAATCCTATGAGCACGGGTACGATCGATCGGCAAAGATACAGCTTTCCGGTACTAGAATTAGGTTGGTGGTCTTTCGATTCACGAATCAAATTCGTAAGCGATGTTAAGCAATCGACTTGAGCGCTGATGATATCCGATCGAGACGGCTGATGCCTCACTGCGATGTCGCCCAGTAAAGTATTTAAACAAAAGCTAAATTTTTCAGCTACCGGTATACCTAAAATTAGTTCTTGGTCAGTTTCGTGAGCCAAAAATCACTCGGAATTTGAAACTTACGATCTGTCGGTAAAAGTTTTACTTCGTCGAGCCATACCGCTTTGGTCAGGCCTTTCAATAACTTTAAGAAATATGATACAATTTTATCGTCGTGCTGAAGTCCGGATTCGAGAAAATAAAGGCCAAGTGCAATGACGGCATCCTGACCCCTATTATCCAATCGGTACAACCCTTGTCCAGTTTCCTGTGGGCACAAGCTAAATAGCGTTTCCACCTAAAAATGTACTTCTCGTATTAATTCACTTTTAAGTTTTGCAATTAAGCAGTTATTAAATCATCAAGACATGGAAATTGGACATTAATGACTCATCATAACTAATAGTTTTGTGTAAAAACCAACAAGTAAAAATGATTTCATGATAGATAATAACTCACTTTTTCCCACGGTGTTGGTTTTATCGCAGCTAAAGATCTTGCTAAGTGCTGACATGTTTTTTGGAAAAATAATTTTTCTTCACCTGCCATTTGTTGGCCGAATCTAAAATTTGAGCTTAACCTAACTACAAAACGTCACTTCTGTCAAATGCAGACTAATTTTTAGGTCTGACTTCTGTACTCCTAGTTGTCAAAGTTATGTCAAAACAGCATAGTCAAAACTGTCAATTTTAAAAATTGTTATATATCATAAGGTTTTAAATGAATTTATTAAACTTTTGTAGTACAAATTTCTAATTTGTGTTAGAATCTGTGCAATGAATTGTATAATCCCAGGCAGTAATTTAAGAAGTATGTTTAAATGTATACTTTTTGAGTTGTACATTTGACACAAAAGCTATCATTATTAATTATTATAAATGTTTCAGTTTTTGGGAAAGCGATACATGCGTTGTGTAGATTTGGAAATGAAATGTACATAGAACCGACGGCTGACAAGTTATCAATTCGAACTGTTAATTTGAGCAAAACTGCATATGCAGTTGTTGATTTTACTCCAGCATTTTTTACTTACTACAAAGTAGATGAAGATGAAGACGATCTTGAAACATTAAAATGCAAAATACCTATTAAAGCAACTTTAGCTATTTTTAAAAATACAACTCAATTCGAGAAAAATGTAGGTAAAAAATCAATGCATATCGTTACATCTGAGAATTGTTCCAGTAATTGACCAAGAAACGTTAGCATAATTTTTTAATTATTAAATGTTTTAGGTATCAACTTGTAAAATCGAATATAAATCGGATGATACTAAAGTAATGTTTAGATTCAAAGATAAATATGATATAACGAAATCGCATTTTATACATTTATTAGACGGTGAAGCAATACAAGCATTTTATTCGAAAGATATTTCTCCAAACCGAATTTCTGCGAGCAGTTCCTTGTTTTCACGAGCTTTACATAATTTTCAAAATAAAGATTCTGAAATATCAGTCAACGCGACTTGTGAAAAATTGAATTTGAGAAATTATACTGAAATTGAATCCAGCGCAAAAATGATGAGAACACAATTGTTTTTAAATAAATCAGAATTTTCTATGTTCAATGTGACTTTAGAAACGGACATAAGATTCACGTTGAAGCAATTTCGAGCTGCTGTTGCTTTTGCAGATGCATTGAATTTAGATGTTATATTGAATTTTGAAAATTGTGGAAAGTAAGTACAAACAGAATTATCTTGGTCTAGTTTACATTTTCTGATAATTTTGATGCACATGAAATTTTGTGTCCGATGTTTGGAAAGTATTTTTTTAACAAAGGTAATATACAGGCTGATTTTTATCAATGGCGTTCATTAGGCAATATTATGCCAACTGTTATGTTTTGAATAAATTCGCAGTTGGTAAAGTTGTTTAAAAATATCGCTTACAGACAGTATATAAAAAAAAAATAGAATACTAGAAATGATGATTCGACCAAGCCCAAATTAATTCATGTATTTAGTAGATCATTTTTAGCCAATTTTATCAATATGCTTTATTTTAGGCCACTGATAATTATTGTAAAAAACGATGTAACGTTTGAAGCAAATTTTGTACTTTCAACTTTACGGTTTGATGGGGAAACGCAATCAACCACAAGAACATCGTTTTCTGCTGTTACGCCGTTGAAGAAGTTAAAAAGACTCGTAAATAACTCCAGAAATGGAATTTCACAAATAAGTTCACAACCAAATATATTAAATGAAGACAACAGTGATAAAAAGAAATTGCGTTTAAATGATGAAGACAATTTTATTCCTGGATCTCCAGAAAATACACAATCTAAAAAGACACAATTAGTATTCCAGAGATGTTTTGATTTAACGTTTGATCCTCGAAAATTGCCGGATTTTGATGTAATTTTAGTGGAAAGCTCTGATCCTGAAGACATTTGACAAAATAAAACTTCAATAATTTTTGTAATATACTTGTATCTAATTTATTTTGTTAATTGGTACGGTATATAAATGTACTGTATTTTTAATTGAAAATTTTCAGCCTGTTATTTTTATACATATTTTTCCAAAGATTTATGAGTACTTTATTCATACATTGTAAAAAATATCTGTTCTCAGTCTCCTCGACACTTGTATTTTTTTTTGTTTCAATCCCGAACCCAAAGCGTGTGTGAATAAAACATTTTCGGAGCCTCAGGGTTAAGTGCGATGATGAATTGAGGTTATGTGAATTGTCAAAGTCACATTCAATTTCAAAACGTGGTTACAAAACGGAGCAGAGTATAAACATGTGTGCTATCTTTAATTTAAAATAAGATTTTTAAAATATACATCAGAAAATGGGTAAAAAGAAAGGTTTTAATTGGCGTGGGCGTCAAGTAGTAAATACTGTTATAGATGATTCAAAAACTGAACAGGTAATTTTTAAGGTTTAAACGAGACATTTTTATAATTAGCTAAAACTAATATAATATTGAACTGTTATGTTTTAGATTAAATTGGAGTTAGATGGAAGCAATAAAGAAAAATACGATACTTGTAATGCTTTGGTTTTACCGTCTGAAAAACGTAAAACTAAAGTTAAGAAAGAAAATGTAACCGTTACAAAAATTTTATCAAAAACTCAACGAAAACGTTTAGAAACCATTGTGGACCGGCGGAAGAAGAAGGAAAATGTAAGTAAAGCTATTTAGATTATTAATAAAATGAATTTTTATTTGGTTAAGGCCACCTAGACTGACCTGTTTTATGTAATTTTTTTACAATATAAAATAAGAAAGCAAAGTTTATTGGTTTACCGAGAAAGTCCTTGATTTTAAAATGATTATTTCAGCGAGCGGCCTTACTGGAAGCGTTAGCAAAAGTGCAAGCGACTCCTGAAGAATTGAAACAATTGACATCGACTTCTGCAGTACAAACAATAGGTTTACGGAAATATTATCAAGAATTATCAGAATCTAAAGGCGTCGTTGCAACGGAATTTAATTCAAAAACGAAATTAAATAGCATTAAGGGAAGTCAAAAACGTAAGCGCTTAGCATTACTGAACGATCATTCAAAGAAATGCAAATACGATAAATCAGATCCTAATATTGTTGGATTGGATCGTAGTTCTAGTGATGAAAGCGAGGATGAATCTGAAAATGAAAAAGGGGAAAATGATGACAAGGAGGAGGATGAAAAAGATGGGGAAAATGATGGTAAGGAGGAAGATGAAAAAGATGAGGAAAAAAATGATAAAATCGAAAGCGATACTGAAAAAAACAATGTAATTGAAAAAACTAACAATGAAAAGAATAACGAGATAGAAGCCGTACTCGATGTAACTGAAAAAGAAACATCTCTTCATGACACATCTGTAAAAAATGACAATAAAAAGAAAAAAATTGAAAGCGTTAAAAACAAAAAAGCAGAGGTACCGAAATTGAACTTGAAACCTGTCGTACGTAAACCGGCAGTTTTTGTTACTGTTGATCGGAAACCTGAAATTCAAGCGGCTCGTTTAAAACTTCCAATTTTAGCTGAAGAACAATTAATTATGGAAAAGATAAATGAAAGAGATGTTGTTATTTTAGCCGGTGAAACTGGAAGTGGGAAAACAACTCAAATTCCACAGTTTTTGTACGAAGCAGGTTACGCGAAAGAAAAAATGATCGGAGTTACGGAGCCTAGAAGAGTAGCTGCTATATCTATGTCCAAACGCGTCGGTGAAGAAATGAATTTAAGCACCGATGAAATATCGTACCTTATTCGTTTTGAAGGTAACACGACAAACGACACTAAAATAAAATTTATGACCGATGGTGTTTTGTTAAAAGAAATCCAAACTGACTTTCTTCTCACTAAATATTCGGTGATAATTCTCGACGAAGCTCACGAAAGGAGTGTTTATACAGATATTCTCATCGGGTTATTATCGAGAATCGTTCCGTTGAGAAGAAAACGTAAAATCCCGTTAAAATTAATAATCATGTCGGCGACTCTAAGGATTGCTGATTTCACTGAAAATAAACGTTTGTTTAAAATCACTCCGCCCGTCGTAAAAGTAGAATCGAGGCAGTTTCCTGTAACTGTTCATTTTAATAAACGTACAAATGAGAATTATTTAAAAGAAGCTTATAATAAAGCGATTAAAATACATACGCAACTACCCGATGGAGGCATTTTAATATTTTTAACCGGTCAAAGAGAAGTGAACACGCTTGTCAGAAAATTACGACGCGCTTTTCCGTTTAGAAAATCGTTAGAAACCGAAAACACAACTAAAGAAAATAACGAAAATATAGAGTATGATTCTGATGATTCAGATATAGATTTGGATTTAAAAAAATCCTTAAAAACAGTGAAACAGAAAAAGAAATCTAAGGAAATTAAACTTCCCGAAATAAATTTGGACGATTATAGTTTCCCAGCAAACGGTGAAGATATCGAATCGGTCGACGGTTCTGACGGTAGCGATGAAGACGACGACGACGAGCGTTTGGCATTACGGGGGTTGCATAATTCTCAACCGTTGTGGACGTTGCCGTTATATTCTCTTTTGCCCGGTTATAAACAGGCAAAAGTGTTTGAGGCACCGCCTGAAGGATGTAGACTGTGCGTCGTAACTACGAACGTAGCCGAGACGTCATTGACAATTCCGCACATTAAATACGTAGTCGATACGGGAAAAACGAAAGCTCGGTTATACGATAAAGTCACGGGCGTGAGTACGTACGAAATAACATGGACGAGTAAAGCGGCAGCCGATCAAAGAGCCGGTCGTGCGGGCAGAACTGGGCCGGGTCATTGCTACAGGCTGTATTCCAGTGCCGTGTACAACGATACATTTAAAGATTTCTCGATACCCGAAATACAACAGAAACCGGTCGACGATCTTTATCTACAAATGAAATGCTTGAGTATCGATAAAGTAGTTAATTTCCCGTTTCCATCAGCTCCTGATCTGTTACAGTTAAAAACAGCTGAAAAGAGATTGGCTATATTAGGTGCATTGGAAGAAAAAATAAACGATAAAAACAGTTATCGAGTTACACCTCTCGGTCAAGCGATATCTAAATTTCCCGTTCTACCGAGGTTTGGTAAAATGCTGGCGTTGAGCCATCAACAAGACTTGCTCGCTTTCACTGTTTGTATGGTCGCTTCTTTATCGATACAGGAAGTGCTACTCGAAACGCCTATTTTCGCATCTAACGAAGATGATCAGAAAGCTTTGAGGCAGAAATGGATCAACACTAGAAGAGCTTGGGCTGGAATGGGAAATTCTTTGTTGCTCGGTGATCCGATGGTATTGTTAAGAGCCGTGGGTGCTGCTGAATATGCCAACTCGAATGGAACTTTAGAACAGTTTTGCAACGATAATGGTTTGAGACACAAAGCTGTTGCGGAAATTAGAAAATTGCGAATACAACTGACTAATGAAATTAAAGCTAATATGCCGGAAATCGATTTGGTCGTCGATCCAAAAATGGCACCGCCAACCGATTTGGAGTCTAAATTGTTGCGTCAGATTATTCTGTGCGGTATGGCAGATCAAGTTGCGCATAAAGTCGATCATAATAAACTTAAAAATGCGCAAGAAAGGTTCAAATGGAGGTATGCTTACCATACAAGTGAAATGGAAGAGCCGATTTTTATGCATTCGGGGTCGGTTTTAAGAAAAAATATGCCCGAGTGGGTTGTGTTCCAAGAGGTATACGAAAATAGTAATACTAAAAAAATGTACATGCGAGGCGTCACCGCAATTGAACCAGAATGGTTACCGTTATACGCACCGAAAAGTTGTAATTTGACAGAACCGTTGACGGACCCACAACCGAGGTACGATGAGAAATCTGGAAAAGTTTATTGTACGGTTTCCGGTTCATTTGGTAAACAAAATTGGCCGTTGCCGACTGTTGAAATACTTTTTCCAAATACAATGGAAAAATACAAATGGTTCGGGAAATTTTTGTTGGAAGGAAAAATATTTAAAAAACTCGAAAAATATTGTGACGATCTTTTGTCGACACCAAATATAATGGTCAAAACATGGGCCAAACTTCAACCGCGTACTGAATTACTATTAAAAAATCTTGTGTCAAGGCAAATTGATTCAAGACAAAAATTGATAGAAGAATGGAAAAAAAATCCGCAATGTAAGTACTCTTTGTGTTTTAATTTCTTTGTAAATTCGTTTGGTATACTTGTTCTATATATCTTGGGGGTTAGAAGTTCTGATTCCAAACTTGTAAACTGACACACCGAATTGAATTTATATTTATGCTGGGTTGCAGAAAGCATTATCAAAAGATTTAACTTGTCTAGAATGTGATCATATAATTACAGTATGTTAGATTGTATTCATAGGAAAAGAAATGCCTGGTCAACATAGAAAAAGATCGCTTTTGAAGCTAAATTATTTATCAAAATGCGTAGAAAAACGTTTCAAAGTGGTAATTGTGGAAAAACTCTTTTAAATACATGTATTCGTAGTTTAAAAGAAACATTTCATTAATCGATGAGTTATTTTTCAAGCAAGATTGATTTTATGACAATAATTTCTGTAACCCAGCATTACACTTACAAACACATTAATGTAAAAAGAACTAGTACAAAACTTTATAGAATATCATATTTTATTTGCTTTTCAGATTTATTAACAGAATATCAAAAATGGCTGCCAGAATCTGCTCATAATGATATTGCTCTGAATTGGCCACCGATTGATCAACCATAATTTTTTTAAACTTTATTAACTGACTTTTATGAAAATACAACTTTTTGTTAATGTTATTATTACATATGATGTAAATATGTATACTAAATAACTAATTTTAATAAATATAAATAATTAAAAAAATCTTTTAAGTAATTTACAATACAATTCGGAATGGTTGACTACAGATGAAAACGTAGTCGGGCCGGTTATCACTTAAGGTTATAAAAAACAGTGGAATTGTACATAAACCAATAATATAAAAAAAATAAAAAGTAAACAAACTCACTTGTCTAAACATAATTTGATTTTTTTTAACGAAAGTAGCAACATGCATTAAAGGCCTCCGATTTTAGTTGTAAGACCGTGTAACTGCAAAAACACTGCGCGTTAAACAAAACAGGCCTGTGTTTCATGTAATGTAGGTATTACAAACGCAGTTGTTATATAATTTCGACGTTCAAACACTCTTTAGCTAGGTAATCTTTTCTTTATTAATTTTTCCAGCTTTCTTATTCGGCCAGCTTCGTGTTCTGGACTACTTATGAGTCCATCTCGGCTCACAATATCCGCCTGCATTGCATTCGGAAGACGTGCTCTAAAATTTTCAATAAACTGCGCTTGGTCTCCTTTCTTTACACCTTTCATATCGAGAATCTTCTGGAATTCCGATACTTGAGAGTCCGGTAATAACTTCAAATACTGCTCTGTAAATGCAATAGGTGGATCGACTGGTGACATGACGACTTTTAAAATCATTTCCGCTTTCAGCATGCCTTTGATGACGACTTTTGTGTAACTCGATGGGGCTTTACGGTTCGTTTGCGTACCGATTGATGGTAGTTCGAGTAATACTGTTTTTAAACTGTGTGTATCCAAAAGAAGTTGTTCTGCGCCGACAGTACTTATTGGCTTGCATTTATAAACATTCTGTATAAATTTTGATATAAAAGCGTTTGCAAAGTTAACGCAGAACTTGGTGAAATATTTTCGAGATGATGAAAGATTGTCGCGTAAAACTGGTAGAGTTGTCTTCAAGTGAGAAGTTATTGCACTTACATAAGAACTCTGATCTCCAACACATTCGATGTTTTGCCACTGAATCTATAAAAAAAAGCGGGTCAAGTGCTAGCCGAACTCGCGCAGAGAGGAGGTTCCTTATCATTCCATTTTCCGTGAGAACTTAGGATTGTTTTAGGTTTTCCTGTAAACTATGAGTGAGGCCCTATGTTCTCTATTTTGTTCAAAAATTTAGGCTCAATAGTTTCAGAGATAAATAAGGGTGGGGGGGGTAGGTATGTGAATGCTCGATTTTTAGTGTATTTGCCATAAGGCAACATACACTATTGGCGTCGGTCGGATGGCGGGACCTAGGGGTCGGACCAAAATTTCTCGACGTTTCATAACCTCCTAAACACTTTGCCACCATTTTTGAAAATGTTTATATATATATGTATATATATATATATATATATATTTATATACGTATATATATATATATATATATATATATATATATATATATATATATATATATATATATATATATATATATGTATGCGGGCAATAACTTTCGAAAGAGTTAATTGATTTTAACGAAATTTGGTCCACGTGTTGAAATTCATCACCGCAAGAAGCCTATTTAAAATGGGCGTAATTGGGGCATTTTAAGGGTAGTTTTTAGGGGTTGAAAAATATTTTTAGACCCCAAAATAGTGAAAAAATTCTCAGAATCGTTTCAAAATTGGCATTTAACCCTTTAGTAGTAATTAAAAGGTGTCCCTAAAATTTAAATAAAATCGGCCCGACAGGACCGGACTTACAAATTTTATGAAAACACTAGTTTACAAATAGTGAATTATTTACTGAAAGTTGTATATAATTTGGTATAGAGGTTCGATTTATAATAATATTGCAATTAAGAAAAAAATGTTATTTTAAGGGGTGCATTAAGGAGTAAAATTTTTATTTTGCCCAAAAACCAACTTAAGCTCGCAAAATAAAGCCACACTGCCTGTATAAGCAAATACACTATATTGTCGGCAGGGTTTTGGCACTGCGACCCGGGTTTTTGTATATATTCTTTAATATCTTGAAGAACTATGCATTTTAAAATTATACAAAAATATAATTGCATTTCTCATAATGAGTCCTTTCATTTGATACATTTTTTTTTCTAATTTGCCCCCAAAATTAACGTCCGTGATTGGGTTATCTAACTCTACGTACCAAATTTAAACTTTTAGATTCAGACAAGAGTGATTTTATAAGTTACTTTTCAAACACTACTTGGAAATTGGAATTATTTTGTTACTGCTTAGAACAAATAATAGTATTTATAATATGAATTCCCTTTACCTTGTTCATAGTTGTTAGTGCTGGTTCGCATGCACTTTCCAAATCCTGAACCAGAATTTGAATACAGTTCGATATGACACTGAAATAAAATTACAGAAAGTTAATGTTTGTTGCTGACTACAGATAATGCTATAGACAGTCTATTGTTTCACATTAAAATGAATTTATTTAGGTTAAAAAGCAGTACTAAATTAACAAAAGAACATCATTCTTACTTATGAAATGTGTCTTGCTCTTGTGACAAATTAATCTGATCGGCAAGATTTTTATCGACTTTCTCTTTCAATTTTTCTTCGAGTTGTTCAGTTGTTTCCAAACAATATTCAGCTGTTGACAGCACACAGCATATTTTTGTCTGCTCTTCTCTCGTAAACCGTGTAATTTCTCCCTCTTTCAGTAAACTGCTAAAATTTTGAATGATACCTGAAGTAGACAGGTTTTGTAAGTCTCGAGTTATTGATGAAACACTACTACCTGTAAAATTAATGTTAGTGTGTTAAAAAGCCTGTCAAAACAGTATAAAACAATATGTCTGATTACAGATATATTATTTTATATGTTGTGCTGAGAACAAATGAAGATCGACACATGAAGCAATGTATTAGTATAATGACTACAGGTGGAGACATCTGTATTTGTCAATAGAAGCAACTGTTTTGTTTTAGTTAATTTACGTATATTGCTGTTATTGTGTTATTTAATTAGTAAAAACTAGAAGAAAAAACTAACCTATACTTTGTGTACTCGCAATTTTTGGTAAATTGTTCTGTAAAATTTTAATTGCATATTCTCGTAAATATTTCTGAAAAGTCGTAGCTAAATCCAACATGGGTTTCCCCGTACTCAGTTGTGTACACTGAACCATACATTTTTTATAGAACACAAATAAATCTGCGCATGACGGCAAAATCATAGCACTTCCATCACTAGATTCAAACTGATCGGGTGACATCTGTTTAGCATCTTGCACAAATCTCTCAATTAGATCGGCTAAATTTCTGTTGATACTTTCTATGTAAATATATAAATATGGTTCAAAACAACTGCCGATTAATCCTTCAAATGGATTATTCTTTTGTTCCGCGGTATTTTGCGCCGAAGTGTTGTCTTGTTGAACTTTATTACTAAAATTATTTTCCTCAACAGTTATTCCAGTAAATCTTCTGCCTAACAAACATTCAAAATTTGACGTTCGTTGAATAGCATACAGCAAGAGCTTAATATCAATTTCATTTTTACGCTTAAGCATTATTTTCGATAACTCTTCTTTTGTTCTATTACAAAATTCAACTGTTATTCTCTCGGAAACTTCCCAATCATTTGGAAACATTGGCCCGAACTTATCTTCAAATTCCAATAAATGTCTTTTTATCCAAGCATATCTTTTGTCGATTTTATCTAGCCATGCAGTATCTTGATTTTCTTGAAACAAATGGAGATATTCTTGCAACTGAAGGTTTATAAACCATTTCAATAAATCTCTTCTCACTTTCGGATCTAAGATTGATACAACTAAACAAGCTTCCGCTAACTGCTTATTAGGAACAAAACTTTTAGCGTTCGGTCCTGCGAAAGCGTCATGAAAATCTGCTTTTATTTGAGTAGCTAGCTCTTCGCGAATTTTCGACACTTGTTGGGACAAATCCTTCACTTGAGGTATTTCGTTATAGTTTTCAAAATGTGTCATTACTTCTATAATAGCTTGGAGCGGTAAAACTATTTCACCATACGATCTTTTTTGCGTTAGTGTTTTTAAACTTTCAACACCTCCGACTAGCATATGCAAATGATTTAATGTCGTTATGGCAGTCGTAAGATTACGCTTAGCGCAATCTAACTGCTTGATATCTCTGGTTATTTCACGTACCATTTCTTCCGACTTTTCTGCTTTCATTTTTATGTCTTTTATTTGCACGAACAGTTGACGTATCACCTTTTGGGCTTGTTCTAAAGCCAAACGCCCGTCCTGACTCGAAGTTGTTTGTCCTCGAACAACAGTGCTGATTTCATGATCGATTGTACGTATTTTCATTCCCATTTCAGAAACTACATCACCGATATTAGAGAGAGATTGGGCAGTTGGAAATAGCGAGTTTATATAATCGACTGCGTTAAAGTCGGGTTGATCCAGAGGATCATTGCTCGGGAGTACCTGGTTTAAACAATACGATTAACGAAGTCCATTTGAAATTGAATGATATATAACCACAAACCTGTTCGATAGCACTTTGAACTTCTGCGGGAAAATTTATCATTAAATTCGGTTTGTCATCTTCAAGACTTCCCTCGGGATAATCATCATCATCAAATATGCGTTCCATTATATTTACCACTTTGCAAATTAACGTATATAATTTTTATTTATTAGTTGCAAGCTGTCATATCTGTCACTTTTGACTATAGTTTGAACCAGTCCTTTATGATACTTGTTCGTCACAAATAGGGAGTTCTCAGTTCAAAAAAGTAGTCATTGATTCAGGGACTTATTTATAGCGCACTAATTGTATCCACTGCGAAAATAACTGAACATTGTAAAGATCAGACGTTTTCTAAATAAATTTTAAACGAACAATTATTAATGGATTAAGATTATCAAAAAGTACTGGAATACATTCTTGATTTCCATTCCGCTTTAGTTGTCAACGCCATGACAGAATTTCTGCAATGCAAATAAGCGTGGGTTCTATAAAAATGGAAGAAAATGTAAATAATGGTAAGTTTTCTGCTTTAATTCTTATCTTAGAAGTTAATTTTAGTGTTAGTCATCCAGGATATTTATTAAATTATACTACAAACGCTTAAAGAAGCTGAATCCGTCTCATATGTTTTTCAAAAGTTGCGTAGGCGACCTAGCCTTTCTTGCTGACAAATGTGCCATAACTTCGAATAATCCAGGAATTTTGCAGTATTTGCGACATAAAAAGTTGTCGATTTCTTAATTGTTAACAAAAATAAAGATCTGTTCCATAAATCGCACAAGATTTATTGTTTAAGATGCATATTTAATGCCACTTTTTTCCTGGTAGAAACTGGCTATAGAATGACAATGGTTTGCAACTAAAAACAGGTTTTGTTATAAATACTCGAAAATCTGTATTTTTGCATTCAGAGAATGTCAACACAACTTTTGGAAAATAACCCGTAAAAATAAAACTGCTAAAGTCAATTCTTTTAAATATACCTCCAATTTATTATTTTTTTATAGTATAGGTAGCGCTAGTCCTATAACCCTATACGCATTATTTGATCTTAAATCACCGCGCTATGAGAATTCGCGCAATAAAAACAATGCTTATAGATGAAATAAAATTGTACAACGGTCAGTGTCATAATATGAGCAGATAATTACTTTCATCTGGCGTTGTTCGATAACGCAGAACGTAGTCATCTCATGATTTTATTCCCTTATTTATCAATCGCGTGTGAGAAGATTCACTCAATACAAACACGTCTTATAACATAAAAAATATAGTTTTTAATTTTTATATATATCATATTTGAATTGTTTAATATTTTCAACTACAGATGAATCCGATACGAGTACATCAATTTGTGCCGGCTGTCTCAATGCGTTAGACGACGAAGAATTCGTCTCGGCACTAAATCAGGAATGGCACTCCGAATGCTTCAGATGCTCAGCTTGTGATGCAGCATTGTCAAGTTGGTATTTCGAAAAAGATGGACTGTTGTTTTGTAAAGATGATTATTGGGCAAAATATGGAGAATCTTGTCAAGATTGTGGACAGGTAAAAAAAAAAAAACAAACCGTCTGGGTCTTAGTTTTTTTATTTCATTAGAATCTAAAATATGTTGAATTTTGTTTGTTTTAGATAATAACGGGACCTGTAATGGTGGCCGGCGATCACAAATTTCATCCGGAATGCTTTCGCTGTACTTCGTGCAGTTCTTTTATCGGCGACGGAGATTCCTATGCTTTGGTTGAACGCTCAAAGCTGTATTGGTAAGTTAAAAAGCTATTAGGTAGTGACAATACAGTCGGAATAATACCGACGAAACGTCGTACATCGAATAAAAACGTACTTAAAAATAGGTCTTTTCACCTGATCTTTTTATTTAATTAATAATAATAACAATAACAATAACTCTATTTAGAAATACATACAAAGATGTCTAAATAGCGTCAGTACTTTACATTTAAAAGAACTCTTTCAGGGAATAATATGTTTTGTTAATTACACTATGTTTACATTTTGCGGTCAGGTTGATAGACAGCAGTGCTTAGTTTTGCCGCTAAGGGATCAGCGCATTTTCATCGTTTGTTTTTTTTTTCGGGGGGGTAGTTATTGTTTTGTTTTGTTTACAGCGGACAATGTTACGCGAGACAAATGAGTCCGTTATCTAAAAACACCGCGACTCCGCATTCCATACGATTGCTGGAAATATTGCCGAGTCAAGGAGGCTCGCGCGGTCTGAAACTCAGCCTCGATCATGTCCCAGGACCTAACACTAATAGTCACGGCCTACGGATTTCAGAGTAAGTAATTTTTTTTTTTGTTTTGACTAAAATTCAGTTCTTTTGTTTGTTTCAAAGAGTACGCAAGATTGCCTTTCGTAAATTAACAAATAAATTAATATTATAGTAATCAACACTAATCCATTTTATCCATGTAATAAATTAAAATGGTCATTTGCTAAACTGAAATTGACTGCTTTAAATCAGGGGTTCCCGACCAGTGATCCGCGGACCACAAATGGTCCATGAGAGCTTCGAAAGTGGTCCGCAAAAAGAAAGTTGCCATTAAATGGGAATTTTAAAAGCGATATGCGTTGCACGAGATGAGGCGAATTTCTCCGTGCTTATGACAAACATAATAAATGTGTTTTAAAAAACTGTTTTACTACTTAAACTCTTTTGAATTTGTTTCCAACTGGTAGGGACCCCCCGTACTGATTTAATTTCAGGCTGAGTTGTCCGCAGACTACTACAGGTTGGGAACCACTGCTTTAAATTAATATATATTATGCTAGATTCAGACGATGACACTTTTGTGTCTAGACTAAGCCTACAGATCAAATCTCATTCTAATGCAATGTGTCTTTTTTAAATGAAAAAAATATGTACTTTTAAAAATTCAGAAAATAAATTTACGGCAGTAGATACCACTATCATGAATCACTGAAAAATTAGTTGAACTGTTGTTTTATTTTTAATTTTTAACCTTGCTGTGTATTCAGTATTGTTGATAAACATTATTTTTTCCTACACAGAGTGTATCAGGAAGTTTCCACCAAATTTTTATTAAATTTTTTTTAAACTACTGCTTACATTTATTTTTTTGTATTGAATACCTTATTTGATGATTACCTAATAGATGTAATAATTTGTAACAGTTCAATTTTTTGAACTTTTTTTTGTAACAGTTATTTTTTGTACCAAGATGTTCTGAAAGTTTCTCATAACATTCCTGGTACACCCTGTATAGGAAAACTAGATCTTCTCAAATATCAATTTTGATAATGAATCATTTGATATCTTTTTATGAATCAACGATGACAACGGTCAGTTTTAGCATTTTTCTTAGGCTACGTTACGTACATAATGTTAAATTATAGTGTTGTGATTTAACGAATGATTAATTTAGTTTTAATAAATGACATTTTGATATTAGTCTAATATATTCGTATAATGTGTGTAGGATGTTGTGCAATTTACACGAAAAGATCGGAAAGCTTATGCTAACATTCTTAACGGCTGCGTTTAACTTCTGCTGTTACGTCACAAACTATAGGTACTTACCTTTTTCTATGCACTCATTTGTTTGTATGTCGCATTAATATATTTATTGCTTATTTTTTTAACCACTGGGTACAACACTTTTTACGCATTTTGTATTTTCTTTGGAGAAAAGGATTTTTCATTCGCGATAGTATGAAAATGAAAAAGTTTAATTTCTGAAATGTATTCAATTGTTAAAAATGGAAAACAAATAGTTTTTTCAAGTGAAAGTAATTTATGCATGGCCGATGAACACATAATGAAACGACCGATGCGACTAAAAGTTGCACTTAGTGTGTACATGGTCTGTTTTTTTTTTAAATAAGATGGGTTCTTTTCTAACGTAGAAAAATAAAAGTTTTATTTTTTCATTCGATCTACGAATGGATAGTATTTAATTGGACTGCACACAATATTTTTTTGAAATTGATTTATTTGTATCTATTTGTTCGTTCTTTTCTCGCTTAAGCTTGTAATTTAGTTAGCTTGCAACATTTCGCTGCACTTTTCTTCCCGTTTCGATTACCGAATGTGACCAAAAAATATTTCCGCAGATTGGATATGACTAACGATCTTATGTCACTACATGTCGGAGACCGAATTCTAGAAGTAAACGGTACGCCTGTGAAAGATCAGCCCGTCGAAAATATCGAAAATTTAATTCGATACTCAGATACTGTTCTTCAGGTAAAATTTGTACTTTAAATTTTGTTGACCGTCTATATCTATAATAAATAATTATTTAAGCCTCTAGTGGATTGTGGTTTATAGACGCTCGGCAACAGAAGTCATTAGTGTCTATTATATTTAAGTGTAAATAATTGTAGTTAACGATCGAACACGATCCGAATTCGACTAGTAGACGGTTAGCTGCTGCGCCTGTTGCATCGTCGGCGACTCCGCGAGGTCGTTTATATAAACGAAGAGGTCAAACTAATATATTAGGCGTCGGCGGGACTGAACTAGGCATTCCCACTTCGCGATCCAGACAGCTAAGACGCGGTAAACAGAATTGCGGAGCAGCTGGAAAACTTAGCGCCAAGCAGGAGGGCAGCGAACGTTCGTCGTCTCTTAGCCGTTTACTCGATGGGTAAGTGTTCACTTAAACAATTGGGATGTTGACTATTTTTGGGAAAGTGTTTTAAATCGTGCATAAGTACCTAATATAGCCACAAATATTTATTATTTTTATTTAAATTTTTATCATAGAAACTACCACTTAACGTTAAAATTGTTTTTATTTGAATACAGTCAACATCCCGATTGTGTTATCAGATTTCATTTGTTATTTTAGCATCATTTTGTGTTTGGTCATACGGTGTAATCGTTTTTGTTTCTTAGCTCACCGGCAGCATACGATCGGCTGGTATCGGATTCGTTAGCTTTGTCTCGAACCAGATCGTTTCGCGTAGAACCGAGAGCTCAACATCAGCGTGTATTTCGAGCATCTGAATTGTTACGCGGTGAATTGCTCGGCAAAGGTTTCTTCGGTCAGGTTTATAAAGTTACTACGAAAGATACGAGAGAAGTGATGGTCCTGAAGGAATTGTATCGAGTCGATGAAGAAGCTCAGAAAAATTTCTTAAAAGAGGTCGCCGTCCTCCGTAGTCTAAACCATAATAATGTGTTAAGGTTTATCGGCGTTTTGTACAAAGACAAAAAACTACATTTAGTGACCGAGTTCATAGCTGGCGGCACTCTTAAAGAACTGCTGCACGACACAAACGAGCCTTTGCCATGGGAACAACGAGTTAATTTCGCTAAGGACATCGCGTCCGGGATGGCGTATCTTCATTCGATGAATATTATTCATAGAGATTTGAATTCACATAACTGTTTAGTGAGAGAGGTGAGAAATACTATATTTTGTTACTCTGCTCAAGCAACACACATTACAGTTTTTTTTATAATAAGTGCATTGAAAGAAGTACACTAAAAACGTAAAAAAACACCTCTAATGGATATTGTAGGTTAGGTGAACTGTCAGATATAGTTTACAGTCATTGCGTAGGATAGCGCCACGTTCGCATTGTTTTGATGTACGCATGCGCGAGTTTGATTTTGTCATTGGAAAGAAAAAGTCAAGCATGTGATGATGCACTTTAAATGCGCGCATTACAAAAAAAAAACTATTGCAGAACACGTCGACGGCAGTCTAAAGAATTTTCTTATTATAAAGTTGTTCTAATTAATTTTTTCTTAGGATAAGACTGTGATAGTGGCAGATTTCGGCCTAGCCCGAATAATATCTCAAGGCACTGGGACGGGACCTTCGCGTAAAAAATTAAATGGACACACACCAGGCGGTAGCAGAAGATCGGAAAGAAAGAAACGCTATACCGTTGTCGGGAATCCATATTGGATGGCACCGGAAATGATGAAAGGCAACAAATATGATGAAAAAGTGGACATTTTTAGTTTTGGAATTGTTCTTTGCGAGGTATGTTTGGTATTTTATTTATAATTAGCCCCAAAATTTTTATCGCCAGTTCAATTTTTTATTCGTGGAGTACAATACAATTGTTTTCATAAAGTGTGTTTTTTTAATGTAGATTATAGGTCGAGTACAAGCAGATCCAGATTTTTTGCCACGTTCGTCCGATTTTGGTTTGAATCAGAATGTATTCAGGGAAAAATTCTGCACCACGTGTCCAGAACCGTTCTATCATATAGCTTTTTTGTGCTGCGATCTGAATCCAGATAAACGGTAAGTTTTAATTATATAGTTTTATGCACCATTTTTTTTAAATTGGAAGATTTTTTTACAGTAGAACTCATGTATTTTCAACCTGTCGAGACTAATCGACTCCTATATTTTCAACTTCTCATTTATCCTTATTTCATGACAGTCGTTGATCAATCAGAAGAAACCTCTATTTATTTGAGGTTAAACGTTCTTCTAGAAGGAGATATTTTATTTGAGAAATAGGGACTAAAAACTTGAAAATCAGTTGAAAATACATGAGTTCGACTGGAATTTATGAATTCCGCCAACGTCGATTAATAAAGTAATTATCATTTGACCATTGATGAATCTTAAACTTAATTTTTTACATTTCCAAAGTTTCAAATTCAAATAAACCTCGAATTGAGAGTAATTGTTACCATGTTCTTTAATAGTACCAATATTAGAGTTTGAAAGGAATTGAAGGAATGCTGTTCATCTGGCATTTGTATGACTTATCTTACAAATTTCTAATCGAAGAACTGGTAAATTGAATTTTTAATAATGTTAGTAATTGAAAATATGAATAAGTATTACGCCCAGATAACCGTGGTAGTTGATGGCCTTGAAAAACGTAGTTTTTATTTTAAATGGTAATTCCAGTCCACCGTTTGAAGTAATGGAAGTTTGGCTGGAGAGTCTGTCGATGCATCTCAGCGTAGGGAAACCTTTACCGTCGGACTTGCTCTTCGACATTTATCATTTTCGAGGCTTGAGTCCCAGTTCTAGCGGAAGCACGACGCCCGAAGCACTAGCGCCTATTAAAGAACGGAGAAGCAGTATTATGAAATCGCCTTCGGATAAATTAAACGTTTCTGATGATTCTCAAAGAAGTGTATTAGATTCACAAATAGATAGTAATTGTTCGTTAGAAATATCTCCATCGAATAATAGTAAAAAAGTCGTTACGTCTTTGACCGTTAATTTAAATTCGAATGAAACGAAACCGGAAGTCGTAAAAATTAACGGGAATCAAAATACAAATGTAATTTCCAAAGATATCTGTAAAAATGTGCCTGAAGATTTAATCTCTAGAAGTACGAGTGACGATTTTATCGACACTCAAATAACGCCAGTGGTTCCTCGGAAAGCGTTTAATCGGAGACATTCGAGAAGCTTGCGCGATTCGGGAGTTTGCGTCGATATGAAAGATTACGACGATTCGACAATAGGTAAAGATTCGACGGTGGGAAGGTATACGGCTAGGAATAGAAATTCGTTTAAGTTTAGTAAGAATATTATACCTAAAGTGCACAGTAACGTTGTCACTAGAAATAATTCGAAATTCAAAGTTCAAAACGATTTGCCTTTATCAAAGTCTGACGATTTTCATTTGTTACATAGACAGCACAGTAGTAATATTGAAGAAATTCAAGGTCAGTATAGACAAAGCCACGACGCCACGATCCAAAAATATAACAGGCAGGTATCGGACAGCTACGTAGTTCACGATCATAACGGAGAAATAAATATTAAACGGTACGGTCCCGGGTTTGTCATACAGAACTTGGGCCAAAACTCGAACAAGACAAGCTTTAAATGCAGTTCGGCCGAAGAACTACAAGGACGGGGTAGTTCCAGATATAGTTCTGTTGAAGAACTCCAGCAAAGGTCGGTTCAGGATAAAATAAAAATTAAAAGAATCGAAAGTCAGATAAGACAGAAGTTACAGAGCTTGAAAGATGAGAATTCGTGTAAGAAAAATATACCGGGTGTTTTTCAAGCAAGCGGTGTAAAAAAATCGATTTCGAGAACCCCTGAGAAGTCGAAATCTGCTGAAAAATTAGTAGCACTTTCGAAAATGGAGGAGAGTAAGTCGAATTCGTTGCATAATTTGAGCAGAAATAATAGCAGGCCCGAAAACAAAGGCTTGTCAAAATATTGGAATAAAAATTGTGATATTTCTGTACATTCTTCTATTAAAAGTAGCAGTAGCAATATCGTAAAAGGTATTGTAGATTCGTTAAATCGTAACGATAAATTGTATATTGGAGAGCAGTCGAAGAAGTCGGCAAAAGATTCGAAAGTCGCCATAGCTGTTAACAGCAGCGGTAAGTTTATTTGTTTGAACGAAGATGCAGACAAAGCGTGTGATTCTAGTGTAACGAAAAATCCACGAGATACGTCTCCGTTAGAAACTACCGCGTTGTAGAAAATTATTGACTCGAATTTTTTTTTTCGTTAACCGATTTTTTGTGTCTGCTCATAATTTAGTATAGTTTTCTTTTATAATGCAAACTTGTGAACCGTAATTCGTGTTGAAACCAAACAGAACTGCTTAAACCAAATTGTTTTCTTGAATTTAGTAAAGGAAGATTGTGCGACCGATTAGCTAATAAAAAAATGCATTTTAACCTATAAAATAGAAAAAAGGAGTAAAAAGAAAACAATATTTCAGTGTCATTTTAATTTTGTTTGGAATCTCCAAGTGCTTGTATTGCTGGCGCCTATAGTGAATAAATTTGGCAGTTTAAATGCGTTTGTTATCCGACAGATAGTTTAAAGAAAAAGATTAAATCACATGCTTTAAATAAGAAAAAAAAAACTCGAATATTTTTTTAATTTTTAATCAGTACTCAGTGTTTAGATATTATTTAATTAACCAATTTAGTTATTTAATCGTTTGAATTTTCAATAAGTTTTGCTTAGAAGTGGAGTTTTGGTTTTTGGCAGGAATTATGGTTTATCGTATTTTTGTGCAATGCAACTACTTAGTCATTTTGTATAACCGAGCGGTTTTATTCACAGTTCCATGTTTCGGCAATTTCCAAATCACAATTAAAATATTTAGGTAATTTACCTAATATCGTATTTTTATATTAAATGCCTTGGAATTAATGAGCAAAAATCACCGAAGCTGAATAAATTTAGAGTAGTTATGAATTTTGCCGTTTAATAATTTAAGGTTCAAATGTTTCAGTCGGTAAGTTCCCTCGAAGTGCTGTGTTTGATTTCTAATTGGCATTAAAAGATTTAATAGAAAAGGGTTTTCTATAAACGGACATAAATACATTCAAAAGTAGCTTTTTTTTGATAAATGGTGTACATACTGGTTATAAAGACAAATATTATCTACTGAAACTTTATCGTATTGCCAGTTCTTGAGAGAGTTTATAAACTGAGATATTACTAATCTAACCTCAATAAAATTATTTCATAAAATTTGAAACAAAACTAATATCAAAATGCTTGAAAGTAAAACGTTTTATATTAATGTATAGAAAAAAATTTATATTGTTATGCAAAATTTGATATTTTATAAAATTGCTTTTTATAATATATTATATGTCTGCTACTGAGTGAGTGGCTTTTGCAGTTACGGTATCTTATGACAAAAATCGGAACTAAACAAATCGAATCAGCTTTCAAAAGACATTTAAGCAGGTCTGCATCTTACACTTTAATTTGTTTATATTGTCATAGACGCTGATGACCTCAGATGCTGAGCGTCTATAATCTACAATCTATCTTTTTAAAAGCCTCGACGCACGTAATCTGTATAAACCAGAACACTGATTTGTGTAGCCGGAAATTTTAACCCCTTTCCAGATTATCTGAAAAATTTAAAACAAACGTAAATTATCCAAATTTCACTGAATTTTGACCCAATCGGTGTCAAATACAGGTTAAAAGAACCTTCGCGAAAAATTGGTGATATTGCTAGTTGTTTCGCAAATATGTCAGCTGACTCGATTGTTGTAGTTTCTATGCTATGGTGGCGCCATTATTTGATTTACTGACAGAAACATGGAGCGCGAATTAAAAAAAAAACCTGCTCGGTTCTAGTGTGTTCACAGTCGACACTAATAGAGTTTTTTAAGAAGCACTGAATGAATTATTTTATCTACTAGAATGTACTTATTGCTTCAAAATGTACAGATCAGTATTCGTATGACAAACAATAATTTTCCCTGAGCTGGAATAATTTTATCAACAAGCTTTTGAAGAAGTTTCTGTAAGCTTTTATAAATAAAACGAAATAGACGGCGCATCTTCCGAAAAAACGGTAAAATAACATAATTGATTGTAGATCTGGTAAGTTTATTGATTTATATTGAAATTTTTTTAATTGACATTTTGTTTTTTCCCAAATCGATACCGCAGTTATTGGAGTTGATACCGCCAGACATATTCATTTGATTCATGCACAAACATAACCTAACCTCGATAGCGAATTTACCAATAGGCCAGAGTAGGCCAAGGCCTAGGACGGCAATTTTGAGAAATTATCTGTACTAATATATAAATCTATAGCCGTTTTTCCATTTGCACCATTTTTAACTAATTAACTATACATTCGATTGAAATGAAATTTTGTATTTATATAGGGAATACTGAACCTCAAATTATAGCGAACTTATTTTTTGGGGTTTGGAGGGGGGGCATTAATAAAAGATACGCTGTCTGTATTTCTGAAATTACTTAAACTAAAAATGGGAAAAAATACTCTTTTTAGAAAATAAAGAAATACTCGTTCGACTGTCTTTTGAACACATCTTCCCGAACGGGGTAGGGGTGGATTTTGTATAAAAAAACTGTGGATACAACCTATACCACGTGGACGAAATCGCGGGTAAACCGCTAATAAAATTATACTTTCATAGGTGCATTAGAAAAAAAAATATCCAATCATAAAATTTTAAAATGTACATTGCTTTGGTAATGTCAATACTTATTTATATCATATTTATTTTGTTTCTTTAGGGGTGGCCTACACGTAATAAATAGATTCACCATTGCCTTGGTTAGTATTTACAGTCAAGGTCAAGTATTTTACGTTTTTTCCAAAATAAAGCCAAAACTAATCAATCCACAGAAGTATAAACCATCTAAATTTCAAGAACCTTTGTTTCTTTTTCTTTTTGTGCCTTTTTGAACGTTTTGTTCACGGACATTCAAGAGATATTTTGTACAAAAACAGTCTGGTTGGTTTTTAAATCGTTCAAAATGGGAGAAATGAATAATAAGTCGACATGCCCTTCCGTATCGTGCGTCGTCTCTCACGGTTTTATTTTATATGTTAACATTTTTCCAACTTTGTACTATAGATAATAAATCAAGAACATTTATACTTGAGTATCCATAACGGTTATAAAGTAACAATATTAATAAGTATTAATTTTAAAATAAAGAATATAATTTGTGGAAATGTGCAACCATCATTTGTTTTAAATAAACTGACTGAGTTCTCTTAAGTGTTCCACCAATAAGAGAAAAGCAAACAATTGAACAAAAAAAAAGTTCAGTTATAGCACTGTAATCATACTATGATTCCTGGGAAATAATTCCTCCCCAAATGATTTTCGCCGTTTTGAACGTAGGACGTAACATCCAAAATGTCGAGGTATGTTTAATTTGGTGATTAGCTGCGCATTTTCGCAAATTTTAAATATTTCCAAGTTTACAAAGGTACCTGTTCAAAGGGTTTTGAAAACAGAAAATATTTTTCGCATGTGATGGCATAAGTTGCAGAATTTATTTGTGAGAAAGTAAAATACTCCATATTATATAGCTGGATTTTACTACATAAAATCGGTTTTAATTGTTAAAACTAGGTACAAAGTATAACAATCACGTTTTGGAAGCGTAATTGAGTTTTAATTTTATTTCTTGCCAGTCATTGTGAATGATATTTGTTTTTTACAGATTTTTATGTTCGTTTTTTGTATTGTATATTTTTGTACTGAGATGAGTTTATAGTTTTTTTTTTATTTTTTGATAAATTTTATTTTTAAAAATTTAATACATTCCTAACCATTAAACAAATTAAATTTTATGTAGGTATTTTGTACATTTCGTTTTTAATGCAAAGACTAATTTTTTAATGTTATTAATTATAAGTATTTTTTTTATATTTGATTAATTTATTTTTAAAAGAAGTCAACAATTCATTTTGATTATTTTTTTTATTTTTGTACTAATAAATCTGTGATAGTTATTAAATTTGAAAACATCGAATTGTTATCTAACGATAAAATTCCTAAACAGTCTCCCATAGGACTGGAATTCGGGCCTGTTAAATAAAGATGACAAGCAGCTTCGTATTTAGGCCCTCGCTGGTTAGTAATCAGTGATTTTTCTCTTCTTTAGAAAACATTGCTAGTTAACTGTTTTTTGTATTGATATAGTTAAAAAATGAAGTGCCCAATTTTTGAGAATTCAGTAGAATCTTTGTACGTACATATTAGTGTTTTGCTAGTTGTTTTTATTGGTGCTTTTTGTAGATTTTTTATAACCAATCAAACTAAAACCTAGAGGCTAATTATGCAATAACTGAATCCAAATTACAACACTTCTGTAGTTATTATATTAATTCCATGTTAAAAATAGTTTTTAGTGTATATTTTAATTTTAAAATCTCATTAAAAGTATTAATTTTTACATTTTATGTGCAATTGGAATGTATGTGATACATATTTTTTATGTATTTTTATATATTTTAATTTATAAAATAGTTCTGCCATTTAATACAGTAGGTATTTAAAAAAAATAAAGTCTACCAAATATGTTTTTATTCAGTCCCTTCATAGTTGATAAATAATATTTTATGAAAAAATAATCATTTAAAACGCGAATACGAGACCATTATAATACAGTAACAAAGTCAACAAGGCTCTAAATGACCTTATATAACCAGGTGGCAGTCAAAATGTTAATTTTTTCCGCTAACGTTCTAAAATCAATTTCTGTGTGTTTTAAGAACCAATCAAAATGCGACGAATTTCGCCGATCGTGCCAGCTAAATGTATGGACCAGTTCATTCGCGCCCCGCGCTGGTTTCGTCTCAGAAAGTTGTTTTTTAGTTGCAAAGTAATAAAATATTTTATGATTATTGGTAAAAGTATTATAGTTGGACGAAGTTAGATGAACTGATATCTGATAGGACCAGGGTAGTTCCGTTTAGAAATTTACAGAAAAAAAGTCCAAGTGTCCTACTAACGTACTTTTGCCTGATTAATTATCAAACTGTGAAGGGATATTGCCACTCATTTGAGATTTTTTATCTTAAGCAATAATTTTACTGCCATATATAATTATTTTCAGCATTACTTAATTACACATTTCAGAAAACAAAAATTTTGTAGTTGTAACAGATTTTACATGAATTTAACAACTTGAATCGTTTGAAACTGTTTCAAAATAGTGTGTGAAATGTGGTTACCGTGTAAATCTTTTGTGACCTCTGTAACCGAACAGTATACAAAATTTCCCGTTAATTTCATGTTCACACGGCTTTCCAGAATTTGTAAATTAAACGCCTTAACATAACTTAGGAATTTTTTTTTTGTGGTTGAATCGTACTAATAAAAAATTGGTTAGCTAATTTATAAAATCAAACCATGAACTGGCAGCTTTTCTGCATTTTTATTCGTGTAAAATCCTGTAGACAGCTCCAAATTGTACCAAAAAACTTTTATTTGAAGGTTTGGTGTACCGTTTAATATCCAAAACGTTTAATAACTTTTCTTTAAGGAGTCGAGAAACTTGTAATAACAGTGGGAAGTGTAAAAATAATAATTTTCGGCATAGATTTTCTTTTTTAGTTGGTAGTTAACTTTTGCTGGACAGTGTGCTGGCACATTGAATCAGCTTTTTAACGGTTTTGTTGTGAGTAAAACATTAACAAATAGAGATTTAAAATTGTGTGTTATTAAAATTAAAAGCGGTTAGCCATTTTAATGTTTTACTCAGAACTGAATATTGACGGCAAATATTTTTATTTTGACACACATTTATGTACAATGACTGAAGTGTTTAAATTTTAATTTACACTTAAACTTACTGTATGTTTTTTGTAGATTAAAAAGTTTATGGCCATTTGTACTTATGTATTATATGATGCAATATATAACTGATAATACGTTTGAAATTTGGTTTTTGTTACTTTTTAATATTCCGTGCACAACGGACCACTTATGGAATCACTTTGGTGTCCGTCCGACCGTTTGTCACAGGCGATTTTCTCCGAAACTATTTGACAAAAAAATTTGTAATTTTTTTTGGCCCAAATACAGACATAGCCATAAGATCACCCATGTGTCCGTCAATCAGAGACGATTTCTATATTTTACTTGCTTTTGCCCGCGGTTAGTAAAGTTTTTATCAAATTCTCGCATAAAACGCGTGGTCTTTGCCCAGAAATCGTTGCACTTCTTTGTACTTTTTAAACAAAAGATTTAGATCATTTATTTTCTTTTTAAAAGATCAAAATAGCGTCCTAGTAAGGAAGCTGCAAATTCATTTTTGGAGTGTTTAATAATTAAAATTTAATATATTTTTTTGCGAGTTGTGATGGGAAAAATTGTTTTCAGAATTTTCGTCTGTAATGTATTTTGCTACTACCATCTTCAAGAACGACGGAACCGATTTTTATGAAACTTGGAAACTATATCTCCTGGTATCCAGATATAAAGGATTTAAAGGAATGTTTTGTATAGAGTATTTTTCAGTCAAAAAGTTGCGCTGACATTTACGCGAAAGTAATAGTTTTTCAAAATCTCTCGTGGAAACTGACAATTTTTCTTGGTGAATATAAAATTAAATAAAAGTTTGTAAATATTATGTAATTATGACAGTCATTATATGTCGTGGCCATATAGTAGAATTTGTCATTTCATGATGTGACCGACCAATTCATGAAATGGTTGTATTTTATGAAAGGAAATTTCATGAATTGGTCGGCCACATCATGAAATGATCAATTCTAAGATATGCCACGACATCTACATAGATTAAAATTAGATAAAAATCTAGTGTTTTTTGAGCATTGGTATCACTGATTACTGAATCAGTCGAAATAAAAAATTTGAGCATCGAACTGTCAGTGTAAATTATTGCAAAGTTATGATGATAAATTATTATTGTTTTAACGTTAAAAGTTGTTAATTTAACAATGCAATTGTTGAAAATTGTTTTTAAATTGTTCTTTTTTATGAGTGTGATAAAAGTATTGCAGTTTTTTGTGTTAAAAAAGATTCGCAAGATAATCGTCTATGAACTGCCATATAGCTGTGTGAGAGTACTGCAGAGTCGATTGTAATGTAAGTGATTTTTAACAAACTATATTATTTTCTATCTACTTAAGTTTCCTGTTCTATTATAAATAATGCAGAATAATTATATGTTACGAATGAATATACAGTAATTATACAACCTATTCATAAATTTTTCCTTCAAAAATTGCAACGAACTACGCCGTGAATGATATTTTTCGTTGACATTTATATCTATTTCGACGGAACTTTGATTAAAATCGATTCAGACGTTTTAAATAGATTCGGTTACGAATTTATTATATAATTCATATGCTTCTTGTGTGTTAAATAAAAATCTGGTCTGGATTTTTCTGCCAGCAACTGATTTTTTTACAATTAATTAAATCGATAATGGAGGACAGTTGTGGTCCAGTGGTTAGCGTACTGGCTACTCGACCGGACTGTCGTGGGTTCGAATCCCTTCTAAGCTCATGGATGTTTTGTGATGTCGATTTTGATCCAGCTATATTTACGATTTTACTGACCAAGTACCAAGAGGTGGTGCCATTTAATAAATAAATAAAAGTCGATAATGACGCAATATAAAAGGTAATTGCGAATCGGCTATCACAAAAAAAGCGACACTAAAAAGTATGGTGTTTACGTAAAACAAGTAATTCAGTTTATTTTACGATAACTTAATTTTTTATGGACTTTTAAAATCGATCTAACTGGTAATTATTATTGGTAAGTTTAATAACTTGTGATTTTTACATAGAGATCCGATTTAAATATAGCTTTGTTTACGTTCTTTCAAAATTTTAAAATGATCAAAACGAATTTGTTTTATTGAGATGAACCATTAAAATGTGTCAGAAGCCTCAAATTTGTAATAACAAATAATTAAAAACACACTTGAAAATCTACAAAAATAATTATTAAATTATTTCGACGATCGTTTCGGACAATAAGCCCATCCTCAGGAATATAAAAACATATACTAAATTAGATATTTGCATTGTACCTACTTCCTCAAATTTTTAGTTGTATTAATGTGCGCTTACACGGGCAACTAAAATAGCTCAATTCCGGGCAATAGGGGTCAACTACGTACATCAGCAATTCACGGCGATGACAACATGTAGCAAATGTTGCCAAAGATACCGCCACACCATATCACGCGATATGGAGCAACTTTGAAAAATTAGGCAATACAAGGCAATCATTCATACACTATAGCAATTCAGTGGAACTGTCGCTGGCTATGGACGAGGTTTTACTGGCAGCGGTACGTAGTGCTTTTATTATAATAAGTTTAAAACGAAAAAAAAGAACAGGAATAGACAGATTTGGGTGCGAACGTATCTAGCAAGACGAAAGCCATCTTTATTGTGTGATTATATGGACAATTATTTATTCAAAAATTTTATTATTTTTTCACTATTCCACGCCATTTTTATTAATTCTGTACTGCACTGTACAATAGAAGCAAAGAAAATGAAATGACAGCGGCGCATCTCATCCCTGTCACCACACGAAAGTGAAACCATGGATACGTATACGTATAGAAGGAAAATTGACTAAAATTTCCAAACCGTGTGGATATTCGGCAATTCATGTCGGCCACTTTGGGCAATAAGGAATATATGGAGCAATTAGAAGCAATATTGCCGAAACAATTCTCGCATTTTATTGAAATTGCTCCAGATTGATCCATTAATTGCTCCATTCTGTTGCCGGGCAATTATTGCTCAAAAAATTGCTCGTGTAAAGGCACCTTATACTGATTAAAATTAAACCTTTTTGAGGGATGGAAGGGTAGCTAACGGACTGAAAACAATCCAGTGTGGACAGCCGCATTGCAATCAACAACTTAAAACATAATATAGTATCCGTAACTTACTAGGTTTGTGTTGGACTCACAGATATATTTTAGTGGTGCCACAGTGGCGCCGCCCCGCTGCGCTGTTCTTTCCCGTTCATTTGTTTTAAGCAGTCGGCATTATACACTGTGTCACACACGGCCATAGCTCTTCACTCTATGGGTGGTATTTATATCTGTATCGTGCTATTTAACGTAAAGTGCGATGAGAATTGAACTCGCCACGCCAATGTACCACCGACTCGAAAATTATCGGATAGTAAAATAAAAAATGATTTGTCAGGAAAAAGGACTTTTTAAGTAAACACTTAAATTTTTTATTTACAGCGACGTTTCGTTCCTTGTTTGGAACTTTATCAAGCTTTAATAACTGTAATTACATTTTTAAAAATACAATTTATAAAATTTACAATTGAAATAACAAATAATAATAATACATACCTATTAAATTTTAAAAAAAGTCCTTTTTCCTGACAAATCATTTTTATATTAATTACCAAGGACAAAAAAGAAATAAAGTCAATTATCGGATAGTCTATATGCAATAAGTTTTTCGAGGAGATTTTTGGGTGGCAGCGAAATAATGAAAAAAATGTGAGCCTCATCCACATAAGCTCTCGAAGGAAATGAAACTTTTTTAGTCGTAGATGATATTTATATATTTCATTTTTTTTACCTCCTCTAATTTTTGGAGAGAACGATTTAGGAGCCCCCCTCTAATCTAAAACAATAGAGCGCTTCGTATTTACGTGAAACATCTTACCAAAATTTGGCTGCGATTCGCTCTGACCTGTATCGTACTCACAGACGAACGGAATTTTCTCAAAAATATGTTATTTAGACTCGAAGGACTAAACAGAAAACTAAATTTCCCGCTTGTAAAGTTGGAATGGTAAAAGCTCGTATTACTTTATTATGACTCAGAGATTACGTCCTGGAACCCTAATTTTTTATTTTTTTTTACTTTATATACATTTAGAGCGTCTTTTAGTACTTGCCGATATGCTTTAATCCGGTTATAATAAATATTTTGACGAACCATTTTTTATAAGCATACTGAATTTGAAGAAAAGGTTTCAAAATTGATTTTTTTTTTTCACATCAAATCGGTCTGTTTTGTACATCCCTGACACAAAGAATTATAAATCATCGTTAAATTATAGAATTCCACTTGTATTGGTGTAACTATAAAACAAACAGCTAGATAATAGGTGAGCCATTTAAGGGGCAGCTATACTTCCTTAATCGAATCAATTGAATAACCAAAATTCTAAATTTCTTGACATATGTTGTTATCTTGACCTTAAACTTAGAGTATCTCAGGAATGCTAGCGTCTGTTTTTCAATTTGAAAAATATTTTTTTACTTTTAATAACACTTTATCAACCATTGTTCCAATCTCATATTGCGCCATGCATCATGTATTTTTCGCTTACATCGACGAGTTGAGGCTCAGCACCGTAACTAGGGTATGGCAACAGGAGTTCGCCCCAGAGACTCAAACCCTGAAGAATGCAATTTAGCAATACGATTTGTAGTAAAGAATTATATTTTAGAATCTTGCTCTGAACATCTGTGAGCCTAGTTAACGGCAATGATCAGAATTTTAAAAAAGTGGATTCAGGAATGATGTAAACACCAAATTCAAATCCCTTGGTTTAACATAGTTGAAGTCTTGTGGCCAGCTTTCGTCGCATAAATATTTTTTACTTTAAATGTAGTATATGTATAAAACTCATCGTAGAAACCAGAAATATCGAAGAAAAATTTGTAGGAATTTTTCGTGTACAAAAAATTGCTAACTGGTTTTAATCGTGATACCCCTTAATCCGAGTTTTAAGACACCGGACATGTTTCTCATCAGCATAGTCGCTTCATCGCGGACAGCTTTCGTCGCTTATTTCGGGTCTCACAGGTCTGGGATTGTAGACAGCAGACAGCAGACCTATACGCGGCTATAAGCTACACATCTATAGCACACGTGTTGTGTATAAAACATAATAGTGTAGTAAGCATAACCCTGATTTGGGATTCCGATTGGGCAATGGCGCCACATCGAATAACTGGCATTCTTTTGTCAATCACCTGCCGAAACAGAGATACTAGATAAGCGCGTGCTAGCCAAACAAACAGAGAACGAATGATTATACAACGTAACATTGCCGACATCGTGTTCTTCGCTTGTTTTTCTTTGTTTTTGGACAAGCCTACTTACCACTTTTGTAAAACCACGATCTTCTTGTTTTAATAGATCGTATAAGTGATTTTTTCTAAATGAAATTGTATTAACGAGTCGGTTCCTTTTAATTGGTACGTTAAAATCGTCTGATAATCATTTTAGACTGGGCTACAAACTTGACGTTTTATCGATTCTTTTTAATTATTTATATTCTGCAGATCTGTTAAACTTTCTTGAACGGTTATTAAAATTATTATAGACTGACTTCGTCCAGACTCTTCGAGTTTCGATAGAGTGAGGATGTGTGAAAAAGTGTCTTAGAAATAAAAGAAACAGTAATTGTTTATATTATTGTAAACAATTCTGAAAGCTCCTTTTTATAATTACTTGCTTTAGACTTCACCGAGCGGTTATATATGTGCAACCCGATTCATAGTTGTGCATGTATGTTAGGTTGCTCGCTTTAAATGTCTTCGAGCAGTTCCGATGAAACTCGATTCAAATATAAGAATGTTAAAAACGGGCGTTCAGAATTGTTTTTTTTTGGTAATAATACAAACATTAAAAAGAAAAATAGTGATAATACACCTGCGTATAAAAATCTTCATTTAAAAAAAATAATTCTAGCCGATTCAGGAAGCACCCACTTGAATACATTAACCAGTCGTCCGAAGACTACTCGCGTCTAGTCTGTGTGATATATTGAAGTGTGGTGTATATAACTGTAATAAACTTTACAAAAAGTATTGAAATCCCATTCAAAATATAAATGTGAAAAGAGGGTTAAGCTTGGCATAAAGAATAAGTGGATTTGCTGGCTTTGCCGAAAAATGTCTGATGAGCTCTAGGAAAGTGCTAAGTTTTCACTCGGTATTTTTTTATGTTTTACCAAATAAATGACACGGGTGTGTAAATTTGCCAAGTGAAAACTTGTCGCCTTTTTAGATTTCATTCCTTTTTTTCGGCAAAGCCAGCAAACCCACTTGCTGTTCGTATCGAACTGGACCCTTTTTTCACATTGATATTTTTGAAAGTTTCTTCTGTCAATTCATTAAGCTAACATGATTTCTATATTAATTACGTTTTTGTCGTATTTGTAACGACATGCCACGGCATAATTTTAATATTTTTTGTATTTTGAATTATGAGTGAAAAAATAATTCGATTCCTTTTAAATCAGTTTGAACGACCCAAACCGTTTAGACATAGATTGATGATTTAACAGTATAGACAGGTCTTCGGACCAGTGTCGTATCTCAAATTTAAAACTTGAGGATGTCTCATCGTTTACAGTTTATTTAGAAATATCTAACCAAGCTCACAGATCATCAAAACCCGTACGCAGTCTGATTGACCTGACTTGAGAATTATTATCGAGCTTTTGTTGTAGCGAGCTCGTTGTTTATACGGCTTCCATGGCTCCTCTATTACAATCACCCAGTTCCTGGCACCTGATCCGTTTTTTACATTTTTTTAAAATGAATTAGTTTCAATATAAAAATTCGTCTTTCTGTTCTAACACTAACCTAAATGTAACCTTGTTGTGAAATCTGTCACTAGCCTGTTTGCTATAAGTGTTCACATGTGGTAAACCTAACGTACATTTTTCAGAGAAAATTTTACTGAGTTTTCTACTCTACTTTAATATACCAAACACGCATATTAGTCTACTATTTGATGAATTTAGCGACAGCAGTTCGAAATTTCCCGAGAGCAAATTTTACGCGCTGAGGGATCAGTCATCATATAGACCAAGGGCCCGTGAAACCAAAGGCCCGTGAGTGCCAGACCTTCGTTATTTTATAAAAGCTGAAAATTTCTCAGCGCATGCTTCCAACGCAGGTAAGAACGATGGGCGATTATGTACTTTGGGTCATCTTGGCCAGAAAAAGCAGGCAAATATATAGGGTAGCTGTAGGTGCGAGCGCGAGTAGATGCGAGTCAGATACTAATGCGCTCGCACCTACAGCAACCCTCTATGTTTGTCTGGCTAGGGGTTAGAACTGTCGAAACTGTCTGGCTAGTAGGGAAACATCTTCTAATAGTTCCTCAAGTAACCTGTATAAAATTCAGCTTTTATACTATAACGTAAGTACAGTTACAATTTATTGAAGTTTAAGGGTGTCTGGCAAGGGGTTGCCAAGATATTAAGTGTCTAGCAATGAACGACGTGATTTCTAATATTATTCCGAAGAAAAATATAAAAAACTTACGCTTTATAATTCGACGAAATTAAGTCGGTATTTTATACAACTTTGCTACCTGTTACCTGCCAAAGCCACGATAACCCAAAGTGCATAATCGCCCATCGTTCCTACCTGTGTTGGAAGCATGCGCTGAGAAACTTTCAGTTTTTTATAAAATAACGAAGGTCTGGCACTCACGGGCTCTTGCTCTATTAAATAATGCACTGGGTGTCTTTAGTACCGCCACTGATGTCGCAAGGATGTCCGTATGGATCGCGAGGAATGTCAGTGTCCGAGCTGTCCCAAACACAGCCATCGTGTTTTATCCGTGTGTCCATCTACATAAGTCCACAATCAACTCCTCAGAGCTCCGAATACTTCAGATTGTGTAATTGATAGTATGTAGTTAGTTTATAATACTATGTAGTTGTAATGACAAAGGTAGCACAGAATCTATCGGAATTCTATAATCTACGGGTGGTTCAGGATGATCTGTTCTCACCGAGAAACGAAAAGAGATTGTTGAGTTTTCTTTACCTTTTATCTGCGTATTTGTTTCTGCAAGCATACTTTCGGAAATATTTGTGTTTTTTTTATGTCGTCAGAAATCGAGAAGCCTTTCAGAAAAAGCGATTATGTAGTATTTTTCTTGCATTACAATTTCGAAAGTAATTGAGAGCTTTTTTATAAGTCTAAAAAATTTGATTTTTGACAAAGTATAAAATATTTTTTTGAAATTTTTCAAGCTAAGTACTTCAAAATTGATCCAATTAATTAGAGTAATTGATCAGTTAATCAAATGATATAGCCTGTATAAAAACTTATACTTATAAGTTTTTGTACTCCTGAGGATGGACTTATTGTCCGAAACGATCGTCGAGAAATAAAGAATTATTTGTAGAATTTTCAAGTGTTTTTAATTACTAATATATGAAGATTTTGATAGACTTTCTTTCTAGGACTTCTGAATCGTTTGTAGAGAATTAATACAAGTGTTAGTCTGAACATTTGAAGGACCGCTCTCGTCAGATTATAATCGCAGATTATTGCTCTAATAGACCATGTTAGACATCGTTTTAATTAGGTATATATCTAATTAACTAACATTGAGAAGTCGTTGTGTCTGACCCACATCAATACCAAAATTACAATCATATTTTATGTTATTCGTTTGACGGTGACAGATTTTTTTTGCTTCAGCAAAAGAATGTTATTTTTATAGGAATTTTTAATCATCTCAATAGTACGCTAGAATAAATTGTTTTAATTTCTTGACACATTTAATATGTAAACGATATCGTTGCGATTACGTTGTTAATATGGATTTTATTAAGCCTCCAGTTCCAGGTTTTAGTCTGGAAACTGATGAAAGTATAAATTGAAATTTTGATTTGATATTAAAAACAATATTAAGGTGACTGTTTATCAGCTATTCAATATACCCCCTTTATCTCTTTAACTCTACCTTACAAGTAGTTGGATCTGTGTGTCGTGTGCATGTAAAATGCGCTTACTCACGTTTCGAAAATCTCTAATTTCTATGAAAATCTCATCTAAGTTTTAAGATTTTCTGAAATCGTCGGTTTTGAATCTATAACTTTGACAGTAGTGGTCAGTTTTTTGTGAGCGCAACTCAACACGTATTGTGCAACTAGGGCGGAAAGTTGATGTTTGTGAATGAGTTTGACGTTTGCCCGTCAGAACGCAACAAGGACGGCAATCACACGAGTCGCAATAAACAATTCCGCGCGAGTTAAGTAGTAATTTTTGTAATAACTGCAAAAAACAAAAAATCGTAAACGAAAACTGTTGATTTTCTAAGGGGCGAAAATACTTTACTTTTGATCAGCGCATGTGCGACTTTTATTGTCCGTTACTGGCATGCTAAAGCGAACTTTCGTCTCCAAAAAGTACGTAATGTCGTATAAATGCATGTATTATCAAAAAATACTATGTAGTTCAAAAAAACCATATGACTCTAATATTAAGTATTTATTTCCGTGACGTCATTGTGGTCAAGTCGAAGTGACTGTGTAAATTCGATGAGTCGTGGCTATCAATAATTTGAGTGAACGTTTCACATTCAACAAGCTGTTGAAGTAATATTGTTTTATAATGCTAGGTTATGATAGACAGCAATTTCTCAACTGGGAGGTCTGACCCGAGGCCACTAACACAAGCCTATGGTTAACGCTAAGGCAATAAACAGTGGCCCGAATAAAGCATCGAGAGTTAACGAGGACAGTAGCGTCGGCATTCACCTTTTTTAATGATAAACTGGGCACGTTGTTTTACGTCTGTATCGGGCGACATTTTATTGTAGGGAAATGATTATTGATTTGTTTTGATATTTAATAAATTTAAATAATATTATCTATTTTATCGTAATTTTCATTGTCAAGAAAAGTGTATATTTTTATTTATTTAAAAATTAGTGTTTTTATATTTTTACAAAAAAAAAGACAGACTCGATCCCGGGTGAAATTAGCTTGGTGTAACGGTTAGTGTTCGATCCCATCTCCGTGCATGGATGTTTTGTGATGTCATTTAATTTAATTTTACGTATTTAGACACTCGTTACTTTAGTTGCCGAGCGTCAATAATTTACAATGTGTAAAAAACTGGTCATCTATATATTTAAAACGCATGCTGATTTTTTTTCGACAATTGATGACCTCAACTGTTAAGCGGCTATATATAGTCTACAATCTTCTTCTTTCGATAGTTTGTCAACGACTTGTAATGCAAACTTTCAAGTAAACGCCTTTTCATATATTTTTTACTGCCATCTGTCAGCGAGTTAATTGGTTCCTCTATACTAGTACCGCTTCCGTTAACGTTTTTTCCATATCCGATCGGTATCACTTCCACTTCAAAAATTATAGGACTGTAAAGCAAGACTGTTCTGTCTGTTCTGCCGTAATTCATAAATCACTAATCCGATTTCAATGAACTTTAGTACTTCGATCTGATTCACAAATATTTTCAGGGGATATCAATGGAACATTGTTAATTAAATGCATCAGATTAATGATACCTGAAATGATAGTGTACTATTTAAGCTGGGCTTCCCGTCAAAACCGACATTTATGCGAGTTAATCTTGACGTTCACAGGAGCGAAGCCAAGACTGGACGCTACTGACTGTGTAAGACCAAAATCCACTCAACGTGCTTTAATATTGCATTCTTGTTTTAACATAGTTATTAGTAAAACCAATAGTTGGGCTGTACCCTGCCATTTATTAGTGTATACAGGTATACAGTATCTCAAAGCATCCATCAACGATCTTCATATTAAGCGCCGGGCATTTGTTTTTTTGCACTGTTTTTTTGTTTACGTCGTGCGGATATTGTTTTCCACATACTAGTTATTTGATCGACCTTTCAAGTTAATGAACAAAACGTATTCTTTTAAATTCCTTTCTATATAAAATGTAATTTTTGCGATTAGATTTTTTTCTTTCATCATTATTTGAATTTATAATTAGAACTGTTACTTAATAAGGTAATTTATTTTTAAGGTATTTATTTTTATTACATTTTTGAGTAGGCACGTTTAGTCTGTAGTAGAACGATATCTATACATAATTTATATTTTAATTCTGAAACAATTGAGTATAATAGAAAGACAATATAAATTGAAAGTAAAAGTTCATTATCATATTTCCTCAGGCTCATTACTAATTCAGACAAAGCAAAGTTTGTTGTTCTGTTTTTTTTCTTTTTGATTCGCCAATTGGGGGTGTTTAGTGTTTATATTTTTAGTAAGTAAATAAATTCAAAATTAGCCGTTACATTTTATATCCCGAGAAACACCACATATTAGACAGTCGGGGCTAAAGATAGCAATAAGTATTGGGGTCAATTAATTAAGGTGAAAATGTTGTTGATATTTTGCATTATTGGGTAAACAAATGCTGACGTATAGAATAAAAAACAAAATGTAAAGAATAGATGGCAGTTAATGAAAACTGGCATTTTGAAATTATTTTGCACCTCAATCTACAAAGTGTTTTGAAATTAGGCAAAAAAAAACAAAATTTGGATTATCCTTGTATAATATGCCAAAAAATCAATTTCACTTAAAATTTGTACAGACATATAGTTGTATCTACAATTCTCTAAAAATAAGACTAAAATCGGACTGCAACTAGTCAAAATTTTACGATGAACGTGTTTTTTTTTTGCACCTGGGTGTATTGAAAATTATTGTTTTGATAATGATTATTTTTTTAGCAAATTTGACTAATATTTTTTTTACAGCTTACTGGAAACTTTTCGGCTCTATAGTTACTAGATTTTTTATTTCACCATTGAAAAAGTCTGTCATAATGGTAGTGTTATTGTCTATGTGTATTCGGAATTTCAATAAATAATAACAATTCCACAATTTCATGTTGGTATAATAATTCAAATTTGTGGAAATTATAGATATAATCTTTTTTGGGACCCCTGTATTAATATCAACGATTGTTAGTCGAGTTATGAGGATACAGTAATTGATCAGTAATAATGATGCCATCCGCATCAGAGTTGGATGAAAACATAGACCATAACGCTAATTATTCTCTCATCATCTTTAAATAAGAAAAACTCACATAGTTATACGAGGGCACTGCAAACTATTCTTAAGAAATCGATTAAATGTCAATATGCTAACACTTTCGTGCTTATTCAAACCTAACCTTTGCCAGCGGGTCTCCATTATCCAGAAATTTCAACATATAGTTCGTTAGAGGAAAGAAAAAACTTTTCTACACTTACAAAGTCACGGCAATAGCTAGTAACAGATAAGATAGCGTATATGTTACATAACTATATTCTAGTTCAGGAAGTATATCAAGGCGATCGGTAGATCGCCGTTCGTGAGACAGATAATCTACTAAAAAACCTCATTTACAAAAATACCGAAAACATTCTCAGAATCGTTTCAAAATTGAAATTTAACCCCTTAGTGAAGATTAAAACGTGTTGATAGAAATTTATTAAAATCAGCCCGACAGAACCGGACTTACATATTAAAAGTTATGATTATTTACATATTTTTTCAACTTTTTTTAATATTGTCTTTAATTCATACACTCAAACCGACGATTTTAGAGTTGCTTTTCGGGGAATAGTTACTCGACAATTGAGTTGATGATCGCATTTGTCTTTAGTAAATAGGGGATCCGCACATATGCACGTGTTGCGATTTGTCGGCAATATAATTTACAGAGACTGGTCTGGTCACCAGCACCATAGTGATCGGTTTTGTGCTTAATTTTGCTAGTTGACTATAATTTGTTGTTTTTGTTCAGTTTGAAATAATTGAAGAAACTTTTTTTACGACCTCGTTTAGAACGTCTGAATATCTAATAAACTAGAGTAAAGACCCACCGCGTAGTTCTTGACCTGTGACGTCATCCGGGTCAATAGTATAAATGAAGCAGTTATTTACATATGAACTGATCTTTTGCTAATTCCGACAAACTAATCATTGTTAATGGATTAGTCAATTGCGTTTCACGTAAATGCAGAAACGTTGCAATCAATGATGCATAATTCCAAGAATTCCATTATTATAACAGTAAAGTGGAGTGGTTCGATTATTTCGTTGCCAAACCAAAACCTACACGGACGAAGCCGGGGCAGAAAACTAACTTTTAATAAATCAAAAGAAAATACATACCGAATTCATAGTCTCTTTTTTTAAGAGCTTGAAGAAGTGGAGGTTTCCAACCATGGAAATATGCAAACAACGACAAATCTGGAAACGTGTTACTATAAGAAAATGGTAGATGCCATTTCACGTTATTTTCTGACTAGACTCGGACAATAGCTTTCACACAGGTTGGTAGCCATTTTTTTAAAATGTGGTTACCAGAATAATGGTATTTTTAGGGTTCCGTACTTCAGAATGAAAAAAACGGAACTCACTGTATAGTCCGTCAAAAGCCTTTTGCTCAGGAACGGCTAGAGATATCAAAGTGAAATTAATATCAAATACTAAGGTGTACGACCCCCTAATACTGTGAAAAATTCAATCTTCTAACTCTTTGCAATACAAATATATGACCTTTAACAGAATTTGTTTTTGTAATAAGGATTTCATTGAAAGTGTCGAATGTGGCGCCGCCCTACGCGATGCTTGTAAACTATATTAAATTGTCATATTGGTGCGGAACCCTCCAGACGCGAGTTCTACTCGCACTTGTCCGTCTTTTTCCAATTGAATTTATCATTTATTTGACGAATTCGACTCTAAATAAAGAATTGATTTATCATTTTTTTTAAATAGGGAATGAATAATCCATTCTCTAAAATCTAAATGAACACCAATTTCGTTCAGAAATCGTGTACGGGATCCCCTATTTTGTTCGCATTTTCGCTCACTGTTCAATGCTCATCCCTTTTTTGTCGTGGCTTAGAAATGTCTAGCCATTATCAATTGGAACATAGGAGGTCTTTATACAGTGAAAGTATTTTTTAAATCGTTTCAGTAATTCATGAGATTATCCGTCGTGAGCTAACGTACAAACTTTACAGCTTTATGATGTTAGTAATAGATAATTGATTTTGATGATGAGAAATTAAGAAATTAAAATTGAGAAATAATAAGATAATAAAACATTGGACATTTTTATGGTAGTTTTACAATTATTATGATTACTTATTTTGTAACTCTGTTTTCATTATTGTAAGTTACGTGTTACAAAATAGTTTGACATCTCAATTATATATCGATAAAATAATGTTAGAATACGTTATGTCTATTTTTCTAAAATGTGTTTCAGTTGACTGTACAAAAATGTCAGAAATTCTAAACATGTCTGTATGTGGTTTTGCTTATTGTTTTGGCGACTCAGAAATATTTAGTACATTATTTTGCGTATTTATGATTAAGAATTTAAAGGCTTTTTTGAGCAACTAACAGCTGTGGTTATTTGGGCTGTGTACAAAAGTATATTTTCCATTTATATATTTTTTAATGATAGATTGAAAATTCAATTGATACTTTTACTAGTTCTCAGATTAGACCCAGAGAACTGGGGGCTTGTAATAGAGGAAGAATCGAAACGCCGTATAACACACTCGGCTACGAAAGCTTTTACAGAGCAAGATGTGTTTAATTAATTTTTAATTATACAAAGCAATATTTGCGATAAATGCATTCAGATGAACTAAAGCCACTGTTTAAAATTTTAACACAAACGGCACAGGGAACCTACTGCAAATATAATGAATGCTATAAACGGTTAGATCTAGAACCAAAAAGAAAAACTGCTTATGTCGAATGGGTACTAAAATTGAATTAATTACGACTCTGTTCTTGCCTTGAGGCACCTCCACGATCATCGCGAACGCCGAGTTGAACGAAATTTATTCACCATCTTATATTATAAATGCGAAAGTCTGTCTGTTACCTTTTCAGGGTAAACCGCTGGAAAGATTTCGATAAAATTTGGCAAAGAGATAGATTGCGTCCTGAGGAAGGACACAGTTTATCTTTTGTCTCAAAAAACGGAAGGTGATGAAAGTCCAATTATTTATTATTTTTTTAAGATTTTTTATTTTTTACTTTTTTGTGACTGCAAAATGTACTTTGCACGTTATTATCCGCCTTTTTCTTTAACACTTTATTATTAAACTAGAAAAAAAATACTGAAGTGATATAAGTAAACCCTGAAACTATGCCGTCTCAAATAGAAGAGGGATATTCAAAATCGGTTCACAAATGCTGACGATATTAGGTAACATTTAAAACAATCTTCTTTTTGAAGTCGACTGAATCGATTAAAAAAAAAATATATGGGACCAATCCGTAAAAATTCTGAACAAAATGGTGTTGATTGACAAACAAAACTTTTAGTTATTGCAAAAAATGAACACTATTATTCAGTCGTCATTAATCTTATTCGACATGAACATTTTTGCCTTGAGGACACATGAATGTTGCAAATTTTGTTATAATTTATTTCAACGAGAATCTTTTAGAGATGCTGTTAAATTTTAGGTAGCATAAAAAAATGACTGCATCGGCAGTCAATTTAACTGCAATAATTTTTATATTGCAGTTGTTATACGGTCTACTAAACTAGATATATCGCGTGCATTTCGGTATAATGAAACAAAATTATGAACCTGAAAAATATTTCGCCTTCCGGAGTGATTTAAGACACTTTAAAATTTCACATAGCGTGTTTTGTGGCAATTTAAATTCGAAACAACAGAAAGAAGACCAAAAAAAAAGCAACGCAACTTTTAAACGAGACGTCTGTCATTTTTTTATTATACGTTGCTCCTTTGTTTAAAAAAACGGAACGTACAAATAAATGAATACGCAGCGGGTGGTTGTCATAAGTTTTTTTTTTGTTTAAAAATTTTACAAAAATGAAGATAATGCTCGTGAAACTGTTTGTTAAATAAAGATAGATTATCAAGATACATGTCATAATCAAGAAACAAATGACAGGTGATCCACGCCTTCATTTGTTTTTACCTCGTAACTAATTTTAGGTTATATAATAATGCGGTGTTCCCCATCTTTTTTTATAGTAGCATTTTATAATTGCGCTTTCGAATGTCGTCTCTGTTTTTTTAATTTCGGTTGGTGATATTAATGATACATCTAAAAAAACAAATAAACATAAATTTTAAAACATGATGACGGGTATTTTTAAGGGTAGAGGGTTGTTTTTAAAATTGACATCGGTCGTCACCAATGTAGGGGGGAGGCGTGGTTGTAAAACAAATATATAATATATTATTTATTGACGAGTTTCCTGTAGCTGTGACGTCTCGAATTAGACGTTTGTTAATATATTTTTTTTGATAATGTAAATTATATTAAAATACTAATAACATTTTTTCAGTAATTACAAGTTTTTTTTTTTGTGTATTGACCACCAATCGCCCAATATAAGTTTAACTCATGAATGAATATGTTATTTTTTATATTTTTGTCAAGTAAAGACTAAGTAGCTTCAATAATATTTCATTAATTTCTGTTAGTACCCAAATGTCATGCAAGTAACGTAACGCAAAACTGTATTGCAGTCGACTGTCGAAAAAATTTGAGGCTACGTGCTGTCGTTATTTGAATGTTTACACACTTTTAACAGTACCGAGAACTTACTTTTTTACAAACTGTTTCTGGAGCACGTTTCATTAATTTATAGCGCTTTTTGTGAGGTAACTTTATTATCATAATTTATGTTAACAGTGATTATGTGCTAACAACTAAATTAATATTGTTGTGATTGATTGTGACCAGGTGTATATTGCGTGGGGTGTTCTAAGGATAGCTGAGAGCTTTGGAATTATCTTAATTTAGTTGTAGTAAAATGTATAATTTACATAACGTGCTTAATATTGGTCATGCGCGTAAGGTACCAATTATGGAGTTAAACTTTGAGATATATCTCTACTCGTAAAAGTACACTGCGGTCACAATAATCGACTTTCTTAAATCCATGGCTGCACTAACTTCTCTGTCCACACTTTATAGTATGGGGGAAAAACGTCTAACATTTTTCATGAACTTTTTCTGAGGCATGCGCATATGCATAATAAACGGAGTACAATATTCGATTGACTTCTTTCTGGCGATAGTGCGAATCGCTCGTTTTTGTAATTTGAAAATTCTTACAGCATCAGGAGCTGCTCCCCATAACTGTATACCATAAGATTGGTCGGAATGAAATAAGCCACACAGTACATATTTTTAACGACAGATTTTGAAACTCAAACAGAAATCTTTCTAAGCAACAAAATTACAGTTGTAAATCTGTTACTTACATAATGAATATGTTTCTTACTTCAATCAACACAAAATAATTCCTTGGTGTCATTCAAGTTCGTCTCAGGGCGAACAGAACACATCTACGCCCCGGAAAATTGTCCCAATTCGAGATGGGAAAAACGGGTCTTTTAAGTGATCTGCATCTTTGTATCTGGATCCCGTATGTGAGTCGGCTCACTGAACCGGTACAAAAAGAGCCGACTTCTGAATATGTTACTGCAGTCTGCCACTGAGTTACCTAGTTCAGTCAATCATATCACGACCTGTATAGAATCAAGAATGCATAGCCAAACCTGTGATGCATGAGTCATTTGAGCTGACAGATGCATCAAAGCAAGAACTGTGACGTAAGTGTAAAATGTGCTTCTGTGTGTTAAGTGTTTTACTGAGTTACGCGGATCCGTTGATCCGTCGGCTCAAAAAAAGTGAGTCGGCTCTCACGGATCTTCTGTCGGAGTCGGCTCTTTGAACCGGTTCAGATCTGAGTTACACAACTCTAGTCCCAATAAGATCCTTCAAGTTTAAGAGTAGGGATCACGACGTTGACTATTCTTATGGATTAGCACGACTGCAGTGTACAATAATATACTAAACAGTATATCTCTCTAGTACTTTATATGTACCTATTATTAAACGTAGAAAATCACCTTAAGGTATATAACAATTATTATGTAACTCGAAATTATAGTTCGAAGCGTACACCTTTTTTTCTTGTGTGGTCCAAGGTCTGAAAAATATCAACTAAGGTGGCCAATATGTGTATTCAAAATAGAGCTTCGAGCCTATTTTCGAACACGATTACTGCATAATTTGTGTTCCTTTTATTTTAAGGGATCGAACTTTCTCGTGAAGTTTCGGTTTTTACCGTTTTTCAACATTGACAAAACAATGCTTTAATATGACCTTCAATGTTATACATCTTTTTCATAAACACACAATAGGCTCGTCATACATTGGAATCTATATCATAAATAGATTATGAAACATTTTTTTTAAGAACATTTCGGAAACTTTTTCTATAATATAAAAAATTCTGTCTATTATATAGTACTTTGACAGTTATGTAATATTATAAAACCCACGCCAAACTATTGAAAAAATCAAGCTTGCCACTTAGGTTATACAGGTGTAATTGTGTATATGTATACGATTGCCCCTTCCTATGTCGCGCTCAAGCTTACTTTTATATTTTTCCGCTGTTGAGTCATTTCCCTTTAACGCCACACAAAAAATCAAACAGATACGTCGCTAAAAAAGTTTGACCTCAAACATGAATTTTAGTTCCTCAAGGGGGAGGGGGCAGCCAAAATTCCTGCACTTCATACTTGATGCTATTATCTTTTTTCCATTTCCATTCAAAAATCATAATTTCAGGTAGTTTTATTGATTTGTAGCTTTTGTTAACCCGATACTTCCGCCAATATGCTAATTTTAAAATACAGCGTCCATTTTTAATTTGTGTTATTTCTATGTAATTTATGAAAATAACAATAAAATATAATTAGCAAATTAAAGTACAAAAAGGCGATATTCAGCCACTTACTGTTTTTCATCCTAATATTTCACCGTCTATATATGTCAAATCATAATTTCAGGTAGTTTTATTGATTTGTAGCTTTTGTTAACCCGATACTTCCGCCAATATGCTAATTTTAAAATACAGCGTCCATTTTTAATTTGTGTTATTTCTATGTAATTTATGAAAATAACAATAAAATATAAAAACCCGGGTCGCAGTGCCAAAACCCTGCCGACAATATAGTGTATTTGATAATACAGGCAGTGTGGCTTTATTATGCGAACTTAAGTTGGTTTTTCGGCAAAATAAAAAATTTGACTCCTTAATACACCCCTTAAAATAACATTTTTTTTTCTTAATTGCAATATTATTATCAATCGAACCTCTATACCAAATTATATACAACTTTCAGTAAATAATTCACTATCTGCAAAGTAGTGTTTTCATAAAATTTTTAAGTCCGGTCCTGTCGGGCCGATTTTTTTAAAATTTTAGGGACATTTTTTAATTACTACTGGAAGGTTAAATGTCAATTTTGAAACGATTCGGAGAATTTTTTCGGTATTTTGGGGCCCAAAAACGTTTTTCAACCCCTAAAAACTACCCTTAAAATAGCCCGATTACGCCCATTTTAAATAGGCTTCTTGCGGTGATGGATTTCAACACGTGGGCCAAATTTCGTTAAAATCAATTAACTCCTTCGAAAGTTATTGCCCGCACACATATATATATATATATATATATATATAAATATATATATATATACATATATATATAAACATTTTTAAAAATGGTGCCAAAGTGTTTAGGAGGTTATGAAACGTCGAGAAATTTTGGTCCGACCCCTAGGTCCCGCCATCCGACCGACGCCAATAGTGTATGTTGCCTTATGGCAAATACACTAATTAGCAAATTAAAGTACAAAAAGGCGATATTCAGCCACTAACTGTTTTTCATCTTAATATTTCACCGTCTATATATGTCGTAGGATAATTGAAAAAATAGAATATTTACGAAAATCCTACGACGATTGCAAAAACATCATAGGATTTCGCGAAAATCCATTTTTTTAATTATCCTACGACATATACATAAATAAAAAGTCGATAGGTACATGCTGGTCTAACACAATGTTATTACGATGTCTTTTCTTAGCATGATCCATCTTTAGTTAATCATCGAATAAGAGGACAAGATAAGTGCGGTTATAAACAAGCTGCTTGTATACTGACGATGTTATAATAATTAGATACACCTTGTTAGCGTTTCTTTCAATACCCATTGACATAGAAAATTGACTCCGCGTTCTATATATCATCATTATATATATTGAAAATGGTCACTAGCGTGAGCGAGCTAATATAAATACTAATAATGAAATGTATTTAGATAAAAGCCGCAAAGCATTTCTCAAGATAAAAACTTATAGCTATCACACATAACTTATATAATTGGCTGCCAAACGCTAATAACCCCAATCTAAATCTCAGTGAAAGCTATTGGTTCAATTCTGAATCTCTGATAATGTTATTGGGCTTGATCTGAAACTCTGTGAATGTTATTGGTCCTAATCTGACTCTGTGAATTCTATTCGATTGAATCTGGTTAGAAAATGATGTGAACAGGCAACCACCTATCTCCTTCTACAAAGTGACATTTTTTTCTGGCACGATGCTCCGTTCATTCTCTATTAATGGTGGGCATGGATTCAACGAACTAGTTAAATTAACTGTTGATCGAACAAATCAACTCTTTCTATTTTTAGAATTAACTGTAATTGACGATTTAACTACTTCGTTTAACGTGAACAAAAGCAATAATCTCCTTCAACCAATAGATCTATTCTCCATGCCTTTAACAAACGGAACGAGACTAATATTTTGCATTAACCACAGTATTAGTAGTACTCTAATTTTATCTGGTTCAATCCGGCTAGATGTCGCACATATGAAGGAAAAATGCTCTGGCTTAACGTTCTTTGAAATCTACAGATTTTTCAACTAGTTGATGTGGCACAGTTAACAGTTTCGTTTCTTTGACTTTAAAACCCACCACTATTCTCTGTCAGTGGTAATATTTAGATACAGGATATTGTATAATTTGACTATATCTATGGACACTGTCGGGTCTGTTAAATTTCAACAAAACTATGTTATTTACAGGTACTTTATTTTGGTGACAAGATAATGGGAATTTATTTCTAATTTAGTGTGCCTATTTCTTGTTACTAAAATATATTTAGCCAGGAGTATCCTGTTCACGAGCGGTAGTTTTATTTCAAGACTTGTCTTGGAGGGTTTTAGTTTATAAGTTCCTTTAAAAAAAAACGATAAATTGTTTTTACAAAATTGACACAACCTCTAAATTGGCGTGTCAAATGACTTTAAAATTAATGATTTAGTGAGAATTATAAGCGATAGTGAGGTCATGTTTGTCTGTAAAACGATTAAAATAATTTGAAAAATTCTTTCACTAGTTAAACGGTGATGTTCAGTGAGCGAAAATTTAGGTGGCAAACCAGAATCTATCCGAACCGGACAGCCCGTTTTTTTAAATAAATAGAAGAAAATTACTTGAAGGTAAAAATCAATTAGTTTCTGAACCTGCATCAACTCCGAATTAAAATTAGATTTAACCTGTCTGCAATTTGAAGTTTCCAGAATAATCATCACCTCATCAAAATAAAAAATTATAAACACATCATAAAAAGGTAAACAAATAAATGATGAAACTGTAAAATAAAAGCAAATAAAAAAATAAAAATGCACCTGTTAATTTTGAATACCGGATATATTTAAAGACGTTGCTAATGGCAAATCCAGTGATTAATGGTTATAGACCCGTACGTCCTCTGGCATTAAGGACCATTTTGGTGTAGAGTAGCGGTGTGATCGCTGATATCTGGGGTTAAAACCCAAAACTGTCTACGTCGATTTTTTTAAAAAACGACATGATAGAGATAGACTGATAAAGAAAGAGACAGGACACAATTAAGAACTGACGCGCTATTTACAAACTACACAACATTTGGTTGGCAAAAATATTTCAAATGCTTTTCTTATAGAGAAATAATATGCGTGGTTACAATCTAACGTCAGTGTCAAACTAGGTTTTCTGACAATGCTTTCTGCAACCCAGCATGAATGTTATAGTTTGATCTTTACGGTATACTAGCCGCTACCCGTGGCTCCGTACGCGATTGAGATGAATCACGGCAACACCAACTGTCTTGCCCTGCGGAGCTGTGCCCCACCCGGCATGAAATTGATTTACTTAAAATGAGAATATTCTTTTTGTCAGAAACGGCAAGAACGGACATTTTTTACCCATTACTTCCCCAGAACCTCCCTTGGGATTTTCGCAAAACCCGTTTTTAGAGAGCTCAACAAAATAAACACGCCTGCCAAATCTCAAGTCTGTAGGTTTGGTAGCTCCGGAGATATCGTGATGACCAAGTCATATAACTGGACTTTCATCCCCTATTTCAAGTTGTTTTTTGAGACAGAATGTTATCTATCTCCTCGCAAAATTTTATCAAAATCTATGTAGCGGTTTAGGCGTGAAAAGGTAACAGACTTGCGCATGTATAATATTAGTATGCATGATTTGTTTTTCGTTGCCATGGTTACCGTTATGGTGTTAAATATTTAAAATTTAAGCGACTTGAACTCGCGTAAGAAGTGTTGCAGATAAAAAAATCGACTTTGAGTGGTTTTGTTTCTCGGTTACAGAATGATGTTTGGATATGAATTTTATATACGGAGGATGTTAAGTATAGGTTTTGGTGCCTTGTGTTGGTTTTTCTGCTGGATACTATGCTATTAAGGCTTGGCACCGTGTCTACAGCAATAATGTGTCTGATGTTACGTATAATTTTAACAGCTTAACAACTTTGGTGGTTTAATTCATATTTTAAAATGTCTAGGTGTGTTCAACATAAGTAAGATTGATTGATATGGGTATAGCATCATATACCTATCTATGCATCAACTAGATCGGCGTTTTCTAAACTTTTTTGCCTACGAACCCCTCATAGATTAGCAAAATTATCGCGTATAAATCAAGAGTAATTTATAAATCTTCTTGGCGCCGTGGTCCATTGGTATTTCTACCTGACGTTTCGCCTACAACTGCTATAGACATTATCAAAGGCGATGTGAAAGCGGGCGGAGTGTCCTTCTAGGCTGCTCACAGGTAAATGTGCCTAGAAGGACACTTCGCCCGCTACCACATCGCCCTTGATAATGTTTATCGCAGTTGTAGAAGAAACATCAGGTAGAAATATCAATGGACCACGGCGTACAAACCCGGAAGCCAAGAAGATTTACAACGACTCCGTCCGTGAAAGCCTACACACTTGGACAAGAGTAACGTATTTGTTTAATTTCTCTAAAGTGTAAAAATGCCAATTCATAATATTTAAATTTTGCAAAACTAAGTTTCACTTCTTTAAGTACTAAGCTCAAATAACCCTAGCTTAAATAATTATTTTGGTATCGTTTCTAAGAGTATACGCTCTGAGAATATTCTTAGTTCTTTTGAAATGAAGATTAAAATCTGACCATGCATTGCAGCGAAAAGCTTCATGGAAAAGTATAGTATATTTTTTGCACGACCCCATTATAAAGTAACTGCTTTTCATACCTGAACAGCGGTAGTAAAATGATCCATTTCGCACTTTAAAGTAAAAAAAAAATGTGATTTTATCAATCTAGTAAAACAGCCACCTATCAGTTGTCATTTAAAACCATATGAGCAACAGAGACACCAAAGTGGGTGTAGTCTTCGTAGAAAATCCAAATAGATTCCTACAGACGCTGATGACCTCAGATGTTGAGCGTCTATAATCTGTAATCTAATTCTAAATAGATTCCAACATGGCCGAACACTCGTAGTGTTATGTGATTGTTAAAACTCGCTAATCGCTCGTTTTGACTGTTCTTTTGGCTTATGGAATATTTATTTTTGATCCAGATTTATATATTATATAGATAGGATAACTGCTGCTATAGTTTATTTTACGAAGGAAGCTGTTTTTTCATTGCTTTTTAACATTTTTCGTTATAATTTTTAATAGCCATTGATTATTGTTTTTAACTTACTTGTGTTAACATTTTATGGCTATATATTTACATAATTATTATATATAAATCTATTTGGCACTGGATCATTAATCCACACAAATTTAATACAGGCTCTATTTCGACTCTGTAAAAGGCAATAAAAGTACTAGTCTGAACCCGCGGCTTCGCTCGCGTTGTGTTATAACTTTTCTTAGTAGAATCGTTCGCAAATTTTATCGGTTTTGACGGAAAGTTAAGACTTCAAGATTATTGAGTATCAGCTGATCAATATGTCCCCTTTTTACCATTCTTTCCGTAAGACTTTTTGTATAGTTTATTTGATCTAAATTTGAGTATGCAAGCTTTTTGATTTCAATTTTCGGACCCATTACTAGAACTTCCTAATGCACTGGGAAGTTCATAAGAGGCCATCCATAAAATACAACATGCGAATTTAATTCATTTTTGACCCCGCAACCTCTTTGTTACACTGTGTCACATTTTCTGAAACCTTCCTGACAAATATTCCTCACAAAAAAACTTAAAAAATAAAATATTAACCTCCTTCAAAAAAATCACTAAAAAAATGAAAATAATGAAATTATGAGGTCGGAGCTCATTTCATTACAAAAACTTTTAATTATATATCTACTTTTATTAAATAGGCGCCGACCTCAAAATTCCATGTGATTTTTTTTATAATGAAATTAGCTCCGACCTCAAAATTTCATTGTTTTCATCTTTTTAATGATTTTTTGAAGGAGGTTTTTGTTGGAGGTATGATGTAGCATACATTAAAAAATATGTTTTATTGACGTCATTTAAAAACGGATGAACCGATTTTAATAAAAACTATATGGGACCACCTGGGATGTATACCCTTTCAAACAAAAAAAGAATTTTCCAAATCGGTTTAGGCTTTTGCGAGTAATCAGGGAACATACATAAAAAATAAAAAAAAAAAGATTCCGACGAATTGAGAACCTCCTCCTTTTTTTTTGAAGTCGGTTAAAAATCAGGTCACCCCCGTCCCCCTATAAGAGTACGGGTTTAGCGCTATTTTTTCATATTGGATCTACAGACTCACCGATTAGTTTCGATGTCGTGTCAAATATGAAATTAACAAGTTAAGAAAAAAATTAAAATAAAATTAATAAACTGCGAACGTCACGTTTTCTTAGCCCCCCCCCCTCTTCTCTCTTGTCACATCTCGTCACGCTAAGCAATACCCCTCCCACTCCTCTGTTTGCAAACGTAGTCTGTAAACTAATATAATTTATATAAAATTTTTGCCAACATACTCGCAAAATGCAAGTCGTAAATATTTCTTGTTTTAGTCGCCTCAGGTAATTTTAGCAGTTAAGGTGTTTTTTTCAAACCTCTGAATGAAATTGAGTGCCAGAGTCAGACCTGGCATTTATCAACAGGGAAAAATATCAATAAAATACTGAATAATACGTTTTTAATTATTGGGCCCAAGTTTCTTAACTGTCGAAAATTAAAGGATTTCATCTATAATTACATTCTTGTTATATTTTGACAATAAATCGCTTTTATACATTGTGAAACTGAATGCAATAGCTATATAAATATACCAGCAGTCCGGTCTGGCTTCGCCCGGATTTGTTAAGTGCCTACTAAAGATAGATACATTATGCTGTGGCAACTTGTTTGCTGAATATAGTCGTATTTAGCCCGCATTTCCTAGGAATAACAGCCCTCTGTTATGATAGCATAATGAGACCATCCCAAATATTTTATCTCGGTATTCGTGAAAGTCAAAAAACATCTCCGGTTAGACGAAATTGTACACTGTACGTCGTGGGAAGTTAGAATTCTAATGACTTGCGACTGGCTATTTCATGGTTTATATGTGCAAATAACAAATCTGCCTTGACAACACGTTATCATTGTAGGTATATAGATATTTATATAGAAGTATATGACAAAAAATAAATTAAATTAGTTATACTTTGCGATAAAATAGTGAAATAAAACACAGCCTAAGTATAGCATTTCTGGAGTCATAAGAAATATGTCTTGATCAAAATTCGTCAAATAATAATAATAATGCGTTTAACGTCCGTTTTTCGACTTTATGTCATAACAGACGCCATTCGCACCATTACTATTTTCCATCTACCACACTTTCCGTTATTTTTCTACAGTTTTAAAACCTCAACTTATGTAATAGCAATGGGCGAATGAACGAATTATAGGAAATTAGGATAAGGTAGGTAATTTTTCAAATAGGAGTTTGATAGGTAATCGGTCATTGCCTCAAATAAGGAACCATCTCGATATTTATCTGGAATTAATTGAGGGAAACCATGGAAAACCTCAATTAAGATGGCCGGTACAGGAGTCCCCGTTTCTCGGCGAGAGGCAGTAGGAAAAAGTCCCAGCCACATCTGCCCCCGCCGGGATTCGAACCCGGGCCTCCCGAATGCGAGTCTAGTGCTGTCACCACTACTCTACCCAGCTCGGTGAAATTCGTCAAATAATTTTAAGTTAAATTCGTTCAAACATACATAGGTGTAACACATACAAATAATTTTATATAAATATTAATATGTATTATTATTTTTTACGCTCTGGGCACAACCGAACCGGGCAACTAGTGAATGATGGTCATCTCATTCACTAGTTGCCCGGTTCGGAATTAGCCATATAGTAGTTGAAAACTCCTTCGTAAAAAGTGCATGTAGTGGTGGAGTGCGCTCCCGCCGTCGTAATTATAACTCGCGCCTCACTGTGTTGACATTCATGGCGTGCGTCATATTAGTTCGGTCGTCAAAGTCATAGTGAGCATAATTATTAATTTCATAAGTGCACTCACGGTGATGTAATATATGACAAACATGGCCGCCGATTGCAACATTCTTATTGGTCGACATGCGTACCTTCAAGTGCGCCTCTTAGAATAAGCATGTGTGCCTTATATGCGCGTGGATTATATATTTATATACTGTATGTATTGATAAAAAGCACCTATGTCACATATTACAATGCATCAAATAACATTTAAAGTTGACGATACTAAAAATGCGATATTTCGAGTGAAAATTGTCGAACTAATCGATTATTAGTGTATTTGCCATATGGCAACATACACTATTGGCATCGGTCGGATGGCGGGACCTAGGGGTCGGACCAAAATTTCTCGACGTTTCATAACCTCCTGAACACGTTGGCACCATTTTTAAAAATGTTTATATATATATGTATATATATATATATATATATATATATATTTATATACGTATATATATATATATATATATATATATATATGTGTACGCGCGATAACTTTCGAAAGAGTTAATAGATTTCAACGAAATTTGGGCCACGTGTTGAAACCCATCACCGCAAGAAGCCTATTTAAAATGGGCCTAATCGGGCTATTTTAAGGGTAGTTTTTAGGGGTTGAAAACTGTTTTTGGGCCCCAAAATACCGAAAAAATTCTCCGAATCGTTTCAAAATTGAAATTTAACCCTCTGGTAGTGATTAAAAAGTGTCCCCATAATTTTAATAAAATCGGCCCGACAGGACCGGATTTACAAATTTTATGAAAACACTAGTTTGCAGATAGTGACTTATTTATTGAAGGGTGTATTTAATTCGGTGTAGACGTTAGATTGATAATAATATTACAATTAAGAAAAAAAATGTTATTTTAAGGGGTGTATTAAGGGGTTAATTTTTTTATTTTGCCCAAAAACAAACTTAATTTCACATAATAAAAGTATAAAACCACACGGCCCTATACAAGCAAATACACTATATTGTCGGCAGGGTTTTGGCACTGCGACCCGGGTTTTTAAAATATTATCTCGAAAACAGTGGCGTAATTATACCGTTTGAGGCCCGTAGCAAATTCATCGGATGTGCCCCCCCCCTCAATGTAAAGAAGCTCAACCAACTTTATATTTTTTTCGTACAAATGCGTTCAAATCTAGATATATTTTTTTGTTTAATTTGTGTATACTTTTGTAGGTAACTTAATTAATTGAATACAAAATTAATACATTTTACTAAATGTTGTAATAATAAATGCTAGGATCACAACCCTCTGGGGCCGGAACCCCTCCGGCGGGGGCCCGTGGCAATTTGCCCGTCCTGTCACCCTATTGTTACGTCACTGCTCGAGAAGATGTATTCAAAATCATTCGAATGATTTTTATATACCTACGAGTTACGAATTATACAATTTCCAGTAATAAAATATTATACTACGCTCTTTCTTTATTCTTTCAAACACTGCATGCAATGAGTGATATCTCGATTCAGTCAACATTGTTGAATCGAGAAAAAGTCATAACTCGGGAACGGTCTGGTTACAAATTCTAAAAAGTAATGACCAATGGTTATAAATTAAAATATTAAGGTTACAAATTGTTTCGGATACATTTAAGAAAACTCGGGAACGGTTTGGTTACAAATTAAAAAAAAGGTTACAAATAGTTTTAAATAAAAAAATTAAGGTAGTTGTCGTGGTACAATATTGTTAAAAAGTTATAGATTATACGCACCACAAAAGTATACTAGCTTGTAGCTAAGTGATCCATAATTTGTACGCAAGACTGTACCCGTGGAAACGTAACCTATACAGTATTCATATGCATGTATACTTTTCTATAAATTGTTGAACTTTAAAATGTTATTTATAAATAATTAGACGGTCTAAAATTTTTTCTTATTTTTTTTAAACTCATAACAAATGCATTGAAAGACTGTCAGTTTTTGGAAAGTTTCTGACAGTTAGTTCTTTTTTTACAAATAAGAAACTGGTTCAGAACTACAGAGATCGTATACAATCAATGTTAATTATCCAATTTTTAATTGAATTTATCTCGGATTATATACGGTCGATCGACTTCAAATTTTCAGGGTAATTGTATTATCATGTCCTTAATAAGTATACAAAAATTAAGAATTTTCTCACGGTGTGCCTTAACAACGACAACTACCTTAAGGTTACAAATTGTTTGGAAGCTTTGCTTGAGGATCTAACTTCACAAACGTGCATAGCCTCTGACAGTCAGTGCTTCGCCATACATGGAGATGCACAGAAGTGTTTATGTAATTATCAATACACATGGTACTGTACTTGATGAGTACCTGCAACACACACATGCTTACATAATATATAGTTCTCAGTACGAATACGATGATAAACCAGTTCTGTTTCATGTTGGGAAAAAAGAGATTACGTAGAATGTGACCAGTGCACAATTTATCTACAAACAGGTCTGTTAAAGATAGCATAGTAAGAACACTTGGAATCAGCGTTGCCAGATTTTTTTTTTGTCAAGTCGGGATTTTGGAACTTTTTGAGTGAAAAAAAGCGGGATTTTTTCGTCGAAAGCGGGACATAGTGAAAAAACGTATATAATCAGAAGTTTTTAAATATTTATCTTTTTATTTGAGTTCAAATTACGTTTATGTGACAATAGATAGCAAAAAATAGCCATAGAAAATGTATTTTAATAAAAATATGATATTAAATCAGATTTACCCTATCGTTAAATAGTTGAGTCTTATTCGTCTTCCGAATAAAAAAAAAATAAAAAAAAAAACAGAAATCAAAATCTAAAAAGTTTTATTCATTAGAAAAATATGGCGTTTCAAACAATAGTCTGAGGAGTGATGTTTACAAATTGCAACTTACAATATAAGAGAATAATTATTTACGCACGGTCGAGTTATCCCCGAAAAGCGGGCCATAGCCTGTCCCGCGCGGGACATTTAATTTTGATTTAAAAATCGGGACGTCCCGCCAAAATCGGGACGTCTGGCAACGCTGCTTGGAATATACATACTTACATAAGAAACAATCTTTACTCACGAAATAAGATATAAGGAGTTAAAAAAATGGCATGGGTTTGGTGGATAAACTGTAGCTCGTGAGCAGATACCTCGGACAGCATCAGTCAACGCTCAATAAGTCAGCACATCCCACTTCTGCGCGATTCGCTTATATAACGGGATCGTCTTGCATTTTTATAGCGTCATTATTACTAGAATACTGCAGAAGTTAAATACTAGCCAACTCTTGTTCATTAACCACTTAAAACATAGCCTGACGAACAAATGAACGTTCAGTTCGCACGTCGTTCATTTGTTCATGTCTTTCCGTGATGACGTTGTAAACTCACTGTTGACTGGACTGCTCGAATCAAATTACGTAACAACATACCTGATCCTTGTCATATATCGTAACAATGACTGGGTTATATTTATACCAAGAGAGAAGCTCTTCATTCATATTAAGCTGCTCAAAATTACATTTCGCTCTGCTTGTCCGGTTACATGTGTTCAACTGTTTAAATTCAGATTCAGAATAGTCTGTTAATGCCACTGTTCCAATTTCTCGAATTGAATATTACATCAGTCGTTAACATGATCTGCGCTGGTGCGAACCGCGGCTAAGCTAACAGCGCAAATAGAACACGTATACTAAGGCTTGACGTACTGATATCTCTATTTGCAGATATGTGTTATTGGTAATAGATATTGTTCATTTGTAACCAATCATGTACGTTTCTTACACTGTCACGTGATACTTTATTGACCATACATAACCCTACTGCCAGACTATGCTCCTCGCACTGCTCCTCGCTCTGCTAATCGCGCTGTCGCGATGTTGCCCTAAGTGGCCAGACACTGCTGTACTCGCGACGCTCCGCACTCGGCTTTCGCCTTTCGGCAATGGAGGTCGATACTGTGGCAGCGTGCGCACTATGCCTTTACACTTAGACCGCTTGATGCGTACTGAGTGGCGCGGGAGTATGTGGCCGGCTTACTCGCGCTCTTATTGCCGGTCCTTTGACTCGCGCACAAAAAACCGACAATCGAGGGAGCACTGGGCATGACGAGGAGCATGACGTGCGGCATGACGAGTAACGCGGCCACACAACGTCTCTGCCTCCTTTCCTCGCTACTTCCCATGCCACTCGTCGAGTGTGTGGCTGAGGCATAATAAACACGTTCTTTACATAATGCTTTTTAACACTTTCCTTAGTAGCTGCCATATCAAAATGTCTTCATACATTTAAAACACAAGTCGCTTTAATTCTTTTGACAGTCCACTTGCAGCCCCCAGATGCATCGACACCATGTTTTTACTATTGCTTATAGTTTATACTTTATATTAATATTATTATTAATTTGAACGCTTCTTTTTAACATGTTTTTGTATAAATAAGGGTTTTATCCAGCGCTGCCAGATTTTTTTTTGCCAAGTCGGGATTTTAGAACTTTTTGAGTGAAAAAAGCTGGATTCTTTCGTCGAAAGCGGGACATAGTAAAAAAACGCATATAATCAAAAGTTTTTAAATATTTATCTTTTTATTTGAGTTCAAATTACGTTTACGTGACAATAGATAGCAGAAATAGCCATAGAAAATGTATTTTTATAAAAATATGATATTTTAAATCAAATTTACCATATCGTTAAATAGTTGAGTCTTATTCGCCTTCTGAATAAAAAAAATAAAAAAAACAAATCAAAATCAAAAATGTTTTATTCATTAGAAAAATATGGCGTTTCAAACAAAAGTCTGAGGAATGAGTGTTACAAATTGCAACTTACAATAAGAGAATAATTATTTACGCACGGTCGAGTTATCCCCGAAAAGCGGGATTGAGCCTGTCTCGCGCGGGACATTTAATTTTGATTTAAAAATCGGGACATCCCGCCAAAATCGGGACGTCTGGCAACGCTGGTTTTATCTAATCTGGTTGAAGAAGTCCAAATTGAGCAGCCAAATAGACACTGTCCTTCATTCAATATACCGCCAATCGGTGTCACATCTTGTCAAGCATTGCTCGAACTTTCATGATATTCAACCGATTGTCCCTAAATGGCATGAATTTTAATTTAAAAAGGGTTAACGTAACAAAAATTTCAAACAGATATCTTCACGCTAAAGGAGTTTCACTTCAAAAATGGACGTTTTTCTTATTTTCTACAACATAAATCGACTTCCAGTGGTATTTGTTCAGTTTCAACACGTTATTGTCGCCGATAGATCGAACACTTTCTTCAGTTTAGTACAAGAAGAGCTGTCAGTGATAAATCACGATGGCGCAGGGCGCTCACGTATTCTATGACCGGACACTGTGTCACGTACTTACCAGTATCCCTAGTCGATAATACGTATCTGCGGTTAAAAGACAAAACCGCTGATATGTTTAATTTTTGCCACACGATAGGTTTTTAACACCCATTTATTAGCTTCACCTCTATGTTTGTTTGTTTGTAAAGGAATCTGTTAACGTGAAATTCACCCACTTCAAAACGTCAGATTAAACTGAAACTTTGCACACTTATCAAAGACCGACGACAATATAATAATTTAATAAGTTTGTCCCATTAATCTGACCAGGACCTTCAGGATATACAAAACTGAAAATAAAAAAATCAGCTGTTTTTGTTCAAACGTCAATATTGTAATGGTACCGTCGTCCAATTGGTTAGAATTTTTACGCAATATTGCATAAAATACAAAATTTCAGAAAATCTATCCGAAGGTAGCGAAAATTAGACATAAAAAGGTTTAATTTTAAACGAACTAGAAAAATTTGAAATAGTTAAAAATAATATATATTTAAATACAGAAAAGAATTTGAACCTGATCTTTAACAAAGCAGAAAATAATATCTTATATAAACATATTATAAATTATTATAACTTATGTTATTGATTATTTAACTTTTCGTAACCTTGGATAAATGATCAGCCATTGTGACATTTAAATTTTTTAAATTTTAACAGTTTACGTTGTAAATAAAATATGTATTATCTGAAGATGACTATCGTCGAAAGCGCTCATAAATAAATAAATTATATTAAAAATTTTGGAATTGTTTTTCTATAATAAAAGTATATCTTATACTATAAGTGGTTTTGCTTTAAGGTCACAGACATGATTATAAACAAAAACAAAACGACGATAGTCGTAGTGTTAGTGGTTACCTTAGTTAGTTATTATCGACGTTTAGTAGAGATAAACTGTTTATAACACTATATTTACATGCTGCCACAACACTCCGCCGATCCATCGAAAACAATGAACACCTGACAAAAATCATAAACACGAAACACCTGTGTATATACAGATGTTTACGTTCGTCTTGAAGCGAAACTTCTTTAGCTTCATTGTGCGCTCGGCTGCTGGGTAGCAATTAGAGATGGGAAAAACGGGTTTTTTTAGTGATCTGCATCTTTGCATCTGGATTCCGTATGTGAGACGGCTCACTGAACCGGTTCAAAAAGAGCCGATTTCTGAATATGTTACTGCAGTCTGCCCCTGAGTTACCTAGTTCACTCAATCATATCACGACCTGTATAGAATCAAGAATGCATAGCCAAACATGTGATGCATGACTCATTTGAGCTGACAGATGCATCAAAGCAAGAACTGATACGTAAGTGTAAAATGTGCTTCTGTGTGGTAAGTGTTTCACTGAGTTATACGGATCCGTTGATCTGTCGGCTCAAAAAAAAGTGAGTCGGCTCTCACGGATCTTCTGTCGGAGTCGGCTCTTTGAACCGGTTCAGATCTGAGTTACCCAACTCTAGTAGCAATCTGAGAAAGACGTTGCCGACACCCTCTGATCAGCGTTCGCGTTTTTTCCTTTCATTAGCGCGCGACTACACTACTAAAAATGCGTGTAAGCTTCGCTTCTGTCGGGCGTCCCCTGATGCCGGCCCTTTTATCTGATTTTAGCATTCTGTTGACGACTTTTACGCGAGCGAATCTGGTGACAACATTGACGCTCACAGGTTCACGCTAGTACTATAGCTGTGCAGTGAGTTGTAAAAAAAACTGAGTACTTAAGGCTCTGAATTTAAACCGAAAATAGGATTTCGATTGATAACTGATTGTAGACTTATTCGTCAACATTTGGCAAAAATTCTTTCTCTATAAGGATAAATATATGTCTCTAATGGACTACTTTTATAATTTATCTACGATTTACTAGAAAAAAGTTGGCACTGGAAAAAAGTTGACACTACGAGGATAAAAAATGTTGTTGCAAGGGTGCCGCTGTCAGTTGATTACTCTAACTTGTGGAAATATTTTGAAGATTTAAAAAAACTTTTTCGAAAAAGGAAGAGTTACATTATGTTTGGGATGGAACAATTTTGTGAAATAAGTACAATTAAGGTCGTAGTGTGACATTGAAAACGTGTGTTTTTTGGCACAATTAATGTCAAAATCGTACATAAATTGCAAAAGTAGTCCATTAGAGACCTAGATTAGTCTTTTATCTTCCTTATAAAGAAAGAATTTTTGCAAAATATTGACGAATAAGTCTATCTATCAGCCGAAGCCCTATTTTTGGCTTAAATTCAGAGCGTTCCGACAGCCTTAAGGATTTACGTACACGCTAAAGAGTTAATTCTATATTTTCTTCTATCCAAGAACTTTCAGCCGCTTTTACATTGCAGAGTTATTATCTTTGTTTTGCAATTTTTAGTTTAGAGAAGCCATAGGGGGAAAGAAAGTCTTGTTTAATGTTGGAGTCATCACAGACATCGCCCCATCATCGACGACGACTAAAAGAATCTTCCTCTAACAATCGACGCTGATTAATATCAGCTATTTTATTCACATTGTAGGAAATTTTATTTTATGATTTTTTTTGGGCATCAATATGCGTTAAACTGATTTTAACACTCCCAACATGCCTCACAATATTATATACAATGAAAACATGACAAAAATCATTAAGCAACACATAAACAATAACGTTCACTTGTTTTTTAATTCCCGTCATGTATGGCGTGTCAACGGACAGTTCCATAATTTGATTTATTTTGTGGATAAACAATGACCGTATTGTCTAGGACACCGGTTAGTTCGTTGCCCGTAGAAACGCTCGTATTTTGCTTTCTAGGAGTCTAAATGGTTTTGCAAATGAAAACACCCACAAAACTTTTTTTTCCATTCTTTAGTGCATCGGTAATGTTTTCCGGGGTTAAGAAATAGCCGAACGTGTAGCTCATGTCATGATCCCTCTATTACAAGCCCCCAGTTCTCTAAATCGAGAAGTAAAATTATTATTTAGGACGTTTTTCTTTTATTATACTCTTGACCATAGTTTTAAAAAAAATACCCGGGTCGCAGTGCCAAAACCCTGCCGACAATATAGTGTATTTGCTTGTGTAGGACCGTGTGGTTTTATACTTTTATTATGTGAAATTAAGTTTGTTTTTGGGCAAAATAAAAAATTTAACCCCTTAATACACCCCCTAAAATAACATTTTTTTCTTAATTGTAATATTATTATCAATCTAACGTCTACACCGAATTAAATACACCCTTCAATAAATAAGTCACTATCTGCAAACTAGTGTTTTCATAAAATTTGTAAATCCGGTCCTGTCAGGCCGATTTTATTAAAATTGTGGGGACACTTTTTAATCACTACCAGAGGGTTAAATTTCAATTTTGAAACGATTCGGAGAATTTTTTCGGTATTTTGGGGCCCAAAAACAGTTTTCAACCCCTAAAAACTACCCTTAAAATAGCCCGATTAGGCCCATTTTAAATAGGCTTCTTGCGGTGGTGGATTTCAACACGTGGCCCAAATTTCGTTGAAATCAATTAACTCTTTCTAAAGTTATCGCGCGTACAGATATATATATATATATATATATATATATATATATACATATATATATAAACATTTTTAAAAATGGTGCCAAAGTGTTTAGGAGGTTATGAAACGTCGAGAAATTTTGGTCCGACCCCTAGGTCCCGCCATCCGACCGACGCCAATAGTGTATGTTGCCATATGGCAAATACACTAATAACTAAATTAATGGCGAAAGAATTTGCGAAATATTTTTCAAATCAACAGAACTATGCCAGTTCAAAGTTTAAATTTTACAATTTTTCGAGCTATGGCGTTCTCAGTGTGTGAGACTTAAAAAATATACGATTCTCCATGATATTGTCGAATACAGTACGAGACTTGTTTTCAAATGGTAAACATGTCGGACGAAAATATAGATTTCTTAAAAATGAGAAAGAAAACGCTTCACAAAATTTGGCTCGCTGCTTAAAAATTTCCAAAAATATATATTTTTGCCCTAAAAATTTAATAAAAAAACGTGATATTCATCAATATTTTTTACAGCACATCACGATATTTCGAATTACGGGAAGGCAAATTTACATTTTTAAGTTTTTTCTTTACAAACTTATGTTAAAAAAACTGACAAATTCAACTTGCTGAATAATTTTTTTCAAATTTAATTTTTTCTGTACAAAAATTTGTGTAAAACTCATGCTTTTCTGAACCGATTATTTGGATCAAATAAATTGTAAAAACTTTGCTTTAAGTCGTATGGGAAAAATTGTACTTAAAATCTAGTTTATTTTGAAGCATTAATATCAAAGGTCGAATAAGATTATTCATAGAAGTTAGAGATTTCCGAAACGTGTGTAAGTTACATCCAACGGATGAAAAAGGGGACATATTGAACAGCTGGTATTCAGTAAGCTTAAGTCCCGAAATTAACATGAATAACGGAGAGTTTACTAAATACCTATAGTCACCGCATTACATTGAAACGAGGCTACGTCATTAAATGAAATAAAAAGTTCTTTTTTTCGTTTTTTAAAGGTTTTATTTGAAATAATATTTTTATTCAGTATTCACTGCTGCAATGTATACTCAATTGGAGCCGATCTTTTGTGAGACACCGACTATTGAAATGACAGTCGCTCACCAAGAATCGTCCACTCATTTGCACTGTTGATGATGTGAATATTTTGTTTGGACGACTGTACTATGCGAGTATTTAATATTCATTGACTGTACAATCGTGTGGTAATGTAATTTAATATACGGCCTTTATATACTGAATAATAAGCGATTTTAAGTTACTTTTTCTATATATACTTAAGTAAATTACTTCACAAAACGTGAGATTTAAGAATTCATATTGAAATTCAATTTTTTAATGCCCCCAACTGCCAGGGCTATCTGGGCCTATTACCACTACATACTTTCGTTTTGATTTTTTCTGTTAGCTCTCAGGTTAGAATATAGAAATTCGAGGTTTATTATTAATTCCAAATCTAGATAATGTATATATGTATGTTATCTATGGACTCCAAAACGGCTGGACCGATTTTGATGAAATTTTCAGGCAATCTTTAGATAAGCTCAGCTAATCCTGTAAAGTTTGGTAGCGATCGAATCAACAGAATGTTTTTTTTTTTTTTGGTTTTTTGGCAATTTTGATTCGCGCAAATTCAATACACGTTGAGAATTTTATGATAATGACTCTCATCTTTTATATTCTATATATATTACATTTACGCCCGGGCGAAGCCGGACTGGACCGCTAGTGTATTATATTTAAATAAACATTTTTTTCCACACCACCCTCCAGAATGACTGCTTTTTATTGCGGTCTTGAAATGGCACATTTAACACTAGTGGTGCAAAGTTGCAATGAGTAAAATAAACGTAGTCGTGCTACCATTTCCATAGTAAATTACAGTCTAACCGCATGATAATACAACGCAGCCTACAATTGGAAGAAAAAATGTTGAAATTTATATGAAAATCAGCTATTTTGAAAGGCGTATGTGCAAAAACACTTAAAAAAATATCACGCTCGTTTTTAGCACATTACCACCTTAGTAAAATAATAATTATCATTCACCTATACCTAGTATTAGTAAAGTGCGTATATAATAACTAAAAAAAATCAATCATTTTATATAAAATTTTACAACTGCAGGCATTAAACAAAAGTCATCTCGAAACAATTTTTTTTTTTTGAGTTTGTGACATGTTTTTATGCCTTAGGGCGTAGATTAGTTATAAAAAAATGCATTTGCCAATTGTTTAATACAATTTGTAATATAACACAAATATAAATTATTATGCAGCGCTTTTTAGCTGTTGGGCCATTAAACAAAATAAATACAATAATAACAATTCTGTCATTAAATAATAATTTAAACAAAACTACTAAAAACACTGGTCGCTGTGCCAGGCTCATCATTTATGCACATACAAAACTGAATTTGTTTTTGGATAAAATAAAAAATGTACATCTTTTATAAACGTTTAATTGTCTATTTCAATTTTCGATATTTGTTTTATTCAGCGTCTGCAACATATACTTCATTTAAATAGACACTGATTACCTCAGATGTCGAACGTCTATAATTTACAGTCTATCTATCGTTCAGTAAGCAAACAAGTGTTACTATAAATTTCGAAATCAGGTCTTGTTTGGCTGATATATATAAAATTTTTAAAGCATAAGTATTTAAATTTTTATTAAAGAGTTGAATTTTAATTTTAAAACAATTCATAGATTTTTTCCGGTGATTTCTGGGCGAAGCATATTTTTTGGGTTCCATAGATCTGATGAAAAAACCGAACCCTGTCTGTCTGTCCGTCTGCCACAGCTTATTTTCTCCGAATCTACCGGACGAAAAAAATTTTCACTTATCGAGTTGTTTAGAATAAAGTGAAATGTCTGATCTCTAAGTCCTGTCATCCGACCAACGCCAATAGTATATATGGACCACAAACTGTATGAAGGCAAATACACTAAAAACATAGTTCATAATATATCGATGCTATGGCCGAAGGCAAATAAGTGGTTAAATGAAAACAAAATACGTACGCATAAAACAAAACATAGAGTTATTAAATAAAATGATATGTAAATATTCAGGACGTTTTAATATATGCATAATGTGTGTTTAAATCATTCAATTATGGAGTTAACTCTCATTAATTTAAATAATGTTAAAACACAATAAAAATTCATTTATATTTTATCAGCACAATAGATACCTAAAAACGTGAAAATAATTACAATATATGAAAAAAATATGATTAATCTCTGATTTACTTCAATTTAACGTGTCTTATAGAAAAAATTCTATAGCCAATTGGGTAACGTCTAATTCTTTTGCATGGTTACATAATCCGGTTTCACGTGTAAAAATTTACCAAAGCATGCTTGTCAGCTACCTAAAAAACTTCCTTTTGACCAATTTTCAGGACAAAAGAACAGTTGATTTTTATTTATTTTTTTATATATAAGTATTTACAAAACTATGAAGTACACAAAAAAAACATTATTTACAAACTTTTCTTAAAAAAATTAATAGAATAATAAACGGTTATGGAAAGTACATCATTATAATATAAAAATAACGTTATAGCACATATCTTTTCTGCGCATGCACTGATTTTCTACAAGAACAACAGGGCTTTTCCTATTTACAAGTTAAACATCCTATCAAAATTAAATTTCGACCCACTTGGCCGTTTGACCTGTATCGTGCTCACAGATGAACATACTTTTTCCAAAAAATTGTTTTTTGAACTCTTAAAACGAAAAACTATTGTAAAATTTATAAAAGTGAATTTTGACCTGAATTACTACCATTTCCCCCATGTAGAGTTGGTATTATAAAAGTACGCTGAATTTAATATAATTATTATTTTCGTGAGCAGGCTATAGCATTTGTGCATCTATTTTGAATATTGTAGTGATGAAACGACCTTAAGGCCGCTTATACTTGAGCAGTGTTTTAGCAACACTGTATGAATATTACATTTTTTACATTGCATCTGTTCTAAAGAATTAAAGGTTAAAAAAATTATCATGCAGCGCGAGTGTTAAGGTTCAGTTGAAACGTGTCGCTGAACCAATCCCAGGACTGACAGAGATGCAATGTCCTATACAGCGCTTCCATTAGATAAAGACAGGTACTGCATATTATGTTTTTTTGATGTTCTAAATTTAAATTTTTCGCCGAAATATGCATTTGCAGAATTATATTATTTCTTTATAAATTCATGCAGCTTGCTGGGTTGCAGTTCGAACTACAGTCTGGATGTTCTTGCACGACAGTCAAGAGTCAAGTGTTCCTATACAAACGATAAATATAATAAAAACAAACCGCATGACCCTATATCGCAAATTCTATTCTTTTTAGAATGACTAAATAAGAGCCGTATTATTAGTGTATTTGCCATATGGCAACATACACTATTGGCGTCGGTCGGATGGCGGGACCTAGGGGTCGGACCAAAATTTCTCGACGTTTCATAACCTCCTAAACACTTTGGCACCATTTTTAAAAATGTTTATATATATATGTATATATATATTTATATATATATATATATATATGTGTGCGGGCAATAACTTTCGAAGGAGTTAATTGATTTTAACGAAATTTGGTCCACGTGTTGAAATCCATCACCGCAAGAAGCCTATTTAAAATGGGCGTAATCGGGGCATTTTAAGGGTAGTTTTTAGGGGTTGAAAAAAGTGTTTGGGCCCCAAAATACCGAAAAAATTCTCAGAATCGTTTCAAAATTGACATTTAACCCTTTAGTAGTAATTAAAAAGTGTCCCTAAATTTGTAGAAAGTGACTTATTTATTCAAGGGTGTCTTTAATTCGGTGTAGACGTTAGATTGATAATAATATTACAATTAAGAAAAAAAAATGTTATTTTAAGGGGTGTATTACGGGGTTAAATTTTTTATTTTGCCCAAAAACAAACGTAATTTCACATAATAAAAGTATAAAACCACACGGCCCTATACAAACAAATACACTATATTGTCGGCAGGGTTTTGGCACTGCGACCCGGGTTTTTTTTATTATTATTATCGGAGGAGAAAAAAATTTCACCTCATACTAGTGTTGCCAGATTCTCTTTTTTCCAAGTCGGGATTTTGAGTGAAAAAAGCGGGATTCTTTCGTCGAAAGCGGGACATAGTAAAAAAAAACGTATATAATCAGAAGTTTTTAAATATTTATCTTTTTATTTGAGTTCAAATTACGTTTCCGTGACAATAGATAGCAAAAATAGCCATAGAAAATGTATTTTAATAAAAATATGATATTTTAAATCAGATTTACCCTATCGTTAAATAGTTGAGTCTTATTCGTCTTCTGAATAAAAAAAATAAAAAAACAGAAATAAAAATCAAAAAAGTTTTATTCATTAGAAAAATATGGCGTTTTAAACAATAGTCTGAGGAGTGTAACTTACAATAAGAGAATAATTATTTACGCACGGTCGAGTTATCCCCGAAAAGCGGGACTGAGCCTGTCCTGCGCGGGACATTTAATTTTGATTGAAAAATCGGGACGTCTGGCAACGCTGCCTCATACGTACATGCATACTTCAATCGCAAAATGGCCTCAAATGATTCCTAAATCTTAGGGTGTCAAAACGTGAAGATCTATCCCAAAAAAAATTAAATTAAATCTAATACTTCTCTAGAGATAGGAAATTATAAATTGCGCTTTATATTTGCGACAATTGTGTTAATCTCTAAGAGTCTAAGGGGTCCGTGTGCGAGAAAATTTCGGAAAATCTGATCTAGGTGATAGAAAAAAAGTTTTGTCGACGTGTTTTGTGGTTGTTTTTTTATATTCAGAGAATTACAGATGTGGAAGCAATCATAAAATAAATTCAGAATTATGTATTGAAATTCGGTGTAGACAAACAAAAAAGACCATTTTAAATCTAATTATGTCCGATTAAAATTAGTACCACAATTTAATATTATTTAAAGTGTGAAGCCAGTAAATTATAATTAGTGAAATTAACGTAGCGTAACTGACTAGTAACAACTACTAATTACCGTTTTACACATAACTGTATTAGTGTTACGGCGTTACAAATATCACTCTAATATATCACTATACGTGGTGACGAAACCGTTCCAGACGGTAACCAATGTCATTTTCATTTGTTTCGGTGTATGTTACGAGCTATACACGTGTAGAATGAGCTGATGCTGATTTGTTTCAGTGATGGCTCATTTCTTTCGAGGGCAGCCACCTCTAAGTAATGTTGAAATTTTGGATACTAAAGGAATGATATTCTTTCTGTTACACCAAACCCTCGCTTTCCTCGAATGAGTAACATAGCAAAAAAAATGTGTGAGTCTCATCTCATCTACATAAACTCGTCGGAGAAGTGAAACTTCTTTAGTCGTAGATGCTATTTATATCTATTTAATATACGTCATACAAAAAAAATTGGAAAATAATTTTTGTAAAGAACGATTTAGGAGTCCTCTTTTCTAATTTTCCTTGCCAAGGTTTCTGTTATATTTTCCCCTTAACGACACAGTAAATTTCAACTAGATATCCTCGCTAAAGACGTTTGACTCCGAAAACCTTTTTAAGTCAGTTTAAAAAAATATATATCCACGCAGATTTGTATCTTTTTTATTTTGAGCTATAGTAGTTTGAAAAATGAAAAAGAAATGCAAAGCTATAGATATCAATTCTGTGACGGTGTGGAATAAATGGATTGCTCTATGTTATGTTGAGGTGGGCCGGTCGTGGGCTTGAAAGTTACAGTGCATTGAACACGATACGTACAGCGTGTGTTAGGAATAATATTATCGCTGCTATGGCGTCTGAAGGCGTCGGAGAACTGACCTAAAACCGTCGTGCCAAGTACACATAGACCATAAGAAGAAAGACACCAGTGATCAATAAACCTGTTTATTCGCATGGTCAAGTTCTCAATGTTAAAAAAGCGTGCGTTGAAGTCAAACATGTAAACAATACATATACTGTTAGCGAGCGGTTACTGCGCAGAGCTCTAGACTGACAATCGGGGGTACTGAGTTCGAATCCCGGCGAAGGCAGATGAGGCTAGGACTTTTTTCTACTGACTCACGCCGAGAAACTGTAATTTGTACCGGCCATTTTCAGTTATCAAGGGATGAAGAATAAGTTATAAAATGCATTAAGATCATTTTTATCTGTTGAAATAAAATTTCTTTAAACGCGTTTTGTGATTTTCGGAAGAGGCAACTCCTTGAGTTTGCGTCACAGATTGTATAAGTTTGGTGTAGTATTTCCAGTCTGATGTGAGAGCCGTACTAAGAGCCACTCATAACCGAAGAAATTTTTTTCGGTATTCTCGGCTATGAATACTCCTTGCCACTAACAACATATGCATTGTTTACATGTTTAAGGTAGTTGTCGTGGTTAAGGCACACCGTCAGAAAATTCTTAATTTTTGTATACTTATTAAGGACATGATAATACAATTACCCTGAAAATTTGAAGTCGATCGACCGTATATAATCAGAGATAAATTCAATTAAAAATTGGATAATTAACATTGATTGTATACGATCTCTGTAGTTCTGAACCAGTTTCTTATTTATAAAAAAAGAACTAACTGTCAGAAACTTTCCAAAAACTGACAGTCTTTCAATGCATTTGTTGTGAGTTTAAAAAAAAAATAAGAAAACATTTTTGACAGTCTAATTATTTATAAATAACGGTTTAAAGTTCAACAATTTATAGAAAAGTATACATGTATATGAATACTGTAGGGGTTACGTTTCCACGGGTACAAATTATGGATCACTTAGCTACAAGCTAGTATACTTTTGTGCCGCGTATAATCTATAACTTTTTGACAATATTGTACCACAACTACCTTAACTTCAATTGCGCATACTTTTCTGGTGTGCCAATTTTACTTTTTTTCATTATCGTATTTACTTGTCGTTTTGTGGAGACTCTTTTTTGGCTGCGATGATTTGAGATAGTAAAGTAAAAAGAGGCGCCTGTCCACGCCATTATAATTCTAATTAATAACAGACACTGTCTCTAGTGTTAGTTTAGTTAACTATATTGTACACTGTATACTTATAATGCATATCGCATTATGTACAAACACGTGCCCCCGTTTTAATGCAGCGTTCATTATAAAAAAAATCTGTGTTTCCGGTTTTTCTTACTGTCTCAGCGTTAATAAAGAAAAAGAGAATTGTAGATTATTATAGACGCTCGATATCTGAGATCATAAGCTCCTAGGCAGTATTATTACCACATTATAACGCCTAATTGTTGCGCTCGTATTGTGACGATAAACGAAACATTTTGACGGATTTACAACATTGACATTATGTATGTGAAAACATTGAACACACGCGATAAGGACATTGAAATTGTAAACAGTTGTAAAAATACAGTTAAAAAATCTTGTTCCTGTGTTATTAGATAACGCAATTTATATTGTCATTTTTAATGAAATAGTCATTTTTAGTCATTAGATTTTCATAAGTTTGACTTAAGATAGAAATATAGTTCACTTCTTTATTGTAGATTTTTAACAAATGAATAAATCCTGGCTTTTCTATAGTGGAAAAAAGCTTTGTAAAGTGGTGCATCGTGTAAGTTTTAGTTTAAATCACTAAAAATAACTGTCGTTTGAAATTTAAAATGTCAAAATGTAAAACTGTGAAAGAAGGATTAAAAGTGTCATAACTGTGTTTTTCAATTATTTTATCTGCTAAATTTCTTTATCCCGGCAGAGAACTATGTAAGAAATGAACTATTAGTTACAAATAACTTTTAATCTGATGTAAAAATTAGATATTATATATACGTTCAAGAAGATTTTGTTATATCTGATGAATTTTTACTTCTTTTGTATTATTTAAAACTAGATTATTAAACTTTTTCAAGTGTCTTCATTTCTTTACAAGTGTGACAGCGATTTTTACGCGCTTGTTAAGTAATTTCTGATGGTTTGAGGTTTTAGATGACATATTTGAAATTTGGAATAATTTTTTTTTTTTTAATATCCGTGATTCATGGCTTCTGCGCTTATTAGCGCAATTAGCCACAACTTGATTCGAAACTATTGTTCAAAAATTTACTTCTGAGTAAAAATTAGAACTCAAGCATTCTTCATTCATCCTTTTCCATATAATTAAAATTCAATTTCTGTATTTCCATGGTGATTTTTAACTTTTTCTTGTAGGTATTGGAAACTCAAAAATACAAAATTTCATATTTTGAAATTTATTACGTGTTGCCAACTTTGCAATAAATAAATCAGTTAATACTTTTCGCTCGAATAAACGAATAAGCCGTAATGCAAATATGCGTTCTCTTGCCTATCTCAGATATAAGAGACGCAATTGCTCTGCAGAAATGGCGGCAGGCGTTTATAACATTATTTAAAAACATTTGGTACGATGCCAACTTTTGTGTGTTCCCTTGGTGTGTGTTTTAGCGTCTGATTATCTACGCTTAATCAGAGATTAACCCTAACCAATTTGTTTTCCTGTAGAACTCCGGCGTAGGAACATTTCACCTACATCAGAGATTTCAACATGTGAAGTAATGAAGACCGATCTTTCGGTTTGTTTATTTGTGGATTCCGTTAGCCACGATGAAATCTCTCAAATGATAATCTGAAATTTGCTTTTGGTGCTTGAGAATAGCCGAGAGTGTAGAGATGCCACTGTTAAAATGACGTTTCAGTATGGGTCCTCTATTAAAGCCAATTCAGACTAGCCGTTCTCGGTTACGATTCACCGGTCCGGTTGGGAGCTCGACCAATCAGGACGTAGTTGTTCCCGATTGCGGTTCGGTTCGACCGTTTAGGTTCAGCTCTAATTTCAACCGGACCGTTCGCAACCGTAGCCAATGAGAACGCTTGCTGGAGTCACGTGACTAGCCAGCTGTTTTTGTTGACGTTTAACTACACATCAAACGTCAAATCATATTTCGAAATTGCGCATGCGCACCGAGAATAATCGTAGAACCGAATCGGGATAGTGTGAGCAGCCTAGATTAATCGACAACCGAACCGGACCGGTGAATCGTAACCGAGAACGGCTAGTCTGAATTGGCTTTTACAAGCCCTCATTTTCCAGATTCTAATCTGAGAACGGGTAAACGTATTATTTGGATTTTCAATTCATTAGTATGAAAACAATAAATTGAAAATATGAATTAGTCCCAGGTCTGAATAACCCTGGCTGTTGGTAGTTTTAAAAAAAGAATCTACGTTGCTTTTAAGACCACCAATTGCCAAGGTTATCTAGACCCGGTAATAATTCATATTTTCAAATTATTATTATTTGCAATAATAAATTGAGCTTTTAATTGAAAATTTCATCACCTGTCAGATTAAAACATCAAATGTGGAGGCTTATAATAAATGAGCTGTGAAGACGCTATATAACATCGACATCTCTACAATCTCGGCTATTTACAAAGCAGGGCGAGTATTTTTGTTGTTTAAACTTTGTTTGCATATCGGAGTCTAGAATGACTACTTATATAAAATTATCTATAGTTGTGTAAGATTATTTCATTAAAATGTATAAAAGTGCAGATTAATCTGTTTTTTTAAAGACGATTACATTTGAGTTAAACAGAGAAAAATGTGCTGATTGTTACAGGAACTTCATTAGGATGTATAGAAAAATATATAATTTATTTAATTAACATAATTGAAGCAATAAATTCCATTTGTAATATTATAATAACAAAGAGAATTTTTAATTTTAATTCAATTATAAATATCCTTTGTGACCAAATGTCACATTTATTATGACATTTCAAAATAGAATGCTTCGTAAGGGAGATATAAACCACGGTAACCATTTTTTGGTGATCCTAGTTAGAAACAGTACTTATAACGTTGCGAAAAATAAACGAAATAAGAGCTACGTATGGACTCATTAAATTCAACGTGTCAAAATCTATAAAGTATCCCTAATATCAGCCCGATATGAAAGATTTTAGTTTTGAGAATTTTCAAGATTGTGTTTATCGGTGCGGAGTCATCACAAATATTTCCATTTTATCATCCAGATATTTAATAAATAGATACATATGGTTGAATGTGATTTAATCTTATAGATAAAATCATACTGAAGCATATGAACGCAGAAATCTGTAACCGTTATACTCGTGGTTTAAAAGTTATTGCGCGTTTTAAGTATTCACGGGGAAAATGTTTTGCCTGTAAGATCTGTAGAGTGATTTGCGACGTTTACCTGAACCCTTTAACTTTAAAAATAGCATTCTCTACTGTTGCGTCCATTTTAATGTTAATTGTGAGTTTTAGCAGGAAAGTGAAACAGGCAAAAACATCAAAATATCGATTATTACTTTTGCAACGTTTCGGCCTTTATTAGGGTTTCTTCAGGCATCATAATTTCAAGATAATTAATGTACATCCTCTAATTGAAAAATGACCATTGTAGAATGGAAAAATATTTGGATAAGCCAAAGAAAAAACTATTTCTATTTTAATTTTTAATTGTAGAATACTGACAGTATATTTTATAAAACACGGGATTTTTTTTTTATGAAATTCTAATCCACTTTCCTGGTAAAACTCACAATTTAAAAATAGCGTCAGGGCGGCTGTAATCATTTTTTGTATATACTGTTGAACTATTTTAAATTTTAATATATTTATTTATCTCCGCATGAACATTCATCTTTTTTAAAAAAACATGTTTTTAAACGTTTAGTTGGTCTATTTATTTGCTGTGCACATAAATATATCACATACATGTGGTTATAATCAGCTATAGCTATCATTTTGTAATTTTGTTAATTGAAAAACAATGAAGTATATGTATTTTGTGCAAGTACATATACCATAAATATGGTAGGTACATACGGTATAATAATATACAGGAAGTAGTCTCTAAACAGCAACTAGTAGCCTTTATAAAATAATAAATCATAATTTAATTGCATGAGAATAGGGATGTTGACTGTATTCAAATAAAAACATAATTTTAACGAAAAGTAGTAGTTTCTATGATAGAAATACTAAAAAACACTATATTTTTCCTTATTTTTAAGGAATTTAATTAATATTTAATAAATAAAACCAAATAAAATCATTCTCAAGTCACGTGACAACAGACACCAATCAGAGCGCATAACGTCATATGTTCAGCCGCTGTCAAAAAACTTCATTGTTTGGTTAATATTTAGTGTGTAATTTATTATTATTATTTGTTTATAGGAAACGTCAAATTACATGTAACTATAGCAACGACTACGAAACAACTTTTCATCACCTCAGTTTAGTAACGTTTATGAGCACAGAATACGCAACTATAGGATGGTAGCTCCCGTGTAAACTTTTGAGCCTCCTTTGGTATGAACAGGTGACGTCACGCGACTAGTATTGGCGTTTTGGACCGAAATTTGAAACGGGATTTAAAATACATGATTTTTAAGACTTGAGTTGTATTTAAATAAAAATAACAAATATTTGTGGCAATATTAGGTACTTATGCACGATTTAAAACACTTCCCAAAAATAGTCAACATCCCTATTGGACGCAGTCTAGAAGTGATCTTGCTAAAAATTAAACTGTCAAAAATTTTAAAAATTATATAGATGACAGCAGTAAATATGTATCTATTTGTTATCTGTTTGAATTATTTGCAAAAACTACGCCGGATTTTCTATCTTTGCTCTTCTTAAAGTGTTAGTAACTGACAGGTTGCTTTTGGAATGTTTTGTTGGATTGATAAGATAGCATTTATTTGTTTTAGTTCACAGCGCTATAGTGTTAAACTAGATTTTTATTTTAAAACATACCGTATGTACAGTGTGTCTATACATGTGTTGATTGTTATATATAATGTAGACAAAACAATTTGTCTAAGTACTAAGGGGCATTGGAAACACATCATCAAATCCCATCGCATGTTTTATATCTAATTTGTCTTTGCCTCTTGCTATGCGTATACTACACAATGTATGTAGACCGACTGTCAATTTTTTTAAATTTATTTTTAGTGTATTTGCCATAAGGCAACATACACTATTGGCGTTGGTCGGATGGCGGGACCTAGGGGTCGGACCAAAATTTCTCGACGTTTCATAACCTCCTAAACACTTTGGCACCATTTTTGAAAATGTTTATATATATATGTATATATATATGTATATATATATGTATATATATATATATATTTATATACGTATATATATATATATATATATATGTGCGGGCAATAACTTTCGAAAGAGTTAATTGATTTTAACGAAATTTGGTCCACGTGTTGAAATCCATCACCGCAAGAAGCCTATTTAAAATGGGCGTAATTGGGGCATTTTAAGGGTAGTTTTTAGGGGTTGAAAAATGTTTTTGGGCCCCAAAATACCGAAAAAATTCTCAGAATCGTTTCAAAATTGACATTTAACCCTTTAGTAGTAATTAAAAGGTGTCCCTAAAATTTAAATAAAATCTGCCCGACAGGACCGGACTTACAAATTTTATGAAAACACTACTTTGCAGATAGTGAATTATTTACTGAAAGTTGTATATAATTTGGTGTAGAAGTTCGATTGATAATAATATTGCAATTAAGAAAAAAAATGTTACTTTAAGGGGTGTATTAAGGAGTAAAATTTTTTATTTTGCCCAAAAACCAACTTAAGTTCGCATAATAAAACCACACTGCCTGTATTATCAAATACACTATATTGTCGGCAGGGTTCTGGCACTGCGACCCGGGTTTTTTAATATAACACTTCAAAGATTTCTAAAAAACGGTCACATATGTGCTAAGGATTCCATACAATTAACTATAGGTTCATAGTTTTTTTTCTCTTGAAAATATGTGTAGCAGATATTGCCTTATTTCATTATACGCTATTTTATTTAACTTTGCCCGTCTGCTATAAATCTTGCAGGTCGATAAATTTGGCAATTCTACTTTATGAAGACAAAATAGAATTAATTGTGAATATTATCGGGAAATTGGAACAGGCAAAAACATCAAACTATCGATTATTACTTCTGCAACGTTTCGACCTTTATTAGGTCTTCTTCAGGCATCGTAAAAACCAGTTAATTAATGAATCCCATCTAATTGAATATTGACCATTGTAGAATGAAGAAATGTTTGGGTAAGAAAAATATTTATATTTTAATTTGTTAATTGTAGAAAATTGACAATATATTTTATGAAAAGAAACCAGAATATTATTATGAAAAAATAGAATGTTAGTAAAAAAGCTGTTTAAAGATAAGCTTTTATTGAAATGTAGGTCTAGATAGGCAGTAAAAAAGAAAAAAATAATTTTTAATAATTTAGATTTCTAATTATAAAAGCGTGGGTTGTAAACTCGACCCATTCTTTTATTTTTATGTGCCTATATTATTAAAAATTATTTTTTCTTTAGTACGTTTCAATAAAAGCTTAATTTAAAAAAATATTAATATTTTGCCATAATTTTTACAAGACTTTATATCAATGTGAATGTTGAAAAACCAAACTAATTTCTTTTTGATAGATCTTCAGAACAAAAGAAGAGCTGATTTTTTTTATTTTTAAAAAACTTCCGAAACTATAAAGAGCTTAGAAAGCTTTACAAAACTTTCTTGGAAAACAAATAGAATAATAAACCGTATTGAAAAATATACCATTGTAACAAAAAAAAAAAACTTTCTAGCGCACGTCTCTTCTGAGAATGCGCCGATTTTCCCCAAAAACAACAGGGGTTTTCATATTTATATGTCAAACATCTTGCCAAAATTTGGTTTTGAGCCGCTCTGCCGTTTAAACTTTATCGCGTTTACAGACAGACAAACACACAGATGAACTTTTTTTCCCCAAAATATTGTAAAATTTGGGAAATTGAATATTTACCCAAATTAGTACCATAGTAAAAACAATGCATTTATGGCATAGTATTCAGTTCTGCTGGAGTATCTTTCTATTACTATACAATGCTGGTAACATTTCCACAGAAACTCGTCATCAGTAGCGCCGGCGCTCAACTGTGCTTTTTACCCTGTTTTTTTTTTAAATGTTAGATGTTTCGTTTAAATTTAAACAAAGAAAAAACATGTAACAAATATGCCTGCATGCGTATATTTTATAAATAATAGACATGTATTATATCGTGCATGTTACAGTTATTCCAATTGACTAAAAGCGTTGAGAACCATAAAAATGTATTATTATACACAAAAAACAGAGAAACTGACCCGAGAACATAATTTTATTTCATATGCAAATGCAATCTTTTTTATGTGGACGCGCTTACAGAATGGAGAATTTTATGTTACGCTAGTTCTCCGTTTCATCTAAGAATTAACCATAAAAATGTAAAACGAGAAAATACATAAAGAAAAACTCTCTTTTAATTCAAGTTCTACGGCAGGACGTCTCATATTTTTCAAGTGAAACTTCTTTAGCGAGGGTATTTTCTGTGACGTTAAAGAGGAAATATATAAAAGAAATCTTGGCAACGAAAATTGGAGAGGAGGAGTCCTAAAGTGTTAAAAAATTAAAGGGAGTAAAATTCGACAAAGAAAAAATTAAATATATAAATAACATCTACGCCTGAAGAAGTTTTACTTCCCCGCGAGCTTATGTGGAAGAGGATCACACTTTTTTTAAGGGTCGGATTCTCTGTTACAAATAGGTATAAAACATTTTTTTGAAAATTTTTTGGAAGTTTATTTTTACGTATATTAAATATATAAAAAACCCGGGTCGCAGTGCCAAAACCCTGCCGACAATATAGTGTATTTGATAATACAGGCAGTGTGGCTTTATTATGCGAACTTATGTTGGTTTTTGGGCAAAATAAAAAATTTGACTCCTTAATACACCCCTTAAAATAACATTTATTTTCTTAATTGCAATATTATTATCAATCAAACTTCTATACCAAATTATATACAACTTTCAGTAAATAATTCACTATCTGCAAACTAGTGTTTTCATAAAATTTGTAAGTCCGGTCCTGTAGGGCCGATTTTATTAAAATTTTAGGGACACTTTTTAATTACTACTGGAGGGTTAACTGTCAATTTTGAAACGATTCTGAGAATTTTTTCGGTATTTTGGGGCCCAAAAACGTTTCTCAACCCCTAAAAACTACCCTTAAAATGGTCCGATTACGTCCATTTTAAATAGTCTTCTTGCGGTGATGGATTTCAACACGTGGGCCAAATTTCGTTAAAATCAATTAACTCTTTCGAAAGTTATTGCCCGCACACATATATATATACGTATATATATATATATATATATATATATATATATATATATGTATATAAATGTATTATATAAACATTTTTAAAAATGGTGCCAAAGTGTTTAGGAGGTTATGAAACGTCGAGAAATTTTGGTCCGACCCCTAGGTCCCGCCATCCGACCGACGCCAATAGTGTATGTTGCCATATGGCAAATACACTAAAAATATTGTAAAATTTTATAAAGTCAACTTCTACCTAAATTATTACCATTCCCACTAATGGAGTTGGAAATGTAAAATGTGGTTCTGGGTTGCCTCAAAAGAAACGACTACACAAAAAATGGGTGAACAGTGAGCCAAAATATTGACTTTAGTACTACCTCAGACATTAAACAAAATATCGTTATTTTTTCATTGAACTTTTAAATTTTTTTTATTGGGGTCATTCATTAGTTTAAAATATGAGGTACCGAATTCTTATCTATTGATCCTAGAGCTAGAAGTTTCTGCCAAAATGAATATTAACGTGAGGAAGTTACGGGTAAAAGCTAGTACCTCCAACTAAATAATAGAGCACTAATTTTATAACTAATTTGTATTGCATTATTTTGCAAATATTTATAAATATTATAAAATAGCAACGAGTTGTTTGTAATTGAAAGTGAAAACATTTACAAAAATATTTTTCGTGATATTTGTTAAAATTTTGATTCGAAAAACATTTTAATATGGAACCCTACACAGGTACAAACATAACAAATAAAAAATGAATAAATAAACAAAAACCTGCTCGCTTTTTGTAACGTGTGAGGTCGGTTATACATTATACATATTATTGGTGTGGTACTAAACTACACCTCAGCAAAAATTAAAATTGAACTTTAAACTAAGTTGTATATTTGTCACTTTGCTAATGAGCACAGCTGTTTAACGTTTGTAATCTGAAATCTTTCTGTCTAAAAGTATTTTCAAAATGTTTCAAAAATTTTCGTTGAAGGAGGTGTTTTCAACTGAAGGCAACCCCGTAAACTATTTCTCAAATATTTCATAGCGTAATATATTCTCATTTTATTTCCTGAATTTCTCGATTCGATTCGAAACGATTCATTTCAACACATCTACCATATGCAGATCGAGTAATAAAAAACTTCAAAAAAATTCTCGAAATTTTTTTAAATATTTTATAATGTACTTAGATTAAAAAAAATTTTTTTTTTGCACATTTAGTATTCCGTACTATCAACCCCCACTCGGTTGTTTTACAGACAAATTTTGGTTTTGTAGATTATAAAAAATAAACAAATTGTTTATAACAATTGATTCCTAATTCTCAATGCTCATTTTTCTCAGAATTTTTCTGAGCATTTTTTTTAGTTAATAGGGGGGGGGGATCAATTTTAAGCGTTTTTTACGAAAAATGTTTTAAAAAAGTGAAAGAAAAATACATTATATATTGTTAAATTCGTGCTTCAAAAAGCTTTCATTTAACATCCAACACGATTGAAAATTTTTTCCACTTTCCAATTTACCCCCTGAAATAAGCAGTAAAAATCAAAATTCAACTACTTATACCTCACGTCTGTAATTGGGCGACCACACTCTATCTCTGTACTAAATTTTAAATTTTTACATCAAATAGTTTCAGAAAAAATTGCCTATGACAGATGAATTCGAAGTGATTCCAGGAAGTCAAAAAATGTGGGATGACCCCATTGAGGTGTTGGCAGTTCTGTACCATTCCAGATTAGACTATTGACTCTACGGAGCTCGTTTCGTTCAACCGAATATCACGTTTTATGAATGAAAATTTGAAATCCTGCAACCTACACTCCTCTACACTGTGATTCACTAAAAATTAACAACTATCGCTAATAATAACCTCTCTGTACGATGTAAATAAGGTCTGAATTCGCGTGATTCGGGTTCAGATAATAATCTGACACGTTCTGGGTATAGAAATACACACACTATATACATAATATATTTAATACGTGGTGAGAACCTGATTCTGGAGGTTATGGGTTCACGACACTGCATATAGCCATGATGATAATAAAAAATAACACTACGCGTTTTATTGTCGTATAATAAATGTGTCCAAACTACCGGAGAACGTTGTGAATAAGTGTTGCTATACTGTAGAATTTTAACCGAGCTGGGTAGAGTAGTGGTGACAGCACTAGACTCGCATTCGGGTGGTACCGGGTTCGAATCCTGGCGGGGGCAGATGTGGCTGGGACTTTTTCCTACTGCCTCTCGCCGAGAAACGGTAATTCCTGTACCGGCCATCTTGATTGAGGTTGTCCATGGTTTCCCTCAATTAATTCCAGATAAATATCGAGATGGTTCCTTATTTGAGGCCATGGCCGATTACCTATCAAACTCCTAGTTCAAAAATTACCTACCTTATCCTAATTTCCTATAATTCCTTCATTCGCCCATTGCTATTACATAAGTTGAAGTTGTAAAAAATGTAGAAAATAACGGGAAGTGGTAGATGAAAAAATAGTAATGGTGCGAATGGCGTCTGTATTGACATAAAGTCGAGAAACGGATGTTAAACGCATTATTATTATTACTTTTATTAGTGTATTTGCCATATGGCAACATACACTATTGGCGTCGGTCGGATGGCGAGACCTAGGGGTCGGACCAAAATTTCTCGACGTTTCATAACCTCCTAAACACTTTGGCACCATTTTTGAAAATGTTTATATATATATGTATATATATATATATATATATATATATATATATATATATATATATATATATATATATATATATATATATATATATATATATGTGTGTACGGGCAATAATTTTCGAAAGACTTAATTGATTTTAACGAAATTTGGTCCACGTATTGAAATCCATCATCGCCAGAAGCCTATTTAAAATGGGCGTAATCGGGCCATTTTAAGGGTAGTTTTTAGGGGTTGAAAAATGTTTTTGGGCCCCAAAATACCGAAAAAATTCTCAGAATCGTTTCAAAATTGACATTTAACCCGTTAGTAGCAATTAAAAAGTGTCCCTAAAATTTTAATAAAATCGGCCCAACAGGACCGGACTTACAAATTTTTTGAAAACACTAATTTGTAGAAAGTGACTTATTTATTCAAGGATGTATTTAATTCGGTGTAGACGTTAGATTGATAATAATATTGCAGTTAAGAAAAAAAATGTTATTTTAAGGGGTGCATTAAGGAGTCAAATTTTTTCTTTTGCCCAAAAACCAACTTAAGTTTGCATAATAAAGCCACACTACCTGTATAAGCAAATACACTATATTGTCGGCAGGGTTTTGGCACTGCGACCCGGGTTTTTTTTATTATTATTATTATTACTGTAGAATTTCAGAAAAATTGGTTATGTATTCATTTTGTACTACCCTCTATAAAATAGCTGTTTTACATGTATTACTTAACATACATGTATGTAAAGTGACCCATTACGTACTATTGCAGTAAAATAAAACTAAAGATTTTGCTTCTGGACACGTTGTAGAACTTTTTCCGGCTTACTGAGTGAGGGGGATAGAGTAGTGTGTGGCCATCTCGATCCTTTTCTACGAATGAAGTTAAGGTATTATTGACTTTTTTTTCTTTTTTGTCCTTGGTAATTATAATAAAAATGATTTGTCGGGAAAAAGGACTTTTACAGTTAAAAAGCTTGAAAAAGTTCCAAGCAAGGGACGAAACGTCGCTATAAATAACAAATAAGTGTTTACTTAAAAAGTCCTTTTTCCCGACAAATCATTTTTATGTTAAGGTATTATTTTGAGAGAGATAGGTCACACCATTGGCCTATTTTTTTTCTTTGGAGAGGACACCGCTAGGGCCCGCCCAGGAGTACTTATAGGTCTATGACTATAAAACAGTAGTACACTAGTACGTGATTTTACCAATTTAACAGTAACAAAATGAATTTATCAGGCTGAAATTTTCAAAAAAATATATCTTTGTCTTTTGTCATTTGAAAAAACTTTTCCGAAGGATCTGAAAACTGTTTTTTTCAGAAGTTTATCACGCATCTCGAAAACTGATTCTCCCTCTATTTCCAAAACTAGTAGAACTGAAAATTCGAAAAAACTGGTACTGTTTCACAACGAAACTATTGCGAAGTTTCCAACGGGTACAGAACTCTTGGCGCGCCAGTCTAATATGTACTTGTTGGGTTTTTGAAATGAAACTTATTTAGCCACAATGGAAATAATTTCGTTCAACAGCGCAACAAAAAACGACACCGTGAAGTGTGGGAGGAAATGGATTGCTAGCGGGTAACTGATTGGTTGACGGGTAGCGTAGGCAACGTGATCGACACACCTCTTTCTGTTTAGTGTTTACTAGGTTACAAATGTTTACCCATGAAGTCACGCTTTGGATGCGTGAAATTTATCTGATTTTTTTTGGTATTGATGGACGTTTTGCAAACGAGATTCCACTGTATTTGTTTATATGTAATTTTATTATATATTCATGGAGTCGTGGGAGACACAGCGGAATATAATGTGATATGTCCAAACCTTTATCTTGATCAAATGATGCGACGTTATGGGGTTTATGTGGATGAGGTTTTATTATAATATGACAAATATTACCTTTATACTGCAGCGTATTTAAATATACAACCTTTGCAGGTAACATGTACTAAGCTACCGGGAGACTTCAGCGTAATCTTAGGTTATAAAATTATAAATGAGGCCATCTTGACCCAAGACACACATTTTTTTTCACCCTTTCTAATCATACACCAGGTTCAGAAAGATCTAGTGCGATCTCTTATTATTTGGAATGAGCGTCTTTCATTTTACTAAAGTAAACTTCTTTTACCATTCCAACTTCACAAGGGAAATGGCACTAATTTAGGTGAAATTTGCATTTCAAAAGTTTACAATATTTTTTCGTTTTGAGGTTCCCTTAGTTTGGAAAAAGTCTAATCGCCTATTTGTTTGTGAACACGATACAGGGCGAACGGATGCAATTTTGGGACGATGTTTAATATGTCAATATGAAGAGCCCTGTTGTTTTTGGGGAAAATCGGCGCATGCGCAGAAGATATGTATGCTATAACGTTGAATTTTTATTATAATGGTGTACTTTTCATCACGGTTTATTGTTCTACTTAATTTTCCAAAAATGTTCTGTAAAAAAAATTTTTTTCTAAAATTCCGATATTCAGAAACATTGAAAATTAAAAAAAATTGTTCTTTAGATCTGAGGAGCAGTTCTGTAGTTGCCAGGCTTGGCTGACGAACTACCGTGAATCTAGATTAGCCTATCTTTTTTATGTAATGAGTGGTTCAAACAAAAGTATCTTAAAATGTGGCAGTTGTTTTATGTGATTATGAATTGAAATAGGCATCGATTGAAATAATGATAATTGCATTAAATGACCGACAGTCAGTTGTTCCATCGTGTGGGGTCGACGATGAGAATGTGTGTGTGTGTGTGTGTTTCATAGACAGTGAACACGGGTCACGGGTCATAATTCTCGACCTTAAATTGACCAATGGGCATCACAATGTAGAACTAATGTATGGTGGCCCTATTTATAATCATAAGATCGACCACCGCGTTCATTTGTTTATATACTGCAGCCGACTGTCCATTGTCACTAGATGGACAATTGACGGTGTTGGACTGCAATCATATAGATTATAGAGTGTCTTGAAAAGCTCTTGCAATAACACGTTGTACCGAAAAAGATCGTCATGTTAATGCAAATTTAAATACTCATTTTGCATTTACAATTTTGATTTTCGGAAAATGTCTTAACGATCCTGAATTTGTTTATTCAATAGTTAATAACTTTTGAAGTTATACTTTTTTTGGCGCGTTGAAAGTAAAATTTTAGCAGGCAGCGTAAGTTGGGCGCGCACAGGTAACGAAAATTCGACAGTGTGAAGTTGGTAGATCTAACGAAAATTCGACAGTATAAAGTTGGCAACGCTAACAAAAATTCAGTAGTATAGAGTTGACCATGCTAACGAAAATTCGACAGTCTGAAGTTGGCCATAAGAGACTCAGACTGAAATAACAGATGAACTAAATCAATGCTCTTTCTATCTGCAAACTATATAGTATACTAGACTACTATAGCCTTTGATTACAACCAATAGTCATTTTAAGTGTTATCCAGTGGAATTTATAATATCGTATTTTTGATTACTCAATGAATTGAATATGAAATTAATAATCAAAATAAAATTTTGAAAGTGTTTTCAAATACTTGAGGTTAATTTTTTGTAAATATTATTCTTAAACTTTTCGAAGATTTTATTTCCATAAATTATGTATATTAAAATAAGTTTTTAATCACGGCAAAAAAGTATAGCTTAAAACGCCCATACTCTTTTTCTTAATAAAGAAGCTAAATAGAAAATAAAATCTTATTTTGAATTTTTAGTAGAAACGTTTCAAATCCGTGCAATTGGACGTCCCGCATATCACACTTTGATCATTTTGAACAGCGCACATTATTTTTCATTCGTAAACGAATCGTGTAAATCAATTTATTCAATGTTTTTTTTCTATTACTGAATTAAATAGTTAATATATTTTAAAGATTTTAGCTTAAGCCACCTTAATGATGCAAAGAATGAGAAAGTGTTGTAGTAACCCAATGCTTAAATCTAACGGTGCTCTACGACCGTTTTTCGCTGTACAGTTCGTATGTTGACCCGTTTCGGTCCATTTACAGTATGTTTTGACATTGTGTGACTAATGTCTAAGCAGGCTCTTTGTATCTTACAATAGCCTGTTTACCAAAAGACTTAATTACTGTTTGACATGAACGCATTTAATGATTGATAAGTGATTAACAGAAGCATTGCGTCATAGTTTGGGGTAGTTTAACACTATTATGTGTCTGCTTTGTTGAATGGCTTTCTGTATTAAGAACACAGAAGCACTTTCAATATAAATAATAAAATTGTAAACAGACTTTACGAATACACTCAATAACTATAAATGAATCAACTGATGATATTTTGTTCGCTCATTCATATTCCTTGAGTAGTATTTTTAGTGTATTTGCCATATGGCAACATACACTATTGGCGTCGGTCGGATGGCGGGACCTAGGGATCGGACCAAAATTTCTCGACGTTTCATAACCTCCTAAACACTTTGGCACCATTTTTAAAAATGTTTATATATATATGTATGTATATATATATATATATATATATATATATATATATATATATATATATATATATATATATATATATATATATGTGTGTACGCGCGATAACTTTCGAAAGAGTTAATTGATTTCAACGAAATTTGGGCCACGTGTTGAAACCCATCACCGCAAGAAGCCTATTTAAAATGGGCCTAATCGGGCTATTTTAAGGGTAGTTTTTAGGGGTTGAAAACTGTTTTTGGGCCCCAAAATACCGAAAAAATTCTCCGAATCGTTTCAAAATTGAAATTTAACCCTTTGGTAGTGATTAAAAAGTGTCCCCACAATTTTAATAAAATCGGCCCGACAGGACCGGATTTACAAATTTTATGAAAACACTAGTTTGCAGATAGTGACTTATTTATTGAAGGGTGTATTTAATTCGGTGTAGACGTTAGATTGATAATAATATTACAATTAAGAAAAAAATGTTATTTTAAGGGGTGTATTAAGGGGTTAAATTTTTTATTTTGCCCAAAAACAAACTTAATTTCACATAATAAAAGTATAAAACCACACGGCCCTATACAAGCAAATACACTATATTGTCGGCAGGGTTTTGGCACTGCGACCCGGATTTTTTTCATTACAGCTAAAAATGGATCAACAAATGACCTGGATTCAATCGATTTAAAATTTGTTTTATCCTAATTTAAACACAAGTGATAATTTCTTGTGGTTGCAAGATGTAAAATCGGTTTGAATAAACGAAAAAAAATCCCGTTAAAAAGGATCTTTCTGTTAAACTTTTCATAAATAAAAACGGTGTCTTGATCAAAGAAAAAAAAGTAATTGCTATCCAAAAGGGTAACCATGAGCGTTTGCACGATTGAGGTCTATTACAGTATGCAGTAACCACATAGAGCAGACTTCGAGATGATGATACTGTAGTCTTTTGTAACAGTATTAGAATGCATAGTAGATGCACAATAGACATGGCGGAATCACTACATCGAATAATGATTTATTGTTGATAGAACCGTTATCTGTAAATCATGTGCATGCTGGTATATACCTATCAGTAATGACTCGACTTTGTCCTGTTTGAATCTTAAACAAAAAAAAAATTAAAGTTTAAAAAAACTAAAACAATACGCTTTTATGAACTAAAAAATGCAAAATAATTTGACAACAAAATTAGTTTTAGTATAAAAAGCATGAGGTGTAATCTACTTAAATTTTCATAATAGCTCTACGTTTACAATTAGCTAGTAAATGAAAAATTTATTACCGATATTAAGCACTACACGCTTTTTACAGTAAAGCTAATTTTGTTGTCAAGTTATTTTGCATTTTTTAGTTCATAAAAGTAAATATGTAATCATATATAAAATACTGAGAAATGCAGTCTGAGAGAGACAATTACATTAGTGTTTTAAAGAGTAATAATAATAATAATGCGTTTAATGTCCGTTTCTCGACTTTATGTCATAACAGACGCCATTCGCATTTCGCACCATTACTATTTTCCATATACCACACTTCCCGTTATTTTTCTACAGTTTTAAAACTTCAACGTATGTAATAGCAATGGGCGAATGAAGGAATTATAGGAAATTAGGATAAGGTAGGTAAATTTTCAACTAGGAGTTTGATAGGTAATCGGCCATGGCCTTAAATAAGGAACCATCTCGATATTTATCTGGAATTAATTGAGGGAAACCATGGAAAACCTCAATTAAGACGGCCGGTACAGGAATTACCGTTTCTCGGCGAGAGGCAGTAGGAAAAAGTTCCGAACCTCCCGAATGTCACCACTACTCTACCCAGCTCGGTGTTTTAAAGAGTAACGAAATAGCGTAGTACAAAATGTAAGCTGTCATTAGAGATTGTGTTTTAAATCAAAACTCGTAGGTATAAAAATCACTCGAATGATTTTGGATAATCTCTCGAAACATCTCGAGCTATTATAATAATCGAATAGTTCGACAATAGTTACTGGAAATATCCTATCTCTAGTCTTAAATGAACTCTAGTATGTTATTGGCGTGTATATAGTTATATACTTAGGTATATAATATACTTAATATTCATATGCATTGTGTCTACGTTTTGTGATACATCATAAAATGTGAAAAAAAAACGTTAACGTGACGTGACAGACATAACCACAAATAAGTATCAATTAGGTATTATTACAGCGATATCCTCTCACCGTGTTATTATATTCGTGTTATTATACACCTTGTACATGACTGTCTAACCGTACGTATTTCTACTGGATGTACGATTACACAAATACGCCATTTTTAGGATGTCTCGCCATCCGACCAATGTCGATTATGTATCTACCAAGTAAGATTACTGAGGATCTGGATTCTTCCATCGACCTACCAATTAAACAAGCTCATCGACCATTCCATTAAACAAGCTCATGGGCCTACCGATTAAAAAAGCTCCTCAGCCTGCCTGCCTTTTTCCAGGCCGTGCGTGTTCCTGACCTCTTGTTCCTGACCACCGCGTTGGGTCGAAGACACTTCCGTTGTCCTGTTTCCAATATCCTGATGGTCCATCCTTCTTGTGTCTCCGTTTTTTATAAGTGCATGCAAGGTTTTATTTTATTTTATGGTTTTTAGATAGTGGCTGAATATAATAATAATAATAATGCATTTAACGTCCGTTTCTCGACTTTATGTCATAACAGACGCCATTCGCACCATTACTATTTTTCATTTACCACACTTCCCGTTATCTTCTACGTTTCTAAAACTTCAACTTAATTAGTAGCAATGGGCGAATGAAGGAATTATAGGAAGTTAGGATAAGGTAGGTAATTTTTGAACTAGGAGTTTGATAGGTAATCGGCCATGGCCTCAAATAAGGAACCATCTCGATATTTATCTGGAATTAATTGAGGGAAACCATGGAAAACCTCAATTAAGACGACCGGTACAGGAATTACCGTTTCTCGGCGAGAGGCAGTAGGAAAAAGTCCCAGTCACGTCCGCCCCCACCGGGATTCGAACCCGGACCTCCCGAATGCGAGTCTAGTGCTGTCATCACTACTCTACCCAGCTCGGTAGTGGCTGAATATACAAATAGTATAAAAGCTAAAAAAATTATAACAAAAAGCTCTTCGGCTTACCGATTGAACAAGCTCATTGACCTATCCATTAAACAAGCTCATTGGGCTACCCATTATTTTCAGATTCTTTATTCGCAAATTAAAAGCATTTGGAACGTCTATATACGGGGTCTATAATCGGTCGTATCATAAGGAGGCAATTTTTTTTGAAGTAAATCTACTTTTAGCACGATAGTGTAAACTTCATGATTGAGATTGAAAATGTAACGAACGTGCCGCTTTTTTCGTGTACCATATATTAAAAAAATCGGCTTTAGAACGTCAAACTAAGATAGCTTGCCTCGTAACCTAAAAATTGAAGATTAGATCCGATTTTTTGCACACCACCTATTTAGATGCCCATATAATAATAATAATAATAATAATAATGCGTTTAACGTCCGTTTCTCGACTTTATGTCATAACAGACGCCATTCGCACCATTACTATTTTTCATTTTACCACTTCCCGTTTTTTTCTACATTTCTTAAACTTCAACTTATATAATAGCAATGGGCGAATGAAGGAATTACAGGAAATTAGGATAAGGTAGGTAATTTTTGAACTAGGAGTTTGATAGGTAATCGGCCATGGCCTCAAATAAGGAACCACCTCGATATTTATCTGGAATTAATTGAGGGAAACCATGGAAAACCTCAATCAAGATGGCCGGTACAGGAATTACCGTTTCTCGGCGAAAGGCAGTAGGAAAAAGTCCCAGCCACATCTGCCACCGCCGGGAATCGAACCCGGACCTCCCGAATGCGAGTTTAGATGCCCATATAGCGGTTGTAAAATCTCCCATTTAATACTAGTGCGTAAATTGAAACAAATATATGAGATCTAACCAATTCAATAGTAATTTCCATTAAATACGTATCAGCTACCGTTAGAAATATATGACAAATCAAAGTAGGAGTAATTTTCATAAACAACTAAGTGGAAATAAAGTTTGTTAAACAGAGCACAGAAACTAAGATGATTTTTTGTCGACAGCTGGATATGGTTTAGTAGACCTCCTAACGTGCTCGAATTGAATGAAAGGATCATATAATGTGATGGTTTTGTGGTAAAAAAAATCGTTACATTATAATCACTATGTACATTCAAGCTATAAGGTTGGTAGTACGGTAAGTGGTTATATGATATTATGGTATAATCAATGGTACCAACACAGTTGTTTTAGCGGTACAGTAGCTACTGTAAATATACACTTCGTGGCCTGCGTGACGTTGTAGGTGGATACAGCCCTGTCAGGGATGGGGGATTACCCAGACACGTATTTATAGCAGATTTGCTCACAAATAAAATATCTATCTATCTATTGGTTCTTATAACCGAGCTGGGTAGAGTAGTGGTACAGCACTAGACTCGCATTCGGGAGGTCCGGGTTCGATTCCCGGCGGGGGCAGATGTGGCTGGAACTTTTTCCTACTGCCTTTCGCCGAGAAACGGTAATTCCTGTACCGGCCATCTTGATTGAGGTTTTCCATGGTTTCCCTCAATTAATTCCAGATAAATATCGAGGTGGTTCCTTATTTGAGGCCATGGCCGATTACCTATCAAACTCCTTGTTCAAAAATTACCTACCTTATCCTAATTTCCTGTAATTCCTTCATTCGCCCATTGCTATTATATAAGTTGAAGTTTAAGAAATGTAGAAAAAACGGGAAGTGGTAAAATGAAAAATAGTAATGGTGCGAATGGCGTCTGTTATGACATAAAGTCGAGAAACGGACGTTAAACGCATTATTATTATTATTATTATTATTGGTTCTTATATCCATTGGCAATGGATAGCGCATTTCGTAATATACAGTAATGGTGCGAATGGCGTCTGTTATGACATAAAGTCGAGAAACGGACGTTAAACGCATTATTATTATTATTATTATTATTATTATTATTATTATTATTATTATTATTATTGGTTCTTATATCCATTGGCAATGGATAGCGCATTTCGTAATATACAGATTTAACACATTTTGATGCTTGGTAGTCAATTTCTATGACCTTGGATACAACTGTGTTTTAAACTAGCAACTAATTTTGCCTACAGGACTAATACGACATTTTGAATTAGAATTGAAAGCTGCGATTGCTAAGAACTTGGTAGTTTCGAATCTGGTTTTGAAATACATCGAGTGATTTAGCTGGTTAAGCTGTGTCGTGGCAGTTTTTATGGTTCCTCTATTACAAGCCCCCAGAGAGCTGGTAAAAATATAAATAATAAATTGAAAACATGAAATTCTTACTACTATAGACCCAAATAACACTGGATGTTTTTGACCTTAAAAAAATTTACCCTAGTTAGTATATAAATACGCTATGTATGTGTTATTTAAAAATAAAAATTAATAGAATTTTTTACTTAAAAACAAAAGATTGCCAGTATTGACAGTTAAAAATGAAAAAAACAATATTTGAAATAAAGGATTCTTGTAAGGTATCAAATATAAGCCATGGCGTAACCAAGGGGGAGGGGGGGATATGAGTTAAAAACACAAATCCGATTAAATCAAGTATATAATTTTCCGCGTTTACAATTTTTCTATTACAGCCTCCTCTTAGCAAAATTCCTGCCTATGCCCCTGACTATAAAAACAAATCTTCTTAACACTTCTCCAACCTTGGATGAAAGATTTTCTGTTATGAAGACAACAGCGTAGGTTTCTGTATGATGCAGAATGTAAATTGTTCACCCCTAGATCATGGTAATAATTTGAACATAACGTTTTTTAAAATATTACGTAGGTATTTCGTGTTAACATATGGCAAATGCTTGAATGAAAATGACAACTGCAAACTATACCTGCATTTAATCGGTGTTCGCATAGTGTAGTTCAACTAATGCCCTGGATATAATTTATTGAAATGTAACTGGCTTTAACAAGCTGTTATATAGTAGGCTTTGATATACCTGCTAACTGACTAAATTTATTGTTTTTTTGCCATTATAATAATTCTGGTATTATTTATTGTATCGCCGCCCGCCCGTAATGTGTTTCGATTTATATAATAATTTTAAATAGTTTCGAAAAAACGTAATACAGTCGTCTATGCCCATTGAAAATTATCATAACCGTTCTTAAAGCCAATTCAGACTAGCCGTTTTCGGTTACGATTCACCGGTCCGGTTCGGTTTTCGATTAATCTAGGCTGCTCACACTATCCCGATTCGGTTCTACGATTATTCTCGGTGCGCATGCGCAATTTCGAAATATGATTTGACGTTTGATGTGTAGTTAAACGTCAACAAAAACACCTGGCTAGTCACGTGACTCCAGCAAGCGTTCTCATTGGCTACGGTTGCGAACGGTCCGGTTGAAATTAGAGCTGAACCTAAACGCTCGAACCGAACCGCAATCGGGAACGACTACGCCCTGATTGGTCGAGCTCCCAATCGGACCGGTGAATCGTAACCGAGAACGGCTAGTCTGAATTGGCTTTTAAGACCTTTATGCATACTTATTCCTCATTTTTGGACAGTTACAGTGGAGTTGCAGTAATCGGGCTTTTTTTTGCATACTTGATGTTGGTATTTATATAATCAAAGTCGCCCGAATATCGAGTCCTGTGGTTAAACTTTTTGTAACTAGAGTTGAGTATTCAGTATCTGGACTTATAGGTATGATACAGTCAAAGCCCTCTAAGTGCACGCTCTCTAAATGCACACGCTCTCTTACTGCACACGAACTCGCCCTCTAAGTGCACGTTCCCCAGCCCTCACTTCGAATAATCTGCGACCAATCACGTGCGACCGTAAGCGCGCTATTTTCAAACTTTCCATTTCCATCATATTCATAGAGTTTTAGAGATATTGTTTATAGCATCTGATTGAATAAAGATAGCTATAGGAGTTAGAAGAGTGGGGATGAAAAAGATCGTAGGGGAAGTGTGCACTTAAAGGATGGGCCTCGGTTCCGAGCTGTGCACTTAGAGGGCTTTGACTGTAGAGCAAAAATAAAACGAAAAAATTGACACTTTAAATTTTTCGTTTTTGATTTTTTTCGTGAAACTGACCAAAACAACATGTATACATTTACTGTGAGAATAATAAACCAAGCCATAAATATTTATTAGTTTTAACATCTGTTGAGTGCTTTCAAAACAAAACCAGAAATGAATATTCTCTCTTTCCTCTCTCTCTCTCCGATACCTGAACCAGCGTTCGGCGATGCCCTATCATAAGAGATATTCAACTAGACGGGAACTCCCCTGTAAATATTAATGGTCAAGATCAAGAATATTTTACAATCGTGTCTTGGCAGACAGACAGATTGTAGATTATAGACGCTCGACAGCTGAGGTTATCAACATCTCTCGACTTGACCTATTGAAAAAAAATATTTTAATAAATCCACGAGTTGAGTTCTCGACCCCTGATATGAACTGTAGCAGCGTTGCCAGATTTTTTTCTTTGCCAAGTCGGGATTTTGGAACTTTTTCAGTGAAAAAAGCGGGATTCTTTCGTCGAAAGCGGGACAGTAAAAAAACGTATATAATCAGGAGTTTTTAAATATTTATCTTTTTATTTGAGTTCTAATTACGTTTACGTGACAATAGATAGCAAAAATAGCCATAGAAAATGTATTTTAATAAAAATATGGTATTTTAAATCAGATTTACCCTATTGTTAAATAGTTGTCTTATTCGTCTTCTGAATAAAAAAAATAAAAAAAAGTTCTATTCATTAGAAAAATATGGTGTTTCAAACAATAGTCTGAGGAGTGGTGTTACAAATTACAACATACAATAACAGAATAATTATTTACGCACGGTAGAGTTATCCCCCAAAAGCGGGGGACATTTAATTTTGATTTTAAAATCGGGACGTCTGGCAAGCTGGTTCCCGACCCCTGATCTGAACTGTGGGTACATCTGAATCGAAAATTCGTTAAAAACTGACAATTACGATTTTATTTATTTGTGGGTATAGAATCTAATATATATCGCGATTTAAAACTGGTATTTTTATAGAAGTAGGTAGTTGAAATATCAGAATTATTATAGGAGCGGCGCACAGACTAATTATTGAATGAAAATAATTGCTAGAGAAGTAGTCCTAGTAACAAGCGCTAGCCTCTGGTGCCGGCGCAATCCGTACAACTATGGTACACCAGGTACGGATCCGAAGCAGCGGTGGCCGATAAGTGTGATCAATCATACGGCGTCTAATTGAACGGCCGACAAAAGATGCCGCGCCTTCTAACAACCTGATATCAACACAGCATTATATCTAGAAACCGCGATATATACGAAATGTTCGACCGATCGACGTAGCATAGTGGTGAGAGCACCAGACTCGCATTTGGGAGATACTGGGTTCGAATCCCAGCGGGGGCAGACGTGGCTAGGACTTTTTCCTATACTGTCTCTCGCCGAGAAACGGTTGTTGAGATATTCCCTCAATTAATCTATATATAGATATATTACTATGTAAAAACCGATGTGTGTATATTCCCTATGGATTCTAAAACGGCTGAACCGATTTTGATTAAATTGTGAGGCAATCTTCAGATTAGCCTAGCGGATGATCGTGTGAAGTTTGGTAGCGATCGGATCAATAGATTTTTTTTTTGGCAACTTCGATTTTTGAACATTTACAATTAAAAGCTGTTGAATTCGCGTAAATTCAATACACGTTGAGAATTTTATGATAATGATTCTCATATTTTATGGCTATAGATAATTAGTGCTACCCGTGCGAAGCCGGACCGGGTTGCTAGTTTCATAGATAAATATCGAGATAGTTTATTATTCGAAGCCATTATTTGTCAAACTCCAACTTAAAAATTGCTTACCTTATCCAAATTTTCTATAAGTCCTTCATTCGCCCATTACTGTTATGTAGATGTATGGAAAATAACAGGAAGTGGTATAGATAGATAGTAGTTATGGTGCGAATGGCTTCTGTTGAGGCTCTGTATGTTCAAAATTTCAAAATTTAGACGACCAATTAAATTTATTGATAAATTATTATAATTGTTTTCTTTTTTTTTTATTATTTTGAGTGATTGGTATAACGTTGATTGGAACGATTTTTAAACTGTCGTTCTAAACAAAGTGAAATTAAAATTTTGAAAGGCTCTTTAGTTCTATTTCTTAACATAACCCGCAAATAACGACCCTCTCTCTAGAGGTGTTAAAAAACAATAATTTTTCTATCCAGAATGGTATTAAGAGCAAATTTAGTCACTCGATTAATATATACTCAGTGTTTAATTGTAGTAAGAATGTTTTCCGAAATAATCGCGAACCGAGTTTATTGAGGAGCGCAAGGAAAGAACGCGATAGAAACAAGGATGTTAAATATTGTAAAGGAGAGTAAATACCGGTAAAGAGGGCATTGATTTATGCGACACCGGCTAGACCTCCTACGATCAGGCGGCGAGCACACTCTTTCATCTCGACAAAACAAATAAAAACATATTCTATAAAAATATTAGGACGATAAATATATGAGTCCATACATTCCGATACTCCATATTAATGTCTGTAGTATGCCTGTGTACTCGTGCAGTGTGGAGGTACTATAGGCTACTCTACCGGACGGGGATGGGTAACTGACATTTGCATAATTGTAAACAATAAGGTCGTCCCGCCTATCAAAATTTGATAATTTTGAATACTGCATATTATTCCTTATACATAATCAAATAGTGTAAACTTGTATCCTTCCTCTTAATTAATTGCAAATAAGAATTTAAAAAAATGTATTCATTTCAAATCGGTGAATGTAGGCCTCATATGATGACGTCAAAGCTGGATCTAGCCAACAGATCACTTTTACGCGCAGATAAGGACAGGAGTGTCCAATCCGCCATTTTGGTGCGTCCGCCATATTGAATTTAGAACAACACTAGATATTGCATTGTCCATAAACATGTGTGCAAAATTTCAAAGCTCTAGTTTAATTATATCTAATCGAAATTTTGATGGCAAGATTTGACCCAAACTGATAAACATGCGTGAAGATAAAACCTTATAAAAATGATACGTTATGCAATATTGTATATATTTAATTTTCTTAAGATTTCTAATTTATGAAATGTAATTTTTGGTTATTATATATCAGTTTTTTTTTCTTTTCCAATCCTTGAACTGTATGTATAGTAAATATAATCGTCATGCACAACAGGTAACGCGTTTTCTGGCCCACTGTGGAAATGAGACAAAGAAATGTGTTTTCAACAGTTTTGGTATCTTCCGTCTCGTTTCTTCACTTTTCAAGTTGAGAGCGCATGTTCTCGGTGTGGTTTCAAATAGGAGCATTTTTAAATGACCCGCAGGCAAATCGTGAGTTTTTTCAATTTCTCAAAACTCATAGACCGACCGCGTCGAATGATTTCTCAAAACAGAAGACGGTGTGGAATGCTTGATAATGGGTTTTAACAATCTTAAATTACATTCTCTGATATAAAAGAGAGCAGACGTTTCAATTAGATTTAGTCTAATGATGAGAACACTAGACTCAAATAAGGTAGGTATTGGGACAAATGTGGCTTCAGAAGTTTTTCCTACTGCCTTTCACCAAAGAATGGTAATTCCTGTACCGACTGTCTTGTTGAGGTTTTCCATGATTTCCCTAAATAATCCCAGCGTATGTCGAATTGAGAATACTATACTCCGGAAGGAACTGATTCTAATCCAGACGGAGGCAGATGTGGTTAAAATTTCTACCTATTGTCTTTTGATGAGAAATGACAATTCCTGTACCGACTGTTTAGTATCTAGTTGAGGTTTTTTATGTTTTCCTTTCAATAAATATCGAATTCTATCTTGTAAAACGTCAAAGCTGATTACTTGCCACATTCCTAGAAAGTTTACGGACTAGTGGAACAATTCGAGGTGATTTTGTGACTTTTTGAGACGTTTCAATACAAGATGATAAATATATTATTAAAATGAATTTCCTCTTTCACTTCAAGAATTCAAATATAAATCTACCTTTATTAATTGTCGTTCCAATTTTGTAAATATTAGCAATGACTATATGGAAGTCTAGATTTATCTGATTAAATCTTTGTTTGATATAAATGCATTTCTCGTAATTTTGCAATTCCACTAACTACTTCACTGAATTGAATTTCGAAATGTGTCTTAATTGACAATCAGACTCTGCAACATTCATCGTATTTTGTGAGGTTAAATTACAAAAAAACTAAACTGTTTCAGATAAAACATTGACTCAGTCGACAGAAATTATAAACAAAATGTTTACAAATCATTTGTAATCAATGCTATTATATACAACAATAACTGTAATTTCGTTTTCTTATCTTATCGACTTCCTAGTACATTGGGAATGGATCCGAAAATCAAAATTAAAATTTTTAATTAATATTTATATTTCAAAATCACTACCATATTTTTGGTTATTAAATGATATCGACTACGTTAGGGCGCCAATCGACGCGTTTTAACACAAGTAGAATCTGAAAGAAGTTTTTTAAAAATCGGTCTAGCCGTTTTTTTTTTTCACCAAGTAGACTCGAAATTTACGCAATATCTCGCGAATAGAAATTATATAGAGAATGGCTGGACCGGTTTTGATGAAAATTGGTAGGGCACTTAACATTGAATACATGGTGTTTTTATCAGGCTATAAGGTTTCTGGTGGTTATACGGACGAAGCCGGCAGTGAAGTGCAGTTCATAATAAATATGTATTATTTTTGCAATCAGAACGCAAGCATAAGAGACTAATTATCTAAATATCTTCAATCGATGGTCATTCGTCCATCTGTCACGATCTACAGTTGGTATTAAAATGCTTTCACAATATGTCCAGTTGGTATTTTTCGAATGCAGGATTTCTCATTTCTGCAAATCAACTTTTTCAACCGTTGTTTTGCACTTTTTATTTATACTGATTTAAATTATTCTTCTGTTAATACATGAACGACACAGAAACGTAGCCGATATCTTTCTTTTTTTCATTTTAAATTTTATGCATTTTCGGTCATTTCTAATGTATTTTCGCTCATTTTTAATGCATTTTCGGTCAATTTTAAAGCGATTTCGGTCATTTTTAATGCATTTTCGGTCATTTTTAAAGCGATTTCGGTCATTTTTAATGCATTTTCCTTTATCTTCCGTATATAGATACAACATTTTTGCAAAATGTTGGCGAATAAGTCTACAATCAGCTATCAGTCGAAGTCCTATTTTTGGCTTAAATTCAGAGTATTCCGACAGCCTTAAGTTACAAAAACGTGTTGAATGAACGTCAGTCGTCCTTGAATCGCGCACGGAAAAGACTTCTAGTGTCTACTGAAGTAGCTTTTGTAAGTTAATGTTGCATTACAAAACCGTGCTCATTTGGAGGCATTAGACCCTCCTGATAAATACGCAAACGGAAATACGTACTCTGATCTGGTATACGTCGGATTAGTGCAAGAGTACTGTATTTTAACAAAAATGTCTGGACTAATAAACTGAACTTTTGAATCGAGGTTTACTTTTCGATTCACAATCAGGACTCAGGAGTAGATCTGCTGGCCAGTTCGGTGTTTACAGTGTTAACAACTGTCCGTCTAGTATGTTGGCAGCACTTCGTAGGCGGAGGGCGGTTGGGTTTGTTAAGACAAATTGTTACTGTAAACAGAATGGTTCACTTATATCATTAACTGGACACTGCGGGCTGACCATCCTCTCTATATACAGTACCTATACACAGACCTTAACGTGATCTACAATATGGCCATGCATAAAGTGAATGGATTTATACTAGAGCAAATGTTTGGGTTACGGTTGCAGCTATTCCTCTTTTCTTTTTAGAAACATTTGGTGGCGTATTTGCGTATTTCTAGGGTTCAGTAGTTACATTCAATAGGACCCATACGATTTCGTTATGTCTGTAGGCAGGGGTGGCCAACTTTTCTGTATATAAGATCCACTTTTTATCTTAAAAGTGTGTCGCGATCGACTTGTTGTCATAGGCGTAGTCTAAGGGGGAAGAAGGGGTGTGAAATGCAAACTATGTTTATACACTGTGTTTCAGTACAAGGTGCATTCCAGCGAGGTACCGGTAGATAAGAAAAATATATGTTTAAAACTATTTTTTATTTTTTAAATCAATTATTAAGTTTTCGAGTTAATAGACTCATGAAGAAAATAAATTTCCAGACCCAACTTAGGGTTAGGAAAATTTATCATGAAAGAATAATATGACTTACTTTTTGCTAATCTACAATAGCTTACTGAGTACTCCTCATATTGAAATATAGATAAACGGCTTATCTACCTATACGTAAAAAACAACAATAATTATTTAAAGGGCCAAAAAACTCACGTCCAGGGGATTTACGAGAACATGGATAATTATTAACAATATTTATTAATTCAAAGTAGCTACAGATCGGCCAAAATTGGCCTCGCGATCGACTTGTTGGCCACCCCTGCTATAGAGCCTTCAATTAGACCGGACCCTGAGCTGCATCATATTTGAACACCTAAAGAATGAAAGGCTGAAAGTTGGCGGAAAAATTTGGCATGCATATTTTTAACCGGACTGTGTGAATTATCGCTTAAATCGCTTTTGTGTGTTTGTATTCTTGCTAAAAACGCGGATTTGAATGCGATTTTCAACATTCGGTAGCTCATTTCTTAAAAAAAAGCTTAGGGCTGTAACAACTGGCTGATCCGGCTTCATCCGGATGAAAATCGGATTGAATTCACTATCCTGAGCAGATTTGAATGAGGTTTTTACCATTCGATAGCTTATCTATTGAGAAAATGTTTAATCTATAAACTAAATTCAACAAGATTTCAAAATGGAATTGTCCTTTCGATAGCTTATCTATTGAGAAAATTTTTAATCTATAAACTAAATTCAACAAGATTTCAAAATGGAATTTTCCATTCGATAGCTTATCTATCGAGAAAATTTTTAAGCTATAAACTGAATCCAACAGGATTTCAAAACGGAATTGTGTCTTGGCGCTTGCATTTAGCTAAAAAAATTATCATCTCTTAAAAATGTTAAAATAACCCTTCTAGTGGCACAAAATTTCACAGCGACGAAAAACCGCTCAAAAGCTCATCTACTACTATTTGTAGACTTTCAGAGTGTATTTAAACTTTTGACAGAGTTTGCTGTAAACATAGGGCATTTCAGTCGCGTCGTTTTTGTTGACTGAACACTCAGAGAATCGACAATTTTGACAGTTATGTCAACAATAGAAGGGTTGAAGATTAATACCACAGATTGATATTGTGCTGCAATCGGAACTCCATTCACTTGACTATTGAAATTGTTGCTTTATTGTTATAAACTAAATTAGTTTATTTTTTATTTTTTTGATCGGCAAATGACACTGTTATCTCAACTTCATACCAATTCATATATTTGTTATTCAAAACACAGCGCATTTTTTTGTTTGAAACCTGACCAACTGTATACACCTCCAGCAGTAATTTGCTCTATGAATATTCGCTTTCCGTAATCAGACCTAAGTTTAGCTCGTACAAGTAGTTATAATCGGGATAATTTTCCTAGGAATTGCCTCAATTTGTAGTAGAGTTTGTTCTATAAAAAGGGACCATTTCCAGGCTGATTCGAGTTCATAATACGTTCTAAAACTTAAATTGAAAGTCGCAAACGCTAGTTGTCGGCTGGTCTATACGTACATCCGAGCCATACAGATCGGAACTCTTGACGAATCGTCTTAGTTTATGTTTTATTTGCTGCGTGCACAACTTCCGTAACAGAGAAAATTTTACCCTCAATGCGCCAAAAGAAGTATAATTTCAAAAAGAACAGAAATCTTTGTGCATTAATATAATAGTGTGTTTAAGGGATGAGTAAGATATAACATAAATGCGGTAGATTTTGTTGGAATCAAAGTGCAGTAATTTGATAAGGGTTGATTACAATCAAGCTTCCCCTAAAGCAGAATAAATATACGCAGGAGCAACAACACAGACATTACGTTACATCACTGTGTTCATATCGAACTATACTCTGTCATAATTAAATTTACTCTAACCATACTGTAAGGTTATTCGATCATTAGAAAAATGTTCAAATAAAAATTTGTAATTTTAATAAACCAGCTATATGGATAATTCGTTTATTTAAGTAATTTTTAGGGTTCCATACATCCGATGAAAAAATGGAATAGGATCACTTTCGTATCTGTCACAGCTTATTTTCTTCAAATTTGTTACATATGTAGACTTATATGACTCAAATCACGGACGATATTTTGTCACATAAGAAAACTTCACTGGCTGTCACTATATTCACGTCAAACAGAAAACTGCCACGCGTAGTTTTAGATATAGAACAAGAGCATGTGTGCATTGACCCTTATATATTTACGAATTTGTGTAATGGCATTGCATAGTTCGGTGACAGACACCAGGCCACCCTCTACTTGCACTCAATGGTGTAGATATTCGGATGGTGGCTACGCATTTTAGACAATATTTTAATTATACATTTTTACAAGCATTATATAATTATTTTTTCCAACCCCATTAAAAACAAGCTTCATTTAATTAGTGTTTTTTTTACATTAAAATACCAAATTAATTGACGTCTGGATTTATTCATGAAGTATTATTTTGTTCGCATACTCAAAAATCTTATAGGACTAATTATTTTATGGTGAATTCAGAGCTGCAGTAGATAACACTTGAAAAAAGTACCTTGGGACAAGATGCCAAGTAGTCAATACCCCAAAAGATAAAAGATACTTTATGCGAAAGTATCTAAATAAAAATAAGTTTTACTATTCTAGATCTTTCTACCAACAGATACTTAATACTAGCGTTATCAGATCCGTTTTTTCAAATATCGTGACTTAAATTGAAAAAAGCGAGGCTGGGACGAAAAAAATGCACAACAATGATTGCAATTCTTTAATTGAAAATCAGAGACTTAAGTCTTAAGATTTACTACTATTACTGTTTATACTATCAAGATAAATAATTATTAAATTTATCTTATTATATTATAAGACGCGCCATGAGGAAGACAATTTCTATGAAATCTATTAAAAAATAAAAATTCAATAATATTTTCGTAAAAAATTACTTTAAGCAATAGCCTAATCTAATATTATTACAAAAATTCTGCACATTACCGAAGTTAGACATATCATTGTCGACTACTGTTAGACCCGCTCATTTTTTTGAAGTACCTACCGAACCAAATTTGCTACTTAAACAAAAAGCGGGATTTTGGGCGTCCCACTCAGGGCGCTGGTGGCACGTGCCCTGAGAGGGATGTCCCATCAAAAGCGAGATATCTCGCAACACTACTCTATATGTTAGAGCGGGGTTCTCCAAACTACGGCCCGTGGGCCAAATGTGGCCCGCAGCAGCGGATCGAATATGCTCTTTATCTGGCCCGTCATAATTAAATTGAATATCTTACTAACTGTAATAAGCAACATAGATAGGACAATTACATATCGAAATGAAAAAAGAAACATAACTTTATTATGATCAATCAGACTTATGTAGCTGTGACTTTCCACTGACGAATGTTCGCAACGGAAATTATCAGCAGCGACTTCAAATGTTCATCCGTTTATTTGGATCTGTAAATATTTTGCGCGTAATTCAAAACTATATTGATGCTACGATGAGCCCAGGGCAGATGGGATAGGCCGTGGCCCTTGAGAACTAGTAGAGCACTCAGTGTGGCCCTTACGCTAAAAAGTTTGAAGACCCCTGCGTTAGAGTAAAGTTTAGAAGATAATATATATTTAAGTATCTAAATTACTTTCCAAAGTATCTTAGATACTTCTAAGGATCTTTTGACAAATATTCTCTGTTTCGGATACAAATACACTTTTAAAAAGGAAAAAAAATAATAATTGAAGCTTGTAACATTTTAGTAAAATTGATTTTTCTGTAATTCCCTGCAGTGACGCCACTGATATCAGCAGCTCCTGTAGCGTCGCTGACAATACGATATAGATTACTAATACTTAAATCGCAACGGCGCATGGAACCCTTGATGAGTAATTTTTTGTGTAAATACAGTTGTTAATTTTTGGAGTATTTATTTAGAACTATGAGCTTTACAATTGAGCTTTTAGCCAAACTAAGCCCATGCAAGTTTCAACTTACAGCAATCCGTAAACTTACATGCCTATAGTAATTTTACTAATATATATTTTTTTTATTTCTCATTTCTTACTGGGTACTTTATTTGCGATAAAAAAATCTTTGTGTTTATCTAAGTTGATTATAGGTAGAATAATTTTAATGTCTATACGCCTTAGAAAAAATCTCTCACAACTTTTTTTAGCATTACCATGCTTGTACGAGTGATTCATTTAGAGGTACTTTTTTGTCTATGGATTTTTTGACAGATGAAGCGTGAGTCGTGATAACCTTTTATGATATTTTTGTTCAGTATAGTTTGACATTTCATCATGGAAAGACATAGCCCCGCACAGCGTCTACAAATTATTCAGCTGTATTACGAAAATCAGCGTTCTGCGAGGAAGAAAATCAACTGTTTTCGACAAAAATTTTGTTTAGTGATGAGGCACATTTCTGGCTTAACAGATATGTCAACAAACAAAATTGCTGTATTTGGTCCGAAGAGCAACTTGAAGAGAATCAAGAGCATCCAGACAAAACAACGATTTGGTGTGGTTTATGGGCCGGTGGAATCATCGGTCCATATTTCTTCAAAAACAAGGCCGACCAGAACGTAACTGTCAATGGTGACCGTTATCATGCCGTGATAACAGACTATTTGTTTCCTGAAATTGAAGCCCGTGATCTCCAGGACATTTGGTACCAACAAGACGGCGCCACTTACCACACAGCACGTGAAACCATGGATTTATTGCGTGAACAATTTGGTGAACAGTTAATTTCGCGTTTCGGACCGGTGAGTTGGTCGCCTAGATCCTGTGATATCAAACCCCTAGACTTTTTCCTTTGGGGCTATGTAAAGTCCAAAGTCTATATTGATAAGCCGGGTACGATTAAGCAACTGGAAGCCAACATTACTCGCGTTATTCACCAAATACCAATCGAAATGCTCGGACGCGTCATCGAAAATTGGAACGGCAGAATGGACTATGTTAACCGGAGTTACGGCCAACATTTGAAAGAACTAATCTTTAAAAAATAAATGTAAAGAATAGTTCTTTTGTATAATAATAAAAATTATCCGATAAATTTGTTTTTATTAAATTTTTTTTAGTTTTGAAAAAAGTACCTCCAAATGAATCACCCGTTAGAAAAAGACACTGATTTCAGTGATATAATTCCTCTGATTTAATTGTTTCACGAAACTAACAAAAAAGTCTTGAGTGCCCGTAACTTCCAAACTAAAAGAGATACAGTTGTTTACTTGTCACTGAAATCAGCGCATTTTTGTCTATAAGCGTCCTCAATTTTAAAATATGTAAAAGATTTCAATTTCTGCCATTTAAAAACATGCGATAATTTTTGACGAAATCCGAAATTTTTCACACTTACGATGTTTGCAGAAAAAGACACTCTGATTTCGTTGACTTAACGCCCGAATTAATGTATTTCTTAGAACTTATTTGAGTAATTCTATAGTTGAGTAAATATTATGTTAGTTAATAATGACATATAAATACATATTATATTTCAATTGATGTAGAACTCATGTAGTCGGTATTATATAACCGCAGTCAGAATATTATAATGACCGGCTTTAGGACCAACACAAGTGGACCTGCTTCTAGTAACTAGCTTATTGATATTATTATCGTCTCTTGAATAGATAAGAAGATTTGTATGACAACTAAAACTAGATTGTGTATTCTATCGCATCTCTGCTTTATATGTTTTAGTACAGGGTCGTATTTATATATATATATATTTCCTTAGAACATGCACTAGTGAAGTTGCCTCATTTTACATGTACATCTACATAGAATAGGGATGTTGACTGTATTCAAATAAAAACATAATTTTAACGAATGAAGTAGTTTCTATGATAGAAATATTAAAAAACACTATATTTTTCCTTATTTTTAAGGAATTTAATTAATATTTAATAAATAAAACCTAATAAAATCACTCTCACGTCACGTGACAACAGACACCAATCAGAGCGCATGACGTCATATGTTCAGCCGCTGTCAAAAAACTTCATTGTTTGGTTAATATTTAGTGTGTAATTTATTATTATTTGTTTATAGGAAACGTCAAATTACATGTAACTATAGCAACGACTACGAAACAACTTTTCATCACCTCAGTTTACTAACGTTTATGAGCACAGAATACGCATCTATAGGATGGTAGCTCCCGTGTAAACTTTTGAGCCTCCTTTGGTATGAACAGGTGACGTTACGCGGCTAGTATTGGCGTTTTGGACCGAAATTTGAAACTACATTTAAAATACCTGATTTTTAAGGCTTGAGTTGTATTTAAATAAAAATAATAAATATTTGTGGCAATATTAGGTACTTGTGCACGATTTAAAACACTTTCCCAAAAATAGTCAACATCTCTATTCATATATCTTTTACCTGTCGGAATCAATCGATATTTTTAGTTTCTCCCTTATCATCACTTCGTTGCAGTAATATCAGAAAAAAAAACCTTTATTAATTTAAAGTTCAACGTTGTCTAACGTATTTTTTCATTGACTGAATAGCGTAGAAGGCGCCACTTTGCGTGAGAAGTAGAGACTAAAATCAGTTGAAAAGCAGCCATCTTGTCAAATATTTGTTATTCGCACAAAAACAAAAGATTGATCCATAAAAAAAAGATTGGTTTTCAAGCTAAATTTCGATCAAAATGCGTAGAAAAATGTTGTTTTGAAGTGAAAATTGTACAAAAAACGGTGTTAAATACATCTGTCCACAGTTTAAAAGAATATCGATTAAATCAATGAATTATTTTTCAAGCAGGATTGATTTGAAAGTGATTGCTCAACATCTGAGGTCATCAGCATAGGGGATCGATTTGAAACACTACTATATGCTTTTCTTATAGAGAAATATGTGTAATAACGATCTAAGGTCACTGTCAAATAAAGTTTTTGACAATGCTTTCTGCAACCCAGCATAAGCATAAATTGAAAATATGGATAGTTGCTATACTTAAGTAGTTGTTGGAAATAATTAGCTAAAAATATAAATAATTAAAAACCCAGGTCGCAGTGCTAAAACCCTGCCGACAATATACTGTATTTGTTAATACAGGTCTGGTGGCTTTATTGTGCGAACTTAAGTTGGTTTTTAGGCAAAATAAAAATTTTGACTCCTTAATACACCCCTTAAAATAACATTTTTTTTCTTAATTACAATATTATTATCAACCGAACCTGTACACCAAATTATATACACCTTTCAGTAAATAATTCACTATCTGCAAAATAGTGTTTTCATAAAATTTGTAAATCCCGTCCTGTCAGGCCGATTTGATTAAAATTTTAGGGACACATTTTAATTATTACCAGAGGGTTAAATTTCAATTTTGAAATGATTCGGAGAATTTTTTCGGTATTTTGGGGCCCAAAAACTGTTTTCAACCCCTGAAAACTACCCTTAAAATGGCCCGATTAGACCCATTTTAAATAGGCTTCTTGCGGCGATAGATTTCAACGCGTGGACCAAATTTAGTTGAAATCAATTAACGCTTTCGAAAGTTATTGCCACATTAGGAGGCTATGAAACGCCAATAGTGTATGTTGCCATATGGCAAATACACTAAAAATATCAAATTGAACATAACCCTATAGCCATTGACTGCCTTAAAAACAAAACCATAAAAGTCCGGTCCTGCATCGACGCCAACTGCAGCAGTATTTAGCAGTAACAGTTGTGACCACAAAGCGAACACACGATGGGGTCTTTTAATTCCACTGGTTAATGATATCTGTTCAGGGCTTTGCTGGGACTCTTTGCAGTTTACCGCTCTAAAAGCTAAATACTCCTATATGTACGTCCGTATATCGCATACACAACATCGGTACAGAGGCTGTAAGTACAGGATTACGTCGACGACAGCGCTGCGGCGCAGTTACAAGGTAATCGGCCCAGGATAATTGTTTTCTACTGATGCTGTAACTGATAGTCAACCAGGTAGACCATGCCTGTGTCAACTTCTATTTTAGTAGAAACTCTGTAACTTGAACTTTAAGACTAATGCTTAAAATTTCGTATTATGATTTTAAGCGACGTTACATATAAGTCAGTTTATTTTCTGTTAGACTCTCGTACTCGAAGTTGATCAACTTCGAGAAAGGGAGTCTAACAGAAAATTAACTTATAAACGCTGTAGACTGTATATGTTGATTACTTCGAGATATAGAGTTCACGAGACTGGAACTTTGAGTTATGTATTCATTGTACTTTGTAGAGAAATCATTTTTAGCTCGAGTTACAGAGCTTTTTTTGTTTCAGCGGAAGGAAGTGGCTAAAATTGCAGAATATACTTGTTTTGAGTTGTCCAACTGAAATTTTCAGGCATGTCAATGCTCAATATTGTATTTTTAGATATAAATTCTTAAAAAAAACAAATTATTCTAGTGTTCTAAGTCCTCGCCTTTAAGAAATTATTGACGAATCCAACAATAAAGCGTGTAATATATAAGTTATATAAAATATAAGAAGTTATTTATTAGGTAATAAAATATACTATAGAAATGACGATGGTGTTTTGTTAATGTCAGTGTTTTGTTTTGCGTGTAAATGTTAGTGTATTCAGGAGTGTAGCTTTGGTATAACATTTCTAATGTTTTAATTGATTTGGATCAGTGGTTACATTTTTTTAATTTATTTATAAATTGAAAATATTCAATTTAGATCTTTGAGTATAGTATCTGTGACAATGTTCACATCACTTCATGATCACACTATGTTTACATTTTCGTGTTCTGTGAGACTGGTACTCACTGAAAAATGAAGTATCAGACATACTATATATGTATTTTATTTTTTTGAATATGTTTACAACACTAATACAGTGTTTACATTACCAAAGTGCTATCACAATTTGAGAGATAGATATTGTAGATAATAGACGTTCGACAATCACAATTAAAAATAAAACCCGGGTCGCAGTGCCAAAACCCTGCCGACAATATAGTGTATTTGCTTGTATAGGGTCGTGTGGTTTTATACTTTTATTATGTGAAATTAAGTTTGTTTTTGGGCAAAATAAAAAATTTAACCCCTTAATACACCCCTTAAAATAACATTTTTTTCTTAATTGTAATATTATTATCAATCTAACGTCTACACCAATAATAAGTCACTATCTGCAAACTAGTGTTTTCATAAAATTTGTAAATCCGGTCCTGTCGGGCCGATTTTATTAAAATTGTGAGGAAACTTTTTAATCACTACCAAAGGGTTAAATTTCAATTTTGAAACGATTCGGAGAATTTTTTCGGTATTTTGGGGCCCAAAAACAGTTTTCAACCCCTAAAAACTACCCTTAAAATAGCCCGATTAGGCCCATTTTAAATAGGCTTCTTGCGGTGATGGATTTCAACATGTGGCCCAAATTTCGTTGAAATCAATTAACTCTTTCGAAAGTTATCGCGCGTACACACATATATATATATATATATATATATATATATATATATATATATATATATATATATATATATATATATATATATATAAATATATATATATAAATATATATATATATATATATATATAAATATATGTATACATATATATATAAACATTTTTAAAAATGGTGCCAAAGTGTTTAGGAGGTTATGAAACGTCGAGAAATTTTGGTCCGACCCCTAGGTCCCGCCATCCGACCGACGCCAATAGTGTATGTTGCCATATGGCAAATACACTAATAAATTAACATATGAAAATACTGAAGGTCCAATTAAACAATTTCTTCATGGTATGTTAAGTTGTTATTTTTAAATAAGATTTGATTGTTATAGATTCTGGCCGTCTTTGTCGTTTTGTGGAGGCTGCAGCCATGTTGAAGTGATGTGTCCAGTATAAAAGCATCTCGGCACATTTTATATAGGCGTCGTTTGTTGACGTGCGTCCAGCGGCGCCTTGCGTCGTTTACACCGTCTACATGCCTTGCTCTATATATGTAATATGTGCTAAGATACATGTTTACTTACAGGATGTTTACAGTTCACTTTACATAAAATTTCGAACATTACAACATATAAATATTGTTTATTATGTCAAAAAATAATTATAAATGCTTCTGCAAAACTTCTTGGTTTCCGGGCTTGTACGCCGTGGTCCATTGGTATTTCTACCTCACGTTTCGTCTACAACTGCGGTAGACATTATCACACTTGCTTGTGAGCAACCGAGAAGGACACTTCGCCCGCTACCACATCGCCGTTGATAATGTCTACCGCAGTTGTAGACGAAACGTCAAGTAGAAATACCAATGGACCACGGCGTACAAGCCCGGAAACCAAGAAGTTTTGCAACGACGCCAGCCGTGAAAGCCTACACAATTGAATATAAATGCTTCTATTTACAATCTATAATTAAAAACCGTCACTTTGTTAACTATTTTATAAAACGTAATGTAGTTTTTTTACATATTACGGAATAATATTTTTAATAAATTTTATCGAAAAAATCAGATTAAAAAAATAATCTCTTTTTTGTATCAACTATCCTAAACTTCTATCGTAGATATTTTTTTCAAAGAGCTTAAAATCTCCCTGTATATATTGTGTGTGTGTGTGTGTGTGTGTACGTATAACGAGCTTCAGCACGCTAACCAATTTTATATACGAGCGAACATCTTCCCTCGCCCATAATTCCACACTCATAATATACTGGGTGTGCGTGCAAATGGATACTCTGAATCATTATTTACAAAGTCGAATATAAGAACCCCAGTTTTGAAGTGAAATTTATTTAGACGCGGTAGGTAGGTGTGATTTCGATCGAGAGAGTATAAGGATAAAGCGTGACGGAGGTAGAGGTGGGAGCTACATAGAGGGATTAGTGAATTCGTTATTTTATCAGTCCAACTCCATAAGTGGGGCATGGTACAAATTTGGGTAAAATTCATTTTTGAAAATTTTACTATTTTTTTCGAATTAAAAAAAAAAAATTTTGGAAAAAGTCTGTTCTGGGATGAGTGTATGCTTCACATTGTTTTGTTGCTTTGCCGTTCCATTAAACATGATTAAACTAACCGCTCTACAATGATGACTCACTCCTACTATTTTGGTACTATAATATAATAATTATATCAAATCACAAAGATCATAAGGCACAGATCTTAGAAAATGTTGTTTTAATTCTTTTCGAAAATTCTTCAAATTCCTTTCTTTTTTAATCATTTCAGGCAGCCGTCTATAATATGTAAGGCATTTTTCATAAAATGCAGTTTTATGTTTTATGGCAACATTACTGCAGGGTCGTATATTATAGTGTCTCAAATTGTAATCCTTATTTGCAAAGTAATTTAATTTGTACGTTTCAATAATCAGTTCATAACCGAATATCCCGTAGTATGTTTATATCATATTACCGAGCTGGGTAGAGTAGTGGTACAGCACTAGACTCGCATTCGGGAGGTCCGGGTTCGATTCCCGGCAGGGGGGCAGATGTGGCTGGGACTTTTTCCTACTGCCTCTCGCCGAGAAACGGTAATTCCTGTACCGGCCATCTTGATTGAGGTTTTCCATGGTTTCCCTCAATTAACTCCAGATAAATATCGAGATGGTTCCTTATTTGAGGCCATGGCCGATTACCTATCAAACTCGTAGTTCAAAAAAAATTACCTACCTTATCCTAATTTCCTAGAATTCCTTCATTCGCCCATTGCTATTATATAAGTTGAAGTTTTAGAAATGTAGAAAATAACGGGAAGTGGTAAAATGGAAAATAGTAATGGTGCGAATGGCGTCTGTTATGACATAAAGTCGAGAAACGGACGTTAAACGCATTATTATTATTATTATATTATTATTATTATGTTTATATCATATTTTTTCAAAAGAATATTACCCTCTATTCATCTTTAAAGTTCAATTCCAGATATATGTTATAATAGAAAACAATATCACGGGTAATGCGAAATTGCTTATTATATCATAGTTTAATTATCATTTAAACATATTGAGGTTAGTCACACCATTGTTTCTTTTTAGTAAATTATTTAATCCATAATGTTTAATATTTTTATTATATGTATGTTAATTTTTGTAAAATTTTTTCAGAAGCTTGAAAAAGTCTTAATTAAATAAAGACGAAACGTTGCAATCAATGAGTCTTTAAATTGATTTATTTTTATTCCAATTACCCGTGATATTGTGTTCTATTATTACCCTCTATCTAACATGTACCGCTTTGAACCAAAACACACTGTGTAATATTACTTATAGTAGGATTTTCTTCTGGTCTTTCCTGCTGAACCGACTTGTGTTTGTGTTCTGTGTAGTCATATCCGCTCGTTGTGTACAGCACTGTGCAAAATTACTCCTGCTATATTTATTTCATACTTTCTGATCAACCTGTATATGCTTTGTATAAATTTGTTGATGCTATTTTTAAGCGACGCTTATGGAAACAAACATTAAGGTAGGACCATGGCGAAGTTAATTTTCACATTACTGTTAGCCATTTTTTAAAAGAAGAAATATAAATTTTAGTTTATTAACTTGTGCATCTACTTGCTTCCATAATAGGGATGATCGATATTAGAAAAACATCGATTCAAAAATATCGATGTCCGATAAACATCGAAAGAAAAACATCGATATATTTAAAACATCGATGTTTTTGGTAGCAAATAAAACTGTCTATTCTATTTATTAAATGTGTTTATTGTTATTGAAAATACAATTAAAAATTAACATTCCCAGTGTTTTTTGGGCACACTCTGTAAAAAAATTAACTTTGTCCGATTTTTTCCCTTTAGTCTGTTCCGTTGCTGGAACAGAAGTTGGCCAGCTTTGGAAAAAAGCCTTTCTGAAGCTGTGGATGTCGCTGTGCAATTAATAGCTATTTTCTTCAAATTTGGGTAGGTGGATTCTAGCATTTTCCATAAAAGTAATGGATAGTTATCTAGCTAGCTAGTACATCCAATGCACACTAGATGGCCCTAAAGAATATATTGACTTTTCGATGTTTTATTCAAAAAACATCGATGTGTCGATGTTATCGAAGTCAAAACATCGATGTTTTCCAGCTAAACACCGATGTTTATTCACCATCGATGAATATTGATCATCCCTATTCCATAATAATGTACATTGTGATTATTATTCTTGAAATAGACCAGTGATGTATTTAGGTCGATGCCGCCCTAGGCCCTGCCCGATATGGCGCCCTTTTTGCTCAATGAGAAAGTAATTATTTTAATTAAACATCTAATGGAGCCAGAGAACCGCAAATTTGGACAACGGATGATAAATTAATTAAATTAATTTTTAAATTCCAATTGTCTTAACATTGTTTACTTTTGAAATTTGCTCTATGGGAAAGTGATTATTGAAATTAAACATCTAATGAAGCCAGAGAACCGTAAATTTAGACAACGGATGATAAAAAAATGAAATTTATTTTTAAATTTCAACTGTCCTAACATTGTTTACTTTTGAAATTTTGTCATCTCTAAGATTTTTGCCGCCCCTAAAATCATGCCGCCCTAGGCCTGGGCCTCACGGGCCTAATGGTAAATTCACCACTGAAATAGGCCATGTAAATTTGTTAAATATTTTCATCACAAAAGATTTATCTATTTTATCTTTATGACCCAGTATTTCTCATTTCATTCTCATTAGTTGTTTGCGGGTAGTCTTTGTTTTTACTTATTTCTGAAATATAGAAAACCTCGAGATCTTATAGAGATGCTACTCAATCAAAGTCAAATATTGAGACTCTTGAAGTATCACTTTATTCGAATTTTGAAAAACGGACTTTTGAGGTTCTATTGAAACGCTAAAATTCGAAGGGGTCCTCCAATTTTAGACATTAGGTTCTCGAATGAAGACTTTGATGCGCTGTTGAGAACTTAAATATGATGAATCCAGAAAAAAACAATAGAAATTAGACCTTTGAGACTCTGTTGAGACGCTAAATTTCGACTCAGGCTTATACCATTTCAAGGTATAATATCTTCAAATATATTAACAAAATAAAATTACTTGCAATACTGTTCAATATTTTTATTTATATAAAAGACGTTTCAACCAACAGTTTTGGTCCTTTTCAATTTTCAAATATAAAATTTTAAATTTGAAAATTGAAAAGGACCAAAACTGTTGGTTGAAACGTCTTTTATATAAATAAAAATATTGAACAATATTGAAAAATATTGCGAGTAATTTTATTTTGTTAACATATCTATTAACATACTGTTGGTAGAGTCAATATTATTTATTATTTATTAATCTTCAAATATAATTGCTGTAACTGCTATTTAGAAGAGGTTTTTTTTTAATACCACGATCGTTTGTTTGCCCATCACTACTTTGAGAGATTAAAGTTAATTTCGGAATGAAGTTTAGTTTCAGTGCTGTATTTAGTCCAAAAACATAGAGTATATACCACACGCGCTATAGCGGCTGTCATTTTTTGCACTTGCTGCAGTCAGCTCGAAACGGAACGACGTTCATTTCTTTTATCACCCTCTTGGTTCGTTCTTACACCACCGACCTCTGTGCTGCTATCACCGTATCACGTATTCCTTGCTGCATCCCCACATATAAAATGTGTTTGTATATTATGTATATTTTACCCACACAAACTTACGTAATGTTACATATCAGTGGCGTACCCTTTGATTTAAGCTTTAATTAATTACAGGATCCATGTTCCCAGTTTGGAAACCAAGAACCGATTAAAGTTTCAATTGGATTTCTGTTTGTTATCAAAAAATAATAAATTAAAAATATGAATTGATGGCCTTAAAAAATAATACAATATATGTACAATTTAAACAATAATTAGTTATAAACGATTTCTTACAGAGAGTCGTCTATTAATTTGGTTTGAGAAATGATTCCTTGGGTCTCGATACACCGCTTTCAATGCGATTCCTACGCTGCAAAGGCTCCTTAGAAGTCAGCTATCGTAATCTCTTTCAAAGACTCTGTGACAGTGCGTTAGATGGCCGAAACATCTTCTCTTGAATTTTGGGAAATTGGGAACAGGAAAAAGTCCGTAAGGCCTACATTAGGGTTGTACGGCAAGGTTGCAACCTCTAGCCGGGCCAGGTAATCGGCTACAACGAAGGCTGCATAGCGCTCCATTTTTTACGTTTGCTGCCCTGACAAAAAACTAAAAAAATAGCTTTTACGACACGCGTAATTTTACTGCGTCGGTAGATCTCGGACGCGAATGCCGCCTGGTTCGTTGTTTAGCTTGACCCCCCTACGATTTCCGCCGATAGGGGGCATGCTGCTGGCAATTAGAGTGCCGCTTGACTTAATCAAATATACCTATTTGTGTGTATATTTATAAAATAATTAATACATTTTATTATTATCAAGTTCATTTGCTGTGCGCCATTGATATCTACATGGGAATAGTATGTATGTAATATACGTACAGCCAACTTCTTCCTTTTCCTTCTTGGGTCCGCTCACGCTTTTGTGTTTTTTTTGGATATGTGGCCAGGACTGGCCTATATAAACTTAGTCATATTATAAAAGTATTTAGTGGTAATTGATTTAATTATAAATACTCTCAAATTATAAATAAACTAAACAAAAGACTTCAAAACACTATCCAATCGAAGTAGCATGCTTGACATACCAGTCAAGCAGGCTTGGCATTAACACTATAGTGTGAATGCCGTTTTTTTATTATTATTTTAGAAGACAAAATACGTAGTGTATGGGGTCCAAATCATTTTAACAACAAACAAATTATTTGAATACGTAGAGCTTTCTGCTCGGGCGATTCGAGCGGAAAGCTCTACTTATTCAAATAATTTTTTGTTGCTAAAATGATTTGGACCCCATAAACTGCGGGTTTTATCTTCTAAGATAACAATAAAAAAACGGCATTCACATTATAATGTTAAAACTATTTTAATTCTAATTCGCAGTTCCTTAGTCTGTGTAGAGGACAGCTTGGTGTAATGGTTAACGTGCTAGTCTTTGGATCAAGTTGTTGTGAGTTTGAATCTCACCTTAGCTGATGGGACATGGTGTCATTAGACGCTATAGTGACCGACGATCACTTATTAGACTGGACCCGAACTTCGGTTTTTTTCATCAAAGCCGGACGCTTTCTTAAAAGGAAGAAACCTAAGGAAAAGAAATTATTATTATTGTAAACGTTGTCGCACTACCATTTCTATAAAACTAGGATAATTCAACCCAGGCTACACATTAGAAATGAACTAGCTTGGAGGATTATGTGAAAATCAGCTATTTTTTAGGAAATGCGACCAAAAATTCTGTATGTTTGTCGTGCGTGATGATATTGTGGCTCTTGTGACTGTTAAACTCGCTTACGCTCATTTTTTTAACGCAGTGTCACATAATATTTGTCGTCATGCACCAGAAACAACTTATAGTAATTTAATTTCTTTTTTTTTTTTAATTTCCGTTTGCAGAGTCGTGTTGTACGCTTTAAATAAAAAATAGTACCCATTTATTCGATTTCAATTTTTGACCTGACTCTAGAAATGACTAGTTGTCGACCGTCTATAATATACAACAAAAAATAATATAATCTCTTAGTCCATCCCTTTCTTGAACATAATATCGGTGGTCCTCTAGACACATTTTCTTTTTGTACGACGTTTTCCTCAAGTCCTATGTACACTTTTCTCTTGATGTCGCATTGTGTCCGTCCTCTTTCTCCCCCCCCCCGCTTTCGCCGTATAAGCACGCACATATCTCACACCCACCCCCCGATAAGCTCTCTCTTCCTCTAACCGACAGGGTTGTTCTATCCGTTTGTCTTTGTCTATCGCACATACCACTCTACTGTATTGAACACTATTGTATGTCCAGGGCGTCTTTTTTTGCACGATTCGCGTCGCTTCAACGACGTTTCGTTTTATATGCTATTTTAAGGTTTATTTACACGATGAAAATCCCATTTTTTTTAGTGTTGGTACTCCTAGAACCCTTAATTTGAGAAAGAACTATAGCCATGGGGTTTTATACAAACTTCACGCAATTATTTCTTACTCAGCTTATGAAATTACTTTAAGAGAAACAAAATTTCACTGTAAAAAAATCATAATATTACTAGTTAAACAAGTATGAACATTTTTGAAGTTATACTTCTTTTGGCGAGTTGAGAGTAACATTTTAGCAGTGAACGGAAGTTGCGCGCGCACAGCAACGAAAATTCGACAGTATGAAGTTGGCCACGTCAACGAAATTCAGCAGTATGAAAAGGCCTAGACTGAAATGACAGATGGACGCAATCAATGCAAGTTAGTCTGTCATCTGGCAACTACATAATAAACTAGACGACGATTTTAATCTTTGATTACGATCAATAGTTTTAAGTGTCATCCAGTGGAGTTTATAATGTTGTATTTTTGATTATTCAACGAATTGATTATAGTAAACACCAAAACAAAATTTTGGAAATGTTTTCAAATATTTGAGATAATTTCTTTAAGTATTATTTGTAAACTTTTTGAAGATTTTATTTTAATAAATTATTTGCATTTATATTAAACATTCATTTTTAAACACGCTAAGGAAATATAATGCGCGTACCTAATTTTTTTTTTTTGTTCGATCTAGTTCTTTATTCGTAACATGGTTTCTATACGATATCTGATATATTTAAGAATTGTAAGAATTTAAATTTTCGTTTCTTGTGTGATTTTTAAGGACCTCGATTTATTATCATCCTTGGAGCTCACATCCTTAATTACGACCATTTTGGTATCGGCGTGTCCTGTATTTGTTGAAATTGACATGGAAGTAATAAGAAAGTTAAGGCTGTCGGAACGCTCTGAATTTTGTTTGTGCTGAGACCCAGCGGTAAGGGGCGAGGTAGGCAAAAGACATATTGTGGATGTGACCTTCTTTAGCTCTGTCTCGCTCAAACCATCCGCACGTTTCAATTTTTGGCTGGTGCCAACTACGAGGCTAAAAAAATTTATTGCAAGGGTACCGCTGTCAATTGATTACTCTAATTTTTGGAAATATTTTGAAGATTTAAAAAACTTTTCCGAAAAAGGAAGAGTCACTTTAGGTTTGTGATGGAACCGTTTTGTGAAATAAATACAAATAAGGTCATAGCGTGACATTGAAAACGTGTTTTTTTAGCACAATTAATGCCAAATTTTTTCTAGTAAATCGTACATAAATTACAAAAGTAGTCCATTAGAGACCTAGATTTGTCCTTTATCTTCCTTATAAAGAAAGAATTTTTGCAAAATGTTGACCAATAAGTCAACAATCATGATGACAGCCGAAGCTCTATTTTTGGCTTCAATTCAGAGCGTTCCGACAGCCTTAACAGATCTGAATAACTAAATCAGTGTTCACGTGCTAGAAATTAACAGGACTGTTAAATTTTTGTCTTTGATTATTTGTATACATATTTAACATAACATTATAAAAATTTGATGACTGTGTTTGTTTTAAAATTTTTAATATTTAATATTTAACTTTTACGACGCAACATTTTTGAATATATAAAAATGATTTGTCGGGAAAAAGGACTTTATAATTTATTTATTAGTTGATTTGCCATATGGCAACATACACTATTGGCGTCGGTCGGATGGCGGGACCTAGGGGTCGGACCAAAATTTCTCGACGTTTCATAACCTCCTAAACACTTTGGGACCATTTTTAAAAATGTTTTTATATATATGTATATATATATATATATATATATATATATATATACGTATATATATATACGTATATATATATATATATATGTGTGCGGGCAATAACTTTCGAAAGAGTTAATTGATTTCAACTAAATTTGGCACACGCGTTGAAATCCATCACCGCAAGAAGCCTATTTAAAATGGGCCTAATCGGGCTACTTTAGGGGTAGTTTTTAGGGGTTGAAAAATGTTTTTGGGCCCCAAAATACCGAAAAAATTCTTCAAGTCGTTTCAAAATTGAAATTTGACCCTCTAATAGTAATTAAAATGTGTCCCTAAAATTTTAATAAAATCGGCCTGACAGGACCGGACTTACAAATTTTATGAAAACGTTATTTTGCAGATAGTGAATTATTTACTGAAAGGTGTATATAATTTGGTATAGAGGTTCGATTGATAATAATATTGCAATTAAGAAAAAAAATGTTATTTTAAGGGGTGTATTAAGGAGTAACATTTTTTATTTTGCCCAAAAACCAACTTAAGTTCGTATAATAAAGCCACACTGCCTGTATAAGCAAATACACTATATTGTCGGCAGGGTTTTGGCACTGCGACCCGGGTTTTTTTTACTTAAATGCAGTTAATGCATTAATTTTATTTTATATAAACTGAATATAACCGCTGAGTTTTATCTATTCTATTGTGAGATAGATGTCTCATTACCTTTAAACAAAAATAAAAATTAAGTTGCGTAATTCCGTTTGTCTCGTTTGTCTCATTACGAAAATTTCTGTTCTGTTCGATTAGGAATTTTGCCGTACAGTTTTGATTCAGAATTTGTGACGCGATTGTTCTGGACTGACTTCTGATATTGATTTGCATCATTTTAATGGATTATTGTCTATAGTTTTAATTATATTAAAATTAATAATTCACTATATTAACGTTTACTTATAATCTTGTGCGGTTTTAGTTAAATTTTAATTTAAGTCTCAAACGTGGTTTCCAAAAATATCATTTGTTTTGCTTTGTTTTGTCGATTTGTTTAAAGTTTTACATATATAATTATTTCGAGAGGTGGTTAGCCTATGGATCAGACTGTCGTGGGTTCGAATCCGTCCTACGCTCATGAGTGTTTTGTGCCGATTTTTTTTTATACATAATTTGTTAAACGCTATAATGACCCTAGCTGTGGCGCGATTATATAATCTACAATAAATTTAAAAAAAAACTGCATATAGTTCGTGAGATAAATGTTTTTAACAAGTGCCAAGGTTTCTGTGCAATTTTACGACTAATTATACTATGATGCCGTTAGGTAATCCTTGCTGTTTCGGATCGGTATTTTTTATTTCGAAACGTTCATTTATTTTGAACTGCCGTCTAAAGAAGGTAAGAACAATGAAAAATTTTTAAATTGAGTTTCATGCTCTCGCGTAGTGAGGATTGTATTTGTTTTTCTATTGGGCCGTCCGTGGCCCGTCCCATTAAATTAAGATTTACATTTCTGGCATAACCCAACCAAATTAATAGAACAAAATAGTTTTTATTTTTAGAGTTGTCAAAATACAATTAAGAAAATAATCAAAATATATCTGAAATGCGGTAAGACACAAATTCTGCAAGATATGCTTTTAACTTTTTTTTTTAAACTAAATGTCTTTAAAACATTTTATTTCCTGAGGTAAAGCATTAAACATTTTTATCCCTGTAGAATATACGAATTTCTCAAAAAACGCTGTTGAACTATTATTTTACACATTTCAGTAATTTTGAATGATTAAATTTGACAGAACTTGTAATTAACACGTACTGATCTGAATTTAGTCCTTCAAAAGCGTAAATGTACCTCCTATATTACACAAGTAAGAAGAAAATAGCTGATTCGTGAATAGTTTATAGTTGAAAATGCAGATATTCCGTCCTTCTTTAATCGTTACGTAACTGAACACTTTACTTATAGAATGATTACAAAAAGACTGTTATATTTTGATGAAAAATTCAAAGATATCAAAACTCGAGCAAACGCTTATTCTCACAACATAAAACTTTACATAGATTGGTGAAAAAAACAACATATATTTACTTATATCATTTATCACCAAGCTGGGTAGATTAGTGGTGACAGCACTAGACTCGCATTCGGGAGGTCCGGGTTTGAATCCCGGCGGGGGCAGATGTGGCTGGGACTACTGCCTCTCGCCGAGAAACGGTAATTCCTGTACCGGCCATCTTGATTGAGGTTTTCCATGGTTTCCCTCAATTAATTCCAGATAAATATCGAGTTGGTTCCTTATTTGAGGCCATGGCCGATTACCTATCAAACTCCTAGTTCAAAAATTATCCTAATTTCCTATAATTCCTTCATTAGCCCGTTGCTATTACTTAAGTTGGAGTTGTAAAAAATGTAGAAAATAACGGGTGTTAGTTATAGATGAAAAAATAGTAATGGTGCGAATGGCGTCTGTTATGGCATAAAGTCGAGAAACGGACGTTAAATTCATTATTATTATTATTATTATTATATCATTTATGAATACTCATAACTAAACTGTAAAAGATCTTGTGTGTATGTTGCGCCATAATTATGAAACTCCGAATCGGATTTCAATTAAATTTGGTACATGTATATAGGCTTTTTCAACTGAAATAATATAGGCTACCCTATAACTCGCTTCGCTCGCAATAAAAATTAAAATAGAATCATTAGATTTATAATTAATAAATCGACGTTAAACTAATTTTTAGTAAAATTTGATTAACGTATTATGGGGCTTTCATACTAAGAAAAAAATTGTTTGAGGTCAAAAAATAGTGTTTGATCTAAATGGAGTAATAAATACAAACAAATATTTGTTTGCCTCAAACAATTTTCTTTCTCAGTGCATTCTCTAGAACTTTATACAACGCGAACGTTTTACCTAAACTACAAACATTCTCGGTGAATTTCGATGGAACATTGTAAAATGCATAAAAGTTGTCTAGTTAAGCTAGATTTCTCGCCGAATTCGACATTTATGCAAAAGATTTTACAGGCATAATGAATGTTCATGGTATAACAAAGCAGCGAACAAAAGCTAATTTACTTTATTTGAAAATATAGTACTGAAAATATTCAATCTTAAAAACTGGGCAAAAGTCAGTAATAAATTAAAATAATATTTAGGATTAAAATTTTTGATAAGAATATATTTTCTTATTTCGTAAATATAGATATTTACAAAATAAGAAAAAAATTTCAGCCCCGATACTCCTGGTATTTTCTTCAACTGACAATTGATATAAATAATCATTTTTTTTAGTAACACTAAAAAAAGTTGTACATCACTGGTTTTAAACTTTCAGCATGCTCTAAAAAATAGAATTAATTATTTTAAACTTTTCTCCCCTTATTTTCGATACAGTCGAAAGTTACTTAAAAAAAAATTTATAAGCATTGACGACATGTCAAGTTGGCGCTGCGAGAGTCGAATGATGAATTTCCTGTTTTTCCGGCCGCGCATGTTCCAGATGCTAATATGTTTTTAACGAGATTCCACAGTCAACTTGGATTTCTTTATAATTCGCCATATAATGTATGTATAATGATCGAACAGTCTGCAAAAACTTTTTACAGCGAATGAAAACAAATGCTACGGTTTTTGGTAAATGTCGTTCTTACCATATCGGTATCAACGCATTTATACAGGCTGTTCTAAAACAATATATTATATTGTTCTAGTTTTGATGTCTTCTAGCTACGATGCCAAGTTCAAAAAAATTAAGCCTTTATTTTATCTATATCTATAAAGAGTTAAAAAAACTTTAAGAAAAAATGTTAACCTCCTTTAAAGAAGTCACTAAAAAGAGGAAAATAATGATATTTTGAGGTCGGCGCCATTTTAATAAAAGTATATAGCTATGTAGAAAGCTTTAGTAATTAAATTGGCTCCGACCTCAAAATTTCATTATTTTCTTCTTTTAGTGACTTCTTTAAAGGGGGTTAATATATTTTTTTTAAGTTTTTTTAATTGTCACTTAGAGGCAAAATGTCGGCCCCAATTTTTGGTGCTTCGAATAAATGTCCGGGTTGCCCGTCCCTAGAGCGAACGCTGCTATAATCCACAACAAAAACAGTTCAAATATTCTACACGACACACTATGATGTAAGCAGGTAGAGTAAACAGAAGTAATAAAGTATTAACGCGATTACAAAATCAATATGGCCGCCCGTCTATTTGCCGTGCTTTGAACTCGTCGGGCAACCGCCTTGCAAGGCGCATCAAATATTAATTATGAATCGATATTTGTATTGTTCACAGCTCCGTTATCTTCGACAAGTCGTGCGACTTTTTCTAAAAACACGATTCGCACAATTATTGCTTTTTTGAATTCGCATTTCCACATCGATATGTCAGTAACTTTTCTCTATTCCAAACAAAATTGTCATGGAAACAGTCAAACTCTGATTGCTGTTGTCAAAAAATTATTATTTCAAAATAAAAATGAAAATATAAAATTCAATAGGTATCTATAGGACCACATAATAATTATAGAAGAGGTACTTTAAACTGTATTTTTACGTGGTTGCGGAATTATTTAAACTTTACTTTAATGTTTTTAATAATGACATTTCGTAGCTGCTATATTACAAGCTCTCAGTTTCCAGATTCTGGAAAACTGGTTAACTGATTATTTTAATGATGGTATCCGTACTATTGGTTCTGCAAATTAAATTTATCATATTTTATCAACTGGATTTTTGATTTATTATTAAAAAATAACAAATCAAAAATATTAATAATACGGAGCATCCCCTCCCCCTTGTCTCCAAAACTAATAAACCTAAAAATTTGAAAAATTTGCGAATAGTCTTACTCATAATTTACTGGAAAAACGAAAGTTCTGTTTTAAAGTTCTCTCGAAAAGCGGAATGGTACCGGTTTTTTATGTGTATTTCTGAAAAATTTCATTGATTTTTCAATAATTTATATTGTTAAAATAATAATAATTCTCGATTAATTTAAAATCCGTTAGGTACATTTTTTACGCGCGACCTTAGCATAGCTAAAGCGATTATATGCATCCGCTTTGTAAATCCACTTCCAGCAATTATAAGTTGAACACTTACGAAATAGGTGAGAGACAATACGTTCTGTGAAAACAATTCTCATGCAAAGCAAGTATTATTTTTAATCAGAAACAGCTTCCATATATGAAAATTGGCTTTTTTCTCGCACAAACACAAAACAAAAAGGTATAGAAACGAAACAAAAAAACAAAACCATATAATACCAACATGTAGACAGTTGAAACTCACACCATTTGAACATTAAAACACATAGTGTCTGTCTGGTGTAAAGTCTATACAGTTGGCATTATGTGTAGTGTTGACTGTAACAGCCATGAATAGAAGTCCTGGTCACTCACTCGTATACAATGTACGCAATTTTAAAACACTAAAGCATCCACTATAATAATGTGATACCGGGTGACCTATTATTAATCATCCTAGTTTCACTAATCGTCTAATAAAAATCGTTTCCATAGCTCCTCTATTGTAAACCTCTAGGTCTCAGGCCGAATTTCCGTGGCCTGCAAAGCAAAGCGTGCAACACAAAAATTTGTGTTTTTCGAAGTTTGAAAAAGGGACACATGTAGTGTAGCGCTTCGAAGTACGTACCTATCTAGTATAAGAAGCATACTTAGTAGCTTAGAACCATTACTTTAAAATCATTTTTACAGTACTTATTCAGACGTTTGGTCCCTACGTGTTCCTCTAGCGGCTAAATCTATAAAAATTGTTCATCTTTTTTGGCTCCTGTCCAAAATGTTTCCTTTATCTTTATCTTCCATGTTCCAAGTTATCTAGTCACTGATAATATTTTAGTTGGGTTTTTAATGTATTATAAAGAAAATAATAGATTGAAAAAGTGTATTAATGTCCAAATAATTCCGGAAAAGAAAGAGTCACTTTAGGTTTGTGATGGAACAATTTTGTGCAATAAGTACGAATAAGGTTGTAGTGTGACATTGAAAACGTGTGTTTTTTAGCACAATTATGACAACTTTTTTCTAATAAATCGTCCATAAATTACAAAAGTAGTCCATTAGACACCTAGATTCATCCTTTATCTTCCTTATAGAGAAAGAATTTTTGCACAATGTTGACGAATAAGTCTACAATCAGCCGAAGCCCTATTTTTGACTTAAATTCAGAGCGTTCCGACAGTGTTAAGTGTTGCAATAAAATAAAATGAGTCGCCTTGTAGAGTTGCATAAAGAGGCTGGCTGACCATTATTACTGTTGAATGGTATTGCACACACATGTAATATATGTAGTGTAGTTCAGTGCAGTGTCTCTCTAGTGTGGGTTGCCATTAAGATCGGTCATTTAAATTAACTAGTGCTCGCCATACATAACATTGTACCTACACCATGTTTTCTATTCACGTCTGCTTTATGTCGTTTCTTTGTGCGAAAGAAAAATTATAGCATTGTGTCTCTTTTGCCTACACTGTATCAAAAAAATAAAACTGTCAAAACTCTTCTAAAACCCGTTGCGTTTTTAAAGAAGAATTATAACATTTTACTACTCGACTACTTTGTAGGGATTTAACAAGAATTATATACAAATAATTAAGATTCAGAAAAAACATGTTTTGATGCAAGTAATCTATCAATGAATCTCTCAAAAAGGGATGGAAAATTTGGTATGAAAAGTAACCACTGACATTTTTTTTTATCGCGACAATATTTAGCAACCTAAATATTTCAATCTGCTGCAATGAGTGGATCGATAAAAATATCTTATGCTCGGTTTGTGATACGATTTTCAGCTTTAGATGTCAAATAAACTGAAACAAGTGATATTCTTAAATCCAGATTTAAAACTGAAAAGCGTAACAAAAACCAGCTGCATTAGTGTTTCGGTGATTTATGATTAGATACTTCGATCTCTTCACACACCAATTGTTCTATTCAATTCCTCTTCAAGAAAATTCATTGATCGGGAAAAAAATACTTTTTTTAATATTAAATAATTGCAATGGACGTTGAATCAGTTCTGATGTGTCGAACTTGTAACCGTGTTCTCCAAAGGTTCCATCTTTGGAGTAAGAACAGTGAATATTAAAAACAAATTCACAAAATGTTTAGAGCAAACTTATTAATATTCAATGTTTTTATAAATAAAAAATAATACGTCTCCAAAATTAATTTGAGTTCAGACAATTCCAAAAAATGGAAATACCAATTAAAACAACTTTTTTTAAGACCTCCAGCAACTAAACTTCTTTGGGTCCAGTACCAATTCATATTTTCAATATATTATTTTTTCATAGTAAATTGAAACCTTTTGCATCTCTCAGGTTAGAGGACCTGGGGCTTATATAATAGAGTAGTATTGGTAACGTGATATAAACGAAACAAATTAAACTAATTATTGTAACAACTATTCTAAACAATAACTAAAAATAGATCAAGTTAATTGACTCGATTTTTATTACTGAAAATAGCAACATCACATCACAATGATTAGTCTATTAATAGATGTTTGTATGATAAAATATGCGCAGTTCGAAAGTCAATTGGGGGTAAAATGACTTGCTGTACCCATAAATAATATCATTGCTTGTTAATATTAGTTATTAACTGTTAAGTGATGTTTTTTTGTAGCTAAAAATAATTTTTCAATAGTGATTAAAAAAATCATTATGTTTTTGCTCATGTGAACTTTGCTCTCGAAATGCATATTCAATAATGAAATTATTGTCGTGGTTAAGATTTTTTTTCTGGTTTCTAACAACGATGTTCTTATCCTGGGTTGCAGTAAGAATTTTCAGAAAATTTGATTTGACAATGACCTCCGATTATGACTACACGCGTCTCCATATGAAGTGCATTGTAGCAGTTCAAATCGATCCTGCTAAAATAATAATAAAATATCAAAACGATTGAAACTGTATTCACCATACTTTTTTGTTGAATTTCCCATACGAAACATCGTGTTTCTGGGCATTTTGAACAAAATTTAACTTGTCAAACGATATTATTTTATATAGATCAGTCATTTGTTTTTTCTGTGTGCACAGTTTAATGTTCTATTTAACAAGAAGTTTGACATCAAATTTAGTCCATTCCTGCGTGCAAGACCATTGTTAATTCAGATTTTCTAACATTGCGTTCTACAACCCAGCATTCGTATTTCGTATTCTTGATGCAATTAAATTTGTCAATTACACAACTATAACTGAATGTAATTAACAAATAATAACGTTCGTTCATTTTTATTAAAACACGTTGTTGATTTATGTCATCTCGGGTTACAAACTTAGTTTATAGGCACATCTTTTTGTTTTACATTGTATTTTAATGGATTGTCCATAGGAACATTTCTTAAATCCTTGACCTCTAAATGAGGATAATTTTCCTTTATTTCATCTTTTCACTAAAATAGTTAAGGGATTTGATCAAATCACTTACTTTCTTTAGGGAGTTGTAATTTTACCATCTTCCGTGATTTGATCATCTATCTTAGGGATTTGATCAAATCTCCGTATTCATCATTTCCCTGCGACATATGCAATACAACTGAAAAACCGAGTGGGACGTTAATTTTGAAAAGTTATGTGTAGATGTAATTGTAATCATAGTCGATTTCTGCTACAATGCTATTATCGGTCTATAATACTTTTAGTGTATGGTATAATCCCGGCTGCTATACCCACCTAATAATGTATGTGTCGTATTACACTCGTAGAATATTATAGTGTAATGTTAAAGCGTGCGTGTGCGACGCAACTATCATTATAATATGTAATTTACATTTGTAATAGTAACTGCAACTGTTTTCTTGAACTATAAGTTATTGGTTCCAAACAGTTCATTATCGATATAGTTAGCTATAATATTACATATTATACATGTGATTTGAAAGTCATTCGGCAAGAAAATTTAGGTATTCTGACAGTCTGATAAGCTACTGTATCGCGCTAAATAAACGTAAAAACTTGTTCATGGCAGTGCTGGATTTACATAACGGCTCTTGGGGCTCAGGCCCAGGGCCCCTCCATTGCGAAATTTAATTTTTAAAAAAGATGCGTTTGTAATGAAATATTGTTTTTTTGATACAATTTTTTGGACAAAAAAAATATGTTGTTCGAAATTTTGTGAAGTTTACTGCTTAGTCACAGTTAATAAAAACAGTAGTAAAATGCTTCGTAATTTGCGACCACGTCTTGATTTTTTCCGAGGACATTTTTTACAATTTGACGTTTTATTTTTAATTGTAAAATGTACAACAAGAAAATTGCGTAAGTCTATATTAGCGTAGAAACAGGCATCTTTGATATTAGTAAATTAAAATTTAATTTAGCAAAAAAGAACGCCAACTAATTTAATACAAAGTTTCAGCCCCCGTCGTTATTTTCTGTTTTGGTTTTAAAATTAGGACTGTGTCATTAAATAAAAGGAGTCTTTTAGTGCCCTACTGTTAGTGGCGCAGTCTTCGTGCCGAATATATTTGCTGGAAATTTAAAAGTCAAATGATATTGCTGTACCCTTTAAATCCAACCGGAGAAACTTGGTTGTTATAAAGTTGGCACTACTTACAGTATGTGACAGTTGGTAAAGCTGCCCTGCCTTAGTGGCTTGACACTATAATATATTAAAAGAACGATATTGCCTTGTTTACGAATTTTTTCATATAAAAAAAACCTTTATTTAGTGAAATGGAAATCTTTTTAAATTATGACAGAGGGGTAGAATTGTAAATTTTCTTTCATATAGGTTTAAAATATGCAGAACTAAATTTGACCTGTTAGAAGTCTATAATCATTAATGCATTGAAAATTTGACGTTTGGAAATTAACAAATTTTAAAATTGTGTCCCGTCACAATTTTAAAATTTGTATATTATCTCTATATGTAATTTCGTTTTCTTGCAGATTTTTCGGTAATTTTGTAAAATACTGATAGAAAAAACTTGGTTCCAGAATTTGTACCAACGTCATTTGAGAATGGCTGAACCGATTTCTGTGAAATTTATAGTATACACAAACGTAAAGCACCTTAGAACATAGAGTACTTTTTATTTAAATTTTAGTTGATATAATTTTTTCTATGCAGCGAAACCTTCAAAATGAGTTGTGTCCATTTTGGGAAAACTGTTATAAATACATTTTTACATTTGCTTTTCTGTAAGAAAAATATTCATTCTTCGTTTTTCTTTTGCCAACAGCCAGGATTATTCAGAACTGGCATCAATTCATATTTTAAGTTTATTATTTTTCAATAAATCCAATTGATTTTTTTACCAATTCTCTGATTAGAACCTGTGGGCTGGGGGCTTCTAATAGAGACGCTATATAAAACAGCGACATTGCTACACAATCGATTATTCTAAAGCCAAAATATTCTATCTTCGAATCGTTTTTAAAGAACCAGTGTTGAGTAAATTTCAGATTTATAAATTTAATTGCTCCATCGAGCGCATTGTAATTTCTTGAAGGAACTTGATACTTACTTTTAAAGTCCCTAGCTTCTAGCAAATTATTACCATTGAACAGTAATTGCTCTACTCGAAGTCCTTGAATTCTGTGTCCTTAAAATGAATAACTTGACATTGTTGTGACAAACGACGAACGTTTAACAATAGATTCCTGCATCGTGATTCCTGCGATGCAAAAAAAAAACATCCGAAGCACGTGTTTAGTGTTAGGCTTTTGTTTGGTCAGGTACACTAAACACATAAATTATATTATTAAGTAATAAAATGACATACTCATATGATAATGAGTTTTGATATTTATGATTACAACTGTACGTAAGTAAACGCCTACTTCGATGTGTTTTTATTTTGAAAAACAAAAGCACGCTTTGAGAGTTGTGTTCTGATTGGTTTAAACACACTACTTACTTATAAGTAGGCTGGGCGAGAGATTGTGTGCTGTTTATTTTTTGTTTGTTTGTCGCTGACGCGTAGACGCCTTGCATGTATGTCGCGTATACCGCGATATATTTCACATATGGATTTGTGTCCAGAGAGGGCCTCAGTGTTCACATTGTGTCAACGAATCCGAATTTTGTTTTTCAAATAATTGACATATTTACTGCCTGAAATCGCGGTTTCGTTCCCGTAAACAGATTCGCTAGTCTAAAACTGTTTTGACAGGAAAACTATAACTTAAACTGTATACGACTTGAAAATAATAATAATAATAATGCGTTTAACGTCCGTTTCTCGACTTTCTGTCATAACAGACGCCATTCGCACCATTACTATTTTCCATCTACCACACTTCCCGTTATTTTTCTACATTTTAAAACTTCAACTTATGTAATAGCAATGGGCGAATGAAGGAATTATAGGAAATTAGGATAAGGTACGTGAATTTTGAACTAGGAGTTTGATAGGTAATCGGCCATGGCCTCAAATAAGGAACCATCTCGATATTTATCTGGAATTAATTGAGGGAAACCATGGAAAACTTCAATCAAGATGGTCGGTACAGGAATCACCGTTTCTCAGCGAGAGGCAGTAGGAAAAAGCCCCAGCCACATCTGCCCCCGCTGGGACTCGAATCCGGACCTCCCGATTGCGAGTCTAGTGCTGTCACTACTACTCTACCCAGCTCGGTATACGACTTTAAAATACATCGAAATAAAATTGAAGTGCCTGTCTGTGATTTCGGAACAAATCCTTTTTCTTGAGGTAAAAACTGCGAGTTTAGGTTTTAGCAGTGTATGAATTACACTACTAAACCTAAATTCGCAATTTTTAATTTTTTGTCTGTCTGTTTTTTTGGTTCTCCGAGCTAATCTCCGAAACGGCTTGACTGATTTTGACAAGATATTCATTTACAGGTAGAGAATTTTTCAAAGATTATTTTAGACTATACGTTTTATCCTAGAAATATTTGAGATTACTGTGTAAAAATTGAAAAAAAGTAAAAATAGTCTGTTTGTCCGGGCTAATCTTCGAAACGGCTGAACCGATTGTGATTGTGCTTTACAGACAGGTAAACGGCTATGTCAGGAGTAATTTAAGCTACATTTTATCCCAAAAATAAGCCATAAGGAAATTAAAGGAGGGGACGTCCATAAAGGATACGCTGTATTTTTGAAATTGTTAAGCTAAAAACGTTAGGGAAAAATACTCTTCTTATAAAATAAAGAAATACATGTTCGACTGTCTTTTGAACACTATCACGTGGTCGAAGTCGCGGGTAAACCGCTAGTACATAGTAATTAGACTACTTCTTCATTTTACAGCGTCCTATCGGAATCCACCTGGAATATTTTTGGATCAGATCAATGTCCCACAATTTGATTATAGAAATTCCAGAAGCAAATGGGACCGTCGGGCAACCGGAACAATTCCCGGTGGACCGCTCATATTCTTTTAGGGATCACCAGAAATCGACAATTTACGTCGGTTTGTCGAGCTAAATTAATATTTAAAAAAAATAATGAAGCTGTTAGCTATTTTATTATATAGGTATAAGTTTTATAGAATATTCTTTACTTTTCATCAGTTGTTTATTGAAACTAGTTTATCAATTAAAGTTCCTGTTGGAAAATACATATAGTTTTCCGCCAATGATTTTCACCCAACTTGTGGATTTTTTCTTCAAATAAGGAAAAATATTCGTGAACTTGGGCGTTCTTAGAATGCTTTAAAATTCTTAAATTCTTAAAAATAGTGTTATATAAAATTCAAATAACATGACATTTAAGTATTTTTATTTTAGTTCAATCGTATAATATGCCAGAGCAGTTTTTCTTTAATCGCACGTAAAGTTTTTTTCTCAATTTATAAGATACTTTTTCAAATATCATCATCCCGCTGAATTTCGACAAAGTCATTATAATATGAATTTAATTGTGAATTAGATGTTAATATTTACTTCTTTTTGTTTCAGGTGAGTGAAAATAACCTTGTTCAACAGAAATTACCGGTAACTAAAGATATTTACAGTATTTTTCTAATAGTAAAATTACATTTTAACACATCCATTTTTAAAATAGTTGCTTGTTATGACAGCATACCGGTCGTGAACATTTAGCACTAGTGCTGTAATCGTGCGTAAATTAAAATAAACATAGTAGAGTTGGGTAACTCAGATCTGAACCGGTTCAAAGAGCCGACTCCGACAGAAGATCCGTGAGAGCCGACTCACTTTTTTTTGAGCCGACGGATCAACGGATCCGCGTAACTCAGTAAAACACTTAACACACAGAAGCACATTTTACACTTACGTATCAGTTCTTGCTTTGATGCATCTGTCAGCTCAAATGACTCATGCATCACATGTTTGGCTATGGCATTCTTGATTCTATACAGGTCGTGATATGATTGACTGAACTAGGTAACTCAGTGGCAGACTGTAGTAACATATTCAGAACTCGGCTCTTTTTGAACCGGCTCAGTGATCCGGCTCACATACGGGATCCAGATGCAAAGATGCAGATCACTAAAAAGACCCGTTTTTCCCATCTCTAAAACAAAGTCGTACTACCATTTCCATAGGAAAGCATAGTCTAACCGCATGAGAATTGAACGCAGCTTACAATAAGAAATGAACTTGCTCAAAATTGAACCGTCAAAAAGGCAGAGTGCGTTTATAGACGGTCGATAGTTAAATTATCTCTTTACTCTTTCTAAAACCGGCTCTGTATAAATTTATGCATTTCACTATAATCCCACCGTGATGTTACGTGGGAGGCAAAGGTGTCACGGCCCACAAACCACAGATTCGTCCCATTAAAAATGTCTTCTCTTCATTTCACTTGTTTCTTTGAAGACGATTCTCAACTGTCTCAAAGCTACCGCCATCTTTTAATAATATTTGTACCTGTTTGAAAAATTAACAGTACATTATGATCTTACTCAATGTCACTTCTGTAAATGTAAAGCGTGGTTTAAACAACCTGTCCTAAGGAACGTAATACTTATATATAGATTTAAAATAAAAGCATTGATAAATTGAAAAGAAAGGCCCCACTGAGATTTTTACGAGAGGCCTCTGAGTTCTCAGGTACGTCACTGCCCTCAGCGATCTCTATTCAACTAATTTACACTTTTCTTATTGAAAATTTTTACCCGCAGATGTGTCGTTAGTATTGTCATTGTGTTATTATTATTTATATTATAAAAAATCGATTCTGAGCACTTCTTTTCGAAATGCTTATGTATATATAAATCGAGTTTCATCTACCAGTTCATCGAAAGCGAAAGCATGTTAAAAGTAGTGTTCAGAATTGTTACTTTTCTAATGACTCGCGCTATTGCTCGGTGTGGTGTGTGGTACGACTTTCAACGCTAAAAGTACTTTTAACACTGGACTACAATTGAAACCACAGTTGTACTTTAAAAATCGTACCAGAAATCCAGTGTAACAGTATAACATTTTCAAAAATGGTATTAGACTGTTCAAAAGTATGTGTCTGTCTTTCGATCGGTGCTAAAATTGCATCTGTCCCAGTTTAATAGTTAAATTAGCCAGTTAATTGAACGACTAGCCCGTTATAGTTATAGTTGAATAGTAATAACGCGAATGACATTTAATATTTGACCTGACCGAAAGTCATCCCTTCAGATATGACTGAATCAAAAGCCACCATTATGTTTAAATTTAGTTTTTTGAAGTAAAACTTTTTAGACGGCACTCATTTCAACGAAATACTGTCAATTAGATTACAAAAAATAATTTCACAAGTCAAAATTTTGAAGTATAAATTTTTTCTTGTTCATGTCTAGTGAATCGTCTCAAATGGGGTTGCCCTCACAATTGTCTTCGTTCATGAGACTAAACTTAGTCCACCAAACTCATGGTCACCCTCGCGAAAGCATTGCCCAGCCGTTTGGTTAAACGTTACGTTCAACAACTGGGTTAAGCTTCCTTTACAGACGTTCAGTTTAAATGTCAGCATTTAATTAGCGGGCTTGTCGTTCAATTAACTGATTAATTTAACTATAGGCCCGCGACATAATGTATCATTATACTCTGTGTAGACAAAGGCACTAATAATAAGTACAAACGTGGTAATTAAAGAATTATTGGTTTTTAAATAATTCAAGCTGGATAACTGCAACGTTGAAATGAAGCTTAGACAAGCGACATTGCCAACATGACAGAAAATATTGTATAACCTATACCCAGCATGCTGTTCTGTTACCACAATCATTATTATTGCAAAGGTGTCCAGCCGAGTTGACATTCTATGTAGGACTCATTGGCCCCAGTCAACATGACATTAATATATATATACATGACAAATAATTAGACACTATACCGCATTCATTTTTAGAAATTATTTAAATAAAAACATTTTTTTAATACCTATACCATGTTTTTAAAACGGACAAAAAGTACAAAATTATTTCTCCTAGTCCATTATAAAAGCGTGAGTCGTCACTAATAAATTATCACAGAGTTTACAACCTACGCTTTTATAATGGGCTAGGAGAGATTATTTTATACTTTTTAGTCCATTTTAAAAACGTGATATATTAAAAAAAATTAAATAATAGTTTTCTGCTTTTTAGTCTTGTGTGTGTGGCACTTATAAAATTTCAACTCTTAGTCTAGCTCATCGAGAAGCGCGATTTGCACCCGGAGAAAAATCTGATTTTCTATAATATTGCATTGTTATCGAAACATCAGATGTGTGCAAAATTTCAACTTAATCGATTAACGAGTAGTGAATAAAAATCCAAAAGCTCGATTTACACCCGGACGAAGCCGGGCCGGTTAACTAATCACCCTAATATCGTATTGTCATCCACATGTGAGTAAATTTCAAATCAATCGGATAACGGGTTAAAATTCAAAAGTGCGATTTGCACTCGGACGAAGCTGGGTCTGTCAGCTGGGGATGCCGCACGCGATTATGAACTAAATATAAGAAATTTGTTGGTCTTGCCAAACCAAATTTTATTCGAATGAATCCGGGCCGGAAAATTAGTAAACAATAATTTGGATGAGCAAGCATTATAGCAGACCGAATGTTTTGATGTTGTGTATCTAGACATATACAATAGGCACAGTTACTGGTCCATACGGCTGTATCACTGATGGTTGCGATATATATGCTGTACTGGACTTGACATATGACTGTTTTGTCCACCCTCAAACTGTGCAGCTACCCCAGTTAAGTAAACGACCCCAGATAACCATGTCAAATACATGTAATATGTGTTTGTACATCAAATGGCCATACATGTGACTATATACTGACCCCCACAGTTAGAGAAATGCTTTCGTTTGCCGCCCCCTCTCGAGACATGACAAAAGTAAGGAATTTTATTACTTTTCCTAAATTTTACTTTGCTTTATTACATGTATTTGTGCGTGTCTGCATTTTGCAGCGATTCCAACGAAAAATATAGGTTCGCCAATTAGAATACTGAATTTCTTTTCTTTTCTTTTTTTATGGTCCCGTACCTTAAAAGGAAAAAGCAACTCTTATAAGATCACTTCGTTGTCCGTCTGTCTGTGTGTCAAGACCCTTTTTCTCAGGAACGCGTGAAGGTATCAAGTTGAAATTAATACCAAATACTCAGATCTGCAATCCCTTAGAACTGTGAGAAAATAAAACGTTTAAGTCAACGCAATCAAAAGATACGGGCGATTATCACTCATATTTTGACGCTCGCAAGGGATCAAAATCTGTAAGGTACTTCCTGTTGACCTAGAATCATGAAATTTGACATGAAACAATGTCTTATAGTACAAGTAAAGGGAAAAATCCGAAAACCGTTTTATAGTTACATCACAAAAAAGTCATTTTCGACAAATTCTTTATGTGATCGAATTAAAATGTTAATACTTGTTACGCAATATACTTATTTCCTGCATTTATGAAATATGGTGCAATCATCGTGTTTGTTGAAGTTCACTGCAAGCTATTTCCCTATATTTGTAAGCGGGTAATTTTTATAAGCGATAACGCATTGAATATGTTTCTATTATAGATTGCATATTATGATATAAATGCATATAATACATCAGTAGTACCAAAATTGTTACCACTCAAACACACAAAAACTAAGTATATGATCGCTTCAAGAGATTAAAGTAAAAAAAAGTACCTATATTTTGTGTCAGCAACTCAGTGAATTTTTTTGCGTAATTTACTGAACTGGAAACATTTTTGTTCTAGTTTCCCGCTATTAGGTTTTTCACACGTCTGATGGTGTCATTTTTTTTTTGCTTGCGTTACGCTGTCGAAGAAAATTACTCTTATCGCGATTAAAGAAGTTTCCCTTCAAAAATAAGGTTTTTTTTTAAAAGAAAACTTTTTTGAAGTAAAACTTCTTTACTAACGGAAGTACCGTTTTCTCACGGAAGTAATGTTCAGCTTACGTAAAGGAGTACCAACATGTTGGTAAGTTAGAAATTTTATAAGGATGCTGTTGAAGCTTTTAGTCAATAGGTGGCCGCACAGTCGTAAAATTTCTAGCTTACCGACATAAATTGTGCCAAATGTCATTTATTCATTTTGTCACGTGCAAAATGTTACATTAGATTGTAAATTAATTTATTTTTTATTATTTTTTTTAGTTCAATCGTAAAATATGCCACTACGCCAAAAATGTTTTACTTCAATCGCGCGTAAAAGTTACACGCACTGTTTTTTTTTAGATGAGTTCTGTTTATTTCAAACGGCTGTATCATAATAATATAACACATTTTACGCGAAATTCCACAAATTCGTCGTGTGACGTATCACACACAAAGTGACAGAGACATATAGGTAGGGAAAGAGAGAGAGAGAGAACGAACGTTTCACCACGGGCACGCGTTGCTGTCGCCGCGACTCACCGCGATATTGCATTCCTCTGTTTAACCGAATCTAATCACTTCGTTACGTTGTCTATCTTGAACCAAATAAATACCCGATTCTTCTAGTATAGTCATGCTAATAATATGCATACTCCCCAGCACTTGTTAACACCAAATTGGAAGGATAAATCAACAAATAATAAATATTTATTATAGACTGACATCTTTGAAATTCGACGAAGTGAAAATCCGTGGCCTCCTACATGGGATATATTGCCATTTTGATCTCAAAAAAACTAAATAGATACTAAAAACTATGCTGAATTTTGAGTTAGTTCGATTTTGTGCTCAGATAAACCGATCGCAGGATAGAGGTCTTTCAGAGCATATAAAATAATTCAGAACAAAAATCGCAAGAACATGGATGAAAAAAGAAATGCTTATTATAATGAGTACATTTTTATTTTAGAGACGTTTCGGTCAATAATTATTTGATCTTCATCAGGCATCTAGAAATATGAAATTTGTATGAATCATGGATACTAATATTAATTGGGATATAAAATAATGTTAAATTCAATGTAAATTTGAAAGCATTAGAGCGCTCAGATCAATTTGAGCGCAAAACCGAATTACCTCATTGTTAACGTATGTAGTGAATGTTCCTAGATATTTTTTAATAACTTTGAAATGAAAAATCGATCCGGGCCCCACTAGTCCGTCACTGCACTAGTGCGAATCTATGGAAAATTATTTTAGAAATAACCATTAATTATTCGTATTATTTTAAAAAAGTATCGATTCTGAACGCTCCTTCTTAGTTTGCTAGAAAGTTATGCTAAAATAATTGAAACAAATAGAAGCCGCCGAAAGTTCCCGAACAAAAAAAGTTAGATAAATAACATAGTAACAGGACCTCTATCTATACTTTCGTTTTCTGGCTGGTTTTTTAAATAAATAATAATAATAATAATAATAATAATGCGTTTAACGTCCGTTTCTCGACTTTATGTCATAACAGACGCCATTCGCACCATTACTATTTTCCATCTACCACACTTCCCGTTATTTTTCTACATTTTTAAAACTTCAACTTATGTAATAGCAATGGGCGAATGAAGGAATTATAGGAAATTAGGATAAGGTAGGCAATTTTTGAACTAGAAGTTTGATAGGTAATCGGCCATGGCCTCAAATAAGGAACCATCTCGATATTTATCTGGAATTAATTGAGGGAAACCATGGAAAACCTCAATCAAGATGGTCGGTACAGGAATTATCGTTTCTCGGCGAGAGGCAGTAGGAAAAAGTCCCAGCCACATCTGCCCCCGCCGGGATTCGAACCCGGACCTCCCGAATGCGAGTCTAGTACTGTCACCACTACTCTACCCAGCTCGGTTTTTTTAAATAAATAATACCTACTAATTATCTTCTTCCTACCCGGAAGGGCATGTTTCTGGAATTTTTGTCAATTTGTATCAATATCATTCTAGATCGATTTTGATTAAATTTGGTGGGTACATTTGAAGTATATATCTTATCCAGCAACGCACGAGCTAAAACAATTCCGGTTAAAAGCCGGCTTTTACGCCCGCAAAGTCGCGGGTAAAAGCTAGTATTATTACATACTGACTTGAATATTCCAGCTCGACAATTGTTTTCGAGTTTGATAACGAATTTGCGAGAAGTGTGTAGAGCTATATGACACGGCAACTACGTAACTAAAACGGAGCTTTGCATTTCGCAGCTACCCACATATATAGAGCTATATAGAAGGAATCTGAAGTTTAATTTCCATTCTCATGTCTTTTTAGTCTTTAGGGTTTGTCTCCCGCACACGTACTTCTGCTCGTCGTTGCTTGACAACGGCTCCCAATTTAGATAACATTTTTAAGGTTATACTTCTTTTGTCGCGCTGAGAATAAAATTTTAACAGACAACGGATGTTTCGCGCGCACAGCTTACGAAAAGTATGAAATTAACCGTGCTAACGAAACACACATATATATACACATTTTCAAAAATGGTGTCAGTGTTTAGGAGGCTATGAAATATCGAAAAATTTTGATCCGACCCCTAGGTCCCACTAATAATGTTCGCAAATTTCTAAAATAAGGTGGAGTTGACAATATAATAGGTAATTACTTATGCAACAAGATTATATTGTGTACTGGTGTACATAATAATGAGATTTTTATGTCTTATTTATCGCCGACGACCTTAGCACAAATCTCCCTTATATGACAATGTTGTTCTTTGTTAGTTGCTTACCTTAAGGTAAAACAAACTCATTTTAAACAATTAACAAAAATGTACTTACCTTAACTGAAATGATAACAATCAGAAGAGTAACACAATGTTCACTGCAGCACTGACAATCAACAATTACTTCACTAGTGTGAAGTTTCGCAGGAATTTATATAATACCAACTTATAATTCGAAAAGACAAGTAGAAATGTTAACAATTTTTGCAATCCAAATTCGTAATATTTGCCTATAAATCAAAACCATGACGAATACTGGACCCAGTGATGGTTATTGGTGCTGGGTTGCAGAAAGGATTGTCAATTTGATTTGACAATGACCTTAGATTATGAACACATATTTCTCCATAAGAAAAGCATCGTAGAATTTAATTCGATTCTGTTCGAAAAATAATTGATCAATTGAAATGATATTTTTTTAAACTGTGTATACGCGTATTTTACATAGTTTTTTGCATAATTTTTAAACAAAATTTGACTTCTGTGTAGATCAAGCATTTGTTTTTGTGTGAATACAATCTAATGTTGCACATGACAGAGAGTTTGAATACGACATAAGACTACTATTGCATATATGAAAACTGTTATCAAATATAGATAAAAAAAATATAGAAAACTGTTATCACAATTTAACCCTTCGTTTTTAAAAAGTGTATTTTATTAATGTAATATTGGTTTTAACTCTCTGTATTATAATGTTGTAAATTTGCAACGTTTTTTCTACGTGATAAGTTTCGCATTTGTCCACTAAATCTCAGCATAGTAATCATATTCATTATTTATAACGTGGTATAACAGGTTGCACATAACCCTCTTTGTTGTCTGATGTTATTTTTTGTGTTTGAAAGTGAAAAATTTGCTATTTTTGATTTGTGTTTTGTATAAGTTTACCGGAAAAATGAGTACTAGTGTATAGTTAAGTGCGATATGGTAAATAATTTTATACGAAAATTAATTTTACCCCGATAATTCGTGATATTGTTGCTAAAATCAACAAATTATTTTTTGTTTAAATAAAGTTTAATTTTTGCAATAGAATTTTTTTAATATTTTTCTAGAATTCTGTATCATAATATAATATAGAAAATATTTTTTTCATTAATTTTAAAAAAATCATTCAACGAAAGGTTAAGGTCATTGTCAAATCCAAATTTTTGACAACCCAGCACCAAGTGTTTTATCTTAATAGTACAATGAATTGCGGTACTTGGTGTCAATCTAGAGACTATTGATCGTTAATATTTTCATTATAGTGTTTTTCCTATCTTCTTAATTTTCTGATAAACCCTGTATAAATTATTGATATAAGTGAATACGTGATCGGACCATAATAGTGTACATGTATTTTAAATAGCATTATTTAATGGCTAATGACATAATTATATGTAAGTACTTAACTACAGTGTAATTATAATGGGCCTTAATTGATAAACACATGACCGACTCCACACATAGCATACCAGTACACTACTGACACATTACAATTTATGCAGATATAAGGTACATATCTGGACGTACATAATTATGGTATCTTAATATTCCGGAGAAAATTCCAGCCAAGTGGCCGACAGGTCCATTTCAACTTTAAAAATATTCACATTTGATATATCATAATAAAAAAAAATCTGTTACGCGCGGTGGTGCGAGCAACGGCTAGTAACGAATATGATGTGTGCTACCCGTTTCCATAGTTACATAATATGGTTTCACATGTAAAAATTAACCAAAGCATGCTTGTCAGCTACCTAATTTATTTTTGATAGATCTTCAGAACAAAAGAACATCTGATTTTTTTTCAAAATATTTTCAAAACTATGAAACTTATAGGAAAAAAATTCTAGAAGCTTTCTTGCAAAAATATATAGAATAATAAATCATACCATCATTATATAAAAAAAAAAACCCGGGTCGCAGTGCCAAAACCCTGCCGACAATATAGTGTATTTGCTTATACAGACAGTGTGGCTTTATTTTGTGAGGAGCTAAGTTGGTTTTTGGGCAAAATAAAAAATTTTACTCCTTAATACACCCCTTAAAATAACATTTTTTTTCTTAATTGCAATATTAGTATAAATCGAACCTCTATACCAGATTATATACAACTTTCAGTAAATAATTCACTATTTGTAAACTAGTGTTTTCATAAAATTTGTAAGTCCGCTCCTGTCGGGCCGATGTTATTTAAATTTTAGGGACACCTTTTAATTACTACTAAAGGGTCAAATGTCAATTTTGAAACGATTCTGAGAATTTTTTCGGTATTTTGGGGCCCAAAAACATTTTTCAACCCCTAAAAACTACCCTTAAAATGCCCCGGTTACGCCCATTTTAAATAGGCTTCTTGCGGTGATAGATTTCAACACGTGGACCAAGTTTCGTTAAAATCAATTAACTCTTTCGAAAGTTATTGCCCGCACATATATATATATATATATATATACGTATATAAATATATATATATATATATATATATATATATACATATATATATAAACATTTTCAAAAATGGTGCCAAAGTGTTTAGGAGGTTATGAAACGTCGAGAAATTTTGGTCCGACCCCTAGGTCCCGCCATCCGACCAACGCCAATAGTGTATGTTGCCATATGGCAAATACACTAACAACGTTTTAGCATATAGTCCTTCTACGCATGCGTCGATTTTCACTAAAAATAATAGGGCTCTTTATAGTTTATATTTGCGTATTAAATATCCTCCTAAAATTTTGTTTCAATCCGCTCATCCGTTTAACACTTATCGTATTTACAGGTAAATAGATAAACAGACTTTTTCCAAAAATATTTTTTTTGGGTTCAGGGAATCTCAAAACGAAAAATATTGTCAAATTTTGAAAAGTGAATTTCGACCTAAATTATTACCATTCCCCACTAGTGGGTTGGAATAGTAAAAGTATGAATAACAATCAAAGAAAGCATAGTTACTATACTAGTAGTGTTTGCTGAAGATGGGAGCTTTGCTCTCGAAATGTACATTCAATGAATAAATCTGTTGTGGTAAGAAGTAACTATGCTTTCTTTGATTGTTATTGTTTCAACCACAGTGCTCATAATATATATATATATATATATATATATATATATATATATATATATATATATATATATATATATATATATATATATATATATATATATATATATATATATATATATATATATATATATATATATATATATATATATATATATATATAAAAGTATGAATGTTTGACGTTGGTAATCTCACGAACTATTTAAACGATATATATGAAAAATTATTTCATTGCTTTAAAGCCAGTTTCTTCCCTGAGTCTCGATAACATAGGCTAGGGATGAACAGAAAGCGAAAATGTAAATCAAGTTGGGGATCCCCTTCGTAATCTCTGAGATTTCCTAAACTATAAGTGAGGTACAGAGATTTGTTCCTTTTCATTATTTTAGTGCCAAACTAAAATCCACTCGGCCAAAGCCGGATCGGAATGCTAATTTTATAGTATTTACATGGAACAATTAGCACCTACGGTGATAAGTATTGTTAATTTACTTATTATTTTGTAAATACATTTGCTTAAATATTTAACAAAAATATTTCGTTCAGACCGCCCAACATCAAAGACTCTAATTACAGTTGAAAAGCACTTTAAGGTGCATAGATTATAATCGTAATAAAATAAACGTATTACCTGATAAAACACCGATTATGTCTACATGGAAATTGTTTACTAATTTACGGCGTTTGTTTTGTCAAAATATTGATATAAATTTACTGATTAGCTCAGAACTAATAAATACAGCGACTTAAATATTCTGGAAAATATTTTCTAGCTTTTAAATACTCTAAATTTTAAAGGCGTCATTTTTGGCTAATAGACCAAGAACCCGTGAGTGCCAGACCTTCGTTATTTTATAAAAGCCGAAAGTTTCTTAGCGCGTGCTTCTAACACAGATTATTTACAATTTATTGAAGTTTAAGCGTGTCTGGCAAGGGGTTGCCACGATATTAAGTGTCTGGCAATGGAGGACGTGATTTCTAATATTATTCTGAACAAAAATATAAAAAACTTACGTTTTATAATTCGGTATTTTATACAACTTTGCTACCTGTTACCTGCCAAAGCCACGATGGCCCAAAGTACAAAATCGCTCATCGTTCCTACCTGTGTTGGAAGCATGCGTTGAGAAACTTTCAGCTTTTGTAAAATAACGAAGGTCTGGCACTCACGGGCTGGTGGTCTATAATAAAATGTTTGAACCGTTTTCTTAGTACAGTGAAACGGAGTGTAGATTACCGAGGCAGCTCCACAAAATCCATGTTACGAATTTAAAATAAGGATTCAAACCCTCGAATCTTTGTCCCGCGTCCGTAATCTTGCTAGATATGTTCATCTTCCGTGGTTCTTCGTGTCACCGTGTCTACAGAAGTATACTGCGCCCCAGGACAGAACGTCTGAGGGGAAAGGGAGTCAGCCAGCATGTATAACAACAAGAATTCGGCAAAACTATAGGCTATGCACATTCTTTCGACAGGCGTACTTTCCCAAAAGGTTTGAGGGGTACTAATAAGAGAAGTGGCAAAATTACCGGGTGATTAAAAATATGAAATTTTACTAAACCCAAACAAGCCTGGTTGTTGGCGGCCTTTCTTTAAACATTTTTTTCTATGATAAATTGTATGACCACAGCAAAAAAAACTATTTTAATTTTTGCTGAATGAGCCCTTTGATGTATGTGTGCATGTAAAATGCACTTACTCACGTTTCGGAAATCTCTAATTTCTATGAAAAATTGTATTTTGATGGTAATGCTTATAAACCTAGAAATATATGTCTTTCTTCCTCAATGATTTTTAACCAAGATTTTACAGTTTATTTGATCTAATTTAACGTTTGAAAATCAGATAAAAAGGAGAAAATCAACACAAGTACCTATTTCATTCAGTTTTGTACAGAAAAAAATAATTTTGAAGAAAATTACTGAGTACGTAAAATTTGCCAGTATTTTCAACATTTTCTAAAGAAAATGTAATTTACCTTCCCGTAATTCGAAACCTCATGAAGTGCTGTAAAGAAATATTGAAAATATCACATTTTTTAGAATAAATAAAATTAATGACTATATTAACAGACTTGATTGAAAAATTTAATAGTGAACAACGTTTCAACACGGATTTGGACCTTCTCCAGGTTCTGAAACTAAAAAACTATAATAAATAATATTATGACATACATATGTGAATATTATAGATATAAATTTGAAAGTTTGGTTTAGAAAATTAATAACAATCACATTTTTTTCTTCAAATTTTAGGACAATTTTTTTTTATTTTTAAGCAGCAAGCCAAATGTACAGCTTAATGCTTATCACAGCTGGTCAAAACAATAATAAAATTAATTTTGCGACCACAGTTCCAAATTTCTCAAGAACATATTTTACAATCTGAGGGATAAGTCATGTTAAATAATAAAATTACTGTAGTTAAGAAGTGGCTAAATTGTTGTATTTTCTATGACACTATTGAAATTGATTTTAAAAAGAGTACACAATTTTTAATGCATCCCCTACTAGCTTTTAATCAGTTTGTCATTTAAAATGAGGTTTAACATATTTTTTTCTTATGTAAGATACGGCCATCATTGTAGATCTACATGTGTCTTTAGTTTTTAAACACCTTAACTGATTTTAAAACAAACACTTTATTTCTACCTGGACACCTCAATACAATTTAAAGATCAATATCATGGGAAAACACCAAGCTATTGTTTTAAAAATGTTATTTAAAAAAACCAATCATATTTGATCAGTTCTTAAAACAAAACAGTTGATCGAAGCACTGAGACAATTTTTAAGTCAAACTCTTTTAATTTCACAAAGGATTTCAGAAAAACCGAGCGTGTAAATTGCCGTTGTTCTACGACTCTTCTATTACAAGCCCCCAGTTTCCTGGTGCTAATCCGAGAACCGGTTTGGATTTTCAATTTATTATTGCAAAAATATATATCGAAAATATCAGTTAGGTCCAAATAACCATAATTGTTTGTTACCTTAAAAAACATCCCATAGTTCTATATCAAATCGATTAGTCTTTCAAAGAGTCGGCATTTTTACTTATATTTCTAAAAATATTAATCCTGGTATACTTTTTCCGACAGTTACGCTCGCGTGAACGTCCATTTCAAGCGGTGTAGCTCGTTAAAATAATACTTTAAGTTTGGATGCCAAGAGATAACTCACCAAATTTCATTAAAATCGGCCCAGCCGTTCTCAAGTCAGGCTGATTTATACAGTAAACAGTTCGTTAAAATCTTACAGAAAAAGTTACGATTTTATTTCTTAGTATAGGTGATCCGCGAGTGTAAGCGAACTTGTAGCGCTATGAGCGTGATATATTTTACAAACTGTACACGTATAATTCGAGTGTTATAGATTAACAGCAGTCAACGCGTTGACTAATGAACGCTGATCACTTTTTTGACACCAGATTATTTATAAAGGTTATGAAATCTTGTTAAATATTTCTTTAAGAGGCGCCCATTGCATATTATCCATCTGCTGACTTGGAACCAAACTGGTTTGGTGATAAACTCTCCTTTACCTGCGTATGAATTTATTAAAAAATGCTCTCCAGCACCTGAAGGTCACGTGTTTGACGTTTTCAAGTATAAATCAAAATATCTTTTATGGTGACCAATTAACTCAGATTGTAAATATGCTCTCGGGAAATTACAAACTGTGATCGAAAAATTCATTTTATTACTGTTTTTATTAGCTGAAATTAGGCATTTGGCTTCACAAATTTGGCTCGCTGCTTAAAAATTTCAAAAAACATATGTATATTTTTGCTATGATCCTATGCGAGGATTGTAAACTATATGATGACAGTTCGCCGAACCTATAATATCAATTTAAGATGTTATTGTATGTTTTAATTACAGAAAGTACTGCAGTGGATTGTCTGAAATTGGCGATTGCGTTTCGTATGATTGCTGTAGAGATGGAAAAGCCGTGCGCTAAATCGATTTTTGACTTTGGAATCCACTTCAAATTCGTTGACTCTTGAAGTCGATTAATCATCTCTGATAGTCGACTTTTGTGACTTAAGTCGACTTTTTAGAAATTTAGTAATTCCTGTATACAAAGTTAGATATTTTTCATATTTTATTAAATTATGAACGTATAAACATAGCTTTTAACATTTAAATAAAAAATATTGTATTATTAGATTGCACGAAATTTGGCAGCGAATAATGAAATTGCATTTTTAAATTAAAAAATAAAAATAAATAATTAAGAATACCACATTTCTTCATCGATTGATCGTAAAAATATAAGCTCATTCAAATGCTGATGTGAAAATAATCTTTCGCAGGGTACAGAAGTTGCAACTATTGGCAAGTACTTTTTAGCCACATTCCATAGGTATAGATATTCCAATTTCATTGTTTCCCAAACAATGAATGGGTTAGGGTCCTGTTTCCGATTTACATACTAAGTAATGTATAAAAAAAGTCGAAAAGTCATCGAGTGAGAATCGATTCGAGACAGGCTCAACTCGACCCTAAAAAGTCGATTATTTTTATCAAAAGATCGATTCTTGACTAAGTCAGAGTTGACTTTCCTATCCCTAGATTGCTGTCCTCTTTTTGCCCTTGTAGTATTTAGTTTAGAGACGACATAGTTCGTTACCGGTATCGATGTACATTTTGACTGTCTTCTAGCCATGGGATAAATTTTTGAAAGTCACTTTAGTGTGGTCTAGACGAAACATTCCAATGATTAAGGACTATATATGTATAATTGTGTTTGGCTCAAGCATTACATAGATCCGTGTGTTTAATTCTAATGTAATAAATTTATTACAAATTATCAAAGAAAAATGCCGAACGTAAATTTATCAGCTAGCCAACGAATGAAAATATAATGAGGCGAAATTCCTATAGAGTGGCATACGTCTTGTTTAGTATTTAGCAAGGCTCTGATTGGATAACAAACTCTAACCAAACTTCGATTTCGTTCACACGTAGAGTTGTTTTTTTTTCTTTTTATTTTATTTCAATCTTTTAAGGCTCTATTGGTTTAGTTTCCTTTTTGATGTTAAACTTACAGAGTTTAGACTGCTAACTTAAAAATTATAGAAAATTAGTATAAAAGAAGAAATCCTTTCCAAAACTTTTTTAAATATTTATTAAGCGCTTTCGGACGTTATTCGTCCATCTTCAGAAATAATAGTTTTACAAATTATGATATAAAAACCGTACACAATTTATAATTATTTTACATTTTGGATATAAATAGAATAAAACTATTTATTCTATTTATATCCAGAATGTAAAATAATTATAAATTCTGTAAGGTTTTTATACCATAATTTGTAAAACTATTATTTCTGAAGATGGACGAATAACGTCCGAAAGCGCTTAATAAATATTTAAAAAAGTTTTGGAAAGGATTTCTTCTTTTATACTAGTTTTCAATAGTGTTTTCCAAATTTATGGCGTATATTTGTAAAGTTAAAAATTATATTTTTTAAATGGTATTAATATCTCTTTTTTGTTCTTCTATTCAAAAGTTTATTAAAAAAATTACTATCTCTCGTAAAAATGTCACTCGGGAAGAAGTACGCTTTAAACAGTGAAATATTTTTTCAAATCGGTTCAGTAGTTTTTGAGACTAATATCTGCAGAAAACATCACACTTTTCCTGTTTATATAGTATTGGTTACAATTAAAAATTTTAATTGGTATTAGACTCAGATAATAACAACTTTATAATTCACTTTTACGCAAGGTATACTTATACAATATTAAACTACCTTTTTTATAAGACAAATATAGAAAATAGTGTTCTTACATGGTTACGGACCGTGCGTAAACACATACATTATGAGCAATTTGTAAGAAGCACTTTTTACGCATATCCGTTTTCATGTTCTCGTTATTAAAAAAAGTACCGTCCTTTTTAAAATTCGCGCAATAAAAACACCTTCTCATACTTATCACGCGATATTCTTTTGTTTTATTATATCGTAAATTATACAAAGTATTAACAAATATATTCTTGTGAATTTTGATCAATAAAGATTAACATAGTGCTTGAACGTGAAAACATTGAATTTTTGCTACTTAAAATTTTTAAAAACACCCTTGTTTTTAAAATGAGAACAATTTTTCAACCCCTTGTCATATGAAAATTGCAATAAAAATTTGTTTGACAAATAGTCTGGCATTCTACACTCAAGTACCGCTAATATTTATTTAACATAATTTAATCATTATCACTGCAGTCTTCCAGCTACGTGGTGGACACATGCATTGATCAGGATAGCTTAGACTATTCGAGGGGAGCGACTGGACATTCAGATGACACGTGGCCGGTCCGGAAGTAAAGAATCGGCCACGTGTCAATTGTAATCCTATATATCGATTCATATCCGGTTTGTTTCGGTCACTGAAGTCATATTTTCAAATTTGATTACGTATGTACATTTTATAACATAATGGCATCACATTATGGAAGCGAAGTGTAGTTTGCTATACAAATGAACCAAAAGTTGACACTAAATTATTGTAGAAGATTCAAATAGAAGACTCTTTATTGACTATTTCGATTAAAATCACAGACAAAATAACGATCATAAAATACCTTATGTGGTTTAAATTAAATCAAGTATAAAAAATAGTATTGTTCGTTGTTAATTGTAATGCAAAAAACACTACATGACCTTATTTTTGAACTTAGAGGGTCCGTTTTGGTCTTAAATTAAATATAAAAGATGTATACAGCAACGCTGCTTGGTACTTTTTAAATTGTTTAAGAGCTTTCACAGTAGAGCTGACAAGTTTAAAAAACATGCGGTGGAAGTAACGATGTTGATGGTGAGAAAATGTGTCTCCGCAGTCGTTAAAAATTTAAATATAGATCTATATAAAGACTAAAAATTTGGAAGCAAAGAAAGATATTTTTTAGATAAAAAACACATATAACGCGTCAAAAGCTGCGGTCAATTTCTTCGTCTTTTGTAGCGTTGAAAGCGTGGGACACTCACTATACCTATATTTGATTCATTTCATCGAGTGGCCCACGATTTTAGACGTTGTAGAATAGAAATAAATTAGTTTTCTACTACTCAGTGCGTTGTTGTAAGGGCATTATTTCTCTTTTTAAAAATGGATATTTTTTAGGTTACACTGCAGCTCCAACACCAAAATATGCCGATGTTTTCTAGTACTTAATGTATGTGCAGATATACAATAGGAGAAAAGTCTCTTCCGAAAATAATCAATTGTAACCGGTCTGGTGTTGTACGCTAGGGTACACACGGTCGTTTAGGGGTTGCACAGAGGGTGATTCTGCGACTCCAGAGGGTTGCGATGCACTGGCCACCCGCTCACATACACCCACCCACCCCTTGTTCTTTTGACATGGATCTAGTGACTACCAGTGAGCTCTCGTCTAGCGATATAGGTTGCATTTGTTTTCGATCTGTTTCTTGTTTATTCAAATATAGCTAGTCATTTGTCTACGTCTTGTTTTGAATTTTTTTAAAAACTATTTCATCTTTCAAAGTATCAAAATCAAGCTATAGGTTCTTTTTATTTTCATAAAAATATAATAATATAATAATAATAATGCGTTTAACGTCCGTTTGTCGACTTTTATGTCATAACAGACGCCATTCGCACCATTAGTATTTTCCATTTTACCACTTCCCGTTATTTTCTACATTTCTGAAACTTCGACTTAACTAATAGCAATGGGCGAATGAAGGAATTATAGGAAATTATGATAGGATAGGTAATTTTTGAACTAGGAGTTTGATAGGTAATCGGCCATGGCCTTGAATAAGGAACCATCTCGATATTTATCTGGAATTAATTGAGGGAAACCATGGAAAACCTCAATCAAGATGGCCGGTTCAGGAATTACCGTTTCTCGGCAAGAGGCAGTAGGAAAAACTCTCAGCCACATCTGCCCCCAGCCGGGATTCGAACCCGAACCTCCCGAATGCGAGTCTAGTGCTGTCACCACTACTCTACCCAGCAAATAATTGAATGAGTAAGTCAAAGTTAGTGGCGACCATAAAAATTATTTGCTTGTCGGAAGGCGATATTGTGCAACAATCGTAGAAACAGATTCTTAAATCAAATTGCCATCAATACCCACAGATATCGAATACCTATATAGGCACTAGTTGATAAATAGGATCGTTTTCCCACGTTTTGATTGGGAGACAGAAGACTGTCGCGTTCGCATCAATTACATTCAATCAGAATACAGCGGCACATATATTTTAATTACCGCAGTTGAATCGAGCGTTTAAATCACCGAACAGTTTAAAACAATCACCGATCGCAACAGGCCGTGCATTTTAAAACGTTGCTCGGTCATATATTGCATGTCAGAGTTTTAAAAAATCATTGTGAATTTTAATTTTTATAACAAGATATAATGAAACATGTCGGTCTTTTAACATGATACGGTCGCTGTGTCGGCATACAGTGTCTTGCATAAGTCATATTAACCGTTAACGGCCACACCTCACCCAGGCCACATAACGGCCACACGGGGTAACTCAACCCAATCAGACAAGATGTGTGGATGTTTTGAGACTTTTAACTAATTCTGTCATGTTCGTTGACGAGTTCTTCAATATTTTTAATTGTTTAACTTGGTTAATTCATAGATGACGTTCTAAAAACTGGTAATTTTTTTGGCTTACTATGTAGTGAAGTCACATCTCACACTTGTCTGCCACCGGCAGATATCGTTTGGTGTCTTGATTTAAGAGGTTTAAGACTTCTATATCACTTTTTCTAAGCCTGGGGTGTGGCCGTTAAGGGTTAAATTAACTAGGCGCTACCCGCGGCTCCTCACACAATTAAGAAGAAACACGACTCCGATAACAGTAGTGGAGTCTTCGACTCCACCGTATTATTATCTTACCTCGCGGAGTTGCGCCCCACTTTGTAGCAATAATAGGCGTGGAGCTTTCGGTTCCACCGTGTTACAATCTCGCCTTGCAAGGTTGTAACCTGTTCGGCAATGACAACAGTATTGCAATCTTGCTTCTCTCGGCGAACCTAAAAAAACATTAAAAATATAACAGCTAAATTTCAAGTCCATAGGCACTGTAGTTTAAAAATTAAAATGTGACACCCTCGTACCTTACCCCTTTTCACTCATTAGAAGACGATTTTAGGAAAACCCATTTTCAGATAATGTTTATATAACACAAGAGACATTCCTACCAAGTTTCAGGTCTGTAGAAGTTACAGTTCAAAAACGCGGATTTTATATCTATAAGGCCCTCGTAACCTCCTCTTGGGAGTCGATTTCTGCAAAACTAGTTCTTTGCGAATCTCAACCCAACAAAAGACATAAACATGCTTGCCAAATTTTTTCAAGTCTGTAGATCTGATAGTTCAAAACTGGAGATTTTTTATCAATAACGCCCCCACAACCTCCCTTGGGAGTCGATTTCCGCAAAACCCGTTCTTAACAGATCTCTACTGAACAAAAGAAGCATTCCTGCCAAATTTTAAGTCTGTAGATCCAATAGTTTCGGAGATTTCGTGATGGTGAGTGAATCGATTTGAGTGGGAAATGGAATAACGCATTTTTAACGATTTTTTCATCTTGAGAACGCCATTTCGGGAGGTTAAGTCACAGTAATTTTGAGTCAGAGTATCCTGACCTGATATACGTTTGAGGTGTAGACCTATAACCCCTTTTTTACAATACGCATTAAGCAAATATAAGATAATGATTATTTTATTGTGATCACAAGAATGGGAAGTTGAGGTGCGCTTTGTACTTGTGATCGATGTCGATTGATTCAATCGGCGCCACTGTATCGATAAACAGTAAATAATGAACGTCAGGTTAATTAGAATTTACGCCTGGTGTATTATTAAAAGACAATACTATGTATGTACTGTGTAGTATGGGTATGCAGCATACTCGATGGCTACAGTCTTATTGTACGGAATTGATTCGCATGAATGCAGAGATGTCATTGATACATACACGAAGTTAGATATAAAGGAGGTAAATCGAGCTAGGCTTTTCCACGATCTTTGCTTCCACTTTGCTTTGGACACTAATATAGGGATGTCAGAAGTGCCAAAAAGTATCGATATATATATATATATATATATATATATATATATATATATATATATATATATATATCGTATCGATATTTTTTTAAAATATCGATATATCGGTACAATTTTAAAGAGAACATTGGTACTCAAAGAAATTTAGTATACATATTGGCTAACTTAATTAATGTCAAATAGCAATTAACGGACATTATTTTTAATAAATCGAGTAATAAATAATTCTCTGAAATCAAAAACAACGATAATATTTTTTTTTTGTTTATATTAATCAAACGTTTAATACATTAAGGAGCAGAGAATTTTAGAGATTAATCGAACAAATAATAAAGCCAGGGATGGCGAACCTATGGCATGCGTGCCAGAGGTGACATTCGACAGAAACTTGTTGGTACCGCATGAATGAGATGTAAATCGAAATAATTAAAAATATTCTAGATGCTGTAGAAATGAAAAGAAATATTGCATGAATAGCTATTTTGACTGTTTATATCGAAAAATCCGGCGAAAAAGAAACGTATTTTACATGTGCTTTATTCACTTTTGTTGATTTTGGAACGCACTTAAAAGTATGTTCCAAAACGATTTAATTAAAAGATATAATAGTTTTGGTAACTAAGGAAAAATAACAACAAGTTCAAAAATTATATCAGTCATAGATCATCATTTTCTTACTTAAAAATACGTAAATTACCCAAACTATACAATATCACATGGGTACAATGGATTCCGGTACTTGGTAAATCTACTGATCTAGGAGCTTTAAATCGTTGACTACCTGCCGTTTTACGATGTTTTACGAGTACTCCATGCACAGCAGCGCACTCTACGTACTCACCTACGAACTATAGTTTATTCACTAAATCGAAGCCATTCTTTTAAAATTTCGTTTTAACTCCTCATATCTACACTTCGTGGATACATTAGAAGACTATGTTAGTTTTGTCTTGACCGTTGATTTGTATAATGGATTGCGGAATCGACCAGAAAAATTGCCACTAAAATGTTTGCACTATACCTATACTTTTGCACTATTCCTATATACTATGCGTGTTTGCAGGCATTACGCCCTAGGTCTGTACTAAAGTAAAATTCTATTATTTTTTTGTACATCTCCTATAAAATAGCTGCTTTTCATGCTTGTGTTGCGTTAGTAAAATGATCCAGTTTGCACTAGTGCGTAAAGTAAAATGAACGTTGTTGTACTACCATTTCCATATTCAAAGTGTGAAAATCCAACGCAGCCTACAAATTAGAAGTGAATTTACATAAAATTGAACTGTCGACAATTTTTAAAATTGTGTGATAGGGATTAGTGCAAAAATTATTTATATGTATTTGCTCTTTATTGCATTGTATATCAGGCTGTATTGAAACCTTAAACCTGATAATAGAAGAACTCTATTAGCATCTGTCTCACATCTAGTTTTTATTCATATCAGTGGGAGGTATTCCTTCAGCAGCGTTCCTCTATCCGTCGCCACCACGCCGCCTTACTGATGTACGGCAATCGCGCTAAATACACCAGAAGGCTAACATTTGAAGACGATGGACATTTGTCTATCAAGGCCTACATCGATCAGTCTCCTGAAACGAACAGATACTGTTGGATACTTGTTTGCTTATATAGGGTTTGTTTAAACTCTTTTTTTTCTTAAGGACTTACTGCGCAACACTAGACTGTGCTTCAGTTCGCCATTTTGCCACTTTTTTTAACATTGGTAGCCAGCGTACAGAAATGTCGTTGTTTATATTACATATACATGTACGAGTCCCCAGTTCCAGATGCTCTAATCCGAGTGCTGGTAAAAGTATCAATTAAAAAAACAATAAATTGAATATATCAAGTAATCTTAGCTCTTGGAGAAGTTTCTCAAAAATTAAACGAGCGTATGTAGTTTTTAAATTGTGCCTGCCTTTGATGAGAACTGTGTAATCCCACGAGAAAACTTGGTCTGATTTGAAATTTTATTCTCGACGCAACAAATTTTAAATCAAATTGTTAAATGTTATTTTAATCAAAAATATAAACTCTTGTAACTCTAACGATTATGATCATGTATATTATTATTAGTACAATTTACCAACTGTTGACTTGCCTAAGGCCCTGATGATGAAATAAAATATTTCGAAACGTTGGCCACAAGCGAAACATCGGTAAAGCTTTTTTCTTTTGATTGTTCCTCTTCCAAACTTCCTCTCAACGATTACGTTATTGGAAGAAAACTAATGCTAACAACTTGGTCGCCACTCTTCTGGAGCTTATGAGAAGATTCGAAGATCCAGATAACTAGAGGACTAGATTCAAGAAATGGGTAACAAATATAAATTTTTATGGGATGTTTTAAGACCACCTCTTTTTATTACCCTGGTATTTTTTTTTGAGAAATTTCAAAGTACATGAGCAACCTTGTCGTGCAACAATAAGCTGTAGCTATATGGAGTGCTAGTCTAGACTACGGGAACAAAATAACAGAAAGATTGCGGTAGGAATTCCGTCTTTGTTGAACAACATATAACAAGGTGGACCAGAAAGAGACATGCATATACCGTATTTATCGCCTTCTCTTTCCTGTCGGTTTGTATGCGCAGTAGTACAATAGCACTCCCATACAAAAATCTTAAACGGAAGAGAATTTTAAGAGACAGATAGATTTGGAAATATAGACGCTCGATATAGTTGAATTCATCCGCGTCTCTACTACTCTTCCAAGGTAACCTGCCAAAACCTGTGGCCACGATATATTTTCAACAGATGCGCAGACGTATTGAGCGTCTGCGCATCTATATCGAGCGTCTATATTTCCAAATCTATCTGTCTCTTAAAATTCTCTTCCGTTTAAGATTTTTGATAGTTTTAAGTCTTCTAGTCAGTCGATTGTTGCCAACTGAGAAAACTGAGACACGTCCGTTGCATTGGCAGCAGTGATTGTGGCGCGGGAATAAAGCAAGTGCACTTCGCCTTGTACCGCTAAACGTGTACACATTGTTCGACTGTCACCTGTTTTTTATAGCGGTTAATTTCACTTACATGCGATTGTCAATTGACATAGACTATCTATCTTTGAACTCTGTCCTTGTCTTCCTTTATTGTCCTTCCTTCATAAAATGCATTCTCCGCATCAGTCGTGTCGTCCGAGCGTCCGAACAATTTTTCTAGATCGTAATTTGGCAGATTTTTGTTCAGTTTCGAGTTATACTCTTTTGAGGATAAATATACTAGACTGTAATATCAATTTTCATTAAGGAATTCGACAGAAAACTTATTAATGATAGTTGATTATAATATCAACTATCATTAATAAGCTTTCCGATGTTTACAGTGCAAAAACGTATTAGACAAAGATCTGTGAATTTTAAGACTGAACGACAATCAGGAAAAAGTTAACGTTCAATTTACCCTTAGACGTAGTTCTCGTTTAAGGGAAGGTTTAAGGAGGACTTTTGTAAAATTAGCTCTCGGGAGATGTGAAATACAGTGCTGTTATTAGAGGAAGCTGTTTATTTAGATATGTCACTGTAAACTGCAGAATAAATGATAACTCAACCGCCGTGATAGTAAAAGTTTCGAACTAAAGCTATATGGTTGTATATAGGCAGACCACATCGTTTTAGTCAATGTTTTCACTGCTAGGTGTCGAAGGTAATTAGATGTTTGAAAATTTATGGACAATTTTTGAGGTTATGTTCTAGAAAAAAGTAAGACGCGTGGGGCGTAGAACAACACCAGTGTTGAATTAACGAGGTACGATTTAGTGAAAGGCTACTGTATTAATTATTTTTCAACATGAACAATGGACATTGTAACATTTTCAGAAGGATACACAATTTGCTTTTTTGTGCCGAGAGAGGTTTATGGATTGTATTGTTAATAAGTTAAATTTTCCCACAAAATCAATATTTATAGTCGTTTCTTATGAATTTTTCATCCTCAACAGATTTCTCAAAGCGTGCGGCGCCAACTTGAAATATATCATTTACATAAAATCTCAGACATTCGAATGCAAAAAAATTCTGTGAGAGCCTTCTAAATCAAAATATTTCCCATATAAACAAGCGACAGACGAAATTTTTCGAATGCTTAACGTCGTTCTTATGTTTTGTTCAGAATATAATATCGGCAACTCCAGAAACGACAGTTTAAAAATCAAAAAATACGTTCGGAATCTTTTGATTTGAAAAGAGATGAATATATTTTATGTTAGTTCGCGAAAGCGTGATGTGAGATATAATCCGAATGAAACAAGCTGTTTTCTTGTATCTTCATACATATTCTTCGACTTGGCTCCCATATTATAGGTGGTCTTTGCGTCTTCAACTGTTTCGTAGATGTTCTGTCTGCGCAGTCTTGCTCTTCGCTTGTTCAAAACATAAAATATATCTCTATACATCTATATATACAAGATATTCAACGATTTACATTAGTCGTACCCACCATTGCAACGAGTTGTAAATACTGATAACACTGATGCATTTTTCTCTAATTTTTTTTTAATTATTTTGTTGGCCCTGGCTTTAGCCTTCAGCCAATCTCTAAATTTTATAATACCGTCACGCATTTTTTTTATAGCATCAAATCTTGAATATTATAAAAGTCATATGTTCATATTTCATTTTATGAGAAAACGAAATAATTTACAATTAGACATGTTCATGTCCAATAATATTATAAATTGTGAAACAGTTTAGACGCTGATGACCTCAGATGTTGAGCGTCTATAATCTACAGTCTCTCTCTTATGAAACATTTCACAGGAATTGGGACTTGAAAAACCAATGATCAAACTGTCATTGAAATGATGACAGTTTAATCGTTATGTTTTTTATTGCTCAAATTTCCGTGAACTGTTTCATAATTTATAATTATAATTGCGCACGTTAAACATGACGGAATCTGACGAAAAAGCAAATTCCTTGGTCCCAACAACCTTTTCAAATTGAAAGATTTTATTCAGGAACCATTCTAGAAAAATTCTGGAACGTTGCGTAAAATAAGACTAGATATTCCAGCTTCCCTTTTCGAATAGAATAATATATATAGAAAAATTAATTTGAAACAAAATATTGAGCAAGCCAGATTTGTCAGTATTTATAACATAAGTCGGTAAAAAAAAACTTCAAACTCTCAATTTGCCTTCTCGTATTTCGAAGACTCGTGAAATGCTTTAGAGAAATATTGACTATCACGTTTTTTGATTCAGTTTTTAGGACAAAAATACGTTATTTTGAAATTTTTGAGCAGTAAGCCAAATTCTATGAAGGTTAATGCTTAAGCGCATCTAATAAAAGCAGTAATAAAATGAATTTTGCGACCACATTTCCCGAGAGCATATTTTACAATCTGAGACAAATAAATTGGCCAAAATCAATAAAAGATTGTAGTTATGACAGCTTAAAGCGTAACATCTAAATGGTGTTCGGTAGTAGAAAAGTCAAGTCGTCGGTTCAGACCCCCCTCTGATAATTGCGGCTCTGACTAGTGTTTTGTTTTTGGGTGGTCCCATAATGCATTGCGCGATGTGGCCTTTGGCATCACTATACTTATATAACTACATAAGTTTGTACATAGATTCCGATTGGGATTCACCACTCCAACTGCACTATCAATACCTACTGCACAAATCCGCTCGCATTCGATAAATATGCATGTACTCTGCACACCATCAACTGGTTTTGTTGTTTGTTTATACTTTCAACTGTTTTCTTTGCACGCGCGAAATTCAAATTATGTCGGTGTCGGATTTTGTTATAGAACTGACACGAAAATAAATATTCTATTAATAAACTTGCACTCTATCAATGAAGATACATTGGCAATTTCTTTTTGTTGTTCTAACTATATTTGATTTGCATGCGAAAAATTCAACACTTTTTCATGTCACTTTCAATATATGTTACGATGCACTTTGTACTAACGTGATACGTTTAGTTTATTTTATGGCGCCTGATCCCTCAGATTATAAAATATGCTCACAGGAAATTTCAAACTGTGGTCGGAAAATTAATTTTATTACTGTTTTTATTAGCTGTGATTAAGCATTAAGCTTCACAAAATTTGACTTGACGCTTAAAAATTTCAAGAAACATATCTTTGCCCCAAAAATTGAATAAAAAAACGTGATATTCGTCAATATTTCTTTACAGTACGTCACGAGATCTCAAATTACGGGAAGGCAAATTAACATTTTGAAGTTTTTTCTGTACAAAGTTATTTTTAAAATACTGACAAATTTGGCTTGCTCAATAATTTATTTCAAATCATTTTTTTCTGTGCAAAAAAGGTCTCAAATTTATATTAATTTTCTTTGTTTTTATCTGTTTTTAAAACGTTTGTTTAGATCTTTCCACTTTCGCGGCGGAATGAGTTAATCAGTTACTCTACGGTGCGATATCTTAACAGTTAAGATATTACACCGTAGAGTAACTCCACCGCGAAAGTGGAAAGATTCGGGTTTGAATCCCGACGGTGACAGTGGATAAAAAATACATTTTTCTAATTTAGCATTCTAACAATGAATGTTTATAACAATTATTATATAGCTCGTTCTGAAGCATTGCCGAATTAACATATATCTTATATGGAGTTAATAAGTTGTAATAAATTAATAGTAGGTATATATGAAAACCAACTAATTGTGAGTAGAATTAGCATGCATTTTAATTAAGTGAATGTTGCATTATTATGGTAAACCTAAGTGATAGAATATAAGCAACGAAGAATCTTGAAGTCACGATACATCAGATCGGTCTCTTGAGTAAACATCTACACGAAAACTGCATACCCAACTAAAATTGCGATTTGATCAAAACTCATTACCTGGCATGTTTTATTTCCCGGTAATTAAGACTAGCCTTCAAGAAATAGCTATTCTATCAAAAACATAAATGTGAAAAAATGAACCAAGTTCTTTCCTTCGAAATAGTTCGGTCACCAGAAGAATGTTTAGTGCATTTTTGAGTAAAATATATGTAGTTTAAATGTCGGAAAAACCGTCAAAAAAAGATATTTTGATATCACCCGTATAAACGATTATTTACTTATTTTAATATAAACATAACATAATCATATTACTATAAATCTCCAGTAAGATTGTTTGAGCAACAATATTTGTAATTAATTGTATTAGAATGTACAGTGACACAAGGGCTTATGTTAACCGTTCCACACACCACCCAGATTGGGGTGGTTTAGATGGATGGTGAATCGGAGTTTTAAGGGTAGCGTTTAATCAGTGTATCATGTTACCCCACATTTCACCCCATTCGCAACTGGCGACGTAATCTTAGAGGTTTGGGGATTTAAACTGTTACTATACAATCACGTGCTTTAGTTTTAGAACAGTTTAAAATCGTAAATGCAATGTGATATTCTCCTGTACAGTCGATTAATATTTAGTTGGCAATTCGACGTCCTTATACCTCGATCTTTGAAACGAATCAACGACCTAAGAGACAACCTCTTTACCTCGCAGCCACCGTAATTCGACGTTTTTAGACTACACGGTATACGTATACATCGTAATGTCTCGTTACACTTTCAATCTCATGAAGCGATTTTACCCTGCTCTAGGTTGGCATGATTTTAGGGGAGGCAAAATTTTAGATACTTTCAAAAGTAAAAAAATGTTAGGCAGTTAAAATTAAAAAATCCGTTGTCCATATTTACGGTTCTCTGACTTCATTAGACGTTTAATTGCAATAATCACTTCCACACAGGGCAAAAAGGGCGCCATATCGGACGGGGCGGCATCGAACCTAAATCCGCCACTGGTGCTTACGATTTAGGATGATTGTTAAATCAGATTTTCTGAGAAGTCACAATGCTTTCTGTAAAGCCAGGTCCAGACGTGTGTAACGTGTAATGTAAGATTACGTGTAATTTAGCGTCAACTCAACGAACTCAACGCGAATCGTGAAAGCGAATCTTCGTCAAGAGCTGTTTCCACTCAGTTGCTACGAACATGTCGAATAGGAAAGTCATGATAGCTGGTGCTGCTTTTATTTATATATATGTTTATTAACTGAAGATTTCAGATTTTTTTAAAGTAATCCGGATTTTTTGGATCCCAAATAACACGTTTTTCTTGATACAAACTGATAAGTTCAAGCGATTGTTCGTATCACGAACGCCGTCCAAACGAGTACTGCGAGCGCCTTTGTGTTCGCGCTAAAAACCGACAGCCGATGGATCACGGCGAGCGCCGGCGCGAGCGTTACATGTAATGCTCGTAGTGGCCGTCCACAAGCAGAATTCGTGTTACATTACACGATAGATTACATTACGCGTTACACACGTCTGGACCCGGCTTAACCCGGCATGGTATACAATCTCCGATTTCAATAATAAATAAAAACTTATTTCCGATACTGTATTTTTAAGGGAAGTGATGATGGCAGACAGACTGTGTCAATGAAGTCAACTGCACGTCTCTCTGCGTGAGACAGCGAATATTCGACGACTACGCCACCCCAAAGCTTCTTTATTTATGAACTTTAAATCCTAATTGAAACATCATCTTAAAAGTTGGAACGTTTTCCCAAAACAATTCAAAGTCGCTTTCATCTTTTCAAGGTGTTTTCACAAATAACATGAAAGTAATACCTGAATATGATTTAAGTCTCATATTTCTGGGAATATCAATACAAATAAATACATTTTGTAATTTTAGAAAGAAGGATTGTTGATTATAGACCCTTAGTTCATTACTTATTTGCGCCTATTGCAATTGTAAGTTTTTAACGAAATTTCAACATAATAATAATAATGCGTTTAACGTCCGTTTCTCGACTTTATGTCATAACAAACGCCATTCGCACCATTACTATTTTCCATTTACCACCTCCCGTAATTTTCTACATTTTTTTTTTAAACTTCAACTTATGGAATAGCAATGGGCGAATGAAGGAAATTAGGATAAGGTAGGTAATTTTTTGAACTAGGAGTTTTAATGCGTTTAACGTCCGTTTCTCGACTTTATGTCATAACAGACGCCATTCGCACCATTACTATTTTCCATTTACCACCTCCCGTAATTTTCTACATTTTTTTTTTTAAACTTCAACTTATGGAATAGCAATGGGCGAATGAAGGAAATTAGGATAAGGTAGGTAATTTTTTGAACTAGGAGTTTGATAGGTAATCGGCCATGGCTTCAAATAAGGAACTATCTCGATATTTATCTGGAATTAATTGAGGGAAACCATGGAAAACCTCAATCAAGATGGCCAGTACAGGAATTACCGTTTCTCGGCGAGAGGCAGTAGGAAAAAGTCCCAGCCACATCTGCCCCTGCCGGGAATCGAACCCGTACCTCCCGAATGCGAGTCTAGTGCTGTACCACTACTCTACCCAGCTCGGTAACGAAACTTCAACATAGATTTACAGTTTAAAAGATTTAGTTATTTTCAGAATTTTTATCTTCCTGTTTATTCCCTGTTAAGGTTCCTGAGTACCAACTGTTCAATATGCTCCCTTTTTCATTCGCATAGCTCTATCTTACAGTTGGGTGTATGGGTGCATGTAAAATGAACTTACTCATGTTTCGGAAATCTCTAACTTTTATGAAAAATCTTATTTAATCTTTGATGGTAGTGCGCAAAATAAAGTAGGAATATATATCATTCTTCCAATATTTTAGCAAATTTTTTACAGTTTATTTGATCTAAATAAACGATTTAAAATAAAGTGATGCATGAGAGATTATTTTACTTGATTATTTCTCTGCAAAAATCAATAACTACGTAGATAAAATCGGATCGGAAAGTTAGTACAATAAAGTATCTAGTGCATTTTTTAACTTTTTTAAGTACAGTCACTCAAAAACAATTAATTAAATTAATAAAGTCAGTGCGTAACAAGTGAGGGATGATAAATGTTTTATGTATTTTAATTGTGTGCACTCTAATATTACATTTTTTTTATAGTCACACAGTTTGTAAGTCGCATAGCCGTGCTTCCGTACATGTAATGATTTTTAGCGACGACTTATTTCCTGTAAGCCACACGACATCATAACGCAATAACAATTACTGGTCTGAACCACAGAGCGTTACGAAATGTCGTGTTCTAGTGAAAAAAAAATATCCCTTACATCAACTTTCGCCCCCTTTGCACAGTGGACCAGAAATGTAAAAACACGTTTGTTATTTCTGACCCATCGTTTGATTTTTTAATATTTTTACGGTTGACAATAGAAAACGAAGTAAGAATGAAACATCGACAATTATTTTTCCGATTTTTGAACCGCTGTTTATTTTTTTTGAACATATTTCTAGATAAGGCTCTCAAACTTTCACTATCTCAGAAAAAAATATTTGAACTGTTTATTTTTTTGAATATTTTTTCAGAGATAAAATTTTAAAATTGTCTCAGCTATCAAAATTTGTAATTATTGATATTTCTACTACGTTAACAATCTCTGAAAAAAACAAAAAAAAAAACAATTATTATTAAAAAGATTATGTAACGAGTTTGCAAGAATTATATTCGAAAACTGAAAAGTCGGTGGGAATTCTGTATATTGAAAAACATTATTAAAATTCTGAAACACTTTAGATGAATTTTTTTGGAAAAACTATTCACAAAAACAAGGGGTACCTATGTATTTAATTTAATGTGTGACGTTACAAAATGTTTCAGAAAGTCAATTTTGATATAAGGCAAGCTCGTAATGAGCTGAGCTAAGCCTATATTTCAGTTTTTTTTCTTTTTGTGGACATTTCAGTCCGTATTTAATAATCATAATAATTGATATTTACAAAAAATGACCATATATATCGGTAAAACGTCTACAATACATGCTAGTAAATAATTTTTGATCAGAATATTTCTTTAATCTTATAATTTGAATTGTCTAGCATTTATAATCTGCAATCTGTCAATTACTAAGTGAAACGTACTATACAATACGCATGCGTACTTCGATAACCTTGCTCCCTTTTCGGTTATTGCGTGGAGAGCAGAGGGATGCTGCTGTTTTCGCGAAGGGTGATGATGCAACAATTACTGGTGTTCCCGCCGCGTGACGTAGCTCTGGTTCCGGTTCGCGTCACGTGACGACACCCGACTTCCGCTCTCCAGGAAGAGATTTATTTATATTATATTTATGTTCTTCTTTCATATATGTATGTATTCAGTATGTGAGTACGTCGTCGTCCATACTACGTGTTCCACGCTTTAAAATACGGATGTATCTACTAGAGTGCAGTTGTCGTATTTTATTAACTAGCCTGTACCCGCGACATTGCTCGCGGTAATCCCGGTCTCCCTTGATAGAAGCATAATGAACCAATATATAGACGACTTTTTGAAATTATACTACTTTTATTTTGATAAATATATTTCCTACGTTTATAGTACGTAAGATGTCTACATAAGGTGTAGATGCCTAATGATAATTGTTAGAAAATATTCATGGAACGTTTTCTAACAATTATCATTAGGCATCTACACCTTATGTAGAGATCTTACGTACTATAAACGTAGGAAATATATTTATCAAAATATTAATGTCAATAAGAGGCACTGGATTAGAAATTTTCCATATGATAATTATACATAGGAGTGGTAAATCATTTGCCCCCCTGTATCCGCTTACGAATTACAAGTAACTTGTACTTAGGTTGGATTAATAATAATAAGATTGGAAAATTTCACATGTTTCATTCATACTCTCACTACTGAGAGAATTCGTGTCTAGCGTTATACCTAGCTAAAAAATCGACTCTCGCATGTAGTGAATTTAATGTTACAATTGCTTTATTAGAATGAAGTAACTGCTAAGCTAGCGTATCGTAGAGTAATTGATAACTCATTCCGCCGCGAAAGTGGAAAGATTCGGGTTTGAGTCCCGACGGTGACAGTGGACAAAAATTATACATTTTTCTAATTTAACATTGTAACAATGAATGTTTTCTAACAATTATACTACTTTTAGTTTGTTATAAAAAAACTCTGAAAGTGAATTTTTCCGACGCCCTCACACTCACTATAAAGATCAAAATTTACAGGATGAAGTTGTAATTGATAGTCAGTATTGACGAATATTATTGAAAACTCATCTTTAAAGTTCAATTCCAAAATATGTAATAATAGAAATTAGTTTCACGGGTAATTGGAATAAAAAATCAATTTAAACACTTATTGATTGCAACGTTTCGTCTTTATTAAATTAAGACTTTTTCAAGCTCTGGAAAAAAATTTTTTTTTATAAAAATTAACAATCATAATATAATAAAAATATATAATCCATAAGGTTTTATATTTTTATTATATTATGATTGTTAATTTTTATAAAAAAAATTTTTTTCCAGAGCTTGAAAAAGTCTTAATTTAATAAAGACGAAACGTTGCAATCAATAAGTGTTTAAATTGATTTTTTATTCCAATTACCCGTGAAACTAATTTCTATTATTGAAAACATTAAATTTGTTGAATATTAGTGACAATATCCAGTTTTATTTCAATAAATTATTTGCATATGTATTTATATAAAAGTCGATGTGTGTTATGTTCCCTATGGACTCCAAAATGGCTGGACCGATTTTTATGAAAATTTCAGGAAAACTTCAAATTAGCCCAACGGGTGATCCTGATGTGAAGTTTGGTAGCGATCAACAGAATATGTTTTTGTTTTTTGGCAATTTTTTATTTTCTTCGATTTTTGAACATTCACAATTAAAAGCGATTGAATTCGCGCAAATTCAATACACGTCGAGAATTTTATGATAATGATACTCATCTTTTATGACTACAGATAATTAGATAATTAGTGCTGCCCGTGCGAAGCCAAAGCCGGCTGCTAGTAGGTAATATTTTGTATCTCCGTAATTTTGCAACAATGTTTTCTAATTAGGAAACAGTCATGTATTACTTGTACTTGTACCATGATACCATCCCAAAAGGGAATGATACTAATTTAGGTCAAAATTCACTTTTCTAAATTTTGTGGTCCCCTGAATCCAAAATAAATAAATTTTTTTTAAAACTTTATAGTTTCGTAAATATTTTGATAAAAAAAATCAACTGTTCTATTCTGAAGATCTCTAAAAAATATTTTAGTTAGGTAGCTGACAAGCATGCCTTGGTTAATTTTTACATGTAAAACCATATTATGTAACCATGAAAATGTTTTCATAATATTTATTACTAGTCGTTACCCGTATCACCGCACGTTTTAACAGAAATTTTATTTTATTTATTATAATATGTTAAATGTGAATATTTTTAAAGTTGGAATTATCCTGTTGTCTAATTGGCTGGACTTTTTTTTATAATTTCATTGAATAAGAAAGAATAAGAGAGATAATATTTGTGTCGGTTCAATGTTTTTCAAAGGGACGATCGGTGTCTAAATTTAATATTGTGTTATCATCATTACACGTCGATATAATAATATGGAAATGAATAAAATCACGGATGACTGTGGCTGCAGAGATGGCATTTCTCACAAACAGGTCTTTTATGGCGCGCCGCTCACTTGTCAGAAGAATTGCCCACCGAACGCCCAAAAATAATCAACTACTGTCAGACTAGATTCAGACGCCAGCTAGAAATCCATCAAGCGTGGACGATCACAAAACAAATGCCAGGAATTTGTTTCGACACACAGTGGCGCAAAAAGAGTCGAAAACTGAATCACAATTATTTTTTTGCATAAACCCCTACATAAAATTGTTGCTTTTTGTCTGTATAGGACCGGCCCTTGATTATGCTTGATTGCACCATATTTCTCGATAAGAAAAGCATTACAGAATTTGAAATCGGTTCTGCCCGAAAAATAATCGATCGATTGAAACGAAAATTTTTTTAAACGATGTATACATCTATTTAACATAGTTTTTTTTTGTACAATTTACACTTCGAACCAACATCTTTCTGCGCATTTGAATCAAAATTTACCTTGAGAAGCTATTTTTTTTCTATTCAGATCAGTCATCCATTTTTTGTGAATAAAATATAACGTTTTATCCACATAATAAAGACTTTGACAACGACACTAGACTGTTCCTGAGTGATGTATAAAAACTGTAATTATATGAAAGCCCTAACAAGCAAGGTTATTTGGGCCTTTAATTTATTTTTACCAGCTCTCAAATTAAAGTGGGGGCTTGTAGTAAAGAAATCATGGAAATACTAATTAATTGCAAATATATATAGGTATCCAAAAGCTGCCTTTTACATTTTATTGTAACCATACCTCAAAATGTTCTCTTTAAATATGTGAAATATGTTATTTTGACATATTTCTGGAACCCGAAAAAGCAAGTTTGATCAAATTTTCTTATTTTATGTCCCACCGTGCCAGATGCGTGTACGACTGGGACAGATATAGACAATAAAGACGGGACGACATGTTAGTTTATAGTAGAAACAACTGCTAATCGAAAAAACAACCAACTCTCAGATAAATTAATTAAGATCGACATTTTTGATAAGCGGCGTAAAGCATGGATTCGAACCATTGCATTCGAAATTTAGTAACGTAATGTTGAGTACTCGGTCGGTAATATTGGCGTCGGCATTATCAAAAGCTCACTGAAATATCAACAAACATCTCATGCGACAGCCGATCAAGCAGGACATGGATTTCGTTTCACAATTAAAACTCACCACTTCCACAGTATTTACTTTATACAAATGTATCCGATACCGTACTGTGTTTTAAAACTGGTACGCGTATTCATTCGTACGACATCTGATCAAAAAGGACATGGTTTTTGTTTCACGTTTTGTTTTCTGTGCGTCGCCTAGATTTGTTTAGAAGGAAATGGAGAGTTCATTTCGTGAAACAGAATTTCAGACAGTAAAATCGGGAATTCTCAACCTTTTTCTTGCCTCTAGTCACATTTCGTATTTAATAAGGGTGCATCCATTAAATACGCGAAGCGTTTTTGACGATTTTTTGACTTCTCCCCCCTTGATAAGATGTTGCGAGATTTGGTTCGACGTAAGACTTTTCGAAATTTGTGTTCATAGGGTAAATGCGTTGGGTATATTTAAAAAACACTATTGGGTTCATTATTTTTATTTAAGATTAGTATTCAAGATTGCTTCGATCGTAATCTAGAATCACAGTGATAAAATTAAAATAAATAAAATGAAAACAGTAAAATACTTAAATGGGAAGTACTAAAATAAATAAAAAGAATATTTATTATAATTCAGTCCATAGAGACTCGTGCAAGAAGCATGTTTAACTTTAATTTAAACCGATGTTCACGCTGGTTTTGACAGAAAAAAAATTACGATATATTTGCCTGCATCATGTCGCGCAGTGCAGGAATTTCAACTTTCTGTCCATGATGTGTAATATTGTATTGCAAAGTTTGTGATACATAATTCGGATGGTGACGTAGACAACGATAAGTTTATTACTTTATTGTTCGCGAACACTAGCAATATTTGACATCACGTTAAAAACCCGCGGCATACCTATTGAGAATCACTGTTGTAGATACTACACTAAGATATTCATGCAGAGTGATCAGGCGGTATTTTTTATATCTGCTTCTTTTTTTCATTTCAGTGTATTCCTTTTTGTATAGGAATTTTGTTTAAATGTGTGTTTTTTGTAATTATACGAACTACCTGTTGGTGTTTTTCTTTTTACTCACGGATCACTTAATGTTGGTAACACCGATACACTTATTGTTTTTGACAGGAATTTTATGGAAGATTTTTTACAGTGGCGCACTAGCTTGTGAAAAAAAAGTCAACAAGAATTTCAAATTGTGTGTTAACTCAACATTAAATAATTTTGAAATTTCACTTTCTCCGTAAGGTTCTGTCTGTTGCAGAATTTTTGTCCGTAACATCATTTCAAAACGGCTATAAAAATTTTGAGTATCAGTGTAAATATTTCACGTTTTATCGAAATCGACTCAGTCGTTCTCGAGTGAAGTTGTCATAAACGGGCATAGGACCCATTAAACTTTAATATTGATATATCTGTAATTGCAGCGTTTGGAAAAAACACGCTACTGATCTAAGAGATATTATATGAAGTATAAACTATCAAAAATTATTAACATAAATTTATATTGATGTGTTATTAATAAAGGTTGGTTCGATGTTACAATGGATTGATGTTTTAGCGACTATAGAATATCACCTGTCTCCTGGGTTGTCCAATCAGCGTTTAAAAAATAGACAAAAAAAATGCTTGTCTACGCGCTTTTGAAGCTTTACTTCTTTGGCGTAATTTAACTAATTTTTTATATACGGGTGTCCCACGACTTCTAGCTCAGTTAGGATAGCGTTCCGGGTATATATATGTTCATTAGACATTTTTGACTTGAAATCACCCCAGCAACACAGTCCCAGGCTATGGCAGTCATGTCGTGGGACACCCTGTATGTAATCAATTTATTGCAATAAAATCTTTAAAAAAATTATATTTAAAAAATTAACCTCAGATATTTGAAAACACTTTCAAAATTTTTCCCTCTATAGTTTTTACTTTTATAATCCAAGAATTGAGTAATACCATATTTAAATTCTGTGGGATGATACTTAAAACGACTATTGGATGCAGTCCAAGGTTATAGTGGTCTAGTACACTAGATACTTTCCAGATAACAGACAATGCATTGATTTCGTTCATCTGTCATTTCAGTCTGAGACTCTTATGGCCAACTTCATACTGTCGAATTTTCTTTAGCGCGGCTAACTTCATACTGTTGAATTTTTTTAGCTGCGCGCGCAAATTATTTAATATTTTAGATACTGCCACCGGTTAGTAAGTTATCTAACTAATCCCTCTATACTAGTACCGCGGCTGCATTACTTTGTTCTTACCCTGACCATATTTTCTTCCAACGGAACCACTTCTGCTGCCCCTCAAAAAGTTTAACTTCAGTAACAAAAAACGTGGGTTGACTTCGACTCCCAGGCGAATTATGAATAAAAAATAAGAACTATGGCTTTAAGGGTATCCAAGATTGCATAATTGTAGCGAATGTCCTTTCAAATGCCCGTAGATTCAGGACAGCGTCTCGATTGTGAAAGTGATATTAATTTTACGAAACGATCCAAAGCAAAACGAATCAAGTGTCCCGTCTCCGGCAGGCAACTCTAACTGGCGGTACTGGCGGCGGCAGTGGCGATGGAGTATGTTATTCGTTGCTAGGCAACGCGGCGCTTGCACTCACACACACGCACACACATAGCACAGCCACCCCAATCCAACTAACTGACCTTTCAACTGCAGATGACTTCTATCTGCCACCAGTTTCACCGCACGCCGCACTGAGCACACATTGCTATCAGAGACATCTATCGACTCAGACAAGAGGGCGTTGTCTGAAACTGTCATTTTTAAAAATGTACAGAGCCGAAAATAAACGAAGCTTAACGACTAGTAGAGCTTCGTAATAGACGAAATGAAGTTTTTGAAAATATTGTCTTACAAAAAAAAGTCAATATAGTATTTACAACTTGTTGGTACTAGTCGACTCATGTATTTTCAACTTCTTCTTCATTCTCAGTTCGTGGTAGACAATCAGAATAAACCTTTATTAATTTGAGGTTAAACGTTATCTAACGTTTTTGATTTCAATGGCTATAATAAGTAGGGTACGAGAAGACACTTTGCGTGAGAAGTATAGAGACTATTAACTTAACAATACGTGAGTAAAATCAATTGAAAATACATGACTACAACTGAATAAAAAATTATATCTACTTTGTTAGGATGCCAATCAAAGCTTATTAACATCAGTATGACTCGAAAGAAATTTTGTTAAAATCAGTGTTTTGTTTAAGCACAAAAAAACTGCAAAGAAGTGTATTTTAGACCCACATCACAGCTTGTTTTTTTTTTTTTGAAACGCTTTTATTAGTTTCACATGTAGGTTTGTTTGAAACGAAATTTTTGAACCTGAAATTTACCACTTCAAAACGTCAGATTGAATTGAAACTTTGCACACTTATCAAAAACAGATGACAATACAATAATTTAATAAGTTTGTCCCATTATCCTGACCAGAATCATCAGGATAAAAAATAAGACTAAAAATGAAAAAATAAATATTAGTTTAAAAAATCTAAAAAAGCGTATTTTTATACTAACATATCTACCAATGAAATATTTATATCAGTTGATATCAAGCACCCCACGCTTTTTACAATGAAAAATATTTTTTTACTTTTTTTGGTTTGCTGTTAAAGCGTGTTGTTTTAGTTTATTTAATAACATTTTTAATTTAATGCGGTAACTTATTTAATATGTGCAAAGCTAGATATTTTATTAAATAATGTTTTTGTTAAGGATCCGCAGATGAATGCGTTCAGAAAAAAACTTCTCTAGCACATATAAACGCACTCTGTGAAACGTGATCACACAGTCTGGTGTATCACAATTCCGGCAAATGTAGGTACGACGACGAAGTATAGTTGGCCGTGCAATCGTTGTCCGATATAATTCTGTTCTGCTAAAGGAAATTGCCCGGACTAGATATTCTGTATAGGTACATCTATAATAATATATAATTCTATGTAGGTACCCACGTATTCACGTTCCTAGAAGACCTAAGTGCAAAATCGCTTAAGGATACCTCAGATTGCAAAATATGCTCCTGCGAAATTTCGAACTGTGGTCGCAAAATTCATTTATTAGTGTATTTGCCATAAGGCAACATACACTATTGGCGTTGGTCGGATGGCGGGACCTAGGGGTCGGACCAAAATTTCTCGACGTTTCATAACCTCCTAAACACTTTGGCACCATTTTTGAAAATGTTTATATATATATATATATGTGTGCGGGCAATAACTTTCGAAAGGGTTAATTGATTTTAACGAAATTTGGTCCACGTGTTGAAATGCATCACCGCAAGAAGCCTATTTAAAATGGGCGTAATCGGGGCATTTTAAGGGTAGTTTTTAGGGGTTGAAAAATGTTTTTTGGCCCCAAAATACCGAAAAAATTTTCAGAATCGTTTCAAAATTGACATTTAACCCTTTAGTAGTAATTAAAAGGTGTCCCTAAAATTTAAATAAAATCGGCCCGACAGGACCGGACTTACAAATTTTATGACAATTATTTACTGAATTATTTACTGAAAGTTGTATATAATTTGGTATAGAGGTTCGATTTATAATAATGTTGCAATTAAGAAAAAAATGTTATTTTAAGGGGTGTATTAAGGAGTAAAATTTTTTATTTTGCCCAAAAACCAACTTAAGCTCGCCAAATTAAGCCACACTGCCTGTATAAGCAAATACACTATATTGTCGGCAGGGTTTTGGCACTGCGACCCGGGTTTTTTTTACTATTTTTATTAGATCTGATTAAACATTAAGCTTCGCAAAATTTGGCTTACTGAAATTTCAAAAAAAAACATTTTTTGCCCTAAAAATTGATTCAGAATACTTCGTCAACATTTCTTTACAGCACGTCACGAGATTTTGAATTACAGGAAGCTAAATTAACATTTTGAATTTTTTTTTAGTTAGAAACATTGACATTGGCTTGCACAATACTTTTAGTCAAATTAAATTTTTTCTGTACAAAAATTTGTGTTAAACTTATGGAAATTTTCTCGTTTTTATTTGCTTTTAAACTGCTTATTTAGATCAAATAAACTGTTAAAACGTACTACCATTTTCATAGTAAATCATAATCTGAACTCTGAACCCTTGAAAATATAACGCAACCTTCAATTAGATGTAAACTTGCCGAAAATAAAATTTTGAAAAAGTGAAGATCAACTATTTTATAGGAAAAAAATATGCTTAGTATGTATATCAAACGTAATGGTATCATGACGCTCGTTATAACATAATATCACAGCTCGTACATAATAAACTTCATTACATTATATAGATGCATAAACCACTATTTTCAAATGCAAGGAACGGAGTTGGTTGAAAGGCGTGGTTACCCGATTTTATTAGTTGTAATGTTTATCGCTAGTACAGTTCTTAATTAATATTATAACTTTTAAAATTTCCATACGTTTTTAAATAACTTGAAAACAAAACATTTGAAGAACGAGCATGGGAAATCAGTTTTATCTCAAACAATTATATAATAATTAGTAAGTAGACTTTTAAATCATCAGTTAAGTACCTAATAGTTACGTAACGGCTCTGACGATGGCGTGACGTTAAGTCGTGACAAAAACATGCGTGTCAAGTTTCCTCTAGACAAAGACAAGATCTGAATGTGCGAGTGAGACGAAAACAGTGTAATGGTGGGACATGACTGCACGTTAGACCAATTTAATATCAAGCTCATTCATTGCCGAGGCTTTTGGTCATACCTCTTAATCAAATTTAAAATATACACACAGAATACGTTATTGACGCTGAAGATTTTCGAAATAACAGCACGTTGAAAGCGATTGTTTACACTCGATCGCTTAACATCTCTGATTTTTATAGAGTCATACACGAAAACTCGGTTATCTATGCTGGCGCTAATTTATACACATCAGAAAAAGTTTTTTACTCGACCTTTCGCAAGGTAACATGTGCATTTCTCTTGGACTAATTGATTATTTGGAGAAAATATTCAGTAATATGTTGCTCAAAAATTTCAACAATGACGTTTCGAAAATTTTATTTGCTTCGTTAATAAGCTACAACTATAGATTGAATGCTTTACATAAATATACATTTAAACAAAAATAGTAATTATACAAATTTAATATCAGAATACAATTATGAATTGAATAGTTGCGTTTGTTTTTAAAACATAACTATTCTGAGTTCTTTTTTCAGGAAATAGTAATTTTAACTAATAAAAATAAAAAGTTTCTGTAAGGTTACTGACTACCAGGTGTTCAATATGCTCCCTTTTTCACCTACATAGCTATCTTCCGAAATCTCTTAGGAAATCTCTAATTTCTATGAAAAAAATATTCAATCTTTGATGTTGATATTTCCAAATAAACTAGAAATAACCGAGCTGGGTAGACTAGTGGTGACAGCACTAGACTCGCATTCGGGAGGTACCGGGCTCGAATCCCGGCGGGGGCAGATGTGGCTGGGACTTTTTCCTACTGCCTCTCGCCGAGAAACGGTAATTCCTGTACCGCCCATCTTGATTGAGGTTTTCCATGGTTTCCCTCAATTAATTCCAGATAAATATCGAGATGGTTCCTTACTTGAGGCCATGGCCGATTACCTATCAAACTCCTAGTTTAAAAATTACCTACCTTATCTTAATTTTCTATAATTCGTTCATTATTGCTATAAGTTGAAGTTTTAAAAAATGTAGAAAATAACGGGAAGCGGTAGATGAAAAAATAGTAATGGTGCGAATGGCGTCTGTTATGACATAAAGTCGAGAAACGGACTTTAAACGCATTATTATTATTATTATTAAATAAACTAGAAATATGTACCATTCTTGCCATATGACTTTTGTACAGTTTTATGAACCCAAATAAACGATTTAAAAATCAGATAAATTGAAACATTGATCACTTATTTTTCTTCGTATAACGATATTTGTAGTGAGGTTTAAAAGTCTCAGAAATAATTTATTCCCAAATTAGGAGGCGTGTTAAATTTTGAACGGATGCGTGTTTAAAAAACTATTCAAAACTACCTTCTATTTCACTTCAACTCACGACATGAGTACATAAATACATAAAATAAATTAATACTTTAGCTTATTAAAATTATACACCACGTTTACTGCAGAGTGCGTATAGTGGGTAGGGTTAATCTAGGTGGGCTAAAAAGTTCTAGAAGTTGCATTACGAAGGTCAGATAGTGGCGGATTAATCATATAGAGGCTCTCAAACTAGTGACGCTTTTAACAAAACATCAAATCGGTGGGAGACAATTCACTTTTTTTCTCAATTTTTGAAGTTTTACTTCTGTTGGCGCGTTGAAAGTAAAATTTTATAAGCCATATACAGCTAACGAAAAATCGACAGTATTAAGTTGGCTGCGCTAACGGCAATTCGACTGTATGAAGTTGGCCATAAGATGCTCAGACTAGAGATGGGAAAAACGGGTCTTTTTAGTGATCTGCATCTTTGCATCTGGATCTCGTATGTGAGCCGGCTCACTGAACCGGTTCAAAAAGAGCCGAGTTCTGAATATGTTACTGCAGTCTGTTACCTAGTTCAGTCAATCATATCACGACCTGTATAGAATCAAGAATGCATAGCCAAACATGTGATGCAGGAGTCATTTGAGCTGACAGATGCATCAAACCAAAACTTATACGTAAGTGTAAAATGTGCTTCTGTGTGTTAAGTGTTTCACTGAGCTATGCGGATCTGTTGATCCGTCGGTTCGAAAAAAGGTGAGTCGGCTCTCACGGATCTTCTGGCGGAGTCAGCTCTTTGAACCGGTTCAGATCTGAGTTACCCAACTCTAGCTCAGACTGAAATGACAGATGGACAAAATCAATGCACTTTTGACATTGCAGTATTTCACTTAAATTCGTCTACAATATTATTAGTTTATAAAAAAATGTTTGTTTAAAAAATAAATGCCAATATAGGCAGTCATTGTGAAAAAATTTTAATTCAGTTTGGAACAGCTGTGCCCTCTTTATTTCCTGCTATTTGAGGGACATTTTTTCTAATATTGAGATGATCCTTCTTTCCTGTATCCTCCATAATTTGAAGGTTCGAAAATGGATATTTTTTTCGATCGTTTTTTCCTTTCCAGTTTTTGACAAATTGAATCATAATTCATGTATTTTGCAATGAAGTTAAGATTAGCAAAGACTAAAGAGACAAACTACAAGCATTAAAATTGTTGGACAAAAAGGATTGTTTTCTACGTCTATTCCAGACGTCTGGACGTTGTCAAAGGATGCCGGTAAATGAAATCGTCGCAATGAGATTATTAATTACAGGTATACCTACCTATTTACCTGTGCAAATGGGTTTATACCTAGATATATATACCTTATAGCATAAATCTACATTTATGCTTGAGTTCGACTATAAAATTATTATTTGTTTGTCACAATGATGTCAGTGGCGTCCAGCATGTTTTGCGCCTAAATTTCTATTGAGTGATTTTCCAGAATTTGGATTATTTTGAAGGTAGTTCATATAGGTACTTAATAATTAATTTTTTTAACCATTTTTGTCCCATATTAATTAATTATAGGCACAACACTTCAGTTTTTATTTTCAGATGTCGAGCGTCTATAATTTACAATCTCTCTCTCGATTTTTATTTCCAATATATGTAAATAAACTTTTTCATGTACTATTTACTAATTGGCGATAAATCACCCAATCTGGCAACCCTGGCTGAAGTTTAGGGTTGGTTTTAAACCGTGTAGTCGACAACGTCCTACTCGCTTCTCTTCAAAATGACCTTGGTTTTTAACCTTGTTTCAAACCGTGTAAGATACGATACTTTAAGCAAAGTGCTTTAAGTGCTTGAAGCATTATAGGTATTACAAGCACTAAGTTCTCAGCATTGCCCAACTATGTCCATAGATGACAATTTAACAATTTATAAAATTTGGTAATTAAATAAATCTTGTTTGCGCGTAGACGCCACTGAATGGTCGCTTTGACATCCGATACTGTTTTCTTGTAGAGCGGCACCGCAGTTTGTTGTCAGTTAAATAGTGTGTTATGTTCCGCTTTACTTTGTTGTGGGCTTTACAAAGGTACTTATAGGTATTGATTACGGCTACCGGTCTGAAAGGTCCACCTCTGTCATCAGGGTTGTACTTGTCTTATTTTATTGCTTTTTGCTTATCTAACGATCCCATCATCGCTTAAATACGTGTAAAATGTTGTAGAAGGTGCTATAGAAATACTAAATGAAATAACATTAATCAGAGATTATTTAACTTCTTCGAAGATTTATTATTTAGTATTAGACATGAATTCTGGTCGCTTTTTATTATTATAAAAATCATTAAAATGTTTATGTATCTATAAATTTAAAACGAAACAGTTTGTTCAGTTTGTACACACAAAATTTAGCACTTTTTATATCCAGTTTTGTGTGTCATATATCAGTTAAGGATAAAATGCATTTTTTTATTTTAGTGTATAAATTTAATAATAATAATAATAATAATAATAATAATAATGCGTTTAACGTCCGTTTCTCGACTTTATGTCATAACAGACTCCATTCGCACCATTACTATTTTCCATTTACCACCTCCCGTTATTTTCTACAATTTAAACTTCAACTTATATAATAGCAATGGGCGAATGAAGGAATTATAGGAAATTAGGATAAGGCAGGTAATTTTTGAACTAGGAGTTTGATAGGTAATCGGCCATGGCCTCAAATAAGGAACCATCTCGATATTTATCTGGAATTAATTGAGGGAAACCATGGAAAACCTCAATCAAGATGGCCGGTACAGGAATTACCGTTTCTCGGCGAGAGGCAGTAGGAAAAAGTCTCAGTCACATCTGCCCCTGCCAGGAATCGAACCCGTACCTCCCGAATGCGAGTCTAGTGCTGTACCACTACTCTACCCAGCTCGGTAATAAATTTAATAATCTTCCGACCCATCTTCACCCGGGTAGATTTTGGTTTGTCAGTGAAAGAATCAAAGGCAACAAATCGCTTTACTGTATCACTTATTGCGTACTCAAACATAGTTCAGAGGTCGCGCACGGGACCCTCGACTGATTTTACATTTTTTGCTCACTGATCATTGCCCTTTTGTCGTAGCATAATAACATGTAACCTACAAATCAAATCAACTCAGTACTTTCTGACATCACCCGCGACTAACACAAATCGAGCACAGGATCTCATTTTTCGCTCACTGTTCATTCAATTTTTGTTGTACCATATTACAGCAAGTTCTTAAATAGCGAAAGAATTTTTCAAATCGGTTTAATAGTTCTTAAAGTTATCCAATATTAGTACAAATCGCATGAGGGATCTCCGACTTATTTTACATTTTCGCTCATTGTTTTGTAGTAATCTAACAATAGTCTGCGTTATTCGAGAAAAAGCAAGCTTCTGAGTAGTGAAAAATTATTCAAATCAGTTTAGTTGTTCTGAAAATTACTCGCGATTAGCACAAATCGCGTTAGACATCCCCGACTTGTTAGTGTATTTGCCATATGGCAACATACACTATTGGCGTCGGTCGGATGGCGGGACCTAGGGGTCGGACCAAAATTTCTCGACGTTTCATAACCTCCTAAACACTTTGGCACCATTTTTAAAAATGTTTATATATATATGTATATATATATATATATATATTTATATATATACGTATATATATATATATATATATATATATATATATATATATTTATATATATACGTATATATATACGTATATATATATATATATATATATATATGTGTGTGTGCGGGCAATTGATTTCAACTAAATTTGGCACACGCGTTGAAATCCATCACCGCAAGAAGCCTATTTAAAATGGGCGTAATCGGGCCACTTTAAGGGTAGTTTTTAGGGGTTGAAAAATGTTTTTGGGCCCTAAAATACCGAAAAAATTCTTCAAATCGTTTCAAAATTGAAATTTAACCCTCTAATAGTAATTAAAATTTGTCCCTAAAATTTTAATAAAATCGGCCTGACAGGACCGGACTTACAAATTTTATGAAAACGTTATTTTGCAGATAGTGAATTATTTACTGAAAGGTGTATAGAGGTTCGATTGATAATAATATTGCAATTAAGAAAAAAAATGTTATTTTAAGGGGTGTATTAAGGAGTAAAATTTTTTATTTTGCCCAAAAACCAACTTAAGTTTGCATAATAAAGCCACACTGCCTGTATAAGCAAATACACTATATTGTCGGCAGGGTTTTGGCACTGCGACCCGGGTTTTTTTATATTTTTGTTCACTTCACGCCTAAAAGTATATAGCAAACGTCATTCGAGAAGCAGCAAGTGCCTTAACAGGAAAATATTTTTTCAAATCGATTCAGTAGTTCCTGAGATTACTCGCCACAAATATTGGCCTGTTCGGCCCGTTTCAGGCCTGTAACACACAAACGCAAAAATTGGTACCGCAAAAAGATATCTTAAAATTGGATTAGCGTGCATCGAATTTAAGGAAAATAAGACAACAAAGAACCGTTTTACAATAGCAATAGGAGAGCTGAACAATAATCCAAGCAAGAAGTAAGTGGGACTGTTCAGTGTTCAGTGTCTTCTTCCTATTGTAATATTTTTACACTAGAATGACACATCACAAGACACTGAACTTTTGCACAATTATACACTTTAAGTATACCTGCCTCCTTGCTCATAAAAAAATAAAATAAATATACATATACAAAAGATATTCTTCTGTCAAATTAAACTGGGATTTAACACTTGGTTAAACTTGTTTTGCTTGCGTTCGACAAATAACATTTTGTATTGTGCTTCTGTCATTGGACTGTGCTGTATTTAGTGAATTAATCAAATGTAAAATTTTAATAAAACATGTTTTTACTGTAATCTAATTAAGTGGTATCTCAAGTGCAGAAATTGTTTTCATAAAAATTGTAACGCTTTTTAGGATTCCGTATCCAAATGTAAAAAAACGTAACGCTTATAACTTCGACATGTCCGTTCGTCTATCTGTCTACCTTCGCCATCTTTCCATCGCTTCTCGTGAAATTTTATAAGCAGGTGTCTTATGTGAACCGCCATGAATTTACAAAAAAATAATTTAGAAGTAGCTTTCCTTCCATACATGAAACAAACACCCAATTGTGCGTCAGAAAGTTTTAACAGTCTCACGAGACGTAATACTATTGCGCACGAGATACATATGGTATTTGTTGCACGAAACACCTATAAAATAGTTGCTTTTCACTTCATTTTCAGAATTTTTAACAGTTCACTTGTAAGCAAACATTATAGTTATAAAAAACAATTAACAGACAAATAGTGATTTACGGTGGAATTGGTGTAGGTAACATTTTTTATAAATTAAAAAAATATTAAAATGGATGGATTAAATAATGCTTTTTTTGTAACAATCGGAGAAAAAAACTTTTTTATATTCGTGAAGCATGGAGTTGCATGTTAATTTCTTTCTTCATTGCACAAACTAAGATTATTTTGAATTTCATAATCTGATTTTATGTAGTACTAGGCACCCTGTTTCTACGTAAAGGAAATAAAAACAGAGTTAAGAAGACACTGTAATAGTATCCGTTACATTTACATATGCAAATGCGTATACAGGCTGATTTGCCATACGACACATACGCTATTGGCATCGGTCGAATGGCGGAACCTAGGGGTCGGACCAATATATAATATATAATATGGATGTGTGCAGGCAACAATTTTTGAAAGAGTTAATTGATTTTAAAGAAACTTGGTACGCACATTGGAATCCGTCACTGCACGAACCCTAAATATGAACCCAATCGGATCATTTTAAAAATACTTTTTTGGGATTGGAAAATGTTTTTTGACTCAAAAATATCGAACCGAACTTACAAGTTTCATGAAAACACTAGTTTCCGGATATGGATTTACTGACCGAAGAGTGTATGTAATTTGGTACAGATGTTGGATTGATATTAAGGGGTATTTTTTTTTTATTTTGTTCAAAACAAACTTCAGTTTGTACGTACATACAATATGTTGTCGGCTGGATTTGGCACTGCGACCCGACTTTCTTACTTTATTGATGATGCTTACAATTTTTGTCTTTTTCTAACAAATTTAAAAAGAAAATGAGACGTAAATTTAATAGCATTAATATAATTATTAATTTTAATATTAACCACACAAAATAACGCTATTAGTTCACCATGGTGACGTCACCATATCGCGCTGTTGACTGCACTGTTCTAATCAGATTACGCAACTGTGCGACACTGTGCTAGAGGTCTACGACAAACATGACGCTGAGGTGAGGATAATTAAAAAGCGTAGCAGAGTCAAACATTTGTTTTGGCTAATTATTATCGCGCCTAGTCTAGTCAAAGTTCTCAACAGAAAATAATTCAGTATCAAAATATACCAACTAATTTCAAAGCAATGGACGTAAAATTTACATGGTCTTATTACTTTTCGACTAAGCACTTGTTTTAGGTCGCACGACTTAACCACCAAGATAAAACAACCACGACATAACAGCCACGACAAAAACAATCTCGAGTCATAACAACCCCTTCAAGAACGACCACGTCAAAAACAACCACAGGACATAACAACCATAATACGATAAATAATAACACAACACAAAAATACTAAAATGTAGATAAATACTAAATAACATTAATTAATTAATTAATAATAAATAAATAAAAATTAAATACTGGAATGCAAAAATACTAGATTACACTACTAAATAAAAATAAATATAGTTGTTATGTCTCATGGTTGTTATGTCCTGTGATTTTTTTTGACGTGGTCGTTCTTGAAGGAGTTGTTATTACCCGAGGTTGTTATGTCGTGGTTGTTTTGTCTCGGTGATTTAGTCCGGACACCATTATCTTAATTTTCGTAAAAATTAAAAACATCGCCCAGAAAACGGTTGCGCTTCTCTGCTACTGAATGCTGCGAGTAGAATCACTGGGCGGCATAAACTTGTCACTAGTGTCGCCTACTATAAATATTATTTTATGGACTGTCCTGTTCAGACGTTACGAATCGCCTGTGTCAAATAGGTATAAGAGAGATAGAGATATTATAGTACTTAGCTTAGGTAGGTACATGGAAGGATATAAAAAACGGAGCGAGGGCTTTGTTTTAAGTCTTGAATATAATAGAGACTAGATGTGTAGAAAATATCTTTGTTAAATCAGACCGCAGCTAGTTTACCATTCATCGGTATGTTAAGGCGCAAACAGGTACAATGTTGGTACAATAACAGCGTTATTATATATAATAAAATACGAAGTACGGACATGATGTGAGTATTTATTAACTTAAAGCTAAACTATGTTTGCGTGAAGAGTTACGCACTAACCCTTTAAACTGTTAAGAACAATCTTAAACATCAATTTTCTTGCACATAACCGTCTTAAGGTAGTTGTCGTGGTACAATATTGTCAAAAAGTTATAAATTGTACGTGCCACAAAAGTATACTAGCTTGTAGCTAAGTGATCCATAATTTGTACGCAAGACTGTACCCGTGGAAACGTAACCCATACAGTATTCATATGCATGTATACTTTTCTATAAATTGTTGAACTTTAAACCGTTATTTATAAATAATTAGACGGTCAAAAAAAATTTCGTATTTTTTTAAACTCATAACAAATGCATTGAAAGACTGTCAGTTTTTGGAAAGTTTCTGACAGTTAGTTCTTTTTTTATAAATAAGAAACTGGTTCAGAACTACAGAGATCGTATACAATCAATGTTAATTATCCAATTTTTAATTGAATTTATCTCGGATTATATACAGTCGATCGACTTCAAATTTTCAGGGTAATCGTATTATCATGTCCTTAATAAGTATACAAAAATTAAGAATTAAGAAGACGGTGTGCCTTAACCACGACAACTACCTTAAAGTTACTGAGTAACAATTGATCAATAGGCTTCTTTTTTCATCCGCGTAGTTCTATCTTACCAGTAGTTGGATTTGTGTGTGCATTTAAAATGCACTTACTCACGCTTCGGAAATCTCTAATTTCTATGAAAAATCTTATTCAATCTTTGATATTAATGCTCAACATTTTAATAAGAGTACCTACTTACAAAAAAATTGGTGCAGAGTCTTGATAATTTACAACATTTTCTTAAAAATATTGTGTAACTTTTGACGCTGACAATTTTAACGGGTAAGCTGTCAAATAACTCGACAGCAGAGTAACGGGGTTCCTTCGTATATAATGAGATGGTGACTAGAGTTGGGTAACTCAGATCTGAACCGGTTCAAAGAGCCGACTCCGACAGAAGATCCGTGAGAGCCGACTCACTTTTTTTTGAGCCGACGGATCAAAGGATCCGCATGACTCAGTGAAACACTTAACACACAGAAGCACATTTTACACTTACGTATCAGTTCTCGCTTTGATGCATCTGTCAGCTCAAATGACTCATGCATCACATGGTTGGCTATGCATTCTTGATTCTATACAGGTCGTGATATGATCGACTGAACTAGGTAACTCAGTGGCAGACTGCAGTAACATATTCAGAACTCGGCTCTTTTTGAACCGGTTCCGTGAGCCGGCTCACATACGGGATCCAGATGCAAAGATGCAGATCACTAAAAAGACCCGTTTTTCCCATCTCTACACCTGGTATTCCATGATTCAAACGATCTGCACCATAATATGTGGTTAAGTTAAACCCTCTGGTGTTGTGCTGCGCATCATCTTACCACATCCGTATTGATACGAAGGTCGCGGGCTGTTGGAGACCTCTGGCTGGAGACTCGGTGCATCATTGTTCACCGAGCGGCGCTATCGGCCCGTCCCGACACACAGAGTAAACTTAACTAGATGTCTAGGTGGTCCGACAACTCAACGTCCTAAACCTACTGTTCGGGCCTGTTTACACGTTAATGGGACACCGTCCATACTTAAAACAGGCCGGAAAAAAGATCACTTCAAATTTTTAGCTACCCGCGACTCCACGCGCAAATGTTTTGTAACATAGCTCGAGAGCTGTTAGACATTTTTGGGTAGGTATTTGAGGCACACATATCGAACTGTTGGATAGTAGTGAGAACGTAAAAATTAAAATTTGTTGAAAATACGTTTTTCGTGAAGATCATGGACCGAATGAAACAGCTGGACACGGCTGAAGCTACAAAGGTTCAAAGATAAATATATCTTATTTTTTTGAGAAACTTTAAATACCCTTAGCTTCCAAATAAAAGGAGATAAAGAGGTGTGCAAATGGAAAAGTTACTAGGTTTCTACACTATCTTCCTTAGCATATTTTTTTTTTTTTTACTTTTATAAAACTTATAGCTTTGCATTATTATTACTATGTAGACTTAAAAATTTGTTTTGATTTTTTTTAAAGATCATTTTATGAAATATATGTTTTTCTTTTCTTTTAGGTAAACGAATTCATCTGATCATTAAATATCAATTTATATGAAATCATTCTTGGGTAAGCACATTTTATAGTATTAATTGTACAAAATATATTTAATAGGTAATCACTTTCATAATGGAAATTCGTGTATAATTAGAAATTTATCATGTCAAATAGCCTGATATTTTTACGAATTACTTGACTTTGTTGAAATCAAGCTTTTTGAAAATTCACTATTTGGCTTGAGTGAATTTTTAACAGACTTCAAATAAAGGTTATCTACGTTACTACTTGACTTAATTTCAAGCTTCTTGATTATACTTGTTTTTTGAAGACGGTTCAATTTAACGTATTATCATTAAATGGATTTTTGATTATAAATCCCTCGATTTTTTTATGTTTAATGAATTCTAATTTTTTATTTGGAAGGCTTTGTATGTCATTTTGAAATCCAGTTTAAAGAACTTAAAACCTATGCAAAGATAAAAATATCTTACCTAAGCGATTATACTCTTTGACGACATAATTATCCAAAAAAGCCCGATCTATAAACAAACATTAGTTTGGTACATTACATATGACACATTGAAAATTATTCGATATATTATTTATTTTACCAAAAATTGGAATGCATAAATAAACCTTATATAGTATACATTAAAATATTAAGCTGTTGGCATTTCACATCGTTTATGAATAAATGGAAACATGTGTGAAATGCTGAATTAATTTTAATCCTTTACAAACAAATGCATGACAGATAATAATAATTTGTATTTAAGTTTAACGACATCTAAGTGCTCACTAATGCGCCAAGTCAAGTTCTTGCAGCAACGGTGGCGCACGCCATGTGTATATTTACACGAGCGAAGTCTTCCTTCACCCTCATAACTTCATTTACTATTAAACTAGTTACATGAAACTTGTATTCGTTGTTAAGGTTGGTATAATCAAAGCTCTTTAAAAATATTAAGTTTTTAAACAGACTCCATGAATTTATAAAGTTATCGGGTATCAGCTGGTTATAGGTAGAGCTTTTGGGTACAAATAAAAGAAAAAAAAACCCGGGTCGCAGTGCCAAAACCCTGCCGACAATATAGTGTATTTGCTAATACAGGCCTTGTGGCTTTATTATGTGAACTTAAGGGCAAAATAAAAAAAATAACTCCTTAATACACCCCTTTAAATTACATTTTTTTTAACTACATCATTATTGTCGATCAAACGTCTACACCAAAATTAAAAACACCTTTCAGGAAATAACTCACTAGGTATCTGCAAACTAGTGTTTTCAGAAAATTTTTAAATCCGGTCCTGTCGGGCCGATTTTATTGAAATTTTAGGAACACTTTTTAATTGCTATTAAAGGGTTAAATTTCAATTTTGAAACGATTCTGAGAATTTTTTAGGTATTTTTGGGCCCAAAAACTTTTTTCATCCCCTAAAAACCACCCTTAAAATGACCCGATTGGGCCCATTTTAAATAGGCTTCGTGCGGTGATGGATTCCAACATGTGTGCCAAATTTCGTTAAAATAAATTAACTCCTTCGAAAGTTATTGCCCGTACACATATATACCTATATATATATATATATATATATATATAAATATATATATAAATATATATATATATATATATATATATATATATATATATATATATATATACATATATATATATAAACATTTTTAAAAATGGTGCCAAAGTGTTTAGGAGGATATGAAACGTCGAGAAATTTTGGTCCGACCCCTAGGTCCCGCCATCCGACCGACGCCAATAGTGTATGTTGCCATATGGCAAATACACTAATAAAAAAAAGTCAATTTTACCACCCTAAACTAAGACATATATTACACTTAATAACAGATAAATAAAGACATTTGAAAATTCTACAAAAAAATATTATTAAATTATTTCTCAACGATCGTTTCGGACAATAAGTCCATCCTCAGGAATGTAAAACATGTTTTATATTCCCGAGGATAAATAATTTAGTAATAATTTTTTGTGTTTTTTATTTATCTGGTATTATTAATCATGTTCTACCAATTGCCGCTTGAAAAATCAGTGTAAATTATTACAAGTATTATTAACCTATACCAAAAATATAAATGTGAAAAAAAACAGCCAAGTTCTTTTTAATCAATTTGTTCTATCATTAAAGAATGCAAATCTAAAACGGTAATAAAGTTTCGTTCAAATCTCAAACTCGAAAAATCAAATTTGGAACAAACTGGTATGAATACAAACTTGGCTCCTTTTTTCACATTTAATATTTATGTTTACGTAACAGAACAAATTGATGTGCGCGTGTGCGCATGTTTGAACGATGTAACCCTCATGTAATTTTCTAACAATACGATTATTTAATTTGGACAATTAATTTAAACCGTAATAGGTTTAAATGAACATTTCCTATACTTCAAAATAATTACTCATAATAAATATTACTTCTCAAAACTAATTGTAGATGCATAATCTAATAAATAAAATAATAATAATTAAAATCATTTATCAGGATAAATTTCGACGTAATTCATTTTTGATGTGGGATTAACAAGGTATTAATCTCATAAACGTCAACAATTGAATGGTTTCGTCGTTGGTAACTAAGGTTACTTGGGCCAACACTAACTCATATTTTCAATTATATTTTTTTAAGTTGTCGGATTAGCGCTTTGAAACTGGCAGCTTGTAACAGAGGAGCCATGGAAACGTTATATAAACAATGACATCGCTACAGGTTCAGCTATTTTCAAGTTCGATTCGGCATTTGCGTGATAATAGGTGGAAAATAGGCCATATAGTCTACACTACACACTGCAGAAGTGCAATTCTAGACACAACATCGAACAGAATACTGGTTTTCGCGTCGACTTCAGTTGTACTGTGACTGTAATCGCTTCAACGCTGTATGGATGCCCGTGTGTTCCCCACACACATACATACCTCAGTTCAAATGCTGTCAAAGACGTTTTACTTCCATCGGTCGTAAAAGTTACACACACTAATTTTTTTTAAACGGCCACTCCTGGAAAATGTCCAAACACTCAAAACGCAAATATATACCTCAGTACTGATTCTGAAGTAATGTCATAATTCGCGGAGTGCAGATCATAGAGCGTGATGGCCGTTTTGTTAGTAGGTGGTAGTTAGTCAAGCGTCCTCTCATTTATATTAAAACAAATCACGGTCCGTTTAAACATCAAACGCTCCGTGACTTCTACACATATTTTAACATCACGTGCAAGAGAGAGAGAGAGAGAGAGAGAGAGAGAGGGGGAAATAGAGATGAGATGATAATGTGTATTTTGTATTTAATAATAATAACTTACTTATCCAGGGATGTGACTTTTCATCGTTATCACTCTGCGAAATTTTACAATTCTCGTCTTAATATACTACCTCGAGAATGTTTTCCTCAAGAATTTAATCTCGTCTCAAAATAAATAAAAACTACAGTCAAAACCGTTTACAACGACATCGTTTAGAACAACATATTAGTCATATTGACCAAAATCATAGGTCCTGGCTGAATGCTATATGACCGCCTTATAAAAAACACTGCTTTTTACGATATTGCTTACTACGACATACCTCATTAAGCGATTACATTTGATGTAATATCTTCATATCTTCGGAGAATTATATCTGTTAGAACGACCAGCTGTATTGTCAACAAAATTCATATGCACAGACGTGTTTCAAACAGACTAAAATGACAGATTTTATGAATACAGAAAAAAATTATTGATAATGTGAATATTATTCCTATTAATATCTATGGATTTATATGTACCTACACATTCAATAATAGACTTAATAAAAAATTACTTTGTACCTCTAAAACACCAGCGGTTGTTTCAACTATCGGTTTTTACGACCAAATATGAGTAGACAATTCGATATCGTTATAACAGATTTTGACTTTATTAATCTCGTGTCGAGATTTCCCGTCGACTCGAGATGAGACGAGAAAAATATCTTGGTGCCAACCAGCGTTGCCAGACGTCCCGATTTTGGCGGGACGTCCCGATTTTAAAATCAAAATTAAATATCCCGCGCGGGACAGGCTCAGTCCCGCTTTTCGGGGATAATTCGTCCATGCATAAATAATTATTCTCTTATTGTAAGTTGCAATTTGTAACACTCACTCCTTAGACTATTTTTTGAAACGCCATATTTTTCTAATGAATAAAACATTTTTGATTTTGATTTCTGTTTTTTTTATTTTTTTTATTCAGAAGACGAATAAGACTCAACTATTTAACGATTGGGTAAATCTGATTTAAAATATCATATTTTTATGAAAATACATTTTCTATGGCTATCTATTGTCACGTAAACGTAATTTGAACTCAAATAAAAAGATAAATATTTAAAAACTTCCGATTATATACGTTTTTTTACTATGTCCCGCTTTCGACGAAAGAATCCCGCTTTTTTCACCCAAAAAGTTCCAAAATCCCGACTTGGCAAAAAAAAAATCTGGCAACACTGGTGCCAACACTAATATAAATTTTACTAGCGACTTTGCTCTCGCGTTTATGTCAGTTTTTACGAAAATAGTATATCAATCTCTAAGCCTTAAATTATTCCTGAAATCTGGCTACAAACTTAAGTACAATAGGTATTATCAGTTTAATAAAGTTGCTAGATAGCAGGGATTATTTTTCTGCAACTTCTATATTGTTAATGCCGATTTTGATAGCAACTTTATTTAAAAGAATAACCATTCGTTCACCTAGATACCAAGTTCCACAAAAATCGGTTCAGATGTTCTTGAGTGACACAATACACACAAACAAATAGACGGAAACATGTTATCGTATATCTAAAATTCCCTCCAAAAAAGTGGCAAGAAAACAAAATTACGAACAAAGCTCCCGTAACCTTTTTAGATATTAATAATGATTGGAAATTTGAATGATGCATATTATAATATACGCGTAATCTAGTTTTTTAACCAATCCTTGACACAACTGACAGCTGATTATTGTACATTCGAGTTACAAGCGTCGAAATACCGACGCGTTTTAACTTGTAAGCGCCGTGCAATATTGGGCTAAGTCGATCTATTAACCAGGTTCTATTAATCCAACAAAAGAGCTATTTTTCCTGATATCTCAAAGTCAAATATTTATAACACACGACCTAATAAAGACATTTGCATTAAGCACATTACAACGTTTTTTAAAAGAAGTCCTATATACGTAGGTTATAAGATTTTTTCAAATTTACCAGATGCCATTAAGCCATGCAAATTTTCCAATTATAAAAAATGCTTGAAAAAACATCTCACACAATCTGTGCCTTATAGTTTCAATGATTTATTTTCATGTTAATTTTAATGTCGTAAGTTACTTTGTATGAATATTTTTGAGTTTTTGTATCCAATTTTTTTGTTACACAAATAAAATCATCTCATATTGTTATTTCTCAAGGTAATTCACTATCAATGTAATTAATAGGAGAAGACCAATTCCAAAAGTAAAAAATTGAAAATTCAATTCAAATTATATATCTTTATTAGATGATGATTCGCTTTCGTAAAAAAACTTTTACATCTTCAGATCAACTTTTCATTTGCACTTGTTCAAAAACCAGATGTCAAGTTGCATAATTATTGTCTTCTTAGCAAACTGTAGAAATTTAGACCGTATAACTAATCTAATCTAATCTTCACTTAATACGGTGAGAGATTTTGGAAAGCCAATAACAAGAATCAATTTAACCCTATCGTGCAAAGAAAGTCTTACTTCAAAAAGTCTGATTCAAGGTCATGCACGTACAGTGAATTGGCGCTCCAAAAAACGAATGTGTACCTCGTTGAGTGCGGTGAGAGCAAAAGCATGCATATATAGATTGTAGGAGGCTGAGAAAGCTGGCGGCATACAAAACTTACACGCATGATTACCGCTAATGCTGTCTGTTGAGTGCCGCCGCCCCGTTGTAGCGCCTCAGCCGCCGATAGTCTGTCTGAACTCTATACTTCTCATGTCTCTTGATCGCCGTGTCAATTTGCCAGCGTCTTCTGCAATATAAACTCCGGTCGCAATGCCAAACCCTACCGACAATATAGTGTATTTGCTAATACAGGCAGTGTGACTTTATTATGTGAATTTATGTTTGTTTTTGGACAAGTTCCTAAACACACTCTTTAAAATAAATATTTCGCGTCTGTTTTATCAATTCATCATCTGCACAAAATTATATACTTCTCTATATCCGCAAGCGTTTTGATAAAATTTATAAGTCCGACCCTGTCATGCCAATTTTAATAAAATTTTAATTGCACCTTTTAATTGATACTAAAATGTTATATTTCAATTTTCAATCAATTCCGAAATTTTTTTCGGTGTTTTTGGGCTCCAAAACCGTTTTCAACCCTTAAATACACCTCTTAAAATGGTCCGACTGGACCAATTTTAAATATGCTTCGTGCGGTGATGAATTTCAACATATGAACCAATTCTAGTTCAAATCAATTAGGCAACATTAAAAATTAATTTACAAAAAATTTGGGTTGATTCAGATTCAGATGTTTAAATCAACCCAAATTTTTTGTAAATTAATTTCTAATGTTGCCTGATGATGATAGCCTATGCTATCGAAACATGTAGCAAGCATTGTTTTTAAATAAATTAAATTTCATCTTGTCCAGGAAGATTATTATTCAAAATTTTTATACATAATTACGGCAAGAGGTTAAGAAGGAGTCCACTATCAAAATCAATTAACTCTTTCGAGAGTTATTGCTCGTACCACACACACATGCCATAATGTGCCACACGGAGCCTATGAAACTTTGAGAAATTTGGTTCAGCCCCTAGGTCCCGCCATCCGATCGACGCCAATAGTGTACGTGCCCTACGGCAATACACTAATAATCTGAGTGTGCACAAGAAAGAAGGAAATAAATAAAGAGAGAGACTGAGAATGCCTCTAATATTGTCATCACCAAACAGGATATTTATAATTTACGACCTCGCAAAACGCTGCGTTGTTTGCATGTTGGATTATTTACGACCCGAGTCCAGTTTTAATATAATTTAAAGTTTATTCTTTAACCTTTTGTGTGGCGCTTTTCAGTTTCTTTAATTTGGAGTCTTCCTCTAAAATTGATATAGGTAGCAGTTTCGGCCCGAGGTAAGTTTTAGAGTGAAGCAAGCTCCAATTATGGCGCTCCCTTTGCATGCCCTTCATATATATCACAATCACAATATCTAAAAGCGAAAAAATATGTTTTTTTACCACTAAGACGCTCCCTGGAACTTGTCGCTTCCCTTGTATACCGCAATCAAAATATCGAAAAGCACACGATAAAATAATTGAGCTAGAACTGTTTGCTCGTTCGAGTCTTCCTCAAATAAGATGTTTTCATGATTCAAAGGTATTAATTAAAACAATAATCTTTTTATAAAGAGACGTTCTTTCAAAAAAAGGAAACATATTTATTATGACTTGCAGTTTTTTCAAAGTGAGTTAGTCTTTTATGTTTCAAAACGAGTTCAAAGTCATAAAATGTAACAATGCAAAAAATTTCGTGTTTTCATAAAATATTATTCGGTCATACAATGGTTAATAAATAAACAATGAATATAATGTTTAAATTATAGTTTTATTATTAAATAAAGTATACAATAATAATAATTGCTAATTTACGATATCAGAACATATGTCGAAAATAGCAGATGTTGTATTCCACTTCCATTTTTAGGCACCTAGTTTTAAAATTTGAAATTATTAAAAAATGTTTGCATATTGATATCTATGGCTCCAGTTCAAAACTTCGTACGTCGAATTACAATATACTTTCATCAAGCCCGCGTCTATAAAACATTGAAAAAAAACGGAGTAGAACTCGCGTAACAAAAGTGTTTCAAACCGTTATAATAATTGGATCATAATTTTGTTCCACATAGAATTAGAACTCAATGATTTTCAGATTTTTTCTTGACGTATGTTTTAAGACATTACTTCTAGTCAACGGAAAGTATCTGTTCTGATAAGTGAGTCAACCAAAATACGTGATATTTGAAAGGCTGTATCTTTTTATTGCATTGAACTAGAAATTTGAATTTTTTACGGAACTATAGTTGTATCTGTTATTAATTTAAATTTAATACATCTAGCCGTTCCCGAGAAACAGGACCTTGACGGGCAACAAATTGATCGTATAAGGTTTTCGTTTTTACCATTCTGAGCTTAAAAATGCTAAATAAAGCGTATAGTATTAATTTGCAAAAAAACAATCGCGTATATTTTTACAACAAATTCGTTTACAAATTTCACTGAATTTCAGAGACAAAAATGTGCACTGTATCAATATGCAAATCTTTAAAGTTTTATTATTAACTAAAATAAACTGTCTGCTAACGATTTTCATATTTCAATAGTAAAACCTATCGAAAATATGCTGTGAAAAATAGAGACCGAAATTCCTAGTTTTAAATAAATTACAACTCATAGTCGCCGACGCGCCGTAAGCGACTTGTCGGCCTCTTGAAACTTTAAACGCATTTTTCTGGAAACATTATTTTCTAAAACTGTCATGGTCCTAAAAAAAAAGTATTCAACCTATTGCTTTGAAATTTATATATGTTCTTCTACTCATTAATGGTTATCGGCCGTACCAAAATTGCTTATTTTCAAAAATATTTTCTTATTTTTTTAAACGATTTTTAACAAAAAAATTAACAAAAAACAAACTTTTTTTCTACAATCCGCCATTTTTTTTTTTTTAATGAAATTGATTAATTTTGGTAGGGCCGATAGCGACATACCTACTGAACAATGATCCATTCGATTTTTTTATTTCAGACAACATGAACAGCCGCTATTACCATGACCAGTGACCTGCTTTTTTTAGTGTCTAATTTAATTTTAAAAAAAATATAAAAAATGTAAAATAAGAGAAAAAAAATGTTTTTTATACAGTTTAAGATACAAACAAAAACATATAAAAAAATTAAAATGATTGAACGTTATTGTCGTCTAAAAAAAATCCCTAAAAAGAGGTAAAATTTATGCGTTCACGTGAGAATACCCCCTTAATAAAAATGTTATTTTTTTAGTTGATTTCAATTTAAATCCGGCTTTACAGTTCAAATATTTGGAATTTCGAGGGGTTAAAGTACCAGGTCACAATGAATAAAAACACATGTACCTATTATAGGATACACAAAATAATTGTCGGCGTTTTGTTTGAGTTAAAGTGAGACAGCTTAACTGGCACGAGAGTTCCAGGGAGTCTATGTAAAGAGTTGCAGACGTGGCGCCACCACAGTGAAAAAAGCGTGCGGCAGTTCGTCTAACTACAAAAAAAAAATAAAAAAAAATATCCTTACCAATGCATAGAGCGTTCACAGAACCAAACGCCTGAAAGAGCAGTGGCTTACGTATATTGGGCTCAAATGGGGTATTATTGAATGTAATGATGTAAAAGATAAATTATCGCTTAAATACCCGATTAAATAACCGCGGTAATTTATTTTAAACAGCCGCGACTATTTATTATTATTATACAGAGTTGCGCAGAAAATTTTACGATTTTACGATTTTAATTTAAATTTTATAACCAATATCCTATACATATAACTTATAAATACTAAAATAGCAAAATTATTTTATTCCAAAAAAAGGATTTAGTCTTATACCATTATGGAATCTGGATTAAATACGCAATTTTCTGAGACTATATGGGCACAAAAAGCGTAAAGAACTTTAAATACCTCGAAAACCGTGAAGTTCTTAGTAAGGTTATGGTTTGTTTAGGTAGCGCATGATCGGACCTATCATTGGTCAAGTTTTACGTCAGGTTTGCCTGACAATAATATACAATACATTAAGTAAAGTTATTTTTTTTAACAATTAAATTATTTACTGACCTTATATGCTAATTTTCTGAACTAAGTGAATAATTTCTAGGCAGACATTTTATTACAAAAAAAAAAAATATCGAAATTTGGTCTCTCAACTTTATAATATTGTGACTGACATATCGTTTCTAGAAACGCCACTGGTATCACCAACTGTAGCGATGAAGCAACAAAAAAAACAACATACGATATCGTTGTTGATCTCCTTTCAATAGGTTGTTGTTGAATGTATGTGGTCCTTGCATTAATGTTGTGCCACGCACCGAGGAGAATCCGGCCATCAATTATTATATAAACGTACAGCGACCTTCAAAAATTCAAAATATTTTTAATCATAAAATATTAAATACGTAGTACTTATTGAGACTAAATTGAAAAGTGACGTAAGAACGTACACTTCATTGTTATAAAAAGATTAGTGTTATTTCTTGAAAACAACCTTAATTTTAAATGAAAAATCTGACGATATAAAAATTGTGTAGGTATTGTAAAAAAAAAACATTTTTTATTATACTTTTAAAGCATCAAAAAATGGAAAGTAGGCGTCTTTTAAAAAAAATCAATAACATTGAAAATATCAATTTTACGAAAAAAGGATTTGCGCATTTCTTGTTGGAAATTAGTCAAAAAATAAAAAATTGTTATATTGACATTTTTGTTATAAAAAAATATTTTAAATAATATTAGAACAGGTTACTGACTGGTAACATGGGTGTTTTATAACCAGTGCAGTCTTTAAAACTGATTCCAGCGAAAAAGTTTAATCCGAATCCATCTTGTCTAAATTACAAGTTATCCGACCGGAATTAACTCGGGTAGATTTTAGTTTAGCAACGAAATAATCAAAAGCAACAAGTCTCTCATCACTATATTTATCGCTTACTGCTCAGCACTTTAGTCCACTAGCTCACATATTGCATGCAGAACCCCTAACTTATTTTTTATTTTCGTTAATTATTCATTCCCCTTTTGTCATAACAAAAGAAGTAGGCTTCTAAACACTGAAAGAATTTTTCAACTCAATTTAGTAGTTTCTGAGATTACCCACGGCTAAACAACATTTTTCTCTTTATGTAATATTAGTATGATAGCTATTTGTTAGAATTCCTTTAAATTTGGGTCCAATTAACGATATACTTTCAAATATTATAAAAATCGGTCCAGCCATTCTCGTGTGGTGCAAGTGTAAACGGATAGACGGACAAAATATTGTCAGACAATACGAAACAGTTCAGCTGTCGAAAAATTCATATAAAAGTTGAACTTAAAAAAAGTAAAATAGAATCATCAGTTCTTTAATAGCTACGAACGGTTCGACTACAGCAGAATATTATTATTTATAAAACTTTTTATCCCTCCATCGCGCTATAATCTGTGGCGAGAAGGCTAAGCCACTTAGGTCGTTAAAGTGACCATGCTTGTCTCTGTTGCTCATATAGATTTAAAATGGTAAAGTCGAATTATTTTTATTTTACTTTGCGCACTGATGCGAAAAACGGCAATTTTACAACCGCTATACAAACACGAAAAGCAACTATTTTATAAGGGGCCATGCAAAAAAATTTTGAACAATGCGTGAGCTAGAGAATAACTAAGCGTGCTTATATGACGTCTTTGTGGTTCCTCCATTACAAGTCCTGGGGTTCCAAGTTCTAATCTGAGAACTGCTAAAAGTATAAGTTGAATTTTCAATTTATTATTAAGGTAGTTGTCGTGGTACAATATTGTCAAAAAGTTATAGATTATACGCGCCACAAAAGTATACTAGCTTGTAGCTAAGTGATCTATAATTTGCACGCAAGATTGTACCCGTGGAAACGTAACCCATACAGTATTCATATGCATGTACACTTTTCTATAAATTGTTGAACTTTAAACCGTTATTTATAAACAATTAGACGGTCAAAAGAATTTCTTATTTTTTTTTAAACTCATAACAAATGCATTGAAAGACTCAGTTTTTGGAAAGTTTCTGGCAGTTAATTCTTTTTTATAAATAAGAAACTGGTTCAGAACTACAGAGATCGTATACAATTAAAGTTAATTATCCAATTTTTAATTGAATTTATCTCAGATTATATACGGTCGATCGACTTCAAATTTTCAGAGTAATTGTATTATCATGTCCTTAATAAGTATACAAAAATTATGAATTTTCTGACGGTGTGGCTTAACCACGACAACTACCTTAAGTCCGAACCGAATTCCGTTTTCTGTGATAGCTTTTCATTTAGGTTTTTCTGTAAATTATGGTCTGGTCTCTATTTCTATTTTTTTTTTCCCAGTAGTTTCGGAGTTAATGTACCAAATGTCTACTTTTTTAGTCTAGTAGATTAGGAGAAAATAAGCTGTGACGGACGAACAGACAAACACGAAAGTAATATGGGTTCGTTTTTTGTGCGAAACCCAAAAAATAATAAACTGAAAATATTAATTGGTATCAGGCGCGAATAACCCTGACTGTTGGCGGCCTAAGAGAATCGAAAAAAAAACCCGGGTCGCAGTGCCAAAACCCTGCCGACAATATAGTGTATTTGCTTATACAGGCAGTGTGGCTTCATTATGCGAACTTTAGTTGGTTTCTGGGCAAAATAAAAAATTAGACTCCTTAATACACCCCTTAAATAACATTTTTTTTTCTTAATTGCAATATTATTATCAATTGAATCTCTATACTAAATTATATACACCATTCAGTAAAGAAGTCATAATCTGCAAACTAGTTTTTTCATAAAATTTGTAAATCCGGTCCTGTCGGGCAGATTTTATCAAAATTTTAGGGACACTTTTTAATTACTACCAGAGGGTTAAATTTCAATTTTGAAACGATTCGGAGAATTTTTTCGGTATTTTGGGGCCCAAAAACATTTTTCAACCCCTAAAAACTACCCTTAAAATAGCCCGATTAGGCCCATTTTAAATAGGCTTCTTGCGGCGATGGTTTTCAACACGTGGGCCAAATTTCGTTAAAATCAATTAACTCCTTCGAAAGTTATTGCCCGCACACATATATATATATATATATATATATATATATATACGTATATATATACGTATATATATATATATATATAAATATATATATATATATATATATACATATATATATAAACATTTTTAAAAATGGTGCCAAAGTGTTTAGGAGGTTATGAAACGTCGAGAAATTTTGGTCCGACCCCTAGGTCCTGCCATCCGACCGACGCCAATAGTGTATGTTGCCATATGGCAAATACACTAAAAAATCGACATAAACAGTTTTGCCATTTGCTCAAAGATACATATTTGGAAAAAAAGTTTGTTTCAACTTTCTGAATTTTTGATTAGTATACCTACAAATGGTGATTTTATGCCATATTCTATTAGATGTCGGCGATGTCTGTCACAATTTATTTGCAACTATTTCGCTAGAGTGACTGCCAACCAACAAAACTGTTGTCCTTGTTGCGTTCGTATGACGTGCGTATATATCCAACTATATACTTGATATATGTATATTGTTCTGTTTGGGACTGACTTGTACCATTTGTCATTTACCTACATTTAATACATATACCTATCGATAATAATATCTAAGGCCGCAAGGCAAAACGGCGTATGTCGAATTTCTTGCATATACATTTGCAAATGCATTTTTTACATTTTATTTTTTTGCTGTGTTTCACCTCAAACGCGTGCGGAGCCACGGGTAGCAGCTAGTCATATATATTATTCAATTCATGCTTGAATAAGCTTTCATTTGACACCCTACACGATGACCTTGAAACATTATTTTTTCCTTTTTTTTATTTTTTAACGGGGAATTGGACAATTCAAAAATAGTTAAACTAAATTAAAAAATCGCGACGTTTCGTTAAATCTTCTCGGGAAACCAACGGTATGGGTACAACTGCACCAAATATGCCCATCTACAAAAAAGACGGATGGAAACCGATGTGATTCCATAAGTGTTCCGTTTTGCACGGAACACTAATTAAATTTTAAAAAATATATTTACAGAACGACCCAATTACAGATAAAACTATACGGTTTACTTGTATTGATAAACTTGAAACTTTGTAAATGATTTGTCTACATCAGAAGTATGGGTAGATATAAATTATTACAGAGAAACTGTCATAATTATTATAAATACATATTTAATGATTAAAATAACTGGCCTAACGAACCAAAAGACATCAAACGAAATACGCAAACAAATCATCCATTGTTCTTGTCGCAAACTAGATTATATAAATATCTACCGAATGTTTCAAAGCAGATAATCAGACGTATTATTCTTTGTACAGTAGAACCTCCATTATACGAGCTATTGTGGACCGACCGTACTTCAAATAATCGAAAAAATCTAATAACGTGGACGTTTGAATGAAGAAAAACTACAATCAACATTTACTGATTAACATATTTAATTTTTTAAGGTCAAGATTATTTGCGCCTAGCGCCAATTCATATTTCAATTTATTTTTACTATTTGTTTGTCAGTCGCTTTTTTTATAACCTACCATTGGAAGTGAGGTTTGTTCAAAAGTGAACTATAAAATATTTTGAAAATGTAGTAAAAAGCAGCTATTTTATAAACACCATATAACTCTCGTCCGTCTCGTGTGACTGTTAAAATTCGCTGGCGCTCGTTTTAAACATATAATATAACCCATTAGATAAAACAATCTACTATTTTATAATGGGAAAGTAAACAACACAAATAGTGATGTAAAATTATCGGTTATTTATGTTAGTAATCATGTTGGCCTGATAATTTACCGATTAATTAACCAACATCTATAAAACAAAATGGCTGCGTCCGGTTTCTCTTTCTCAGAACAATAAAAAACAAAACAGTAGAGCAATTTATTGTCAACGGTAGATTCGAAACAATTAATTAAATAATGTGTACTATATTTGTATTTACATAGGCAGATTATTGATTATAAAATTAAACTTTTGACTGGAATTTACAACAACCATGCGCAAAATTTTCTGCGCAGGCTTGTATAATAATAATAAATAGCCGCGGGTATTTAAAATAAATTGTCGCGGTTATTTACCCGGATATTTAACCGTTTAATTAACCGGTAATGTATTCTTTTACATCACTACAAAAACAGCTCGGCATTTCGAACAATCCGTATAGCTTAATATACTACATAGTGCGTAATTGTATAGTTATTATCATATGTTTCTCATTTGTGGAGCGTTGGCACGGGATTCGAACCGTCACGTGACATGACGTGATGACTGCGGTGGTGGCGCTATCAGAGTTAGAAAGGCGCCTGTCGTGTGGACGGCGCCAACGACGCTACTCACCCGTGATGCCGGCTTCCTTCCCCGGCCGACTTTGTTCTCTGTACGAACTCTCTTGCGAAACGCCGACTTGGTAAACTCGCTGTCGTCCGTAGTCTTTCACAGCGGTCCATTGATAGACTGGCGTCGACTGCCGCGCAATTATTACTATCAGAGTTTTTTTTTTTTTAATATCCAGAAAACCTTAAACTGCGTTAGACTATGTACATTTTTGCTTTTTAAGGCTCTGCACCTCAGAATTAAAAAAATGCGACCCGAATTCGCGTGGAGAGGATTCTGTAACATTCCGTTTTGCGTGAGAACTTGTAAGTTTAGGTTTCTTATCCCTTTTCAAAATTTTAGGCTCAGTAGTTTTGGTGATAATGTCTTTTAAGCTATGCATTTTAAAATTATAGAAAAATGTATATTTCCTCGATGGGAGCCAGTAGGAAAAAAGTTCTACCTACATCTACCCCCGCCAGGATTTGAACCAAGTACTTTTCGGAAGCGAGCCTAGTGCGCTCACCATTAGGCTACTTACTCGGTGCTGGTTTTTGACATATTAGAACAATTACTATATTTAATTATGCACTCAGTACATGCCTATAAAATACTATGTTCTGCGTATTATATTGTGTATGAAGATAGTAGTTTAGTTAAACAACTGTTAAATTAAAATTAATTTAATTAAATCCCGCATTAGCATCACTTGTAAACGTTTGTCAGATTTATCATACTAACTATGCTACCAACTGCATCGCACAAATTGTTCCTGCAAACATTTAATGTGCAATCAGCCATTCTTATAGTGAAACTTCTCGTTTGTACGAGTAATCAATCAAAATACACCAAACAATAATTTACCGCTTTTTCTATAATTAATTAATTTTTATTTTTTGTCAAAACGTAATTTTGTAGATAACAGACGCTCAACAACAGTGGTTATAAGCGATATCAATACTAATTTTAAATTACATTTCTTACTACTTATCTAAAAGAACAAAATAACTGTTATGTACATAATTTAAATAATAAAAACGAAGATCAGACTTTTAATTTATGAAAGGAAGCTACCAAATTTTACAAAAGAGCAATGCTGATTTTTAAAAAATTAGAATGTTTTTATTTGTCTAAAAATAATTTGTAATAATATAATAATAATAATAATAATAATAATGCGTTTAACGTCCGTTTCTCGACTTTATGTCATAACAGACGCCATTCGCACCATTACTATTTTTCATTTTACCACTTCCCGTTTTTTCTACATTTCTTAAACTTCAGCTTATATAATAGCAATGGGCGAATGAAGGAATTATAGGAAATTAGGATAAGGTAGGTAATTTTTGAACTAGGAATTTGATAGGTAATCGGCCATGGCCTCAAATAAGGAACCACCTCGATATTTATCTGGAATTAATTGAGGGAAACCATGGAAAACCTCAATCAAGATGGCCGGTACAGGAATTACCGTTTCTCGGCGAAAGGCAGTAGGAAAAAGTCCCAGCCACATCTGCCCCCGCCGGGAATCGAACCCGGACCTTCCGAATGCGAGTCTAGTGCTGTACCACTACTCTACCCAGCTCGGTAATTTGTAATAATATAAGTAATTGCTATTAATATTGTATATGTTCTTTTATCTCATATTTTGTAATCATATCTGTATTTTCTTTTTGTTTTTTGTTTTTTGTTTTGTTGAGGTCTGGATTGAAAACCAGCTTTAAGCTGAACTCCACGCCATTTGATAAAATGTTTATTTATCAATAAAGACATTTATTATTATTATTATTTTAAAAAAGATATTTGGTAGATGTAAAATTTAAACAAATCTTTTTTTAAAGTCATCACTAACCAGGCGGTATACACTTTTCCTTTACGTCTGTGAATCTTCGATTTAGTGATCAAATTGATATTTTTGCCAGTTCTCGGATTGGAACTTGGGAAATGTGGATTTGTATGGCTATATAGTTAGAAGTCAGTTGATCTGAATGTCCTTCGCATTTTTATCAATATGGCGAATAGAACAATTCAATTGTTTTAAGGAAGGGCTTTTTATTATCATATTGAATATAATATTTAAGGAGAAATAATATAAACCTAAATAAATGAATTTTTTTGCTTTTATCTGTCACCCCCTCCCGACCATTAAGTACTACCGCATTCATTCCCACTTACAAACCAAGTACGACGAAAATCGATTGCCTAAATCCGCTCTACCTGTAACCACCGCTGCCCTATCTTAAATTCAACTCTAGTTAATGGCTGTTTAGCGTCTGTAATCTACAATATCTCTCTAGAGGAGCCTTCAAAATAACTTATAAACACAGACATCGCTACACACTCGGCTATTCTCAAGCACAAATTAATCTGTTTTGTTTTGGTAGCCATCTGTGTATTAGCTAGCACTGCAGAGTGCCGAGTCTTAATTTTAATAACTTAATTATTACAATTCTATCGTTTCGAAACTTAATGCGGGCTGACAGTAATACAGTTGTACTCAATTAATATAATTTGTGTATTCATTAGATGAATTAGTGAGTTCTTAGTGGAACAAAAAAAACACGTCAGTCAAAATCCTTGAAACATGAAAGTTGTCTGTTTTTAGTTTTGTTCCATTAGAATATTAATCGTTGGAGGAAAGTTTGTTTGTGGATCAATTTAAATAAGAAGCTTTTACCGACGTTTCACTTATGGTCAACGTTTCGAAAAATTCACTGCCATCATTTTTTCATAACGCGCCAAAAGAATAGTTTCAAAAAATGCTTCAATTTCGATGTACATTTTTTCGCAGGAGACAGTTTGCTTGCGCCGATTATGCCGGTTTTTGTAGTTCAAACGAATAGTCGAAATTCGTCGATTGTTTAATCGACGAATTTCGTGCGTAATTTGCGTCCTGCATTTAGCATGGAATCGTTTTTAAGACGATTCAATTGTACAGAGAAGCTTGCCAACTTCTTTTATGTGTGTTTTTGGACGGAATATCAATTCAATATTCAAACGCTGTTGATCAAATTAATAATATGTAAACGATTATTGAGCAGGCACGATCGGTAAATAAGTTTCTCTTTCTTCCTTATTAATATTCTATGCTCATCATTTATGAATGGACCCATTAAAAGAATAGACATAAAGACCCGCCATTACTTGGGTAACCAGCACATGTCTTAAACGATGCAACTTATAAACTGCATTTAAATGTTGATTTAAAACCTTCAAAAATATATTAAGCTACTAGCTTTTACCCGCGGTTTCGTACATGCCGAGTTAAGGTTCACACCAACTAATCGGCTCGGCACGATCGGCAGTTTTTGTGAATTAGATGAAAATGGAGGCTTGCGCAGGTCCAGTCGATTGAAAAACTACAAACTCGAGCTATATCATTATTTTTAATTTTTCTTTAATCTAAAGGTCTAATTCTTTGCATAAAGTCATCCAAAAAATTATTTTTCGTGCTTGTCTATGCAAAACTGTATTAGGAATCTTGATCAATTAACAATCAAAGAAACAACTTAACAATAGCATACTTGACTGTACTTTATAGCAGGAAAGCGACAAGTGACAGGACAACCAGCGATAACCAATCACCGACGAGCGCACTGTTCTGTGCCGGTTATGGGAGGTGGTGGGAGTCTTCCTTTCCCACAAAACAACCAGAACGGCTATAAAATATGCATTTGCGACGCTGTTTATGGCTAACTTCAGAACCTTTTAGAACCGTGACGAGTATTATTTATATTGTGCTGCTGTAAGGAAAATCATTGAGGTTCGAATATTCGACGTATAGGAACGTGGATGAAATCTGGTTGAATAGGTTAAAGTTATTTGATATCGATTTCATATTTCTTATAGTTTTATTTGAAACGATGTCATCGTTCTTTCCTCTCCCGTCACGTGACCTCTTGAGACGTCTAGAAGCCCTACTTGTATCATCTGGCTGGGTGGAATATATATTATATAATATACAGTGTCTGAAAAAACATACATACTTCATCTGTTAATATTAAAGATGAACCGTGTATACTTGACGTACATTTAAATTTAATTGGCAGACGTCTTTCAATGCGTTTTTGAAGGTTTTGTATGACCTTAAGACGGGACGACGTCATTTCCAGACTTGTCTATCTGTTGGATCAATCGATAATGACTGAATAGGTTTTATTGAATACAATATTATCCCCAACCTTAAAGTATAGAATAGAAAATAGGCAATATTACGTAATTTAAACTATATAAATTATGTAATATTCACTGGTTAACCCGTAAAATATTTTCCTAATCAAAATTGTTTAGCAAGGTACTCTTTTCCAGCTGCGTATTTTTGAAGTGAAACTTCTTGAGCAAGGAGGTATGTGTTTTTGTCAAATTGTTAAAGGGGAAATGATTCAACGGCGGGAAAATATGAGACAACTTGGTAACGCAAAATTAAAGGCGAAATTATTCAACGCCGGACAAATATAAACGAAACATTGGTAATGCAAAAATTGATAACGAGTTCATAAATCTAAAGAAGTTTCACTTCCCCCGTGAGTTTATGTGGGTGAGGCTCACACTTTTTTTTAAATCCTGATAAAACCATTTATTTTTAAGGCCACCAACAACCAGGGTTCTCTATGCTCAGTAACAATTCATATTTTCGGTTATTCGTTTATTAGGACTCCATACTTCCCAGTATGATCAATATTGAATATTAAATATGTAAATATTTAACAAATTAGCCCCGAGAATTATTTTTCGAAAAATCCTAAAATAAATTTTTTGCAGTCTTTTTGTTAAAAAAAATGGATGAATCGATTTTTATAAAATTTGTTTCGAATCAATTTAACGTTAATGAGCTTCCATTTTCACCCTAACAAAGTCGATATCATTTTTATTTGCCTTTTTTGCAGTATTTTTCTTTAAACAAAAAAATGGCTGGCCGAATTTTTTTTAAGTCGTAATGACGTTAATACGTTTCGATTGGCAATTAAGAAATAAACTAATAAATATCTGCAAACCGTTACTTTTTATTCAGTCGGTATAATTTATAGATAGGTAGTACTTCAACAGAAAAACACTTCAGATAGTGGCAAAATAAAGACAAAAAAATTGGGACTAAATCTGTAGCTATACGATATTATGCAATATTGTTCCTGAACAATAGCTCCATCGAAATAATTGCCAACCTTTGAATTTTACATCATTAAAATGTTGCTTATTTCACAAAACTGTCTAATCATCGAAATTCGAAAATAAAACGACTATTTCTAAGTGGATACATATAAAAAATCATTCAGCATAGATCCTGGGAGCTGAGGATTTGTAATGAAGTAGCTATATGAGAACGCCATCCAAAGAGCTCGTTTATTCTGTCCATTAAATTTTTAGTGTATTTGCCATATGGCAACATACACTATTGGCGTCGGTCGGATGGCGGGACCTAGGGGTCGGACCAAAATTTCTCGACGTTTCATAACCTCGTAAGCACTTTGGCACCATTTTTAAAAATGTTTATATATATATATGTATATATATATATATATATATATATATATATGTGCGAGCAATAACTTTCGAAAGAGTTATTTGATTTTAACGAAATTTGGCCTACGTGTTGAAATCCATCACCGCAAGAAGCCTATTTAAAATGGGCGTAATCGGGGCATTTTAAGGGTAGTTTTTAGGGGTTGAAAAATGTTTTTGGGCCCCAAAATACCGAAAAAATTCTCAGAATCGTTTCAAAATTGACATTTAACCCTTTAGTAGTAATTAAAAAGTGTCCCTAAAATTTTAATAAAATCGGCCCGACAGGACCGGACTTAAAAAATTTTATGAAAACCCTATTTTGCAGATAGTGAATGATTTACTTATAAAGGTTCGATTGATAATATTATTGCAATTAAGAAAAAAATGTTATTTTAAGCGGTTTTTATTTTGCCCAAAAATCAACTTAAGTTTGCATAATAAAGCCACACTGCCTATGTATAAGCAAATACACTATATTGTCGGCAGGCTTTTGGCACTGCGACCCGGGTTTTTTTAATTGATACTTGGCCCAGGTAACCTTGATAATTGAGTGATTTTTAATTTAATAATGAATTAATACAAGTCTGTTCTATCCCTATAGCAGTTATTGTCTTTTTATTAAAGGTCTCAATGAAAATGCTTGCTGTTTTTATATCCAATTTCCAAACTCTCGTCTCCTCGCTTTCTCAATGTCGACAGCGAGAATTTTCGACAAATGTCACGTCCAGAAAAATTGATAATCTCGTTTCGACGCTTATTACTTAACTGATTCTAATTGCTTATTTGATCACGTCACAGTTTTGTCGAGATCTCTCAAACCGCATTTCTCGTCTCGACAATTTAGTCTCGATCTTATCTCAAAATTCAGACGAAAGAAATTATTATAAAACTAATTTGTCAAAATCCACAGTATTCTCAAGATTTTGTAAAGTTCATTTCTTGTTTCGGTGGAATCTGGATAATTTAGTCTCGAAATCTCGTCTCCGCGATAAAAACTAATATTATTTATCCATTTTAAAATATTGCATGTTTAATATAATTTTTCACTCGGTAATAAAAAAACGAAAAATACATATCTGTCTGTTAATATCAGCTATTATAACACAATAAAAAACAAAAGAAAAAATAAACAGTAGAGCATAAATACATATCATTAGGCATTAAATAACAACAAAATGATTACTACTTGTATATTAGAACGCTAAATACATTATATTTTACAAATTAAATTCATGTTAACAGTAAAAAATTACACCACGAGTACACATTATATTAGATGTACTTCCGCTCTTTTACTGTTTTTCTCTCTCGCACTCGGCTCTGCTCCGCCCACTATTCATTAGATCCTCATTAGTGACTGCTATATTTGTACTACTGTAATGTCCATAACAATTGAATGTTCAACAATTGAACGAAATTATAGTTGTATAGCATTTGTTTTGTGTATAGTTTTAAAGCAATTTGCCACTAGATTTTTTTTTGTTGATATGCACAAAAAATTCTAAGAGCTATATTTTTCTCTAATATTACAGAGCTGGGTAGAGTAGTGGTGACAGCACTAGACTCGCATTCGGGAGGTCCGAGTTCGAATCCCGACGGGGGTAGATGTGGCTGGGACTTTTTCCTACTGCCTCTCGTCGAGAAACGGTAAGTCCTGTGCCGGCCATCTTGATTGAGGTTTTCCGTGGTTTCCCTCAATTAATTCCAGATAAATATCGAGATGGTTCCTTATTTGAGGCCATGGCCGATTACCTATCAAACTCCTAGTTCAAAAATTACCTACCTTGTTCTAATTTCCTATAATTCCTTCATTCGCCCATTGCTATTACATAAGTTGAAGTTTTAAAAATGTTGAAAAATAACGGGAAGTGTGGTAGATGGAAAATAGTAATGGTGCGAATGGCGTCTGTTATGACATAAATTCGAGAAACGCATTATTATTATTATTATTATTTTTCTCTAATATTAAAAATTTGATTCGCAAAACCCCGCCGACAATTATAGTGTATTTGCTAATACAGGCATGTGACTTTATGTTGTTAACTTAATTTTGTTTTTTTACAAAATAAAAAATTTTACGCCTTAATACACCCCTTAAAATATTTTTTTTTTTAATTGCAATAATATTGTCAATCTAGAATTTACACGCTTCAGTAAGTAAATCCAAAATCGGAAAACTAGTGTTTTCATAAAATTTATAAGCCCGGTCCTGTCAGGATGATTTTATTAAACTTTTAGCAGCACACTTTAATCTTTACTTAAATTTCGAACGATTTTTGATCGAAGAATTGCTAAAAAAGAAGCTAAGTCTAAGTTTAAATCATTAATTAGAGATTTTAAAGAATTTGTCCGTATCGTTCTGTCTTTGTATTCGTCAAGTTTGTGGTTCCCAAGACATTGATAATTTTTGAAATTCTCTAAAAACAGCAGCGTGTTTTGGTCGTTCCACTTGAATACCATTTTGTCTCATGCGCAGACAGAATATATTCACTATGCGGTGTCGTAGTCCCAAGTCCGTCCGCCATAAGACACGACACAAAATGATCGAACCCGAATGAATGTTCCTTCTTGTGTTCATTTTTTGTTCATTCAGAGATCGGTTCATTAATGAATTCATTTTTCATTATTGTTTCATTTTGTGTTCAGACGTTTCATTTCGAGTGAAAGATGCTGAATGAAAAACAGAAATGAACAAAAAATGAACCGTCTGATATCACCTTAACGAGTTTTTTCCTTTTTTTTTGGTTTGGCAGCGAAATAATAAAGAGCTAAAAATCTTCCATATCTGTTATACTATAGTTTAGCCAGAGTCCACCAATCTAGCTCAAAATTTGCGTACTGTACTCACTTTACATTTTCGCTCAATGCTCATCCCCCTTTTGTCGTAACGTAATAATATATAGTCTGTTTCATAGTCATAGGGCTTTCAAAAAGTGAAAGAATTTTTCAAATCGACGCAGTAACAAAAATACAGTCTTTTATTCAAATGATCAAAACTAATTTCTAAATAGAGACCATCAATTAATAGAGTCATCGATAAAAAAACAACTACTGTAGTTCGCATTTACAAAACTTTCCGAAATATTATTTTATCTTGCAGGAGGTTATTAAACCTCGAAAAATTAATAACCAATAATATGGATTATTTAAAAATGAACAGAAATAATTAAAAAAATGAAATCGTTGTTTTTTATATATTTCAAGTTTGTATAAAATCCTCATTTGTCGTTAGTTTATGATCTTGGCTTGAACATAATTTTCAACAGTATAATGTTTTAATATTTTCGGCTTGTTTAATGTCTTTACTGTTTTTATGTATCACGTAGTTTATTTTGACGCATTTACTATTTACTAATTTGTAATTATCTTTCAAGTGTTGTACTGAGAAGGTCAGCCATGTCGACCTTGACGTTTTATATACAGTAGAACATCATAAAGTCGAACAGGAAAATGCTATAATATTCGAATTCAAAACGTTTTATCTATAAGATTTCGAGTTAGAGAATGTCATCAAAACTATTCTTCATATTCTCCGTATCTATTTTCGAAATAAAGTGAGGAAATCTATTTTGGAGATGCATGTTCAAGGAAATCTTCAAAACTAACTTATTATTTTGAAAAAAAAATAGCTAAGAGATTCTTAAGAAAGTCCTTTCAAATGATAAATCATATAACCGAATTCGAAGATATGTTTGATGTGTAAACATCGTTTGGCATGCTCTCTCCAGAAAAAAAAACATAAAAAACAACAGATCTCAGGCGACGTGCGAGATAAGATAGCTTGCAGCTTACGACGTTAACATTTACTATGATAGTACTTAGTTAAACTCATAAAAGTTTTTTTTTTATATCCTTTTTATAACCTTTGATTACAACCAATAGTCGTTTTAAGGGTCTTTTAGTGGAATTTTTAATATCGTATTTTTGATTACTCAGTGGATTTAATTCGAAAGTAAAAACCAAATTAAAAATTTTGAAAGTGTATTAAAATATTTCAGGTTAATTTTTTGTAAGTCTTATTCTTAAACTTTTTGAAGATTATATTTTAATATCACGTCAAAAAAGTATAACTTCAATAAGTATTACACGCACTCACTTTTTTATGTTCTGACTATCGAAATATATTAGTTTTAGTAGCTTTATGACTATATGTCTAATTTCACCTTGATGCTTTTATTTAGTTCAGAGAAATATGACTGTGACAGACGTACGGAACCCTAACACCGCTTCAATCAAGAAAAAAAATGGTTACCACAATGGTGCTGATTGCGTACAAATACGTGACTCAAGTGTTGGCTCTAATAATAAGAACTAGCACATCTCAAGTTTTGTATAATTCAATCAGTTTTTTAATGACAGTGCGATAATGATTTCTTAGTAGCTACTAAGTATAATTATTAACTAACTTCTTCTGCAGTTGTGACAGAATGATGAATGAGTCGACACTGCGAAAACATGAACGGATTAATAATTACTAAAGTCGATATAATAATATTAAATACAAGCTGTCCCAATTGTTTCGTATTTTATTTTTATCGATCATTTGCTTTTAATGGTTTATTTACGAATATTATATCTTTGCAGTGCTGGTCTGCGGCAAGTTTTAGGATGGAGCCAGATCCAATTATGGCGCCCGTCTTGCTTGCCCCTAATATATACCAGAATCAAAATATCGAAATGCGAAAGAAATATGTTTTTCCTTTATTTTGCTTTACCATTGAGACGCCCCATGGGACTTGGTGCCTCTAATATATACCAGAATCAAAATATCGAAAAACAAAAAAAATATTTTTCCTGTATTTTTCTATACCACTTGACGCCCTCTGGGACTTGGCGCCTGGAGCGACCACTCCGTTCGTCATCTAGTTTCCGATGAAAGCCGAGTCATACACGAACGTTCTGATTACTTATTCTCTATAATAAAATTAGCAATAAATTATAAAAATTAAAATAATGATTACACTGCTGTCGCTAAAAGTATTGTAGCGGTGCGAGCTACAGTATATTGATAATTTTAATTTCTTTTTATGCACAAATTTAGAATTTTATTTTAATTTAAAAACTGACTCGATTTTGTAAATTATGTAATTATTTTTTGTTATTAGATAATCGTTTCTTATTTTCTGTCTTTGTTTTTTTTGTATAAAAGGTCGTGTTAGTGGTCATTTTTTTTAGTCTTTCTTTTAGTTTTGTCAGTTAATTCAGAGTCAAACGCCGTTTGGTGATCATATAGTCAAGAAAAGGTATTCATTTTGTACGGCCCTTCCACCCCTAGACGGTAGAGAGCAAATGTAAGGAAGGGAACGTTATAGTGTCATTAAAAAATAAAATGTAAATCGGTTTGTGTTTTAACACGTCAGTGCGATGATAATCCCCGGAGGTATGTAGACTCAGATAAATTAATAATTTTTGATAACGTAGTTGTTAAATATCATATATATTAATACGCTAAGGTTAAGATGTTTGCCTCCCTTTTTCGAAAAAACGTCACAATTACTCCACATAAATTTTATATCATTTTATAGATAATTACTTGCTCTACGTGCATCAACAATTAAAAAATCTATTATGGCTTTTGTTTTTGCAAAATAATTTGTAATATATAGATATACATTTACTCAGTATGCAGCAATGCTGCCATCTGACGGTTCTAGCTTTGAAACAACGTCAACACGATTGACGGTCGGCAAATTTTTTTTGTTTAATTTTTAATCAAAATTCACGTATAAATACTTTTTGTATGGCGGCGCTTCAGCTCAATGTTTTCGATGTTTGCGACTCTATATGACAGTTTTAGAAAAATATTTTCTTGAACTGTCACTGAGCTTCGTAATGTAATACAACAAATAGAAGAAAGTTATAAAGAGTGAGAGAAATTATAAACGAATTTTAGTGCGAATTATTCGCACGGGTCCCGCTAGTTGTTTAGTAATCTAAATTGAACCAGTATAGGTACCTATTAATTGTACACAGTATGCTGGTATGTAGTAAGTATTCCATTTGATAAAATACAACCACCGTTGGTTTTCGACACGTCTGCCTGTCAATCAATCAGATTATTGTCAAATATCCAAAATGGCCGGCCATTGTATTTGAGAGACAGTGGTTTTTCATTGGCCCTAGGTATTTATAGTTGTGTCATACGCATGTAATATGATAAAGAGGTGCAAAACTGCTTTAGACAGACGGCAGATGAAAGTCCCGTTACCTGGACGCATTCTGTAACCCCGTCTGCTAAGAAAAGTAAACAAAAATATTCTATACGTACATTTAAAATACAAGCCGTTTTCTTTCGACAATTCGTCGGCGCCAGTGCTACCTAGTCAACCGATTTACATGTTTTTTTTAAGTTTTTGTGCATAGTTGCATAGTTGCACTATATATTGTTACCATTCGAACTTCACAAGTGGGGAATGGGTACTAGAGTTGGGTAACTCAGATCTGAACCAGTTCAAAGAGCCGACTCCGACAGAAGATCCGTGAGAGCCGACTCACTTTTTTTTGAGCCGACGGATCAACGGATCCGCATAACTCAGTGAAACACTTAACACACAGAAGCACATTTTGCACTTACGTATCAGTTCTTGCTTTGATGCATCTGTCAGCTCAAATGACTCATGCATCACATGTTTGCCTATGCATTTTTGATTCTATACAGGTAGTGATATGATTGACTGAACTAGGTAATTCAGTGGCAGACTGCAGTAACATATTCAGAACTCGGCTTTTTTTGAACCGGTTCAGTGAGCCGGCTCACATACGGCAGGGGTGGCCAACAAGTCGATCGCGATCGACCGGTCGATCGCGAGGCCAATTTTAGCCGATCTGTAGCTACTTTGAATTAATAAATATTATTAATCCATGTTCTCTTAATTCCCGTGGACGTGAGTTTTTTGGCCCTTTAAATAATGATTGTTGTTGTTTTTTACGTAGGTAGATATTTCAGTACGAGGAATACTCAGCGAGCTATTGATTAGCAAAAAGTAAGTCATATTATTCTTTCATGATAAATTTTCCTTACCCAAAAAAAAAAACGCGAAAGTGAAATATTGAAATCAAATTATCAGCCCTACTGTTCATTTTTATAACAACTTTTTCATATTTACGAACAAACTATACATTGTAGATGATAAAAAAATTAAATTGCATTTTACGTTAGTAAAAATCTAGATTGAAAAAGTGTCGGAAAATCTAATTTTTTAGATACCGCATGTACGGAATGCTGCTATCAAAAGTTGGGTCTGGAAATTTATTTTCTTCATGAGCGTGTATCTCGAAAACTTAATAATTTATTTAAAAAATAAAAAATAGTTTTAAACATATATTTTACTTATCTACCCATACCTCGCTGGAATGCACCTTACACTGAAACACAGTGATAAACATAGTATGCATTTCACATCCCTTCTACCTCTTTAGACTACGCCTATGACAACAAGTCGGTCGCGAACACTTTTAAAATAAAAAGTAGATCTTATATACAGAAAAGTTGGCCACCCCTGACATACGGGATCCAGATGCAAAGATGCAGATCACTAAAAAGACCCGTTTTTCCCATCTCTAATGGGTACTAATTTAGGTTAAAACTCACTTTTCTAGATTTAATAAAACTTCTTTAGCGAGGGTATCTGTTTAAAATTTTCTGTGACGTTTAAGGGGAAATAACACGTGACATTAAAGGGGAAATAAAAACTTTGGCATCGCAAAATTATTTAAATAACATCTACGGATAAAAAAGTTTCACTTTTCGCGGGAGCTTAATTGACTTGACCGAAAGCCAACCCTTTAGATTACGGTGACTTCAGAAGCCGCCATTATGTTAAATTTAGTTTTTTTGCAACTGCTGCAACTACGCGTCTGAAAAAAGTTTAAAAAATATTACTTGTTTTTTTTAGGAGGGGATGCGTAAAGATGTTTGCACAACGATATTGGGGAATAAAATAATAATTTTACTAACCGTCAATAAAATAAAATAGTTTGAACATCAACCATAAAAATATTTTATAAAAAACGGAATTATTACAAACTTTTTAATGAACAATATTGTTTATCTCAAATTTATATTTACATGTGTATTTTAACTTTTATATCTACTTGATCAAAACATTTAATAGTTATAAAGCTTGAAAAAGTCCCAAGCAAGGAACGAAACGTCGCTATAAATAACAAATAAGTGTTTACTTAAAAAGTCCTTTTTCTCGACAAATCATTTTTATATTAATTACCAAGGACAAAAAAGAAAAAAAGTAAATATTAGGGAATTTTTACTAGCTCTAAGTAGATAAAAACAGTGCGACGAAAACCAAAAAATGTTTTTCGAAAAAGTTCTTTGGTATAATTTGTTTTCGTAAGCTTGTCAATGCAAGATACAGAATATTTCACACGTGTTCGGCGCAGTCTAAGTACAATAAAGACTCACCTTTACATGCAGGATGTGCTTAGACTGTGTTTAAACGAGCCACTGTTCTGCACTGCATTCTGCAATATGAAGGCATATTTTTTCCACTATGCGTTTTGAATTCGGGGAGTATTCAATAGTTTTCTATTATATTAATGCGTCATTTATTCTTTGTGAAAAGAAATATCGTCCTTATGAATGGGTTTTATTGAGTCGAATATTGGATCTGGTACTAAAATGGATTATTATGTATTTATTACTAATCTATTTTGGTAGGTTTTTCTGAATTGTGAATGGTATCGAATGAAACGTGTCCATCTGCATCGTTTTTTAACACGTACAGCTCTGTCAAAATACTTATATATTTCATATTACTATTTGCCTAGCGTTGAATTTTGATTATTTTCAACACTAATATAATAATAGGTATAATATAGATAGTCAGATATGACTTTATTTAAAATTTGAGCGGAATATAATAACGCCTTACATTAAAAGTTGAAGTTAAAAAGACTGTATTTTGTACAGACAATCAACAGTGTGTATTTTTTTTATTTTAGTTTTAAATTTATTAACAACTGGTAGATTTTTGTATCACTTGAGAAGGTGGTTAAATAATTTGTTTGAAATGTAATTGAAATTAGACTGATGCAGCTAACTTTTGTAGGGGGATACTGATATTATTTTTAATCCTAGTGTCATAATTGTGGCAATCTTTGTTTTTTTGTAAATTCCTTAATATCATTTTTCACATATAGATTAAGCAATGATAAGCATAAATAGAGGGTATAGGGACATTATTTTGATATCACAAAAAATATGTCGCCAATGATCGCGATTTGGAGCATTTTTTTATTGCATGTATGCGCAACCTTTTGTATAATGAAGACACGAGCGGCAAGGTAATCATCTCCCCAAAATAAATTGCCGTATTTTGTAGAGGAAATATGCAATAGTTACGTAAAGATATATATTACGACGAGGTGTGGCATTATGTCAGAAAAGAGCAAGTTTTAACAGTCACACGAGTCATAATATCATCACACACGATATATATATATAGCGTTTTTTTGTACATACTCCCTATATAATAGCTGTTTTTCACGTAATTTTCAAAATTTAACCCGGTCATAATATTATTTCTTTGAAATTAGTTGATATTTGTTACTGAATTATTTCCTTTTGACTATATAGACGAGGTGATAATAATTAGTCAAATAATAATGTTGGGCTCTGCTATATTTTAATATGACAATTTTCAAATTAGGTATCGTCGTCCCTTCGTTCCGTTTTTATATAGTAAAATATGCTCTCTAGGTTGTCTAGCGTCTGGAATCTACTATATCTTTCGCCATAAAGTGTGTGCAGTGAATATACGAAACCGTTAATTTTGAAATAAAAATCGTTTCGACGGTTTTAAAACCAATCGAAGTGTAGCGAGTACGAATGATAATAATAAACAAAGTATGCCTTATCCGACATAACCACTCATATCATTATTTTGCTGACAGCAAATATTATTACACGGTGCATATAATATGGGCACAAAGAACAAAACAATTGACGGTCACGGTTTAGATAATTTCATATCGTGTGAGTTTTGCATATTGTACAAGAGTTAAAAGCGACACGACTTTTGTGGTGTAACGTAACAAACAAATAAATATACCTATACGGTAGTCATTGTTGTTGAATGACATGGTAATTACAGATATATATAATATTATACATAAAAGCCAACTAATAATACATGACATATGCTGACAGGAAACATACTTATTATATGTTATTAGCTTTAAACAAAAATGTGACATCTTGAAAACACTAAAGCCACTGACTACGTACCGTACACGTAAATAACCCAGCGCGTTCGAAACAGTTTTTTTGAAGTTTAATTGCTTTAGCGACGTATCTATTTGAAAATAGTAAGAAATCGAGGGGAAGTAGAACTGGCAAATAAAGGGGAAGTTAGTTTGTCTCCTAAATTACATGAAACTGACAAGGACAGAAGTTTATAGTGTGTTGCTAAGTATGTGTAAATAATATTAATTAGTTTCACATAAGAAAAAATTAAACTTGGAAATGTTAATAAAAACTAAAGAAGTTAAACTTCTTTTAAACGGCTTTTCAGCCAATGAGATTGCCTCACATTTTTTAACATTCCAAGTTTACAAGTGGGGTACAGTAGGTACTAATTTAGGTTAAAAATCACTTTACAAATTTTTTTCATTTTAAGGTTCCCCGAGTCCAAAAGATATGTTATTGGAAAAGTTTGTTTATGCGCACGATAAAGGTCAAACGGATGAGCGGTTTGAAACCAAATTTTGAGAGAATGTTTTGATCTAATTAGTAGATGGGCAGATGAGCATTTGAGTGAACGGGTAGCTCTATTGTTTTTGGGGAGAATTGGCGCATACGCAGGAGAGATATATGTGCTATAACAATGTTTTAGTCAAAATCACTTCGTTGTCCGTTCGTCTGTCTATCAAAGGTGATTTCTTCTAATACAACGATATATTTTTAAAAGTGGTTCATTATTCTATTTATTTTTTTAAGAAAGAAATGTTTCTTAAAATTTTATAGTTTCGGAAATATATGTATATTAAAATTCTAAAAATTTCGAAATTTAAAAAACAGTTGAAAACTGCTCTTCTTAAACAATGTCTGTATAGGGTGGATGATTTTGTTGTAAATGATTTGTAAACATATCTTTTGACGAATCCTATACATATTTGTATGTCTTTGGATCAATAAATTCTAATTCTAATTCTAATTAAAAACAATCAGCTGTTCTTTTGTACTGAAGATGTTACTTAACCAGAAATTACGTAGGTTGCTGACAAGGATGTTTTGGTTAATTTTAACATATAAAACCATAATATGTAACCATCCAAATGAACAGCAAAAATATCAACATTTGACTTAATATTATATAACAAACAAATAAAATTTGTTAATATGGTTTCACATGTAAAAATTAGCCAAAGCATGTTTGTCAGCTACTTTTTTTTTATTTTCAAAATATTTTAGAGATAGTATACCCCAACCTTAGGGGACTGCCAGAATCGATTTTCATTGTTCAACAATACAAGACTCAATCCTTACATTTTTACGAGTTTTGAAATGACTATTCGAATTTGTTGCTGGCTCTTGGTTGACTAGATTTACTGGATCATATAATATTTCGTTTTTTGAAGCTCGTGCATTAATAATAACATTTTTTGTGTTTGACTGGTGTTCTTCGTAGTATTTAAAATGAAAATTAAGCAGACGGTGTGGAGTTTTTGTTGAGGACCGCTGATTCAATAATCCTCCTACATCATCCGTACATGTAAATGTTAACGCACTTACTGTTTTTCTTAATAATAGCTATTACTTTGAATCTGTCCTTTTTATTGTTGTATCAACGTGATTAACTTCGTATTATCTTTATTGTATGTCTTTTATTGAACACAGACATTTTTATTATTTATAAAAACGCATATCTTTTAATTTGTCATTGAGAAGAAAACGTCTCCTGGGAAAATATTTACGTCTTTACAAAATCAAAACATTTGTTCGGTGTGATTCTTTTTTTTATATTGTTTTGTCGATGAACAAAAAACTGTTAATTTCATGTTATTAAAACTATTGGTATAGATTAAAAAGTGTGGGGATTCTGTTTGCAATGACTCAAGCGCTATTTCCCAGGGGTTTTTTTAAGACCACCAATAGCCAACGTTAGATTTCGATCTAGTGCACCAGTTTTATTATTTTTTAGTGTTCGATGCAAAACGAACCACTTATGGAATCACTCGATGTCCGTCCGTCCGTCTGTCACTGACAATTTTCTCTCGCTCTGCTCTTCACAAGCCTTCAGAACTTTCGTTCTGAGAAGTGAAATAGTTACGACTTTTTGAAACAATGTTAATACTCTACAATCTGCAATGTCGACAGATAATGTAAATTGTAGACGTTCGACAACAGAGCTCATAAGCAAACTCTATACTACTTTGTCGTCACAATGTAGTTTTGTTTTGATTTTTATGAACGGTGTTCAAAGAAAAGGAGGAATGCAATATCGAATTCCGGTTTGAGCAGACGTATCGATGTTCTGATTAAATAACATTTTATTATGTTTCGTCTATTTATTTTATACTAGCTGCCCGGTCCGACTTCACCCGAATACAAATCGCTATTTGCTACTCGTCAAGAAGTAAGCTTTTAAAATTTAAACGATGAAAAAAATCAATTAATTCAGACCTTTTTGCGTTTTGTGGTAGCATATATCTGTTACCACAAATATATACTACATATTATTATATAAAATTCTTTTTATGTATGAAATAATGTATGTTGTTTGAATGGAATTAACTTAAAAACTATATGACAAATTTTGATGAAACTTTTTTTGAAATGTTTCTTATAAATTCCAGAAGTGTTATAAGGTGTGTTTTTCTACTATTTTATCGCAAAGTTAATTAATTAATTAATTTTGCTTTTTGACATACAAATATTTATGTAAAATCGTAACGTGATGTCAAGACAGAGCGGCATTCCCTCTTCTCCCGTGACGGTAATATATGTTACATGTGAAGCATTAACAAGCCAGCGATAATTCATTCGACTTCTGACTTCACACGACGTGCAGTGTATAGGTAATCCTACCCGGAGACTTTTTTTAACTTTCACAAATAATGAAATAAAATATTTGGGATGATCTTATTATGCTGCCGTAACAGGAAATTGTTATTCCCGGCGATGCTGGATAAATACGGCTGTATTCAATTAAAAAGAGTCGCGACAGCATAATGTATCTATCTTTAATAGACTACAAATTCGGATGAAGCCGGACCGAGTTACTAGATCTTTTATATCGGTATAAGTTAATGACAAATCTTTGTCTGCGGCTTCACTCGTATTAATGTCGGTTTTTTGGTTACAGCGCATTCCCCTCTAGTAAAAACTCGATAACAACGATCTGTAAACCTTGAATAAACTGACAAACAGACGAAAATTCTGAAAATAATTATAATTAGGATATGTGTCAACCCTGTTGTCTTTTTGGCTTTTCATCACTGCTCTATTACAAGCCTCCAATTCCCAGATTCTAATCCAAAAACTGGTAGAAGTACTTCATTGATGATGATTAGTTCCATATCTCCCCTAGAGGACATTGAATACCACATCCTTCCATTTAGATCTATCCTGGACAGTACGGATGAGACTGGAAACGTTTAAACCAGTCCATTTTTTAATGTTATCTAGCCACGATGTTCTTCTTCTACCTCTGGGTCTTTTTTGTTCTAATTTGCCCATTAATATGATTTGCTGAAGATTATATTTTTGTGACCGCATTATATGACCAAACTACTGTCTTACATTTAATAATGTTTTGTTTTCTTGTATCATTTATAGCACTGTGTCATTATTCACGTAATTTGTCCATTTAATATTTAGCATCCGCCGATAGCACTTCATTAGAATTATTATTTAATTATTATATAATTTGAAAATATGAATGAGAGAGTAAGGTCAAATAATAAGCACAGCAGTTGGTGGTCTTAAAACAGAAAGATATTACAGACAATTACAAGACAAAGTCACGATTTTTTTCGTTTCTATTGATTATATTTTTTACGTAATTGTATCATAAAACATTGCCTGCATTGAAATATCTTATCTGGTTCGATTAAAAAAGATCTTTGTTGGTATGTGACAATGAGATTTATATTATTTTGTATTATTATAAAATGATTTTATTTTCCTTTCATCATTATTTTATGTAAGTACAGTTTATAAGTATAATATTGTTTTGTTGCGTTAATAATAATTGTACCTTCAAGTACTTAACTCGTATGGTAAAACGTGGTGCATTATGTCTATTGTTAAAAACTGATTGTTTGTGGGAGGTTGGAGCTTTTCTCATACGGTTAGCATATGGTCCTTTGATTGAAAATATAAATTAACATAAATAACCATTTATGATTATTATTTACTAATCTTACAATTTCACTCGTTCGTTTCTTTTGTGTTTTTAATAACGTAATGTCAATTGTAAGGTAAACAAATAATAGGGCTCTGCTAATGAAATCGAAGTCTTACGTTAAGGCCCTGATACTGAATTTCCAGAACTTTTATTCCGTGCTCTGTGCCGAGTGAGTGGAATAGTGAGAGTCTTGAACTCACATTCGCAAAAAGTACTCGGTTTGAATTCTCACGAGAACAGATAAGTATGGCAAAAACATTTTTCCTATCCTGCTTCTCGTCGAGAAACGGTAATAGCTGTACCGGCTACCTTCCCCATCAATTCCTCAACAATTCCAAATAAATATTGTGTGATGAAAGTATTAGACTCGCATTCAGAAGGTACTGGGTTCGAATACTGGCGGGAGCAGATGTGACTAGAATTTTTATCCTATGCTAGCTCGCCGAGAAACGGCAATTCCTGTAGCGACCATCTTGTTGAATTTTTCCTCAACAATTTCAAATAAATATTGAGTGATGAAAGTAATATTGACTCACGTTCGGAAGGTTTACTAGGTCCGAATTCCGGCGGGATCTAGGAGTTTTAAATAGTCGTTAAAATAGTCCCAAATTTGGTATTTTGCCTTTTATGAGTACCAAGTACCTATACTAGTAATTTTTTCTTAATAAATAATTTCGTTATTGAATGAAAAAGATACTTATGTCTTACAATTTATATTATTTTGTGTTTTACTTTTCTGAACAAATCTGGTAGTTAGGGAAATTTCTTTTCGACATAATATTGTTTAAAGGGAACCATGGCAAAATGGCAGAGGCAGTTTTTTTACACATATTCGAAAAAGTGCATTTAGATATAGTGTACACGTTTTGTAAACTTAAGCTGTATATTTTTGTTTGGTACAAAGTCTAAAAAAAACATCTTTTCATCTCAAAAATTATATCAGCCTTAAAAGAAGTATATTTTAAAATACCAGCTAAAATAATTACTTATATACCTAATAATAATTATAACTAAATAATTATTATGCAAAAAAATTATTTACCAATACAAATAAGTGCAGCAGCTGTTTTAAATGAAATCTAATTTTTTTTTATAAGAACTTCTTTTATAATGTAACAAAAACATTTACATATTTAATTGTTTACTGTTATGTTTCTTCAATGTAAATCAACAGATGGTTATTTTATTATTTCAATTAAGAAATTATACAGTTATTAGCTTTGACATAAGCATGTTTAAAATTATTTCAAAACAAAACAATGCGAGCCAAAAGTATAACATAATTAATCTGTTACAACAAAAATGTCTTAAAGCATTTAAATGTATATATAGCATATCATTTTGTTAATTACGATCTTCAGTGCATCTTGTAGAATTCTTTCATCACAAACCGTGCTGTTAGTTCGAAATTGCAGCAGTGCCAACTGTTCAAAGCACATGGCTACTGCTATACGTTTAAAATTATAAACCGAAAATTAAAATCCTCTGCTGCGGGCTCTGACCTATAGGTATCCTGCAGATTGAATTGGGCCGACTGATTAAATATTATTTTGATATCGGATTTGGCGATCACACGGTTTCTCGGTTACGAAACTGCAAATTGGGTCGTATTTACGACAGGCCTTGAAATTTTGAAATTGAGGGACAAGCCTATTCCCAGGTTGGGTTGTGTAGACAATTGCACCAGATTTATCCCCATTGGATTTTCATAAATTTTGCATTATTTTTTTTGTCATTTTGTCTTTAGAGGTAATTCATAGTATATATTTCTCTTTGTAAAGTATCTTCCTAAAGTTCTTAATTTAGTGTAATCATCACAAAAAGTTTTTTCGCATTTCAAGCTGTTTTTCAAGAAACGGTAAGAACTATGGTAGTTTGGAAGTTTATAAAATATTCTGGAAATTTGATTCAAATTGTGTATAACATTAATATCTAAAGGTTGGCAATAATCTTACAGATCTTCATAAGAAAAATACTTATCGTAAACTTTTAAATATTTAGTTCCTTCTCAAAAAATAAGTGATAGATTCTAATATTTTATTTTTTAAACTGTCTATCGTGTATTTAAAATATTTTTCTCGTGTACAACTTCATTTTCAAAACAACATAATGTTAGGTATTTTTGATCGAAACAAATGACTCTTTCTGCGTAGATCTATCATTTGTTTTTCTTTGAGTAAAATATAATCTAGGCGACACAATAAACCAATTAGCAATTTGCATTATTGAGAACAACTCAGTTGAAAATTTTTAAACAATTCATCCAACATTATTATTTTCAAATTTTTATATGACTTTTTTATGCATTCAAGAAACAATAATTGCAATCGTTATATCAATCAGTTAAGGCGCAGGTGTTGCAGTCATATAGGTACACCCCCTTAACATTATATTAATTATTTGTATTACCTATTGGCAAGTAACCGCAGCTGGTTAACAAAGTTATCCGATAATACATAATAATAAGGGTTTGAATTCGGTATCCTCTAATACTATTTTATGTAACTAGAGCATTTGTGTGGGTTGCTAAGAAACACTTAAATTGTGACTGAACTTACACAATAAGGTCTTATATTTTACATCTTTTATACATTCGTAGCATAAAGTTATGGATTTAGATATCAAAAGTTTCGAAAATATTGTTACATGTTTAGCAATTTTTTTGAAACAGATTTGATGAGTATGAAATCAGGTATAGTTAAAAAAAGGATTGCTTCTGAAAATAGCCGAGCATGTAACGATACCGCTGTTCATGACTCCTTTATTACAAGCCCGTAGTTCCTAGGTTCTAAGAAATGGTGAAAGTATCTTCAATTTATTATTGAAAAATAATAAATTTAAAAGATGACTACGGGACCCAAATAATCGTAGTTGATGGTGGTCTTAAAAAAATCTTAACTGTTGTTGTATTTCGGACGTTATCAAATACTTCATAATAAGTATAATAAAATGAATTGGATATATAATTTAGATTTAAAAATTATGTTGAATATACATTCTGTTAAATTTTAGAGTCATAAATAAACTAGATATCGTTCAACAACTATTTGAGAACGACGGTACGTGTTAGTTAAAAAAGATACTAAGAATCTTTTATAATAATAAATTGAAAATTTACTTTTACAATTTTATAATTGCTCTCGAATTGGAATCTGGGAACTAGGGGCTTATAAGGAGTCATGGAAGCGCCATATAAACGATGACGAGCTACACGCTCGGCTATTTTCGAGATCATAAACCTCAACTTTCGATCTTCTGTAATCTACAATCCGTCTATCATTCATATCGGAACAAATAAAGTACACAACTTTATTGAACGATTATACATTTAATATTGAATCGTATCTTTGTGTAATAATAATATATTGTAATGTTACTGGTAAACTACAAAACACCCTCTTCTTTCGCATCAGCGTTTTCTTATTCCCCCATCTTCCCCCCGCACGTAAAGAGAAACACCCGTGCATGGATTGCTGTATCCTTTAGCCAGATCCATCTGTACCTATATTATGATATTTATAATGCTTTAAAACACATATACAAATACATAATTATACACAATCAGAAGCGTAGAAATAGGGTTCCTAACTTTCTCCTATATATACGAGTATATGCAAGAGGTGTATTTAGGGGCTGAACATTGTTTTGGCGCCCAAAAACACCGCCAAAAACTCTCGGAATTAATTCAAAATTGAAATTTAATCCTTTATTAAATTGCCAAAAAACAAAAAAAATCTGTTGATCCGATCGTTGCCAAACTTCACTGGAACACCCGCTGAGCTAATCTGAAAATTGCCTGAAAATTTCATCAAAATTGGTCCTGTCGTTTTTTAGAACATACTTACATACGTCGATCAATCAGTACCTGTGTTTGACGACAGCTGGCGTTGACGAGTGAAATTGACTTTACCATCGTGTACTGCAGACTGTTTAAACGACCTCGTGCTGAGTTGTAGATAAATTTATAGGTTAGGTTATTTTTGACAACCAGTTGCATCATTAGTGTTTTGTATTTTTCGACATGGAAAAAGAATATCGATTCGTAATTCGTTTTTAAAAAACATGCGAAGAAATAAAACTGAAGTTGGATGCTATTTATGGGGACCCTTCTTCATCTATGACAACGGTGAGAAAAGCAAATTACGGATTGATATTGCTCTTTTTCCATTTTGTCGAAAAATACAAAACACAACTGGCTGTCAAAAATAATCTAACCTATGAATTTGTCTACAACTCAGCACGAGGTCGTTTAATTATCTGCAGTACACGATGGTAAAATCAATTTTACTTGTCAACGTCACTGTCGTCAAACACAGGTACTTATTGATCCTTGTATAGAAGACAGACGCTAACGACTAATCTCGATAGAGTTTAATCTACCCCTGTTTACCGCAAGTGACGCCACTGACGTACTAAAAAAACATACATACACACACACATAATGTCACACATGTATATATAGGTGTATAAACATACAATAATACTTCTCAGTATAAGCCCAAAAGCTTCCGGTTTAATATGCTAACTAATTATTGCGTTGCAAACAAAAGAGAACGCGGTTTTACGTTAAGCCGCACACGGTACAGTCAAAGACGACTTGATCCTCATAGTACCTACTCTGTATACATACACAAATATATATATATATATATATATATATATATATATATATATATATATAAATTTTATATATATTTGTACAGAAAAAGCACACGTGAGCGTGCTTTATATTATATATTATACACTATTCTTGACGTATCTGGGGTGACTTATCTAAAAAATTAAATAGGTAAGAAGACTTTTGAATCAAAAGTGCTATTTGCAGCCGGACGAAGCCGGACCGATCAGTTAGTTACCATAATATTGTATTGTCATCGAAACTACACATGTATGCAAAATTTCAATTCAATCGGTTAACGGGAAGTAGGTAAAAAATCTGTCGTAAGATTTGAAACAGAGATCGTAATAAACAAAAAACCCGGGTCGCAGTGCCAAAACCCTGCCGACAATATAGTGTATTTGTTTGTATAGGGCAGTGTGGTTTTATACTTTTATTATGTGAAATTAAGTTTGTTTTTGGGCAAAATAAAAAATTTAACCCCTTAATACACCCCTTAAAATAACATTTTTTTTCTTAATTGTAATATTATTATCAATCTAATGTCTCCACCGAATTAAAGACGCCCTTCAATAAATAACTCACTATCTGCAAATTAGTGTTTTCAAAAAATTTGTAAGTCCGGTCCTGTCGGGCCGATTTTATTAAAATTTTAGGGACACTTTTTAATTACTACTAAAGGGTTAAATGTCAATTTTGAAACGATTCTGAGAATTTTTTCGGTATTTTGGGGTCTAAAAACTTTTTTCAACCCCTAAAAACTACCCTTAAAATGGCCCGATTACGCCCATTTTAAATAGGCTTCTGGCGATGATGGATTTCAATACGGGGACCAAATTTCGTTAAAATCAATTAAGTCTTTCGAAAGTTATTGCCCGTACACACATATATATATAAATATATATATAAATATATATATATATATATATATATATAAATATATATATAAATATATATATAAATATATATATATATATATACATATGTATATAAACATTTTCAAAAATAGTGCCAAAGTGTTTAGGAGGTTATGAAACGTCGAGAAATTTTGGTCCGACCCCTAGGTCCCGCCATCCGACCGACGCCAATAGTGTATGTTGCCATATGGCAAATACACTAAAAATATCGTTGATAAAACAGTTCATAAATGTCCAATTACTTCCACAACGTGGCCCTTTACTTCCACCATCGTTTGTAATTGGTTGCTGATTTTTCTTTGGCGGTCTGAAAAAAAAACGTGCATTATTATTTAGAAAATGTCTGTTCGCAACACTCGAAAACCGCTAGACTGATTTCAATTTGTAATTCAGTCTTGTAGAGCATTATTCTGCAGGGAATTCTTTAGACTATATATCACCACGCACGTCACAGGGGCCTTTGGCATTTCTGAACGTTACAAATAATATACTGGCGACAGCGGGTGGAGTTTATTGTAAGCTTTAGGCTCAGTATTCAACCGCTATTACTTTATTTGACATTTACGTGTGTTTTTCAAAAGAAATCACACTCAGCTTTTTACCAAGTTAGCACTATGCTGGTGTTTGAAAATACGGAAATACATTTATTTAAATTTAAATACAGTTTTGAGAACAGCCTGGTGTAATGGTTAGCGTGCTGGCCTTGGTAACAAACAGTCGTAGATTCGATTCCTACTTCCGCTCATGAATGCTTTTATGAAGTCGGTTTTAGTTGTCGATAATCTTTTTTTTTAATATACGGGTTTTTTGGCTTGTACCTACACCTATTAGTACAATTACTTTAATTTGTTTTATTGAATAATAATATTAGAATGTCTTCGTAATAATATTACAAATAAATACAATATCAAATAAATCGACATCACAAAACATACATGAGCAGAGACGAGATTCTAATCCACGACAGTAAGATTCAGAAGCCAGCCCACTCTCAAATACACCAACTGTTCTCGTCGATAAACTTTAAATCTATAATAAATAATTTAAAAAGGCAGTTTGGTGCGAGCTACCTAATTTGTTAGCATGCCAATAAATGTTTAATCCTGATGACACGACTAAAAACAGTCATGGTTTTATTATGGCAGCGAGTCAACTGTTTGAACATCTGAAGAACGATTCTGAAAAATCTTCAAAAGGCAGATAGCGGTGTTAGTGTATATTATGTACACGCATGCTTTACATATGCTCTCTACTGCTCAAACAAAATACACCCTTTGAATTATTCCGTTCTTTTTTGATGCCAGTACCGGCTCTTTGAGGAGCTCAATTCAAATTTAATATTAAAAATTTTTTTCTTTATACCTAGTTGAAAGTGCGTTTATTATCAAAATTTTTCTTTGATTAATTTTTACTTAATATAACTATTTAACTTCTATTCACCATTATATAAAATGACTAATAACTAATAACGTGAGCAATTTTGAGGTTATACGCAATAACAACTGTTAGCTACTACTGGCTGGCGGCAGTTTCAAGTATCAGCGTGCACAAGAAAGCTCTTTCCTCTCGTTTTTCTTTCGGCTCGCTATTATAGATGGCGTGCGAGTAATTCCAGCAGAGCATAAATGTTAGGCTCTCTCCGAAAGTTTCGACCGGATATAAAGAAAATATACGTTTAGCATCACTTGCAATTTTGCAAAACTTCTTTAGCGAGGATATCTGAAATTTCTTGTGATGCGTTACGCGTTACAAACAAGAACGGTTACGGAAATGAAGAGGAAGAAAGAATGTCTTGTTTTATATTACGTAGACGAGGAGGGGGGGGGGCTCCCGAACTGTTCTGTCCAAAAATTAGAGGAGGGGACTTCTGTATCGTTCTGTCCCAAATTTAATGAGGGGACTCCCGAACCGTTCTTACCAAAAATTAAAGAGGAAGGACTCCTAAACCATTTTGTCCAAAAATTATTTCCAATTTTTTTTATTTTACGCAGACGAAGGGGAGACTCCTAAATCGTTCTATCCAAAAACTGGAAGAAGAGATTCTTAAACCATTTTGTCTAAAAATTATTTTCCAAATTTTTTTATAATACGTAGACGAGGGGGCACTCCTAAACCGTTGTGTACAAAAATTAGAGGTGGTAAAAAACGACTTAAAAAACTCACACATTTTTTTTTTGTTCTTGATAGTATCAAAATCACACGATCGCAATCGATTCGAAAGTCGCGATCAAATAAATGATCCAATCAAATTGTACCAGTTGTACTACTGCTTCAAACTGACACGTTGGTCTGCGACTTGATTGAGTATACACGATCATATTGTGTTCGATTTTGTCGTATTCAACGAAATCGTACAGAGTCGTGAATGGCGGGCTTTATTACTGACGAGCAGTCTCTGTTTCGTCAAACGGAATGATTTCTTTGAGTAGTTCTGTCCTCTTCTGACAATAAAAACATGAAAACACAAAGTCGTTTTAAACAGATCATTTTATTTGTCTATGTTGATACAGAAAATAAATCTTATCTTACAATACACATCGTTCCTCTTTATAATGTTACAACAGCTTTTGTAGTAATTTGTTGATGCTTATATCTTTCGTAGCGTCACTTGTCGAGCGTCTATAATCTACTAACTCTCTGTAGCGTCGCAAATTCACAATATTCTTCTTAGAGGTTGTGTAATAGTTTTTCAATCTTAATCGTACAGTATGATCCGAAATACGGAATAAACCGCGCGGTGAAATATAAACTCCGAAAAGCAATCTGATTTTGACACCTATTAGAAAATAATGCTGCTTTTAATTGTTAAAAATTAGAAAAAAATAGTTTATTTGACTTTTTTGACGGCCAAACAAACTTTTTCTGCAAGCAAAAAAAAAATTATTTTAACCAATCCCTGTCTGTCACCAAATTCACAAACGCTAAAAAATAAGAAACATTTCCGTCCACCATTATATTTTTTTTATTCATTAAATTAATGCTTATAGATTGTATTCATTCAGGGAATTAATTGTAAAAAGGTTTTATTTCATAATATTTATTTACAAAACTACCCTTTGTAAATATGTACACAAGTGTGCCAGATGTCAAATTTGAAATGAAATTACACAAAACTATACGAATGTCAGTTTGTGAAACAAATGAAAGCACCAATACAACATAACCTAGAAATAGTGCTTATTAATACCGAATAATGCGTAATACTGGATATATAGTGCAGCAGTACGTCAGTCATTTGAAATGTTGGGACTGACAGGGCATCCGGTACTAAACGTTTTAAGGTTTATTTATACAATGATGGGATATCAAAGGTACGGTAGACGAATTTTAATCGGAATCAAAAAAAAAATAGTGATAGTTTCAGACATATGAGTATATATTCCTTTATAAGAGGATTGGACACGATCTATATCCGTCTTTTTTATGAAATGTCTGAAGAGATACAGAAATAATCTCTACCAGTGCATCGGTTTTTTTTTTATAAAAGGTCCCGTATTTTATATTAAGGCTGTCGGAACGTTCTGAATTTAAGTCAAAAATAGGGCTTCGGCTGATAGCTGATTGTATACTTATTCGTCAACATCAAAAGATAAAGGACAAATGTAGGTATCTAATGGGCTCCTTTTGTAATTTATGTACGATTTACAAGAAAAAAGTTGGCAGAAATTGTGTCAAAAAACACACGTTTTCAATGTCACACTACAACCTTATTCGTACTTATTTCACAAAATTGTTCCATGACAAGCCTAAAGTGACTCTTCCTTTTTCGGAAAAGTTTTTAAATCTTGAAAATATTTCCAAAATTTAGCGACACCCTTGCAACAGCATTTTTTAGCCTCGTAGAGCGTTCCAAATTCCGACAGCCTTAAGGAGACATTTTTCGTCAAATTCAAGAAGAGGAGTATAATTGATTTTGATCTTTCTCTTTAAAATGGAACGTTTTGACGTTTAATAATCCAGTGAACACTGGTTTTCATATCCAGTTTCTTATGTAAGGGTCTCTGATTTTGAAAGTTCTTTCACTGTTTCGTGTAGGTTAAGTATTTTCAATTTAAAAAGTAAAAAGCAAAAAAAAAAACAAGAAAATATTTTTCTGCATTACGAATATATACCTATATTTTTTTAGTGGACAAAAATAAATGTAATCTCGTGTTACTATTTTGAACTAAAATTAATATATTTTTTTTGTTTCAGATAAGCACTGCTTTTTCATAATCAACAACGAAACATAAGGTAAAATTAATTTATTAACATTTTTTATATTTTTGTGTTAAAATTATTTTGAGTTACACTAAATGTTTACTGATTTGCTTTTGCCTGTTGTTCTGATATATTATTAAGTATAAATCCGCAATATTGGGAGCATTACTGTATTAATTACGAAAAAGTAATATTCGTAGAATTTCAAACATTTGTTATATTCGCACCTACATAGTTCGCTATAACTCTATATGCAGCTGTAGTTGAATTACTTGCAATTTATTTATTGGGACACGAGACAATAGTCCAGCATCCCTCACCTTCTGTATGACGTTTGGAGCAACCCTTAGCTTTGATTCAGAACGACGTTGTCCATTGTCTGAATGCAAGGTTCCTCTTCTCCATTCTTAATAAAGTCAAGTACATAATAATCAATACTGATACATATTTACTAGCGGTGTTCGTTTATTCAACGAATTAGTTAAATGAACTCGCTTAATCGTTCATCAACGAATCAACTATTACTGTTTTAGCATTAACTAGTTGATGATTTAACAACTTCATCTATCATTAACAAAACGCAAAGACATTCTTCAATCATGGTGAATATTCTGAATGCCTTTAACAAACGATACGAAATCGAGACACCATACACGAACCACAGCAATAGCTGCTAATGTAATTTTATGTGGTACGGGTGAAAAAGGCAGCATATTGTACAGCTTTTTGAACCACTTTATCAAAGACTTACGGCTGTCGGAACGCTCTGAATTTAAGCCAAAAATAGGACTTCGGCTGATAACTGATTGTAGACTTATTCGTCAACATTTTGCAAAAATTCTTTCTCTATAAGGAAGATAAAGGACAAATCTAGGTCTCTAATGGACTACTTTTGTAATTTATGTACGATTTACTAGAAAAAAGTTGGCATTAATTGTGCCAAAAAACACACGTTGTCAGTGTCACACTACGACCTTATTCGTACTTATTTCACAAAACTGTTCGATCACAAACCGAAAGCGACTCTTCCTTTTTTCTAAACGTTTTTAAATCTTCAAAATATTTCCAAATCTTAGAGTAATCAATTGACAGCGGCACCCTTGCAACAGCATTTTTTAGCCTTGTAGTGTGGCCTACATTCAGAGCGTTCCGACAGCCTTAAGTGAATAAAACAGTATTCGAAAATAATATGAAATGCTTAAACATAGATTTGATTACTGCGGAATCTAATACCTTAATGAGACTAGTTTTGAACTGTCAATATATACGGTCCAGACAGACAGACAGACAGCGATGTCATACATAGATGTCCGGACTGTCATTCAGGTGCCTTGGCATAGTATTTGGTCCGCGCATGTCACGTGAAAACATATTTCATATGATGAAACAAAAGACTGTGCTACAGAAATATGTTTATGTTCATATCAAATACAGGGATGTAGTGCCGATGGAGCGAATAATAAATTATTTTCTATATTTTGGTTTTTTGGCTCCGTTATCGGCAAATTAGAGTTGGGTAACTCATATCAGAACCGATTCAAAGAGCCGACTCCGACAGAAGATCCATGAGAGCTGACTCACTTTTTTTTGAGCCGACGGATCAACGGATCCGCATGACTCAGTGAAACACTTAACACACAGAAGCACATTTTATACTTACGTATCAGTTCTTGCTTTGATGCATGTGTCAGCTCAAATAACTCATGCATCACATGTTTGGCTATGCATTCTTGATTCTATACAGGTCGTGATTTGATTGACTGAACTAGGCAGCTCAGTGGTAGACTGCAGTAACATATTCAGAACTCGGCTCTTTTTGAACCGGTTCAGTGAGCCGGCTCACATACGGGATCCAGATACAAAGATGCAGATCACTAAAAAGACCTGTTTTTCCCATCTCTACGGCAAATAGCACAACTTCGCTCTTAAATAAACAAATAATAGCAATTTGTATACCGACTATTAATTTCTTGTGAGGCTATTCTGCATGGTCATTGTTAAAATTAACAACGCTGTTAAATTTCCGTCTCGCTTCAACTTGTGTAAATTTGTTAGAAGGTGACAGAAAGTTAACAGCACTGTAAATTCTTAACATTGACCTAACAGACAAACACCGTGCATCGGTTTGTAAACTTAAACGACATAATGGGTCAGTGATGACGAAATTATGACCCGCGGGTCACAGACTGGACCCACGTCACGGTTTTAAACTTAAGGTAGTTGTACCACCAGTAGGTTATCTTAGGATTTTTTTTATAATTTAGACAGATAATTATTTAAATAATTTTGAATCAAATGGTGCAAAGATGAAATTTAAATATAAAATTAGTGTAATTATGACGCACGCTGTCAAATTTAAAAATACAGTTATTTAATATTGACCCACACGAAAAAAAAATTCGCCATCGCTGGTATAGGTTAAAGAAGTTTCCAAAATATTTATAATAGTTCACAAACAGTACGATCACGAGGGATCACATATGATTCACAGTGACGCAGAATTCAACGGCTACGTCCTTGGAACGCGATGCGTGTGTCCAGTCGGTCAGAAAAACCTGAACATCGCGGGCGCATCGATAGAATGAGATGGAGATAAAGATATTTATATAATAAAGTGTATTTAATGGCATAGGTAGACGACATTAATGTGCCTTTGGTAAGGTGAGATGGAAATATATATATACATATATAGGTAGGTCTTACATACACAAACAAATGAACGTCATGTTGTGTATATATATATTTGTATATTCTTATAAAAAGGAATATATATATAATGTCTGCAAATATGTCTGTGTCATAAGGATGTGTGGTATAGAGTTATTTTTCGGTTTTAAAACAGTACGGTATTCTTCCGGTAAGAAGTTCAATATAAATAAGCATTCCAGCTTGTTTCATCTGGTCTTTTGCACCTCGATTCATTCTCTGACCATAAAAAACTCACACAGTTATCGTAGAAAATAACGGTACCTATTATAGAAGCGAGAGCGAGAAAGTATCAGATAATATCTCACTTTTCCATGAACCGATATAGAAATGAACAACTGTGGGATCAGCATCTGATTGGTGACTTGAAACTCGACACAGCAGAGCAACTAATCAAATACACGTTAAACAAGCATGTGCTGTTCACGTGATTACTATATCTGTTGGTGAGAAAGACTACACGTATGTATGTTGGTTTTAAAATAAAAATTGATCCTTGAAATGGCACAATCGATAAGTTAATGTCTGCTCGGTATTTTTTGTATTATCCGAATAAATAAGTAAATAAAGTTACAAAAGTAAGTAATTAGAATGGTATGTAGGTAAATCAGTTGTAGTTCTTTTTGTATTTAAAGGTTAACCCGCTAATCACTGAACCGCAGTCCAAAGTTTCAGATTGTTTTTTTTTTTATATTTCCCATCCCCGTAGATATATGCGAAGTGCGCCTGGTTGGCTCTTACATAAAACAGTTCAGCATCGTTCACTTCTCGCCAGTCATTTGTTTATTTCGTATTGCTCTGAGCCAACTAGATGTCTACCGAGATATGTGTTTCAAATGTTTGAACGGTATCATCCAACAAGAAAGTAAAAGTTAATTTTATCAAATGAAATAATTTGTTAGCATAATTTTATTTTAATTTGAGGCCACCAACTGTTAGGTTTAGTACCAGTTCATATTTTTTAGTTTATTTTCCAACTGGAACGTCTGTTTATAAGTTGACAAAGTTGTGCCGTTAGGCAGTTTGGACGGCAGCGACCAGTTCGGTCGTTGCCGGCCGAACTATCGGTCGTTGTCGGCGAAACCACCAACAACGCCGATATCACTGTTGTCGGACGGAGCTTATATTGAGAGACCTTTTGAAGCTGTGTTACCTTAACGTTGACGCCGTTCGTCCATCCGTTCGTGTTTAAGATAAAAAGGAAATGCGAGGCATGCTAAACCGCGCTCGGTGGATGGCTGCAAAGGCGCCGACTCAGTTCTTTAAATTGACATATACAATAAATTATCAAACGCATTAGTACTTATAATAATAATAATATGCCAAGTGCGGCCTCGACGTGTAGGTAATAACGCTCTCTCTCTCTCCTCCCGCCCTCTCTCTTCCTCTTTGTCTCTCTCATAACTTAGCCGTATCCCATCGTAAGACGGTTGTTTAAGCTATAGTTTTAATGGTTTATTAATTTTTGATTAGTCAAACGGTATTAAATGTACGGGGAAAAAATTGATTTTAAAAAATCGATCCGAGTAAAATTCTAAGAGATAGACCCTTTGGAAGTTCCGCCCATCAGGCCACGTCAGTGCAGCCCTTCGCAGGTTAATCGCGTTTATCTCAAAACTCAATTTTTTATGTCGGTGGACACGATTTCTCGAAAAGTTATGAAGCGATTTTGTTCAAATTTTGCACACATCTTTGAAATAACATTATCTAGACACTGAACGAAGGATTTTTTTTTTATTACAACTAATTTTTTCGAGCCAATACATGGCGAAAATTTGACCAAAAAATGTGTTTTTTTGTTCAAAGTCTGTCAGAAATTCAAATTTTAATTTTTTTTCCTTCGTCCAATACCTAGATTTATCCATGTACTAACGAAATATTTTTGGTTTTTTGATTTTGGAGGAACCAATAATGAGTTATTCTGTCCACCGCAAGAGCATTTTTTTTTGAGACGTCAAGGTAGATGAGGTACCAACGGCTGAGTTTTCGGAATTTTTAAATAAAAAAAACACTAAATACTGTTTAAATATGTATCTTTGATATGCTGCATTGTTTAAATAAAATATATGATTGTATATATTTAAAAAAAAATAGTAAAAATACCCTTTTTTTGAACCTCTGAAACCCACCTAACCCCTTAAGTCAAACCTAGAAACCAACTGCAGGTACAAGGCAGATTATATTTTTCTGTCAGGACTTGTATTTTTTTTTTTTTTTTATTTCTTATTTTATAATTTTTATTTTATTATGTTAGTCTTTTCTTACACATTCGTGTATTTGAAGCCTACCACAGAAACAAATTGAATCAAGCAAATATTTTTTCTGCGCCCATTGGATCTTACTATAATTTATTTGGTCCAAACAAAAATTGTTTAAAAAAGTGACTGTTCAAAAAACTATGAACATGTTTATTGACTCAATGTATACATTTTAGATTCAGTACGGAACTGGGTTTTTAATTTTAAAGATGGCGTCTATTGGACCCCTTAGTGTGACAGTTGGGTCTTTAAATGTTGACGGTTTTATTGATACATGTTACCAACTTTATTATAATCTCCCACGTTCATTCGCTTACCCGCCACCATGATCGTTCTTCGTATAAAATATTGTTTACGACTTGCTTGCACTCAGCAAGCAATAATAATTTTTCACTGATCTTAGAGAATGATAATTTTATATAGGTATCAGTTCTTTTCTAAAGTTCAAAACTTGATACTGATTAAGATATGAATTTTAATAAAATTTAACGAACTATATAAAAATACTAATCATGAACTTAGAAATGTTTTTGATTTACTGTAAAATTCATAAATAATTTATGTAGTACCTAAGTTTAAATATAAGCATCAATCATAAAATGTTGGTATAAAAAAATTAAAAATATTGTCAGATGCCTATATTAGACCCAAAAAATGAAGAGAGCATACACTTTGTATTCTAGGTATAATAAAATTATCTTTCTTAAAAATTAAGTAATTGAATGTTAACTAGTCCAAAAAATCTTTTAAGTCAATCAAAAAAACATGCCTAGATAAAACTACTTTTGGATTAATTTCTGTTACATATGGTGACCTTCCAGGCGTAGAACATATTTAACAGCATGAATCCATTTACGCTACCTTGCGTAAAGAAATATTGATACGGCAAAACGGTCGATTCGGGAACGGAATTTTATGCGGGGTTCGACTGTATATTTTATAGATAGAGTTAACTAAATAAGTCATTAAGTTTGTGCAACTAATCAGAGCTCTAATGATGTTATATAAATATAAGAACTCGGCCGTTTAATAATTAATAAATTAATTATGTTTAATATAAAAACATAATGTGCAGCCAATTAAGTTTATAAACTTTTATTGCCTGATCACGACTTGTAATACAGTCAACCAGTGTTTTATGGCTTTTAAAATTATTTAATTTAAAACGTAATTCCCAAATAGATATTTTTGAGTGCTTAATTACATTACTTAAAAATATTGTTATATACTTAAAATGGTACCTAATATGAAATTAATCCAAGTTTTTTCGTTTTATAAAGCGAAGGTCTATATCTTCGATTGGTCAGAATAATTTATCGATACTAATATTATAAACAGGTAAAGTTCGTAAGTTTGGATGTAGGAGATATTATATAATCTCCGAAACTACTTAGTCGTCTGATTTCAAAAAATTTTTCATCAATATTTCAAAACCCACTAAATTCAAACCAAAACTCCCCATATCCGAACCAACTATTTATTAATGTCAATATAATTAAATATTTTTTTTAGTATTGGTTTCATTAAAATTAATACAATAATTTATAAATATTTTAGAGGAATTAGGATCAATGAAATTAAAAGACAAATTATTATTTCACAACGTTTCGTATTAAATCAATACTTCATCAGTTTAATTGATTTAATACGAAACGTTGTGAAATAATAATTTGTCTTTTAATTTCATTGATCCTAATTCCTCTAAAATATTTATAAGCTATTAACATCAAAAGGATCTGATATATACATTATTAATACAATATTTTAGAAAAATTAAGTTAATATGTTTATCATTTTAATATCCATAATTATTCAAGAAGTAATTAGAAAAATATACCTAATTTCAGAAACTACACTTAATACTGCCCAACCTTAAATAACGTAAATAAAATTTTATCCCTAAAAATACCCTCAAAAAAATTTGCACCCCAAAGAACTCACTATTTAAAACTTTCCCCCTAGATTTAGGGAGTTGGCAACACTGATCCAACTTGCGAAAATTTTTATTTGTATTTGAACACTCGTTTATAAATACATACAATATGCAAAGAACTATCAACAATTTTATGTGGCTTACTGTCTATTCGTTGTGATAAGAGATGACTCCACCATATTTTCACGTAGTGATAACACAGACACGCCTACTGATTTAAGACTCCGCCTTTCATTAATACAACGCAATCGTAATAAGCTATTCTACATAATGGCTTCTCACCCAACTTGAATTTTAAAGCTCGAATCTTTTCATAATAAGTTCTTGATTAAGATATTTTAGACTAGAAAATAACTCCAAGTTTACGAAATAGAAAGGAGATCTTTGTTTTTAGTACCGTTTTCTTACGTTTTTTTCTTGTTGAGTATTTTGTATTATGATTGTGAACAGAATTTTTGCCTGTTTGTATTATAATCTCTCGAAATTGTTTCGACCGATTTTGATGGTGACCAAAAACTTACTTTTTATCTGCGTTGCGTTTTAAAATACTGGTCAAAACCGACGTTAACGCAAGCGAAGCCGCGAGTGAAAGCGAGTAATTTCATAAAATGCAAATACAAACGTTACTGACCGTATATTTATAAAAATATTCTGTTCAACTTTTATGTACTTTTACAGTAATAATTCTAACATTCCCACTTTTCTCTATATAAAAATATATCCAAGGATCGCCAGGAAACAAATAAAAGCACACAAAACACAATGCCGGTCCTGCCTTATTTTTGCACATTCTAAATGCCCACAATACAGCACTGAAATGATGAAATCTGATTTTTATTATCTTTCACTCCTGCAATATTAAATAGGCATATAAGAAAGATATATGTAAACCTAAACATATATAGCGAACTCTAAAGAATCATCGTGTCTTAAACATTTCGTTTTTTTATTGTTATTATACCGTGTGTACATAAAAACGGTGTAAAACTCGAAACCATATAAAGTGACGTAACTCCTCTCATCGCGCACTTTGTTTATTTTATTAACATAGCAAACAAAAACACATCAGAGCTCTCGGCCGCAACGCGGGTGCTAAAACCTTAACACATACACACACATAGGTATCGGGACATTACAGAAGGCTCTGACACACGAAGAGAGAGCATCGCACGGCGGGCGTGGTCAGGCGTCGAGGAGTGGGGGGTGATCGATACACAAACAGGGCGGAGTTTGTTGTATTGTGTCTGCGTGTATGCCGGCTCTACTGGAAAGACTACAGTGCGTTCTTTAGCTTTTCTTTATGGCTTTATGCCACACAAGCTGAGTTGCTGATATTTCAGAACCTATCGATATTCTTCTGTTTAAGGACAGGGTTGATCCAAGCAGGCCATGATTTTTGTCGTCTTCTTCTTCTTTTACATTTATGTTGTGACGTTTTTACTATCACTGCTTTTTAAAAGATTTGGTGTTGGCAATTCTGTTTTAGTATTTGATTTTTATGTTATATGGCTTTTTAAGTGGTTGATTTATTTGTTGAAATAAGTGGTTGAATAAATACGGACGTCGGTTTTGTAAAATGCTAATTCCTTTATGTTAATTAATTTATAATATGGCGGATGGACAGCTCGTAAATTTCTTGGAGGTATATATTTTATGTTTCCGTATAGCAAGGCCTGCGCTTGTTTTTGATAATTATTTTTTTTTAAATCATCTAAGTATTTGATCTATCGCTTGATCCAATAATTTTGATATTATGTATAAGTTATACCTACAAAAATGTTAAAGCAAAAATATCAAAACATGTTTAGCAAATAGTAATCAAAAGAAACGTAACTTTTTAGTATATAGATATAAATCGGTATCTACTATGTCAGTAGTGTATAAAGTTTTAAATTTTTGAGTTGAACATTATTTGAAATTTTATAAAAACCATTTCTTCAATAATATAGTTTATATTTTTCTTTTTTATAAAATAACCTCATAACTTTAGTCAACTAAAGTCAACTAAAAAAAGACGAACAGGAAGCGAAAATATCGGTTTGTCCGGTTGCACCCGAGTAAAGCCGAACCGAGCAGCTTTATTTATACTTATTATCTAGACGTCGATAAGTCAAGAAGTATAGTCGTACATCTATTAAATATTAAATCATAGCTATTTTAAAATAAATCAACGAATTGTATCAGACTTTTTATTGTGGTGAACTTCGAATTCTGCCTCGGCAAGCTTGCAGAAATAACAAAAGAAATCAATTTCAAACAAACGAAAATCGGTAACGTTTCTGTGTACAAAGTTCCGTATCCGTCGCTACTGCGCAGGAAGGTTACGGACACATGGGGGTGGGGGTTAGTTTTGATGTCAGTTGTTTTTGACAGTTTAAACGCGACAGTGACTGAATGAATCATATCTTATGTTTCTCTTACTTTCCATTGTTTTACATTAATATTATATATATTATTATGTATATAAAATATAAATATACCTAAACGTAACAACCTAACCTATATTGTTTCAACATGAAACAAATGAACACAGTGATTATCCTTCGTTTGATGTTATTTTGTTTTAAACTAATGTAAATTCTCAACACTGATGTTAAGACAAGAAAGCCTACATACATACACAGGCTCACTAAAAAGTTCTGCGGCGTCTCAATAATTTTATTGTTTCAGATAAAAATTGCACTAAAAACAGTCATCGAGTTTTGAGGCGTTAAAGCGATTGTATACTTAAAACTTTTTGCTGTGCATCTGTGAATCTGTTATTGACGATTTTTTGTATCATACATAGAGTCCAAGTGAATCAACCGATTTTGAAAAACGTTTTTCTATTCGATTCGATCCGACGTCTAGTTTAAAAAATCTCCGTATTTGAGTTGCTTATTCTGGAAGTCGGTTTTTTTTTATATTCATTTTTACAGAAATATTTTTAGGTTGCATATTAAATGTTTTTGAAAAAATCGTATTTAAACAAAAATTTTGGTAGTCCCACTCTAAAAAAAAAAAACTTTTCGTTTCAGTCACCTATAGATAGTACTTAGGTATAATTTTTTTTTATAGAATATCTACCTAAGTCATATTTCTCGTATATCTTTGCCATATATTTGCGTTATTCTCTTGAAAATTTCTTATGCAACACTAAAATATGTTTTTAAAGCAGAAAAAATGCAGTGTTGTATTTTATTGCTCTGATCTCGCTATAGGCCGTTTTCCATGAAGATGAAATCCATTGCATTATCTTGCGTATCTTTTATTTGACACGTTTTTTTCAAAAACTTTTGTCTAACCGCTGTCAAACTTTTTAACTACCCTCTATACAACTCTTATTACAGTGTCTCTGTACAAAGATTTATTTCAAATATCACAGTGTTTAATCCGCGTTTTAATATCTACATAATTATAATTATGTAGTTTTCTTGTAATTGTTAAATGTTGACTTACATTAATTTAAATTAACAATAGTTTGTGTGCGTGTTTTAATTTGTGTAATTACTAGATTTTAAATTAGGTTTTTACATAATATATTAATTAAAATGATTACACGATAGTCTATTTAATTATTAACACTGAAACGTGATTTAAATTTGTACAGTACCACTGTTGCTCCTGATTTATATTTGAAATTCAAATATAATCTGCTCAGTTATTATGATTTATCTGGTTTATCGTGAAAGTGAGCATAAATTTTAGAAGCTGAGATTGTACACGTTGTTAAATGACGTTTTCTGCAGAGTCGCTCCAGTTTCCTAGGTCAGTGCTGAGAGCTCGTGATGGAAGCAATTGGATTTTCAATTTAGAAATTAAAAATAATAATAAATTGAAAATACGACTTGGCACTACTGTGCCCAGATCATTCTATAGTAGTTTTAAAAATATGTTTGTTTGAAAAAAGTAAGTAGGTACTTAGGTGCCTTTTTAAAATTCATGCCAAGATTGAACCATTTTCTTCATTTTGACTAATAAAATTAGGTATGTACTAGGTAACGCATTTTTGCACCACAAATTTTAATACTTGATAATTTCTAATTGTATTTTTCTTACTGTTGATATTTGCTATTCAAAAAGCTGCGCATAAAATTGTTGAAAATAGGTAATAAATTATAGTATAGATTATTATATTTTTGCACTACCCCCTATACAGCTATGCAGCTTTCAACAATTATATAGGTATAATTTTCATAAGCTACATATCAGAAGTGAAATTTGTTTGACAACTTAGCTGTCAAAAGTTTTAAAAATATATCGGCTATTACGAAGTGAAAATCAGCTATTTTATACAGAGTCCTTGCAAAAAATACCATATATACTGGTATTATAGTATGCAACTTAGTTATACCTCGATATATCATTATATATTATTAATTAAATAATCAACAAGCTTAGCATTGATTTGTATTTTTGTTTACCATTTCAATATTCTTGCGTACTTGTAAATACTTTTAAAATTCCTAAAAATTCATTTCAGAAAAACCTCTTTAATATTTAAAACCCGTGCCGGCTTTAATTTATTTTTCTGTATGTACATGCAAAAAACTCGCAAACTATAAACTCAATTTTCATGCGGTTTTCACAAATATGTAGAGAAAAATATATTTGGGAAGGTCTTAGGCTAACATAAAAGGAAATGTGGGTAGGGGTTGTGCAATTGAACGAACTGAATAAAACGCAGCAGCTAGGTTTCTATATTTCGCCTGAACACGCTGTAGATGTTAATTTATAAAGTTACTTTGGTCGCGTCAACGATTACCTAGCCATCCGTCGCATCAGTTTAATCAAGGCCCAACGATAGATCACAGAATATTTCGTTGTCGGGCGTCTAAAGTGGTAACAGTAGGTCATGTAACAATGGTGAAATAAAGGATATAATATCAAAGGGGTGTGACATTAAGTAAAAATATGCGAGTTTTAACAGTCACACGACTCATACTGTAATTATGTCTAAGATAAATGTGAGGTATTTTTTCACGTTTACTCTATAAAATAGCTAGTTTTCATTTCGTTTTCAGTTTATTTTCAACATTTTGACAGTTCAATTGTGTAGCACACGTCACTTCTTATTGTTAGTTATTTTAAGAATATTGCTTTTTGCGCTTAGGTACTTTTGTTTATTAAACACTTCTAATGGTAACTTATAAAAATTACTGTTCAATTGGTTAAAATTTAAAAATAAATCAAGCAACGAATATTGTGATAGTATGAGTCGCATTTCGAAAAATTCATATAGGAAATATGAAATATTATTAACACTTTGTTAACATTTTGTTGTTATTTAATACGTATTACAATTATAATTAAAAAGTCAGCATTTCTAAGATGAAATTTTGTTGAGTCGAAATTGTTTGTAGGTATAGGTATATTAAGTTTTTATATTAAATATATCTTGTATAGTTTTGAATTCCATTTAGATTGAAAATTGCGATTGAGAACAGAATGTCTTCTGTTCTCTTAACTGTCAAGTGCTTTCGGTTAAGCAAGTGGGAGAGGGGGGAGGCAATAAGCGATGACAATGATGATAATAACAATGATAATAATAACGACAGAAACAAAAATAAAATAAACAAGCATCGTTCCACATAACACATAAAATTTAAGTTGTGTACAGCAATTGGCATTTGGAGACGACGGCGACGGACGCGAAACAAAAACGACGAAAAAACAAAAGACGTCCGCCAACAAATAAAATAAACAAACGAAACACACACCAACAGAAGACGACGGTGCAAAAAACAGCATCGCATCGCTACAGCTTAGCTTTAAAGCTCAGTACACACTTATCCGCATTTAGGTGTGTGTCGGTGTGTATGTGTGCCGGAGAAATATCACTATGGTATCTCCGACAAGGTGGGGAGTCCGGGACGGTGGAAAAAGGGCGTCAGAAACGCCTATATAGGGGTGACCGTGGAACTCCGGCCCACCTAAAGTGTTAAAAGTGGTGGGGACTGCGACGCCATTCTATTGGTTGACGAGTTATGTCGTCACGGTCCCGACCAATCGCGTCAGAGGCGTCATCATTAACACCCGGGCTTGTTGGGTTTAGCAGCTGTCCCTGGCTATAGTCTATGAACACTTTCGTTGCTGGATAGAGGTGTTGAACGTGACACCCTCGCTTTTGAATATCATTCTTTAACCCTTGCATTGGACGCAAACAACGCTCTGCTACTGTTACCTTTTATTATATTACATACTGGACTAAACTGTGTGAACGCATCTTCTTATCACCTGCGTTGTTTTCAGTAGGTGATCAATATTCAGTTTTTCGAGGCGCAAAAAAAATTATACAAAATATGTGAAATTTCAATTAGTGCAACAACAAAAGTGACTAAAATGTGATTTTTTTTTTGTTTTTGTGCGGGTTAAAATTTATTAATATAATCTTGAAATGAATAAAAACTAAACGGACCATTTCTGTCCTGGCTATGATTTGGGTAAATTAAAATTCAATATGAGCAAATATGCAGCCGGGATACCCAAATCGTACGAACGGCCATCGAGATGTTATTTTCAAATTTGGATTAAGAAATTACAATAGACTGTTTTTGTATGGACTGTGTATAATGTGAATTTCCGAACAGGTACCAGCTGAGTGTGGTTTTGTGCAATATTGAAGAGAATAATTTTTCACAGTTTGGGGAACCGCTTGTGCAATTATTAAAAGTGACAATTTATTTCTATATAACAAATAACTGGAGAAATGCTATTCATTTCGTGACATAAAATTTTGTTGACAAATTATTTTCCGTCGGAAAGCAAATGTTTGAAACATGGAATCTAAAGATAAATATTTTCACGATACGTGATCGTTGAAGACTGAAATAAAAAGTACTATTGACATTAGGTGATAAACTGTTATTTTTGGTGGTACTTGTGTATTTAGATATTGTCGAAAGCGGTACAAAAAAGAATCTATATTTATTAAAAATATAGATTCTTTACCGCAATCAATAAACTGACCATCCATGCGTTACGACCAAGTAGACTATCAGTTCAATAACTACGTCGACCAGTTGAGTAAAGGCGCGGTGACACCACCTGGTAGTCACAAAACTACTATGGCATATCATCCGTTTCTCCAATTGCCGCGGCCGACCGATTTCAGCGTCAGCAGCTTGTTGACCGCGGCAAGTAATAACACTTCGTCGACGACAAATACGGCGTCGAGTGCCGCAGCGGCCGCCGCGACGGGACAATATTTCCCGGCGGCGCTCGCTGCATTACAGGGACCGCACTTGTATCCGGGAATGATACCGAAATTGCCACACGTGCCGCATCCGCATCATCCTCTAAATCCGCACGCTTATACGACTGCCGAAGATGTTGTACTTGCGGCCGTCGCGGCACACAACCACCATCCGGCTATGGTGAGACCGCTGAGAGCTATACAGCCCGAGGACGACGGGGTTGTCGACGATCCTAAAGTCACTCTGGAAGGAAAAGATCTGTGGGAGAAGTTTCACAAACTTGGAACTGAAATGGTCATCACGAAAAGTGGACGGTATGTCAAAATTATTATTATCTTTATTATTGCAGTCTAAGTTAGCGTACGAATAGCTAAAATCTTCGTCGATTAATTTAATTTTCCTCCCAAATTCCTCTCGGAATTGTGATTTTGGTGCACGGAAATACTTAGTTGTAAAACAACAAGAGATATAAGTTGTAGATAGATTTTTCTTCTTAAAGTGATCCGCTGCAGAAAATAGAAATTTTGAATTGCTTTCAATTTTTTCGATCTGCGAAAATAGTCTACTAACTAAAAGTTATGTCGATTCGTTACATTTTTTCTTCCAAATTTTGTTTGGGTGTCCCTGATGTGTGATGTGCAGAAAGAATTATTCGAAACTTTGAATTTAAGATCGCATTTTAAAGCTTAAAACAATTGTCATTCGATATTTGAAATAAATCGTTGATTTAAATGCGTAAGAAATAATATTGATGGAAGTTTTGTTTTTTACGTTCAATAAAAACCATCGGAATTTAAAATCTAGCAAAGTCGCGCTATATTAAAAAAATGCAATTTTTATGTCTTTAGGACACTATTATTTAAAGTGAAATCATTTTTCTACAAGATGTTGATATTTTTTTTTAAATTCAACTTGCTAAACGTGGAGTAAAATAAATTTCAAAATTGGGTATCGCTGAAACTATGATGGTCATTAATCACGTCTAAAAAACATCTTGTCATTTAAATTAAAATCATCAAGGCTATAAAATCTTTCTGAGAAAACCGTCAATCGAAATTTAATAAACGCGGGTAACCAATAACCGCAAAATAATATTTTTCTTCGAAAAATACACACTTCGTTAAACAAATAAAATACTTTAAAGATTCTGCAGTATTTTGATAATTTATTAAAATTCATAAAAGTTTGATAGATATCTATTACTTAATTCCTGAAATAATTAAGCTAAAGGCTTTTTTCTAGCCATTTTAGTTAGCGCTTATGACCTCTGTTGTCGAACGTCTATATTTATATATATTTTAATAATCATAATTTTTCGAAGTGTATAAAAGTTAAATATAACTGCTGTACAGTTTTATTTGATTTTTAATTCCGCAGAAATTTTTTTTCCGTCGAGCACTACGGGTTCCTCTATTACAAGCCCTCAATTTTCAGGTTTAAATCCGAGAACTGGTCAAATGGTCAAAGTGTCATATGAATTTTCAATTTGTTATCAAAAACAACAAAGTAGAAATATATATGAATTGATACTAGGCCCAAATAACTCTGACTGTTGTTCGCTTTAAAAAATACCATAATTAAAATACAACTAAAAGATAATATTTTAATTTTTTAAAGGTTTAAAAATATAAATAAATCTTGAGTCACTTAATAAATCAGTCAATTTTTTTAATAGAGCGTTAACAGACAAGTAATAAAAATTCGCAATTGTGAAATAATTATTTTAGTATCAATAATTGGTATATGTAGAGTTCCTGCATTCAAAATTAAATCAGGCCTATAGCAAGTTTAATAATAAACTTCATTGAAATATACTAATTAACTATCTTGTAGAAAAGTTAATCTAGTTTATGTAATCATATCTCATTTCTAAATACGATTATTATAATAATTTGTTTAATTGACTGTCTTAACTTACGATTATAAAAATAATTTTCATGAATAAAAATTGTATACTGTAGTGTATAATTAGACAAAACTTAAATTGAAATTTTTATTTATTAAAACGCGTAGAGGTGTTTCTCTTTAAAAAACCCATCGTAAATGCAAAACTGGTTTCATTGACTCACTAGAGATCTGTATAAACATTTTAAAATTATACAAGTTGCTTCTGAGAATTTGGACCGATTATTTTTAAAAGTTAACGTTTTTTAAAACACTGATAATTATGTGAAACAAGAATTGTTTGGAAAAGCCTGCGCGCTTTTAAAATTAGAAAGAAATATAAAAAATCATTTTTTCAACATTGTAGTTTTTAAAAACATTTTTTATCGTTTTTTTTAAGTCAAAAAATATTTTTTTTATTTTACATTTACTACTGCGGAGTGGATTTTCCTTTTAGTGTTTGTATGCTCGCCGCTGAACCGATTTCAATTAGCTTTTCATAACTGTATATAGAACATTATCTTGTGCGAGCTTTAGACTATAAGTATATTTTTATACACCGTATAATATTTATAAAACACTAAATTTTCTTTTATGCCTGTCCATTTTAACCAATTTCCGGATGAAGTGAAGAATTTAAATTTGACGTATTGATAGATCATGTCTCTAACCTAACTCAAAACATTCAAAATGTGTGAAATTTTAACTCAAGCAATGTGAAGGCGGTGTTAGAAAGACCCTTGCTTCCAAAAATTAAAATATTTGCAGTGTTAAATTCTACTTTAATTTTTATTAAGGATTGAATAATTAATTAATTTGGAATCGACTGATTTAATTTCCTTAATTTTTTTAAGTAAATTCTACTGCAGAAAAAATAAGTTCAGTCAAAATCGAAGCAGTATATTCTTAAAAGCGTTCATTTTTGCATATTAAACAACTGACGAAATAAAATAGATAATAATTTAGACAGGCTAATTTTTCTATGTCAGCTATAAGAACCTATACCTACTTATTAAAAAAATTATAAATTGCCTATATTTAAATACTGCCTACTACATAAACAACTTATATATACGATACATCTACCACCGGAGTAGAGTAATATATTTTTAAGTATTTTATAAGCAGATGATGAAATAGTCTACAGCGTTGAACCAACTGTTGTTAAATCTCTTTAAACAACGTCGAAAATTAAATTAAAATAGGACTGAATTTATTAAAGTTTACGTTCTTTTAATTATTTTGCACCATACAATTTTTTTAGCACTCAGATATTTAGTCGAAGTTTAATAAAATACAAGAATTGATTTTATTGTAGCTTACAATGAAAATTAGTTTATAATAAAATAGTAGTTTATGTGTCTAAAACGCGAATTATGTACGAGTTGTGACTTTATGGAAAAACGAGCGATCAGTAAGTTTTCATACGAGTGATAATAGCATTACGTTCAATATACATACTGAGTTTTTTTTGCACTTACCTTCTATAGCTCATTTTCACATCATAATATTTTACAGCTGCACGTGTAGCCATTCACGCATTGCTTATAATTCATAAAAAGGACTAGCCAATTTACTTTTTAAGTTAGGTCATTTCCTCGAAATCATGGAATTTTTCTTAGTGCGGCAATAGATCTATAATTTTAATTATTACGAGACTTAACTGAACTGGTAAATTAATTAATTAATTGTAGGTTCTGATTAGGCTTAAAACCGCGGTACATGTAAGTCGAAAATTCACAAAGTTATACGATTTTGTTTTTTGTTTGTATTGACTCAATTTAGGCTCATGCTGGCAAACAAAATAAACCGTTTCACCTAAAGCCGAAATTAATCTAGCACGAATTTTTAATCGCAGCTTTATAAATGATTTAAATCTTTGTACAACTTTAGGCTATAATTTTAAAACGATTGTACATCTCTAAATACTGCCGTCCTAATCTAAAAGATAGTATCCTCAAATTGTTAGTTTCGAAAAAAGACATATTTAAGTCTTATAGTTTATAATTTGATACTGCAAAGTACCCTAAGATATTTTTTGAAAAGTTAATATTCTTAGTGTTCCAGGATAACAGATATCCCCATAATAATGCAGTGAATCGATTGCGAATGGGAAAAAAATTGAGAAACTGCCTTTTAGGTTAAGGCGGCAGTACATGTTAAGAGAAAAGTAGTTAAATAATTAAGCTATTATGTTCTGTCAGTACTGAAAACCAATTGCTTTTTTTGTAGACTTGACTTGTTGGGTTTATTATTAGAAAATTAAGATTATATATCTTAGAACATAACATTATAGACCTAACACGATGGTATGAATTGTTTTTTTAGTGATTGTTGGTTAACTATAGAAAGGAAAGAAAGTTTTTTTAGTATCTAAAATAATAAAGCTGGATAATTTAATATTATTAAATTAAGTACGGCACCGACTCGTGCAAAAATTATTATTTTCAAATAAGATCATTTTTTTAAGTATAAATTGTAACTACAAGCACTTTTAAAATTAAAATAGCCTGATCGGATATTTGGGATAATATTGGTAGATGCCTTGTTTTAACTTTTAATTTAGGCGTTAAAGCTATATAAACATTTCTTCGATAAATATTACCCTCTTTAGCTGTGGCGTAATGGCGGGTAATATTTGTAATTTTAAACGAATAAGGAATTTCAATTTATATTATTTAATTTTGAGGTAGGTAACACGATTTCATGGCAGCAAATCACAAAAACGTGCCTAAAGAAGTTTTACTTAAAAAAATGTGCGCTAAGTATTTCAAACTATTTCTATAATCATTTTGCTACTTTTTGCATGCAGTATCATAAAATAAAATTAAATAATATAATTGAAATATCTATAATAATACATCTTATATTACATGTATATTTTAGTACCTAAAAAATAGCGTGCTATATTACATAGAATTATATTTTTTTTACATTCGGCAAAGTTAAATAATATATTCTAGTGTACTATTAAATGGTAGCTAATTATTTTTATAAATAAAAATATAATAGCAAATATGCTATGTATTTTAGACAATATAATAATAATGAGCCGACTAATACGTTTTTATTTCATTTAAATGTAAGCATACTCTATTCAGAAAATTAACTATTCAAATAGTATAAATATATTCCATACTTTTCAGTAGCGGTTCGTGCAATATGATTTAAAATTATTTATTACTGACATCCATTTGACAATTGTGTAGGCTTTCACAGCTGGCGTTGTTGCAAAATTTCTTGGTTTCCCGGAAACCAAGAAATTTCCCATTTGACATTCCAATAATAGCCAAACTTCGCACACATATTTGTAATATCAAAATTTCGCTTAAAATTTGTTTTGAGAGAAATCGTTTAACAAATTATTATATGTGTATTTGAAGTCTTATTTTTCGATTTTTGACATAAAACTTTAAGATTTTTTCGTTGTCTTCATATTTACTCACAGAATCATAAAATCCCACTTGAGATTAAATTATTTTCAATTCTGAGTAAGTTGAAGTTATTTCTGAAACAAATATACTTACGTTTGTTAAATTAAAAAAAAAAAATTTCTTTAGTCAAATAAACAATTTATTATTATTAATAACCCGTAAATGACGAGTCGTGCATGGTTAAAACAAAAAGCACACATATTTTGAACTATTTATCTTTGAATTTATGCTGCCACTAGCTGGTGGTTAGTTCAGTGATATAAAAAACAAAAAAACGGAACTATCTCCAGGTGTACTTGTGAGTGTATTTGAATATAATGTGAAGGTGCCGGCTTCCATTATAGACAAACATCATGTTTGGGTAAAGACCAATTAGGACCAAATAATGTTAACATCTGACGTAATTTGTATACCGTGATACAGTCGATCCACATTTTTCTATACACATTAAATACACATTGTTTTTTATGTGGTGGGAGTAACGGGACGCTTCAAAATCAAATCAGCAATATTTAAGGGGGTATTCTCATGTGAACGCATAAATTTTACCTCTTTTTAGGGAATTTTTTTTTAGACGACAATAACATTCAATCATTTTGATTTTTTTATATGTTTTTGTTTGTATCCTAAACTGTATAAAAAAAAATTTTTTTTTCTCTTATTTTACATTTTTTTTATATATATTTTTTTAATTAAATTAGACACTAAAAAAAAGCAGGTCACTGCTCATGGTAATAGCGGCTGTTCATGTTGTCTGAAATAAAAAAATCGAATGGGTCATTGTTCAGTAGGTATGTCGCTATCGGCCCTACCAAAATTAATCAATTTCATTAAAAACAAAAAAAATGGCGGACTGTAGAAAAAAAGTTTGTGTTTTTTGTTAATTTTTTTGTTAAAAATCGTTTAAAAAAAATAAGAAAATATTTTCGAAAATAAGCAATTTTGCTACGGACGATAACCATTAATGAGTAGAAGAACATATACACATTTCAAAGCAATCGGTTGAATACTTTTTTTTTAGGACCATGACAGTTTTAGAAAATAATGTTTCCAGAAAAATGCGTTTAAAGTTTCAAGAGCCGACAAGTCGCTTACGGCGCGTCGGCCACTATATGAGTTGTAATTTATTTAAAACTAGGAATTTCGATCTCTATTTTTCACAGCATATTTTCGATAGGTTTTACTATTGAAATATGTAAAAAAAATCGATTTTTCGAAGTGGTCACATAAGAATACCCCCTTAAATGAGTACCAACTATATGTTTCAAACTATCATAAAAAAATATTTTAATTTATAAATAACGCCTTGGATTATTTATGAATCACCGGTGATTCATACGCTGCCATGACAGTTGTCATATCTTTTGATAAGTTCAAACGAATGTAGGTAGGACGGCGCTAAATTGATTTTATAAAAGATCGTATTCATTACTTTTGTACATGGAATCATCCGTGATACCTTATCTAAGGAATAAACCATTACTGGTTCAGTATGTGATCCATTTTGTGACAGTGTTTGTTTCATCAAAATCGGTTTAATTGTTTTTTAGTGACGCCGTTACAAACAGAAAGGCAAAATTATTTGGAACTCATTTTTCGACTAAGTATCAATAAAATCCCGTAGGAAAACCAAAAAGCAGGCAGTGTTAGGTATTAGTATTAATAGTGCCTAAAAATGCGGAAAAACTAAGACAGTACATAAATTTATTTAGCATCAAAAGTGCCGGCTTCTGTGTTTTCATGGTCACTTGTAAAAGATGTATGCTGTACATATTTAAATTATTCTTTTTATCTTTGCGTATGTATTTAAATATTATCTGCATATATTAAAATTCAGATTTAATTCTGAAATGTTTTTTAATGCAATTGTTAGATCTGTTTAGCTCTGAGATTTTAATATTTAAAGTTAGTAAGTACTTAATGTGTTCATTTGTTATTTGGATTTGGGTTTAATTAGACTAATTTAAAGTATAATTGAATTAATTTTTATAGTTTAATTTGCAAATGTACGTTATCGCCTGCTATGCAAAAAGTGATTTACAGAATGTTTGATGTACTGTTACAATTAATTATAAATTACAAAAAATTTATTTTTAAATTAAAAATATTAATCAGATACTAATTTAGTAGATTTTGTTGATTTGGATAAATGATTCAAAACATTTTTTCTAATTGTTTTTTACCTACAACATACCTAATTTGTTTTTTACAAATTCAGTTAAAAATACAAATTTTGAAACTCCCTAACTTCTAACCAAAAGGGATACAGAAGTTTGATGGAGCTCATTGGAATCAGTGTATTTTTTCTTTAAACATCCTCAATTTTATAAATATATTGAAGATTTTCAATTTTGTTTTTTAAGGCAATATTTGAAGAAATCCGAAATATCAGGATTTTTTTAAACTTAGTTGTGCGTGTACAAAAAAATACGCTAATTCCATTAATAATAATAATAAATGTTTATTGTACACAAAAAGTACAAAAGGCATGGTTCAACTTACGTGGATCTTCCATCTAGCCCATAGAAAAAATTACATAAAAAAGTGATATATAAAAACAGTACAAAAAGAAAAAGTGTTTTCAATTGACGATTAAAGTTTCTCAAAAATGCCAGAAGAATTTTTTGAATCTCATATAGCTTTTAAAAGTCATGGTATATGCAATATATTGATTATTTCATGTTGCGTTTATTTTCTTGGTAGGGTCTTACAACAAATTAAGTTGGTATTATTTTGTTGTTAAGCTTTTCTAAGTCGAACGGATTACACTGGCATCAAGTTGCGTGTTGAATTGTTTATTAAATACTTAGGATAGCTTATTGGTTAGCACACAACAATTCACGATGTATGTTGAGGCGTCAGGTATTCCCCGCTATGCCCTAGGAGCTACCACGGTGACATAGACAGTGATTGCATCTGACCGCAGCACCGCACTGCTATGTCAGCAAACAGCTATAATTCCGACCGTTAATAATAATTAGGCCTCAAATGTGTCACAAAATATACAGCAGAAATCTGAACGTTATACTTGATCACAAGAACTAAATCAATAATATAAATTCGGTTGTTACTTGTAAATTAAATTAAATAAAATATAACGTTTTTACACCATAAATTTATTTTATAACAATTTACAAAATGGCTTCGTTGAACAAAGATCTAGTGATCTTTTAGTCATCGAATGAATTAAAAAGTTATCTTCTTACATAACTATTGCAATTTGTAATTACGCTTTTTTTAGTATGTGTTTTCCATTGATTTGTTGTAAAGTGATAATTTTTAAGGATTTTGCTAAGAAATTATTCTAATTTTTGGTATCGTTAAAATCATTTTTCTATTGTTTTTTACTTGATAAATTTTCGTCTAGGTATTGTAATTTTTTCTTTGCTTTTGCATTGTGCAGTGTCTTCTCAATAAGAGGTGATTTATAAAAATACAAAACTTTAAGGAAAAGCCAGTTCAGATATTTCGTATATTAAAAAAACGATATGGAAACATTAATGGCCGCCAACAATATGATGAAACTAATAATTGTAGTTATACGCTAAAACGGTTAGGAGGGTAATAAAAGAGGGAAATAATGTTATTATTTCACATATTTGAGACGTGGGTATTTGTAAATGAAAATAGCGAATTCATCAAACCATATTTTGTACAGTTATAGCTTTATTAATCGCGAAAAATAAATTCTATATTGACAGATGAACTTCAAACTATACCTGCATACATAATTTGAGGTTATGTTTCATAAATGTCGTATCTATCGATAAACGCGCTACGAAGCTTTCATCATATAGTGCGGCACGTTACATAGCCAGGGCCATTTATGAAACATAACCTCAAATTACGTATTGACATAATTTGAGGTTATGTTTCATAAATGAAAATATCATTCCGTACATGATTTTTGAGAAAAACCCCATAGCCCATATAATCATATAGTATGTATCGACGGATACTTAAAATCTTCTATTGTCATAATTTGAGGTTATGTTTTATAAATGGCGATATCCGGTGAACATAACCTATTAATATATGATTTTATAAGCACGTTGTCCCGCACATTTCAATACGGTTTTAGAACCATAGTTCGATAACAAATCGTGTCACATTAACAATGTATTACAATGCATTATGCAAGTAATTGGGTTTACATCATGCTCGTGTTGTATTCAACCTATACATGCATGCAAATCTATGGACATATATATATGTAGACACTTGTATTATTATATATATATTCATCCCCACATACTGGGTGCACATATGCGAGAAGTCCAGTGGCAATACGTCAAAGAGGGGCATTTTTTGAAAAAGCAATGTCACTTTTAGGAAAAGATCACGGCAACGTTGAGTTGCTGTCTCTGTTTTTAAAACAGTTCATGTGTTTTTATATTTGTATAGTTTGGTGTAATTTTGACGTGAAAACGTCTTGTCGCTCTTTACAGTGACTTTCTTGTGCTGCATCACTAATAACTACGAGACTAATAATGCGTGAACAACGGATAGATCATGTCTGTACGTGTTTGTCGCGCAGAATTTGTTTCACCTAGTGTAGTGGCATGCGCGTGATAGTCACGAATTTGCGTAGTCTAAAGTTATAAATGTAGAGTTAACGAAAATTCAACAGTATACATTATTTGAATGTGTATTAAAAATAATTTTTTAATTTTGTCAAAGAAGTATAACTTCAAACGCTCGTATACATAACTACATCCACCCAGTTGTTCTTTGCCCGTTCGTACATTGGAAACTCCTTGAAAACAATTGAGTTCAGACAGACATTTGCTTTTTATATATTATGTAGAAATAAATTCCATTTTTTTTATAAACAAGAAATCGATTTTGTGAAAAATGCTGAGTAATGTTTACTTAAAAGACATCAAATATAGAGCTTCTTGTTATACCGGCGCTTCTTAGCTTTCAGCGGCCTTCGATACGAGTTCCCACTGGCGCTCAACACAGGGTCGCTCCCTTATTCTAGTCCAGAGTTTCCAGAACTTCTATTTTTTAACCCATAATACTTACAAAATTAACATAAAGTATTTTAGACCACTTTCGAAATTTTACTTTGGTTTTTACTTTTATATTCAATCCATCGAGTAATCATAAATATAATAATAATTATAATGCGTTTAACGTCCGTTTCTCGACTTTATGTCATAACAGACGCCATTCGCACCATTACTATTTTCCATCTACCACACTTCCCGTTATTTTTCTACAGTTTTAAAACTTCAACTTATGTAATAGCAATAGGCGAATGAAGGAATTATAGGAAATTAGGATAAGGTTGGTAATTTTTCAACTAGGAGTTTGATAGGTAATCAGCCATGGCCTTAAATTAGGAACCAACTCGATATTTATCTGAAATTAATTGAGGGGAACCACGGAAAACCTCAATTAAGATGGCCGATACAGGAATTACCGTTTCTCGGCGAGAGGCAGTAGGAAAAAGTCCCAGCTACATCTGCCCCCGCCGGGATTCGAACCCAGACCTCCCGAATGCGAGTCTAGTGCTGTCACCACTACTCTACCCAGCTCGGTCGAGTAATCATAAATATCGTATTATAAATTCCGCTGGATGATACTTAAAACGACTATTGGTTGTAATCAAAGGTTATATTCCTCTAGTATATTATATAGTTTCCAGATGACAGAAGTGCATTGATTTCATCCATCTGTCATTTCAGTGAGTTTCTTATGCGGCCAACTTTCTACTGTCATATTTTCGTTAGCTCGGTTAAGTTCATAGTGTCGAATGTTCGTTAGCTGTGCATGCGCAACTTCCTTTGCCTGCTAAAATTTTACTCTCAATACTGCACAAGAAGTATAGCTTCATTTAAGACTATCAAAGGCTAGGCAGTTTTTTTACATCTAAATATTAGTGAATCCCAAAATATTAGTCATTGACCATTAGCTCTTGAATTATCGGTAGCTGTATTTGACGATTTACAGTCACATATAGTCGTGAAATAATATGATGATATGATATTTATTTATTCAGTTGAGACATTACATCTATTTGACACGTCAACGAGAAATACAAAAAAAACTTAGAGTTATCAGTAACATAAATATTCATCAACAGAATAAAAGACCCGTTCTAATAAGAAGTTTTTAATATTTGTCTTAAAAATTAAGTATTGTTTTTTAACCTTTAAGGTAATTTGTTATAAATGTAGGCTGAAAAATTTTCTGGGCAATACTTATAAATGTCTATTTTTGCCAACGGTAGTTTTATTGCTTTTTTATTGCGAGTACCATGACCATGTCCATCCTCTGCTATGGCATAGTTTGCCTTATTTCCATGGGCGAAGAGCAATAAGCAAAAGAGAAAAATGCATGGAGCTGTCATAATCTTTTCTCGAGGTAGCATGTGTGCGCTGGCCCTAAAGCATCCTTCAAAGTACATTTTTAGAGCTTCTGGTGTACGCCATGTCGTCTCTTCTGTAGCATACATATGTACGTTGTACAGTCTATACATACGTAGGGCTTAGGAAATCGATATCTTCCACGGGGGGATAACAGAACACACACACACACTCACACACAGAGCGCTATAGAAAATGATGTTCACTTTATCATTGCGTGTGAAGGTGGCTTTTGGACTGATTACTTAAAATACGAAATAAACACCTCGAATATTGATTCTGAGTTTTCGTTTGCCTTCTTATTTTTTTAGTAAAAGATCAATCAGACTTGAGAATAGCCGAGCGTGCAGCAATGCCATTGTTTATATGGCGTTTCCATGGCACAAACTCCCAAGTTCTGATTTGAGAACGGGTAAAAACTATCAATTGAAATTAGTTGAATGATAATACTTTTTTTGATATCGTCCTATAATGACCATTTTGATCATTATATATAAAATAAAAAAATAAAACCCAATAAAATTTGATTTAATCAAGACGAAGTCTAAATGCGTCTGATCACGAGATTTAAAATTATGATATCTTATTTGTTTCTCAAGCGTTGCTAATAGAAACTTCAAACAAAACAATGTTGTGGTCGACAATGTAGAGTATTAGTGTTGTCACTAGGAGACCCAACAGTCCTATATTGCATATAACACGTTGTTATATGTAAAGGCATAGAAGCTACTAGAAAATGGCCGTAAGTATAGATTACACAAATGCATGACAAATAGTTGCACTCTAGTAGAAAATATAACCGGGAAGATAATAAAATTCCGCACACTAAAATTATCAGTAAAATAAATCTACGTACACATTTTTATTTAATACTTGCGTAATAGAAGATGACTTTGATTATAAATTTTATGATATTTTTATTGCTGAATTTTTATGTATGAACCAAAATGGAAGTAAAAACTGCACTTACAAAAGAAATCGCATTGTTTTAACGATTGCTGTAACAATTTTCATACATTGTTTGTTGTTTTGATTTTAAGATACTCTCCTTAAATGTTTGTTATATTTCCGTATATGTATTGAGTAGGGGGCACTATTGCCTCCAAACAAGCAAGATTTGCAATGCATTAACCTACAGAAGGCGTATTCAGTATAGAAGGCTTATCCGTGCGCGATTCGGAAACGATAGGCGTATTAACACGCTTTGTAAGATAATGCTGCATTACAAAACCGTGCTAATTTGGAGGCAGTCGTGCCTTCTACTGAATACGCTTTTGTAAATTATTGTTGCATTACAAAACCGTGCTTGTGGCAATAGTAGGTACCTCTTATTAAGCACGCAAACTGAAATATGTTTCCGGTCTAGAATCGCCCGGGTAGATTTTGGTTTGATTTTGGTGCTAATTTGGAGGCAGTCGTGCCTTCTACTGAATACGCTTTCGTAAATTAATGTTGCATTACAAAACCATGCCCATTTGGAGGCAGTATTGCCTTCTACTGAATACGCTTTTGTAAATTATTGTTGCATTACAAAACCGTGCTTGTGGCAATAGTAGGTACCTCTTATTAAGCACGCAAACTGAAATATGTTTCCGGTCTGGAATCGCCCGGGTAGATTTTGGTTTGATCGCGAAATATCCAAGGGTTATAAATCTCACATAAAACACTTTACGGTATCTGTTTATCTAAATTTAGCTGAGAAATCCCTGCAGGATAACCGATATTCTTTGAATTTTCGCGCACTGCTCATCTCTCCTTTATCATAGCGTAATTGTATATTTAGCCTAAGTCACTCAGGAAGAACGCGAACGATAGAGTAGTGTTTCAAAAAATCATATTTGTTCACCCATTGACAAATTAGGTAGAGTTGAAATTCTGAATTATTCTTATCAATCTATATAATTACATCAATTCGTTAAATATGTAAATGTTTCCTAGAATTTTCTTTGAGCATTTGTATTGACAAAAAAAGTTTTTCCAGTTAAAGTCATCCTCGTAGGCTTAAAGTTTTATATAAATACCAAGGCATGAATAAAAGAAAAACTGACTGGATGTGTCTTATGTAAAAAAAAAATAATTTTTCCACGTACAGAAGCACATTTGTACACGCTATTGACAAAGTAAATAAAAAACGAACTCTTCGTGACATGAAAAGTTAAATTTTTCATTTTCTAACCGCCTTCCATGAACATTAATATTTTATTTTTATACACTTTAGTTGTCCCTGTGGAAAAGTAATTTAATTGTCACAGGCTGGCATAGTCGACTCGTCTCCAAGTGAAACTATACTTATCTTCTAAACTTGGACGCTTCAGAAACTATCTTAAACTACGTTTTTTTTTTGAATGCTTACTTCTTGATAGAATGATATCACCTAAAAAAGCGTTTATGATTTTAAGAAAAATTATCAGTTTTGTAAGCCTTTCTTAAACATTAAGTATATTTTAATTTGTTTATGATAGAAGTACAATTTATCCATTAATTATATCAAAAGATAAGCGTTACGAAATTTTTTATGTCAAATAGTATAGAATCTAATGGAATGATCGGTGTCTACTTCAATAAAAAATTACACATTCGGAAAATAATCGGCTTGGGCTAAAAACAAACTGAACGTCCGTCTAACGCCTATACGCGTGGCCATAAAATTTGATCTTTTATTTTTAACACTTACAATAATCCTTTTTGTTTGCTTTATACAGTTTCGGCTTTGATTTCATTCTAAAATGTATGAAATTCGTCTCCGCTTCAACGGAGTTAGTTAATTATTGATTGATACGCCATTTTGAATGACATGTCTGTCTTAAGATGTGTAAAGTTATATTGTTTAGAGAAGATAACAGCGTCATACATGCTCACAAACGAGTTTAGTGCCGGTTGAGTCCATATTCTGTTTAAAGGGGTATAAATTGACACGTAAAACATACCGAATTATATGTCACATGGGTACAATGGATGACGATACTTGGTAAATCTACTAATCTAGGGGCTTTAACCACGTTTTACGAGTCCACATATCCACTCACGAACTATGGTTTATCCATCAAATCAAAGTCATTTTTTAACATTGCGTTTAAAGTCTTTATATCTGTACTTCGTGAAATTCTACATGAGTTTATGAGTTTTAGAGGACCTTCAGAAAGATGGCAGCACTTCTTCCGGACGCCTCTGAAACAGTTTTCTGTGTGTTTGGGCGTCTCCATACACAACAAATACATTTATAACTAAACTTATACAGCGTATAATTCAAATAACAATTACACTTAACAATATAATGACAATGTACCGAGGTGGCGCGTTTGTGAATAAACAAATATTTCATTAATAATTTGATATCCATTGTCTTTTGGTATATATTATGTTGGTACCTATGTATAATATATATCATACATACCATACCTATAGATCTATTATATACGTAGAAAAGGATGTATAACAATGTTCAGGGTTGCAGAAGATACTTGAAAAAAGTATCTATAGATACCAGATGTCAGTCAACCAAAAAGATACAAGATATATATTAGATGTGTTGATTGGCAAATTGGCAATGTTGAACTGTTCGGATAAGACTATCTGTTCATTGGCAAACTCTCAGATTCTAACAGCCCAAGATCTCGAGAATTTGACCAACAAACAAGCAATGCTGTATGAAAGTGTCTAAATATGTTTGGTACCTACCGAACGTTTGTGTTTTCATTTTTGGAAAAGGCATTCATGGTTGTCACAGTTCAATTTTTCTGGAGTAAATAAAGGTACTCGGTTGAAATCTCGCTCAGCTATAAAGCCTGTTAATACCCGCATTTATTCCAGTAGCCACAACCTAAAAAAACCCGGGTCGCAGTGCCAAAACCCTGCCGACAATATAGTGTATTTGCTAATATAGGTATTGTGGTTTTATTAAATGAAATTAAGTTTGTTTTTGGACAAAATAAAAAAAAAATGAACCCCTTAATACACCCCTTACAATAATAATTTTATTAGTTGAAATATTGTTATCAATCCAACATCTGCACCAAATTAAATACGACCTTCAGTAAGTAAATTCGAATACGCAAATTAGTGTTTTCATAAAATTTGTAAGTCCGGTCCTGTCGGGCCGATTTGCTTATAATTTTAGGACCACTTTTTAATTGCTACTAAAGGGTTAAATTACAATTTTGAAACGATTCTGAGAATTTTTTCGGTATTTTTGGGCCCAAAAACTTTTTTCAACCCCTAAAAACTATCCTTAAAATGACCCGATTGGGCCCATTTTAAATAGGCTTCGTGCGGTGATGGATTCCAACATGTATGCCAAATTTCGTTAAAATGAATTAGCTCCTTCGAAAGTTATTGCCCGCACATATAAATATATATATATATATAAACATTTTTAAAAATGGTGCCAAAGTGTTTAGGAGGTTATGAAACGTCGAGAAATTTTGGTCCGACCCCTAGGTCCCGCCATCCGACCAACGCCAATAGTGTATGTTGCCATATGGCAAATACACTAAAAACTATAATTTCCTGTAAATTTGAGGGAGACAAAGTTAAAAAAAAAACCCATTGGGTAGGTATCGTTTGAAAGAACTTTTTTAAAGGATCTCAAAAATATTTTTGGGTTACTTTAATGGGGGGTCGCAAAAAATTCAAATTAGATATCCTCACTAAAGTAGTTTTACTTAAAAAAGTTTAAGAAACGCAGACTTAGAGTACTATAATTGTAAAACATGAATAGATACAATTGTAAGAAGTGTCTCCATTTTGTGATGGAGCGTGGGTGGACTTCTGTAACGACTTCTCGATAATTCATCGAGGCTTTCTTCAGAATAATGTCCACCCATACAAAACATAAATATCACATACTAATATATACTATGTTAACCAGTAGGATCTGCTAAGTAATATCGACACGCTACGACAATTGTTTTGTACAGGTCCGTACTATACATGCACTTAAAAAATGTATAGTTTCAAAAAATAACACGCTTATATCAACGAACTAAAACATTTTTCTTGTATGCTACGCTTAGAAGTGTGGGACACTTAACTATATTTCATTTAATTCATCGAAGAGGAAGACATTTTTTTAAAATTTATTTTCAAAATTTTAGCCCCATTGTATATTATTATATTATTTTAAATTTTAAACGGCTGATGACACGATTCAAAGTTTTGTATTTTGGTTTATTTTCTTTTCTTTTTAAGATCATTAACAACTCAGGTTATTGGAACCTAGCATCAATTCATATTTTCAATTTATTATATATATTTTTTTAATAATAAATTGAAAATACAATTGACTAGACTTAGGAAACTCAGATCTGAACCGGTTCAAAGAGCCGACTCCGACAGAAGATTCGTGAGAGCCGACTTACTTTTTTTTGAGCCGACGGATCAACGGATCCGCATGACTCAGTGAAACACTTAACACACAGAAGCACATTTTACACTTACGTATCAGTTCTTGCTTTGATGCATCTGTCAGCTCAAATAACTCATGCATCACATGTTTGGCTATGCATTCTTGATTCTATACAGGTCGTGATATGTTTGACTGCACTAGGTAACTCAGTGACAGACTGCAGTAACATATTCAGAACTCGGCTCTTTTTGAACCGGTTCAGTGAGCCGGCTCACATACGGGATCCAGATGCAAAGATGTAGATCACTAAAAAGACCCGTTTTTCCCATCTCTACGGCAAATAGCACAACTTCGGTCTTAAATAAACAAATAATAGCAATCTGTATACCGACTATTAATTTCTTGTGAGGCTATTCTGCATGGTCATTGTTAAAATTAACAACGCTGTTAAATTTCCGTCTCGCTTTAATTTGTGTAAATTTGTTAGAAGGTGACAAAACAGCACTGTAAATTCTTAACATTGACCTAACAGACAAACACCGTGCATTGATCACTAAAAAGACCCGTTTTTCCCATCTCTACAATTGACTCTTCCACCAGCTCTCGAAACTGGGAGGCGCTATGGCAATGTTGCTACATGCTTGCTGCGAAGCTCTGTTCGATTGTTCTCTAGTCCGGTACTTATAAACCTATACATATATTAAATAGATACACAGACACCATTATCTACCGACAGATGTCATTTGAATGTCATGTTTAATTTTCATCAATATAATATCAATAATAAATACATATAAGGCCCTAATGTATACCCGTTCTGTTGAACTGCTGTTAATTTTTAGTTGTGCTTCGTGTTATTGCATCATCAATTATTTAGTTATCGATGCCGCGGTGTCTCAAAAATATCACCATTTTGTATAAAACAGGGTTGGTCAGAATTTCAGTGAACTAATATATCATCAATGACCTTTCATTTTTCTTTGAGCTGTATTTTGTTTATTTGCATTATAAATTAATATATTCTAAAGGTGGGGGTTTTTGATTTAATTATTTCATTTTTTATCGTGTTTAGTTATGTGGCTAATTTATTAAATTTACAATTTTGGCTACACTCTTCGATAAATTCTAGTAATTTTGAGCCCACGTATAGTTGCATCCTTGACAACCGGTGGTAAAAATTAACAAATTGTAAACGCTGATGACTCTCGAACGTCAATAATCTACAACGTCCTCTCTGCTTTGTAACGAACATGGTTACAAGATATTTTCAAAAAATTAAAAAAACACAAATTGCATAATTAATATAGTAGATTGTTTTAATGTAAAGTATTAGATAATGGTTCTTTGGGTGTTATTTTTGGAGCATACCATTACATATTAAGTATATACAAATATCTAAAACAGATATATGTAATATTCCAAACATGAAAATAAAATTCTAAATGAAATATTGTCGCAATAACATGTGTAAAGGAGAGATAAAAAAAGACGATGGATATCTACTTGCATGTGTTTGGTATGTCAAAACACCAAATAAAAGAATTTATAGAAAAATAAGAAGACACTGAAAACAGAACAAAGAGTATTGCATCAAGAGTTCTGAATTTAGAGAACAGACACTACAAATAACAATCCTAAGATTAGCGTTTTGTAGTGAAAACTTTAATATGAAATTACATATGTATCGTCAGTTTTCGATGTTATACAGAATATTATTCGAATGTTTTATTAAGTAAACATATTTTTTTCAAAAGACAAAACTCTAGGTAATGGTCGGGAACATCAACAAAATGGAAATTTGTTAAACAAAAACGTGATGCGTTGCTAAGTAACATATGTTTTTTAAATCAATATCCTGAACATTAAATTTAATTCTGAATTAATTAATATTTTTTCAAGTATAAAATTTCGAGATTTAAATTTTATTTTTATTTGTTATAATATACAAAAACTTTTTGTTGTTGCTTTAAGTTTTAATTGCTTACCCAATTATAGATGGCAGTGCCAACCAAATACTTTGCAGTGTAGTTCATAAATTGTGCATCAATTGTTGATTGAGCACTTTCATTCTCAATCACAATCATGTCGCTTTTTCGTTTCATCGCCTCACTATAGAAGTATTACTTCCAAAAACAAACTGTGTCGTTTCTCTAAACGCTGAAAACTCGTAGGTGTAAACCGCTTCAGCAAAATATACGACGATTGAGTGTCATAAAATTTGTTACTGGAAACATGAGTTCGTGCCAAAATATGTCATTTTATGTTCTCTTCTTTTGCTATCACCATATCGTATCAGCGTGCTTCTCTACGGAAGTCACTCGGGAATACATCGACTATCTATTTATACAGGGCCGTTAGTTTGCTATTTACTGAGCAAAGAATTCGTCACAAATCACTTAAAAAAGTCGACGTTATGCTACAACGAGCCCGTTCCTTAAAATTCAAATTGACGTTTCTGCCTATAGCCTGTGAGTGATTCATAATTATAGTTGTGGGGCGGCAAAGCAAAGCATGCCTAAAATATATGCCGCTCATTGTGAAATATAACTTAGTGTATGACACAGCTTAAATTTTGAATATAGAGTATATATTTGCATTATAAAAATAGTAGTGTGTGAAACGATTTGTACTCTAAGCCACCCCTGTATAAACTTGATAGTTTCATAAAAATGTAACAAAAATGTTGACTGCAGTTAGTTTCCGTGCAAATGTTTGTTGTGATAGAAAATACACACAAAGTCGTCGTAATTTTATATTTTTATCTTAACATCTACCGTTACTACCTTATTTTAATGCATTAGTTACGATTTTATTTTTCGGGAGCTTTTGTTTCCGAAACTAGCTTTTGTTTGATTTTTACAGTATGGTCGCAAATCTAAAAGCATTTTTAGATTGGATTTTGGACAAAGAGAACAATATTTACAACTGATTTTCTTTGAGATAAGGATTACTGACTGTCGCTAATTTTTCAAACTAAAAACTTTCGGTAAAAATAACAGAACACTAATTTCACAATGCAATCTATAAGTCTTTATGCATGTGAAATTCTAAGAACGGATAACTTTACATAGTTTGATTGCTTTGCCGCTCTATCGAACTTGTTAGTAACTAAGTATGAATCACTATCTACTATTTCTGAACTGAACTGAGCGAAAATAACGATTTGCACTCGGACGAAGCCAGCTAGTTAAGTATAAAACTAAGAACTGGTTGTCAACAACACGTCTTAATATATTCCGTGAGTATGTCACAGGTTTTTAGAAGGGTAGAATTTTATTGTTTTGCGTACCTATTATAATAAGCTGTTTAATGATTTGAGTCTTGTGAAAACTTCACTGACTCTATTTAATTTACTCGTCACTGGAAGAAAACGCATTAATTACTAGAAAAAGTACACCAATTTATGTATCATAAAAGGTTGCACTACTCCATATTCAAGTTTGCTTTACACTAGGTGCGCTCAAGAAAAAAAAACATTTCAGAAAAACGACTTTTACGGTAAAATTTTATAGAATCTTTGTTATATAAAATTTGACGCTTTTCAATTTTGATCTGAAACATTTTTAATTTCAAACATTTTTGAGTCTAATGCAAAAAATTTATTTGAGAATTTAAGTTATTTCACTACCTGTTATTTTAGAGTAGGACCTAACAATTACGTTGGGAACTGACTTTTTTTTTGATAATTTCGTCAGATCACTAAGCCTTTTTGACCCGACTAGTGCATGGCCTACTAGAGAACGCAGTTGAATCGCATTTTATAATAATATCATTCATCCTTATATATGCAGCTATGTTCATGTGTAATATTAATGTATGTAAGTTAGTGTGCAGTGAGTATACAGGCAGAGGGACACTAATTGCCCTTCTTAGGACTTGCTGTAGGGACTTCCGCCCTCTTGCGCTCTCTATACTTCGTCCTGTACAGGCCTTTTCTCCTCCACGACATCCATCCAATGCATTCTCCAAGTGTACCTTCCAGGGCTTCGCGATCTACAATATCAAAAACTATTTAGGTACAGCAAATCTTCAACTAGAGATGGGAAAAACGGGTCTTTTTAGTGATCTGCATCTTTGCATCTGGATCCCGTATGTGAGACGGCTCACTGAACCGGTTCAAAAAGAGCCGATTTCTGAATATGTTACTGCAGTCTGCCACTGAGTTGCCTAGTTCAGTCAATCATATCACGACCTGTATAGAATCAAGAATGCATAGCCAAACATGTGATGCATTTGAGCTGACAGATGCATCAAAGCAAGAACTGATACGTAGGTGTAAAATGTGCTTCTGTGTGTTAAGTGTTTCACAGAGTTATGCGGATCGGTCGATCCGTCTGCTCAAAAAAAAGTGAGTCAGCTCTCACGGATCTTCTGTCGGAGTCGGCTCTTTGAACCGGTTCAGATCTGAGTTACCCAACTCTATCTTCAACATAATTAAACTCGTTTACTTAATTTTAAAATCTTGCACTTTCGTGGGTACATCTCCATCGCACATATACGCACAAGCATCTGCTTCTCCGTGGATAGACAGAATTCTGCGTTTTTTTACGTGGATTTGTAATTGAGCATTCATCAATAGATCAGTTGCCAGATCTGAATAATGCATTTATTTATAACTAGTGATGTAAAATTCCCGGTTGTTCTACGATAGTAACCATTTTGGTCGGCTATCTATAAAACAGCATGGCGGTTCCCGGTTTCTGTTTCTCAGAACAACAAAAAAACAAAACAATGCAGTAATTTTCAAAAGTAAAATCGAAAGAATTATTTAAATAATGCATTTATAGTGTACAACTCGGTTATAAATTAAAATTAAAATGTCAACCGGAATTTGCAATCATGTGCGCAACGTTCTGCGCAGCCTTGTATAATAACAATAAATAACCGCGGCTATTTATAACAAAATTACCGCGATTATTTATTTGACTAATAACTGGTAATTTACCCTTTTACATCACTATATTTTATACCACGTCAATTATTGAGCAAATGGGTTAATTCCGACATTAGTTTCAAACTTGAATTCACAAATAATTTAACGTAACGAATTAACTTTTGAATTAGTAGAACTTCTTTAACAAAAGTATCTGTTTGAAATTTTATGTGGCGTTAAAGGAGAAATATAAGGTAAACTTTGGCAACAAAAATTAGAGAGGGTAAATTTGACATAAAAAAGTAAATATATATAAATTATATAAATAACATCTACGATTAAAGAAGTTTTACTTCCGCCGCGAGCTTATGTGAATGAGGTTCACACATAATTTTTACGCGAGGAAATTTTTAATATCGTCTTTTATATTGGACGAAATTATCGATATATCGATAAAAAAAATCCCAGCCCTAGTACACTGTAAGTCTAACCCTCAGTTAACCATCTACATGGATGCTTGTTTCTTGCAATTATATTTTATATTATTGAAATACGCTTGCGCGAACTTTATATTTCTATGCAATCAGCTGAAATGCGATTTTATGATGCGTTGATTATTTTTTCTTCAGGCGCAAAATGCATGAAATATTATGATTAATTTGTGTACAACACCATGTTTTAAATTCATTTACAGCAAACTACGGGCGTATAAATTACTAGATTTCCGTCGCGACTGCGCTCTGGTAGATTTTGGTTTGGCTGCGAAACAATCATGACCGCAACAAATTTCTCATATTAGCTCAGAAAATGGTCTCGATTTGCTTTGTACATTTTTCGCTCACAATATCCATTCACTCCGAAGTAGGCTTTTAAACACTGAAATAAAAATTTCAAATTGGTTCAGTTGTAATTATGAAAATGGGTTACTATATATAAAATATAATGGCTACTTTTTGACTTGTATAAATTAGTACTTGAATAAAAATTAGTTGATTTACTTCCTGAAATATAATTATAGATGTTATAATTACCTAGCGAGTAAGGTTCCATTTTGAATCTGTAACCAAAATAGTGTCAGATTACAAAATTTCGTTACTTTTACTGTGCACAGAAATGGATACTACCAATTCAATAATCAAATTTTAAGGCTTTTACGCCACGAATCCGGATTCAGTTTATTTATTTTCCATCATTTCATCTGATTCAGTTATTTTTATTTCTTAATAATATTGTTGAAATGCGCAAATATTTAAGTTTAGAATCACAGAGAGAATAATTATTTTTCAACTGATTTATTTATTCAAATTGCAACTTCACGTTTGAGAAACGACGACATTTATCGATATTTTATCTGTAATTTACACTCATTTACGTGTTTTATATAACGTGCTACATGATTAAAACAATGTAAAGTAACAATTTCCACTGGAAGTTACCTGCAGGGCGCATCGCCTGTGGCTTAATCTATCTACATAACATTATAGATAAAGTCATTTACATTTGTAAAAGTCCGCAAAACCAGGGCTGTCCATATATCTAATTTGACATTTGACGCTGTGACATATGGTGATAAAAAATTAAAGTAAAGGAAAGTGTAGTTTCGCTATGAAGCCATTAGCCAAGCCTCCATTAAATTGGCTTATAGGGATTTGACATTTTGACACCATGGCAAAAGATGAACGTATAGTGGGCAATAGATTGAACTAGGTATAGCGCTGTTCTTGGCTATAACTGTCAAACGTTTTTGAGGTTATGTGTAAACAAATTTTCTTATTCATCAGATAGCGGTAGGGTGTACGTCAAACTCTATTAGAGAGTTTGTGTTTTGGAAATGGTTTTCTGTAATGCATTAATGTTTTTAATAGCTACCAAATTAAAATTAAATTTACTGTATAACCTGTACTGATATTGACGTATTCCTCATTTAGTGACGCTATGAGGTGGCAGAAAATAGCCTCATGTCTCTCATTGCATCTGAATGTTTACGCATCTCTTGTATCGAGGACTCACTGTCTTGCCTTGTTTTGTTTTGTTTTTGTTGACCTCGACTTACAATGAACATGTACTCGTATTTTTTTTTGCTTCTTTCATTCTGCTACTTTCAAATCATAATTTTGTTATGATCTGTCAGCAAGTATTGCAGCGTTATTTATTGCTAATAATTTTCATGTCGAAACAGATTTATGATACAGTTAATTGATCTACATTTTTTGTTTTCTAAATGTCGTAAAATGGCAATAATAATAGTAACGTTGCATTTAATAAAACTAAATACATTATTATTACCGTTTTAGTAGTTTAGTTTGAAACTAGTTTATGGCTGGATACTTAATTTTACAAAAACATCATAAATATGAGTGTTTAAAATCTAGAAACCAGTGGCGAATTTAAAGATGAACGATAAAGATTCACTAACAGGCGAAACGACTGCAACAAGAAAAAAACCCGGATCGCAGTGCCAAAACCCTGCCGACAATATAGTGTATTTGCTAATACAGGCCTTGTGGCTTTATTATGTGAACTTAAGGTGATTGTTGGGCAAAATAAAAAAATTAACTCCTTAATACACCCCTTAAAATTACATTTTTTTTAACTACATCATTATTGTCGATCGAACGTCTACACCAAAATTAAAAACACCTTTAAGGAAATAACTCACTATTTGCAAACTAGTGTTTTCAGAAAATTTGTAAATCCGGTCCTGTCGGGCCGATTTTGTTGAAATTTTAGGAACACTTTTTAATTGCTATTAAAGGGTTAAATTTCAATTTTGGAACGATTCTGAGAATTTTTTAGGTACTTTTGGGCCCAAAAACTTTTTTCATCCCCTAAAAACCACCCTTAAAATGACCCGATTGGGCCCATTTTAAATAGGCTTCGTGCGGTGATGGATTCCAACATGTGTGCCAAATTTCGTTAAAATGAATTAACTCCTTCGAAAGTTATATATATAAACATTTTTAAAAATGGTGCCAAAGTGTTTAGGAGGTTATGAAACGTCGAGAAATTTTGGTCCGACCCCTAGGTCCCGCCATCCGACCGACGCCAATAGTGTATGTTGCCATATGGCAAATACACTAACAACGGCATGCGCCAGAGACATCTCTTTTTGACCAATGCAATTAAAGTGTATGAACAACAGCCTTTGCCTCGCAATCATTTGATAAGTTCACCGGATGACGTCATCAACGAAACGAGGCAACCTCTACTCCACTAACCTTAACCTTGGATTTAAAATTATTATAGTATGGTAACATTGTTACTATGAAAATGAATACTAATTAGCCTACTTGTGAGTTGTGAGCAAACTTTCTTGTTAAGGGTAATTTTCACGTAAATCGTATTTCTACATTAAAATGAGACACGGTGTATAAAGACAGATAGTAAATGTCTAACTAAGGGAAAGAAGATGAATCTTCCACTTCTCTGAAGTTTGTCAGATCACAGATGTGTTGATATACAGAGATATATAGCTCACTTCACAATTCAGGTGTGCCAACCTAACGGATTCTAAGTTAAAGGAAGGCGATACACCGTGCTCAAAAATCACTCAACCTTAAAAGGGTCTATACACACAAATTTGAATGAACATACGTTAGACATATATGTACAGACTGTACACTGTAATCATTATTTTCCACACGGCACCCATATAGCTCGGCTAAAATCTACCCGGGCGAACCCAGGTCGAAAAACTATAGTCTCTAATTAAAAAATGATCGAGTGCCAACTGTACTTGCAGAATTAGTGTTACATGTCACCAAATTTTGGTTATGCAGTTATTAAGGAATAAATAATTAAATTGCTTATAACAATTTATTCCCCTAGAATTTTTCAATCTTGATAGTTTTCATCCAATCTACGCATAATTCTCAATGAAGTTTGAATCGTAGGGAATTGGACAGTTTATTCATTAAAATTATGGACACGAATTTACCAACATAATTCTCAATGTTCATGACTTTTTTTAGATTTTTCTGACTTATCCGTTTGGTGATAACGGTGAGGAACAGTGATTTTTAAACGCTTTTCCCGAAAGATGAAAAAAAATCATAGATATTATTGAACTTTAATAAGCTTTCATTCGACATCCCACACGATTCCCTTGAAAAACATTATTTTTTCCAATTTCCCAATGTATCCCCTGAAATTAATTCGCAGAATCAAAATCCAACGTTGTACATACTGCACGTCTGTAATTGGACCACCACATTCTATCTCTGTACCAAATTTTAAAATTTTATTTCAAATAGTTTGAGAAAAAATCGCCTGTGACAGACGGACGGACGAATAACGTAATGATTCCATATATGTTCTATTTTGCACGGAACACTAAAAATTAAGTTATAAAAACGCAGTGATCTATTTCGTTTGTTTTTCGGACGTACTCCTCCTACATAACTTACCTGACTCTTCTGTTACAAACTCCCAGTTGCCAGGTTCACATTCAAGTACTTGTAAAAGTATCAATTGGATCTAAAAATATAATTTATTAAAAAAAAACACTTGGTGCTAGGATCAAATAATCCTGGCCGTTGCGGACCTAAGTCATTAATAACACGGTTTTACTCTGCACGAGATCGTGTTATACGGGGATTCACTGTATACACTGCATACAGGAGATCCTTCTGCATATATCTTTGATGCATGGTTGGTATATCGTTACTCTACCCATCCATTCGCATAACCCACCCATAACCCGCCATCTAGTTTGGTTAAACCGTTAAAGGAAAACACATACACGGAGGGGTGCGAAAATTTGGCACGTTAGACTTTCCATCATCACAAGAGTTTCTGCTTTACTGTCTTCGCTTAACACGTCTCGCTCTCTCATTCTTCTCTTTCTGTGTCTATCTTTGTCTTACTATACTCTGTTTACTTTAAGTAGTTGCTGACTTCCTAAATAGCCACAGTCTATAAGCTATTCACAATTTGAGCCGTCGTTTTAATTTGAAGATCGTTCTTGAATCGGAATGATTAAGTGATTCAAAATTTATTTGTTGAGAAAAAGGACTTCTTTAAGTGAACACTTATTTGTTATATATTGCGACGTTTCGTCCCTTTATTGGGACTTTTTCAAGCTTATAAAGGGACGAAACGTCGCAATATATAACAAATAAGTGTTCACTTAAAGAAGTCCTTTTTCCCAACAAATAAATTTTATATTAATTACCAAGGACAAAAAAGAAAAAAGTCAATTAAGTGATTCTGTTCGACGTTTAAAAAACACTCTTGTATTTATTCTTTTTCATTGTAGATTATAGACGCTCAACAACAGATTGTCATTAACGTTTCATTACATCATATTAAATTAAACGACATCATAAAACATCCCTGAACCAAAGTGGGGTTTGAACTCACGGTAGTTTGATTCAAAGGCCAGCAGGCTAACCGTTTCACTGGGCTGCCATCTTTTATTCTTGCATATTCTAAACCAGGGAATGCACAGAATGTTTTTTTTTTAAATAATTATTGTACGTTTCGACCGATCCGAAAAATGCGTTGGCATTCTTTGTGTTTCTTAAAAGAGTCTTGGCATTTTAGACCGACCCGAGTCTAATTTATCAGCGTTCAGCTTAGACTGAGGTGAGCCCAGAACAATACAAATTTTAGGTATTTAAAAATTTCGAAAGAAACCGGAACGATTACATGAGTCGTGTCAACAAGTTCGGAATCGCTGGTTTATAGAATGTTATGTGAAAACAGAATTCGCAATAACATAAATGCACATATAGTCGAAGAAGAGGAGTTTGTACCTTTGGAGTCGACTGTGGGGCCCTACGTATAATAGTGAGGGCATGCTATATAGCTGACCAGATCTATCGATGTACTTGATTGCTTTACGATCACCGGAACACATCGCTATGGTCCAACGCATTCAAGCAAGGGTAACACCTCAGGGGAAATTTATTTTACAAATTGAAGACCTTCTGTGTTGAATACTATGAATGTAGATACCACGCCCACCACGTTTGCCTCTCTTATCTTTAAAAAGAGTTGTCTTCGGCGTGTTTTTGAATTGGATTAAAATTAGCAAATTATTTCATAGGTTTCTGTAAATGAGAACACTCTAAAATTGCTTAAAAATAATATAGTATTCGCAAGGGTTGTTGGAAGCTATGCTATCTTGTGACTAAAATCGGAAGTATTCTAATCGAGTTAGCTTCGTCTATTTTTTAATCAAAATAGAACTATTTTTGCAGCTAATTTGACTGTTCTTGTGAATGTTTAATTTTTCCTCAATCAATAAATGTTTTCAGAAGTTTTGAATTCCGTTTGGACAACAAGATAGCTTTCTTTCTTCCAGTGTCCCATCATGTTCCTTCTGCCAATTTGCGTTTTCTTTCTTATCTTCTAATAATAAAAATGTGTGTCCTGGAGCCATTGAGTTCCATTGGACAAAATATATCTTTCTTCCTGCTGGTCCTTTCTGCCAATTTGGATTGTCTCTTCAGTCTTCCAGTAATCACAATAATATGCTTTTCGTAGCCTTTGAGTTCCGTTACACTATGGAATATTTCTTACTTCTTTGTGCCAATCTTCCAAAAATCAATATATGTTTCTTGGAGTCTTTGACGTTTTGATGTCTTGGTAATAACTTCTTTCTCCCAGTTTGTTTTTCTCCCCCATCTTCCAATTATTAATATTTGCGTGGTGAACGCTTAGATGTCTTGCTGTCGTAATAATTTTCTTCTTCCAAATGGTTTATTCTCTTTGATCATCAAAATACATTTTATGGAACCATGGTCTACATCGATGCCAAGCGAGGTAATGTTTTTTTATGTGCCATCAAACAACACCTTGTATATTTCTGATCTCCTGGCAAAAAGTTAATTTGCGTCAAGATAACGAAACTCCATAATTTACGTAAATTTAGATGAAAATCAAGTTGAGTTGTTTTGTGTTTATTATGCCATTAATCAACATGTTTTAACAACATTTTTATTACTATTTTTGTAATTAATAATTTCTGTTAATTTGCGCATCTGCCTGTAAAAGTAATGAATTGGATTGTTTTTATTACTCGAGATTTTAATATCGACCATAAATACTGTCAACGTATGTGCAATTAGTAATTTACCTCGCTGATTAGTGTTGCGGCATGCTGGAAGCAAGTTTTCAATGCAATAATTAATTGTGCAACTTCTAACACTTAATTGAATAATTGCTCAGTGTCATTATAATTGCGCGTTATTATTGTAATTGTATATTCTAAAATTACAATTTACTAAGCTTTCCCTAAGGGAACACAACGACATTTTTTTTTGTAATAAATGTTTGATGTGAAACTTGATGAGTAGAAGTGAAAAAGCGTGATGCGAATTGTATTGAGACTAAGGAAAAAAATATTAAGGAATTAATATAACGTTCTAAAATATGACAAAAAATGAAAAGACGTTTCGTGTGCAGGCAAACATTTGAAAATTCTTTGACTGTTTAAATTTTAAAAACTTACTATTTTCCGAGTTATACAAGCTATGTATTATTACGCTACAATAAAAGTGGAGTGGGCTCTAAGCGAAAATATAAAACAAGTTGAGAAATCCGCAAGGCATTTCCGTTGGTGTGGGCTGACTGAACGGATAAGGCTGCACCTACATCGGATCCGTATTTCTTCCGATCTGATGTCGACCGACATCGGAACAAAAACAAACACCAAGATAATAGTGTAGTTGCTTACACTGGAAAGGAAAGCAAGTTTCCCTTTCCAATGTAGGCAACATTTTAATCTTAGTGTTTCTTCCGATATCGTCCGACGTCGGCTGACATCGAATCGGGAAAAATACGAAGCCAATGTGGGTGCACCCTAAGAGATGCAGATAGAATTTTTTTGCTTTTGATTATTAACGAAAAGGGGCATCCAAAAAAGCGTTACCGAAGAGGAGATTTAAAGAAGGGGAACAGGAGATTAAGAACGGGAAAACAACTCATGTTATGAAAAAAACCCGCTGTATTTCATTGATAAAATCTAACTGGGGTGAAAAGCTATAGTATTTTGATGAAATTACCAAACATCAGTATTTATTTTTGAGAAGTTTTTCGAACTTTGGTGGCACTGTCCGTTGCAGCAATTAATTTTATACGCTTATCAAAAGCAGTAGAATGTGCAGTTGTAATATAGAAGTAGTAATAAACATTTTCACATTTTAGTACGCCAGTTTAATAGTACCTTACGTTGACACTGTATATGGTACATAAAACATGTTGCATACCAATGAGTTTAAAAGGCTTTGAGATGCTCAGCTTACAGCCTCAAATAAATAAGTTTTGGGGTGAGAATTTAGAACCACGTAAGTAGCAAATTACATTTATTTTTATAAGGTTGTTAACCCCAGGATTATTATTATTTTTAATAATAAATACTTTCACTAGTTCTTAGCAGTAAACAATTTGCATTGGTTATACTTTTTCAGCGACCCGTCTAGCTTCAAAATTACTTAGAAGCTCCATTTTTTTCCTTACACTTGCAGGATTATTTTTAATGATACAAAATACGTACTCAACAATGTACTTGGGTGCATTCTGTTTCTCCCATTTAATCTTGCCAGCTTAAGAAAACTAAATATCGAGACATGCCAAAAAATGGTAATTATAATTCAACTATTTATTTGCTGAGAGGTTGGATGTTGGATTAATTATGAATTCGGTTGATAAACGTGAAAGTATCGATAAATCCATAAAAATGATTTTCACAGCTGTTTGGTGGTAAAATGATTCCTTCTTGTTCTTGCCTCGATATGCATTATGTGTCCGTAATACAGAGGTTAAATTTAATGTAAAAGTCTATCAAAAATACAGTCGTCCATACTGGAGGAATTTCTTGCTTCTTGCCTGTTCTTGACTCAATTTATATGCATTCATCAGACGGTATCGGGTAGAGAGACCTTTATATTCAAGCAGAGATCTTCTGTGGTGTCGGCAAATCGTTTGAAACTGCAGAATCTACGACCGCCGCTGAAGATTGAAGAACAAGAACCAAGTTCAAGTATAATTAAGTGACGTAGCGACAATCGGGACCGAGTTCCGGGCAGCTCCTTGTCTTCCAACCGAGGGTACCGAATGGTACTGTACTAGGTATGAGAAACACGGGAGACATTTTCTGAATCAAACCCGACCGTTTTTTTTTTCACTGCTCAATCGTTACCAACGATATCGCACCACATAATAAAATAGATCTACTTTTGGTAGTGAATAACCGTCTCGCTAAATTTCTGATATAACCTACTTGACTCAAATATAAGAAAAGTAACGTTTGGCATATTTCATTGGTGATAAAATTATCACTAGACGCCGAGGTTATCGTAGCAAACTGATTAAAAAAAAACTTTTAAAAGATGGACTGCTCTAATCTTCGTTTTTAAACAAAAAAAAAGGGTTGTTAACAGAAAAGAAATACTAACAAAACTTTTTAACCACAATTTTGAGGAGAGTGTGGTGTAGTGGTCAGCGTGCTGACTTCTGGACCGGACTGTCATTGGCTCGAATTCTGCCTTTACTCATGGATGTTTTGTGATGTCGACTTATTGGACCTAGTTTTGGTATTTAATGTTATTGGCCAAAATACCTTATGGTGGAAATCAAACCCCCAACTGATATTCTCATGTGCTCTATGTATATGTGGACACATATGATTGGATATACCTTTTAAAGAAAAGAAAAATAAAATTTTATTATTGGATCCTATAATTCAAGAGTAAATGCTTCCATGGTCAGCGGAAACTCGTTGTTTAGTTTTCGCTGATAAATTTTGGATTAAGTTTATATAACTCGAATTATATCTACCTGATAGTGTGTTCTCGGGTAACTCAAAAACTACCGAACTGATTTGTATCTGAACGGAGGCAAGACTTCAGAATAACAGCGAGTGTAGCGATGCCGTTGTTTATATGTCGTTTCCATGGCTACTCTATTACAAACTCCAGCTCTCAGTTGATAATCGAAGAACTGGTAAATGCATCAAACGGATTTTCTATTTATTATTTTTTTTTAAATTGAAAATATGAATTGGTGCTAGGTTCAAATAACCCTACCAGTTAGTAGCAAAAAAAAAAACAGTTATGTCGCGGGTAAAGGCTAGTCAAAACTAACAGCTTAGTTCATGTAAACTTTCCCTGGACGTCTTTGAGTACTAAGCTGGTTGGTAATTTGTGATTACTATGAACACACCTTCAATAAACTCGATCTATTTGTATTGTCATTAAGTCCTGATAAGTTCATTATCATTATTATTTACAATCTCATTTGATATTACTTTTATTAGTATAAACAGCAATAATTACGGATTTATCATTAATTGCTGTATTTAATTCGAATAAATTATATTAATTATAGCATACTCTTATTATCTGCAAAACAATTTTGCTGCACTTATAAACAGATTATGATTCATTTTTAATGGTAATCTTTCCATATGCGAAGCCGGATTGGACAGCTAGTCCAATCCGGCTTCGTCCGGGGGCAAATCGCCCTTTTTGTTCACTGCTCAGTTATTATTTTTCAATAATAAAGCTCTCGAAATAGTAATCTGGAATCTAGGGACTTATAGTAAGGAATCAATGGAAACGCCATTCTCAAACTCATATATTACTTGATGTTATTAGTTGTCCTTTCTATATTTTAATTATAAATCGTTTGGTCCACAGAGTCTGTCTTTAACTTACTAAATGAACGCGATTCGGCATTCTATGCAAAATACGTATGCAGCTTGAAGAACCATCATTGACTAACATTGCATTACAGATCGTCAGTTTTTTCACTTATTACAGAGCTCACGGCTTTTGGTATCCTGTTTGGATTGGATAGTCCGTTAAAACGCTAGTCAGTTTTATATTAACCCATACTATAGTTTAAATACATCAGGTAATGTTTTATTCAGTTTTTTTCGATGTTGTTTTATTTTGTCTCAATGCACTCAAGGTTCACTTGTTTAATCTTTCTTCTTTAGCGCGGGATTTTAAAAAAACTTTTCATTCATTTTACAAATTCGCATTTGCGTTTTGTTTTATTTTATTCCTTTCGGCATCGTCAAAGTAAATTTTAATATTGCCATTTGGAATAGTTTATTAATCCACCATTTTTTGACGTGAAACTTCTGTAGAGAAAAGCTCGTGAGGTCATGAAACGAAAAAGCGACACGAAAGAAAGAGATAGTCACTGAACTACACAACTCGTTTTATGGTTGAGAAAGCAAAGTAGTCGAGAAGTTTCACTTTTATCGTGTATGGTTTTCTGTAATCCCAATTGATTTGAATAAGTGCTTACTGAACCTTTTGGTATTTCTTTCTCATGTTATCATATTATACTGAAATGAGATAGAAATACAGACATGACGCAAAATATTTACCACTGAGTAGAAAAACACTATAATAATATATAATATTTATAATATAACAAATTGGCCTTCTACCGACGGCGGTATTTACTGTAGCTGTTTGTTTTTGGATAAACAAACACCTAGGTTTAGAGAAGAACCGTAGCATTTGTTTTAGTGTGCGTGTTTTGTTTTTAATGCGCAGCACATGTCTTACGCCGATGCAACCGGTTATTTGCTTCGCCTTTATTATAAATGCACCATCATCGACATATGGTCTATGTATGTATTTTACCTGCCCATCATAAATGTGCGGCTATACAGTCCGAACTATTTGATGCTAACCCTTATCCGCTGCTTCGCTCGTGTTAACGCTGCTATTAATTTACATTTAGTAAAGAATAGCGAAAGTCCAACAAAAATCAATTCACTATTTTGTTTTTTTTTATAGTTAGTACAGAACAAACAAAGAAAAATTCTTAATTCGATCTGTAGACAGAAGCTTGAAAGTACCTAGGTCCATTGCTGAAAAAAAACGGAATCCTTTTAATATGTTGACCGCAGCAATATTTTGTTCAGATCAGCTATTAGTTTCCAGTGGTCCAGCTGATCAAATTATTTACTAAAATTCTCAATAATATCACATTTCTTCCGAAATGCGTACGACATTTCCTTGCAGTTCCAGCAAAACATTCCCTATTTTGGTATGCTTTTAAAATAAATACACTTTCTGTAATGGAAAATCGTTCCATGGCAACCAAGCATGTCACTATAGTACAACATTCAATGAAGATTGGTATAAATGGTGGCCAGTTTAAATTGGAAGGTCAATTTTGGATACAATTGGAATCACTTTGTTGTCTACAGCTCCATTGTCCTGTAAAAAAATTCACGTTTCTAACTTAAAGCAATAAAAAGATACGTTTAAATCTTGAAATTTGACACGAAGGAAGGTCTTTTAGCACAAGAACAGGAAAAAATCTGAAAATCGCTAATTTATATTGCGTGACAAACCTTATTTTTATGTAACAAATAAATAAAATAAATTAATTGTAACGGTATACGGAACTATCACGGCGTTAACCCTGTACTCGCACTCCTCCATCTTTTTTATACCCACCTAAGTTAGCACAGCCTGTATACGTATATATTTTGGACGAGTGATCCAATCTTATTGATTATTTTAAATTAGTGGTTTCAAAAATACAGGCACACTTCGTTACATTGTTAATTGTATACCTATCATTATACACAATATGTAACCGTTTTTTGCTTCCATTTGCAAACCATTCTTTAATACTTCTTCTTGCTGTCTTTAAATTGTTTGTTTTACTTAGCTTACATAAGCTTACATAAGTCAGCTCTTTTTCTTTATCGAGATATTGTCAAAAATCGTGTTTCGTATCATTTTGTGCGTCTTGCTAAGCATGCACAAAATAAGCTGAGGCGTTATAATTTTAAAACAAATCACGACACGGTGTTAAACAGGCGTTATCTGAGTTTCTTAACGGAGCACTGTTGCGGCTAGAGATGGGGATCTGTTACATTTTTATTTAACAGTGACGGTACATTTTAGTACTAGTTACAAATACCATGTTATTTTATAACAGCAGTGACACGTTTCACTCGAAATACTTACTGCATCCTAATACTATACTTTTTCTCGATGAACGTGACATATTAACCAAATACCGAAGCAATGGAGATGGAAACTGCCAAACTTCACCACTTGGGCCGCCAGCTATATAATGACTTCAGTCTGTAGATAGTGTGTGCAAAATAAGTTTATTTCAAATAATAAAACATTGAAAGCGCCGATTTCGGTTACTGCTATAATTTAGAATATATTTCGCAACAATACGTTATAGTGTTTCGCTTACCTAACGGTTCCAAAATACATACCCTAAAAATATAAACCATCTTTAGTGATGTAAAATTACCAGTTATTTATGTTAGTAACCATTTTGATCGGATAATTTCCGGTTAATTAACCGGATATCTATAAATTAAAGTGACGACTTCCGGTTTCTGTTTATTAGAACAACAAAAAAAACAATACAACACAGCAGTTTTCAGCAGTAGAGCAGAAATAATTAACTAAATAATGTATTTATATTTATGTAGATCTTGGTTATAAAATTAAAATATCGACCAGAAATTCCAATCATGCGCAAAACATTCTGCGCAGCTTTGTATAATAATAAGAAATAGCCGCGACTATATTTAAAATAAATTATTGCGGTCTTTTAACCGGATATTTAACCGAATAATTAACCGGTAATATATTATTAGTGTATTTGCCATAAGGCAACATACACTATTGGCGTTGGTCGGATGGCGGGACCTAGGGGTCGGACCAAAATTTCTCGACGTTTCATAACCTCCTAAACACTTTGGCACTATTTTTGAAAATGTTTATATATATATGTATATATATATATATATATTTATATACGTATATATATATATATATATATATATATATATGTGTGCGGGCAATAACTTTCGAAAGAGTTAATTGATTTTAACGAAATTTGGTCCACGTGTTGAAATCCAGCACCGCAAGAAGCCTATTTAAAATGAGCGTAATCGGGGCATTTTAAGGGTAGTTTTTAGGGGTTGAAAAATGTTTTTGGGCCCCAAAAACCCGAAAAAATTCTCAGAATCGTTTCAAAATTGACATTTAACCCTTTAGTAGTAATTAAAAGGTGTCCCTAAAATTTTAATAAAATCGGCCCGACAGGACCGGACTTACAAATTTTATGAAAACACTAGTTTACAAATAGTGAATTATTTACTGAAAGTTGTATATAATTTGGTATAGAGGTTCGATTTATAATAATATTGCAATTAAGAAAAAATATGTTATTTTAAGGGGTGTATTAAGGAGTAAAATTTGTTATTTTGCCCAAAAACCAACTTAAGCTCGCAAAATAAAGCCACACTGCCTGTATAAGCAAATACACTATATTGTCGGCAGGGTTTTGGCACTGCGACCCGGGTTTTTTTTACATTACTACCCATCTCTAGTTGCGGTGAAGGCATTATTCATTATACACAGCTCTGAATATAGCAAACATAACACTTTTCTACAACCCTCCGTTATACGAGAGCTTGTAATGTAGGTATATCAGAACATCACACCATTCCAGATATTAAATTCTGCCAGAAGAAGAAGGCATAGCGGAACCCCGCGTTCTGTCGGTCGAAACCGACGCGCGAGGGTAAAATATAAGTGCCTACTTGAAAATCTGAGGTGGCAGAAAATAGCATGAGTAGCCATTCTTGTCTTGAATATATAGATATATGCCTTATGTGCATAAGTATAGGGGTGTGGGGTGGCCGTACAATCATAGAAGACTCGTCGAAATAAGATGTCTTCCGTATTTTGACCATCCATGGCGTGGTGAAAATTTCGAAAAGTTTTACAATATACTAAAATACTACTTGTTTTTTGTAAGATTTTTTTTAACTCTTTGAGTTAAGGATTTGTGGATTTTAGATTTTTTCCGTTAGCTTAGGGATATCTGAGCTATAAAAATGAAAAATACTTGAATCTGTCCATCGCACAAAAACTCTCCAACATAGTTTATAATAAACTAAGTAAATTTTAACATTTGAAAATAATATTCAAATGGATTTATGTAGTTTAAAAGCGTTATCCACTACAATTATTAGCCTTCTATTCGATGGAAGTAGGTTTTAATTCACTACTTATTTAAGATTCTTTGAAATAATTTTAAAGTGTTTTTAAATTGATTTTTCTAAATGGGCAGATAAGACCAAACATACATATGTTTGAATCTTGCACCTTTTGTTTAAAAATAAACATAGATTTATCTGTGAGCTTTGAATTTCCGCAATCAATTGCATAAATATTTGCTTTTCTGTCCCACTTCAAAATAAGTTACGAGTTAGAATTCGGTATATTTATAGATTAATTTATTTAACGAGTGCCATCCGAATTGTTCAAATTTTTGATCCATATAATATGAAGTAAAAATTAAAGTAACTATTGATTTAATTTGTGTTTGGTTATTTTTTATTGAAAATTTTCACTCCCCCTAATATGACGAGTCGACTGTGACCTCGCGCATAACTGTTCTAATACAACGATGTCACCCTTAAGTCCCTGGACGATAAGAAGTGAATTTCCTTAACAAGGCTGAATTGTTTGGAAGTGTGGAACAGCGTCTCTGCCGCCGGTGGAACGATTCTAGAAAAAGTGTCACACGTTTTGAATATTCATATGTGTGATTGTTAAACATCGAATCTCTTTAGCAAGTCGCATTGTACATTGTACAATATATGCTAATCTTATTCTTGTAAATAGACGCCATTGCTGAGGTTTATTTAATCACTGACGAGAATTATATTCAGACTTCTTCCTCCCGATCAAAATTAACAAACCACTAAATATATATAAAAGGCAATGTATGTATGTATATTATCTATTGACTCCAAAACGGCTGGACCGATTTTGATGAAATTTTGAGGCAATCTTTAGATCCTGTGAAGTTTGGTAGCGATCGGATTAACAGAATTTTTTGTTTTGTTTTTGGCAATTTTGATTTTTCTTTGATTTTTGAACATTCACAGTTAAAAGCAATTGAATTCGCGCAAATTTTATGATAATAATACTCATCTTGTATGTCTGCAGATAATTAGTTTAATTGAGACATATTTTATTTTCGAATGAAACCTGCTTTGAGAGCACCAGAATCAAATGCTTGTGAACGAGGGAAGCAAAAACCGGCAGATAGATTTACTATCTACATTACCTTTGCAATGGAATCATTTGTTGTGCTCGGTGATGCCCTCACAGAGCTGCAGAAATACAAACAAATCGCTCTTCCAAGAAACGGTTAAATATTTTTTTTAAATTTATCAGAAAATTTTTTTAGAACTGGAAAGAAGAGAAACTTCATTGTAATAAAAAGTCGAAAATATATAGGTGCAACCCCACAACTGGATATTACAAATCACATTTTAAAAATTAATAAATGTTTTAAAAAAAATAATATTTTGATCGTTAATTTCTAATTAAAGTACAAAGTACCTTGTTGGTTTTTCTATATAATTGACTTCCAGGAACTCTTTTTTGTAAAATTTGAAAATAAATTACGTACGTTTTCTGTAAATTTTAAACGGTAGTGTACACACACCTTGCTGTACAATATATTAACATGTGCAAACGTGTTTGTATTAAGACAGCGTTATTTACGAGCACTGCATTGCACCATATAATTGCACGCAGATATACAACCGCAATTATTGTCATAAGTAAGTAAAAAAAATATACACGACGAATAATTAATGTCTTTTTTCATTTTTGTCACACCCATCTCTTCCACCACTTATACCCGGCGCTTCCACCATATCGAAAGAAATAGGTAGTGAAGGTTTGACAGTTAAAACTTATGTTTTGAAATACAAATCAGATGTTTAGGAAGACCCGAGATCGTAGAAACGTCGTTGTTTTAACGATGTTAATATTTGTTTTTACTTGAAGGAATAAATTATAATGGAAATTGAATGATATCTGCAATAGTGAATAAGTTGGAATTTTCTTAATACCAGTACTTATAAGATATTAGTCGTACAGTAGAACTTCTATGTGGGCAGTTTCCTGATTTTTCAACAATCTTCCGCCAAATTTAAGGAATATAGAACATTCGAACTTTTTAAAAAAGAATTAAAGACTTCTTTGGTTCCGGGCTTGTACGCCGGGGTATTTCCACCTAACGTTTCGTCTACAACTGCGGTAGACAATATGAAAGGTAGCGGGCGAAGTGTCCTTCTAGGCTGCCCACAGGTAACACTTACCTGTTAACACCGTAACAGGTAAGTGTTACCTGTGGGCAGCCTAGAAGGACACTTCAGACAAGAAGGACAATTCAGAATAGACACCGCTATTCTGAATTAATATGCAAGTGGTATTAAGTATATAATGTGATATCATTATTTAAATGGTTTGGAAGAAAAATAATTAAAGGTATTGTTTTGAACTTTTTATTAATAATTATTAACGGCCGATGGTCACACAAAAACAAATCCATATTGAAGCCATTAAAAAGCCATTATTCTTTTATCGTGTTTGCATAGGTGTGCTGTTGTGTATGAAATCTTTCATTTTCTGTGACGTCTGATTTGAGATAACGCGAGCGGGAAATATAAATATACATTACTGATTCGCACGCGAAAACATAAAAAATATACAAACAGCGCCGTGTGCTTTACGATAAATTAATGTTACAAGATTATGACTATATACTCTACTTATGTATAGCATACATAATCTATGGCCGAAAGACAACATTGCTTACGTTGAATTTTCTTATTAAAGTGAATCTTCTTACGCGGAGACACTGCTTCGATCTTTTAAAGTGTAGTTCGATGAAACGGAAATCGTTTCTTTTTCACCCGGCCATTTTTAAGATTCTGTATCTCAAAAGGAAAAAAGGAACCCGCGTAGGATTACTTCGTTGTTCGTTTGTCAAGACCCTTGTTTCTCTTAGACGAGTGGAGGTATCATGTTGAAATTAATATCAAATACGCAGGTCTGCAATCCCTTGAAGCTGTGAAAAAATCAAACTTCTAAGTCAACGCAATCAGAAAATACGGCCGTTTATGCCGCATATTTTGAAACTCGCAAGGGAATCAAAATCTATAGGGTACTTCCCGTTGACCTAGAAATATGAAATTTGGCAAGAAGCAATCTCTTATAGCGCAAGTAAAGGGGAAAATCCGAAAACCGTAAATTTGTAGTTACAGCTCAAAAAATATTTTTTTGCAATTATAAATTTATTTGCAGTTGGTAAACTGATCGCGACTTATGTCGATGTAGTATATATGACTTGGATTATTCAGTCGCATTTAATTCAACTTACGTGATTATGCCATGAGGTCGTAGATATACACCAACATTATCCATACATGCCTCGTTGATTATTACATAGCGTTTATTAACATATCATTGTACACTAGAACTCGTGGAAAATTAATCTTTAAAAAGAAAATATACAATGTATTATAGCGTTAATTTGTCTTTTTACCGACAGATTTCGTTAGTTTGGCGTAATCGCATTTCATATTCTTTTAATTAATTATAGTTTTTTTGATTAATCGAAAGTCCACGTGACATTTCAGTATTAGCTTCAGGAATTCGTTGAACAATTAAAGAGTTGACGTTAATGCTGCAAAGAATTGAAATCGGGGCATTTACAAGTCTTCAAGAATCCTTGAAAGAACAGATTATTCTCTCAATGATGGAAAATTTAGTCGTTGGACGGCGTCAGATTTTAGATGATTTAAATTAAAAAAAAACTTTTTCACAAATAAAATCTCCGTTTTCCATTTTTATCTACGCCTCTGCTCCAAGGAAGAAATTAAATGTTTCGACTTGAGAGAAGAAGGAAATTTCCGAAAAAATATTCTGTATTAGAAATAAAACAAATGACTAGTTTTAAAGAATAATAAGTACGGAAGTGCATGATTTGGCGTATTCCTGAACTACTATATGAGTATTATTATGACGTCACAAGACATGTTTGGCGTTTGTGTGTGTGTGGACACAAAACTTTGCATAATTCAAGACCTCCTCTTCGCCAGGCGAAGCGACGTGTTGCCATTCATCACGAAAAAAACTCTGATTAGAATCTATACGGAAATGACTGGCTAAATAAATTATTAAACCGCGGCCAGATCTTCGTAGCCTGTGCACTGTATTTGTTTGTAAGGTAATATATAGCTTCGCTACGGTCCGGAACTTTCGTAGGCCTCAATTATAATATTGCAAATATTGGTTGCAACCGATTTTTCTTGTCTCACTCTGAATCGAGATCGAAATTAAAATATCGAAATTTTTATGAAAAAAAAATGTCTGAGCCACAGAAGTAAAACTTTTTTAGTCGTAGATGTTATTTATTTAATTTAGCGTTGGCAAGGTTTCTCTTATATTTTCCCTTTAACGCGTTATTTCCCCTTAAACGTCACCGAAAATGTTAACAGATACCCTAAATAAAGAAGTTCTCTTAAAATAAATTCAAAGAAGCATGTAAAATTTGAAAATTTGCCATCTACTTGTTTTCTGGTACATAGATAATGTTTTTTTTTCTGCCTCAACGAAACCTAAACGGTGTTGTAACTCGGTTGCAAAAAACAAAACACATTCAAAACAAATATTTTCCCTTCGTTTGATTTATATTCCACTTTTAACCCAGGATAGTTTTTGACTGGATCGTTTCGATAGGAGCTCGTCTACTGATCAAGTAAATAATTAATCGATGCTAGTTTGGCAACATATTGATTTTAAGTTAATTATAATGAAATTCAAATCTGTAGAGCTAATTGAATTAATTTATAATAATATACCAACAGCAATATTTTAAACATAAAATTGAAAATGAAATTGCAGTTGACATATTATTTATTAATTATGTCGTCAATTAACTAGTGTAATCAGCGTTTTTCAAACTGGGGTTTGTAAGTATATCCAAGGGAGTCCGCGAAAATAGGTTCCTTGGGCGTCGATACATCGCTGTCAACGCGTTTCCCACGCTGCAAAGGCTCCCTGGAAGAAACTCTGTGGCAGCCCGTTAGATAACGGGAACATCTTCGAAACGGGGACCCTTCAGGCTTCTCTTGAGCTTTGGAAACAGAAAAAAGTCTACCGGGCTCATATTGGCAAAGCTGCAATCCCTATCCGGCCCAGGTAGACGGTCATAACAAAGGCGATGTTGGCTGGACCATTATCGAATGCTCCATTTTAGAAAGCTTTCTGCCGTGACAAAAACTCAAAAACAGCTTTTGCGTCACGCGTCATTCTCGCTGTGTCAGAGCTCGGACGCGAATTCTGCCTGGTGCGTTGCTTACCTTATACTCCCACCCCCACAAATTCCGTTGCCAGGGAGCTACCACGCGACAACCTCTGTATAGTTCGGCCGATGACTGCCGAACTGTATAAACGCCGTCCGGTAAATAGTGATTATGTAGTCGGCAATCTGGAACGTAAATCTGTAAATGGACATAAGTATACAATTCGGCCGGTGAACTATATGAACGTCGTTCGACAAACAATGATATGTTGTTTACACTACACATTTGAAACTTACATAAAATAGCCCGATTAGGCCCATTTTAAATAGGCTTCTTGCGGTGATGGATTTCAATACGTGGGCCAAATTTTGTTGAAATCAATTAACTCTTTCGAAAGTTATTGCGCGTACACACACACATATATATATATATATATATATATATAAACATTTTTAAAAATGGTGTCAATGTGTTTAGGAGGTTATGAAACGTCGAGAAATTTTGGTCCGACCTCTAGGTCCCGCCATCCGACCGACGCCAATAGTGTATGTTGCCATATGGCAAATACACTAAAAACACTATTCTACAAAAAATTTTGTAGAATTTTTAAGTGTTTTTATTTATTTGTAATAAATTTTAAATAAAGTTTTGGAAGCACTGAGATAAAGGGTATGTTTTCGATATTCTATACAGTAATGAATATTTTGTGTTCGGAACAATTGTGTTTTATCTAAAAATAGCTAACTTCAATTCGACTTGTTGAATAATTTACGTAATTTAATATAAATTGAAATATTTTGTAAGAATCTTCGACTTTCGTGTTGGAACTCGTGGAATTGCAAAGAAGACTTTATCGCATTGAATACAAATTGCAAAAAATAAATAAAAAAATCAAAAAACCTTGTGTCTTTTAGAAATTAATTTGTTCGATGAGGTGACTACGTTTTGAAAACATTAGCGTTTGGTATCAGTTTTTTAAATAAATGGAGAAATAACAACTTTTAACTCGCAAAGAAAAATGACAACGTTTTTTTGAAATTGTTCGCCAAGCGGCAATTTTTCAGAAACTAAAAAAAAGGAAAAAAAATAATTTGCGTTTATGGATAGTTATAGACAAATAAAAAAAAACATAATTCGCATAGCAAGAAAAATGTTAATTTGAGCTGTAATAAAAAATTAATTTGCTTTAATAAATTTTCAACTTTATTTAGGAACCTTGAAAACTTTCGATATAATAATACATATAAAGTAAATTAGTTTAACAAACAAAATTAGATAATTTGTGCCCAGCATCTCCAATCCGTCCAGCATATTAATTGATGTATTATCGTGTGTGGCCAGCCTACCTGGGAGTCCACCATGTTGTATTTCATAGTACGTTTCGTAGACATTTTACTGTGAGAAAAAATACGTTGCTATAAAAATTATACAGCTTTTAACAGGCTAGACAGAGATACATCTATGTATTTTGCAATTTAATTCTTTCAATTAAAATTGGAACTGGACAATTTTATACTTAATCTGAAAATTACAGTAATTATCTGGTAATTATTTTTGCAGCCATTTGTCGCTATTTAGATAAATTTATAATTTGATCTACTTCACAATAAATACCGAAAAACTGTATTTGGATATTATACAATTTTTTGTAGAGATCTCGCCGTTTTGCAATTTTATTTAGATTTTAAACATGTACATACGTTGATGAGTAAATTTAGTTCAAATTGACATTTGCTTTGCTCGTGTCTTAGAAAGGAATTTCGCGATGTGTTCGATAATGTTATCATTTTTAATGAACCTATGAAATCATGCCGCTTTTCCTGAATGTGTTTAATTTAAAAGTGTACGTTAAGTATTTATATTTTTTTGTAACCTAAATTATTTAAACCTATTACAAAAAAAGACTTTTTAGTGTATTTGCCATATGGCAACATACACTATTGGCGTCGGTCGGATGGCGGGACCTAGGGGTCGGACCAAAATTTCTCGACGTTTCATAACCTCCTAAACACTTTGGCATATATATATATATATATATATATATATGTGTACGCGCAATAACTTTCGAAAGAGTCAATTGATTTCAACGAAATTTGGACCACGTGTTGAAATCCATCACCCCACGAAGCCTATTTAAAATGGGCCTAATCGGGCTATTTTAAGGGTAGTTTTTAGGGGTTGAAAAATGTTTTTGGGCCCCAAAATACCGAAAAAATTCTCCGAATCGTTTCAAAATTGAAATTTAACCCTTTGGTAGTAATTAAAAAGTGTCCCCAAAATTTTAATAAAATCGGCCCGACAGGACCGGATTTACAAATTTTATGAAAACACTAGTTTGCAGATAGTGACTTATTTATTGAAGGGTGTATTTAATTCAATGTAGACGTTAGATTGATAATAATATTACAATTAAGAAAAAAAATGTTATTTTAAGGGGTGTATTAAGGGGTTAAATTTTTTATTTTGCCCAAAAACAAACTTAATTTCACATAATAAAAGTATAAAACCACACGGCCCTATACAAGCAAATACACTATATTGTCGGCAGGGTTTTGGCACTGCGACCCGGGTTTTTTTTTAATTATACAGTAAAAATCGTATTGATACTTTTACCACTGTTCTCGGATTAGAACCTGGGGGTTTGTGATAGAGGAATTATGGAAACGCTAGGTAAATAATGCCATAATTCGCTCACGGAGTCGACTAGTATATTCCTAAATTTTAACATCGACTCCAGAATTGTTCTTAATTTTATATCACATTGCAAACATGTCAATTATTTACTTCTAATTCGCTCAGATTCAAATTCATAAATAATTCAGTGTTTTTAATTGCTATCAGTTATAATAAAAACAAAAGAGTGATGACAGTGACATCATCATTAAAATTTCCTCCCTTTTTTGATTGGGTTCTAACAATAAATCTCTAAACCCATAATTATTTTAATCGAGTGATCTCTGTAATATTTATTCATAAATTTTTATGTTGGTTTTATCTATTATATTTGGTATAGGTGCAGATTATACAGTGCGCTGATGGTAGACCATGTTTATCTGTATACAGTGTGTAGCTTAAAATATGAAATATAGGAAATTGCGCCTATGAAATTAAAATATTTGCAAATATTGGTGCGTCTGTATATTTTACAGCAAAACGGTAAAAACATAAACTGTTCAGAATTTTTTTTTTCAAATTATTTACCCGTTGTCTTCCAAAGTAATAGATTCGATATATTTATAAAATGTACTGATTCTTTAACGACGAATATGAATCCCGGAAGTTTTTTACACTCAACATTTTTTTGTATGTACCTTTAACGCAAAATTTACAGTAAAAAAAATATTCACAAAATGCAATTTTTACGTGCTAAATTACAAAATTCCAAGTTAACCGTGAATATCGCTTTCTATTATTTTGAAAGAAAACGGTTATGCAATTAGTTTAAAATTCCGAAGAAATTATTTCTCTGCCGGTTTTGTCTAAAATGCACAGAAAAGTCAATATATTGTCCAGATGTTTTAGTTTTATAGGTCAATTTCCAATGTTCCAAATATTAATCTACACACGGTATACAATATTGCTCTGTTGGTAGACCATGGTTTTCAGTATATATATTGTATCCAGTATTCAGAGAGCTAGTTGATTAAATTTTCACCTGACCTGAACAAGGAGGTTATTACGACCGCCTTATACCAACAGAGGTCCGGACTAAAATGCTAACTAACGTATAATGATCACTACATAATTCTCTACACCACGGAACATTTACCATGGTAGATAGTTCGAACAAGGTACGATGTACGCATCGCACTCTAAACAACAGCCATGCTCTTAGCCAATGACGGACCACCATATAGACCCAACGAAACGCGCGCTTATAAGACAAAACAAACAAAAAATATCTTCATTTTCTCAGTGACAAAAAAATAAACTAATACGACGACCATCTGCTTTAAATGACCACAATCTTTCAGAACCGGAAGTCGTATGATTATAACCTCTCTTATTTTTTTATTTCAAATCCTGGTACCAATTCATATTTCACAGTACACAGTAGAGCTTAGAGTTAAATAACAAAAACAGTTTTAGTGGTAATTTTAAAAAAGAATACAAGGATTGTAGTGACGCAATGATCATGTACAATCTTTCATTAAACTAGCCTGAAACCCTGATAATGAAAATATAATTTTTGAAACGTTGACCACAATCGGAAACGATAAATCTCATTTATTGTTCTTCAACTAAACTTTCCCTCAACGATTCAATTCTATTTAAACAAAACTATATACGAAGGGACTTTATTTTTTCGTCAATTCTCAGATTATAAAAATTAAAAACCTTTATACTGGGTTACAGAAAGCATTGCCAAAATTTTTTGCTTGACAATGACCTTAGATTGTGATCATTTAATTACATTCTAATATCGTTGCGAAATTCCTTGTCGTATACAGAGTATTAAATTGTACTCACACAAAAACAAACGATTGATCGCTTTTCAAGTTAAATTTTTTCAAAAAATACATAGAAAAATATTGTTTATAAGCGGAGATGACACTGGGGATTTGTATTAGGCGAGAATTATTTGCAGATTTTTTAAGGAATCTCTACGATATCCTTGACTATTTTCAACCTGATCTTTTACGTCAAAGTATAGACCTGATATGTTTAAGCAGTGTGCGCACCATGGTGGTATTTTTAAGCACCACGTTCTGTGGAAGGCATCGAGGCTGACAGCATGCGATGATAGCTATAATAGTAGGTTAGCTTCGAAAAATATATACCTCGGTGTGGGCCCTCGGGCCACGTCAGGCGCCTCTAAACAAGACATAGAAGTCGCCACACAGACTGCTGTGTAGTAAAGCTTCAACCCAACAGCGTGGGGATTCTTAACACCAGCCTCATTAAAGCACTTCAAGTAATACCCGATTCAATAAAACAATATTTATTTATTAGTGTATTTGCCATATGGCAACATACACTATTGGCGTCGGTCGGATGGCGGGACCTAGGGGTCGGACCAAAATTTCTCGACGTTTCATAACCTCCTAAACACTTTGGCACTATTTTTGAAAATGTTTATATATATATGTATATATATATATAGGTATATATGTGTGCGGGCTATAACTTTCGAAGAAGTTAATTTATTTTAACGAAATTTGGCACACATGCTGGAATCCATCACCGCACGAAGCCTATTTAAAATGGGCATAATCGGGCCATTTTAAGGGTAGTTTTTAGGGGTTGAAAAATGTTTTTGGGGCCCAAAATACCGAAAAAATTCTCCGAATCGTTTCAAAATTGAAATTTAACCCTCTGGTAGTAATTAAAAAGTGTCCCTAAAATTTTAATAAAATCGGCCCGACAGGACCGGACTTACAAATTTTATGAAAACACTAGTTTGCAGATAGTGAATTATTTACAGAAAGTTGCTTATAATTTGGTATAGAGGTTCCATTGATAATAATATTGCAATTAAGAAAAAAAATGTTATTTTAAGGGCTGTATTAAGGAGTAAAATTTTTTATTTTGCCCAAAAACCAACTTAAGTTCGCATAATAAAGCCACACTGCCTGTATCAGCAAATACACTATATTGTCGGCAGGGTTTTGGCACTGCGACCCGGGTTTTTTTTTTATAATCCGCCGATTGTTACGTTACACCGTCTACTATTAAATAATAAATTGAAAATCCAATTGATACTTTATCCAGTTCTCGGATTAAAACCTGTAAAATTGTAATAAACGATTCATGATTAAGCCGTAAAAATAATCTTTATCCTACTAATCTCGAGAAAACAACAACACAATTTTGAGATTATGGCAAAATATTTAATAACGTCCACAACTTGAGAATTGTCGAGCTTGTAACTATGTTGCCATCATCCTCTGTTACAAGCCCCCAGTTTCTCCAGGTTCTAGCTCTAGAGCTGGTAAATAAAAAAAGCATGCTTTGGTGCAAGGCCCCCAATAAACTGAGCTGTTAGAAGAAGGTCCATAATATATTGTCGCGCGTCTATAATCTATTTATATACACTCAATCATCACGGGAACAACTTCATGCTGTTATATATGTCGAATCGACAGAGTAAGTTCCGATTGTACCCTAAAAGTTTTTGCACTCGTGCTGACGCGTCAAAGTCCGAGATAAAATTTAAATGAATGAAACAATTAGTTCATTCTAATTTAGAACACACACACAAATTAAATAATCAATTCATAGACGTAGGTGATTATTTAAAAAAAAGAGTAGAGCACTAATTATACATGTTTTGTTTCAAGTTATTTACAATATTTATTGATGACCTTCAAACCGGCCATTAACACTCTCGTCTACGGAACCTGTGAATGAATATAAGTTGGGTGGTGGATCATAACTAGTCATATATGCGTAACATTACAGTGTAGTAATATTTCTAGATTATACAAAACTAGTAACGTAATACACTTGCTTACGTTTTACTAGTTAGCTAATGAATCATACAAAATAGTCAATCAGTTTGGGGTATAAAGAAAGCAGAAAAGATGTTTGCGTCTGATGAAGCAATAAATTGTTACCCTACTGCCAGACTATGCTCCTCGCACTGCTCCTCGCTCTGCTCATCGCGCTGTCGCGATGTTGCCCTAAGCGGCCAGACACTGCTGTACTCGAGACGCTTCGCACTCGGCTTTCGCCTTTCGGCAATGGAGGTCGATACTGTGGCAGCGCGCGCACTATGCCTTTCTTAGACCGCTTGATGCGTACTGAGTGGCGCGGGAGTATGTGGCCGGCTTACTCGTGCTTTTATTGCCGGTCCTTTGACTCGCGCACAAAAAACCGACAATCGAGGGAGCACTGGGCATGGTGAGGAGCATGACGTGCGGCATGACGAGTAACGCGGCCACACAACGTCTCTGCCTCCTTTCCTCGCTACTTCCCATGCCACTCGTCGAGTGTGTGGCTGAGGCATTATAAAATAAAGTTCTAAGTGTATGAATGGTGTCCGGCAAACAGTGATTCAACAGGTTGTACGTGGGCAAAAAAAAAACAGCTCGGTCGAACAGTATGAATTCGTCTGGCAAAAAATGATAATATATTGTTTACGAGGTTATACAAAATGGCATTAAATACTTGAAAAAAATTAAATAAATTAGTTTTGATTTATGCTAATAGGGATTAGCGACAATTTTGCCAGTCTCTTTGGGATTCGTAGACGAAAAAGTTTATGAAACGCTGTTCCATGGCAATAATTCAGGATGGGTCTATAGAGCTATCTAACTATCGATTCGATATAAGCAAAGTTATAATTACGTATTTATGTAGTGACTGATAATGTAGTGTGGTGTAATTCTCACGAGATTGCACGCGCGTGTCGAAGGATCGCATGCGTGCATCTTTTAGCTGCTTAGTTTACATTAATGCATTACACTATGTTACACTTGCACCAGCTACACTATTGAACCGTGTAACTTACACTCGTCTAAAGTAAAATTTAATGTCAATGAAAAAACGCAAGTTGTGCTGGGTTGCAGAAAGCATTGTCAAAAAATATGATCTGGTAGTAGTCTTAGTTTGTAGTCACAAAGTTAGTTTTTATACATGCAGGAACAGTCTAATGCCGTTGTGAAACTCACTGTCTTGTAAGATATTAGACTGTACTCGCACAAAAACAAATGGATGAGCTATACAGAAAAAGGTAGCTTTTTGATCAATGCGCGTACAAATATGTTGTTTCCACGTGGAATTTGTACAAAAAATTATGTAAAATACACAATTTAAATAAAAGATCGTTTCAATAGATCAAATATTTTTCGAGCAAGATGAGTTTTCTTATGGTCACAATCTAAAGACACGTCAACATAGATTTTCTGACGATGCTGTCTACAATCTAACATGAGTGTATTATTTTAAAACACTAATTATTCCGACTTGACCTTGACAATTTTTCAGGGTGTAGCTCTTAGGATGAAGGATCCGGTATCCAACCACTTTAATGTTATATACATAATAAAGTACTATCTTATTTTTTGTTTAAATTTATAGTTTCGTATATACTATATCGGTGCTAAAATAAAATAGAAAATATTAATTTGCAAGTAAGTTAAACATCAGACTGCAATCAACAGATCTGTACAAATGTATAGTATAAAATAAATAAACAATTTATTCAATATACAAAACTATGTGGACAGGCATTTTTATATTTCGTGAAAATAAAATAATTTTAATAATGAGATGGCGGCATCGCTTGAAATAAGACAATAATATTTTTTTAATAAAAAAATGTGTATTTTTAAACCGCAATTTTGATGGAAATTGTTGATTTATTGTTAATATGTGAAGTTACGGCGTTAATATAATTGTCTTCTGTTCGTGGTTTCTAATAAAGGTATTGTTTTGTTTACACCTTCTGATTATGACACTGTTATAGTACTCAGAGGAGATAGTGACTAGTTGTGAGTTTTCGAGTAATCTCCAATCACGGTTTGTTGTACAAATGGTGAGGCTGTTCTCAGTTTTTGACAAAAAATGTCCTTTGTTCGTAATTTTTTTACTTTAATTCAAATATAAACGGAAAGATACAGTGACTTCTCGGTGGGTACTCTCTAAAGTTTTCTAAACATTCATAATATAACCTCAAAGTTTTTGATTAAGAAGAACTCATTGATAACTAATAAATTCGCGAACACAATTTCTCAACGCGCGTTCCGCTAACCAAGTTAGCATTTGATTAAAATATAGCTTTGTGTTACTTCCGTAACATTTAACCGTGTCGAAAAAATGGAGGAGTGTCAGTAAAGACGTTTACACATCAAAAATCATGCAAGCTACTTACTAATTTTCATTAAATATAACCTAAATATATGTACAACTAAAATTAGCATAAAACAATAAATAAATGAAATATATTCCTTTAAAGACATGTTACCTTGTATTGTTAGATGGTTAGTTAGCTACAAATACATCATTTCGTGTTAGAAACGATAATACATTAAATTCACAGGTATTTTTGTCTTATAATGTTTGAAATATGATACATTTGGTGAGTTTAATTACACGTTGGATATTAAATGAGAAACAGTTGGTAATTAGTGTTGATTATACATCGTAGCACTTTTTTAAATTCAATAAAACGCTCTGTTGGAGTCACTGCGAGGCCAACTGAATTGTTTTATTTTACATGCATCTTACCAATTATTTTAGAGAACACAAAAATGCCGGCATTACAATCAGTGTTGGTGCTTTAGTAGGTACTAGACTAATTATACGCTTCCCGGACAATATTAACGCACCATTCAGTAAATCTGTCATATTTCTTGTCCCGAAGGAATCGGTGGATTGGTATCTACGTTTTGTTTTCTGATGATAACGGGTTAAGTTTGAAACCATCAAATGGTTGTGAATGAATGGGTGAAGAATGTTCTAGGAAAGTATTTGCTTCGATGTCCTCTTAGAGCTGCAGATATATTTCCGACAGCAAATATTTCTCAAAGCCTTTATTATGCCTATTTACAACCATTTCAAGCTTAACCTTGTTTTAGTTCAAGAACCTAGATTAGATACCTAATCTATGGGTATCACTGAAATCTGTCCAAAACAGTGAATTATATTACTCTACACTTTTTTCAGAATGCACTATAGTCTCAAGTCTCAGGGAAGATTTGTATTTCTCATTGCATAACAATTCTTAAACTAATTAAAACATTTCCAGACGAATTCCGACACCAAGAAGTGTTTGATTTTTTATAATTTATTTTAACGAGGTGGGCAAATTAAACGCAAAATAAGATAAAATTAATTAATTTTTATTACTGCAGTGTAAGAAATTAAACAGATATAAATCTTTTTTCGCCTTACTTGTTGTACCTATGTTCGCTTAGAATAATTACGAATGCGTAACAAATACAGCACATTATAAAATGTTACACTTCTCTCTGTTATGATTTTATGATAATGTCTTGTCTGTCTACTCATTCAGCTTTAATTAAACCAAACAAAAATGAAGTTCAAGTAAGGTCTAAACTCCAAACTATTTAATTTCCTCAATTGACAAGCGTCCATAAATTACGTAAACTATGACTAAAAATTGATTTTTTTATATTAATATATGCATTACCCACCAATAAGTTGGGTTATGTGACCCTAATTTCAATGTATTTCTATTTTTAATAATAAATTGAAAGTCCTATTGATGCGTTTACCAGTAGCTCTCGGATTAATCTGGAAACTGAGGGTTTGTACTAAAAGAACTAGTCTCAAAAGAATTAAAATAATTAGAACTGGTAGTGATTTTTTAAATTAAATATACCTCTATTTGTTTTAACACGTGTCATCTTAGAAACTTTTGACTTTTTTGATTATATAAATAAAAAAGTATCGATAAAGGATTTCTGAGGATTTATATAAATAATTCATAAATAATAATTTAAAAATTGGGTGTGAAAACATACAAATATTAACAGATATCTTCGGAACTATACTAGGTACAAACGCAATCTGTGCAAAAATGTATCGATATGATAAAGGCGCTCTCAAGAAATAGGAGATGTAAAATCTCTTCGTCTCGCAATTCGAACAGTTGGATGTGTATGTGCATGGAAAATACACTTACTCACGTTTCGGAATTTTCTAATGTCTATGAGAAATCTCATTCAATCTTTGATGCTTACAAAATAAACTAGAAATATTTACCATTCTTCCCATATGACTTTTAGCTAAGTTTTTGCAATTTATTTGATCTAAATATCAGTTTAAAATCAGTCAAAAAACGTGAAAATTAGTATAAGAAAAAATTCAATTTGAAAAAGTTATTAAGCCAAGCCAAATTTGCCAGTATTTCTAACATAAGTTTGTAAAGAAAAAACTTCAAAATGTTAATTCGAAATCTCATGTGTGCTGTAAAGCTTCTTTATCGAGGGTATCTGTTTTAAATTTCTTGTGACGCGTTATGCGTTACGAAAATGAAGGTAACGAAGGAATGCCTTGTTTATATTACGTAGACGAAGAGACTTCTAAACCATTCTGTTCAAAAATTAGAAGGAGGGCTCCTAAACCGCTCTGTTCAAAGATTAGAGGGAAGGATTCCTAAACCGTTCTAGGACTAAAGAAGTTTCACTTCCTCCGCGAGCTTATGTGGATGAGGCTCACAAATTTTTTTTGTTCAATTTTTAGGACGAAAATATAATGTTTTTTGAAACAACTCAAATTTTGTGAAGCTTAATGCTTAATCACAGCTAAAAAAAACAGCAAAAAATAAAATTTGCGACCACAGTTAGAAATTTACGGAGAGCGTATTTTCCGATCTGTGCATAAAAGTGTGGTGCTTTACGATTATTTCAGTTTAGACGATTGTGGTTCGCAATAGAGATCTGAACGTAATTATGTACGTATTTAATAATATGTAAATACACTTTGCAGACACTATCTATTATATCAGATATTTTGTAATAACATGTTGATCCAACGGGTAGCCCGGGGTCATCAGCTGTAAACCAGTAAAGCGGTTGAGGTGTTGAATGTGCCTGATATTCGTGTGATTAGTGGCTCGTTATCATAAGCGGCGCTGCTCGTCAGTAACGTAACAAAATGTCCGCTTACATCCCTCGAAAAATGCTACAAAATACCAGCTTTCTATGCCTGACTAGCAATAGTAAAATAACCCATTTCGTACTACAAAAGAAATGTCATTTTACCAGTCCGATATTAATTTCTCTGTCAGTTGCCATTTAAAAGCATATAACTAATAGAGACAGCAAAGTAGGCGTGTCTTCGTAAACAATCCAAATATAATAACTCGTATAATAACTTAAATAAAATTATTTCGCTTAGCTATATTTTACCAAGTATAATAATTTCGATCATATTTTTAAAAAAATTGCAATCCTTTAATTTTAATTTAGATCTACGCTCCTGATGGTCGTTGACACAACAATAAGTTCTTAGCTATATTAGTAACTAAAAATGTTGTAAGTAATTTGAACGTTACTGATATCATTCAAATTACTTACCACGTTCGTAGTGGGAAATGATGACTTAGCATTCCCATTGTTTATATTTAGATCCTAATCTTAGATCTACATATTGATCCAAACTTGATCAATATCTGAGATACCAAAAATTCGCATATTCAGTAGGCGGCGTTCAAAAGTCAATACCGTAGCCTCACGTTAAATCGGTTGCTCTTTAAATTAAGCTCCTACAATCGACTTCCCCGAATTCGAGATAATTTATAAATTGCACTTCTGAAGAAATGTCATATTAATATTTTTTTAATGAGACTTTAAAATGTCACATTTAGAAAAAAAAACGACTCTGTCTATTGGGCACCGTGCAATTTAAAAGTTTTGAATCTCTGTCGCTACTTAATCGAACGTTCATAACGGTGGCAGCTCTGAGAACGCACGAATAGAAAATGTAAAGTTTAAAAAGATTGGTTTCGCCACTGACATTATAGCCAAAGGCTAGCGGTGATCATTCTTTTCTGTTGTTAATCCAAGGTGGCCGAGATTGCACACCACAACCAAACTAATTATGGGCCACATAATAATTTCCCTTTCCTCTATTTAAAAAAGCAAACTATGTGGGTAATTGCTCCAATTATTTTATTAACATAAATACCTACTCATTTGACAATAATTTCACAGAGAAACGATGACATTTCATTGATGTGAGAGAAAGTTTTTTAATGTTTTTACTCTAAGCGTAATTATTGGTTTGCTAATGCTGCTGCATTTTAAAAAAACCCGGGTCGCAGTGCCAAAACCCTGCCGACAATATAGTGTATTTGCTTGTATAGGGCCGTGTGGTTTTATACTTTTATTATGTGAAATTAAGTTTGTTTTTGGGCAAAATAAAAAATTTAACCCCTTAATAATAATATTTAATAATATTTAATAATAACATTTTTTTTTCTTAATTGTAATATTATTATCAATCTAACGTCTACACCGAAATAAATACAGCCTTTAATAAATAAGTCACTATCTGAAAATTAGTATTTTCAAAAAATTTGTAAGTCCGGTTCTGTTGAGCCGATTTTATTAAAATTTTAGGGGCACTTTTTAATTGCTACTAACTGGTTAAATGTCAATTTTGAAACGATTCTGAGAATTTTTTCGGTATTTTGGGGCCCAAAAACATTTTTCAACCCCTAAAAACTACCCTTATAATGGCCCGATTACGCCCATTTTAAATAGGCTTCTTGCGGTGATGGATTTCAACACGTGGGCCAAATTTCGTTAAAATCAATTAACTCTTTCGAAAGTTATTGCCCGCACACAGATATATATATATATACATAAACATTTTTAAAAATGGTGCCAAAGTGTTTAGGAGGTTATGAAACGTCGAGAAATTTTGGTCCGACCCCTAGGTCCCGCCATCCGACCGACGCCCAATAGTGTATGTTGCCATATGGCAAATACACTAAAAAATCATTTGAGTGAATATTTTTTAAAGCTGCAATCTATATAATTTGAAACACAAGACTTTTTTTTAGTAAAACTTCTTTAGAAGCGTTTTGTGAATTTAGCTCAGTCGGAAATCAACCGAAGTAAATCTTTCCTTGGCATTGACAATACATATATATGTATTCCCAGTCGTCTATTTTGATAACTTATTTTAATCTATTGTATCTAACTTCATAGAGTGCCCGGCTCTTCTACAATTTAGCTAGGTATAAGTCGTATATACTTCGTTCCGCCATCAACGGGTTGGCACAGTTAGCTATTTTTGACCGATTCTGGTACGATTTTCAAAGTAGTTTTAATCATTAAAGTACCATAGAAACCAATGCTTAGAGCTAAAAGTGATTTAATCTTAAATCTACTTTGGAAGTCACACCATGCATCGAGTGTAAATTTTTCGTAGGTACCGTTTTTTTTTTTTTATAAATACCAATATACAAAATAGTAACGTGATGTCTGTCTGTCAGTTATTATAAATAGGATAATCGAGTGAACATTTCGTAGATTTTATGTAGACACACTGTATAATTAGGTAGCAGCAAATGAAATGAATCATAAATATAATTTAATTCGTGAGTAGGAACAAGTTTAGAATATATTATAATTACTTCTTGGTAGACTAGTTTTACTACAGTATAGTCATTTCTGCGGTCTGTGTGATATTCCACACCTTGCGCCTAGACGTCTAAAAATTGCAGTGCTGTCCCATTTAGGCCCCGAATTTAGATTCGACGATTTTTTGGTATTACTTAGACACTACATTGTATTTTATATCTTTAGATTTTGTGAGTCTTCTCAGGCTGCCTAGGCGTAGTACCAATTCGTATTTACAATTTGTTTTTATTAAAACGATTACAAATTCCATATTGATAGTTTTTTTACAGTATTCCGATCAGAACCTGTAGGAACTGAAGGCTAAAGTCGTGGTTTTCTAAGACAGCGGTATCGTAATACAGTGGCCGCAATATTACGGTGAATAACGCCGTAAAAATGTGTGCATAGAAGATGGCAATTTTTTACGTTACAGTGGTACCATCGCGCGCTACTGAAAAAAGCACATCCCTTTACTTTTATGCACACGTTTTTTGTTACGTCATTTATTGTCACATTACGGTCGCTATATTACCGTACCGCTTTCTTAAGAAACATCTATTGTTGCAATGCTATATTATATTATTATTATTCTGCCGCGATAGTGGAAACATTCGGATTTATTTCCGACGGTAAGTTGTTTGAAAATATTTTTTTCTAATATTGCATTGTGTTTCTTAGCAATTGTAGCAAACTATGGAACTATCCTAATTTTATCTTACGAACTATACCGTAGTGAACAATTTACTAATAAATTTACTGTAGGAAATAACATTATTTTAAAGATCTCTTTTTATAAGTACCTGTAGTGCGTTTAACGACGAATATCTACTGTACTTTCGGCGCCACTGTTCCACCTAGTGCCACCTTCATGCAGTTAACGTGTCATTACTAAAACATACAAGGCGTCACGTCAAATTATTGTATTTCATATTATAGGTGCCACATGCATGACTACGGGCGCTGCCATACACTTGGGGAACAAAACTTCTGGTACCTACAGTTTGTAATTTATATATATATGTATTATAATATATAATTTATATACATAGTAAACGAGAATCAATAAGTATGCAGTAGCGTAGGTGGTTTAAAACAATGGACTCGGTTATCGAACGTCCATAATCTACAATCTCTCTCTCTAAACATCAGATACATTCCAATTTACGTGGTTGCTATTTAAGACGTTCAAGTATCAACGACAAACAAAAATGAAAAAATATAAATTTTGTTTGTAATAAATAAATTACTGTTTATTTTAGCTTTGCAAATGTACGGACGCAAAATCGGGAACTATTTGGACTCTCGGTCACCCCCGATTTGGACCAAAATGTTTACCTCGATTGGTAATGAAAGTTCTCAAAAGGTTTTTTGGCGCAAATGCACCATCATTTTTTACGAGGGCTTAAAGTGTTTAACGTATTTAGTTATTTATTCTTACGGGCCACGTCTTGAAAAGATAAAAGAGCCCCTGGAAACCACCCTCAGCCTCCTCACCTTTTAGAGGATTTCTTGGTTTCATCCCCAAACGTTTGTCCTCTCAGAACGTGATCCGTATGGATAAATAACTAAAAAAACGGTAAAAACTTTAAACCACCATAAAAATATTTTGATGCATTTGTTGCCAAAAATCTCTTGGGAGGTTTTTTTATGTCCCATCAAGGTCAACAAATACCCAAAGTTTCATCCCGATCGGGGATGACCGGTATTCGGAAGTGAATTTCCAACCCTGCAGGGAGACAAAAAAACTAGTATTGCTAGATACTTCCATAATATGTTCATTGTGCAGTGTGCCCAAAGTGAAATGCCGAAACCATATATACGTGCAAGTGTTCTGCATCACGCGAGTTGAACATTTCGTTATAAGATCGCTAATCAGCATTCCCAAACACTTCTCGGGACCACCTGAGCCACCACCTTAACTACAGTACACCAAAAATAATGTGAAATATACACACAGAGGTGGTCTGTTTAATTATACCCTTCCTTTGAACACTTATTATATGACTAACATACATTAAAACCTATGTCCTAGCTAGACGAACGAGGTACACAGCAGCTACGGACTCGCCCATATCCAAAACTAGTCGACGGATTATGTTTTGAAATTTAATAATAATAATAATGCGTTTAACGTCCGTTTCTCGACTTTATGTCATAACAGACGCCATTCGCACCATTACTATTTTCCATTTACCACCTCCCGTTATTTTCTACATTTTTTAGAACTTCAACTTATATAATAGCAATTAAGGAATTATAGGAATTAGGATAAGGTAGGTAATTTTTGAACTAGGAGTTTGATAGGTAATCGCCCATTGGCTCAAATAAGGAACCATCTCGATATTTATCTGGAATTAATTGAGGGAAACCATGGAAAACCTCAATCAAGATAGCCGGTACAGGAATTACCGTTTCTCGGCGAGAGGCAGTAGGAAAAAGTCCCAGCCACATCTGCCCCTGCCAGGAATCGAACCCGTACCTCCCGAATGCGAGTCTAGTGCTGTACCACTACTCTACCCAGCTCGGTATGTTTTGAAATTTATAAAGTGTTTGGTAAAAAGAATTTACTTACCCGATCGGTCCAAATTGTTAAAAGTCTTCAAAATAGTCTTCTTGGGCATCGATACTACGCTACCAACGTGATTTCCATGCTGCAAAAACAAAGTTAGCTTGGTTTACCCCCCACCACAAATTTCGCCGCCAGGGAGCGCGTTTCTGGTGATATTTTTGAAAATATCTTTTTGCACACCCTCCTATAAACCAGCTACTTTTTACGCTTATATGGCGCTAGTTTAAAAATGATTTTTCGTAAATTTATTTGGGCACCACTGATAGATATGCTACTAATTTCAGTCATGGAGATGCGTGTTAAATATATACAGTGTTTTTTATAAGTCATATTTGTATAAATTTGTTCGAAATCCTATGGGAACGAAATTACATTATCTACATTGTAACCTTTCTTGCTTGCAACTTTCCTGTTACACTGAACTCACGATCATTCTGTTTTGTAATTTTTGCCGTGTACTTTTTGCGCACACTACTTTAGATCAGCTGCTTTTAAACAGTGGCCCTCGGACCTTCAAGAGCATGCGTTATCTATGAATGGCACCAAAAGCGACCAAAGAAGAATCAGTTGGTCATTTATTAATTTCAGTTTTGGAATCATAAAAAGATAACCGCTGAACCGATTAAAAAAAAACTTTCATTACTTAAAAACCTACTACTTGAAGATTAGTATATAGACTATACATTATTACGGGGATGAACCGCGAGATGTATTCGTGGCGAAACCAGACTGAAAAGCTAGTGTAAGAAGTCAAAATCGTTCAATGCGGACAGCTTGGCGTAACGGTTAGCGTGCTAACCTTTGGACCCAACTGTCGTGGATTCGAATCCTACTTGCGCTCATGATGTTTTGTGATGTCGTTTAAATTTAATTTGATATAATTAGATTTAGACGTTAATGACCTTAGTTGTCAAGCATCGATAAGCCATACTCTTACCTACAATATAGTGTTGTTGGATTATTAACGTGGAGGGAAAGTTTGGTTGAGGAACAGTTGAAAAAAGAAGCTTTACCGATGTTTCGCTTGTGGCCTACGTTTCGAAAAATATATTTCCATCTTATGATCATGTATCTAAGATTAGTACAATTTACCACTCTTTGACTAGCCTGAGGCCCTGAAGATGGAAATATATTTTTCGAAACGTAGGCCACAAGCGAAACATCGGTAAAGCTTCTTTTTTCAACTGTTCCTCAACCAAACTTTCCGTCCACGTTAAAAATATATCCATAGTGGTATTATTCAGGTCTCTGTAAAATAGAAATTAAATAATCAGTTTGATCAGACCAAAATTTGTTTTAATGTTGATTACACCTTCATTACATTACAACGTTTCATCGGCCATCCCGACTTCATTATTAAAAATATATATTGGAACAAAAAATATTAAAGACTCTGTTGTAGGATTATCGCAGCTGCATTGTACTAGCCTTGTTTAGAAGTCTATAATATTATGGAGCATGTTTGTACCTATATTAAAGCACGCTAGGCATTTGTTTAATAAAGACGTGGCGTTCAGTTAGAACTCATACCTCATATAACGAGGCATTCTCAGAAACGGAGGGAAAAAAAACAAATAAAGAGTGTGAAGTGAACCTCGCCATTATCACGCCAACGTATCATCATTTCTCTGTTTGTTTTATTCCAATAGCATGCTCAAGTTTGTGCGTGTAATAACTTCATTTCAATGTTGATTATTTCTGCCGAAGGTCTTCTCACATAATAATTTTATCGGCCAACCAAAGAAATGGCCAGCGGTATACTAAAAACAATTGCAAACTTTTAAGTAGAAACTTCTTAATCATTAAGAGTTCTTTATGAATCGGTTGACAGCTGTGAGAAAATAAGCATGATTAATGAACGTATTGATTTTCAAAAAAAAGTATTGCTTAAATAATCTCAAATTAACGAAACATAGTTCGATAAAATCAAATCGCCGCGTAGAGCCGCCTTAATTGCCAATTAGATACAGCGGTGGGGACTACATAGACGGCGAATGTGGGAAACTGTCGTTTCAAAAATGTTATTTTCGTTTTGACAATGTTTCCACTGTAGTCAATGTTGTAAAAGCCACCGATTGTTTGGATTATCTGTGTCTAGTATCATTTTATATTTTATTAGTGTATTTGCCATATGGCAACATACACTATTGGCGTCGGTCGAATGGCGGGACCTAGGGGTCGGACCAAATTTTCTCGACGTTTCATAAGCTCCTAAACACTTTGGCACCATTTTTAAAAATGTTTATATATATATGTATATATATATATATTTATATATATATTTATATATATATATATACGTATATATATACGTATATATATATATGTGTGCGGGCAATAACTTTCGAAAGAGTTAATTGATTTTAACGAAATTTGGCCCACGTGTTTAAATCCATCACCGCAAGAAGCCTATTTAAAATGGGCGTAATCGGGCCATTTTAAGGGTAGTTTTTAGGGGTTGAAAAATGTTTTTGGGCCCCAAAATACCGAAAAAATTCTCAGAATCGTTTCAAAATTGATATTTAACCCTTTAGTAGTAATTAAAAAGTGTTCCTAAAATTTTAATAAAATCGGGCCGACAGGACCGGCCTTACAAATTTTATGAAAATACTAGTTTACGCAGATAGTGAATTATTTTCTGAAAGTTGTATATAATTTGGTATAGAGGTTCGATTGATAATAATATTGCAACTGAGAAAAAAGTGTTCTTTTAAGGGGTGTATTAAGGAGCCAAACTTTTATTTTGCCCAAAAAACCAACTTAAGTTCGCATAACAAAGCCACACTGCCTATATTAGCAAATACACTATATTGTCGGCAGGGTTTTGGCACTGCGACCCAGGTTTTTATTTTGAAGTTATTCCTACTTCTTTTGGCGCGTTATGCAAAATAAAGAGATTTAATTTTTACGATGTAACATCAAAATTAACAAAAAAAAAAGGCTTGTGGTAGTAACCATCGACTTGCACTAGTGCTGTCGTCATAGGAAGGCGTAAGAATAGCCCAGCGTGTAGCCTGTCCGTGACTTCTCTATTACAAACCTCAAAGTTCCAGGCTCGAGTATATAAGAACTGGTAAAAGTAGCAGTTGGATTTTTAACTGGTTATTAAAAAAAATGACAGATTGAAAATATAAATTTTTTAAAGTTTAACTTCTTTAGCGACGTATATCTGTTTGAAAAAAGTAAGAAATCGAGGGAAAGTAGAACTACCAATAAAGGGGAAGTTAGGTTTGTCTCCTAAATTACTTGAAACTGACAAGGACAGACGCTTATAGTGTGCTGCATTTTGTTTTTCTGTAGATTATAGTATGTAAATAAAACTATGGTATGAATGTGACGATCTGTCTATGTGAGAATTTTCACATGACATAACCATCAAAGTGCCCTCTTAAAGTCGCCGTAATTATAATATTAAAAACTAGAGAAGTTAAACTTCTATGTGAGCTTATGACGGCGAGGCTCATCATAATTTTTTTTTTCATTTTTTCCCACTATAATCTACATTTATACGCAGTATTAATTTTTTCCAGTTTCAAGTAAAAACGAAAATTCTGCGCTAATGAATGTTTCTATCACGACTTTATATACGTTAACTGAATTTAAATATTCCATTTAATAGCATTGCGAGGCGTTGCGTGTGATGTTAAAACACTTTATTGATATCTGAATAATTTACTTCATTAATTAAAAATGTAATGAAAAAGGCTAACTTTATAAGCTATTATACATAAATTATCAGCTTTGTATTATAATTAGTTTTAATTATATTTAATAACAAACTTCGATAAAACATTTTTTGTAATTCTTTTATAGTAATTTCTATTTACTTTTGTTAAAGCTGTGACCACAAAACAAACCGCGTATGTCGATTTTTGAAGTGAAACTTCTTTTTAGCGGATTATCTGTTAGAAATTTTTTGTAACATTAAAGGAAAAATATAAAAGAAACCTCGGTAACGCAAAATGGATTGCGCAAGCGCATCAATGAAACGAACTCATAACTCTAAAGAAGTTTCAAATCACCCGTGAACTTATGTGGTTGAGGTTTTTAATCGACTTTTAGGGGTTGAAAACAGCCAAGCGTAAAATTACTGGATTTGACAAAGTGCCCCAATCGTCTAACATTTTGGGGCATTGTATTCAATTAAAATAAATAGAAGTTTTCGGAGCTAAGGAAAAAATAATGACAAGTTTTAGTACTTAATAAATCTAGTAATTTTAACCGAGGGTGTATAGCCGTTGTTTAAATGACGTTTCCATATCTTCTCTATTACAAGCCCCCAGTTTCTAATCCGAGAACTGCTAAAATATAATGTAGGTATTAAATATTCTAGCAGCACTTGTTAGAAAATTAGAAACCGTTGTTATGTATTGAAAGAATTTTATGTTTTCGAAAAATAAACTTGTGTTGAAATTACGAAGGTAACAAATTTAAATAGAAGTTATATAACTCTACATTATATAGGTACCTACTCGAAATGTTAATATCTTTTGTAAAATAATCCTCAAAAGCCGACAAATATGGCACTAATTTGTAAAGAAAAGTATTTACAATTTTTCTGTAAGTCATATTACAATTTACAAGGTGTAGATTTTCAAAGATTATATTTTTTCTTGCTAATTTTGTAAAATACAAAAGAACAAACTCGATAAAGATCAATTTCTTTATTTAAGTACTTATGTAATTTAAATTATCTATCTATTTAAAACACAAGTCGTTTCTTTCAACAATCCGTTATCGCCTTACTCAATGCCGATTTACATTTTTTTTTTCAAAATTTAAACAGCTTTTTGTCCACTGTGTAAGAAAATGTTTAACCTACAGTAGGTATTTAAACGAATATTATTCAGTGTGTTATATTGTTCTGTGAATTGTGTAATGTTTTATGTTATGTAAACTGCGTATACTGATATTATAAAGATTGTAAACGGATGCAGGGACATTCTCTGTTGAGACAAGGTAGAGTTCTCATTGATAGCACCGCTGAATTGAAGTATATTTTATTTAATAATTGAATTCTTGTTTATTTGTTGGTGTCATCATTTTATTTCTAACAATTGTCATCGCCTTAAGAATTCGCAAATATTTCCGAAGGATTACAATGTCACATAAGCAGGACAGTGTTAGATTAATCGAATGATGACGCCGATAAATAAACAAGAATCCAGTTATTAATTAAAATATGTTTCAATTCAGCAATGCAATGTGAACTCTCCACAATCTCCACAATATCAGTATTCGCAGTTTACATAACATAAAGCATTACACAATTCATGGGACATTATAACACACTGAGTAACATTCGTTTTAATACTGTAGGTTAAAAATTTGCTTACAACTGCCATTGCTATTTTCCTTTTTAGTATTATTGTTTCCTAAACTAGGATCTGAACGTTTGTATTTCCGAGGGATTACAATGTAATTATAAGGGGCACAGATTTTATGCATGGGTATGCGTTACTTATAGATTGTTTCACTATACTTTACCGCTTCTTTAAACGAACCGTACTATAATGATGAGTCACTTCTTGAATATTGAATAGAGACTATAGTATTTTTTAACACAGTTTGAAAACAGTCATTAATGAGAAACAAATGATCCTGAATATCCGAGAGTAAAGCTCCGCGGTATATATTAAACAAATTATATGCATATTTTCGATGATTTTTATTGGTTTAATAAATAACATAAAAATGACGATCGCTTGTAATTCGTATGGGCAATATATAAATAATAGTCATGAACACGATTGTAATCAGAATAAACGCTGAGAGTTGATTTTGTCTCATGTTACATAAACGAACGGCGCTGATCAACATCTTGACCAGTTGCTGATGGCAGCTCAGCAATAGCTCGTGTGTCTCTCTGTTGCGTTTCAAATCGATATAAAGGTCTGGACAAAAACTATGCCGCTTATGTTACATTGTGAAGTATAGGTGCATGACTCACTCTTTAAATTCTGAATTGATACTAGTCGCTCCCCGCGGCTCTGCACAGCATCGACAACAGCAGTAAAGCTTTCGACTCCACCTGACGCAATCTAATGGCGAGTTACAACAAGGTGGATAGCATAAAAAATACATATATATATGCCAACTTTCATCGTGATCGGTCAATCGATATTGAAGTCTATTAATCACAAACAGATATGCCAACATCCATTTTTAAGCTTCCGTACCCAAAGGGTAAAACGGGACACTATCCGTCCGTCTGTCACCAGGCTGTATCGCATGAACCGTGATAGACAGTTAAAATTTTCACAGATGATGTATTTCTGTTGCCGCTATAACAACAAATACTAAAACAGAATAAAATAAATATTTAAGTGGGGCTCCCATACAACAGACAATTATTTTTTTACCGTTTTTATAGATAATGGTACGAAACCCTTCGTGTGCGAGTCCGACTCGCACTTGGCCAGTTTTTTTATATATATATAGATAAACCAACGGCCGGCTTACTGACGACAGTATCAATTGGATTTACAGTTAATCATTACAAAAAATAAAAAATTGGCAATAGGTTTAAAAAACCCGGGTCGCAGTGCCAAAACCCTGCCGACAATATAGTGTATTTGGGCCGTGTGGTTTTATACTTTTATTATGTGAAATTAAATTTGTTTTTGGGCAAAATAAAAAATTTAACCCCTTAATACACCCCTTAAAATAACATTTTTTTTCTTAATTATAATATTATTATCAATCTAACGTCTACACCGAATTACAGACACCCTTCAATAAATATGTCACTATCTGCAAATTAGTGTTTTCAAAAAATTTGTAAGTCCGGTCCTGTCGGGCCGATTTTATTAAAATTTTAGGGACACTTTTTAATTACTACTAAAGGGGTAAATGTCAATTTTGAAATGATTCTGAGAATTTTTTCGGTATTTTGGGGCCCAAAAACATTTTTCAACCCCTAAAAACTACCCTTAAAATGCCCTGATTACGCCCATTTTAAATAGGCTTCTTGCGGTGATGGATTTCAACACGTGGGCCAAATTTGGTTAAAATCAATTAACTCTTTCGAAAGTTATAGCCCGCACACATATATATATATATATATATATATATATATACGTATATATATATATATATATATATATATATATATAAATATATATATATATATAACATATATATATAAACATTTTTAAAAATGGTGCCAAAGTGTTTAGGAGGTTATGAAACGTCGAGAAATTTTGGTCCGACACCTAGGTCCCGCCATCCGACCGACGCCAATAGTGTATGTTGCCATATGGCAAATACACTAATAAGCGTGTCTTAAAACAAAAATTACGAGATAGTGTTTTGTTGTCACCGTCGCTTGTTTTTTTGACTAAAAAGGCCCGCCGACTCCGCAGTATACTAGCTGTCACGACTGGAGCCTTGCTTCAATGCAGGTACAATATTAAATAGTCATATTTGTAGTATTTACGGCGGGTTAAAAGTCACTAAGTATCATCAATACGTCGTTCTCTGTCTGACGCGCGCGCACCATACAATCCGATCGGTTCTAAGCTGTTCAGGTATAGGTATTATTTATTTGTTTTGTTTACGGTGGCGCCAGGGTAGTAGTTAGGAAGCAGCGGGATGCCAGAACACCTCCTGCGAGACGAAAACTCCGCCCCTGTCTAGAGACCTGAGTCATTTTTCATTACCATATTATGAAACGTTACAGTATATTGGATCGATACGTTATTTATGTGGGTTTTTAATAACATGTTTTCAATTGATTACAATCTGTTTTGTAGGTGGACAAATTTGTATATCGTCTCGAAGTTGGCTTTGTTTTTCTTTTTTATTAATTGATATATTGGCACGTTGTGACGAGGTTCGCTCGCAAATTGTAAGATGTCTCTGGGTACTACTTTGAATTTCGAAATCTCTCAGAACTTTATATCACGAAGTAAATCTACTAATCTAGAATGAGGTGCCACTTACAAACTATAGTTTATTCACCAAATCGAAGCCATTTTTTTCACATTGCATTTAAACTCCTCGTATCTAAACTTCGTGATTCATATTATGGCATATAGACCGCACACCCTTATCCAGCACGACCAGCACAGCCTGTCAGGCGGTCGCTTGCAATTTCTGTCCAGTCGTGCCAAACCGAACTAGTGTATCGCTTTCATTAAATAATAAAGTGAACCCAAAACCTTCATTTGTTCCTGACTTGTTTCTTTTCTTCCTCTTCATTCAACATCGTCAAAATAAAAAAAAATCCCACCGAACTACACACTCTTGAAAACTGCAAAATGTTCTGGCTCAACTAATAAGTTTTCGAACTTGTAAACTGAAATAAATATTTAGTATACAAAATTGATTCACCTGATCACACGTATCGTTTTTTTTTTAAATTACCTGCTCAATTTGGCTTCAGGCAAAGGAAGAGACTTGTTAAACATGTCAGCGCTATAATTAACACTTCGAAAAATTATAACTTTTCGACACATTCTTAAAATCAGAAAATATGTCGAAGAACACACACAATTACCCAAAAAAATGGAGCTGATAATATCTATAATCAACCAATTTCAAATCAAATTAAGTCATATAGAAAGAACTATCGAATTTAAGAACAGTAAAAAAAAAAAGAATAATAACACCGTAGATTGTTCTTGTTACATCTTCATGAAACGACCAAAAAAATACAAACGTCAAACATTACCTAAGGCTATAAACAGTTGAACAGATCGTTAAAAATGTTTATCTGGTCGACTGTTAAGCCCTACCACACAGAAAATATGATAAATACAAAATTATATATTATTGACATGTATGTTTTAAAACACAGCTGGACAATGAGAATAATCAGCTGGCAATGATTATCTTCTTGTACAACACGATAACCAATAATTGATTGGACGACTATGTATATTTTTCATAGCTGTTACAGAAATACCGTATGATTATATTTTTTTTTCTCTTCTTTGTAACGAGTTAGTGGTTCCTTGTTATTTTTTTGTAACGGAAGGTAATAAACATATTGGTGTACATACTTGCTAACATGAAATAAAATCATGGATGGATATTTTTAACTAACTTTATCCGCGACTTTTCTCGCGTTATTCACGGTTATAAAACAGACAAACAAACATTATAGAACCACGTTATTGTATTCATACAAAAAAACACGAAAAAATGTAAATAAACATTGAAAATGTAATTTCCTGAACTTGAGAAGTGTATTTACAACATGCCGTTTAAATGAGGATTTCAGAATAGCTGAGCGTGTAGTGACGCCATTTTTTATATGATTCTTCAATGTCTCCTGTATAATCCCCCAGTTCCTAGGTTCTAATCCAACAAGAACTGGTAGCAATATTAATTGAATTTTCAATTTATTATTAGTAAATAATATCCTTATCTAAATAATGGTCTTAAAACAAAACAAAAAACAAGCGACCCTAAGATTTAAAAGAGCGAGTTCCTAGCTCGATGAAAACTGAATGTTAGTAATAATGATAACACAGAAAAATGAGCATTTTAATCATTAAAAAAAAATATTTTTGCCACCAGAACAAATTAGATTCGAAAATATTTTTCAAGAAATCCTAAAATTTTTTTTTTACAGAATAAGAGAAAAGGGGGGACTGATTTTGATAAAATTAATTTCGGAGCTTATGGACGTTTGTACGTTTCGATACGCACTGTAAAGAAGTCGATATATCATATTTTACTCGTCAGATTTCGTAACTCGTGCAGAAGAACGTTTGATTATTATTTCCGACAGCGGCTTTCATATTTATTTTTAGTGTATTTGCCATATGGCAACATACACTATTGGCGTTGGTCGGATGGCGGGACCTAGGGGTCGGACCAAAATTTCTCGACGTTTCATAACCTCCTAAACACTTTGGCACCATTTTTAAAAATGTTTATATATATATGTATATATATATATATATTTATATACGTATATATATATATATATATATATATATATATATATATATATATATATATATATATATATATATATATATATATATATATATATATGTATATATATATATGTGTGTGCGGGCAATAACTTTCGAAAGAGTTAATTGATTTTAACGAAATTTGGCCCACGTGTTGAAATCCATCACCGCAAGAAGCCTATTTAAAGTGGGCGTAATTGGGGCATTTTAAGGGTAGTTTTTAGGGGTTGAAAAATGTTTTTGGGCCCCAAAATACCGAAAAAATTCTCAGAATCGTTTCAAAATTGATATTTAACCCTTTAGTAGTAATTAAAAAGTGTCCCTAAAATTTAAATAAAATCGGCCCGACAGGACCGGACTTACAAATTTTGTGAAAACACTACTTTGCAGATAGTGACTTATTTACTGAAAGGTGTATTTAATTTGGAATAGATGTTCGATTGATCATAATAATGCAATTAAAAACAAAAATGTTTTAAGGGGTGTATTAAGGAGTCAAATTTTTTATTTTGCCCAAAAACCAACTCAAGTTCGCAAAATAAAGCCACACTGCCTGTATAAGCAAATACACTATATTGTCGACAGGGTTTTGGCACTGCGACCCGGGTTTTTATTTTATTAAGAACGTGCGATATTATAGTAATTATTGGCTGTAACAATCTTTTCTCAAATATGTAAAAAGAGGGCGTTATTAGATTTTCCCCCATCCTCATTATCTAAACGTGTATAGAATGTATGTTTACAGATCATGTGTGGTCCAAATAGCTGGTTACTATACTCGCTGTATATTAGAAATGGTACTTACCTTGTTATAAAGGATATAAGTATTATGGCCTTATATGCGGGCAAAAAAACAAAGTCACTTAAGGTAGGTGTCGTGGTACAATATTGTCAAAAAGTTATAGATTATACGCGCCACAAAAGTATACTAGCTTGTAGCTAAGTGATCCATAATTTGTACGCAAGACTGTACCCGTGGAAACGTAACCCATATGCATGTATACTTTTCTATAAATTGTTGAATTTTAAACCGTTATTTATAAATAATTAGACGGTCAAACAATTTTTCTTATTTTTTTTAAACTCATAACAAATGCATTGAAAGACTGTCAGTTTTTGGAAAGTTTCTGACAGTTAGTTCTTTTTTTATAAATAAGAAACTGGTTCAGAACTACAGAGATCGTATACAATCAATGTTAATTATCCAATTTTTAATTGAATTTATCTCGGATTATATACGGTCGATCGACTTCAAATTTTCAGGGTAATTGTATTATCATGTCCTTAATAAGTATACAAAAATTAAGAATTTTCTGACGGTGTGCCTTAACCACGACAACTACCTTAAGTCCAGTTTGGAACCGTTCATAAAATACGTTCGCTAACAGGATGGGGCGAAGGATGGGGCGAAGGAGGCCTAAGGAAACGTGACGTTTGCAGTTCATCAATTTTATTTTAATTCATACATCAAAACTATCGGTGACGTATTTATGGATAAGACTCCTTTGCTCTAAAATAAGATAAACGACAGTTGAATAGCTAAAATTCTCCATTGCTGCAAAAAACTATTTTTTGTAACATCGTGTAGAAACGTCTCATCTCTATTAACATAGAAATCTATACTATTCTTAATTTCATTCAAATCGGTTGTCCCGTTTACTACCGAAATAAAAATCATTTGCGTGTTAATCTGGGTCATAAATTATCTGCATGCAAAATTTCGTTCAGACCCGTTGTGTCGGTGAATAGTGACTGGGCAACATCAATCTGAGTTAATTCGAAATACGCAGTTTTGTTTTTAGGTTCTAGAATAACTAGCTCACCTATTAGATGTGTTTGTATTATTGCTCTCATCTTATAACCGTGTATTATAGATCAAGTCTAACAGATTATTTATATGATAATTGGATCGTTAATAACGCAGTTTAAAGCAAGACTTATCAAGTGTTTTTGACAGTCAGCATACATTTAAATATCTTATTAAATGTACTAATCATTAATTGTTAAACCAAACATAAAAGATTTGTCGCCATATTTTAATATTAAGGCGTTTTGATTTTATAAAATCGATTTATTATGATCCGTAAATATTTTAAAAGGCAAGTGTAGAAACGTTTTTATGGCAATCAAGCCGATCGAGCGATCGCCCAATTCGTGAGATTGACTATCTACTAAAAAGCCTTATTTACAGAAAAATAAATACATTTTGGCTTTTCATTTTTACACCGAGAGATGGCGTTACTGTGCACATTTTTATATATTTACAAAAATTGGCAATTGTTGACTACCTGTTATGTATTGCAGGCTGCAATAAAACAAAAATGAGAAATATCCTCAAAAAAAAAACATTTACTTGAAGTTCGTGAGTACGACATAAAATTAGTAGAACGACAGAAAAAGTAAATGATTTATAAAACATTGTGTTTAATTTTCGTTGGCAATGAATTCGTTCTATTAATTTTATTTTTACCACACTCTCGAAACTTGATTACAGATATTTTTGTCTCATTCACGAATCTCAAATTTACATGACACATGTTTTTTTTGAGGAAATATATTCCGTAAAAAATACTTGGTAACATTAAATTTATCTTAAACAATTTATAAACCCGGGTGAAGCCAGGCCGTCTAGTTGTTAAAAATCTAAACCTTCCCAAAGAAATAAGCTAACGAATGGTAGAAACAGTATTCAAATCCTTTAAGAAGTGCTCGTGTTTTTAAGGCACACAAAAAAATGCGAACGGGAACTTTCATTTATATAATATAGATTACTTAGTAATAAAATCGAAAATGTGGTAAAAAACACTTTTGAATCTAATTTATGACACAATTATGACATTGAATGACGATATGATTTCAAAAACAAATTGAAAGAATACATTAAAATAAAAATAATGTTATATGAACAAAATTATTTTTATAACAAACATTGCAATGAACCTTTTATAATCTTTGCACTTAAATGCAATAAAAATATGTTTATTATTAATTATTTGATACATCGCGTTCGACCTTCTCATTAAAGATTATGGCAAATGGCTCCAAGATTATTATCTGTTGACTGAACTAATTATAAGAAATAAAATAAAAATTAAAAAAAAAAATGTTGATCTAATCTTATATTCATCATAAATGTAATTAAATGTAATGCATTTTTTTCAAAATAAAATTTAATACATCGAGTGTTTAAAACAAAAAGGAAGTGGTATTAGATTTTTTTTTAATAGAAACAGTTAAAGAATGTCATGCAAAAGAAATTTAACAAAATCGAGTGAAAAATTTAGTCCAGCTTTTTTCCCCGAACAATTTTATTTCTGATCTGTTGAACAACAGGAAGGAAAATACAACTGTGTAAAAACTATTCACTGTTCGTATTTTCTAAAACTTTCCGAAACAAATTTTTTCATTATTGTTTTTTTGATACAAATTCTGAAATGTTTTATGTCAATTAATGATTTATTATTAAAAAATAGTCGTTTAAATAATAAATAATTCATAATTGACCATAATTTATCGGTCTGACAAAGATTACAAATTATCATAATAAGAATTTATATTACTAAAAAATACTCTAACAAATACAATATAAAAAATATTATTAAAAAAAAAAACAATAAATAACTAAGAGCAATTAATGAAAAACAGGAGCGGAACTTTTAACTAACAAATAACTAATTAATTATAACGATATTGTCTTTTTTTAGTTTTTAATATACAGAAAATAAATAAAAGTTACGACGAATAAAAGATAAATATCTGTCTAAATTATATTTTGTCATTTTTGTCTCTTCTAATCAGTTTACTGTTGAACCTTAATGACCTTAGACAAACCCAAAAGGTCACGTTATCTCAAGTGTCTTCAACACTTTATGATACTTTTATCTCCACAGTCTGGTGCTACCAAATTTTTTCGTCGCTTCTGCTGCCACTGTTATTTTTATAACGCTTATTTAACGCTTGCAATTTTACAAGCAAACATGCATATTCAATGTAGACCATAGTTCAGAAAATGTATAGGAAATTATAGTTTCACAATACAATACAAGCGGCACAATTGTTATACATGAGAAAATCTAAGAATGAGTATGAATTACATTGTTTTACTGCTTTGCTGCCCCATTAAAGCCAATTCAGACTAGCCGTTCTCGGTTACGATTCACCGGTCCGGTTGGGAGCTCGACCAATCAGGGCGTAGTCGTTCCCGATTGCGGTTCGGTTCGAGCGTTTAGGTTCAGCTCTAATTTCAACCGGACCGTTCGCAACCGTAGCCAATGAGAACGCTTGCTGGAGTCACGTGACTAGCCACTTGTTGTTGACGTTTAACTACACATCAAACGTCAAATCATATTTCGAAATTGCGCATGCGCACCGAGAATAATCGTAGAATCGAATCGGGATAGTGTGAGCAGCCTAGATTAATCAAAAACCGAACCGGACCGGTGAATCGTAACCGAGAACGGCTAGTCTGAATTGGCTTTTAAGTTTGTTCGCTAAACTATGTGTTAGTCATTAACTACAATTTTTCCGATTTTCAATTGAATGTAGGCTAGAAAAGATAAGTGTAAAACGAAGAGAAAAAATATTTTTTTGTACGACCCCCTAAAAATAGCTGCCTTTCATATGCCTGTATAACGGTTGTAAACTGACCCATGTCGCACTAAAAGCCAATTCAGACTAGCCGTTCTCGGTTATGATTCACCGGTCCGGTTCAGTTTTCGATTAATCTAGGCTGCTCACACTATCCCGATTCGGTTCTACGATTATTCTCGGTGCGCATGCGCAATTTCGAAATATGATTTGACGTTTGATGTGTAGTTAAACGTCAACAAAAACAACTGGCTAGTCACGTGACTCCAGCAAGCGTTCTCATTGGCTACGGTTGCGAACGGTCCGGTTGAAATTAGAGCTGAACCTAAACGCTCGAACCGAATCGCAATCGAGAACGACTACGCCCTGATTGGTCGAGCTCCCAACCGGACCGGTGAATCGTAACCGAGAACGGCTAGTCTGAATTGGCTTTAATGCGCAAAGTAAAACAAAAGTGATGCGATTTTACTAATCGATATGAGTAGACGTTGAAGTCAAAAATATTACAAATATAGTACTTTATTAAGATGTGAAAAATACTGCAAAAATATAGTGTCTCTCGACTGTTAAAATCGCTCGTCATTAACACAATGCCACAACTCGTGACAAATTAATGTATTACAAACACAAACTAATTACTATTAGCCTTTATAGGAGACATTCTAATCCCTTGCGAAACCGTAAAAAAATGTTTGCTTGCGTTCTTTGAAATGACATTAATTTTAATGAGAAAATCAGTTAGTTTTTAGTTTTCAAAATTGTGATCGTTATATTAATTATTATAGATTAAGAAGACTGTGTGATAACATTTTGTTATCTAGCGTACAGTAAAAAAATTATCATATCAAATTACATTTACTTTTCGGCTTGTGAAATCTTCACATAAATTGAGACATTTAAAATTATTTATTTATTGTACCCCTGACCTTAAATACTACAATGTATATTTTTCTCTTGGATGACAAAAAATTAGAGGGTTGATTATTTACGGTCAAAAGATAATATATAAAAATATTGTCGTGATAAAATAAAATAGGGGTAGAAATATTAGAAGACATTAACAAAAAGAACTTGCAATTAATGAAGTGAAGAAAGCTTTAATGTTGGATTGTGAGGATAAAAAAAAAAAATAAAAATTACTAAAATGTATTCAAAAACATATTTTTCCTTTACACAGAATGTTCTAGGTCTACTTATTTTATTTTTGATGAGTGATAGCACAAGTCACAAGAAGACGATTAGTGTTAAAACATCTTAGTAAAAATTTTATGATAAGGGAGAAAAATAATTATCGAATTAGTCCACATGTTTGCGAATTTGTGAAGCGTTTTGTATTAACACTAAATGTCTTCTTTTGACCTAGTAAAATCAGACCAAGAATATCCTGTATATTAAATTATGTCACAATTTAGTGTAAATTCTCGTCAACAATTTAAAAATTGACAGAGTACTGAAAAAATAAAATTTGTTTCCAGATCTTTTTAAATTATCTTCAGTGTTCATAAAATCATTGAAATTATTTTTTAGGCTTGTGCGAGTTTTTATCCTAAATAAAAAATGTAATGAAATAACAAAGCGCACAAAAATGTATAAATCTGTAAAAATTATATTTCATCGTTTCAAATCACTTAAACGACTAATAAACGGGCTCTAAATAAGTATCTCTAATTAGTCTCTACTTATTCTTTTAATATAAAATCTTGCAATGGCGTAGTCAAAAATGAAAATTTGAGAGCGCAATTCACATTGTCTTCAAGTAGCAATGGACAAAAATTTCGTCCGCGGCATTAAACGTGCCACAATTTTTTTTTATAACTGAAATTTTTGGGAAATTATTACATATTTTAAAAAGGGTGAAAGTTGTTTTAGTTTGCCCGATTTTTTATAAAATATTTTTTCTCAGATTAGGTACTTGTTTCGCAAAACACCTGACTTGAATCCAATTTAGAAAACTTTAATTTTGTTTAGGCCACCAACTAGCCTTATTTGAGCGTAGTACAATTAATTATTTTTTATCACAAACTGGAAATCCAGTTCATACTTTGATCAGTTCCTCTGAACTGGAAGCTTGTAACAGAGGAGCCATGGACATTACAATCAGTGTTGCCAGATTTTTTTTTGCCAAGTCGGGATTTTGGAACTTTTTGAGTGAAAAAAGCGGGATTCTTTCGTCGAAAGCGGGACATAGTAAAAAAACGTATATAATCAGAAGTTTTTAAATATTTATCTTTTTATTTGAGTTCAAATTACGTTTACGTGACAATAGATAGCAAAAATAGCCATAGAAAATGTATTTTAATAGAAATATGATATTTTAAATCAGATTTACCCTATCGTTAAATAGTTGAGTCTTATTCGTCTTCTAAATAAACAGAAATCAAAATCAAAAAAGTTTTATTCATTAGAAAAATATGGCGTTTCAAACAATAGTCTGAGAAGTGAGTATTACAAATTGCAACTGACAATAAGAGAATAATTATTTACGCACGGTCGACTTATCCCCGAAAAGCGGGACTGAGCCTGTCCCACACGGGATATTTAATTTTGATTTAAAAATCGGAACGTCCCGCCAAAATCGGGACGTCTGGCAACGCTGATTACAATACACTCGCCTATACTAGGACATTGTTTTAGGAAGGTACAAATTTCAGCCCCGTCTCGCTACGCTCGTGAAAAGTTGTATTTGCTATCGGAATCATTATAAATTCACAAACCATTTTAAAGTAATGAAGCGTAAGGGGATGTCCTGATGAACAAGGATAGAAGATCAGTGACATAATACTTGTGTTATACATATACAAGAATAATGAGACGGATTAAACCTTATAAACATCTGCGCATCACACATTGAACGCTGTTGTCACCGCAATGGGTTCTTGTCGCTAGTAGTAGGTAGACGGGAGACTATTTTGTCGTATTCAATAGGCAGATTCACGGATAATAATGAAAAGAAGGATTCACTACCGTGAATAGCGTTAAAATTTACACCCCATTTTGTTCTCCATATTATATCGATATGCCTAACATAATAATTTATATAAAACCTTACGTCAGTGGCGTCGCAAAAACTTTTCCTCTCTATATTGTATTATAAAACAGTTTTTTGCGCGTAGGAAAGTAGATAATCTAGCACCTCAAAAATACAGATTGTGCCAAATGCAAATTTAAGTATTAATACAAAAAGAACGAATTGTAATACTGTACAATAATATGCCAAATGAAATAAAAAATGTACGTGCTTTACAAGCGGAACCATGTGCAAGGTTTATAAATGCGCGACAACCAAATTCCTGGACTTCTTATCCGAGGCGCTTATCTATAAAGTGTTATAAAGATCTAATCAATTTTTGTATAAAATTAAAAATAAAATAAATACTTATAACACAATATTGATTTAATCAAGACGAGATCTAAATACGTCTGATCATAACGAGATTGAAAATTTCATTCAACAATTGTTTGTTTCTTAAGCGTAGCTCATAGAAACACAAAACAAAACAATGTTGTGGTCGACAATGAAGTTATGTCAAAAAGACTCAACATTATAAACTTTAAAAACGGGCAGCTTTTTTCGATATTTCAAATGCTCTCGGGATTCTTTTTTCGAAATTAATACCAAAAATAGTTATCTAAACCTTCCTCAAGAAATAAGCTATCGAATGGAAAAATCCACAATCACAATCTCGTTCATGTTATAATTTATTGTACAGTAATATCTTTTTGTATCAAAATTATGTAATACTGTCGATGTAAAACGTTGATTAAAATAAACTATTATTCAGTCGGTGTGAGAAAGTCAACGTGTTCTAATAGTTCATAGTTCCCGTGTTTTTAGCGGATACAAGAACACGAGATGATTTAAATATGTAGTGACATCGAAAAAATGATATGTTAGTGATTTTAGTTTAATTGTTTTCAGTCAAATGTTTCCGCAAATGAAATTCCGCGTTTCCGGCTTGGATTTGAAAGCCAAATATATTCTGTTGTTGGATATTGTCGCCGCCGACGACTACCGCTACAAGTTTCATAACAGGTACAGTTTTTGGTTTCAAAAAACACTTACAAAGGCCCTTGTTTCAGGCGCATGTTTCCTGCCTACAAAGTGAGGGTTTCGGGCCTTGACAAAAAAGCCAAATACATCTTACTAATGGACATCGTAGCGGCGGACGAATGCAGATATAAATTCCATAACAGGTTAGACTTTCTTCAAAAATTCATAAAAAAAAACAGTCAAATTCTTGTGTAGTTTGAACGCGGTTTTTAATCGGTCCGTTTTTTTCTTTTTTGGCTTTCGATTTGTGAATTACGTCTGATTTTTCTATTCCCTTATGTTTACGCCAATGTTGTCGAAAGTCAAAAAATACTTCAAAAATTAATTTTGGAAATTTTAAAAAGGCACGAAGCATGCGCTTTGAACAATCGTCGTTTGGGTCTCAGATTAACAAACCAGGTCGATGTAAGTACCAAATATTAATTATTTTTGAAAAATTAATTATTATTGTTTATTTTATTGTTGGTTTTGTTAATTTGAGAACTGAATACGACTTCTTCTCAGTATACTAATTTCATTAATTTTTTTTTATTGTCAATTCATCTTGTTTTATTTTCGTAACTATATTTAATAAAAACATTTGAAGTAAAACTTCTATACGCACGTAAATTGTATTAATGCAACCGAATGTGTAACGAAACGCTGCACCCTCACTCCTCAGCGCCGTTGAGTTAGAACGGGATGCTGGGAGGACATCGCTGCAGCGATCGTTATTTGTTATGGATGTTTGCGTGTGCAATAATAGTCAATGTGACTAGAAGTTTCACTTCTGTAGTGTACAATACACGATATCATTTTGGTTTGATGTAGACATAGAAAAATGGGAGAATAGTGGTTAGCACTTAATTAAGAATCAAAAATATTTATATTCGTTTAAATAGAGGCTTATGACATCAATTGTCGAGCGTCTATAATCTACAATCCCTCTATATCGCTTTGAATAATAAATCACTATTTTTTGCACTTTTAGTTTTATTAAAAAAATATTCAAGACGTCGTACTAGTAAGTCAAATTACTTAGTGATGGTACGGCAAATATCGGCAAATATTTTTGATTCTAAAGTATTCTTTACTATTCTTCAAACCTTATTCTATATGTCGTAATTAAACCAAATACAAATTAAATTTTAAATAAATATGAAAATAAGACAGGATCTTTTTTGTATTTTTGACAATAAACTCATCTTGTCAATGGTTCAAGTCCATTGCAATAAACTTATTTAAAATTATTGCCAAGTCGTATATTTATCAAGAATTTATCAATATCTAAATATTGAAGGCTGTTCAGTAATCTATTTTTTAACACTTTTTTTGACCCGTACTTTACAGTAATTATTGATAAGCTATAAATTCTAATTAAGACACTTTTTATAAAGATAGTACAGCAAACTTTCTATAATCCAGCCCACTCGCAGTAATCCGGCATTGCGGGCAGCTTCTTGCGACAAGTTTACCCTCTACATTTCCAGTAATCTAATATATCGTGGTCTGGTATGTGTCGGATTAAAGAAAGTCTGCTATATTGAAATTATAATATATTTTGTTTTTGTTTTTTGTGCTCCGGAACTATGAAACCCTACACAAAAATTAAGTTATTACGTTTTCAAAGCTCACCGCGCTCCACGATTTTCATTTATTTTGAGAAAACACAATCATATCGTAAACAAAACAGCATCGTGGGTTATGTTCAAATAGTAATTCCAAGGAGTATATAAGTATTTTTCATTTAACAATCAGTCGAGTTTAAAACTGTTTTAGTTTTATGAAGGACTAAAACTTAAATGTCAATAAAAAACAGTGCATGCAATTGAAGGAAAACTCTTTTGGCGTAGTGGCACAATTTAAGTCGGTAACCCAGAAATTTTACAACTGTGCAGCCATCTTTGACTAAAAGCTTCCACAGTTACCTTATAACATTTCTAACTTACCAATATGTCGACACTCGGTTGCAAAAACTGAACATTCTTTCCGTAAGAACAAGTTACTTCCGTTAGAAAAAGATCTGAGATAGCCTAAAGAAGTTTTACTTCAAAAACACATGTGTTTCATGGTTACCATAGAGACGTTACAGAAAAAATTAACAAAATATTGGCACGAGTTTTTGATTAGTTTTTAATAGAATTGTTGTTACGCAGTCGGTGGATGGTGGCCGGTAAGGCGGATCCGGAAATGCCTAAGCGGATGTACATCCACCCAGATTCGCCAAGCACCGGGGAGCAGTGGATGCAGAAGGTTGTGTCATTCCACAAATTGAAACTGACGAACAACATCAGCGACAAGCACGGCTTTGTAAGTACTGTACGTTCGTATCGCCTCTACCTTATATTATAATATCATTAATTATTTAATTATAGCTAAATTTACCCACTATGGTCGCTTATTCTATCTCCAGTATACAAGGGCGTCGCCAACCTTTGAGCCAGAGGGGGGCAAAAGGGAGATAAAAAACAAAATTTTCAGATTTGTGATGTGTAATATATATTAACATATTTATTGAACTCTTTATTGCACACACATTAAAAAATGAACTACATAAAAAATGGTTAGCCAATCTTAGCCGTAAAAGGTCATTTTGTTACAGATGCGGAAGAGGCAATTAAGTCCAACTGCTAAATTTAGAAAAATGTCGGTAGTCAGGTAGTACGTGTACATGAGGCTCATTTTTATTTTTAAATTTGATTTCAATGTGAGGTGATTCTACAGACCGCTACAATTCATTATTCTATGACATCAGGCAGGAAAAGTTATTATTTAAAAAAATCCCGGCTTCTAGGCGACGCCCCTACCAGTATATTTGAATTGTTGTAACCGCATACAAAGTATCATATTGAAATTGACGAAATGATATTTTACGTTCGGTTAGTTCCGTTTTCTGCCAGTCGATGCGCTAAGCGTCATTTTACGAATATTAGATGTATAAATGTTTGTAACTGTTTAGATTTTCTTTTATCTAATTAGCATTCGGTATGAAAGTAATTAAGCAATGAAAAGTAATTTATTGAAGCCATTAGCGTTGCTCACCTGTTAGTTAATTAGATAATCGTGCGTTTAAGTTTTAATCACGCTTTAAACTTTTTTATTATTTAAGTATACATGATTTCAACATGCTTTTTACTTTAATATTATCTATTAATAATATACATTATATTGACCTAACGGTTCCGCTTGACATAAAGAAAGAGTGCAAACAACGTAGGAGCAGATGGTAGAAATTCAAAGAAGTAGCTTCCGGAAAAAAAATTTATCCCAGAATCACAATTTTGTCCCCTCGTACACCGATTCATCTTTAAAGTTCAATTCCAGATATATGTTATAATAGAAAACAATATCACGGGTAATTGGAATAAAAATAAATCAATTTAAACACTCATTGATTGCAACGTTTCGTCTTTATTTAATTAAGACTTTTTCAAGCTTCTCAATATGTTTAAATGATAATTCAACTATGATATAATAAGCAATTTTGCATTACAAAAAACAATTGAAAATTGAAGAAAATATTGTTTTTTTTTTATTTTTTTTTATTTTTTTTTTATTGTTTTTTGTAATGCGAAATTGCTTATTATATCATAGTTTAATTATTTAAACATATTGAGAAGCTTGAAAAAGTCTTAATTAAATAAAGACGAAACGGTGCAATCAATGAGTGTTTAAATTGATTTATTTTTATTTCAATTACCCATGATATTGTTTTCTATTATACACCGATGTTCGTTTGCAGAACGCATTGTCAGAAAATCTGATTTGACAATGACCTTAGATGGTGACCATACAGATTTCTCGATAAGAAAAGCATACCTAGTAGAATTTTTAATCGCTCCTGCTCCAAAAATAATCGATCGACTGAAACAATATTTTTTCTAAACATGTATAATGTATGTAACATCGTTTTTTGTACAATTTCCACCTCGAAACAACTTTTTTTACGTATTATGATGAAAGTTTAGCTTGAAAAGCGACCTTTTTGTGTATTGATCAATCAGTTGTTTTTGTGTGAGTACAATCTAATGCTCTACATGACAGAGTTCACAACGACATTACAAAACTGTAGGTATATGATAACAATTTAAAGTCAATGTTCAATTTTCTTGCAACCCAGCACGAGTCTGTCAGAATCTGCATGTGCTATATTTTTAGGATGCCCCCAGATCTTGAAAAACCTGAAAAGCCGTGTAAGAAAAACACGTGATTTTACTTGTGACTTAATCAAAATGGCGACATGAAAAGAGCAATAAATTAAAAATATGAATTGACGTCGTACCCGCATTAACTCTAGAAGATAGAAATTTTACTATAATTTCTGGAATACATACAATATCTTTCACGCTTAGAAATATAGATGTACCCCTATAACGGAGTTCAAATTTTTATGACCAGACGTCGTAGTGATAAATGTTATATCCTAATAGTTCGCTATGTACCAGAATTGTTATAATGTATTATCGGTAGATGGACATTTGTAGAGGAGCGTTAAAAATTTAGATGCAAAGATAACGAAAATCAAAGATGCGGCCGGCAGGTCGGTATTTCAGAGTCCCGTCAGCAAGTTTGGTCCAGTTTAATATCTACAGAAAATGTACATATTATTGTCACTTATATAGAGTGTTCCACTCGAATGGTACCTACACTCAAAAATTCATACGTAGCTAGTTTTTTTTAATATTTTGGATCAGGCAAAATTTAATTGAGGCCATGAGAATTATTTTTGATTTAGTTGATTTAGTTATTAATTAAAGTGAAAAATTATCGTTGATATATTGGTATTTTTTTAATCATTTTCTATAATTTACCTTTAAAAAAGATTACTTAAATTGTTGCTAAAGTCGTGTTAAACCATGGTTATTGGTGACCTTAAAAAAAGAGTTTCACTGTGCTTTCCATGATAATTATTCAGTGTAAATTTAGTGTTAAAACCGTACTACAAACCGAGTAATAATCTTTCAGGGTGTTAATAATTTACATATTTTGCCTATATTCTAGAACAGACTGTATTCTAGAACACACTGTATATTAGTATCAGTATATACTGTATACCAAATAAACTGTAAATAGATGTCTAAGTACACCTGAATGCCAGGCGACATGGCGGTACCTTTGACTTTCCAAACCGATGAGCCAAAAATTAACAAGGACAAAAAATGTAAGAGAATAGACTCTGTCTCTACGAGCACAATGTAAATGCGTTTAACAAACGTACACTGTGTCTCATTTATCTCAGTCGTGTGGTTTCATTTTTATAGCGATTCAAAGCTAAATCGTCATTATTACGAAGTGACGGAACATAACTATTAATTTGTTTGAGTTACAGTCACTCCGTGATTTTGACGCCGCATTTGCGATGATTAGGAATTTTAAAAATATATTTGTAAACGGGTAATCGATCATAATTTATTAAACGGTTTGTCTAAAATCTACCTTCGTATACTCCATCGTTTTTAGTTATTACCGTTTTGTTTTAAAAGAATACGTACTAGCCAAAAAATCGTTTTTGTTGAATTCTTCGTAATCAAAGAACGGTTAGCTCTGCGAAACTTGACCTGAAAAGAAAGTTGTAGAGAATACAATGTTCTACAAGAAAGTTCTTTACAATTTTCTTCGTGGCTTCAGCAGTTAGCGGGATATTTAGCATTGAATTTTTAGCAAAGATAGCGGTTTTCGATTAATTTTTAAACTTGATGAAATAGGTATTCAGGAGATACAATTTTTTTAAATATTACGGAATAAATGTAAAAAATACACTTTTACTGGATTAGATTGTTTCTGATAAATCATTGGCAAGCATATGAGATAGAGTTTTTGAGTCTTCATGGCGGCTACGCTTAAGGCCACGCTTCAGCTAACGCCTGACGATAAAAGAAGACAAGACACTGTATAAAAGAACAACAGAGATACCAACACAACATCTATACAGAGTTACCAACATTACCTACAAATATACCATATCGTTGCTGTGAAAGACAAAAACACGTATGTCGATGTTTGCTTAGTTTTAAAGTGCAACTTCTTATGCGAGCTCGAACATTTTAACGTTTACATTAAATATTTAATGAAAAACAAAGCATATATGAAATGTCACTTTAGAACATTTAGCAACAGATTTTCCGTAAATCAGTTTCACTTCTGTAGTCTGTACCTCGAGTGAGACGCCGAATTCGTACAGTTCGGCCGAACTGTATATATTTTTGCCCACTTACGTCTCAAATCGCTGGTTATATTGAATCACTGTTTGACGAACGGCGTTGATACAGTTCGATCTTCTCTGAACGACGTGCATAACTTACAAAATTGCGTTCTAGAGAATCGCGAGTGTAGATTTTATGAAAATTTCATTTCTGCAGTGTGCACCGTGCAGTGTAAAGCACATGGTCTTATAGCCTTTAAGTATTGCATAAGAAGTTACACTTCCTTTAAACACTTCAACTGTTAAGCGTCTTTACAATTTTCCAGATAGATTTTTCTAATTCTAGTTTTTTTGTGAAAGAATGTTTCATTCTTTTAAATGGCATTTCAAAACGGCACAACAGCCTAACAGGGGAATATGTGAATCACACAGTTGTCTTTTTCGATTTGAGCGGTTTTGTCTTGTGGACGTAGATATATATGGCGCTTATACCTTTATTCTCTGCATCTTTCTACTAAAATAATGTACACCTTAACACCGAAGAATCTGTCCTTTAACTAACCAACCGAACCACGAGTTTACTCAAATAAACCAATATTTACCTATATTAATTATTACAAAATTTTGTAACCATGAAAGTTTGTTTTTGTTTTACGTCCGCGGCTAAAATTTGACTAATAATTATAAAATGTGTTCACTTCACTAAATTTGATCTAATCAACCGGACAAAAATATGCAAATTTTTGAGACGGGTGTCTTGCTTAATTACGTATACCTTAAAATTAAATTAAAAAAAAAATGTTAATATTATTATCCTCTGGTAAATTTTTAGTAAGGGTAGTGAAGAGGATTTTTGTTTAAAATAAACATTTTTCGTGAATATTTCGGCATCTGTTAATTTTTCGACAAAAATGTTTGTTATGAAATTTGTAGCTTAGGAAATTATCAAGAAAAAAGGTTCTATAATTTTTTTCGTACCAGTAGCAGTGTGCTATGGCTTACAAAATTTCAACCGTCATACAAATAGAGATATAATGTATGAAGTTTTATTAACTTGACACGTGTTTTGAATATAATATATATATTTTCTTTTACCCCTTTCTTGTAATAAAATTGCAGTTATAACTTATAATAGATCAATTTATTTTATTGTGATAAAAGTTTTATTGTTAACCGTCAATATAAACACGTTAGATATGTAATTTTGTGATAATTTCTTCGCATCATTATGTCAAAGTTTCACAGTTGCTGTCATGAATCAGTCCAAGTAACATAACCTATAATATAGCCTGTATATTATAACCTATTATTTATAATTTACGTTCGTCCACACATGACATACAATAACGTTTAATAGTTTGCAGAAAAGTTATGACAAACTTTCCCACATATCACAGTAATTTGTCGTGAATTCTATATATTCATTCAAAACTTTTCTAATTTGGAAACTTACTAGAGTCGTCCCACTAAATTAAAATTTACGTTCCTGATATAACTCAACCATTCTTACTTGACCGAGAAAAAAAACACTTTTTTGCGTGAAATTGTTCTTTTGATATCTGTTGTGACGTAACCTGATTCGAGCAGTCCAGCAACTAGCGGTATATATAGCCCAACCATTCTTATTTGACTAAAAAATAAACACAGTTTTGCGTGAAATTGTTCTTTTGATATCTGTTGTGACGTAATCTGATTCGAGCAGTCCAGCAACTAGCGGTATATATAACCCAACCATTCTTACTTGACTAAGAAATAAACATAGTTTTGCGTGAAATTGTTCTTTTGATATCTGTTGTGACGTAACCTGATTCGAGCAGTCCAGCAACTAGCGGTATATATAGCCCAACCATTCTTATTTGACTAAGAAATAAACATAGTTTTGCGTGAAATTGTTCTTTTGATATCTGTTGTGACGTAACCTGATTCGAGCAGTCCAGCAACTAGCGGTATATATAGCCCAACCATTCTTACTTGACTAAGAAATAAACACAGTTTTGCGTGAAATTGTTCTTTTGATATCTGTTGTGACGTAACCTGATTCGAGCAGTCCAGCAACTAGCGGTATATATAACCCAACCATTCTTACTTGACTAAGAAATAAACATAGTTTTGCGTGAAATTGTTCTTTTGATATCTGTTGTGACGTAATCTGATTCGAGCAGTCCAGCAACTAGCGGTATATATAGCCCAACCATTCTTACTTGACTAAGAAATAAACACAGTTTTGCGTGAATTTGTTCTTTTATATATCTGTTGTGACGTAATCTGATTCGAGCAGTTCAGCAAGTAGCGACATACGACGTCGTTACAGTAAAAAAATGAATCGATGAACGACGAGATTCATTCGTCAGATTACGTCATAAATGCACTATTATTATTTACGACTACGTCACAAATTCAGCGAGTATAATATTTTAGGTTAGGTTGAAATATTTAAAGTGTGAACTAAACTGAATAATTTGTGAATACAGAATGAAAGAACGTTGATTTGTAACAAGTTGTGAGGAAAACACAATTCGCAAATAAAAAAGACATTCAATGAGCATAAAGAGATATAAACCGAGTAAGAGTGACGGAAAGTAAAGTTTATTTTTACAAATCACACCGTCAATATTGTACCACAAATGTCTGTCGTCTACTACGGATTGTGTAACCATGGGCGACTCGTCAATTTTATATCAAGATTGTAACAATTTTTCTGTTATAGTAAGTTCTCAACGAAATTTCAATTTACATGTGCAATTTATAGGTTATATTTATAACGAATTAGAAGCTCAAAGAATGTCCTCGTCTTATTTCGGTAAAACGTGGACAACCTAAAGATTACCAATAACAAGTAATTAAAAAACACTTGAAAATTCTACAAATAATTCTTTATTTCTCGACGATCGTTTCGGACAATAAGTCCATCCTCAGGAGTTCAAAAACTTATGATAAGTTTTTGTACTCCTGAGGATGGACTTATTGTCCGAAACGATCATCGAGAAATAAAGAATTATTTGTAGAATTTTCAAGTGTTTTTTAATTACTTGTTATTATTAATCATGTTCTACCACGTGCCGAGTGAAAAATCAGTGCAAATTACTAAAGATTACCGTTTCTCGGTAAAATCCTTGCTGTATCCAGGGTTCTAATCCAGAACTTTTCGAGTGTGAATCTAGTCCTCTGATTACTCGATATTAATCTGAAATTATTGAGGAGAACCGTGAAAAACCACAAGGTGACCGGTTCAGGAATTACCGTTTCTCGAAGGGAAAAATCAAAATTTAGAGTCATTTGTATCTCTTCCCGAATATATCTAGTGCCAATATCTCGGTTAGTCATTGCTTATCAAGGCTAGTAAATTACAGAAGTTGCCTCGTGCCGTTGGATAGTAGTGAGAAGATGACATCATCCGGCGGACCTGTCAATTGATTGCGTGACAACGGCTGTTTGTAAACTGGCAATATGTCAAAGAAATCAAAAGACAGAATATTGATATTATTTGCAATAAATTGAATTTGTAATGTAAGAGATTTACATAGTTTAGTTAAATGACAATTTTAGTATTATGATTATAGTCTTATAAAAATGCAAATGTCCGCTAGCTGACGCCATTCGCGCGCCTACGCTGATGATGGAACGTGGCAACCTCTGTAATCTACTAATAACAACTTACGCGTTACTCAAACATTCAAGTATGGAAGTATCTGTAGAAGCAAGTCATAAAATATGACTGCGTCATGAGGCAGCCACTGATGACTGCCTATTGAAGAACCCGAGGTTATATACTACTATATTATATACGAAATGGAAAAGGAGGACTTCAATTTCCACTAAGTAGGCTTTGCTTTTGTGACCACAGTGCTGTTAATTCAAATGCATATTTGCTTTTGTCTTTTCGAAATGCCGCCATGTTTATTTAGGTGCTCAGCGCACTCTAGATTATAGTTTTGATGACAACCAACACAACCGCGCATATCTGTATGCGTGTATGCATAAATGAAGAAATAATAATATGGCGCGTACCCGTATTTTTAATTCAAGGATGGCGGAACTTAACATTTGTTTTACGATGACCTGACTTAATTACTGTCTTCCTTATCCGCTGACCATTGTTTCGAGTTCAGAAATATACATTTTTATAGCCCACCAATGACTATAATTAATTAGGCCTAGTAACACTTTTTCTTCTATTGCTTTTAAGGTCACCAACAGCTACGGCCGTTTGAGTCTTACATCAATTGATATCAATTTTTCATTTTTAGTGTATTTGCCATATGGCAACATACAGTATTGGCGTCGGTCGGATGGCGGGACCTAGGGGTCGGACCAAAATTTCTCGACGTTTCATAACCTCCTAAACACTTTGGCACCATTTTTAAAAATGTTTATATATATATATATGTATATATATGTGTGTGTGTGTGTGTGTGTACGCGCGATAACTTTTGAAAGAGTTAATTGATTTCAACTAAATTTTGGCCACGTGGTGAAATTCATCACGGCAAGAAGCCTATTTAAAATGGGCCTAATCGGGCTATTTTAAGGGTAGTTTTTAGGGGTTGAAAACTGTTTTTGGGCCCCAAAATACCGAAAAAATTCTCCGAATCGTTTCAAAATTGAAATTTAACCCTTCGGTAGTGATTAAAAAGTGTCCCCACAATTTTAATAAAATCGGCCCGACAGGACCGGATTTACAAATTTTATGAAAACACTAGTTTGCAGATAGTGACTTATTTATTGAAGGGTGTATTTAATTCGGTGTAGACGTTAGATTGATAATAATATTACAATTAAGAAAAAAATGTTATTTTAAGGGGTGTATTAAGGGGTTAAATTTTTTATTTTGCCCAAAAACAAACTTAATTTCACATAATAAAAGTATAAAACCACACGACCCTATACAAGCAAATACACTATATTGTCGGCAGGGTTTTGGCACTGCGACCCGGGTTTTTTTTTTAATATAATCTAAATCGATACTTTTACCAATTCTTGAATTAAAACCGAACGTCTGTAATCTATAATCTCTGGAATTAGAACCTGGGAACTGGGGGTTTGTAATAGAGCTATCATGGAAACGCCGTAAAAACAACGGCATTGCTGGACGCTAGACAAACCCCAAGACCGTAACTTTTTTTTGATAGATATAGTTACGTGTTATATATTTTAAATTAAATGAAAACACGTTTTATTAATTTACATTTAGGGACTTTTTTTATGACAATTGTTTCGTATAACCCAGTGGCTTTGTCAGATAAAGATCTTAAGCAACCTGATGAAGTAATTATTATAAAATAAAGCTCTTAGTGTAAGTAAATTAAAACTGTGTTTTACGTAATACAGAAGGTTTAATAGGTGTATTTATTGTCGTACTTCAGTATAAAAAGTGTTGGCACTTTTGACTCTATTGCGTCTGTTATTCAAAAGTAACCATGGAATTAATTATCTACACTACACTGATATACCAAACGCAGCTACTATTGATAGCTTCAAGTTTTCGCATCCTTGAAATATTAAAAAATGATGGACTCTTCATTTGCTCGAAACTATTTTCTTCACATTCATCTGTTTAAACTAGCGAAATAAAAACAGATGGAAGTATTTTTTTCTTCTTTCGAGTTAATGCAAAATACTGTTCAATTTTGTTATCCATTTATGCTATAATAATAAAACAGTTGGCGTTCCATTAATAATAAAATGTTTATTTAAAGATTTTAAAACAACCACTTGAACTACGAAATATTTTAAACAAACTGCCAATATGTAATGTATTTATTTATACGTGCTATGAACCAACACACAAATAATGTTTTATAATAATTTCATGTTTTACATAATTTATTTGTATTTATTAATAATATATATTTTAGTTATTTATGTAAGACCACCGAATGACAGAGCTATTTGAGCCTTTAAATTTCATAATGTGTATTAATTTAAATTGATAAAATGGCATAGGCACTTGTTTAATTAATAATAGACTGCTAAAAGCATAACCCTTCCTTTCGGTTTTTCCGTAATCGAGTAAAAACTAGACTGTCCCATCGAGAGGTTAAAAAGGCGTCCAATATTGTTTTTTTTTCTAATACTATAAACAATACTAAAAAGAAATATATTACCAAAAAGTTTCAATTAATTTGTTTTATGTAAATTGGTTTAGGAGAGATCTGCGAAGTATAAATGTATGACTCTCTCCTTAATTATTTTTTCATTTAATGCAAGAAACAAACAAAGATGTGCTTCGACTATTAAGCCTCTTTAAATTTCGATTTTATAAGATTCAAAAAAATATTGGTGCATGAAAATAATAAAGTTCTAAAAAAAATGTATAGACTATTTTGCATTTCAATGTCGCCTATAAAAAAAGTGGAAAAAATCTTTATCCCATGAAAATACGAAGTTCAGACAGATAATGTACTATGTATGCCATTATATGTAAGTAAAACAGCCCATTTTGGGAGTAAGTATATTGATATTTAAGCCTGTTAGACTCATACCTAGGATTATCAGCGCATCAAAGCTACCGACTCCAGACAAATTTCGACTCAATTTCTGATATTTATAAAGACTTTGTATAAATGGTAAATATTGGTTCCGACACGATACTTAAAGGGTATTAGTGCCCTATGTGGTAGCGGAGAAGACGCCGGATCGTTGGTCCGGCACACCAGTACCTGCGGTCATATCGAAAGGACACATTTTATTAAAACTCCCGTGCTAAATCTCGCTCAATATTTAATTAAAAATTGAATTAAAAATCAAATTATATATAATTACCCGCTGCAACAGTTTTTTCGTCAACTTACTTTGGAAAATTGGTCTCCATGAAAAGCGTTTTTATTTTAATGCGATAATATATAGTCTATGTCCATCCTGAAGGTCCATTCTAAATATTGATGAAAAAAAATTGAAATCGAATGAGTAGTTTCGAAGATTATTATACCTCTTTGTAATATTAATATTGATAATGCAGATTATAAACGCTCGATAATTGAGGTCTATGAAATAATATAGTTTCGTTTAAAAAATGAGAAAATTGTAGCAGTTTATTTATTTAGTTTTAAATTTTACATAAAATTACACATGCCTTGTATTAATCTTATTTTAAGTAACGGCAGTATTTCCTATTTGCCCGAGAGATATTAATTTTCAAAAAAAAACGTTCAGTCTAAATTGATCGTATTTTAAAAGCGGGCATTTCCTGATCCTAAACGGAGAACGAGAATTAGTGAACGATTCAGTTTGATTTTCAATTGAATATTGTTATACCCTGTCATTTGACGCCCATGACAGACACCGGGACATGTGAAATTAAATAAAAGCTTGTAAAATAGGAATAGTATATTATTATTATATTATTATAGTATATTCCTCGCAATCAGTGATCTCCAAAAATGAATTATTTATTCGATAGTTGATTTTTCGGATTGCCGATTTATCTGACAGTTTGGACATAACGTAGTTCTAGACAAGGACAATAAATATAGTACGTACTTATTTACACACCTTAATGCTTTCAAAACGCACACCTTTTGTCACCAGAGCATTGTAGATCTTTCTTTTCTTATATACTCTTTATTCTAATAGTGAAGATCCTTTTTTTTGACGTGGGAAGTTTCTCAAGTGTGCGGTTTTCAAGTTATTATTATCTTCACTTACATTATTTTATATAAAAAATAGCACCTGTAGAGAGGACCACTTCATTCTGTTGTAACAAAATATAACGTCAAAAACTTTTCTAAAAATGTCACCCCATTTGCGTTATAATAAGACAGTTTTTTTGTTACAACACCAAGAAAAAAAACTTTACAATATACAGTGATGCAGCTACCTCAGTGGTTATTGCTACCTTTTTTTATATTATTGAAATTATGATTTTGATTAGACCAAGTTTCATGTATTTTTTCGCTGATTACGATGTTTGGAAACTGTAAATATTTTTGCTTTTTTATATTTTAAATAATCTTTTTTATTCAAAATATGATTTTCATTCACTTCATTACAAATATACAAAATGTTATTTGAATTTAATTTGAATATGAGCCAGGGAAGGTTTCAGAGACACACGAGCCAGAGGATGTGAAATTATCACAGTTTCGAAAAACTCACACAAACCCTCAGAGAACCACGGGAGTTGATGGAGAAATAGGGTGAAAAGGGAAGAACGAGGGGGTGGGGAGGCTTGATATAAATATCACTCACAGCTTCAAACGCATGAAAAAATTCGATCACTTCATTCTGTCTGGTCTGTATATCAAAACGAGGTGAAAATGGGTTATTATTGACCATATGCGTGGGTCGTGTGAACTAAAGACCAACAAATTCGGTTTTTCAGACCCCGCCTAACGCGAGATCATTGGGTTTCGGGACGTTCGGAAATTTTTCGCGGTAAAACACAAAATTTGCATGGACTACAACGTAATACATAAAAAAGTTAGTAACATAAAACTGAAATAGTTCTCATTTGTCTCATGTGATGTGCCAAGTTGGATAGAATAATTTTTATTTAACGGTAAAAATGTCCTATAATAAATTCTTTATTTATTCATTTAATTTTTGCAAAGAACAAAAAACAGTTGCATTTTTTACGTTATCCATCTGTTTACTAATTAATGAAACATTGCTGACCTTTAATTAAAATTTATAACTACGCCCCTGCCCTGCACACATTATACCACAACATACTATCTAAAAGTTGATATAATTTCCAAAACTTTTCTTTAGTTTAAAACTTTTCATGTAAACGCAAAGTTTAGTGGATATTTCCCTATTTTAAGTTTAAAAACAATTTACCATACGGTCACATCCTAAAGTAGCGTCGCGGTTATTCGCCGCATGCAACGACTTTTAGAATGTGAAAAGTTGCATCACTTGGACACGAAGACCGGACGAGATAATGTAAATAGTGGTAACAGAAGAGCGTGGGACAGTAAAAAGCTGTGCTCATATTTACAATTGGAAGTCCGTGTATGTATTTCCTATACTTTCGGTACACCTTGCTTACTGTCTCTTTACTTCCTTGTTGGTTCGAATATTGCTGACCGTTTTTTAGTGTATTTGCCATATGGCAACATACACTATTGGCGTCGGTCGGATGGCGGGACCTAGGGGTCGGACCAAAATTTCTCGACGTTTCATAACCTCCTAAACACTTTGGCACCATTTTTAAAAATGTTTATATATATATGTATATATATATATATATATATATATATATATATATATATATATATATATATATATATATATATATATATTTATATGTGCGGGCAATAACTTTCGAAGGAGTTAATTCATTTTAACGAAATTTGGCATACATGATGGAATCCATCACCGCACGAAGCCTATTTAAAATGGGCCCAATCGGGTCATTTTAAGGGTAGTTTTTAGGGGTTGAAAAAAGTTTTTGGGCCCAAAAATACCGAAAAAATTCTCAGAATCGTTTCAAAATTGAAATTTAACCCTTTAGTAGCAATTAAAAAGTGCTCCTAAAATTATAAGCAAATCGGCCCGACAGGACCGGACTTACAAATTTTATGAAAACACTAGTTTGCGTATACGAATTTACTTACTGAAGGTCGTATTTAATTTGGTGCAGATGTTGGATTGATAACAATATATCAACTAATGAAATTATTATTGTAAGGGGTGTATTAAGGGGTTCAATTTTTTTTTATTTTGTCCAAAAACTTAATTTCATTTAATAAAGCCACAATACCTGTATTAGCAAATACACTATATTGTCGGCAGGGTTTTGGCACTGCGACCCTGGTTTTTTTATTCTGTAATCAATGTCGGATTTACATAAGGGTACTTGAGGCCCAGGGTATCCACACACTAGGGGCCCTCACAACCTAATGCAAAATTCAATTTCTGAAACAAATATACAGTGTAAACTCTATTTAGCGACGCCGAAGGGACTGAGCATTTTCTCGCGTTATAGAGAGTTATCGTTATATGGAGATAATGAAAAATCAATATTGTTTTACTATTATAGTAATATTTAATATTATTATTTAATACTAATAAACTGTTGACAGTACCGTCAATTTATATCTATAAGTGTGGCATCTTCGTCTGGAATAACTACGATTTATTTTCTGAGCGTACAATACAAGATACAAATATAATTTATTTATTTATTTATTTATTTATTTAAATAACTTTCTACAGGCATAGCCCAATTACAGAAATTCTGATACGTTTCTAAATTCACTGTATGTGCAGTTAAAAATGTCAATATTACTGCAATTTTCATTTATAAATTTACTATCTGATAATCCAAAATTGAGCTTGTATCTAAAAAGTCCAATGTACTGTTGCAACAAAGTCTACAATACCATTCCAAATGACATTAAAAAAATATAAATATATTCAAAAGGAAACTTAAGGCTTTCTTAAGCAATAATTGTTTTTATACGGTTGAAGATTTTTCAAATTTTGTATAAAATTTTCTCTTGTATTTCCACTGAATTGTATTGACTTCTCCTATACATGTATGTCCGTGGAGCAATAAAATTATTAATATTATTATAATAAAAAACCCGGGTCGCAGTGCCAAAACCCTGCCGACAATATAGTGTATTTGCTAATACAGGTATTGTGGCTTTATTAAATGAACTTAAGTTCGTTTTTGGACAAAATAAAAAAAAATTTAACCCCTTAATACACCCCTTACAATAATAATTTTATTAGTTGAAATATTGTTATCAATCCAACATCAGCACCAAATTAAATACGACCTTCAGTAAGTAAATTCGTATACGCAAACTAGTGTTTTCATAAAATTTGTAAGTCCGGTCCTGTCGGGCCGATTTTATTAAAATTTTTGGGACACTTTTTAATTACTACTAGAGGGTTAAATTTCAATTTTGAAACGATTCTGAGAATTTTTTCGGTATTTTGGGGCCCAAAAACATTTTTCAACCCCTAAAAACTACCCCTAAAATGGCCCGATTACGCCCATTTTAAATAGGCTTCTTGCGGTGATGGATTTCAACACGTGGGCTAAATTTCGTTAAAATCAATTAACTCTTTCGAAAGTTATTGCCCGTACACATATATATATATATATATATATATATATATATATATGTATATATATATATATATATATATATATATATATATATATATACGTATATAAATATATATATATATGTATATATATATATATATATACATATATATATATAAACATTTTTAAAAATGGTGCCAAAGTGTTTAGGAGGTTATGAAACGTCGAGAAATTTTGGTCCGACCCCTAGGTCCCGCCATCCGACCGACGCCAATAGTGTATGTTGCCATATGGCAAATACACTAATAACGCATAAAATTTACAAACAGACATTACTATTAACACAAATCACTCTTATTGCGTAAAATCTGTTATCTTTGTCTGGCGTTTTTCTTATGTACTTTGACGAAATTACTTGCTTTCTAATGACATATGGTCGTGATTTAGATTGGGTGTGATGCTACATAGAGTGATCATTGTATGGAAAACAAGGCAAGCCAACCAAAGTCGAGTAATTTCGACGTTTTAGGGAGTTTTACGTTAAGTCAAGTGACGTTACCTGGAGTTATATGTAATTATATGTATTAATTATATGTAATTATATGATAACATTCTAGATCCATTAAATCTTTTGACAATGCGTTCTGCGACCCAACATAAATGTTGCCGCGAAATTTTGCAGTAAGATAATAAACTAATTGTTGAGCGTGTCGCCGGCGAAACCATCTAAGTTAGCTAAGGATAGTGCGTGATTACTATTGGTTTTAATGACAACCGGTCAGCTAGTCCGAACGATATCATCACTGATTGTCCCCAACATTGGTTGATGGTCCGTTTGCAGTGGACAGTTCAAATATTGACACAAAGTGTTAAATTCACATGATATGTCTCCATAAAATAGTTAACTAACCGTACTTTACTGCATCAGCTTGTCAATAATGCACTTTACTCTACTCACCAGATTCGATTAGCTAACAACGTTGTTAATAGTTTAACCTCTTTTTATCGTGCGCCATATGCGCGTTTTTATTTCCGTGACCCAGAAGCAAAACCGCTTATGTAATGTTTTTTCAAACTTTTATACGAATTTTTTGAAGTAAAACATATCACGGCAATGAACTTGCATGTTGAAAAATGAAAGCGTAACGAAAAGGGAAACGTCTCAGTGCGTCAGTGAAAGACACAAGAGGGCCTATAAAGTAAGACGAACGTGTTTCAGTTTTTGTTACGTTCTGTCTGCCTGCCTATATGTTCGCAATAAACTTGAAAATCACTGTACTGATTTCAGTTTCGTTTCCACGGTTTTATGAAACATTTCCCTGGGAGTGCTTTTGAGTATGTGTGTTGAAAATTCAAGAAGCTAGTCAAACAATTATACTTTGCATTGTAATATAAGCGGCATAAATTTTATGCACGGAGCGGGCATGCGTTATATTAGTTCATTAGGGTTGCGGTTCAATTAAATGAACCGTACTGTAATGATGAGACACTTTTTGAATTTTGGGCATGGATTTTAGTAAAGTATAAATAAATACAGTCCCTCTCTTTAAATCGTTTAGAAAATCAAAGTAGAATTAATGTAATTACGCCCGTAGCTTCCACCACCTAAAAAACGTTATACCCGGTACTGCCACCACAAAATTAAAATATTGTGTTTTGTACATATGTTTAAGAAAATTCTGTAAGCGTCTATTTTTATTGATTAATTTATTCTGAAGGAACTATTTAAACAATAATAGCTCATTAAAAGAAATACCTTGTGTTTATGAATTATTAATTGAGACTTGAGAGTAAGAAGTCCGATTTCATTGTGAAAAAATGTATTGACCGAACATTTTGTTAACCTAATTCAATAAAATAGTACAAAAATAAGTGAAATAAATACATTGCTAGATTGGAGGTTATAGATGCTCGACAACTGAGGTCAGCGATGCTCGACAACTGAGGGCATCGATGCTCGACAACTGAGGTCATCAGTGTCTATTTAAGGGGGAAGCCTGCTTTAGAGGCTTCAAAAAATCTATTTTTTTGAGGAATTTTTAGGGAAGGACATAAATATTTAATTGAAACGAAACTTTCAGGTTTTATTGTTATATATTTCAACATTTTTCTCAAATTTTTTCATTAAAATATATGTCATAATATGCCGGGTACAAGCATTTCGCCGAGGCGCCTCGAGCGTGCATGTGTCGTGTGGCGGGAAAGATGCAGGTCACAATTTCCATCTGAAACAAAAAAACCAAAACAAATTTATATTTTCAATAGTATAGATTCTAGTTAAACCTAAAAAATCTAAAAAAAAGTGAGAAATTCAACAATTTTTCGCAACTTAAAAAAAAATTATTTTTTTGGAAAAAAAATTTCACTTTAGATTGTTTAAAAAGTGGGTTAATTATAACTTTTTTTAAGGTTTTTTAGGTTCAACTAGAAGAGAATTTAATCCTGAATACAATCAATTTTGTCTCGTTTCGATAGGACGTTAAATTTTTTTCCTATCTTTCCCGCCAATTAGGAAAAATCGAAAAAATGAAAAACCGAGAAATCGCGCGTCGAAGTTTTCGTTTATAAAAAATCGTACTTACCGCAATAATGTGCTAATCAGCGATTCCTGGTCCATAGAGTTGCCCTTCAGTCTCGAAAGACTATTAGTCCCTTTGGATACGTACAATAGTTACAATGGGTACAATTCATACAATAGATTTAGGGACTGAGCGCAGGCACTCCGAGCGATCCGGCCGCTCGACCTGCTCGACGCTTGCTCACTATTTCTTCTGTAACTCCGAAAATAATTTGAATTTGTTTCTGAAATTTTAGGGATATATTCTTGGATAGTTTGGGAAGACATTTATGCAAAAAAAAATAATCGATTTTTTGAAGCCTCTAAAGCAGGCTCTCCCCTTAATACACTGATATGATCATTAGAGGTATGAAGACATTTGAAAGCTTTAGAATTGCACCTCTGGTGAAGTGGCAAAGCTTACGATGTTGAAGGTATGAAAAGCTTGCATGTCGAGTAAAAAGCGTAAAGTTCACGCGATTCACGTACAAAGAACATTCATCAATTGGACGCATGAAAAGCTTAGAAAAACCGAATGCAATGCGCAGGCTGCAAAATGGTGTAGAAATGACACCCAGTCCGTCGTGTTGGTTAATCATAATGTAGACGTTGGAAGTGCCTCGAGGCTACAGAGCCGTACTGGAAATTTTTTATTCGAATATCTGAAATCGCAGTAGTTCAAGCTCTGCTTACAGACTAAGTCAGTTTTTTTTTTAATCATTTTTTGTTGTCAGTGTCTCAAATGGAGCTCAACACTGCTTGATGAAATTTATACAGATTGTAGAAAAAGTACCGGTTATCTATTTATGGATAGTGGGTAATTTGACACAAATAAATGAAAATTCTCTGCCTTGATTTTTTTTTTGCATACCTGGCATACCTCTCCTCAATATGAGGTCTGCCAGGTATGCAAATTTAAAATGAGTATTAATTATTGATCCTTATAGTTGTAGAGACAATGCTAGAAAGGCTGGATACACTCAAGTAATTTGTTCTTGAGGTCTCTTCAAGTAGAAAATAGTAGGTAATATTTCTAGTGCGTGATGACATAAATTATGGCGAACGTGATATATTAAAAAAACCCGGGTCGCAGTGCCAAAACCCTGCCGACAATATAGTGTATTTGCTTATACATAGGCAGTGTGGCCTTATTACGCGAACTTAAATTGGTTTTTGGGCAAAATTAAAAATTTGACTCCTTAATACACCCCTTAAAATAACATTTTTTTTTCTTAAATGCAATATTATTATCAATCTAACGTCTACACCCAATTAAATACACCCTTCAATAAATAAGTCACTATCTACAAATTACTGTTTTCAGAAAATTTGAAAACCCGGTCCTGTCGGGCCGATTTTATTAAAATTTTAGGAGCACTTTGTAATTGCTATTAAAGGGTTAAATTTCAATTGTGAAACGATTCTGAGAATTTTTTAGGTATTTTTGGGCTCAAAAACTTTTTTCAACCCCTAAAAACCACCCGTAAAATGACCCGATTGGGCCTATTTTAAATAGGCTTCGTGCGGTGATGGATTCCAACGTGTGTGCCAAATTTCGTTAAAATGAATTAACTCCTTCGAAAGTTATTGCCCGTACACATATATACCTATATATATATATATATATATATATATATATATAAACATTTTCAAAAATGGTGCCAAAGTGTTTAGGAGGTTATGAAACGTCGAGAAATTTTGGTCCGACCCCTAGGTCCCGCCGTCCGACCGATGCCAATAGTGTATGTTGCCATATGGCAAATACACTAAAAACGAGTGACAGCGAGTTTTAACAGTCACATGAGCCATAATGATTTTTAAGCAACAAGCCAAATTTTGTGAAGTTTATTGTTTAATGACAGCTCGAAATTTCTCGAGCGTATATTTTACAATCTGAGCTTAGAAAAAATGTCGTATAAACATTTCACCTCAAAATAGTTTCGGGAACGTGGTCCCAGATTTTGCCCGTTACGTCATGCCAACACTCCTTGGATATTACGTAAATGCATGAAGTAGTTGTTTGATAGTGCTAATAAACATATAAACGTCTGTTCACCGAATGATCACCGCACTGTATATTCACCCTGTTCAAATTGTTCGTTGTTCAGTTCAAATGTTTTATGAACGTTCGACATGCAATAAACGAATTTCAAAACACACATTTGTACACCGGATTGACGAAACGCTTGTTCTCGAACCTTTTAAGTGCGGCAGTGTATTGCATTATGTACCTTATTGCTGGACCAAACAAAAGAGCAATCGTATCTATAAAAAATGGACAAGTGCGAATAGAACTCGCGCCATGAAAATTCTGTACCATTATAACAAATTGACAGTTCTTTTGTTGAAGTTGACAATTGACAAATTTAATAAAAATTAAGTCAATGCTACATAGAATTATATATTATTAGTGTTTTTTGGACTTTTTGAGTGCATTTGCCATATGACATATATACTATTGCAGGCGTCGGTCGGATGACTGGAGCAAATTTCTCGACGTTCCATAACCTCCTGAATATTTGGCACCATTTATATACATTTTAACGAAATTTCGTCAACATGAAGCCTATTTAAAATAAGCCCAATCGGACCATAACAAATGTTTAAGGGATGAAAATGCTTTTGGCTTAAAAATACTGAAAAAATTCTTAGAATCGTTTCAAAATTGAAATTAGACCCTTTAGTAAAGATTAAAATGTGCTGTTAAAATTATAATAAAATCGACCCTACAGGGTCGGACTTACAAATTTTATGAAAACACAAATTGCGATTACGGATTTACTGAAGTACTGAATGGTGTATTTAATTTGGTGCAGATGTTGAACTGACAATAATATTGCAACTAAGAAAAAAACGTTTTTGAAAGCGTTTGTCTAAAAATAAACTGAAGTTAACGTAATAAAGCCACAATAACTGTATTAGCAAATACACTGTACTGTTGACAGAATTTTGACACTGCAAGCCGAGTTTGTTTTACTTATGATATGTGACTTTCCTTTCAAAATATCAGGTCAACAGGAAGTAGTAAAGGTTTTGATCATACGATCGTAGTATTGATTGAGTCACAAAATGAATATTTATTTTAACTAAATATGATTTTTGACAAAACTAAAAATCCCTCTTATTCAAATTTAGGTGGTGTATATTTTTATGCATTTTATACATGTAGATGTTATTCATATATTAAGCGTTGTCTCGTCATAATATATAGATGTATATATAGATGTATTTTACAGATATGTATACGTTGTTATAGCATGTAATGTTCAACCATTTCGGCTTGTCTATATAATATGTATATTTAACGTATCGTCCGTGTTTTTCAACCCCTCGCTGTTCGCTTCCAACCCCAAAACATGTCCTAAACTCGTACGAAAAAGTTCGTCACATTCATATTAATGTTTATTCTTCTATAACGATTCCGGCTACACGAATTAACCGCTAAAGCAATTAATTATTTAATCCATGCACATTTTATTTACGTCTAAAACCGTTTTATAAAATACATGTCGCGAAACTAGACTTTGCATTTATTTATTATCTAAAGTTTTGAAGATCTGTCAAAGTCACAGATGCTTTTATGAATGTTTAAACCACTATAAAAATAAATTTTTTCATTGACATGTTTTAAGATGATCTGTTTTGTTGTGAATCTCTTTTGATTCGTTGTTTAAACTCGCAATTAATATGAAACCAGCTAGAACTCTGTTTTGCAGTCATGAAAAAACAGTTAAACTGTTACTAAGAGGTTTGAAAATAATTAGAGCCGAGGTGTTCAAACGGTCGATCGTGGAAAAGCATCTAAAATCTACATTTCTTTCAAAAACTACAAAATAATCGCGATTCTTCGGCGCTGCATCACCCGGCAGCGCAACGGTTACAATTGCCTACAGGTCACAGTATGCCATTATTTTGCGTTTGCTTAGGTAAACAAATGTATCACCAATAAAAGTATATATCTTATACTTTGTTAACGTCTGCATTTATTTATTAGTCGTTTAATTTTGTTTATTTAAAAGTATATATCTAATTCTAATTTTTCTTTCGTAAATATGTCCTTGTCGTAATCTGCTCGATCGCTTGTCGCTTGAATATTTTGTCGAGTAAGTCTGAGCACCCCTGATTTAGAGTGCAGCGATTCCACTGTTAATATATAAAGTTTACATGACCTCCAGTTCCCAGGTTTTAGTCCAAGAACTTAATTAGATTTTCTGATATTAAAAACAATAAGAGTGATAAATACGAATTGGTGCCAGACCCACGTAACCTTAATTATTGGTGAGCTTAAAAAAATAGTAAATGTAAGAATGAAAAAACATGAATGTTCTCTAAATGTTATCTGCTGCTTGTAGAAAAAACAAGACGAAAAATGTATTCAAATATGTATCTATATTTTTCAATATCTCTGTCAAAATATTGCGTCTCAGTTGGCAGCTTGTAGGGTAGCAGGGGGTTGAACTGTGTAGGGTAGAGTAGGAGGTTGATTCTATGTGTCATCGTATCCCTCAATCGTTGCTGTATTTACATAAAATATTACTTTCGTTACAGCTTGTCTCAGGTACGACAATAATACCTACATGATATATCAATGGGTTTTTTTTACATTTTTATTTTACCTTATAACATACAATGCTCACCTACACCCTATTACAACTATATACTGTGTGTCTATCCGGAAGTGTCACATAGCCCAGTTACCTTAACCGCCTTTCGCCCCCGCCATCGTTTGCGTTTTGGTTTGGAATGACCCTTTAAGCAGATGAAAAATAATTTGTATATTTTGGTGGCTAACGTAATACATACTTTACAATGCTGTTAATTTTGCGACACTTTTTAACTTTAACAGCGGTGTTAATTTTAACATTGACTATACAAAATAGCGTCATATGTTTGGGTACTCTTGACAGTATGCGACTTTTAAAGTAATTAGGGAGACATTTTTAAGTTTTAATCATATTCCGGCGATACTAATGTTCCATTCTGATTCATATTAATATCGATTTTAAAAGGAACCTTATCTTAATTCTGGATAAAAGTAGTACTTTATGTTGGTTGCTAGTTGATAGTATACCAAGTTTCATCAAAATCGGTCCAGTCGTTCCGAACTAATGCTGGTACCGACAGACAGAAATGTCGTTACAAGTTTAGTATATTAGTATTGATTATTTGAATGAATGAATGATTATTAATTACTTCAGTTCATTTAAACGAATATAAAATTGTCGACTGTCGTATTTATTTGAAACAACAAACATTTTTGTTTAATTTTTTGTAGATTTCACTACTGTTTCTTTTTTTACTTTAGAAGCGTCCTATGTGCCATAAAAAGCGAACACACTGTATAAATAAATTCTTAGATTTTATTTTGCATTCTGTCATCTATAAATTAAAAAAATTTTGTAGATCATCGAAATATTCTTTGATATCCTTGTATTGTTCCACGGGTAACAAATTGACAAAATATTCCAGAAGTAATTATGGGTATAATAAATATATATCCCCCCATGCATACATAAAAGGCAACGTCTGTCGGTGTGTTTGTCTGTATATTATGATAAATTCAGAAACCTTTGACCATTCAATCTCTTTTCATGCATTTTTCATGACTATTTTTTAAGGCCACCAATCTAACAGCTACGATTATTATTTCAACCACTAATTTTCACGAACAGATAGAGAAAATATGTGTGAAAGTTTTAGGTTATTTCATAACAGAGGACTGTTATTCTCGCCGGGCTAGTGTAACATGAACGTCAAAAAAGTGTAGACAAAGCACATTTTTAATTAAGTATATAAATGAGTTCTTTCAACCGTTTAACTTACCTTCATTTTTTTACATAAATTTCACGGAAAATTGATTATTTTTTTGGGGGTTGTTTAAACAGCTGAAACATATGCTCATCAATAATTGAGTAGCTATGCTCTTAAAAAAATAAAAAAATTACCATGAAACATCATTCACTTCCTTTAATATTAGCACGTCCATCATGGTCGTCTAGTATAATTAATCATTTGCAACCCTATAATTTATTTATATATAAAAGCACCCTTATATATTATAGATGATGATCTTTTCATATAGCTAATGTTTTTGTTAGACACATTAGTCAAAAAAATTATGTCGACACAAAATCCACTATTTCATAAAGTGAAGCAAGTCTCTCGAGGGTTAACGGTTCGAATACCGTCGTATAAGACATATGTGAACCCTTAGGGACGATATAACTCCGCCTCTAGGCGTGGTGCCACTCTCGCACTCCACATGTCTCACTTACACCCCTATGTTAGGGGATGAAAATGTGTGAATTAATATCAACACATTTGTATCAGCTATGACTACACCGAACTACGCAATTTTTTACAGGTAAAAAATCTACATTCCTATCACAACATAACGTGTTTTTTACATTCTATAGAACAAACGTCGGCAACCACTTTTGGCTTTGGGACAAAATCAACCAAAATATTACTATTAACGCAAAAAAAAAGAATTCTAACTGTGATTTTTGCAAGCGTGATCGAACTTTTAAATTTGTTTTTCAATTATTTCAAATCCTTTTTGTCGACGCCGCTACTTTTGTCGTTGCCACTTGAACAAAAGATTATTAACATACGTTACAATATAGATGTTTAACAGGTCCTTGAAGTATATTATCCTTAAATCAGGATTAACACCCTGGTCAAAGACTAGCCAGTTGTAAATACAGTTCACTGCTACACCGTTATTGAAACCTTAATTCTTACAGGTCCGGGTTTAGTTGAACCTAACAATTTTATGTGAAACTTTATATTGATTTATTGGATTTCATTTTTTAATAATTTAATAATACATGGATTGATATTTTTACCAGCTCTCGGATGACAATCTAGGAACTGGGAGCTTGCAATAGAGGAACTATGACAGCTCTATATAAACAACAACATTGCTATTCTCAAATCCTATATGATATTATTCTGAAAAATTCGTCAAAAAAAGACGTTGAATATACTAAGTAGCGTAATAAATGCAGTGTTTTTAGTGCAGACTACTAACGGAATCATATCTAAGCGCATATTAGAAATGAAGTGTCGAATTAATTCCTATTACCACTATAATGATCGTATTTGATCATTATAATATATAAAATAAAAAATAAATAAATAAAACACAATAAAATTTGAGTGAATCAAGACGATGTCTAAATGCGTCTGATTTAACATTATTATCTCTTATTTGTTTCTCAAGCGTTGCTAATAGAAACTTCAAACAAAACAATGTTGTGGTCGACAATGCAGAGTATTAATGTTGTCGCTAGGAGACCCAACACTACCTATAGTCATCAAGTAAAAAAATCGTTGGGTTACTGCCAAAACTGCCAAACAACAATTTTGTAGAAATGGCAGTTACCAAGTTTTGGCAGTAACCCCTCGATATCTTATTCTAATTCAAATTATCCACGGAGAACAGTCTTTTTTAAGTTGTGTGTTTTTACTGGGTGTAAATGTTAATCCGGATCTGGTTTAAACGATAATTTTAGGACTTTAGTTGCGCATCCACTGAAGGATGAACTTGCACAGAGAGCTCTAACTTTAAACTCTGTTTGAAGTGAATAACTAACTAGTTCGGTGGTCTCTACTTTCTGCACATAATAAACTTCAACTTATGTAGAACTATCCGTAATCAACTTTAAAAAACTTTCAACTCTTTTCTTTTTCTCGAGAGTAATGTTTGTGTTATTAGTTGAAAGTAGCTGATAATCTATCTACAAATACTCGACTGGATTGCAGATTAATAAACATCTTGGATTTGATCTAAATACAATAATACTAATAATACAACTGGCTAAAGGGCGATTGTCGGTTTGTTCCACCGTAACTTTGAAACTTTTACTCTGATTTCAATGAAATTTGGTACATGTATATAGAACTCCTTAACTCACAGGCTACTTTACATCCAGCTTTGCTCGCGTTAAGAAACTAGCTTCCATTCACATAAAAGTATGTATCTGTACGGATTCAATATATCAGTATATTGCAGGATTTCGTTACTCAAAGGGTAGAATTTTAATAAATAGATAATTTTCTCTGATTCAAAAACACTCTCAGCAGATTTCGATGAAAGGGTATCAAATGAATAAAAAGTATAGCCTAATTAATTATTATCTAAACTTTAAGTCAGACTTCCCTGTCTGTATCATAACAAATATTATCTAAAAGTTAATTTCTTTTTATTAATGGCATCAGAGCATAAAAACTAAAATAAACCAAACATTTATTTATAAAAAAAAGAACATATCAAATGATAAAGTAAAGAATGGATCAGTTTTAATTTATCCTCTATGTATTTTGTATTGTTTTCAATATATGCATAATCGTATTATAAATACTGCGTTTAATTGATTCAAATGCAATAAAGATGAATTGGAAGCCCCATGCGATGACGATATAGATAGTGCTATAATGGGAATAAGCCTTGATCTCTTCTATCCTCCCTGCAGATATCATATGATATGGGGTTTTAACACTTATCAATATACCGAGCTGTCAGGGGTTGTTTAAAAGGTTACCTTACATTCAGATATGTGGTTGTTTTTGGTGGTGACTAAAGTAAGAACGGTATTACAATTGGATATCTCTAAAAATATCTATGATGAACAAAATTCGAATTGAATTTTTCTTTGAGAACAACTTTTTATTGATAACTTAAAATTTCTGATTAGTTTTTTAGTGTGACTGAAGCAAAAAAATCCTTTTGGACACTCCCTATAAAATATTTGCTGTAAGCCTCTCGAAACTCTGTGAAACTTAAAATGTTTATTATTTAAAAAAAATAAATCGAAAATAAATCATAGGCCATTTTCTGGCCGTAAAACGTCCAAATCAAAATTTTAAGTCAAGAATTTTTAACCATATAAAATAACATTTTTTTAGGAAGCAGAAAAACCATGTATAATGCGGGATGTTATTGTTCATGGTTAGAATTATTATGATATAACTTCAGTCACCGTCAAGTACCTTAAAATAAACTTTATCATCCGCATTTTCATGAGAGACTTTTAAAATATCCCCTGTAGCAATTTGGGTCTGTTTGATCAAACGATTCATACAAAAAAGTACGTTTTTAGATCATTTCTCCCTACCGTCTTTTAAGTTACTAAAGTTGTGAAGGTTAAAGTAAAAAATATATATATAAAATTAATTAATAAAAAAAAAAATTTATTTAGCGTAAGGTTTTGAAAAAGTTAAAAAATAATAAAGAAAAAAAATAATGAAAATAGTAATGACACGCCTGTGGACAAAAAAAAATTAAATCGTTTAAGTAGGAATTCCTGGCAAACATTTCTCATGGTTCACCAGGCAATGCGATATAATCCATACAGAACAGGGAAAAGCTTGCTTTTTCAGCCTTGTAAGTCTTATTAATTCTTTTTAAAAAATCCTATTGTATTTTCTCTATATTCCGTACTGTCGTTTACATACTATATATATATAGATAATTGTTAATTATTAAATTCGAAGTTTCGCTTCAACCAATTTTTTTTAATTGTTATCTTTAACTACGATAGTCAAAGAAGTTATTATTAAAAGTTGTGTCTTAATGACGTGAATAAACTTAAGCAGTAAACCGTAATTTTACCAAGTAAAATGTAAATGATTTCATAATTCTTCGACGTTAATGTGTTTATTTTTATTAAACAAGTTCATTATCACCGAAGCAACTTGATCTAGGTTAATATCTAGTAATTAGGAAATGTTATTGCAGTTTCAGTTAATACTATCCTGTGTCATAAATAATTTTAAATACAGAATGTCTCAAAACATTTAGACGTCTTCCTGCTCTCTTACAAAAGTTTTTAGTAGACAATTAAATTTTGTCTCCGCCTTTATTATTTTTTATTGTTTAAAAAAATATCGAACCAACGACCTTAAAACGGTATACGGTATACGTTCACTGAGACGTGTTAGTTAATTTTCAATCTCGAATCAATTTTACCATACCGTTTCAAAAGAAGTTTTACTACAAAACTGTAATTGTAAGATAACATCAGTGTTTTTTCTGACAATATCGAACCGATTCGTTTCTGAGTGCCTCCTCCGTGATGTTGCATTGAATTAATTGCTTTGGTTGTAGTTCGTAGTGCCATCGGTAGATGTAGTTATCTAAAGCGACATTAAGAATAGATCAATAAGGATTACTGCGATAGCAGAAGGTCCTTTTGTCAAATAGAACAGTACAGAGGCCATTGCAATACGACAATACCTAATGAATGACTTATACGTCTGTATTATTTCAACGTATGCAATCGGATTGTAGTGTCAATACTAATTACCTTAGTGCAATAGTTCTATTGTACGATACATAGATACAGTGATGCGCGTCAAAATATGCCTCCCTCAGACGACGCTAATGAACTCAGAGGTCGAGTGCCTTTAATCTACAATCTTTATCCATCAGACTAACTATAAGTTTTGTATTTTCTCCAAAAAATATTTTTAAAATGAAACTTCATTAGAGACGTATCTGTTTGAAATGTCTTGTGACGCGTAAGTAGAAATGAACGGTTACATAAAAGAAGGGGAAGAAAGAAAGGCGTAAGGGGAAATAGACGGTTATGAAAAAGAAGGGGAAGAAAATTTTTTTTGAGTGTGAGGTTGACTGATAGAAAAATAGGCGTATGTGTGGATACGTTGGTGTATGTCTGAGTATTTGTGTATGCGCATGCGTGATATTGTAATCCTTCAGTTATGTTGATTATGTGACAAGATTTTATATTATTTGATAATTTTGCGCACAGATATGACGCTGACTATTCTCTTTAGTCTTTGCCACGAAATACTTTTTCTATATTATTATTAATACCTACTTTAACTGCACTTTAACTGCAGTTTAAACAATGTATATCTGCAAGGAACTTGGCCCAAGCGAAACTAGTGGGTTTATAAATGCGAAGATGGGAGGGTAGTGACACACCCCAAGGATATCTAGTTTCTAGGAAATCTGAAAAAAGATATAACGGAAAATTCCTGCTTTTGGAAGTCAGTATATTTGGGAGCTTGTTGATGCTATAGTGTTTGCAATTAGTATATGCTTACATGAAATGATTGAATCACTGTTCGATGTACTATACAGATAATACATTGCAAATGTCTGCTGTACAGGGTATCTATGTTCAAAATGCAAAACAGCCTAAGGCGAATTTTTCTCTATGTCACTCACTCGACCAAAGAAATATAGCTGTACATCTTTGGTTTGTTGTATTATTTTCAAATTTTACTCTTCTTCGCTATGTCAAGAAACAAGAAAAAACAGTGATAAAATAAGTTTTGCGATCACAGTTATGTCCTAGACAGCATATTTAATGTGATCAAAGCTTTATCACATTAAAGTGATTGATCCCTCAGATTGTAAAATGTGCTCTCAGCACGTTTTGAATTGTGGGCGTATTTTTTGCGGAACGGAATGAACTGGAAATTTAGAAAAAGTCGACATAGGCCATTTTGTCGTTTTGACCACAGATATACAAGTACCTATATATCGTACATACTACATACTACATTGGCACATACGTGTAATGTAGTACGTGAAATAGACAATTTACATACACATTGGTTACGCTTTGTTTCTGTACTTCCCAGCTCCACTGATATACGATGCTCTGCTACGTCATTATACAAGGTAACCAATCGGAATACATACTGAACTGAAATGATCATATTAATGCGTAAAATTGTAACGCAACCTCTGTCTAATCTGTCTGATTCGACAACGACTGAACCGATTTTTACTGAAACTTGGGACATTATTCGCTAATTTTGTCGGGCTATATTCGAGTTAAGATCCAAAAAAATTTGAAGTGACAAAAATGTCCAAGATTGATGTCGATGTATCAAGTTTTTTACTTCACTGATGCGTACCTTACTTACAAATTAATATTACTAGGTACCTCTCACCGAAAACGGTAAATCCTGTACCGGCCATCTTGTTGACGTTTTCCATGATTTCCTTCATTTAGTTCCAAATAAATATTCGAGGCCATGGCCGATTATCTGATAAACTCCTCATAGTTACGTACCTTATCCTAACTTCCTATAATTCCTTGTATATGGCATTGCTGTTAAGTTGAAGTTTTTAAAATGGCGTCTGTTATGACATAATGGCGACAAACGGACGTTACAGGCATTTTTATTATTATTATATTAACAAAACTATATTAGTATTATAGCTCAGCATATGGTTTATTAGTTGAAATATAAACCCCAAATCTCGGCACGACTTTAACACATTAAAATAGAAGAGAGTCTAGAAAAATGGCTGGAAGAAATTGTTATTTTTTGTAATTTCATTTCACAAACATATAAAAACCCGGGTCGCAGTGCCAAAACCCTGCCGACAATATAGAGTATTTGCTTATACAGGCAGTGTGGCTTTATTTTGCGAGCTTAAGTTGGTTTTTAGGCAAAATAAAAAATTTTACTCCTTAATACACCCCTTAAAATAACATTTTTTTTCTTAATTGCAATATTATTATAAATCGAACCTCTATACCAAATTATATACAACTTTCAGCAAATAATTCACTATTTGTAAACCAGTGTTTTCATAAAATTTGTAAGTCCGGTCCTGTCGGGCCGATTTTATTTAAATTTTAGGGACACCTTTTAATTACTACTAAAGGGTTAAATGTCAATTTTGAAATGATTCTGAGAATTTTTTCGGTATTTTGAGACCCAAAAACATTTTTCAACCCCTAAAAACTACCCTTAAAATGCCCCGATTACGCCCATTTTAAATAGGCTTCTTGCGGTGATGGATTTCAACACGTGAACCAAATTTCGTTAAAATCAATTAGCTCTTTCGAAAGTTATTGCCCGCACACACACACATATATATATATATATATATATATATATATATATATATATATATATATATATATATATATATATATATATATATATATATATATATATATATATATATATATATATATATATATTATATATAAACATTTTCAAAAATGGTGCCAAAGTGTTTAGGAGGTTATGAAACGTCGAGAAATTTTGGTCCGACCCCTAGGTCCCGCCATCCGACCGACGCCAATAGTGTATGTTGCCTTATGGCAAATACACTAATAAATTCCAAAAATATTTTCATATCGATTCATATTACTTTTAAAGGTATACGATAGTCATAAAACTAATAGACGAAGTAATAAATACGTATTGACAATATCATCATAATCTATCGATCCGAAATTGTAAGTGGAAAGTGGTGTCATCAGATATCTTAATTAGCTGTGGACCTACCGCCCTTAACACGACTTCAGGGTGCTACCGAATACACTAAGCTTGCACTGAAGTAGAAGCGGAGTGTGTTTATTACCTAACCCACAGTTGATAAGACAGATCATCGATTTTGGTTCTTATGTCTACTTAAAATAAGATCCGTTCCTTTCGTCGCAGATGACGAATCCATGACGGTGGTCCGACAATAAACATACGACAATAAATTGTTTTACTTTTATTGACTGCCCTGATAATAAGTGATTGTTATAATTAAAAAAATGTTTTAATTGTTTACTCACAGTTACATTTACAGTTGTTTCTTATTTTTTGTGGTCAACAATATCACAATATGTCTTAGTTTGTCGGTGTCTTTGATGAATTGAAAATATTTGAATTATTAGTGTATTTGCCATATGGCAACATACACTATTGGCGTCGGTCGGATGGCGGGACCTAGGTGTCGGACCAAAATTTCTCGACGTTTCATAACCTCCTAAACACTTTGGCACCATTTTTAAAAATGTTTATATATATATGTATATATATATATATATATATATATATATATATATATATATATATATATATATGTGTACGCGCGATAACATTCGAAAGAGTTAATTGATTTCAACGAAATTTGGGCCACGTGTTGAAATCCATCACCGCAAGAAGCCTATTTAAAATGGGCCTAATCGGGCTATTTAACGGGTAGTTTATAGGGGTTGAAAACTGTTTTTGGGCCCCAAAATACCGAAAAAATTCTCCGAATCGTTTCAAAATTGAAATTTAACCCTTTGGTAGTTATTAAAAAGTGTCCCCACAATTTTAATAAAATCGGCCCGACAGGACCGGATTTACAAATTTTATGAAAACACTAGTTTGCAGATAGTGACTTATTTATTGAAGGGTGTATTTAATTCGGTGTAGACGTTAGATTGATAATAATATTACAATTAAGAAAAAAATGTTATTTTAAGGGGTGTATTAAGGGGTTAAATTTTTTATTTTGCCCAAAAACAAACTTAATTTCACATAATAAAAGTATAAAACCACACGGCCCTCTACAAGCAAATACACTATATTGTCGGCAGGGTTTTGGCACTGCGACCCGGTTTTTTTTTATTTTGTTGACACTTTAATTAATAAACTTTGTGATCAACTGTGAGTCAAACAAGCTTTAAAATTAATGCACTTTTTGCAGTGGTTGCATGTAAAAATGTCGTTTATTTGAATTTTATTTTCCATTTAAATAATGTATATAATTAACAACAAAAACAGACATGAAGACGCCTCACTGGCGACAACGCGAGTTTTTTTTTTTTGTAAATAAATATATTAAACAATTTTTACAATTGTTGGTTTTGCTCGTATTAACGTCGATTTTCGCCCTTGTCAATTTTGGTGTAAAACTCGACTGATGCTGGACAAAAATAGTTTTTACTTTAGGTTTGGATGTTATTTGATAGTGTACGAAATTTAACCAAAATCTCTTTCGGTACCTACATAAACAGATACTCGAATACTTAACAAAAACAGTAATAAAATGAATTTCGCGACCACCAATCTAAGGGATCAGTTACCGTATGACAAAATGCTTAATAATAGTATCATTTCTACACGTTCTCATCTTAAGATCCTTAGAGAAATACAAGTAGAACTTGGTAACGATTTCGTGGCATAGGAAAGATTGAAAAGAAACCTCAAAATGACTCGAAGTGTGTCGCAACATTCATCTTAAAATACAATCATGCTGGGTTACAGAAAGAATTGTAAAATAATTTGATTTGACAATGACCTTACATTGTGAATGCACATATTTCTTCATAAGAAAAGCATAGTAGAATTTTAATTTGATTCTGTTCGGAAAATAATTGATCATTGAAATGATATTTTTTTCTAAACTGTGTATACGTGTATTTAACATAGTTTTTTGCATAATTTTTACTTCGAAACGACATTTTTCTACCCATTTTAACCAAAATTTGACTTCTGTGTACATCAAGCATTTGTTTTTGTGTGAATACAATCTAATATTGTACATGACAGGGAGTTTGAATACGACATTAGACTGCTCTTGCATGTATGAAAACTGTAATTATATTATCACAATCTAAGGTCATTGTCAAATCAATTTTTTTGACAATGTTTTGTGCAACCCAGCATCAGTCTTGGTTTTGCTACGAAGTCTTTCTTGTTCTTTTATAACTTCATTAAGTAGTTTAAAAACAGTTTGATCTTCTAGCTAAAAGATGTTGACCCGTGTACGACTGTATATAATATTAAAGAGTATAAATAATGCATGTACATTCGCGTGAATGTATTTTGGCAATGAACATGTCAGGTCCACATTATGTTTATAGCAAAATGAAGAGTCAATAGTGTGAGAAAGGCAGCTATGTTGATAATGATGATGAACTGGGTGATGATGGGAAAATGATTTGCAAACACGATACGTCTGCTGCCAAGCCATTCATGCATTGAAATATTATCAATATCGTGGTATATTACAAAAAGTGGCAGTTATATACTCGTATGCGTTAAGCATTTTTTTGTTGCAGTTAACAACCAGCGTTTTTTCTACTTGTAATAGTCCTTTCAAACTAAAAAAAAAATGTTTCGTTTAACCAGCTGCAGTTTGCAAAATGTTTTTACCTCAGTGAATCTGACGATCAGACATTCTTCCAGAGTGGTGGTAATCCTTATTGAAGCGTTTGTTTACTGTCTTTGTTTTACGAATGGACTTTCAAGCCATTATTATTTTGTCGTCTTATTTTATCCTTGTTTCAATAAGCGACCTGTCTCAACCAATGCTAACCATATTAATCGAAAAATCTAAATCAGATAAAAAAATCTTTGAAAAAAACGTTGCTTCTTGTTTCATGCAGCATTTAAATATGTTATATAAAAAAACTAAAGTTGACCTTAAAATTATTTGGAGAGCATCGGGTCCTTATTAATTATAAGGACCCGATGTTCTCCAAATAATTTTAAGGTCAACTTTAGTTTTTTATATAACATATTTAAATGCTGCATTCTTCATGAAAAATCTTTCCTGTCAGTTACGGCTCTTTCGACGCTATTTTTAGAACTAAGGGACCGAATGTAGGACCAAGAATCACAGTACCTGTAAGTGCAAAATTGAAAAAAAGTTTACTTTTTTAAATTCTTTCAAAACATTTGTAGGATTTGCAATAGCGTGATTCTTAGTCCTTCATTTGGCATTTACCCGAACCCTTTAGCTTTAAAATAGCGTTTGTAGGCAAGGGGAAAGGAGATAAAAAATGCAAAGAGAGGACAGTGTGATCGAGTGGTTAACGTGCTGGCTTCTTAACCGGACTATCGTGAGTTCGAATCCTGCCTTTTGTGATGTCGTTTAGTTTTAAGTGATTATGTTATTTGGTGTAATTAAGACACTAATGACTTAAGTTGTCGAACGTCTATAATCTACAATAAACAAATACAATAAAAATCCAAAGATAATTTGTAGATAGCCTTTGTAATTTTTTTAATATTCCATATTATTCTCTTGCTCGAAAATAAACAATTTCTAAATATTTTTTCGTCTAGCGTTCAGTTTTCGAGATTTACTTGGTGAAAGCTTTCTTTCAAATGAACATCCGATATATTAGTAGTATTGTTAAACCCTTGCATAAATAGCTTTCAAGATGCATAATGTATTAGTTTAAATCAAAACGACTTTACAAATGTTTACAACTGGTAATAATAGGTAATAAGTTAGCAGTTTCTAAAGGAGATGTGTCAAAAATAGCGTGCCAAAAGTTGTACATGTAAATATATAATTGTAAATTAAAAAAAGTTAATAATAGAAGGAAGACACAAACATAATTAAGACATAACTGATAGTTCATCAAACATGTCGATTTTTTTATTACGAATTGTATTTTATAGACACGAACTTTCGTGAATGGAGTCGTGGATGAATTGTTTGCAATTATCACAGATTATTAACTGTATAAATGGAATGTTAAATTGTATTTCTAAGGTCAAACAACACATCCGAATTTTATGAATAGGTGAAATAATTATACTTATAATGCTTGTTAAGAAACGTCGTGTCAGTATTTAATTTTAATGGAAATTTCACAGCAGTTATCTATCAGAATAAGTTATTAATATTATATTTGGAAGTAAAATTGCTGCGAACTATAAATATCGATATGAAAATACAAAATTTCAAGGTTCCTAAACCCTTTTTCGAAATAATTTTTAATATGAAATATTTTCAGTGTAATTGGCCAGCCCTTATTGCTATCAAAATCATAGACCTAATGTCCTTCCTTAGACATTTTTTTTTATTTTAATTATTTGAAAGGACATGTAAAAAGTCGTATTAATAAAATTAGCCGTTATCTGAAATACTACATGCATTAACAGAAACTAAATTTTATACTAGCCGCTACTCGTGGCTCCATACACGATTAAGATAAACAATGTAGTGTGATTTTAATCTTTTATTTGGCGTTTACCCAATCACTTAAGCTTTAAAATAGTGTCGGGGGAGCTGAAACCACAGAGGAGATTTGTAAGTATCTAATGCTCCTAAAAAAAAGTTAGCTAATAATAAAACTCTAAATTGTTCTCATTTGCATTGAAATTTTTTTTAACACTTTTTAAAATTTCCGCTATCATACAGACTAGTCGACTATTCGCAATCCATATAATTAGAGATCAGTGATTGTGTGTGCTCGCGTAATGTACAAGTGAATGTAGACGAATTGCGAATCTGTTGCCAACATCGATTCGATGTAATTAAAATTACCCTAGGTGCAAAACGTCGCAATGGTAAATATTTGCATAATAGGTATTGTGTAAGCAAAGAGACAAAGCTCTGAGCTTTTGTTTACTTAATCTCTGTGTATGTAGTTTCGACGGTGACTGTACGTGCTGCAGTGGTTAATTAGTGTATTTTTAGTGTATTTGCCATATGGCAACATACACTATTGGCGTCGGTCGGATGGCGGGACCTAGGGGTCGGACCAAAATTTCTCGACGTTTCATAACCTCCTAAACACTTTGGCACCATTTTTGAAAATGTTTATATATATATGTATATATATATATATATATATATATATATATATATATATTTATATATATATATATATATATATATATATATATATATATATATATATATATATATATATGTGTACGGGTAATAACTTTCGAAAGAGTTAATTGATTTTAACGAAATTTGGACCACGTGTTGAAATCCATCACCGCAAGAAGCCTATTTAAAATGGGCGTAATCGGGCCATTTTAAGGGTAGTTTTTAGGGGTTTTTGGGCCCCAAAATTCCGAAAAAATTCTCAGAATCGTTTCAAAATTGATATTTAACCTGTCAGTAGCAATTAAAAAGTGCCCCTAAAATTTTAATAAAATCGGCTCAACAGGACCGGACTTACAAATTTTTTGAAAACACTAATTTGCAGATAGTGACTTATTTATTGAAGGGTGTATTTAATTCGGTGTAGACGTTAGATTGATAATAATATTACAATTAAGAAAAAAAATGTTATTTTAAGGGGTGTATTAAGGGGTTAAATTTTTTATTTTGCCCAAAAACAAACTTAATTTCACATAATAAAAGTATAAAACCACACGGCCCTATACAAGCAAATACACTATATTGTCGGCAGGGTTTTGGCACTGCGACCCGGGTTTTTTTATCTTTTAAACAAAATATGTCAGTTCCTGTTAATTATTTTGTCATTATTTCGTAACTTGGTTGTCAATAAACTGACTCATATTGGCAATATTGATCATTCTAAATGTGCAGGTCACGTTTTTGGTTCAAGTATATGTATTTTACCGAGATTTGGAATAACCGAGCAGGGATGTCATTTTATTGGAGGACATTATCAACCAGGGTTCATATTTTCAAATAATTAATGAATACATTTTCTTGGGCACTTGGACTTTAAAAATAAGATTTAACTTCTCAAAATTGCAACGTTTCGTTGGTTTTCCTTTAATGATTATTAATCATTAAAGGAAAACCAACGAAACGTTGCAATTTTGAGAAGTTAAATCTTATTTTTAAAGTCCAAGTGCCCAAGAAAATTTATTCATTAATTTCACAAAATGGATGAGAACCAAGATTTAAATTTTCAAATAATATTTTTTCAATAATAAATTGAATATTCATAACTAATACTTTTACTTGTAATAGAGGAACCATGAAAACATTGAGCTATAGGTACTATTTGTCCGAACACCAACCGCACTAGAGTCTACTACAACACAAGTTTTATTTGTGAATTTGGTCTTCCTTTGTGGAGAATTGTTTTATATGTTACAGACCGTTTACGTAAAACAGACAGAACATAAAATAATATTTGTGTAAGAAGCATATATTTTACAAACGGACTAGTTGCCAGTTTATAAAAGGATATGTCGATTTATATACACTGACCAAAGACAAGAGTCAGGCCATCAACATTATAAAAAAAAATAAAAAAATTATATAGGAATTAAATATTTGAGCCATGTGGGACTTAAATAACGCCTGAATGTCTGTTTTTTCCATTTATTTATACATGTCAAGCTATTATGACATTTGGAATAACACTATTCATTCTTTTTCGGCAAGCAGACACATCTCTTAAAACCTTACCCATGCCCGAAGAATGAGTCACCGATTTAAGGGAATCTACATTTTCATTGGGAACTTCAATTGTTACAATATTATCATTATTATAAACACGTAGTAAATTCTGAACGACTATAATATTTTCAAATTAATGTTTCGTGCCCAAGCGGTAACGTTTCCCAAACCTTCTTCGGAGCATTACCTATATTTCTGATTTTGCATCACTAAATCTATAACTATATTTTTTTAGACTGTGGATCAATCAATTAATATCTAATGCTATCAATATCCAGTCGCATTATTAATTGATTAATCCACAGTCCTCTAAAAAAATATAATTATAATATATTGGATCTGAAACCACATATATTAAATCTATAACATTTATCAACGAAAACTCGTCACCGTTATCAGAATTCACCTCCAACAATACCTACACTTCGTAAATTTTAAGAAAACTAGCATTACCACGTGGCACGTTAAGATTTGAATCTCCAGTCCGAAACGCGATACGGTGTGCCATATACATACGGACTAGACTGTTTATATACGGTCTATAACATCTATATATATCGGTGGTAATTTTGTTATACGAAGGTATAGTTTTAAAGGTCCATCAATCATCGACTGCTGTACAATCTGTAGACGTGTGTGTGTGTGTGTGTTTACGAGATACGGAGCCGGGCAAGGGAGGTTCGGTGCGGTGGGGCAGAGCCCCGCGTTAACAGCAATCAGCACGCTGACCCACGACCGTGGTCGTCTGCTAAAACAAACATATAATTATGTTTATACAGACCCCACGGTTATCCATTCATTCGTTTGCATTGTATTTGACTAGATAGAGAATACATTAATTTTTACTTTAAAAGTGAAGCTTTTAAAAAACTGTTTCTGGCGTCGAAACGGACTTTTTAGTGTATTTGCCATATGGCAACATACACTATTGGCATCGGTCGGATGGTGGGACCTAGGGGTCGGACCAAAATTTCTCGACGTTTCATAACCTTCTAAACACTTTGGCACCATTTTTAAAAATGTTTATATATATGTATATATATATTTATATATATATATATATATAAGCGTATATATATATATATATATATATATATATATATGTGTGTGCGGGCAATAACTTTCGAAAGAGTTAATTGATTTTAACGAAATTTGGCCCACGTGTTGAAATCCATCACCGCAAGAAGCCTATTTAAAATGGGCGTAATCGGGGCATTTTAAGGGTAGTTTTTAGGGGTTGAAAAACGTTTTTGGGCCCCAAAATACCGAAAAATTCGCAGAATAGTTTCAAAATTGACATTTAACCCTCCAGTAGTAATTAAAAAGTGTCCCTAAAATTTTAGTAAAATCGGCCCGACAGGACCGGACTTACAAATTTTATGAAAACACTACTTTGTAGATAGTGAATTATTTACCGAAAGTTGTATATAATTTGGTATAGAAGTTCGATTGATAATAATATTGCAATTAAGAAAATAAATGTTATTTTAAGGGGTGTATTAAGGAGTCAAATTTTTTATTTTGCCCAAAAACCAACATAAGTTCGCATAATAAAGCCACACTGCCTGTATTATCAAATACACTATATTGTCGGCAGGGTTTTGGCACTGCGACCCGGGTTTTTTGAACTTGTTGCGATTGAAACAGGATTAATGTTTTTCTTCGTCTTGAATTCCGAAACGATATCGAGATTAAATTCTGGAAGTTTCGCCGAAACGTGAAATGAGTTTCGTGGAATCTCGACAAAGTTGTGGAATATCGACATATAGAATCAGTTGTAAAATATGATATCGTTCTTTACTTTATAAAATTATAAAACGTGAACTATAATTAAAATTCCAGCCGAATTTAAAAATAAAAAAAAATATATATATCATTCGACCATTTGTTTGTTCCCGGATAATTCTGGTAGGTATGGTAGCTATGAGATTCCTGGAATGTTCCAGGAATCACGTTACTACCATTGAAATTTAAGGGATGTCTAAGACGTAATTTTTAAATGTTTTCCAGAATCAAATTTTAATTCACATACAATAAATTTAAATGCCACAATCAATGCAAATACACTATTTTGTCAGTTAAGTTACGAACTGCGAGCGTTGTTTTTTTTCTTTTTATTATTCTTTGATAATCGATAGTAATTATTAGAACTTTTTTATTATACATTTTAAATTCGTAGTGCAAAACAAGACTTACAAATAGCTAGCATTCCGATATAATGGAACTCTATGACGTTTTGGGTATTTAAGGCATGCTTCAATGCATTCGATTTGATCAATGAGGATAAAAAAGAGGTGGAGGTGTTCTGTTGAAAAATTATACATTTTACAGGTTTTATGTTTTCCAAGTAAAGTTATATAATATTCTGTTATAGGTACAAATATGCTGAATATAAAACTTACAAATTATTCAAATACCTACATTTTATTATATATACACAATAAAGGCTCTCAAGGCGACCACGGAATATTTTAAAATTAAAAAAAAACTGTATCAACCAAACGCGAAACTAGTGAATATCAAATATATTTATTAGGTCGATGTCAGTGTAGAAATTAATTGGTTATTAATAAACCTACGTCCTATTTTACTTATCGACTCGATTGAACGAACAAAATAAAGACAGTTGTGAGATTCTAACCTAAAATTTACACAGACGAATCCGGACAGGAAAGTTATATTATATTTCTGTATTTAGTTAGAATTATTTACGTCATGATTTTCAGTGTATAATTTGAAGTGTTAAATGTTGTAATATAAAAAATTTCAGTGAATATTTTACCAGTGTATTTCTTTATAACTCGTATAGACAGTATAATGGTACCCTTTTATGGCCTTCTTAATACCATCCAAGGCACACTTAGACGTAAAAAATTAAATAAAAAACAAAAGACTGTAACAAATTAAACACAGGCGCCACTTGTCTCTTATATTATGCGTTATATAGGAACCTCTGTATATTAGACCCACACACACACACGCACAAACATCCGAAGATCGCCTTCTTTCTTCTGTTTTATTAACAAGTGAATGCCACTTCACAGTGTTTTGTTGTATCTTAGACGCTTTTCGAGGATTTTACACGTCTAATTAAATGATTTGAGATAAATTATAATGTTGTTTTATTTTTGTGTTAAATTATTAAACAACTTCAAAACGTGTTATATATTAACATTTTGAATAAATTAAACAAGAAAACTCAATTTCAGAAAGATTTAGTGTGAAAATTTAATATCAGTACCAGAAGGATTTTCAATTTTAAAAATAACAATTAATTAAATATTTGAATCGATACTAGGTCCAGATAACCCTGACAACCAGTGGTTTTAAGATTATAGGCTCATTTACCGCAGTGTTCAATTGTTTTTTAAGTGCCAGCATATTATGACAAACACTATGATTTTTATGGAACGAATATGCACGGTGCCTATGTAGTAACAGCGACAAGTGTTATATGACCATGACAATTTTTCTAACAAGGCATTATAACCCACATCTAATATATTAGACCCCCCTTTATAATAATTAACCCCCCGCCGATGTGCATCCCTTTTGAAGCCCCCCTACGGACACTCTCACAATTAAATCAACACAGTTTCTCTTTTGTTTTAAAGCATGTACGCCGTCAGATGCGTAGAGAAAATAGATTGTCATATTTTTAGCACGGAATATTTTTCATGCAAGGATTTTATAATATTATTCTGAATATCTATTCAGGTATGCAGCTCATTAAGTAGCTGAAATATTCTTTTTTTTCGTTATCCGAATCAAATTGGGATCGGAAAAAATTAGCAAGCCTAAGGTATTCTTTTTAGTCACAAACTGCCATGTATATATCCAGTATATTAATTTAAATGTATTCGTATTTAATCCCAATATATCATTTTACTAGCTGAAAGCATCGTCCGTGTAATAATTTTCGCTTACTGCTCCCCCCTCCTTGTAGTGTAATAAAAAAAAAAAATTAAGAAGCTTTTAAAAAAATTGTTAAATAAGATGTGTAATATAGTATTGAAAATTATTTCAATAATAATTAACTTAACTGTTTTTGTTGACTTATATAGTGTTTGCGGATGAATAAAAATACTATGTATTAGTATATAACCTTAGCTACTTGCCAAAATGCAAGACTCTAAATAGTCAAAAAAATTCAAATCGGTTCATCGGTTGTCGAGTCTATTTTGTGGGTGCATTATAAAAAATGTGAGAACCTCATCCGCGTAAGCTCGCGTACGAAGTAAATCTTCTTTAGTCGTTAGATGTTATTTATATAATTTTACGTCACAAAAAATTTCAGATATAAATAAGTTTCAGAATTTTCAGAAATAGTACTCTCTTCGTAGGTCAAAATCAACATTAACGCGAGCGAAGTAGCGAGTAAAATATTTCGCATAAAATATGTTTTTAACAATGCACCCGACAACAAAGTTTGAATGTGTTTTGTAAAGGGTTAGGTAAAAAACATATGTATTTTAAGGAAAAGGACGAAATCCTCAGTGAACACGAGTTTTTGTTTTATATGTTGATTTCCATAACAAAGTCATTAAAAGTGGAAGGTATAAAATAAAAAGCAACCCTACAATAATTCTAACGAAAACACGGAACGTGGAATTCTTGACTCGACGAGTTATTGTCAATATATTATTTCACTTTAAATTTGGACAGTTATGACTTTTTTAAAATGTTTTCGTAACGGAAATATTAATATTTAGTTGTACATTTTTCAAAATTAAAATTTGATGTCTTTCGACTTGAATTTACGTAAAGAAATACTTTTTTGTTGACATAAACGAGATTCAAAAATCACGCAGTATTCATAAAAAATAATTTTCTGATTTTTTTTTTAAATTATGGTTATATAAAATGTAATATTTTAGTGGTTTACTATTTAGGGCTTCGTACATCAGAATAAAAAAAAAAAATAAGGTCACTTTGTTGTTCGTCAGTCGGTCTGTCCGTCAAGACACTTTTTCTCAAGAACGGCTTAGAGGTATCAAGCTGAAATTATTATTAAATACTAACGTGGAGAGTCCCAATGCCCAATGCAATAACATATCACATTTTTAACGTGGAGGGAAAGTTTGGTTGAGAAACAGTTGAAAAAAAGAAGTTTTACCGATGTTTCGCTTGTGGCCTACGTTTCAGAAAATATATTTCCATCTTCAGGGTCTCAGGCTAGTCAAAGGGTGGTAAATTGTACTAATCTTAGATACATGATCATAAGATGGAAATATATTTTTCGAAACGTAGGCCAGAAGCGAAACATCGGTAAAGCTTCTTTTTTTTCAACTGTTCCTCAACCAAACTTTCCCTCCACGTTAAAAATATATAATGGAACAAAAAATACTAAAGACTATATATCAAATTTTTTTTTAAATACTGACTCAGTCATCAAAACCTTTAGTTTGACCTGGAATCTTATAACACATCAAGTGAAGAAAAAAAAATCCGAGAATCAATAAATTTTTTATGTTAATGTGGAATTAGCTATTACGTGAAAATCTTTTTTTATTGTTGTCCAGTAACCAGCCTCAACAAACTATTAATTGTCAGATTGTGTTATAACGTTAACGGAACTGGAACCCTCGTAACGCACTAGTTCCGTTTGTTTTATCTCAAAAATCTGCACAAATAGAACTGTTTGCAGTGAGAATAAATATTTTGTTTTAAAATTTGTAAAAAGCTTGAAAATAGTCGAGCGTGTAGCAAAATGCCGTTATTTGTATGACTCCTCTTTTAGAAGCCCTTAGTTCCTAGATTCTAATCTCCTCCTTTTTTTGAAGTCGATTCAAAAATAATAAATTAAAAATACGATTTTGAACTAGGTCTAAATAACCACAGCTGTTGGTGACTTTGATAAAAATACACTGTATAATAATTGCGCTTCTTATGCTTTACTTGGAATGTTTTGAAGAAATCCGGCTATGATTTTAGTTGCGACATAAATCGCAAAATTAAACTTCATAAAAAAAGTGCTAATGGCTAGGACAATAATTTTTAAAACGTGCAACCCTGTTGACAGGTACTTTGAAATAACAAAACCCATAAATCTAACAAGTAAAAAAAAACATTTAAAAATTTTAACTGTTTAAACCCAAAAGTCTAGTTTTAATGATCTTATACCTTGCTCAGCACTGCTTTATGCGGTTTTACTACACCATGGGTGGTGAAGTCAATTGATTGTCGCAGTATAGAATGTCCAAAATATTTGTCTTATTTTTTAACTTCCCACTATTAAAAATATTCAAAAAAAGGATTGTCACTGGTTTGAGTTCAATTTGCGAAAAATGAGTTTTTGTCAGTTCTCGACGTTTTGGGGTCCTAGGAAACTGTTCTGACTATTTTTGGATGGACGTTGTGTGTGTAAACAAAATTTTGTCGTACAATATCTTTAGAGTGAATCAACCGATTTGGGTGAACTTACATAGTGAATCTAAGCAAATATGCGTTTAATTTGCCAGACAAACCAGCTTTGTAAGAACAATATGAGCTCTTTTGTTTCTATTACGGTTAAAAAATATAATAAAGCAATTAGCAACTGTAATTTTCAATTTATAAACATTTTCTAAAATTACACCAATAATACTTAATATCATTTATGCATTTGTCCCGTCTTTTCGGGAATATTCCGTGAGAGTGAAATTGTGTAAAACACACCACCCACGAATTTAACATTAAACGCCTCCATATATTTACGGACTATATTAATAAAAAGTTGCTCAAATCGCGCTTCCTTACAGGTCGTCATGATGGTTGCTCAGATCACGTTAGTCGAGTATATTGCTTTCATATTGTCCCGTCGGTGGGTCCCTAGGGATATCTTATCGCTGTTGAAGTGCTTTCGTAATGCCTCATGTGGGGACTGCCTTAGATTCTGTTCGATGGAGCCTGACTACAATAAAACTTTCTAGTGTATGAATGTGAGTCAATGGTGAGGATTGCGAAGTATAGTTTTGTGTTTAGACAGGCGCCACTTGCCCAGCAAACGACCAAAACTAATGTCCGAGTTGTCTTCGAATAAAAGATGAATAATAGGGTAGCTACAACTGTCAAAATTCTTTTGTATACCGTTTAGTATCACACTGGGTTTTAATAATTTAATGAAAATTGGGCAAGGTTTTATTTGTTTTGTTATGAAATACCGTACGTATAGAGTGTATACTTATTGTAAATGATTCTTATTTAGAATCAAACTTCCATGTCCTTCAAGATCCATTTATTTAATTCGTTATGGTTTAATTTGATTCTGGGTTTATAATTTAATAATACCATTTAAATAAATATGTATTATATATGTGCCGAAACAATCTTGACTATAGTTTATAGACGCTTGACAGCTAAGGTCAGTAGCATCTATTCGTAATGGTAACATATTTTAGCCGAGCGTATATGACGATTCTGTTATTTTTTATGGCTTCTCTTTTACAAGTTCCCACTTCTCCGAAATTTTCAAATTATAAAATCCATATGTTTGCTATTTATTATTTAATTGATATTTTCACTAGTTCTTAGACCTTCGCGAACTAAACTACGAGCTTAGCTATTCTTACATTCAAACTACTATTTTGCTTATGATTTAACAAAAATGTATAAAATGACGTATTGTTTATCATAATGCAAAATACAAAATGCTTGATATATCACTAAAAATGCCTTGACGAAATTTAAACGTACCTCACTGTGACCATTTTATACAAGTGTTCATTATTGAGTGGAATAGATGCCCTTTTTGGAGAATGTTTATGCATAACATAAATATTTTAAAAGAAACATTCCGTTTTCACAAATGAAAATTCTTCTCATTCTTTTTTCTTCTTTTCATGAACAGCTGTTATCATGCAACACGCTTTTCTTTATAAACAAATGAAAAAGAAACGGTATTTGAATTTCTCTTTTTCTTGCATTACAAAAATGGGTTGGCATTATGTTTTAAAACGGTCTATTTATATAAAAAATACTTACTTGTGATTTCAGTTTTACTAAAAATTTTATTTTTTCGAATTTTATACGACCTTATAAAGTTTAAAGTAGTAGCATATTATTTTAGTCATTATGACTGCTAGATGTCAGGGATACTTTTACCGTGAGATATCTTAAAGACTTAAACCCGATCGTAATTCGCAGTTAGATAAAAACTATAGCTGACGAAACTTCCAGAAACACGTTTTCCCGTCTTATAGATGCACCCCCTTCCCCATAATCTTCAAGAAAATGAGGTTATATATTGGTACTGATTTTTGCATTGGTTATTGCCATTTCCTGTCATTCATTAATTATTTGTTTAGAATTAGTGATTATACAAAATATACGTTTCGTTAATCGAAAAACGTAGTAAATGTAAAACAGAAATTACGGGAAAAAAACCTTTTGCAGTAGAACAATTCTGTGAGATTAAATTTTTCCTCCCTTTCAGGACATATATTACGTTTGTAATACACCTTTTTCTCCCTTAACATACCGCCCTTGCGATATTTCACTGCCAACGGAGAATAAAATATCTTTCTGGAAAATAGAGATAAAGTTGCTTCTATACACACGAAATATAAAACGTCAATTTGTTCAAAATTTTTAGACATTACGCGATTTTGTGAATATATTTTTTTTATAATCATAGCAGATATTAATATATAAAAATAATTTGTATCTCCGTAAGAATTAATTTTTTGTATAACCTCATTGTGTAATGCAGAACACGAACGACCATTGAACATCATGACTGTTATGTAATTTGTAAAATAATATCAACTTATGTATTTTGAAGTACTATAAAATTATAATAGTATATAATATTGAAATGTTGTGGTTAATTCTAAATTAAAAGATTATTGTTATTCCTTATCCTAATAATAATTAAATAAATAATTTTGAAATTAAACGCGAATGCCTATATTAAATAACAAAGTGAATTTAAAAAAATATACGAAAATGACTCGTTATGCATATTTTCCAGTACCTTCTGCGCAAAGTAAAAACGGCCTGGAAAAATGTTGAAACTTGTTTTACATAATAAAAGTATACCGTGAAAATGTTCGAGCCTGTAATATGCACATTTACGATTCAGTGGTGACTCGTCAAAATGGGTGAAACAATGTTTTAAAGCAATGAACGTTAAATATACAATAAAAATATTAATAAAAGCTTTGACAGTGGTTTTCGATTTTTAATAATTTCTATACACGATGGTGAAATTTTCTTATGAAACATGTTTCTAATTGATAAATAGACGATAATTTATGATCAATAGAAATGTACACTGTTGTATACAGTATTTGTAATGGCAAATATTTAATTTATCAAGTGACTAAAAAACACTATTGGTAAGTGAGAGTTTTATTATGGATTTAAATTTCGTGACAGAAGATACATTTCTGTGTAAATATTATTGACACTCTGTGTTATCTTCTATATTGTAAGTTAAAAAGTTAATTTTAGTAGCAATTTATTTTTTACCAATTTTATTACCCGCAATAATTAATCACAATTTAAATACCAGTAGATGTATGCGAAGTTTCATCAAAATCGGTGATCCTGGCAGATAAACATTCTAGATGTTAATGACCTCAGTTGTCTAGCATCTATAATAAAAAAATCACGTTTTCTTGTTTAGACTTCATACTGAAGAGTCTCTTATTCGTACTTATTTGACAAAATTGTTCCATCACACACATAAAGTGATTCTTCCTTTTTCGGAAAAATTTTTTAAATCTTTAAAATATTTCCAAAATTTAAAGTAATCGCCTGCTAGCGGCACCCTTGCAACATAATTTTTTAGCCTCGTAGTGTGACTTAAATTCAAAGCGCTCTGACAGTTCTGTAACTTTTTTATATAAATAATGATAAAATTGTGCCCGATTTTAACGAGTCACTCTTGGATCGAGAAGCCTGAGCCTGGTTGAGAGTATTTGAAGAATAAGTGAAAATAAACATAAGAACGTCGGCGGGCGGTGATGGCGACATGTCTTTTGGCGGAGACTGTGCCGCCTCATGGTGTCTGTTTGCACAACTAAAATGATGTCTCATTATCTTCAGACGCCCCGTACAAACTGTCTACATAATATAGTACCAACATAACCTATAACAAGAAAACACATTCTGTCGTCGTACTTTTATGAACGTTTAGTTTTTTTCATCTTGTCATTTCTTAGAGAGCGCGCGAAAAACTGCACATGTCACCTATTATACCTGTTGTAAACTGTATTGTTTATTTCTTTTTATTACGTACGTTTCTTATCTATGACCGCAAAACAAAGTCGTGTATGTCGATTTTTTTTTGTAAGGTGTTTATTACATTTTAAAATGTTAAGGAACATCTTTTTCATTTCTCAGCCTCTGCAAATTAAAATTTACTAATATTAGTTTACATCAAACAACAATGATTGTCTTACGATAAATTCAACGTGTCTGAACCTGTCGAGACCTGAATTGTTATTGTGGAATTTTGTGTGATTAATTGGTAAATACGTTATGTAAAGGTTATAAATTGACAAAAATCGTTAAATAGAGGTAAATTATACTTTCTATTTATATTCTGCAATGAGCAAAAATTCGTTATAAAGAGGTTTTTGACAAAAAGTATTCATAATGTAGAGGTATATTTTCCATTAACTCTTACGGACAGTTTTCGAAAAAAATGTTAAATCAAGGAAATCGTTATATTAAGGTTACACTGTATTTATTTAGTTTTAAACATTGAGCGGTTTTTTTTACTAGTGTTCGATTTTTTTCGTAAGGTTTTGGTGAAAACTTCTGGCAACCGTGATTATACTGTTTATAAATTTAGTGTTACGAACTATAACGCATGAACATTAGCTATTATCTATTCCGTCACCACTACAAAATACTAAAAGCGCTCGATCATATAATTGAGTAATCGAAAAATGGTACCTTTACCCTATATAGTTTATCATTGTAGAGTGGTTTGAGTAAGTTCCCAAGAAATGGAAACAGGAATCATTAAATTAAAGCAATAAATTGCGTTCAACGTTACCGGCACGAGATATACAAAGTTGTACACGATGCGGTAACAGAACACTCATTACTTTTAACTCACAGATATAAACGTGATTATTATCTTTGAACACCCATATCTTCTAAATCAATAAAGATGCAGACATTTGCCTGTGCTCATTGAATTCAGCGTAATTTTTGAAATTGTACTTTTTCGGTGCATTATGAAAAATATAATAATAATATAATATAATAAGGCGTTTAACGTCCGTTTCTCGACTTTATGTCATAACAGCATTCGGGAGGTCCTGGTTCGAATTCCGGCGGGGGCAGATGTGGCTGGGACTTTTTCCTACTGCCTCTCGCCGAGAAACGGTAATTCCTGTACTGAGGTTTTCTATGGTTTCCCTCAATTAATTCCAGATAAATATCGAGATGGTTCCTTATTTGAGGCCATGGCCGATTACCTATCAAACTCCTAGTTCAAAAATTACCTACCTTATCCTAATTTCCTATAATTCCTTCATTCGCCCATAAGTTGAAGTTTTAAAAATGTAGAAAAATAACGGGAAGTGTGGTGGATGGAAAATAGTAATGGTGCGAATGGCGTCTGTTATGACATAAAGTCGAGAAACGGACGTTAAACGCATTATTATTATTATTATTACATATAAGTAGGCCTTTAGGAAAAACTTAATTTTTGAAACTCAGAACCATTCAAAATTTGCATCCTTGTAGAAAAAGAGAAATTTGTTTTGTTAATACATATTAATGGTTCTCAAAAATTCTTCAATCCGTATATTTTCAAAACTAAACGAGATAGAGAAGTTTCCTTTAGTTTAGTAAAATCTGCGCACTTTTTATGATCATTTTTTTTTTGTTTCGTCAAACAAAATTAAAAAATCTTTTAGACAGTTTTCAAATTGTTTCTAAAAAAAGACACATTTGTTTCAACAATCAGTTAGTTTAGAATCTATATAGATGTTTAAAGTTTTACAAAAAGTGCATGAACATAGAGTTGTTAAAGATCAGGCCCGACCAAAGAAAGGAAGAAGGGGGCTTTTCGATGTTTTTTGCAATTTAGTTTTTTTTTTTTATTAAACTTTATTCGACTCATTAACAAATAAAATTACTTGCAATACTGTTCAATTGATTTTTATTTATATAAAAGACGTTTCAACAGTTTTGGTCCTTTTCAATTTTCAAATATAAAATTAAATTACAATTGTTTATTTATTCGACACAATAAATTGAAAAATCTCGCTCCGAGCTCGAATTTTTTCTGCACGATCCTGCTAAAGACTCGGGTAACAAAATGTGTTATAAAACAGTTTTCACTTATACTGGATTCCAAATTGCTTGCAGAATGAAAGCATAATATACATTTTATTACACAAATTACAAAGAGTTTACCTCGTGTTATTGCGGCATTTTAATGTATTATTTTATATCGATAAATAATAATCTGTTTGTCGGCGTTACAGACAAAGTTTTGCCGCTCTATTCGAGTTAAGTACAGGTCATTCATTACAATATTGATGTAAATTGTTTTCTTATCATTGATTTTATAGTCCCTGTATTTATTATCTTCTCTCTGTACATATTCGCTTATAGCTTTGAGTTAAGCTACCGTACTACAAAATTGCCAGATGCGTTTTTTTTAATTAGATTTCTAAGAAAAGGGCTTCAAGTTTTAAATTTAATTATGCATTAAATAGTTTGTATTAGATGAGGATGTGGATTTTTTTAGAGCAATAAAATTAATGATTTGGAAACATGATAAGAAATTACTAGTTTTTAGAATTAAATTCAAATCTGAGTTTCATAAAAAAGTGGTCATCAAAGTAGTATTGTATAGACATTTGAACACATTTCAATTCCAGAACTTATTTGAAATGTATTAGAACTTTCGACATCTGATTATGCTATGTCGAAAACACAATATAAGAAAATTTCAAATAAGTTTTAGAATTGTTTTTCATATAATTTTCATGTTAAAAAGTGGTTAAATTAAACAGGTGGACCAACTTATAACAAATCATGAAATTAAAGACGCTTCCCCTGGCTTAGTTATAGACGTCACCAACTCAACTTGTTCTATAATCGTAGAACTGCTAAAAGTATATATTCAGTATATAAATTGAAAATATTAAATAGTACAGGATCCAAATAACCCTAGATGTTTTTTATTTGGAAATAAAAATTTTAAAAAACACAATACACAAACCCTTGAAATTGTGTTTTCTGTATATTTATTACTTAATCACGTTCTACCAAACACCTAGCGTAGAACCTGTTCAAGTAAGATTTAAAAACAATGTTAAAATGAAACTTCCTTAGTTTCTGTATTGATTTTCCTAGTTGGGTTTATCCACCAACCATAATATAAATGGTTTAAATATAACATTTGATGTTGATATAAACACTATGAAATTTTCACCCCTAAGGAAAAATATTAAACTGTGAGTTGAGAAAGTCGTCAACAATAATATGTATTTTATTGACTTGGCCTCAACATGCGAGCAAAGAATTAACACAATAAAACATATTTGTTGGCGCTAAAAATAATTTAGTCTAACACTGTTTGGTTTAGTGGATTACTATTTGAACCGAATCGTGGATTGCATGTGGTCACTAAACAAGATTGTTCTTCGATAAAATTATACTACGAATTCCAATGTGAAAAGCGAAAATCCTTTTTTCCAGAAATAGGAAAAAACTCTGCAGACTATTTTACTGCGTATATTAACATAATAGTAAATGTTGTTTAACTCGTTTGTTGTAATTCTCAGGGCATTGTAAAATTAACGGGCGTAATCGAGGAAAATTGCGATAAATTGTGAGTTAAAACCAAGTACAAATAACCAAAATCAGACTGATTCTCAAAATCTGCTGTTTTTATCCGAGAGCAATATGTATTAATGATAGTAGCTGTTCAAATGTTGGTCGGCGCGTTAATTATGATGCTCGTGACCTAGTACCAAGAGGAATCTAGGAAAACTCGAAATTTAATCAATATTAAGCCATTCTTCAGAAATTGTATTTTTGGTTTCTAAGGATATCTCTATTTCTAAAATTTACGAACACTCAGTTCCCAGCTTATCTGCGAAGAAATGAAAGTATCAATTGAGTATTCAGTTTATTGTTTAAAGTGCGCCAGCAATAAGGGTTATTTAGGCCAAGCGCCAATTTATATTTTCAATTTATTATTTTTGAAAATACTAATGATACATACTTTTTTTCATATGGCTCTCTCTATGGGGGTTTATAATAAAGAAGCCAAGGAAACGTTGTTCAAACGACGACATTCCCATACTAGACTTAGATTTACAATTTTAAAATACATAGCTTATAAAAGATATTAAAGAAAATATACAAAAATCTAGCATCCTACCTGCGATACTATTGAGTCTAAAATTTTGAAAAAACTCATAATTTACAGGAAAACCCAAATGAAAATCTAAGTCTTAAAGTTCTCACGGAAAACTGAATGGCACGGGACCCTTTCCACGCGAGTTCGGCTCGCTTTTGACCAGTTTTTTTATTGACAAGCGGCTTAGAAAATGTTGAGTTTTTGTGTTATATAACTAATAACATTTTTTATACGTAGGCAGATAATAAAACGTTGATGTAGGTAGTTTTAAATTTATTCGCCGAACAAGATTGCAATTTCAGATAGCACATTTTTCAAAAAAATAAAATACATGCATACCACAACCCAATCCTGAAAAATCCGGATTGCATTTCAACTGTGGCATTTAATATGTTAATAATGAAGCAAGAATGCGATTCTTAACGATCTTACTTGAAAAAGAATCACCCCTATTTCTGTCTATTGTTTTGAACAAAAATGTGTAATAAATTTTGTTAAATGAGATTGACAAGGACAGCTCATCGTTGACCCGACACGTGTTAAAGTGAGATAGACAATTATATAAAGTTGTAATTAAAATACTCTATACTCGCGGACAAAGATGACCATCGAGTTTTAATATTAAAATACATGAGTGGAAGTGAGAAAGCCGAACGTGTGATTGAACGTGTGAAAATGAGACAGACAGTAGGCGTGGTGTAGTGGCGCCAAGGTGGCCCGCGAACCTCTGAGGTACAGTCTTAGATATAAGTTTGTTTTACATGTTTCACACTATGGGTTTATTTGAATTATCAGGGTTGGAGTTCGATTGAGTGAGCGAGGCGAGTGGGTTCCGTTTTAACTCCATCAGTCGGCCGACCGTTTGTAGCGCGATTATAATCAAATTCGAGGAACAATCTTGACCAAAATTTGGCATGATTTTTCCTCTATGTTGCACCGAACGAAGTATACATACATGATTATTTAAAATGGTTTTCACGACCGAACTGTACCAGTTTTTTGACAAACAGTGACGACGATAAACACTGTCGAATAAACAGTGAATTTGGAACGCGAATTTGTGAATAGAGCTACGTTACATAGTTTTGAAAGACTGACGTCACGGAAAAATACTATAGTCATAGAAATAACATTTGAACGTCAAAGTGTTGAAGTGTCAATCGAAGACCAATTTAGCCGAAGCGCACAAAAAATTTTTTTTTGCACGACCCCCTACATAATCAGGTATTTTATAGGAGGTACGTGCAAAAAATGTAGTATATATGACTCCCGTGACTGTTAAACTCGCTGAATCTCGTGTAACATAATGTCCCAACTACTACCTAAGCTGAACATAATTTCATCTAATTTAGACTCGATTATTTTGTTCGAATACGAAGTTTTGTCGAAGGTGACCGAAGCATAGTCGCACACTAGGTATAGTTGGAAGACTCGACGTACCGATCAGATTTCGTCCCTGAAGTCTATATTATTACCATATTATTATAATGTGAATTTGTTTAAATGATTAACAGTTTGCTTTATTTATTATAGTCGAACAGATAATAGAGATTGTTTGCGCATGGGTGGAGTAGCATATTTGCTGTTTTATCATAGGAAGCTATGACCGTGTGTGGCGATGATGATGACCGTCACTTGTTTATCTCTGACCGTCTTTTGTTTGCTGAACAAACGCCAGTTCTTTGAATTAGGCACTATTCATATTGTTTAACTGTTTGACTATTAGATTTGGCTGCTCGCTTCTTATGTAAAACTGAGTCAAAATATGATTATCTTTGTTTACAGTCATTTCTATGAAATGTTTATTTTCTGATTTGTGTTAAATATCTTATTATTTTCATTAGTAAAATTGTGAATACTAAAAATTAGTTACTAACACTTTTTTGGTTGCACATTTCACGCGTTAGGTTAGTATCATCAGATCTGACATAGTAAAGATATTTTATTTTGTAAATTTCATCAAAATCGTTAGAGCCGTTTTCGAGAAAATAATACATGTATACAAGCATAGCTCATATTATAGTCTATCTATCTAAAACTGTTAATTTAATTCACAATGAAAATAGCTGAATGGAACAAATTAATGTACGAAAAATGCAATTAAAAAATATTTACAAATTTGATTGGAATTGCAATAATTATGTACACTGCAAAACATTTGTTCAACGACAATTTCACCCTCGTAACACGTGATACAACGCGACGGTCAAATGTTCGAAACAATTGAGCGGGCGGCGAAAAACAATTGCTTGTCAATTGAAACCAAATAGTATAGTCGTTTGTCGACCTCGAGGTCAATTTAGGGGGCTATTTTTTATCATAGTTTTCCCTTTACATTGTTGCAGAAGAAGGACAGAGAGATGCTAAAACGGTTTTCTTGCCGCCTGAATCGTTTCAGATGAAAACGCTGAAAATGCACGTTTTTATTGCTGTGCTCCGCATACAGGATCTTTTCAAAACTCTATACATTTTCATTACCTCATTTCGTTAAAATTTGTAGCGCTATGCTATAAGACTGTTTCAGTTTAACTTATGCAGTGGTGCCTTGTATAAAGCGTGAACAACATTTTGACCATATAGAATCAGCGCATCATTAATATTTAGCCACCTTCCCGAGGCTTACAAAATTCTACCAATTAATAAATTAAAATCTAAAATTAAAAAAAAATTAGTCTCTGCTAATTGCCACTATAAAGACTTTTAATGTAAATTTTAATATAAGACGTTATTATATTCCATTGGAAGCTTAAATAAAATCTCTAAAAGATACAGAAAATGTAGAATGTATGCTTTAGACTACACTGTAGACTAGAGATGGGAAAAACGGGTCTTTTTAGTGATCTGCATCTTTGCCTCTGGATCCCGTATGTGAGCCGGCTCACTGAACCGGTTCAAAAAGAGCCGAGTTCTGAATATGTTACTGCAGTCTGCCACTGAGTTACCTAGTTCAGTCAATCATATCACGACCTGTATAGAATCAATAATGCATAGCCAAACATGTGATGCATGAGTCATTTGAGCTGACAGATGCATCAAAGCAAGAACTGATACGTAAGTGTAAAATGTGCTTCTGTGTGTTAAGTGTTTCACTGAGTTAGGCGGATCCGTTGATCCGTCGGCTCAAAAAAAGTGAGTCGGCTCTCACGGATCTTCTGTCGGAGTCGGCTCTTTGAACCGGTTCAGATCTGAGTTACACAACTCTACTGTAGACGTGAAACTCACCGGTATACTCTCTCGTTCACATCGACTAACAACATTGCCGTTTAGAAAAATTTATTAGAAAGGAGGAAACGTTTTTTTATTTAATTATCACTGCCATCTGCCTCTGTACTAGTACCGCAGTTGTATATTCCTTTCTGATTACCCTGATTAGAATTAATCCTAGCTACTTCACTTACAGAAATTTTGCTTCAAAAATTTAATTTCTATCTCAACTGTAATCATCTATCGAAAAATTACGATGGGGTTTCGAAAAATCCTGTATATAATAAGTGTGTGTGTGTAGTGCGTATGTGTGTTCAGAAATATCAGCACCAATGGGTGCGTATCATGCGTAGAGTAAAGGAAAACCTACTATCTTTGTTTCCTGCAGACCTCACTCTACGCGAATTCCTCGTTCGATTTTGTTGTGACAAACGATCAGGGCTGTCGTATCTTCCAACATACAATTTGTAAACACTAACATTTGCTCAATCTCTTTTTTTTACTTCTTACTCATCGCTATGTCACACAAACTGCTCTCCTTTTTCACACACATTTCTATGTATTTATTGTAGGTTATAAACGTTCGACAACTAAGAGCATTAGCGTCTAGTTCAAATTAAAATAAACGATACATTGCATAAAACAACTATGATCGAAAGTGGGATCGTACCCACGACAGTTTGATTCAAAGGTCAGCACGCTAACCGGTACACCAAACTGTCCTCGATTTTGGATCAATTAAATGTTAACTCAAAATTCAAGTAAAAATGCTCAAACGTTATTTTCATGTGTGCTCATTATTTTTAAAACACTCTTAACCCGTGGCCTTCGAGAGATGTTAAAATTTCAGATCTATTTATATTTTAATCGTAGGTCGTACATTCAAAGAATATCTGTGCCAAATTTCGTTAAAATCGATCGACACGTTTGGCTGTCATCTTGAAACAGATGAACAATCACATTTATAAGTAAATCGTCTATATTTCTTATACGAAATATTGAAAACTAAGCCCTGTCGTTAGATTGTGTTCACTGTAGTTGATATAATAGAGAGTTTTGCCGATAGGTGGGGTTGTTGGGGCGCAACTTCACAGGGGCAGTAATTTGTGAGGTATGAACGCTTGGTCGCCGACTGATTATACGTTGCTAACGATACGCCAGGCCTGTATTCAACAAGCCTTTCATATCGGCTAGCAATAATTGTTCTTAGTCTAGCCTCAAATCGACCAAAATATGGGGTATTAGAAGTACCAAAATGGCAACAAACGGAGCCCCTCTAGCGGGACTTCGTTGTTTTTCAGTATGTCACTTATACAATCGATTTGGGTGCAATCATAAATCTTGAATATCGTCGCAGATTGCACCAGAGTCAGAATGTAGAATATGTTATTTATATAAGCAAGTGATAGTTAAAAACGAGCGTCTTCAGTCACACGAGTCATAAAATCATTACGTTCGAGATACTTACTAAATTTTTTGTATGTAGGAACTTCCTATAAAATATAGCTGGTTTTCACAATTTTCTGTTTTTAATATTTTTCACTTCAGATATATTTGGTTGCCTGTGAATATTACGCCTACACCTACTATAGATGCTTTTAATGGTAAATGACAGGTCATTTTTAGAAATTAGTGTAGAATCGGTAAATCGGTTTTTTACTTTAGAGTACTAGTGTAAAATGGGTCATTTTACGACCGCTATACAGGCATGAAAAGCAGCTGTCATATGGGAAGATGCGTAAAAAATATTTTTTCTCTATTTTTGATGAAGTTAAAATTAACAATTATAGGTATCTATACTTTTTTATGGGACTATATATGCTGGGGCTAAGATAAAATCGATACCAACGCAAACAAATAGACAAAGGATATAGATAATACATTAAATTAAAAATACGAAATGGTACAGAACCCAGATAATCCTGACACAAAGTCGACTATTCATTTTATTATTGTAGACGCTCTTCAACTGAGGTCATTAGCTTCTAATTACATCAAATTAAATTAAACGACATCACAAAACATCCATGAGGGGAGGTCGGAATCTAACCCACGATAGTTTGAGTCAAAGGCCAGCACCAATTCTTCGAGTATTTCTAGTAGCAATTTAATTTGTGTATGATTTTCTAAGTAAAAGAAGAACTGAGACTACTTATAATGATTACAATGTCTTGCCTCTATAGGTCTCAAAGGCTCACACAATCCTATCATCATAATGTATGTATGTTTGTCTGTATATAAGACAAAAACAAATTGCACGAATGCATTTTATTGCACATTACTGCATTATACATGTGTACATATTATATCGTATGGAACACACGTGTTATTATAGAAAGCGGCGTTTACACGACTTGTATTAAACATCAGAATCACAATATCTCCCCCAATTACGGACAAGTTCACAAATCGAAAACAGATGATTTAAAACTACATCGCAAATTAACGATCGTACTCAGCTACCCAAAATTTGTAGTACATTTACGAAATTTGGCAACATCGATCGATGCGTTATTTCACATTCACATGTGAACAGTTCTGAATCTTCGTGGAAACTGATCAATCCCTTGATATTTGGTTTATTTACCAGAAAGAAATTTGAAATATTTGTTTTAATTTCATAATATAGTTTCGTAACGTAATTTTGATCTCAGAGTGTGACTGTTTGAAGGTCAGAACTTTAATAAGTGTGAACCTGCCTTAATAACAGTCAGTATGTGCATCCAGCAATAAGAATGTTGGAACAAACCCCTGGTGGTTGGTCTTACATATAAAATCGTGTACATATTCTATTCACATTGGAGCGACAGAGATAACATACACCCACATACCGTATGGCTTGTCTGTAAGAGTGACAAAGTCAGATATACATTTATATAACAGGAAGTGGGGTACAGGATCGATGTGTGTACTTCCGTTTTTCTCACTCTTACCACGTGTGATTGCATCCTTGTCACACATTAAGCACGATCGAGTGAAATGGCGATAGTTTCATACGTCGTTTTTGTTTATTGGTTGAGTGATAAACGAGGGTCGTATGAATGGTTATATTAATAATAATTATGAAAAAGTTGCTTGCGAAAAACTGAAGAGACTGCATCTTACAATTTTTACAAAACAATTCATTCAATATTTCCGAATTGAAGAAAAAACGAAAATGTAGTTTCTTGTGCAAAAATGTATCAACGTTCAACGATTTCGAAAAGGTGCTACGAAAATTAAAATGCTAACGACCTCAGTTGTCAAGCGTCTACAATTTAAAGAATAGAAACTTTTAGTGGACACTGAATACTAAAAAGTTTCCACTAAACACCAGAACATTGGTCTTTCTTCTCGACAGAAAAAAGGTGTGAAATACTTCCATCTTCTTTGCATCTTTTTAAAAGTCGAAACTGCAAAACAGGTACTTCTTATTTTTTGTATTCAATTAAAAAGAGAACAATCTTCAATTGATTCAATTTTCTGGTTGATTAGTCAGCTGTGAAAACATATTAATTACAAACGAAAAATCAAAGAATCCTTGATCTCTGTTTAAGGAAAAAAGCTGTTAAGTTTTATCCATTGATAATTTCAATCTGTTATAAGATTAGCTGCTTTTTCCCTGCCAGCTATAAACTTTACATAGCATAAAATTATGTCTAAGTGTTGTTCTCGAGAACCACTTAATGGATTTTGATGCGGCATACACTATTTATATAGGACATCTCTCTGGAAAGATTTAGATGTGTAAAACAATCTATAAAATGAAGTCGAATAGTGACGATTCTAGTGTAACAAGTCAATGAAAAAACGGTCATCTAAGCATTTTCTGGGCTTGTAAACCATGAAAAATATACTTTAACAATGTATCTATCTATTGAGCAGAAAAAGTATTACAAAAAAAAAAAGGTGCGTCGTTTCGTGGATACACGACGGAAGCTAAGTCTCTATGTATTTAACGTTTCAAATTTACGTATAAAAAAACGACAAAAATTTGAATTTTAAATTTTTTATTTGTTAATAAGAAATGTAATAAAAACTTAATTCATGCTAATTTAAGATTTGAACCTGAGAGGCTTGACATATCTAATACTAATTGTCTTTTGCTGACGACCTTAAAACAGCTATACAAAATTCAGTTCTGCTTAAGGCTGTCGGAACACTGAATTTAAATAAAAAATAGAGCTTCGGCTGTCAACTGATTGTAGACTTATTCGTCAACATTCTGCAAAATGTAAGGAAGATAAAGAACAAATCTAGGTCTCTAATGGACTACTTTTGTAATTTATGTACGATTTACAAGAAAAAAGTTGGCATTAATTGTGCTAAAAAAAACACGTTTTCAATGTCACACTACGACCTTATTCGTACTTATTTCACAAAACTATTCCATCACAAACCTAAAGTGAGTCTTCCTTTTTCGGAAAAGTTTTTTAAATCTTCAAAATATTTCCAAAAATTAGAGTAATCAATTGACAGCGGCACCCTTGCAATAACAATTTTAGCCTCGTAGTTGGCACCAGCCAAAAATTGAAACGTGCGGATGATTTGAGCGAGACAGCTAAAGAAAGTCACACCCACAATATGTCTTTTGCCTACCTCGCCCCTTACCGCTGGGTCTCAGCACAAACAAAATTCAGTGCTCCGACAGCCTTAAGAAGCAGATCTTAAAAAATTCACCGCAATAACTGCGCGAAGCCGGGGATATAACGGGCCTCTGTACGTAAAGTACAGGTATCTATATTACTAGAAAATGATCCTTAGTATGTGCAAAGTACAAATGATAAAATACTCTTACATTAAAGGCAAAGGTTTTACCCAACTGATTATCGCCAACTCCGTTATATAATTCGCTCTTTCTGTCTGCCATAAAACGCCGAGCGCTGTTTAAGACATAAAAGGGCACACAGATAGAAAGTTGGCAGTACTGTTTAGTTGTGTCGGTGTGGTTATATAAGGCGCCGCTGTAGGTGGCGGCGACCGACGTCTTCTGCTCACTTTACCACTGCGCCGCGACGATCGTTTCCCCCGTACGTCGCGTCACTCACCCGTCTTGAACTCCCTTCCCTCCAGCTAACGTCGTACCCAGACCTCTTCCGTATATATATATATATACTAGGGTGGATGCCACTAAATTCAAATTTATTAAAACTGAACGTTGAACTTGTTTACTTTATAAAATTAATAGGAAAAATGTAAACTGAGTGAGTGGATTAATAGTGGTGCGATAGCACTAGAGGCGAAGACAGAATATATACTTTTGGCATAGAACATTAATTCCTGAATCGAACCGAGCTGGGTAGAGTAGTGGTGACAGCACTAGACTCGCATTCGGGAGGTCCGGGTTCGAATCCCGGCGGGGGCAGATGTGGCTGGGTCTTTTTCCTACTGCCTCTCGCCGAGAAACGGTAATTCCTGTACCGGCCATCTTGATTGAGGTTTTCCATGGTTTCCCTCAATTAATTCCAGATAAATATCGAGATGGTTCCTTATTTGAGGCTATGGCCGATTACCTATCAAACTCCTAGTTCAAAAATTGCCTACCTATCTTAATTTCCTATAATTCCTTCATTCGTCCATTGCTATTACATAAGTTGAAGTTTTAAAAAATGTAGAAAAATAACGGGAAGTGTGGTAAATGGAAAATAGTAACGGTGCGAATGGCGTCTGTTATGACATAAAGTCGAGAAACGGACGTTAAACGCATTATTATTATTATTAATTCCTGAATCGGCCATCTTGTTGAGGTTTTTCAATGGTTTCCCTTAATAATTTAGATAAATGTCGAGTTAGAAGAGAACTAGACCTCAAATACGGAAGATATTGAGTTCCAATCTCACCCAAGACAGATGACGCATAGAACTTTCTAATACTTCTCGCCGAGGAACGGTAATTCCTGTACCGAGAAACTTGTTGAGGTTTCTCATAATTCAAAATAAATATCGAAGTTGTATTTAGGCTTGTTAAAAACATCAAAATTGGTGGTTAGTTTCTGACTTTTTTACTTTAATTTGGGGAACAATCAGTTGGAACTAATTTTCCTGTTACGTAAAAAATATTCTGAACAACAATTACGGCATAAAAAAGGTAATTTACTGGTGTAAATTTAAAAGCATTAATCTTAGTGCCGATGGCTTTTTAATAAAAAAAAATTTTTTTTTATTTAATCTAAACAAAACAATGGCAAAGGGTGAAAATTAATTATTTCACTGAATTAATATCTTCTTTTTATTTTTCAATATCATTATTTTCTAACATGCATCATGTATAGTAAACATTGTTTTATACATCTAGATTCTAAAGAACGTCTTTCAGTGAATATTTTCCTAATTTTTACTTTAAAGGATAGATATTCTGAAGTAAATGCCAAATAGTAGTTTCAGTTTATGCATTATTATCAATTGATACTTTTACCAGTTTTTTAATTTCAACTTGGGGATTTTGTAAGGCGAAATATGGAAGGCCATATTATCTCAAACTCAAAAAATAGCAAGAATATTCAAACAAAAAATGTTCATCGATTTTATGTAGAATAAACTTAAGTGATTCAACGACAATTTTAAATCTGTTTCTAAATAAGTTCGGCAGATAAAGAATGCTTCACTGTAAATGTTATTTAGTAATTAAATCGGGGTCCATCAAAATTCTATATTAAATACCTTCCACACGTGTGAAAGTCTTCGCGAGATCTAAACAAAGGACCGATGAACTTTGAATAAATAACAAGTTGGTACCGACTCGGTACGACTACAAACTACACGACGAACAAATTGAAAGAAAAAACATTATCCAAAAACGAATTTAATTTTTATTCATTGAAAAATAGCAACTCGTGATTAGTTCGGTTCCCATAGGGTTAAATTTTTTTTTGACATTTGAAATATTTCATATACGAACAAAATTATCATCTACAGATTTTTTATCCTAATTTGCTTGAAGAGTATGGCTCGTGCAACAAGCCTCCAATTCCCAGGCTCTAATTCGAGAACCGGTAAAAGTATTACTTATTTGGATTCTCATTTTGTTATTAAAAAAAATAATATATTGAAACTATGAAATGGTGCTATGCTCAAGTAACCCCGATTGTTGCTGACCTTAAAACAATATATACGGTATTTTGTAAACAATGATTAAGATTTAGTTACTAACAAGCTTAATTGAGCGGCAAAGCACTAAGACAATGTAAAATATAGCCGTTCTTAGTTACTCATGGATAAAAACTGTGAGTTCGGTATATTAATATAGTATAGATAACTCAATGAAATTTACACTGCACATTCGGTATACTATAATCCATGGTTACACTTTCAATAACAAACGCAATAGTGTCATAAGTGTCTAGACTTTTTTATACTGAAGTGCGGTAGGGATAGGAAAGTCGACTCTGACTTTAGTCAGGAATCGATCTTTTGATAAAAATAATCAACTTTTTAGGGTCGAGTTGAGCCTGTCTCGAATCGATTAGAATCGATTCTCACTCGATGACTTTTCGACTTTTTTATACATTACTTAGTATGTAAATTGGAAACAGAACTCTAACCCATTCATTGTTTGGGAAACAATGAAATTGGAATATCCATACCTATGGAATGTGGCTAATAAGTACTTGCCAATAGCTGCAACTTTTGTACCCTGCGAAAGGTTATTTTCACCTCAGCATTTAAATGAGCTTATATTTTTACGATCAATCGATGAAGAAATGTGGTATTCTTAATTATTTATTTTTATTTTTTAATTTAAAAATCAATTTCATTATTCGCTGCCAAATTTCGTGCAATCTAATAATACAATATTTTTTATTTAAATGTTAAAAGCTATGTTTGTACGTTCATAATTTAATAAAATATGAAAAATATCTAACTTTGTATACAGGAATTACTAAATTTCTAAAAAGTCGACTTAAGTCACAAAAGTCGACTATCAGAGATGATTAATCGACTTCAAGAGTCAAAGAATTTGAAGCCGATTCCAAAGTCAAAAATCGATTTAGCGCGCGCCTTTTCCATCCCTAAAGTGCGGTACCAAGCACACATACTGCGTATAATTTCTGACTTCAATTGTGACTCGAGCAAGTTTCTGGACAGCGTACATCTGGCGTCATCCCATAAACCTGACAAAACAACAAACGGTGTCTTTTACCTTTCCAAGGCACCGACAATGTCATTATTTAACGACTGTCGCTTACTGGCCTGTACTGACCCTATATAGTTTTTTTTTTTCTTAAAAGGTACAGTCGACCACATCGCATCGCGTCGACACTATTCAGCATGAACAGTGTCACAACTGTACTTGGTCGACTGTAGAGGCTATCAAGACAGTAGCGGCAATAGATAGCGTGGTGAGGTTAATGTAAAATTGTTGTCAAGTATCTTTAGTTGTCGCTTCTACCGCCAGTGATTGCCACCCACCGAACAACAAGCGTTTCAATTCTCCTCTATCTTTACAATGCGTTATTATCTTGCCGTTGCCATTCAGATTTATTATTTACTAGCCGCTTCTCGCGGCTCTACACCCACTGAATCGGATTGGATCGGCAGTGCACACATACACACACTGGATGCTGCTAAGTCGATCCGAGGAGACTGGTGCGTGAGAATTCATTTAACTTCGTGCTTTCCAAAACTGCCGATTGTGTCGAGCCGAGTTGATCCGCTGTTGAGATATTTCCTCTTTAACGTTACACAACATTTCAAAATACGTCGCTAAAGAAGTTTCAGTGCAAAAATGTATTTAAAGTGGTGCAGTGTATTTTGAACCAATCTGTAAAGCACTCTATTTTCTCACAGACGTGCGGCGTCAGAGTAATGTTCTTACAGAGAATTTACTCAAATTAGTATCAGGCAATAAAGTACAGTAAGAAGGGTGCAGAGTTCGTTTCTAACAACTGTACATACATGACGTAGAGCTGGAGAGCTCTTATAGACACATACTCGAACCTATATGTGATATGATACGATAACAGGTTAAGAACTATCGGCTACGATAGCCAAATTCCACGAATTTATGCAAAAATTGCTGCCACTATTTAAGATTAAAGATTAAAATAGAATGGGATGGTCTCTTGGCCCAAATGCACCACATCCTGAAAGGATTTTTGTGCTTCCCCTTTTACTGGATCTAGTCATCAAATAATCTGGATCTTCTTATGAGCTCCAGAAGATTTGTCACTAGATTATCCTGTGGAACTATTCCATCCTCATCGATGTAACCAAAGATGGTTATTCTCCTGTAAGTTAAAGCCTCACATTCGAACACGATATGGGTGGCTGTTTCATCCTCCATTTCGCAAAATCTACATAGTGTTGATTCCTGATGTATCCCCATCACATGTAGATATTTTCTCAAGAAAGCATGACCGGTTAAAAGCCCAATCACCTTTCTGAGTATCGGTCTGCTAAGTCTAATTAAGTCCTCAGTTAACTTTAAGGAAGGACCTGCAAGCATTTTCTTCCCATGTTTGTTACCTAAAGCCAGGTTCCAATTTGAGAGATGCTGCTCCATCTCCTGACAATTTGCTGGACATTTCTATAAACACGCAGACTGGTTCAGGTCCAATGAATGCTGCCACTATTACTATAGAGCAATAAAATAGTACAAAGAATACCCGCCTCACACATAAAAACGGTGCCGCTTATCTATGTGTCTATGAATCACTCTATAGAATTTTCGAACTGAATTACAGGAGCTATAATTTCGTCATTTCCATCGGTCACAGCTCCTAGAAAAACGTTTGAATCTCAAGCACATAAGCTTACGAGTGGAAAGTGTAATTTGTTTTTTCGTTTCATTAATCCGTTATCCATTTTGCGTTACTAAGATTGCTTTCAAATTCTCCCGCTGTTGAATCATGTCTCCATTAATTTTGAGTTATCAAGGTTTTTTTATATTTCCCCAGCGTTGAATCATTCCCCCTTTAACGTTACAGAAAGTTTCAAACAGGAATGTCGTTAAAGACGTTTCACTTCAAACAAATGTTTGAAGCATGTCTCCATTATTGTCTATATCGTTAAGTATCGTTGAGTAGGTCTTTAAAAATGCTGTAAGGCTTCTTAACGCGTAAGTAATTTAATTTTGGATCCTCAATAACGAGCTATAAGAACACACAAGTCGTATTTAGTATATTCTTCTCTGTAACTTTTCAACTCTTTGTTCAAAACATCTGAAAAATTCGTAAGTTCTTTAATTTACTATAATATTGCTCTCAATCGAACTCTTAGATGCGTATCAAGCGTTGGTATTTTAGACAGTAAAACTCCGGAAAGAATCATATTAACTATGTACATATAGCTCTGAGCTAGAGCTATATTTTTATTTGATGAGAAAAAATAATTGAAAATTTAGACTTAGTAATATTCCTGAACGAACCATATTCAAGAAGGCATAGATATACATAGCTCCGTGTTTAGGTACGTATAGCTCTGAGGTGTAGCTACGAGACTATCAACTCTACTACAAACAACGATACGATATCTGATAGTCGATAGAGACATTAAGAAATTGGTCGTGCCCATATTATGTAATGTAACTCAGCAGTAGGTACTTCACTTCAACTGGCCATACTTCATATAACTCTTATAGATTCGTATTTTTATAAAATAAGAAAGTAATTCGAAATCTCGTGACGTGCTGTAAGGAAATATTGATGAATATCACGTTTTTTTCTTCAATTTTTAAGGAAAAAATATCTGCTTGTTGAAATTTTTGAGCAGCAAGCAAAATTTTGTGAAGCTTAATGTTTAATCACAACTAATAAAAATACTAATTAAAATGAATTTTGTAACCACAGTTTAAAATTTCCCTAGAGCATATTTTACAATCTGAGGGATTAGTCACCTTAATAATATACTTCAGTGTAAGATGTCAAGGATATATTTGTATATTAATTCAAAGCTCATCACTGTAAGCTATAACGCTGTTAAACGAAGCCAAGGGTTTAAAAAAGCACACAATGATTTTTTCGAAAAAAGATGATTTAATATATCTATATTGTTAATTTTTCTTTCGGTTAATTATTAATAAAAAAACTAATTAAGTACGGTTTTGTTATTGTTAATTATCTTGTATTGGCATCTTGTCGACCCTTATGTAACTTCAAGGTGGTAATCATTTTTGATTCTTTTTATTGGTTTACTTCAGACTGAGGATGCCATAAAATGCATTCCATTGAAGCCAATTACGAGCTACCTACATATAAAATTCTTTGGAAAAGGTACATAATTATTACAAAAAGACTTTATTTTTGCACAGGAAATGCAAATTACCGTTTATTTTGCTTAATCAGTTTAAAAATTGTTTTGTCACTAACATTAACTTTGAATTTGTTGTAAATTTTGTTTCTTACCTAATTTTTTTATGCCTTTTTTTTGGTCAATTTTAATGCAATTCATCTCCTTCCAGTTCACAATATTTCTATACGTAAAAAATCCATTGCAACTTCTTTGTTACATGTAATCGATTAAAAATAAAAAATATTAAATATGATCAGACACGGAGTAAGGCGAAATAGGTATTATTTTGAACCGAGAAGTTTGAGAATTGTCGTTGATTATATGATGTTTGCATGGCTCCTCTCAGTTCCGAGATTCTAATCCGATAATTGCTCAAAGTATCAATTGGATTATCAACTTATTATTTAAAAAAAATAATAAATTGAAAACAAAAATCCTAGGCCCAAATAACGCTTGGTGGCCAATTGAGCCCGCTCTGACTATTAATTATTATAAGTAAATTGATTTACGTATTTCAACTACCAGTCGGCTTCGTTCTGTTCGTCTATTCAGCGCCCCGACTTGTAGAGACCTGTATATATCTCTATCTAATTTCATCCTTATTAAAACATATTTTATTGCTTTCAAAGTGAACGTCCTTGTATTGTCAAATATAAATTTCTATTTAATAGCTTCTAATATAAGATCATAGGCGTGACTTTTAGTTTAATCTATAATACGTATATTTAAAACACAAGCCGCTTTCCATCGACAGTCCGCCAGCGGTTCGTATACTCAACCGATTTACACAGTTTTGTTTTTATTTAAGAACTCTGTCCTCTCAATCTGATCAATATTTTTCATTATATTATCGAGTTGGGTAACTCAGATCTGAACCGGTTCAAAGAGCGGACTCCGACAGAAGATCCGTGAGAGCCGACTCACTTTTTTTTAAGCCGACGGATCAACGGATCCGCATAACTCAGTGAAACACTTAACACACAGAAGCACATTTTACACTTACGTATCAGTTCTTGCTTTGATGCATCTGTCAGCTCAAATGACTCATGCATCACATGTTTGGCTATGCATTCTTGATTCTATACAGGTCGTGATATGATTGACTGAACTAGGTAACTCAGTGGCAGACTGCAGTAACATATTCAGAACTCGGCTCTTTTTGAACCGGTTCAGTGAGCCGGCTTAATATCGCTTTAAGAAATAAATAACGTTTGATTTTGATTTCAAAAATAAAACTAGTTGATTAAAACAGCGAGACGCCTATGCAATAGGCGCTTATTATACACTCGTTTAACACTTACCTACTCATTATATGTTAGCTATAGTAGGTATATGTCAAATATAACACAATATTATGGGAAACTGTTATATTAATAATTTCGTATGTTTTGTGAGCGTCAAAGCAGCCCAATAACAATATTATTTATTGCTCTAGCCTCGTCAACACATCGTCAACACACAGAAATACTCGAGCTAACAACGGATAAAAGTGAACCTACATTTAAAAGAAAATGAGCCGCCCGTAAATATAATATTATAGGGTTTAGTAAAAACTTTTCAAATAGTTTCTACGTCTACAAAGATAAGTACAGATTTTTGCACCGAGCGGTGACAGAACTATACTCGCATTCAGAAGGTCCTGGGTTCGAATCTCGAATCCTGACGGGGGCAGATGTACTTAGAGTATTTTCCTATAGAGTTGTGTAACTCAGATCTGAACCGGTTCAAAGAGCCGACTCCGACAGAAGATCCGTGAGAGCCGACTCAGTTTTTTTGAGCCGACGGATCTAGGGATCCGCATAACTCAGTAAAACACTGAACACACAGAAGCACATTTTACACTTACGTATCAGTTCGTGCTTTGATACATCTGTCAACTCAAATGACTCATGCATCACATGTTTGGCTATGCATTCTTGATTCTATACAGGTCGTGACATGATTGACTGAACTAGGTAACTCAGTGGCAGACTGCAGTAACATATTCAGAACTCGGCTCTTTTTGAACCGGTTCAGTGAGCCGGCTCATATACGGGATCCAGATGCAAAGATGCAGATCACTAAAAAGACCCGTTTTTCCTATCTCTATACTGCTTCTCGACGAAAAACGGTAATTCCTGTACCTGTCTTCTTGTTGAGTTTTCTCGTATTAGGGGCAAGCAAGGGAATTCCATAATCCAGGCGCCAAATCCTAAGGAGCGCCTCGGTGCATAAGAAAAATAAAAGAAAAAATATTGTATCGCTTCTCAATATTTTGATTATTATTAGAGGCATGTAAGGTGGGCGCCATAATTGGATCTCGCTTCATCCTTGCCTCGGGCCGGTACTGTTCTAGTCGAGTAAAAACAAATTTCGCCCATCCCTGGTCAGATCGTCAGCCAGTAATCCACACGGCATTAAAAACAAAAAAGAAAAAGAGAGAACTCTAAATCCGTAAACAGCAAAAGCAGTTTGTTATCCGCAGCTTTAATTAGTACACAGTATCGACTATCGAGTCGCACTGGTTGATACAAAGCGCGGTCTCTCGCAGGAGGCCGCTCACTAAAACAAACGAGCAACGAGCCGCCGCCGCACTGAAAACAGTTGAGTGTCGTGTCGTCGTTATCGTAAAACACCCGCAGTTGTTTTCTGTACCAACGATTCTAGTAGGCGCGACACAAACTTGCTTCTTTGTCATTTTGTGTTGTAGCTCGTTCTTTACGTCTAAAAACTCTTGGATAGGGGTTAGCATGAATTTTTGACTTTCGCGGATCTGACTGCTACGAAAAGGAATCATTTGATTTTGAAGTGAAACTTCTTTATCCAGGGTATCTAACTGAAATTTTCTGTGACGTTTAAGGGGAAATATAAGAAAAACCAATTGGCTGCGAAACTTAGAGAGGAGAAACCGTCCTGTCAAAAATTAGAGGGGGTAAAATTCGACATAAAAAAAATAAAATATATAAATAACATCTACGACTAAAAAAGTTTTACTTTATATGGAAGAGGCTTACACATTTTTTTTTCATCTGCATACTTACTTGTTTTCCAACCCGGCTAGGCTTCGTGTGATGAATATGTTTTACATTTAAAGAAAAAAAGATGTGTTTTAAACAAATAACAATGTCGTTGTTTATATGACGTTTCCATGGTTTCTCTCTTATAGTCTTACCGGCTTCAGTTTCCAGGTTCTAATCTGTGAGCTGGTAAAAGTATTAATTGGATTTGATAAGAAATAATAAATTGAAAATATGAATTGGTGCCAGGCCTAAATAACCCTAACTGTTGGTGGCCTTAAAAATAATAATCAAAGAAACAAAATATAAATAAAGACACGTCTATAATTTCGACTTTCTTAGACCCAATAAAAATTAATTTGCTTGTAAAATGTAGATGGTAACTCGATTGAAAAAATCATAAAAAAATGCATTATTTACTAATATTTTTTGTTCAAAAAAACGGCAATAATAATTAGTAGATAATAAAAAATAAATTAATATAAGAAAATATTAGTTATAAATGACTTTACAAATAATATAATTTGGCAAGTTTTTTTCTTTTTTGAAAATATATAGATAACTTACTGAGACGTTTCTCGTTTGTTTCACGATTTTCTCTTCTTTCGTTAGTCTTTTTGTCGGCGCTCGTCTGTTTGTTAAATAAGGCGAACACACACGACGTGGTATTTAAATATTAACATACGCCGTATAAACTATTAGTTGTGTCATTAATGTCATTGAAATTCTATTCGTTTTTTTGTTTATGTTCAATTTTCTTTGAAAAAATTGATACAGGCATTTAGACTAACTTTTCCGTCACGTGAAAATTTGAAGCCGTTTATTTTTTATCATAGATTCTGAAAATTGTAGCAATTTATAACTATACGGCCGGTTCCAAAATCTTCGTTTGACAATTGTTGAACAATTAATTAAGGTCCTAGTTGGATATATCCTGTGAAACGCACGGCTGTACTTTTTTCGTACAATTTTACACAAAACAACAAAACATCATTCGAAATGACGTTTAAGAGTGTAGAAAAATAGTACAGAATTTAACATGTTAAACATGACGTAATCTGACGACGAACGTCTAATTCGCAGGTCGTTCATTGGTTCAAGTTCTACTGTTAAATGACATTGCAATATCACTATTGGCTAAAAAAGTGTGCATGTAACCTTTACGCGCGGTTGAAGTTAATCATGTCAACAATACATATACTGTTATGTTTATAGTTTTTTTACATGTATGCTATATAAAAACAGACAAAAAATGACGAAAACTGAAAATTCGTTCTATAGGAATCTTTAACACTATAAATACAAACTACATAATTTACGATTTTATTTATTTGTAATAATTGAACCAACTTCTGTATAATTCTTTAAAAAAATAACTCTCGCAGTATGTTGATGTTTACAGTAGGCCGCGCAAAAACGTCACTATTCCTCGTAACGCCAACTCATTGATTTGTCTTTTCGCGAAATTCACAAAACGCACCTAAAGAAGTTTTACTTCAACAGCTAGAGTCAGACTACGTCACAACAAATGTTGACAATTACTGTTTAAAATAATATAATTTTAATATCCTGCTTTTCTCTTACCTAATGTGCGGTAAACTTGTACCTCAACCCAAGTAAGAACGACTGGGTTATGATCAGAATCGTGAATGTTAATTTAGCGGGACAATTATCATTTTAATGGCATCGTACATTTTGTCTTTTTACATGTGTTGGGTTTGCCGCGGTCTTTTGTTTTAACAAGCCAAGAGACCAATCAAATTGCGACTTTATTTGTCACGTTTGTACATAATATTCAATTGAATGGATTCTTTCGGCAAATTATTACTAGCTGATATTAATTATTTATAATACGTTCAGACAAACACATAATATTACCTTGCATAAATTACAGAGGCTTTTTATCCTTGTCTAATTACTCAACAACAAAACTATATCAGATAAATAGACATGAATTATATTAGTGACAAAATGATACTAATTTTATTTCAAATGCATGTGCATCGGCATAAATAGACTTTATTGTTTTAATTTTTATCTATTTTTTATTAAAGCTAAATGCCGATTTCATTATAGTTTTATCGAATTATTATTAACAGCCGTTTGAATAAATTAGTTTTTTCACGAAATTAATCTGCTTTAGATAGATGAATTTTGTTCATACAGTAATCTCCCGATAAGTCATCGTTTTCTCTCCTACGCTTTACTTTCAACTGTTTAAGAATCCCACTTCTGCACTTCGCACATCCTACATGTCAGTTTTGTTTTTTTGTTTTTTTTATATTATGTTCTATACATGTATGATGTAGACGATAGTATGAGATAATCTTTAAATAGGTCATTATTGTCAAGTAGGTAGAAAAAACATATTTTCGAATGTCTTGATAATATCCGTTAGCCTAAATTCTAACTTAGAATAAGTAATTGCTAAAGACACAAAATCATCATCAGAAAGCAGCAGAATCCTTTTATGTACTAATCCGCGGGTACAGCTAGTATTATATGTTTAAAAAATGTTGTATATTTAACAGTCAATATATAAAATATATTTTTACGACGCTCTTCTGCTACAATTCACACACAAAAAAAAACAACTGAAATTTCTGATTTTAACAAAAGAATGAAGACCACTTAAAAACAGTAGCAATTTCAGTAAATTTAAGTGAAAAAGACTTCCAATTATTCCAATAAAAATAGCACGACGAAGCGGTATAATAAGAAGAAAAAAAAGAGCGTCAAAGAATTCCTTTTTGCGCCCGAACACTGAACACAGATGTAGGTGTCGCAACTGCCGCCATCTATTTTGCATATACCAAAAACGCAAAAACAATCGACACACGCCGGCATTCTTTTATTATCGATAAACAAAGACGAATCAATTACTATATGAAATAGGTGTGAGTGAGATATCGTGATACGGGCGGTGTTTTTGAAAGCAGGATAGCACGTTTTACATAAGTCATGTAAATCATTCAGCTGTTTTATAAGGATATACATTGGCAGTGCTGAGGTGACAATCAATTGTGAATATTTGAATTTATAATCGTGGCTTGTTTAGATTTTTACATTTTACACGTCTACGTTTGAGTTTCATACTTTGCCCACATTTCGCAGAGGCGTGTAATAATTCAAGAAATAAAGCAATCCATTCCATCACGTTATTTTTTTAATAAACATGAACGCCTGGTACGTGTCAATTTTAACTTTTATTACTCATATTTGTAAAAATATATAATTTAATTCTTTCGAAACTATGATACGTCAGTTCACAAACGTGATTTGAAACTGAATTTAAAATTTCGTATTTCTTTCGAATGCAGTTCATAAAAATCAGAAACTAAACTATTGTGGCAAAACGTATGTTCTTACAGTGTGCCTCAGGCTTAGTTGTTGATGATATTGAGGCACTTTCGAAGCTTCTAGTCTTACAGAGCACATTATATCGACTGGCTAAGCATTTGGAGGCGGGAACTTATCAACCTCAAATATATTTGGCAAATATTTATGCTTTTTTATGAACTGTCAGATAGTGGGCGTTCCTCGAAAAGACGTAAAATAATGTGGTTGGAAGTGCTCATTAATTTGCATCAAGTTCAATAATAAATGTCTATTTTATAAATAAAAAAAATATTGGAATAAATAATAATTGTTTTTTTATTTTTGTTTCAGACGATACTAAACTCCATGCATAAATATCAGCCGAGGTTTCATCTGGTCCGGGCAAATGATATTCTCAAATTGCCCTACTCAACGTTTCGGACGTACGTCTTCAAGGAAACTGAATTCATCGCCGTCACTGCATATCAAAACGAAAAGGTAAGAAATGAGCAGTTTAATGTCACCAAAACTGCTAGGTTTATGTACTCGAAGCAGTTGATTATAATTTTTAATGATCGAGTCATAATTTCCTCACTTCTCAAATTAGAATCTCAGAACTGGGAGTTTGTAAAATATATGAACCATGAAAGCGCAGTGTAAACAAAGGTATCGCTGCCCGCTCGGCTATTCTCAAATCTCGAATTATTCAAATGGAGATTCTTTTAGACTAATTTGCTCAACCCCCTTTTAACAGAAGCGCGTTTATATAGGTAGCCTACTCTATTCTCTGATGTATGACTATAATGAAATGAAGATGGATTCAGTGGAACAAACATATAATTCTAAAAATGACTAAATCGACCTAAGTTTTCCACAAAATAAGTCGGAAACTTCTAAATTTATAATTTAGTTGTTAGTATTAAGTTATGGTTTGGGTGATTTGTTAAAAAATGGAAATTGTGTGTTCATTTAAACAAGGCCATTGAAATGTCAACCTTAACCGAAATTCCTATCACGTTTCAAGATGACTCTTTACTGACATTTTTAAAATAGGTTAAATAATTACATGCATTCAGTTTTTATAAGTTTCTTGTAATTAAATAAATTATAAAATGTCTCAATTAATTAGTATCAAAACTCGTACAGTTATTTCTATATTTTATAACAGATATTGTAGATTATAGACACTCGATAACCGAGATCATATTAAACGCATTTAAAGGCAAGTCTTATAGTGTGTCAGTCAAACTTATTATTGTGTTTTTATTATAAAAAAATGTCAAAGGAAACGACAATTACTAGTTGATAAATAAAATCATGCCTTTCTAGAAAATAACAAAGCGGAAAAATAACTTTAAACTATATGACTGCTTGATAATTTATCCTGTCTATTATTTTTTGTGTGACGGGTGGGACACAGATTGGCGGAATAAATCAAATAAATCAGTGATTCCCAAACAATTCTATGCTCTCTCTCCAACCACGTCAGATTTTTATAATGAAAAAATTGCCCTATGATTTGACTTGTAATTTGAAAACAGTTTCAAGTTTTGTACAAAAAAAGAACTCTTTATGAAGAAATATTGAAGATATTTTTTAAGTAGTCATTAAAGACATTTTTATTTTCAAAAAACACCTTTCAAATCTATACTCAACATTAATTTATGCCTGTAATATTTCTCGATACCTCCTGCCTACATACAGCAAGTCTTTTTGTCGTATAAAGAAAGTCGCATCAAAATCGATTCACCCATAAAAAAAATGCTGGTCACATAATTATGGTTTGATAATGATCTTGGGTTGTGATCATATAAACACATTTTATATCTATGCAGGAGCAATACAATGCCGTTGTCAAACTATTTGTTATGTAGAACATTAGATTGTACATACAGAAAAACAAATGACTGATCAACATAGAAAAAGGTTTCTTATGATCACACTGCGTAGAAAAATATAGTTACGAAGTCTGTTGAACATATGAATACGTAGTTAAAAAAATATCGCTTCAGAATTTTAAATCAATCCTGCTCGAACATAAATGGATCGAAATTATGAAAAAATCTGAAATATTTTTTTTTCAATAGGTTATGCCACCACAAAATTTTCTGTGAAAGATCCAAGGTCATTAGGAGGCTTATTAAGTAATAATAGCAATAAAACTGTTACATGTAGTCTTATAGAAGGCACGTCAACTCAACATGTAAATGACACATTTTGTTTTATAACTTATGAACTTATAGCAGTACAAAAACTAACTATGTAAGACTTTAATATTTCCCGAATATTTTAACATTTTTTCCAATTCGGTTAGGAAGTTTTTAATTAACGAAAAAAAAATTAAACATGACGACTTTTTTAATTATCGACTATTTACCTTTAGTTTAAAATTCTGGACAGCCTTTCTTATAGATATATGTGGTAATGATCTAAGATCATTGTCAAACAAGATTTTCTGACAGCGTTTTCAGCAACTCAACATCATGATCTTACAGACCGACATACAAACACACGATTCAAACACATAACACTTCTTCTTTTTGATCAGGGTAAGATATTTTCGTAGGTGCGGTATGATTAATTATTTTATGACTACATTACAGAATTTTCAGTTCATATACCATAAAATATAACAACTGAGCATTAACAGACAGTTGAATTCTAGATACTTCACATTGATAATAATGAAATCTGCTTCAAAGTGTAGTTTCCACTAATGATTAATTAAATGTTTCAATGAAATAGGGATGGGATAAGTGCTACGTCACATACATGCCATTTACTCAAATGAAAAGCGCGCGCTTGAAGAGTCAGTTAAAAATACAATTAATTGTTTAATTAAAGCAGGATTCAAAATTACCCAAAGTAAATTCGTTTTCTATTAGCAGCTGCTCTTTTGGTATTAAAAACTAAAGAATTTACTTGAAATAGCATTATTTTTTCTTTCGTAATTCTTTGTTATTGTATAATACAGTCGAACTCATCTAATTTCAGCTCGTTTTATTCGCATATTTTCAAGTTTTTAGCTCCTGCTTCTCACGCGAAGTGTCTCCTCCTACGCTGCTTAGCCAATAAAGAGTAAATGTGTTTTGGTAATCTGAAAAACTACTGAGTAGATTTTGTTATTTTTGCCTGTTTAAAAGCTCTCATCTTCCCTAGTATTCATAATATTACTCTAAGACAAAACGGTAATTGGTACTGTAGGTCCAAATAATCCTAGCTGTTAGTAGTCTAAAAATATATATTAAGGAACCCAGAATCAGATTGCACTTGGAGAAATGAGTGTAGCAAGATCATCAAACAAAAATAAAATCAAATTTTAACATTTTATTAGTAAAAAAGCGAATTTGAAATTTTTAGACCAAGACCTCAAGCTTCGACTGGACACCTGTATATATGGAAACAGTAATCTCATCCTTAAATGATACACTGTATTATTGAGTACATGTTTTGTCGTAAACTATTTTAATTTCCCAGAAACACCGAGTACAAACTAATTTCCGAAGAAAACAGAACTAGTATAGTTTTTTATTATTTCCTGTAAATCCGTACCACGTTTTCAAATGCTCGGCAGTCGTTATCGATATAAAACATGAATAAATTATTATATAAAAGGTGAACCGCTTGCTATGAATAATGCAACCGAGTAATTAATCTCGTACTCATTTTAATTAGGGGATGTCGATGAACTGTTAAAATTGTCAGTTTTTGGAAACAGACAATTCTGTGTCCTGTATCCGTGTTTTTAAGTTCAGGTAACTAATTAGTATTAATAAGTACCTACTAATTAGATAAACAAATCTAAAATCTCTAGAAAATACAAGATTTAAATGACGCCTCTGCATACACTACTCGACTCGGGTTCGACCGAAACTTCGGCTTCTGTCTTGCCGAAGTTGAATCTTGAATTTACTTAAAATACTTAACAACAAAATTGTGCTATTAAAATAGAAAACGAGATATGAAAATTTTTTTTTTTAATTTCAACGCAATTGAGTTGCTTTTTTAGCATTGTGTACTTGGGCTTCGGCCGAGGGTGAAAAAAAAACGAAGACCGACTTCGGTTAAAAACTGACGTTCGGTCTCTATTGGAAACCTCTAGAAAATATAGGAATAAACAAAAGATTGTACTGTTGTCTATAACGGATCGGCCTTGAACAGATTTGATCCGCGTTGGCATTAATTTATTCTTGCGTTTTTTTTAAGTGCTGACTATTCCAAGCTTGTACATAAAATGATTTTCAATTACTTAATTTAAGATACTGTGTCAGGTCTAGAGACGGCCCTGCAATTCTAACAAACGGATGATCTTTGCCTTTCTTATAATATTATTCTGATTTTTAAATAACTTGTCATAATAATTTATATAACATATGTTTTAATTGTGCAAGTTGATTGGGTCAGCTTGAATCGGTTAATTAATTTGTTTAACTTTCTAAATAATTATTACCCATGCCTTTTAACATTTAAATCTTCCATGTGTATAGTAATAACCACTTCTTGAATTATGTGATTGTTTAGTTTAGGTAGCCTAATTATTTATAACAATAATTGTACGTCATGTCTAGTTATAGTTAGTATTATTAAATACGTCATATCCGGTCAAATACAAATGGCCTCCAGCACTAAATAATTATTCATCATTTTTAACTGTCCAAAGATGATCCCAATTTCCCTCCTTGCTTGTTTGAGTTAATTGTTGTGAATTAAGGTTTAGTTAATTATAATAATTTCAACACTTTGTGAACCTGAATGCTGTAGTTTTAGCGTCGTTATTTTATGATGTTCGTTTGTTAAAGAATAGAAATAATTGAAAATCTCATCTGGTATTAGAAATCAGGTAATCTTGGCAATTCGAAAGTGGTATTCGTTTAAAGCTTCCTAAAAGTTACGGTTTTTTTTGTATTCGTTCAACTAACTCCTGCATAATTCGTTAATAATTAAAATATGAGAATCTTTAAAAACATCTAGCTTCCAAACTGTAGGCATATATTAAATGTTTAATTGATTATTTATTTTGCATTTTTTTAATTCCAGATCACACAACTTAAAATCGACAACAACCCATTCGCAAAAGGCTTCAGGGACACCGGCGCAGGGAAGCGAGAAAAAAAGTGAGTACCTATCTGTAACTCTATAATATTTTTAAGTTATTTTTCACCTCGCAGTTGGTATTTTGTACATAATATTTTCTTCAAAACATGTAGTCCTATGGCAATCACTGCAATACAACCCATAAGCAAAATCCACCCGTTTATTTTTACCGCAATATTTCTTAACGGAGTGTAATATTATGTCATCCCCTTAGGACAATAGCTGTAACAATAACAATATTGTTGAGTGGAAGTTGTGTATAATATTTTGTCCACTTTAAAAGGGTTGTTCGGCTAAACACTAAAACTGACACTAACTAAAGAAAGAAAGGGGTTAAAATATCAATGTCTGTGGTTTGCTCGAGGGCCTATTTTAAGTGCTTGCAATTGTTGCATTGTATTTTCGGCACCCTGCCTAAGTGTGTGAAATTTGTCACCAAATAACCGCCGTGTATTATTTTATAGATTATTAATATTGATATTCATATTTATTTATGGTGATAATATATTCTTAAATTATCTTTTAATAATAATCTTTTGTGAAGTACATTATAATCTATATTTTTTTAGTGCGTCATCCTCTTTGAAGTTCCTTATTTCTTATACTACTTTAAATTTGTGACCAAAAGATAAAATCTCTATTATTGGATTTTTGGTGTATATTTTGTTGCGGTAATATCTTATTATACGATCACAATGTAAGGCCATTTTTAAGTCAAATTTTGAAATGAAATTTCTTTAGCAATACGTTTGTTTGAAATTTTTTGTAACGTTAAAGAGAAAGCACAAATTGGATAGCGCATCAATGAAACGAGTTCATAAACCTAAAGAAGTTTCACTTCGCCATGAGTTTATGTAGGTGAGGCTCGCACGTTTTTTTGACAAAGCTTTCTGCAACCCAGCATAAAAGTCGTATTAGAAACTCAGTATATTGTATTGATGTTTTTAAATTATACTGTTGCAATAAATTCGAAACAGTCAAATAATTATTTTATCATATGTGTTAAGTATCAAACGTAATATTATATGTATATCGTAAATAACAAACGTTCTGAGTTAGTGCAACATTTGTAACAATACGTTCGATTTGACTCTAAATCTATTGTCAGACTGAAGTATTTAACAGTGGGGGGCGTCACTATGCAGTCTACGAAATTGCTCGATCTCTAACCCCATATAGGACCGCCGCGCGCATATACTTGCGTCTCGTCATGCTTGCATGCGCAAACATACATTTGTTGATGTCTGATTCACTATTGTGTTGTTAATCAGACATTTTTAAAATTATTAATATCTTCGTTTGGAATTGACACCACAGAAGGAGAACAGTTCGGTGGAACGGTTAGCATGCTGGGCTTTAGATCAAACTGTCGTGGATTCGAATTGCATCTCGAACGTCTAGAATCTACAATTTCTCTCTCAAATTCCATCACCGCTCAAGGTTGCTTTGTGATGTCTTTTAATTTAATTAGACCGTAATGATCGGACGCCTATAACCTAAAATTATTGTAATGCAAGATTCTATCGAGTTAAAGTAATTGTTAAAACCGGTAGAGGTTGATAAAATTTAGAAAAACTTCTAACCAGGACAGTCGACTATAACGTGACTTGTACAAATATTAACAAAACCAGCAAACAGTTTAGTGTAGATAAAAAGGAGCGCTGTTGGAAAATGTATGCGTTTTTAAATGAGAACGTGTAAAATGCAAATTCGCTGGTGTTTTGTTTCGGTGGCCGACGCCGCCACCACAAAAGGGACGCAGTCTTTAGTTCAGCGGAGCGACCTTATTTTTTCTCTAAACTAAATACATGATACCATTCTATATTATGTAAGCACCCTTGTTTCTCGAACTTTGTAACCCGTTTGAAAACTTCGTAATATTATTTGTCGTTATATTGTAGCTGTTATGTATTACATTGACCGTGCCCCCCCCCATTTTGCGTGATAAAATCAAGGGTACCGGTGGATCGAAGAGTTCGTGAGACAGACGATCTACTAAAAAAACCTTATTTACAGGAATACAAATACATTTATTTTTTCATTTTTGCGCCGAGAGATGGCGTTACTGTGGTCTTTTTTACATATCATCTTAATACTAAATCTTATCGTAGTACTTAACCTTGTTTACACAAATGGATAATTTTGCTTTTCATTTTTCTGCATAGTACTAAATAAATGCATATTTTTTAGGTCTTATTATTTTAAAAAAATACACAAATAGAAAAAATTATAGTAATAAGTAAAACAAAAATGAGATACTTATCCTAAAAAAACACACATCTATAATGTGAACTTGAAGTGCAGTAAGAATAAAATTAATGGAAGGAAATCACTCACCACTAAAAATAAAATAATTGTTTTATAAAGTATTTATTAGTGTATTTGCCATATGGCAACATACACTATTGGCGTCGGTCGGATGGCGGGACCTAGGGGTCGGACCAAAATTTCTCGACGTTTCATAACCTCCTAAACACTTTGGCACCATTTTTAAAAATGTTTATATATATATGTATATGTATATATATATATATATATATATATATATATATATATATATATTTATATATATATATATATATATATATATATATATGTGCGGGCAATAACTTTCGAAAGAGTTAATTGATTTTAACGAAATTTTGTCCGCATGTTGGAATCCACCACCGGAAGAACCCTATTTAAAATGGGCCCAATCGGGCCATTTTAAGGGTAGTTTTTAGGGGTTGAAAAAAGTGTTTGGGCCCCAAAATACCGAAAAAATTCTCCGAATCGTTTCAAAATTGAAATTTAACCCCCTGATAGTAATTAAAAAGTGTCCCCAAAATTTTAATAAAATCGGCCCGAGAGGACCGGATTTACAAATTTTATGAAAACACTAGTTTGCAGATAGTGACTTATTTATTAAAGGGTGTATTTAATTCGGTGTAGACGTTAGATTGATAATAATATTACAATTAAGAAAAAAAATGTTATTTTAAGGGATGCATTAAGGGGTTAAATTTTTTATTTTGCCCAAAAACAAAATTAATATCACATAATAAAAGTATAAAACCACACGGCCCTATACAAGCAAATACACTATATTGTCGGCAGGGTTTTGGCATTGCGACCCGGGTTTTTATTTTGTGTCGTCGATCGAAGCGTTTGTTCTATTAATTTGATTCTCATTACACTATCGACCCTTTATATCAGTGATACGTACCTCCGATGCAGTGCAAAAGAAATGAATCTGTTTAATTTGCCAATACGAACTTTTTTATAAAAATATTTTTGTTGTAACAAAATTAATTGCGATCTTCATTCGTTTTTAAATAGGTTTCTTTTTAGTACGATAAAACGTTGAGCGAGCCAGTTTGCAATTTATCTGACCTTAAAAATAAATGTTAACCCTCTGTCTGTAAAGCCAACAATCCCCTTAATTTGATACTATTAGGCTTTCTATTGTCACCCCCAGCTACATCCGTCACCCACCCCTCCGCCCTGCGTCTCATGTCATCTCCTCACCCCTCATTGCTCCAACTTACATGTGCACCCGCTCTCTTAAAAGCTTTTATTTGACTCTTTTCAATTGACGATTTGGAAATATGTTTTGTCCAGACTTCAACTTTTTATAAACAGTCAAATTGCCATTTCACCCAAATTTTCTGACCGCAGTAGAAGTTGTATTCGATTTTTCAAAAAATCCATGGCATAGATTTTTATAACAATATTTTATATTCTTAAAAAAACAGTTTTCCCCTAACTTCAAAACCGCTACTTAACACGCTTTTGAGAATTAGCCTACTATTTTCTATGTTTGGTAAAGAAAAAATTTCACAATGTTGATTTTTACCTTTCCGTAATTCGAAATCTCATGACGTGCTGGAAATATTGACGAATATCACGTTTTTCGATTCAATTTTTTTTAAGTAGTAAACAAAATTTTGTGAAGCTTCATGCTTAATCGTGGCTAATAAAAACAGTAATAAAAATGAATTTTGGAATCACAGTTTGAAATTTCCTGAGAGCATTATTTACAGTCTGGGGGACTAGTCACCTTAACTTAATTAAATCCAATGTAAATCAAATACATATGAGTTAGCCTCGATTGTAGATTATAGACGCTCCACAACTGAGATCATCAACGTTGAGAGACCATTTGATGTAACTTGACTCTAATGTAAATCAAATGTAAAATCAATGTGTTTGTCGAAATGAAATCCATGTTTAACAGCACTTGTTCAAAAAAATATACATATTTATTTTGTTTAGACAGAGAATAGTTTTGTATCAAAAGAAACTTATGGGATGCGCCTGGTCCTTTCTCCCGTCTCCATGTCTCTTTTATTCTCTTTAGCGTGTTTCATTTAAATTATCGCCTTTTTATCCACTCTCCGGCCGAAAAAGAGTTTCACTATTTATATGGAGATGTACACTTACACCTGTTGAGTGAAAAAAGTCCCTCATTTCATTTTTCTAAAGCCGCGTCAATTTCAAAAGATATTTATATTTTCATTTTTTTTATAATAAATTAAAAATTCAATTGACACGTTTACCAGGTCTCGAACTAGAACCTAAGACCTGGGGGAACTGCGGCATCGCTACAAGCTCGGCTAATAATTCTCAAACTTATACTAAATTTAACAGAATCGAGACTTTCAATATATTATGTTTAAAAATATCCAGTCTAGACCGAGACATCGGATCTACATCTTTGTTTTTATGAGAGTTTCGTCAATAGTTTTAGAAACAATTGACGCCAATGATCTTAGTTCTCGGACATCTAAAATCTGCACACTCTCTCTCTCTCTTAAAAAACTAGACGATATTTCTAAAATATTGTTAAGGCGAGGTCATAGATATCATTGGCGTACTGATTTCATAATTTCTCCTGTATTTTTTTTAATAGAACTCACGTGTTTTCTCCTTCATCCCCACCTGGCAGTCATAGACCAATCAGAACTTTCCTTGTTACCCATTGGCTGAGTAGCGTAAGAGGAGACACTTTGCTTGGAAGTAGAGACTAAACACTTGACAATACGTGACTAAAATCGGTTGAAAATAGATGGTATTGAAAATACATGAGTCCGACTGTATTAACGGTCCGTTTTTTTTGCAAAGAGCGCACAAAAACCGTGTGTGAATCGTTTAAAGATGCATATGGCAGCGTTCGCCGCTCCTGCTTGATTCCTGCTGCCTGCTGCCAGAACGTACAGCAGGAATAATATATTCCTGTATATATTTTAACTTAACAGGATGAAAATGTAAAGCTTTAAATTGTCTGTTTAATGCTAAAAGCTTCATTAAGCTCTCCAGCTCCCAGTCTTCACTATAACCTATCTTATTTAAATACAAATGCTATACAAATTACCAAACTGTTACGTAATGTCCTTTGATAATTTTATTATTACTCATTTAATCTTTCTATAATTTTATAATTCCTATATTAATTATTCTCTCTCTATCTCACACACACACAGAGACGCACTATCGCTTTCTCTCTTATTCACAAAATAATGAAAACTTCAAAATAATTTATTGGATCAAAGGCAATGATTTCCATTTATTTCTACGCTTATCTGTTATCTAGTTAACTAAACCCATCTGTACTAGTACCGCGGTTGTATTCCTTTCTCCTTACCCCACCACTACTTCTGCCACGCTTTTTCTTTACATTAGCCTTCAGAATCACCTACCGCATCTAAATAAGTGCACCTAAAAAAAGCTACTATTTGTATTTAATAACACAAGTTAAAAAAGAAGACCTCGTGACAAAGGAGGAGGTGATCTTTAGAGTTTCAAGGTATATTGTTGTGTTTGGTTTGTATCCTAATACGTTGAATTTGTTTTCAGACAAGCGATGCTAGCGCAACGTCACGACTCCGACAAACACCATCCGGTCGTGGCGGCCAGAATGACCGCCGACTCCAGTAGTGCCGTGGTATCCAGCGGTCAAGGAAACCACAACAGCCAAGCGAGGGATAGAAGCGACAGAGGGGACGACGACGAAAGGCTGCTGGACGTTGTTGGTCCTCCAGAAAGTCCGCTCCACATTGGCGGACATCACACCATCGGCAGTGTTGGACTCAGGCATGGTAAGTGACATCTTCAATTGGCAATAGAACTAATATAATATAATCCATTGTATCGGAATATCCTCGAAAGATCATTAAGAAATAGTTCTTTGCCTGAATTTTTAAGTAAAACTTCTTTAGGCGTGATATGAATGGTAATTCAGATCTTTTTTTAGTAGAAGTAACTTTTCACGGAAGTAAAATTTAGTAGTTTTAAGCTCTTTAATTTGAATTATGTTTACAATCGGCGGGTTATTGCAATAAAAACCCGCCTTTCTAAAATCAGGTTGGTTTTCTCCTCCAGGTTCAAGTGACGACGACGCGATACGACGACGACTTCAGTCTCACGAAGACAGCGAACGAGACGGTTCAGACAGCAGCTGTAGCGAATCTGTTACAGGGTCAACAACAGCCTTCCGACCTGGCGGATCGAGTTCACCAACCAAGGACACTCTTCCAGGTCCGTCGAATAATAATCACACGGGGGAATACCCTTCTCCTAACATATCCGTAGGTCCGCCGATACATCCACCACCTCACTTACTTCCTTACCTCTATCCTCCCGGCCTGTATCCCGGTAATTCTGGTCCACCGTTCGGTCCACCGCTGTCTCTATTTACCGGTCACGCTCCGGGAATGAATCCGGGATTGTTGTTCAACGCACAGTTGGCGCTGGCTGCGCAACATCCGGCATTGTTTAGTCATTATTCGAATTTAACGCATCCTCACGGCCACCATTTAAGTCCAACTTCGCCTTTACACCAAATCAAAGGCGGACATAGATTCACGCCTTATACTTTACCAAATAGTGGAACAAACCTTGTGGGCAATTCGCCAGTCGGTAGTGCTTTCGAAACGGTCACGCCGAGTTCGCATAGAAGTCTAAGTAATTCCCCGTCCGGGAAACTTCGACAGAATTCGATATCTCCGCCAATCAGACCGAACACCACCTCGCCGGTACAACAGGAAAATAATTTATCGACAAATGTGACGACAACGTCGCCTAGTGATTTGAAAAATATTGAGAAAATGGTGAACGGTTTGGACGTAAAACAGTCGGAAAATTCTCACGGTGATAAGAATGTGAATGTTGATAAATGAAGTCTGGAGGAGGGAGATAGTGTTGTTTTATAACATTGTGAAATTAAAAAATTCTCCCTCCTTGTTTGTGTAAAGAAATTACTGGTATTTTTAACTCGACATGAACAGAAAACAACTGTATCTAATTTTTTATGTTGCCTAAACTGTTCTGTTACGATCACCGAGTGATATAAAGTCAGGAATAGATAATTTTCCTAGTAGTGGCGTAGTCATTGGGGTACAAATTGTGAATTTATACACCCACGAATGCCAGTATCTTGTTGATGAAAAATTTATTTAGTAAACTATGTCAACAATATTTTTTATATCGCACATCAGATATAACATCTCAATAAAATTTCTAGCCCCAAAACCTAAATTCCCTGTATAAATGTATATGTGGACAAGTACAATTGGATCTATTCTTTATAAAAAGGTTTGGAGCGTTTACTCCGCGAACGAACTTTTTAATTTCTATGTACGCCACTGAGTAGTCCTCATGTCTTTAATTATCACAATATTATTTTTTTTACCACATTAAAAATCTGTTTCTGCAGTGAATTATCTATTTCTGAGTTATATTCTGTGATATTTTATTTTGTTTTTAAATGTTTATAGCAAAAGAGTTGAAAAAAATATTTTTCGGACGTACAGATTTTTCGGTTTTTAAACGAATTTGTGTAGAAATGCTTCCTATTTTTTTAGCTTTATTCTGATTATTTTATTAGTGGTATTATTAAGTTTTACCGCTAAGTGCTTAAAAATATTCAGCTTAATATAGTAAAAAAGTACAAATAAATATAACATTTTAACTGTTTAGACAAAGGAATAAAAAAAATTAATAAATCGATTATCTCAGATGCACAATGTATTTAAAAAAAATAACTTTAAAAAAATTGTTAGTGAAAATGCCATTTTTTCTTTCGATTTTTGTTCTTAAACAAAAAAAAGACATGTTCCTCTAAAATAATTTATATTTAATACACTACAGTTTTGATAATTCGATTTGGCTGCTAATTTAATAGACCCCGTGAATTTTGTTTTATTAGATCCTAAGACGGTACGGGGGACAAACAATGTAAAAAATGAAAGCTAAAAAGATTACGGTGCTACTTAAGATACAAAATTATTTGAGTCTAGGGAAGTCAGAAGTTTAAATTCGCTCCTGCTTATTTAAAATTATAGAATTTCGTAAACCCGTCGTCACGGATAATGTATTAAAAAAACGTAGGTGGCTAATCTCTATTTCGGAAAAAAATTGGAGATATTTTCACCCCCCCCCCATCCCATTTAGACTCCGTTGCAATTTAAGTTTGGCATTTTAAAAATTGTGCCATTGCTAATTATCATTCCATTAGAATCAACCATCTCAATAGTGACATGATACTGACTTGAATGTCTTAATCCACATTTCGAATTATCGTAGCTGTAGTGTACATTATTTTCCTGTATAAAAAGCGAATTAACTTAAGATGTAGAAGTAATAACGCAATTTGTAAATAATTAATTAAAGTAATTTAACACATATGTATATTATGTAAGAATATTATTTCCATCTTCTGTAAATTTCTTTCTTCTCTCTTGTTTGTATCATTTCTGTTCTAATTTATGTACCAAAGATTGTAATTATGTACATTTCAAATTTTGTACAGGAGTGAGTTTAATTTTCCTATACTTTTCGATTTTTAACGCTTTTAAAAAAATCTGATTATTACAAAGTGATTTCACTGTATTTCTGCGACCAACGGACAAAACCGCTCTTAAGTCGAATTTATATTAAAATTCACTGGCTGGCCCGGCTCCGTCCGAATCGGAAAAGACCTAAAAAATGGTCCCATTTACCCATAAACTGTGGAAATTTCATGATGCCACAGCTCAGCGCTGGAGAGTTTTTATGTGACGGACCAAATGTTTTTGATTTTATAGTTAAGACGATATATGAAACATTTCTTTCATTTTTAATGTTCCGTACCCAAAAGCTACAAACGGAACTTTATTGTTCTGTTTTAAAGCTACAGATAAATTTTAATTTGGTGTTGTGATAGGATGACTTAAAAACGTTTCATCTCTACATAAATTCCGTATTTCAGAACGTCTTATTCTCCAAGTTAATGCCTGATTCACCCAGTCTCTTCTACGACAAGACACAGTACTGTCGATCACATTTTACGAGCATTGCGAACATTAAACCGACCAAAATTCGTTAATCTCTTAACCTGTAAAATTTAAATTTTAAAAAGGTTCGTTCGTGAACAAAATTCATTTGACTTGGCATACGTGACGTTCGTGTAATAGAAAGCTACCTAGATGCATATATGGTCGATTGTGCTGTATCTTGCCATTGCAGACAATAATATACTCTGGAGTCTGGACTAATAAGCAGTTTAGAAATGAATAACTTAAAGTTTGAAAGTTAGATAGCGATGAAATTTTTTTAGGCACAGAGCGTTTATTTGAAGATATAAAAAAATGATTTTTGACAGTTTTGTCTTTTGCTCGCAGAACTATAAAATTGACAGTTTTATTTTTCTTTACTACAAATATGTAAAGAGTTTTGTTGGTAAATATATTTTTTTTATATTATATTAAAAAAAAAATTCTGGAGCAATAATAAAAATATTTATAAATGTATGCATTTTGAACCACAATCTAACAGTGACGTAGGTAAAAAACAATTGAATATACACAGAAACAAATGAACATAGTACTAAACAGTTGAGTAATTCGCCTTTCGTTTTCTTTAAACACATGTAAATAGTCAGTTTCGAAGTAATTATTATTAGCCGCAATTTCAAAGTTTGGGGATAAACAAAGTTTTGTGTATTTATTCAAAGTAACGCACCTTAAATATTTTGAACAAATTGTATTCTCGTGCAATTAAATTGAAAATATATTAGTTAATTATTTTTTTTGGAGTATAATAACACTATATTATTTTGGTTTGTTCAAAATATTTAAAATCGAAATACATATTGCAAAAAAATATATAAACGGATCTAACAAAAAATTAATATCCAAAGGGTATAGCGGAGCATTTGTGCCCCCTAAACATGTATTAAAAAACCTTCCGTTCTCGTGTTTTATTGTTGAAAAACTACATCAAATGCGCCAACTTTAATAAAACTGAATGGCACTACCAAATTTTCTGAGCATCGAAAACGACCCGACAAAGTTAGTTACTGAAGGTATTATTTTCCTTTTTTATTCGCACCCCACTTTTTCAGAGAGAAAGAGACAACAGGTAAATATGCAGTGGGCTGTTTAGACCACCAAAAAATATGAAATATGTTGATGTAATTTTTTTACGATATTGTAGTATAAAAATTATAGTCAAAGAAGTTGTTCGCATTTAAAAATGTTAACACCGAACTTGACTGCGCCAAGTATAATTTTAATTTAAAATAATTACTAGTCCGAACCTGGTTATATCTCTCAATATACGACGTAAAGAAAAATATGACTTCCTCAGAAGCGTATTTAAGGAAAAAAGTTTTATGGCAAGCACAAATTAGTTCCATCTTTCCGGTTAATTTCGCCTACATGCGCGTACGGGAATTCCCGAAGTAACTTTTCGGTCGATACTTTATTGTTTTAAGGAAATTCTCGCAAAAATAAAAAGTTCATAGTGGCACCCCTTTTCAAATGGCACCTCCGGCACGTGTCATGCCTGCTATAGTTTGATTACTTTGGATATTTACACAATAATGTGTTGTGGTGATTTTTATGAACAAAGAAATAATTTTCCCTATGTTTTCCAGATTTAAATAGTAAAACGAACCGATCCTAAACCCAAGCGCAACTTGTACATTGGTATGCTTTTTGTGTAAATGTGATTTTATATACATGTCGGATTTTAACCTGCAAACAACAGAACGTAATGTAGTAATGGTTGTACTTTATATAGATCAAAAAATCGTATGTACTGTAAAATATGTTATCAAGAATAACATAGCATAAATATATTGAATAAAATATACATATAAAATATTTCAAATTAAATCATTGACTTTTTTCTAATCTCCCCAATCCTTCTAAATTTTGATTTTGGTGCCGGTTATGATGTACCAGAGGACTGTGAAAATATATTCTATAATTACTACGGGTCGCCCAAGATTACCAGAATATTGAAGGCTGGGCGTAAGAGGTTATAAACATGGTCACGTCTGTGATTGGTTGAATCCATTGCTCACGTCACCGATGCCCATGGCTTGGTTTCTCAATTAACTTGTTATCCCAACTGTTGGAAAAAGCCAACTTACCCCACCCTCTCTCTCGTCTCGCCCAGTCACGCCGTCAACAATGATAACGCCCAAACTTAGTTTCCAGTAACCTTGCGGGGCGCTCCCAACCCTAGAAATTATAGAATATATATTTTTAAAGGGACTCGACTGCAAATGTTATCAAGGACTATACAGTTCATATTTTGAATTTACTATTTGATAACAGGTGAATCATGAAAACGTGTCATTAGCTCGGCAATTAATAAATAAATAGTGATATCAATTTGATTAACAAACGATTCCAAAAGAAAATACAATTATTTTGTAGATAAATAAAAACAAATTTTATAATTGCAAAATATTAAACATCTATTTTGCTAAAAAGTTTTTTTCTTGTGTTTGCTAGCCTGACTTACATCAGTGGTCAGTATATCAAGTTTCAAGGTGTTTGATACGTCAAGCAAAAATTAAAAAATATACAATATGCAATATAAATTACAGATCAAATAAAAATTATTGATTTAAAATAAATTTCGATTGTGTAATTGCGTAATTTCGATAATATTTTAATCTATAAAAATATGCTGCTTGGTTTCATTCGTTCATTATAGGTACGTAACCATCAAAGTGAAAACGTGTGTTCTGTGGGATTTATTTCGAACAAAAGTATTTCATAGACTGTAGCCAATTAGTGTAGTTAAAGTGAGTGTTTCTAAAATGTCGCGATTAAACAGGAATTAGTAATGTTAATGTTATTAGTAACTATTTAAATCAATATAATTATAGTGGTTCACTGGTTAAAACATGAATTTTGACATTTTGTTTGAACTGGTTATTTTATCATACAATATTCCAATATCTGAAAAATATTTGTTGCGCAATCAATTTAAGGACATTATAATGTTAATAGATATTGTATTAAGACATTCGATATTATTGAGATCATTTATACAGAAATAAAAATAGTAATCGGCCGGTTTTAAGGTTATGATCTAACATAATAATACCAAAAGAACCTCGTGTTGTGGAATGTTTTAACTTATAAAAATTAGTGACAGTTGTTATATTACTTTGTGAACTAGTGTTTAGTGCAATTATTATTTGATGATGAATATAAAATAAACAGGTCCTAAGCATCTACAAACACATAAAGCATGAAGTTAACTGGTGAGTAATATTTTGAATATTTTGGTTTTTTACTGTCTTTATATTTTTTAAACGACAAAACTGTGGTTGGAATTTTATGCTTATAAAAAATTTGCACCCTGAATGCACACTGTGCTAAACCTATATTCTTGACTGAGATATTGACTTGAGAGATAAAAAATGAACAACCTATAATGTGAAAAAGAGATTAAAAAACGCATAATTTTATTGAAAATATTTAAATACTTTACCCAAAGCAATAACATTTTTGTAATTACTATATTGAAAAATGATAATTTTAAACTATAATTTAAAACTATCATTTTTCAATATGTGTAGTAATTGCAAAAAGGTTTAAACATGATAAACTATTAGGCAATAAAAAAATATATATATAATCAATTCTGTTGTGAAAATTATTGATTTAGTAAATCGTTATAGTATTGAATGTTATATTTTTCGATCAAATTTATAAAAATAGATTATTGGCTATGTTCGACCACCCCTCTGATTAAAAATGTTAGAATATTTTGCGTTCACAAAACCATATCAAATCGTTCAAATCACGAATATATAGCTAAATAAGACAAATAGACACTTGGGTATCAAAATGATTTATTTAGGGAATATCAACTATTGATTAATAGTAAATCTTGGTGGATTTAGACTGAGCCGACAAGTGGCGTGGGGTAGATCTAAGTGGTAGATTGTAGAAACCGCAGTTATATTATCTTGTTACTATATACATATAATATACCGACCAAGGGGATGATCAAACTGAAGGGCCATATATCTGTCAAAACATATTTTGATGATACATATTTCTAGGGTTTATTGCAATATCCACATATGTTTCATTTTTTTTTATTACTGATTCTGATATTTACCATTGAGCTTAAATATAAAAGCGATTTTTCAGCATAATTTCAAAATCGATATATTGTAGATTATAGATACTTGACAGCTTAGGTCATCAGCGTCTAATTTCACAATTGAATTTTTATTTGACTTGTAAAAAACACAAAAAATTGAACTTAGTGAATGTCACAGAAATTTTAATTTTTTTAAATATATACGAGTATAATTTAAGAACCCAAGAATTCAACTGTTTAGTTTCATAATTCTCAAAAATTATAAAAGCTTCTAAGGCTTAAAAATAGTCGAACGTGTAGCAATGCCTTTTTTTTTATATTGTTCCTCTATTACAATCCACACTAGTTTCCAGGTTATCTAAATCCGAGAACAAGTTATTAAAACAAATTGTAAATTAAAAACATCAATATCTGCTAAACTTAATTAACCATAACGGCTGGTAGCCTTAAAACAATACATATTCTAATTCTGTCATAGCCTCCGTTTAAGTCGAGGGACAGTAAGGTTTTTCCTCGAGAAATTATTTCACTTCACGTGCACATGTCAAACTCACCTCCCATCAGCTAAAAGTCATATGGGAAGAATGGTACTTTCTAATGTATTTTGCAAGCATTAACATCAAAGATTGAATAAGATTTTTCATAGAAATTAGGGATATCGGAAACTGCTCGTAAGATGGAGTTATGTGAAAAAGGGAGCATATTTTTTTTTTTTTTTTTTTTAGATAATGAAAATTTTATTAGCACTAATAATTATAGCCTTACTGTTACATCTCTGTACATCGAAAGCTGATTATTGCGTTTTTATTTAAATTGCGCAATATTTGATTTTACATTTGTTTATAAAGAAAATTATTTTAAAATAGAAATATAGATTCATCAAATAAATAATTGTCTAGGTACAGTTCTATAAAAAAATGAGTTTATTAATTTTAATTAATTTGTGCAAATATCTTAGTTTGTTCAATTGTGTAGGCTTTTTTTTTTTTTTTTTTTTTTTTTTTTTTTAAGATAAAAACCTTTATTTACAACAATTAAAAGTTAAATACAAGAAAAATAACAGAAACTGACATCTTAATATCATAACCATAAATAAATTATTTCTTATTGTAATAAAGGTACCTAGTTAGCAAAATAACTTATTTTATATACGTGTTCAAATAATTGTCAAAATTTGTTTTATTGATTATTTTTTGTTTTTCATTTCTTATATAGTTTCGATAAATATTTAGATCATGTTGATTGTTTCTAAAGTTGAAATCTATTGTTGCACTTACAATCCAGATAATAAAATTGTTCAGGTTCTTGTTTGCAAAATTTATATTAAGAAACAAAATATCTTCATCTCTCATTTTAGGCGTATCTGTTATTTCAGTGATTTTATTTACTAAAAAACTCCAAATATCTTTGGAGTTTTGGCAAGATATTATTCTATGGCCAGCCGTATCTTCATTGGCACAACCGTCGCAGTAAGGCGTGCTGGTAAGGTTGTGTCTGTATAATTTGTAATTAGTCGCGAAATTATCATTTATTAGATTGAACAAGGTCCATTGCTTTTCAGAGTCTACATAAGAGTTAGCGACGTTTTTCCAAATTATTTTCCATGGTAATAACGGTAGTTCCTTCTGAATTTTCGGCACAAATTGCGACTGTTGCTCCATATAATACTCCTTTGTTATAATTTTTTTATCTGGATTTGTTTTAATGAACGCGGAATCATTTATTTTCTTTTTCACTTTTTTGAACATAACTGGAGTATTTGAATTTGACGGGTCGTTTATCCATTTATTAATTAGTGTTTTATCGAATTTATCCTCGAAATCTCGTGCGGTATTTATACACTGTTTAATAAAAAGCGCTTGACATTTTAATTTTACATCAATTAATCCTAGACCCCCCTTTATTGAACAGCTGATAAACAGTCACCTTAAGCAGTTGTCAAAAAAAATCCCTAAAACTAGGGGAAAAATCCTTAATATGGCATCACTGGTTGACATGACGTCCAGAAACACTGGTCGCGTCAGTCTCGTGGTTTTATCAGTTTCTTTGTTAGTTGCATCGGTTGTTGAATCTGATACGATCAGAAAATATACTACGTTCTCTACGTACAAAACAAATCGAACTTATTCTCCGATCGACAGTGTCAGCAGGGGTCATCAATTTGTCCCTGAGGATTTTACGTCCATCTGTAGAGACAATGTAAGGGACACAACCGGGGTTTAACCGATACAGTGCTTTGATAAAAAATCCTCTTTTCTGGAAACGAGAATATAAATGTGTATTGAAGATATACACTTTAATTGCACAGTTATCTGAGGAAAAAGAAAATGTTATTGGATAGTTATGTATCCTAAAAATATATTCTTTTGAAAATAATAATAGTGTCATTTCCTCTCAACTGGCTTGAGAGACAAAGAGAACCGTTCTAAGATTATCTAAAAAATATTATTTTAAAAATCAATTGCTATAGGATGATCTGCATCTAGTAGCAAATAATATCTACATTTTATTATAAACCACCTTTCCGATCCGGTTTCGTCTCGGTAGAGCATATTATTGTTTCAGTTTGTATTTTATAGCTCAGAAATTGCGTCCGGCAATTCTGACTTGTGCATTTTCACTCAAGGGCGTATCCAGGATTAAAACTATGGAGGGGGGGGCAAGCCATGGTCGTTCAGGTTGTAACATTTTATCGCGGAAAAGGTGAATGAAACCAAAATATTAAGAAAATTATGTATAATTATAGCAGTGCTTTATCAACTAAGTTATTACAATTATTTGCTTGGAAAAAAAATTCTAGTTACATGTCTAATACTAGTATCATTTTTCTTGGATTTGTAGAAGTAAAGTTATGTCAAGAATTGTAAAAATTCCAGCAACAAAATTTAATAACGACTTATTTTTTGCTTCCAGGGGGGGCAGCTGCTCCCCCCCCTGCCCCTCGCTGGATACGCCCTTGTTTTCACTCATACCCATTTCCATTTTTTTCGCGTAGTATATACAGGTGAGTTTTAAGTTGATGCTTTTTTTTTACAGCGTGTAAAAATCAAATAGACGAGCAAATATTTCAAATAGTTTTTTTATCAAAACTCAAAAATAAGAGAGAAACAGCCTTTCGAAGTTTAAATAAATTTTATTAAATTTTCTTTAATTTTGAGGTCGGTCCTGGGGTTATATTATGTTACTATGGAAATATCCAACAAAACGGGGACTACTTCGAACAATTTCTGTGAATACTTGATAATAACAACTTATTTCCATAGTAACATAATATAACCCCAGGACCGACCTCAAAATTAAAGAAAATTTAATAAAATTTATTTAAACTTCGAAAGACTGGTTCTCTCTTATTTTTGAGTTTTGATAAAAAAACTATTTGAAATATTTGCTCGTCTATTTGATTTTTACACGCTGTAAAAAAAAAGCATCAACTTAAAACTCACCCTGTATAACGTATGTTACTCGGAAAGTAGTAGGCTTTCTAACAGTGAAAGAATATTATTTTCAAATTGATTTAGTTGTTCTCGAGGTAACCCGCGACTAACTAACAGACATACAATAATGTTTCCTTTTTGTAATACATATTGAAGTGTATATTTTTAAATATTATTTGGCCACATTTACCTGAAACTAGATAGTTCTCGTCATAGCAAATTATAGACGCTCGACAAATGAGACAATTAGCGATCATCTGGGACTGCATAAATTACATTCTGTCTGGTATTTTGCAGTGTATTACGAGTTTCGCAATAACGTAAGTATCGCAGCATGCCATGATCACAGAGTATCTGTTAATTCACTTGTCTCCGATTGTCTGCTGTCTGTCACGTCACACCCTTTCATGATATTATTATGACGCAATGAATGTATATTATACAACGTGTAGTTTTCGTTAACCAACCATTGATTGAGGCAAATTATTTATAGAATTTGCCATGCATTGATTTTTTTCTGAATATTAAAAAAACCAACCATAAAACTTAAATTAAAAATTTAAAGAAACCCCGTCACAAAAAAACTCTAAAAAGTAAACAATAACAAAAATAACTTGACATAACGGTCGACATTTCCACCATTACTTTTTTTCCAGTAACCTACATTTTTTTGAAACTTCGTATTAATTTTTTTTTTTTTTTAATAAAAAGTATTCGACAGCATGGTCATCATATTAATTAATAGTGTCCAAATCACTTAAAAATACAATACTATAATAGAGAAAAAAAATTCATTTAAAGGGATGCATTAAGGTTATTTTTCCAAAAAAAAAAAAAGTTTACCACAATACAAGCTGACAAATTCAAAAATAGGTTATGTATTATTTTGTCGACAGACTTTGGCCACTGCGACAAATGTTTTGTCTTTTGTTTTTTCGCTGGTCTAGTTTTGCCAACCTAATTGTATATCGTATGACAAGACGAATAAGTGTCCCCTTATATAGTCGGTGATGGTAAATGACCCAAAATGCTAATCTGAAATCAGCACTGAGTCAGCTCAATCCAGTAGACCAGTTCATTGTTTCTGATTTTCTATACCAATTCGATCTAGTACTGCTACAGTAGGGTGACTGTGCATTTTGAGTGTGTATGCAGTATCTCAATTGTTAAACAAGTGAAATAGAGACGATAAAGAGAGAGTGAGAGGCCCGTCGTGTTGATATACCTATTCTCTCACACTCTATGAAGTGTTAAGCGATTCAATAATCATTGTGTGTGCATTTGTAACTAGATCAAACCGTACTCTTTTGTTTTTACGTTAATGCTAGATTTCAAGGGTCCATAAAAGTTCTGTCAAGACGGTACAGTAGAGACGATATCTTAAATAATATATAAAACTGTAAAAGAACGCCTTCCTGTACTTATTAGTATTCCGTACCAAAATTGGAAAAACGTAACATTTCTCCGGTGTCTGTCCGTCAGTTTGTCACAAGCAATGAATTTTAAGGACACGAAATTAAAAACTTGTCTTGGGAGCTGATGACCCTAGTTACAAAACTGTAGCAAAGTATGATTACTGGTTTTCTCAAAAAAAAAACTTACTGTTACATACACTCAGAGCTGGGCAAAGCACCGAACCTAATTGCTTGAAGCATGAAGCGACAAGCACTTTCCATTTAAAAAAATGCTTAAAATCATCAAGTACTTACTAAAGTCCTTTAAAACATCAAGGATTAAGCATTTTAAAGGAACTTCGTAAATCTTAACTGCTAACATTTATTGTAAGTTATGATATATATTGTACACATGAACAATATTTCTAATTGATGTTTGGACTTGAACAGACAAGGAATTGATCAAATGAAATAAGAATTATACAAGATAGACGTATTTTATTAAACTTTGAAAGCGCTTATCAAGTATAGAAAGTGCTTATGAAGCATTCCTAATGCTTAATAAGGTTATTGAATGTTTATTAAGTCATTTCTAGTGCTTACGTGCTTAATAAGTAGCAAGTCTTTATGTAAGTATACTAAGAATCAAGCATCGAGCTTCACAAAATTCTTTAAGCAAATTGCTTTAAGCATTATAACTGCTTAAAGCATTATTACAAGCACTAAGTTTTCAGCATTGTCCAGATCTGATTCTATTAAATCTAAAGAAAACTGTGCCAACGCCCTTTTAAAATACAAACAAGTTATTTTTCGAACCTAAAAAATGTTTCTATCTTTGATTGTATAATATTTGTTAATTAGAAGCGACTTCTTGTTTGAATGAAATCTGTCATCTATTTCTCAACAGACGGGACATATAAAAGAATTATAGATTTGACATCTGTCATTAAAACTATCGGATAGTTGAAAGCAATACGAATAATATTTAAATATCAAAGGCATATAGAAAATCAGTTTTGAAATTATCTTACATCTACGCATAATTATAGTGGGTTAGAATTTCTACAAGTATTTACTTATTAAAACTAAACACCGATCGACGCCATGCAAGATTTTTTTTAGAAATAGTGTAGTTGTCTGCATTAATCTAAAGCAGCTTTGCATACAATGATCCTAAAGCAGAGTCATGATACGACATATAGAGCGCGGATCGTAAAAATAAAAAATTATAAACATTAGGACCGGACGAATAAAAGGCACGCTAAGTAATTAAGCTCTAATTAAATCTTTACTTACTACCAACATTATATTAATAATCTAGATTATAGCACTGATCTCCAATTAATGGATTGTGGATATAGACGGGATCAGTTTGTCTGACTGAAATCTCGCCGCGGTGCTGAGGGTGATAATTTAAGCGGGAAGTTTGATTTATCAAAAGGTGAATGAACGCTACGCTATTGAGATTTGATATATGGGCGAAGTTTACGCAGATGTAATATCGAATTCGCCATTTTTTTCAAGATGTAAAGTGTTTATGGTTTAAATTTATGTCACCAGATGTCGTATCGCTTTCTGTCAAATTCCTATAAATATATATGTTTACCAGATATAATTAGCAAGCTTAAAACACGATGCAAATTTTTAAGCATGTTTAAAGGAGTTTGAAAAATGACAAATCAAACACAGGTTCATGGTTTTACGCTACACCCGCATTTACTATCCATTATGTAGAGATCAGTGGAATTTAGTGTGTTAACTAATAACCAAACTGTTCAAAAATTTAGATTTATTTTCCGAATAATTTTTAAAAATATATTAATAAATTGAAATAAGGTTACAAGTTTTTCGCAAGCGTTAAATAAAGTTGACTTTTGACTAGTTTTACTGATTTTGAGTTTTAGCAGTGACATTTCTCTTGTGCAAGAATTAAAATTACAAATATCCCAAAATAACGCTGATCTGGTTTTGATATCCTATACGATTTTAAATTAGATATTTAGAATTTCCAAAATTACTTTTTCGAATTTGAAATTGCTTTTTTTAGAACAGTCTGTACAAATAAAACACCTTGATTCGAAAACATTTTATGACTAAAATTCAAATTATCCAGTCATTAAAAGTGTTTGCTACAATCAAATTTTGTGTGTGTTCGTGTGTGTTGTGAACCCTATATGATAGTACGTTCAGCTAGAAAAATCATTCACGTCCAATCATCAATATATAGTGAAATATTGTAGTAATGGAATCTCTTGTCTGTTTCATACATTTCCTTTCCAGGTTTTTGAGTTATTTCGGATGCCTAGATGGGAGCGCGAATTATTAAAATTTGTATTATTGATTTTGTTAAAAATTGATGCACTAACAATTGAGACTACTTTTAAGATATTTTTATCATTCCAACTCAAGTGAAAAAAAATAATCCATTTTTACATTATTTTGAACTAAGAACTGACCAAAGTATTTATTAATTTTATGTTCAATTTTTTTTAAGGTAGTTGTCGTGGTTAAGGCACACCGTCAGAAAATTCTTAATTTTTGTATACTTATTAAGGACATGATAATACAATTACCCTGAAAATTTGAAGTCGATCGACTGTATATAATCCGAGATAAATTCAATTAAAAATTGGATAATTAACATTGATTGTATATGATCTCTGTAGTTCTGAACTAGTTTCTTATTTATAAAAAAAGAACTAACTGTCAGAAACTTTCCAAAAACTGACAGTCTTTCAATGCATTTGTTGTGAGTTAAAAAAAAAATAAGGACATTTTTTTGACCGTCTAATTATTTATAAATAACGGTTTAAAGTTCAACAATTTATAGAAAAGTGTACATGCATATGAATACTCTATGGGTTACGTTTCCACGGGTAGTCTTGCGTACAAATTATGCATCACTTAGCTACAAGCTAGTATACTTTTGTGGCGCGTATAATCGATAACTTTTTGACAATATTGTACCACGACAACTACCTTAAATAAACTAAAAATATGAACTGGTATCAGAGCCAGATAGCCTTGGCTGTGGTAACCGAAATAAATATAAGAAAACCATAACCACTGAGATTAGACTATAGAACAACATGTAGAACTTACAAAAAATAAACTATACCTCCATGAATTTAAAAACAGTTCTAATTCCTAAGGTAATAAAGCAATATTTTAAGAATATTATGTGGCTCCTGGTAAAAGAAATAATAGCATTACAACTCGTTTGGAGCCATTAAAATAATGGGTATTTGATAACAAATATTTACTAAATTTTATTCAAATATTTTTAAAAATATTTTTCATCAAATTATAAATCATTCAGATTGTTTCGATAACCACACAAAAAGCAAAAATTCAAACTCGACGTGAATTGTAAAATTCTATTATATTTTTTTAAATGTACTTAATTATCAAAATGCGTTTTTTAATACGTACGAAATGCATCATTATATAATTTTATGATGTAGGTACATTTTCATGTGCTAGACAAAATATGAATAAAATTAAGATAGATATGTTATAAAACGAAAAATGAGATAAATAAAAATATGTGGCCCTGAGAATTATATTAATTTTATTACTAATTTTGAGTTATCTCTTTACAATCCGGATATATTATACACTGTATATTCTGTCGTCACTGTGTAGCAATAAATTAATTTTAAAATATTCCGTCATTACAAAATACAGTGAGGGTCAAACGGATTTTTCATTACGTATAAATACGTGAAATATCATATATATTAATACGCTAAGGATAAGATGTTTGCCTCCCTTTTTCGAAAAAAAAACACACAATTTCTCCACATAAATTTTATAGCATTTTATAGATAATTGCTTGCTCTATCGACGTCAACAACTAAAAAAATCTATTATTGCTTTTGTTTTTGCAAAATAATTAATTATAACAATTAAACATTTATTCAGTATATGCAGCAATGCTGCCATCTGACGGTTCTAACTTTGAAACAACGTCAACATGATTGACGGTCGGTAAATTTTTTTTGTTTAATTTTTAATCAAAATTCACGTATAAATACTTTTCGTATGGCGGCGCTTCAGCTCAACGTTTTCGATACTTGCGCCTCTATATGACAGTTTTAGAAAAATATTTTCTTGAACCGTCACTGAGCTTTGTAATGTAATACAACAAAAAGAAGAAAGTTATAAAGAGTGTGAGAAATTAGAAACGAATTTTAGTGCGAATTATTCGCACAGGTACCGCTAGTTTAGAATAATATGTACTGATATTTTTAATAATATATTAAAAATTCAACTGCCACTTTCAATACGCTGATTAGAAACCGGGGACTGTAGGGTCGTATGTAGGGAGCATAGAGAATCAACGTAAAGGAAGATTTGGTAGAGGATCAATGAATAAAAAGCTTTACCATTGATCCTCTACCAAATCTTCCTTTACGTGACATTCTATTGGATCAACATCACCATATATAGCTAGAGAATCAACGTTCTACCTTTAAATACATAATTTGTAAGTTTTGTGCCTTGCTTCAAATCTTTTATGCCTTATCTAAAATTTGGATCAAACTATAGCCCTGGGAGACAGAGTTATTCTCAGGCTCTATAATATTTTTGTAAATTATAACATGCCCGGAAATAACAGACCCCTGTCGTGCGAAATCAGAAGCCGAATTTCGAATAATTTGCAAACGCACTAGCTGTTTCACGATTTATAATCTTATAACAGTCGCGGGAGAAGACTGAATACCAATCGGCCTTGACTGCAGTGATAGTGGGAGAAGTCTACTGTGAACATACTGCATACATTACTTTACAATTTTTGTATAAAAGTATTCCAAAAAAATAGATATTAAATTAATTAAATTTGTGATTAAATACTGAGATAAAACATAGCTTATCGCATTTCTGGAATCATGAAACATTATTCAACAAACATTTCATAAAAAAAAGCCAATTCTTTTAAGTTAAATCTGTTGAAACAGCAATTTTATATAGGGTCAAAACCGTTTACAACGACATCGTTTAGAACAACATATCGGTTATATTGACCAAAATCATAGGTCCCGGCTGAATGCCATATGACCGCCTTATAAAAAAAACTGCCTTTTGCGACATTGCTTATTACGACATACCGCATTTAATGTAATATCTTCATATCTTCGGAGAATTATGTCTGTTAGAACGACCAGCTGTATTGTACACAAAATTCGTACGCGCAAAAGTGTTCCAAACAGATTAAAATTACAGATTTTATGAATATGATAATGATAATGTGAATTTTATTCCTATTAATATCTATGGATTTATATGTACCTACACATTCAATAATACTACATACTTAATAAAAAATTACTTTGTACCTCGAAAACATTACCGGTTGTTACGACTATCGGTTTTTACGATCAAATATGAGTAGACAGTTCGATGTCGTTATAACAGATTTTGACTGTATTAGTGTACATGATTGGCCGAATGGTCAAAAGATATGTTTGCCAGAATATGTGACAAGGACAGACTATTTACGACGTTGATTAAATGCACTAAAGGTGGTCTAGTATAGGCTATTATCTTAAAGTTTACAGTCCGATTACACAGGATATTTTATATAAACGTATGTACCACTTTAGTTTGACAATAAAAGCGCTTATATCTCGCGCACAGTAGCCACCACTCTGGCAGTAATTAGCTTAAATCGCCGCCTTTCCAAGAACCAGTATCTTGCTATCGTCCAGTCGGCCAAATCAACTGATGCGTCATTTAACATTGCACATAAACAATAACGCATCGTCACGGCCAACTGTGATGCGGTCTTCTCAAACAAAACACCTTTCACAGTACAATTAGCGCACGTTGTATACATGTTTAGTGTTTTTTAGTTTTCATTTAGTTCTTTTTATGCTATGCGGTTGGCAGCATTAGCGTCTACCAACAAAAAAAAAGATGGCTCCACATTATTGCCAACAAAACAGCCAATGTTTGACAAAATTTTATTGAAATTTTCTAGCAAATTGTTTCCAACTTCAGTGTAGACCGCATGCTCTTCATCTTCTTTATGACTTAACTGGTGGTTGCGAAGAAGTTTCTGAGAGTCTGAAAAAACAGTGACAAAAAAGCAGGGAAAAGTAATACTTAGATAAAGAGGACTAATTTTTTGCTTCTTTTAATATCTTAACCCGAATATTGGTAGATTCCTGTGACCTGAATTTTTAAGGTACCAAAAAATGGTAGTCCACATCAGGTTTCATCCAAAAGTTTCTAGGCATTCTTGAGTAACAGAAAGATAGATAAAGGGATTAGTAGAAGATTCATCAGACCTCAGGTTTACATCCATGATCCAGGGATGATTCTGGAGCATATTGGCATACACAATTTATCAAACACATTTTCTTGCCTAGATGTCACGCAAAATACCCGCGAATCCTGCTAGAAAACAAAAAATCGAAAGAAGTTCAAGGCGATCCACCTAAGATTGCGACTTGTACAGAATAACCGAACAGTTCTGTTCGCGATTTTCAACTATAATTTTAGGAATTATTATCGAAAACCTTTTTCTCAAACTTACAATTTAAATCAATTTCTTGCGAAATTAATTTAGATATAACTATTTATCTGAGCGAAACTCAGCTCTTGTGCGCAAAGCGTTAAAATAGAGCACATACCGTTAAGATCCACATCCACTAAATCGGATCAGGCTGGCTCGGCATGAGTTACTACGATAAATAATTAATCTAATTTAGTTGACCGTGTTCTACCTTTGTCACGTTACTGCTTTTGCTTATATGTTTTCCTTGTTGCACTACATCATTTTTGTTTTCTCGATACTGTGATACACCCTGAGAAGCTAGTATTAGTATTAGTTTTGAAGATGTTTTTTCGTTGCACCTGAAGAATGATTAAATAATTTCTGCCAGGTGAAGATGTAATTATTTGTGAGCAGAAAAACAGTAAATGCAATAAAACAGATCTTTATTAATGCATATGGTTGTAAATTGTCTAACGAACGTCAATGGCTTTTTACGTACGTATAATTATTATAATGCGTGTGAGAGAGACAGAAAAATATGCGCGAGAGAGACGGAAAATGCGAATCTTGAAGGTTGTGGAGGTATTGATGATTATTTATTTGTCTGATACGTTTAATGGTTTGGTAAATTTATCTCGCGCGTTAAGTAACTCTCTTAACTTTATTACTGTTATGTTTTTGCTCACTTTTAATAGTTTTTTATTGTTTCAAACTTGCCACTGACCATTGCGTACATAAAAATAAATTTAGTTACTTAATTTTATATCCATATGCGTGTATAATAAACCTAATATTCATTAAAATGTTTTTTTATGTAGCCAGGTATCATATCACTACCAAGTGTAGTCCAAGCTCTAACCGTACAAAAGAGAACACTACTAAAATTTTATTTTTAATGTAACAGATAATATATTGATGGAAAATATTAATTCAACTTTTTTTATCAATCTCAAATACGGCTCCGAGTTACTCGATGTTTATACGGATCAAAGAGAAGTATCAATTATTTACAATTCTCGTCTGCCTTTCAACATTTTTTGCGTACCTAAGAGACCACCCTCAAATGGATAAACGTTCTATGTGAGGTCTACCAGGAATGCAAAAAAAATGTCACACGGCAAACGGTGATAATTGTAAATAATTTAGTTTGTATATATTTTTAACCCACTTCAAAAAAAAGGAGGAGACTCTCAATTCGTCGGAATCTTTTTTTATTTTTTTTTTATTTTTTATGTATGTTCCCCGATTACTCGAAGACGCCTGAACCGATTTGGATTTTTGTTTGTTTGAAAGGGTATACATCCCAGGTGGTCCCATGGTAATCAGGCCAGGATCTGATGATGGAACCCTGGAGAAATCGAGGGAAATCTTCAAAAATGTGCGAAATCAAATCCACCACAAAAAAGTAAAAAATAAAAAAACTTAAAAAAAAAATATCACTTAACCTCCTTCAAAAATATCACTAAAAAGATGAAAATAATGAAATTTTGAGGTCGGAGCTAATTTCATTACAAAAACTTTTAATTACATATCTACTTTTATTAAATAGGCGCCGACCTCAAAATTTCATTATTTTCATCTTTTTAGTGATTTTTTTGAAGAAGGTTAATATTTTTTTTTTTAGTTTTTTTATATCGAGCCGTATGTTATTCGAAATACTGACTACAAAAAATGATAAAAATACATAGCCGAATTTATCTGTCATCGATTTGATAGTTTTCATCATATTATCTGTTAAATTCAATAGTAAAATTTTATTAGCGTTGTCCAGTAGATTTGTGTGCGGTCAGAGCTCGAACTTTTATATAGTTTATTCTGAACTTTAACAATAAATAACCTGCAGAGATTGTAGATTATAGAATCTTGACAGGTGAGATCAAATAACATATGTTGAATATGTTGAAGACAAAATCGATGAAGGACATTTTGATTCGGAATTTTCCGAGAAACAATGATACACACGACGTTACTTCTGGAACAACTTGTATAAAATATGCGTGTAGGGTTAAATGATGCGATTTTATGAAATTTGCTGGCGTGTTCTCACTTCCGTCTCATTTAAATCGTCGCTCACTACGATCGCGAGAGACGCCCCGCGGTGTTATGAACGATTATTGTTCGTCGTCGCGAGCGAAAGCTGTTTGTTGTTGCGGTGTAAAAGCTCCTCCGGCGCGTGATTGCGGATTTAAGCTCTTTGATTCATATTGCCTGCAGTACAGTGCACTCGCAATAATCCCGTCGTACTTAAAAATAGTCTAGCTTGTAGCGACAACTTTGTTTATATCGCGTTTCGATGGCTCCTCAATTACAAGGTCTCAGGTTTTAAATCCAAGAACTTAAAAGTATCTGTTGTTCTCAGTTTATCTTTAAAAAAATGTATTGGTACTGGGTATAAAGCAGCTTAGCTGTTGGTGGCAAAAAACAATACTTTTGGTTTAAATTTAAAAACCATTTAAAAAATGTTTAATTGTTTGTTATTTTGTAATGGAAAATCAGAAAGAATTGTAAATATCAGAAATTATTTGCACTGTAAAATAACAAAATTTTGACTTAAATCAGTAATGAATAATTTGGTATTTTGACTAAATCGGTTAGTACAGTTTTCGAGTCGTACTGCATGACTTCGGAAAACAAACAGTTTTTTTGTTCATTTCCAACACAAATCATGTTTGCTTTTCAACACAACAGCTAACGAGGTTTTTCTGAGACGGGATTATTGCAAGGTAGTTGTACCAACATAACAGTGAAAAACTCATCGTTCCGCGATATATAATGTCCTCTTTTATAATCCAATAACAGCTGCTCTGTCATGGGGTGCCAACACTATAAAATCAACCGAATCGACTCAATGTTTACGCCAAATCAGCTTTTTTGCGAATTAAAATATATGAATTCTTATAAATTTTTGCTGATGTGTATTATTTCGAAATGCATCCAAAAACTAGAATTCCTGACTTCTCTGTTCATTGTGATTAGTGTTGGTTTTTCTCGTCTCGGCGTGAAAAAGCGTTTCTCGTTCTCGGGTCGTAGATCTATTCGCGAAATGTTGCAAATTCTCGTCTCGTTACTTTTTCAAAGCTGCCATTCTCGTTTCAATAGCGAACATTTTCTAAAAATGTTGTCTTGACAACTCGAGACTTGAGTAGCAGAAATTATTTGGTTTCAGTCGACTTGAAACTTTGCACACATACGAATTCCAATGATAGTGAAATATTTTGATGTCTCTAATCTGTTTGCGTATTCAGTAGGAAGCACTACTGCCTCCAAACAAGTAATGCAACATTGACTTATAAAAGCGTTTTCAGTAGAAAGCGAGTGTATATCGATTGTTCGGCGTATTCCGTAAGGAAAGAAATCTATCGTGTAGTGGAAGAATTCAGTCAGGTCAACCTACCAAGGCTGAAACTATGAGAAGACAACGTCCTAATAATATGCATTATAAAACCATGCTTGCTTGGAGGCAATAGTACTTTCTACTGAGTACGATTTTGTCAATTAAAACTACATTACAAAACTATGCTCGTTTGAAGGCAATAGTGTCTTCTCCTGAATACGCTTTTGTAAGTTAATAGAGCAATACAAAATCGTACTTGCTTAGAGGCAATAGCGTATCCTACTGAATATACGCAAATGGAAATACGCAAGCGGGTTGAACGGGCCTTCGATGATGAACAAGTAGGTCTAACATAATTATGCTTGTTTTGCTGAAGTTGACATGAATTTCCACCTGATTTTTCGTTTTTTTTGGGCTCATTTTTATAAAGCTCACTTCAAAAAAAATATACGAGCGTTTATTTTTTAATCAATTTATTTTGCCAGTAGACATTGGCATGCGCTGATCTCGTCAATTACTGTAGGTGACTTAATAGACTGAAGTGTGGTGAAAAATAACCGTATCATTAAAATTAGAGCCGAATTATAGTTTTTTAATTGGCATCTAAAATGCATTGACTGACTGCTAATGAATTTATTTTTAACTTTAACTGTAAGTCGGTAGCTGGTTGAAGTTTTTTTCAATTAACATAATTTACGTTTAAAGTGACTTTTCTAGCATTTGATTATCGAAATGGATGTTGTACTCGGTCGGTATTTATCAGTAGTCGGTTTGGAAGAGTGTATTTGCTTGTACCAAGATACTGTCTAGAACAGTGGCATCTCAACCACTTTTATTATACGAGTTTAAAAAAGTCCCTTATGCCTTTGACATAAATCTGTCTTACTTTCTTTCTTGTAAACTCATAAATCCTGTTCTACGCAACGGGTACCAGGTTTGATTTTAATACGCTATCTTGTTTAAAAATGGCGACGGATTATTAGTTTTAATATTTATTTATACCCTACAAAAAGGTCAATTATACGCATCTTATATAAGAAATATAAACAAAAACAAAACTATTAAATTGATTTATCTTTTTTAAATATAAAAAAATGTCAGAAAAAAATGTATATAGGTATATTAATTTGGGGTTTGAACCTGAGAAGTTTGACATATTTAATAATTTGTAAACACGACTAAACGACCACAACCACCGCTTGTTTTGACTGACGATTTTGTTTTTATTTGTTTTGTTTTACATATGTATAATTGTTGTTATTGTTTTTTGTGCCCATTAAAATATTGATGTATTTTTTTACATTGTAGATACATATAATTTTGCAAAGAACCAATAAAATATGTAGAATAGATCGGCCTTAATGCATTGATTATATAATATCAACGATGTACTATAGAATCGATCTTTTCCTTGTCTAAGGTGTGAAAGTCGCTCGCTCGTTTTTTTCGGAGTTCACTGCGAGTCCCGAGACCTGCGTTCAGAAGCATAGCTTCAAAAACGGAGTCGAAATGTCTGTAAAATGGATAAAATAAATTTTCTCTAAACGTTGATTTAGAACTCGGCGTAAATAAATCGTCACGACTACACCACTGTTATACGTTTAGAGAAATGTTGTCGGATGAATGGAATCCTGCCACCGGATACTTATACTATGTACTTCTCACCTGAGATGCTGGAAATGATCTGAGATAAAATGTGTAGTTTTGTCGAAAAAAACTTGATTTTCTGTTCTCCGTGTGTCTCAAGTAGTTGATTTCTCTCTGATGGGTTTGTTTAGTTCGTTGGTGTGCCCAGAATTAAGGTTTTAATGAACACTAGACTGACCCTGTCGAAATTCGAAGGAACATATTCGGAATAAAGTATTTTAAATAGATTTCTATACGTGTCCCAAATTTCGTATAAATCTTTTTTGACTGAAAAATGATAGCAATTGGTCAGAAAGTAGTTTCCTGTAGACCAAGGCTATTCAAACTTGAGTCACTTGGCGATCACATTTTTTATGTCGTCCACGCAACAGCGATAATTTCCATCATTGAAAAATGTTATACATTCTCTCTGAATATTAAAAATATCATTAAAAAAACAAATCACTTTTACTTTTTCCCGACGTATATTAAGAAGCATCCTTATTTAAAAAAAATTTCACAGTGACAGCTGTTTGATAATTAACAAATGTTTCTAATATAACATTGTAATAATGGGAGTTTCTTAACAATTTTAGCAAACGATAGGTATTCTACTATTATTATTTGCCATATAGGGCACATACACTATTGGCGTCGGTCGGATTGCGGTACCTAGGCGTCGGACCAAAATTTCTCGACGTTTTATAGTCTCCTGAACAGTTTGGCACCATTTTTGGAAACGATTTTAACAAAATTTGGCCCATATGCTGGATTCAACACCGCACGAAGGCTATTTAAAATGGGTCAAATTAAACCATTTTAAGGGATGTATTTAGGGATCGAAAATTGTTTTGGGGCACAAAAACACCTAAAAAATTCTCGGAATCATTTCAAAATTGAAATTTAATCCTTTAGTAGCAATTAAAAAGTGTTCCTAAAATTAAAAAAAAAATCGTTTCGGCAGGACTAGGTTTACAAATTTCTGAGAACACTGGTTTTCAGATAGTGAGTTATTTTCTAAAAATTGTATACAATTAAGAAAAAAATGTCATTTTAAGGGGTGTATTAAGGAGTTAAGTTTTTTATTATGCCCAAAAACAAACATAATGAGACCACACTGCCTGTATTAGCAAATACATTATAGAATAGAATACATGAGAAGCAACTTTTCAAATCGCATGTCCTTAAAATTTTTTTCTGAGTAGAAGCCAAAAACGGATTCTTGTCAAACAGGAAACACGTTTTTGGCTTTTACTCAGAAAAAAAATTTAAGGACATAATGCGATTTGAAAAGTTGCTCCTCATGTTGTCAAACGATATTGTTGGCAGGATTTGGCACTGCTATCCGAGTATTTTTTAATATGGAGTATTAAATCATCCCTCCTCAAAGGATCATGAATCCATTCTCTGTGAACGGTTGAAAAGTTGAAATCCAAGTGTTGTACAAACGAGAATGTCGTCACCTTACACACTTAACAAATAAACTTCGGTATTTTATTATGTATAGCGCGTAGTTAAGAAGCAGTTAGTTTTACCTCTTTTGATATCAGAATCGTCCCGAGTCAAAGCCATCTCAGGTGACTGCGATGGTCAAGTCACCACCGTTCTGTGTTGTTGTCATTAAACTGATCACAGCACACTATTCACTAATTAATTTTAACTAGTTGTGTGGTCTTTTATGGCTCACCCACTCTCACTCTCATCACTATCTGATTTTTGCTACAAGAAAAATGTGTTTAAAATACTTTTATCAAAAACACTATGAATAATAATTTAAAAGTTTAATCAGATTCATTCTATTTGGCATCTGAAAATAAATTTCGTAACTAACTACAGAATTAAGATGGGCGCTGCCAAATTTTACCGCTAGGGTTGCCAGCTATATAACAACCTCAGCCTGTTAGACGTAGAGTATATTTTATCGCGTTAAAGTAGAAGTGATTTGCGTAGAGTTGACACATATATTTATTTTTCATGCGGAAGGTTCTTATGCTGTCCACTTTGTTGTAACTTGTAACTCGTCACTAGGCCGTAATACGAACCGAACTGGGTAGACTAGTGGTGACAGCACTAGACTCGCATTCGGGAGGTCCCGGTTCGAATCTCGGCGGGGGCAGATATGGCTGGGACTTTTTTCCTACTGCCTCTCGCCGAGAAACGGTAATTCCTGTACCGGCCATCTTGATTGAGGTTTTCCATGGTTTCCCTCAATTAATTCCAGATAAATATCGAGATGGTTCCTTATTTGAGGCCATGGCCGATTACCTATCAAACTCCTAGTTCAAAAATTACCTACCTTATCCTAATTTCCTATAATTCCTTCATTCGCCCATTGCTATTACATAAGTTTTAAAAATGTAGAAAAATAACGGGAAGTGTGGTAGATGGAAAATAGTAATGGTTCGAATGGCGTCTGTTATGACGTAAAGTCGAGAAACGGACATTAAACGCATTATGTATTATTATTATTACTAGGCCGTAATACGGCGAAGTCGAAGACTCCACTACAATTGTCGCTGCCAAACGAAGACGCAGCTCCGCAAGACAAGATTACAATACAGTGGAAGCCAAAGGCTCCACTGCTGTTGTATAAATCATCGTTCCAATTCAGTCGCGTACAGAGCCGCGGGTAGCGACTAATTTCTTATAAAACACGATGTTCCATTGTTTTTTTAATGTTATTAAACAAGAGAGTATACTATTATTGATTTTAATCGGTAGGTTATATTAAATGTTACATACAAGTTACTGTAGATCGATCGACCAGATATTCGGTGAGGACGGTTCGAAGACAGGCACGCAGACTTCTGAGTAGGGGGGCAGAACCTCCAGTCAAAGGGTACAAGAATCTGCCTGTTATCAAGCAGCACTTGATTCAGGAATCGATTCATTTTTATAAACACTTAAATTGTTGAAAATCAAATGTCTTATCCTGCAGAGACATCGAAATTTAACAGTAAACTATAGACCGTGAAATTGAAAACATGGGACAGGATTTGTAAATGAACAATATTGATGTTAATCCTGTGTCCTACTCCTATCGTAATTCGACGGAAACGTGTCTTAGAAACAAAACAAATAATTGTAATCTGTATGTTTGCTACTGAATTAATTCTAAAAATTCTTTCACTAATAGTTACACTGTCAACTGATTAATATAGACTATATTATATTTTGATAAAAATAAGTTTTTAGTTCGAAATCTCAATATTTGTAAATCAAGTCGAATGAAAAAGCGATGCTTGGCTGCTTTTTCTGCGTGAGAAAATATTCGATATGTAATACGGTAGGACCGAGGGATCCACTACTGTTGTCGCTGCCGTGTTCATCTAAATCACCTGCAAATCGGCTAATTGTTTAATTATTGTAAAGAAACAATTCTGAACGCTCATTTTTAACATGCTTGACTGCTTCGAACGAATAGATAAAACCATGTATGTTCAGTAGCTCACACAGGCTGTGTTTCTCTGTAATAATATAAACAATAATAATAAAAATAAAAATAGTAATGCCACACGTATAAAAAATTTCAATAAAACAAATGTAAATCGGCTGAGTAAAAATCTCTGGCGGTGTTTTAAATATACAGAATTAACATTAAATAAATTTTTGTTAGAAAAATGTTTCTACGAATTTTTTGAGTGTCACCATGTATGATAAATACACGGATGACAATAACTTTTACTTTTAAAGTAATATTTATGTCACTGAGGGAGAGACGTAAAATTTTAAATAACGATTTTTTTCAATTGGTTCAGTAGTTTCTGAGATAAGCGTGGACAAGCAAATACATTAACTAATATTAGTATACCTAATGTGTATAAAATAAACTGGCGGCAATGTCGCTTTTTGAACGAATCATTATGCGACTGAGAGATGAGCGCCAGGTTTCTTTAGGTACATTTCATTTCGTGAATTCCTGGCATTGTTTCACCAGTTAGTTCACAGTTGATATCTGTCCAGTCTTCAATATCGTAGCATAATAGCTACATTTTTACAGTAGGGCTGGGTCTTCTAAATATCATTTCATGTCCGAAAACATCACGTTTTTTATTAATCAATAAATTCATAATTATTTATTCTAGAAAAATTCATTATTAATTGACTTTTTTTCTTTTTTGTCCTTGGTAATTAATATAAAAATAATTTGTCGGGAAAAAGGCCTTTTTAAGTAAACACTTGTTATTTATAGCGACGTCCTTTTTCCTTTTTCCCCACAAATCATTTTTATATTCATTATTAATATCACATTTCAAACATACTTTTCGTGTTATATGTCCGGATTCGCACGGATAGCACTAATTATCTAATTATGTATATATAGTCATAAAAGATGGGAGTTATTATCATAAAATTGTCAACGTGTATTGAATTTCCGCGAATTCTATCGCTTTTAATTGCGAATGTTCAAAAATCGAAGAAATATCAAAACTAAAAAAAAATAAATAACAAAAAAAATTCTGTTGATCCGATCGCTACCAAATTTCACAGGATCACCCGCTGGGCCAAGCTAAAGATAGCCTGAAAATTTCATCAAAATCGGTCCATACATACATAGCCTTTTAATATGAATAGTACATACTATACTTGAAATGTGACATGCAATCTATCTCCTTGCTAAATTTTATCGAAATCTGCTGAGCAGTTTAGGCGTGAAAAGATAACAGATAGCCAGAGACTCGGAATTTACAATATTGAGTACGGATTTGCTTCATGATATGTTTAACGAAGTTATGACAATTAATTAAATCGAACTATATCACCAAAACGGAGGTTTCACTGTAACGTATAAATCGATATTTCCAAGTAATTCATTGCGAAGAAATGTTAGTTTCTAACGGTGGTAAAGATCGATAGATTACCTGTTTGATCTGATATGATTATTTCTAGACTGTGGAATTCGAAGAGAAATTTTTAGCATTTTTGTATAGTTTACATCCAGTTTGTGTTTATAATAGAAAAAGCAAATATTTCAAACTAATTTACAAATGTTTTTAAAGCCACTTTGCCTGGTGTCAATTCATATTTACAATACCATTATTTTTTTTAATAAATAAAAAGTCCTTTTTGAAAAATAAATTTAAATGTTTTATAAAATATTTGTGTCAAAGACGCGAATCGAATCGGTGGTTTCGGAAATACACCCCGTTCTATGTACATTTTAAGTATCGTGTAAGAACTTTTTGGTAAATTCCGGCGACTTTTTTTAAATGAAAAATGATTTTGGAAGAGAAAAGTAATGTATGATTCTTTATACCGATATTTTGAAATTGTTAAGAATTTTATTTATTTTGATTACAAATTATTAATGTTTCTTTCAGTAGTTTGCATATTACATTAATGATGAGTGTATTACCTAATGCATTTTTCATCAAAACATAGTTTATTACTTTTAATGGCTTGCATAACTGACTTAATTGATAAAAATATCGAATACAATGTGGCATTTTTTTCCCTTTTACTAAATAAATCATCCATGATTATGATAGGTTCGACCGTCATATTTTTGATCGGTTGCCATTGTTTTGATTGTTGTTTCATAACCATGCCAACGTAAAATGTAAGTGGTTGACAGGATTTATGACTTCGGAAGGCTGTAAATCATGTTTTATTTACATCTTCTCACATCTTTATTCATACTCAACTAAATAATGAAAATTAATTGTGGTTTATTATTTAATCATCTGTTGTGTACTTATTAAATGTCATATATTGTGTTTTTTATTATGTTTCCCGTTTTGTGTACTTGAACTTTAGAATAGACCTGAGTTCAATCCAAAGGTACGCCCGTTGAAGTGCGTGTCCCAAAAGGGGGGTCGACAAAATTCTCCGGGAGGGCACGAAATTTTTAGCTTTCTTGCTAACGTTCACATTTTCTTATCAGCATAAAATTTTACGGAAGGAAATATTAATGAAACTCTGGAACGAAGAAAACACTAAACTGTAAAAATAATTTTCATGACTATAATAACTATTAATTTTTGCAAAACTACTACCACGATCTGTTAATATATTCGATTTATTGTTACTTTTTCACTTAGGAATTAATGATTTTCGAATATTTTTTATTTACTTGTGCTATGAGACAAATTTCAAGACTCTAGGTACCTTCCAGGTTTTGATGACTGATTTTTTTAAAATTTTTTTTAAATTTTTTTTACATAGAGTTCTAATAGAGAACTAGGAGGTTGTAGTTCGTGAGAAAAAGGGTCGTGACGGATAAATTAGTGGACGGACAACAAAGTGATACAATAGTAAATAGAAATGAACATATCAATTTAAAATAAACAGTTCTAAAAAAGATTTTTTCCAAGTATTTCAAAAAATATTAAGTTGAAATATTTGACTAATTTTGTTATAGGCCACTCCCGAATCAACGCTAAGTAATTAGTATTCAAATGAGGTGTTTTAACTAATAGAATTATGTACAAATTTCTAATAAACACACTGTTGAAATTATCCGTTTAATTGCTGGCCATTGATGGAAGAACATTAAAGCATTACTGAAATTCCATAAAACTATGAAAAAATCAAACAGCGGTTAGATTTGATATAGATAACAAGCGAACTTCACATCCAACTATATAAATGGTAATAGACAAAGAGGTAGCGCCTTGAGCAGATAGTAAAAAACACCCAAAAATGCTGCGAAGCATTCCGAATCTAGCACGCATTTACATAATGTTCAAAACTAACACTGTGCCGCCTGTACATACGAGGGTTGTTCCAATATTTTGACCGAGCAATATCGGTTTTGGCCGAAAGCCCACTTCACACAGTACACTATACTGTCAATTTAGCATTAAGCAGGTAACAGACTACTTTTTATTCATTTGTTTCGTCGAAATTCACCGAGAATATTGCCAACGCGCACCAGACAGATCATGTTATTTAACGGAGTAGCGCACATCAAACTAGCACCTGCAACCAACAACAATCATCAGTTGGTCGCCTGCAATTTGTCTAGCCGTGCTCGACCGATCTAGTGTGCTAGTGATGTCTCGTTTTCATTAATTAATTTTCACAGACAAGCAGACTTTTTCAAAAAATATGTTTTTTGAACTCGGAAGACATCAGAACGATAAAGTATTGTAACATTTCGAAAAGTGAATTTTGTAGTGGACTTAAAAGAAGATTTTAGGTTAACCTTATTCATGACAATTAATTAATAATCTAGAGTTGAGGAGATTGTTTCAAACAAAATGTACAAAAATAAATAGAAAATTAAACAACTAAAACAACAGGTCTTTGGTAAATTCAAGTCTCTGGGGAATCCCCCCGTTACTATCCCCTTCTCGCTGTGTTTGATGATTGCTTGGGACGGTAAAAAGATAGACTTGCAACTGTTTGATGGCACGTCGTATGTAGAGATGAATCACTAATACACACGATATTATTATATTATCTAGTTAGTAGCGTATTAGTACACGTCCAGTGATGCTACCGTATTTGTCTGGACATAAAAATCTCTATTTTCATCTCGAAATGATAGACAATATTCCCATGGACGAACCGACAAAACGTATGTTGTTTAGCATATAACGAGCTCTGTGATAGAGCTTGTTCAAAACTCTTTCCTCAATTTTAACACTTCAGTGGTGGTGCCCCTTATAGTGACATACTTGGTGGCGTATTTATAAAAAAAGAACTAACTGTCAGAAACTTTCCAAAAACTGCATTTGTTATGAGTTTAAAAAAAGTAAGAAATTTTTTTTGACCGGCTAATTATTTATAAATAACGGTTTAAAGTTCAACAATTTATAGAAAAGTATACATGCATATGAATACTGTATGGGTTACGTTTCCACGGGTACAGTCTTGCGTACAAATTATGGATCACTTAGCTACAAGCTAGTATACTTTTGTGGCGCGTATAATCTATAACTTTTTGACAATATTGTATCATGACAACTACCTTAAGGATTTTTTTATTTTTAAGTACAAAATTGTAAAAATCGTAAAAAGCGGGATATTTAGCGTCCCGCACACATCCTGAGCGGGACGTCTCGTGTCAGAAACGGGACGTCCCGCGTATAGCGGGACGATTGGCAACCCTAGTAGTACTGTTCCATCATGACACTTCAAATATCTTCGTTGGTCAAGCGACTTTGTGAGCACGCTCTATATAAATTGAAGTTGTCACTATACACAAAATATCAGTGAACTGGCAATGGCATATGCGCGTCAGTGTATCCACACTGGTGTACACTTTTTATACACCGGTGTGGGGACAAGAAGAGTTATGCGAGGATGTCGTCGACGTTAGAGACGTTATCATGATGCGCTGTGCAAGAAGCCGACTTAACTATACTCTTGTTGTTATATCGCTACCGGTGCTACGCCGTTAAAACTCGGTTCTCGTGAGGTTCATTTACACATTTTCTGGATTTTGTCAATGTCACATTTCTGTTTTACACTCATTTTTGAATTCTATTTTTATTCTAATAACCGAGCTGGGTAGAGTAGTGGTGACAGCACTAGACTCGCATTCGGGAGGTACTGGGTTCGAATCCCGGCGGGGGCAGATGTGGCTGGGACTTTTTCCCACTGCCTCTCGCTGAGAAACGCTAATTCCTGTACCGGCCATCTTGATTGAGGTTTTCCATGGTTTCCCCCAATTAATTCCAGATAAATATCGAGATGGTTCCTTATTTGAGGCCATGGCCTATTACCTATCAAACTCCTAGTTCAAAAATTACCTACCTTATCCTAATTTCCTATAATTCCTTCATTCGCCCATTGCTATTAAGTACATAAGTTGAAGTTGTAAAAAATGTAGAAAATAACGGGAAGTGGTAGATGAAAAAATAGTAATGGTGCGAATGGCGTCTGTTATGACATAAAGTCGAGAAACGGACGTTAAACGCATTATTATTATTATTATTTTTATTCTAATAATTTCACAGTAATTATCTTAGTTGCCGAATGTCTACTCGGCCGATTCCAGAATACCGTTTGGCTCCGTTAGAAAAATTGTACAGATTCTCAATAACTGATTAGATTAGTGAACAACTTTAAATCTAGTTATAGGCCAGTGCATAAAAAATAAAAAATAACTCAAAAAACCTTTTAAAAACGAAGAAGATAACAAACAATCAAATAAAATAATTTTATCATTGTTGACCTGACCTGAACGCTTTTCGCGATAAGTTTAAATTATGAATTTTTATGAACATATCTTGGGAATAGCTTTTCTTATATTTCCCCGTCGTTAAATAATTTCCTCTTTAACGTTACAGAAAATTTAAACACTACACACTACGGAAATGAAACTGGTATAAACGTAATAATACAAAAAAAAAGTAATAAAAAAATTTTACCTTACCGTGTTAAAAAAGTTTTACTTAAAAAAATATCTAAAAGCCCACCAATACTTAAGACTATTTAGGCCTAGCGTCTATTCGTATTTTCAAAGTATTGTATTTTTCAATATTAATTTGAAAATTGAATTGATACTCTGACTAGTTCTCGAATTAACACCAGGAAACTGGGGGCTTGTAAAAGAGGAATCATTGAAACGCCCTCGAAACGGTAAAAAAACCAATTTTTTTAATATCAGCTCCAAAGTCTTTTTCTCAATTTCTGAACATTCGATTTTTTTATTGTAGATTATCTAGATTCGAGACGCTAGACAACTAAGGTCATTATAGCATCCAATTGCATATAGTTAAAATAAACATAATAAAACATGAGCGGAGGTGGGATTCGAACATACGACAGTTTGATCAAAGATCCGCATCCTAACTTCAAACCTGAATTTTGTAGAAACCAGATAGTCGTAGGCTAAACGTACCTGATAATAATATTATTTTATTTCTGACTTTCAGATATATTATTAAACTACTAATCTAGCACCTGGCGCAAACGCGCTAATATAAAATACATACGATATGAACAATAAAATATTTCTTAGATATTTTATATTTTTATTACTTTAACTATCTTATTAATAAAATATTCATCTAAGAAATTAGTTAAATATTTTGGTGCTTTTATTTTACTACCTTAATTTATTATTATCTAAATAGAGACCATGCTGAAAGGCATCCATCAGCTGTAAAAAATTTAAACAGTTTGTAACTCGTCGGTTTTTAAGTGTCTTTTTTTAATCAAAAATAATGTCGATTATTTTAAAACAAAAAAAGACGCAAATTAAATTGTAGGGTTATTTCTGGTAATGTGGTAGAGGGACTTGAAATTTGAGAATAGCCGAGCGTGTAGCGATACAGATGGCGTTATTAATGTATTTGCCATAGGCAACATACACTATTGGCGTTGGTCGGATGGCGGGACCTAGGAGTCGGACCAAAATTTCTCGACGTTTCATAACCTTCTAAACACTTTGGCACCATTTTTAAAAATGTTTATATATATATATATATATATATGTGTGTGTGTGTGTGTGTGCGCGCTATAACTTTCGAAAGAGTTAATTGATTTTTACGAAATTTTGCCCACATGTTGGAATCCACCACCGCAAGAACCCTATTTAAAATGGACCCAATCGGACCATTTTAAGGGTAGTTTTTAGGGGTTGAAAAAAGTTTTTGGGCCCAAAAATGCCTAAAAAATTCTCAGAATCATATCAAAATTGAAATGTAACCCTTTAATAGCAATTAAAAAGTGCCCCTAAAATTTTAATAAAATCGGCCCGACAGGACCGGATTTACAAATTTTATGAAAACACTAGTTTGCAGATAGTGAATTATTTGCTGAAAGGTGTATATAATTTAGTTTAGAGGTTCGATTGATAATAATATTGCAACTGAGAAAAAAATGTTCTTTTAAGGGGTGTATTAAGGAGTCAAATTTTTTATTTTGCCCAAAAAACCAACTTAAGTTTGCATAATAAAGCCACACTGCCTATATTAGTAAATACACTATATTGTCGGCAGGGTTTTGGCACTGCGACCCGGGTTTTTTTTATTACAAGCTCCTAATTCCCAGCTTCTAATCCTATAACTGGTAAAAGTATCAAGTTACGTAAAAACAAATAATAAATTAAAAATATTAATTGGTGCTAATGTCAAATAATCCTCGCTGTTGATGGTCTTAAACTATAGCAAACGTTTAAATTTTGCAGTCTTGTAGGTTACTCTGAAGAAGTGAAATGCAACGTTAATGAAATGTTAGTTATTAATTATAAATATTACACGATTTTAATCCAGAACAAGTGGGACGCAGCCCCGTTAAAGCCAATTCAGACTAGCCGTTCTCGGTTACGATTCACCGGTCCGGTTGGGAGCTCGACCAATCAGGGCGTAGTCGTTTCCGATTGCGGTCAAACGACTACGCCCTGATTGGTCGAGCTCCCAACCGGACCGGTGAATCGTAACCGAGAACGGCTAGTCTGAATTGGCTTTTAGGCAAGATGGTAATGCAGTGTTTAAAATATATCAGAGAAAATTTAAACAAGTTCGAAATTGTTGAGAACATGCACTCTTATAGCATCAGAAGCAGTGAGGATATCAGAATTCTCACATATAGATTAAACAAATTAACAAATGGCCCAAACTTTTGGACTCCTAAATTTTACAATAAGCTACCCACAGCCATCAGAACGCTAACACAACCTGCATTCATAAATCAAACGAAATGCTAAATAATATGTGCGTATACTTTGTAGATTTCTTGTAAATTTTATGTATTTTGACTATTTTTGTAACTATATTTAGTATACAAATAAAAAAAAAAAAAAACAAAAAGACCCCACTACTGTGGTGGCTGCCATGTTTCATCTCAATTGCGTGAAAAATCGCGGGTAGCAGCTAGTTAATTATAAATATTTCACGATTTCAATCCGGAAATTAATCTGGAAAGGTCGAAGTAGGTCATGTCAGCGGTCTATCTTGGTTTATTTTTATGCAGTGACAAAAGTTTATTAATAATTAATTGTAATTAAAATGTCTCAATGTTGTATTGTCTTTGTGCTTTTTGAAAACTCCAGTTAAAAGTATATGTGGAGATACATTATAGGAAAGCCATCTGAAACAAGTTGGCAACTTACCATTCTATTAAGTTTTCCTTTTTCCTAGTTACTTTTGCATGTCTATTTCCCCCAGCGTTGCCAGACGTCCCGATTTTTAAATCAAAATTAAATGTCCCGCGCGGGACAGGCTCAGTCCCGCTTTTCGGGGATAACTCGACCGTGCGTAAATAATTATTCTCTTATTGTAAGTTGCAATTTGTAACACTCACTCCTCAGATTATTGTTTGAAACGCCATATTTCTCAAATATATAAAACTTTTTTGATTTTGATTTCTGTTTTTTTTATTTTTTTTATTCAGAAGACGAATAAGACTCAACTATTTAACGATAGGGTAAATCTGATTTAAAATGTCATATTTTTATTAAAATACATTTTCTATGGCTATTTTTGCTATCTATTGTCACGTAAACGTTATTTGAACTCAAATAAAAAAATAAATACTTAAAAACTTCTGATTATATATGTTTTTTTACTATGCCCCGCTTTCGACGAAAGAATCCCGCTTTTTTCACTCAAAAGGTTCCAAAATCCCGACTTGGCAAAAAAAAATCTGGCAACACTGATTTCCCCATATATTTTTTAACCTCTTGACATTCCACTCACTATTTTTCTCAACAATTTTATGAAAAATGTTTCTAAATCCTTAAATAAATCGCTGTCATGTCATACAAATTATACTAGCTGCATCACGCACATTCTCTCCATTGCTACTAACAGTTGGGCAATTTAAAATTTTTATTTTTCAGTAAGTAATATAATTATAAAATAAAACTTTAAAGAAAAAGTCTTTTGAAAGTTGAATGGTTTACTTCGTTAAAGAGCACTTTAAACGATGATTGTTGGACATAAATACAGCGAGTAAATACACAGGATATGACAAAAAGCATCGGTCTTTTTAACCAGAAACTTTATATTCCGCGAGCATTTTATTGACATTTAACAATTGCTAGTTGGATAAAAACTTTAATGACCATTTTGGTTTTTGTAATACACTTTCACACATATTACAGACACCATTGGCGGAGACGATTTTTAAAAAACACACCAGCCAAATTTAAAAAATAGTTGTGATTTAGATTTTTCTGTTTTTTTTAAAGCAACAGCTACCACAGAAGTTATCTAGGCCTTGTAGCAGTTTATGCATTCAAAAAGTTTTTGTCTTCGTACACCCTCAAACGTCACTGTGATACCAGGTTGCAGCAAGCATTGTCAAAAAATTCAGAATCCATAAAAACTATGAGACCTTGCAACAGATAACTCTGGGGAAAACTCCCTATGAAGAGTTTTAGAGACTTGGCTATGATTAACGTCAATTTTAAAAAATACGTATAATATATACATAGTTCAACTGAATAGTAAAAAAATAACCACAAAGTACTAACACTCTTTTATTGACGTACGTTTTGGTAACCACGTTAGCATCATCAGCAGATAATAGTATTTTGTGGTTACTTTTTTATTTTCAGTGTCCACGTATCGAAGATTCTAGGCCTCTTCAAGAACTTCAGTAAAGACGTTTATAAAAAAGGCGCTTATTGCCATTTCTTGAAGGGAACTTACTTACTGAAGTCATAATTTCTCGCTGTTATCAATCGATAGCTCATTTTAACGAGGCTGTCACGATAGTGTCATTTTTCGAGGGAATTTACAGATTGTTCTTGATGTTGAAGTCAATCCTTAATCTTTCCTTGCTGTTTTTTCAAAAAATTGTCCCTTTTTAACGAGCCGTTAATGATACATGAACACATATAAGTGAATGTTCGTGTTTTCACTGCACACACGCTGTAGTTTTACGTTGAAACGGAATTCTGTTAGACAGATCGAATTGTTCGCTGGTTAACGATTGACAGTTGCGAAAAATAATGTTAGCAAAAAAGTTAAAAAATGCCAAGCAGCGTCTGTTGTCACCGCAAGTGTGATTGTGGTGTCCCCTCGCGTCTCCACCCCCCTTGCACATTCACCTCGTGCAGACACCTTCCTGCCGGTTGGCGGTTATAGTTCGATCGCAATAAGGAAGACGCAACGACAAATATGCATCTTTTTCATAAGGTGACAGATCCCTCAGATTGTAAAATATGCTTTCGGGAATTTTCGAACTGTGGTTGAAAAATTCGTTTTATTATTATTTTGAATTAGCTGTGATTAAACAAACTTTGGCTTACTGTTTAAAAATTTCAGAAAACATATATTTTCATGCCCTCAAAATTGATTATAAAAACGTGGTTTTTGTCAATATTTATTTACAGCACATCACGAGATTTCGAATTACGGAAAGGCAATACAACATTTTTAATTTTTTCCTTTACTGACAAATTAGGCTTGCTCAATTTTTTTTTCAAATTTAATTTTTTCTGTACAGACATTTATGTAAAACTCGCTAATTTTCTCGTTTTTATCTAATTTTAAATCATTTATTTATATCAAACTAACTGTAAAAACTTAGCTAAAAGTTATATGGGAAGAATGGTACATATTTCTTCTTTATTTTGAGGTATTAACATCAAAAATTGAATAAGATTTTTCAGAGAAATTAGACATTTCCGAAAATAAGTGCACACACACACACACACACACACACACACACACACACACATTCAAGCTATGTAGGTGAAAAAGGTTGGTAGTCAGTAACCTTTAGATAGAATTATAGAAATAAGACGTACATACTACGCGAGGATGACGGCTTCCCGCCCCAGCTTGGCGTAACGGTTAGCTTCTTGGCCTTTAGATCAAAGTATCGTTGGTTCAAATCTCACTTTCGCCCATGCATTAAATTGAAAGACATCATAACTTCTTGATTTCGGTTTTCTCACATCTAGTCTACTTGATGTCAGGATATCGAACATCTGGCAAAGGTGACTCTGATCTTTACAAGGCAATGTTGTCAATTAAGAGTGTGGACATTTCTATTAATAATGACAACAGAGAGTTAAGTAATTTACCTTTTGTAATGTTATGATAGACCAGGCGACCTTATGCCATCTAGCCAGAATGCAGTTTCCACGTACTGCCTTATAAGTGTTTATAAAGTACTTATAGCTCATATGGATTCAAAACTAATACTCAACCAAATTGAACTGAAATCGTTTTAAATCGTTGCTCGATAAGTCACCACTTCGCTTCTACTTATGGCTGACTGGAATCAGTATTTTCTGTTTTAAGAAATTTTCAACTTCAGTAATGTAATGTGATAATATGTTTGGTAATAAAATAACTGCTTGAGTGTCTCGTCAAAAAAACATTTCTCAGTGGAAAAAGTAAGCATATCTGGCCAATCAATTAGTAGTGTAAGGTCACATTACCACCAAGCTAAAAACTGTGGTATATGGCAATCAGCCTTTAATTATAAATTGTATAACCATTAATGATTAATTATGTAAGTTACGTCAGATATAAAAGTTTTTGTTAAAATCTAAAATAAGCAGTCCAAGTTTGTCAGCTATCTAATAAAAACCTTAATATTAAATAAACTATTTAAATAAGTACGCGTGTATTTCTTATCAAACACAACAGTTTTGGCGACGAGGATAAAAATGTCACAGTAGTCAAATCAGTCATTAGTCAAGTCAAGTCATTGTCAAGAAAAGTCATTCGTCAAGAAAATAATGTAGATGCTCCACGGTCTTTCAAATGTTTTTCATCAATGATTGACTGTAGGTGAGATGATAAGATCCAATTAATTTATAACAAAATTATATAATTGTATAATTTTGTTATCAATGATTGACTGGAAAACTATTTAACAAACTACCAGAATTGAAAGTTTAAAAATATATATAAGTATTGCGTTGCAGCTTAATTATTAGCTTTGTAATATTTTAGATATCTTATTTTATTTTCTGTAATATCATTAAGCACGTTTCTGAATTTTTCTAGTATGCTAAGTGGAAGGGTAGCTATACTGAGTTCAATTCAAAAAACCATTATTATTATTATTTGAAAAGTAATAAAATTACATTAATTTAAAAGTTTTAAAAAGCCTCTGACAGTATTCCTTTGAAAAAATTGAAAAATAATATGTCTTGGGTCCGTGGATTCGACTTATCTTCACACCCTTTGCGCTTAGAAGAATTATACGCAACTCATTGATGTATGACGCATTATTTGTTTATTTTTGAACGAATATCTACAAAGAGTATGTTGAGGGTTTTTTAACTTTAGTATAACAGTCTATAAAAATGGTAATTATTCAGTGTATGATTATAGATAGACATAGCATAGTTGGGTATGAAGTTGGCCTACTGAGAAACAACTCCTCTAAAGGTCGCTTAGATCTGAACAGAGTATTGCAATTGGCTACTTATGCAGCGCGGTACCTTTGTGTTCACTTTACATATTCACACATTGCGCCTTTGCATCTGCGCGACGGTGCGAAATGTCACTGAAGTCTGTCGAATTTATTCGGTCAACACCGTCTTAATGTCGTGCCTTTTTATTAAAAACAAGTGCATTTCTGGTACGACTTTCAAAGATAAAAGTATTTTAAAATACATTTAGCATCGAAATTTACCGTGGTCACTGCTGAAAGCCATACCAGAATATGGAACCATTACTTCTGCCAAGATTAACATTTTTTCTTGTCACGAATTCCGAGATGATATGGAAACCAAATTGTCGAGATCTGGCCGAAATGGGGAACAAGCTTCAAAAAATCTCGACAAAATTTATCGAAAAAATTAGAAACTCATTGACACCATATCTGGAATTATGGAAGGAAAACGTGAAAAATTCCAACAAGATATCCTGTATAGGAATTACCGCTTCTTAGCGAGAGGCAATAGGAAAACATTCCAGCAACATTTCCCTCCGCCAGGATTCGAGGTAAACTAAAGAGCTACCAAACTTGCCTCTTCTCTTTATTTAATCACTGGTTTTCGGCGAGTGACAGTTGGGAAAAGTCTCGATTACAACTACCTTCGCCGGGATTCGAACCCAGTACCTACCTGATGTGAATCTAGTGCGTTCACTCGGTAAACTCTGATATAAAAGTCTTGCCAAAGTTGGCTCTGTTTTAAATTGTCGTTTCTCGACGAGGGGCAGCTGGGAAAAGTCTCAGTTACATCTACCTCGCCGGGATCGGAACCCAGTACTTTCCGATTTTGGGTCTAGTGCTATCACCACTAGGCAACTCATTCGGTAAACTCGAAGAATAAGGTTTACCAGGTCTGCAGTTCTTCTCCTTTCATCACGATGGCATTTTCTTGTTGAGTTAGTGTGATGAATTTATATGTAATAGTTTCGTGTCGAGTCTCCGCGGCGACAGCGTCGCGTAAATACTGAAATGGCTATTCTTAAATCACACCGTCAGATCACACTGTTACACCGTTCACCGCTCACCGTGATCACATCCGTATATATCAACTACACGTCTCCTGTAGCGTTGCACATTCTAAATTAATAATTTACGGTGTCTAAAATACCGTAGAGTTTTGATTAGTGGCTATCTTTAATCACTTCATAATCGGTACAAATTATTTCTCAGAGGTGTTTTTGTCGGTAGGAAATATTTCCCTTAATACTGTATCAAAATTAATACAAGGTTGATACTAATTAAAAAACCCGGGTCGCAGTGCCAAAACCCTGCCGACAATATAGTGTATTTGCTTGTATAGGGCCGTGTGGTTTTATACTTTTATTATGTGAAATTAAGTTTGTTTTTGGGAAAAATAAAAAATTTAACCCCTTAATACACCCCTTAAAATAACATTTTTTTCTTAATTGTAATATTATTATCAATCTAACGTCTACACCGAATTAAATACACCCTTCAATAAATAAGTCATTATCTGTAAACTAGTGTTTTCATAAAATTTGTAAATCCGGTCCTGTCGGGCCGATTTTATTAAAATTGTGGGGACACTTTTTAATCACTACCAAAGGGTTAAATTTCAATTTTGAAACGATTCGGAGAATTTTTTCGGTATTTTGGGGCCCAAAAACAGTTTTCAACCCCTAAAAACTACCCTTAAAATAGCCCGATTAGGCCCATTTTAAATAGGCTTCTTGCGGTGATGGGTTTCAACACGTGGCCCAAATTTCGTTGAAATCAATTAACTCTTTCGAAAGTTATCGCGCGTACACATATATATATATATATATATATATATATATATATATATATAAATATGTATATATATATATATATATATATATATATATATAAATATGTATATATATAAATATATATATATATATATATATATATATATATATATAAATATATATATACATATATATATAAACATTTTTAAAAATGGTGCCAATGTGTTTAGGAGGTTATGAAACGTCGAGAAATTTTGGTCCGAGCCCTAGGTCCCGCCATCCGACCGACGCCAATAGTGTATGTTGCCATATGGCAAATACACTAATTAATACAAGGTTGATACTAATTAAATGATTAATTAGAACGGTTGTGATCCTTGATGAATGTTGGAGAAATACTGAATTTAAATTTGCATTTATCGGTACGCTTTGTACCATGCTGTCAAATCATATCAGTATTTTGTCGAATAAAAATTGTGAACATATTGTGTTTGCTTCACTAATTTATAGAATTGTTGATAAGATGGTTAATTGTAAATAAAAGAATATTTGATTAAAATTTGTTTAGCCAATAATGAAAATTGTCACTACTTAAAAATGATGGTAACCACTTTACTCAGTCTGGAGTTGTTACCATAATTTTTAATATTGAAATTTCTCTTGGGCAGAGCAAACCCCGTTGTCGATAGGGCGGTAGCGTAAAGAATCTCTGGTGAATTATGTGCAGCGTCTTTCGTGCCCATTAGACGTAATGCGGTAAAGCCCCCCGGGACCCGGTGACCAGATAAGTACTTGACAGTGTGGCGCTATGCGGTCCTTTTCTGCTGCAGTACTGCGTACCTGTGCCGTTCGAATACACCTGACCGTGTCATATTATTCGCAAACGCACATGTCATACTGGAAATTGTAGAGTCCCTAAATTGTAATTCTTCATTGGAATGGTTCTGTCGCCTAATTGACTGGAATTTTTTACCATTCCAACTCCACTAGTAGTGAATAGGACTAATTTAGGTCAAAATTTACTTTTCAAAATTTTACTATATTTTTTTTCGTTTTAAAGTCCCTCGAGTCCAAAAAACGTATTTTTGTAAAAGTCTCTGCGTCTGTTTGTCTGTGAACACGATGCCGGTCAAATGGATGAGCGGATAGAAAGGATATTTAATTTGCATAATGCATATATGAAGATCCCTCTTGTTTTTGGAGAACATCGACGCATGTGCAGAAGAAATGTATGCTATAATGTTGTTTTTTTGAATAATGATCGTATACTTTTTATAACGGTTTATTATTTTATTTATTTTTCCAAGAAAGTTACGTGCAAAAATGTTTTTTCTAAGTTTCATAGTTTCGGAGATATTTTTAAAATAAAATTATCTAATTGACTATTTTCTTTTTTGTCCTTGGTAATTAAATAAAAATGATTTGTCGGGAAAAAGGACTTTTTAAGTAAACACTTATTTGCTATTTATATTTTAAAATTATCTAATGTTTTGTTGTTTTGAAGATCTGTCAAAAAGAATTTAGTTAACTACAAGCATGCTTTGATTAATTTTTACATGTAAAACGATATTATGTAACCATGCAAACGAATAGCAAATGTCGTAACTGGTCGTTACGCGCGTCACCTAACGCGTTAACAGATATTTTATTTTATTTGTTACTAGCTAGTCTGTTACTGTGCCCCACTCGATATCAATAACAGTATTTAACTCAGCAGCGACAACAGTAGTGGAGTCCAAAACTATCCTAAAATATTGCCGATAACGGAGCTTTCTATTGAATAAAATAATTTTTAAAATTTGTTTAGTAGTTTTTGAGTTTATCCGGAACAAACAATCAACTATTTCTCTTTATAATATTAGTATAGATAATATATCAAACGTCAATATTTTTGTAGTTGGAATAGTCCTGTCGCCCAATTTACTGGACTTTTTTTTTTTATTTTATCAATATGTCACAGTGGATGTATAAATTCACTATTTTGTCGGCAGAATTCTGCACTGCAAAGCGCGTGTTTTTTTTTTAATATAAATTGAATTTCCATCAATTGTCCCGCTGTGAAATGATCGTTGTATGTCTGCAGACATTCAGTAGGTACATAGTATATTATTAGACAAGTATAGGCGGTCTCTACTTGAACACAGCGGTCATCTTGGAGAGTGTAGCGGCCACTCAGCGGGGGTCCATTCTCTGACTGTCACCGACAACGCCGTTATCGCCAATGCCGATCTTTCTTCACTTTTAAATTTTATTTTTTAATTTTATATGTGACATTTCGTATAACATTGATTAACTGTCCAAAAATTAACCAAAGATCTGGCACAGCTAGTTTTCTTTTAACTTCCAAGTATATTGGGAAGTTGTAGCTGGTCTGAAAATCGAAATCAAGATTTTAACGAATTTCGATATGTCATTACACTATTTTTGAAAAGATTTCTTTCTCTTTCTCTCTGTTTCGACCCCCGGGGGGAAAATCAAAAATCCAGCTCCGTTAGGATCTGTCCCGTGTCTCGTACTATAAGTGTGCCAAATTTCAACTTCCTAAGTCTTCTGGGGCCTTCTGGAGGGTCTGGAAAGACAGACATCCGGACATACAATATGTAGATTCAGTCGCTCTTTTTGTTTAAACGAAAAGACTGCAAAAATGGATATAATACGTAATTTCGCGACTAAAAAATAACATCGAATTCGTTAGGGTACCGATATAAGTGTATTAATGTCAGAGTGATCTAAAAAAGTTTTATCAGTCAGTTAAGTCGTTTTTTTGAACAAAAAAACTGTAATAAAGATTATTTGAGAATTTTTTCTCAGGTTTAATTTGTTAAGATCATACTAGGAAGTTGGTCGTGTGGACTTTAAGGGACCCGCCTCACGCCTTCTTATTTATAAATAGTCAAATCACTTTAAGAATTCGTTTTCGAAAAAATAAGTGCAAGCTGTGTATGTTTTAACGTAAGAAATAACATACTAAAATTCCGTACTAAAATATACATTACCTATAGCATCTATTAAGAATGGAAAGCCAAATTTTCTAAAATATCTAATTATGCGTTAATCCGACACAAAAACACTCATAACCAAAAATAAATAAAACTAAATTCTCTACAATAAGTATTCCTTGGATTTTTCTCGTAAAAGCAACGATTGTTAGACAAATACAGTTAGAACTTTGCTGATGCTATTCGGTAAATTATGACTTTAATCAATGACAAGAAGTTTTGTATTTGGGAATTTTTGAGAGTCGAAAGTAGTAAAATTCAAGGGAAGAAATGATGACTTATCAACTTATCAATTATTTTTAGTTTATCTGATGCTAATTTTTTTCTTAAGGTCACCAATACTCAGACTTATTTGTGTATAGCTCCAATTCATATTTTTAATTTATTTTTTTTAAATCAATTGAAAATCCAGTTAATACTTTTTCCCTGGAAAATGGAGGCTTGTAACAGAAGAGCCATATAAACAACGACTTCGCTACATGCTTAGCTATTACCATGCTTCCATCTGATACTAAGATACTCAATGGTTTAAAGTCAAAATTGTCATAACCGCGGCCTACCTAAGTATGAATATAGGTATATTTTAAGGTCGGTTTTTAATGCGGCAAAATAATTTATCTATAGCGTTTTCCGAATGTCTGAACGTTTGTTTTAATGTGTTTGCCCAAATATAAAATTAACGAGCGTCGTTACAGTTTGCAGTGCATTTTAGGACAGGTGAAAAATTATTGCAGTTCTTTCACATAATAGGTGTGTTTGGTAGTTTAAAAAGTGTTAATACTTTTTACACTATCGCGTTTATTATTAGTGTATTTGCCATATGGCAACATACACTATTGGCGTCGGTCGGATGGCGGGACCTAGGGGTCGGACCAAAATTTCTCGACGTTTCATAACCTCCTAAACACATTGGCACCATTTTTGAAAATGTTTATATATATATGTATATATATATATATATATATTTATATATATATATATATATATATATATATATATATATATATATATATATATATATATATATATATATATGTGTGTACGGGCAATAACTTTCGAAAGAGTTAATTGATTTTAACGAAATTTGGACCACGTGTTGAAATCCATCACCGCAAGAAGCCTATTTAAAATGGGCGTAATCGGGCCATTTTAAGGGTAGTTTTTAGGGGTTTTTGGGCCCCAAAATTCCGAAAAAATTCTCAGAATCGTTTCAAAATTGATATTTAACCTGTCAGTAGCAATTAAAAAGTGCCCCTAAAATTTTAATAAAATAGCCTCAACAGGACCGGACTTACAAATTTTTTGAAAACACTAATTTGCAGATAGTGATTTATTTATTGAAGGGTGTCTTTAATTCGGTGTAGACGTTAGATTGATAATAATATTACAATTAAGAAAAAAAATGTTATTTTAAGGGGTGTATTAAGGGGTTAATTTTTTTATTTTGCCCAAAAACAAACTTAATTTCACATAATAAAACTATAAAACCACACGGCCCTATACAAGCAAATACACTATATTGTCGGCAGGGTTTTGGCACTGCGACCCGGGTTTTTTATACAAAGGAGTATGATACACTGATCTGTTTGGAATTTCAGTGTCGGACTAAAAGAGTGACCACTAGTAGTTCCCATTCTTAAGTAGAGTTCATAGAGTAGGGTAGATCACGTGACATATGTCAGAATTTGACAATTATTAAACGAAGTACATTTTTCATTATACGTCTTAAAATGAATCAGTTTTAACTTTAACCTAAATCTAAACCTTGTGAAATCTACTAGCCCGTTTCTTATAAGTGTACACATATGGTAAACCTAACATACACTTTTCAGAGTCAATTTCACGGAGCCTATTTATTAGACCAAACACACCTAATATGGTGTCGTTTTATTGCCAATAATTGTCAAAAATGTTTCTGATTCTTCACTCACGGATTAGCTCCTGTTAATTTTGACAAAAATTTTTTTTAATTTTTTTGGACAAAAAGGTTTGAGAGTCCCTTTTTTAATTTTTGGACAGAACGGTTTTGGAGTCCCTCTTCTAATTTTTGGTCAGAACGATTTTGGAGTCCTCCGTCTAATTTTGGAACAGAACGGTTTAGGAGTTCCCTTGTCTGCGTAATATAAACAAGGTATTTTTCCACCTCCTTCTTATTCGTAACGCATAACATGTCACAAGAAATTTCACACAGATACCCCTCTAAAGAAGTTTTACGTCAAAATACCACGACGCTGAAAACACACCTACAGTGACAATGGTTACACAATATATGGTAATATATTATGTTATGAATTATGTTAGTACACGTAATAAAACATTTGATGCCAGATAAATGTGGCAAGTAGATTGTGTGAAGCATTCATATTATCACATGGTTAGTATCATAGACATAGCCATGTAGACTGAGAATACGTGTGTCTGTCTATGGGAGGTGTCTCTTGTGATTGTTGACAAACGTAGACTGTAACAAAACCGAATTTCCTTATCTGGATGTCATGAATCATTATTATTAACCGCTCATTTCTTGCTTTGTAGATAATGCAGTAGTTTATATGACATGCACATGACTCATCATAAGCATCCTATTACAGGACCTTTGTACAGTATAGGTGTTTGGTATTTGTACTCCAGCTTTAAAAAAGCTTGAAACTTTTAACACAGTAGCAACAGTCCCGAATCTTGAGCAGGAGTAAGTAGAGTAGAGTCAACCACGTGACATTATTTATTTATTTATACCCTACAAACGACCTAAATACATGTAGGATTATAGAAAATTAAGGGGGTATTCTCATATGGACGCATAAATTTTACCTCTTTTTAGGGAATTTTTTTTTAGATGACAATAACATTCAATCATTTTTATTTTTTTATATATTTTTGTTTGTACCTTAAACTGTATAAAAAAAATTTTTTTTCTCTTATTTTACAGTTTTTATATATTTTTTTTTTAAATTAAATTAGACACTAAAAAAAAAGCAGGTCACTGGTCGTGGTAATAGCGGCTGTTCATGTTGTCTGAAATAAAAAAATCGAATGGAGCATTGTTCAGTAGGTACGTCGCTATCGGCCCTACTAAAATTAATCAATTTCATTAAAAAAAAAAATGGCGGACTGTAGAAATAAAGTTTGTGTGTTTTGTTAATTTTTTTATTAAAAATCGTTTAAAAAAATAAGAAAATATTTTCGAAAATAAGCAATTTTGGTACGGCCGATAACCATTAATGAGTAGAAGAACATATATAAATTTCAAAGCAATCGCTTGAATACATTTTTTTAGGACCATGACAGTTTTAGAAAATAATGTTTCCAGAAAAATGCGTTTAAAGTTTTAAGAGGCCGACATGTCGCTTACGGCGCGTCGGCGACTATGAGTTGTAATTTATTTAAAACTAGGAATTTCGGTCTCTATTTTTCACAGAATATTTTCGATAGGTTTTACTATTGAAATATGAAAAAAAAATCGATTTTTCGAAGTGGTCACATGAGAATACCCCCTTAAGATAATATAGGTAACTTTGTGAGCAAAAGAGTTTGGCAGGTAATCGACCAATGACATTGAATACGGAACCATCTTGATATTTATCTGGAGTTAATTGATGGAAACCATGACAAACTTCAACAAGATGGCTAGTATAGGAGGCGAGAGGCAGTAGGAAAAAGTCCCAGCCATATCTACTCTCGCCGGGATTCGAGCCCGCTACCTGCCGAATGCAAGTCTAGTGTTCTCACCACTATGCTACATCGCTCGTAGGGGATAGTGCAAAAATCATATGTATATTAAAAGCTGCTATTTCTGAGAATAAACCGCGATATTAAGAGTAGGTACGCAGGCATATATTTTATGATACGCGACGACGATTCAAAGCGCCGGACGGACAATAGTGTGGCTATCTGCTGCACGCAGGGCGCAATATCAGCTGCTGCAGGCTGCGCCGTGGCGTTGTCTTCATTGTTTCGGTTGATGTATGCGCAATGTCACCGTCCAAACTAACACTCAACACAATTCTCGTGTTACATTTTTAACAATGTGTGAACCTCACTGAATAATAATAGATGTAGAATGTGTTGATATAGAGATTCTGTTTGCTCGTAGAAATTCGAGTCAACAGTTCTTTTCAGTTTTTCAGAAAATTGCAGAATATATAATAGAAACTATAACTTGAACCTCGTTAAGTCAAACTCGTCTCAAAGTCGAAGAAATTTGACTATCACTTCTCCTATGTATAGGATTAATATGTTTTGTCATAAAAAGAATAAAGACAAAGAAACTTAAAGATCTTTATTCTTACGAATTCCAAATTGAACTTAAAAACGTTTTAACAAAAATATTTTACAATTAAAAAATGTCTTTTTATTAAATTATTATAGGTAATTACATAACTAGCCTAGTACAGAAGAAACTCTAAATTTCCCATATAGATAAAAATGGATCATCCTGGTTAAGGAAATATACTTAACCAGGATGATCCATTTTTATCTATATGGGAAATTCTTGAGACAGGGCAACAATTTCGGGAAAAAAGTTACAGACAAAAATTGTTTAGTTTGAAGGGGGACATCGTATGGAAACAAATACCACCCCCCCACCCCCAATCCCTGCGCGGAGATGAGGCTGACTTTGACATTTTTAATAGGAACATCTATTTTGTATCACAAAGTATGATTCTTCGAAAAAAAATATGCAAGATTTGTCTGAAACATTTTTTATCCGGAGCCTCCCTCAACCCCTAAAATGCATATCAAAACTGGTTTCCCGAAACTCCTTTAAATTTTTATGCCTAAACAACGACTTTGCAGAAAATTACAAGATATAAAATTTATTTGATTTGGGTAGGGTCATCGAAAGAGAATTTCAAACTTTTTAGCAGTACAATTTTAAGCAAGTTCACTTCTAGTTGTAAACTGCATTTGATTTTCATAGTTTCGCATATACTTTGCTTTCCTTTACGCACTAATACGAAATGGGCCATTTTACTACTGTAAAGCAACTATTTTATAGGGGATACTGCATGCGAATCTTTAAGATGCGTACTTTTATTTATTTTTTTTTTTTTTTAATGAGGGGGAAATCCATTACGGACACCCGCAACCGCAGATAGTGTGGGACTCCACTCTAGGGCAATACCCACTAAAACCCCCTCCTCTTCTTTCCTACTAACCCGGGACCGTGCGTACTTTTAATTAATTTACATCAAATAGCGCTCGAATCTTTTATATTTTTAAATTTCAGAACTTTTGTCGAGTCTACGTGAAAATGACACAGTCACAATTTTAAGATTTAGTTAAAATGTTTGTCAGCATTTTAAAAACACTTTGATGGCATCAAAATCACGATCTTGTGGCTCGTTGAATTACCTAAACAAAAACTGACCAGTAACTACATTTTTTACCACCAGAACTGTGTTTTCTCGCTTACTATTTATGGTGACTGATCCCTTAGATTATAAAATATGCTCTCGGGACATTTCGAACTGTGATCGCAAATTCATTTTATTAGCTGTGTATTGAGCTTCACAAAATATGGCTTGCTGCTTCGAAATTTCAGAAAACATATATGATGCTTGAACCAAAAAACGTGATATTCGTCAATATTTCTTTACAGCACGTTACGAGATTGCGAATTACCGAATAGCAAATTAACATTTTTTTCTTTATAAACTTATGTTCAAAATACTGACAAAAGCTTTCTCAATAATTTTTTTCAATTTAAATTTTTTCTGTACAAAAATTTGTGTAAAACTTTCTCGTTTTTATCTGATTTTAAATCGTTTATTTAGATCAAACAAACTATAAAAACTTAGCTGAAAGTCATACTGAAAAAATGGCACATATTTCTCGTTTATTTTGAAGCATTAGCATCAATTATCGAATCAGATTTTTAATAGAAATCAGAGATTTCCGAAACGTTAGGCGCATTTTACATGTTCGTAAGAGGCATATTGAACAGCTGGTAATTTAAGCCGTTTCTATTTTTTGTAACATGCCTAAAATTCTAACGCTTAACCATAATTATTTTTCTAATATTTACCGACTGTTTCATGCAACATACGAAATTACAATACATAACAAAATAACGTAGGTTATAAGCCTTTGTTTGTTTTTTTGCTCTATTGTAGTTTTGTAGACTGCTTGAAATAGCCTGTATTCTAAATAGAATAATGTGTATAAAAGCACATAAAAGCTCTTGTATTTCATAACTATATAAGTAGACACGTAACATTTCATAGTTATGTTATCATTATCACTACGGTACCTACGTTGCAAAAACCAGTGGTGCACAAACTATGGATATTGAAAAGAAAAAAAAAAACTTTTTTTAAAATAAAAATATCAACCTCCTTCAAAAAAGTCACTAAAAAGATGAAAATAATGAAATTTTGAGGTCGGAGCTAATTTCATTACAAAAACTTTTAATTACATATCTACTTTTATTAAATAGGCGCCGACCTCAAAATTTCATTATTTTTATCTTTTTAGTGACTTTTTTGAAGGAGGTTGACATTTTTATTTTAAAAAAAGTTTATTTTATTTTTTACTTTTTAGTGAATTTTATTTCGCACATTTTTAAAAACTACTGAACCGATTTAAGTAAAATTTATGTGGGATCACCCTGAAGATGTGCCCGATTAAATAAGAAAAGAATCATCATAATCTCTTTACAAATGTTGGAGATATGAGGTAGCATACATTAAAAAATATGTTTTTTGACGTCATTTAAAAACGGATGAACCGATTTTAATATAAATTATATGGGACCACCTGAGATGTATACCCTTTCAAACAAAAAAAGAATTTTCCAAATCGGTTCAGGCGTCTTCGAGTAATCGGGGAACATACATAAAAAATAAAAAAAATTCCGACGAGAGAATCTCCTTTTTTTGAAGTCGGTAAAAAAATAATAATTTTTTGTCAATTAAATTAAAACGTAAATCCTTTTTTTAATTATTTTGCAGCAACGACCGTCAGTCGGTCGTCTGCATATTCTGTCTAGCCCAATCTGATGTGTTTGTGATGTGTCATTTTCATTAATAGGATGATCCGAAAACCCTTTTTCTACTCTTTTTTCTTTTCATCATCTTCCCACAACATCGTCTAAATAAAAAAATATCTTAACACGCTTACTACTTGAAAACACGAAGCCTGCACTAAAGGTTGATAGTCTAGTGTACGAAATCTTGCTGTGCTAGTGGCGCTGGTCCGTGTTGGATAAGTGGCGCGCACTTTTAGTATTGATTTTCGAGACGGTTTATGTAAAATGTTTGACAATTACTGGGTGTAAGCTCCGGTGTAATGTAGGTGTTCTAAATGAGTTCCATATAATTGCTGGCCAACACGCGAATATGGAAACCTCACTTTGTATGAAAATGTCGGTAACACGTGTGAGAATTATTCAGGCACCGCGTAGCGTTGAGACATAATTGATATACATACTAAATAGGTGTCTACACAATGTGTCAAAATATCTATGGTGGCCATGTTGAATTTTTGATAATTTTTAATCCGATGAAAAAACGGAACCCTTATAAAATCACTTTCATGTCCGTCTGTCGTGGTTCATTTTCTCCGAAACTATTGGATGAAAAAAATTGAAATTTGGTACATATATAGAATTTGATGACCCAATCACGAACGTGTAGCGTAAAGGACTAATTCCGGTTTTCGGGATTAATTTTGGGGGCCAAAAAAAAAAAAACCCGGGTCGCAGTGCCAAAACCCTGCCGACAATATAGTGTATTTGCTTGTGTAGGGCCGTGTGGTTTTATACTTTTATTATGTGAAATTAAGTTTGTTTTTGGGCAAAATAAAAAATTTAACCCCTTAATACACCCCTTAAAATAACATTTTTTTTCTTAATTGTAATATTATTATCAATCTAACGTCTACACCGAATTAAAGACACCCTTCAATAAATAAGTCACTATCTGCAAATTAGTGTTTTCAAAAAATTTGTAAGTCCGGTCCTGTCGGGCCGATTTTATTAAAATTTTAGGGACACTTTTTAATTACTACTAAAGGGTTAAATGTCAATTTTGAAACGATTCTAAGAATTTTTTCGGTATTTTGGGTCCCAAAAACATTTTTCAACCCCTAAAAACTACCCTTAAAATGCCCCGATTACGCCCATTTTAAATAGGCTTCTTGCGGTGACGGATTTCAACACGTGGGCCAAATTTCGTTAAAATCAATTAACTCTTTCGAAAGTTATTGCCCGCACACATATATATATATATATATATATACGTATATAAATATATATATATATATATATATATATATATATATATACATATATATATATATATATATATACGTATATAAATATATATATATATACGTATATAAATATATATATATATATATATATATATATATATATATATATATATATATATATATATATATATATATATATATATATACATATATATATATATATACGTATATAAATATATATATACATATATATATAAACATTTTTAAAAATGGTGCCAAAGTGTTTAGGAGGTTATGAAACGTCGAGAAATTTTGGTCCGACCCCTAGGTCCCGCCATCCGACCGACGCCAATAGTGCGTGTTGCCATATGGCAAATACACTAAAAAATAAATGCAACATGTGATATATCAAATGAAAGAACCCGTTATGAGTAATACAAATATTTATTTTAAAATAAATATAGTTTAAAATATATTGAAGAAAATAGACGGAAATTCAGCATAATATACTTACAATTTTTTTTTTTTAGGCTGTTCCAAGGATCATCTTTTATATCAAGGACCAACTATATTTCTATCCTAAAGACTGCATGCGATATCGGGTAAGCGAATACAGATTTATTTAATTCTTCCCTAGAATTCGTTTTGGTGGAGTTTTATTTTGTATAAAATCCATCGATACTAAAAAATACGTGTCAGGAATTTTTGTGTCTGCAATTTCGCTTCATGTGGATTTTCCAGGTATTTTATATAATATTTAGTTGAAACGTTTCCAGAATTATGATCTGTCTCTCTGTACTGGCATTACTCGAACACGATTGAACCGATTTTGATAAAATTCTGACTCTTCATGACGGACAGGTTTCAACCATGGTAGTAATTGAAAACAAAACAAATTGCATCCCGAAATTTAAATTTTTTATTACACCCCTGCTTGTAAACTTGATTATAACTCAGTACTATTCTAAAGGCGCCAAAAAGTAATATCCACATCAGCAATTAACTTCATACATTTATAAAACAGGAAAGAAAACCAGTTTCTAACATAAAAATGATACTATTAAATGTTTTCAGTAATTCTGTCCACTATCTAAACTATGCTGTTTGTATATAAACGCAACATAACACCTTTTTCTCAATGAACGTTTTGTTAACCCCGTATCATCGGAGGTTGTTCCAAACTTATTATTTTGTCTAAAACCGGTTTTATTTTTTAAGGAGACTGAGTTCTCAGATTGTAAAATATGTTCTCGGAAAATTTCGAACTATGGTTGCAAAATTCAGTTTGATACTGTTTTAAGCAATCTTCACGAAATTTTGCTTACTACTTAAAAATTTTAAAAACCAATATTTTTGCCTTAAAAAATCAATAAAAAAACGTCATATCGTCAATATTTCATTACAACATGCCACGAGGTTTTGAATTGTGGGAAGGCAAATTAATATTTTCTTTACAAACTATGTTCAAAACACTGATAAATTTGGCTTGCATAATAATTTTTTTCAATTGTAATTTTTTCTGTATAAAAATTTGTGTAAAACTTATGCTAATTTTCTCGTTTTTTATCTGATTTATCGTTTATTTAGATCAAACAATCTGTAAAAACTCGGCTAAAAGTCAAATGTGCAGAATGATAGATATTTCCAGCTCATTTTGAAGCATTAATATCAGAGATTGAATAAGTTTTTTCATATAAATCAGAGATTTCCGAAACATAAGATGTCAAAAAAGGGAGCATATTGAACAGCTGGTACTCAGTAACCATAAACAAATTCTTAATAAGTCGGTTTGAAATATAGCTTCAAGATTTCTGTGGAGATGAAAATGTTTGTGAAATGTTACAGAAATGTTTATTTATTTATTTATTGAGAACTGAGTCATACTAAGGAGTTAAAGGGTTCAATAGTAATTTTGATAAAAATTCGACATGGTCGGTTTTAGAACGAAAACATTGTGCCGCTCTACTGCCATCCTAAAAACACTTCCCGGATGGCACTGTGAGGTGTCGCGTTGGCGGGAAATAACAGATAATAATAACATTTATGTGCAACCCGACGTCGTATTATTTGTCGATGCAACTGTGAATAATTGTTATCGTAAATATATTGTAGATATATTAAATTTTACACGTTTAAACTTAACGTTTCATATCCTTGAGGGAATATAAAAGACGACTTGCTACACACAAATGTTTTACAGTAGACTCCCGATCAGTACGCGACTATGTAACAGTGAATATAAACTTTCCAATGTTGGTACGGAATACTAAAAATCGTACTGGAATATAATATTTTTTCTCATCTACTTACCTGTTTCCTACTTTGTCTTTTTTTTTTCGATTCGACGGTCAAACATTTTTTTTATCTTATGCTCTATTTAACTTTGTATTTTCTACTCGATGCGACTATCGAGTAATTTTAGGGTTCCGTACATCCGATCTAAAAACGGAACTCTGTCTGTCTGCTCGTTTGCCACAGCTTATTTTCTCCTCCAAAAAAGTTGAAATTTGGTACATATATAAATTTAGATGATCCAATCACGAACGTATAGCGCAAATAAACGAATTCCGATTTCCGTTGTTGATTTTGAGAGCTCAATTAGAAAATAACAAAAAAAAATATATTTTTCAAGTGCATCATGTAACGTATCAAATGAAAGGGTTCATTATGAGAAATACAGTTACATTTTTTTTATAATTTTAAAATGCATAGCTTTTAAGATATTATGTAAATACACCCTCCTTATCTCTGAAACTATACTGAGCATCATTCATAGTTCACAGAAAAACCTAAACGAAAATCCCAAGTATTAAAGTATTCACGGAAAACGGAATGGTACGGAATCCTCGCACTTATGACCGGTTTTTCCCCGAAGTATTCGTACACCCCTAGTATTTGTACATACTAACTAATGTTAATATATAGATATGTATAAACAGCGTACATATGTAATGAGCTACCGGTTTTAGATACTAACTGCTTTATCTTACACGTGAAATGTTTGCACGAATGATTGCGCCCACACGCGCGTTTCTTATAACTCCACTTAGTTACTACCAATTTAACAAACACTACCAGAGTAGTATTAAAAGATACTAATCTTGGTCCAATTTATTCATTAGGCACAGCAAAAGTCGGCTCTGTATTTTCGCCGCCCCAAGCAAACAATCATTGGCCGCTCCATATAGAATTTTGTTCGTATCACTCGAAATTACGACAAACAATATTTCGGCAGAAAGCGTTGTCAAAAAATTTGGGTACACTTCTGAATACCAATCACCCCCGATCGGGATGAAACTTTGGGCATTTGTTGACCTTGATGAGACATGAAACACCCCCAAAGGATTTTTGGCGCAAATGCACCATAACTTTTTTATGGGGTGTTAAAGTTTTTACCGTTTTTCAGTCATATTTATTCCTACGGCCACGTCCTGAAACGATAAAAGTTTGGGGATGAAACCTGAAAACGCCGCAAATTTCCTTTGGGAATTTTCAATACCAATCGAAATAAATGCGTAAAAATTGGGGCAAATCGAGGTGACATGTATTCAGAAGTATAATATTCAAAAATTTTATTTCACATATGACCTTAGATTGTGTTGATATTTTACATTTTTTATGGATATAGGAGCAGTCTAATGTCATTGCGAAACTTCCTGGCATATACGTACATAAAAACTACATAAATAAAGATCGATTTAAGCCAAATTTCGCAGTGGAAATTATACAAAAAACTATGTTATATCATGTATTCGTATACCCACTTAAAAAAAAATATAGTTTCAATCGATCAATTATTTTTCGAGCAAGAACGATTCGAAATGCTACAATGCTTTTCTTATGGAGCAATCTGAGGTCATTGTCAAATCAGATTTCCTGACAAATCTTTCTGCAACTCAACATAACTGTGGCGTCGATTAAAATATCAAGAATCTCGTAGATACAGTTTAAGCCTGATTTGAAATTTTTAATATTTCTCAAAAAATATATAAGAACGGTCATTTAAACTATACTAAACCAAAGGAGATATTGTGGTGTGCCTTAAGAAGTGTTCATTTAAAAAATCTGCATAAAATTAAAATGATCATGAAATTACATATTTAATTAATCAAGATGTGCATAGCGTTGTTAGATGAAGAACGACGTTACATAAGAATTATAAGAAGATATTAAGCGCGATATAGATATAATAAATTCGTCGTATCTGTTCTACTAAAAACTAATATCTAATCGGCATGTGTTAAAAATACACCGTACAAGCTATGGGTTAATACTTATATAAGTTATACATATATAGAAAATAAAGTATTGTATTACATCTTGATAAGGCTCGCCTGACTGGCTGACTGACTGACTGACACCGGCTTCATGTCTGTTTGTGACTTTATAGAAGAAAACCGACCGCCATCATCAAAACAGTCTTCAGATACGAAATTGTTTCTTATAAATGTGTTTTGTTGGTAAGTTCTGATCTGCTACTAAAGCGTGAGTCGGCAATACAGAACTCTTCGGACACAACCGTGTTTTTGTTGGTCAAATTACCTCGGACTCTTCGGACTGTTTGAACTTGATTCTGTAGTAGTTTTAAGCTTCTAACAGTTCTAGGAGCCAAGAACTGCTAAAAACAGCTTCGAAGAGTCTGAACAGTCGCTAGTTATTAACACAAGGTCACAACTCGTTATAGAATAGAATAGAATATATTTATTATCCGATACAACAGTAGGATTCGTCAACAGATGTAGTTAAAATAATTATAATTAATCTAATAAAATGGATTAGCTGAATATAAACAAGATTAGCTGAGTCTTCAGCTCTCTTTTAAATTTAGGGAAGGGCAGTGACTTCAGCTCAGCAGGAAGGTTGTTGTGAAATTCTATCTTATACTCTTTGGTACTAAGTATTAGTCACTGCTTACAATTTCAGAACTGAACTGAATATTGTAGCACTGTTGAATTTTGTTATCTTCTGAAAGCGCAAGTAAATGCTCTGTGATCGTGCCGATACCGGGGATCCAAGTTATAGGGCATATAGCGGCGCGGTTAGACAACATTTAACATAATTCTAATTTCTGTGAAGTGAGTCGAAAGAAAGGTGTAAGCTGTCATTGGTCAGGATAATTACTGCGCTAAACGTTATGACATCTCGTATTTTATTTACCACGGCCACGAATATATTTTACATAATAAATGTATATTTTACACAATATAAATATTACACTGGTGTTAAAACCAGTGTTGCCATTTTATCGCGACGAGAAACAATCTTGTGTTCGTCTCGATTTTTAGTAGGATATTTATTTGAACTCTAAGAGATCATTCATAAATTACGTAAGGCGTTTGTAGCGATATAAACTCAATATTACTAATTCTTACTATAGGGAAGGATGTAAAAAATCTGATCTTACGTAATTTACGTAAGTTTTTGAAATTAAAATCTACTGTTTTTGCGCTAAGAAATGGCGCTATTCAATAACGGCATCTGTACTTAGCTCTCAGTTCAGTATTGAATCCTATCAGAAATCGTGGTATAGTAGACATTTCTTATTAGTGTATTTGCCATATGGCAACATACACTATTGGCGTCGGTCGGATGGCGGGACCTAGGGGTCGGACCAAAATTTCTCGACGTTTCATAACCTTCTAAACACTTTGGCACCATTTTTAAAAATGTTTATATATATGTATATATATATATTTATGTATGCGGGCAATAACTTTCGAAGGAGTTAATTCATTTTAACGAAATTTGGCATACATGTTGGAATCCATCACCGCATGAAGCCTATTTAAAATGGGCCTAATCGGGTCATTTTAAGGGTAGTTTTTAGGGGTTGAAAAAAGTTTTTGGGCCAAAAAATACCGAAAAAATTCTCAGAATCGTTTCAAAATTGAAATTTAACCCTTTAGTAGCAATTAAAAAGTGCTCCTAAAATTATAAGCAAATCGGCCCGACAGGACCGGACTTACAAATTTTATGAAAACACTAGTTTGCGTATACGAATTTACTTACTGAAGGTCGTATTTAATTTGGTGCAGATATTGGATTAATAACAATATTTCAACTAATAAAATTATTATTGTAAGGGGTGTATTAAGGGGTTCATTTTTTTTTTATTTTGTCCAAAAACAAACTTAATTTCATTTAATAAAGTCACAATACCTGTATTAGCAAATACACTATATTGTCGACAGGGTTTGGGCACTGCGACCCGGGTTTTTCTATTTTATCGCTGACTGGAGATTTCCCCATAACTTGAATTCTGAAATATAATTGTCATTTGGATATAATTTATTTAATATATTTATTATTAAAGTGTTTTATTTTATCAATATGATCATTTCTTACGCAAATTTCTTACTAAGGGGAAGGGAGAGTAGTTAAAATTTTATTTTATTTTACAATAGAGGAGGGGAGGGTCAAATTAGCTTTAAAAGCGCTTTACGTAATTAATTAATTGCCCCTAAATACTAGCTAATTTCAAACGTTAGTCTAGAAAATCGTCACGAGCTCCTGGACTATCAGAAATTGAACGTATTTCTGGGACAAGATTGTTAGAGATATATTTTATAGTTGTAGATGTACAACAATATAGAAGTTCTTATTGTACTTACAAAGATTAAAGAACATTCAATCAAACTAACTACAGTTTCGCGGCCCCCTTTTCTTCATCCTTTCCCTCTTTCTTAATCTTCATCCCTCATCTCATTTTATTCCGGGAGAACAAACACACAAACTTTCTCCTCTTCAGTTTTTCACAACTGTTGTATTATACAGACTGTTTTTCTGATAATTTTGTTTTCTATTTTTAACCGACTTCAAAAAAAAGGAGGAGGTTCTCAGTTCGTCGGAATCTTTTATTTTTTATGTATGTTCCCCGATTACTCGAAGACGCCTGAACCGATTTGGAAAATTCTTTTTTTGTTTGAAAGGGTATACATCCCAGGTGGTCCCATATTTATATTAAAATCGGTTCATCCGTTTTTAAATGACGTCAAAAAAACATATTTTTTAATGTATGCTACCTCATATCTCCAACATTTGTAAAGCGATTATGATGATTCTTTACTTATTTAATAGGGCACTTAAATCGGTTCAGTAGTTTTTAAAAATGTGCGAAAAAAAATCCACTAAAAAACAAAAAATAAAATAAGCTTTTTTAAAATAAAAATATCAACCTCCTTCAAAAAATCACTAAAAAGATGAAAATAATGAAATTTTGAGGTTTGAGCTAATTTCATTACAAAAAAAAATTACATGAAATTTTGAGGTCGGCGCCTATTTAATAAAAGTAGATATGTAATTAAAAGTTTTTGTAATGAAATTATCTCCGACCTCAAAATTTCATTATTTTCATATTTTTAGTGATTTTTTTGAAGGAGGTTAATATATTTTTTTTAACATTTAAACTTCTCATATTCTTATTTCGTGGCTCGAACTTATCATCAAGAGAGAAGCCATCTTAAAAATGAATGTCTCGGTATATTCATTCCTACAGAACTATCTTAGAGAGAGATAGTTATATTTACTTATTCGGACAAGTTCATTTATAAGATAGAACAATGCGTATATTTACTTTTTCATGTAAAACGCTGTACCTAAAATACAAAGTTGATTGTTGATTCGTGTATTGTTTTATTTATGTTTCAAAACAACTTGACCAACAATTCAAATTATTGAACATAACTACTTCTTGCTTACTTAGTTACTAGCCGTTATCAGCGGCTTCGCTTGCGTTAATGTTAGGTGTATTTATTTCGAAGCTATTGCTGACGGAATCACTGATAGCGTTTCCCATGGCTCGTCTATGGCAAGCTCACAGTTCCCAGGCTTGAACTGGTAAAAGCATCATTTGAATTTTCAATTTATTATTGGAAATATGAATTGATGCTAGGTCCAAATAACCCTGGCTGTTGATGATCTCAAATAAATGTTTTCAATCTATCGGAATAGGAACTCCAATAATATTGTTATAATTTCTAAAGTTTCTAGGTTTGACAAAGTCCCGCAAAATACACCATGTTTACGACTTGTGATTCAATCAAAATATGTATAAAAGATCTTGTAACTAAGTTCAAAAATAAATATAATAATAATAATAATAATGCGTTTAACGTCCGTTTCTCGACTTTATGTTATAACAGACGCCATTCGCACCATTACTATTTTCCATTTACCACACTTCCCGTTATTTTTCTACATTTTTAAAACTTCAACTTATATAATAGCAATGGGCGAATGAAGGAATTACAGGAAATTAGGATAAGGTAGGTAATTTTTGAACTAGGAGTTTGATAGGTAATCGGCCATGGCCTCAAATAAGGAACCACCTCGATATTTATCTGGAATTCATTGAGGGAAACCATGGAAAACCTCAATCAAGATGGCCGGTACAGGAATTACCGTTTCTCGGCTAAAGGCAGTAGGAAAAAGTCCCAGCCACATCTGCCCCAGCCGGGAATCGAACCCGGACCTCCCGAATGCGAGTCTAGTGCTGTACCACTACTCTACCCAGCTCGGTAAAATAAATATAATATTCAAAATTACATAGATTGCTCACAGATTATTTTCTCCGAATCTACTGGACGACCAAAGGTGAAATTTGCTGCATCTATAGAGTTAGACGACTCAATGACGGACGTATAGCGTATATAAATGAATTCCGATTTTAGGGGTTAATTTTAGGGGCCAAATTAAAAAATGCATCATGTGACGTATCAAATGAAAGGTTTCGTAATGGGGAATACAAATATATATTTTTTTATAATTTTAAAATGCGTAATTTAAAAGATATTAAAGAAAATATACGAAAATCGAGAATTCCCTCCCTTATTTCCGAAACTACTGAGTCTAAAATTTTGAAAAAATAGGGAATATAAGTTCTCACCCATAGTTTACAGGAAAATCCAAATACAATTCCTAATTCTTAAAATTCTCACGGAATGGTGCGGAATTCTCTCTTTCGAACTTGACCGATTTTTTGTAACTTGTAACGTGTACTTTATATTAAATCATTTAGAACACCTCTCTGTATCGATCGACAGCCGTAAAACATAATGAAAAAATTACAATCTGCAAAATCAAGCAGGTGTTTAATTTTAATGCTTTAATAAATAAAAAATCATATTATTTTTTAATCAAATTCATGATTAAAATTTGAATTTTACAATCTTATCTTAATGCTCAACTATTAAACTTTCAACACATTAATCTAATTTACATTAAATTATTTGCTAAAAAACATTCAATAAATTTAAAGTTGAAATAATCGATCGAAAAATAGGTAATATATTATCTAACAACGGTCCGTTTAAAATTTATTCGAATAATAATATGTAAAACAGGTTAAAAGACCACCTCGATGACACTATAGTAATAAAGTAGGTATTATATAATGTAAAATAAGAACCGGAAGTGATCATTACACATTGTAAAATTCAAATTTCCGAACGGCTTTCAAAGACCGGACGGGTGCTAGAAGGGCACTCTTAGCGCTTAATTGGATAGTTCACTTTACATACATATCGCGTCAGTCACAAGGCTAAATGGCTTATGGTTATATTATAGTCATTTTTTAGGGGTTTCTTACCTCAAAAGAAAAAAAAAACTCGGTTCTCCCTAGTGTGGTTTGTCGCTCGGGGCCATCATAGCGGGATGTTGACTTGGACCAGTTCTCTCTCAAGACAAACAACAGTAACCATAAATACTACGTGAAGAAATCATGGACACTATACAAGGACTACGAGCAATCGCAGTCCCAAAATCCTGCCGACAATAATATAGTGTATTTGCTAATACAGGCAGTGTGGTTTTATTATGTGAACTAAAGTTTGATTTTAGGCAAAATAAGAATTTAAGGGGTGCATTAAGGGGTTACATTTTTTAATTGCACTGCAATGTTATTATCAATCGAACATCAACACCAAGTTTAATACACGCACTATCTGCAAACGAATGTTTACATAGTTTGTAAGTGGGGTCCTGTTGGACCGATTTTATTAAAATTTTAGGGACAATCTTTAATTGCTACTAAAGGGTTATTTTCAATTTTGAAACGATTTTGGGATTTTTTCGGTATCGTAAAAATTGAGTTAGTTACGGTAAATACCCAATAGGTTTTGATGAGTGAATCAGTATCAAAATACGTGATTTTATTACATTGAGTTAGGAGTTTTAATTTTTGTTATAGACCTTAGTATTTCATATTAATTTTAACTCATCTTTAAAGTTCAATTCCAGATATATGTTATAATAGAAAAAACAATTATAAAAATTGAAAATTGTAGAAAATCTTTATAATTGTTTTTTGTAATGCCAAATTGCATATTATATCATAGTTTTATTATCATTTAAGCATATTGAGAGCTTGAAAAAATCTTAATTAAAGAAAAGACGAAACGCTGCAATCAATGAGTGTTTAAATTGATTTATTTTCATTATTCCAATTACCCGTGATCCTCTTTTCTATTATTAATTTTAACTTGATACCTCAAACCGTTCCTGAGAAAACGGTCTCGACGGGCAGACGAACTACAAAGTGATCCTATAAAGGGATCCGTTTTTCCCCCCTAAAAATGAAGGGAAAGCCATATGTAGATACATAGTTGATAAAGATAGACATAATCAACTACAAGGTGTTAGACAGAACAAGTTATGCGGGTATATAAATGATCATCCTGTATGCATGGACACATAATATGTGATATGGAAGCGAGTGCAGGGGCCCGAACCGCGAACTGACAGGTGTTAACCGTGCGCGTTGCTATAATATCGCGGACTTCTTCGCATCACCGTCATTCTGAATTGCTGCTAACGTGTTGCGAGTCAGAAAAAAATGTAGTCACTGAAGTCGTTCAAAATAATTTATATATTTTTATGTATGTACTCGGACATTGAAATAGATTTGTTTATTAAAGATTTTGCCTAATTAACCAATTAATTTTTATATCATAATATGAATTTCGAGAACTGAGCCGACTTGAATGAATCTGAAAACCTCTAAAAAGTAACCAACAATTCTCAATATTGTTCACGTCCATTATAATTAATTAATTTAGTTTAACTATATTAAAATTTAATTGTCCAATTTCCCGTTAAAAAATAAAAAAAAACTTAGTAACCAACAATGTTTGCTTAATTTTACAATCACCTTCTCTACCTACATTAATTTAGAAATTATTTCTGTACTCATATTATTTGAGACGACTTCAAATTAAATGTAGTTGGCAAGCTGATTGCAAAATAAAAAACCCGGGTCGCAGTGCCAAAACCCTGCCGACAATATAGTGTATTTGCTTGTATAGGGCCGTGTGGTTTTATACTTTTATTATGTGAAATTAAGTTTGTTTTTGGGAAAAATAAAAAATTTAACCCCTTAATACACCCCTTAAAATAACATTTTTTTCTTAATTGTAATATTATTATCAATCTAACGTCTACACCGAATTAAATATACCCTTCAATAAATAAGTCACTATCTGCAAACTAGTGTTTTCATAAAATTTGTAAATCCGGTCCTGTCGGGCCGATTTTATTAAAATTGTGGGGACACTTTTTAATCACTACCAAAGGGTTAAATTTCAATTTTGAAACGATTCGGAGAATTTTTTCGGTATTTTGGGGCCCAAAAACAGTTTTCAACCCCTAAAAACTACCCTTAAAATAGCCCGATTAGGCCCATTTTAAATAGGCTTCTTGCGGTGATGGATTTCAACACGTGGCCCAAATTTCGTTGAAATCAATTAACTCTTTCGAAATTTATCGCGCGTACACATATATATATATATATATATATATATATATATATATATATATATAAATATATATATATATATAAATATATATATATATATATAAATATATATATATATATATATATATATATATATATATATATATATACATATATATATAAACATTTTTAAAAATGGTGCCAAAGTGTTTAGGAGGTTATGAAACGTCGAGAAATTTTGGTCCGACCCCTAGGTCCCGCCATCCGACCGACGCCAATAGTGTATGTTGCCATATGGCAAATACACTAATGATATAGTTATGTATTATTAGGTTGCAAACCGTGGAAATCTGGCAAATTTTTAAAACGGATCTTCATCAGGCAGTTTATGTATCTCGTTCGTAAGTAAAAGTATTTTTACGAGGCAGTGACATTAAGTTAAAACGGGGATAGAGAGTTTTAACAATTACTCTTGTCATAATACAAGATCCTACATTTTTTCCATGTACCTGTTATAAAATGGCTGATTTTCACCTAATTTTCAAAATTTTTGACAGTTCAATTTTGAGAAAGATCATTTCTGATTATAGACTGGTTCAGTTCTCATGCGATTATACTATGCTACTTACGAAACTTTACGGCACTAGTGTTAAATCTGTCATTTCATGATCGCTATATAAGCATGGGAAACAACTATTGTATAGATAAGTGCGAATAAATTTTATTTTATCCTCTTTAGAGTATTTTTTATTCCTTTTTAGGGTTCCGTATTTCGATTCTTTTATGCATGATTGAAGTACATTATTTTGAACATCTTGCGTTGTAAATTAAGCTTTCTATTTCTGAACCACTGATTCAGTTGTCTGTTATTTAGTGAGCTCCAAAAAATCAATTTGATAAAGGTTTTTGTCGAATTTTAAGTAGTTTACGTGTCAAAAATTTAGAAGAAAACTGAAAAACGTGCATACTTTGAAGATACAAAAATTTTAAATTCATTTTGGAACAGCAGTTGCATCTAATTCATTCGATGCTATTTGAGGGACATTTTTCTAACATTGTGATGGTCTGCCTTACCATAAATTAAATGTAGAACAAGTTGTCTAAATGAAAATATTTTCCAGTTGTAGGGCAAATTGAACATAGCAATTTTGTTACCCCCGAACCTACGATTTTTTAGAACCGGGGCAAAAATATATAATGGATGGAATTTTTTCTGAGGCGAGAATAAGGACCTTGTATTAAATTTGCACTTTTTATTACCTATTATATTATGGTTTTGGCCCCTCTCCCTCTGAAACTGCCGCCCCCTAAATCCGGAGATGCAACTTTTGTCCGAAATTTTTTTTCGCAAACGTCCTCATTTTTTATACACATACATACCTCTTTGTTTTGTACAAACGTATACAATTATAAGAACATTTATTATGGCTCACCTTACATATGTTTTACACTGCCTCGTAAAGAAAAATACTGTATCGGTACTTCGAAAAAGCAGATCTGTGGCATCTGGGAATTATTTATATTAATTTTACAGTTTAATTTCGACGCAATATCTTAACACTCTTAATATATTGTGAAATGTGGAACAGTTTTTTTTATATATTATTGCTAATTTCGTATTCATGCAGGCCGCGATCTTTTCGTTACGGTAAAAACTTACTTCATAAAAGTTTACTACATAATAAATACCATTGACTTGGGGCAATAGACTGCACATTCCCCACGTCAGCAATAATATGCTGAGTGCTCGCTCGGACGATTATCAATATTTTTCTCACACTTAAAGCCGCCCCTAAATTTTGACGCCCCGAGCAAATCTCTGTCTTGGTCAGTATTTGCAACATAAGTTTGTAAAGAAAAAAATTCTAAACGTTAATTTGCCGTTCCATAATTCGAAATCTTGTTACTTATTATAAGAAAGTATTGACGAATGGCACGTTTTTTTGTTTAATTTTTAGGGCAAACATCAGAAGCGTAGCGTGCCTTGGCGGGGCCCCGTATAAAAATTTGTTTGGGGGCCCTTCCCTCGTTGAAGTAAATGACTTAAACGAGGAAATTCCGCAGCCCGCGATAACCGATGTAGGGTGTTGCCAACTTTTGAACGCACGCTTTACGCGGGAAAAAAAGAAATTGCTTTTTTTGACTTTTGTCATTTCTGAAATAAAAAAAAAATTAGGAAGTTTTTATTAATTTTTGCTTACGCACGTTAGGGGCCCCCGTGGCCCAGGGGCCCCGTATAATTGATACGGCGGTAGCTACGCCCCTGGCAAACATATATATTTTTTGAAATTTCTAAGCAGCAAGCAACATTTTGTGAAGCTTAATGTTTAATCACAGTTAAGAAAAACAGTATTAAAATGAATTTTCCGGCCACAGTTCGAAATTTCCCGAGAGCATATTTTATGAATTGAGGGATCGGTCATCTTAAAGAAATTTTAATGTACTTGTGTCACTAAATGTTGTATACCTAGATATAAAGCGCACATTTAACTTATTTGTAAATGAGGTGTCAGATGTTAATTGTATAATCAGCTCTGTTAAGTACGCCGTAGCCAGAAGCTAAGCGGAATGCTAAACAGCGCACATATATAAATATAATCAATCGCCCCTATGCTCGTTCTAATCCGTTAGTTTTTAATGCTTCGATAACATAAACTCACTTCATTTGTTCGTTTTTCAGAGTAAACATGTTTTAGAAAGAGGCGACGCTTCACGAATATCACCTAGAACGTTCAATGTTTCTTTTCAAACCCAGTTATAAAATATCAAAGGTCATTGTTTTAAATGTGTGACGGATTTAACCATGGTAACGGTGGTTTAAATACTCATAGAACAATAGGGATGTTGACTGTATTCAAATAAAAACATAATTAGTTTCTATGATAGAAATACTAAAAAACACTATATTTTTCCTTATTTTTAAGGAATTTAATTAATATTTAATAAATAAAACCTAATAAAATCACTCTCAAGTCACGTGACAACAGACACCAATCAGACCGCATGACGTCATATGTTCAGTCGCTGTCAAAAAACTTCATTGTTTGGTTAATATTTAGTGTGTAATTTATTATTATTTGTTTATAGGAAACGTCAAATTACATGTAACTATAGCAACGACTACGAAACAACTTTTCATCACCTCAGTTTACTAACGTTTATGAGCACAGAATACACATCTATAGGATGGTAGCTCCCGTGTAAACTTTTGAGCCTCCTTTGGTATGAACAGGTGACGTCACGCGACTAGTATTGGCGTTTTGGACCGAAATTTGAAACGGGATTTAAAATACATGATTTTTAAGGCTTGAGTTGTATTTAAATAAAAATAATAAATATTGGTAGCATTATTAGGTACTTATGCATGATTTAAAACACTTTCCAAAAATAGTCAACATCCCTATTGTAGATTATAGATGCTCAACAACTGAGATCATACTATCAAAAATAAAAAAAATTGAGTTAAATAAAATCGTGAAAAAATAGTCAAAAAACGTTTATTATTATTAATATGACAAGTTTCACTTCGGCAGTTTTTAACTAAAAGATAAAATATTATTTCGTAGCTTTTTATTGATTTTTTTCCAAATCAAATTATATATTTATTCGAATAAGCTAAAGACGCAAGCAACATCCTTTATAATTATTTTTGGATGTGAAAAACTATTTGATTATTCAGAACCGGAGCACCATAACATATGTGAAAACAAATACAAAAATGTTGACATAAACGATTTTGGCTTGTGGCCAACCAATAATATGTATTTATGCAGGTTCGATGTATGGTAAATATCCCCATTAAACACAAAATTAACTACATTACAATATTATTTTGTATCGGCTACGTTTAATATTATTAATTCACGTGATAATTTATTTATATAGCAGAAATAACAAAGGAGAGTTGAGAGTTGAAATGGATATAGATTAGTGAGATAAATTTACACTTCCGATGAACACCTAGCTGCACTATTGCATATTATAGAGAGTTAAGTACCTAACTTGCGATGTCGTAGTTTAAGAGCGTTTGTTACAAATAACTGCCAATCCTTTCATTTATCCGTTACTTCGCTCGTTTTAACTGTGAGTTTTATCGGAAAATTTAAATTTTCGAAATTAGCGAGTGTAACTTTGTGGAAAGACATATTTATAAAATAAAATATTTTATTTCCACTTTACTTTATTTACCGTCAGAACGTTTTCGAACATTATCTGTTCATTATCAATGACAAAGTAATACTGAGCTCATAAAAATCAAAATTAAGAACTAAAATATTTTTCTCTTTTGTTTTATGTAAGAGCGGAGGGAGGGTGTGCGGGGGGAATGCGAGTTGCTGGAGAGGGGGGTACTAAAAGCCTTAAAAGTGGGGATGTTAGTGTTGGAAATTGAACATTAACTGCATGATTTAAATTTTTGTGGATTTCTAATGTCTCTAAAATATCTAATTTAAAACCTTTCTCACATATATTTGGAAAATTTAACTTGAACCGATCGTAGCAATGACATTTAACAGACGACTTTACAAACAGTCGATATGCTAAAACGGCAACTCACCTAAAGAAATAACCAGTACTAGATTTCATCAAAATCGTAATCAGTCCCTTTCCAGTAGTAAAAATTCGGGAAACCCCTTCTCTCCATCCATATCCATCTCATATCCAAAATAACCGTAAAAAGCGAAATTGCGTTGGTTTGCATCTGTGTTGATAAAGTTGGTAGCAAAGCGACGATATACTAAGAACTTGGACGCCCTTAACTGCTTGCAAACGCACCAAATACCTACACCGGTTGATAGCTGTGCATGTCTGGTGTCGTGTAAACCGTACATAATATTATTACAGTCTACATTGTCATCAGGGCTGTCCAATTGCGCACTAAAATTATGATAACACTTCTGACAATCCGTATTGAACTCCCAAAACCATGCCTGATACTTAAATCAAATTGCAAACTATCACGATCATATTTTTTTTTAATACGAAACTGAAAATTCAATTAATGTCTTCACTAATGCGCGTTATAATATTAATAATCTAAAGGTGATAACAGGAAAGCGGACAGGTACACAAATCAAACACCTTATTAAGCTGTGTACAACGTTTCGCCAGTGATTCTATCTTCTTCAGATACTAGAATATAATTAAAAACAATGTTTTACAAACAATGTACAAATGCAAGTTTGTAGGTTAAATTGCCTTGGCTATATGATGTTCTTGTTGTTGTTATTGTATAACCTAATATTATTCATATGAACATCCAAATACACATGGAAGTTAATGTTCTTAAGGTAGTTGTCGTGGTTAAGGCACACCGTCAGAAAATTCTTAATTTTTGTATACTTATTAAGGACATGATAATACAATTACCCTGAAAATTTTAAGTCGATCGACCGTATATAATCCGAGATAAATTCAATTAAAAATTGGATAATTAACACTGACTGTATACGATCCCTGTAGTTCTGAACCAGTTTCTTATTTATAATAAAAGAACTAACTGTCAGAAACTTTCCAAAAACTGACAGTCTTTCAATGCATTTGTTATGAGTTTAAAAAAAATAAGAATATTTTTGACCGTCTAATTATTTATAAATAACGGTTTAAAGTTCAACAATTTATAGAAAAGTATACATGCATATGAATACTGTATGGGTTACGTTTCCACGGGTACAGTCTTGCGTACAAATTATGCATCACTTAGCTACAAGCTAGTATACTTTTGTGACGCGTACAATCTATAACTTTTTGACAATACTGTACCACAACAACTACCTTAATGATACTGTAAATTTTAAATGTTAAAATAGATTTTAAAAAATTGAATTGTTCTTCTGTCTAAACACTCTGAGACCATATGACTACATCAGAGAATCATAGACATACCCTTATGCCTCACAATATATTATAATCGGCACAGTTTCTATGCGTGGGACGCATATGCTTTACATTGTTTCTTTGCATTGCAGCTCCATTAAGCGGACCGTACTAGAATGATGACTCAGTCTCTATGATATCAGAATCGCAGTCTAGTGTATATTTAAAATTGTCGATTGTGTAGCCCTGTGGCGGAAAGCGGTGGTAATACCAACTGAGGGATTGTTATCAGTAAAGGCAATCTACATAAACATGACGTTTACACAGTTGGCAATACACCGCTATAAACCCAGCCAACCTATCTACTCGACACCAACCACTTGCTAACTAATGTTCACATTTAGTAATACAGGTGGCCAATTGATACAGCCTGAACGATGCCTTTTGTAATGCCCGGTTTGACAATGAACTTCGATTGGGATCTTTCATAAAAAAAATTACATATGCGAGAACAATCTAAAGTCGTTGTCAAAAGTTTTATTATGTAATAATTGATGTAGTGTGTAAATCAACGTTAGATAATATACATACAAAATTTGAAAAAATTCTATTGTATTTTTGTGGTCAAAGATAAAATTTAAATCTTAAGGTGCTTGTTCACTCAGATTGTAAAAAAATGATCTCGACTTTCAAACTGTGGTCGCAAAATATATTTTACTACTGTTTTTATTAACTGCGATTAAGCATTGAGCATAAGAAATTTGACTTGTTACTTAAAAATTTCAAAAAAAACTCATTTTTTTGGTCCTAAAAATTGAATAAAAAAAAGTGATATTTGTCAATGTTTCTTCATAGAACGAGATTTTAAATTATGAGCAGTCTCAGATTTTAAAGTTTCTTCTTTCCAAATGTATGTTAAAAACACAGAGAAATTTAACTTGTTCAATCATTTTTTCAGTTTATTTTTTTCTGTATATAAATTCGTGTTATATTTTTGCTATTTTTGTGTTTTTTACTTGAATTTAAATCTTTATTTAGATCAAATAATGTGCAAAAATCTGACTCAAAGTCAAATAGAAAAAAACCCGGGTCGCAGTGCCAAAACCCTGCCGACAATATAGTGTATTTGCTTATACAGGCAGTGTGGCTTTATTTTGCGAGCTTAAGTTGGTTTTTGGGCAAAATAAAAAATTTTACTCCTTAATACACCCCTTAAAATATCATTTTTTTTCTTAATTGCAATATTATTATAAATCGAACCTCTATACCAAATTATATAGAACTTTCAGTACATAATTCACTATTTGTAAACTAGTGTTTTCATAAAATTTGTAAGTCCGGTCCTGTCGGGCCGATTTTATTTAAATTTCAGGGACACCTTTTAATTACTACTAAAGGGTTAAATGTCAATTTTGAAACGATTCTGAGAATTTTTTCGGTATTTTGGGGCCCAAAAACATTTTTCAACCCCTAAAAACTACCCTTAAAATGCCCCAATTACGCCCATTTTAAATAGGCTTCTTGCGGTGATGGATTTCAACACGTGGACCAAATTTCATTAAAATCAATTTACTCTTTCGAAAGTTATTGCCCGCACATATATATATATATATATATATATATATACGTATATAAATATATATATATATATATATATATATACATATATATATAAACATTTTCAAAAATGGTGCCAAAGTGTTTAGGAGGTTATGAAACGTCGAGAAATTTTGGTCCGACCCCTAGGTCCCGCCATCCGACCAACGCCAATAGTGTATGTTGCCTTATGGCAAATACACTAAAAATGAACAATACTTCCAGTTTATTTTGAAAGCATTACCATCAGAGTTTGAATAAAATTTTTCATAGAAATTCGAGATTTCAGAAAAAAATTATCCGGGACAGCAACTTAAATTCCTGGATACGGGACAAGTCTACGATTTGCAGGACTTTTTTTGAAAATCTAAGCCTTCTAGCAACACTGCACCCCAATGCTAGTCTTGTCCGAAGCACATTTTAACATGCGAAATTTATTGCTTTGGAAAAACGTCATTTTTCGAAATACAATAACGTTCCTTAAATCCTTTAATAATTTTAATTTAATAAATTTAATTTTTGTATTAAAATATTTTCATGACGCAAATTTTGGTTGATTTTTATAATTTCAAACATATGTTCAGAATTCAGCTGCGTACTTTTTGTTTTTGTCAAACGCATATAATTAAAAGAAGCAGTATTTTTATTAATATGAGTACGATTTAAAACTGCGCGATTAGATGTTATCACTTGGTAGAATTTCTAATTGGTTGGCAAGAATCATACCGGTTTGTTTTGGTGTAATTATAATCTAACAGCTTAATAATAATTGTAATTAACGATACTTGATTTTCTCGCCAAGTCAGCTACCGGTATCTCGTTACACGTCTGTTAGGTTTCACAATCGTAACTATATCTGTCACCTCAAAACAAACCCGCTTAAGTGGACTATATACCTGCTTACTAATAATAAGTGTAAACAGATAAAGTTTGCTTAAGCAGCATGTTTAAAAATTCGTTGTATATAGAATAGAATAGAAATAGAATAGAAAAATTCTTTATTATGGCGAAGTCCAGCCAATGGCTGTTCTACTTAACCATCTTAAGGCCCCAATACACTACGATGAAATACGTCGGTTTTCATCGTCACGATAAAACACGTCGGTTTTCATCGTCAATTGGTTTTGCCCACAGACTTCGTGTAAAATCGTGTCTTGCTCACTCTGTTTCTGTTTAAAATATCAAATTGTTGAAGTACCATAAATGTGGGGTATACACATCTTCTTCTCCTGCTCCTGACCTCTGAGAATCTTTAATTTTTTTTAATTCTTTGCGGAAACAACCTCGCATGGAATCGATTTTATTTTTAATTATCTGAATTGTAGCATCCGAATCCACTTCTCTCATTTTGTTCAGTAAATGTTCGTATGCTTTATTTTTCATATTTCTATCTCGGTATTCTTCAGACTTAATACGCCACAAGCAGGGAAATTTTTTATATTCTTCGATAAATTCAACCAAAAATTTTTTATTCATTTTTATAAATAACGGAAAATATAAATCAATACTCAAACTAATTACAATCATTTAATTGATATGACTTATTTGCTGTACATCGCAGTTGTGTCCACTGAATAAACACGTCGATTCTTATCGGAAAGCGCCACACATTACGATTTGAAACGACAACCAGCAAACACGTCGTGTTTAAAGTCAAGATTCGGCAGATATAAAAACTGTCGTGTTTCATCGACAGTTTTTGCCCATACACTTCGGTTTTGACCGACGTGTTTTATCGTGACGATGAAAACCGACGTATTTCATCGTAGTGTATTGGGGCCTTTACATTTTTTGTTACATGTAAACAATATTTGACATATACTTAGGTATATTTACAAAATTATTATTATTATTATGCTCGCTGTAACAACGTTTTTTTGTTTTTTTGACAGATCATCAGAATAAATAAATAAATAAATACACCAATATGAAAAATATACCCTTCTAATGTGCATTTATTGTTTCGACAATAATTCTGCTTTTAGTTTTATTTTTTATATATATATATATCTCTCTTACAAGCCCTCAGTTCCCAAATTCTCATCCAAAAACCAGTGGGAGTATTAATTAAACTTTCAATTCATTATGTAAAAATAATAAATTGAAAACGATGGATCCAAAAACCTTGACTCTTGATGACCATTAAAAGAAAAGGAGGTGTGAATCATGAATAGCTAGTTTTTAATTTGTAAGTTAACAGAAGACCACAAACTGTGAAGGTTGTCAAGGCCTAGTACCAATTCGTATTATTTTTAAAAATACATACAAAATTCAATTAATTCTTGTACTAGTTCTCGGACTAGAACCTGGTCCTTTAACTCTTTAACGACTACGGGGACACATTTGTCCCAACAAAAAATTTAAAAGAAGTGAATAACTAAGAAACTAGTGGGTGTCACTTCACATTTATTATTTCCTGAACGTATCTTTTCATTTTTATATATGGCAACACTGCATCTGAACCGTCATTCTTTGATTATGATCACTGGAAATTAGATCATCCTAAATTGTAAAAAAATGGTTACTTTCGCTCCTACAATCTTATGGTCCTGAAAGGGTTAATAGAGGAGTCATGGAAGCGCCTACGATATCGCTACTAGCTCGACTGTCCTCAAACCAACACGAACGGCAACATATGTACAGCAGTATAACATTGTTGTAAACGGCGCTTTACAAATGTGTTTGTGTGGGGTCAACTTAGGCTATACCGAGTCAGGTGATCAAGTCTGGTAGTTACCGACCAGTTAGTTAATGGTGAAGATGACACAGTTATCTTCACTGATAACAATCTCTACAATGCGTGAATTAATCAACCATGCTACTTGATACCGCCGAGATCTTCACATTGCGAAAATTAATAAAACTATGCTCTGCTACAGGCTCTGTGGAATTCTTCCATAACTGGTGTAATATAACAGACATATAATAAAAATTGTTATTACAAAAGTTGTTATCCGTAAACTGTACTGTTTAACTAAAAATTATTTTTAACTAGCTGACCCGACAGATGTTGTCCTGTCCAAATTTCAATAATACTGTGTGTTATCGTTTTGCAAATATCCCATAGAAAAAAGCACTTTAAGCTTTTTTCCGAATTTTTACACTTTTTCGGGCAATTTTCTATCCCCCTCTTAAAACCTTGTTCGGACTATTACGATCATTTAAAAAAAAATAGTCAAATCGGTCCAACCGTTCTCAAATGATGCGGTTATACCAACGCCAATGTAAATTATGCAGACTAGATTCTCTTATGATTTTTTCTATACATTTAACACCCTGTATATTTTTGTATTTTGATGTGAAACATCTAATGGCGCGCTTGGTTGGGAATGAAATCACTTAGATTGCACGTCATTTAGATGAAATGTTGCGACGATCAGCCAGGCCTTCCCTCTCTACTAAACTACACAGGCGCTACTTTACGTATGTGTGTGTGTATATATACAAGCGGAGCATCGTCGTAATTTATTTAGGGAGTGCTTGATTAATTAAATGGAAATCATTGTCTAACTAAAAAGGACAATAATGGAAGTGTCTTAAACAGTTATGGTTATACTTCTGTTTTAAATAATAACTGTTTAGGATATGTTGCTGATATTTTTGAAAACTTGTTATAATTTTCATTTTTTAATTAAAATTGTATTTGTCAAATATGTTATTTTTCGGTGTATATTGCATAACGATTTTCTGTAATACTTAATGATTTCCATATATTTACCGCTCATGCTGCGTCTTAACTGAAATTCACTGTAAAAATATTTAACCATTCATTAAAAACCGATTATCTTTTCTTTTTAGTGGGCGAGAAAAGGCGGTACTACGAAGTAATGGTAAGTGAAATCTATTTTAATATTGGGAACGATAGGCTTGAAAAACGAAATAAAGTTATCACAAGACATCTTAGTTGTTATAAAACATTTACATATTCTTGAAGTATAATTTAATCGATAAATACAAGAAAAAATGTAAAAACGGCGTATAATTTTGGTAAAAATTATTCTTTAATAGTCATAAAAACTGTGTAAGCAATTATAAAGAAAACTAAATGATTGCACCATAAAATCGAAATCTTCACACTTATGAATTAAGTTTTAAATGTGTAAAACTCAATTTCCAGTTAAACTTCGTAACGAGTTAAGTACCGTAAGTGTAAACCTAGAGGATGATGAAGCCAATATGAAATTATTGAACCGCAACGCCTTTATAATGGACGGAACTAATCCATTACTGCACGGACATTAGGGCATTAGAATGTTTAGACATAAACGCTGTCCCATAACTTCTACATCGCGAATGGCAGATAGTGCTAGATTGCTTGCTAGAAAATTATTTATAACAATATAAACCCATAGACTGGTTGTCTTTCTACAATACAGTGATAATTTTCCGTGAAGATCGTAAAATATATTCTTAGAAAATTTCGGACTGTGGTCGCAAAATCCTTTTTATTACTGTTTTTATTAGTTGTGATTAAGCATTAAGCTTAATAAAATTTCGAAAAACGAATATTTTTGCCCTAAAAATTAAATTAAAAACGTGATATTCGTCAGTATTTCTTTCAGCACGTCACAAAATCTCTTTGAAATTTTCTCATTATAAACGTATGTTAAAAATACTGACAAATTTGGCTTGCTCAATAATAATAATATTAAATGATTTATCAGAAGAAGCGATTTTCTGTCTTTTTAGTGTATTTTCCATATGGCAACATACACTATTGGCGTCGGTCGGATGGCGGGACCTAGGGGTCGGACCAAAATTTCTCGACGTTTCATAACCTCCTAAACACTTTGGCACCATTTTTTAAAAATGTTTATATATATATATATGTATATATATATCTATATATTTATATATATATATATATATATATATATGTGTACGCGCGATAACTTTCGAAAGAGTTAATTGATTTCAACGAAATTTGGGCCACGTGTTGAAATCCACCACCGCAAGAAGCCTATTTAAAATGAGCCTAATCGGGCTATTTTAAGGGTAGTTTTTAGGGGTTGAAAACTGTTTTTGTGCCCCAAAATACCGAAAAAATTCTCCGAATCGTTTCAAAATTGAAATTTAATCCTTTGGTAGTGATTAAAAAGTGTCCCCACAATTTTAATAAAATCGGCCCGACAGGACCGGATTTACAAATTTTATGAAAACACTAGTTTGCAGATAGTGACTTATTTATTGAAGGGTGTATTTAATTCGGTGTAGACGTTAGATTGATAATAATATTACAATTAAGAAAAAAATGTTATTTTAAGGGGTGTATTAAGGGGTTAAATTTTTTATTTTGCCCAAAAACAAACTTAATTTCACATAATAAAAGTATAAAACCACACGGCCCTATACACTATATTGTCGGCAGGGTTTTGGCACTGCGACCCGGGTTTTTTTTCAATTATAAATATTGTAAGCTAATAAGAAAGTAGGTACTATATATAATTTGTAATTATTATGTAATGAGTTCAATAATATTTAAATAATAATAACAATTAGGGTTGCTAGATGTAGATAAAAACATTTGACCTAAACATGACCGAAAGAATTAATTATAGGCTAAATATAATCGTTTAAAAACGAACTGAACTATTTAGTATAAAATGCATAAAAACCCTTTCTCACTGGGATTATTGCGGCTGCAGTGTAGTGATAAATTGAAGGTATTTATAAGCTAGCAAACTCATTTCTATTGTGTTTAAATAGCGTTTCTAATTTATATGTCGACATTTTTAGTAGATGGAAAACGATCCTAGAGTTAGTCTATGTATCGCGTTTTGTAACGGCCGGCAGCGATCGAAACGGTATTGGAAACGCACTGTCATGGCGGACAATAAATCTTCACATAAATAGCAATGCCCTTGCATTTCGATGGCTCCACTATTACAAGCCCCCATTTTCAAGATCGCAAGCAAGCGTTAATAAAAAATAATAACTGTAAAATATGAATCAGCTCCGTGTTGCCTAATTACCTAAACAAAAAATATACTGCCTAAAATTATAAATTTTTAATATAAAAATGATTTGTCGGGAAAAAGGACTTTTTAAGTAAACATTTATTTGTTATTTATAGCGACGTTTCGTCCCTTGCTTGGAACTTTTTCAAGCTTTATAACTGTAATTGAATTATTAAAATACAATTTGTAAATTTACAATTGAAATATAAAATACCAAATATTAATTATATACACACTTATTAAATGTTTTGATATAAAAGTTAAAATACACATGTAAATATAAATTTGAGTTAAACAATTGTTCATTAAAAAGTTTGTAATAATTCCGTTTTTAAAAAATATTTTTACGGTTGATTTTCAAACTATTTTATTTTATTTCCCGACAAATCATTTTCTATATTAATTACCAAGGACAAAAAAGAAAAAAAGTCAATAAATTTCTAATTTTAACTACATGGTTAGTTCTGCGTCGAACGTTCATTTTTTTCTTCTTCTAATCGATTATACTATTGGTTAAGTTGAGAAACAGATGACAACCGTTGTAACGTGAATATAGGGTTAAAAACGCACTTAATAATTGGCCTGTCTATTTACTTTTTGACATCACCTTTTGTTATGCACATATAATTTTATTTTTAAATGTTTTTTAACATAATTGTATTCACAGCTATAAATTTTATAAATTTCAAACGTAATTTGAAAATTTATCGTTTCCCTGTCTGACTTTTTATTTCGCTTTTTTTGTGAATTCAGTCGGTTACAGTAATATTAACTATATCTACCAATTTATAGTTAATTTTATATTCTTTTATAGCTACCATATTTAACTATCAAATATAGTAACGGGGGAACATCGTCAATTAAATGTAGAACCGTAGATAAAGTAATATAATCTTTTTAATAAAGTCTCAAAGCATTAAATGTTACAATAAACAGTGTCGTATCTAATGTTTTTCTGGTGTCAAATTTGCCCCCTTAATATATTTTTAGAACCATTGCCTCGCCTGGATATATTTTTTAGAATCGTTACCTCACCTGGAAATATTTTTCAGAATCGTTGTCTCACCTGGAAATATTTTTCCAATTTGCGATTTATATGTCGTTTTTATGGCTTATGTATTACAATCCTCCATTGTTTCCAAGTTCTGATTCAAGAACGTATTAATTGAATTAAAAATAAAAAAGTAGGTGCGTGTACTTATGAACCTTCGCGAGTTTCTTTCGCGTGATTATAAAATATTTTTAATATCCTACATGCAAATAATTTATTGAAATAAAATCTTCAAACAGTTTGAGAATAATGCAAAAAACTGTCGTCAAATATTTGAAAACATTTTATTTTGATTTTTACTTTTTTCCGCTGTATGATACTTAAAACGACTATCGGTTGTAATCAAAGGTCTAGTATATTATTATAGAGTTTCCAGAAAGTGCATTGATTTTGTCCATCTGTCATTTCAGTCTGAGCCTCTTATGGCCAACATCATACTTTCGAATTTTCGTGACCGCGGCCAACTTCATTACTTCGAATTTACGTTAGCTGTGACTGCGCAACTTCCGTTGCCTACTAAATCGCGTCAAAAGAAGTACAACTTCAATAATTAATTGAATATATTTATTGGTGCTAGATCCAAGCAACCTTAGCTGTTAGTGACCTTAAAAAACGAACTAAATTTTATTCTCTATATTTCAATTCATACTTTGAAATTGAACTTGTTTCATGGCTGTATAAATAATATTTGCGTTGTAAGTGTTGTTTCGTTCAACAGCAAACATTTCTCAGAGATTTCTGAATTGTGGATTAGTGAATGAAATGTACGCTCCAGAAACGAAAACAATCAATCACCCACCAACGTGGCAAAGCAAACACGCCCCTAGAACCAGCGGTCGTCAAATAAAAGACATAAATCAAAACCTTAATAGCACAATGTGTATCAAGGGCGTAAAGAAGACGTCAAAGTACACACTAGATCTGTGATGGCGAATCTTTTTTCCGTGTGGGTCAATGTTATATAATTTTATTTTTAAATTTGACAGCCGTTTTTTTTAATAAGACGGGTTATTATTTAAATAATTTTGAATCGAATGCCGTAAAAATGAAATATATGAACAACACATTTTCGGATATATTCAATTTCTGAGTTTGATTATCTCTGAAACTGCGTTGTTCATATGCTCATTTTTGCACCATTCGATTATATTTTAAGTACTATTCTGCCTAAATTTTTTAAAAATCCTATAAAAATAAAGTGGTGGAGCTTAAATTTATTTAGTTACATGTATGCTTTCTTTATTTTATTTTTTTTTTATTCTACACTAAAATGGTGGAATCATTTTTTGTTAAATGAAAAAATAGATGTCCGCCTGTGGGCTTGAATGCAATTTGTTTTGAGTTATAAAAAAAACTAAAACAACACGCTTTTAGGAACTCAAAAATGCAAAATAATTTGACAACAAAATTAGCTTTACTGTAAAAAGCGTCAAGTGGTATTTACTTAAATTTTCATAATAGCTCTACGTTTACAATTAGCTAGTAAATGAAAAAATATTATTACCGATATTTAGCGCACCACGCTTTTTACAGCAAAACTAATTTTGTTGTCAAATTATTTTGCATTTTTTAGTTCATAAAAGCGTTTTTTTAGTTAAAAAAAAAACTTTTTTAATGTCACTGTTTAATCTTGATATGTAACTCTAAGATTTAACAAATAACGTATCCAGGACGTAGCGTAGCGGGGTTTGTTGTGCATTTGACACAATTTGACCAATGTCCGAAGCAATACGGGTTCATACAGTAGGAATGACATATGAGGCACTTAGATCCAGTCGGCCAGCATGAACGGTGACCGATTTCAGTAGACTGTGAGACGACCATTCAATCGGCTGGACCGCTGAACACAGACCAGAAGCAAATTAGGTAGATCGGGCGTAAAACGCAGTACGCGAATTCCGCACAAATCCGCGACATAAATTGAATTTACACTACACTGAACACTCGCTAAAGCTACACTACACTCGCACTGGTTACATCTAAATATATATAACTTGTTTATTCATCGCGCGTCGAACCGTTTTTAAACTAATTTGTTTATTCCGACTTTCGTGTGCATTTTAATCAGTAATTTGTGTTTTGAGATTGGATCTCGAAATTTTCATAGAAAATGGCCTATAAATAGATAGATACTTTATTGGTGCTAATACTAAGTTTCCACAAGTCAGGTACGGTTTAAAATTTAGAATTTAATATGAAAGAATTCGTCTATCGAATAGAGACTATTCTTAATAAGACGCTTTGTTCTACGTGTTTTGAATTGTTTTTCTGGCAAATCTCTAACAGACTGGAAGAAAATTGCATAATTTAGGGTCATAGTAGTTTTAGGATCGAGCCTGATCCAATTTTGGCGCCCTCTTGCTTGCCCTTAATATAACCCAATGATATCAATGATTGAATGAGATTTTTCATAGAAATTTTCGAAAGGTGAGTCGGGTGAAAAAGAGGGCATATAGAACAGATGGTACTCAGTAACCTTAAACGCTACCGCACATACATTAATGGTTTTATAACTTGCAATAATACTCTTTAAAAAACATCTTACTGTCATAAATTTGTTTAAGAAATGTTGACATTTTTGAAATTCTTACCTTTTATTTCTTTGAAATGAACAACATAAAACGTTATTTTATAATTATAATAGGAACTGATAACTATCAATATCGTATCTATAAGTAAATAATTGTATTTCCAAGAAATAAACATTTTTTCCAGAGGCGTCTCGTTAATAATGAAACAGAATATAAAGAAAGTCAGTCACTACAAATATACAAAATCTTAAGTTTAACAGTAATTGTAAGAGCAGTAATAATCGTATTTACACTACACACTACATAAGTGAAACTCAAGCAAGATCTAAATGTTTAAAACTGAAAATCTAATATTAATAATATAAACTTGCTTTTTTACTTCATTTTATTTTTATTTTCCATTATACATGTATTTGAAATTTATTTTTGATAGTAGATAATAAACTACCGTTGTTTATATTTCAATTCGATGGCTTGGTCGCCACTCATTTGCGTCAGTGTTTCTCGTTTCATTCATTTTTACTCACCCAAATCGGTGAGATGCCGCATAAGAAGTTTAACTTAAAAAATAACGAATCAACCGTATTGCCATTGCTTCTGAAATATATCTTGAAGCGGAGCCTTGCAGAGTAGTATCAACTTATGAAGAGAGTGACGAGAGAGAGGAAGAGAGATTGTGAGTTGAGAATCTGAAACATGGGTGTAGTAATTATAGCTACGGGGGGAATCCATTGAGGGACGGGTACAAAGCATTGGTACAACGTAAGAATGGTGTCCATTTTTGATTAGTCGGTGCATTACGCTGCATAAAAATGAAATTTGCATGCCGCTAGACATGCGCACTGCGCAGTGCGTCGCCCAATAACAAACAGACACCACTTACCTCGTCGCGTCCCTTAATCGGCCTTACCCCCCTCGTCTAAAACCCTAGTACATGCTCTGTCTCTATATTCATGTCTGTGGTCTGAATGTACAATCTGTCTCTCTTGCCACTTTCTATATAAGTTGATGCTACTCTAACACGAGACACCGCTGGTCCTATGTAAAATGTTTCACTTAGTTAATAAAGTAAAAGCATCAGATGCGACATCAGGTGTTTTCTAGTGTCTCTAGTTTTGTAGTGTCCGTAATACCCATATTATAGCTACCGATCAACGCTAAAAGCCACCATTAAACTCAATATACGACACTTTAACACAGTATATGGATATAGATCACTTCGCCAGGGCCGTATTGTTTAACACAGAAACATTTTCAGTGTTAAATTTTTGTACTCGATTATGTCTGAATCCTGTATAGTACTGTCGGGAAGTTATGATGGCGGGGATCGAGGTTAGTAGATTACAAAGGTTGTCTCATTCCGTTGGATAGTATTGGGGGATGACGTCATCCAACGGATCTGTCAATTGATTGGGTGATTATAAACTTTAATGACAGTATTTAATGAAAGCAAAACAGAAAATATTCATATTATTTGCAATAAATTGAATTTTTAAGACAAAAGATTTATATAGTCCTTAGTAATCAAATATCAAAAACACGAAATCGGTTAATATTTAATAACATGCAAACTACGTATTGTATATCCACTGAAATGTAAAAAGTAAAAAAAAAACTTAAAAACAAAAAAATTGAACCTTCTTTAAAAATCCACCAGAAAGAGAAAAAAAAAATAAAATGGCGAGGTAGACGCCAATTTAGTAAAAGTAGATGTGTAAAACGTTTTAGTAATTAAATTGGCGCCGACCTCAATTTTTTATTACTTTCGTTTTTTTAGTGGCTTTTTTAAAGGAGGTGCAATTTTTTAAAAAGTTTTTTTGTGTAGAAAATAGAATTTAAAATCGTAAATAATAACAGCGCATTTAAAACGCGCGGTTAAAACGAACACCTAATTCACACGTCATTTTTTAGTTCATCTTTTATGAAGACGCTATTAGCTGCATTGCTCGAATCAGATTACGTCACATAAATATCAAAAGCTACTGTTTGAAATAAACATGTAATTTTAATCAAACATAAAATAGTGAGTTTCTTCTGCCTGGTCCTTATCATATATATAATCTTAGTCAAATAAAAAATGTGACTTTTAATTTAGCGGGCCAGTTTAATTAAAGCCAGGCCTGTTTTCAATATAGAAGTTACCGAGGCCTAATCTTGTTTTGTACTTACTTCACACCTGTGCTCTCTACAAACAAGTCGAACAAGATCTTTTTATAAATCAAATTGATTATCGATCAAATTGTTTCCTTGTCGACTCAGTTGTTAACTGTATAGTTCTTTTAATTTATTATTTTATCATAGAAAACATCATTTTAACATTCCGTTGTTTACATTAAAATTTCTTGAAGAACGATGGAAAATGTGGAAGATTTACTGTGAAGACACTGCATATTAAAGAAAATTAACCCCCAAGATCAAAATTCATTTTTTTTGTACTTCACATCTTTAATTGGGCCACCATACTCCATCTCTGTCCCAAAGGTCAAATTTTTATGTCAAATAGTTGCAGAGAAAATTGCCTGTGACAGACGGACGCCGAAATGATTCCATATAAGTGTTCCGCATTTTGCAATAATAAAAATGCGTGTCGCGATTAGCATTGCCAGGTTTCTCGATTTTCATGAATCTGTGGAACGTCTTAATTTATCGGTAATTAAAAAAGGTTCAAACTTCGCATCAGTTCAACCATTTTCGAGCAATGCCGATCCAAATAGACAGAGAGACAACAATTTCGGAAAAGCGTTCTCTCATGCTGATTTATAAAAATAAAAAAAAACCCGGGTCGCAGTGCCCAAACCCTGCCGACAATATAGTGTATTTGCTAATACAGGCAGTCTGGTTTTATTACATGAACTTAAGTTTGTTTTTGGTCAAAATCAAAAATTTAACCCCTTAATACACCCCTTAAATTAACAGTTTGTTTTTAATTGCAACATTACTATCATCAAACCTCTACACCAAATTAAATACACCTTTCAGTAAATAATTCACTATCTGCAAACTGTCGGGCAGATTTTATTTAAATTTTAGGGCCACTTTTTAATTGCTACTAAAAGGTTAAGTTTCAATTTTCAAACGATTCTGAGAATTTTTTCGGTATTTTGGGGCCCAAAAACATTTTTCAACCCCTAAAAACTACCCTTAAAATGGCCCGATTACGCCCACTTAAAATAGGCTTCTTGCGGTGATGGATTTCAACACGTGGGCCAAATTTCGTTAAAATCAATTAACTCTTTCGAAAGTTATTGCCCGCACACACATATATATATATATATACGCATATATATATATATATATATATATATATATATATATATATATATATATATATATATATATATATATATATATATATAAATATATATATACATATATATAAACATTTTTAAAAATGGTGCCAAAGTGTTTAGGAGGTTATGAAACGTCGAGAAATTTTGGTCCGACCACTAGGTCCCGCCATCCGACCAACGCCAATAGTGTATGTTGCCATATGGCAAATACACTAATAAATAATTTGAACATCAACCGTAAAAATATTTTTTTTTAAAAAACGGAACTTTTAATGAAGAATTGTGTAACTCAAATTTATATTTATATGTGTATTTTAACTTTTATATCTACTTGATCTAAACATTTAATAGTTATAAAGCTATGAAAAAGTTCCAAGCAAGGAACGAAACGTCGCTAAAGTGTTTACTTAAAAAGTCCTTTTTCCCGACAAATCAATTTTATAGTCATATAATTTTTTGGTATTAGGTTGGTAATTCAATAAATCAAGGTAGCTGTGAATTGTGCTTAAAATGTTTGACAAATTTGAGTGGTCAATAATAGAAGTAATAGACAAAAGCCATTCTCGCCAAATAAAGGACCTTTTAGAACTGCACTGTCATCAATAATACAATAGTTGACTATCGATACATTACGTATAATAGACTTGCATATACAGACAACTATAACTACAGGACCCGACACAAATATAATTATTTTTTCAATTGAATGAGTCCCTACGAGTACTGATACAGTCAAAGCCCTCTAAGTGCACGCTCTCTAAATGCACACGCTCTCTTACTGCGCACGAACTCGCCCTCTAAGTGCACGTTCCCCAGCCCCCACTTCGAATAATCTGCGACCAATCACGTGCGACCGTAAGCGCGCTATTTTCAAACTTTCCATTTCCATCATATTCATAGAGTTTTAGAGATATTGTTTATAGCATCTGATTGAATAAAGATAGCTATAGGAGTTAGAAGAGTGGGGATGAAAAAGATCGTAGGGGAAGTGTGCACTTAAAGGATGGGCTCGGTTCCGAGCTGTGCACTTAGAGGGCTTTGACTGTATTTAGTTCCAATGTTCCAGTGAATTATATGGTCATTCCGAAATGCTTCGTGTGGTTGCTTCTGAAATCACAAATCACATCGATACTGATCGCTTTTCCCGTTCTTCTTGCTACTCAGATTCCCCATGTTGCTGCTATCTTCTTTAAACGAGGCGAGTAGTATCGTTCAGAGAAGATAGTAGCGTCATTTCTACGCACAGACGGGTTTTGAATCAAACGGGTCTAGTTTTCTATAACAAGAGGTCCAATGATATGTTCATTTAGTTGTTCGTCGCTAGTCGAGACGCACAATTGACAGTACAGATACCGTCAGTGATTATTCCTAAAATTACAAATCACGCCGCATCTGACCGCTTTTCCTACTCTTCTTACTACGCAAATTCTACACCTTGCTACTATCTTCTCTAAACGGTAATTGTTTAGTTTTTTTTTGGTCAATCGAATGCGGCCCGAGCCTCTCACAACTCACAAGCAACAAACTGTTTCTGTCGAATCCTGTGTTTGTATATTATGCTCAGTCAATAGTCAGTCAGTCAGACAGACGGACAGAAGCTGCACAACATTGAGACGGTGTTAAATGGTCCGGAAAATGTTTCAGACCGTGGCATTGTCATAATATGACTGTGTTATTCGCTACTCGCGTGTCATATTGTCCCGACATTACTTCAATGGATTGAATATACAGACTGTTTGAAATGGAAATATATACTTCACTGTAGAGTCTTAAAAAAAGTGAATCCCCGGATTGTCAAAAGAAAACGGCTTGTATTTTAGATGTATAAATTAGCTACGCAATACGCAATTACTTTCATAAAAATAAATTGAACAGGTCTTCGTATGAAATGCTGAAGACTTCAGCTATTTAGCGTCTGTAATGTACAATCTCTGTTTTTCTGTATTCGTATGAAACATCTTAAGGACTTAGGCTCCCTTTTTCACCCACCTAGCTCATATGAGCAGTTCATATGTGTGTACACTGTACATACAAAATGAACTTACGTTTCGAAAATTTCTAATTTCTATGAAAAATCGTGAACAATCTTTTATATTAAGGCTTCAAAATAAACTGACAATGAATTTTAGCAAATTCTAGCGAAGTTTTTACAGTTTATTTGATCTCAATAAACGATTTAAAATCAGAAAAAAGCGAGAAAATTAACGAAGTTTTACGCAAATTTTTGTACAGAAAAAAAAAATAATTTAGAAAAAGTTATTGGGTATGCCAAAGTCAGTATTTTTAACATAAGTTTGTAAAAAAAAAAACTTCCAAATGTTAATTTGCATTCCTGTAATTTAAAATTTCGTGATGTGCTGTAAAGAAATATTGACGAATATCACTTTTTTTTATTTAATTTTAAGGGCAAAAAATGTATTTTTTGAACTTTTTAAGCAGCAGTCCAAATTTTGTGCAGCTTAATGCTTATTCACAGCTAACAAAAACAGTATTAAAATTAATTTTGCGACCACGGTTCGAAATTTCTCGAGAGCATATTTTACGATCTAAGCGATGAGTCACCTTAAGTATAATATACTCGTATAAACGCAATAAATTATGTTCTGATTTATAATATACCTATACTTTTTTTAATTTTTAAAGCGATGTTCAAAGGTGTTCCTCTTCGGCTCAGTAGACAAATGTTGAATGAACTCTCATTTCACTGGGTCGTATGTTCATTGATAAATAAATATTGCTCATTAAATTCTTGGTTGCACACAATGATTAGGTCTGTGCTACATTAATCTTTTAAATTTATGTTCATTCATAACTACGGTCTGAATGAAAAAAAAATAGCGAACGACATTTATGCGAGCAAATCTGCTGATAAAATTAACGTTCACGGGAGTGAAGCCGTTGGCAAAATTAACGTTCGTGCGAAAGGACAGCCGCGAAGAAAACCTGTAATCAAGGCGATCGATAGATCTGCCAGGAATACAAATACATTTTTACTTTTCATTTTTACACCGAGAGATGGCGTTTCTGTGCTCATTTTTACGGTTCCGTACAAAAAACGAACCCTTATAAGATCTCTCTCATGTCTGTCTAGCAGTCTGTCAGCTTATTTTCTCTGATTCTATCTGGACGAAAAAAGTTGAGTACATATCATATAGAGTTAGATGGCTCAATCACGAATAGCATAAATAAACGAATTCCGATCTTTTGGGGTTAAAAAATATTTTTTTAAGTTCATCATGTGAAGTATTTAATGAAAGGGTTCGTTATGAGAAATACAAATAGATATATTTGAACTTGAAGTTCGTGAGTGTGACAAAAAAAACTCATATCAATTTTCGAGAGTGCAGTAAGAATAAAATTATTAGAACGAATTCATCGATCGACGATACAAAATAATGAATGCTTAAAGCAAGGATATGTTTAACGTGAGCTCAGACGCAGATTCAGGCTAGTATGAAATAATTTCATGTTGGTAATTGTACATTTTTTATGATGATACATAAATAACACCTCATCACTACAGGCCGCGCTACTAAAATAAGGCGAATTGTCCTAATCAGTGAGATGTCACCCCAAATGTGACAAACTGCCAATTTCTATTTAGGGTGTGTAAAATTACTTTGTAGCGAAAATCGGTCGTAGCACTCGTTTGTTTAAGGTCTGTTCCGTTCCCCAGTTGAATCAAATGTCACCTTAAATGGCATGGAACGATCTTTTACACCATTTGGTTTTCATTACATAATATTTGCTGTGACCTATTCAACAGTATTTGTAACAACAATATAACCTATTAACTTAATTAACTCTAGGGCATAGTTAAATATTGCAGCTAAAATTAGAACGCTTTTATTAACGTCTTTATTTTTACTCCTAAGTAGCTGTACAGTCTGTAAAATATCTTAAGGTAGTTGTCGTGGTACAATATTGTCAAAAAATTATAGATTAAGTATATGCGCCACAAAAGTATACTAGCTTGTAGCTAAGTGATCCATAATTTGTACGCAAGACTGTACCCGTGGAAACGTAACCCATACAGTATTCATATGCATGTATACTTTTCTATAAATTGTTGAACTTTAAATTGTTATTTATAAATAATTAGACGGTCAAAAAATGTTTCTTATTTTTTTTAAACTCATGACAAACGCATTGAAAGACTGTCAGTTTTTGGAAAGTTTCTGACAGTTAGTTCTTTTTTTATAAATAAGAAACTGGTTCAGAACTACAGAGATCGTATACAGTCAATGTTAATTATCCAATTTTTAATTGAATTTATCTCTGATTATATACGGTCGATCGACTTCAAATTTTCAGGGTAATTGTACTATCATGTCCTTAATAAGTATACAAAAATTAAGAATTTTCTGACGGTGTGCCTTAACCACGACAACTACCTTAATGTGAGGTTTTTGAAGTAAAACTTCTTTCGGGCAATTATGTCGCAATTATGAAAAATATGATTTAACAATGACCTTAGATTGTGAACTCCATGGCATGTAGAACATTAGACCGTACTCACTCAAAAACAAATGATTGATCTTTTTTTTTTTTTTGCGGAGGTGAGGAAATCCATCATGGACACCCGTTGGTGATTGATCTATCTACATCTATATATATGTATAAAATGACTGGACCGATTTTGATGACATTTTCAGACAATCTTTAGATTAACCCTGTGAAGTTTAGTAGTGATAGGATCAACCGATTTTTGTTTTGTTTTTTGGAAATTTTGATTTTTCTTTGATTTTTGAACATTCACAATTAAAAACGAGTGAATTCGCGCAAATTCAATGGTATGTCCTATTACTATTCTTCGACGTTTCTGTGAAAAGGCAATCATTTTATGTGTGACGTTTTATTTTCCTAAGTTTATTTGTAATGGTTTTAAGCCAGATATTTTCCTATTCTTTAATTACGGATTTTTCGTGGATATTTTTGGAATCGGGTAGTGGTATGTTTGTAAGGGCAGGAGGATCCGATCGGAAGAAAACATGTTTGGAATCTTTGTCTACGCATTCGTTCCCAAGAATGCAATTTATCATAATTCTACAATGCTAATATGTATATATAGTCACAATCTAAGGTCATTGTCAAATCAGATTTTCTTACAATGCTTTTTGCAACCCACTGTTAGATTATAAACACATATTAGGTATAATTTGTATTATAGTAGAAGCTTTGTAATATGTAAAATGAAATGTATGAAGAATTTTCCAAGAGTTTCATTGGATTGGTAATGTTTCCGATCTCTTACACATTAACCGTAAAACTCATTAATTTTCCACGTCAAACTTTACGTTTTGTGTGACACACAAATTTATGTCTCACGACATATAAATTTCCTACTGCTTTTTCTGTGATCCTGTCAACTTGTTACCGAATTTTCATCCGAATAATGAAATATCGCTTTTTGACAAATTTGAAAAGTAAAACCATTCACGATTTTTCATATCAATATAGACTTTCTTTCGTCATTTAAGTTCAGAATACTGATTTTATATCTGCTAGGACATGGCTAAATACGCAAGGAAGCGCATAAATCAAGAACCATGCATATTTAAATAAAATGTGTGAGCCTCATTCACATTAGCTCGCGGGAGAAGTGAAACTCCTTTAATTTTAGATGTTATTAAATGAGTATAAATTGTCTACCAATATATAACGGTGCACAGTAAACAATATATATATATATATAGGTAATAATAATCACAAAAATAGGCAGTTCACACTATTATAAAATATAAAATTCACAGTTGATATTGCTTATAAATTAATATTTACTAAATCACATATTTATATATAAAAATTTCTATATATATATGCAAAATTATCAAATAATATAAAATCAAACACATGTCGAAATATTAACTTAGTTGAAGGGTCACAATATCACGCATGCGCTACCATACACAGGTACTCACACATTCATACATACGCCTATCTCTCTGTCAGTCGAACCGGCGTCCCCACTCTTTAATCTCGCACTCAAGGCATTCTTTTTGACCCGTTGTTTTCGTAACCGGAGATTTTCCCTTACGTGGCACAAGACATTTCGAATAGATATGTCGCTAAAGAAGTTTCACTTCAAAAATGTCTGCCGTGTTTTGCTGGTTTTTGGTTGCATTATTTTCGATAACACGCGTCACAATATATATTATATATTATGTGACTATACGTTGAACATACATAGATATAATAGCAGACAGAGCGTATCAAAATTATTCTAAATTCATTTCGACAGAAATTACAATCAAACATCTTCTGACATTACATGCAACCAACAGAATGTTTTTTACCAATCGTCCAGGTTCGTATTCGACATCGCGTCATCACCAATAAATGTGTGTGATTTGATTGGACGGCAGATATTTAACTTGTCTTATAAATTTATGTGAAACAAATTAGGTATCAACTGGATAGATTATAATATACAATTATAACAGGGGTGAAGCTATTTAGGTGGCAGATTTTTGATTATTTATTACTTTGTTTAACGGTCTTAAAACCTGAGATTAAACAGTGATGGTCAGGTGAATTTTTATTTAGTAACTCAATATTTTTTGGTTTTCCATTCCAATCAAGCATCTTCCGATAAAATTCGTTATTTAAAATCTATAGTGTGTGCTTATTTATACTCGTAATATTTTCTATATGTCGGTTTACAAGCCAGATGATTTTTTCTTTTTATTGATATTTTATTTTTTTAAGGACAACAATTAGGGTCTTTTGAATTTCATACCGATTAATAATATTTATTAACTAGAAACATAATTGATATATTTACCGATTCTCAAATCAGGACGTGGTAACTGAGATCTTGTGATAGATGATCCATAGAAATGTCCTCATTACACGATCGGTTATTTTGTCTTTTTTATATTTGACTTTAGATATTATTCTATTCACATTTTAATACAGCCCTGTAAAACGCATAGCTATATACCTAATCGGTGCTTTATATATTTTTTCTCTCTGTACGGGGGTAACATTTCGTATCTGGCGCGGGATTTATCTGTTAAGAAATGAAATATTATTTATTCGTAAAGGAGTCGACGATGTCTGGAAATATGCTTTTTAGTGTATTTGCCATATGGCAACATACACTATTGGCATCGGTCGGATGGCGGGACCTAGGGGTCGGACCAAAATTTCTCGACGTTTCATAACCTCCTAAACACTTTGGCACCATTTTTGAAAATGTTTATATATATATGTATATATATATATATTTATATATATATATATATATATATATATATGTGTGCGGGCAATAACTTTCGAAAGAGTTAATTGATTTTAACGAAATTTGGCCCACGTGTTGAAATTCATCACCGCAAGAAGCCTATTTAAATTGGGCCTAATCGGGCCATTTTAAGGGTAGTTTTTAGGGGTTGGAAAATGTTTTTGGGCCTCAAAATACCGAAAAAATTCTCAGAATCGTTTCAAAATTGACATTTAACCTGTTAGTAGCAATTAAAAAGTGCCCCTAAAATTTTAATAAAATCGGCTCAACAGGACCGGACTTACAATTTTTTTGAAAACGCTAATTTGCAGATAGACTTATTTATTGAAGGGTGTATTTAATTCGGTGTAGACTTTAGATTGATAATAATATTACAATTAAGAAAAAAAAATGTGTTTTTAAGGGGTGTATTAAGGGATTAAATTTTTTATTTTGCCCAAAAACAAACTTAATTTCACATAATAAAAGTATAAAACCACGCGGCCCTATACAATCAAATACACTATATTGTCGGCAGGGTTTTGGCACTGCGACCCGAGTTTTTTTATAATTACAGATAATTTTTATGATTTCAACAAGAAAACATTTATTTTTAGATTTCTGGAACAGATAACATATTTATAGCGTATTAACATTTATTAAAAAAGTTGAGTAACTTGGGAATAGAACGCAATAATAAGTTATTACGTCTCCTTTACGAATTCGCTTTTATTGACGATTTAATTTCCAGACAACTGTTTTGCCATGAACGTTACAAGACTTTGAAACATTATTTTTAAACAACATAGTTGTCTGAAAATTAATTCACTAATGAAAGTGAATCCGGATTGTGCAAACGAGTTGTAATATTTTATTATTATTAACTAGGTATACCATTATATTTATTAGTGTATTTGCCATATGGCAACATACACTATTGGCGTCGGTCGGATGGCGGAACCTAGGGGTCGGACCAAAATTTCTCGACGTTTCATAACCTCCTAAACACTTTGGCACCATTTTTAAAAATGTTTATATATATATTTATATATATATATTTATATATATATATTTATATATATATATTTATATATATATATTTATATATATATATATATGTGTACGCGCGATAACTTTCGAAAGAGTTAATTGATTTCAACGAAATTTGGGCCACATGTTGAAATCCATCACCGCAAGAAGCCTATTTAAAATGGGCCTAATCGGGCTATTTTAAGGGTAGTTTTTAGGGGTTGAAAACTGTTTTTGGGCCCCAAAATACCGAAAAAATTCTCCGAATCGTTTCAAAATTGAAATTTAACCCTTTGGTAGTGATTAAAAAGTTTCCCCACAATTTTAATAAAATCGGCCCGACAGGACCGGATTTACAAATTTTATGAAAACACTAGTTTGCAGATAGTGACTTATTTATTGAAGGGTGTATTTAATTTGGTGTAGACGTTAGATTGATAATAATATTACAATTAAGAAAAAAATGTTATTTTAAGGGGTGTATTAAGGGGTTAAATTTTTTATTTTGCCCAAAAACAAAATTAATTTCACATAATAAAAGTATAAAACCAGACGGCCCTATACAAGCAAATACACTATATTGTCGGCAGGGTTTTGGCACTGCGACCCGGGTTTTTTTATTTTTATGTAAGAAAATATTTATTTTATATTATTTAGTTTCAGTTCTAGTAAGTGAAATTATCCCAGCTTAATGAAATAATAAAAATAATAACACGTAAAATGATGTTTTATATTTCTTCTGTAAATCTGATTTTAAATATTACAGTATAATCAATCATAGCTAAAGAAATGCTAAATAACGATATTGTATGGTCAACCAGAACATATTCTAAAGCAGATAAGAAAGATGTAAAGAACCTGTTAGACAAATCAGTGACCGCTTCATTTAAAAAAATAGTTTCAAGTAAGCATGTTTTGTCAAAAGTTACGCGAACTACCGTTACGGAATCTTCAATACGCGGTTCTTTCTAATAACTATTTCAAAAAGCGTGAGGCGCTTTTTGGTTATGTGTACTTTTAATTAATTTAGACAAAGCGCTCCACACTTTTTAAATTAGTTATATTGGACATATAAGAAGTGGCTATTTTTCCAAAAACTACGAAGTGTTTTTGGAACAGAATCAATTTAAAATTCTGCAATATATGTGGTTACAATCTAAGGTCATTGTCAATCATCTTTTTTGATAGTCCTTTCTGCAACCCAACATAAGTCTGACACAAGCCATCAGTAAGGGTTGCAAATAAGGAATATAACGTATTATTTCCCTTCCCTACAGTCCTTGACACAATGACGACTCCAGCGATGCTAGACTATTTTTCATCCCCAAGAAAACAGCGGTTTGACCACGCGCAAAAAAGTCATCCCTTGAGCTAAAAAAATCATCTTAAATATACATAAATATATGTTGCGAGTCCAGAGCTTATAACCATTTAGTTTACCATATAAAAAGGGACAGCTGCCAGTTGACCAAACAAGTTTTCAATTTGTAATTCTCAGATGACACTAATTTAATGTATTCCTGTATTTTTATTCCTGTTGAATAAAAAAAAACTTTTTTGACTCAACACTTTTTTTTAAATATCTTTCAAGGCAATTAGTCTGCATTCGGGTAAAAACGTATACTGAAAAAATATGTGAGCTTCATCCACATAAATTCACAGAGGAAGTAAATCTTCTTTAGTCGTAGAATGGTTTCAAAAGAAACATACTTGCCAAATTTCAACACTGTAAGTCTAATAGTTCCGAAGATATCGTGATAGATTGATAATTGTACTTTCATTCTTTATTTCACTCCCTTCAAGTTTTTTTTTTTTAGACAAAAGGTAGCCTGTGTTCTTCCTCAGGGTGTAATCTATCTCTTTGACAATTTTTATCGAAATTTATACAGCGGTAAAGGCATGAAAATGTAACAGACACACAGACTTTCGCAGTTATATTAGAACGCATAGATTGGCAAGTGCATTACTTAGTTGTGCGATTGGACAGTCGTCTAAACGGTGTTGTGGCAAAGATGGGGTGGGAAAGCAGACAACAACCGGTGGCGGTTTAACAAGCGGGACTGATTTTGCGTGTTTCTGCGGATATTTGGTATTCACGGTGATGCATGACACATAGTGGGCACAGCACCCGGCAATAGCATCGGCGCTCCGCTGGCAAAACCCTCGGAGCCACCGAGCGACGGTCAGTAATCATAGATAAGACGTGTCACCCCTGCATTATGTGCACGCATGTGGTATATTGTAGCCTTGCTAGAACGAATTGGACAAAATCTTTTCTATAAAATGAAAATTAGAGAAAAAAAACACGTCCGTAAATATTATATTATTATATGAAAAATAATGGTCACCATCGGGATGTGAACCCGAAGCATAGAATTTCGCATTAGGTAGCCAGTAACAACAGACCTTCCACTTTTTTTTTGTTTTTGAAGTTTAACTTCTTTAGCGACGTATCTATTTGAAAAATGTAAGAAATCGAGGGGATGTAGACTGAACAAATAAAGGGGAAGTTAGTTTGTCCCCTAAATTACATGAAACTGACAAGGACATTTTGAATCGCAAAATAGTAAAACAAGGATGAATGGCTTGAATATGACATTTAAAATTACGAACAATTGAAGTACAAAATAATTTCTGTAATTTCATGTAAATTTCGCCGTAATTATAATATTAAAAACTAAAGAAGCTAAACGTCTTATCTGAGCTTCTGAGGGTGAGGCTAATTGTAATTTTTTATATAGATTTTATGTAGATAATAAAAAGGACGCACTGTTTGTGTAATGTGAAGAAGATGATCTGTACGTAAGTAAAAAACGTCCTTGTAATTAATATCAGGTTACGTACATCTCTTAACTAACAAAAAATGAACATAATAATATTGAGTGATAAAAAAATCATAACAATAACTGTCAGTTATTATTGTATAAAAATCATTGTCTGGTAAACTGTTTTCAAAAAAAAAACATCCCGTATAACCGATTCTTTAATGTACTCATCTATTATCTACAAAAAACTAAACAATAATTTAAACTTGATCGTAAACACCTCCTCTGTGACCGACCACTTTTATATTTATATAATTATTTTTGACAGCATGTTATTGCGGAATATACATGTTTTAAGTGATGTTATTGAAGTTATACTTCTTTTAGCGCGTTGAAAGTAAAATGTAAGCAAGCAAAGAAAATTTGACACTATGAAGGTGGTCGCAAAAATGAACATTCTAAAGTATGAAGTTGGCCATAAGTAGCTCAAACTAAAACAACAGATGAAGAAATCTATCCGCTTTATGTCTTGTGGAAATATATACTTGACGACTATAATCTTCGATTTCAAGTGTCATCCTGTGGAATGTATAATATCGTATTTTTGATTACGCAATAGACTGAACATAAAAGTAGAAACCAAAATAAAATTTTAAAAGTGTTTTCAAATATTTGAGGTCTATTTTTTGTAAGTATTATTCTTGAACTTTTTGAAAATTGTATTTCAATAAATTTTATTTGCATGTATAATATGACAGTTTTTAATCACGTAAAAGAAGTATAACTTCAAACGCGTGTACATAAGTATTTTAAGTCTCTCTTTTAACAACTAAAAAATGCAAAATAATTTGACAACAAAATTAGCTGTACTGTAAAAAGCGTGGGTGCTATCTACTTAAATTTTCATAATTAGCTAGTAAATGAAAAAAATTATTAGCAATATTAAGCACTCTACACTTTTTACAGTAAGTAAAGCTAATTTTGTTGTCAAATTAGTTGGCATTTTTTAGTTCATAAAAGCGTGTTGTTTACTTTTTTTTAATTCTAATTTTAATTTTATTTAAATTCGAACCATGCAATCTGATTTTATTTAATATTGCACGATTGTCATTTAGTTGAATGCGGCGGCCTCGCAGCAATTTAAGCTGGTAATAAAATAGAGTCACGCGTTTGAATTACATTAATTTTATGAAATGTAATTTTCAGTAATTTACGGTTTATAAATATATAATATTTCAGTACAAAAACAATAATTGGTACACCAATAGCGACTCGTCATTCAGAAAGCTCTTTATTCAACAAATATACATTTTGAATTTATTACTATTTTTAAAAATCTCGTAAGAATAATTAACTCTGAGGAAAATTTAAACCCCTGGACTTAAATAGGCGAACTTATCGCAATTCCGTAAGTTTTTCGACGTTTCCATTGCTTGTTTAATACAAGCTCCCAGTTTCCAGGTTCTAATTCGAGAACTGGAAGAAATATATCAATTGAATTTTTAATTTCTCATTTGATTAAAGAAAAGTAGAATATATGAAATGACTGTTGGTAAAAACCAAGTTCTTAAATTATAACTTGGAAACTGGAGGTTTGTAATTTTATAATAATCGAATCATCGAAAAGCCATATTAGTGCAAACGGCAACCATAAAAACGGTTCCGATTTTATAGATGATGAAACTTCCAGAAAAGATAGTACAAACACCACTTCAAATATTCATTTATTCTTAAGGGGCGGCAATTTGTCTTTTTGTTCGGGGCAACGTAACCGCTAGTGCAGGCGCTGGCTAAAGTTTTTAATTTTTATGTATTTGTTGGTCTAGCCTTTTAGGAATACATGTTATTATTGTTACACTCTTAAATAATGATCAAACATAATGTAATAACATAAAAAACTGAGTTGCCATTATGCTTGATGATATTTAAAACTGCAACCATCTAGGCAAGTGATGCAGTGTCTTCTGAAAGTTTCATCTATAAAATCGAAACCATTTTTTATGGTCGCCGCTCCTACTAAATGAACAATGGCAGCCCTACCATCTCGGCTATTTTCAAGTATCACAAAAAATTGTTTGATACCGTTTAAAATAAAAATGTCAAGTAGATTTTTGCTGGAAATAAAGTATAAGTTTTGTAGATTTATTTTAGTACATAAGGAAACGCTGCCAACCAACCAAAATAAACAGGTAGTACCAACATTTCAAATGTAAAACACAATCAAATTTTATATGGTCAATAAATAATAGGCGTTGATAGTCAACGTTCATATTACCTACTATAAATTTAATATCTAACACAGCGGATATAAACCAGTGGGTTGTGAACCAAATGCATTAACCTAATCCTTCCGCTCTAGAATCGATGTGAATGTTAAATTCAGTTTCATTGAATAATTCCATATTGTTTCCATTCTATACTGTAAGTAGCCATTATTTGGGCCTAGTGCTAATTCATATTTTCAGTTTAATAAAAAACGGAACCCTTATAGGGTGGCTTTATTGCTGTCTGTTCGTTAAGACCCATCTTTCAGGGATGGCTAGATATTATCAAGTTGAAATTGGTATTAAATGCTAAGATCCTATTGTCCTGCAAAAAATTTAAGCTGGTAACTCAATGCAATAACAAATCACGCATTTTTTTATACTGAATCGCTCATCAACATCTACTTTACGTTGACTTGAAATTTTGAAATTTGACCCAAAGGAAGGCTTCATACCACAAGTAAAGGAAAAAATTCGAAATTCATTCATTTCTAATTCTATATGGAATTATTACGTGACAAACTTAATTTTTATTAAACTGTTATAAGGATACAGAACCTTTAGGGTGCGCGTTCTATTTGCACTTTGTTTAATAAATTAAAAATCCAATTGATACTTTTATCAGTTCTCAGATTCGATTATTTGAACTTCACAAAAACTTGTGATAAAGAAGCCTTGTCATTCTGTAATTAAATTTTCTTGCGGTTTTTGAAAAGAAACTTTTTCCAATCAGATATTGAAAAAACGTGATGGGACAGCAATTTATTGAAATAGAGGAAACATAGTTTCATTAATTTCTTACTTCAGTTCTGTTTCTTCCTCCTTACTCCTCTCGCTATTTCCGTCACGGATTTTTCCATATCCAGTCGAAATCACTCCTCCCTACTGTGCTTCAAAAAATCCGTCATAAACAACTTCATTTTGGAGCTGTAGCTGCTGTAATAGTTGACTAATTAATGATTTATTTTATCAAACATATTTGAAATAAACTATGCCACAACTGTTTGTGTATTATCATACGTCCTTAGCTTAGTAAGGAATATGTAAAACTTATATATTATAATACAATAAATTTATTATGAGTTTATAGTTTTATATAGTGGAGACAAGAATATTGGCTTCGCAGCTCATAGCCATCTCGTGAAGTAGGGATAAGCCTTTATTTGATCGGGTATCCGTTTGTAATTTTGTTTTCTTTCGATTTTCTACAGTATTTTTGTAAGATATCTATTATATAAATATTAAGAGCACTGTGGTTGGAACAGTAAAAATAAAAGAATAGTAACTTCTTACCACAACAGATTTATTCAGTGGATGTACATTTCGAGAGCTAAGCTCCCATCTTCAGCAAAACACTAAGATATCTATTGTTTCTATATTTTTGTCTGTTTACTGTTTGTGTCGATATCACTTGAGAACGACTGAACCGATTTTGATTAAAATCTCGATCGGTAGCCAAACTGCGGCTTCGCATCCGCCAGACAACTTTCCACTGATTATTGAAATAGATTAATTGGGGATAAATATTTTTTCCTTTTTTAAAAAATTACATTAAATAAAAAAGCTATAGCTAAGTAAAATTGGTCACCTATCGTACAAGGAGTACCGAGTGACGTCATTTGTCTGCAGTCTACGTACAAATAACAAGAAGTAGATACATAGCACTTATACCTATAAATGTAAATTCGTTACTAAAACTGTTGACTGTTTTCAATAATTACAGATACATATTTGTATAAAGAGTTTCATTATGTTAATGCGCTGCATGTTATAATTGCCATTTTTAAATCATTTTGTACAAAAAAAAATTTCACATATTCAATTCTTATTGTAGCCTGGAACAGCCAATTGAGTCATCGTTATTTCAATTAATTGTTCCTGGATGGCAGAATAAGTTAACGGATCGTTGTAGCCGGGTAAAAGTAGCATACATTTTAAGTTCCTCTGAAATTGGCCCAGCCGTTCTCGAGTAATGCCGGAAACCTGTTTAAATGCATATTTGCTCATACCTGTAATGCTAAAATTTGTATAGCAGAGCGTGGTTATAAAAAAAATTGCTTAGAAGTTTTTCCGTCTTGTTTCTTAACTTGTTAATCTCATGTTTGACATCGAAATCGGTGTCTTTGTAGGTCCAATATGAAAAATAGCGCTTCCACGTTATGGGGGGGCTGATTTTTTTGACGTAATATTTGTTAGGGGGGTTGCGGAAAATGTGACACCGTGAAAAAAAATGGAGGGGAGGGGATAAAAAGTGAGTGAATTTCGCGTGATGTATTTTATGGTTTTTCCTGACGAAGCGCCACTGATACAACCATATGCCGCGAGTTTAACTAGAGCATTGTAACCTACCTATACTTTATAATAAGTAATTAAATTACCATAGAAATGATTCGTGTGACAAAATTAATAGTTGAGGTTAAGTTATTTGATCGTTGATTATATTTATATCATTTATTCACGAAAGAACAAAACCAACTCCGATTCGAGTTGAAGTTATCTACTGTCTCTGCATTTATTGTTATACCTTCGTTATAGGTATTTAATAACGTTGCATACACTCGAAAACAGTATCTGGGGGTAGTGGAATTTTTTTTTAACTTCAAAGTTCAATTCCAGATATATGTTATAATAGAAAACAAGATCAAGGGTAATTGGAATAATGAAAATAAATCAATTTAAACACGCATTGATCGCAACGTTTCGTCTTTTTCAAGCTCTCAATATGCTTAAACGGTGGTTAAACTATGATATAATATACAATTTAGCATTACAAAAACAATTCTTAAAAATTGAAAAATTGTAAAAAATTTTTCAATTTTTAAGAATTGTTTTTGTAATGCCAAATTGTATATTATATTTTTTAAGTCTTGGGTTATCGTTTTGGAATCTTCTGTAATTCATAATTTTGAATTGAAACTTCTTTAGGCATCATAGAATGAATTTGATTAAATTGTTTATAACACTTTTAACACGCTCATTTTAACTTGACTTACATGTTGTAAGCACTTATATGTGAAAAAATATTACCACTCGATTGACTTTTTTTCTTTTTTGTCCTTGGTAATTAATATAAAAATGATTTCAATTACAGTTATAAAGCTTGAAAAAGTCCCAAGCAAGGGACGAAACGTCGCTATAAATAACAAATAAGTGTTTACTTAAAAAGTCCTTTTTCCCGACAAATCATTTTAATTTTTATTACCACTCGATTTTCACCCCCTTTCAAATGTCCAGTTGAGAATTAATACAACACGATTTAGAAGCGAAACTTTGAATGTACTGAACGAGGTAGTCAAATTCGTTATCTAGTTCACAAATAATGCGCCAGTTGTGAATCTGTACTAACCTTTGACTAAGTCAGAAATATTGTGCGAACGGTTGTTACGAAGTTCTTAATGTATTATATTTAAAATGTCATTAACGCCCGAATCTATTATATATTTAAAAAAAAAATATATATTCCTAAATATTTAGGCGTATTCTTTGACTGGAAAATATATACCTTTATAATTTTAAGTAGTATTGGGAACCTTTGAACCAACATAAGAATAACAAGTTCCTCTGCATATATTTATTTCGATTTTTTTGTCCAAATAATGTCATCGTATCATGCAATATCTTTAAAACTCTTTAATATAGCGTACATATATTATTTATAGGTGGTTTTTGCCCCCTCTCCCCCATCCCTATTTTATTCAAGGAAAGTGTATAAAATATAACCGTGCTGAATTATACAGACACAAGATCGCATTTAATTTTATTTTGTTTACATTTTGCATAATATATCTGTACTAATATTATAATAAGGTATCTAAAATTTGGGAGTTTGGATGTAGGAGGTAATCTCCGTAACTATTCATTCGATTTCAAAAATATTTTCACTGATTTTTAGAATGAGCCTTTAGGATGGACGTAGACTATATATTATCGCGTTAAAATAAAAGCGCTTTTCGTAGAGACCAATTTTGCAACGTAAGTCGACGTAAAAACTGTTGTTACTATCAAGCTATACTGACAAGTTTGTGTCGCCTAGTGAGTAGTAGTGCACAGAACGAAAAACTGACGTAAATATAATTAAAAAAGACGTTGAAACAATGTATTTGGACATTATTTTTCAACCGATGCTCGACTTAATCATTGTAACGTACTATTGTTGATTGATAAAGGTTAAGGTGATTATATTAACGCCCGAGGGACATTGATTTCTTCAAATAATTTTAAAAATGAACTGCATTATATTAATGAACAATGTTTGTAAGTCAATAATCACAATTATTAATATGATCCCATAAAGCTTTAACTTTGTATCATGGTTTTAATGTTTTCTGTACATCGATTATTCAATCGCATTCATCGTATTGATGATAAAAAACATCAACTTTATCACTTGAACATCAATAGTTGGCCATTGTATTAATGATTTTGTATGGTTTGTTCAATTAAACCAGTGTATTGGTCTAATGCTTAGTGGCATTAATATAAGAACGGCAGGCATTAATCCATGGCTGCGTAGCATTGCCTTAACGATTCAAGGAAGGTGGTTTATTGAAAATATTTATAAGAAAATAAAAATGACCAAATTAACAGACAATTAGTGTATAATATTAAAAAATGATCGACCTTCAGTCATAACGGTGATAATTTTTAATATGATATACTAATTGTATGTTAATTTAGTCATTTCTATTTTATTGTAAATATTTCGTACAGGTACATTTTTGAAAAGACATGAATCAGATTTAATTGTAATATTTATTCAATACAAAAAAATACAAAAAAAATAATACATACTCCATTCCAGCATTTTGCAACCTTGGGGTCGCGAAGGAACTGGTAAAATAACGAAATAAAAATATAATTAGATATCTTACACTTGAAAAGATAACACTTGGGAAATTAACTGAAGATTTCAATTTTAAAAAATTACTTTTAAATTATAAATTATTAGTCCATGATACATATCATGTTGATATAGTAACTTTTTCTGATTTTATATTATAAAATAATTGAATCGAAGTACGACTTCAAAACATAATATGTTGGGTCGCGTTTTAAAAAGGTTGAGAAACGCTCCACTGTACAGTTAAATATATTATAAACACATAATAATTAATTTGCACTGATTTTTCACTCGGCACGTGGTAGTAGGTATAATGAAAATATGTAATTTAGTATAAGTTTTGTACTCCTGAAGATGGACTTGTCCGAAACGATCGTCGAGAAATAAAGAATTATTTGTAGAATTTTCAAGTTTTTTTAATTACTTGTTAACATAATAATTTATTATAAACTTAATATTGTAGACTGTAAATTATACAGGCTGTCCAAATAGTGCGTTCTCGGCCGATATAAAAACTTTTAGCCTTTTAGGTTTAGGTGTAGATAATGCATGCCAATGGTGTATAAAAAATATATAAACTTAGCACACTAGTAATTTCACTGTATCTGTAACTCACTTTTTAATTCTTTACTTAAAGCACAAGTATAAAAAAATGCCTTTAAACACGGACACAAGCAACCGATTACTACATTTGCACAAAGCCGCCAACAATATTTTTGCCTGTTGCGACCTGTGATCGTGTGATGTCTTATTGGTTATGTAGGAGTGAGGGGCGATGGCATTGATATATCAAGGGTTAAAACATAACCACAACGTACTGAAGCATAAACGGAACGAAATAAAATATTGACTTAGTACCATTTTGTCCCACTAAACTCAGTATTCATTATATTAAGGCCTGGATACATTGACTAAACATTTTGCTGAACAATTTTACGTTGATATAATCATAAGGCCATTAACTTATGCATTATTACAATGCGATGTGATAAATTACCGATACGTAGTATTAAACACTTCGTGGTCATTAGCTAGATGCATTTTTGTCGTTGCACCAATGTAAATCTCATTGTTTACATAATTTTTTACATTGAATGTATGATCATATTATATTATTATAATGGAGACTCGATCATAATTATGACGAATAAGGTATTAGACAATCACTAAAATTCATACTTATTATCAGTTTTGCACAATGTATTAAGGAAAAAAATGATTATAATAATGATTTACGTTTGATCACTAGCGTTCATTAATAAAATGTCAACTATTTTTTTCTGTGTGACTAGTGACAGAAGTTTGTGTCGCCTAGTGAGTATAGTGACAGAAGTTTGTGTTGTCCAGTGATTCTGCCCGCGTCATTTTTTTAGCATAAAAGCATTATAGCCGAATCTGGACGATGTTTTATATGATAAAATTTATTATGTTTTAATTAGAGATCGTTGGAATAAGACCTTTTCCCAACGGTGGGAGCTCTAGGCTAGAATTTGTCTCAGTTCTTTTCACTATAAGCAAGAAGATACGAACTCACCAACGAACTGGTATGACAGACCATTCTTTTTTAAAGGACATCGAGTTTTTTTCGGATTCGGCGACATTCGTGTAAAAACTAAACCTTTGGTGAAACATCCAGTTTCGACTAAAATCAGGATGAACGTTTGCCGAAACCGATCAATAATCGAGTGAATATTATTTTGTTTAATACTTTAATTCAAACAATTCTGCAAACAAATTGTACAATACCATCAGCGAGGTGAATCGACTTCGGCTAAAAACAAGATAATAGTTCGTCTTTTGTTCAGTGATGTGAACGTTTCGTTGAATCGTAAAGGGGTGACAAGGGTGACAACAGTTCGGTTTGACTATATTGTGTTGAGCGTCTTCGCCAACCGCTAACTACAGTCCTAATAACCCTCACCTCCCACATCGCAACCCACTGAAGTCACGTCACTGTTTGCTTATGGTGCTGTGCTGCCTCGTACCATCGTATGCCAGCAGGGATGGTCTTCAGAATCGGTGTTGCCAACTTGATTTTAAATTTGAAAAAAAATTAATTTATATTTCAAAATGTACCAAAACACCCTGTCATTTCTGAAATGAGACTTCATTAACGAAGTGTCTTTTTGAATTTTTTTGTCACGCTAAAGGGGAAATGATTCAATGACGGAAAAACATAAGAGAAACCTTGATAACGCGAAATGGGTAACGCATCCATGAAACGAGTTCGTAATAAATTAAATATTTTCGATAATAAAAATTTAAAAAAAACTAAACAAATAACACAAATGGCTGAAAAAGTTTCACTTCATTCATAAGCCGATTTATTTCCGGTTTATATTTCAAGAATTAATTTTTAATTTGATGTAGATTGATTGTAGTTTATATATGCTCAATAGCTGAGATCATAAGCTTCTATTTGTTTGATGTAGTACGCGAAAGATTTGAAAAAAAAATCTTGGAATCAAAGTTGTTGTTCTTTTAATCAAAAAAGCCACGAAAATGAATCTAAAAACAAAACATTAAAACTATCTTTCCATTTTCCAATCTTCAGTTTCTTTTCGTTTAAAAAATATAAATTTTATTAATTCTAAGTTACTGCCCACCATTTTTCAAACTTTGAAAGAGACAATCACTTTAAACGAAAAAATGCCAGCTAATTGGATGACAGAACCATTTCAATTTTAAAAATATGTATTCACATTTGACATAATATGATAAATAAAATAAAATTTCTGTTAACGCGCGCGGTGATGCGGGTAACGACTAGTATATATTATATTTGCTAGTCGTTTCCATGGTTACATATTACGGTTCACAGGTAAAAATAAATCAAAGCATGCTTGTCAACTACCTAATTTTTTTTTTGACAGATCTGCAGAACAAAAGAACAGCTGATTTCCGAATTTGGAAAGTTTTAAAAAAAAATTTAAAACTTTCTTGGAAAAATAAATAGAATAATAATCCGTTATAAAAATATACTATTATAATAAGAAAAATAACATCATAGCCCATATCTCTACTGCGCTTGCGCCGATTGTTTTCAAAAACAATAGAGCTCTTCCTATTAGCATATCAAACATCCTCCAAAAATTTAGTAGCAATCCGTTCATCTATTTGACCCGTATTGTGTTAACAGACAAACAGACTTTTTCCAAACTTATGTTTTTTGGATTTGAGAGACCACAAAACGAAAAAATATTGTAAAATTTTGAACTCCTCACTTGTAGAGTTGAAATGGTAAAAGTGTGTGCTTAAAACCGCACAAGTGATACTCAAATAAATTTAATTTCAATAATGTTCATATAATAACAGTTTGTTCATCCTTATAATTTCATAATTGCAATGTAAATATAAAATATTATGTATATATGTGTATATATATAGTTTGGTGTAGTAGAAAAAACACTAAATTTAATAGCGACCTATGTACGATGGCCACTGGGTGAAAGGGGGGAAGCTATTCTTTTATAAATTGTCACCGGTTGCCTTTTCGTGGAAACTGTGGCGTGTGGCGTCTATTGCGGTTTTTCTCCTCCCTCCCCCTCTTGGATTACTTATCCACGTTTGAAATGTGTTCAACTTTCTTACCATTTATTAGTTTCTTTTTGAATTTGTTTTGTCATGGTTTGATTTAAGTAATCATATAGCGTGATTTCAATGCAGTGATATTCCCTCAATAAAGAAAAAAACGATCACATTTAATAATGAGCTTTTTAAACCAACAATACTTCACAAAATTTAACAGAATGCTAAATTGTGTGTAATGCTAAATTATGTATATATTACTCACCAGGAGCGTAGCTACCGCCGTATCTGCCGAATCAATTATACGAGGCCCCCGGGCCACGGGGGCCCCCAACGTGCGTAAGCAAAAATTAATAAAAACTTCCCAATTTTTTTTTTGTTTCAGAAATGACAAAAGTCAAAAAAAGCAATTTCTTTTTTTCCCGCGTAAAGCGTGCGTTCAAAAGTTGGCAACACCCTACATCGGTTATCGCGGGCTGCGGGATTTCCCCGTTTAAGTCATTTACTTCAACGGGGGAAGGGCCCCCAAACAAATTTTTATACGGGGTCCCGCCAAGGCACGCTACGCTTCTATTACTCACGAAAAATACAAAAATTCTTTATAGAATCAAATTTTCATATTTGGTGCGTTTACCATAGTTGCCATTCATAAAACTATGGTGACAGCACTGGTACCGTTGCGACGTTACTTGTTCTACCAGAAGACAATCGTAACTCGTAAGTATCATACGAAAAACTAGCGAAAAATTCAACATTACAGATGTTCCGTAACTTTTTTAAACAGTAACTACAGCTGTTAAGAAACACCCATTGTTAAAGTCCAATATTAGAAAAAATTATTTTCGAACAAGTGTCACTATAATAATAATAATAAAATAATGCGTTAAACGTCCGTTTCTCAACTTTGTCATAACAGACGCCATTCGCATTATTACTATTTTTTCATCTACCACTTCCCGTTATTTTCTACATTTTTTTACAACTTCAACTTATGTAATAGCAATGGGCGAATGAAGGAATTATAGGAAATTAGGATAAGGTAGATAATTTTTGAACTAGCAGTTTGATAGGTAATCGGCCGTGGCCTCAAATAAGGAACCATCTCGATATTTATCCGGAATTAATTGAGGGCAACCATGGAAAATCCCAATCAAGATGGCCGGTACAGGAATTACCGTTTCTCGGCGAGAGGCAGTAGGAACAACTGTCACTATCGCGGCGTAATAAGTTACATCACACTAGAGTACTTAGAAAGTATAGAAAGCTTTATAAATAGTGAAATAATTTCCCAAACCTGTTCAATAGCTCCACGGATTACCCGTCACAAAGTTTCGTCTTTGTATATTAATATTGATAACAAATTTCCTAACAAGAAATGCATGCGCCAACCTATATATTATTATAATGGATTATGTAAATAGATCGAATACATAGATTATTTGAAATCACTGAAAACTTCGAGTCGATTAATCTAGCAGATAAAGCCCTGTGCTTTACATGTCACGGCTTTTACTATATCTATTCTATATATTGTAATATCTGTTATACTCTATTGCATAAAATGAATGTCCCGGTGCTTCCCCGGATAGTAAATGCTTTCGTATTATATTCATTTATTTTAAAAATCATCGTCTTCGTTTGTCTCTAAAATAGTCTGTCCTATAAAAACATTTCAGTTTCTACGTGGTTCTTTCAGACAACTTCTATTTAGCTGGAAAAAAAACATTCCAAATAGGCATCCAAGGCTCACTTTACTGTGCATTCGGCAAGAGATGTTCATTGACTACTGTGTAACAAGCTGTTGAGTCTAATCGGATCATTTTAAGGGGTTGAAAATTGTTTCGTGGCCCAAAAATACCGAAGAAATTGTCAGAATTGATTCAAAATTTAAATTTAACCCTTTAGTACCAATTACAAAATGCTCGTAAAATTTTAATAAAATCGGCTCGACAGGGCCGGACCTATAAATTTTATTAAAATACTTGTTTGTGGATAGATAATTATGCTTTCTGAAGACTATATATCATTTTGTGCAGATGATGAATTGATAAAACATAGACGAAATGTTCAAATTAACAAACAAATATTATTTTAAGGGATGTATTAAAGGGTTAAAATTTTTATTTTGTCCAAAAACAAGCATAAATTCACATAATAAAGCCACACCGCCTGCATGAGTAAATGCACTATATTGTCGGCAGGATTTGGTACTGCAATTCGAGTTTTTTACAGTTTATATGCAATTATGTGCTTCAGTAATATTTTGAAAAAATGGTGCCGACATTTTTCAAATCGGTGTTAACCCCTCGAAAAATGTTGTCCGAACAAATTCGATATGCAGCTTCGGCAAATACTTCGCCCTGGTTTTGGCCGAGACTGACGGTTTCCTGGACATGACTTCGGCGACGCCTTTTGTTTGGTTTGGACCGAAGCCGGTTATTTTGGCAAAAGAAAAATTTTTGACCGAACATGGTCGATGCCAAACATACCTATGTAAAATTGTAGGGTATGGATTAGGGAATTTTACACATATTTTTTGAATAAAATACATTTTTTTGTTTAAAATATTACATATTTGTATGTAATGTGAACTACACAACTATTTATATATGTAAATTTACAGGAAAACGTGTAGCATTCCATGTGGTGTGTACGATTACCAGAATAATCGCTGACATTATATGGACCAGCGATTATAAGTACATGTAATTGACCTCAATTTTTACAGTGTACTATAAAATATTTTAACGCTCCGACAGTGTTGCCAGATTTCTCGCTCGGGATTGGTTAAAATTAGTACAGAATCTGCAAAAATTATTGGGCTTGTTAATAACACCTCTCAACTACATGTAGTGCATAAACCAGCATAAACTTTTTACTATGACTGTCGCGAGGGTACTACCTTAACTACCTTAATTGTTGAGAGACCCTCGTTGTGCTGCCAGTTTATCAAAATGGAAGAGAATATTCATAAACGTGCAGTCAAGTTAATATATTGTTTCAGTCACGACATGTCATTGTGTGCTCTTCTCCAATATTGAATTGATCATTTTATGGCCGTATTAAATTTTTACTTGTAATTTGTTTTCTTGCTTAACTTCATATACACAAATTTATTATTCTCCTCGCTTCTAAAACGAGATCCCAGTTCATGAGATGGGGGGAGTCGTTCCAGTTTAACAAAGAAAATTAGTTGCAATTTTTTTAAGAAACGACCTTTGTTTCCGAAATTGTTAATTCCCAGCAAATATTCTAGTCCAGCGTTTCCCATAATTTTTTGATCGCGATTCGGAACGAGGTTTTAAAATTTTTCGCGATTCACCTTATGAAAAAAAAACAGTTATGTACAAAACAAATTTTATTTTAAATAGAAATCAAGTTATTTGGTTGCTTATTTCATACACAAAAATTGCGATAAAACTGTATTAAAGAGTACAAATACACACTTTGCCATTATTCCTAGTGTGTAACTGATGTAAAAAACCATACGTAATTTTGTGTTCTAATTTCTATATGAAAAATCTTCTGCCATCTTTGATGTTAATGCTTACAAAATAAACTATAAATATGTACAATTGTTCCCACTTGACTTTTATCCGAGTTTTTACAGTTTATTTGATCTAAATAAACGGTTAAAATTAGATAAAAACACCTTTTGTAAAAAAAAATAATAAAATTGAAAAAAATTATTAAGCAAGTCAAATTTGTTGGTATTTTTAACATAAATTTGTAAAATAAGTGTAGATAAAATCTGTGGCACAGGATCAATAAAAACACTATACTGAAGTTTAAATTTGAACCTACAAGTTCTTCTCTATCCCTTATATCCCCTCATTATCGGAGAAAATAAAAAGCATTTTTTAAAATGAAAATATTAAAATAGCCTGCAAAAATCATAATTCAATAAATAAAAACTTTTTTTCTAAACTTAAAACCAAAAATAACAAATTACAAAATTCGGAATTAGTCTAAAAAATCGATTGTCAAAATTGTGATGCTACATATATTGGTCAAACTTCCCAATATCTGTCCCTCCGCTTAAAACAACACAGCTATGATTTAAACAAATGTACAAAATATTTTTACCCCAATTCTAATCTCACAACACAAGTTCAACACAGTTTTAATTACAAACATAATTTCGACTTTAATAACCCTACAATTCTAATCCAAGAATCAAATTATTTCAAACGCATATTTTTAGAAATGGTTTTCATTAAAAAATACAAAAATAGTATTAATAAACGGACAGATATTGAGAATTTGTCCCATATATATAGTAAATTAATTGATAAATTATAACCGTGATTACATAAACATCATAATTAAAAGTCGTCTTTTCATATCATTATTTCTTTTAGTCTATAATAAAATTCGTTTTGAGTGGATGCCATCATTTTTATTTTAGTGACAATTTTAATAATTGGCATAACAATTTTAAATAGAATATTTTATTACAAACATCCATTTTACCATTTATATCACCATGTTTTTAATCCCTCGACGAAATTCTGATATGAATTGACAGCATTCGGTAAGTTTGTACATATTATTGTAACCCGTTTATATTTACAACACATCATTTATATACAAATATTTTTAGAACTCTGAAGATGGTGCAAAGCGCACCGAAACGTCAGTGAAAATGCAAATTTAAACTTCAGTATTGTGTTTTTATTGATCCTGTGCCACAGATTTTATCCAAAAATCATCAAGGATCACAACCACTCTAATTAAGTTCTTTTAATTAGAGTCAATTTCGTATACATTTGTAAAGAAAATACTTAAAACGTTAATTTGTCTTCCCGTAATTCAAAATCTCGTGACGTGCTGTAAAGAAATATTGACGAATATCATTCTAGATTCAATTTTTAGGACAAAAGTATGTGTTTTTTAAAAGTAAATGTATATCGCAGTGATGCCGCCGCTAACAGGAAAACCATGTCCATTATTTTTTTTGTTGCGCCATTCATCGTCATAATACGGTCGCTATATTACGGGATCACTATCTAAGGAAACCAAGGCTTTAGGTTAACTTTACCTTTATTTTACTGGAATTATGTCGATATTTCCGTGAAAAATATAATTTTATTTGTGTTTTCCACCATTTGATAATGAAAAAAATGATAAAACCGTTAATTTCAAAAATTCCATTGATAGTAACTTTCAAACAAAAAACCATAAAAACTTGGCGGTTAAATTTTTACTATAATACCTCCTGAACCCTTCTTGTTAAAGAGGGGTGTTTTTACCTCACAAGCGTGACATGTGGCATCATCTAGAACGAACGTTGAGAACTGCGGCAGTAGCAACACAGTTTATTTAGTTAGACTTCTACATAAAATGCGGTTGTTATATCGAATATCGAATCGATATTATCGTTACGGGAGAAAATGGATGATGAATAAATACAAAAAAACATTTCCGTAATGCTCACAAAGCATTGACATTTCTTTTTTGAATTTTAACTTCATTAGCGACGTATCTATTTGAAAAAAGTAAGAAATCGAGGGGAAGTAGAACTGGCAAATTAAGGGGAAGTTAGTTTGTCTCCTAAATTACATGAAACTGGCAAGGACAGAAGTTTATTGTGTGTTGCTAAGTATGTGTAAATATTATCTATTAATTAGTTTCACATAAAAAAAATTTAACTTAGGAATAATATCAAAAACTAAAGAGAAGTTAAACTTCTTATGTGAGCTTATGAGGGTGAGGCTCATTATAATTTTTACTTTTTGATCGTATTGTTTTAAACGATACAAATTTGCAGCTAAATTTGAAATTACGTTCAAAATTGCAAAAAAAAGTACATTTCATTATTTTGTTTCTATGTGCAATAATTTTGATTTTTTAATTCTATATAAATCATATTATTTTAGATGGTACTAATTTTCAACTGACTGAAATTTAAATTCAAAATTGCAAGAAAAATTTCTTATTGTTTATATTAGTAATACTTTTGATTTTTGAATTCTATTCTAAGCCAGGGAAGTATTTGTAAAAGTTGCGTCCCGAAGAAAAGACGATTTACCGCATTTACTAAACCAACGCGGCGGGTATGTCGCCCTCTCAAATCTGCCACCTCGGTCAAGTGTCTTTTTGCGCGATAACCAACGGATATTATTTAGATATCATTTCAAATTTTAAAAAATTGTTAAAAAGTCGAAGAAGAATTCTGAATTTTTTTTTTTTTGATCAGATATTTCTTATTTAAAAAAAATCTTGCTAGAAAAAATCAAAACATCCCCTTTGCATAAACTTCACCCCAAGGAAACAACAGTTGCCGACTATATTCATGGTCCTTGTTCACAATAGCGTCTTTGTTAATTGTCTATTTTAAAACAAACTGTAAAACAATTGTCGATCGGAAACAATCGACACTTGCGAGTGTTAAGTAATTGCATTGATTTAGCAGACTGCAGATTGTACCCAAATAAAGAAGAATTTATTATTATTACTATTAAATTTGCATGCTTTGATGCGAACTATTTTAATATTTCTCAAAACGAATGCTAAAATTTTGTGTAAATAATTTCTGGAGCTGAGACCATTGTGGTGGAAATTTTGCATAATGTGTTCATTAGTCATTAGTCAGGTTTCTTTCTCTAAAAATCGTTCAAAGTGCAAATAATACCCAGGACTGACAACTTCAAAACACAAAGCCGTTCCACGAGTGGTTTCTCGGTACCGTCCTTGTTGCACTCACTGTATTTGGACTCTGTCTCCTTCAAATTGCAAATTAACACTTATATGAAATTTAAATAATTATAACTATTACTTAATATATATCTTCTTTTTTTTACCTTTACACGAAACCATTAAATTGACATAAGTTATATGTCACAAATAGTGAATTACATATATTGAGTCAATAATAGAATAGAATCGAATAGAATAGAATAGAATGATTACTTTATTAGAAACCAAGAGGTATAATAGCGTCAGACATAAAAATATTAAATAAAAATACAGTTTTGTCCTAGAATTGCACGCGGCAATCGTATGGACAACTATCTATCAGCAATTTCTTTACTTTATTTTTGAAAATTGCAATACTTTGTAATGCGTTTACCTATATCTGAGGATAACATTTTATAATAATGTATCCCCTTGCAAGGCGGACTATTACTGTATTTAATGGTTCTATATTTTTGTATATATATATATATTATTATTGTTTCGGGTGCTATAAGTATGTATATCAGAATTACGAATGAAAATATGAATTGAGACTAGGCCCAGATAACTAGAACAACTGATGGTTTTAATTTTTAATCTGTTTAAAATTTGATGTGACGTTAAAGGGGAAATAGCGCGTTACATTAAAGGGGAAATTTAAAAGAAACTTTGGCAACGCAAAATTATATAAATAACATCTGCGACTAAAGAAGTTTTACTTCCCCCGCGAGCTTTTGTGGAAAAGACTCAGTTTTTTTAATCTTGTCGCGTCAATGCGGCGCCAATATGTTTATTTTGACTCTTTCAAATTTGAAACCAACAACAGAATCGAACGTAATACAAATAAACAATTTGTTAATCCCACTTAAAAATTGTATACTTTCGGAGTTCGTGTAACCGTTTCAGTATTTCACCTTCAGTGAACATAAATATTGTAAACACCATTGGTGTATGTAATTGATACGGTCATAGTGCCCTTTGTGCCAAAGGCGCCGCTTACAAAAACCCGCCGTTTGCATTGTGCAAGCTGTACTTATACGTATCTGTGGGCAAAAGACAAAATCTCGTATGCCACACTAGTCTTTACCGTAGTCTCCGCTCGGTTTTTTTAATAATCAGTTTTCTTTCGTAGACAAATATCAAACAACATTTAAACTTATATCGGCATAAAAAAATCTCTGTGATGCAAACAAAAGATATTACAACATAAAACAATACCAACCACAAAAAAATTGAACAAGCATGGCGAATTTAAAAAAGTTTTGAAATGTTTTGAATTTCGTCAAAAACCTCATTTTTCTGTCTAAGGGGTGTGCTTAAATAAAACAAAAACTGAGATCTCATATTTTTTTCGTTAATTTTGGGAAACTTTAAACGAGTGTAAACCAAAAGAGGTGGGATTCTTTTGTGTTCATTATAGAATCAGCGCGTTTTTTTTTCAAATTCAAAATGCTATTGCTTTCTACAAGCATTGTGAATTTGAAAAAGACACGCTGATTCTAATAAACACAAACAAATCTTATCTCTTTAAAGTTCCGTTTAAAGTTCCCAAAATTAACGCAAAAAAAACTTTAAACCAAAATAGATGCAGAAGTTGGCTTGTGCTCAACTAAAAACCTGAAAATACAAATTAAGTTGCCTTCCAATATAAACAGATCTTAGTTTTTGCCTGACTATTTTTCATATTCGAAGTTTTATATACTTTATGTTAACCGTAGTCGAGTTTTTCGTTTTTTAACAATTTTATCAAATCTATTCCTTTTGTCATAGTGAGGTAAAAAAAAACAGATACTTATAATTATATCGAAATTCCCCCACCTAGAGAACACTTTCTGGAATGATTTGATACAACTCAAATGGCCATTTTGTTTAGTATTGTAAGTAATAGAGCGGATTTGATCAAAGGTAGGGTTATGGCTTTACAATAAGCGGCAAATAACAAAGTTATATTAACATTTCACATCATTTCAATTGTAAAGAACCATTTAAGGCATTAGTTACAAATCTGTTTCGGGTGTAGTGGCTTCCTTAATCTCTCTAAAATGCAACAGTACAGTTAAACAATCATACTAATTCTTAAGAAGTTTCGAGTTTGACTGTTTGATATTGCCTTAATTTCACTAACCAGTCGATTACAGTAAACCCCACTACTGTCAGATACTTGGAGTCATTTCTTACCAAATTGCACTCTAAATTCTACTTAAAGTTCTGTAAATTCTCAAATTGTCGCCGACCGAATTGTATAACTTTACCCAGTGAGGTCGTATACACAAGGATTTACTCGAAAGAAACTAATCAGTGACGCAAAAGACTAAGCGATGATGTGAAATTGGAGTTGTGTAACTCAGATCTGAACGGGTTCAAAGAGCCGACTCCGACAGAAGATCCGTGAGAGTCGACTCACTTTTTTTTTTGAACCGACGGATCAACGGATCCGCATGACTCAGTGAATCACTTAACACACAGAAACACATTTTACACTTACGTATCACTTCTTGCTTTGATGCATCTGTCAGCTCAAATGACTCATGCATCACATGTTTGGCTATGCATTCTTGATTCTATACAGATCGTGATATGATTGACTGAACTAGGTAGCTCAGTGGCAGACTGCAGTAACATATTCAGAACTCGGCTCTTTTTGAACCGGTTCAGTGAGCCGGCTCACATAAGGGATCCAGATGCAAAGATGCAGATCACTAAAAAGACCCGTTTTTCCCATCTCTATGTGAAATACAAAAATACAGAAAAAATTACCGATTTCAGTTGCATCTGCATAGGCCCTTGCAAATTGGTATTCCAAATCTTTAACTATAGTGTCAATGTTTCTCATACGCTGTTATTACAGTTCGTCCGTCGTCGGCTGAACTGTATAACCTACCTACTTATCCAAGCAGGTGATTGAGACTTTTGACGAAGCCAATAGTAAGGTTGTTAAGTGGTAAATAAATTAAAACATTGTGCTTAATTAAATTTATGATGTAAAACTATAATTTGCATCAAGAAACGGCCGAAACTACTACAGATTTTTTGAATTATATCAAGATTTGCAGAATATATGTATCCATTGTTAACGTGAATACGGATAAAATTGCACAATATTGTATGGAAATTGTCCAGAAAAAATGCAAAGACACAATTAAAAGAACATTACGTCTATTAAATGGTCTGTTATTATAGTCTAACAATAACGACTTTGTCATTTGTTTCCATTGTTATTATTTTTCCCATAACAGATTCTATATTGTCGATGGGCAATTGTCAATATACCCGATGGCAATTATCTGCCGACTGAACAGATTTCATAAATATCGAGTTACTTGGCTTATTGTGGCTTTCCGTTAAATTTGGATAATGCACTTTATGTAACTGCATTATCCAAATAGATAAAAACAGATAAAAAGCTTTTTGTTGTGTCAATACAGACATATACGTCACAGCCATCTGGTCAGTGTTGCCAGGTGTAAGTAAATTTCCCTAGATCTAGGGAATTTCTGATTATATAATAGATTTGTAAAACCAAATCTACGTGCCCACTAAATACTAATATTTTTACCCAGTAACTATTTTATCGTAATACAGATTTTTACGTTTATATTATAACTAGCGGCCAAGACCAACTTCGCCCGAGTGTAAATGTAATATATAGAATATAAAAGATGAGAAATCTGTATCATAAAATTCTCAACGTGTATTGAATTTGCGCGAATCCAGCCGCTTTTAATTGTGAATGTTCAAAAGTCGAAGAAAAATCAAAATTGCCAAATTTTTGTCGATCCGATCGCTATCAAACTTCACAGAATTACCCGCTGGGCTAATCTGAAGATTGCCTGAAAATTTCATCAAAATTGGTACAGCCGTTTTGGAGATCATAGATAACATACATCGCCTTTTATTTATGTATTATTAGTGTATTTGCCATATGGCAACATACACTATTGGCGTCGGTCGGATGGCGGGACCTAGGGGTCGGACCAAAATTTCTCGACGTTTCATAACCCCCTAAACACATTGGCACCATTTAAAAAAATGTTTATATATATATGTATATATATATATATATATATATATATATATATATATATATATATATATATATATATATATATATATTTATATATATATATACATATATATTTATATATATATATATATATATATATATATATATATATATATATAGGTATATATGTGTACGGGCAATAACTTTCGAAGGAGTTAATTTATTTTAACGAAATTTGGCACACATGTTGGAATCCATCACCGCACGAAGCCTATTAAAAATGGGCCCAATCGGGTCATTTTAAGGGTGGTTTTTAGGGGATGAAAAAAGTTTTTGGGCCCAAAAATACCTAAAAAATTCTCAGAATCGTTTCAAAATTGAAATTTAACCCTTTAATAGCAATTAAAAAGTGTTCCTAAAATTTCAATAAAATCGGCCCGACAGGACCGGATTTAAAAATTTTCTGAAAACACTAGTTTTTCAAATAGTGAGTTATTTCCTGAAAGTTGTTTTTAATTTTGGTGTAGACGTTCGATCGACAATAATGATGTAGTTAAAAAAAATGTAATTTAAAGGGGTGTATTAAGGAGTTTTTTTTTTATTTTGCCCTTAAGTTCACATAATAAAGCCACAAGGCCTGTATTAGCAAATACACTATATTGTCGGCAGGGTTTTGGCACTGCGACCCGGGTATTTTTATATATATAAGATAAATGAAAGAGTCTGCAATATAGCAGAATAGTTATTAGGAAAATAAGTTATTTAGTGTGCCCGTAGTTGTTATACATTCTTATTTTAATAAATAAGTTCGATAAAATATTCAATTTTTATTTGTGTTCTTATCGAGCCTTATCTACATTTTAACCAACCAAAAAATGAAGAACCGGATGGATAAATTTCAATTGATCTTATTTTATCAAAATTTAACAAAGCATTTTTTTAATGTCATATATCGTCTTTCCTTTTTTACAAAACTCACTTGTCGCGCTTTTTTATTTTACAATTATCGTCGCCTTTTTTACAAAATTTCAATTAGGATTATATACAACTGCGAAATTACAATACCAATTAACTTTGAAAGTGACACCAATGTCTATGCATTTTAAAATTGAAAGTTGGTGGACGATTTATGTTTTGTGGTGAGAATAATCGAGTATGTGTAATTCAATCCAAAAATTGTATAAACTGATTTAACGGTGTCACTTTCAAAATAGGCAACTATGGGATAAGAATGTTGTAGAATCCAGTAATAAAATAGAATCACTGTATAAGTAAGGAATCTAATGTATTTTATATCCTTGGGCTCAATTTTAACACCGCATTTTATGCAGTTAGAGACTATACTATATTTGGTTCAGTGACTACTTTGTCTTCTAAAATAAATAATATATGATGTGTTTATATTTTAAACATTTATTTTTTTAAACATCACCGGACTCTTGAAAAACGAAATTTTAGTTTTTTTTTTCACTTCACCCAAGGCTATCTACAGTTACGTAAGAAAAATTTTAATCCCTTGTTAAAATAGGGAGGTATTTTTTATTAGAAAAAAAGCCGTTCTTTTCCAAAACAAAATTATTGAGAAACCTCGTCGTGTCTGAAAATGTCGACGGTTTTCCGGAAAACAAATTAAATCAATTTTTCCTTCAATACAATAATTTTGTTTTTATACGTTATAAGACCATATGTTTTCATCGATGTAAAATTTGGATTAACTAATGGAGTTATGTTTCTTAACTCTCGTTTAAATTTTAAAATTTCCATCAGTATATCAGTGGTTTACGTAAATTTATAGTGCTACAGACTTGCGATGTTACAGAGCGCAAACTAGAACAAAGAACTGCTGAAGCGATTTAAATAGAACCGCATTTTTTAACACAACGTGGTTAAAATCGTTATCCCTCGAGAATTAAAGCGAAAAATATACATGTATACACAAATATGCGCGTCGAATTGATAACCTCCTTTTCTGAAGTCGGTTAAAAATAATTATTTGAAGGAACCAAATTTTCTTGCTCAGTTGTATTCAGGCAATCGCATATAATGGTACATTATATTACAAACCGGCATTCAAGTTCCACAATTGAATTGCAAACCAAATACAATTATTTATTGAATAGAATGTTTAAAAAAATTGTTGAGATAGATATTGAATTTCTTTTCTACGGACTCAATGAATAGGTATGAATACAATGTTATATAGAATACAAACAAATAAAAAAACAAACAATATGCGAACCTATACACTAAAATATAGAATCACTTTCGATTATTTAATGAGTTGTTTTTTTTTATGTATAATTCGTTTTTTAAGTAAATCTTATGTCATAGATCTGTTTAATTTAATTTGATCTCAACCTCACTTCGAAACACAAGACGGGAAAATTGTTAATTTTGACAAAATGGCAACAAAAATTTCTGATCACTTCCATTGATCTAGAAAAAAATTAGATCAATGGAAGTGATCAGAAATTTTTGTTGCCATTTTGTCAAAATTAACAATTTTCCCGTCTTGTGTTTCGAAGTGAGGTTGAGATTGAATTATCGAAATTTCGTGGCTATCGAGGAAATTCGGTAATGAGAATATCTAACAATTTTTAACGTGGTTTAAAATGAAAAAAAAAGAAGTAGATAAAAAATCTATTGCAAATTTATACCGAACAGACAAGAAAGCGAGTTGATAAAAACGTAGAAAAAATAATAATAATAATAGCCCTGACCTCGTAACATCACAATGCATTATTTTGCCAGCAGGGTTCTGCAACCCATGTTTTTTATACACAGTATAAATTGTAGTCTTGAAGGTTTACGACCCGGCTTCGTCCGGGTGCAAATCGTGTTAAATCCGTTATACTGAACATATTTGAACGTAGTTAATGTCATTTGATAGCGTATTTTTTACGGAAGGTTTATAGTTCAACTAATTGGCTGACTTCGCCCGGGTTCATATCACATTGATGCCAACTTGGACTGAAACTGAGTTTATGTCAAAAGCGGTATAAAACGTAATATAATTAATTGTAAATTCAAGTTAAATATAAAAACGATGAAGACGCGTGTATGTTATAAAGTAATCTATCACGTACTAGGTGCGTTTCGCATATGAATTGCTATTATCTTGTAAAACAAACAACAGTCACAAAATATACAAACAGCAAACGAATAACAGTCAATTGTTTCTTGCTCGTTTGTTTTTTGTTTCGGCGCGGCACTCTTCAGCGAAACAAAATGCGTTTAGAATTTTTCATTTTAATTAACTGTTTCCATTTACACGCTGGGTGATCCGTTTTTTTTTCACATTTCTCAGGAAATCAGACCACATAGAAACAGTTGACAGTCGAAGCATGCTTTTTTTAATTTAATAATAATTATTATTACTCGTCAATCCGCTCGCCGAAATCATCAAACCATTTCACTGTTTTTATATTGAGTGATTTTGGAATGTATGTATTGTGAAATGAATTTCAAGTCGACCGTTGAACGATCAGTAGTTTCAAATTTAACTTTATCGGTTATTAGCTACCCGGCCCGGCTTCACCCGGATGAAAATTTTATCCGACTTCAATCACAAATATCATCATACCGCTAGTTTATTTTCGCAAAATGTTCATAAATTATGAAATTTAACCTTCCTAGATAATCCCTCTTTCTATTGGTGAAAGCCGTATGAAAATCCGTACAGTAGATTCTAAGATTACTCATAACAAACTCAAAGTCAGCGCGGCGTGGGACTTTAATTTATAAAATGTAGTGATATATTTTGTAGCGGCTTATTTAAATATAAAATCAAATCAAATTGACCGGTTTCTAGATGTAACAATTTTTAGCAATTTTACAATCAATTTATTAAAATATATATATCAACGTGTTCACTTTCAACGACATATTTTTTATATTTTAAGTGACACAGTAATTGACAATATCCTGTCGTGAAAAGAAACTAATTTACTACTGTATCTTTATATTTTTCTACTTTCCTTCAATATGTTTTTTTTAGAGCAGTTGTGCTTCCGAACTATCTTTAGCCAATGTTTAACTATATTTCGCTTTTTATTGATGATAATTAAAATGATAAAACTGTACATTTGTTAGATTTTAGAATATAACGGTGACCATTTATATGTTATATGTAATATGTTAAATCCTTATTTACACCTGAATAGTTCATTACCCTGTATAATATGTATCCAGGAATTAAAAAAACAATGATTGGTTTGTATGAAAAAGATCATTTTTCAAGTTAAATTTTAAATGAAAATGTCGATAAAAACGTTGTTTTAAAGAGAAAATTGTTCAAAAAAAGTGAATGCGTGTACTTTATAGCACGCGTTTGAAGTTACACTTCTTTGGCGTGTTTAAAAACTAATTTTTAATATACACGCAAATAATTTATTGAACTAAAATCTTCAGAAAGTTGAAGAATAATACGTACAAAAATTAATCTCAAATATTTGAAAACACTTTCAAAATTGTATTTTGGTTTTTACTTTTATAATCAATTAGTTGTAATCAAATTATATAATCGTCTAGTATACTTTAAATTTTCTAGATCACAGAAAATGCATTAATTTCGTTTCAATTGAGCCTGTTGGCCAACTTCATACAGTTGAATTTTCGTTAGCTGTTGCCTGCTATAATTTAACCATCAAAACACCAAAGGAAGTATATAGCTTCAAAAAAGTATATTAAAAACATGGAAGAAAAAATATTTTAAAATTCAAATATTTGAGTTGGGTCAATTTAAAATTTTACAAAGCATTTACTAAGATGAAAGACGTGTTATCAAAAGATTATCCGGCGTCATTATCAAATCATATTTTCTGGTAGTGCGCTCTGCAACTCAGTTTGACGCTAAAAGTCATATCAGTAACTATCAGTTTATAAAAGTAGCGGGGATAAGTTTTGTTAAAAAAAATACTAAGGTTAATGAAGATCACAGTTCTATACCATTCAAATTATAATAACAACTTACTGAATATTTCATTCCACTCACTGACTGATTCGTTCACAGAAAAGAAGGGTGATGATGAAATGCAATGGAAAGCATTTTCACGCAGAATTTATTCGTGAAAAGCTTTCTTTTTCATTTTTTTTTTCAGGAAAAAGGTAATTTAAAAACCTTTAATATTTAATTGATACACTTTTATACAGCCATTTCCCTACCTTACAATATTTTTAAAAGCATTAATATACAGCGTGTTCCGGAGGAACCTGCTAAAGTTTAGGGGTTAATTCCTTGAGTAATTTTAAGAAGAAAAAAAACTATATGAACATTTCTGATCTAAAAAGTTACCCACGGGCTGTACAATCTAAATTAGGCTTTACAAAAGTATTTTTTTGTATATTAAATAATTTTTTATTGTATGTGTAATTAAGGTCAAATTATTTTGTTGAAAATCTATAAATTTTATTATATTCGTTTCCAGTTTTAGTCATTATATTATATTTCCCCTGCATCCTTCATCACAAATCTTTTTTACTCTCACCTACAAATTGATACAGCTCTCCCGACGTTATTTTTAAAGCTACAGGGTTCGGGTAAACGCCACATGAAAGACCAAGAATCACATTACAGATCATACGGGCAAAAATTTCAAAAAACATTTCCTTGAAAAAACATGCAACTTTATTAAAAAAAGATGTAAATTACGTAATCATAGTTCAAACTTTTTTTTCAAAAAATTCGCCTTTAGGATCTGTAGTGTAATTATTGGTCGTTCATTTGGCTTTAAAAATAGCTTCGGGAGATGAAAAGTGCCGGGCGTATTTGTAGATCTTACTATTAATGAAATTTATAATAAGTTTTCCAACAAAATATAACTCGGACATTTTTAGAACCGACCCTTTGTTGATATAGGTTTTTTTTTTCTCAAAATTACCTACATAAAGGAATATATTTATAGATTTCTCCCGGGACAGCCTGTAGATACTACTTTTATTTAACGTTACAAAATACAAGAGGCTTCATGATTCATAGCTTGAATTTCATTTCTTTTTTCTTTTTTAATGACATCGATACAAGTAAATAAAAGTTTTTAATGAAATTTCGACTTAGAGGTAGGGATGAGCATCGAATGAAAAATATCGATGTTAAAATCGAATGATTTATCGCAACTAACTATCGATGTGAAAATCATCGGATGATCAGTTGCAAAATATCGGCTATCGATTTTGATGAAGTGGCGATATAATTCAACAAAATACATAATTCTACCATCCAACAGCAAAGTACTATCTTAAATTTTCATTTTACAAATAATAAAAGCTTATAGTGAGATGTTTTCTAAAAATTTGATCTTATATCGATGTAACAAAAACATTGGTTGTAAAAAATCGTGTCACAAAAATATCGGTTGTAAATCATCAATGGAAAAAACGCCGATATCGAAAGTAAAACATCGATTCATTCCTACTTATATAGGTAAATTGAATTTTTGTCTGCCCGTTTGTCAGTTTATGCTGAGTTAAGTACAAAATTTCTAAAACGATTTTGAAATAAACCAATCATGGTAGCGTCATATATCGGAGAACTCGTGTATTTTCAACTTCTCCTTCATCCTCACTTCGTGGCAGTTGTATAGATATCAATCAGAAAAAACCTAATTTAAGGTTAATTAACCTTGTCCATTGGCGGAGGACACACTTTGCATGGGAGGTAGGAACTAAAAACTCGAAAATACGTAAGTAAAGAGTTGAAAATACGCAAATTCAACTGTAAACAATAACTTCCCAACGATCCTAAGTGTTCTCAAGTACTTTATTTTGCAAAAAAATATTAATCTGCAACCTCGTAAACTTAAAGTATTGTATCGAAAAGAAACAATACAATATGCTAATGGAATTTCAAATCAGTATACTTTTGGATGTACGTAGGGTACAGGCATTAGTCCCCGGTCACTTCTTTGTACCAATTTATAATAGACTTTTCCATAAATAGGTAATAAACAAAATTGTAATATTAATTTAAATTTAACGTTGTATTCGTGTACATTATTATTGAATCTAATCAGATCAAATTGCGGGATCTAGTTTCAAATTTCTCTTGATAGATATTTTTAAAAACGAAAAAATACGAGACAATTATTTTTCCTCTTTAGTCTATTCCAGTCATCAATAAAAATGGGAAACACCTTATTGTCAAATTTAAACTTTAAAGAAACATATTTTTAAACATATTGCAAAAATCCCTTTATAATTAATTTTGAATAAAAGTAAAAAAATCTTATTAATATACCTACTCCCATCTGTTATTTAATTTTTTTTTTAAATGAAAGGTTATTTTATTACCTATCCAACGGCACTAGGTTGCCTAAACAAAATGGGTCCGTGGGTAGTTTTTAGGGGTTGAAAAATGTTTAACCTTTTATTTAAAAAAAAAAAATAATAGATGGGAGTATATACATATTTGTAATGCCGGATCTTAGACTATCGAAAGCTCATTCAGCTATAAAAGTGACTGGAAACTAGTATCTTTACCCTATATCCATAGAAACGCACAATGTTACATTTAAAATTAGGTTGAATAATAACCGAATTACAAAACATTTTATACGAATAATCTGAATACAAAAGTTTAGACGTAATATTTTCAAATATGTAGGTAATTTTATTGTTTTATATAGTAGCTACATTTAAAAGTTAACACAATGCAGCTATACACAAATGGGGTTCTATATTATGAGCCTACACTCTGCACTGCGTTATTCATTTTGTAAAAATAGAACGTCGCTATTGTTGAAAAAATGCTGCAATACAGTTTGTATAAATTCAGATCCTGAAAAAACATTAATCACAAGAAACATTTCCCTGTAATAATCATAATATACCCGATTCTTTGCTTTTACGTAGACCCTCGACTATTGTACTATTGACTAATTGTACAGTAAACTCCCAGTAAATGCGTTGTTACGATCGTATATACTAGTCATGTCAACCGGTTTTAGAAAAAACCTAAAAAGAAATCCAGTTTTTGTTTACTAAAATCGATTACTTTTGGACTCACTTGTGTTTCATTATTCGTGTGTTCGAACATCAAAATCAGACAATTATGTGCCGTCATCCAGAAGAGCAGGTTGCAAGCGTTGCAATTAGTCTGTAGGTCTAATAACTCCGGAGATATCGCAATAGATTGATAATTGGACTTTCAACTCCTAGTTCATTCTCTTCGGAGTTTTTTTCCTCAGGGTGCAACCTGTATCCTTGCTAAATTTTATCGAAATCTTTTCAGCGTGAAAAGGTACAGTCAAAGCCCTCTAAGTGCACAGCTCGGAACCGAGCCCATCCTTTAAGTGCACACTTCCCCTACGATCTTTTTCATCCCCACTCTTCTAACTCCTATAGCTATCTTTATTCAATCAGATGCTATAAACAATATCTCTAAAACTCTATGAATATGATGGAAATGGAAAGTTTGAAAATAGCGCGCTTACGGTCGCACGTGATTGGTCGCAGATTATTCGAAGTGGGGGCTGGGGAACGTGCACTTAGAGGGCGAGTTCGTGTGCAGTAAGAGAGCGTGTGCATTTAGAGAGCGTGCACTTAGAGGGCTTTGACTGTAACAGACAGACGGACAGAAAGACTTTCGCACTAATATAATAATATTAGTATGGATAAATAAATGTGAAATCGTCTCTTTTTACTGATTACCCAACTCTCTAGAGTTTCCAATTTCCAGCATAAAAGAAAAAACAGTGAGATCCATAGAAATTTTCGACGCCGGGGTTTACAAAGGTTGACCCCTGTTTGATGACAGATGGCGTTGACGAGTGACAGTGACTTTACCATCGTGTACTGCAGACTTTAAAACGACTTCATTGTTGTAGATAAATTCGTAGGTTAGATTGTTTTTGACAACCAGTTGTATATCATTCATGGTTTGTATTTTTCGACGAAATGGAAAAAGAGCAATATCGATCCGTAATTCGTTTTTTGTACGAGTATCTCACCGTGGTCATAGATATTGAAGGGTCCCCATAGACAGCATCCAACTTCATTTTTATTTCTTCGCATGTTTTTTGAAAAACTAATTACGGCTCGATATTGGTCTTTTTCCATTTTGTCAAAATTATACAAAACACGAATGATACAACTGGCTGTCAAACATAACCTAACGTATGAATTTATCTACAACTCTGCACGAGGTCGTTTAAAAGTCTGCAGCATACGATGGTAAAGTCAATTTCACTCGTCAATGCCATCTGTCGTCAAACACGGGTAATTATTGATCAGCTCTCGTATTATGTAGGCCAGTACAGTAAAACAGTTAACATGCTCGAGGATTTCTCGCATTGCTCATATTCAGACGTATCTAGTGCCACCTACTCTACGTATTCCAATCTCGACAGAGAAAAACACAAAAGCAATCACACACAAAACGTCTGCATTAGCAAAATTGCAAAAAACTGCATTTTTACAATTAAAAAACACCGAGTATCACTATATGATTACAGTGAATGTCATATATGACTTCTTTACATTCACTGTATACCAGAAAAGAAAGATTCGCTGAAATCTAAACGTGGTACATGGACGAGAATATCCTTTGTGATCTTTTATTTTCACTGAAATTGTGACAGTTTCCTCTTTTTCTGCAAAAGCTGTGACACTATTGGCTATTTCTTGGTCTGGTATTGTCCAATAAGGGGACAGTATTGAACATATATACCTACATACATATATGTGCAATATATACATATTGGAACCAGTGGCGTAGCGATTAATTTTTTATAGATATAAGTAAATATTATTTTTAAACATAACTTTAAATATAAATTTAATGTTATTTGAAACCTGTTTCATTTGGTTTATTTCGTACTGAAATAAGTATCTATTTTTTTTGTATTTTCAACTTAGCAAAAAAAACGAATTGGAAATATGAATTAGTACTAACCCAAATACCATTTTAAATAGCTCTAGTTTCGTATATTAGGGGGCGTCCATTAATTAAGTGAGGCGTTTTTGACGATTTTTTGAATGGTGTGATGTCACAAGATTTGGTTCGACCTCCTCCCCCACCCCTTATTTCACGTGAGATTTTTCAAAATTTGTATTCATAGGGTAAATGCGTTGGATTTATTCAAAAAAACACAATTGGTTTCATGATTTATCATGTTTAACTTTAATTTAACCGAATTTTCTCGCATGTTCTCACTGTTTTTGACAGAAAAAAAATTACGTGATATTTACCTTTCTCCCTCTCCCCCACGTGAGATTGGGCCGTTGAAGTATTCTGTCACTGCGAAGAGAAACGAAAAAAATTTCTAGTGAGTTGTAAAAAACTTTGCATTTATTTATTTTTTCGTAACCCGTCTATAAAACAGCTGCTTTTTATATTTGTATATCGGTTGTAAAATGTCCGCTTTTTGCACTAGTGCGTAAAGTTAAACAGAGGTAGTTGCGGTTTTATCAACCCATTAGTTATATCTGTCAGTGGCCATTTAAATCCATATGAGCAACAGAGAAGCAAAGTAAGCTTCGTCTTCGTAAACAATCTTTCCAATATAATAATAATAATAATAATAATGCGTTTAACGTCCGTTTCTCGACTTTATGTCATAACAGACGCCATTCGCACCATTACTATTTTCATTTTACCACTTCCCGTTTTTTCTACATTTCTTAAACTTCAACTTATATAATAGCAATGGGCGAATGAAGGAATTACAGGAAATTAGGATAAGGTAGGTAATTTTTGAACTAGGAGTTTGATAAGTAATCGGCCATGGCCTCAAATAAGGAACCACCTCGATATTTATCTGGAATTAATTGAGGGAAACCATGGAAAACCTCAATCAAGATGGCCGGTACAGGAATTACCGTTTCTCGGCGAAAGGCAGTAGGAAAAAGTCCCAGCCACATCTGCCCCCGCCGGGAATCGAACCCGGACCTCCCGAATGCGAGTCTAGTGCTGTACCACTACTCTATCCAGCTCTTTCCAATATGGTCATTATAAATATATAGTTATTATGAAATGCAAGTGAGCTATTTTATAAGAAGTGCGTGCAAAAAAAATACTATCTATATCTTGTGTGTGATAAGTGGTTGAAAAACGGAGCCTTTTACCTATAAATCACAAGACGCCACTGATAAACTTTATACACAATGACACATTACATCACGATGCATACATACATAGAACTAGACAACAAGCAATCGAAAGATAGCTATTTGTTTTATTTTACTTGATGTTTTTTTTTTTTTGTTTTTCTCTGTTATACGAATTTTATGAGTTGGCTTTTTTTATTTAAGCCAATAGCAAATACGTTTACAATATTATTGTATATATAAAAATACAAGTTTGTTTATTTTCTCTTCAAATATTTTTCTTTCCTGCCAGTTTTCATCGCCGTATATCAAAATGGAAAATCCACATACATAAAAAAAAATTAGGCCGACATTGCAGAAGTTTGCCGACAAAATAGTGACTGCTATGCATTGTGGCATTGAAATTGGATAAAATTAAAAAATTGTCCCCTAAATACATCCCTTAAAATCATAAATTTTTTCAACATTTGTATCAAATTCTGTTCACCCTTTACGAAATAATTTACCTTCTATCATGCAAACTATAGTCTTTCAGGCCGATTTCATTAAAATTTCAAGTTTTAAACAATTCCACAATTTTGTATGATTTTTGAACTCAAAAAAAATCTCAATCCCTAAATGCTTTTGGTTTGCTCACTTTTTAAATCAGCTTCCTATGGTGATTGATTTCAAAATGAATACCAAATTTAGTTCAAATGGATTTTTTTTTGAGAATTGTCGCTTTTCCAAAAAAAATGCATAGCTGCTTAGAATGATCCGTTATCTGACCAATTTTGGTACCTTGTACAGCTAATATTCAATAAACCTGGCAAAACGAGCTGCTGCTCCAGTCGCCGAATTTGAAGAGGCGTCAGAACAAAATCAGTTTTTTTTTTCAACTATTGTAAAATTGGATTAACGGAAGCGGGCGCCGAAATGAGACCTCGCTCCACTCTAAAAATATTCTAGGACCGGTCCTGCTGACAAGTGGTGATATGCTAGAAAAATAAATTTAAAAAAAACCGAGTCACAGGTGACATGATTCATGTTAACGAAATTTTAAAATAATAAAAATACTTTCGCATGAGAACATGCTGTAGTGCGTCAAAATGTCAATTTTGAAATATTTAATTAATTCTGGATCAGCTTACCTGTACTGTGTAACATAACGTTGTAACTGACATCGTATCAACAGAAGCACAAGCCATTAGTAATCATCAGACTGATCGCTTTTTGGAGTCGGTTTGCTAACTATTACAACAACCAATTGAATCACAATATTTTTCGATTTATAAAAAATGTAAATTTTACTATACTCGTAAATAATATACGATTATACAGGATTATTTAAAATGCGTGGTATTAGAACGAATTCATTGGTAGAAGATACCCTCCTTACAATGACGCCCGCAATTTTAAATAATTTTGAAAATATTTGAAACGTGTCCCAGCCAAAACATGGTTCCAGGTGGCCAGAACTATCCAAGTCTGTAACTCGAATCCTAAATTAACAAACGCGATGGCGTCGTAAATGCGTTTCACTGTTGAGAGAGCAACTTGAAAATTATTATCGACATTTTCTAAATGAATTTGGGTAGAGAGTAATTTCAAATCGAGCGCTTTTTTTTTGATCGCAGCGTGCGTGTATTCACTTAGATTTCAGATGAGCATCGATGCTGTGACGGTAGACATTCATATGTCAATCAACAAATGACAATCTGATAAACATCATAAATTATACTAACCATATAAAAATATATATATGTACGTCTATAATAACTGTGTAATATCATTGCAATCTTGTATGTTCAGCTTGTAATATATCAAACTATTAATAATGTACTTGGTTTTTATAAGAAAATGGCGGTTTCCATAACATTTTAAAACAATGGCAATAATCGGCTGTAATTTATATACGCAGTTTTATTAAGGTATCGCCATGCTAAGCTTAATTATTTTTTTTATACAATCAAATTATTCTAAGCTGGGTTACGTTAACGACATTATAAATTATCTTCAACGATTTAAAAAATAAGGGAAAATTAAAATTAGAATTAAAAAAAAACTAAAATAACACGCTTTTATGAACTAAAAAATGCAAAATAATTTGACATCAAAATTAGCTTTACTGTAAAACATTTATTACCGATATTAGACACTCCGCGCTTTTTACAGTAAAGTTAATTTTGTTGTCAATTTATTTTGCATTTTTTAGTTCATAAAAGCGTGTTGTTTTAGTTTTTTTAAATTATTATTTTAATTATAAGGCTAAAAAACAATATGCATTTGACTGTCGGGTAGGCAACGCAACGTATGTTACTGTACAAGTGTGTTAGCTTGTTTGCTGTAATTTTTCAAGTTTTTCTATCCTGAAGGTCCGGGTCAAGATAATGGGATAAACTTATTAAATTATTGTATTGTCATCGGTTCTTCATAAATATGCAAAATTTCAGTTTAATCTGACCTTTTGAAGTGGGTAAATTTCCCGTTCAAAGATTCCTTTACAAACAAACAAACAGATGAAGGTAATAAAAGCATGTTAAAAAAGGATAATCTTTTTAAGGAAAAATAATGACGAACTGACAATATTTGGCACATAGGTTTCAATTATTGCCACCTTTTGGCAATAATAAGAACAGCTATTTTCAACAATATAATTTAACAAATGCATGACAGTTCTTCCATTTTTTTAGCTTCCAAAGCTTTACGTAAATCCTCCTAGATCTCTGAGCTCTTTTATTGGCCACACTGTGCAAAGAAATCCTTATTCAGTATAAGTTTTTGGTTTGTACCAAATATTTCCAACACATTATTTAAAATATGTTCATATGACAATATTAAGGTCACAGCTACTCACACAAGCTAGATTTGTTCATGTTTTAAAATGAGTTCAATATAATAGAGATAAGATCGATATTTTGTAACAATTAACACAATTTCCAAATTTTTTATTGTAGACGCATGCATAATACAACAAATTTTAGGTTTTGGTCGCTACTGATAGCTGATTGCATCTACATCATATATATATATATATATATATATATATATATATATATATATATATATATATATATATATATATATATATATATATATATATATATATATATATATATATATGATGTAGATGCAATCAGCTATCAGTAGCGACCAAAACCTAAAATATATATATATATATATATATATATATATATATATATATATATATGATGTAGATGCAATCAGCTATCAGTAGCGACCAAAACCTAAAATATATATATATATATATATATATGATGTAGATGCAATCAGCTATCAGTAGCGACCAAAACCTAAAATATATATATATATATATATATATATATATATATATATATATATATATATATATATATATATATATGATGTAGATGCAATCAGCTATCAGTAGCGACCAAAACCTAAAATATATATATATATATATATATATAATGTAGATGCAATCAGCTATCAGTAGCGACCAAAACCTAAAATATATATATATATATATATATATATATATGATGTAGATGCAATCAGCTATCAGTAGCGACCAAAACCTAAAATATATATATATATATATATATATATATATATATATATGATGTAGATGCAATCAGCTATCAGTAGCGACCAAAACCTAAAATATATATATATATATATATATGATGTAGATGCAATCAGCTATCAGTAGCGACCAAAACCTAAAATATATATATATATATATATATATGATGTAGATGCAATCAGCTATCAGTAGCGACCAAAACCTAAATATATATATATATATATATATATATATATATATATATATATATATATATATATATGATGTAGATGCAATCAGCTATCAGTAGCGACCAAAACCTAAAATATATATATATATATATATATATATATATATATGATGTAGATGCAATCAGCTATCAGTAGCGACCAAAACCTAAAATATATATATATATATATATATATATATATGATGTAGATGCAATCAGCTATCAGTAGCGACCAAAACCTAAAATATATATATATATATATATATTACTATCCGATAGATCTATCGGCCGATTAATGCATGTTTAGCCAAAATAAATTAAAACATTTTTATAACAGACTCAGTGGAAAAGATAGAAATAATATCTCGCCTACTGGTTATATATTTAAACTAAATTATAGAGATTACGTGATATTCAAGGTCCGTTCAGATTGGGCACTATGACGAGACAGCTCTGATCATTGAATTGTCCAATGATTGCGTCTCACTCAACAACAGTTGAGTTGATATCTGAATGATTCGCTCCAATGACTCGAGCCAACAATGACAACTGCGAATTCATATAACTCCCTGTTATCAACTAGCCTATATATTCCAGTGGACGTCAAACAATGACTATGCGATCTTATAAATAATTAGCTTATATAATAGCAAAACGTTCTTCTTATATACAGACTTCGCTATGCTCTTTTTTAAAAGGGACAATTTTTATGGAATATTTTAACGACTAATGAAAGCGAACTAACCTTAGAATTTATTTTTTAATATATTTATTAATGATTTTAGAATTTATAAGTTTTGTAACGTGTTATCTGATTTGACGTCAGGGGGATGGCGGGACCTAGGGGATCCCATTCATTTGATAAGTCACATGATGTACTTCAAATTTTGTTTTCATTTTCTAATTTGTCCCCCAAAAACTAACCCTCAAAATAAACTGTGATCTCTAAAAATAAAATAATAAACTAATTTTTTACCTGCGTACAAAATAGCTGCTTTTTATAAAGTGACTCATTACACATCTGTCATCAGTACTGTAATGAAAAACAAAAGAAGTTATATTTAATAGTATCCTATTATGCCAGTGTATACTTATAGGGGATATTATTTTCTTTTAGTAGATAAGTTGCCCCACAAATGTACAGTCAAAAATTTTCAAAATATACTGAAAATTAATTGAAAACCAGCTTTTTTATTGAGGATAGTATATATCTCGAGCTCGTGTGACTGTTAAAACTCGCTGGCGGTCGTTTAAAACATATCACAACTCGCCGTAATATAACCCATAACGACACTTTATATTTTGTCGGCCCAGTCGTTCGGTTTAGAGATGGGAAAAACGGGTCTTTTTAGTGATCTGCATCTTTGCATCTGGATCCCGTATGTGAGCCGGCTCACTGAACCGGTTCGAAAAGAGCCGAGTTCTGAATATGTTACTGCAGTCTGCCACTGAATTACCTAGCTCAGTCAATCATATCACGACCTGTATATAGAATCAAAAATGCATAGCCAAACATGTGATGCATGAGTCATTTGAGCTGACAGATGCATCAAAGCAAGAACTGATATGTAAGTGTAAAATGTGCTTCTGTGTGTTAAGTGTTTCACTGAGTTATGCGGATCCGTCGGCTCAAAAAAAGTGAGTCGGCTCTCACGGATCTTCAGTCGGCTCTTTGAACCGGTTCAGATCTGAGTTTCCCAACACTAGTTCGGTTAACATTTTCCTACATAAAATCGGACACATGGTATAGACAGCGTCAGCAGCTATAACAAGGTCCTTTCACGTGCGTGATGCGTTGTCCCACAGGGTCCCGCTGGGCAGTCGGACATATCACATCGGATTCTGCTGTTATTGATTTACAAGTTGCAGCGCATAGGTAAAATCTGATGTAAACACACACACATTCATACATACATAATACGGGTTTCGCGGCGGAGCGGAGCGCGGAGATGTCAGGATATTATATAAGAGGGCACCAGCTCCTCTTCTCTCGGATATAAGCGCACCTGTACGCCTTCGTGCGGAAATGAAAAAATATATCTGTAGCCGATTGACAAAAGAGCTTATGCCGGACTTTGCGGAATGTTTTTCTCTGCATCTTTCTGTATTATATTTTTTTTCTATATTTTCTTTAGCGACGTATCTGTTTGAAAAATGTAAGAAATCGAGGGGAAGTAGACTGAACAAATAAAGGGGAAGCTAGCTTGTCCCCTAAATTACATGAAACTGACAAGGACAGAAGTTTATAGCATTTTGATTCGCAAAATGGTAAGACAAGGATGAACGGCTTGAATCTGACGTTTTAAATTACGAACAAAAGTACAAAATAATTTCTGTAATTTGACGTAGAAATGGTAGGAACTCATAATAGGTATATAGGTAATTAATGTAAATTCAGAAAGGAAAATATTAAATATCATATTCTCTATTTTCAGATATCAAAACATGTTTTAAATACAAGTATATGCTGAAACGTCACATAATGTGAGATTATGATGTTGATATACTACAGACAATTCATATTAAAAATGTTTTTCTGTAAATTATAGTCTGTAAATAAAACTATGGTATGAAATCTTCTGATGATGACGTTAACCCGAAAACGCTTAATTGAATAAAGAATATATATATTTTTGGATTTGTTTTATACTAAAAGTTTTTTTGTTGCAACTCGCCATGGGTAGCGTTTAAGTATTAAATAATAAAGAAAGTTATAAATTTATTTGATCTTAAAGTTTTTTTTTCTGGGTTCAATATTTTGATATTGTATAATATTTTAATGTATATTTAAATATTCATATTGAGTGGTCTTATTTATATTCAGAATGTTACGGAGGTACTATATTATAAAAAGTTTGATGACATTTCCTTTTTACAGAAAATTTACTTTTTGTATGATTTAACAGACTAAAAACATCATCGAAAAGGATTTTTTCTTTGAAACTATATTTTTTTTTTAAGAAACACAATAAATTATTAATTTTTGTATGATATTTTTTAACTCGACTATACATGAAATGTATTATAATTACAGATATTTTTGACATAAATTCTGTACGACTTTAATATTTCTGACTAATTAGGTTTCTTGTTCAATTTCTTTATTTCAAACTTTCAAATTTATGTTACCATTTTTTTCAATTTGCATAAGACCACATGTAAAATTGCGCCATAGCATTATAACTTTTTATTTGTCTAGTGAATCGATTTAATTTCGGAATTTAGTTTCGGAATTTATAGATAAACTTTTTCGGTTTAGACCATTTTCAAAATACCTCCATAACACCCTTACGGAGAGATGAGATCTGAACCATTTGCCTCAGCAATAAAATAAATCTAACTAAAAAATACTCGCCTCCAACAACTTCTTTGTGGTACGCCAAGCTTTCACATAACAATCAGGTCTTTGATATCAAGCACAACTTTTTGCTTGACGTTTAATTCGTAAAAGCAGTCTAAAATTTTGTGTTATATATTTATTTTGAAATCTAAAAATAAATTAATTGCATTTGATCTATCGTAAATTTTTAGTAAAGATTGCATTTTGTTCACTTTTTGAAAAATAAACTTCAAAGTTGTTAAATGCAAATAGATTTAGCATTTAGCGAAGTTAATTTCGCATTACACAAAACACGTTTATAAGTTTATTAACTGAAAGTAAGATGGCGTCTACATATAGAATGTGAGGTTATGTAGTCGACGTGTCCTGGACTCAGTAGGCTCTGAGTAAAGGACACTGCACTATGTGAGATAAAAAGAGACGAAAAAGTGATTGGATAGTGTGATGCAGAGAGAGATAGAACTAAGGACGTAGGGGACGGGAGGCGAGAGGATTTCTGCAGGGCGTCGCATATTGACGCTAGTGCGGCGTTACTCAGGGGGGGCGGGACTAGGGTTCACCATCGTTCTATAAAGCACAAAAAGGGCAATTTATTAATATATTATTGGCGTCGGTCGGATGACGGGACCTAGTGGTCGGACCAATATTTTTGGATATTTCACATCCTTCTTAAAATAGCTTATTTGAAATCGGACCATTTTAAGGCTGGTTTTTAGGAATTGAGAAATGTTTTTGAACCCAAAAACACCAAAAAATTTTCAGTCATTTCAAAATTGAAATTGAACTTGCTGCCAAAATTTTAATAAAATCGACCTGGCAGGACCGGACATACAAATTTTATGAAAACAATAGTTTGCCGATATAGATTTACTGTAGTGACATAAAAATATAGTGTTATTAGTGTATTTGCCATATGGCAACATACACTATTGGCGTCGGTCGGATGGCGGGACCTAGGGGTCGGACCAAATTTTCTCGACGTTTCATAACCTCCTAAACACTTTGGCACCATTTTTAAAAATGTTTATATATATATGTATATATATATATGTGTGTGCGGGCAATAACTTTCGAAAGAGTTAATTGATTTCAACTAAATTTGGTCCACGTATTGAAACCCGTCACCCCAAGAAGCCTATTTAAAATGGGCCTAATCGGGCTATTTTAAGGGTAGTTTTTAGGGGTTGAAAAATGTTTTTGGGTCTCAAAATACCGAAAAAATTCTCCGATTCGTTTCAGAATTGAAATTTAGCGCTCTGGTAGTAATTAAAAAGTGTCCTTAAAATTTTAATAAAATCGGTTCGACAGGACCGGATTTACAAATTTCATGAGAACACTAATTTGCAGATAGTGACGTATTTATATAGGGTGTATTTAATTCGGTGTAGACGTTATATTGATAATAATATTACAATTAAGAAAAAAATGTTATTTTAAGGGGTGTATTAAGGGGTTAAAATTTCTATATTGCCCAAAAACAAACTTAATTTCACATAATAAAAGTATAAAACCACACGGCCCTACACAAGCAAATACACTATATTGTCGGCAGGGTTTTGGCACTGCGACCCGGGTTTTTTGAACGGTAGAATTAGTCATTAAACATCTATATACTAAAAAAGTTGATAAATAATGTAGGTTATTCTTAAGCTGTCAAAATAATCATTGAATTATAAAATGATGATGATTCCAATTTAACAATTAATTTTAATATTTTAATATAAATGTGACTGAGTAAATCAATATAATTAATAATTCCGTGTGAAAATTATATTTTTCTATTAATTGCTGTTTCATTTGACTCACGTAAAGCGCAATCAATACATAATTAATTCTACGATTTTTTAAATAAACAACAAATTCATTAGGATTCCACCAAACATTTACACAATATTAAAAATCGTCGAGTTGAAAGCACAGAGCTAAAGTACCACGCTTTGCTTACACCATTTTCTGCCCGTCTCACACCATACATACCCGTCGCTTACATCACAGTATACCCGTTACCTACACCACATGGCGGTAAACGAATAGCTCTCATGTACAAGGCTAAGTTTATAGACGAATCGTGAACCCTGCTTATAGACATAATATTCTATAGAGAGACACACATACACACATAGACGTATGGATGTAGACGGGGCGACATGAGGCGGCAGCGTCGTGTTGCAGAGTCAACAACGAGCGGCGGCTACGCCGGTGTCGGCTTTCACGCCCCCTTTACCCCACACAACTAACACCGAACTGCCTATGTACGGCGCAATGTGTATCCGTGCGTCAGACAGAGACGCACCTATACACAATCTGTTCCATCCTGTTCTCTTTCTCTGTCGGGACTATGTGCGCTGTTACACATACATATTGTATGATACGTAAATCAGGGTCGGAGCTCAATCGGAACGGAAAATTCCAATCAAAAATAAATGCATAATTATTAGCTTTACGCTCTGTGCATACGGAACTGTTCAAAAGAAATGAAACTAGTTGGTGATTGAAATTACTAACCGGTTACTAACTCATTAGTGATGCAGCTCATTAGGAATTTATTCTGTGTTGTCAGACAAGATTCTACATCATCGCAATCATTATGAGCTTATTTTGAGAGTTAATTACTTTAAAAATGGTATCATATGGAGGAGTTAATAATTTTCTGACTTATCACGAACTGGTTAGTGAGTTGCATCACCGATTAGTTGTTTTGAGTAGCTCTTTGTGCATACGACCTCACTAAAGCTATGCAATTCGGTCGGCGAAGATTTGAAAAATTACGAAACTTTTAGTAGGCTTTAGAGTACGATCTGGTGGGAAATTACTCCAAGTATCTGACAATACCGGGAGTTACTGCAATCGATTGGTTAGGGAAGTTTAGAGAATTTCTAATTCAAAACTTCTGAAGAATTAGTTTGATTACTTATGTAACTGAGGTGAGAGGTATAGCAGTTGCCTCAAAACCTAAAGGTCGCAGGTTCGTTCGCGATGGTCGGTGTCATTATTTTCGTTGTTTTTTTTTATATATACATGCTATTATATTTATTTATTTTATATATATATTGCTATTGTAGCAACCTCCTCTCTCGATAATGTAATATTGTCTAAATTGTTTTTAGCTACGAGGAAAATTGAAGGTTGTTACAGTTACAGTGGGAACATATTACATAACAAAAGACTTGAAACCACTAGAATATCTTTTCTAGAATATTTTTGAAGTTTAACTTCTTTAGCGACGTATCTGTTTGAAAAAAGTAAAAAATCGAGGGGAAATAGAATCGACCCCTATAAAGGAGAAGTTAGTTCGTCTCCTAAATTAAATGAAACTGACAAGGACAGAAGTTTATAGTGCGTTGCGAAGGAATATGTAAATATTATTAAATTAAAAAAAAAAAAAAAAAGAATAGTTACTTCTTACCACAACAGATTTATTCAGTGGATGTACGTTTCGAGAGCTAAGCTCCCATCTTCAGCAAAACACTAAATTCTATATTCTCGAAATGTACATCCACTGAATAAATCTGTTGTGGTAAGAAGTAACTATTCTGTTATTTTTTTTTTATTGTTCCAACCACAGTGCTCTTAATATTTTTTATTATTAAATTAAACTTGGGAATAATATTAAAAACTAAAGAAGTTAAACTTCTTATGTGAGCTTATGAGGGTGAGGCTCATTATAATTTTTTTAGCATATCTTTTCTATCAGGAGCTATATTTTTGCAAATCTAGTGGCTTTATCTTGCAGATAATTGAAGTTAGTGTATTTTCTGTTTGAACTACGACCGTATAACGAAACACAAAATAGCATTAAAAGCGCTCGTTATACCGTTATCTGAACGTTTGAATTAAGCTTTCCATGAGCTTTCCGTTTATGAAGACTACATATTTTGTACTTCTAAACTCATACCTCAGTAATATATATGCGTATATTCGTATGTGTATGCGTTACTAAATATTTAAATACCTTTTTATCTCAGTTATTATTTTTAAGCACGTTTGGTCTACAAAAATATCCTAAATTGTTACTTTTTGCTTCAATTCAAAAGATAATTTTATAAAATTCACCTCTTAGCTTTTATGAGTTAATTATATATTTAATACAAAAGAAAACTAGATTTAAATTTAGTTCAATTTTTGCTGATACGATTTTCGAAATGTAGATAATAAAATTGTTTTGATAAAGAACTGACTAAATTGTTGTTTAAAACGCACGTATTTATAATATTGTTTTTGAATGACCTCTTATAAAATAGTTGCTTTTCTTGCCTGTAGTAAAATGTCTCATTTCGCACTAGTGTGTAAAGTAAATCAAAATAAATGAGAAGCATAGTCGTACTCAGTAAATGTATGAAAATTCAGCGCAGCCTACAATAGAAAAAGAACTTGCTCAAAATTGTGCTGTCAAAAAATTTGAAAATAATAAGATTAAAAATTATCAGGAAATTGGACAATAAAAAATATGCAATCAATTCTGCGACGTTTCGGTTTTTTAATTAAACCTTCATCAGGCTTCTGAAACATACATGGTAAGAAATAAAAATAATACAATTAATTAATAAAATAAAAAACAATATAAATATACCTTGATTAAAATAGTTAAATAACAATAACTTATTATACATTAATAATACTCATAAACTTTTTACAAAATTCTTTAATTTTTATTTATTTTTATTAAAATATATTAGAAATCAATTGACAGAAAAACAATTTTTTTTTTTTTTAAAAAATGAACGAATAAATACATCAACAAAAAAAAAAAAAATTGTTTTTCTGTCAATTGATTTCTAATATATTTTAATAAAAATAAATAAAAATTAAAGAATTTTGTAAAAAGTTTATGAGTATTATTAATGTATAATAAGTTATTGTTATTTAACTATTTTAATCAAGGTATATTTATATTGTTTTTTATTTTATTAATTAATTGTATTATTTTTATTTCTTACCATGTATGTTTCAGAAGCCTGATGAAGGTTTAATTAAAAAACCGAAACGTCGCAGAATTGATTGCATATTTTTTATTGTCCAATTTCCTGATAATTTTTAATCTTATAAAAAAATTATGGATGATAATATTAATATTTGAAAATAATGTAACAATCAGCTATTTTATAGGGAATTCGTGCAAAATACTATTTGTATCTCGTGCGTGATGATATTTTGACTTATGAGATTGTTAAAACTCGTTTTTAACACCTCACATTCGCTGTAATATATACCTATGTCATCACGCACTGACGTAACCTATTATTATTTTATTATGTAATTTAGCCTCAAAATATACATTGTGTATCTTACTAGTTTTTGCTCACGTTTTCGCATGCTTTAATGGTATAAAACCCTCCCGATAATTTGAAATTTCGTGTACTCGATGGAGACGAACCGATAGTGAAGCAAAAATCAGCATCAGTCAAGTGGTATTCCAGCAATGTCGGTAGAAAGAAGTAAATTCTGAGAATAAGTTTTTACTAAATACCCGACAATCCAACATGAAACCTGAAGACAGATGTCCCATTAAATTAAATAACATTTTTTTAATCTTTAATAATACATTACAATATTACACATAACAATAGTCAAGGATTTTCTGCCTAACTCGGATTATCAGTGTTAGGGCAGGAGCTACTATTCTATATATTATTAGTGATTAGTGAAGAGTTTGCTATATATTTATTTTTGCTCATTTGTTATTTCCAGATCGATGTGTCCCATCCAAAGATATCGCAAATGTAGATATTCTCAAAAGTAGCAAAATCAAACATATCTATATTTTTTTTATTTTTTTATTTTTATAAATTAGACATTCAAAATAAAAAAAATACGTGATTGTTTCATTGATGCAATTTTGGGGAGCATTAAAAAATACGAGATGTTTGATTTAAAAAAAAAAATGGTTTAAAACATTGAGTTAAAAGACATGCTATTAATATTTTTCACAACTGACAAAATGGTTAGCTATTGTACATAACTTTATGTCTATGTGTCTTTCAGAATAAAATATATAATTGGTTTTATTTACAATAATTATTTCACCAACTAATTATTGCAGTATATGATTACCAACTGATTATATTAAATTATGATTAATAATAATTAATTGACTGTATCATTTGGGTGCACAAATATTGTTTAATAACAAAAAAAAAGTGGTACTTAATTATGCAATAATTTCAATACCTATGTGTGGAACTATGTAATTTTAAATTTCAGGATTTCTAAAAAACTTTCTCAGTTATTTAATTTTATTTAATTTATTAATTAATGCAATACATTCTAACCGACGAATTCAGTATTGAACAATACATTTTTACTGTTCTACTATTGTAGATTTTAGACGCTCTTTGGTTGCATGATATGCTAAATATAATGCCCATAAAACAATATGTCCACGATTTAACAGTTAAGTTTTTTAACAAATGTGAGTTAAGTGAAATAAAAACAATTAGGGATATCGGCAATTACAATTTAATAAATAATTATAAACATAAAAGAATCAAATATGTCTTGAACATGAAATAATAAATTTAATGCAATTAAAATAGTAATATTATGCAGTCTAGACTCTAGACCAGACAGACGTGCGTCTACACGATGTCTATATATTGTGTTAATGTTTGGTTTTTTTTTTTGTTAATTTTTTCCCATATAATATTATGTTAATAACTAATGTTTTGTTTTTTTTATACCCGTGCAACCGGTTAACGGAACGCTGCCGAAATGTTTTATGTTCATTTTTTATTTTGTATATATATTTCAGAATAAATTTTTATCTTATCTTATCTTTCGACCCTTAACATCTGAGATCATTAGCGTGTTCTGTTATTAGAAATACGTTCAAAATTACAAGAAAAGTTTGGATGCCACTGATTTAAAGCCAGAATTCAAATAGCAACTGCAGTATGCATCCGTGTGCCAGAATACTTATGAGCAGGCAAAATGACAAAAGCTTTCTACTTATTCAAGTTCGACTTTAAGCTCTCCAAATGTTTGATTAAATTCTTATTTTCAAATTCTTGCCAATTACTCTTTATAAGAACTTTTGCAAACGTATATATGAATTGAAAAGAATGTCAAGTATTTCTTTTTGTAGTCTTTTTTTCTAAACTTCGATACGTTGTACATAAACGCAAGTCGCAACTTCGTTATCTATCTGTTAAACATTTTAAATATCTCATTTATTTTTTCTTTCGGAGGACGGGTTACAAGTCAAAATAATAACGATCTTATATTTTTTTTTTTATTTTTTAATAGTCAATATTTCAATACTGATTGATCGGTCCTTCTGCAAAATCTTAAAAGTTAACTAATATAAAAATATCATGTGAAAACAATTTCGCAAATTTTAAATAATTATTTCATTAAAAATGTATGTTGAACACAATTATTACAAAATTGCGAAAACACCTTCTTCAGAAAAAACCCGGGTCGCAGTGCCAAAACCCTGCCGACAATATAGTGTATTTGCTTGTATATAGGGCCGTGTGGTTTTATACTTTTATTATGTGAAATTAAGTTTGTTTTTGGGCAAAATAAAAAAATTAACCCCTTAATACACCCCTTAAAATAACATTTTTTTCTTAATTGTAATATTATTATCAATCTAAAGTCTACACCGAATTAAATACACCCTTCAATAAATAAGTCACTATCTGCAAACTAATGTTTTCGTAAAATTTGTAAATCCGGTCCTGTCAGGCCGATTTTATTAAAATTTTGGGGACACTTTTTAATTACTACCAGAGGGTTAAATTTCAATTTTGAAACGATTCGGAGAATTTTTTCGGTATTTTGGGGCCCAAAAACATTTTTCAACCCCTAAAAACTACCCTTAAAATGGCCCGATTGGGCCCATTTTAAATAGGGTTCTTGCGGTGGTGGATTCCAACATGCGGACAAAATTTCGTTAAAATCAATTAACTCTTTCGAAAGTTATTGCCAGCATATATATATATATAAACATTTTTAAAAATGGTGCCAAAGTGTTTAGGAGGTTATGAAACGTCGAGAAATTTTGGTCCGGCCCCTAGGTCTCGCCATCCGACCGACGCCAATAGTGTATGTTGCCATATGGCAAATACACTAAAAATGATAAATACACTTTTATCAAAAAATATTTTATCTGACATATTCGTAATATGATATTATTATTATTATTACAGAATTACGAATACAATCGATTAGTGCCAAAAGGTTGTCCAAAAATTTGAAAAATAAATATCGTTATTTGTTGCACAGTAACCCGCTTTCCTAAAATAAATGAATTTCTAATAAGGTCTAAAAAAAATTAAAGTCTATTTTACTTTTACTTTCGAGCAACCACAGAACTCACAAGATTACTACTGTAATGATTGCATTCAGTATTTCGACGGGTTTCAACGTTTCGTGGTGTTTTGAATTTTGCCCGTCCATAAGGCCTACCTTAGCATAAGCTTTTTAGGGGATTCTCATTTCTTCGTATTGCCTTAAATAAAGGTTACCTTGGTTTGTCGAATATAATCATTGAATTACCAGATGATAATCATAAGATGAGGTGAACGTATCACTGGAATATATGTATTATGGCGAATGTAACATTATGTTAAAAACGAACGACAGCGAGTTTTAACAATCACATAAGCCATAATACCATCATGCACGCGATAAATATTTTTGCACGTGCTCCCTATAAAATAGCTAATTCACGAAATTTTTGACAGTTGAACTTTGAGCAAGTTCATTTCCAATAATTGTAGACTGCGTTGGGTTTTCATACATTTACTATGGAAATGATAGTATGACTACGTTTCGCATTTCTTTTGTTTTAATTTACGCATTAATGCGAAATTGATCATTTTTCTACCGCTATTCACGCTTGAAAATAATATTTTTAATTCGTTGATATTTAAAAAAGATATAATTTTTTAACAGACTGTTTCCAAATTCCTATTTATTAATGTAATGTTCGTCGAAATCTAAAGAGATTATCTCTTATTTAAGAAAATCATTCAAGCGAGCATTTTTTTAATCATAACAGCGTTGTAAAATCATAGATAATCAGAGCAGACAGTTGCAATGCGCCGTTCGCATTTTGTTTAACAATTGAATAATAAAAATAAAAAACCTTGCCGCAGGTATAGGCTTGAATCGTTTCCTTTCGAATAAAAATCTCTTTTTGTTCACAACAAATGTTTTTGTTCTGTTTTTGTTAGTAAATATATTTAATACAAATAGTTAGAAAATATGTATACCCCTAATTTCATTCTCCTAAGACAGCTGAGCGCTTTAAAGAGATCTATTATCTTCTATTCAAAGTATTTCTTTTTCAAAATCAAAAGTAAATAAAGATCTGTTTCGTTTATTTAATCGTTTAATTTTTGGATATTAACACACAGTTAACGTGTATTTGCCGCAAGCGATTTTAAGCTCTATGACCCTTCTCAAGTGCTCTGCATTTATAGAAACTGGTTACTTGAAATTATAAAAAAGAATATATTATATGTTATATAGATATAAATGTTTTTTTTTCAATTCATTTGTTTGTAATATATACATGTTACAATATTTGAAACTAGTTTTTCGCAAATTATATTTAGTATTATTTTTAACTTGTTACGGTGAACATCTTTTGCTTGTGCGAATTATTACATAATTATTACATAATTTATAAATGTAAGTTTTGATGATGTAAAAATAACAGCGCGGTATAAATTTGTGTGTGCTTAGAAATTTGCTTCCAGACACACTGGGGAGTTAAATTTCAATTTTTATAAATAGTGTCATTAAAACATAAGTACTTAAAATTTTAGTACAGTGTGAGGTAGGTAGGGATTAAAAGAATTCGTGTTTTTGTTAATGATATTATATATTCTAATCCAATTTTTCGATTAAAATTTCTTTATTCAAATTCTGTTCATGTAAACACTGAATAGGCTACAAAATTGCTTATTATTTTTTTAAATAAAAAACGATATGACTGTTTTAAAAAAAATATGAGTTTACAAAATGGTCTATGTCTGTTTGCTGAACGCTAAATTAAAAAGGAAAGTATTTTTTTCTTTAAATTAAAAATCTGAAAAACTAAATAATAATAACAAGGGAGTTTTTAACTTACTAAAAAAATATAATGACGTTAGTGCGTTTCATATTATTATTTGTATTCACGTATGTGAATTAAACTATACTGTATAGACATAATGATTATCCATTATGAATAAAAAACTAATTTGTGAATAAATCAACAGTTTTGTGTTCTTCATTTTATTTTCTTGTGTTATCAAAAATTCCAGGATGACTTACATCCTAGGCATTTATTTTTTTATTAGCCACGCTCCGCACGTAGTTGAGCGGCAGCGACAACAGTAATGGAGCCTTGGGCTCCATCGCATTACAATCTTGCTGGATAGCGCCCCGCACGGCAGAAACAACAGTAGTGGAGTCTTCGGCTCTACTGTATTACAATCGTGCTTCGCGAAACTCTGCCCTGCTTGACATCGACGACGGTATTGAAGCCTTTTATAAAAGCAAAAATAATTCACATACCCATTTGCTAGAGCAAATTTATATTTTCGGCAAACCTAACGTACACTTTTCAGTGTAAATTGCACTGAGTTATCTACACTACACCGAAGGTTTATTAGTGTTTTTAATTTGAGAGTCTCCCTTTTGTGAATTATAGCAGTAACTATTTGTGAACACTCTATATTTATTACGTATGAATCAGTACATCAGAATCACTATAATAATAAAATTGGAACACTTCAGTGAGCCTCCATTCGTATGATAATGATGAATGCAACTGCTGCCATCTATTTTAATGACGCCATTAACGTAAATTAAAAACATTCAAGCTGTGTATAATGACAAAAAATAACGAAATTGGTTATATAGTCTTCATAAAAAGTTTGCGAAATAATAAAGTTAAAATCAATTCAACATTTCCTCATATTAATAACGAATAATATTCCGCCAATTTGTTTTCTGTAACGTCTTAAGTAATTCTCTTTGAACATTTTGTGATCATTAATCTTCAACGGTGTTTGGGCCTGGTGCTATTCGTATTTTCAAAATTATTTAATTTATAATAGGGACGCGATTAAAAAAATATGTACTTGTGATATTTTTTGGTTATTTTTTAGTATTCAGTCGTTAACCGAAATTGATGCAAAGTCTCAGGAAATATTTAAAAATGTGAAATTAAATTTATGAAATTGAAACATTTGTAAATTTTAAACCAAAGTATATACAGAAGGTTTCTATGCCTCATTGGCATCAAAGTATTTTGTATACTAAAAGATCTGAGCAAATGAAAATTTTGTCAAAAAACGCATTTCTCAAAAAGAAAAAGATACACTGATTTCAATGAAACGGTCTGTATTAATTTAAGAAATCGTACCGAACGAAAACTTACTCGGACAAAGCCGGGTCGGAAAGTTATTAGTGTATTTGCCATAGGCACCATACACTATTGGCGTTGTTCGGATGGCGGGACCTAGGGGTCGGACCAAAATTTCTCGACGTTTTATAACCTTCTAAACACTTTGGCACCATTTTTAAAAATGTTTATATATATATATGTATATATATATATATATATATATATATATATATATATATATATATATATATATGTGTGTGCGCTATAACTTTCGAAAGAGTTAATTGATTTTTACGAAATTTTGTCCACATGTTGGAATCCACCACCGCAAGAACCCTATTTAAAATGGGCCCAATCGGACCATTTTAAGGGTAGTTTTTAGGGGTTGAAAAAAGTTTTTGGGCCCAAAAATGCCTAAAAAATTCTCAGAATCGCTTCAAAATTGAAATTTAACCCTTTAATAGCAATTAAAAAGTGCTCCTAATATTTTAATAAAATCGGACGGACAGGACCGGATTTACAAATTTTATGAAAACACTAGTATGCAGATAGTGAATTATTAGCTGAAAGGTGTATATAATTTAGTTTAGAGGTTCGATTGATAATAATATTGCAACTGAGAAAAAAATGTTCTTTTAAGGGGTGTATTAAGGAGTCAAATTTTTTATTTTGCCCAAAAAACCAACTTAAGTTCGCATAATAAAGCCACGCTGCCTATATTAGTAAATACACTATATTGTCGGCAGGGTTTCGGCACTGCGACCCGGGTTTTTTTGTTATAAAATTGAAGATTTTAAACTTTGTGGGAGTACTCTACAATAAATAATGAACTCTTCACTGTTTTCACATATATGAGAGTTTGGGGGAGGGGGGGTGGCATAATATGATGACGGGGTATGTATGGTATACAAGCCGATATCACAAGGGACGCCTACCACTTGAACATGTCAGCAAAAGGGCCACTTGAAAGTCTTCTTCGCATACATTCATTATTTCAAATATACCATCATCTGATTGTCGCACATGTTGGATTCTTTCATTGCTCTAAATTTCAATTACGTACCTGCGTTCTGTAGACAGGCTTCTGAATTAATTATAGCCATTATTTAAATGTACTAACTTGAACCCGCGACTTCGTTCGCGTTATATACAGGGTGTCCCACGACATGACTGCCATAGCCTGGGACTGTATTGCTGGAGTGATTTCAAGTCAAAAATATCTAATGAACATATACCCGGAACGTTATCCTAACTGAGCTAGAAGCATTTGAAATTTTAAATAAGTAGGCCCACTAATGCAGGTATTAGGTTCAGCTGTTGGTTTTGTAATTATTAAAAAGACCAGGTGGCTGTGAATCACCATTAGTATTTATTTAATGTAAGAAAAACGAATGTGGATTCAGCACGATGGCGCACCTCCCCACTTTGGTCGACAAGTACCAGAATTTCTTAATCAAAATTATACAAACCGGTGGATTGGAAGAGGTGGAAATATTGAATCATGGATGCCGCAAAAACTATTCGTGCTGATCCTGAGACTCTTCGCGGAGCTACCACTTCAATTCTAGGAAGAGCTAGACTATGGATACAGCAACTAGGAGGACATTTTGAGCAACTAATTCAATAAAGCGATTTTTTTTGAAATGGTTTTTAAATTATTAGGGAATTCCTACTACTACTTATCTAAAATTTCAAATGCTTCTAGCTCAGTTAGGGTAGCGTTCCGGGTATATGTTCATCAGACATTTTTGACTTGAAATCACTCCAGAAACACAGTCCCAGGTTATGGCAGTCATGTCGTGGGACACCCCTGTATGTAGCAACCAAATAGTTAAATTAGCTAGTTTATTGGGCGGCTAGTCTTTTATTAGTGTATTTGCCATATGGCAACATACACTATTGGCGTCGGTCGGATGGCGGGATCTAGGGGTCGGACCAAAATTTCTCGACGTTTCATAACCTCCTAAACACTTTGGCACCATTTTTAAAAATGTTTATATATATATGTATATATATATTTATATATATATATATATACGTATATATATACGTATATATATACGTATATATATATATATATGTGTGTGCGGGCAATAACTTTCGAAAGAGTTAATTGATTTCAACTAAATTTGGCCCACGCATTGAAATCCATCACCGCAAGAAGCCTATTTAAAATGGGCCTAATCGGGTCATTTTAAGGGTAGTTTTTAGGGGTTGAAAATTGTTTTTGGGCCCCAAAACACCGAAAAAATTCTCCAAATCGTTTCAAAATTGAAATTTAAGCCTCTAGTAGTAATTAAAATGTGTCCCTAAAATTTTAATAAAATCGGCCCCACAGGACCGGATTTACAAATTTTGTGAAAACACTATTTTGCAGATAGGGAATTTTTTACTGAAAGGTGTATATAATTTGGTATATAGGTTCGATTGATAATAATATTGCAATTAAGAAAAAAAAATGTTATTTTAAGGGGTGTATTAAGGTGTAAAATTTGTTATTTTGCCCAAAAACCAACTTAAGTTCGCATAATAAAGCCACACTGCCTGTATAGCAAATACACTATATTGTCGGCAGGGTTTTGGCCCTGCGACCTGGGTTTTTTTAAGATTACTGTTCAAATATGCTCCCTTGTTCACCCACATAACTATCTCACGAACAGTTCATGGATGTGCGTGTGGACTATTCACGTTTCGGAAATATCTAATTTCTATAAAAAATCTTCTTCAATCTTTGATGTTAATGTCCACGAAATAAACTAGACATATGTTCCATTGTTCCTATATGACTTTTAGCCAAGTTTTTACAGTCCATTTGATCTAAATAAACGATTTAAAGTCAGATGAAAACGAGAAAATTAGCGGGACACAGATTTTTCTACATTAAAAATCGAATTTGAAAAAAATTATTAGGCAAGCCTTTATCATTTTTAATATAAGTTTATAAAGAAAAATCTTCAAAATGTTGTATTGCCTTAACGTAATTGGAAATCTCATAACGTGCTGTAATGAAATTTTGACGAATAATATGTTTTTTTATTCTATTTTTAAGGCAAAAATATGTGTTTTTTAAAATTTTTAAGTAGCAAGCCAAATTGTGTGAAGTGTATTGCTTAATCACAACTAATAAAAACAGTAATAAAATGAATTTTGCGACCACAGTTCGAAATCTCCTAAGAGCATATTTTACAATCTAAGGAATCAGTCCACTTAAGAGTACAAAATATGGGTAACGTATTTAAAATGTTTGCGGCCTTAATTGCGAGCGTCTATAATCTACAATAAATAAAATACGCAAATAGACGCTGAAAGACGAATGTAAAATGTAAATCATTGTCATCAATAGAAAATGGAAACCATTATGGCGATGACGCCATTTCTGCAGCTAATTTATTCCCCGCTTGTACTTTTTTCATTATCCGTATATTAAAAGAGGGTCGCCTCTTGTCATGCAGAAATGGAACACAAACAATAGCGCATCAAATACACATACAGTATTCTAATTAGATATAACATATACAGTCGAGCATTTTTGTTTTGACTATCAGTGCAATTCTTTTGTCAATTCTTTATCTAGTCTAGCATAATATATTGTTATATAACTACCGTTTTTGGAAGACAGATTGGTGTAACGTTTAGCGTGTTAGCTTTTGGATCAAACTGCCGTGGTTTAGAATCCCACCTCTGCTCATGTATATTTTATTTATACATACTAAGTACTTCAAAGTTTGACTGCTAGGACGTAATTATTATACGATTAGTCCAAGCGGTGGATGTAAAAAATGGTCTCGATTGGTCACTTTCATTAATTAATTACTAATTAACTACGTTATCAAAAAATTCCAAACATGGATTTTTGGGCGCAAAATATTTTTCTCTTTCGATCCCATCAATTCGGTGCGCGATTTCTGAGACACCCGGTATATTTATATATATTATATATAATCCTAAAAATCTCTTACCTAAGAACAAATGTTTTACAGTCGACGCTCTCACTACAACAGGCAACACACATAGTTTCTGTCAAAAACGACATTCATGCGAGTCAAGCCGCGGGTACAGGCTAGTAGTTTATATAAAATGCGTGTGACATATGCACGAAATGCGCGTGTGTGTTTGTAGGTAGGCATATCTGTATCATGGCGGCTTTGGAATAAGGACTATCACCGTCATTCGCGTCGTGTTATATTATGTATAAAGGGAGGCGGCCATTCAAGTCGCCCTACGTCGTCCTATTCCTCTGTTCCCCGGGGAACTATTCTCGGGTCTAATCTACGCGTTTCCCACTGATACTTTGTGCATACAATATATGCATGTGAATGCTGTATATAGATATTACGACGGGGTGTAATAAACAGGCCCGAAATAGCGAAATCATTCAGACACATGAGCGCTGGAACCCTGAGGATTCGAGAATGCACATGACCGAAGCTAAGCTCCTTACGCATTTCATGGTAATGTTATAAATTTACGTATACACAAAAAACAACAAGATTATTAAATTTTTATTTTTTTATTATTTAATAAGAAATATAAAGAAAATTATCATCTATATAAATGAAAATTAAATTTTGTTCGTTGGTAAGCGCGTTACACGAAAACGGTTGAACCGATTTGTTTTTTTTTAATGTTCGTAATAGTTGGAATAAGGTTTTCAGGGAAAGAAAACTTGGAAAAATTTCCCGGAAAAGTGTATAATTGGGGAAAAACAACTTTTTATTGGATTGTGGCGTTATAGAAAAGAGAATAGGTAAAGGAACGCCGCGAAAAAACAAAACAAATCACTTAAAACCAAAAATATCAAAAATCAAAAAACTAAAGTCGCTCGATAATAATTCAAACAAAAATAAAAGTAAAGATTCACGCGTTTGTGGAATTGAGAAATTTAAAAAAAAGGGTCAACAGATCAGGAAAAATAATTTTGGAATGTGTTTTATTTTGTCCCAAACAAAAAATTTAAAAGAAGTGAATAACTAAGAAACGACTGGGTGTCATTTTACGTTTATTATTTCCTGAACGTAGCTTTTCATTTTTTATATATGGCATAATGCATCTGAACCGTCATTCTTTGATTATGATCACTGGAAATTGGATCATCCTAAATTGTAAAAAATGGTTACTTTCGCTCCTATAATCTTATGGTCCTGAAAGGGTTAAAGCAATGTCAGAGCCCCGAGTGGCAAGACTACAATATGCTGGAACCGACGGCTATACTACTTTTGTCGTTGTCGAACGAGGCGCAGCCGCGAGGAAAGACTAATACGGTGAAACTGAGGGCTCCACTGCTGTTATCGCTGCCGTGTTTTACCTCAATGCGACTAGTTAGTATTAAAAAAATAATTTCTGCTAATCAGAGGTTTGACATATCTAATAAACTTGTAAACAGACGACGTATAGCGACCACGTCCACTGGTTTGTCTTGAATTGGCGACCTTCACACAACTATATAAAATGCAGTTCTAGTTTTGACAGCTAGACGTCTTTCACCCCTTCACAGGTAGAATAGACCGGTCTGAACACAAAAGTATATAATATCTACGACGGATGTGCGCTTTGATTCTACGGTCATTTCCTGGTCTAAAAAATTAGAGGTTTCCGAAACGTGAGTAAGTGCATCCAACGACTCGTAAGATAGTGCTGTGCGAGTCAAAGCATATTGAACAGCTGGTACTCAGTAATCGTAACGAAGTTTTGTGGATTAAAAAGTCCAACCCTTGAGTTGTCATCCCCTAACAGTGCAACACAGCGTATCATACACCCCTTGCATATATTATGCATGTGGGGTAAATCCCTCCCAGCGCAGTGATTGTCCTTCTGCGTGAAAGGGGAAAGAGATGACATCTACACCCTGCGGCCATTTGTCTTTATCTAAATATACGTTTGTCTCTGTCCGTATTTGTGTCTGTCTGAACGTATTATGTGTTATAAATGATGATAATAATAATAATAATGTCCACCATTATGAAATAAAGCAAATCGCGTGCGCGTCGTCGCAGGAGAATAAGAATGACTCACTAGGTGTGTTTATGCTATGTAGATAAATCCGTGAAATTTACACTGAAAAGTGTACGTTAAGGCTGTCGGAACGCTCTAAATTTACGCCACACTACGAGGCTAAAAAATGCTGTTGCAAGGATGCCGCTGTCAGTTGATTACTCTAATTTTTGGAGATTTAAAGAACTTTTCCGAAAAAGGAACAGTCACTTTTGGTTTGTGGTGGAACAATTTTGTGAAATAAGTACGAATAAGGTCGTAGTGTGACATTGAAAACGTGTGTTTTTTGACACAATTAATGCCAACTTTTTTCTAGTAAATCGTACATAAATTACAAAAATAGTCCATTAGAGACCTAGCTTTGTTAAAGTTTACTCACAATAACCGTTTTTATGATTTTCAAATTTGGTATAAAAGGATGCTTCAATTGCGAAGTTATTTTTACCGACGTAGTATTAATCCTTATTTAATATGTTAGCCATCTCAATTATTTAATGTAGACCAAAACTGTCCTTTACACCATTTATTTTAGATTAATAGGTAATTTACAAATCCGGGCGAAGCCGAGTTATCTTAAAAATAAAATTTAGTTTCAATTATACGGTGTATTATTACTCAGCGTAAGACACAACATATTGTTACCAAAACTTGAACATAAGTAGTTTTGCTTTGAAACCATAGATAATGTTACATGGAATATTAGCTGAGATGGTATGGTTGTAATTCACAAGGGATAGATGTAACCGGGTAACCCCCTGTACAGCGCACGACTCACGACTGTAGAAACGACGAGAGAAACCTCGACTAATTAAACGCCAGATTATGTCAGCTAGTCCAGTGTACAGAGTAATCAAAACAGAAACAATGTTTACATAGAAATACTAGCGGTTACCAGCGACTTCATTCCTGTTAATATTACTTTACACAGATATCTAATAATTATAAATTCGGTGATTCTACGGAAAATAGCTTAATAAGTCATACTTTATCTTACCTTTAAAATAGTAGGTATTCAAACGTTAAATTATCCATGACATCTAGCAGGCACTGACAAGAGCGTACCCAGGATCAAAACTGGAGGTGGGGGGGGGGCAAGCCATGGTCGTTCAGGTTGTAACATTTTATCACGGAAAAGGTGAATGAAACCAAAATATTAAGAAAATTATGTATAATTATAGCAGTGCTTTATCAACTAAGTTATTACAATTATTTGCTTGAAAAAAAAATTATTCTAGTTACATATGTCTTATACTAGTATCATTTTTCTTGGATTTGTAGAAGTAAAGTTATTTCAGGAATTGTAAAAATTCCAGCAACAAAATTTAATAACGACTTATTAGTGTATTTGCCATAAGGCAACATACACTATTGGCGTCGGTCGGATGGCGGGACCTAGGGGTCGGACCAAAATTTCTCGACGTTTCATAACCTCCTAAACAGTTTGCCACCATTTTTAAAAATGTTTATATATATATATATATATATATATATATATATATGTGTACGGGCAATAACTTTCGAAAGAGTTAATTGATTTTAACGAAATTTGGCCCACGTGTTGAAATCCGTCACCGCAAGAAGCCTATTTAAAATGGGCGTAATCGGGGCATTTTAAGGGTAGTTTTTAGGGGTTGAAAAAAGTTTTTGGGCCCCAAAATACCAAAAAAATTCTCAGAATCGTTTCAAAATTGACATTTAACCCTTTAGTAGTAATTAAAAAGTGCCCCTAAAATTTTAATAAAATCGGCTTAACAGGACCGGACTTACAAATTTTTTTTAAACACTAATTTGTAGTTAGTGACTTATTTATTGAAGGGTGTATTTAATTCGGTGTAGACGTTAGATTGATAATAATATTGCAGTTAAGAAAAAAAATGTTATTTTAAGGGGTGTATTAAGGAGTCAAATTTTTAATTTTGCCCAAAAACCAACTTAAGTTTGCGTAATAAAGCCACACTGCCTGTATAAGCAAATACACTATATTGTCGGCAGGGTTTTGGCACTGCGACCCGGGTTTTTTTTTGCTTCCAGGGGGGCAACTGTCCCCCCGCCCCTGGGTACGCCCTTGGGCACTGTTTGAAGTAATCATTTGATTTAGTTCTGTGACTTCGATCGTGTTAATGTCGGTTTTGACGGAAACTTTGTCTTAATTGATATAGTAGCGTTTTGGCATGCAGATTAAATTTAAATTAATCTATATTCTATAAATATTCAAGTTATTTATGACACCTCCTGTTACACCCGCGGCGTCCATTGCGTTAATGTTAACTTTAAACTTTAACGTAATAGAATAAAAAGAAGTTTATCAAATTAGGATACCAGCTATGCTGTGTGTTTTTGGACAAGTTCTATTTAAAAAGGATTTTTTTTCTTTTATTTTAATACATTTCAAAGTTCAAAGATCGTTCTCGAGAAATAGTGGTGCAATCAGAAAGACCGAAATTAATACGACCGGTACATCGTCAAGTTCATAAGACAGACGACCGACTAAAAAGCCTTATTTACAGGAATTCGTATATGGTGGTGTTGATCCAATAGAATGTCACGTAAAGGAAGATTTGGTTGAGGATCAATAAATAAAAACCCGGGTCGCAGTGCCAAAACCCTGCCGACAATATAGTGTATTTGCTTGTATAGGGCCGTGTGGTTTTATACTTTTATTATGTGAAATTAAGTTTGTTTTTGGGCAAAATAAAAAATTTAACCCCTTAATACACCCCTTAAAATAACATTTTTTTCTTAATTGTAATATTATTATCAATCTAACGTCTACACCGAATTAAATACACCCTTCAATAAATAAGTCACTATCTGCAAACTAGTGTTTTCATAAAATTTGTAAATCCGGTCCTGTCGGGCCGATTTTATTAACATTGTGGGGACACTTTTTAATCACTACCAAAGGGTTAAATTTCAATTTTGAAACGATTCGGAGAATTTTTTCGGTATTTTGGGGCCCAAAAACATTTTTCAACCCCTAAAAACTACCCTTAAAATAGCCCGATTAGGCCCATTTTAAATAGGCTTCTTGCGGTGATGGATTTCAATACGTGGCCCAAATTTCGTTGAAATCAATTAACTCTTTCGAAAGTTATCGCGCGTACACATATATATATGTATATATATATATATATATATATATATATATATATATATATATATATATATATATATATAATATATATATATATACATATATATATAAACATTTTTAAAAATGGTGCCAAAGTGTTTAGGAGGCTATGAAACGTCGAGAAATTTTGGTCCGACCCCTAGGTCCCGCCATCCGACCGACGCCAATAGTGTATGTTGCCATATGGCAAATACACTAAAAAGCTTTACCAAAGTTTCTCTATGGCCAACGTTTCGAAAAATTTATTTTCATCTTCAGGGCCTTAAGCCGAAACGTTGGCCATAGCGAAACTTTGGTAAAGCTTTTTATTTATTGATCCTCAACCAAAATTTCCTTTACATTTACAGGAATATACAAATACACTTTGGTTTTTCGTTTTTACTTCAAGAAATGGCGGTACTCTGCTTTTTTTTTTTTTTTTTGCATATTATCAATAAATTACTAAACCTTGTTTGCACAAATGAATATTTTTGCTTTTCATTTTGCCATGGAGAGATGACGTTACTGTGCATTTTTTTTTGAGGATAATAAAAACAGGAAGTACCGTGTAAAATACAAGAATTCGGAATTATGAACCGTTTTTTTTTTTTTTTTTTTTTTTTTAAATATACCGAAAGTCGGTCGTTACTCGTAGGATTAGAATCGGCCTGTTCCACAGAGAACTTGAAAGTCATTACGACCATAAAACAGGAAACTAGAGCGCGCCTCAACCTCAACAACCTCAATGCAAGCTTTTCTTTATACACACAGAGCACTATATGACGTCAGAACCATAATTATAGCTCCTCTTAAATGGACTCTTAAGAGGTTTACAATACGATCATATTCATATGTACCTTTTGATAGTGACTAATAAACTTCTACTTCACAATATGGTATAAGCGGCACAATTTTATGTACGGGAAGAGCATGTTTTACATTGTTTCATTGCTTCGCAACTGTGTTAAATGAACCGTACTATAATGATGAGTCACTCTCTACTATTTCAGAACCGTAGTATAGTTACCTACACATTGTATAAATATGTACGCGTGTTAAATCAGTGACGTAACCGGTTGTCTATTGACAACATTTCATCTATTATAATTTTTTATAGATATCTACAAAATTTAAAAAATAAAACAAACGTTGGTATTTATTTTTACGACTATACATCCGGCTGCTTTGTTCATACCCGATCATAATTACTTTTACCTACAGCGACTGAAAAAGTTTCATTTCAAAAATTTAAAAGAAAAAACACTGTCTTATAGTATAAAACAAAGTCGCTACCCGTGTCTATGTGCTTGTTCGGTTAGTTCTTCTAAACTGCACGATGTATATTGATGCAGTTTTCACCATCATTAAATTTAAAAAATTTCTTCCGGAAAGATTGTGTGTATAATACATTCATATTAAAAATGTTATATAGCAGAGAAATATCGGTATTTTGTAATTAAGTCATAAAATGGAGCTTTTTCATGGCCTATGCTGTCTAAACCATACGAGATGCATCAAATTAATGTAGTACGGAATTGTAGGTCTTAAAAAGGCGAGAGCATATGTTTATCTTCTAAGGATGACCCATATAGTAACCATTTTTATCTTTCAAAACTTTGATAAAAAATAATGAGTATTTGCGAAGCTATTTTGATCGCCGTGGTGTAAATCCTTATCCAATTAAATATGTTAGTTACCCTAGACATTTAACTTAGATCAAAATTGACCTTTACACCATATCTTAAAAGATATCACAGATTTAAAAATTACTCGCAATAAAATAAATTGGCGAGAGTTGCAAAGCTATTTTGACCGACATAGTGTTAAATTTAATCTTTAATAGGCAATCTACAAGTCCGGCAAAGTTATAAAATATTACTGTTTTACCGTAATAATAAATATAACGTACGCCATTGCAATTCATAGCTCCAGGCAGAGCTTTTAGCAACACGGCACACAGACGTGGAGCTACACTGAGCTAGGTTTTAATTAGTGGTATGCAGCGTGGTGGAAGTGATATGGCTGTGACATTACTGCGGCATCTATACATACACGGAGCTCTATAGAGCTATATATACGTGTAGCTCTATAGAGCTATATACTATACGAGTATAACATTTACTCACTTCACATGTACCTACCTACTGCTTACAAATAAATTATACAGAGTGCAGTTCTTTTTGAAGTGAAGCTTCTTATGCACTTCGCCAATTTGGAGGATAAAATAAATCAAATGAAAAATCATGAAATATGAAAGTTACGCACACGAAACCCTGCGGCACAAAATTCGATGGTTTTCGAAATTTGAAAAAGTGCCACTTGTACTGTTTCCATAGTACGAACCTGTCTAGAATAATAATCAAACCTATAGTATAAGAGACTTCTGCAGTAAGTTTTTGTTGAAGTAAAACTTCTTTAGGCGCGATATGAGAGGTAACTCAGATTTTTTTCTCTCGGAAGTAACGTTCAGTTTATGCAAAGAAGTATCGACATATTGGTAAGCTGGAAATTATATCAGGTAACTGTTGAAACTTTTAGTCAATATTATATAGATGGCTGCACAGTTGTAAAATTTCTAGCTTACCGACATTTTATTTTAGTTCAATCGTAAAATATGCCAAGACGCCAAACAAGTATACTTCGATCGCGCGTAATGGTTACACGCACTGTTTTTTTTTTATTTTTTATAAATAGTGTTTTTGAGCTCAAGGAGTTTGAAAACAGCAAGAAGTTTCAGGGCTGTCCTTTACGGTCCACCGTTTTTCAATATTTTTTTTATCTTACGTAAGATTCATAATGTCTCACTGCTCCCTTTGTCAACAAAAATAAGAAAATATTGTACCCCCCGTCCCCTAAACCTGCTTGCGTATTACTTGAACGCGGTCTTACCCCCTCCGACCGATTACCTTGATCCCACAACGGACGATCGAACTACGCATAAATAGTGGGGCAATGGGTCTTAGTGACGGTTCAAGTAACAGGAACCCATAAAAATGTAATTTTTTTATTAATTCAAAAGTTAGTTTAAAAAGTTTAATAAAACACAAACTACACTTCTGGATTCATAAGGAACATTCAAGGAAAATTTCATCAAAATCCGTGAAACACTTTTTAAGTTAAATCTCTTCAAACCTACATACATCATTACATACATACAAAGAATTTTATACGTATAATAGTCTAGATTACGTTGATTACAACATGTCACATGTTTGTAAGCGAGTATATTTTGCACGTTGAAAAGGTAAAAACAAAAGCTTTCAGTTGCTGGAAGGACAGGAACTAAACCTACAGTTGCATGTAGGCACTTAAATATCATGCATGGAGTATAAAGGCATGCACGTAGTTGGAGTACTCAGGTACTATTTCTCAATGCAATAGCTTTTTTAAAGATCTACTTAAACTTAAAACTGCCATTACGTGCAAATCGTCGAGATATTTGTAAAAAGTCGATACAGTATGTTCCACATACAAACTGCCATTAGACTCTAATTGTCTTAGTTATCAGGCGTCTATAATCTACAATAATTCATTTATTTTTAAGAAGATCTCCTTACTTATAGAGCGAGCTCTGTGTCTAATCAAATTTCTTAGTGAAACCGCAATTTCGACGCTATTGCGACGTTTCTTCACGTTTTGTTTTAAAATTGGATTTCGTCGCGGTGGCGTCGTATTATGTGTCCTTCCTGATCAGTTAAACGCGACTTCGACGCTACCGCAACTATAAATGAGAGCGATAGATAGCAACCAGACTAATTCACGTATCTGCGGTGAGAGAACTTCTGCTTGGAACAATGTAAAAACGTCGCGGTGGCATCGCAATCGCCTAATAAACGGTGGAAATGTCAACTTCTAAGTAATCATAACAAATAGAAAATTCTACAAAAATTATTACTTATTAAATTATTTCTCAACGATCGTTTCGGACAATAAGTCCATCTTCTGGAATATAAAACATATACTTATTGTCCTAAACGATCGTCGAGTAATAATTTAATAATAATTTTTGTTTTTATTTTTTTGTTATTATTATACATTTTCTACCAAGTGCCAAATGAAAAATCAGTGCAAATTATATTCTAAGTAATTAGTAGTATTAATATAATTATTTTCAATTGTTACGTAAAAATTCCAAAAAAAGGTATATAAAATAAAACGTTACCACAATCAGATTATGTGTGAAATACAATTAACTAAAATTTGATAAAACCCCTTCGAAAGGAATGATTCCGATACACCACTGTATAATTAACAGATTTCATAATATTGTACTATTGTTTTTACAAATAATTACTAGTCTAACTTTACATAACTCGTCCAGTTCTGATACTTTAGAAGGTTAAAGCAATAATAAGGCTGACATTAATTTAACCGAAATAAATAAACTGATTTAAATAATTTAGTTTCTGAGTTAAGAGATAATGTCAAACCTAAAAGAATAACAAAGCCGCCTGAAAGATTTTTTTGTATAACTGAAAACAGTTAGTTATGTAAAACCGTAAGTAAGAAATATGTATTAAGTTCATTTATAAAATTTATAAAGAAATATTTTGTTAGTTCTAATTTGTAATTCACAGAAATTAAATACAATTTAATATACATATTTTTTTGTATTTAAAAATACATTATACAACTGAAATTTTGTATTATTTCTTTACAAATAATTAATATTTAATTTAAAACAAAAACATTCTAAAAAATAAACATGCTATGCATTTTATGATAGAAATATCTGCATTTAAAAATCATTGTGCTGATTGTAAAAGACTTTGTTTGGAGTTCTAAAATAAAATACACACCCCCACAAAACAAGTGTAATAATACACTCTTGAAACAATCGTTTTATGGTAAAAATTAAATCAGTGTGCACGTGTGCCTTCAGTATAGTTTAGAGTCAATTGTTTCATTTGTCTTTTGTTCTGCATTTGTTTTGTAAATGTAAAACATGCATCGACGAAGATCATAATCTCCGTTCTTTTAAATAAAAGGTATATGAGTTGTATAAGCAATATTAAGCATCAAATAGTAAAATATAAAATAGAAATTGGCCATATATCTGATTTTTTTTCATGTGAAAGTTAGATGACAAACGTCTTTCCAACATTTGTAGATACAGCATAATTCACAAGCGGCTGGGGCGATTTTAAGGAAACTAGAAATTTTTTTTACCGTTATTCAAATTTAAAGAGTACTTTTTGCCTGACAACGTTCGGGTTAAGACCTACCAGAATCAGGGTATGAAGGCTGTAATTCGTTCAGCTTAAAAATAAGCTAGTGTATCCTACTTGAAAATAATTTTTTTTTTTCAGAGTAGACTGTTATGGATATTTTATTTACTTATTATTTTCATAAATAACAAATGTGTGATTATGACGTTGAAAACATCATCTGTTTTTAAAATATTTATTACAGGACGTTCCAAAATTAGAAAAATTCCACTTTACGAAAATACTGATAATGATGATGTTACATCACGATAATAAGGATAATTTTAAAAATGTTGAGAGAATTATTTTGATATCTTTAAATTCATGGAAAATGCTCCCAATTTTTTACGTGGCGTCGTAAACGAAACTGATAGACGTCTGGTCAGCCATTATGTCATATTAGTAGATGTAGTGACTAATACCGTCATGAATTTAAAATAATATGCCAAACTTCCAAATTGACATTAGATTTATTTTCGCATCTATTCTCATTTCGGTCATCTTCCACGTATCCAATTATCATGAAACTTTACACAACGCAGTTCCGATGACGAGGAATAACATTGTGTTTGGTAAAAACTACGAATTATTATATTTAAATCGAAATCACCTTAGGAATAAGATATCGAAGTAATGGGGTTATGGAACACCCTGTATGTAATTATATGACATGTTTTGAACACAAACTCTAGCGTTAATAATTTGATATTGTTTTTAAAACAAACATGGTTGCTTTTTAGACACAAGTAGGTATAGGGACTAGGGAATGAAAATGCATATAAAGTAGTAGAAAATCGAATTACACCAAAAACAAAAAACTAATTAATATAGTTTTTTGAGTTTTTGGTGTAATTCGATTTTCGTACTGCTATATACAAAATTTCGTTCCCTTCTTAAATCCAATTATTTTAGACGACGTTTCCAAAGTCTAATAAATAATCTATTTCATTTGCAATAGATATACGAACGCTCTATCGACGCCATTGCATTGGAACGACGCGACGCTATTTGATTTTTCCCTGGAGTGTACTCGTCATGGCGGTACATCCATCTCCAATCTAAGCCGTGCGTGTGCATGACGTATCTAATATCAGGCTGTTGTCCATTGGCAAGTAAATTCATTCACAAAAAAAAACATTCCTGTTTTTGTTTTTCATTTTTTGAGTTGACAAAGTTTACAATAGCTTCGTTCATACAATACGATCAGAAACCGTCAGTAAACTGACGACGCTTGCGTATTTCTTTAAAAGCGTTTGCACACAACAAATTGACAAGCGCCGATAGAAAATCCGGCGTTCTTACAGGCCTAACTATTAGTTGTAGATTGATTTCTAATTGTCAAAATAATTCCCTGACGGAACCAAATTTTTAGTTGGGGATTGTAATTTTTGATAAATTAACATCTAAACTTGTTTCCTGATTTTTCGAATCTTCTTTAGTAAATGTAAGAGAGGCACTACCTACCTTTTCTGGAAGCATTTCGTTGTATTTTCGAACAGTTATAGCTTCGGTCGGGATAATGCGAAAAAGGTGAAATTCTTAGACTAAGATGTCCTTAGCAAGCTTATCAAACGTATCAATTATCTAGCTTTTATTGTTTCAGATTTACGTCAATTTCGTGACTCACTGATTGATGATCATCGAAATTCCTAAGGTAGGTACTTCTTGAAGTCCTAAAAAGCTGAAATTTTGTACGTAGGCTAGGATTTGCATATAAACAGCAGGAAAATTTAAAAAAATTGAAACTCTTCCCCTCCAACCCCTCATATAGTGGGCGCATATTTGTCCATAATGGAAAATGTGCAAAAGTGGTCCACGAATACCTGAAGTTCAAAAAATAGACACCAAAAAGATAAAATAATCTAAGGCGCCTGCCAAAAAGAAATGAAATTTCACCAAAAACATTTCATATGCAGTTGGTTGCCAAGACTCACAAGTTCATAATGCTTTCACTGTTAAAAAGTTATGAGATTTCTAGTAGAGCCAAACTGCTATCTGAGCTTCGATTTGTATTCTACATCTTGGTCAAAAAGTATGGCTTGATCGTTTAATGTTCGTAGAACTATTATAATAATAATAATATAATAATAATGCGTTTAACGTCCGTTTCTCGACTTTATGTCATAACAGATGCATTCGCACCATTACTATTTTCCATCTACGTGTGGTAGATGGAAAATAGTAATGGTCCCGTTATTTTTCTACATTTTTTAAAACTTCAACTTATGTAATAACAGTGGGCGAATGAAGGAATTATAGGAAATTAGGATAAGGTGGGCAATTTTTGAACTAGGGGTTTGATAGGTAATCGGCCATAGCCTTGAATAAGGAACCATCTCGATATTTATCTGGAATTAATTGAGGGAAACCATGGAAAACCTCAATCAAGATGGCCGGTACAGGAATTACCGTTTCTCTGCGAGAGGCAGTAGGAAAAAGTCCCAGCCACATCTGCCCCCGCCGGTATTCGAACCCGGACCTCCCGAATGCGAGTCTAGTGCTGTCACCACTAGTCTACCCAGCTCGGTTCGTGGAACTATTACGTGACATAACAATTAAGTCCATAAGGAATAGTTAGTGAGACAATCACGAAACGGCCAAGTCATACTTTTTTACTAAGATGTAGAATACAAATCGAAGCTCAGAGAGCAGTTTGGCTCTACTAGAGATCTCATAGCTTTTTAACAGTGAAAGCATTATGAACTTGTGAATCTTGGCAGCCAACTTCACAGGAAATGTTTTTGGTGGGTTATTAGTGTATTTGCCATATGGCAACATACACTATTGGCGTCGGTCGGATGGCGGGACCTAGGGGTCGGACCAAAATTTCTCGACGTTTCATAACCTCCTAAACACTTTGGCACCATTTTTAAAAATGTTTATATATATATGTATATATATATATATATATATATATATATATATATATATATATATATATATATATATTTATATATATATATATATTTATATATATATATATATGTGTACGCGCGATAACTTTCGAAAGAGTTAATTGATTTCAACGAAATTTGGGCCACGTGTTGAAACCCACCACCGCAAGAAGCCTATTTAAAATGGGCCTAATCGGGCTATTTTCAGGGTAGTTTTTAGGGGTTGAAAACTGTTTTTGGGCCCCAAAATACCGAAAAAATTCTCCGAATCGTTTCAAAATTGAAATTTAACCCTTTGGTAGTGATTAAAAAGTGTCCCCACAATTTTAATAAAATCGGCCCTACAGGACCGGATTCACAAATTTTATGAAAACACTAGTTTGCAGATAGTGACTTATTTATTGAAGGGTGTATTTAATTCGGTGTAGACGTTAGATTGATAATAATATTACAATTAAGAAAAAAATGTTATTTTAGGGGGTGTATTAAGGGGTTAAATTTTTTATTTTGCCCAAAAACAAACTTAATTTCACATAATAAAAGTATAAAACCACACGGCCCTATACAAGCAAATACACTATATTGTCGGCAGGGTTTTGGCACTGCGACCCGGGTTTTTTGTATTATTTTTAAGAATAATTTATTTAGATAACAAATTGTCTTTGTCATCTATCAGTTTATTGAAAGTGTTCGCTGACCAGAAAATTTTCAACCAATTTGCAACCGTCAAAAATCACGAATGCACAGAGAAAGATTAACAGTCAGTTTGACAATTTGCTTGTACGAAATAATTCAAATTAATCCTACCTCTATGAATAGTATGATCTTAAAATTAGTGGCTTTAGCATGAAATACTTAGCTCAGTTACTATTGGTATCCTAGTTTCTACTAGTGGTAGAGGTGCTGACAAATTTGCGAAACGAGGGATAGAAGTACAGAGACGAAGATGAATAGATGTTTCTAAATGACAAATTCAGAATTCTATTAAAAAAGGGAGAGGACGACGCATAGAGCGTCGTCGGTTCAGCTTATCAGAGCCCCTAACACGGTTTCACCCTCGTGCTATACGAAGATTATACGTACATTATACACCCTCTGGAAGCTTATACGTTCCATTTTAAATGTTTAATAAATTGCCGCTGTTTAGCTCGTAGAACAGGCTTACAAAGTTATGTTACTAACAGAAGATATGCGCTTGAGAATAGCCGAGAACGCAGGGAAGCAATTTTTTTGACGTAGAAGTGTCTATTTTTTTCGAGTACTTCGACGTATTTATGATGCAATGCGCCTTAATATGAAACGCGTAAAAGTCGTTATAACTTTGTAAAAAAATAAAGATATATCTAATGATGTTTAAAACCAAAGAAATCCCGTTCAATTGTCACATGAGCCATACTATCATCACGCACGAGATACATATAGTATGTTTGTACGCATATTTTTAAAAATTTTTGCATTATTAATTTTAAGCAGGTTAACTTCTAATTTGTAATTATGGTCTTACTTTTCATAACTGTTTATTCTTTTTATTTTTACAAGAAAGTTTTGTAACGATTGTTTTTTCTAATTTTGCATAGTTTCGGAAATATTTTGAAAATAAAAAAAAAATCAGTTGTTCTTTTGTTCTCAATATCTATCAAAAAGGAAATTAGGTAGCTGACAAGCATATTTTGGCTAATTTTTGCATGTGATACCATATTATGTAACCATACAAACTAATAGCAAATATCATAATATTTATTTCTAACCGTTACCCGTGTCACCGCTCGCGTTAACAGAAATTTTATTTAATTTATTGTAATATGTCAAATTACCATATTTTTGAAATTGGAATATATCAGTTCTCGGATTAGAACCTATGGACACTTGAATAGAAGAATCATGGAAACAACGACGCTCCTACTTATATATGCCCTTGCTCGACTATTCTCAATCCCAAATAAAAAAATATTGTAAAGTTTTGAAAAGTGAATTTGGATCTGGTGAACTAATAAACGATAAGAGATAGGTACTATTAAATGTGATATATATGCGAAATTTTGCTCTTGATTAATTCACTGCCCAAACAAAATCTACCCGGACGAAGCCGGACTGGTGTCTGAAATACTAGTTAAAAATAATTAGATACTTCCAAGTCAAAAAACATTTCTACCGAAAAGAAATATAATTATTCTTTTTATTAAATAAAACGAAACTACTTGCGATTACTGTTCAAAATATTTTTTTATTTATAAAACGTTTCTACCAAATTTTTGGTCCTTTTCAATTTATCAAAATACAAAATAAATTATAATTGTTTATATAAAAACAAAACAATTAAGTACTAAAATTTTTTATAAAAATTATATAATCAGCTTTATATTCACACACTGTCGATTTGAATCATTGTTTTGATTTTAATTATAATTCTGTTAAAATTTTAGATAATGAACAAAATTATTATAAACGATTGGTTAGTGAAATGTTATATACTGAAAAATATGATTCTGTGAATAGGATGAGTGATACAAAGAATCTAAAATTGATATTTAAGGATTATATCCATAAATTATTACAATAATTGTTCTTTGTTTTAGGTTTTTTGTGTCACTCATTGTTTTAATATATGGCATTTCATTACCTTAGATTATATAATTTTTATAAAAAATTTTAGTACTTAACTGTTTTGTTTTTATATAAACAATTATAATTTATTTTGTATTTTGATAAATTGAAAAGGACCAAAAATTTGGTAGAAACGTTTTATAAATAAAAAAATATTTTGAACAGTAATCGCAAGTAGTTTCGTTTTATTTAATATTATATTACTGTTGGTAGAGTCAATATTATTTATTATTTATTCTTTTTATTGTTTTTTCCATAAATTTACAATTGGCGTAGGTACATAGTTTTAACAAAAACCTGATTTAATATGCGCATTGTGTTATTTTGCATATATAAATAGAAAATCAGTAAAAATTTAAATAATATAACGTAATTCAATTGTTAATTTTATTGTAATGAATCGCAACCTGTTATCTTAATTTGGTACTAATTAGCATTGTTAACATAGGTCTGTGTTACAAGCTGCCATATATGAACAAGAATGTTATTATCTTTTTAACTGCCATTTTTTAATTGTTTAAAGACTGCCCACTTAATTAACATCAGAAGTGGACAATTAATAATACAGAATGCGTCAAATGAACCTGACTATTTTTAAAATAAAAAAACGTGTGAGTCTCACCCACATAAGCTTACAGAAGAAGTGAAACTTCTTAGGAGTTGTGAACTCGTTTCATCGATGCGTTATCCATTTCGCGTTCCCAAAGTTTTTTTTCTATTTTCCCACAGTTCGAAATTTCAGACAGCCGCTAAAGAAGTTTCACTTCAAAAATCGTAATAAATTTTTCAAGTGAGACTAAGCGAGATCATTACTTGTTACGGATCACATGTATGGTGCTATTCTGTGTTAAAATTAACAGCACTGTTAAATTTCTGTCTCACTTATGTAAATGTTAAAGTTGAATTCAGTTCCAACCTTGTTGGCAGACCTACGTGTCATGGAAATATTTAAGGACCACTGGTCCAGAGTATTTCTGTAATGAGCAATGAGCATAGGTACTGTGTCAGCATAAAAGCGTATAATAATATAATGGGTGTGATAATAGGCTTTATTGGCACGGCAGGTAGGTTGCTCTGCTAGAACTGCTGGCAGTTAAAATAATGAACAAAGGGCTTGTAGCCTATTCCCTACATAATAATACATGCCTGAATACGCTAGGTATTGTGCAATATCAAATGATAATATATAAGATACAATGGATGGACGAATTAGCAGTGCTAATGTATATTAAGGTAGTTGTCTTGGTTAAGGCACATCGTCAGAAAATTCTTGATTTTTGTATACTTCTTAAGGACATGATAATACAATTATCCTGAAAATTTGAAGTCGATCGACCGTATATAATCCGAGATAAATTCAATTAAAAATTGGATAATTAACATTGATTGTATACGATCTCTGTAATTCTGAACCAGTTTCTTATTTATAAAAAAATAACTAACTGTTAGAAACTTTCCAAAAACTGACAGTCTTTCAATGCATTTGTTATGAGTTTAAAAAAAAATAAGAAAAAAATTTTGACCGTCTAATTATTTATAAATAACGGTTTAAAGTTCAACAATTTATAGAAAAGTATACATGCATATGAATACTGTATGGGTTACGTTTCCACGGGTACAGTCTTGCGCACAAATTATGGATCACTTAGCTACAAGCTAGTATACTTTTGTGGCGCGTATGATCTATAACTTTTTGACAATATTGTACCACGACAACTACCTTAAACTCTGAATCCTTTCGTTTTCCCAGCGGGATTCTAATTTTATATTTTAATTTAGCTATTTTTTGTAATTGACAAACTTCCGTGTTTAGGTATGTTTTGTTTGAGGAATAATCATAATGATAATATGGATGCGAACGTAAAAGATACTTCTTGAAGAGCATTGTCTGTCGCAACCAGAGACGCTCGAGCATTTACAAGACACGTTCTTGTATATTGTTGCCGCGACTATTGAACCGCGGACAGTTCAACCGCAACATTTCAGCCGACGATAGTTCAACCGAACGACAGTTCAATCGGATAACAATTCAACCGGTAACTCGTCCTCAAAAAACTTGATAAAAATAACTGTTATTTAAAAAAATGTATGTAAAGAAGGCCCTTCTCACATTATTTTTAAAATGCGAATTCTTTAATTTTTAATAAAAGATTTATTTATTTAATTATATATGATACGACTAAAAAGCTACAAATATGTCCATGATATTGCTGCAGTCACTATGATTTTTATGTGACATAATTTTTCCGTTACTTAATTAATTTGTTGCAATGTTGTGCCAAAGTATAATCATTATTCTTTAATCACTACATTAACTATTAAATAGATAATATAATAAAGATATTTCCGTCAATATTGTATTCTGAATTATTTATTTTAATTTGAAAATATTCACGTGTATAGACTGTATGTTATAAATAGTGGATTAAGGGATAATTTAATGATTACATGGTTAATTTGTCCTGCTGTTAAAGTGTCGTCGATTGAACTCTCGATCGGTTAAACTCTGGATCGGTTGAACTGTCGTTCGGTTGAACTGTCCGTGGCTGAACTGTCTGCAGTTGAACTATCTGCAGTTGAACTGTCTGGGGTTGAACTGTCGTTCGGTTAAAATTGAATTTTCGATCGGTTGAACTGTCGTTCGGTTGAATTGTCCGCAGTTGAACTGTCGTTCGATTGAAATGTCCGCGGTTGAATTGTTACAGAACCTTGTATAATATAGTAGAGGCAAACAGATTAATGTTTTTATTTTTATGGAATAGTAATTTGTTTATTCTAGTTTGTAAAGCAACATTTCTTGCACGCGGTTATTAATCATGCAGTTTCCACCCCATCCCTATAAATAATGTTAAGAAAAGTAAAGGTGGAAAGGTACGGTTAGGTAACTAGTAATAATACATACATAATAGAATACATATAGTACATATCCCTTGATATGTTCTGCATATATTAATATCACAAAACCATGCCGCCTTCACAATGGAGCCGCCACGCCGCGTGCTGCAAATGGCTCAATTCAAATATGCCGCTCTTTTGTATGTATAGTTAGCCGCCATGTTTTCACCACATCCGTATCCGGTGACGTGTAATATGAGACGTTTTATGACGCGAACGACGCCCTTTGTAACTCTAACCTTAAACTTGACTGATTTTTTGAAATCATTAATAGAAATAGAACGGCTTATTAATCATATTTTTATTGTTTATTCTTATAATATTTTATTGTTCGTTTCTTTTTATTTTTCTGTTTAAAATAAAACCACAACGAGTTTCAGTGGTGAAACCAGACGGGGTGCAAGGACCTCTCAATCAATTGTTTTATTGATGAAAAATTTAATCGCTAAATGCATTTGTGTGTTTTCTACACGTATCGCGGCCATCTTGTTGAAGTTTTACATGATTTTTCTCAATAATTTCAAACGAACTATCGAAATGACTCCTTATACAAGGCCATGGAATATGGAGATAAGAAGAATCATCTCAATGTTAGTAAAATGTCCTTCGAATAGTATTGAATTAAGATGGCACTGATGTCCCAAAGAGGCTGTTGTATGAAGAAAGCGCCAAAAGTTGTTAAAGCAGCAAAATATTATACAAAGAAAGATACATCGGCCTTCTGAAGGCATCGTTTTTAAATTATTAGACACATAATGACCATAAATGTAATAGACGCAAAAACATTAAAAATATTAACAAATTAAATGTCGAAATTATAAATTTTACGTCTCACATATTTTCAGTAATTTTATTTTAATGAACTCTCAAAATTATATATTGTTTAAACGTCTCACGTGGTTTTATTGACTGAATTAATAAGCTACTATTTAATGCTTTCAGGTGACCGCTTTTTCAGTACAACACCCATAAGAGATTATTCTCCTCATCTCCAACTCTCCTATGCAAGACCATAGTAGACCATGAACGATTAGATGCCCAACTCCTATCGTCACAAGCTGCGTATGTTATCCTAATTTCCCCACTCGGAAATTAAAATTTCAATATATAAAAAATAACGGGAACGTGGTAAACGGAAAATAGTAATAGTGTGAGGCGTGAATGGTTTATGTTGTGATGCAATGCGTATTATTACAGTCTTTTTAGGTTAGCAAAATTTTCTGCTATAAAAAAAAGTGTTCCCCAATTCAAGGTGTATACATAACATATTTAATGTTTTGACAAGCTTCATTGTATAATGAGCTACCTAAGTGACAGTGTCTAAAAGCCATTCCCTCTTCGAACTGATTAAAAAAACAAAAACGTGCGAGTCTCATCCACTTAAGCTCACGGGGGAAGTGAAACTTCTTTAGAGTTGTGAACTCGTTTCATTGATACGCTATTCATTTTGCGGTACCGAGGTTACTTTATATTTCCCCGCCGTTGAATCAATTCCCCTTTAATTTTACGTTACCAAGGTTTCTCTTATATAAGTCCACGTAAAACCCCTTAAGAATAACAGATTTAAACTAAACTTTTCAAAAATCAATTTATTATTAACAATTTATTAAAAATAATTTAACGACCTCATCTGGGGTAAAACAATTTTAACTTTTGTTTATGCTTTTGTTTTGCTCGTTGTTCAGGCTTACGCAAAGTTTTAGATTTTGTTCTTCGTGTTCGGAATTTAGTAGCTTTCAACCTTGTTCTTGACGTTCGAGTTGATGAAGCTTTAGATTTTACTCTTCCTTTTCTGGTTTCTGCTTTAAACGCTGCTCTTGACCTTGATCGTTTCTTAATTCGAGTTGGAGATTTAGATTTTTCCCTTCCTTTTCGAGGTTTCGTTGTTTTGGACGTTGCCCGTTTCTTGATTCTAGTTGGAGATTTAGATTTTTCCCTTTCTTTTCGAGGTTTCGTTTCTTTTGACGTTGCCTGTTTATTATTTTGAGTTGAAGATTTCGATTTTACCTTTCCTTTTCGAGGTTTCTTTTCTGAAGACTTAGATTTTGAAACATTTTTTTTCTTGTTGGTATTAATGCGTGATGTGGATATTTTTATGTTTTTAGGTTTGGCAAGCCTTTGGATTCGTTCACTACATTCGGCTGTCAAAGCCGTTTGACGAACGTTGCTCGATTTCCATGAAATTGTTTTCAAGTAATCTACGTATTTAAGTCTTTTCCGACGAGGCTTGGAAAGCCTTTCTATTCTGGTTGTCCATAGGTTGGCTGATTTTTTATGTTTAGAATAAGATCTTTCGCCAGGGTTGAAGTTTTTTATGTCATATCTGTTTCGGGGATAATATTTTGGAGTACGACATTTTGGAATCGACAATACTAAAAAGCGTGGAGTCCAATACCTAGTCAAATTATTCATTTTTTGTCAAATAAACTGCAAGCTGTAAAAAAAAGAAATCTTAAGGTAGTTGTTTTATTACTATATAACTTGGACTCGCGGCTTCGCTTTTTTTTAACTGAAAGTCTGATTTACAGAAGTGACTTTCAGTTTAGATAACATTAAACACATAATAATTAGACTACTTTATATTCATTTTACAATATTAGTTCGCAATCCACTGGAAATATGTGTAGATTAGATCAAAGTTTGTTGAGTATGGAAACCACATTCGTGTACGAAAAAAAACAGAAAATCGGTTCAATCATTTGACGATTGTCCATGAAAAATACAAACTAGCCTATCCTTTGAGTTGAGAATTACTATATTTCGTTGAAATCGGATTAGAAGTTTAAGAGTTAAATAAATATATACAAAAATTATGACAAAATCTACTAGCAATTTTGATCACAGATTTTATTTTTTATTACACTGTTTTTTTTTTTTTTAAATTAAGTTATTTAATTAATTGGAAATATATTGATTCACACTGACCAGCAGAAAAACAGCCACCACACACTATCTCAATTTTTCGATATTTTATGCTACATTTTTGAAATATATTTATATTTTATGAATGAACATTCTTATCGATACTATTGTTGAAAAAAATACGGTCACCATCAAACAATGTGTTGCTAACAATTCGCGATTTGTTAGTTTTATAAACAATGCCTCTCGTTTATTTGTGACGACACCACTTGCGACTGCATAATATCTCAAATATTAGGTATATTCAACGCCCATGTTCAAAAATATTTTTTAAGATTACCAACTACCAGGGTTATTTGAGTGTATTGATAGTTTCAATTTTTAAAATTCTTTGATAATTAATTGAAAATCCAATTGATATTGCTAGTTCTGGGAATCGGAGGCTTGCAATAAAGGAACCATGGAAACGGCATATAAACGATACATGCTCGGCTACTCTCAAGCTCTTTATAAATTAATTATCTGTGTTTTTAATTTCCATCTTTACAGAAAAATCCGAAAAATGAAAACTCGCTTATAGAGGAGATATAAATAAACAATGGCATCTCTACTCTCTCGGCTATTCTTTAACGTTGTATTTTGGTTCTAAACGTTACATATTTTAATATAGTGATTGACAATAGAGCTGTAGTATAAATAAATGGAATATTGTTAAGCGGAACAGAAAACAATAAAAAAATACTTATTTACGAAATAATATTGCCAATTGTTGTTACTTCCGTTATTTTTTAATAATTCATTCCGATTAGATAAGTTTCTCTTAGATTACATTGTATTGTTTGCTAAGTGACCTTTTCAAATCTCCCGCCCACACGTGTAACCACTTGAAGTCAGTTTCAATTCAAGTATGCATTGACTATATTTGTGTGACGTCAGTCATGTTAAATTCAGCAGCTGTTATTTATAAATTTCTATGGAGACTACGGTGTTGACGTAAATGATTATGAAAAACGTAGGTACATCATAACAAATTCAATAGAATTTAGCTATTTTAATATTTATCTGGAAAAATTAGTGTAAGAACTGCGTCATACAATTGTTATTTTTAGATAATGGTTTTATTATATTACAAATAATTGTTTGCAATTATTGTACTTCAAAAGGGAAATGGGTCATATTTATATTTGGTCATCGGAGTACAACAATAAACAAACGAAAATAACTAATTATTTTAATTAATCCAATTTGTTTTTTTTTAAGTTGTCAGGCTGAGAACGCTATAATCGCCTATACTCACCACTTTGATGTAAAGTGGTTAATAAAATATTGACACATAGATACAAAAAAAAATACAATTAAAACAATTTCAAAAACGTTTTTTAAATTGAAACTTGACACACTTATAGTATAGTATACGGGTCATCCAAAAATATTTTAAGTTCTTTATTATATTATGTAAGAGAAAGCTGTTATTTTGAATTCTTAAACTTCGATATTGCGCCTGGTGAAGACAGACATAACCACTAGTAATTAAAATAAATAAATGTTTTATTGTTTTTCTTAAATGTTTATTCTTTAGAAAATTTATTTGTTGGGAAAAAGGACTTCTTTAAGTCCTTTTTCCCAACAAATAAATTTTATATTAATTACCAAGGACAAAAAAGAAAAAAGTTAGTTTATTCTTTGATTGCCGCAACATTTCAGTATCATTTTTCAAAGTGACTTCTGCCGTATCAATTACACGGGGCCCCCGAGCCACGGGAGCCCCAAACGTGCGTAAGCAAAAATTAATAAAAACTCCCCAATTTTTTTTTTAATTTCAGAAATGACAAAAGTCAAAAAAAAGCAATTTCTTTTTTTCCCGCGTAAAGCGTGCGTTCAAAAGTTGGCAACACCCTACATCGGTTATCGCGGGTTGCGGGATTTCCCCGTTCAAGTCATTTACTTCAACGGGGGAAGGGTCCCCAAACAAATTTTTATACGGGGCCCCGCCAAGGTACGCTACGCTTGTGCTTCAGATATCAAGAAACCAAACCTAAATTATTTTTCATAAAAATGAATGTATCTGGTTTTGTCTGATTGCTCCACAATTTATATTGATTCAACTTCTTCATCTATCTACTTATTCAGTTTTTCTTCAAATCCATCCTGTCCAATCTCTATCCATCTACCGATAAATCCAATCCATCCATCTATCTATCCAGGTCCACTTCAATGCTTCTGTATCAGCATTTCTAACCCTACTGCCAGACTATGCTCCTCGCACTGCTCCTCGCTCTGCTCATCGCGCTGTCGCGATGTTGCCCTAGGCGGCCAGACACTGCTGTACTCGCGACGCTCCGCACTCGGCTTTCGCCTTTCGGCAATGGAGGTCGGTACTGTGGCAGCGTGCGCACTATGCCTTTACACTTAGACCGCTTGATTCGTACTGAGTGGCGCGGGAGTATGTGGCCGGCTTACTCGTGCTCTTATTGCTGGTCCTTTGACTCGCGCACAAAAAACCGACAATCGAGGGAGCACTGGGCATGACGAGAAGCATGACGTGCGGCATGACGAGTAACGCGGCCACACAACGTCTCTGCCTCCTTTCCTCGCTACTTCCCATGCCACTCGTCGAGTGTGTGGCTGAGGCATAACATTTTGTGATTCTCTGTCAGTTAACATTTTGTGGCGGTATATATGAGAAAGAACCAATTTAGTCGACGTAAATCGAATAAACCTGAACCCTTTAGACTTCAGCGTGTGCAAAGGGATTGGTAAAACTGAGTAAGGGGAGAGTGGGAAGGAGAAGTGTTCAGGGTTTCTGTACGCACGCATAGCGACGCCGACTGAGGGTCGCGGGAGGTCTCTCACTAAGTGCACTCGGTGTCCTTTGCAAACGACATTTTATCTTTTAATTAATCTCCCTTTTCATCATCGTCAGTGCTGCTGTACCGTGCTGACAACGTACTACCGACATAGGCTTATGTGTTTTTGGTTAGCAATATTATGTATCATGGTTGGGTGTGACTTAATTTTGTAAAAAAAAACATTCTGAATCGAATGAGCACACATAGAAGTCTGTTAGAAGTTATTGTGTTTTAGATATTTTATAATTTAAATATTTTAAAAAAAACTGGTGATTTCAAATCATCATGCTTCCAATCCAATCATTTCTTCAGTATTCAAAATATAACAGAAAAACTGCGTGTGCTGCGTTAATTTTGGCCAAGTATTTTCTTGTAGGATGTTTGGATATTTTAGACGCGGGAAAACATGCTTCAGAATTTTTGTGGGACTATTTATACAAATCAACATCACTCATGAATGGTTAGAGTAATTTTAATTACACTTGAACCAAATTGAAAAATTCTCTCACTTTTTAAAAGCCTTATTCTTCCCGAGTAAGATAAGCGAAGAATATAAAATGTTTAAGCAAGTCTGGGATTCCGCTCATGATTTCCGATTGATAAAAAACGTGCGTTATTAGTATATTATTAGAAATTATAAGCTAGATTTTTATTTCGTTGTCAAACCAAAATCTACTCAAGTGAAATTGGACCGGAAAGCTAGTTATTCATAAATATATTATAAATCTCTGTTTGTAAGTGGCGAACAATTGATTCCCAGCTATAGTGAAGATATAAATGTTTGAAATCAATTATCGCCATGTCTATTTTAATCATCAGAGACCGAATGCAGGATAACATTAAATATACACGAATATACCGATAAGGGCAATATCTGTTTCCAACTTTATCTCCCATGTAAGCTTTTCTGTCAATTCTGTGTTGTGATATACTCACACAACACAACGCATTTTACAGCGTTGCCACTACATTTACGTAGGGACTTTGAGAATAGTCGAGCGTGTAGCGATGTCACATTCCATTTCCATGGCCTCTATCACAGTAGCGGATCTAGGATTTGGGAGGGCCTTGACCCAGCTGACGGTAGGCTTCATCAATTTTCAGTAATTTCTAGGCATTTTTGGTAATTTTTATGCATTTTCGGTAATTTTTAATGCATTTTCGGTCATTTTTAATGCATTTCCGGTCATTTTAAATGCATTTTCAGTCATTTTTAATGCATTTTCGGTCATTTTTAATGCATTTTCGGTCATTTTAAATGCATTTCCGGTCATTTTAAATGCATTTTCAGTCATTTTTAATGCATTTTCGGTAATTTTTAATGCATTTTCGGTCATTTTTAATGCATTTCCGGTCATTTTAAATGCATTTTCAGTCATTTTTAATGCATTTTCCGTCATTTTTAATGCATTTTCGGTCATTTTAAATGCATTTTCGGTCATTTTAATAAATTTTCGGTCATTTTTAATGCATTTAATAAGGTCATTTATATTGCATTTTCGGTTATCTTTAATGCATTTTCAGTCATTTTTAATCAGAAACCATTTTATGTGGGGCCTACAAAGGAATAATGCCATTCTCTGCTACTGTAACCTCTAATGTAGTTGTCAAAAAAATAAAAAACCCGGGTCGCAGTGCCAAAACCCTGCCGACAATATAGTGTATTTGCTAATACAGGCAGTGTGGCTTTATTATGCGAACTTAACTTGCTTTTTGGGTAAAATAAAAAATTTGACTCCTTAATACACCCCTTAAAATAACATTTTTTTTCTTAATTGCAATATTATTATCAATCGAGCTTCTATACCAAGTTATATACACCTTTCAGTAAATAATTCACTATCTGCAAACTAGTGTTTTCATAAAATTTTTAAATCCGGTCCTGTAAGGTCGATTTTATTAAAATTTTAGGGACACATTTTAATTACTGTCAGAGGGTTAAATTTCAATTTTGAAACGATTCGGAGAATTTTTTCGGTATTTTAGGGCCCAAAAACATTTTTCAACCCCTAAAAACTACCCTTAAAATGGCCCGATTAGGCCCATTTTAAATAGGCTTCTTGCGGCGATGGATTTCAACACGTGGGCCAAATTTAGTTGAAATCAATTAACTCTTTCGAAAGTTATTGCCCGCACACATATATATATATACGTATATGTATACGTATATATATATATATATATATATATACGTATATGTATACGTATATATATACGTATATATATATATATATATATATATATATATATATATAAGTATATATAAATGGTGCCAAAGTGTTTAGGTTATGAAACTTCGAGAAATTTTGGTCCGACCCCTAGGTCCCGCCATCCGACCGACGCCAATAGTGTATGTTGCCATATGGCAAATACACTAATAAAATCATATTCTGTAAAATGGTGTTCCTGATGGTTGCTATGAGAATTTTATCTCTCACTTATTTACTTGTTATACGGCCAATTAGACCTAACACAGACGTTCCAAGTGCTGACATATATCCATTCACTTTTAATTGCGAATATGTATTTTGTCGATTTTATTTACGTGATAATTTCTAAGAAACGAAAACTCGTAAATTGGACTTTTTGTGATATCATACCATCTTGTTTCCAGTCATTAATTTAAATAATTCGACTTAAACAGATTCCAACTAAGAAACATGATTATAAATATGTAGTTCCTAAATGTACGAGATTTGTTCCAAGAGAATAATGTTTCGAATCGATATCGAGAATATGGCATCGATATCAAACCGCAATATAGCTGATATCGAGTCAATAGCATGGCAGTATTGAATCGATTGATTACTAGCTGAATAAAAATGATATTGAAGCGGCGAATAAGCTTGGCAATCCTGTCCAGTCTCTATCATCACAAACCTTCCTCATCTACCTCCACCCTCCTAATATCACTCCCAAACAACCCCTATAACATCATACACCATATATACTGACAACCGTGTTGTTTGGCAGGCGTGGACTCAGTAAATAGAAATCCAGAATGCTAGGCTGCATAATGCATTGTCAGAATAGCAAGTGTGGACCTTATGATTACTGAATACCAGCTGTTCAATATGCTCCCTTTTCACGAGCATTTAAATGTATGTGTGTGCATGTCAAATGCACTTACTATTCGGAAATCTTCTATGAAAAATATTATTCAGTCTTTTAAATAAACTAGAAATATGTACAATTCTTCCCATAAGTATTCTATAAAATCGTTGCTTTTCATGCCTCAATAGTGGTAGTAAATTTTTCAATTTAACACTGGTAATGTAAATTAAAACAAATAAATGCAACAGTAATTTCGAAAAGCGAATTGTCAGTTAACATTTAACAGTATATGAGGAACAGAGACATCAAAGTAGAAGTAGTAAAAAAGCCAGATGGTTTGCAAATTTTGACCATTTGCAATCCATCTGGGCTGTCAAAAATATTATAAATATAAGTATTATGATGTGAGAATCAGTTATTTCATAGGAGCGCAAGCAAAAATGTAGTAGGTATCTCGGAACCTAATATTCTTTTTACTCGTGTTTTTGTTAAAACTCGCTGACACTCGCACAACACATTGTCACAGTTCATACTTACATAATAATCACAACACGTTTTAGATTCCTACATAAACTATTTTCAGTTAAGTAACTATAAAAGAAAAAAAAACCCGGGTCGCAGTGCCAAAACCCTGCCGACAATATAGTGTATTTGTTTGTATAGGGCCGTGTGGTTTTATACTTTTATTATGTGAAATTAAGTTTGTTTTTGGGCAAAATAAAAAATTTAACCCCTTAATACACCCCTTAAAATAACATTTTTTTCTTAATTGTAATATTATTATCAATCTAACGTCTACACAAAATTAAATACACCCTTCAATAAATAAGTCACTATCTGCAAACTAGTGTTTTCATAAAATTTGTAAATCCGGTCCTGTCAGGCCGATTTTATTAAAATTGTGGGGAAACTTTTTAATCACTACCAAAGGGTTAAATTTCAATTTTGAAACGATTCGGAGAATTTTTTCGGTATTTTGGGGCCCAAAAACAGTTTTCAACCCCTAAAAACTACCCTTAAAATAGCCCGATTAGGCCCATTTTAAATAGGCTTCTTGCGGTGATGGATTTCAACATGTGGCCCAAATTTCGTTGAAATCAATTAACTCTTTCGAAAGTTATCGCGCGTACACATATATATATATATATATATATATATATATATATATATATATATATATATATATATATATAATTTCTCGACGTTTCATAACCTCCTAAACACTTTGGCACCATTTTTAAAAATGTTTATATATATATATATATATATAAACATTTTTAAAAATGGTGCCAAAGTGTTTAGGAGGTTATGAAACGTCGAGAAATTTTGGTCCGACCCCTAGGTCCCGCCATCCGACCGACGCCAATAGTGTATGTTGCCATATGGCAAATACACTAATTAAGAGACCTTCTTTTGAAAAGAAAAGAATAATCAACCTTGTACCAATGGGTTCGTGAGTTTAACTTAGACTCATGCTCTGGTTTAAAATAATTTTTTTCTGTTTAAAGCACTGTTATCTCATTTTTTTAAAATTTTTTTTTTGTCTAATTCCCAAAAATCTATTTTATATCTAGTTGCAGTCCAGTACTGGTTTTTCACACGTGACACCCTATCTCTGTTATATAGCTATATGTATATATAAGCTTCGTCTATACGTATAGCATGTCTATATGTGCGATGCTACAGTGTAGAGAACTCAGCGACCAATCACCTCCGAGTACATAACACATAATATGTATATACTTTATATTATGTACATAACGCACACCTAATACACGCACGTCAGCAAGGGATGAACTTTTTCGTCTTTAAAATTGACAAGTTCCCTTCCATCACATATATACTTAATTTTTAACACTTCATTTTGTAGAGCCGATATTGGCTTATTTTTTATATAAAAAATCATAGTTAATATAGCTAAAATTATTAATTAAAAAAAAATTGTGGGTGCTTCATCTTAATGTTACAGTCAACAAGTTCATCCTGTTAATTTTGATCTTCTACATCAAATTCATTGGCATAATTTTTTCATAACGCGCCAAAAATGTATGACTTCAAAAATTAACTGCCTGTAGAAAAGGAACCAAAAATATATAAATGAACTATTCACTTCGTTTCAGAAATTAGAAGTAATTCGATTAGAAATCGACTTAAATGAACTACAATGACAATAATTAGGATAGTGAGGGCGATGGTAAAACGAGTAGAAAAAATATTTTATTTTTTCCGATTCATTTTTTTAAATGTGACTTCAATATTTTCAGTCACGCAGCGCAGTACTGGCCCGAGGCAAGTTTTAAGATGGAGTGTGATCCAATTATTGGCGCCTCCCTTGTCTGCCCCAAATATGTACCACAATCAAAATATCAAAAAGCGAAAAAAAATGTTTTCCTTTATTTTGCTTTACCAATGAGGCGCCCCCTGGGACTTGACGTCTGGAGCGCCCGCTCCGTTCGTCCTATGGTAAGGCAACGCCATTGTATGGACTCACAAAAACTATTTTTAACAGGGCGAATTTAATTACAATATCTACGCTTTTGTCCTCTTCTGCAGCCTTGGGCAACCCTATCTGAAATGTACACTCACACACTAAAACACACGTATGGATCTGGTGATATTTCATCCCATAAGGGTGGGAACTATAACACGATGTCGACGCGCCGCGTTGCCCTTAGCAACCGCGCGCCCCCGTGAGTCGTGTCAGCGGAGGAACCCTCTCTGTGTGTATATTATGTTTGTTTGTGTGTGTGTCAGTGAAAGAGGAGCGTGGGCACGGAGCGACGTCAAACATTTCATGTACAGTGCAGGCGTAAGGGTCGCTTCGCATAATTTTCAGTCGACCGATCCGTCAAAGACATTATGAAATAGTCCTACATTACTCAATGCTGTCAGTTTGTAAACTATCATAAGGGCCTCTCTTGAGTATTTGCACCGATTTTATATAGTTCCTTTTTCTGGTAGCTAACATAATATGGTACCTACTAGATATAACCTTGCGTATACCAGAAAACGGGTATTAAGGCTGTCGGAACAGTCTCAATTTAAGTTAAAAATTGGGCTTCGGCTTATAGCTGAATGTCGATTTATTCGTCAACATTTTGCAAAAATTATTTCTCTTTAAGGAAGATAAAGGTCTCTAATGGACTACTTTTGTAATTAATGTACGATTGATTGCTTATACATTTTTCTTGTACTTTTCCTATTTCGCGTATAGACTATATAATTATAATAATATAATAATAATTATTTTATTTAGCATGTTGATTCCAGGTTCTTATCTGAGCCTTCTGACTTCTTGTTCAAACTCCAAAACGGTTAGGATATCGCCGTCTCTGACGGGGGCCCTTTACATTTCTGATGATCTGACGATTTTGTTTGTCGATAAACTCTACCTTTACTTGCATACACTGCGTCCTTGGGGTCCTGTACGACCCAAAACTTTCAGAACACGAGCCAGAATGACCGGTTTATCCATTTTTTTGAGAGTTTTCTGTTCTGTAAATTTCTACACATGACAAACTAAACAGAAAAATTTCATGACATTTGGTTGCATTTTTTCAGGCTATAAACGGCACTTAATTCAGCACTGAAAACAGTCAAGTAAAGTATATACAGTCAGGTTCAGTTTAGTGACGATGATGCGTAAAATAAACCACCTTTGTTTAGTACTATATATGAACGTGTTTTAATATAATAGGAACACGGCGCTCTGCCTGGTCGATATATACTATATATAAGTCGCCTGCCTTAAATTATCGTAGTCTTTAAACTGCTTTGTTTGTATTATAATCTAGTTTTAATTCATATAAGATAAGCGTCCACGACGACGCAAATGATCATTTCTCGTAGTCTTGGAAAGATTGTTGATTATAGACGCTCGACAACTGAGGTCATTAGCGTCTATCTCGTATAAGTTTTGTATACCTCAGCTCATCAATGCGCAAATTGGAGAATGGAGATTAAAGAAGAGACACGATTTTGCAGTAGAAATAAGATACCAGACAGTTGCTTCCTGGTTGATATTAACCCAATTTTCTGCACCAATAGCTATAATAATTTTGCGAAAGGGGGCGTCCATTAATTACGTGAGGTATTCAAGGGGGGGAGGGGGTCAAGCTTAATCTTTCTAAATCTCTCTTAGGGGAGAGGGGGGGTTTTAACAAATATCACGTAATTTTTTTTCTAGTAGAAAACGATGTAAAATTGCGTGAAAGTAAAGTTAAATTAAAGTAAAAAATGTTGCTAGAGTGAAAATATGGCGAAATTTCACACAATAGTGTTTGTCATATTTATCCGAACCCCGCAGAGCAGTACAGTAGCCCTTCGATTGTTCAAGCAGTAATCTTGAACTACGGCAATTCTCTCGAATCTTCAATATTAGTCATTGCTAGTCAAATAAAAGTAATGGAACAAATTATGTTTTTGTTTTTTTTTTTATAATCCAACGCAATTACAGCCAGAACACAAATTTTAAAAAATCTCACGTGAGATTTAGGGAGGGGGGAGGGAGTTGAGGAAAATCTTGCGAAATCTCACCAAGGGGAGCGGGGGGTCAAAAAATCCTAAAAAATGCCTCACATAATTTATGGACGCCCTCAAAGAGTTTTAACTACAAATTTACAACTTCAAAGCAGAAAATTAATAAAATAAAAAGACCAGTTATTAAATATACAATGTTCGAAGCGTGGAATCTGTGCATTTCATTCACAAGAATTAGCGTGCAATGCGCTCTACAAACTGTAGAAAAACCAGCGGTCTGCATATTAAATAATATAAAAATAAAATTATCTGCGGCTTTGATCGCTACATGTCGATTTTAATTCAATCGTATATAGTCAAATTAAAAGTGCCCTAAACACATATATTCTCAACCTGTCGAGACTAATCGACTCCTGTGTTTTAAACGTCTCTGAATTCGCTTCGTGGCTTTCATAGATCAATCAGAAAAAACCTTAATTGTGAATTTTAAAAAAAACTTCTTGACGACAAGCTTTTATTGAAATGTATCGATATAAATATATAATCTTCACTACGTTCAAATATATCAAATTTTTATATGTGGGACGACTCTATCCTTCACAAAGTGGCGATTTTATTTATTTATTTGACATTGATAAGTTAATTTAAAAATGAAATCCAAATATCATTGAAGATCTACAATAATGAACGACAGGGATATAGGAAGTGCAGAGAAAATGGAGTTTTAGATTCGCTGGCGGAGACGGACATTCGACTGGACGGACAGAGAGAAGACCCCTTCACTTTGTGTGCTTTGGACCCGTTGTCATGGCAACGCATCTATAGGTACATTCATCAATAGATTTAAACGTGCCTATATATTATATACCTAGGTTCCCTAACTCTTGTTAAATATTACACCAGCACAAACTAACCTCACAAATACAAACACTTGAAATGTTCACAAGAACTTACATAATAATAATTCAGTAATTAATATTGTTGCAGGAACCACTTAGTGTTTGAGGTAAGAGTTCAAGTATTTCAGTTTCAGTCTATGAATCCACTCAAGAGATGGCGCCGTGATTTGTATTTCTAAATAACTAGCGGGCCCGTTAGGCAGGCGTTGCCCTGCCACAGACCTCGCTAGCATTGAATTGAAGTCTGAAAAATTGAGATATTTTTTTATCATGAGAAAAAAATATAAAACAAAAATTGGTCGAAAAAAATATTTCTGGATCTCGACAACAGCGCTACCTACTGGGTCCAACTATAGCTAAGAATCATCCAGGTGACCCCACACGTACAAAAAAAATGTCATCAAAATCGGTCAAGCCGTTTACGGGAGAGCTACGAACACACGCATATAGGAATCCCCCCCCCCCCCCGATTCCTATATGCGTGACATTCCTATATGCGATGACATTTCAGACTGTTCAGATTTTTATCAACTACGCAATATCAATTGAGAGTTCGCTGAATGACGTCCTCTCCCCACCACTATCCGTCTCTAACTTAGGGTTTCGTTGTGGAATATATCAGGACAAACGATTTCATATATATTTAGATTAAAATTTAAAATGTGTCATTTACTTGCTACATATACATTTTTTTTAACAACAAAGATCTTAAACTGTTTGCCGAAGGCACTGTCAGGTTGTATGAAACGATGAGTCGTTCTTTTTTTTTTTTTTTAAAGCATTTTAAATCGATCCTAAACCTTTTTTTTTTTTTGACAATTTTTTGAAAACTTTTTCTATAAAAAAAAATACCAAAAGTATGCATGATTCAATGAAATGTTAAACACGCATTTCATTAAATGACACTAAATTTTTCGCACTGCTCCCTATAAAATAGCCACTATACAGTAACTATACTATGAAAACATGCAGTAAAGTGACCTATTACACCACTAGTGCTGTAAAAATAAAACAAAACCGGTTGCCCTATAATAATTCCATAATAAAACAACGTTGGCCTGTCTGTTGTTTTTTTTTATAACCTACTATTAGAAGTGAATTTTGCTCAAATTGACTGTAATTTTTTTTTAAATGAAGTGAAAATTGTAAACAAACAATTTTCTTTTCGGGAAAAGCCACAATATTTTGTTTTTGCTTGATTTTCCAAGTACCTTTAATATCCATGAGTACAGATATAATACGACATTGCTTACAATTTAAAGTGACAAAATGGTAGCGTTGACTGTGGACCAATTCACATAGTGTGCACAGTCTTTTATATGTACAGTGATTACTGCACTGGGCTACACTAATGTCCATTTCAGCGTTCGTTGTAACCTCTCCCTCAACCACGCTTCTTTCCGACGCCGGAACAGTGGCGTAGACACCAGAACTTGCGAATTTCTTATGTTTTAAGCTACGATATTGTATTTTAGGTACCTAGTTCTGAAGTGACTCGTCTAGAGCGCCTGACGTTGAGAGACGATAATTTTTTTTTTATTAGATGAAACTTAAATCTTAGATAATTTATCGAAATTTTTGTTTTTTACAAATTGTATGTAGATTTATTGAAATGAAATTTTTTAAGGACGTATCTGTTTGAAATTTTCAGTAATGGGGAAATGATTCGACGGCAGGAAAATATTAGAGAAACCCTGGTAACGCAAAATGGATATTGTATCACTGAAAGGAAATCATAATCTTAAAGAAGTTTCACTTCTTCTGTGAGCTTATGTGGGTGAGGGTCACATGTTTTTTTAATTATAATTATTATATTAATTAATAATTTGGATTTATTATTATTATTATTATTGAGAAGGAAATATTCTTTAAATAAATTTGCATCCACAAGCACCCAAACTTCAGGTTCGTCACCGTGATACTAGGGATACTTGTGGAGCAAGTTGTAACTGTAACCGCGTCTCAAACCATGAAATGGGCGATTACGGTGAGTTTGGGTCGTGCGCACGGAGTACACGGAGCGACCCAATAAGCACGGCCTTTTGCATACGGCAAATTAGTGACTCAGCAATACGCAATTGAAGATAACATTCCAATGTTATCTTCAATTTCTTCATTTTCATTTATAAATATTTAATAAATATTATTTATATAAATAATAATATGCGACAAGAAAATAAGAATTTTAATAATGTTAATATGTAATATTGTTAGCACCTGAAGAAGTAATAAATTATTACGAAACGTCGTGTTAAACAAAATAATTATTAACTAATTTATCTGCTCCATAAAATATCCTTTGAATTATTTGTTTTAATTAATTTAGAATACTATTTAATGTAACTGATTATGTAAAAGCAGAATTGTATTTTATTTTATTTTAAAAATGATCACTTGGAATAAAACGCTTTACTTAAAAAAATCTAATTATTAAATTACAATAAATTACCATCGGACACAACAGGTTTTTTGTTGTTTTTGTTTTTTGTTTATTGTATTTGCATATTGTGTAAACTGTAACGTGCATTATATAAAATTACAAAAATTCATTGTTTAGTACTTTATAGTTGACAAACACATCCAGATCCTGTTTCCATAAGGTCATAATATTATTGAATCATGTTTTGGTAGCAGAAGAAATTTTATAATATCAATTATAAAGTTACGTGAGTTGAGTGAGTGTGAGTGTGATTGAACGTACGTGAGTGGGCGTGAGTTTCAAAATATCTTAGACGTATAACGGGTATTTATTTTTTGTGTCGGGGTTTTTTAAATTTTTTATTTTAGTCTGTTAAAAGTCTCAGATTACTTTTGTATTAGTACACTACCGCAAACCAGTTGTACTATAGATTCACACCTATGATTAATTAGTGCACGACGCTTTGTTTTAACGTGTTATTTGAGTACTAATTAATGGTTAGTACAATTGATGGACGTCTGATGTCGCCACCATAATTTTTAGTTTGTCTTGCTATTTTTTTTTTTTACTTCACGTTCGCACTTTTGACGGCACGTGTTTTAATGGCATCCGAAAGCGACCACTGAAATTTGCCTTTCGAAGGCTTTGTTTTGCATAACAGTAGATCACTCGTTTGTTATATGCGGGAGCCAGCGTTGCATCATAACATGTGACTCGTATGTTGTTTTCAAATCAGTTACGAAGACCTGCCTACGAAACGGCGTTCTGGATAGTAAAAGGGAACCATCGAGCATGTCAAAACGATGGAATATTATCGGACAATCGGTGACTGGAGTCTTGGCCACAAAAAAAAATCGGCTGTCAAGCGCCCCTCTCGCGATTCACATTTTTTAATATAAAAGTGAACGAATACCCAGCACCCACCCAATCCTTGAAAAAAAACAACAATTTTATTTACTGCGCATGCGCAGTAAGTAAAATTGGCCGGTTTGCACGAATGCGCATGCGCAGATGACCAAAAATATGAAAAATATGCTTTTTGATACAAAAATCAAAAAACAGCAACGGGGCATTCTTTCATTTTTATTTAAAAAGCGGATTTTTATTTATTTATTTTTTTTTAATTTAAGGAAGTGTTATTTACTAGCTGGTGCGTGTTGTATTGTAGGGGGTCACCGAAGTGATTTAGAAGGTGGCATTTGCTTGATGCACATGCATATGCCAATAATTAATTTGGTCACCTATTTACACGCCGCTTTTCAGACCGACCTCGCAGCCCACGACGTGCAGATAGCACACCACTCGCAGAGACTCAGCAGCTCTGACTTCAGCACAGCGGCAAATAGATGCTCACTATACGATCACGCTCTGTATACTCTCATGGAGAACAGAGTCTTCCTAAGTCAAAGTTTTACTAGTCATCGCCGAGATGCCATTAAAACACGTACCGTCAAAAGTGCGAACGTGAAGTAAAATTAAAATAGCAAAGATAAACTAAAAATCATTGTAGCCACATCGGACGTCAATCAACTGAACTACCATTAATTAGTACTCAAATATCACATTAGAGCAAAGCGTCGTGCACTAATTAATTATAGGTGTGAATCAATAATAAACTGGATTGTGTTAGTAAGTCACAATGTCGCATCAACCAAGTTATTAGTACACATAGAGTAACTAATAAAAATGAAAATTAATCTCCGAATGTTAAGCTATATATTATTACGCTTAATTAAAAATTACAATAATTCTTTTAGTTAATTTGTGTTTATTCTCTTACAATCTTTACAAATACAATAAAAATATAGTAATGCAACATATTGATTCAGATAACATAGTATAGATATTACATATTTCAATAATATTAGATGTAAAATATTAGAAGAAAAAAAATGTTATTTTATTTTGCCCAAAAACCAACTTAAGTTCGCATAATAAAGCCACACTGCCTGTAGTAGCAAATACACTATATTGTCAGCAGGGTTTTGGCACTGCGACTCGGTTTTTTTTTTGTCGGTATTGACCGTTATCTTGTATCTATAGATACTTTTTTCAAATAACTTCTGAAACCCTGCGGTAGCATTTTTATTTGACGAGTTGGCACTGTTTTTTTCCATTCTGTACGTCGAGGGGTTGTAGAAAAAAGGAAATAGGCGTTTTCGAAAGCCAATCTCGTCTTCTCTTTACTACTCTAAAAGCCAAATTGAATTCTGTACAGTCTCTAAGGCAATATATAAGTATGTACACTCCGCCAAATAAAAACACATATAGCCAAACGATTTTTAAATTTGGTGCTTGAAAAAACTTAGTGCGAATAAATCTCACCCTTCTAAAGCGAATCTTCATGAATTTGTAACTGTAAGTTAACACAGAAAGAAGCGTGTCGGTTTTAATTTTCCTTCAACTAGCCAATCATCAATCGGTTCCGATTCTCCGTCACCACCAGGTAGGGTTGCCAGGTGTCCCGATTTGCGCGCGACGTCCCGATTTTCAGGGTCTGAGGACGCGTCCCGATTTGCACCTGATCGGGACGCTAAATGTCCCGATAAATCAATAAATTTATTAAAAACCCATTATTATTAGAATAATGAAAAATTACGCATCACATCACTATATCGAGTGCGACAATGCGTTTAAAATAGCACGCATCCCATCCAGGGGCGTCGCCAAGGGGGGACAGGTAGGGGCAGCTGCCCCTCCCTAGAGGTTCGGGATTTTTTTAAGTTATAAGTTTTCCTGCCTAATGTCACAAAATAAGTGAGTAATAAAATGTAGCGTTCAGCAGAATCACTCTGAAACTAAAATCAAATTTAAGGATTCAATAAATGTGTTAATATTTAATAATTCAACCCTCAAAAATCTGAATTTTTTGTTTTTTTCTCATTCTTCTGCCCCCCTCTGGCTCAAAGGCTGGCGACGCCCTTGAGTCTGACTATTATTATGTAGGATTAAAATTTAATCCTACATAATAATAGTCTGACAAATAATAATAGTCTGACATAGGCCTACTTGTAATGTTAGTTGCGAAACGCATTAAATAAAAGTTTTATTTAAAAACCGTTGTTTTTTTGTTTGTCCCGATCTACAACAAATCGGACCTGGCAACACTACCACCAGGTCCCTCTTTCCTACTGGGCACTCTGGGCACGTATCCAGGGCCCCGTGATCGACGGGGCTCCCTAGTTCTTGCCAGATAAACATTCTATAACTAATATTGCCGACAATTAATATCATATATCGATAATTTTTTTAATAATGTATTTGTTAATTATTGATTTGCTTAACAATTAATTTTTTTTAAGAAAAAATAGTCCGTAATAGTCATTGGGGTCCCATTGTCCTAAAGTGTCTTGGGCCTCCAATAGGTTAAAGACGGCCCTGGTCACCACATCGTTTCCTCGCACTCCTGACGGTATTATAGGCTGTTGAGCGACATTACTCTCATCGCGATTAAAAAAGTCTCACTTCAAAACTGAAATCAAATCAACATTATTCAGTTTTTTAATTGAACTCTCTTTAGCGACGTATCGGTTCGAAATTTTCTATGATTTTAAAGGGGAATTGATTCAACAGCGAGGAAATATAAGAGCAAGTTTACTGAAGGTGTTGTAAGTTGCGAGTGATTCAATTCAGTGCAACTTGAAATATCGTGGGCATGACCGATTTGAAAAACGTGTTTTTGAGAAAAATGATTTTAAAGTTTTGAATTACAAGTACACCGTAACAAATGTACTTACGTTTAATGCTATACCTGGGCAGCACAGGCATTCTTCCTCTTCTATAAAAGACTCCAGCTGTGAAGTTCTTTCATCTCCCTGCTCGATTTAGCCATTTCTGCTGCGTCGCCGTATTCGTAACTCCGAGAAAAGGACCTCGTGTAGGTACCTGACTACGCTCGCTCGACGTTCTATACGCGCCGAGCCCGGAAACCTTAAGAATACTCCCCTTAATGTAGCGGATTTTCAAAAAGCCCTTTACAGGTGTAATATTAAAATAGACTTTTTTAAAATAAGTTTTTATTTTATTCTTTATTCAAAGACATGAATTTAAACAGAGATGACTTTTAAAATTAAAACTAAAATACAAGTATACAATATTATATAATAATTAATTTATTGCATCATTCAATTCTTAATGTAATTTGTACAGGCTGATTCCAACATCATCACAATAGGCGAATTTTCCAAACCGTTACTGCGGAATACCCCCTTAAGGTTTTTAAACTATACTTGTAACAACAAAATATTAACATTTTCACGGCATGTATACAAATAATGCTTTTATGTAACTTTTGAATAATTATAGTACTAAAGTTGTTTAACAAATTATTCTAAAATTGCTTATTTTATTTAAAAAATATCTGTATATGCATTTCACATCGGTCTTACTTTCTTATTTAAACAACAGCAGTCATAGAGAGATTATTTTAATTGGATCATTTTGCAAATTGTTTCTACATCATGTTTAATTGAAATAATTCTTGTGTTATGAAACGCAAAATATAAAACTCTAGATTTTATTTTACCTCGGACAAAAAGTATTTTTTTCATACAGCACTGATTTATAAATAATTATAATATTATACAAAACATGATCGAACTGCAATCCTAATACAATTTTTTTTATTACCTGCGGGCGGGGTTAAAAGACAATGCTTATATAAATGAAAAATATTATACGCAGTATTGATTTTTTTTACGGTTTTAAGTTATTTGTAACAATAAAAAATCAAAGAAATTTTCACAACAATACAAACGGAAAATACAGAGAATGCTTTTAAGTTTTAAAAAGTTTTGTTGTTTTATGCAAAAATTTAAATTTGACATGTTCATATTTATAAAATTACAAACTGATTTATCTGAAATGCTGCTCGCCTGATACTTTTGTGTTTATATTTGAATAGACGAATTTTTAAAGATTATGTCATGCTGTATACTGCAGACTGCAGTCCCAGACCAAGAAATCATTTCTGCTTTTTTTTACAATTTTGAGATATTTAGATTTAATAAAAGTTAAAATGTTCTCTGGCACATTTTATTTCGTCATCAAACTTACGTGAACATAATAGTATAATAGATATCAAGTGTGAGAAGGTGCCTCTTGTAAATTATAGATACTTTATTTAAAATTAAAACTTAGAAAATTTCAAAATTTAAGACATAAAGTTGTAAATGTGAAGCGGTGGTAATCTCGGTCTGTCGTTACTGCCAGTCAACAAAACGAGGAAAATAATGACACTTTGGGGTCCACGCTAATTTAATAAAAGTAAATATTATATAAGAAGTTTTAGTATTTAAATTAGCTCCGACCTTAAAATGTCATTATTTTCCTCTTTTTAGTGACGTTTTTGAAGGAGGTTAGTATTTTTTTTTTAAGTTTTGTATTATAGGTAGTCGTGTTGTCTGCAAAAATGCAAAAACATTTTTATGTACAAAATTATTATAATGTTAATATTCATATACCTATCTGAAAACTGTTCTCCTGATACTTTTGTGTTTATATTTGAAAGACGAATTTTTTATAAATTATGTAATGCGGCATTGGTTTCAATTATTGTATTTTATGAACCCATTACTTCCCGCTGTTTTTTTTTCACAAGTTAATATTTTTTTTTATTAAAAATAAAAATTGGTATTTATAAGTTTTTTATTTAATCACGGGAAATTGGACAATTGAATTTTAATATAGATAAACTAAATTAAAAAATTTGCAACGTTTCGTTAATTTGTTTTAACTTCTTCGGGCAAAACTGAAATGATAAAAAATACAAATTAGTTAATGAAATAATTATATTTTTTTTTTTATTTTTAATATTTCAATTCTATTAAAAATAAAAAAAAATAAAAAAAAATAAAAAAAAAAAAAATATATAATTATTTCATTAACTAATTTGTATTTTTTATCATTTCAGTTTTGCCCGAAGAAGTTAAAACAAATTAACGAAACGTTGCAAATTTTTTAATTTAGTTTATCTATATTAAAATTCAATTGTCCAATTTCCCGTGATTAAATAAAAAACTTATTAATTATAATGGACGTGAACAATATTGAGATTGGTATTTATATGCTATTTTTCTTTTAGAATATTTTTTTTATCAGTGAAACATATTTACGTCCTTTTAATATATTTTCTTTAAAAAAAACGACTTACTTCAAAGTACGTAAAATCAATTCTAAGACTTTTACGAAATAATAAAAATAAAAACAAAATATGTTTTGGAAGGAATGAGTCGTCTTATAAATGTGCTATTGGGAACCCGTGAGAAAGCATGTTCAATCTTACTTGCAGGAGCAGGTTCAAAACTTTATCGATAAGTTTACGTCAAACACAGTACATCTTGTGACACGATTTGTTTATGCATCGAAATAATTAAAAATTAGTGAATTACAAGTAAAAATATTTTGACTCTGTTTTATGTTAAATGGTAAAAAACATACCTAAGTATGTATTTGTTATTTGATATATCGAAGATTCAGGTGATGAGGATTTGAATGAAATTGAAGTTGCTTTATTGTCTCCAGACAAAAGTGGATGGGATGACTGACATCCTAATTTAAAAATTTGAACAAAAAAATACAATGTTTTCGATACTTGGGAAGTAATGGGTTAAGACACTCCACTTTAAAAAAAAATCGAAACGGTATACAATGGGAGTGGTCTTAATTTATTGTATTTTATTAGAACACTCCCATTTCAAAAATATAAGTAATTAGATAACTTGTCGTTTATTCCATCGGCGTCACAAAAAAGTACCATTAATCGACAAGAAAAAATGTTGTGGTTCTGGTGAATTTATTGAAAACTGCACCCATATAGACAGTATGAATGTTGTTTTTGCATCATTTTTATCGAAATAATTGTGAAAGATGTATTTATAAAATGTAAAATATAAAACTTCATAGTTTAATTTGAGTTGACCAAAAAATAAAATGTTGCACGAGCTACTGATTCGACAATAAAAATGAAATTACGTAAAACTGTTTCGAACTGCGATCCTAATACAAATAGTTTTATTCACTAAAGACGAAATCAGTACCTTGTTTAATAATGAGAAAGATTTACGCAGTGTCTCATAACATTTCGAAAGTACAAGGTTGTGAATACAGGACTTCGAAAAAAATTGAAATAAAAAACACATGAGTATAATTTGGACACATTTGACAAATTTTGTACCCACTTGAATTATACATAATATTAATGAAAACTTGGAATTTAGAAATGACATTGATTTTCTTTGCAACCGGATGTTAACATAATTATTTATAAAAATTATTGGTTGGGTAAAAGGACTTTTATCATATTAAATAAACCCCCTGGTTGTGACATATTGACTTTTTTTCTTTTTTATATTAATTACCAAGGTCAAAAAAGAAAAAAAGTCAATAATTATTTATGTTACCTTTCCTTTTCAAACACCTGTTAATTTTTTTTGTGGACGTTGTGCGCCCGACTGCTGTGAAGAAAAATCGTCATGCGTCACCGTTAACTGCGCTTAGCTAGTATGCGCTGATTAAAATCATTAAATGCGTAGACGCTTCAGTTCTATCGGGCGTCCCCCAACACCACCCGTTTTTTATGCTAAATGATCTGCAAGTAATCATGTCTAACTCTTCTTTGTGTCCTGTATAATATGTTTATTTGATGTTTTTTTACCCTGACTGTATTGAAATGTATCAAATATCGGTACCTCATGTAAACATTTGATTGTTGCAGATTCAACGCTGGTTGTCCTTTAAAAAGAAGTCAACGAACGTTTGATCCGTTGGCGAACAATTTTGAAACCAACTGCAACTCACATATTAAGATAGAAAACTCTAGGATCTTCAGAGAAGCGATTGTCCAATCCAACAACCGCCTGTTCAACCCTGTCGAAGAATTATCTATGTAAGTATTTTTTTGAGTGTGGAAAAACGTTTTCTTAAATATTTCCATTCATAATGATAGTAACACTAACTTAATCAATACTCATATAAAAAAATCGTAACAGGATCTCTGTCATGTCTGTATTTTCATTTTCTTTTGTATTTTATAATTACGTTTTTCAATACTTTTTATTTAATGTTGATATCTCCGGTTACGACGCTGATAACCAATTTGCTGTCGAGCTTCTATAATCTATCTTTTCTATAAGCATTACGAATTACAAATTAATCGGAGGATAGTTTTTGTGTACACATTTTAACTTAATATAGCGACATAGAGCTATGAAACACTTCGTATATAAAGACTTATGCAACTGCATTTTTATTGTCGTGCTATGTTTTATTCACAGCAGAAATACCTCTTAAAGACTTCTGGGAGCCGGATAGCAAATTTTTGATATTTCGGTTTATTGAAAACATTTCAATAATTTTTAGCAAATTTTTTAACAATCTCATCTTTCAAAATACGATAATTGTAAATGATAGATAGATTGCAATGTAACAGACGCTCAACAACACAGGTCAAGCGTCTAATAAATTGTGGAGGCTCTTATTTTTTCAATTTAAAACTAAAATTTTGGAAATTGCAAAATTGCAATTGCAATCTCGGCGCAGCCACTTGTCTGGGTAACCAGACATAATTAGGGATATGAGGGCCTAGAACGAAGAATTTCTAACAGTATCCGAATTGCATTTCAAATGAAACCCTTAGACAAGGGCCTTAGTTGCATATTGCAACCTACATTTATGTTATGTTATCATAAAAAATAACTTTTTCTTATTTTTGTTACAGATATTTCAATCGTATTGAATTAACATCAAGTGACCGCGCGACCCCCATTGTTGGAACTTCCATACGTCAAGTTGATAACGCCTTCATTTAAAAAGCTAGTATTTTATGTATTTTTTTATAATGTTTATCTAGCAATAATTATTGTATTAGAATGATTGTAAATAATGTTTGTGATGCAAAATGGATTGTGAAAAAATAAACACACATTAACTAAAAAAATATTTTTCAATTGTAAACCGCACAAATACCTCTTCGTCAGTATGGTGCTCTACTCCTAAAATTCTAAATTTTAAATAATTAGTACGTGATATTTTTCAAATGTAACAAGTATAAAAATACCTTTTCGTGTTTCTGGTGCCCTGCTCCTAAAATATCAAAATTTAAGAATATCTGACTACAAGCCAAACAAAATTGTTTTCAAATGTAACACGTAGGAAATACCTTTTTGTGTTTCTGGTACCCTGCTCCTAAAATGTCATATTTTAAGAATTTCAGTTCGTAAATGAAAATATTTTTTCTCATATGAAACAAGTAATACCTCTTCGTGTTTCTGATATCCTGTTCCTAAAATGGCATATTTTAAGAATTTTACCAGTTCGTAAACGAAAAATATAAACAAGTATGTGTTATCGTGGTTTATAACTTTGGAGTAGTAATAATTTAGTTTATGTGTAGGAATGAGAGTGTCGCTATGGTACACTTAAAAAGTTACTATAACTCTGGGTTGGTGTTTAGGCCTGACATCTGGTAAGGGGACAACTAAGCATGAATGTTATAACTAGGTGACATTTTATTACGCCAGGTGGAGTTAACACGTACTTTATACATGGGGAGATTAAATGATGCTAGTAATGAAAGTAATTTGAATTAAATTACTGTAAAAAAATCCTTGCCCAAAAACAAAGATTCAAAACATCGAAACCTAAAAAAAAGAAAATAATAACAGGATAACACAATAAAGCATATTTTTTCAGTCCATGTGAATTTTTATTAAAAGTTTTTTTACTAAGCTATATGGTTTCATTACAAGCAATAGTGGGTTACATTATTTATTTTTTATTTCGATATTATAAACATACAATCTGAAATAACTTCTAAATTTCACAAAAAAAAATCATTTTAACACATTTTTATATTTTAAATTATCAGCAAATTTACCAAAAAATCAAAAATTCATTACCCCTTCCTATGAACATCTATAATTGCACTTTGCATATTTTATATTTTTGGGACAGAATTTTAACCCTTGAATAAGTATCAAACATTTAAATACATAAGGTCGCTGTGTTGGCAGGTAAAATGAACGAGAAATCTTTTAAATTTTCATAGACAAACATTGCGCACACATTTCTAAATAATAATCGAGGTAAGTACCGTTTTACATACATTCAGTGGCGTAGCAATAGGGTGGCAGGACAGGCCAAATGCCACGAGTCCCCGCCGGTGGGGGGGGGGGCTGGTCCGAGATGGTCGTGAGCACAGGATGACTACATTTAGTAAAATTTATTAGTTTTGTATTCAATTAAATTATCTACTAAAGTACATACGCAAATTAAACAAAGAAATGCATCAAGATTTGAACACATTTGTAAGAAAAAAATATAAAGTTGGTTGAGCTTCTTGGCATTGAGGGAGGGCCCCATTCAATGAATTTGCCATGGGCCTCAAACGGTATAATTAAGCCACTGCATACATTCATCATGTTATGTGATTGTACCACAATTTGCAGTGACTGTACCACAATTTGCACACTAAACACGGTATAGATGAAAAAAAAATGCATGTACAGGGTGTCTCACCGAACGTTGGCTAACATGGGTAACTTTGTTATTAGTGGAGATAGAAAGTCGGTTAAATGGGCAAAGTAGTGCAGAAAATTATTGAATAAGGCTGTCACCTTTCTGGATAAAGGTTCAAGTATTCTGCTTGAGCCCACGTGGTATTATTGTTACGCTGAATGTATGTGCAAAAATAGCCTGTTTCTCCAAATTTGAGAATGCTTGAGCCATCTTAGAGAGTAAATCAAACAAAATGAATTAGCAAAACTGTAGCGACGTCTCGACAGATTGTTAATCTGTCGATATGTATTTGTTTCAACAAATTTCGTTTTACACGGCACACTTTGATAACGCCAAAAAGCCATTTTTGTCAGTTTTGTAGCTTCTGATTGGTTTAGATATAGAATGTGCTATGTCAAATAATTCAGAAAAATAAGTAGAATTCGAATATCTGAAAATCAAAAATGCCGTCCATAAGAAAAACCAAAGTTCATGTCAATATCTCATTATGTAGTAGAAATAAAAAAATTAAACCTACGCCACTGAAAAGACCTTAAAAAGTTATCAAAAAATGGTTAATGAAATTTTCAAATATCTTCATAAATAAAAAAGTTATGGCCAGTTTTCATAAATGGCAATTTTCACTATTTTCTGAATAAATGCATAGGGTGTCAAAATTCAATTGTTTTTTCGACGGCATGTTAATGAGCCCAATTTTCTGCACTACTTTGCCCATTTAACCGACTTTCTATCTACACTAATAACAAAGTTACCCATGTTAGCCAACGTTCGGTGAGACACCCTGTATACGAAACATCTGTAAAAAATTTCAAAACTGTCGTTTATAAAAATACAGTCGCCGAAAGCATGAAGGATAGTGAGAAAGGAGACTAATCTTCATACATTCGTCGTCGCCTAAAAATCGAGGAGAAAAAAGAGTCCCTATTCCAGTAACAGATGCGCTACAGCAATAAAACCCCAAGTAGAGTGACACAATTCAAGGTGGCTGTTCACTCAAATTGTAAAAAAATGCGCTGAGGAAATTAAAAAAATTTGGCTCGTCGCGTGAAAATTAAAAAAAAACAAAAATTGTATAAAAAAATATATGTTAATATTTCTTTAAAGGCCGCGCACACTTCAAGCTTCGACCTGCTCGACTAGCACAGCACAAACCTGCACTGTGTCGCACACTAGATCCACACAAACCAGCAAATTTTAGTGCAGGTAGACATTTTGCAGTTTTATCACTGCAAATTTATTAATGAAAACCACACATCACTATAACACACTAGAACGGTCCAGCACGACTGGACAGTGCTTGCACGCGACTGACTGACGGTCGCTGCTGGTTGCAAGTGCTAGTCTAATGTGCGCTACTCAGTTAAATTACATTAGTACCTTCACGATCCGTGCTGTGCTGGTCCATGCTTGATAGTTACCTACATGAGATTTCCTGGAAGTCTAATTAATATTTGAAGTTTTTTCTTTACAAATGTATGTTAAAAATACTGAGAAATTTAGTTGACTTAACAATTTTTACGAAATTATTTTTTTTGTGTTAAACTTATGCTATTTTTGTCATTTTTGCTTGATTTTAATAAATCATTTATATAGATCGAATAATATATATATTATTCGATCTACATAAATACATAAAATTTCTTATTTAGATGTTATTTCTTTCCATATGACTCTCGAGCCAAAATTTTATATATAAAATTCTGATTCGAGAATCATATGGGAAGAAATAACACCTAAATAACATCTAAATAAGAAATTTCATGTATTCGTGTTTGTAATATAGATCAATGCGGATGAAAGAGGGGCTTTATTGAACAGCTGGCGAACAGTCACCTTAACACTTAATTTTATATAAAAGCCCTATGAAATTTTAAGTACAATCTCTTAATTGGTGTTAGCTTTTTAATAATCAATATTTCTTTTCTTGTACCGATTGTTTTAAATATTTTCGTGCTGATAATAATAAATACTAATAATGGATACGTATTGTAAAAAAAATGTATGTTGGCTATTTGCCTTATTTGGGCATTGTGCTGAAATTTTGAAATTTTATTAGTTAAAAAATATATTTAAAAACGATCATATTCTTTCGCAGAGACGGTTTGCACTACAAATTTTATTCTTTTAAAATATCTTGATGGTTTTCAAACTAATGGATAAGTAAACGCAAAACAATAAGCCGACAACTTGCTGTATTTCTATTTTAGTCTTTAATATTTTTACATACACATTTCGCCAGTAAAAAAAAAACACGCAAAACAAATGCTATCATATGTTCATAATATCAAACGATGAACCACACATTCTATAAAACTAATTATTAATAATTTTGTATCTAAAATTATCTATCTACAAATATTTAATTAATAATGAATTATTTTAGTGATTTGCTCACTAAAATATTATTTTGTTTGCTACCAAAAAAATCTTCAATTATTAATTCAATTATAAGCATTATTTTATGAAACGATAAAAATTTGATACATTTTTGAACCGGAAAGAAGTTAGCGCGGAAATTATTTTTTCCTAATTATTGAAATATCAAAAAATTGCTCCTTAAATGCTCTATCAGAATCAGTAATTGCTCCATTTCTAAAATTATTAGTTTATTTATAATTAATTTTTTAAAAAATCTAATTACTGAAAACTTGATTTTACTATAGAATGAGAAATATTCACTTTTTATACAATTTTTTTTGCTAAAAAAATTGCTCTCAATTTGCTCTATCAATTGCACAAAAAAATTATTTAACTTTGACAATTTTTATAGTAATTAACAGAAAAATAATGTTTGTATGGTAAACCTACTGCGCTGTGACGTCATCAATTGTCGCTGCAACTTATAAGGGCCATATTTACATGTATCAGCACTACAGTCATATTCATAGTCACCTTAATGTTTATGTTTTCTACTTTAATTAATAACTATTGCCTATGAAATGATTTTTTCTCTTCTGATAGACTGAATTACTCTACAGTCCTGAAGCATATTATCAAAAATACAAATGTAATGATTTAACGTAGCTAGTTAAAAGGTAAATTAAATTTTCGAACAGATAAATAAATTTTTTGGGAAAAAATCAGAAATTTTTAGCCCAGCCAGTCTAGACTCGTTAAAGATAATATATTATTGAAAAAAAAAAAATTAAGAGAGTCTGTCCCAAATCATAATCCTCTATTTGTTAGCGATTTGTTGTCCTTTGTTCAGTTGAAGCTTAAAGATCTAGTAATGACCCATCAATATAGTAAATACTCCGCCTATTCAAAACAATAGATAGTCTAATCCGATTAACGAAACTAATTTACAGCAGCCTTACTAACAGTAACCGTCTTCTAGACCTGCAATTTTGAAAAAGTATTTATAATTGTAGTCTATTCAACTTCTACCTGTGCTTTTATATAACAATTTAATTGATAAAAAGATTAAAATACTTGTGGGATGTTTCCTGATTTCAATCTCATTGAAATTTTTATACTTTTCACTTCAACACATAAATAATTATAAATATAAGATTAATAATAATAAGCATTAATTAACGATAATGGCTGCATTAAATAGTACTTACTTCCATTTTTTCTCTTGTTATTCAATTGTCAACATTAATCACGGATTATTTTACTAGTAATAAACATTTTTTTTAAATTAACATTCAGTTAAAAACAGCATATTTGGATAACAATAGAGGTTATATATTCGACATTATACAAAAATTATTATGTTTCAAACCTGCAATCTTAACCTGAAGACTTAATAAAAAAAATTATAGAATCATAATTATTTGTTATTATTCGTATTATCAAAGCCACATGATTGCTTGATAATTAATAACCTTACTTATAATAATACCGTAAATAATATTAATTAAAGTAGAAAACATAAACATTAAGGTGACTATGAATATGACTGTAGTGCTGATACATGTAAATATGGCCCTTATAAGTTGCAGCGACAATTGATGACGTCACAGCGCTGTAGGTTTACCATACAAACATTATTTTTCTGTTAATTACTATAAAAATTGTCAAAGTTAAATAATTTTTTTATGCAATTGATAGAGCAAATTGAGAGCAATTTTTTTAGCAAAAAAAATTGTATATAAAGTGAATATTTCTCATTCTATAGTAAAATCAAGTTTTCAGTAATTAGATTTTTTAAAAAATTAATTATAAATAAACTAATAATTTTAGAAATGGAGCAATTACTGATTCTGATAGAGCATTTAAGGAGCAATTTTTTGATATTTCAATAATTAAGAAAAAAATAATTTCCGCGCTAACTTCTTTCCGGTCATTTTTGAAATATTAATTGCATTGTATTAAAAAAATATTATTTTTTTTCACATTATTTCAAAAACATCTACCATTTTGAACTCTTTAAACGCGACGTATCAAAATAAATTTTGAAAAAGTATTGCAACAATGATTTAAGTCTTTTTTTAATTCAATAAGAACTTACTTTGCAATACATGGCAGGATTTCATTTTCAAAAATAAGCTCTTCATTAGCTTGTAGCTTTTAAAAAAATGCGAATTATTTTTAAACTTGCTGAAAGTAGTCTATATATATTTAAAATTGCTATTCGGTGCTATTGCTTGGAATTCGGAGAACACAATAGGACCGCCCTACATTTTTTGTTGCCTTTAGACAGTTCAGTTTAAATACACATGTTATTAGTAACGCGAATTTTAATTAATTTAACGGGCGGCCTCATTACATAAGAATGCAAATAATTTTTTTTCCATTTGTCTAAGAAATTATTTTGTGAATCAAAAATTCAAAATTTGATTAACAAATCTCGCAATTAAGTTATTACAAATTACATTTCTGAATGACTATGGTTGTAACTAACGACGCTAGGGCTGCATGGCGTTATCATTAATTATTTTCCATGAGCCGTCGTATGAAATTTTGTATCATCAAATCGCGGAGCATTAACGTAAAATTGAACATCAAATGCACGACGTACAATAATATAATATTTTTTTAAATCGTATTTTATTTGAAAGAAACATGCATTCAAAACGCCAAAATAAAAATTATGGAAAATTGTCTTCAACGATTTTGAAATTAAAATTTTTTTAGTACACAGAGATCTTGTTTGTAGTAAACATAGATTTCTATACAATTTCTCAAGAAAGATAAACTTGTTAGAACATTTCTTGAGTGAATAACTAACCTTTTATAGCGCCTCCGCTTTTCTGGATTCTGAGTAACCCCTTTTGTAGAAATGCGATGATACATCTCGAAGTATAATAAACAAGTAAAATTCCAGTCAAAATCGGTTAACCCGAAACAAACAAACCTTGCTAAAAACAATTACGATTGTTTGTAATGATAGCAAGAAAAAATAGTTTTTTTTTACAAATGGAGATTCTTGACTAATAAAGATCTCTTCAATGAAATCCATTAAAATAAGTTCTATTGAATGTGATGAACAAAATTCATTTAAAAAATCATTTAGGCATTAAAATAAAATATAATTATTTAACTGTACAATGCTTAAAAATAACCTTAAAAAACTTCCAATTCCCAATTGAGACTAGCATGGAATTTTAAACTTAATGGGAATTATCATTGTATCGTTTATACCATTCATACATTTAGGACAATAAAAAATATTTTAAATAATTTTTGTCTTAAAACTTATTGTTATTGACTATGCGCATATGATGACACCACGCGACCACAATTCGCAAAAAGAGACGTATGTTCATTCGCGGCCTTGGTGCCTCATGCAATGGAAATGGACACTGTCAAACTTTACCGATAGGGGCGCCAGCTATACAATGACTTCAGTCTGTGAATAGTTTATAGCACTGTGTGCCAAATGAATTTATTGCAAATAATAAATCATTGACAATGCCGATGTTTACCCAATGTTCAAATAATGGAGGTTTTGGATTTCCAAATGATTCGGAACTGAAAAAGAAGTAAATGAAGGGAAAACAATTTTTACTGTAAATCTGTTTTTGTATGGACCTCCATAGGGTTTAACATGCGTGTATAGCGTTCCTCCTATATGAAAACTATCCTCCATAGTGGAAACGAATCATAACTAGGTAAATATATACGTGCTGCCATCTGCGTTACGCTTGTCATGTGCCCATATCCATTGTGTTAAGTTATTGTAAGAAAATCAAGGAGGCTAATTATTAACATAAAAAATAAATGAAAGTTCGGCGTGATAATTCGTTTTTGAGCAACGTCTGTTATAAAAATGTGTCAGGCGCATTGGCACATAGTCAATAGTAATTCATAGTAAAAATCATGTTTTAAAATTACAGAACATCTATTATACCACAATTTGAATCAAGAACTGAAGACTCAAGCCCTTTTGATCTGTAATCAAAGTATTGCACTCTTACATTCTGACATTGTTAAAAACCACATTTTGTTAAAAAAAAAAACAAATTCACTATTCAGCTGTTTAAATCAGATATCACAAAATAATTATTATAAAATTCTCGGTTTTGCAAATGTGCAAATAATCTAAGAGTTCCAATTTTTTATACCACATATATTATCTTAAAATCTACATCAGCCCTTTTAGCAAACCACAGATATTTTACGAGTCGGCGGGGCGGCATAAAAAATCCAACTTCAGATTCTGGCTGAAAATAAGGCTTTGCACTTAGTCACCTTGTGATTAGCTAGCTTTGTCAAAAACGAGCGCGAGACAAAATCGTCACAAATACTAAAAAAATATCCGAGTAAAAATTTCGTTTGGTCAAATTACACGTTAGCAAATTAGTCATGGCGCTTCCGTGGATTATTTTAGAAATGGAGAAAGTACCAATTCAATTTTCAATTTATTATCTAAACATAATGACACCTTTTAAACATAATAGAAGGGTCGGATAACCTTGATAAGTGGTGGCTTGAAAATTAATTAAAAAATACACAATCATTTCCTTGATATCTGATTTAAATTTCCCACAAACTAACTGAAAATTATTTTGAAAAGTTTTAAACTATTCACTTAATGACCGTTGCACAAAATATTTTTATATTATAAATCTATTTTATTTTTTTCGACTATGTAATTTTTCAGTTAACTTTTTACAAAAGTTTTAGTTTTTTTATTTTTGGATCGGAGTGTAACATGAATATAAGTAAAGTTACTTTTTTTATTATTATAATAATTATTGTAAGTTACTTCTTAAATGATTTTTACAGATCATATTAAAAGCATTCCCAAAACAGTGTTTTTCTTATGGCAATCAAAAATAGAGAAAAGACACTTTTCAAAATTCAATTTTATGACAAAATCGCTTCCGTCTGTACGCTGGTTTTATAAATTGATTAGCCTGTTGTATCAATTATCAAAAGTTTAAATTATCCAGGCACATAAAAAAATTATTTGGTAAAAATAAATATAAAAAAATCCATTCACGTGCCTTCAAAATAATTTTATACTAGAACAGTAAACCCTCGCTAAATGCTATTAGGAGATTCCATGAAAATTGAGCATTAAGTGATTATTAAATGCGTTTATACGTAAAATATGAGGTTATGTTCACCGATGTTCACTAGTACATTTTTTAAAACGTCACTTAACGATACACAAATCACATAAATAGGATTTTCCTCCATAAAATATAAACGAACACACATTTTACTCACATAACCTTAAAATCACTAAAAGATGGCGCACACGAACCACAAAAATAAAATGGAGCGAATTTTCTTGTCTTCGGTGGCCAGTTGAAGCCTGTTAACTACGATAAATCTCTGAAAACAGTGCTACAGCAAAACAGCGAGGGATTCCTGAGGCGTAGCCTCTCGAAAATGTTCCATATATAAATAGTACATTGTGTTAGAATGGCAGAAAATTGGCGATTACGAAAGAGAGTTGCGTTTGCTCGCCACCCGAGTTGCAATCGTCAATTTTCTGCCCTTGTACAAATAGTGCATTAACATTATAAATAGAAAAGCACTGTAAACAGATTTGTAGGTTAGGCGAACTGTCAGATATAGTTCACACTCATCGCGCATGATGGCGCTACTTTCGACCCGAAAGAATTTTTCCAAGATATGAAAACACTTTACTTTTGATCTGCGCATGCACGACTTTTATTTTACGTCATTGGCATGGAAAAGCTAACTTTCGAACCCAAAAACAAGCACGTAATGATGCATTTTCAATGGTAAGTTCAAAAAAAAAAAATACTGCTTAATACTTTGTAAGCTGTTCCAAATTTCAATATTGGAAATATATATATCATTTACATGAAACACTGTTTTGTGAATAATTATTTTTAGTATACAATATAGGAATTTAATTAATTTATTCTATAATTTCATTTATTTTAAGGGAAAGAACTTCTGCGTCATTATTACTTGTGGAAATTTCATATCATCAGACATAATATTATGATAATATATTATATAATAATTTTGTGTACTATTTTTTATGTTTATGTATAATATACTACAACAAAATTAACAACTGCCACAAAAGTCTATAAGATTACTTTTGTTTTCCATAATTAAAACAAAATCTACATCGTTTCTGAAATTCTGACAGAAAACTGAATCATTTTTTCTTTGAATCACTACCGGTCACTTCTATTAAATAAATTAGGCTTTGGTGTTGCTTTTATCTAACAAATATTTCAAATCAAACGTTTTCAATTTTCGAATAAAACACATTTAAATACGTCGGAACTTCTTTATAACAATCATAACTAGGACTGCTCATTTTCGATTGATTTATAGACGCTTGACAACTGAGGTCACTTCTAACAAATAACTATTTGGTTAACATTTAATTTTCGTTTCTCGGAAATAACAAACTAAAATGTGTAAAATCAAAACAGAATGAAACGCTCAATATCTCTCACAGTTTCTCAATTACCGTGTGTGAAAAATGTTATCTCTTACCAATACTTTGCAGTTTTACATAAAGCTGTCTATCTGAAACATTACCGATTATCTTCATTCCACAATTAAAACATACCGCGACTTTTAATTCTTGTTAAACAAGTTCCAACGTATTAAACGACTTCCATTGTTTTTTGTTTTTTATATTTTAAAAATATTTACAAGTTCTAAAATTACAGATAAAGGACATTCGGTAACTGCATTGAAAAAATAAATAAATGATTGTACGATATTCACACAGATATCTGTGCTGAGTAGTTGTCCAATGGAAGTTTCCACCGAGTCACACTGAATTATAATTATTACTGATCCGAATGACACAAATCAACTTGTGTGCGTTCCGCTTAATCTCTGTCTCTGATTCATGGAAAGGACTGTTGGCTTAAAGAGTGCGGGGGTCCGCGATTAGTTGTAGTAATTTAAAGTTTCGACCGAAAAATTTAGGTAAGATATCAAATCGCGTATTTTCAACCTGTCGGGACTAATCTACTCATGTATTTTCAACTTCTTCTTTATCCTCACTTTATGACGGTCAAAGATCAATCAAAAAAATCTTTATTAATTTGAGGTTAAACATTGTCAAACGTATTTATAAACGGATTGGTTGAGTGGCATGGGAGGAGAAGCAGGGATCAAAAACTTGAAAATATGTATGTAAAATAAGTTGGAAATAGATGGTATTCAATATTGAATTCACGAGATCAACTACGTGAGCTGTATATTATCTTGAGCCGGTGTTTTCGTCCGCAACAGACGTTGACTTAACGGAAGTCTAATTATTATAGTTCAGTGGCGAAACATTTAAAATGAAACATTTTTTAAATAACCGACCAGAAAACCTTCAGAAATGATTACACAATATTATATAAATTACAGTCCTACCTAATCATTTAACACTTAAATAATATGATTTGTTTTATTTATTACAAGATAATTTATTATTTATAAATACCAGTTCATGTTTTCTTTAGAAGAGATTAAGAAACGGACGATATATACGTTGAATAAGTATTGTTCCTTCATCTCTACTTGAGTCTATGAATTAAACATTTCACTTTAAATATTATTATTAATTATTTTAGTCCAATTTTTACTAATAAAATTGATAAAAATTAAAATTGCACATTTATTTTTTGATCGAATCAGTAATAGAGTTTATTATTATTAGATTATTAAAAGTGATTATATTTTTTACTTGCGTAATTAGACACTTTTAATAATTGTGTTTATAAGAACTTCATTACTTCAGCAGTTACACTTTCTCGTTTTTTCTTTAAAACAAAACAATAACAAAAAAAAAACAATTTAATCGAAATTAAAATAAGAAGATAGCTGTATGTTTAAAAATATGGAATTATAGAACCCTGGAACAAAAAATGCAAATCAAATATAAACAAATCTGAAAACATTATTTATTCTTTAAGTCTAGTTTCGTAAAGTATTAAATAAAAACATAGGACATAAGTAAGATAACATTTATATGTGTCGGCATCTTTCTCTTTGACGCAGATTAGATCAATCAGATGTTGCTTTGATCTCTTTATACACAGCGAAACAATAATCACAGATTGCTAACTAGATCTCTAGGTTCATCGCAGTGGCGGATTTACCAGCAGGCTGAGTAGGCTGAAGCCTAGGGCGGCAGATTTTAGGGGGCGGCAAATGTGACCCAAAAATTTTCGTCTTTTTTTTTATTAATCATTATTCATTACTATAATTTTTTTCTCCATGTAGGGTAAACAACTAGTCATTGGACAGAACACATTTTCATTAGCTATAATAAGAATAAGAACGATACTAAAGCAGATTTGATTGACTTATAAAATGAGTCATTCAAATCTGCTTTAGTATCGTTCTTATTCTTATTATAGCTAATGAAAATGTGCTCTGTTCAATGACTAGTAATGTCCAATGACTAGTCATTTACCCTACCTAGATGTTACTAGGTCCACTCATACAACTGAATCAACGTGTAATATGTTTCAACATTTAAATATTTTTTTTTGTACAACGTCGTTTTTGTAATTAATATGATTGCCAACTAGGGTATCGAATTTCAGAGGTCAGTAGGAGCGACAAAAATTTAATAGCCTACTGGCGGCAAATTTGTAAATCCGCCACTGGTTCATCGCAAACGTTTTATGACAAAAAAAATAGATCATCATTAATATTTTCTGACATTCCAAAACTTTTCCAGGTCTGTGACTAGTAAATCAATACTTCCCCTAAACACAGAACTTTCTCTTTCATAAGGGGAAGTATTGTCATTTGTTTCATGTATAGTTGAAAATAAAATTCTATCAATATAAAAAAAAAACAACCAAAAGCATACCACAGAGTCACTCGGGACGTTTCGGTCTGTAGTGCATCTCTACCGGAGTGTGCCGTTGTTCTCGGTCGCGGTACTGTTGGTAGCATCGCTCGAATTTGCCGTCCCGGGAGACGCTGCAGTGGCTCCGCCGTGGCTGCTCTCGTACTCCATCACCTCCTGGTAGATCAACTCCTTCCACTGCTCGACGGTATGCTCCCGTTCATCTACACTGTGATCATATGGACCAGCTGCCGGCTGTAACCGCACAAGTAACTACATCTATACTTTATTTTTTTAACTGTAATGCATTAGTCTAAGTAAAAGAAATAATAAACACATTATATAGTATGCGAGTAATGTAGACATTTTATATGTATTCGACAATATAGTTTTTAGTATTAATTGTTCTCTAAAGCCGCTTTTAGACCAAGTTCGCGAGTAGAATGCAGGCTTGGTATAAGCGAGTGCTCGCGAACAGGTCCCGAACTCGTTACAAGTTCAACTGGGTTCATCAAAGAGTTTGGTTTGAACACAAGTAGACATCAGTTCTCGAACTGGATTTGGTCTAAACAGTGACGGATTTACCAACAGGATTGTTCTTTAAAGCCGCTTTTAGACCAAGTTCGCGAGTAGAATGCAGGCTTGGTGTAAGCGAGTGTTCGCGAACAGGTCCCGAACTCGTTACAAGTTCAACTGGGTTCATCAAAGAGTTTGGTTTGAACACAAGTAGACATCAGTTCTCGAACTGGATTTGGTCTAAACAGTGACGGATTTACCAACAGGATTGTTCTTTAAGCCGCTTTTAGACCAAGTTCGCGAGTAGAATGCAAGCTTGATGTAAGCAAGTGTTCGCGAACAGGTCCCGAACTCGTTACAAGTTCAACTGGGTTCATCAAAGAGTTTGGTTTGAACACAAGTAGAAATCAGTTCTCGAACTGGATTTGGTCTAAACAGTGACGGATTTACCAACAGGATTGTTCTCTAAAGCCGCTTTTAGACCAAGTTCGCGAGTAGAATGCAGGCTTGGTGTAAGCGAGTGTTCGCGAACAGGTCCCAAATTCGTTACAAGTTCAACTGGGTTCATCAAAGAGTTTGGTTTGAACACAAGTTGAGATCAGTTCTCGAACTGGATTCGGTCTAAACTGTGATGGATTTACCAACAGGCTGAGTAGGCTTGGGCCTAGGGCGGCAGATTGTAGGGGCGGCAAATTTGGGGATCAAATTTTTTTTAGCCGTCTTACAGAAATCAAAAAGGTTTGTGAGATTTTGAGATTACGTATACCGAATGTACATTATAGTGTAAGTTACCCGTCCTATTAGTCATACAGGTTTGAGCGTTTATTAGCTCAAAAATAAACTCTTTGTTGTCAAATTACAACCAAATTGTTGGATTGTAAAAATAATCTAGGAGCTGATAATTATTGTAGAGGTAAGGGCGGCAAAAATTTAACAGCCTGTACTTGAGAAATGGGTAAATCCGCCACTGGGCTAAACGTAATTTTGTTGAATATTTAGATAAATTTACATTTATTTCTGAAATATGGAGTAGTTAGAATCAATTTAATAGAAGAATATAGGATTCTTCCAAATTTGTGGGACTCAAAACATTAAGATTACGAAAAATATGTCAAAATGTCTTCTTCACTTGGTGGCATGTTTTATATACATCGCGAATCCTTGACGAATTCTCAAGAAACTCTCAAGAATTATTCATTACTGCAAACGAGAACATGTGAATTTTCGGTGTAAGCGCTATGTTCGCGAACCTCTATTTTGGTCTAAACGAGGCTTTAGAATGACTGTTTTGTTGAAAGTAATTTAATGATTTTAAGGTGATTGATATCAGTCTTAGATACGAGATTCAAATGCTGGAATCTCTTAAATGATTATAATATTAATTTTAATGTTTATAATGAGTGCAAGTATTTCAAGGTTGTACTTCAAAGGTCAAACATTTTAGAAATTAAAAAATAATTTACCAAATAGAAATTGTTTCTTGCATTGAGGTTACTGAGTATCAGCTGTTCAATATACTCCCTTTTTCACCCACCCAACTCTATCTTACTACCAGTTGGATGTGTGCAGCATGTAAAATGCACTTACGTTTCGGAAATCTCTAATTTCTACGAAAAATCTTACTCAATCTTTGATGTTAATGCTTCAAAACAAACTAGAAATAGTATCATTCTTCATATATGACTTTTAGTCAAGTTTTAACAGTTTATTTGATCTAAATAAGCGATTTAAAATCAGATAAAAACGAGTTTAACGCATATTTTGTGTACAGAAAAAAAATAATTTGAAAACAATTATTGAGAAGCCAAATTTGTCAGTATTTTTAACATATAAGTTTGTAAACAAAAAACTTCAAAATGTTAATTTGTCTTTCCGTAATTCAAAATCTCGTGAAATGCTGTAAAGAAATACCGACGAATATTTACGTTTTTTATTTAATTTTTAGGGAAAACAAATGTTTTTTGAAATTTTTAAGCAGCAAGTCAAATTTTGTGAAGCTTAATGCTTAATCACAATTAATAAAAACATTAATAAAATGAATTTGGCGACTGTAGTTTGAAATTTCCCGAAAGCATATTTTACAATTTGAGAGATCAATCACCTTAACATTAAAATTATCAACCATCAACTAATCTATTCTACATAATAATAGGTAATATGCAGGCTGTTCTTGTCTTTGTTTTACGAGTTCTCGGGTTTGCCAGATCCTTTCTTCAAATTATAAAAAAATAAATAAATGCCAAACAATCGTAACTTTTGACAATTTGGACGCATTCAGGAACAGCACAGACATCAAGATAAACACGAGAGCCCCCAGCACGGGCGTCAAATCCATGGGATTTTCTATATTTTGCTCTCGTTTCAACAAGTCTGCTTTAAGGACAAATATAAGTACAATACATACCTAACATTATCCAGCAAATTTTTAAAAAAATACACTACGTGATTAAATTACTTTTTCTACAAACTAGCAGTGCAACTTGTACAAGTGTTTGGTGAAATTATAGTCCAATCAAATTTAGACAAATTGCGCTGAAAGTTTCAAAGCTATGCAATTCGACGACGGAAATTTTGAGACTGGCTAATAAATATATGAACTCAAATTTTGAACATTTACAATCAAGCGCAAGCCGGCATATTAAAAAACACAGTTCACAAAATAGTTGGTTTCAAATTGATCATCTTGTCATTTCTTGAAAGAACTTAGCGACTGAAACTCTTGAAGTCATGTCTGAAGATATAAATTTTAAGAGCTTTTGTTTGCGTTGGGCATCTTTAATGGCAGAATATTGTGTCAAGGTAAATATTTATGCTAGTAAGACTAAATTAATAAACAGTATAATAGCTAAAGTTTGCTATAATTGTTAAGAGACATCCATTGTTACAATGCTATATTAGGAAAAAATATTTTCAAACCAACTGTCACCGTTGGGGCTCTAGCCTGAATCTTTCCACTTTCGCGGCAGAATCAGTTACTCTACAGCGCCATATCTCAACAATTAATCTTTCTCATAATAAAGCAAATTGTAACAGTAAATTCACGCCATGCGAGAGCTAATTTTTAGCTTTGTAACACTATAAATGTACCTTCGCAGTAGTGAGAGTTTTTGGATGAATCAAAGATGAAATTTTGCATCCATTAATTCAAATTTCAAACCTAAGTCTTAACTAACATTGTATTGATGGGTGTTGCTTAACAATTATAGCAAACGATAGTTATTATACTGTAAAAGCTTATTAAAGCTGTGACAGAAAATAAAGTCGCGCCAAGATTCATAAGTCATCAGCTAGTCAAAAGTAGAAGGTGCAAAACAATTTTTTCAGTGCGCTTAAATACGTTAATTATGGTATCAGGATTTTCAATAGCTGATTGCACATTAGTGGAACACAATAGAACTTTTATGCCCTCAAAATCAATTCTAATGTTTTCATCCGAATTCAAAACTTTCGAAAATTTCCACGGGCTGTCGAAAATCAATCTAATTTGATTGGACTATTTAATCGATACAAGTTGAAAACTAAAAAACTTACCGCATTGACCTCTCCTTCATCGTACCAAACATTGATGTACGGGTGGAGCAGAGCGTCGTCAACGCTGATCCGGTTTTCTGGATCTATGACAAGCATGTTGCGCAATAAGTCGCGCGCCTGACTCGCCTTCAATCTGTTGTGCTCCGAACTATCCGACGGAAACAGAACGTCAGGGAACAGTCGTTCGAACGAGTAGCCGGGATATCGCGGTCGGTTCTCGACATAATTGCGAACGGTTGGCTGGAGACGCGCCATAAACTGTTGAGACGGTGTTCCTAGTTGTTCTGAAACATTAAAAAAAAAATTATAATGAGTCTCACCCTCATAAGCTCACATAAGAAGTTTAACTTATTTAGTTTTTAATATTATTCGCAAGTTTAATTTTTGTTATGTTAAACTAATTAATAATATTTACACATAGCTTAGCAACGCACTATAAACTTCTGTCCTTGTCAGTTTCATGTAATTTAGGAGATAAACTAACTTCCCCTTTCGGGGTCGATTCTACTTCCCCTAGATTTTTTACTTTTTTCAAACAGATACGCTGCTAAAGAAGTTAAACTTCAAAAAAATGTGTGAGCCTCGTCGTTCGCGGGGGAAGTGATAATTCTTTAGTCATAATGTTATTTATATACTTATTTAATTTTTATGTTGAATTTTACCCCCGCCGCCTCTAATTTTTTAAACAGAACGATTTACAGTCCCCTCGTCTACATAATATAACAGACTTTGGAAAATAATTTTTACACAAATCGGTTTAGTAGTCTCCCTTCTAATTTTTGGGCAGAACGGTTTAGTATTTCCCCCTCTTCTACATAATATAAAAAACTTTGGAAAATAATTTCTACACAAATTGGTTTAGGAGTGTCCCCTCTAATTTTTGGGCAGAAATCGTCTCTGTAATATAAAAAACTTTGGAAAATAATTTTTGAACAGAACGATTCGGGAGTTCCTGCCTCGTCTGCGTAATATTAAAAAAAAATTGCATTACCAAGATTTCATTTATATTTCCCCACTAACGTAGCAAAAAATTTCAAACATATGCCCCTTTGATTGTTTGGTATTTGGATCTGTTCCGCGATAATGTATGGACAAAAAAAAAAGATCAGAAAACAAACAAAAAATCTTCTCAAATATATTCTCTACTTATTTGTGTTGAATAGTTTTAGACTTCATGATGTTTATACAGGCAGACGTTGCCTTTTATATAGACATTGCAATTTAAAAAAATAATTCTGTACCAACCTATAATCTTATTCCATTGATCGATGTGATCAGTTCCGGGGAAGAGCACCCCGCCGCGTATCATCTCGCCCATGATGCATCCGACGGACCAAATGTCCACGTTCTCTGTATAGCCCATGCCCAGTATGACTTCTGGCGCCCGATAATACCTTGTGACGACATACGGTGTCATCATGAACGTTGTGCCGGCTGTTCTGGCCAAACCAAAGTCGAGGATCTTCAACGTGCAGTCTGATTTTACAACTATATTGCTTGGTTTTAAATCCTGCAAACACAATTATTATTAATGACAGTTCTATTACAAGTTTAAGGCCCTATTATCCCTATTATCTGATAATAATATAATCGTTATCTATATCAAAAATAATATAATGGTATAATCTAAATTATCTTGAAAAAATAAAAATCTTTGATTTACCTACGTCAAATTATGAATTTTAATTGAAACTGATCCTTTTCTAAAACCAGATAAAATCTTACGTAAGAAGGGGGAGGGGGATTCAAAAATCGTCCTTACGTCTTTAATGAATGGCCTCTTTTCACTTACCCGATGTATGATACCAGCGGAATGCAAATGTTTGATGCCGCACAACATTTGATAGAGCAAGTAGCTCATCCTTTCGTGATCGAGATCCATCTGTATAACTTGGCACAGATTGGCGTCCATTAGCTCCATCACTAAATAGACGTCCTGAAACTCTTCGAGCGACTTCTGCGGCGTGAAAGCGTTCAGCAGGCCGATTATGTTCTTGTGATTCACCAGCTTCATCAGCTTGAACTCGCGATATGCGCGCTTCGCATGGGTCACATTTTGGAATGGTCGACTCAACTTCTTTATCGCCACATTTTGCTGGGTCACCGTATCGTACGCAGCACTATAAAACAAATGAAAAAGAAACACATTTCATATCTTCGTTTCGTGATCAGTTTGCTGGAGCAATTTTTATCATAATTTTTGAAGTTACAGTGTAAACTCTTTATAACATTATTCTTTATAACGATAAACTTTCTATAACATATCTAATTTTGAATATACACGTAAATAATTCATTGAAATAAAATCATAGTTTAAGAGTAAAAATTACAAGAAATTTGCATCAAATATTTGAAAACACTTTAAAAATTTTACTTTGGTTTTTACTTTTATAAACAAACTATTGAATAAACAAAAATATCATATTATAAATTCCGCTGGACGACTATTGGTTGTAATCAAATGTTATAGTAGTATAGTATATGATACAGTAGTTCCCAGATGACAGAAAGAGCATTGATTTCGTCCAACTATCATTTCAATCTGACTTTCGCAAAAAAAAGATTGTTAGTTCATAACAGTTATTTAGGTCAGGTTCTTTTTTAAAGAACAGTAGCAACTGTTACTAGAAAAGAACAGTTTTTTCTCCCATTGATTTACGGTACTCACCAAACCATGCCTTGGGCTCCAACCCCCTTTGGCTGCAAGTTGCAATATCGCGATGGGACATCAAACTGGGTGTCCCCAAAATTATAACGTGTGCACATTTTGGTCGGCATTTATTATAACAGCTGAATGCGTGCTACACTCGTTTGTTTCACAAACAAACGCATAAACAAAAGACGGTGAACCTACTTCACTATTTTAAAATACATAACTACAGATACAAGTTTTTTCACCAAAAAAAACACTAAGATATGTATAAAAAACACTACTACTTTTACACTAACACTGAATAATCCGCATGCAAAATCATATTACAAAACTGCTCTATATTTTTTACATTATTTAGTTTAAAAAAACTACTAAAAACAAAATGTAAAGTGCAATGATATCGCAGCTCTGCGTGTAGAAAAACCACAAACATTTATTTTTGTGCGTTGGGTAGCCGACGTCAACTAAAATAAAATAAAATAAAACACAAAATTAAAAATAATTACATACAACTTAAAAAAAACCATACAATTAAAAAAAAACATACACAAAAAATCGACGTCAAAATTCAAAATACAAATTATACAGTCATCTTTCCGTCCACAAATTATATACAGTAAGACCTCGCTTAACGCTACTTCGCTTAGCATTGTTTCAGTATTACGCAGTTTCTAAAAAAAAGCTTAGCCACTTTAACGTAAATTATGGATCAGTTTATACAAAACTATTCAAATGTTGATAGAAGCTAAAGACAAGACGAAGTGTCATTGATGCAATATCTTGCTATCGACAACGGTTTGCTGAACGTAACAGACAAAGGCAAACGACATTAGATGACTTCTTCACAAAAAAACAAAATATGTCAAATGAGGAACCTTTCTCATCACAACCATAACTTCTTACTCGAACTATTATTTGATTTTCATAAATATTTTACGAACAAAAATCGATATTAACTATTAATAAATCTATAATTAATTAATTTGTGTGATGAAAAAGCATAAAATTTAACAATAAATGTTACAAAAAGAACTAACAACTTTTCTTATTCTCGGTTCTATTTCACTTATACTTATTATCTACGTATTAAGATGACCTCGCTTAGTGCTGTTTCGTATATAGCGTAGAAACTTATTGGAACGTATCTCCCGCGATAAGCGGGGTCTTACTGTATTTACATTCAGGGTTGGACAGGAAACGTTTCGGGTAATCGAACTAATGCAAACCATAGGAATTCCGTCAATGCAAAAAAACTCAATCAATACAAAAGTATAGTTTTTTTTTGTTCAGTATCAAATTAGGCTGATTTTTTTTAATACGCCGGTCCAATTGAAAATTTTCGATATCTTAATGGGGCCAGTCCAGGCCTGGTTGTATTACTGGCATAATTATTGACTACACGACGATGACGGCGCAAAGTCTACAGATATGGATTCGATTTTACAAAATGACAAAACAAAGTAGAACTAATAAAAAAAATCAAAATCGGTTAAGCTGAAACCGTTGAAAAATTCTTGGACAAAAAAAGAACGCCTGAAATAGATATCTATGATTATCTATTTTTTTCTCTTATCTACTAATCCGCTTTGTTGACGAGCGTTTATAATCTAAAATATTTGTTCAAGTATACAAATTACAAATAAATAATAATAACAGCGTGCTAGAAAAATAAAGAAGAAACGAAGCTAAGAGAGGCTTTTTCAAACAGCTATAGGCCTAGGTGTGGTCCAAAGAACGTGCCAAACACAATATTAATAAAGCTATTAATTTAAAAAAAACTAAAATCAATATATTATTTTGTACAATTTGTTATTTAATTTTTAATAAGACTTTTGAGGCATGCATTTTTATAGACATTGGACGGCGCTACTGATATTTCGAGTATTCGAAAATTAGGTAACAGTAAAGTATTTGATCTTCGAGTCAAACAGAAAAATATTCGAGTCGATTAGTAAACAAATGAACAAAGTTGTAACCTTTTAAGGTGTGGAATTATTTTTATTTTAATTTAATAACCTGTTAAAAATATTTCTTTGAAACACTGGGCAACATTTCCCCCGCATTTTTTTAGAGAAAATCAGAGAAGGTCTGAAAAATTACTTGATTTTAATTTAAGAAATATTTGAGATGTATTCTCGGATTTTCTCTGTTCCAGTTGCGAGAGAAAATTTGCAGTTTTACAGAGAAATGCTTTCAGCAGACAATAATAAAGTATGTAGATATTACACTGAGACTGCAATTTTATCAAACAGATTTTCTCAAAACGCACTCGTGGTCTAAGCGGTTCGTACGAGTATATAAAGTTAAGATCGGAGTTGGCTGTATTTATTTAAACTTAAAGTACCTTTTAACCACAAGCCATGACTAACTTTTCAACTGCTACAGCCAGCAATGTTACAAAACATACCGATTACTAAGCCCAGTTACAAACTTGTATTTTCAAACCTAACCAATAGTACCACAAAGCAATACCTATAGAGTAAATCAAAACTAAATTTTTACTCGTAATTATTATAGCGTATAATACAAAGTTTATAAGAAGCTTGTTCGATGATTTGGAAAGCATTAACAAGATGGTTGGTACAGGAAATACCGTTTCTCGGCGAGAGGTAGTAAAAAGTTCAAGTGACATCTACCCTCGGCGGAATTTGAACCCACCACCTTCCGAAAGTGAGTCGTCACTCGATATTTAACTGAAATTCTGGAGGGAAAATCCGTCGCAAGATGATCGCTACATTATTGTTTCTCGACAAGAAACAGTGCAACAAAGATGTGTAATCCTTATCCACATAAGTTTGCAGGGGAAGTATAACTTCTTTAGTCGTAGATGTTATTTATATATTTAATTTTTTTCGTGTCGAATTTTACTCCCCTAATTTTAAACTGAACGGTTTAGGAGGCGCCCTCGTCTGCGTAATATAAAAAAAATTGAAAAAAGCTTTTTGGGCTATACGGTTTAGAGTCATCCCTCTAGTTTTTGGACAGAACGGTTTAGGAGTCCCTCGCCCTAATTTTTCGACAAAACGGTTTGAGAGTCTTCCCGTCTAATTTTTGGACAGAACGGTTCGTGATTCCCCCACTCTCGTCTACGTAATACACAGCAAGGCATTCTTTCTTCCCCTTCATTGCCGTAACCATTCTTGTCCAAAACGCGTCACAAGAAATTTCAAACAGATACCGTTGCTTACTTCAGAAAGTTCATGTGGTATCTGCTCCCGCCAGGATTCCGAATTTAAATTTAATTCTCTCACTATAACGCTATTAAGCAAAAACATCCATATCTCAAAACTAATATCTTACTAGTTTTTTTTTTCACCCGTAGCTTTCAGGTAACTTATCTCATGCACCCAACCCAAAAATATGATACGGATAAGACATACAGGAATTGTTTTATATTACCTGAACTGAATTCGGATGTTTTATGCACTTACCAAACAATTCCCTGTGCACCAGATCCAATCGGTTTTAGATTTTGATAGCGCTTTAGTATGGTGAACTTGGTGTCTCCCACCTCGACGGTGTAAAAGAGTGCGGCCAGTCGAGACATGCTGGTTGGTGGCGCAGCGGTGCGGCCGTGCGATGACCTTCACCACTGGTCTTTTCCAGCGGTATCTACGATCTGCTCCTCCGCCTCCAGGCTGGTGTTCTTGCGACTCGGCACCACCACCAAACGACTATGGAACTTGATTTATCGCTCTCTGCTTCGTCTGAAATTCAAGGTAATTAAAGAAGGGTTTGTGAATAGACGAATTTTTAATTGATCATTCCACGATAGTTCTATTACAACCCCACAGTTTCCAGATTCTAATCCGAGAACTGGTAAAAGTATCAATTGGATTTTAAATAAATAAGTAGTAAATTGTAAACATTGAGAAGTGAATATGGGATATTTCGAGTGAAAATCCGAATGACTTTTTTATACCTATGAGTTACGACTAATGATAAAATCTCCAGTAATAATTTATTATACTACGCTCTGTCATTACTCTTTAAAACACTGCATGCAATTGTCTCTCTCAGATTACATTTCACTCTATTTAATATACGATTACTTATAGTCTTTTATCGCCACTCTTCTATGAAGCATTGCTTGCAGGTAAAATCGAAAACTCCAAAGCTAAATCCATTCGTTATAATAATCATACCGAATTGATTATAATAATAATAATAATAATAATAATAATAATAATAATAATAACAATAATAATAATAATAATAATAATCTCAATATTGTTCACGTCCATTATAATTAATAAGTTTTTTATTTAATCACGGGAAATTTAGTTTATCTATATTAAAATTCAATTGTCCAATTTCCCGTGATTAAATAAAAAAAAAAAAAAAAAAATAATAATAATAATAATGCGTTTAACGTCCGTTTTTCGACTTTATGTCATGACAGAAGCCATTCGCACCATTACTATTTTTCATCTACCACTTCCCGTTATTTTCTACATTTTTTACAACTTCAACTTATGTAATAGCAATGGGCGAACGAAGGAATTATAGGGAATTAGGATAAGGTTGGTAATTTTTGAACTAGGAGTTTGATAGGTAATCGGCCATGGCCTCAAATAAGGAACTGTCTCGATATTTATCTAGAATTAATTGAGGGAAACCATGGAAAACCTCAATCAAGATGGCCGGTACAGGAATTACCGTTTCTCGGCGAGAGGCAGTAGGAAAAAGTTCCAGTCACATCTGCCCCCGCCGGGATTCGAACCCGGTACCTCCCGAATGCGAGCCTAGTGCTGTCACCACTACTCTACCCAGCTCGGTTATAATATCACTCGCATTCTAGCCACTCGAGATGCTTATATGCATTGCACAGTACGAAATACGGCTACGTACGTCTTTTATTTACGTCTGTACTATGAAGCACCGTATGTAGGCGACTCTCTCAAGATTGACAATCGAAACCGAGAGTAAAATTGATTCGAGAGTTAAAACATTCAATCATTCACACATAGTACCAACACACCTATTATGATACATCCGCTGAAGGAATCAATTAGAATGAATCATTCGATTATAAAAATAATTCGAATAGCAATCTTTCGATTATCAAAATCATGATTATTCCCAAGATTATTGAGGAGTTTGCCACATATAGATTGCCATACGAACAGACGACTCAAACAGATAAAACAAATTTCTTTGAGTCGAAGGTTAATAAACATCGTCAATACTTTATCAGGGTTATCTGGGTCTAGAGTCTACCAATTCATATATTTTTCATACTATGGGTTTTCGCCCATTCGTGTGTTCATGATGACGATCTTGAGAATTGTCATACTTAAAAAAATTGGGTGGTCCTCGCTGTAGATTCGGTGTACATAGTTTGAGGTGAAAATATTCTTTAAAAATAGTTTTCCCAAACTGGCTGATTTTCAAGCTCAAATTTTATGTATTATTTAAAACTTTAGAATGGATGAATCACGCAGGTTTAAATTTTTTAATTTTATCTTCCACGGATAATCAATTCTCAACAAAAAAAAGTCGCCTCACGCCTTCTAATTCTTGAGACAACTGACTGATTTTTAACGAAGCGTTTGCTCGCAGAACGAAATCAGTAAACACCAATATTAAACATTTTTAATTTTATCCCCAAGGATAATCAATCGTCGACAAAAAAGTCGTCTCGCGCCTTCTAATTCTTGAGACAACTGACTGATTTTTAACGAAGCGTTTGCTCGCAGAACGAAAGCAGTAAACACCAATATTAAACACTAACGTAATTCAGTAACGGTGCGAGGGGGGTAAATTATTGGCATAAAATACGACTGTATTGGCCAATAGCCAGTGTTTATGCAGACATTTAGGAATTCGGTTACACGTTATGTACGACCGGCATCGTCGCTTTTTTATTTCTTGGACGGGGTTCATGCAATTATTTAAAACTGAATTGAAAGCACGCTAGTAATTAAAAAAAATATGCATCGTACTTAGGTTTCAGGAATGTTAATAAAATTCTAATATATAAAATAGTAACGAAACATCTGTCTATCATCTTTTTTTGCGGGGATTTCTTTGCAGCGTTGCCAGATGGTTAGTGTACGAGAAGTAAGTAGATGTTTGCTAAAAAATCTCTACTTTCCTAGATTTTAACTTTCAAATATTATCTTTATTTCTTTTTTGTCCTTGGTAATTAATATAAAAGATTTTTCGGGAAAAAGGACTTTATTTATAAGTAAAACACTTAATATTTTATTTTCAGCGACGTTTCGTTCCTTGTTTGGAACTTTATCAAGCTTTAATAACTATTAAATGTTGTGATTAAATAGATATAAAAGATAATATATACATGTGAATATAAATTTGAGTTTAACAATATTAATACAAAGTTTATAATAATATCGTTTTTTATTTTTTTATTTCAAATATTATTTTTTTACGAAATTTTCTTCTAAGTGTTTCAAAATGTTTCAACACCAAGAAAAAATTGACGTTTCTTAGAGAAATATTTTCACTATGGAATGAAATAGAAACATTTGAATTCTGTATGTAATTGTTAACGACAAGACAGAAACTCAATTAAATTCTCAAGAAATTCCCTAGACTTCATCAAATTTTCTTTATTCCTATTAAAAATATCTTAAGAGCTATAGGAACAAAAAATCCTAATAAGGCATCATAGACTTTTGTGCAGAACATTGTATTTTTTAATTTAGGAAAAAATCAAGTTCCAACCTAGACGGGAAATACTGAAACTTACCAAGACCGATCCATGGCGGTGAAATTTAGAGATTTCTGTAGACTGAACCTGTAACAAAAAATGTAAAGGTAAATTTCAATTATATCGATCGTAAATAAATTAATATCAACACTAACATTTAACACTAAAGACCCGGTCAAATGACCGGTTGTAAACGTTTGATTAGAGAATATGCACGTTATCACTTTTTCACATTTGACTTCATGACGTTTCTATTAAACAAATACAATTAATTTCACATCATTTATTTATATTTTTTATTTTAAAAATCTATACAATCAAGAAAAATAGAGTCCTTATCTAAAATTCGGTCATTTGATCGATTGCAGTACAAATAAATACAGTAAGACCTCGCTTAATGCTGTTTCAGTATTACGCGGTTTCTAAAAAAACCACTATAGCGTAAATTATGGATAAGTTTAAAAAAAATGATACAAATGTTGGTAGAAGTTCAAAGGCAAGACGAAGTGTCATTGACGTAATATCTTGCTATTGACAACGGCTTGCTGAACGAAACATACAAAGGCAAACAACATTAGATGACTTCCTCACAAAAAAACAAAATATGTCGAATCAGGTACCTTTCTCATCACAAACATAACTTCTTACTCGAACTTTCATTTGATTTTCATAAATGTTTTACGAACAAAAATCGAAAACTAACAAATTTTCTTATTCTCGGTTCTGTTTCACTTATGCCTAAATCAAAATATGAAAAAACTTAGTCGTTTCACCTTGTTTCGTGACTAACTGCTAAGCGTTTTTACGACATTTTGCAATCATAGTAAATAGAAAAAAATCAACCAAATGAGTAACGTATAGCGTTATAAAAGTATTATAGATTCATATTTGTGTTGTTAATCTCTTTCCGTATGTCCTGTTCTCTTCAAGTAAATAAATTTCCAACAAAGCGATACTGTAAATTGTAGATGCTCGAGAATTGAGGTCATTAACGTCTGTAGTGTATTTTAAGAATTGATTAACAAAACGTTAAAAATACACTTTTTCTGAGACTCCATGATGGACGCAACATTTGTGCCTCCGGCATACGGGGAACCCCAGTCCACAGAAACCGTCCGTTTGAGACGGTCAAATCGTCGACAATGTCCGATCGACGCTGAACTGCTGACATGACGTGACGTCACGCTGCGCGTCTATATCGTCTAGACGGCGCTCTGACGACGCGCGGACGTCGCATACCAAACCAATGCCTGCTAAATATAACAGACGGAGCTGACAAAAGCGTACCGATCCAATCAGATCGCGAATACGAGATGTCCTCTGGTCATCTCTCACAGTCTCACTGCCGGCGACGCGGTCAAATCGCATATACCAATAAATAAAATAGCAGCGGGATTCCCGTCCTTGATTTCGATATCTTGTGGATAGTTCGTGTAGTTTGTTTCAGATATGGATTTTAGTGACATCTGCAGATGCGGATTTTTTGACGTTCACATCTGCAGATGCGGATGTAGAAATAATAGTAAGATTAATAGTATTTTGTGACTTTTAATCGGTAAATATTACATTTTCGTGGGTTTCATATATCCGACGAAAAAACGGAACCCTTGTAGGATCACTATACTGTCTATTCGTCTGTCACAATTTATTTATATATGTTTATTTCTAAGGATGGACTTCTTGTCCGAAACGATCGTCAAGAAATAATTTTAATACATAATTTTTTGTAGAATTTATCTGCTATTTTAATATTGATTACATATTATGAATGCTGATGGCAATTTGCTTATATCTATTTTTTGGTCAAAGTCATTCATTCATAAAAAATATGATTTGACAATACCATAGTATGTGACCACATATATTTCTCTATAAGAAAAAAGCATTGAAGAATTTTTAAACCAATTAGACTATTTCTGCAAAAACTGTAATTATATGATCACAATCTAAGGTCATTTTTTGACAATGCTTTCTGTAGCTCAGCATAATTGTTCAATAAGAATAATTGTCTAAATGCAGCTAAATACGAATACAACATGAGTTTTGTTATAATTATCCATGGCTCCTGAAACATCGGAGCATCTGCTTTGTAAATGTGAAGCAGTCATGAAGCGAAGACTCTGTCACCTCAATAATCTATTCCCAACACCTGATCAGATATGGGACACAGATCTTAAAGCAATTCTGGGCTTTATTAAAAGCCTTAATCTCATAGAGATATAAACGAGTCAGGGCTACACAATAAATCTATCAAGGTCGCGGTGTTGACGAGGAATAAAATCCTCTCGCCCTCTTTTCTAATCTAATCTACAATAGGGTATTTGACTCAATTAAAAATATGTTATAAATTGTTGTCATTCTAATGTATTACGGCGTAAAAAAGCCTATCCACTTTACTTTCAGGATAAAATATGTTTATTTTCTGAAAAAAACTTTAATAAAATTTTAATTTTTCTGAGGTTTTATCATGTGATCGAAAACGCTCTATGACGTCACACTGCGGTAAACATCGCAAGTGTTCTATGGTAAACATTACAGAACACGCGGTCATTTGTGATACACATATCGAATTATAGTTTACTAAATACGTGAGTTCTGACAATTTGTGGTGTCATCGTGTGATTTTTGAGTGCAATATACATATTTTTCTCGTAAATATTTCAATCTATCAAGTTAACTGCAAAATGGAAAGAAATTTTGTACAAGCGGACAGTGGCAACCTACCCAAAGTAGACGCACTTATGGTTGGATTGTTCTTTAAAAATAACCGTTTTTTATGCTGCTGAACTGAAAACGTAAAAACGCTAATGTAAGTATTATTTTGAAGTAACTTATTTATAGAAATCACTCGAGAGCTGTACTAAACATTTTAATAAAATCATGTTTTAGGTTATGTTGACATTTTGTACAAATTGTATGTAAAGTAAAGTAAACAATTTCTTTGGTTTTCCAGGTCTACAAGGGAATGTTATGGAGACGATGCGATTGGCTATGTACAACTGCATCGGGACTCTGGTCTTTGCACAGTAAAATTTAAAACGTGTCCAGAGCATAAAGGTCCTTTGGAACAGAAACAAACAGTTTTTCTGGAGTTTTTATGGATGTACTTATACATTGGGTCACTATGCACCATTTATAAACCTTAGTTTATATCAAATTCAAGAAAATAAACAAATCTTCATTTACTTACTATATGTCACAAAACACGTACTTAATGTTTACCGAACTGTGACGTCATGTATCACCTGACTTGCAAATCGCGTTTTGGCGCGTTTTTTTTAATTCAAATTTTTAACCGAAAATACGACAGATTTTCACGAAAATATGAATATATCGTGCATTAAATGTAATAAATAATAGTATTAAAACAATTCACAATAGTAGTCAAATACCCTATTATCCATTTCAGAGACAGAAGACACAAACCAAAAATTTCCAGAACTTTCACGGAAATCCTGACCTATAGCAGAGTTTACTGTAGTGCAAAGAGGACGGTCGGTATATTAATAAAGTGTCAGTGAGTTAGGATGTTTGTGACAGTGTGTACGTTTAAGTAGGTAGCTATTTACGCATTCTAACTAAAGTTGGCACAAAAATACATATAAATTCATTCACAGAATTGCTCGATGCAACTCGCCGTACCGGCGGACAGTCTTTGCAAAGACGACGATAGATGTTTAAAAAAAAGTTCCATACAGTCCTAACATTCTATTATGATTTCGATATAAAATTGTGACGAAGTTTTATGATGGTGGGTATTGTCTCACATTTAGCTTTCCGATACGGTTTCGCGAAATAAACGAAAGCAACAGATCTCTCATGTTAGGTTACTGTTTAATATGTTCCCTGTTTCACTCGCATAGCAAAATGCAAAAATGCACTCACGTTTCGAAAATCTCTCATTTCTATGAAAAATCTTATTCAATCTTTGATGTTTATGCTTCAAAATAAACTAGAAATATAATTCTTTCCATATGACTTTTAGCCAAGTTTTGACAGTTTGTTTGATTTAAATAATCGATTTAAAATCAGGTAAAAACGAGAAATTTAGTATAGTTTTGTACAGATTTTTGTACAGAAAAAATTAAATTTAAAAAAAATTATTTACTTGAAAGTTTGTAAAGTAAACACTTCAAAATGATAATTTGCCTTTCCGTAATATTAAGTCTCGTGATGTACTGTAAAGAAATATGTAGGTACTATCACGTTTTTTGATTCAATTTTTGGAGCAAAGATATATGTTTTTTTGAAATTTTTAAGCACCAAGCCAAATTTTGTGAAGCTTAATGCTTAATCACAGCTAATAAAAACAGCAATAAAATTAATTTTGCGACCACGGTTTGAAATTTCCCGACAGTATATTTTACAATCCGAGAGATCAGATAACCAACATTCTCGTGAAATCCGCCTTACAAAGAGACGAGGAAGCCGGCAGCGCTAGTGAAAAATGTGTTCTACATATTGGGAACGAAAAAGTTCCCACATCGACACATGTGTCTAATGGATTCTCGAATCCCACAACGACCAATTGTGCGGGTGATGGTGATTTGTTTTATATCTTCTGCAGTTTTAAAGTTTTCGTAGGAACGCCGCTAAAAAGAAACATATCTGCGGCCATACTACAAAAGCTGTTATGTCAATTTTTTACCATTCTAACTTACACGTGGGGGGAATAGGTCAAATTACACATTTTAAAAATTTATAATATTTTTTGGTTTTCTCCCTAGTTTGGAAAAAGTCTATTCGTCTGCTAGTCTGTCTTCAAAAAATTAACGTTGAAAACTAATCAATGTTTATGACTTGGTTTATAGTTCTCACAGTAGCTGTGATATGTTGTTTTGATCAGTTCTATGCAAACATTCAAACATTTAAAAAACACATCCAACGAAAAACTTCTTCGTTTCATTTCTCTCAGTGTTACTGAATATATATTAGACAGCACATAAATAGCCCAACTGGGAGAGAGAAAGAGATTGTAAATTTTATAGACGCTCAACATCTGAGGTCATTAGCGTCTATAAAAGAAAAAGTTCAACCACAGCACTTCGATTAATCGATCACCGCGACCTCACTGCGATGTATAAAACATGGTCCTTTTGAAAAATAACACAATACCGATGGCAGTCGCATAAAATTCTTGGAGACGATATTATTATATTATGTATAGGCCATGGATATTGATCAGGGTTGGCTTTACATTTTTCTCTGATAGAGAGCCTTTGATGTAAAGACGCTAAATAAAAAGGTAACCACAGAACATCCAAACGCACGTAGTTTTTTTTCGACGCATGTGTTGCGAACTATGCATCAGATGATTGAAAATATAATACATCAATAAACCCGGGATTGACAATGAAGCATAGGTTATGTTAGAAGTACATTTTAGAGCAGACTTCCACAAACTCCACGAACTCCTATTAGATTGCTAAGACAATGGCGAACCTTTTAAAAAAAAACAAACAAAACCTAAAATTTAACATTAAAAAAATCTTGTATATTATAACATATTTCATTTTCAATTAAACATTTTTCAGTTCTACGTAATCGATTGTGTTTTTTGTCCACATACCTCATGTTGTATTTTTTTTTGTTCAGCCCTGTACGCGATGGAGGCGAAGAGGATGGAACGCTTATTGCATGTTGTCATAAAACGACACGGTGATATTTGACGGCTGTTTTACGGGAAGTGGAAAGTTTACAATAGTTTCGCATTTAATTCCAAAGCGGGAATAAAAAACATAAACCGTTCCATCTTATTTTTACGACAGACATCACGGAATTATTATTAACTATAGTATTCCGACCCGGGTTCGTCCGGGTAAATTTTAGTTCGGCATGGAAATAATCAAAAACAACCTCATAGATCACTTTAGTGTACCTCTTATCAGTATAGCTAACGACTTATCTTACATTTTCTCCTACTATGCTACTCGGGAAAGAAGTAGGTTTCTAAATAATGACAGACTTTTTTTAATTGGTTCAATATTTTTTGAAAATATCCGCTGATACATCACTATAAACGTTATTAAGGCTGTCGGAACGCTCTGAATTTAAGTCAAAAATAGAGCTTCGGCTGTCAACTGATTGTAGACTTATTCGTCAACATTCAGCAAAAATTCTTTCTCTATAAGGAAGATAAAAAACAAATCTAGGTCTCTAATGGACTACTTTTGTAATTTATGTACGATTTACTAGAAAAAAGTTGGCATTAATAGTGCTAAAACAACACACGTTTTCAATGTCACACTATGACCTTATTCGTACTTATTTCACAAAACTGTTCCATCACAAACCTAAAGTGACTCTTCCTTTTTCGGAAAAGTTTTTTAAATCTTCAAAATATTTCCAAAAATTAGAGTAATCAATTGACAGCGGCACCCTTGCAAAAAATTTTTTTAGCCTCGTAGTTGACACCAGCTAAAAAATGAAACGTGCGGATGATTTGAACGAGACAGAGCTAAAGAAGGTCACATCCACAATATGTCTTTTGCCTACCTCGCCCCTTACCGCTGGGTCTCAGCACAAACATAATTCAAAGCGTTCCGACAGCCTTAATCTTTACTATAGAAAATACTCGTATTACTCCGTCCTCACAAAAACTCTCCGAGCTAGTCATGAAATGTACACAGCTTTTAATTAAACTTGATCCGGATGAATGTATTTCCAGGTCGCTACGTCGTTCCCCTCCTGATTCACGTTAGAGTAAGCTCTACTCGGACGAAGTCGGGCCGCGCAAGTATAGCATATCATGTTTCGAAATTCCTTTTATAGAAATATACAACTAACTAAATACAGCTGCTATTATCTATCAATCATCTCTACTCTTTCTAAACAAGTTGTAAAATCTTTAAAAGCAGAAATTTAATCTCTATACTACGGTGAAACTACCCCCATACCACATGCGCTAGCATTGTGTAGTCATGAAGTTTTAATTGACGGAAAGCTGCTGTGATCTGTCTAACCTAGAGACTTTAGTAACAAAGCGCTGTTGGTGTCCAAAAAATGAACTATCATGTGCACGGTCTTTGTGGAGGCAAAAGCCACGCAAAAATCTCTGTTGTTTTACCTCCATTTTCTTACTTCGTGGTACAGTCGTCGGTATATAACTCGACTATAACCTCACTTTAATGTATTGTTTGTTTTCCCGTGATGCATTGCACACTGTATACGTCATCATTGCAACGCAACCAATGTTATCTGTCCTATTTACCCAACATGTACAATGACACATTGTGACGTCACATATGTCACTTAAAACGTTTCTCTTGTCATTTATTGTGTACAAAAATAAAATATGTCGTTATTCGAATGATAAACGACTTTTAGACGTCGATATTTCGTTTTGAAATTTCAGCCATCGTGTTTGTTTGACGTTTGTTTGTTAGACTAAAATAACTATCAGCTGTACCGAAAAGTCAACTTCTTATCAATACTTTAATAAATCAAATTGTAATGGGACTTCTGTCTGCTATATTTTCCATGCAGAGAACAAGCAAAAAATATATCTCAGTCAGTTTGTAAAACCTATATGTGCATCTGACATATTTAATTCATAAGCTAAAAGAACGTAACTACACTTTTTTTCGTAACTCAAAATTTGTGGGATACTACTTTTTAGGTTAGGACGGCAGAACAACGAAGTTTTCCTGACTAAAATATTTAGCAATATTGTTGATACTGACCACATTGTGTACGAAAACATATTTCCGATGTTTCATAATCATTATATATATATTTGTAACGCAATCGGAAACATCCGGTTACACAAATATTGCCATATACACGCAAAACAAAAAAAAATGTTTACTTTTGCAAATTATAAATCAATACAAGGAAACGCTGAACTATGGATACAGGTCCGAACAGAAATTATTATTTTCGAAACAAAGGAACGAAACTACTAGACCGGGCGCGAGACTGCATCCCGTATGAAAAATCCGATGGATTCATTCCTATTGATGATTTAAGTTCAAGAAGACCTAAAGAATGGGAATTATCATTAAATCGCTTTGTGTTTGTATTTCGCTAAAACACGAGAACTATTAAACGGATTTGAATGCGATTTTTACCACCCGATAGCTTATTTCTTAAAAGAAGTTTAGGTTTATAATAACTGGTTGACCTGGCTTCATCCGGGTGAAATTTTGATTGAATTCACTATGCTGAATTAGGTTTTTACCATTCGGTAGCTACGAAAACTACGCCTGGTTTGTTATCTCTGTTCCTCTTATAGTGTTAAATGATAACGGACAGGTCACTTTCGAGAATTACTATTGGACTAAATAACATTTGTTTTAGCCTATAGTTCTGCTGTTAAATTTGTTATTTTACTATCGCTATACAGGCACGAAAAGAAGGTATTTTATAGGGAGTGTGCAAAAAAATAAACAAATGTGTGCTAAGCTCAAATAACCCTAGCTGTCGATGGCTTTAAAACAAAATAAATAAAAACAACGCATCTAGCTGAGTTGGACTCTGTTTTAATTATCAAATGTCCGTTTTAATTTTCGTATTTATCGCAAATTGCAAAACAATTTGTTTTATGAATTAATTTTTAATAAACATATGCATGCACCATCTTTCGCTTTCCTAAAGTAGTTCAGAAAGTTGTAAACTTTTAAAGTATATACCGTGAAGACAGACTTACAGAAATGTTATTTAAAAAAAAACTTTAAAAAATTATTTTAATCAGACTATTCTAGTGTAATAAAAAGAACATTTCTCTTAATATTTCAACAAAATAAGAATAAATATTATTTATAAAGCAATCCAATAAAAAACAATTTAATACTGGAATATAGTACTTTGATATTTATTACATTAATTATATTAATTGGTTATAAAATACTGAAGATTCAGAAAAGCTTCTAATGATGCTGACATGGTTGGCGAAACGTGCGTCGAGAAAAAAAGTGTTTGTGGCTATTTTTTAATAACCAGACTTTGTTCCGGTTCAACTTCACGATTTTGTTGGGTTTTTAACTATAGAGGTTGACGCATTAGGGAATACATGTAATTCTATTACGTTTCTACCAAAAAAGGGCAGAGCAATATTGAACTTCGCGGTAATAAAACAAATAAATAAAAACCTAAATGTTTTAAATTCAAAACCACCACCAATGGAAATATGTATCAATCAAATAAACGTGCCGTCAATTTTTATTCTAATAGTTACAGCTATCGAACTTTCGATGACAGACATTTCGTTAAAACCGTGTCACGGTTTACTTCAGTATCGAGTCGACGGATTCGCCGTGTTAACGATACCGAAACCGGACGACGTCAACGAATCGATCGGACTCATAGTAACTCTGGTTCTGCCAGTTGATCTACGAACTCTGTACGACGCCCGCTTGACATTCGTCACGATCACCAACGACGCTCTGGTGTACCGTTTGAATACGCCTCAGTCGTTGCCCTCGCCTCGAGTGATAAGAATCTCGGTCAACGGTCGTCCGATATGCAGCGAGCCTCTGATGACCTGGACGCCGGCAACGACGGTTCACATCCACCATGTGACGACGTTGGAAAAGTCATCGAACGCCGGACCGACGGAGACGTCTTTCAATCTGAATGAGGACACCCTAAAGTTTAATGACATTCAGGACGGTGCTGTTCGGAATAAGACACCGAAAAAAGAGCAACATGATATCTCCACGGAAAGAATCATCGGCCATTTTGGACATGATTTTAATCCAAAGCCGCCTGAGGGAAATTGTGGCAGGACAACAATAGGTAATGTTTTCTTACTTCCTACCTACTAGTAAGGAAGTACTGTAATGTCAGAAACAATTTTTTTGTTGTGTTTTTTCACGTTTTGATAATCATTTATGGCCATTTCCTGATGGATGTTTGTGTACATATTTTTCAACATCATAAAACAAGGTATTTGTAAGCATTTAGCTTAGATCTGATTTTGATCCTAAGATAATGATCGAAAAAATCAATACTCCGCATTCATTTCAGGAAATCTGACACTCCAGCGATTAGCAAACGGTGACAGAATCGAACGTGGCGAATTTCCTTGGCTGGCAGCGATGTTCGTCAGAAAGGACAACAGTCTGCGCTATAAATGCGTCGCCAATTTAATTTCTCAAAAACACGTGGTGACGGCCGGTCACTGCGTCAAATATATGGACCAACCCGCAATAGAAGTTTCCAAGGTCGTCGTCGTATTCCCCGGCAAGCACAGTCAGTTCGAAAACGGCGAAGACGGCGCTTTGAAGATGGAAATCAAACACATTCATCTCCATTCGGAACACAAAACTTTGGGATACATGTCCGACTCGGATCTCGCAGTTTTGGAGTTCAAAACAGCGATCGAATTTAACAACTTGATACGCCCGATCTGTTTATGGTCGGGTCCTTCCGATCACCTTCGCGATATTGTCGGGGAATATGGTACGGTTGTCGGATGGGAACTCAACGCAGAAGGAAAACTGCTTCGGCAAGAGCCGAGAGCTGTTCGGATTCCGATTGTCTCGCAGGAAGATTGTTTATGGTCGAACAAAGAATTTGTTCATTTCACGTCTAATAGGACTTTTTGTGCTGGCATTCGGGACGGAAAAACAGGTAAGATCTTCGTTCAACAAGGCTTAGATGGTAGATATGGCAGGAAGAGCAAGATAACAAAAGAAAAGCGGATATAGTATTGCACTCGACAACAGATGTCTGGGATTTCTTTTTATTGCAGAATAAACTTCCGAAAAAAAGTCAAAAAACATTTATATTCTATTTGTAATGTAGATTTCAGGCCTAACTTTCAAAAAATGTGGGACGATCCAATTATTGACTTTAAATCAATTATTTAAAATACAATCAAAATCTGTTATAAAGGCATCGAAGAGTCTACTCATCGTAAAAACCGATTGTCGTAACAACCGGTGATGTTTTCGAGGTACAAAGTAATTTTTTATTAAGTATGCAGTATTATTGAATGTGTAGGTACATATAAATCCATATATATTAAAAGGAAGAATATTCATATTATCATTATCATTTTTCTGTATTCAAAAAATCTGTAATTTTAGTCTGTTTGGAACACTTCTGCGCGTACGAATTTTGTTTACAATACAGTTGGTCGTTCTAACAGATACAATTTCCCGAAGATATGAAGATATTATATTAAATGTAGTTGCTTAATGCGGTATGTCGTAATAAGCAATGTCGTAAAAAGCAGTGTTTTTTATAAGGCGTTCATATAGCATTCAGCCGGGACCTATGATTTCGGTCAATATAGCCGGTATGTTGTTCTAAACGATGTCGTCGTAAACGGTTTTGACTGTAATTACTTTAAAAGAGACAGTCGATTACAGACGCTCGGCAGCTTAGGTCATCTAAATACTTCAAAATGATGTCCGTATATTTCATTCAGCAAAGATTACAAAAGACGGGATTGTTCCATTCAACAATGTCCTAGTTTCATTTGTGACGTCGCACGAGATCATCCATTCTTCTTTTCAAATAAAAAAATGCAATATTTATGTACATCTTTTGTGTATCACGTTCTCATTTTCTCTACCATGTAGAATATAAAAAAAATTAAGACGATGCGATGCTCGGCATTTTCACACAGGTCCTTGTCAAGGCGATTCGGGCGGAGGTCTGATGCTGTTTCGAGAGAACCGTTGGATGTTACGAGGCGTCGTTTCACTGTCTCTGTCACTGAAGGGCACAGCTTCCTGCGATCTATCAAATTACGTCGTCTTCGTGGACGTCGCTCAATACAGGGCGTGGTTTGAGCAGTTTCTCTAAGGGCGGAAATAAAAAACAAGAAACTGTTCCAATATTATTGACATAATATGATATAATAAAACTCGGATCGCAGTGCCAAAACCCTGCCGACAATATAGTGTATTTGGTAATACAGGCAGTATGGTTTTATTACGTGAACTTAAGTTTGTTTTTGGACAAAATAAAAAAATTAACGCTTTAATAAAATCCTTAAAATTAATATTTTTTTCTTAGTTAAAATATTGTTTAAAATTCAACATCTGGACCAAACAAAATACACTCTTCAGTACGAAAATTCGTATACGCAAACTAGTATTTTCATAAAATTTGTATGTCCTGTCCTGTCGAACCGATATTATTAAAATTTTAGCAGCACATTTTAATCTACATTAAAAGGTGTAATTTCAATTTTGAAACGATTCTGAGAATTTTTTCGGTATTTTTGGGCCTAAAAACATTTTTCCCGATTGGGCAGTGATGGTTTCCAGCCCCTGGACCAAATTTCGTTTATGCTGCGGACTTATATAGGTACATAAAAAATTCAGTTCAGTACTACATAAACCATAACGGAAGTATGGTTTATGTAATACTGAACTGATTTTTCTTATGTTCTCATTTCATTATTCTTGCTTACAGAGATCTACTACACACGAACTGTGGAGTGCCACTTATACAAAAAAAACTTGAAAGTTCACAGAATATATACGTATACAGAGAAAGAAAAATCCACGCAGAAATGCGCATAAAATTTCTATAATAAAACTTTTAAAAATGCACCGATGCAAATATTTCTCAAATGTTCTCCGTATGTAAGAAATAAAGAAAAGCTAGCTAAAAAATCGACTCTCGCATGTAGTGAATTTAATGTTACAATTGCTTTATTAGGATGATTTAACTGTTAAGCCAGCGCACCGTAGAGAAATCATTCCGCCACGAAAGTGGAAAGATTCGGGTTTGAATCCCGACGGTGTTGGTGGATAAAAATAAATTTTTTCTGATTTAGCATTGTAACAATGAATGTTTTCTATCAATTATCATTAGGCATCTACACCATATGTAGAGATCTTACGTACTATAAACGTAAAGAAATATATTTATCAATTATTTTTTGTTTAGAATCGATTTAAAACTACAATGCTTTTCTTACGGAGAAATACCTACTTGTGGTCACAATCTAAGGTAATTTTCAAAAAAGATTTTCTGCCAATGACTTCTGCAACTCAGCATTAATATATCAGACCGACAGCCCACTAATGGCCGAATCAGATAATGCATACCTATATATAGGTATTAAAGGGTATAAGAGAACATGACGTGTGGCGAGGTTTTGCCATCATTTCCTAATCTAGTTTCAATATCCGCCGTTATATCGACGTCGCTGGGATCGATTTAAAAGCAGCCTCCTCTACATGCATCCCTTAGGGCACTGCGTGGCCCTGATTGTTCTTATATTGTATAAATTGACCTTTTGCACATGTGGCAATATTGATGTTTCATTACGGACTATTTACTTGTTTCACTTTGCTTACCAACGTTAGATTTGTATTTTTTTATTCTTTCTATTTACGATTTGCCCCATTCGCTAATATAACAGGGTGACCACTTTTTCTCCAGAACAAATTCCTTTTTTAGGCAATTTTTTAGTTTGTTTCCCCTTGACTTTATACGTACTAACGCAACGTAACAAATATACAGAAATAAGCAATAAATTTCATGCAAACTGACCTATTATGCGCGGCTTGCACTCTTTATCTCAAATCATTTCATCTTGCCTAAAAGCGGTTATAGCTCTCCAGATGCTATATTTAAAGCTTAGATGGTTCGAGTAAAAATCAAATGAAGACTCAAGGATCTTAGAGGCAAAAAATTGAAAAAAAAAATCTTGGAAAAACCTACAACTTTAAACAAAATTATAAATTACGTAGTCAAAACTTTTGTCAAAAAATTCGTTTGTTAGATCGTTCATTTGGCATTAAAATAGCGTCGGGAGAGCTGTAACTGTTTTCAGGCGAGGGGAAAGAATTTGCGGATTAAGACTGCAGGGGGTGTTTGACCGTAAATATTCGATTGATTTTCAAAAATAAATCGCTTAAATTAACAGAGCACTATAGCTGTAAGTCTAAAAAAGTTCAGAGAGATTTCAAATATTATCAATGCCTAAATATATACTGCTACTCCTGTCTGTAATACTTCTCTATAAACCTCCTACGGCAAGATATAAACTGTTGCCAACCGAATAAGACAAATTGCATTTGGTGAAAGTGATTGATATTTATATGTAATGTTGGCAGGTAAGAGAAAAAAAGTTGTATCTATACGCATGAAAAAAGCCATTTTACCATCAATGTTTTTAGCTCAAATAAAATAACGTTTCTATTTCGTTTCCTCGCTTTTTCTGAAAATTTCTTATAACTATATTTTGAAATTCACCGTTTGAAAAGGATTTTAAAGCTATCAGTTTGCAAACTTTCATTTTTTAAAAAGATTCTTTCAAATACATAGTGCTATATCGAAAATTCGATCGGTTCACCGGAAAAACTGACGGACAGAAATTCTGAAAATAGCTAAATCGGTCTAAGCCCAATCGTTAAAACACAAAGTTACGACGGTATTAAATATGTTTGGTATCGTGTTCCAGTGTGAAAAATGTTAACACTTTTGACACTACTGCGTTTGTTATACACCGGTGTAAAATACACTAATATGTTTGGTATTTCAGTGTACCGAATCTTGAGCAAGTGAACGTATAGTATAGTGTAGATCACGTGACAGATGTCTGAATTTGACAACATTGATAGCACAAATCGATACTTTTGGCAAACCTAATGTACAATTTTCAGTGTAAATTTCACTACACTAATATGCCAAATTTATTCCAAATAATTTATGACAATTTTGAACTTAGGTTCGAAATAAAATGTACTACGCAGAGTTCTGAACTGCGTTCCATGAATTTTTCCTTATAGAATAATGCATAAACAGAAAGTGTATTATGTAAATGCCTACATCCAGTAGTGTATTTTTAGATCGTAGAGATTCAGAACTTTTTTTATTTAGATACAAAAAAAAATTATAATGAGCCTCGCCCTTATAAGCGCACATAAGAAGTTTAGCTTCTTTAGTTTTTAAGGTAGTTGTCGTAGTTAAGGCACGCCGTCAGAAAATTCTTAATTTTTGTATACTTATTAAGGACATGATAATACAATTACCCTGAAAATTTGAAGTCGATCGACCGTATATAATCCGAGATAAATTCAATTAAAAATTGGATAATTAGCATTAATTGTATATGATCTCTGTAGTTCTGAAACAGTTTCTTATTTATAAAAAAAGAACTAACTGTCAGAAACTTTCCAGAAACTGACAGTCTTTCAATGCATTTGTTATGAGTTTAAAAAAAAATAAGAAACATTATACATGCAGTATACATGCATATGAATACTGTATGGGTTATGTTTCCGCGTCTTGCGTACAAATTATGAATCACTTAGCTACAAGCTAGTATACTTTTGTGGTGCGTATAATCTATAACTTTTTGACAATATTGTACCACGACAACTACTTTAATATTATTCCCAAGTTTAATTTTTTGTTATGCCAAACTAATTAATAATATTAACATATACCTTAGCAACACACTATAAACTTCTGTTCTTATGTCAGTTTCGTGTAATTTAGGAGACAAACTAACTTCTTCTTTAGGGGTCGATTCTATTTCCCCTCGATTTTTTACTTTTTTCAAACAGATACGTCTCTAAAGAAGTTGAACTTCACAAACAACAACATAAGAAGAAAATAAACATTAGCACGTCAACTTACGGTCCTGCACATCGCTATAGAAGAGTCACTTCCAAATATGCGTGTCGCTAAAATGTGCAGTGACCCTTGCCATGTTAAAGTCATCAGACTTTTTCCATGAATTCCATACCTATTCCGGGTTTTTCAGATTCGTTTGCTTCTGTACATAGTGTAAACCCTCTATTCCCATGAGCGTCCATAATTTCCCATCTCTCTCTCTCTCTCTCTCCTTCTATCCCTGTATGATAATGTAATAACGTACTATCGCTTTCATCTGTTATTATCGATCATCGAATAAATAACAAGCGAATAACATCGCCATTCAGGTCTGCACAATAGAAGAACGACTCGTGAACATGGAAGCACGAATAGAAAAACTATATTGCTGGGTTGCAGAAAGGATTGTCAAATAATTTGATTTGACAATGACCTTAGATTGTGAACACACATATTTCTCCATAAGAAAAGCGTTGTAGAATTTTAATTCGATTCCGTTCGAAAAATAACTGATCGATTGAAATGATACTTTTTCTAAACTGTGTATACGTGTATTTAACACAGTTTTTTGCATAATTTTTACTTCGAAACGACATTTTTCTACGCATTTTAATCAAAATTTGACTTGAAAAACGATCTTTTTCTGTGTGGATCAAGCATTTGTTTTTGTGTGAATACAATCTAATACTGTACATACCAGGGAGTAGAGATGGGAAAAACGGATCTTTTTAATGATCTGCATCTTTGCATCTGGATCCCGTATGTGAGCCGGCTCACTGAACCGGTTCAAAAAGAGCCCAGTTCTGAATATGTTACTGCAGTCTGCCACTGAGTTACCTAGTTCAGTCAATCATATCACGACCTGTATAGAATCAAGAATGCATAGCCAAACATGTGATGCATGAGTCATTTGAGCTGACAGATGCATCTAAGCAAGAACTGATACGTAAGTGTAAAATGTGCTTCTGTGTGTTAAATGTTTCACTGAGTTATGCGGATCCGTTGATCCGTCGGCTCAAAAAAAAGTGAGTCGGCTCTCACGGATCTTTGAACCGGTTCAGATCTGAGTTACCCAACTCTTCCAGGGAGTTCAAATACATTAGATTGCTGTTGCATGTATGAAAACTGTAATTATATTATCACAATGTAAGGTCATTGTCAAATCCAAATTTTTGACAATGTTTTGTGCAACCCAGCATATGTAAATCAATATGCGCAGCGCGATTGTTTTCTCATTCTCATGTTTGTTCAGGTTATTTATTGGCTATAAAAATACACAATAATAGTCCAAAAATAATCTTTGTAAAGACACGAAGTTGCCATGAAAATAAACTGTTTTTATCACTTACTTGTTAACTTATCTTGGGTTACTTAAAATTAATTCAATCTTATTTTTAACACTCAAGATAAATTAAAACACAAGCCGTTTGATTTCTACAGTCCGTCAGCGGTTCTTTCTTAACCGATTAACATAATATTTTTTGGCACGGTAGGGTAAAATTTATTCTTGAGATTGAAAATGTAACGAACGTGTTGCAAAGCACGTATACTATAAAAAGAATTAACACTAATTAAATTGTCCAATGTCCTGCGATTTGAACATCAATTAAAATTACTTCATTTTATTTCTAACATAATTTTCCAAATACCCTATAACACCGTCGAATTTCTTAACCTAATGGGTCACCCGGGTGTGTAATAAGCGTTAAAAGGACCCATGCAAAGAACTAGCATTTATGTAAGTTGTTACGTAATTTAAAAAAATAACAAAAAAATAAATACGTTTAGTATTTTCACGATGTTAAAAAATGCATACTTTCAAATGTTTCACATGTATTGTAGTTCACCAAGCAATTAAAAAAAGCATTCAAATTCAGGTCTTTCTTCAGGCAAAACGAAAGGTCGTTCACTGCGCAAAAGCATCGACCTCCACCAATTCATTAAATACTAAATAAAAACAACACTAAACAAGAGCAACAAGAGAGCAGTTTTCTCTTTGAACCGTATTTATTCATAAGCATGAAACAGTCGAACATCGCGCAATTCATCAACGAGACGTGATTGGAGAACGCAATTCATGCATGAAACGTGATTGGGCAACATAGATAGTAACGATTTTATATACTATTTTGTCATCATTAGTTTCATTCAGTGACACAGAAATTGGACTGAACGCCAGAAAAAGCATCGCTCTGCAGAGATAAGACGGTGGTGGCTGTCTCTTCACGTCCTCTTCTAAATAGACTCTGACCAATAGGGTTCAAGGACGGCCAGATTCGGGCCAATAGCTTGTACAGAGATTCATATTTGGACCAATAGCGTTCACAGACAACTTCAAAAATATTGACATTTGACATATAATAAAATTTCTGTTCACGCGTGTTGGTAACGGCTAGTAATACATATTATGATTTTTACTATTCGTTTGCATGGTTAATAATATGGTTTCACATGTAAAAATTAACCAAAGCATGCTTGTCAGCTACCTAACTAATTTCTTTTTGACAAATAATAAGAGGACAGCTGATTGTCTTTATTTTTAAAATATTTCCGAAACTACAAAGTTCAGAAAATTTTCTTGGAAAACAGACAGAGTAATGAACCGTTTTTAAAAGTATACCGTTATAATAGAAAAAAACAAGGTAATAACACTTATCTCTTCTGCGCATGCGCCGATTTTACCCAAAAAACCAATAGGGCTCTTCATATTTGCATGTCAAATATCCTTCCAAAAATTGGTTTCAATCCGCTCATCCGTTTGACCTGTATCGTGCTTACAGACGAATAGGCTTTTTCCAAAAATGTTTTTGGACTAAAGGAGCCTCAATACGAAAAGTTAATTTTGCCCTTAATTAGTACTAGTCCCCACTTGTGGAGTTAGAATTGTAAAATTACCAACGCCATTTGCTTGATACATTGCTGGGGTTTGTTAGTTACGACGCTGACGATAGTAAAATTTTCAGAGCTTTTCTGATATAGGGAAAGCGCAGTCTATTCTTTTCGTCAATGGCACCAATCAATATACATAAATCAAGTACCCGATGTATCCGATACACTCGTCTGTCATGAACAATAACGATTTGAGTGCACAGCTTCACGAAAAAAATATCAATAAAAAAAGAAAAAAGAAAAATCACTTACGTGACGCGTCAGATGGTTCGGCGACAATTTGTTAGTATTTCTTTTAAGTAACAGCCGTAAATCAGGTTCGTTTTTTTCAATATCCAGTTTCTGCACAAATTCACCTGGATTGTTTTTAATCGCATCAACATTTTTCATAAAAAATTAAAATCTAAAAATACGTTTAATATTTTGTGTCCACTTCTATAATCACATTATTCTGCGTCCGGCATGCAAATTTAAGTAAGAGTGAATTGTAAATCATAAACGTTCGACATCAGAGGTCAGACGTCTTTAAAGATGGGCGAGCTGTATAAAACGTCTTCCGGCAAACTATGGTACCACAGATAAAAATTAGGTATTTGAAACGCACGTTTTAGAGCACACGTGACTGGTTTTGCTGCTGGAACTTGTGTGCTGCAGCTATGAAGACGGAAACGTCACTGCGGTCTTCGCTGCGTATTTACAAAGTCCATTTCAAAAATAATAATAATAATAATAATGCGTTTAACGTCCGTTTCTCGACTTTATGTCATAACAGACGTCATTCGCACCATTACTATTTTCCATTTACCACACTTCCCGTTATTTTTCTACATTTTTAAAACTTCAACTTATGTAATAGCAATGGGCGAATGAAGGAATTATAGGAAATTAGGATAAGGTAGGCAATTTTTGAACTAGGAGTTTGATAGGTAATTGGCCATGGCCTCAAATAAGGAACCATCTCGATATTTATCTGGAATTAATTGAGGGAAACCATGGAAAACCTCAATCAAGATGGCCGGTACGCAGGAATTACCGTTTCTCGGCGAGAGGCAGTAGGAAAAAGTCCCAGCCACATCTGCCCCAGCCGGGATTCGAACCCGGACCTCCCGAATGCGAGTCTAGTGCTGTCACCGCTACTCTACCCAGCTCGGTACTCCATTTCAAAAATAGAACCGGGGCAATGCTATGTGCATGACTCTCTGCTGAGTTTGAGAAAGAACTAATTAGAAAATACTACCTTGTCACGCGGGCGACATGGACAAACGTCTTAAGCAAAAATGGCGCCATAGTGTTTTTTCGTCAGAGACAATTCCACTTTTGTTAACATTCAAACCATCACTGCGCACGCACCAAAACCATCTACACACCCAGCCTCAAAATACGCATCGTGTGAGCCATTCTTCACAAATTCAGTGCCACAGCGCGCTTGGAATGTAGCAGCGAAATCAAGCAACGAATCCAGTGGCAAACCGAGCCTCGAGTGCATCGGCCTTTAGATGCAACAGAACGGAAGCGTTGCATTGGAAAGTTTGAGAACGGCTGATACGTAGTATTTTGTGTCAAGCAAAGCTTCGCTAAGACCGTGCAACAAAATGAAGCACGACATCCACGTCAAGGTGCATTAGTTGCTCGGCCGTCGGGACTCGGCAAGGAAGATGCCGACTGGAGGACGTCTCGTTCATTTAAGGCTAACTGAATGAAAGCATTATAGGTGGGCACATCAAAGCCAATATACCAACTTGATAAATGAATAAGTTATAGCCATGTACTATACTGCTGCCATAACCGAAAAAGAAATACCTCTATTTTTCCCCATCTGCAGTTCTTCACTTTCTACTTTTATTATGGGGATATGGTTTATCCTGCAAGGTTTAATATTTTTTAAGATCATCAACAGTTAAAGTAAGGTACAAAAATTTAAAGAGTGAGTCATTAAAATTATAAGGTGGAGCCGACGGTTCCGCTACTGTTGATGTTGCCGAGCTGGGCGCAGCCCCGCGAGTCAAGATTGTAATACGGTTTTATTTCAATCACGTGCGGAGCCGCGGGTAGCGGCTAATGTTTAATAAAAATCACATTTTACTTGAAAACTAGACGTGCAACATTAAAAAAAATGTTGAATCTATGAGATATTTATAGATATTAAAATTTTAGATTTTTATCTGGCCATTGTGTTCTAATGATCGAATAACTTGGACTTGTAACACAAAATCAGTTTCAATTTTTAAATTTTCAATAATGGAATTAAAAATTCAATTAGTGCATTTACCAGTTCCAAATGCTAAATATATGTTTGGTGGGAAAAGCACCCAGTATTGGTTTCTCTAATTTCTACAATTGCGTGAATGGTTTGAAAGAGCCGTCAAGTGAATGAAATCTAGCAGTTGCATAATTCTAATTCCGCGAGATTTACTCAATCAGTTTTATACGAACATAAATCATTTGTAAGCCGGGATTAAGACAGACGCCTTTCAGTCAATGACTCCGACACACAGGCGAGTAAAAATGTGCATTCGATTTATCATCAAAAAATATATATATATAATTGAGAGGAATCTTTCACTGACGACGAAATAAATTTTTCGAATCACACTCCAAGCACAGTGTACTATAGTGGTCAGCGTGCTGGCTTCTGGACGGAGCTGTCGGAGTTCGAATCCCGTCTTTACTCATAGATGTTGTGTGATGTCGATTTATTTGAATCATTAATCTCTGGTGGTCCGCAGATTTAGAAAAGTTGGACAGATCTAATTGGAACGTATTTTATAGCAGCTATTCTAAGTGAACAATGTACGATATTGATGGCGTCAGATGAGAAAAAACATTTTCACCGAAACCCTTTCAAATTGCGCTGTCAAAAAGGAAACAATATTGTAATATGAGATGACTATAAAGCGGCAGCTGATGCAAACTTTATGCTGTAAACAATAACTACAAGAAAAGGTGCCTGCCAACTATGTCTTCGTCATTTCGACAGTCGATGTTCTTGGAATCATACAGAAAAGAACAATGGCTAAATGCGACTTCAAATTTCATTAAAAAACAGACAACACAAATGTTTTTCGTATCAGCAACTAATTTCACAGAAAAGATGTGAAGCAAGGATTAAAGAATCCTTGCAAAGTACAAGTATTCGTAGAATGGACAGTCTTAAAAATAAAAACTGTTTCTAGTTTACAACAGTTATATCCTTAAAATATTAAATTTCGTCTATTAGTATGACGTCGCGGCGTTGTAGTCGCTTGTATAGGAGTGCGGAACAGTTGAAAGAGCTAAAACAAATGACACAAAGTCAACAGAAGCGCAGATGAGTCATGGGAAATATAAAGTGTTTGGATGATGTCAAATTACATGTAGGGAGAAATAGAGAGCAAGTATGCCTGTGTGTAAGAGAGAGAGAAAGCACAATTATGATAAAGATTCGCTCTGGCAAACGTTGCAGCCGGATGCTGATGTAACCTCAATGTCCACAAAACGAAACTTATCTCAAAATCTTTAACACCTGGAAGTTTCCTCAAACACCATCCTCTATTCTGGGGCATCCAGGGTTCTTGAATTCATATTTAATGTTATGAAGGACTGTTTCTCCAGTCGATTCGCATATTTGTAAGCGTGACACGGTATAATTTCACTAAACGAATGAATTTAAAGCCCACCACAGTACGATTTCGATCGATACGCCAAAATTTGATCCGGTATGTTCGCCGACTGACAAAGTCGGTACGATCTGATGGCAGACAAACAGAACAGTCTGCAGCAGTACACTGTTGGCTGGATCGTTTATTTGATCGTGACTGTTTATGACGTTTGTCCATGCCGCTCACGTGACAAGATTCTTTGATTGGTTCTTTCTCAAAGCTAGCAGACTCCCGATTCTAATTATGAAATCCAGCCTGTGATCAAGCAACGAATTCTGATGTCATTTCAATAGAGATGTTGACTGTATTTAAATAAAAACATAATTTTAACGTTAAGTGGTAGTTTCTATGATATAATACTAAAAAACACTGTATTTTTGCTCATTTTTAAGGAATTTAATTAATATTTAATAAGTAAAACGCAATTAAAACATTCTCGAGTCACGTGACTACGAACACCAATCAGAGTGCATGACGTCACTGGTTCATCAACATCATCAGACGCTGTTTACACTGTCAAAAGGCTTCATTGGTGGTTAATATTTAGGTGTGTAATTTATTTGAAAACTTCTATGACAACTATTACGAAAAAACCTATCACCTCATCAGTTTAGCAGCGTTTATGAATCTACGACGTCACGGCAGTCATGTGACAAGTATTGACGTTTTGAAGAGAAATTTGAAACGCAATTTAAAATACATGATTTTTAAAAAATATAATAAATATTTGTCGTTATATTGGGTACTTATGCACGATTTAAAATATTTTCCCAAAAATAGTCAACAGTCCTATTTTTGCAGCCAGTGCGGCTGCCGGCACAAATTCCAGCAGCCAATTCAGCATAGTGTGCAAACGATCTTAATATTTTAAAGGCTTGACATAACAATATGTCGGTAAATATGATAGCAAATGTTGCTGGGGAGCCGGCAGCACTTTATAAAAACGTTTTATAACTCATGTCCGACCTCGTATGGCATGTAGGACGGATGTTTTATAAGAATACAGAAAATAAAGAGACATTTGTAAACTGTATTCGTCTTCATAGAAAGCAGACATCACTAGAAATGTGTAGAAGTTGGAGAACGGTGTGAAATAAAACTTGAATAAAGCTACGAGGCTTCGGACATATCAAAATTAAATATTTATTATTTTGAAATTATGTATTTCTGATAACAGAGCTGTAGTCAAACAAGTATTCTTTACTTGAATGTTCGTTCCATAGAACCATGCTGGGGAAGAAGGGGTCATACTGGACAGCTTAATAACTGAATGTTAAATAATCTGTAACAAAGCGATCCTATAGATTTCACGGGTCCAATTTGAAGAAAAATATATTCAAATATTCAGACTAGTTTAACATATATTTTACAAGCACACCGTTAACTTCATTTATAAATTTGAGCAAATTTTCAAGAATATAGTAGCTTTGCGAAACTTACTGCAGATAAGATATCATTAATGAAATCGTTTCTAGAAAAAAAAAACACCGTCATCAACGTTACAAACAAAAGGATGTGAAAAAAACATGGCAGGATAAATTACAGTGTAACCAACCAACATATAATAATACTAGTGTAACGAAGGATAACGCAGGTTCGACCGAACTTCCTGTGTTCCCAGAAATAAAGGAGCGTTCACAAAACGTGTACCACTAATACGGTAAGCTCTAACCGTACAAAACTATACTATTAAAATTTTATTATTGAATTAAACAGATAACATGATGAAGAACATCAAATCGGCTCCAAACTAGCTCAATTTATTTCTTGCATGAACAAACAATACATAATTTTTAATATAGTTCCTATGACTTGAAATTTAGCTGCTATATTTTTTATACTATTTAAATCCTGCCGAGCCGCTAGCGGCTAGTATTGAATTAGCAAGACAAACGATACTTCTTTGTTCTCTATAATCCGTATAATCAAATATTAGAGTGAGAGAATAGGGTGAAAAGATGAAATACAAAAGGACTTATAGTTGCTCAGACTCTAACGAAAAAGTTAGATTAGGAAAGTAAACAAAAATATGTTGACTTTTATTTCAATTATGAATTTTATTTTCACTATGAATTTATGTAAATATTTTATGGAAAGGTCTTTTGTTCGCATTTGTTACACAGACCTATGAATTTTTAAATAAATACTTATTTTAAATCTGTATAATCATATAGTGTTGAGGCCAAGACGCCGACAACAAGAAATGATAAAAAATAAATTGAATTAACCTGCCACCGCGAAAAGATGTGTTTCATCATATTATCTGTCAAAATCAATAATAAAATTTTAGAAGTGTTGTCCAGTAGATTTTGTTACGATAAGAGCTTAAACAATCTGTTTCCTAATTCTAATCTGAGAACTGATCGACTAATATTATGGCCATCCCTGTATGAAGGAAGCCGGCGTTATCCCGCTACTAATTCTTCGGGTCTCCTCTTGGCTGACATTCCCCGATAAATTCTGTAAACCTCTGTCATCTAAAGTCCGGTATAACGTATTCACATGGTCTAAATCTTTGCAGTTCAACGTGCATAGATGCGAGATCTACCAGCGGGATCTCTACATTACGATATATTTCTTTAGGGCACAATTGCTACTTTTTGATTCACATTGCAATCGGTAGATCATCACATGCAGCTACAACATTGTTTGTAGTCTCGGGAATAATCGAATGGTTGTGATAATCGAAAGGTTGCTACTTGAATGATTTTTGATGTAAAACTTCTTGTGACGCGTTATGCGTTACGGTAAATATTGCCTTGTTTCATATTACGTAAACGAGGATGGAGGACTCCCGAACTGTTCTGTCCAAAAATTAGATGGATGTGAGGTACTCCCGAACCGTTCTGTCTAAAAATTAGACGGGATAAAATTCGACATAAAAAAATTAAATATGTAAATAACTCAATAATAAATCGCAGGTATTTTGGATTAATAATACCTACAATTATCGTGTTATCGTTAATCTTGCTACGTTTCGGCTACTTTATTTAGTCTTGGTCAGGCTCATAACTAATAAATGAAATAATCAAATGATTTATGTTTAAAAATTTATAATATTGAACACACATTGTATTTAATTTATTAGTTATGAGCCTGACGAAGACTAAATAAAGTAGTCGAAACGTAGCAAGATTACCAATACCACGATTGTTTTGTATTATTAATTCAAATACCTGCGATTTATTATTGAATTATAATAATAATTTTGGATGCGATATAATATGTAAATAACATCTACGATTGAAGAAACTCATACATTTTTTAAAATCGAATGATTCCTTTAACTATGTGAGTAGGTACTATGCGTGAATGAATGAATATTTCAACTCTCGAATAAATTTTACTCTCGGTTTCGATTGTCAGTCTATACAGTATACATACAAATAAACTGCTTACATGTTTTATTTCAAATGCGCGTGATAGTTACACGTACTTTTTTATCGGTTTAGTTATTCTAGTAGATTGCCCGTCACGAAGAAACATACTTCTTTTTTTACTTGAAATATTATAGTACAGATCCGGCATTTTTTAAACATTCTGTACCTGCAGTTACATAAAAAAAATACTATGCAAATTAAAACACCACACATAAACAATAAATCAAACGTAAAAAATATGCTCTTGAAATTTTCAGCATTTAAAAAGTTTCACGAATTTCAGCCGAAGTGAAGAAAGTTTAAACTTGCAAGAGTGAACAAGGCATGTGCAACCTATGGTCCAACGAGCTTTTGTATCCACCCCATGACCAAACAAAATTGTTTTATTTATCTGTTTTTTCATGAAGATATTTTTTTTAATGATGAAGATGGATGCTAGATAAAGTAGTTGTAAAGTAACACAATTGGCCCGTGTGTAATAAATAAATATTATGGTCTCCGAACCAAAAAAATGTTTCCCATGCCTGATGTAAAACAGTGTGATTCATTGTACTAGGAAATGAAAACGGGAGAACGGGACAGAAAGGAAAATAGTCAAACGTATTTATCGAGATTCTCATACTACTGCAAGGACATAACTAAAATCAATAAAATTTTACAGTATTACCAGTTGAAAGTTTAGTGTATTATTTAAGTGACTTTTCAAGGTGCGGTAGATAGGGGCGATTCCGATCGAATGTGGAAAAAGCCTGACGAAAGTAGCGGTGGGTTTAAGAAGAAAGGAACGCAATTGCAGTTTCAAATAATGCGTTTCACTGTGTCATAACAGACGCCATTCGCATCATTACTATTTTCCATGTACCACACTTACCGTTATTTTCCTACATTTTTAAACTTCAACTTAAATAATAGCAATGGACGACTGAAGGATTTACAGGAAATTAGGATGGCCTCAAATAACGAACCATTTCGACATTTATCTGAAATTAATTAAGGGAAACCACGGAAACCTCAACAAGATGGCCTGCACGGGAATTACCGTTTGATGGCGAGAGGCAGTAGGAAAAAATCCTAGCCACATCTGCCCCCGTCGGGATTCGAACCCAGCACCCTCCGAATGAGAATCTAATGGTCCACCACTACTCTACACCGCTCGGTGTGGAATTAGTTAACTCGCTAATTGATGACATTAAAAAATAAATAAAAAGACCCAAAATGCCTCGATAATATACGTTTAGGTTTAGTCGCATGGTTGGAGCCTTTCGAAACGTTACATGTTGGATTAGAAATGAGAAAAAAACCTAGAGAAGGGCACCTTGATAAACCAGGGTTCACCTATTTAATGGAAATCTACTGTAGCACTAAACTCACATACGATTTAAAACACATAAAACAATGTTTTCTAACATTTCAGAAACACCGGTCAATGGATAGTCGTCCGTATTATTTCAGTCACGGAACACTTCAAAGCTGTTAAACGACGAAGGGCCGATCAGCGAACTCGAGTTTTTCGGAGAGCCAATACTGCCGTTCTAATCTAAAAAGTTATATCTCTATTTTTCTCCATTTCTAATTAAAACAATTTAAGGATTATTATGAGAATATCTGTTATTCCACAACGCTAGAAATAAGTAGCTGCATATTATTAACAAACAATATCTTAACTTAGCGCGTTTTCACAAAACACAATTTGGAAGAAATAAAAAGAAGCGAAGCGTCAGCGACTGATACAACTCGGATAGTACGTACGTACAAACATCGCGATTTTTAAGTACAGTTTATTATGCTTATTATGAACTCGAATCAAACTAAAAATTAATCTTTTTTTGAGAACACACCCCTTTACATTTTGCGGAATTAATCTACATAGCTATTTGTATCAACTAAACTCAGCTCTGGTTCGTTATCGGCGTGTGCAATTATTAAGAATGTGGATAACCTGACAGCAATTTGGAGTTAGTGCTTTTTAGTTTGGGACGGCAGTATAGGAGGCTCGTTCCCTTGAGGATAAGTCGACTAGGACAGAAACATGCCGGGTAGATAAAACAGAGATAGAAAAATAAAGAGAGAAAGGCAACCAAGTTGACGCGGAGCAAACTGTATATAGTGTGTGCCCCGGCCTAAGTACAATATAAATCTCGACGTACATGGACTTGCATAATGGGCTACGGCTCTCCACTTGGGTCACATGTGTCTACCCATGCAGGGTTAACATTTTTAGTGTATTTAGACTGTACATCATATAGTATATGTGCAGATATACTATGTATTTATAAAGCTTTTGAAGTAGAGTTGGGTAACTCAGATCTGAACCGGTTCAAAGAGCCGACTCCGACAGAAGATCCGTGAGAGCCGACTCACATTTTTTTTAGCCGACGGATCCGCATAACTCAGTGAAACACTTAACACACAGAAGCACATTTTACACTTACGTATCAGTTCTTGCTTTGATGCATCTGTTAGCTCAAATGACTCATGCATCACATGTTTGGCTATGCATTCTTGATTCTATACATGTCGTGATATGATTGACTGAACTAGGTAACTCAGTGGCAGACTGCAGTAACATATCCAGAACTCGGCTCTTTTTGAACCGGTTCAGTGAGCCGGCTCACATACGGGATCCAGATGCAAAGATGCAGATTACTAAAAAGACCCGTTTTTCCCATCTCTATTTTGAAGTTATGTTTTTTTGCCCGTTGCGGTTAAAATTTTAGTAGGCAACGTCGAAGTTGGGCACGTACTGTTAACGAAAATTCGAAAGTATGAAGTTGACCGCGCAAAGGAAATTCGAAAATATAAAGTTGGCCGCGCTAAGAAATATTCGAAAGTGTGACGTTTGCTGCGCTAACGAAAATTCGGAAATGTGAAGTTAGCCGCGTTAACGAAAATTCGGAAGTATGGTCATAAAAGACCCTGATTGAAATGACAAATGAACGAAATCAATGCACTTTCTGACATCTGAAAACTATAGATTAATATACTAGACGACTATAACCGAACAGTGGACTATAACAGCGGAAAAAAGTAAAAATAAAAATACAATTTGGAAAATGTTTTCAAATATTTGAGGTTAATTTTTTGTAAGTTTAGGTATGCTTAAACTTTTTTAAGATTTATTTTTAATAAATTATTTCTATGCATATTAAAGATTAGTTTTTAATTACGCCAAAGAAGTATAACTTCAAATGTGCACATATAAATATACGCACCTACTTTTGTTTTTATTCGAAATAACTTGGAATCGTTTCTGAAATGGAGTTTTTAAAAAAAGTGGAACCGAAAAAAATTGTTTCAAAATTGTAAAGTCAACGTTCATGACATTAATATGTACCCCTAAAATTAAATCAGCTGCGCAGGTTCGGATATATATATATTATATACCGTACGAAGATCAATCAAAACAGCAAATTTTTGGAAAAGTAAAAATAAAAAATTAAGTCCAAAAATAGCGAGAACGTTTTAAATTCATAATGTAACTGTTTAGAGCCGATTAAAAAGCGTGCATCTAAAATTTAAACAGGATCGGATTTACAAAATTTTATAGACGCGTGAAAATAATTCTTTGCAGACAAAAAAAATATTTCTGAATTTTTCCAATTATAGTAAACACTCTGTAACTATTATATAACTTTTTTAGGCATTCAACTAATTTTAACACAATGTAGAGAAGATAGCTGCGAATCGTTGATTCATTAAATATAGATTTTTGCAAATCCGTAGTTGGTATCGGCGGTACTATCAGAGCAGGACGGCCGACTGTCGCCAAAAAAAAAAAGAAGAAGTTCGACGAAAAACGCGTAAAGCAACCTTTTCGGTTCAACTCGTCCCGGATATGTACAAATCTGCAGTTAAAAAACAAAGCGGTATATGTCAATAAACTATTATTAATTACGATTTCATAAATCCGTTTAATTTAATTAATTAATAGCACAGAGTGGTCAGTTTTTCACCTGAACAAATTTCCCTGGTTTTGCCCGGTTCACCAAGATCACGGGTCGACTGTTTTGCAGCCTGAGTTTCAAGCCAGTTCAGGATGCGACCATTGTGCAATCGGTTTGCGATCGATTGAGGTTCGTTCTCCGCACACGAGCGCAACTAAATCTGAATTGGCAAAAAGATGGTAGCCCCTACCTTACAAAAGAAAAATTTCATGTAGTCATGCAACTGAAACTAATTTCAAATCGGTCGTGTTTCTGTTGACCCATGTAAGGCTTCCCATTCTGCGACGTACGAAAGGTCACAAAACAATGGCATCCTGAACCGGTTTAAAACTTAAATTAAAAAACAGTCACAGAAAATTTCGATCCGATACGTCGCTAAAGAAGTCTCATTTCAAAAAGTGTTCACACTTTTCGAAATTATTACGTTTGTTACACAAAAGTGTAATCATGGATTATTACCTAACGTACATTTTTCTGTATAAATATACTATCAAACACACTAAATATTATCTTGTTATGTTATCAGATAAAAACAATATGCGCCATAAGTGATTTTGTCTTTCAGTTACAGATATATATGTATGGACCGATGTAGCACAGACGTTACGGATCGGTGATTACGCGAGAGAGGCGTGGTCTCTTTTTCGTGCACTGAACAAAGTTTTCAACGTCTAGATTTCAAAACACACTATTAAACCGTATGTGTCGCATGATCCTAATTTATCGCTTTTAATAGCCTTGAACTGCCTAATTCACAAACCTGACTGCTGACTACATTGACAATAGAGGGTATTGTTAAGTCACAAGTCGATGAAGTGTTGGTGTCATCATTATACGAACGGGAACGAACAGACCCTTCGCTCACACCATCAAATTATTCCAACGTTTTCAGCTATTTGCAAGTATCACAATTTCTTGAGTTCGTATTCTTAATTGAATGGATAATTAATTTTTCTATTTTTTGCAACAACAGAAAGTGACATCAAGGCACACTACTACACTTGAAAGCGTATCAAAGCTACAAATAGAACAAAACATACCCTTCGCTCACACCATGAAATTAAATTTACTTCCTCAACTATCTGCAATTATCACAACTTTTCGAGCTGGCATAGCTCGTCAATAAAAGTATTACTTACTAGTTCATTTTTCGCAGCACGACTGCTTAATACTTCATAACGTATTGGAACCACCATACTAAATGAGACAGAAATTATTCTTCGCTCACACCATCAAATTATATAAACTTCCTGAACTAGCTGCCATTATTTTTCTAGTTGTAATAAGTAAATGATTCACTTAGTCATTTTCTCACAGCAAAAGATAGAAGAGGCATGGCAAACGAATGCACTTAGCAACGTATAAATTCCACCAAGTCGAACGAGACATAGCAGACACTTTACTCACACCATCAATCAGTGGAAAATCGTTAAGTCGAATTCCGATAATTCGAATTTCTTGACTGCCCCGTTCAACTCCTCATATAACACAATGTAATATTTTTTTTCGATAATGCGAACACCAGTTCTTCGATAATTCGATTTTTTTACCAATAAAATCATCATATCTAAAACAAAGGACACTTTTTCCGGAAAATTCTGGAATTGTTGGTTCCTTCTGTTAAAAATGTCACAAACACGACCAGTAGCAATTATTTTATCGTAAGCATCGTCGACCGAAATAAACTGTAACTGTTTTAGAAATCGAAAATGTCGGAGTGTTTTATAAAACATTAACGATAGCCAAGAAGGGAGAAAAAAATCAGAATTAACAAAGAACTTTGGCATATCAGCAAATACTCTGTCGACTTATTTAAGGAATACAAATAAGATTTTGAGTGAGAATAAAAATATCTGAAAAGGAATCGCGTTTTGACTTCCCAAAATTCGATGAGTGTATGTATACTGAAATGGTTTAAAAAGGTTTGTAATTTGAGAATTCCTAAAAAGTTTGCCAAACGTCTTACGAAATATCAATTTAAAATCAGCGTAAATTGGCTTGAGATTTTTAAAGAAAGAAATGACATCAATTAATTCAAAAATTCGAAGTCTCATTAATTCTAAGTTTTGGGTCGATCCTTTCGACTTCGAATTAACGAAGTTTCACTGTATTAGCTTTATTGCTAAGATTTCTCAACTAACCGCAACTATCTAGCGCATGCGCAGATACGTTCCATTCCTAGAGTAAAAATCAGTTATCTAGTTAGCTGTTCCCACAAACAGTTCGGCTAGTTCTCGCAGTTTGCTAAACTATTGAAACAATTTCAAGATTGCTTTTTGATTGGATCAGACGAGCTGTGTACAAGGTAGCCATGTGAGACAGATTAATAATTGATTTTCGACATCTGCGCCATTCTGACAATATTAATTGACTTTATAACGGAACGGATTCGTCTGATATATACTTGATAGAACGTGATAAAATATATAAAAACAGATACCTTGAAAAGTTCTACTACCATTTTATTTGACTCCGATATACAGTGACTTTTAAGTGGATACTTTTTTTTAACAGCGAGTAGAAATCAAATAGACGAACAAATATTTTAAGTTAGATTTTTATCAAAACTCAAAAATAAGAAACAAACAGCCTTTCAAAGTTTAATTAAATTTATTAGTGTATTTGCCATATGGCAACATACACTATTGGCGTCGGTCGGATGGCGGGACCTAGGGATCGGACCAAAATTTCTCGACGTTTCATAACCCCCTAAACACATTGGCACCATTTTTAAAAATGTTTATATATATATATATATATATATATATATATGTGTGTGTGTGTGTGCTATAACTTTCGACAGAGTTAATTGATTTTTACGAAATTTTGCCCACATGTTGGAATCCACCACCGCAAGAACCCTATTTAAAATGGACCCAATCGGACCACTTTAAGGGTAGTTTTTAGGGGTTGAAAAAAGTTTTTAGGCCCAAAAATGCCTAAAAAATTCTCAGAATCGTTTCAAAATTGAAATTTAACCCTTTAATAGCAATTAAAAAGTGCTCCTAAAATTTTAATAAAATCGGCCCGACAGGACCGGATTTACAAATTTTATGAAAACACTAGTTTGCAGATAGTGAATTATTTGCTGAAAGGTGTATATAATTTAGTTTAGAGGTTCGATTGATAATAATATTGCAACTGAGAAAAAAATGTTCTTTTAAGGGGTGTATTAAGGAGTCAAATTGTTTATTTTGCCCAAAAAACCAACTTAAGTTCGCATAATAAAGCCACACTGCCTATATTAGTAAATACACTATATTGTCGGCAGGGTTTTGGCACTGCGACCCGGGTTTTTTAATTTTGAGGTCGGTCTTGGCGTTATGTTATGTTACTATGGAAATATGTTACGTCATTACTAAGAATCTTAGTGCCTATTTGAGACAAAACGGGGACAACTTCGAACAATTTCTGTGAATACCTGATAATGACATAAGGTCAGGACCGACCGACCTTAAAATTTGATAAAATTTAATTAAAATTTTGATAAAAAAGTTAGTTGAAATATTGATTTCTACATGCTGTTATCCGAATCTAGTCAATATGTTTAATATATTATTCTTAATAAAAAAACTAAAAATTCGGTTGAAACTTTCACAAACAAGAGCGTTCCTACAATATCGGTTATTTTCAAGCACAATTATTATTTATAGTCATTTCAAAAAAAAATCTGAAGACATTTGAAGAATAATATTGTAATCAAAACAGTGATAGAACAAGAGAAAAACGGTAAAAAAATGAAAGACATTCGCGTCAAATTCACTGGAAATACCTACTTCTCAAATAATGTATCGCTATTTGCTAAGGATGTACGAGAAGCTTGAATTTTTTTCAAGTAGTTTTAGCCATATTCTTAATCCTAAAAAAGATTTTAAACATTTTTACTACCGGTGTTCTTCAGTACGAAGCACTATTAATTGTAGTAAATTTTTCAGTATCTAAAATGTTTTTTCCTGCATTACAAAACAAAACTCAAAAATAAAACTCCAGTATTTATCATAATATATACTAATTCAAAAATGAAAATTAGTTAAAACAGCCGGTCAAAACGTTTTTCAGAATTTAAAATGACCGTTCCGGAAAAAGAAAATCTTTTTTCATTATTTATCTACTACTGACTCAAATTTTTGAAGAGAAACTTCCTTAGGCTCGTTGTGAACTCGGTTTCGAGGGAGTAAGCCTAGAAAAAACATCACCGTCTTCTCCCTCACCCTCTCTTTCTATCATTAGCACGCGGGACACTATCAAAATGCGTCCCCCCGCGCTTACCCCTTTTTTATGTAGTATCTTTTCTATTCGACGCAATGATCGAGTGGTTTTACTCGACCAATACTCGATTTTTCGAGTACACATCCCTATGCTATCCACGCATTAAAATCTATTGGGTTGTAACGAATAAGAAACGATAAAATCAGCTTTTTCACCCCGTGCTATTTCTCGAAGAACATAATATAACAGGGCAATAACTTTCAGTTGATCGGAAGAAAATAATGGAAAACTGACAATAAGTAGAGTTTCCAGTAAAAAAAGACAAACTGTGTCCTGTAGCGGTGCGGAACCCTCACTCGAAACTCTCTCCGCGCTTGCTTTTCCACTATTGATTTTTATATACGTTCTGTTTTCAATTGTAGCATCTTAAATTTTCAACTAAAAAAAATAGATACGACTGAAAAAGCGAATATATCAACAAAAATAAAACCTTGCTTACTCAACTACTGATGGTTGTTCTAGCCAATCGTCTTTCATAAATCATAATAGTTCAAGAAATCGAGGTAAAAAATTGCAGGAATTTTATGAACGGCTAATATTTTTAGATTATTTACTATTAATAATGTAAATACGTATCGGGCACCCCGGGCGTCGGTGCGTTTTTTCTTTAATAAACTTTTTGGCTTTCAGTCTAGTAATGAGCAAAGCAAGACAAAGACTAGTAGTTTGGTATAGGTCTTGGTTTTGCTCGTTTAAACTTGGCCTCGGTCTTACGTATTTAACCCTAGTCTTGGTCTTGCATATTTAGACTTGATTTTGGTCTTTCTTATTCACAAGACTAAGAACCAAGATCAATTTTGCTCATGACAAGCTTTTACATATTTTGTATATTCAGCCATCTAAATACCATAAAATAATAACTAAATATATAATAAAGCTTTACATGTAAAACGGAGAGTCAAGAAGGTTGGACTATAGGGATATAGGAAACAGGACAACGGAGTGCCTCGGACCCAACTCGGCGGGCAAAACTAACAAGAGGTCAGGCGCACGGACGGCAGAGAAAGACAGGTACGATAAAACAGGTATAAATACGTTAGTAAATACCCTTATAATATTACTGTATTGTCGTTGATAACTTTATTAATTTTGAAAAGTACCCAACGAGTTAAATATAAATATAATCATCTTTAAAGTTCAATTCCAGATATATGTTATAATAGAAAACAGTATCACGGGTAATTGGAATAATGAAAATAAATCAATTTAAACACTCATTGATTTGTAACGTTTCGTCTTTTCTTTAATTAAGACTTTTTCAAGCTTTCAATATTGCATATTATATCATAGTTTTACTATCATTTAAGCATATTGAAAGCTTGAAAAAGTCTTAATTAAAGAAAAGACGAAACGTTGCAATCAATGAGTGATTAAATTGATTTATTTTCATTATTCCAATTAGCCGTGATACTGTTTTCTATTATAAATACAATCTCTATAAAAACTGCCATTTTCATTTTGATGACCTTGTCAGCGGTCAATCTACTGACAGGGGATTAGATCGATTCTACCAAAAAAAATCTGAGTTTTTTTTTATAAATTTATATTCAATAAATGGACGCAACCAGTTTTTTTTTACAACGTGGAAAATGTATTCTTTATTCATTCCAGGTTGCATAACGCATCGGTGTGAAAGCTGCCTTACTCGTCACGCCGTCATTAATAATTCAGCACGAAATTTCACAAATAAAGAGAAAAAAACCCTGTCGCGGGGGAAACAGCGGAATGTCGGGCGATGTCTGAACAAAAACAGGAAATTTGCATAAAATATTCATATTATACACTGGCTGTGTTACTTCTCGTTCACCATTCAAGTGTATGTTTTTAAACACGTTTCAAGACAAAAAAAAAAAAAAAACGAAATCGAATTGGCGACAGACAAGTCAGATTCAAATGGAAGGATGTTTGAGGTATACAGTCGTAAGCAAAAATATGTCGCCTACTTTACGAGATGCAAGCGCTTTTCTAAGTTTCTCTCGAAAAACTTAAAAACGCCATAACTTCTTAACTATAATAGTTACAACACGTGCGCTCATTCGATGCAGCGTGATTTTTCCATCGGAGTATATCGTTACCAACCATATATTATGTAAATTATAGATGTTCAACAACTAGGACTGATATATCTGCATTCAACATGATAAATACGCAAAGTTTCCTGCAACAGCAGGACTGTACATTGTCACTGGTGGCGTGTTACAATAATGGCGCTATTCTATCAGTCAATGTTAAAACTAACAACGCTGTTTAAATTTCTTTCTCACTTTAAGTTGTGTGATGTTAAATTTGTTATAGTGATGAAAAATTAGCGCCACTGTAAATTCTGACATTGATCATACAAAACAGCAACGTAAGTTAAACATTATTAAACGCCGCATACTAATAAAATCAGACGCAACGTTCCCTGCAACAGCAGGAATGTAAATTGTCCCCTGCTAGTGTGTAGCAGGAATATGCATGTATGCACTGAGTTAGCAACATTTACACATTTAAGCAGTCGCATCCTAATACAATAAAGTAAGACGCAACGTTCACTGCAACGGCAGGAATGTAAATTGTCTCCTGCTGGCGTGTATAGCAGGAATATGCACGTGTGTAAAAGTTAAGTGTATAGTTGGCACGCGAACGGCTGCACTATTTGTATAGAAGTTGGTCGGTTTATCAGAAGAGTGCAGCACGGTGCCGACCGGTTCAATCAGTCGCAGAGTTCATTGACCTGGCGACCTGCCCCCTCCAGTTGCGAGACCGCTGACGACCTTGCCTTCTGCGACTTCGATATTCTTCCTTCTAGGCTTGCATTTACTATAACTCCGGGATTCCTAACCGGTGTGTTGCAACACTTCATTCATAGGTTTATGTTTTATGATGTGATGACGATGTCGTAATACAACCGTTGGCTGGACTGTTCGAATCAGATTACGTCACGACACAAAAAGTCAGATAAATAAAAGTATCTGTATGTGATTTTTAAATACGCTTTCCGTTTGTAATCTCGATTATTAAACCAAATCTAATGTTAAAAACGGACGTAACTCAAAAATTACAGACGGCATTGAGATGTAATTTACAAAGGATATAGACAACCTTAGGATCCATTTAATGTCTGTTTCGTCGTAATATCTCACACGATTCCGAAAATATATCGATAGTTAATTGGACGAAGTCGGACCGGACACCTATGACGTTATTTTATGTGAGCAATGTTAAAATTAACAGCACTGTTAAATTTCTGCCTCAGTTTAACTTACGTGTTAGGTGACAAACAATTAACAGCACTGTAAATTCTTACACTGATCATACAAAATAAATATGGGTAGGTACTCAAATTATTGCAAGTAAAAATTCAAGATGAATCGAGCAGACATTGGCTGGATTTCGTAAAAAAAACTTATTTTTAGAGATGGGAAAGACGGGTCTGTTTAGTGATCTGCATCTTTGCATCTGGATTCCGTATGTGAGCCGGCTCACTGAACCGGTTCAAAAAGAACGGAGTTCTGAATATGTTACTGCAGTCTGCCACTGAGTTACCTAGTTCAGTCAATCATATCACGACCTGTATAAAATCAAGAATGGATGGTCAAACATGTGATGCATGAATCATTTGAGCTGACAGATGCATCAAAGCAAGAACTGATACGTAAGTGTAAACTGTGCTTCTGTGTGTTAAGTGTTTCACTGAGTCATGCGGATCCGTTGATCCGTCGGCTCAAAAAAAAGTGAGCCGGCTCTCATGGATCTTCTGTCGGAGTCGGCTCTTTGAACCGGTTCAGATCTGAGTTACCCAACCCTAAACCAGTTGTTATTTACTGAAAATTCGACATACGTAAGTTTGGTCTTTAGATCACCGAATTCAACATTGAAAATATGTTTTGAGTAATGCGAAATGTTGCTGTGATGTCACAATAGCATCAAGTGTGTCTTGACAACATGATTAGATAATACCAATTAAGTGTACTGTGAAGAGAAAAATATTGGAAATCCCCGATTGAAATTGCGTGCAATGTGGCGGTACCTCTGTTTACAAATAGGAAGCTAATACTGCAGTCATTCTGTCTGTTGTTACACAAGTACCTGTACACACGGCAAAGCCCATATCTACGGTCACAAGGCAATATCGCGCATTGCAATAAAAGTGAGAATTGTTGAGATCGCATCATCTCTTCCAAATTTAAACTGCATTTCAAAGCGGCTTATGAGCCGTCCAGTTGATGTGTAAATCACTCATTAGACACTACAAAAAAATGACGGAATTTTCGAGGTACCTTCCAACCGCACGAGCGTAACGAACAAGTCGATCGAGAATTCACCAATAAGCAATCTAAAACTAAATAAACTCGAAACTATAAAAATGTCTCGAGTTATAGATTATAGACGTTAGTAACTGGTAACATTAGTCGAAGTTGTAGGTTATCGACGCTTGATGAATGTTATTAACCGAAAGGCCTCTCGAGTTTATATATTTTTTCGAACACCTTGTACATGATAGCGTGAGTAATTTGCATAATTATGTGTGTACATTAAGTAAGGGGGAATTGATATTTTATCTCATTAACGTCAAACTTAATTAAAACTAATGAATAAATTTTTCTTGGGCACTTGGACTTTAAAAATAAGATTTAACTTCTTAAAATTGCAACGTTTCGTTGGTTTTCTTTTAATGATTTCCAACTTCTTCAGGCCAACTAAAATTGTTAAAAATACATACATAAAACAAGATTATTACCTATCCATACATGTAAGGTTAAATTAAGTGATAAAGTTATTTACTTTTAAAGTTAAATACACGTTAAAGTTATTTGTTTCATGAAATTGACACTAATAAAACAATTTTTTTATAAAAATGAACACAAATGGTACACGTAGCTGTTGTCAAATTAGATTTCATTTTTTCTTTCAACAGCTACGTGTACCATTTGTGTTCATTTTTATAAAAAAATTGTTTTATTAGTGTCAATTTCATGAAACAAATAACTTTAACGTGTATTTAACTTTAAAAGTAAATAACTTTATCACTTAATTTAACCTTACATGTATGGATAGGTAATAATCTTGTTTTATGTATGTATTTTTAACAATTTTAGTTGGCCTGAAGAAGTTGGAAATCATTAAAAGAAAACCAACGATACGTTGCAATTTTAAGAAGTTAAATCTTATTTTTAAAGTCCAAGTGCCCAAGAAAAATTTATTCATTAATTTCACAACATGGATGAGAACCAAGATTTAAACTTAATTAAAACTTTTCTGTTCAGTAATAAAAAGTTTCTTTTCCGTGGTATCTCTGCTCAACGAAAATTTTCTAGCTCTAAAGCACGATTTTAGGCCCTGTAAAGCAACTTTCAAGCGCTTTCAATTGACACAATTAGACTTACTAAGTTAATTTTTCTGACAAAAAATAATAGCCGAGCGTACAATTTAATTAACTGTATATTATAGACGTTGGACAACTCAGGTCATTAAATTAAAGACATCACAAAACATCCAGGAGCATAGGTGGATTTCGAGTCCACGGCAGTTTGATTCAAAGGCCAGCACGTTAACCGTTACATCAAGTTGTTCTCTCGATTTCTTTGAAGATGACAGTTCATCAGCTGTTCAATATGTTCCCTTTAATAACCCTATCTTACGTTGGATGTGTGCATATAAAACGCACTAAATCACGTTTCGGCAATACCTAATTTCTATGAAAATTTTGATGTTAATGCTTTAAAATAAACTTAAAATATGTACCATTTTTACCATATGACTTTTAGCTCAGTTGTACAGTTTATTTGATCTCAATAAACGATTTAAAATCAGTTAAAAACGAGAAAAAATTTGACACAAATGTTTATACAGAAAACATTTTATTTGAAAAAAATTGTTGAGCAAGCCAGCTTTGTCAATATTTTGATCATAAGTCTGTAAAGAAGAAACTTCAAAATGTTAATTTGCCTTCCAGTAATTCGAAATATTGACGAATATCACGTTTTTTGATTATTATAGATATACTTATATTTTGTTTGAAATTTTCAATCAACACGCCAAATTTATTGAAGCTTAATGTTTACTCACAGCTAATAAAAACAGTAAACAATGAAATTTGGGACCACAGTTTGAAATTTCCCGAGAGCATATTTTACAATTTGAAGTTACCTTAACGAGCATCCGGTATATCGTAGACATGCACTGAGATAATATTACTATTATTAACATGTAACAGCATATTACGATTGATGTAGGTGCATCGTGGATAAAACAAAGCAACGCTTTATAGAACGCTACATTATGACAAGTTTGCATAACGCCGGGGTTGCTAAAGGTTAATGACCGATTTTCCGATACACCGACTTTCTTTCAGCAATCTACAGAGCTACATATTATTTCATAGCGCTGCAGCAACGTTCTCACATTATATGCCCACATTAGGAACTTATAGGAGCGTAGCATTTCAGTACACTAATTTTCACTTACACTAGTGGACAAAATTCAGTAATTCTGTATTGAAAGAAGACTGAATTTGCGTTTTTTCTTTTTTTTTTTATTTACAATATGATGCTTCGACTACTGAGGTCATTAGCACAAAAGGTTACAATATGGATACTATAATATAATATAATACATAATACGGTTACTATGGAAAAATTACATGATGACAGAAGGCAAGTAAAATAGTTATTTATTGCATATAAGTTATCAATGGTTGAATATATTAATTATTAGTTAGGTTGTAATTATTAGTGTATTTGCCATAAGGCAACATACACTATTGGCGTTGGTCGGATGGCGGGACCTAGGGGTCGGACCAAAATTTCTCGACGTTTCATAACCTCCTAAACACTATGGCACCATTTTTGAAAATGTTTATATATATATATATATATATATATATATATATATATATATATATATATATATATATATTTATATACGTGTGTATATATATATATATATATATATGTGCGGGCAATAACTTTCGAAAGAGTTAATTGATTTTAATGAAATTTGGTCCACGTGTTGAAATCCATCACCGCAAGAAGCCTATTTAAAATGGGCGTAATTGGTGCATTTTAAGGGTAGTTTTTAGGGGTTGAAAAATGTTTTTGGGCCCCAAAATACCGAAAAAATTCTCAGAATCGTTTCAAAATTGACATTTAACCCTTTAGTAGTAATTAAAAGGTGTCCCTGAAATTTAAATACAATCGGCCCGACAGGACCGGACTTACAAATTTTATGAAAACACTAGTTTACAAATAGTGAATTATTTACTGAAAGTTGTATATAATTTGGTATAGAGGTTCGATTTATAATAATATTGCAATTAAGAAAAAAAATGTTATTTTAAGGGGTGTATTAAGGAGTAAAATTTTTTATTTTGCCCAAAAACCAACTTAAGCTCGCAAAATAAAGCCACCCTGCCTGTATAAGCAAATACACTATATTGTCGGCAGGGTTTTGGCACTGCGACCCGGTTTTTTTTTTTTTTTTATTTACAATATGATGCTTCGACTACTGAGGTCATTAGCACAAAAGGTTACAATATGGATACTATAATATAATATAATACATAATACGGTTAATATGGAAAAATTACATGATGACAGAAGGCAAGTAAAATAGTTATCAATGGTTGAATATATTAATTATTAGTTAGGTTGTAATTATTTTTTGTTTCAGGTGTCCAACAAGAGCGATAGGTCGCAGAGATTAGGATGATTGGGAGGAGAAGAAGACTATTTTAGATGGTAAGTGTGAAGAATATTGTTTGGATGGTGACCTGATGAAATCTAAGCCTGAAAAATGATATGCTGCCTGCAATTACTCCGTTGGTGGTCCGGAACAAGAAGTAATTTGCTTCTATGACTCCCGCAGAGTTGCGGAAGCATTGCAGATAAACTTGGGAAATCATTTTGTAATCGAAAGGTTGCTGTTCGAATGATTTTTATAATTCATTTGAAATGATTCATGATGTATCATAATAATAGATGTACTGATAAATGAGCAAAATAAAATTTTGTGAGCTTTTTTAGTATTTAACCTTGATAAAGCCTGGGTCAAGCTCCTCACAAACCAAAATCTCGGATCCGTCACTGATTGAAACCGTTAGCGTTTGTATTTTGGATTTGAAACGAAACAAGGAATATTGAAAACCATCGACGCATCTATTAGATCAGTCTGTAAATTCAGAACCGACTGAGCTTTCGGCATTCATTGTGTCGAAACGCATTCGGATGCAAGCGTTACTTTTCTACGCGAATACAATAGCGTCACAGGCGTAACATAGTACATAGATGAATGGCGAGAACGTCTAGTAATACACAATATGGTACCTGCATAATAATCTGCATACCTACTAGTTCGCATGTAAGTAAATGGAGTCGTTCAAACTGGCGTTATTAGAGCGACTTAAACTATTTGACGGTCATAGTTATACTAGAGATGGGAAAAACGGGTCTTTTTAGTGATCTGCATCTTTGCATCTGGATCCCGTATGTGAGCCGGCTCACTGAACCGGTTCGAAAAGAGCCGAGTTCTGAATATGTTACTGTAGTCTGCCACTGAGTTACCTAGTTCAGTCAATCATATCACGACCTGTATAGAATCAAGAATGCATAGCCAAACATGTGATGCATGAGTCATTTGAGCTGACAGATGCATCAAAGCAAGAACTGATACGTAAGTGTAAAATGTGCTTCTATGTGTTAAGTGTTTCACTGAGTTATGCGGATCCGTTGATCCGTGATCGGCTAAAAAAAAAGTGAGTCGGCTCTCACGGATTTTCTGTCGGAGTCGGCTCTTTGAACCGGTTCAGATCTGAGTTACCCAACTCTAAGTTATACGAGTAAAGGCTTTCTTCATTATACAAAATATAAATCGTTTGTTCCGTCATAGCTCTTAAGTCCCAAATCCGATTTCAAGGAAAATTGGTTCCTAAACTAAAAAGAATCTTGTGCTTAAGGCATACTAAATTATATATGTCGCGATTTATACTGCGTATGCAATATTCAATATGAGAGGTAACTTAGATCTTGTCTATTGGAAGTAACTTTTTCTTACGAAAGTAACGTTCAGTTTATGCAAAAAAGTATCTACAGATTGGTAAGTTAGAAATTTTATAAACTACTGAAACTTTTAGTCAATAGATAATCGCACAGTTGTTAAACTTTTTGCTAACCGATATAAATTGTGCCAATTCTTATTTATTTATTTTGTCACGTGCACTATTTAACCTTAAATTTAATTTCGCAAATTATGATCTACTGTCGGTGTTACATTAGAATATAAATTAATTTATAAATAGATCAAAGTATATCCGTTCAATAAAGCATATCGATTGCTTTAAAAATATGGTTAATTTTCAATTCGCAAGTGAATATTTCGTAAAAAGTGAGATTGAAAGAAAAAATTCAAAAAATATTTCTATAGACAATGAAAAGAGTGTTATATAAAATTCAAATAACGGGACTTATTTATTTTTATTTTAGTTCAAGAGTAAAGTATAGCTCAATCACGCCTAAAGGTTACACACAACTTTTTTCTACATTTTACCTTAAAAAGGGAGAAATAGAACCGACTGGCGTTACAAAAATGCAGCGAGAATGTACTCACCTGAAACAAAAGAAAAAGCACTTTAGTAAGTAGGTATTAACTACATTGCAAGCTGTAAAGTTGGTATATATTTTACAGGATGTAGCGCTTATGAAGTCCCGGCAGAGCTGGGTATGGTTAGAATCCCGTATTTGAATTCTTTTATGAGAATTCGACCGAGGTATTCGAATACACAAAAGGATTCGTGATACAGATTCGTAAGACAAATGAAAAAGGATTCGTATTCGAATATTTTATAATCTTTAAATGAATCTAATCATTTGCGATGATTCGATTCCTCTATAAAGGATTCGAATAAAGAATTCGAATCATTCGTAAAGTTTTCGAATTTTTTCGACAATTCGAATCCTTATTGGCGGTTTGGCTACATTTTTATTTTTAGTATACATATAAATATAATAATACTATATTAGTAGGTAACTTACAAAATACATATTAAATAATATTACAGAACCTACAGTTTTTAAATAATCACCTAAATTATATAATTGATTAAAAGTATCTAATACACCAGTGAGCAGGATTCGTCATTTCAAATTGCAATAATTATTACTATTATAAAATTCATTAACTGATTACAAACAAGTTTTAATTAGTGGAGAATAGGGACAATTAAATTTGTGCACGACTCCCTTTAAAACAGCTTGTTCTACCATATCCACATTGAATGCATGAAAATCAAAGGCAGCCTACCTGCTCCAAATTGAACTGTCAATTTTTTTTTCAAAATTGTAAGAAAATCGCTATTTTATAGGGGATGCATGCAAAAAAATTCTGTCTCTCGTGCATGACAATGTTATGGCTCGTGTTACTATTAAAACTCGCTATCACTCGTTTTTAACATGTAATCACGCACTAGAAACATAACCTAGTAGACTAGTGGTGACAGCACTAGACTCGCATTCGGGAGGTCCGGGTTCGAATCCCGGCGGGGGCAGATGTGGCAAGGACTTTTTCCTACTGCCTCTCGCCGAGAAACGGTAATTCCTGTACCGGCCATCTTGATTGAGGTTTTCCATGGTTTCCCTCAATTAATTCCAGATAAATATCAAGATGGTTCCTTATTTGAGGCCATGGCCGATTATCTATCACATTCCTAGTTCAAAAATTACCTCCCTTATCCTAATTTCCTATAATTCCTTCATTCGCCCATTGCTATTACATAAGTTGAAGTTTTAAAAATGTAGAAAAATAACGGGAAGTGTGGTAGATGAAAAATAGTCATGGTGCGAATGGCGTCTGTTATGACATAAAGTCGAGAAACGGACGTTAAACGCATTATTATTATTATTATTATTATATTGACTTGATTTCATATCGAGCAAATTGCTCTCCAAGTCTTCACCATCTGATGATTTCAAGCTTATAGCCTTTTCAAGGGAGGGATTTGCTTCGACGACCTCATAGACTTGCAGAGATATTGCAGGCAGCAAATCTTTCTCCAGGTCTCGTCACATTTGAAAATATAGCAAAGAAACGGAATAATTTGATAATTTTGGGATGCAAAATCAATGTAAATTGTGTAATCGAAAGAATAATCTTTCAGATAATCAGCTACACCAAAGCAGACAATTTACCGGGATCTGCTAAGTAGTTACTTGTCTTTTAATATTTTCTTTGTGGGCTGTCGGCGTGAATTATTATCTCTCATTATTCATACTTACTTCTGGGGAATTAGATCGTCTGGCAGACTACTTACAAAGGCCTTTAATGTTCATAAGAGCGAACGTGCGTAAAACCCTACACTCAAATAATAACCAATTGTATTTCAGAATGGTTTAACTTTAAAAAATTTTGTACATGGAAGTGAAGAAAAGTGTTATTCGATATTTTTGGTTTCTGCGGTAGATTTTACATTAACATGAATTATTTAAAAAGAAAAAATAAAAATTTACAAAACTTCCCGACATAATATTTCTTTAATATCCCGTGATTTCGTAGGTTTGACTTCACAATTTTTGCCCTGGTCAAAGACATATTGGTTAAGCACTAATACGTCGTTTGTTTATCTCTCCTCTATTATTGTAGAATTTTACTGGAATCAGTTCAAAAAATTTTCTTCAGGATTTTAATAGATCTTCATTTTTTTATACTATAGAAACCATCTGTAATCATTTTCTGATTGATGTCAATTATATTTTTTTTTCTAGAAATTCCAAAATGATTACATAATATGTTAAGTTATATTATCTGTGGAAATGGTCTAATATGTCTTTTTTGATCGATTAAAATTAATTTGTGACTGAAAAGATTAAACAAAACAACGCGCCTTTTCAGAAAACGTTTCTTTTTGAAAGAGATTGTGTAATTGGCTTTACGACGTTATATAAATTCTAAAAATTAAGATATTTCTTATTATTATTTCAGGTGTAAATATCGCTTTCAAACGCCTCGAAAAGTTGTCTCACATCGCAGTCTTGAAGTGACACAGGCTTTTAAGATTTTACTGCAATCATTAATAAAAATAATGGAGAAAATTTTAATTTATTATAATTTTTCAGTCATATTTTAATGTCAAATTTTTAATGAAAAATTATTTCGCAAATGAATTTTCTGCGGCAATATTACCACCGAGAACTTGACAATCCTAGCCTAAATTAAAAATGTGAAAGCCTACTTGTGTATTTTTTGCCCAATTACGAGTCACCGGCGCAAAAGATTTGAACGAAATTTTACATGCAGGTAATTTACGATCACGATTAACACTACTTTTTATTACGGACGATTCAAAATTTCTCGAGGGATAAGACGAAAGTTTAATTTTTGTTTGTTACTTCACCTCAAGAGAACAACCAATTTGAATGAAAATATTATATAAGTTCAGTTTTTAAGGCACCGTTATGCCCAATGAAATAAAAAAAAACATTATGTATGATACATGCTGCTTTTTTTTTTTTTTTTTTGAAAATACATGCCTACCTACAACTTTTTTTTTCTTTATTTTTTATAAAAGGTTGTTACATAAAGATGTACCAAAAAAAAAGTAATGTCCCCCTTGAATGTCCGGAAATACTACATCTAAAATTTTGAAAAATATCAAGCATTTTAAAATATTACAGGAAAATTATTACAAAAGTTTAGTCTTTGATATGTAGCACAAACTATTTAATTTTAATAGATTCATTTACGAGTTTATTTTTATTACAGTGGCAGTTCTGAATAGCACACTGAACTTACCTACAGTTGCGCCACGTAGGGAAAAAGTTCAGTTTCCGACGGAATGAAGTTAGACGCGGTTCGTTCGAAGTCAGTCGTAAATAAAAAACAACACCAATTATGCAGATGAATGCTTCTTCCGGAAATACTTGAAAGCCCTCACGGGATTCGAACTCGGTTCTGTGAACCGTACTCGTTATTTTCTTTTGTAGAGAGAAATAAGTCTTGGGGAAAAGTGGCTCATTTCACGTTTGAGGTAAGATAACAATTTTTCGAGGCAACTAAATTAGCTATGGGGCAAAACAACATTATCTAGACAGACCTTCTACAATTTAAAATCAAATTACGAAATAATAGCATTAATTTTTTGTTCAGTTTTGAAGACAAAAATTGGAAATTAATTAAATAATCCTTCTTTTGCTCCTTCTCAAGACTAATGCTGGATTGCAGAAAGCATTGTCAAAAAATTGATTTGACAATGACCTTAGATTGTGATCATATAATTACAGTTTTTATACATGCAGGATTCAAACTTCCTGTCATGTTGAACATTAGATAATTCGATTGTATTCACATAAAAACAAATGGTTTATCTACATAGAAAAAATCGCTGTTCAAGCAAATTGTTGATCAAAATGCATAGCAAATTGTTGATCAAAATGCATAGCAAAATGTTGTCGCTAAGCGGAACTTGTAGAAAAAACGATGTTAAATGAATGTATGGTCATCAGTGTAAAAAAAAATAGCGTCAATCGATTAATTATTTTTCGAGCAGAATCGATATTAATTTCTGCAATGCCTTTCTTCTGGAGAAATATCTGTAGTCACAATCTAGGCATTGTCAAATCAAGTTTGATGACAATCCTTTCTGCAATCCAGTATAAGAATTTTACATTTTTGGTTTGAAAAAATTACAGTACCCACGTCAAATTAATGATTATTTGAATTTAAAAGGAAAAAGACAAAATAAATATTGACTTAGATTTTTGTTAAAGTCTACCAAGCAAAATTAGCTATAAGCCACATTGTGTTGTGGCCACAGATATAAAACAGTATGCGGATAGAATGAAACCAGATCTCTCCGTTTATAACTTTTTAGAACTGTTTTGTACATTTATAAAACGCATAAGTGACAAGTTAACAGACTGATATAAATTGAATTTTGTATAAAAATGTAAATAGATTTTCTTTTATTTGTTTCTCGTTGTATACAGAAGTCCGATTGAATATTTCACTGACATCGAAATGCAATTGTGATATAGCGTTTTATCTAAAAAAAAAGTGATCAAGTATGTTAACCTACTTCATGCACTGAGGGTTCCGTACATCATTCGCTATAGTGTTCCTGTATTCTTTACTGGCCTCTTCATATTATGTGTTGAATTGATATCCTCCTTCTTTAAAATCGGTTAAAAATAATCAGCTTTGGCGTTACTGGTCTAATGACGGAGTTGCCGAAACAATTTTGGGATTAAATAAACAAACTATGCTTGAATACAAAAATCTATATCTTTGATATATTGAGGATGTTTATAGAAAAAAAACATTGATTTCAAAGAACACAAGCGAATTTCTGTATCTCCTTCGGTTTAGAGGTTGTGGGTACTCAAAGGTTTTTTTACTGATTTCTTTAAACTATTTTTTTTTTTTTTTTAATGAGGGGGAAATCCATTACGGACACCCGCAACTGCAGATAGTGTGGGACTCCACTCTAGGGCAATACCCACTAAAACCCCCTCCTCATCTTTCCAGCTAACCCGGGACCGTTCTTTAAACGAATGTAACTTCCGAAACAGATGTTTGCTGGCGCTCATTGGAATCGTCGTATCTTTTTCAACAAGTATGATGGCTTTGAAGAAGTTTTATGAGTCCGAATTTCGTCAAAAATTGCATTTTTTTCTATAAAGAACGTCCTCCATTTTCCATTCTTCAATTAAGTTTTTAAAACGTTGATACGACGTGAATGCTGAAGAAAAGAAACGAAATGGGATTTTTCTCGAATCACGTTTCGCTAAACATGTTAACAACATCAGTACACGTTTAATCATCTCCATGATACGTCGGGGAAAAATTTAGTAGTTTGATGTGTTGTGATTACTTTTGAACAGCCAGTGTCTTTACACTAATTGTTCAATCCCTTCTTCAAGAGATTTATTCAATTTTTTTGCACTCTCCAATTACGGAGAACGGTTTCGAAATCGTTTCACAATGCACACAAATCAGTCACCCACGCGAGAGCAATGCAAATGCTGAAACAGAGAGGAAAAAGAGAGGTAAAACCACCAGAAGAGAGAGACGGGATGTCGTCGGAGCAGCGCGACCGACGGGATGAGAGAAAAGCAAGAAGCCGTGAGTTCGCTCGATTTAAACCAGAACGCAACCAGAGAGCTTGAACTTGAAAAATATCGATTTCCTTTCTCCCATCGTCACTAGTGAAACATGGCAGGTAAGTTTGTGCACGCAGACAGTGGCTCTCAAACTGTGAGTCGCGACTCCTTAAGCCGGGTCCAGACGTGTGTAACGTGTAATGTAAGATTACGTGTAATTTAGCGTCAACAGTGTGGACAGCACACGAACTCAAAGCGAATCGTGAAAGCGAATCTTTGTCAAAAGCTGTTTCCACTCAGTTGCTACGAACATGCCGAATAGGAAAGTCATCATAGCTGGTGCTGCTTTTATTTATATATATTTATTAACTGAAGTTTCAGATTTTTTTAAAGTAATCCGGATTTTTTGGATCCCAAATAACACGTTTTTCTTGATACAAACTGATAAGTTCAAGCGACTGTTCGTATCATGAACGTACACACGACACAATCATCACGAACGCCGTCCAAACGAGTACTACGAGCGCCTTTGTGTTCGCGTTAAAAACCGATAGCCGATAGATCACGGCGAACGCCGGCGCGAGCGTTACACGTAATGTTCGTAGTGCTGCCCACACGCAGAATTCGTGTTACATTACACGATAGATTACATTACGCTTTAGAGAGTCGTAATCAGATTGATGTATAAAGCGAGGAAAGTTGTCATCACATTTAGGTAGTCATTCGGGTAAAACAGTTTTGTAAGCACTGGTAAGGTTAAGACGACACGAATGTGTGTGGATGCGTGATGCGAACGTGGCGAATCCTGGCGGTGTCAACTGAAGCTGTAACAGTACTACGTAGCTGTAAAACATGCTTACGAAATTAGCAAAATTATAATCCGTGGAATTAGCACGATTTTTTTTTCCCAATAAACTTAGAGCTAAATCAATTCTGTTATCAATATTTGTTACCACTTTTGAAGTATGTATCTATGTATTTATAAAAAAAAAATTGTCCGAATTATTTTTTCTACTGCCGAAACGTGTTTTATGAAAATGGCCGAAGTATGAAATGACTATCCAATATTGTCTGAGTATATTATGAGTTGATCAGTAGTAGTAGAAAAAGACGAATGCAGATCTTGTTCAAAGAAATTGAAACGTTTATAGCAATATTGAACGTTTATGAGAATCTACGAACCATTTTTTTTATTACATATCGAGGAAAGTGTAGGTATTATCCAATGGAATTTAAATATCAGATCCGAATGTGAACAAGATTATACGTCGTATATATATCTACTTTTTTAATTGAAAATCTTTTTTTAAGTCATCAACTTTGCTTACTTCGACTGTATTTTCTTTTACCACAAGCTCTTAATCAACTTGCTGTGTTTGTCAGTCAGTTCAGTATTAAGTTGGATCAAATCTTGCAAGCAAAATTTCAACTGGATCTAATTAAGCTAGAGCTTTGAAATTTGGCTCACGTGTATAAGTCCAGTGACAATGTATAAATCCAATATGTCGGACGTTCCAAGATGGCGAATTACCTTTTTATTCACAACTCTTTGACAGATATTAAATGAAAAATTTTGGCGATAAGCTATGTGACGTCATTGTAAGCCCAATATGGCGAACTCTCCATATCCGACCGATTACGCATATGTATACCCAATGACAATACATTTACAATCACTTTTAAAATTAAATAATCATTTAATTTTAGTAAATTAATATTTTACTAGTAAAAAATTTAAAAGAACAATAAAATATAAATTAAAAAATTATTAAAATGTACTGAACAAGAAAAAATAATTGTAGGTTACAGTCCACGCTTTTATAATTACGAACCTAACTTGTTAAAAATTATTTTGTCTTTTTAATAAAAATAGTCTTTAAAAAAATTTCTTTATTAATATTTTATCTTAACTACAAAGTACTTGACTGAAAAGAGAGATGAAAGATAAGACACGTAGTATAATTTTGCTACATCTAACAGAAAGTGATGAAAATGTCGCTTTCTGCCATTGTTTAAAATATAAAGATTTATCAAAACATAGTACAAAAGGAAGTCACGGTAGACGTCTGCCTACATCGGCTAATTTCGGTAACTATCGTTTTTGATTTATATATATCACAATCAAAACATCAGAAACCGAAAAAAATTGTTTTTTTCCTTTAGCTTTACCACTGAGGCCTGCGACTTGGCGCTTGGAGAGGTCGTCCCGTTCGCCCTCCGATAGACCCGGCTCTGTCGGTCATTATGTGTTGTTATCGATAGATGAAGTAATTGAATCATGATCTAGTTAATTCCAAAAACGAAACAATTCATTCGTTGACGAACAATTACTAGTCGTTGAATCAACGCCCACCACTACAAAAAATAGCATGTGTTTTTTCTACTTGCGAGACGCTGCTTTTTAGGTTAGGACGACAGTATAATACAGATAGATACATGCAGAGGCCGGGCGAGTAGCCGCCGGAGGGTTGTTGAACCCCTAATGATAACACTCTGTTGATCAGAACAACAGAAGAACCGAGGGGAGAGCGCCCTCGCTCTATACACCACGCAAGACTAGCGCGCCGCGGGGAATAACCAGTGCGCGATGTTACGTTGTTCCTCTCCCATAGCCGCCTCACGGTTCGCCAAACCATGCTACTGCACCCTGGTCTTCTTGTAATAATACACGTGCAGCTACCGTCGTGTGATTTGGCTACTTTAATATTTTACAAACATTCGCAGGTACACAACCTGATTGGTTTAATAAAATTCAACAAAGGGAGCAATCTACTAATTAATCTATACTAGACTGACCCCGTTGGGAATGAGATTGTTTGGAAGTGCCTTAGAAATAAACGAAATAATAGTCGGAGAGCTCATGACACCCGTTTCATGAAGTGCTTGATTTAGGTTGAAATAGTATATATATAGGTAAGACGAATATGTAAAGGATTGTTTGCTTCTCCTACCTGGGTATGCCTGGTACTAAGCGTACAAAAAAGGTTAAAAAAAATATGTGCCAAGAGAGTGTTTGATTCAATAAGTAATATTCGAAAGTTAAATTGATTTTAGATAAATAAATAAATGAGGCAGACACTTTTTTCGGGGTTAGCATTAAATCAAAATATCCCTAAGTTGAATTTTCAAAAATGAAAAATAAGTGATTGATTCTCGATGGAATTTTTCGAGCAACTTGATTAGATATATTTAAAAATACTTGTGAAAAGCCAGACACTTTTTCCGGGGTTTAGGACTATTTTCTGACCTTTGTCGATGTTTAAACTTTAATAAACGAAAAATGTGCTCTCACTATGTTCTATTGTAGATACCTGTTGATGGCAGGTTCATTGTTTTATATTGCACTGAAATACTCACTGAAATGGTCCATTTTATTAATTCACATTAAGGTTACTAAATATTCTCTTTTTTTCACTCGCGCTTCTAAAATGCACTTACGATTCGGAAATGTCGAATTTCTATGAAAAATCTTATTCAGTCTTTGATGTTAATACTTCAGAATAAAGTAGAAATGTGTAACCATTGTTCCCATATGAATTTTAGCCAAGTTTTTACAGTTTATTTGATCTAAATAAACGATGTAAAATCAGATAAAAACAAGAAAATTAACATAAGTTTTACACAATTTTTCGTACAAAAAATAAATAAATTTAAAAAAACGCCAATTCCGAGTGCCAGAAATACTCACAGAAAATAACAATATTCGAATCTAAAAATTTGAAATGCCTCGACTTAAAAATGGCGATAAAACTCGAACTAAAAATTTTAAACCGAAAACCGGCACATCCGATGCAGCGCGTCAATAGGCCTATCGTTTGAAAAATCAAAGAAATCGGGCGAGAACTTAGAAAATGGCAACCATTTGAAAATTGATGAAACCCCGTCAGCTCATGATTGCATGTCTACCGGTGGTCTTACGACTACCAGAGCAATTTTTGTACAATTTCCACTTCAAAATAACACTTTTCTATGCATATCGTCGGTGCAGTGTCACCTAGGAAGTTTAACTTCAATAAAATTAAAAACAACAAAAAATTGCGAAACATATTTTGTAAATTGTGTGCCGAGCCGAGGGTTATGAGTTCTATTATAGGCATCGTCGCGAATGATAAACAATGTCAGAGGTGGGTGGAGTATGACGTCACGCGTCGGAGCGAATGTGGCGTACGACGAGGAGGGCAGCACAGTCGCAGAGCACGCACGTGTAAAGAGTAGAGTTGGGTAACTCAGATCTGAACCGGTTCAAAGAGCCGACTCCGACAGAAAATCCGTGAGAGCCGACTCACTTTTTTTGAGCCGACGGATCAACGTATCCGCATGACTCAGTGAAACACTTAACACACAGAAGCACATTCTACACTTACGTATCAATTCTTGCTTTGATGCATATGTCAGCTCAAATGACTCATGCATCACATGTTTGACTATGCATACTTGATTCTATATGGGTCGTGATATGATTGACTGAACTAGGTAACTCAGTGGCAGACTGCAGTAACATATTCAGAACTCGGCTCTTTTTGAACCGGTTCAGTGAGCCGGTTCACATACGGGATCCAGATGCAAAGATGCAGACCGCTAAAAAGATCCGTTTTTCCCATCTCTAGTAAAGAGAGTCACACACAGTGGGGCTCTCTTCGTATCGATTGTGTGGGCCGTGAAGTGTGAAGTTACGGGAACGATAGCTGAATTTAATGAGCGCAATCACCCCACATTTACAATCACTACAATAATGCACGTATATACATGTTTATTATACGGCACAATTAAAACCGCACTAGCCTATAATCTACAATATAAACATTCTCATCTAATAACAAATAATTAAAAGCACTTGAAAATTCTACAAATTATTAAATTACTAGCGGCCCAGTCCGGCTTCGCCCGGGTGTAAATGTAATATATAGGATATAAAAGATGAGAATCATTATCATTAAATTCTCAACGTGTACTGAATTTGCGCGAATTCAATCGCTTTTATTTGTGAATGTTCAAAAATCGAAGAAAAATCTTATTTCCCAAAAAGAAATTTAAAAAATTCTGCTGATCCGATCGCTACCAAACTTCAGAAGATCACCCGCTGGGCTAATATAAAGATTGTCTGAAAATTTCATCAAAAATGGTCTACCCGTTTGGAGTCCATAGATTACATATACATTGTCTTTTATCTATATAGATTATTAAAATGTAAAAAGTGGTTATTGTGACATAACGATAATAGTTGGACATATTATAGTATCGCGAAGTTTTTTGTAGTTATTGATATGTTCTTTAATATTGTAGAACATACTTTTATTCTATCATCAATAGTTTCCGCAGCGCAATAAATATAGCTTATGTTACTCAGGGTGAATGTAGCTTTCTAATGGTGAAAGAATTTTTTAAATCGGCACAGTAGTTTTTGAGTTTATTCATTACAAACATACACAAAAATACAAATCTTTCCTCTTTATAATATTAGTGTAGATGTAGATTTCTCGACGATCGTTTCGGACAATAAGTCCATCCTCAGCAGTACAAAAACTGAGGATGAGCTTGTCCGAAGCGATCGTCGAGAAATAATTTAACAATTATTTGTAGAATTTTCAAGTATTTTTAATTATTTGTTATTATTAATCATGTACTACCACGTGCCGAGTGAAAAATCAGTCCAAATTATTCTCATCTAAGTTACATTCGTTAAAAGATTCTCGAAATTCACAAAAAAAATTTTTTTTGAATGCCTATAAATTCTAAACAAAAAGAGATAAAGTAGTTTGGGTAACTTGTGTTTATTGGAATCAGAATATTTTTTTGTTTTGTATAAACATTCTCAATTTGAAAAATATATGACAGACTTCGAGTTTTGATATTTTTTTAATACATTTTAGAAAAAAATGTGATTTTGGATGAAATCTTAAATCTGTCAGAACTTTCTTAAACTCGCCATACTTATAGAAAAATTGAAACGCTAATTCTATTGAATACAAGCAGCCCTCTGTATCTCTTTTGGTTTAGAGGTTGTATAATAAATTCAATTATTTCTTTTATAGCAGAGATACTTTTCGAAATATTGTCACTTTCGAATTTCAGTCAATTCAGCATTCAATTTTTTTTCCATGACAAATTGGTGTCTTGCATTTTGAAAGCAATAATTAATTAGCCTTAAACGACGTTTCGAGCGCTCTTAATTACCCTTTTATTATTCACGTCAGATTTCATCAATTAGCAAACCACGGTCGCTAATCGATATCTGAAAACAATTTTAAGAGACGTTCTAATGCTTAATTTAATTAGCTGTCAAGCTGAAAAGGGCAAACCGTGACTCGGCCTCAATCTATAGACATCGCTGAATGCACAAGACCTATATACAGGACGTTAGATGAAACGCGGTATTTTTGAAACGGATGAATAGGTTCCAAAACGAAAAAGTTCTAAATAAAAATAAAAGATAGAAAAACTAAAACACGCTTATGAAAAAACAGAAAACAAGCTTCAAATATATGACAATCGATCGGAGTAAAAAGGTGGTATTTTAACTACCTGAGCATTTTTTTTTAAACTTATTTTCTACTTTTTTGTAGTCGGATATTATTTTTCGAAATTTTAATTTATTTGATCCTAATTTGTATTTTTTCCGTGGTCAATAATCATCCGCCATATTAGATTCATGATGACGTACTATGCCTTAAAACAAGCATGTCACTATTACTAATCGATAGACATTTCATTTGTCAAAATCGAGCCCGTAGTTTAGAAATTACGAGAGACATTTCTAAACTGTTAAAAATATAACCCTTTCATTACCAGTCGAGTGAAACATATTTCAATCAAAAAAAGAAAGAATGATCTGATACGGGTACATTTAAAAAATCGTTCTGTTCATTGGACTGAAAATCATCGATTTAACCTACAAATATCACAAGGTTACTTTGAACGCAAAGCTCCATTGAAGTAAATTACTAAACTGCGCATAAATACACTGTTTAGAAATCACAATACGTTATTGATGCTACATAACTGTGGTCTGATGTTAAAACCGCTTATGGTCTAGAGCTGCAGAATACTTTATATCTAAGTTTTGCTTTTAGACTAGATAGTTCTGTCCGCTCAGAAACTCGCTAGCCGATTCACGTAGTTCAGCCGCTGTCCACTAGCAAACTCGCCTTCCAAATTGCAAATTATCACTGACTAGAGGTTGAGGAATATCTTGTATCTAAGATATTGTTTTGTATCTTAGAGACTTACTTGTTACTACTGAGACAAAACAGCCGATGTCGTTGTTTTCATGGCTTTCCAGTAATTCTCATATTTTAGTTCAGTGTTAAAAGCATCAATTCATATATTTCATTTACTGTACAATTTTGAAAGCAGTTATAAATTTGATGAGAATTATATCACTAAAGTTGGAAGGCTAATGCTAGGGTGGGATAAGAAAAAGAGCTGCGTCCGTTCGTGGACACACGACGGAAGCTATGCTCCTTACTTATATATTGTTTGAAATTTACGTATACAGCCACCTTATACTTGCAAGGTAGGCGTAAGTCTATATCAACTTCCCTATTATACGAAGTAAGAAGCCATAAAAAAATTGCGACTTAGTCGATTTTGTTTCGCGGTCGCAAATATACAGCACACTTAAGCAAGCGGCAGAAACAAGCATCAGTGGGGCATCGGTTGTACTTCCGGTCGAGTGACGTCACAGAGAGGCGAAAAGCTCCGCCGCCCCGCAAACGGAACGCGTCAAAGGATTATTACAGCGCGGCATTCCGAGTGGCGTCGTCACCGGGTCGCACATCGCACCATCGCATTACTTCTGCACCGACGCTCGGCCCGGCTCTTACGCCATCATTATGTATTTACGAGACCACAAAGAACAGAAAACATTTAAGCTCCGGACAATTAGGTCTCGTCCGGAAATACAGAAACAAATGAACAAACAAGTAATCGAATAAGCTCTTTATAAAGTAGTTCTGAAGACTTCGTTATCACCGATGTTGACGTTCTCACGACCCTTCGCTTACACCACGGATGCAAAAATGTTTTCACAAAGTACGGTTGGTCCAGACAGTTCGCATTTCTCTTAAAGATACAGAAATAGACAAACAAGCTTTTCACTAATGAATCGAAAAAAATGTCTTCGCAAACTATTTTGATACGATTTTGGTATTTGCGCGACCCGTATCTTACACCATAATTGCATTTACCATGGGTGAAAAAATATTTCGTCAATAAGGCAGGTCTAAACAATTCATATCTCCCTCAGAAATATATAAATGAACAAACCTCTCAATAATTCAACGAGAAAAAAGACTTGGGAGACTATTTTGATACGATTTTGGTATTTGAACGACCCGTATCTTACACCACAATTGCGTTTACCACGAGTAAAAAAAATGTTTTGACAATAAGGTAGGCTTTGACAATTCATATCTCCTTCGAATATATATAAATGATCAAACTTTTCACTACTGCCTAAAGAAAATGTCTTGCTAGGGTATTTTGATAAGAATTTGGTATTTGAGCGACCCGTGTTTTACACCACGAGATTGCGTTTACCACGAATGTAATAAGATATAGAGATATATTTATTGCCAAAGCAATAGGATCAGATTCATTCCACGGAATGATCTTCCATCTGTCCTTATTACAAAAATATATACATACAAATTATTACAGTCTATAGAAACAACTCAAACAGTAATAAATAGTACTTAAACTAACACTATGGAAGTAAAGTAATTAATTAATGATTTAGCTGCTCGATTAATAGAAATTTTTGAATTTGAGATACATTAATATTGCTTTCGTGACAAGGAACTATGTCATGATAGGTCCGGATAACTTACATTTCCCTCAGAGATAGGGTAAACACATTTAAAACTGTGTGTTTTATTAGTGTATTTGCCATATGGCAACATACACTATTGGCGTCGGTCGGATGGCGGGACCTAGGGGTCGGACCAAAATTTCTCGACGTCTCATAACCTCCTAAACACTTTGGCACCATTTTTAAAAATGTTTATATATATATATGTATATATATATATATATATATATATATATATATATATATATATATATATATATGTGTGTACGCGCGATAACTTTCGAAAGAGTTAATTGATTTCAACGAAATTCGGGCCACATGTTGAAATCCATCACCGCAAGAAGTCTATTTAAAATGGGCCTAATCGGGCTATTTTAAGGGTAGTTTTTAGGGGTTGTAAACTGTTTTTGGGCCCCAAAATACCGAAAAAATTCTCCGAATCGTTTCAAAATTGAAATTTAACCCTCTGGTAGTAATTAAAAAGTGTCCCTAAAATTTTGATAAAATCGGCCCGACAGGACCGGATTTACAAATTTTATGAAAACACTAGTTTGCAGATAGTGACTTATTTATTGAAGGGTGTATTTAATTTGGTGCAGACGTTAGATTGATAATAATATTACAATTAAGAAAAAAATGTTATTTTAAGGGGTGTATTAAGGGGTTAAATTTTTTATTTTGCCCAAAAACAAACTTAATTTCACATAATAAAAGTATAAAACCACACGGCCCTATACAAGCAAATACACTATATTGTCGGCAGGGTTTTGGCACTGCGACCCGGGTTTTTTTAAATATATAATGTTAATGAAATGTGGGACACACTGTATAGGCTTTCATAAAACTTTTTAGTGATGTGGCCAGTGATAACTTTGTTTCCCCACACACAGTCAGAGGTGAGCGAAGTCAAACCGCCCCATTCTGTCGGCACCTTTGATGCCGTGGTGGGATAGTGACTTTATTAAGCAAACAGACACGTGACGAAGTCCATTATTATTTAATACACTTTACTGAAAAAGTTATCGATTTCAAATAAAAAATTCTATTGAAATTAAAGTTATTGAATTGATGACGCATTAATATTGTTATTTAAACTTTACATTATTATATGCGACCGTAAAACAAAATAGCGTATGTATAATTTTAGTAACATTTTTTGAATATTCTAAGGATTTTTTTTCGTATATAGTACTGTTGATCCAATAGAATGTCATTATGAAGGAAGGTTTGATTGAGGATCAAGAAAATAAATAGAACAATTTACCACCATTTAACCAGCTTAAGGCCCTCAAAATGAATATAAATTTTTCGAAACGTTGGCCACTAGCGTAACATTGGTAAAGCTTATTTCTTGATCCTCAATCAGACTTTCTTTCATAGTGATTTTTTTTTTATTAATGACAAGTACATTTTTTTTATACATAGTTTATGGACTATGTGAAAATCGCCGTGTGGCGCTAACTGACGGTTCTATTTGAAAATAGTCGAAATCTCATTTATACGATAAATTATTTATGTACTGAATTTGCCTGTTGATATTTTTAAGATGTGTTCTTAATTTTTTACTTGAAATGTTATTTAATGCTTCACTTTTATACATTATCGCAAAAAAATAAATTTGGTGTGACTGAACCCGCGATTTCTAGCGTCGTTTTTTTCAGGATATTTTAAAGACAGATCAACAACCATCGCTTATGGATAATAATGAAAATTAATTCATATATTAATTAAACCCCAAATCCATAAGCTATAGTTCACTTATAAATAGTATGACCCATCTCTTGATGTTTTTTTTTTTTAATATTAACATGAACCGTGTTGGCAATGCAATAATAGACGCAAAAAAATCATAGTAAGGAACCCTGCAAAAGCTTTCTTGTTTTGCCACCGCGAGCATGACCTTCGAAAACAGCTTAGCTTCATCTACTTGCACATAGTACACTATACCTACATAAAATACAAGCCATTCGGCCTGGTGTCGTCCGAATTTTTTAAGCGCCTATTAAAGATAGATTTAAAAACTATAAATAAATTATTAATTAATTTATTAATAGTATTATTAATAAATTAGTGATAAATTCATTATTAATCAATTTTAACTTTTTCTTTATGAAAAGTTCCGAAGTAATTTAATTTTGTTTATAATTAAATTACTTTGAAAATCCTCATAAAGAAAAAAATTCGCATCCAGGAAACGTTCGCATAGACGTCATATTGAGCGTAAAAAATCCACTTTTTTAACTATTAGCTGTTTATTTCAAAGTCACCGGAAATTTTCCCATTAAATTCCAAATATTTTGATGTAATGTCTACTTTCTTAAAGTTATAATCCAATAATTTCTGGAACAGCTGTAATATAATCACACTAACGGGCGACAACAATGTTGCATGACTACAAAAAAAAACACCAAACAACCTGGTTATTACTTTTTAAGATTGATGACTACATTTTCACTGAGGTTGTTTTTTCATGACAAATATTGTCATTTAAGTAAACCGTGAAACAACCTTCCAGAATTTAGGTGAAGGTTTTCGGAATAATAGCTTTCTTTCAGAATACAACTTATTTAAAAAAAAAAGCACAAAACAATTTCTTTTTTCATGCACGTTTCGCTAATCATATTAGCATCGGTAATTTTTCAACTTATGGGGAACACAAACGAAAATATATAATATATTTAAATGGTAATCTACAAATCTGGGCGAAGTCGGACCTGGCTGTTACATTTTTTAAAAGAATCAATTTTTACAATCGGTTCCTTGGTCATCGAAAGTCCGTGATTATAATCACGCAACTTCCACCATAAATGCTCCTTTTCTCCCACCATGCAACTATACAATATTTTTATGTCTCAGAAAAAAGCTTATTTAAAAAAAAGTACAGTTAGTACTCTCATAATATGTGTAAACATAGCACGCATGTCTGCTTGTGTGTAAAAATGAACTGTAGAAACACATTGATTTCTAATAAAATCCCAAATTATATTTTATTTTAATACTGCAAATCAATGACGATTAACATAACAGTTTATATTAATAATCACAGACTGCAAACTTAGTAGCTACAATTCTGTTGTCTCGGTCACCGCTATACTCCAGGCGTCTCGGATCTGATGTAAGATCTTACGGAATCAAAAATGAAAAACATCCTGTTTAGTGCAGTTGGACGTGTTATATACGTTTTAAAAATGTTTTGTGTCCGTCATATCACAGCAACATAAAGGCAAAGTCCACGTCGGTTATCAAAATTTTATAATATGTGACATATTCAGAGGCTGCCAGCGAATGAAAAAGCCCTTTTGACGTTTTATATAATTCCAGTTATGAACAGATTGTCAACAAAAAGCGCCACCGATAGGCGCAGCTAAACAATACTAATCACTTTATTTCAGTCGAATAAACACGTGTTCCCATAACAAAACTCAGCCTGTGTAAGTAACCAGGTCTTTGTCATTGGGAATAAAGCTTGAGAATAGTCGAGCTTTTCGAAGTCATTCTTCTATTAAAGGCTCCCAGTTCCCAGGCTCTAATTTTGAGAACTGGTTAAAAGAACGAAACAGATTTTCAATTTATTACTTGAACACTATAGATCGAGCGAAAGTGCGATTGAGTGTCATGCTGCTGTAAAGTCGCGCAACTGACCGAGAAATTTCCTGTAGTTGAGTAATCGTAACTCAGTCTGTGTAAGTAACCAGCTCTTTGTCATTGGGAATAAAGCTTGAGAATAGTCGAGCTTTTCGATGTCATTCTTCTATTAAAGGCTCCCAGTTCCCAGGCTCTAATTTTTAGAACTGGTTGAAAGAACGAAACAGATTTTAAATTTATTACTTGAACACTATAGATCGAGCGAAAGTGCGATTGAGTATCATGCTGCTGTAAAGTCGCGCAACTGACCGAGAAATTTCCTGTCGTTGAGTAATCGTAACTCAGTCTGTGTAAGTAACCAGGTCTTCGTCATTGGAAATAAAGCTTGAGAATAGTCGAGCTTTTCGAAGTCATTCTTCTATTAAAGGCTCCCAGTTCCCAGGCTCTAATTTTGAGAACTGGTTAAAAGAACGAAACAGATTTTAAATTTATTACTAGAACACTATAGATCGAGCGAAAGTGCGATTGAGTATCATGCTGCTGCAAAGTCACGCAACTGACCGAGAAATTTTCTGTAGTTGAGTGATCGTAACTCAGTCTGTGTAAGTAACCAGCTCTTTGTCATTGGGAATAAAGCTTGAGAATAGTCGAGCTTTTCGATGTCAATCTTCTATTAAAGGCTCCCAGTTCCCAGACTCTAATTTTGAGAACTGGTTAAAAGAACGAAACAGATTTTAAATTTACTACTAGAACAATATAGATCGAGCGAAAGTGCGACTGAGTGTCATGCTGTTGCAAAGTCGCGCAACTGACCGAGAAATTTTTTTGTAGTTGAGTAGTCGTCAAATCGCGTTACAAGTGCTATATCGCGCGCTTTCGATACGAAATGTAGCATGTGTGCTGGAACTAACGCAAGTATGTGCGTGTGGAAGAGAGAGATAGAGATGGAGAGAAGTGTATACAAACGTAATCTGTGAAAAGCTCAGTCGCACACACACACACACACACACACAAAGAAGGAACGGACGCGCGAACGTCAGAGCGGATTTCGGCAAGTACAATAATAATAAGCACCTGAATCGCTGTCATGTTAAAAGCTCGACTTATGGATGACGTACGAGCCTAGAGAAAGATAGGGCTACAGGACTCGATTCGTTTTCGAGTTAGAACAACGAAACATGGATCGTACAAGTCGTTCGTTTCTCATCGGTGACGAAGCTTCTTTAAGGTTACTGAGTACCAGCTGTCCCTATTTTCACTTATTCACGTTCCGGAAATATTATTTATTAGAAACTTCACATAAAAAAAATTAAATTTGGGAATAATATGACCTGATTTATCACTCTGTTAGGTGTAATAATAAAGACAACATAGCATGTAAAATTGACGGGTGTATTGTTCTAGAAAAAGTCTTCAACTATAAATATTTAGGCGTCTATATAGATTCAAAACTAAATTAGAACTGCCACATAACTAACTTGACTAAATCATTACGCTACGGTCTATGCAAAATTTATTTTTTGAGGTCTCGTTGCCCAGTTAGTCTTCTTAAAGCATTTTATTATGCACTTATACAGTCAAAATTGAATTATAGAATTGCATGCTGGGGCGGTGCTTATCTCAACATATTTAATAGTGTATCCATTATCCAAAAGAAAATTATAAGAACATTGCTATTCAAGAAAAATCGAGAGCATTCCTTTCCATTATTCCAATCCCTATCGCTGTTGTCGGTTAGACATTTATATATTTATAAGGTTCTAAAAATATCTTATATTAGAAGTGGTAATACATGGCCTACTGAGGAATATTCGTATAGACTCAGACGCACAAAAATGGGTGTACCTAGACCTTATAAGTCATTATTTAGAAGATATTATTTACTGTTCCCTTTTTGTTTAATTTATTACCTGTCACATTAAAAATTGTAATAACAAAAATATATTTAGGTCCCTACTCAAAAATTGGCTTTTAAACCAAGCAAATGTCGAAAACTTATTTTGTATTTGTCAGTAAAAAGTATACTTATAATTCGCTCTAGTTTTTTCTTTTTTATATAACATTTATATTTTTTTCTATTTCAAATGTTTTGTGTCCAGATAAATTCAAATTACTTAAGTTCAGGGAAATGTCCACATCATTTCTCTCATAATGGTTCCCTCAGCACAGGTTTTCCTTGGAAGGAACCTATATACTTTCATTTTGTATAACATTTTGTTTTTATATACCTATGTATATAAATGGAAGTAATAAATTATTATTATTATTATATAAAAAACTAAAGAAATTAAGCTTCATATGTGAGCTTATGAAGGTGAGGCTCATTATAATTTTTTTTGAGAATCTTGAATAACGGGAAGTTAAAAATCTGTTTAAAGATACGGAAAAAATCACCAAAAATTCGACGTACGCGATTTCAGCTTGCGGTCACAGATTTGTATGCGATTCCTTACACGAACGAAAATATACGGAATCACGAAGAATCAAACTTCTCATCTTTTAGTACATAAGAACACAATACGCTGTACCGTGCAGCAGCAAGCTAACACAACACAAGTAATCAGGTTCAGGCGGTCAGACTGTGAGCATGCGACACGCCATACGCATCGGCGACGTCACGGTCTCACCGACCGCGTCGCCAGTGACGCGCGACTGGTGTTCGAGCATGCGCACAAACGACAACACCACGTCGAGTCGACCACGTCGTCTACTCTGACCGGTCGATAGTTGAACATTTATACAGACAAAACCACGACGCAGCGCTCTCAGCTCCATGTTTATGATACAGCGTATCTCGCTACAAATATCTCTGAAAATTTATATCTGCAGTCGTACGACAAAAAGGCTTACGTTTGATTTCTAACCAACTTAAAAAAATGGGTGCGTATAATACGCGCCACGGTTCTAAATGGAGGCTTGCGCAGGTACAGTCGGTTGAAAAACTACAAACTCGCACTATATTATTATTTTTAATTTTTCTTTGATCTAAAGGTCTAATTCCATCCAAAAAATTATTTACTGTGCTTGTCTATGCAAAACTGTATTAGGCATCTTGATCAATTACTAATCACAGAAACAACTTAACAATAGCGTCCTGGACTGTACTTTATAGCAGGAAAGCGACAATTGACAAGACAAGCAGTGATAACTAATCACCGACGAGCGCACGTTCTGTGCCGGTAACTGGGAGGTGGTGGGAGTCTTCCTTTCTCACAAAACAACTAGGACGGCTCTAAAATATGCATTTACGACGCTGTTTGTGTCCAACTTCAGAACCTTTTAGAACCGTGGCGAGTATTATATACTTGTGTATGTGCGTTAGAAGTTCTACTTCTTTGGTGTGATTAAAAATTAGTTTGTTGTATACCTACATGCAAATAATTTATTGAAATAAAATCTTCAAAAAGGTTACGAATAATATTTACAAAAAATTAACCCCCAAGAATTGAAAACACTTTCAAAATTTTATTTTGGTTTTTACATTTATATTTTATCCGTTGAGTATTCAAAAATACGATATTATAAATTCCACTGGATGATACTTAAAACGACTATTGGTTGTGCTTTGGGGTATTTTGGTTTAATGTTAACTCCTCCAAAAGTGTCTAATTCATTTATTTATTTATTAAAAATCAACTTAACTTTCGAATAGTACTTGTTGGCTTTTGAATCAAATACTTTTCAGGCACATATTTTTTTACACCTTCTTGTATGCGCAGTACCTGGCATACCCAGATAGGACAAGGAAACACTAATTTACCTTATACATCTTACCTATATATACTATTGTATAAAATTTCTATATGAATCAAACACTTCACGAAACGGGTGTCATCAGTTCTTGGACTAATAGGAAAAAGCCACTTCAATTTTATTTATATGTATAGATTCAAAAAAAAAAATATCTACAACACATGTAAATATTGAGAGCTGTATAAAGACTGTTATGATCTCTCTTGTCGAGCATCTATAACCCACAATATCTATCTCTGAGGGCTATAAGAGTAAAACATTTTACAATCGGAATGTTCGACATTTGTGTGTTTGTAAATTGGCAGTGGGTGGTGCGTCGCAATCTCGAAAGCTTTTCTGTGATATTTGCGGCGCGTAGGAAGAACGACGCGAAAGCTTCCTGTCTAAATAAGTCAAATCCCATGTAAACAGAATATCTATATAGGCATGTGCCGGTAGTGCTCCAGCCAGGCTGCCGCTAGTGGGCAACGTGCTTTACGATCTTATTCTTCGAACAGCAATCCACACAAAAAAATACTGCAATTATAGCTGTCCCAAGACAGCGTTAATGATCTCAGTTGTCGAGCGTCTATAACAGAGGTCTCAAGCCTTTTCTAAACTATAGCTCCCTTTAGAATAAAAATAATTCCAACGTCCCGTAGTTCATAACAAACAATTTTATATGAAATATCTTTTCAAAAACTAATATTTCCCAAAAAATAAAAAAAAAATTAGGAAACATTTTTGAAAAAAATTTGAAGAAAAGCTTTTGACAAGTATAAGCAATAATATTAATGTAAAAAAATGACGCAGATTGTCAAAATGTAAAAAAACTTCAAATTAAATGCGATTTTAAAAAAGTTAATAAAACTTTCGGATAGCATTCAACTGTGACATAAAATTTGTGTCTATTTTAATTTAGTTCTCTTCAAACCCGGTATTAACGCGAGCCGCGAGCCAACTTGCGACCAGAATCTACATTCACGCGAACGACGGCGTTATCAAAAAAGAAATCATCATATTTAAGCAACTTCGACATCACATCGCTGTGCAGTGGATTAGGAACATTTCAGTTATGTAACATCCGACCATTCCCGCAGGTTCCTCAGTCATATGCGTGTAACGTGATTGAGATAATGACCTAATGGGGACATACAGACGCGTTCTCTCTCAGATTGTTGCGTTACGTACAACAATGCTAATAATATGTTCGTTTTTGAGCGAGTTTTCTAATTTGTAGACTGAATTGGATTTTCATACGTTTACGATGAAAAAGATAGTACGACAACGGTCATTTTACTTTAGGCACTAGTGCAAAATGGTATTGCTATCCAGTATACAGGCATGAAAAGCAACTATTTTATAAATAGACTAGCGGCCCAGTCCGGCTTCGCCCGGGTGTAAATGTAATATATAGGATATAAAAGATGAGAATCATTATCATTAAATTCTCAACGTGTATTGAATCGCTTTTATTTGTGAATATTCAAAAATCGAAGAAAAATCTTATTTCCCAAAAAGAAATTAAAAAAATTCTGTTGATCCGATCAGTACCAAATTTCAGATCACCCGCTGGGCTAATCTAAAGATTGTCTGAAAATTTCATCAAAAATGGTCTACCCGTTTGGAGTCCATAGATTACATATACATCGTCTTTTATCTATACCTATAGATTATTAAAATGTAAAAAGTGGTTATTGTGACATAGCGATAATAGTTGGACATATAGTATCGGGAAGTTTTTTGTAGTTATTGATATGTTCTTTAATATTGTAGAACATACTTTTGTTCTATCATCAATAGTTTCCGCAGCGCATGCGACGAAAGATGTTTTAAGGCATTTTTTGACACCTTGGGTTACGTTACTAAAGTTTTAGTAAAGATCCCTAATATTTTCTAGCAATAAATATAGCCTATGTTACTCAGGGTGAATGTAGCTTTCTAATGGTAAAAGAATTTTCTAAATCGGCACAGTAGTTTTTTAGTTTATTCATTACAAACATACACACACACAAAAATACAAATCTTTCCTCTATAATATTAGTGTAGATGTGCAAAAAATAATATAACATTTTTTTATTATAACAAAATGCGGCTGCAATTACTACTAATATGGTAGTAGGCTAATAATTTTAAAAGGGAACTGTCTGCGTCCCAACCCGACTCCAATTACCAATTAGAGTACATTTTTTAATGACGTTACAATATGCACTCTCGTTTGAGTGCCGCTGTAAAACGAAATATTGAATTAAAAAATACCGGATGATGATATAAAACTGGCAGCTGATATTTGACTGAACTGAAAGATTAGCATTTTCGCACCGCTAATCAAATTTCAACTAAGACGACGTATAGGTTATGTCAGAACTAAGAAGTACATTTAAGAGTAACCACAGCAGCAAATAACAGTAAATATGAACAGTAAACTAACATCATAGGGTAGTTCAATCTGTCAGGACTGACTCATGTATTTTTAACTTCTCCCTTATCCTCACTTCGTGGTAGTCACAGACCAATAAAAAAAAAACTTTATTAATTTGAGGTGAAACGTTCAACGTATTTTTCTATTGGCTTAGCACTACGCGTGAGAAGTAGGGACAAAATTTGAAAATGTGTAAATGAAATCGGTTGAAAATAGATGGTGTTGAGAATCCAAGAGTCCGTCTGTAATTTCAAATAGATAAAAAACACAAAAGAGAGAGAGAGAAAGAAGAGAAAGAAAGACCAGCGGTATACATGAAATGCATTTATACAGTATATTCCAGTTTTTTAATTGACACATTCAGGGAACATTCGACAGTAATTAAATTCTGGGCATAACGGGACAACCGGCACGTATTGATGTTCAGCAGTCGCTTCGAATGCCTCGAGCGCCATCACACATGTGGTGGTGCACCAAAGTTCGTCTCGACCATTTCCATCAACGACCGACGCCGCGACCCTTCGCCCGCCCCGCCATCCCGTCGCGGCGCCCCAATGTGTATGACGTAGATACAGCATAAACCGGTTTATTACTACAAATCGTTGTGTACGAAATAAAAATCATATACTTGTAACATTACGGTACCGAATCGACGTACAGATATGCTCTCCACTAGCAATAGGATAACGTCATCAACTGACAATGGCATACAGAATGATTTTTTTTAACCTGACACACATCCAAATATCTTGAGAAGTAAGCACGCTGGGGAAAAATATCTCAGATCAAAGTCAAATCATTCCATGAGGGAGAGACTTTGGTCCAAAAATTATCCCCCCTGAGGGGAGGGGAGGATTTTGAAATGTTAAATAGGGACCCCTATTTTTTATCGCGGATTCGGACTTCCCGACTAAAAATACAAAAGTTTTATTCCAATCACTTTTTAGGATTCCGTACCTCAAAAGGAGAAAACGGAGCCCTTAAAGCCAATTCAGACTAGCCGTTCTCGGTTACGATTCACCGGTCCGGTTGGGAGCTCGACCAATCAGGGCGTAGTCGTTTCCGATTGCGGTCAAACGACTACGCCCTGATTGGTCGAGCTCCCAACCGGACCGGTGAATCGTAACCGAGAACGGCTAGTCTGAATTGGCTTTTATATCACTCGTGTATCTGTCCGTTCCACTGTCAGTCAATTTGCTTCGAACTACTGGACCGATTGAGTTGGAATTTGGTACACATATGTAAGTCGGTGACCATAAGACGGACGTGTAACGTAAATAAATGAATTTTGAACATAGGGTTCGTTTTTGGGGGGCAAATTAGGAAATTAAAAAAAAAGTTGGGCAAACGGTACCGTGACATATCAAATTAAAGGGTTTTTAGTAAGGGTCTCAACTATATATTTGAGACCCTTACTACAAGCTCTTTCTTTTGATATGACCCTGTGTATTCAACCCAGTATTTTCCCTACGAACGCTGCCGAGCGGCAGAACAAAATCTTAAGTACTTCATAATTTTAGAATGAATTACGTTTTGCATATTTAACCAACATTTAATATTAGAAGATGGTTTTTCGCTTTAGACCATATACACAAGCGCGAAAAAAGACGCTGCCGAGTTGGGCGACGCCTCGCGAGGTAAGGTTATAATACGGTGAAACCGAAGGCTCCAATACTGTTGTCGTTGCCGTGCGGAACCGCAGGTAGCGGCTATTAATAATAAAGTATTAATAATAAAGTTATAAACAGAAAACAGCGCCGGGAAAATATGCCTACTATTCTTAAAGATAGTCCACCGCAGCATAATATCTTTAATAGGTAATCTACAAAACCGGGTGAAGCCGGACCGGGCCGCTAGTACTATTTAGATTCCGAGTCAATCCGGACGGAACCGAGTCAATTCGGTGCGCGTTCTGTATACGAGTCTACCTTTTCAAATTGGTTGTCTGGCACGAACATTACGAGGACAAGTGGCACAGCGATCGGTAATTGAATTTGTCATCTTTAGTGGCTGTTAAAGACGTCTCTCTTACCCACGACACACGAGAGTAATGAAGTAATAAAATCCCATAATATGCCATCTTGTAACGTCGACGTAACTCGTAGTAAAAATTAGAGGCATCGATATTAGACTACCCGGAAATCGGGACTCGTACCTTGTCATCCTTGCCTTCTTCTGACAGTTCTCTTTCTTACCAACTATCTAATCGCTCTTTTCTTGGACAAGAATTTACGTCGTCATTGGAGTAAATAAATTAATACTCGATTGCAGAAAGCATTGTCAGAAAATCTGATTTGACAATGACCTTGGATTGTGAGCACATATTTCTCCATAAGAAAAGCATTGTAGAATTTTAAATCGACCCTGCTCCAAAAATAGTTGATTAATTGAAACGATGTTTTTTAAACTGTGTTTACTACACAAAGTATGTCTTTTACAGGTTCTGAAGAACAACCATTACAGAATTTAACAAATAACGTTGTTATTTTGTTGGCCTTGTATCACGTTCTCTCAAATAACTGAGGCAACGAAGGTTTTTCTATTAATTTTTAAAATTGCTACAATACTTAAACAAAAAGTTTATAACTCATTTGACATTTCCATGTTTGCTAAAATACCTTAACAAAAAAAAAACGCTAGCTCCGCGACAATAAATAAACTTCAAACGCGGTGTTTTAAAACATTATTGCAGAGAATATTAATAATTTTTTAAGTAACTCACCAAGTGTTGTCGACGCAAAGCGTTACTACCGGGACGAAACGAAAGCCGGACTCGTCGACTGCAGCGTCACTTGCATCTGTAATCAAAGAGACACTTGTTAGATAGATTGTATTCATTTATCGATGCTCGACAACTAAGATCATTAGCATCTAATCACATCAAACTAAATTAAACGACATCACAAAACATGCATCAGCGGGGTCCACTTCAAACCACGACGATTTGACCGAAGGCTAGCAACCATTTTAAAAAAACTGTAAAATATACTGTACTAACTGAAAAAAAGTGATTGACGCCCGTTCAGGAGCATAATTTCTGATGTAATCAAATTTGAAACAGATGAACACCGCTGGCATAAGCTTGCCACTCACAAGCTTCAAGTAATAAGTTTCTTAATCAGTCAACTCAATTTCGAAATTATTCCTAACGGCTGCATTTAATAGAATTTTATCACTACGTTACAGCTATGCAATTCCTAGCCAGGAGGCATATTCGCATTTCAGTCAATGACAACCAGGTGGCAGTAATATCATTCGATCCTGGCACCCTTATTTGAGGTAAGTGGCATCTGAAACATGACGCTGCTGTCGTAATTACATGTAGCGCGTACGAGAAATAAGGGATTAGGAGACCTCAACGTCCGGCCTCTCATTATTAGAAATCTATCAATGCGATACACGCAGGGCTCATAAGAAAACTCATTCAATATCAAATTTTGATTTCCGACTCCCCACGGTTTATTTTAGTAACAATCTTAACTGATCAATCCAGTTTATTACGATTGAAGAAAGAGGTCAGCTTCTTCCCATTGAACATCAAAATCACGATGAACTTTGTGAGAAGTCTTTTTGAATTTATATGTACTTTAAATTGATCTTCTTGTATTCTAAATATCATAAAAAAAACAGGATTTAATATTTCTGGAATTCGTTTAACTGATATCCATTATATTTTGAACATAAGAAAACAACTGATTCTAAAGAAAAGTTTTACTAGGATAGTAGCCTAGGTTAGAAGAGTACAGTAAGACCCCGATTAACGCGGGAGATATGTTCCAATAAGTTCTTACACTATATGAAACAGCGCTAAATGACGTCATCTTAACACGTAGATAACAGGCATAAGTGAAACAGAACCGAGAATAAGAAAATTTGTTGGTTTTATTTTGATTATTAGTGTATATGCCATATGGCAACATACACTATTGGCATCGGTCGGATGGCGGGACCTAGGGGTCGGACCAAAATTTCTCGACGTTTCATAACCTCCTAAACACTTTGGCACCATTTTTAAAAATGTTTATATATATATATATATATATGTGTACGGGCAATAACTTTCGAAAGAGTTAATTGATTTGAACGAAATTTGGCCCACGTATTGAAATCCAACCCTGCCAGAAGCCTATTTAAAATGGGCGTAATCGGGCCATTTTAAGGGTAGTTTTTAGGGGTTGAAAAATGTTTTTGGGCCCCAAAATACCGAAAAAATTCTCAGAATCGTTTCAAAATTGACATTTAACCCGTTAGTAGCAATTAAAAAGTGTCCCTAAAATTTTAATAAAATCGGCCCAACAGGACCGGACTTACACATTTTTTGAAAACACTAATTTGTAGATAGTGACTTATTTATTGAAGGGTGTATTTAATTCGGTGAAGACGTTAGATTGATAATAATATTGCAATTAAGAAAAAATGTTATTTTAAGGGGTGTATTAAGGAGTCAAATTTGTTATTTTGCCTAAAATCCAACTTAAGTTCGCGTAATAAAGCCACACTGCCTGTATAAGCAAATACACTATATTGTCGACAGGGTTTTGGCACTGCGACCCGGGTTTTTTTTTATTGTTAAATACTTTTTTATCACATTAATTATAGATTGATTAATTGTTCATAAAACATTTATGCAAATCAAATAAAAGTTCGAGTAAGAAGTTATGTTTGTATTGAGGAAGTTTCCTCTGTTTTTTTGTGAAGAAGTCATCTAATGTCGTTCGTCTTTTTCTGTTTCGTTTATCAATCTGTTGTTCAGCGAGGTCTTACTATGTAGTTGGTAACATGGTGGAAGGGGGCAGTAGGATTTGGGGGGGAGATGGAAGTTTTCGGGACCGCAAACGTTTCAGAATATTTTGAAACGGACTTACAGAAAAAATAATTGGTTACCACTGGCTTAAGGTAAACGAAGTTTTGACATCGTTCAGTTGGCAACCCTATTCAGAGAATTAACTAGCTTCTCACTGTAATTGCGTTTTAAGCAAATTACGTTCGTAACGTGTAAACGACAGATCGTTTCTGTTGCCTTCGGCAATATTATGCTATTTTACCTGTGCTATATAAATGCGTCATGTCTGTGATTTTCTATTTTAGTGTCAACCGACGAGACCTCTCCACGGAAACTTGTGAACTGATCTAAACCGTAATTTACTTCTCGTTATTGACAAACTCAATTATTCAAAACGCGGAAACGACGACTAATATATTAAATTTAAAGAAATAAATTAGGGTATCCCGCAAAATTTGCGTTTCTGATATAAACCATCCATTCTTACTTGGCTAAAATGTTTAATATATACATAATAAGAATTTGGCAGAATAAAATCACAATTTTACATTGACTTAAAAATTTATTTACAAAAAAACTGTGATTCTTAGAGTTATCCTGTGTAATTTGAAGAAATAATTTCATGGCACAGGATCAATAAATAAAGCAATCCTGATGTTTAAAATTGCATTTAGTATATACTGACGTTTCAATACACTTTGTCTCATCTTCAGAATATCTATCCTAAATAAAAAAAAACTATAGCTATCATATTGTGATTAATTACAACCCCAGATCTAGGGGAGGGGGGCAAACGGGGACACCTGCTCCGGGCGGCAGTTTTAAGGGGCACCAAAATTATAATATGTTTGAAAATTAATAACAAATTATTTAAAAAACAATTATTAACCCATTGTGTGCTAGTGGTACTCAAAAGTACCGCTTTTTTGAGCCTTTGTATTCCCACAAACATATTTTCGTCATATAATTCCAACTAATTCTAACTAATAAAACTTCAAACAATAGTGACACCAACCTAACATAATATACGTACAGGATCTGTAATACAGCGTTAAAGTACCAGTAATACGAAATCAACGATTCGTCTGGAAAATAACGGTACGTTTAAGTACCACTAGCACACTGTCAGACTTTTAGGTCTGGCACACAACGGGTTAAAGGGTATTTATTCTCCCCTCCCGGTAAAGAAAACGCCACCCATTATATATTTTTGAGTTTTTTGAACAGTTTATCTGAAACGCTGGACAGAGGTGGCGCCACTATCAAGTTTATACCACGGTTCGAAAAAAATCGTAGGTCCGGGACTGATTAACTATACCGTTGCTAAAACTTTACTATTATATTAATATTTATAATACGTAATAACATTGGTTTTTTAATGACACTAACTGTCAAAAACAACGTTCGTTGAAAACGCAGTTTGTAATTCCCATATTAATAAAATAACTCGTATGATGTTCATAAAGTTCATTTATATTAATGCGTTAATTATTATTTATACACACAAAGACAAACTTGTCGCGCCGTTCGTATGTGACGGTGTTTATGTAAAACTCGCGTGATTGCACGAAGAATATAGGTGAGCAATTCCTTGCACCGACGGCTACACAATATACAGATAATACTGTAGGCCAGTGGTTCTTAACCTGGGTTCGATCGAACACCCGGGGTTCGATGAGGCAGTCTCGTGGGTTCGGCGGAGATCAAGACACAAAAATATACCTATGTATAAATATACACCTATGTTTTGAATTTGAATAAATCATATTTTATTTTTTAAATTAAGAAGGGGTCAGTGAATTCGCATATGAAACTGGTGGGGTTCAGTACATCCAAAAATGTTAAGAATCACTGCTGTAGGTATAAAAAAAGTATTATATCTATGTTACTTCAAACTGAGAGCCACTGAATCCATTTGAAATAGTACACTTCCCTTCATGCCTGTATAACGCTAGTAAATGATCCATTAAACACTAGCGCGTAATATTACATATATTATAAATGGTAACTAACAGGTCGCTTTCGAAAATTATTGTTGGATTGGTAAGATAACATTAATATTTGTGTTACATATAATACAGTGTAACCTTAATATAACGAACCTCAATATAACGATTTCCTCGATTTAACAAATTCTTCGAAATCCCCTAGAACTGTCGGTAAGAGTTAATGCAACATATATACCTTTACATTACGAATACTTTTTGTCAAAAACTTCTTTATATCGAATTTTCAATCATTGCACAATATAAATAGAAAGTAAAATTTACCTCTATTAATGATTTTTGTCAACTTGTAATATTTATGTTCATAACGTAGGTATCCTACCACACAATTCCACAATAACAACAACAAATTCATGTCTCGATAGGTTCAGACACGTTAAATTTATCGTTTAAGACAATCTGTGTTGTTTGATGTAAAGTAATGTAAACACTGCTGTTTGTCACTGTTGTTAGTAAATTTAAAGTTGCAACGGCTGAGAAACGAAAAATGCGTTCCATAACCGTCGCAGAGAAACAAAAAATCGTTAAGTATGTAGACGAAAATCCTATAAAGAAAAAATTAGACATCACTAAAGAGTTCGACATTCCCGCAAGTACAGTGGCCACAATTTTAAAGTTTAAAAATAAGTTTTCAGAAGAAAATGGGTTTTCTTACCTATTGTTAAAACTTATTAAAACGAATCTTAGACCAACCTAACCTCTCTTTAACAAACTTCATTGTAACGAATTACTTGGTATAACGAATATTTTCTAATTCTCTTCAGCTTTGTTATATAGAGGTTGTACTGTATAACAAATAAATGCTAACTTACCAATCCCACAGTAATTCCCGAAAGCGACCTGGCAGTTACCATTTACAAGTATATGGACAACAGAGACAACAAAGTAGACGTAGTTTTCGTAAACGACCCAAATAAATCGCTATATGGTCGAGCACTGAGTTGTCGAATATATTATGTATACTTATTATGAAATAAAAAGCAGCTATGTATTTTATAGGTAGTACGTATCTAGAGAACGCTAATGCAAATGCAGATTTTATGTACGAAAAGTGATTTTATGTCAAAACAAGTTTATAGATCATAGACATTCGATCATACAGGTCATTAGCGTCCCGGCACTTATGAAATTATATTAATTTTATATGAAAATTTATATCGCCAATGCAGGAGGGGTACAATTTTTCTAACTCTTCTTAATTTTTTGTTTGAAACCTACTTTTTTATTTATGGATTTTTTTTCGCTTTCTGAATCATCTGTATTAGAATCTACATATATAATTCTCGGGACATTGCTCTGTAGAACACTAAAAACAAAATTTAAATCGGTTCAGCGGTGTTGAAGTTCATCGCAAACGCGAAAACATAAACATGAAAATAATACTTGACTGTAACCCCTCTTTAAGCAGCTAAAACAAAACACAGATTCCTGCGCGGAGACAATTTGCTTGCAAAGTTCAAGTGGGAGAACTGTTGGCACTTAAAGGATTAGTGTTTCGGTAATGGAACCGGTGTAGTGTCAGTGTAGTGCATGTACTATACTTAGTAGTGTGCTGGCTTGCATTCGTTGACGTGGAGGGGCGCGGTCTCTTTATTGATCTACAGCGCACCCCCGTCGGGCGGCAAGCACTCCGTTTGCAATTCACCAAGCCGCCACTCAAAATTTTCTAACGCGGCCTACATGTAGACCCAATTAAAATCATTAGTTTGCGCTAAGAACTTAACAAGCTACGTGGATCATTCAGTCAACCTTGCAGTGAAAAAAGGCAAGCGTACAACACGAGTGTCGCAAACGTCGCGTCGAACGAATTTCGTTCACCAATGCGCATTTTTAATTTAAACAGACAAAAATAGTAATTGTCCTTCACAATTTTTTGTAAACTCCATGGTAGAGTTGTGTAACTCAGATCTGAACCGGTTCAAAGAGCCGACTCCGACAGAAGATCCGTGAGAGCCGACTCACTTTTTTTTGAGCCGACGGATCAACGGATCCGCATGACTCAGTGAAACACTTAACTCACAGAAGCACATTTTACACTTACGTATCAGTTCTTGCTTTGATGCATCTGTCAGCTCAAATGACTCATGCATCGCATGTTTGGCTATGCATTCTTGATTCTATACAGGTCGTGATATGATTGACTGAACTAGGTAACTCAGTGGCAGACTGCAGTAACATATTCAGAACTCGGCTCTTTTTGAACCGGTTCAGTGAGCCGGCTCACATACGAGATCCAGATGCAAAGATGCAGATCATTAAAAAGATCCGTTTTTCCCATCTCTACTCCATGGGGAAGAAGGACATATAAAAAAAAAGATTTTAGAGTGTGTTGATCGATACCATCTAAGCCCATTCTCGAACTGGTAACCAATATATGGGGGGCCTCCTTCCTTTACAACAAATATGGCGCAGCGATAACTTTATTACCTGTCATACAATAATAATATAAAATTGTTTATAAAAATTAAACTACAGAACGCATTTCAATTAATTTAAATAGAGTTCTACTTTGATAGTAAACAAAATGCATAAAAATAAACCAAGACGATTCGCCAAGATTTGCGACCTGTACAGCTCCAGCGTACGTACGTATAAACCAATCAACAATTGCTGTTCGCAATTTTCATTTAAAATTTTAGGAATTATTAACTTGAATCAACCTAGAAATGGTTCCACTTTATAATTGAACAGAATCTCTGATTTTCAATAAGCTACAATTTGAGTGGATTTCGTGCGAAATCAACACCCGCTAGCAGTGTAGCGGTGAGTGCAAACGATAAGATAACGTAGAATAAAAATTTCGAGAGAAATGAAAATTTTACAAAATTTACACACCAGTTTAAGCAGGAGTATCCCATAAACGCTGATAACCTCATATGTCGAACGTCTATAATCTCTCTCTCACGAAAGTTTTCTCTTAGGCACTCTGTCAACGGATCCGCTAAAAACCTAGCAGTTATGCATGTGTAAAACTGAAACTTCTTGACTACTCCAGTTGTAGATGGTTGTGGAAACCAAACGGGTCGCGTAGTTGATAAATAGTGTGTCAATTATCGAGTATGCTTTATCTCTTTCTTTCTCAATCTATGTATCTCTATCATGTCGCTCTTTCGTTTCATCACCTCTTGAAGTTACCATCACGGTAAAAGTTTGACTTTAAAAACATTTTTTTTAATCACGACGTAGATATCATACATAGCTACGTATGTCTTCTTCTAGTCTTGTGGAGTATCACATGGAGTCGGGTAGATCTCTAGGACGCCCCAGGCTCTTAGCACAACATTATGCAGACATTCTTCCACGTGGCAAGGCGCAAAACACTTCAGATTCTGCACGAAATAATTATTATCGCATACGAGCTCTGTCTTACTTTTAATTAGTGTTATATTGAACGAGGTGTACCCACTCTTCACTTGTTTCTAGGTCATTCTTTTGTTTTCTTACGAAGTGTCATTCTTTGTTCTCTTGTTTGTCTCTTCATTTGTTTATTTGAATGTTTTCTTTTATTTAATTAAAGATTAAAGGGCCTATCGAATGGGCGCCTAATTAACTCCGCGTTGCCGTTTCCATATTCAATTTTTGACGTGAAACTTCTTTAGCGGCGTGTCTGTATTTTCAACCTATCGTAATTATAATCGACTCATATATTTTCAAGTTCTCCTTCGTGGCAGTCATAGATCAATCCGAACAACATTTATTATTTTGAAGTTTAATATCATCAAACGATTTTTTCCATTGGCTGAGCAGCGTAGGAGGACCCACTTTGCGTGAGAAGTAGAGATTAAACACTTGAAAATACAGTGTAAACTCCACGTAACGTCACTCGATTTAATGCCAAACTCCCTAAAACGTCGAAATTACTCAACTTTGGTTCGTTTGCCTTATTGTCCATACAATGATACACTTTATGTAGCATCACACTCACTCTAAACAACGACCATATGTCATTATAAAGCAATTGATTTCGGCAACTTATAGATCACCTACTGCTTGGAGGTACTTTCTAAGTTGCCGAAATTGATAAGAATTGCAGCTTTGTAGTCTAGCCCGTATTTACTCTCGAAAATGCGCAGTCCCTTCAGCGTCGCTATATAGAGTTTACATTGTATATATGATTCAAATCAGTAGAAAATAGATCGTGTTGAAAATACATAAGTCCGACTGTACCTGGAAAACCTCACGAGAAAACGAAATTACTCACAGAAGTCTCATTACAATTTTACACATTATTTAAGTATTGATGAATGTACATTTTTCTGTCAAACTTAAACGTATCATTTTAATTTTTAATTACATAATGAACCAACTGCGACTTGTCCATAACTTTTAAACTTTGTATTTTCTTCTGATTCCTCTTTGAATTTTACGCAACTGTAGCGTAAAAGCTGAAAGTTCGTTAACTTGAACAATTAAAGTACGTACCTACAAAAGTTTATTACAGTAACGTCCTGTAAAAGAACATGTTTCTATTTTTCATGCAATTTATTTAATACGATTACGTAGCTATATAAATTCAGCTTTAACTTCCTCTTCCCTAAAAGTTCACCGACGAGGATAGATGCGTTCTTTGGATGAAAAAGTTTGACACTCAGATCTACAATAATTTTTATACTTATATAATTTTTATATTTATACACAACTAGCGGCCCGGTTCGGCTTCGCCCGGATTAAGATGTATTATGCTGCAGTGGTCTTTCTTACAGAATAATAGACGAATTTGTCCGGTGTTGCTTTCTATTTATTTATTTATAAAGGGGAACAATTCTGTCATACATGATTTTTGCGTAACTTGAACCGTTTACGCCGAAACGGAAGCTCTCAAAAGGAATAATTTTTCCCATTTTTGCTACATTTTTCATTGATGCTCCGCTCCTATTCGTCGTAGCGTGATATTATATAGCCTATAGCCTTCCCCGATAAATGGACCAACATAAAAATAATTTTTCAATTTGAACCAGTAGTTCTTGAGATTAGCGCGTTCAACCAAACAAACAAACTCTTCAGCTTTATAATATTAGTATAGATAATTAAAAAAAAATGTCATGGAAATTATATGATTTCCATGCTTCAATCTACCAAAATAATTTTAAACGAAGTTGGAATCGTAGGGAATTGAACAGTTTACGAAAGAATTAACTTTAAGTTGAACGTTTCGTTGCTGATTGCAACTTCCTCAGCAACTATATTTAAAAACAAACAACAAAATACAAAAATAGCAAATATCACAATGACAGTTTTATATAGGTTATAAATGTTTCTTAAAAAATATGGACACGAATTTACATGTATAATTTTTAACGTTTATTTAACTTGCTTTTCCTGTCTGTTGGTCTGTCTGGTAAAAATCTTGCAAGTCTATTTTTACGCATTTCCGGTTAGAGGTCGTTCGTAAAATACGTTCGGAAACAGGGAGGAGGGAGGGGCATTGCTAAGCGTGACGAGATGTGATAAGGGAGAAGGGGGGTCGCATGACATATTTTATGGATTGGCGCTTGTCCGATTGGGTTAAAATTTTGCATATACAAATGTAGTTCCGATGACAATACAGTGTAACGATTTTATTAATTTTCCAGTCCATTGGGAACTTTTTAATGGGTCTCAAAAATCGAAATAAAAAAAATTCACAAGTCTTTGTTTCAAGGTTAGTACATTATTTTTACACTATTTATGGAAAGATGTCTGAGTTGGTATGTGTGTCTGTATGTACGTTCGTGATCATTTCTTTCTACAACGAAATTGCAGATTATAGACGCTCGACGTCCGAGTCATCAGCGATTTAAATCTAGAAGTTAAAGTACAAAATAACCAATCGTCTAAAACTCTAAGCCACGGTTATAAACAGTGATTGAAAAAATATAAATGATGAGTTATTCAGTTATTTATTAACCGACTTCAAAAAAAGGGAGAAGGTTCTCAATTCGTCGGAATCATTTTTTTTTTATTTTTTATGTATGTTCCCCGATTACTCGAAGACGCCTGAACTGATTTGGAAAATTCTTTTTTTGTTTGAAAGGGTAGGTATACATCCCAGGTAGTCCCATGGTCATCAGGTCAGGATTTGATGATGGAACCCTGGAGAAACCGAAGGAAATCCTCAAAAATGTGCGAAATCAAATCCACCACTAAAAAGTAAAAAATAAAAAAACTTAAAAAAAAAACATTAACCTCCTTCAAAAAAATCACTAAAAATATGAAAATAATGAAATTTTGAGGTCGGCGCCTATTTAATAAAAGTAGATATGTAATTAAAAGTTTTTGTAATGAAATTAGCTCCGACCTCAAAATTTCCTTATTTTCATCTTTTTAGTGATTTTCTTGAAGGTTAATATTTTTAGTGTATTTGCCATATGGCAACATACACTATTGGCGTCGGTCGGATGGCGGGACCTAGGTGTCGGACCAAAATTTCTCGACGTTTCATAACCTCCTAAACACTTTGGCACCATTTTTAAAAATGTTTATATATATATGTATATATATATATATTTATATATATATATATATATATATACGTATATATATATATATATGTATATATATATATATATATATATATATATGTGTGCGCGCTATAACTTTCGAAAGAGTTAATTGATTTTAACCAAATTTGGCCCACGTGTTGAAATCCATCACCGCAAGAAGCCTATTTAAAATGGGCGTAATCAGGGCATTTTAAGGGTAGTTTTTAGGGGTTGAAAAATGTTTTTGGGCCCCAAAATACCGAAAAAATTCTCAGAATCATTTCAAAATTGACATTTACCCCTTTAGTAGTAATAAAAAAGTGTCCCTAAAATTTTAATAAAATCGGCCCGACAGGACCGGACTTACAAATTTTTTGAAAACACTAATTTGCAGATAGTGACATATTTATTGAAGGGTGTCTGTAATTCGGTGTAGACGTTAGATTGATAATAATATTATAATTAAGAAAAAAAATGTTATTTTAAGGGGTGTATTAAGGGGTTAAATTTTTTATTTTGCCCAAAAACAAATTTAATTTCACATAATAAAAGTATAAAACCACACGGCCCTATACAAGCAAATACACTATATTGTCGGCAGGGTTTTGGCACTGCGACCCGGCTTTTTTTTTTTAAAAGTTTTTTTATTTTATGATAAACCAGACTATAATTGGCAGCAGGACCCAAGCAAATAACGTGGGTAAAAGATTCAAGATATTTCGCCGTTTTCCTCTTTCATTTCACTGGGGGTACAAAAATCTTTTTGAAACTTTTTAATACTTCTCTTCGCGTTTGTCATTTTACACTCGTTCAAAATGATCTCACAATAACTCGTTAAAAAGTATTTCAAATAAAATTGCAAGTGTTCCTTTTTTAATGGTTTGGTGCCACGTCCAGGATTTTATTTTCTGTATTTAGTTGTACTTATTTATGCCGAGAGTTTCTTGAACATGTGCCTACTGATTTAAATGGAAACGTAGTTAACTTTATAATTTATAGGCCACGTCAAATTATTTCCAAGAACATCCGTCAGAGGGAAATTAGGCATTTGTTATTTTTGCGTAGTAGGTATTTAAGAGCACAATATGCTACTTGCAAATGCCCCCTGCGCTCTTCATTTCAAATCCTTTCTCTACGTCTAAAAACGGTTACAGCTCTCCCGATGCTATTTTTATAGCTAAACGGTTCGAGTAAACTGCAAATGAAAGACCAAGTATCACACTAAGGCTAGGTTATAGAAAGCACTGCCAAAAATTTTGATTTGACAATGACCTTATATTTTTACTATATGATTACAGTTTTTTTACATAATGTTGTTGTGAAACATTAGATTGTACTAATAGTTGACTCTAATACGGCGAAATTATTTGATTATTTGTTTTTGGAGTAAACAAATAAACAAATGATTTTTTGTAGATAGAAAAAGGTCGTTCTTCACGCTAAATTTTGAACAAAATGCCTTGAAAAAAATATCACAAAATGTGTAATTAGTTAATGACTTTTTAAATTAAAATATTCCTCTTTCTTTTAATGTTCTCAATTACAGTGATTCCAATTGAACAAATACAATTTTTAGACACTAAACGTATTTTAAATCACAAAAACTATTGAATAACTGCCACTCTTACATACACTCCGCAACTTAATTAAGAAAATAAATGAGCAGAAACATTTTAAAGCAGACATTTTCAGCATTTTCATGCTCTTTGGAAAATTGTCTTACGATCATCTCTTCAGGAGTTATGAGCATTTAAAGTCAAAAGTGGAATTTTTGCTTTGACAGTAAGTTGATAACTCGGTTCAAAAAAATCGTAAGAAAATTTTGAAAAGTGCATTTTAAAGAGAAAAGTACCAGCTTTAAGGCGCTTTACTCGAAATTTGTCTGGAATTTTTTTTGGAGCCCATAGTCATGATGCAACTTTACAAAAAATTAAGGGGACATTTTCCTTTTTCTTTTTTCAATTGTCACGGATCGCTAAGGGATGATAAAATTTTTTGAAATTTTGACTCCAAAACTAGAATGTACAAGCTTTAAAATGAGCTATCGTTTTTTAAAATCCGATCATTTTTCGCGAAAATACAGCGATTTGAAAATCATCAAAATTTCAACATTTTTTATGTGTCCCCTTAATTAAGTTGCGGAATGAGTAATAATAATTAAATAAATCAAATTGTAAGTACAGTGAAACTACATTTCAGAGACAAAAAAGTAGAAATTGTTGCGAAAATGATGTTAAATACATGTGTTACACGGTTTTAAAAAAATATCGTTTCAATTGATCAATTAATTATTTTTCGAGCAGAATGATTTGATATTCTTATAGATTTCTTATAGAATAATATAATATATATGGTCACAAGATAATGATAACTCGGTTCAAAAAAATCGTAAGAAAATTTTGAAAAGTGCATTTTGAAGAGAAAAGTACCAGCTTTAAGGCGCTTTACTCGAAATTTATCTGGAATTTTTTTTGGAGCCCATAGTCATGATGCAACTTTACAAAAAATTAAGGGGACATTTTCCTTTTTCTTTTTTCAATTGTCACGGATCGCTAAGGGATGATAAAATTTTTTGAAATTTTGACTCAAAAACTAGAATGTACAAGCTTTAAAATGAGCTATCGTTTTTTAAAATCCGATCATTTTTCGCGAAAATACAGCGATTTGAAAATCATAAAAATTTCAACATTTTTTATGTGTCCCCATAATTAAGTTGCGGAATGAATAATAATAATTAAATAAATCAAATTGTAAGTACAGTGAAACTACATTTCAGAGACAAAAAAGTAGAAATTGTTGCGAAAATGATGTTAAATACATGTGTTACACGGTTTTAAAAAAATATCGTTTCAATTGATCAATTAATTATTTTTTGAGCAGAATGATTTGATATTCTTATAGATTTCTTATAGAATAATATAATATATATGGTCACAAGATAAGGTCTTTGTCAAATAAGATTTTCGGATAATGCTTTCAGCAACCGAGGATAAAGACCCTATAGCGTGGAAAAAACTTCCAAGTTTTTTCATCCACGAGTGGAGTTGTGATTTGGACTCATGACAGTTTGATCCAAAGGCCAGCACGCCAAGCGTTACACTGCCCTCCGCTATTAACTCTAAAAAGTATTACAAGAACAGCCACGCAGGATTACGTAATATGAACTAAAAAAAAAATACAGTACGCCACGAAAACCACTAGGGAATACAAGTACACACACGAAACTGAACGACGCAATATCTAAACGCATAGCAGTTGGCACCACTGGACTTGATAAATATGATAGATGATTATAGACGCTCGACAACTGAGATAATTAATTAGAACTTGACATTTCATAACTCTACACACTGTAACAGATACTATAATATTATAAAGGGAAAAGTGTATATTTGTTGGTTTGTCACGGATAATCTCAGGAGTTATCGAACCGATTAGAAAACTTCCTTACCTGTTTAAAAGCCCTAAAAGTTTCCGAATTCAAGACTTATCCTGTACATAATTCGTGCATGGATAAGTAAAAATAAACAATGAAACCATGATCCATGAAAATTAGTCATCCGTAAGACTTTAGACAATTGTCAATCCCCCATCCGTGCAGTATTTATCGATAGATCAATACTGCCGTTCTAACCTAAAAAGTCGTATATCTCTTGACAAATTCGTGATGTCAAGAGCATGCCATAGACACGCAAATTGCGTAGGTATAATATATTATGTTGAACTGCTTTCTAGGATATCAGGATATCACACTGAGAAAAAAAATGTTTGAAGCAAAAAATATTGTTTGGTCCAAATAAATTGTACGATTCAATAGATACAAACAAATATGATATTTGTTTGTCTGAAACAATTTTCTTTCTCAGTGCAGATTTATTCCTCTAATAAACTTTTAGCCTTCATAAAAAGTAACGCACTTTTCGAAGATTTCAAGAAAGTTACAAGATTTTCTAATTGGATAAATTTTGAATTCCACTGTGTTTTACCATTCTAACTTCATAACCGGAGACGAGTAGGTACTAATTTAGGTCACAATCTACTTTTAAAAATTTTACAATTTTTTGTACGCTTTAAAATCCTCTGAGTCTAAAAATATATTTTTGGAAAAGTCTATTATTCTTTTTGTCTAAAATCATGATACCCAGATCAAACGGCTGAGCAAATGACAACCAAATTCTTATAGTTTCTATGTGTAAATATAAAGAGCCATTGTTTTTGTGGAAAATCGGCGCATGCGCAGTTGAGATATGCACTATAAGGTTGTTTTTTTTTTGTTATAAGGGTATACTTTATAGTTTATTATCCTATTTATATTTCTCAGAATCTATTGTAATAAAATTTTTTCTAAGCTGTATAGTTACGGAAATAGTTTGAAAAAAAACGATTATTCTTTTGTTCTGAAGATCTGCCAAAATTAAGTTAGGTACCTGACAACCATGCTTTGATTAATTTTTACATACGATACCATATTATATAACCATGTAATTTGTGAACGTAAGCATCATAATATTTATTACTAGCCGTTAACCGCGTCGCCGCACGCGTTAACAAAAATTATTTTATTTATTATACTAAATCAAATGTCAGTATTTTTGAAGAATGATCCTGTCGTCCAATTGGCTAGAATTCTTTTACTGTAGCGCTTATTTAAATTTAATTTGTATTATAAAGCATATATTTAATTTATTTTATTAAGTAAAACGGCAAAAAATGGAGATGTTTTTTAAGTTAGCACGGCACTATAATCCATCGACTTATACTTACTGGACATGTCCAAGCGGTATAAAAAGTGCCCCATCAAAAGAAAAATAATAGAATGAATGTGTTGCCAATCTCTCAAAATAGTACTGTTTTGTACAGAAAAGGACAGAGATGAATGATCCTGTCGTCCACTTGGCTGGAATTCTTTTACTGTAGCGCTTATTTAAATTTAATTTGTATTATAAAACATATATTTAATTTATTTTATTAAGTAAAACGGCAAAAAATGGATATGTTTTTTAAGTTAGCACGGCACTATAATCCATCGACTTATACTTACTGGACATGTCCCAGCGGTATAAAAAGTGTCTCACCAAAAGAAAAATAATAGAATGAATGTGTTGCCAATCTCTCAAAATAGTATTGTTTTGTACAGAAAAGGACAGAGATAGACCACAATCACTACTATATCCTGTTCATTCATGTGAATACTAAAAATTACAACGATAAGCGCTACAGTACGTCCAGTAGTATAAGTCAATGGTATAAGCAAACAATTCAATAATGTAATTAAGTAATTGTTCGATATCAATCATATTAAAAAGATTACATAAATTATGATTTTATGTACGTATATTAATAGTTACGTAATCCTCGTGACTTTTTTAGATAGAATAGATAAGATACGTGGACATAAATACTGATATGGTCCCCTACCCCTCGCAAGGGTTCTAGCCGTTAGTGTTCGATTCAAAGTGAAGTCGACTGTTCAGTGTTCGAGCTGCAACAATCAAAAAGACCGACATCTACCACATTTACAATATGTTTTGTTATTAACATTGGCTTCGTTGTTACAAGTTCGATGTAATAAAGAAGCAAAATGGTAGGTACAGTTTATTCATTTGTTTCAAAATAAAACGAGCTTAGAAATCTTTAGTGAACAAGTGAGTTGATGATTGGAGTGCTTAAAAAAGTATATTTAGCTATAATATTTACAAACGATTATAATACTAATACATAAATTAAGAAACCGAACATACGCTATTTTGAGTTTTTGAGTTTTTTGTGGTAAAACGTGTTGTTTATACTGACAATAGTGAGCTGGTTAAGATCAACAACTGTCATGCTTATTTAGGCCTTGTACTAATTCATATTTTTATTTTATTATTAATTTTATTTTTTTGAAAATTCAAACTGTACTTTTACCAGTTCTTAAATTATTATAAAAAATAATAACAAATTCCAAATCTGATTCTGAGGGCATATTATATCTAATGAAAACAACTAAACTACTTAACGCATTTTAATTAATTTAAATAAAGTTCTATTCTGATAGCAAACAAAGCCAATCAAAAAAAAAATCAAAACGATTTGTTAAGAGTTGCGACGTGTACAGTTCGGACGTACATACTTACAGATCAACCGACAACTGGTATTGGCAATTTTCAGTTACAAGTTATAGGAGTTACATTGAATTCGAATAAAACTAAAAATAGTTTCCAATTTAGACACTATTACATTATAGAGAAAGGGGGTTATTGTAACAAAGCTTACTATATAAAAAAACAGAATCTCCTTTTTTGAAAAAGCTACAATTTACATCAATTTTTTGCGAAAGTAACCTATTTGTATATGATTGAAACTCAGCTCTGGTGCGCAGAGCACGTACCGTTGACGATGTGTGCAATTAGTTATTATTTTTCAAAGAAATGGACAGCCCGAAAGTGCCATTACCCAACAGGATGTCCAGATGTGCCCACAATGTCAGGATTATGGGCGAATGGAGGCACAGCAATCCGATCGCATTCTTTCGTATGATGGCGTGCCTTACTTTCGTTTTTGCGGTCGCAGCGTCTGCTTTCTACTTCATACGGCTTCGTGAAATCATTCGACTTCAAAACACCGAATTCGCCACGTTTTCGTCCAGAAGCCTTTGACAACCGAAACAAAAGACTCTAAACAAGCCTTTCTATCATCCATCGGAGGATGTGCACGAAATCAATTTTGAAGTATTGTATTTTTTCAACTGAATAAATCGAAATTAAAAAAAAAAATGTTTTTGTATTTATTTTGAGACCACCGAAAGTTGCATGAATTTTTTTATCACAATTTTATTACGTAGCATGAAAATATACGTCCAAATTTATATTGAATGTTTATTTCCATAAATAGATATAGATCATGGATATTGTAGATATAGAAAAGAGGTCATAACCATTTAACATTTCCATAAAATAATATTTTTTTTAACTGATTCTTGGTTTTCAGGCAATACAGGCTCCGTGCAGAAAGAAGGATCTTACTGACACTGAACTACCAGCGATTGCGTGGAAAGTCATTATTTATTATCGTCGTCATATTTCCATGATAACAGTGCAAATAATTATTTTAATTTGTGCAGGATTTACATCAATAATTTTTGAACTTATTTGAAGTCAGAATGAATTTTTAAAGGTGTCACTTTGTTAAGAGTTACAACTGGGGATTTGTGATAAATTGTAGATTATAGACGCTCGACTGCTAAGGTCATTCGCGGTGAATCAATTACGGAACGCCGATGTTTACTTCAAATTAAACAAGAAAATCATTGATGCACATTTTCCTATATCAACAAGAACTCTCAAATTAAAATTATGTTCGTCAAACAAGTACTATGCAATCATTTTGGTCAATATTCTCGCATCCCTAATTAAGCGGTGCCCGTCGAAAAAATATTACGAGAACAAAACAGTTCAGTTTCGTATTTGCACAGAAATGAGTCATGTTCTTTATTTTTTGGATGACTTAATAAATTAATTGCAGTTCTTACATGCATTGTTCTACATAAATCATACAATAAATACTATTATTATTCATAATAATAAAATTACTTAACTATAAACAATGTCACACTCACATCACGGCTTTACAATAAAGGTTCCCACAGACTAACGCGGAAAAACGGGCATGAACGCGGCGCGAGATCAAATTATATGACGGGCAACGCTATTTGTGTCCAAAAATCGAATTATTGTGTGAACTCGTTTTTGTGGAGGCAAAAATCATGAAAAAGCCGAAGTCATTTTACCTTCTCTATATTAACGTGGATTGAATAATATAATAGAGAATATACTATATATAGTAGGGTTGCCATCTTTAAAATTTGGCAACCAGGACAAGACGCGTGAAAACCCCGGATTTTAGAGCCCAAAACCCGAACATATGTCAACAGGTTTTTTTAAACATAGTCAGTGTAAAAAAAAACAGTTGAAAATGTCATAAATCATCTTTTTATTTATTTTCAGACCTTAAAATTAAATTTAGTCATCTTTTATCATCATTTCAAATGTACCAAACAAAACAGAATCTTATTGCAGTTTGTTACAAATTGTTTTAATAATCAGATTTTTTTATTCTTAAATTTTTAAACCCGGACTACAAATGAAGCCCTGCCAGGACGCTCCCCGGACGCCCTCTAAATTAGGACAAATCCGGGGAAACCCGAACGGATGGCAACCCTATTATATAGAGACTTTCGATCACTGGGATATTAACGCCAAAATGATGAATTCTATAACAGCGGTGTTGTCAATAAATATACTTATAATTTGAAGGTCCTTGAAGAAATATTTTGTCAATGTTTAGCAGAAACCTTCTCCAATATAAACCATTCATCATAAAATGAAATTTCCTCTCTTGAAACACGGATTGCTGAAAAGTTTTTGTAGTGGCGTTTCATTAGTTTGTCAATGCTAATTGCTATCACAAATCAACACAAACTGCCAATTTATTCGTCAACGGTTTATATTAATCAATCGTATTTTTTTTTGTTCCGCAACTCTGTGGAAATAAACGATTTTAATAAAAATAAAAACTAGAAGCCTGACTAAGACAGAGAGACAATATTAAGAACAATAAAAATGGAATATATAAGTAGATTGATGTTTCTCATCATCAAAACATTTAAGCAGGTTTTCTATCAATTTAAATTGGCAATGAAGATGGATATTGCCAAACTTTAGCACTAGGGGCGCCAACTAAATAATGAATTCCGTTTGTGAATACAGTCAAAGCCCTCTAAGTGCACGCTCTCAAAATGCACACGCTCTCTTACTGCACACGAACTCGCCCTCTAAGTGCACGTTCCCCAGCCCCCACTTCGAATAATCTGCGACCAATCACGTGCGACCGTAAGCGCGCTATTTTCAAACTTTCCATTTCCATCATATTCATAGAGTTTTAGAGATATTGTTCATAGCATCTGATTGAATAAAGATAGCTATAGGAGTTAGAAGAGTGGGGATGAAAAAGATCGTAGGTGAAGTGTGCACTTAAAGGATGGGCCTCGGTTCCGAGCTGTGCACTTAGAGGGCTTTGACTGTAGTTCATAGCAGTGTGTGCAAAATAAGTCTACTTCAAATAATACAACAATGTGCTGCGTTTACCAATGTTCAAATTATAGAAGTTTCGTATTTCCAAAGGATCTGGAACTGAAAAATAAGTGGCTGTATGATATCAGAAGATAAATACTTTAACAATAATTTATAAAGCCCGCTTTACTAAAAAAGACTTGGTCACAGAATTCGGAGAGATTACAGACAGAGAAACTAATTACATTTATTTAAATGATGGTTATAATATTAAAACATCACAGATTTACTTTGAAGTATTCCTTATTTAAATCACACAACTTAGGAAGGAACACATATTCCTTGGTGAAAACCAATCATAAAGGTCGTTATGTACCTGCTGCCACCTAAGTTGTGCCCATGTCCATTCACTTTCTAGGAGATGAAATGAACACTTTTTTTTATTATTTTTATAACTGACTACTTACTAAAATAGTTTTTAAAGGAAACTTCTTTAGGCCCGGTAGACTGGACAGTGAACTGAATTCATTGTAGGCTAACGAAAAGATCTCACGATATAACTACCCCTTTGCGTTGTTCACGTATGTATGTGTGTTTGACGTATGGATGAATGTATATGTATATGTTAATGTTTTGTGCATGCATAATATATGCAGTGTTTGTAACATACTTATCCGTCTAGAAGTTTCACTTCTGTGTTCTGTAGTGTAAACTACACAGTCCATTTTTGTTTTTTAAAGACCACCAACAACTAGTGCTACTTGGGTCGAGGAGCATATTATTATTTTTTTAATAATAAACCATTGAATTTAGTTGAGAATTGTACCAGCTCTCGGAATTAAGTCTGAAAAATGGGCCCGTAATAGAGGCCACGGAAACACCAAATAAACTGTCTTAAGTTCAGGATGAAAAAAAAACATATTTTTTTCTAGATTTATTTACCCACAGCTTTGTACTTAATTAAATTATCTATAATTGATCCTTTTCATATTAGTTGATGGTCAAACGGTACCCTTTTATATTTCAGTCAAATGTTTTAACGATGTTTTACTGTATAAACGAATGTTTTTACTTTTTTTTGCAGTTAAAGAAAGACGCTAAGAAGGTCAGGTTATGTGCATCGGATATCAAGAAGTTAGATTGAATTACAATATCGGTATCGTATCTCGAGGCTACATATTTTGTTTTCTGTTTTTCATGTATTTTATACCAGAAAAAAAAAGAAAACTCATGTAGTTTTGTATTTCCTTCATTTAGTCACGTAGGTATATCACGATATATAATTGTTTTACTGGGTAGATAAAAACACTGATCCCAATGTTAGATCCTGTCTACAAAATAGTTTAAAAATACAAACAGAACTTAAAATCTCCAAAAAAAATTGATGATAGTATATAAGGTGGTCGTTTTACTCATGGGTCAATATTTTGTACCTAATATTTTTTACATTTCATTTCTCTGATGATGATCATGTAAAAGGCGTCCAAATACCTACAAATATTATAAATTCATGGACAATTTTTAAAATGGAAAACAAACAAATATCAAAAAAACACATACCTAGTTTCAATTTTTCTCTAATAATAAAAATTTAAACATGCCTGTGAATTATTTATGCAAACATGTCTGTGGTAAAAATTGAAAAAACTCCAATCTACAATTTGCGAAAAACTACTTCTGACTATAAATACTGAAGACTTGGTTTTGGTTTTACACAACTACGAAATAAATTTTGAGAACTGGTGAAAAACTGCTAAGTTCTGCCGGTATGTATGGAACACAAGTACATTTTTTGTCAATTTTATATTTTACTAATCACTGAGTTACACATAAATACGAAAAAAACACAAATTCATACATATAAAACATAAATTCAACAAAAATACAGTCACGAAAATACAAAAATATAAATGAAAATCCTACCTCAAAAGCAAAAATTGCAATCGATGAAAATGTTTTATTTGAGGAACTGCAACCTAACCCACTAGATTTTGTCACAAAATACTGTGAATAAAACTTATTTCATACACCTTTAATCAATAAATAAATAAACACCGATTACTTTAGTGCACTTTTAACTTGTGTAACACGTAAATTTTAACCATTTAACACAAAAACATGAAAATAACACCAGTTTTTTAGAGAATCTAACTAGACGGACCTTCCGACATAGTACAGTTGTGTAATTATTCTACTCTGCGGCAAAGCAAACGTCAGTAGTGAACGAGCAAAGAATTCGAGCACGTGGCGCTATCTGTGAAACTCAACTAATACACAAATCACTAAAATATCAATACCCGTTCACGTCTTTGCTTAGCGGTCTATTTAAAATTATTATTTTAATACACAATCGAAACAGTTGTTTTGCACTGAATGTGTAATATCACAGCACGCACCCGATTTTTTGTACCCCATTACCTTTAGTTCAACATGTTAAGAATAATGCATGTTGAAATTATTCTACTAAACGTGGAGTTTAGTTGAACTCTGACAATGAATTTTTAAAGGAATACCTATTAATTATTAAATATTTCTTTATACTTTTTATTAACTTTAAAACAATACAATCATCACCGAACCACTGTCTGTTATGATTTCAATACGGATTGTATGAAATATTAAATAATATTACTATGCAGAGCCATAGTTTCGTAACAACTTTTTTATGCCGCAAGGTCATTCTATTTTGTAAAATGACACAACCTAATTTACGTTGTCATACATGTAGTCAAATAAATACCAATTTGTTCTCAACTGGAGTTCCAACAATAAAAAAAAAAAGAAAAATAGATTCAGGGAGAAAATTTCTGATTTCTCAAATAACTACCGATCATTTCTTTTTCTATCAGAGTATCACGAGTTTTTTCGTGAAAATTTTTATAAAATGATTTAAATGAAGAAGTAATTTGTGCGGAAATACAAGCTGTGAAAAATGTAACGTGCAGTGATTAATTATGTGTTACCGTTGCATTAATATTATTGTTACCGAATAACTATTTTAAGTGATTTTTTTATTTTTTCATTATCTTCATAAGACCTTTTGTCCTTTTGTGGTAAAGGCTGGAGTTAAAAATAGGGTAGGTAAAAAATGAACATTTATCAAAAGTGAGGCAGTTATTCGTAAGGTTTTTTGAATGGATAATTTTTTTTATCTGAGAATAGTCGAGTTCGATGGGATAGTATTCTTTGAATGGTGTAGTGTTTATTATTACCTTCGCCCTAAGTGAGATGAACACTGCCAAACTTTAGCGCTAGGGGCGCCAGCTATATAACAACTGCAGTATATGAATAGTTCTTAGCAGTGTGTGCAAAATAAGTTTATTTAAAATAATAAATCATATACAATGCCGATCTGCTGTGTTTACCAATGTTCAAATTATGAACGTTTTGCATTTCCAAAGGATCCAGAACTGAAAAATGAAGTGATTGTATGAGAAAGGAAAAAACTTTTACTCTGAATGGTGGTACAATAATCTGTGAAGTCCACTTTACTAAAGTAGATTTTGCCTTAGAAGGAGGAATTACAGATAAAAAAAACTAGTTATATTATAAACGCTGGTTACAAAACTGAAACATCACAGATTTATTTTGAATTATTCCTTATTTAAATCACGCGACTTAGTAAGGACCATGCAGAGTTGGTATTTTTTCAAAAGTATGTTTGTAATATTTGTAAAAAATAATTAATTTTTATTAAATTTGCAAATTAAATTTTATTACACAAGTGAAAATGAAAATCTTTGCGTCCAACAATTACATTACAATTCGAAATTACATGCATCACCCACCCAACAATGAGATTAATACAATTATAATTATCAAATAATGATTTGTGAACGTTCATTACATATATCATCACTGTAGTAAATTTCTGAAAGGAGCATATTTTTAACTTATTAATTCAATTTTAGATAAAAAAATTTAAATCATGCAGATTATTTAGTACATACATTTCTTATTACAAATTCACAATTTACGAATATTGTTATAGCCAACATAATAAAATTAAAATAATCAAAAATAAAATTAATATATATATTTGATATAACATTTTTCTTACCTGTAACATTAATATCCAAGAAAATTTACAAAAAATCTTTTGTTAATCATTTAGGTATCGAAAAGATTTTCTGTCGATTTTTTGGTTCACGAATTTTTATTAACATTATTTATGATGTTTGATTAACATACACAAGGAAAAAATTACAATATATTTACTGATTTTGAAAAGTCAATGTCTTCAACCACATAAAATTTTTTTCGGATCGTTTATAAGAATTAAAAAAAACGTTTTCAGACAGTAATACCTATATCACTCAATAAATTTAAAATACGTAGCATCTCAATACATACAATAAAAAGCTAACAACAAATAAAATGTATTTAACATTATTATTTTTATTGCGATCCATCTTAGATAGCATTTTATTTTTTTGAAGATTAGAGAGTTCAAGAGTTTTAGTTCTAAACTGCGTTTGTGACACAACTACGTATTTGGTTGCCAAATGTCGTTCTTTTCGGAATATTTTAGCCTAGTTCTGCAGTTTTACGAGCCTAAAACTACTAGAACACAAATTCCAGCAAGTCAAGAAGTCGGAAAATTCGATAAACATGCATACTGTCGACTAGCGTTTTAGCAATCCAGAAACGTTTCCAAACTTATCAAAAAACTCTTATAAGTTCTTTCGACTCACAAGAGATTTTCCTGTATAAATCTGACGTTTATATCGTTGATAGGCTTTGATTAAGTGATTTTAAAATCGTTAAGATTCTGTAAATAACGCTCTATCAAAATTGTGATGGTATATTGATTGATTGCTATTTTAAGAGAGAACTTACAAACTAATGACGCTATTCTGGACGGTTAATGCCAAAATTAACAACGCTGTTAAGTTTTCTTTCATTTGAACTTTAGTGATGCTAAATTTATTAGAAAGTCACAAAAAATTAACAGCACTGTAAATTCTTACATTGGCCATACAGAATAGTACCATAAAGTCTGACGTGCGACCTTGGTAAAATTCTAAGTCTTAACCACCATCAAAAACGGCCTTTGAATCGACTTAGTCTGTTTTATTTATTTAATTGTTAGCTTATACATATATATTGAATTGTTACAATTCATACTTTGAAAAAAATTTACAGCCTTTCAAAATCAGTGTACAAAATTTTTAAAATGGGAAGAAATTGTAAAATTTTCTTTATAAAACAAAACACCAGTTAAAAACATTTTAAAACTAAATTATTAGATGCACAATTTTATTTTACATAAGCCATTTAAAATAGTTTAAAATTGCAATTTATTTAATAGACCAGACATGCTGAAAAATGTGGGTTCCCAAGTGGGCCAATTAACTGCCAATATTTTCAAAAAAAAAAGTTTATTTAATACGATAATTTTTATTGGAAATGTTTATTTTACTGACGTTTAACTCAAAATAAATTAATAAAGAACAATATTTTCGACTCACACACTGTGCTCTAGGTCACAGTTCGCGGAGGTCTTAGAAAATCCAGTAAAAAACTAGTTTCTTTATTTTTAACGTTTTGATAGGTAAAAAATATACATCAAACCGGGCTTTACTGTCAGTAGCCCTCAAAATTATACTTCACTAAGAAAAAAAGCCGCTAATAAATTCTGGTTTCTATTGTGGAAAATAAAATCCCTTTTGATACGGAAATTACTGATCAGAAAATATTTATTCAGTTAATTGGTATTTCCCATTTGGAAATTATAAAAAACATTTCACAAAAAACATTAAAAAAATTACATGGAATCATTTACTTAATAATTTACTAGTGAAATATGCATTTTAAATATTGTTAAATAGAATTATTATGAGTATTGATATTTTGGGCTCAACAGAGTATGAATTAAAAAATTCAAGATATAAACATGACATCAATTCTGAATGATTGTTATGTTTAATGCGCCTGCGCGAAGCTACTTTGTAAAACAATTGACTGTTTGTACCGTTGAAAATTGTATTCATGTTTATACGAACTATTTTTTTACAGATTTTAAATAGGCCACTTTAATTACTCTGCTGTTAGATCCATTTGCAAGATTTTTATAATATAATAACTTTGCAACCATAATAAAAATAAGCATATTAAGTCTAATTTACTTTTTAACACCATTGGAAAATGGGAAATCTGATCGTGATATTGCAAGGTCAATTAAGACAGACATTTGCTGCTTAATTTATACATAAACATTATACCACAACCTTTAATTATCAAAACACAAATTTCGTTACAAAAAAACCCAAAATACAATAAATAAGTCAGAACAACAGCTTTTATCAAATTTAATATTAGTCTTTTGTCTTTCAGTGGATGTCATGATTTCAATAATGGGTAAGTATATTGTTTAAGACTAGATTCAACGACTCACCGCTACTAGCGCCACATAACGCTGGACTATTTTGATGTACTTTTTTTTTTAGTCAGTTGTAAGGTAGCATAATTCAATAAAATTGCCTACGGCTATATTAACTTTAAAATACCCAGCGCTATATCGCCGTTTTATCTACCCTTAAAATTAAAAATACATTAAATATCTGGCAACATTAATATTTTTAATATTTTAAAATACGTTTAATAAGAATTCTAACCAAATGTAGATATTTATAAATAAGAACATTTTTTACTATTATTATTCGTTCTAAAAAAAATATGCGTTTAATAAGCGCCTAACATGTAAATTTAGGGGGTTCGGAAATACGTTAAATCCCCGAGAATAGCGCTATAACGAATATTTATAAATCGCGCTATAATGAAACAGCGCAATATTACTGTAAATAAAATTATATCAAATTATTTAACCATGACATTTTTTTGGCACTTATTCTACGGCAGCAATATATTTATTTATAAACAAAAGATATCAAAAATTTAATTCTCAAATTATAACAATTAAAGATACATGAAAAAATTTTCATAATTCAAAAATAATTTTCCATGTGAAATGTCATCATTTTGTACTTTATTCAGTTATATCACAGATTTTCTGTGGCATTTTTCAAAAAAATTTTTATCATTAAAAATGACAATAATTTCTTTACCATTCTTTAAATGGTCACAGATGAAGCCAGTTTTCCTTATGTGAATTATTTCATTATTATTGTAACTTCAATGAAGTGTGGTCTTAAGTTGCTCCATTTTCAATTTTGTTATTTTAAACAAATATTACCAACCTTTGTCATTAGAGCTTTGATTACTTTGTGGCGATGACGATGAACTTTTACGTTCTGCTCCGGGAGCTGCTGAACCTGAGAATGGGCTTGAGCGTTTACTTAATTCTGAAAAAGAAAATATAATCATTAAATATCTACAGAACAACAATAAAGAATATTGTACAAAGAATGTACGTTTGTTGGTCAAATCTTAATTTTGTAAAGCTGTTTTAAGATTTGACCAACACACGTACATTCTCCCCCCAAACAATTTTGTAAAGCTGTTTTGTTTGGGAGAAGTTTTGTAAATCCGATCTTTCACGGTGTATTTATTCTACTCTTTGCGAAAAATTTCGTGGGGGGGAGGCATAAACCTTAATGACCCGCTTCCAAAGCTACGGCTTTGTGGTTCCAGAATTCTGTTCTCCAATAAACGGATTGTCAAAACATAACGTTTACAATACACATTTACTTGCGAAGGTGATAATCAATCTGGAACTGCTAAAACCAAGGTTAAACAATCCGAGAAATTGACCTTCAAATATACGCAGTTCTGACAACTCAAAAAATTCTGTAGCGCCTTAGAACTAATAGAACCAGTACAGAACTGTCGCAGGTGTACCGACAAACACATCTAATGTAAAGGCATATAGTTTTTTGTTTTTTTTGTAAATAAAAAAAGACATTCAAAACGAACCTGCAATTGCGATCAACATTTTGCGGCGGGCACCGAATGCATTTATGCCGATCTCGATTAAATCCCTATCCGTTAAGATTGAGAACAATCCCAAATCAACTTCGTGTGAATTGAAAGTTCGAATGTATTTCTCCAAATTTAGCGAAGTTAATAATGACGATAAATCTTTCCACGACGTATTCGTCAAACGTTTTAAAGAATGGGTTGGAGTGTGATCAACTATATTGCTAGTATTCAGTCTAGATACACCACTTGCTGATGCCAAAGAAAAGTCAGAAAAGGCGGTTGAAAAACTCTGGTTTGTATCCGTTTTGGTCGTTGGTGTCCAGGGGTCGTTATCATGCTGAAAAAACATTATAAATTTTAAACAATTAGATTTTTTTCTATAGATCTCAAATCGTTTAAGGGTTTTGTCTGACGAGCCCCTGTTCTGAGCAAAGCATTTGCATCAATGGCGTATCTATAATCCCGTTTGGATCTCCTCTGCCTATGATAACTCGCTAGAACCAGGACCGTCTTTAATCTATTGAAAGCCCTGAGCACTTAAGGATAATGGGCCCCTGTTACTATTACAGAGGACTATTTTTTTAAAACAGGCAAAGAGAGTATATAAACAAATTTCTAGATTTATTCGACTATTATTTTTATTTCTTTATAGGCACATTGAATAAATACGTAATTATATAGTACAATCCCGAAAAGTAGCTCTTTTAGCGTTCACTATACATGTTCTTAAATCTATGTTGCTCGGCAGAAACTAGGGGGTCCCATCGATTGCGGGCCCCCGAGTACTTACCCAGAGTGCCCAATGGAAAAGAGGAAGTTGGCTAGAACCGTGATTTATTTATTTTAGTTTCGAGACTTAAATCTAGTTTCTAAACCGATATAAATACAGAACAGAGAATCGACTTTCTTTGAGCTTAGTCACATAGGAAATTGTCTTCAGATTTAAGAAACAATCCAAAATATTCGAATTAAATATATGAATATGACCGCTCTGTGTATTTTTTAACAGATTTATAACGTACCAAAGCTATTTCGCTGATAAAAAAATTAATTACACTTTGAGCTCGAGGCCCACGTCCTTTCGTAAATACAACATATATCGTAGACTTCAATGCATGCATAGAACGGAAACATTTGTCAATAAAACAAAATAATTTCTGAAATTCGTTTACAGCTCTTAAGAAAAAAAAACAACTGAAAGTATATCATTTACGACAAGTTTAAAAGAATAAGACAACGACTTTTTTAATTTGAGATATTGAAAACATATTGAACAGTTTTTGATGAAAAATCATAATGAATCAATTAAAGTCTTTTTTCAACAATAAATAAAATAATGACATAGTCTATGGTATTTTCTTCGCAAATTTGGAAAATATCTTGTGTTTCTTGGACAAAATTTACAATACAATTATTGAAGTGAAGTTATTTAGAGCGCTGTAGGCCGATGTGATTCTGACCGAGTGGAAAGCGCCAAAGTATACGGATAAGTGAGTGAGAGATTTTGATGCAATTACCTTTTCAGGTACAGAGCTATGAAGTCCATCATTAGTCTGTTTTCTAGCTGTAGTTGTGGCAGGAGATGTGGCACTGAAACCGTATCCGGACCAATAGTTTGTCGGAACACGATATCCCACAGGATCCTTTTGTAAGACCTGCATGGCAGCCAGACGTCTTTGATCATAATCCAATGTAGATAAAGAGCTCGGTTGAAACAATGGATTCTTGTTCAACTTTATGTCTAGCATGGATGACAAATCTGTTAAAATAATATAAATGTATAATAATACAAATATAAAAGCTACATAAATTAAACTGGCATTAGTGATGATGTAATCATCAAATTCATTAAATGATTCAGTTCTCTATTTTTCGATGCAACATGAAAAAAATATATATTAAAAAAAAACTTCACTGTCAAACATTTAAAATTTAAATGGATAATTAAATCGTCGTTCGCTGAATTTGATTAAAAATTTCGGAAGAAATATAATTTTGCTTTCTGAACACGGAAACAGAAGTATATTCTTTTCGCGTTAACATATCAGTAAATAAATAACTCGACTGTAAATTGTATTTTGTTGAAATTAATTAATTTATGCCAAATTATTAAGGTACTAACCTAAGCCGATATTTTTATCCATTGAGTTTGAAGGGCTACGTCGATTCCCTAGGGTATTATTTGACACAGGACTTGACCCTGCGCTACTTGTCATAGATGCATGACTATTTTCTTTGGAAGAGCTATCGTTGCTACTCCCTGATGAGGTGAACATCCTGTTAAATGACCCGCTGCTGTAGCCACTGCTGGAGCCACTGGCGTTTCCAGCTGAATTGGGACCAGTCTGTGGATTTGGGACAAGGAATGGCTGAGAATACATATTAAATATGGGATATTGTGGAGGTATAGCGAACGAAGGTATCGGGACAGGAGATACAATTGTGGGAGATTGTGCCGTTTGCATCACAGATACTGGTGGAGGAGGAGGTTGAATTGCTGTTACATTTTCAGTACTAGATATATCATTTGATGGAAAATAATATGTGGGTGGAATTTCAGCTAAAATTCGTGGTTCGTTCAAATTCAATAATTGATGACGAGCTTCGTATATATTACCTATTAATGGAATAGTATGGCATTATTAATATTATTAAAACATATTTTTCTGTAAATTCGATCAAAGGAAATTATACTGTCAGATGTCTGTAGTTTAATTTCGAAGACTGTTATTTATATTTTAAAAAATTCTTTATTAGTGTATTTGCCATATGGTTATACACTACTGGCTTCGGTCGGATGGCGAGACCTAGAGGTCGAACGGTGTGGTCGCCCCAGAGGACACCTCAGTGGTAAAGAAAAATAAAGGAAAAAAATATTTTTTTCGCTTTTGATATTTTGATTGTGGTATATACTCACTTGCATTTCTTTCAATGCCCTTGATAATAACGCTGAGAGTGTTTTGTTTCGGTTTGTGACGGATATTGATAAAAACATCTAGGGCTGATGTCAACTGTGTTATGCGTTCAGAGCTAACATTTGACAAATGTTCAGGCAAATCAAACATCAATACCAATGGAAGAGAACCCTGTAACAAATATTCAGCTGTTAATTATTCATAAACACTGAAGTCTCTAGCAGCCGCTTTGTGAAACAAACTAGTTACTAGGTGCTTTTCTGGTCCTGCCACCGCGTTATCACACATGTCGTTTTAGAATAGCACACTTGATATAACAGGATAGCAGAAAACGAACATAATAGTTATTCATCTTTAAAGTTCAATTCCAAAATATGTAATAATAGAAATTAGTTTCACGGGTAATTGGAATAAAAAATCAATTTAAACACTTATTGATTGCAACGTTTCGTCTTTATTAAATTAAGACTTTTTCAAGCTCTCAGCATGTTTAAATTATAATTTAAACATGCTGAGAGCTTGAAAAAGTCTTAATTTAATAAAGACGAAACGTTGCAATCAATAAGTATTTAAATTGATTTTTTATTCCAATTACCCGTGAAACTAATTTCTATAATAGTTATTTATTTTATGCTAACATCTGAACCTATTAGCACTTCATTATTTTACGAATTAGTTAAAGAAGATTTCGGCTAATAAAAATACGTCGAAGGTCCCTTTTTTCGAGTTCCACCTAGAGCCCCGCATTTTGTTTTTTATGTCACCAATAGTCACTTGCTATTTAAAAATGCTATTTTTTATTTAAATGATAATTTAAAAATTTCTAATAGTTACCATTAGTTGTTGTCTAGCAAGATACACGTTATGAATCATCCCAGTAATGGTGACGTTACTTTTTTTGATTGTTGGAATATTTGGATCGTTGGCATCGAAAAAAATTATTTGTGTCTTAGTTTGAGACATAATTGATTTTAAATTGATGCTCCCCTTGCCTACAACCATCGGATGATGCACAGGAGATATTTCCATTGTCATTTGGATTAATGTTTGATTCTAAATTCAGAGAAAAAAAAAATAATGAATATAATATATACAACAATATTATCAGTCAATTATGAGCATTCGATTTTTAGGGAATAAAATAGATTTTAGACTTACGACAACTGAGGTCGTTGCATTTATAATTCTGTTTTCTGTAAGCATCCTCAAAACGGTTGGTGAATAAATAATTAAGTTTTATTTGAGTTCTTTTTAGATTAAAGAGCCTCTGATGAGTAAATAAAATTATCAAGAGAAGGAATGAGAGAGCGTAGACTATAGAAGCTAGACATCTAAAACAATTATTATCAAACTTACAGCCACATCATCGCACATGAATTTAATAAGTAACATCGTCGCTTCCTTGACTTGACTGACTTCCCATTCAGCGCCTTTGACGAGCACCAAAGTTGAATGCAATTTGGGTCTAGTTCGGAACATGACCTGCACGTTGTATTGTTGAGAAATGTGCATTACGTACGGTGAACTAGGTTCTGGAGGAGTGCATTGACGGCTGAGTATTGGCAATTCAAAGCTAAATATCAATGGTGTCAAATTCTGAAAACAAAGTAAAATGACTATGTTTTAAAATAACCGCATTCGTTGGGTTGCCGTTGTTTATGTAATAGTTCACGATCGGCAACTATAATCAAATTATATTTAATTAAATTGCACGACACCCCAAAACATCCATGAGTAGAGGTGGAACTCGAACTCACGAATACGACAATAGATTCAGTTGTCTTCTGAGTTTGTTACAAACTCGTAGCTTTAAAGGTTCTTATTTGAAAAACCCGTGGAAATGCAGTTTGGATTTTTAAATTATGATTACAATAAGTATTTTAAAAATATGAATTGACCCTAGGTCTAAACAATCCTGATTATTGGTGCCGACCGGCTCACATTTAGACATAGCCGGGTAAACGACCGATGGGTAGGTAATGTATAGGATGTCGTTGTACTCATTTCTTCGCCATTGCTGTAAAAAATCTGGAGTGTGGCCAACTAAAAGTTTTCCGATAATAAAATGGTTGTTCAATCTAAGCCTAAGTGACGATAAAAATTCAGAAAATAATTACCCTGACTCGTGCGCGTGCCCTTTCCACTCCAGCAATATCACCAGCGATAGATACTTGATTAGATTTTTCATTTGGATTTGATCGATTTGAGTCCGGAAAATGGATATGGCATTGAGTTTCATCCATAACGCGTTTTATGGATTGTCCACCTTTACCAATGATGTGAGAATGATCGGTATAGCTAACGTCCATCTTCATTGTAACTCGATTACTCTACATAAAAAAATACAGTAATGTTCTTCACGTCTAGGTAGAAAAAAAAAGATTTTTTTTGGACCTCCCCCTTACATGTATAGAGTTCCTTTCGAATTAAATTAAATTCTAAATACGATTTTCAATTTAGAGTCAAAGCAATATACAGGTCAACTGTGAAAATTTAGAGTTTCTGTCTTATTCCGTATGGGTCCTAAAGAGACTTCTAGCAGACGAAAATAGTTCCTACAACAACTTTGGACCCTCTCGGTACGGAACCACAAAAATATTTTAGTTTTATTTCAGAAATACAGCAGCGATATAATTTATATGCTGTTATATTTTTTTATTGCAGCTAAAAGCATAATAATTGAGACAACAAATTCGGTATAATCGGTTTTGATTTGCCACCAAAGATATTATGTAGATTTTGTTGGCAATTATTAATTTGTGAGTGTTGTAAATCTGTCAAACTAAAAAATCGTATATTGTTGGAAGGGCCGGCCATACCATAGTGCGAACGGAGCGATCGCTCCAGGTGCCAAGTTCTGCGAGGCGCCTCAGTGGTAAAGAAAAATAAAGGAAAATATTTTTTTTTCACTTTTCGATCTTTTGATTGGGACATATATCAGGGGTAAGCAAGGGGGCGGCATAATTGGAACTCGTTCCATTCTAATTCTTATATAATATAGCGTTTTGAACACAAAGAAATATTACGTTATACATACCCGCGTGTCCAAATAAAGTAGTATTTTCTCTTTTGCCGTTTTGACATCCTCAGGTCGGCCAGCAATCCTGATGTGAGGATCTGAAAGAAATTTTATTTTCAGTTGTAAAAAAACAAAAATGTGTAAAGCTAGTATTTCTTTTCGTTTTTGACTTTCGCTTGAAATATTCCATCTATACCAAATGTGACGTAGTGGTGCTGAAGTCTCTGAATAGAATAGAATAAAATTTATTTTCATCCCATTATATTACGTAACTGACCACTGACGGTGCGAAGTATTCGCACGGGTACGTTAATAATAAATAAAATAAAAAATCTGGAAACGCGTTAGGTGACACGGGTAACGATTAGTACTAAATATTATATTTGCTATCTGTTTGCGTGGGTGTATAATATGATTTCAAATGTAAAAATTAACTAAAGCATGCTTGTCAGCTAAATAACAAATTTCTTTTTGAAAGATATTGAGAACAAAAGAACAGCTGATATTTTTTTATTTTCAAAATATTAGCGAAACTATGCAAATTAGAAAAAAATCTTTTTAGAAAACTTTCTTGTAAAAATAAAGATAATAATAAACCGTTGTAACAGTAAACCATTATTATATAACCAAACATCATAGTATATATCTCTTCTGCACATGCGCCGATTTTCCCCAAAAACAATAGGGCTTTTCATATTTGCATATTGGTCAAACCTTCAAAATTTGGTTTCAATCCGCTCATCCATTTGAACTGTATCGTATTCACTGAAATTACTACCATTCCCGACTTATACAATTAGAATGATAAAAATATTATTCTGCCTAAAAATCTGTATTACGTTTTTTCTGATGTAAGTACTGATTCTAAACAAAGTTTAACATTTTTACATACCCAATAATAAAGACTTCAAAACATCTTCTAATGATAGTTCTTTTTCTACAACTTTTTTCTTTACATAATCGAGACACAAAGTACTTAATAAATCTGTTAACATGATTTAAAATGAATTAATAAGAGACTGGTAGAACTGTTTAATAAAAAATTGACATCGCTGTGAAAGAACTCCACCAAAAATTTAAAGGGATTTAAATAATCAATCGCTGGCGCCAACTTTTCCGTTGAAGCACGTTTAATGTCTGGAAGACTGCAGTGGGGATAAAAAAGACTGACCAATGGCTATCAACAAACAAATGAATGGTTGGACTTTTAAAACTGAAGCGTGAAAAGGGATGGGAAAATTGATTACAAAACATTTTTACATTGTACATTTAAAAGATTTGACCAATCAATTTTCCCGTTCCTGAAAATGTCAAATGAACTGAAGAGTTGAATATTTTTGATTGGTGTCCCTAAACTAATAAGAAAAATCCTAAAACTCCCAATTAATCCAACGAATATGAAAGACGGATTTCATGTGAACAAGTGTTTTGTTAGTAATAATGCTTTTACCTTTTTTTGATTTTGCACCAATTTTTAGTCTAGAAGGCCAAGTAACAAACGTATTCGTTTCTTCCATAATCTAAAATTTAAAAATAATAAATATATTTTATCAATTCATTGCGTATGAACGGGAAAGTCTGTGCTCTCCGTAAAAACAATTTAAAAAAATGGTTAGGTGTTTGTCGGTTGATTGAATATAATATTTACCTTATGAAAAAATGTATCTGCGGGTTCTGGGGCTTCATTGTCACCTGAAAATTATTTATAATTACCATCATTTTGGAATTTACTATACTGTGGGGTGTGGATTCGAGTCGATGATCACGCACATGGAATAATTGAAACGCCATGTCATTTTTCGAGTAATTTACTAAATGATAATAAGTGCGGCGCGATGTCTTTTTACAGAATGTTCCAGTAATCTGCAGACATATTGAACACGCGGCACTACTACGAAAATTTGGGGAGCGCATGGAATAGATAAAAATATCAATGAAATAATTTGAGAGATAAAATACATTGCAGCTGCTAGATTATAAGGGCGGTAAACTTTCTATAAATGCTTTTCTATTTACAAAAATAAAATTCTGCAAATCCTGAAAAAACTTACCTAAAATCATATGCTCTAATTTTTTTCGATCAACTCTAAATCGATCTTGATATAAGTCTTCGACTCTAGAAAGACCCAAACTTGTAACCAGATTTTTTAATTCATCACGCGAATCACTAAATCCGCTTTCATGTTCTGAATTTATGCTCGAAATTTCAGATAAAGTGCTTGATCCTCCAAATCCTAGCTTGATATTCAACAAATTACACGACATTTTATAAATTTATTTTTAAAACGATTTCTTATATTTTTTATATAAAACTACTAATAATTTAATTCTAATAACATTAAATATTTTACATGAATAATTTGTAACGTGTTTTTGTCACCTCATCTGTATTAACGTTTCTTTGAGAATTAATAAAATGGCGGGCGTTATTGCCAAAATCGCGAGGTGACTCGTACACGTCTGTTGAGTGACTGCACAAAATTGATAAAATTATGCGAGATGAAACGCATTGACTTTGAAATTAGTTTTTACATAATCCGTACGGCAATAGTTAAGATTTTTTTAAAAACGCATTATAAAGCATTTTTAGTCTTCATCAGAATAAAAAATACGGAAATTTTGAAAAAAGGGTTTTCTAATTGACATTAACGCACCACTCATTTTTTTGCTATATTTTTATTGCTAAAGGAATAATTTGATTGGAAGCATTGTTTGTTTTCTAGTGATCAGAGTAAACATAAAATCATCAGATGATTGTCAACGAGTTAGTAATATATCTGCAAGTTTGTGCAGTCATCGAAGCAAATTCCTTCCTAGAACACTAAATATCTCAATATTTCTGCAAGGAAACCATTTCTTGAGTTATTACAATCAGCAAATCTTTTTCCAGGCCTTCATTACACTCAATCACGAATATCAGATAGTTTCAAGATTTCAGTCGAATTATTTCTTTTGTGCAAAAAATATAACAGAAAGACCAGATGGTGCATTAATTATGACCAGGAGTTTATTTTAAGAATTTTTCGGTCTAGGAAGAGGCTATAAAGCCTAGTAATTTTCTGAATTACTGGGTTCAGTATAACAAATCTACCTATTAGAAAAGATATTCCTGCTTTTCATACAATATTGATCGCAGAGTAAAAATGACCCGATCTGATTTTTATAAGGGAACTTTATTTGTAAGGCTAGATACAAGATCGCTATCCTATAAACTGATCATAATCTGAAACCTTAGTAGAATTATTGAATTAGGTGCATATTCATCTCAAGAATTTATCAGCCAGGAATTACACAGGTGAAATGCAATTAAGCCAAGGGGAGTGACAACTTATTAAAAAAAGAAACGTGAAAGTATAGTCTAATTCAAATACTACAAATGTGACGACGTCTTGAGTTATTTTAGATTAGTATCTGCTGTTCAGTTCTGTGGTCAATTGTTGCATCATTTAGGTTCCACTAACGAAGAATTAAAGAGGAAAGTTTGACTTCTAACAGAAATAGAATTCTTTAATTAATAACTAAATTTGAATCAGAGTTCGATATTGAAATTCATTTGTTGGATGGTAAAGCTTGCACGGTTAAATTAGTACAACTGTACACCTAGAATTGCTACTTGAGGGATGGTATTTCAGAGTGTTCCAACGTCCATGGGACCATGACCATATTCATCGACAAATAAAGAACGTACCGTGCTTATTGTTGAGGTTATAATCTGTTAAAATTGACGTTTACATAAGTTGAAATTTTAACAAAATAATATATAAATATAATTTTAATTTACAGAAATGGGTGATATGTTGAAAGAATTGAAAGAACGTTCAAAGAAACGTAAAAAGCTACTTGCTCAAACGGTAAATCTGTAATTAACTATGGCATTTTTATATGTGAGGTTAACATTTTAATTTTTTGACCACATAATACTATTTTAGCTTGGAGTCTCTGGAGTTGACGAACTGAGACAGGTTTTGGGTACTGCAGAAGAGAATCCACAGAAACAGCAAAGAAAAGATGATTTCAAATCAAAAATTATGCAACCGCTTGAATTGCACTCATCTGACAAATCGAATTCAGATGAGCTTGTTTACACAGATTCCTCGACGTTTCTTAAAGTAATTTGGTTTCTTATTTTTGATTTAGAAGTTGATCTCTAAAATTTGTAGATTTCAACTATGCTGCTTGTAGGACCAATAAAATATATTGTTTATAAATTATTGCTGACATACATAGACAAGCGTCGTTATTTTAGATTATTTATTCAATTAAAACGTCATTTCCTATATTGCAGGGAACACAGTCATCTAATCCACATAATGATTATTGCCAGCATTTTGTTGACACTGGACAACGACCTCAGAATTTCATACGCGATGTAGGTTTAGCCGATCGATTTGAAGAATATCCCAAGCTTCGAGAGTTAATCAAATTAAAAGACGATCTAATAGCAGAAACAGCTACTCCTCCAATGTATTTAAAATGCAATTTACAAAATTTTGATTTAAAGGACCTAAAAACAAAATTTGATGTTATATTAGTTGAGCCGCCTTTAGAGGAATATCAACGGACAATGGGTGCTACAAACATGCAGTTTTGGTCATGGGATCAAGTAATGAATTTAGATATCGGTGAAGTGGCTGCGCAGCGAAGTTTTATATTTTTGTGGTGTGGCAGTTCAGAGGGATTGGACATGGGGAGGTTTTGCTTACGTAAGTGGGGATTCAGACGATGTGAGGATATTTGTTGGATAAGAACTAACATAAATAATCCAGGTCACTCTAAAAACCTGGAACAAAAAGCTGTTTTTCAAAGAACTAAGGAACATTGTTTAATGGGAATCAAAGGTACAGTTAGAAGATCGACCGATGGTGATTTTATTCACGCTAATGTCGACATCGATTTGATTATTTCGGAAGAACCTGAATATGGCAGTTTAGAAAAGCCAGTAGAGATTTTCCATATCATCGAACATTTTTGTTTGGGGCGACGAAGACTACATGTTTTTGGAAGAGATTCGACTATAAGACCGGGTTGGCTAACTGTAGGACCAGAGTTGACTAATACCAATTTCAATGCTGATTTGTACGCTAGTTATTTTACACCGACAACTTTGACGACTGGGTGCACTGAGAGAATAGAAGCTCTGAGACCAAAAAGTCCACCGCCAAAAGGAAAAGGCGCTGTAGGTGGTAGGGGAAGGGGGGGTTTTAATAGGGGTCGAGGTCGAGGGCGTTAACTGAGTTGAATTATTCAAGAGAGAGGAACTATTACGAAATTTTCTTTTATATTCAAAACAAGATTTTTTTTTAACATGCACAGAAAAGATAGTAATTATAATAATAATCTTTTATCAATATTTATTTCTTGTAAAATACCAGTTTTATAATTTTGTCACTGGGTTTTATTTTTAACTATAGTAAATAAGATAAAAATAATTTTGTAATCAATATTAATAAAACTGTCATACATTCTCTTAGTTAATTTATATGTATCGCATTTTATCAATAACATATCCAGGCTAATCCCCTATTCAGACAGCACAAGAGCAGTAAATTTAAAATTATATTTAGTGCCTTCTGCAATGATAGAGGTGCTGGATAAAATATTTCAATGGCCGTGTTCGTTGGCATTTTTTTGCGTCCATTTTTATTTATTGCGCATGCGCAAAAAACGGAAAATTGTGTTAATTTATGTGCACTCGTAGACAATTTAGATAACCAAAAAAATAAGTAATACTATTTACTTTTTTTGTTATCTGTCAAGTTTTACGAGTTTGCACAAACATTTCCTGTTTTTTGCGCATACGCAATAAATAAAAAAGCACGCAAAAAATGCCAACGAACACGGCCGCATTGCATACACAAATGTTTATACGCTTGCGCTGCTGTAGCGTCAACTCACACTTTAGTACCTTCTGCAACATTCGAGGCGCTGGATGCATTCCAATAAAATCTGGTAAGAGAAGAACAAAACGGTTGGAATTTATTTAATAAAAGTGTATTTATTTTAGTTCTCGTTTTACTGTAACAAACATAGTTCAAATAAATAAAGTACTTAATAATAAAAAATGTATGTTTAATTTTTAACAGTTTCATTTTACAGTATAAATTCACATTCTATTTATATATACTTATCATATTTTTGTTTAATAAAAAAACATTGTGTTATGGACCATAATAATGTTGAAATGTTGTGTACGAAGTGTACAATGTTTTTAACCATTAATACAAGTAAGCATTCTCACTTTTATGTCCATCAAAATAGAAAACAATACTAAATTAAATTAGCAGACTCCAACAGTTATTTTTAAATTTCTGAAATGCAACTTCTTATGCGAGTTCGGACCAATGACGGCTACCAGACATCTTTTTTACCACTTGATGGCACCACTAGTAAGTGAGGTAAATGTCATTCAATCATTTAATGATTAAATCGCAGTTTTGAGTTTATTTAGTTATTTATTCTTTAATAATGGATAAATGAAAAAAGACTCAACACAAGCCGATTTAAACGTTTTACATACCTTTTGCCGTTAGTACCATCTGACGAATAAAATATGTATGCGTTTGACACATACCTTACTTGTCACTAACGCTATCTGACGAACAAAAATATGGTAGTCCTTATTTACGCGTTAAATACGGTGTAATCATGGCACTGAAAAACAAATTATATTAATCTTTCTGTATAATACGTCAATTTATATCGTTTCAGATATATATTTTACACAAGTTTCACTTTTGTAGTGTGTAGTATAAACATATCACAGCTTGCTAAACGACATTCATACAGTTTCGTCCGCGACAGCTGAACTGTAGTTTCAGATCACTAATTAGAATCAGTCTGCCACATACATTAATGTAGATTTTTACATACGTTTCACTTTTGCAGTGTGTAATGTATACTACACACGATCTTATATGTAAACAAAATTTTACTGCGTAATCTTTGCGGATTGCATAAGAAGTTGCACTTCTCCGAGTGCAGTGACACACGCATTTTTTATAGTTTCCGAGAGAAAGAACGATCAACAAACTGATTGTTGAATCACAATTTATTGCCTATTCACGTGAATTTTTCGTTTAAAAAACAGTAAGGGTAAATTCAGCAAGTATATTTTACGAATGTCATGAATTTTCCGATTTCTGTTTGCGAAGTAATAAAATAAGAACATTTACTACAATTTACATAAAGAAAAAATACGTTCTAGGGGAATATTATTTGTAAAAATATTCAACTGTTTTAGAATTGATTGCGTTGTCCGTAGACGGTGAACAATAAAGTTGACTGGTGATCGTTTTCACAAACAGGTCTTCGTAACTTTCTTAACTGTTAAAGTCCGTAGATTACTAAAATAACAGCATGGAAAAAACAAATTATCCAGTAATAAAAATTGTTAAATAGTAATAATCTAAATTATCATAGAACTGACATATAGATAAGAATAACATTTATAGGTAGTTTTTTTCAGTTAAAAAAGTAACATTTTTCATAAAATTATTAAAATAATTACAGCGATAGAAATAAGCATCATTTTTACAAGTAAATAAATTAAAAATTAATGAAGAACCTGTCTAAAGTAAGCTTTAATACGGCAATAAAAACAAACGAACAGAGCAAATCGACTACTGCATTAGTTTTCAGGCTTTCTCAAAGATTTCCAAGACAACGGCGTACCCCTTAAAAAAACTGGCAATAGGTACAACAAAATACGGTATTTTATTAAAAACGAAATAGTCACAAAGAGCAAAAGATATATGTTATTAATTATTGTGATGAGTGGGCTTGCTTCATGTCGCAAATTGAGTCAATTCTAGGAGCAATTTTGCTCAATTTCAATCTTAATTCAGATTCAACGTTCTGCCGCAAGCGAACACCATCATGCATGTTGCATGCGTTAAGGGCCCAGTACACAGTGGTCTGTAGTGGGCCATGTTTTGCAATGTGCAACTGTAGGCCACTATCACTTGATGTTCACACAATGGCCCATGGCTTATTTCTGCCTAGCGAAGCACTTGCGATGGACGTGGAAGTAATTACGACCGCGGCTATTTATTAGTGTATTTGCCATATGGCAACATACACTATTGGCATCGGTCGGATGGCGGGACCTAGGGGTCGGACCAAAATTTCTCGACGTTTCATAACCTCCTAAACACTTTGGCACCATTTAAAAAAATGTTTATATATATATATATATATATATGTGTGTGTACGGGCAATAACTTTCGAAAGAGTTAATTGATTTTAACGAAATATGGGCCACGTATTAAAATCCATCTCCGCCAGAAGCCTATTTAAAATGGGCGTAATCGGGCCATTTAAAGGGTAGTTTTTAGGGGTTGAAAAATGTTTTTGGGCCCCAAAATACCGAAAAAATTCTCAGACTCGTTTCAAAATTGACATTTAATCCATTAGTAGCAATTAAAAAGTGTCCCTAAAATTTTAATAAAATCGGCCCAACAGGACCGGACTTACAAATTTTTTGAAAACACTAATTTGTAGATAGTGACTTATTTATTGAAGGGTGTATTTAATTCGGTGTAGACGTTAGATTGATAATAATATTGCAGTTAAGAAAAAAAATGTTATTTTAAAGGGTGTGTTAAAAAGTCAAATTTTTAATTTTGCCCAAAAACCAACTTAAGTTCGCGTAATAAAGCCACACTGCCTGTATAAGCAAATACACTAAATTGTCGGCAGGGTTTTGGCACTGCGACCCGGGTTTTTTATATACTGTTTACAAGTATTATAGTATTATAAACCTAAAGTCTCTTCATTGCTCCAGGATACTGACATTTTGGGCGATTAAAAATTTAAATAGTTTAGCACGCGACAAAAAAGTAGGTACCTGTCCCGGACAATGGGCCACTGTGTGAACACCACAGGCCACGCTACATCACGATTCCTTTGAAGTGTGTCAAAAAAACCGACAACAAATCGATTGCGCACCACGATTCACAATTGTCCGCCACTACAGACCATTACCCCCTGTACACAATGGCGATGGTCTACAATTGTCCACTACAGACTACTGTGTACTGGGGCCTTTAGTCAACTAGGCAGCCGCCATTACATAAATTTTCTCCGCGTACCCCCTACTATTAAACTGGCGCGCCCCACTATGAGAATCCCCGTCCTACAAGATATACGAGTAAACTGATATAAATTTCCAACCAATCTACTTTCGAGATATGATTTACATGTTCAGAAAGTATAATGCAAGGCGCTTAGATTCACGACAGAGCTACCTACAATAAAATTTCTGGAACGATTCCATTACACTTTTAATGGCTGGGTTCATAGGAATCTTTGACTGTATTTTTGATACTAATGCAGAATATGATCTTTTTTCGATATGGCTGTTAATGAATGCAATGATTTTACTTTTGAGATTTTTTAATTTTACCTTAAACAGATTCTTTTTTTTTTCATTCAAGTGTAAAAGCATAAGTGACTCCATAAATACGTACACGCAATTTTAAACGCCGTCTAATTTCTAAAAAGAGTCTCAGTGAAACATTACTCGTCATTCTTAACCTACAAAAAAAATATTTCACTCAATCACAGAATGCTGTATAATAATTTCGTTTTATGACAACTGATAAATATAGTCTCTGACCGTACAAAAGTCTACCGGACAACACTTCTAAAATCTTGTTATTGTATTTAATTAACGCATAATATGATGGAAAACATCAAATCGATGGCAGAGTAATTCAATTTTTGTGGTAAGTATTTCGAACAGAGCCCAACACTAGTTGATGAAATTTATACAGATTATAGAGAGTATAAATTATTTACAATTATCATCGTCTGCCTTGCAAATTTTTTTTGCATACCTGGCAGACCTCATGTTGAACGTTATCCATTTTCAAGACAGACAATGATAATAATTGTGAATAAATGGTGCTTCTCTACAATCTGTATAAATTTCGTCAAGCAGAGTTGAGCCATATTCAAAATACTGACAAAAAAATAATTGAATTAGTCTGCCACTGATTCGATGTTTCCATCATAATTATCTAGAGAAAGCAATAAAAAAATTCTAGTGATGTTGTTCGGTAGATCAAAGTTTAGACTAAATGGTAAGTACTACACAAATTGTTATGTGAGTAAGAGGCAATTCACCCAAAAGTAATACTTGAGTTTGAAGTCATCAAGCTGATATTAATTCGACGACTACATGATCTGCGTTCCAATTAAAGAATATTAATTTACAATGGGCTATCACTGCACCAAAACGCACACTTTAGATTCAATTAGATTAGTTTATTAAGTTTTCCGACGAATTGTTTACAACTGTTTGATATTCTGTCAGTTTCCGAGGTGAAAGCTACTTAACTAACTACTTTTGTCATTATCTGGTATTTACAACCGACTAATAAAAATATCACACGTTTTTTATCAATAATGTGATGTATTAGATTTTATTTTCGATAACTTTCGACATATCCACTTTCTGTCGAGTTTTTGGACAGTACCAAGGGAGTAGACTGGCATTATATTGATTTATCAGTTTCAATTTTATGTTTTCAAACATCCTACCGAGATCCTATAACACAATCGATATTCTTGGAAATAGTGTCGTATTATAAATTATCTGTTATGTATTGCAATGGGGATTACATAATTAGTTAGTAAATTGATACTGTAACCCTACTGCCAGACTATGCTCCTCACACTGCTCCTCGCTCTGCTCATCGCGCTGTCGCGATGTTGCCCTAAGCGGCCAGACACTGCTGTACTCGCGACGCTCCGCACTCGGCTTTCGCCTTTCGGCAATGGAGGTCGATACTGTGGCAGCGTGCGCACTATGCCTTTACACTTAGACCGCTTGGCGCGGGAGTATGTGGCCGGCTTACTCGCGCTCTTATTGCCGGTCCTTTGACTCGCGCACAAAAAACCGACAATCGAGGGAGCACTGGGCATGACGAGGAGCATGACGTGCGGCATGACGAGTAACGCGGCCACACAATGTCTCTGCCTCCTTTCCTCGCTACTTCCCATGCCACTCGTCGAGTGTGTGGCTGAGGCATAAAATGAATTGTGAGATTTTAAGTTTCAGTTTTATACAAAGCATGAAATAAAATGGTAATAACAGTCATCGTGGTTTTTATTTTAGACTAAGGCTGTTACATTATCTATCAATGCGTTCAGTGAAATGCTAACATAGTCTGATGAAAAAATAGTCATTATTAATAATTGTTACATTAAATTCGTAATAATCTTCGTAACACTGTTGTGTTTTATTAGCATGTTATTCGCAAAATGTGAACAACTTCATTTCGTTTAGGATCTCGATAAAAATAAAATGTTTACAACTGTTTTTGACAACTCTGTCAATAGTTGAAAACAAAAAAAAAAACTGTATTTATGGAGCACTTTACAAAAATAATAAGTTATTACAATATTATACCAATATTGGGCACTTAATATAATATCTTTACTAGAGCAAATATTCTTTCTTAATTAAAAAAAAAAGTGAACAGAAATTAAACCATTTAAGTTATTTAAGTTATAAACACAACTGGCAAGCAAAATAAACTATTTGAGAATGAGATCAAAATAAACTTTCAACAACTTTTGTACTCTAAGGTATAACACATTCTGTGAACACTACTAAAAAGGATTGAATGATATTTTGTAAAGAGTGATCACTTGAACATTTTATCATAAAAAAATTCTGAATGTAACAAAAAGATTTATCTGTTCTATATCCCTACTTAATTTATTATCGGTATTATGTAATGCAAATAACTGCTAAACAAATGAATGACCTTGCTAACGTAGACTAATTATGAAATAAACTATGGGTTTATGAAAACCAAGGTTAGCAGAGCAGAGGTTTCTTTCTTCCGTTGAATAGTAGTGGGGAGACGACGTCATCCGATGGACGTGTTAAGTGATTGTGAGACAATGGCTGTTCACTTTAATCGCAGTATTTAACAAATGTCAAAGAAATCAAAACGAAATAAATAAATACTGTTGTTAAAGTGTATAAACAATAGCCATTGCCTCGCAATCATTTGAAAAGTTCCCCCAATGACGTCATTCCCCCACTACTATACAACAGAAAGAAGAAACCTCTGCTCTGCTAACCTTGTATGAAGACGTACCTATATCTTTTATATGGATAGTGGATGGCGGCCATATTGATTCAGGATTTTAGGCTCGGTTGATATTTTAACTTGCGCAGCGCCATAATGATTAAATGCGGGTTTTTGGGATGTTCGGATCGGTCATTTTACTTTGCAGTGCCATACTGATGTTGAACTTTAAATTTAGGTCAATTTATCTATGACGCAGCATGACTGTTTTGATAATTAAAATTTCCCGCGAAAAGTAGGTTATTTGACTTTTTAAATTGTCTTAAAATGTTCATATCATAGAATTAGTCCACAGGAATTTTTAATTCGCTTAAATGCAATCGTTTTATAGGATAAAATAGCACTCAAAATTGTAAATATCTAAGTTAACGTGAAAACATGAGCCGGCATGTTTACCTATTGTGATGTCATTCTTGTAGTATACAAACAAGTGCAAATAATGGTCAGTAGCGTTTACACGAGGCTTGTTCACGCGCGTGTTTAATATGTGTGTTTACTACAAGTCTGACAAGTCACACTTCTAAATCGTCATGACGGACAGCATTTTTTGACATGTCAAAAAATTACTATTTTAAAATTTAAATAAAAAATCAACCTCCAGTTTTTGTGAATACAAACCGACCATTCTTGATTTCTTAATCGATAAATAATCGAATTCACATAATCATTTATTTTTTATAGTGTCAAATACCCTATTGTCATCCAAAGCTCCCTCTTCTTCTGTAAATCCACTTTTAAGAAGATTTACGTGTTATATATAGTGACTCTATCCACAATCTATATGCAAAGATCAGTAGTTCTCTGTCAGGTTAATAGTTTTGCGTTTTGTCAGAGATGAAATGGCTTCTGACATCCACAAAAGTTTTTGTATGACGTAATATTTAAAAATAAGAAGTGTTCATTTTGGACACAACATATTAAATGAAAACAGCACTTCTTCTTTTATCTTTCCATAATAATATTAAGCCATTAAAATCATTTAATGACATATTACCCTCATTATTTTTTATTTTCCCAAACAGTAAAAATGCAAGCAAACAAATAATAGTTCAGACTGAAATATTACATGAGCAGCAAAACAAAATTTCAAAACAAATGTTATATTGCTTGTCCCAATAGACGCTTGGGTAAATGGTCAGTTATTGAGAGAACGGGGCGGTCATCGTCAAGATTACCAGAATATTATAGGTTGGGCGTAAAAGCCAATTCAGACTAGCCGTTTTCGGTTACGATTCACCGGTCCGGTTCGGTTTTCGATTAATCTAGGCTGCTCACACTATCCCGATTCGGTTCTACGATTATTCTCGGTGCGCATGCGCAATTTCGAAATATGATTTGACGTTTGATGTGTAGAAAAACAGCTGGCTAGTCACGTGACTCCAGCAAGCGTTCTCATTGGCTACGGTTGTGAACGGTCTGGTTGAAATTAGAGCTGAACCTAAACGCTCGAACCGACCGCAATCGGGAACGACTACGCCCTGATTGGTCGAGCTCCCAGCCGGGCCGGTGAATCGTAACCGAGAACGGCTAGTCTGAATTGGCTTTAAGAGACTATAAATATAGTCACGTATGTGAGTCGATTGCTTACGTTACTGGATGTCGGATGACCATGGTTTTTTCACGTGAGACTTTTCCCAACTGTATGGAAAAAGACTTCATGTGACGTCACAAGCTTACTATCCCCGTCCTCTATCGCGTCTGGCTTTGACACACTTTCAACAATGCTAACGCCCAACCTCTGTATCTAATAACCTTGGGTCATCATAACTGAATGAAAAGTCATTTTTTGGTAGCAAATTTTTATTTGCAATATCATATAACGTCATCCAACTTTTGATTTTTGAAATGAAACTTCTTCAGCGGCGTATCTGTTTGAAATTTATTGTGACGCGTTACGACGGTGTGTGAAAAAATGTCTTGAGAGCAAAATCAAAGAGTGGGGACGCCGGTTAAACTGAAGAGAGATAGGCATATGTGATTTGGTAAATTTATTAGTATTGTCAACTATGAATTTTATCTTTAAAGTTCAATTCCAGATATATGTTATAATTGTTTTTTGTAATGCCAAATTGCATATTATATCATAGTTTTACTATCATTTAAGCATATTGAGAGCTTGCAAAAGTCTTAATTAAAGACAAGACGAAACGTTGCAATCAATGAGTGTTTAAATTGATTTATTTTCATTATTCCAATTACCCGTGATATTGTTTTCTATTATGAATTTTATATTTTATAATAATGTGAACTGTCCAATATTGTGAATATTATTAACTGCATAAAAATATATTATAGTGAAGTTCGAGAATGGATAAATGTTTCAAAGAAATTTGAAATTGGACATAAAAAAACTAAATATATATAAATAACATCTACGACCGAAGAAGTTTCACTTCCCCCGCGAGCTTATGTAAATGAGACTCACATTTTTTTTCTAATAGGTTGAGCCCTCAGTTGTGGATTATCACAGGCCTAGTAGGCGCGCGCATGTGACTTTTTAAAAATCAAATGAGACATATTTTTGCGTAACATACAAAATAATTATGACGATGACATACTACAAACGTAGATTATATTGTGTTAAATCTTACAATAGAGGGTGTCACAAATTGCACTTAGATGTCTCCAGACGCTAAAGACACCAGTAGATAGACCATAACATCGTAATAGTTCACTTTTTTGATGAACGCAAAACAATTTAACTTGGGAATCTCTGCTTTTTAGTCTATTGGAATAGAGGTTGAGAATCGCTACGATAAAGTTTTGAAAGTGCTCATGAAACATTTCAATTTCTAAACTAACAAGGAGTGGCCACAAGAAATCCTCGATTTCGACCGATTTTTTTTGATGAAATTATCTCAAAAGAAACGAAAAGTGTATTTGCCATATGGCACATACACTAATAGCGTCAGTCGGATGGCGGGACCTTGGGGTCAGATCAAACTTCTCGACGTTTAACATCATTCTAAGCAACTTGGCACCATTTTTAGAAATGTTTATATAAAAATCGGACCATTTTAAGGGGTGTATTTAGGGGCTGAAAATTCTTTTGGGGTCAAATACAGAAAAATTCTCGGAATTGATTCAAAATTGAAATATAACTTATTAATTAAAAGGCGCTCCTAAAATTTTAATAAAATTGGTTCAATAGGACCGGACTTAAAAATTTTATGAAAACACTTGTTTGCGGATAGAGAATTATACTTACTGAAGGCTGTACAAATTTTGTGCAGATGATGAACTGATAAAACAGAGACGAAATATTGAAATTAAGGAAACAATATTTTAAGTGGTGTATTAAGGGGTATTTTTTTTATTTTGTCCAAAAGCAAACAAATTCACTCAATAGTCACACAGCCTGTATTAGCAAATACACTATATTGTCGACAGGGCTTGGCACTGCGACCCGAGTTCCTTAAAATTCAACGTCTCAGAAGGTAAGTCCTATGAAAAATAATGCTGGTAAATGTATGTTTCTTAATTACGGAAAAAAACTGGTCGAAATCGGCGATTCCTCGGCTTTGGTTTCCTCTTGAAAACTATCAGATATTAACATTTTCTCTTTTAAAACTATTCACAGCACTACATACAATAAATATTCGTTATTATTTATAATTAAGCGAATGACTATTTTAGGCAGAATATTACCAAAACTATCTTTTTTTTTGCATATTGAATAGAAAGGTATTTGTATGAAAAAAAACCTGATTTCCACCTTTTGAAGATCAATTCTGTGTGACATTAGAGCCATTCGATAACCTTGAAGTGATGAATGATTCTCATTTTCTTTATCTGGTCTAAAAAATTCACCGTTTATCAAGAATGGAACCTGGAAAATAAAAATAGGAAATATTTATGCCATGGTTACAACCGAAATTTTTTTAAATCGAAATTCATTTTACAATAAATACAGGCAATTATTGAATCCTCACTGTTGAAATTTATTTAATTCATAAACCAGATGGCTTTTTTTGGTTATTTTTCAGATTATCTTTCTTCTTTGTACAATTTCGACAACTTTAGAAATTCTAATCCACGAAAATCGAATAGTTCTACTTTTTTTAAAACAAATATTTTGCCTAAAATGTATACGCGCCTTTCGAACATTTATGTACTTCTTTAATGGCTGCGCTATCATGCGACTAAAATCAGAATTAGTTAAATTAGATCAGCTGTCAAAAACCATTATTTTATTTTGTCAGATAAGTTTTGTTTGTGGCTCTCGTCATATTTACACGATTCGTTTGTATTTTCACTGACAATTTTTAATAACCTTGAAGGACACATAAAAGTGACAGCTGACCTAACTGCATTAGTTCCAAAACAACAGTGGCGCCCTCAGTTCATTGTTGAAGTTTTTTTTGAGGATCCCAAAAAAGGTTTTCATTTGTTTTAATTAAAAAAATATTCAGATCTGTCGATACGATTTCCAGTGACAAATTCTGAACTAAAATATCATATCTCAATATTCAGAAATGTGCCGAAATAATTAACAACATACTGCAAATTTACAAATCCATGCATAACTAAGAATTAAAATGTACACTTTTGCACAAATATTTTTGTGATTATCCAATCATTGGTATTTTAGTTTTGATCATTAGAAGAAACATACCACGTTAGCAATAAATTAAAATTGTTAATTACGTAATCTAAAAAATTCGATTGTCAACCATAAAAAAGTTTCGAAATTAGCTAGGTCATTCATTCTTTGTATAAAAACATAACAGGAACACATAAAATTTCACTTGATCAATCTAAATAAATATCAGTTTTCAAAGAGGACATAAAAAAATTATTTATATCTACTTTACACAAGTGAATTTAATTTTAAAATGAAATATCGCGTGAACCATTTAAAAATTATAAAAATATTTACACTTTAGAAAAAAGTCCCGACAAACAGAAGCGAAACTGTCCAATGCGATTCTAGCAAGCTCTAATGAGCCAGAATCATTATTACTTGCCAGTTGTGATGTGCGCTACATATTGGTTAGCCTCTAGATTAAAATATCGTCTTAAACAGTTTCGCTTCTATGTTGTACTTTTTGATAGAGATGATTGAACAAGAGACATGACTATGAGTGCCATTTTACCTCGAAACGCCAAAATAGAGACAAACAATTTCTGATCTATCTCTTTTGATGCAAAACGAGCCAATCACCGGTCACTATCTGCAAGGTAATTGACGAGACAAGTTGCAACGGCTGCTAATTTTCATAGACCAGCAGCTGTCAGGATTATTTAGGTCTAGTACCAATTCAAATTTTCAAAATTTTATTAATAATGAATTGCAAATTCAACTGGTACTTTTACAAGTTCTCAGATTAGAGCCTGGGAATTTGAGCTCGTAATGGAGGAGCCATTTGAACAAGCGTAATGCTGTGGGCTCCGCTATTTCCGAACCTAGTTGTTATTTTTATTTGATGATTTGATGTCGATTTCTTGTAAGTTGAAACTTAAACTCTAACTTTTAACCAAGTTTATATATACAAAGTTTCTATATAAATATTTAGAGTCGGTTTAAACTTTTTTCGTCAAATGGTGTTAAAACAAAAGGAAGGCGAAGACTTGTTGGAGTTTAAATGGTTCACGCGGGAATTAATACGATTTATCTCTAAGACGCATTCGCGCTAAGCATGTTTCGATGCCCACCATTACATGGAGCCTGATGCGATTTTGTTTTTCGCCCGATCTTTTATCAACAATATAAAAATCAATGATATAAATGTGTCAGATCTCTAATGAAAACGTTTTAAGCGTGATATTCTATATTACAAGCATTAATTTGTTTTTTTTTTTTTATTTTTTAATCGATTAATGTAACTAACTATGAAATGGATATTTTACACGAAAAATTATTAAATTTAATAAAATTGTGAATTATTTTATTTAAAAATTGCCAGGGTTCAATTTAAATAATTTAAGAATCCAATTGATATTTTCATCAGATTAGAATTACAGATGTTCATAAAAAAGCCATGTAAACAACAGCACCTCTATGATCTATTTTATTTATTGTAGATTATAGACGCTTGACATCTAACGTCTAATTACCAAATTACATCAAACTAAAACGACCTCTTAGAGCACTCATTAGCGGAGGTGGGAATTGAACCCATGACAGTTTGATCCAAAGGCCAGTGAACGCTTATCTACATAAAACCACAGAATACGAAATCAAGCTATCCCCTCTACGCTCTATTTATATAAATAAATTAAATTTGTTCAGAAATAACCAGTTTTCTAAGCAGTAATCGTTTCACATGAGTAAATCAAGTAATAAAAAATTTAAAAAATGTATTACGACCTATACACTTTTGATGTATCAAACATGTCATAGTTAGCTATACTATTCGACAGTACAATAAATACCTAAGTAGTTTATTAAAAATACAAAAAAAAAGAAACATGAAACTTATACATCTAAATGATTGTGAACAAATTAGCATCAGCTATAAAATCATGCAGATTATCCTTAAATAATTATTAGTAACCAACTTTAAGGCTCTAAAACTGTGTTTAGCACAAATATCTTTCCCTGATTTGACATGCAGCATTTTTGTTGCTCTGTAAAAGTTAATATATCTTTCGCTTAAGGCTTTTTGAGGTAAAGCTACGTGATAATAATCGCTATAATTTAAAAAAACAATGAAGATACAACTACGGTTATTACATACAGAGATGAACTCGTTAATAGTAGGGGGATGATGTCAGTCAGCGGACTGTCAATTGATATTGCGTGGTTGATACAAATATGAACTACATATCTTCAAGCAGACGACATTCATGAACAAGGTCACCTCTGTATCTAAAAATTGGATATAACAATGTTTTAGATGTAATTTATAAGTCAAGGAGATACCGTTCAATTATTACATAAAATTTTGAATCTTTGTTAATTTGTTGAGTATAAAATTCCAAAAAAAAAAATCGAAAAAATTATCACAAAATTTTTGCATTTCCTGACATATTTGAAATAATGTATATTTTTTGATGTCGTCGAATAGATATCAATCAAATATACAACAAAATCCTAAACGCTTTTCAAAAGACATAGTCCTATGCATAACACTGCAGTACAAACAGAGCTGTATTCATCTGTTTTTAAGTTAACAAAACTCCAAGTTTTATTAATATCTGTGGAACGAAATGGCTGCAGATTTTGGCCAATTAGTTCAAAATCTACTGTGTAAACAGTAAAGAACCTTAAATCTGATTTTAAGTGATGATGATATAATATTTACATAAAAACAAACGTATAAAACCACAACAAATGCTTTAGACACATTTACACTAATGAACAGATGTCAAAATATGACGTGTGAAGAAAAGAAAGACTCTGTGATTGTTTTAAAGTAAGGAGGTACAGTTATGAGTAGTGCCCCATGCGCACAAGAACTATGGTCTTTCCCACCAACAGATATAGTTATCACGTGAACAGCACAATGACCGTGTTCGTTGACATTTTTTGCGTCCATTTTTATTTATTGCGCATGCGCAAAAAATACGGGAGATTGTGTTTATTTATAAACTCGACAGATAACCAAAAAAATAAATAATATTAATATTATTTATTACAGAAATTTTTTCAGTGAATCTAGAGTTAACATGTCCCGTTTTCCACACATATGAAAATTATTAACAAAAGTGAGGTTAACGCATGTGTTTGATTTTAATGAAATAAAAAATAGGTCATTTTAGGAACTGTGAGGCTTTTATTTAACTACAATTTATACAATACTTCAATGTTTTTCACACTCAAATATTTACAAACAAGTTCATGCCTGATTTCTTCACTACACGTATAAATTCTGAATAGCTTTATCCGGAATCCGTTTTTGTTACTTCCAGATAGTGTTTATCCCACAGATAAAGTTATCCGCTTATTTCTGCGCATGATTTTTAACTACCAGCAACTGTTTCAAAGCTGTCTTTATAGCCTCGAAAGTAAATTGAGTGCATGTTTTGTTTTGGACTGATACATTGTAATAGAATTATTTACACGAAATGTTAATACTTGCTTCGACAAAGATGGAAAAGAACAAGAAAATTTTTAATATTTTAGGTTAGGTTCACTCTGCGCTGATAACATAAAACATCTAGTGAATAGTTAGGCGCCGAATACATAACTGGAGAAAACGAATCGAAAGTTAGTTGCCAGATATCTTTATCCAAAAGACAGCTATCAGGAGATAATATGAAGAAATCGTAGATGCTTCTGATCTGAGTTGTCAATCATTTATAATTTACAACCATTCATTCTTTAGTGAAAATATGTCTTATATATTATTTAAAAATTATTGCGGAAGTTCATAAAAAATTCACTTGCCGTGTCCTATAACTATGTTCAAAAAAAGTAGACAGTACCAAAAATATTGTCATTTATATAAAAATGGTATAGTTATAATATTGACAGTAAAAATAATATAAATAGCCACTTTAAAATTTCCAAAACAGAAATTGTCCACGAAATACTTGATTCAACAATATCAAAAAAACTTTCGGAATAAGTTAATTAATTCAATGCAGTAGTCAAAATGTTACTTTTATAATAAACATGCATTTTAATTTGTATGACAGGTTGATAGCCAATGATTTAAGCGTTCAGTGGCAGCCAAAAGGCGGTATGTAATCGAGGCGAATTGTCGGCAGGTCACAGGTAAGTGGATTCCCCTGGAAATAAGCAGTCACCATTTCAGTACCACATTGCAAATCTACCAGTGTATTATAAATGTTATTAAATGAATATATAGGTGTAAATAAAAAAAAATCTGTCTGTAATTTCGTTTCTTGCGAGGTTTTCGGGGCTTACATAAAAGGGAGAACGCGTTAGTAGACTGTCTATCTGTCACTTTGTACCAGCACCACCTGAAAACGGCTGAACCGATTTTCCTGAAACTCTATAGCCCGTGAGTGTCAGACCTTCGTTATTTTATAAAAGCTGGAAGTTTCTCAGCGCATAAGCATTGTTCGATAATTTAAAAATAGCACAAAATATTAAATGTGTTAAACGATTTCCTAAATGGCGTTATTTATTTATTTTATTTGTCAAGTTCACCACCTGCTGAGGTTATAATATGGACTTGGTGGCAGGAAGGAATATGTCCGTGGTCAGCGACTAAGAAACTACTTCGACGTTTGTATGAACTAACTGAGAAAAATCATGAAGAATCCTCAACCGACATATGCGACCACGGGATTAAAACCCGGACTTTTTGAATAAAAGAATCTAGCGATAGTTGACAAGTGGCGCCAGTTAATTTGGGCGGTGGAGGGCGTAAGTATCATATCGTGCCAACCTCTCAGACAGAAGAATGCTTCTCATTCATGCCGGGACCAACTCAGAGGCATCGCTCGAACCCAGTTCCCCCTCAGATAGCAGCCGGTAGCGACCCACCGGCGATTCCACTGAATCCGGATAATGCAGCGTTAACAATTAACAATAAGAGTTAAACATCGTCCAAAATTATTATATCTTACATTGGCGTGCAATAATAAATAATTTTATATACATAAACCTTATAAAATAAGATTTTTTTAAAAAAATTTAATTTTTTTTTTTAAATTACCGTGTTTGCAGAAAAAAGATACGCTGATTCCAATGAGCACAAACAAAGTCTGTATCTCTCCTAGTTTAGAAGTTACATCTCTTTAAAGTTCTCCAAAAAATATAAAGCAATTTTAAACAGTCATAACTTCCAAACTAAAAACGTACAGATGCTTGTGCTCATTGAATTCAGCGCAATTTTCTCTATAAACTTCCTCAATTTGAAGAACAAATAAAAATTTCGATTTTTGCTTTTTTTTGAGACAAGATAAAATTTGAAATAGTGGAAAATTTGAGAGGAGTTTCAAATCCTTAGAAATTTTACTGATGTTAAGACATTATATTACAACAAATTTCGAACTCTATTTTTTTATTCAAATTTAGTATATTTGTGAAGGTCAAATATATGAAATCCCGACATTTTCGTGAGTTATGATACTCCCTGACTTTCCAAAGGTTTTCCCGATTTTCCAGATCTGTGCCAACTCTGCTGTCTTAACGAAAGTATATTTGTGCATAAAAAGTCTTGAAATATTTTATGGTGCAATTTCACATTAAGTATAATACACATTATCAAAGTAGATGCATGCAGTTTTAGAAGAACTATACACTTTTTTTTTATTTCTACCATTAAATTTCTAGTTTTCGAAACAGTGTATTGAATAGTTACAAATTCTCAAAAGTTTAATTTCAAAATAGCAAATATCTAATAATGAATGAACTACTATACTAACGCCCAATTTATGAATGAATTATGTAACTACAAACGTTAATTCACAACTCTAATCGACATTTTCTGGTAGACCTGCAGAAACAAACGATTTTTTAACCAGAAAGATCAAGATAACTGTTAACTTTACCCTACTGCCAGACTATGCTCCTCGCACTGCTCCTCGCTCTGCTAATCGCGCTGTCACGATGTTGCCCTAAGTGGCCAGACACTGCTGTACTCGCGACGCTCCGCACTCGGCTTTCGCCTTTTGGCAATGGAGGTCGATACTGTGGCAGCGTGCGCACTATGCCTTTACAATTAGATCGCTTGATGCGTACTGAGTGGCGCGGGAGTATGTGGCCGGCTTACTCGTGCTTTTATTGCCGGTCCTTTGACTCGCGCACAAAAAACCGACAATCGAGGGAGCACTGAGCATGACGAGGAGCATGACGTGCGGCATGACGAGTAACGCGGCCACACAACGTCTCTGCCTCCTTTCCTCGCTACTTCCCATGCCACTCGTCGAGTGTGTGGCTGAGGCATTAGACATTATGTCATCGACGACGAAATTTTATACTCTACTAATCTGTTTGTACGCCATTTTGTCCTATTATATTTTTACAATTCTTTTATTTTAGATATGTTCTTATGAGAAATTTTTTTTGCAATTATTTTCGAAAATTTTGCTCCTGGTCGTCATCTTATGCTTAAAATTATCACGAATTAACTGTTTCTTTAAAAAAAAATACGTTTTTTCTCTGCAACTTGCTTTCATGCTGCTACATCTATTACATGTACAGAATCTACCAGAAAATTGTTCTAACAACGCTACAATTTTTAACACAAAGCAAAAACTAAATTTATGAGAATACAAGCTTTTACTAAACTGCCTACACACGATAACTGTTTGAGATTTGTTAACGCTAGTCAACTGTTTTTTATAAACAACTCCTCGCTCTAAAGAGTTTTAAAATAAAATTGAAAATATCTGATAGTCTTAATTTTATATGCATCCTGCATTTTGATTTCTAAGAAATGTAATTTTATTTTCAACTTTCCAACGTACCATATGATTTAATGAACGGAAAGAATACAACAAAAAATTAAAAAAAAAAACAGAAGGCCACCAACTACCAAAATTATTTGGGTCCAGTACCAATTTATATTTTCAATTTATTATAAATTAACTAAAATTTTACGATTAAAGCCTGGACACTGAGACTTGCGTAAGACAACACACGGTAAGGCCATAAAAATAACTGCATCCCAGCAATTCCGGTTGTTCACTAGCCCTAAAACCCGCATCGAGTACATGATTTAAGACAAGTGTGTCACCATGTCCATGAGTGCGTGAACAATTCCTGCGTGCATCTCTGACGCAGATGTCCACGCGTTCATATTTACAGAGTATTTTTTTGTCAATCGATGACCTAAGTTATTATTATGTTGTTATCGAAGACTTAAACATAGTAATAATGTTCCGTTTTAAATTCTAAATCACTGAATATTTTATTTTCCGTTTCTTTTCAACTGTTTTCTATTCGATCGAGGTATTGTAGTGCACTCACCACTTTCCCATCCATCCTCGTTACTGTCGTCATCTGCACCGCTACTCGTGTTGCTCGAGTCGGCTTCAGAACTCTCTGAGGGCGTGTCTTGTGGTCGCGGAGACGGTGCCAGCGCTGTGGCCGTCCCTCCGCCGAGCACAGGCGTGCGCGCCCCACTCCCCAACCAAGCCGGTGGACCTGCACTGCTTCGAGGTACCCGCTGCATTAATAAACTGACCTGTAAACCAATCAGTCAATGCCCGATTAATAAGACTTTCCTCAATACAATACAACCTCGATATAACAAAGCTGAAGGAAATTAGAAAATATACCAAGTAATAGGGATGTTGACTGTATTCAAATAAAAACATAATTTTAATGTTAAATGGTAGTTGCTATGATAGAAATGCTAAAAAACACTATATTTTTCCTTACTTTTAAGGAATTTAATTAATATTTAATAAATAAAACCTAATGGACTCAAAAGTTTGAATATAGAAAGGCAAAACGAAATTATAAAAAATTGGTTAATAAAACTAGAAGGTATAAACTTATGATAGAACTCTATCAGCACGCATTAAAGCACTATGCAGACACAGCATTTCTTATCCAATTTGTTTTATATTAAATTATCTTTGTTTACATTTAGTAGTGTAAGTTTTCTCATAGTTTAGTCTTAGTTTTGTAAGCTAACTAGGCCTGCGCACAGACTTCTTAAGTCTCTGCAGGAATTTGATGTAATTCCCTTTCACATTAAATTTGTACCCCTACACCTGGTCAATAAAATTTATTATTTATTATTATTATAATAAAATCACTCTCAAGTCACGTGACAACGGACACCAATCACAGCGCATGACGTCACGGAGTCATGTATACGCACCAGACGCTGTCAAAGGCTTCCTTGTTTGGTTAATATTTAGTGTGTAATTTATTATTATTATTTGTTTATAGGAAACGTCAAATTACATGTAACTATAGCAACAGCTACGAAACTATAGAATGGTAGCTCCCGTGTAAACTTTTGAGCCTCCTTTGGTATGACCGGATGACGTCACGGCAGTCACATGACAAGTATTGGCGTTTTGAACCGAAATTTAAAATACATGATTTTTAAGGCTTGAGTCGTATTTAAATAAAAATAATAAATATTTGTGGCTATAAAATGAACATTACCTTAAAGTCAGCACTGAACATTTTATTTTGTTTATCTTTATGTGCATCATCTAGCTCCCACTTATCGAGCGTCAACGCTAAAGTCCTTAATTCACTTTCTATACTAGCAACGCTGGCTCGATGTCTTTTTTCCGAACCAGACTGATGATCAGCACTTTCTTTTTGCGATTTCTGTTGAATGTTCCCGTTGTCCATTTCATCTTCACCGACAAAATATGTATTAAACCAAAAATGAAATAAACGTTCTTTGCGCATCATTTTCGGTTTATTAAAAAATTCTAATTTTACATCTCCAGTCAAAGGAATGCACTGGTCTAGTCGTATCGTTATACTCGGCGGTCCTTTTTTAATATCGTAAACGTTACTCGAAAATACTTTATTACTAGATTCGAAAATAGAAAATTGTAAAGAACCTTGGCCACTGTTGAAATTCGGTAACGGTTCAATATGAACTTCTCTTATATAAAGCGTGACCGGCGTGTATTGTAAATTTTCCTGGACTAGTTTGGCGTAATAATTTACGTAGCGTCTCTGACTCGGTATCGTCACGCCTTTCCGATCGTGCGTTCGCATCTGACCGTAATAATTTAATGCTTCGTTGGCAGTCGGAAACTGTTTACTGTGCAACAGATAGCAACAGACCATCGTACCCGTTCGACCTTTTCCGGCCTTGCAGTGAACGGCGGCTACGTTTCGGTTGTCGGCACTCAACCATTCGTGAACGTCGGCACAGAACGGTTGTATTAATTTTACTTGAGGGGGTGCATGATCGTCTATCGCATACGTCGCAACGCGCTGTTGGAATTTTGAACCATCGTAAGACCGTTCTGAACACAAGTTGTATATTTTGTAATGATCTTTGTGTTTCGATTCTAAAAATTTAACAACGTCGTCAATGTGATTACGGTAAACGCTCTCCAATTTTTCAGCTGGGTAACCCATTGCTATTAAATTTTTTTGTATATCTAAAAACGCAGTTGAGGAAATTTTCAATTTTACTTTTTTGCGAACGGCGTTCATTTTTTACAATGCCTAGACATAACCTATAAATTGTAAAAAATATTTTATTATACAACCACGCTACATGGCAGAAAACAGGATACACATATACTGTAAATTTCAGAGGACAAAAGCGTTTTATACGCCAGAAGAGATTCGCCATTAAAATTATTTTGTGGTAAACGCAAAACATTGAGAGAATAACTGGCAATTATGATCCAAAATGGAACAGAACAGTTCCTGTAAAAAAAGTTGTCCGAGACTCGCGATTTTTGGGTAATTTTTTTAATATCCGGTCACTTCCCGGCTACTTTGCCCAGACATTTCACAAAGAAATAAATGCCATCGACATTAATTTAAAATATTTGAAAAGGATACAAGTTAAATCTAAATTGAATCCATCAGCCATATATCTACGTCTTCTCTTACTAACAAGCCCTTTGATCGGGTTGGTCATCTTCATATTGGATATCGTGTTGGCCATGGCAGCTAGAGCTTGGACCTGTTCTATCGATTCGGTTGAGGCCCGTGCTCCTGCCTGCCCTGTGCGCTTATCACCCGACGCTAACGCATCGAGAGGCAATGCACTTTTGGATACGTGCTTGCAAAATTCTTCACCTGAAAATTATTTATTTCGTTATAATACGAGCCTTGCATTTTTTTATAGTCACTTCATTTCATTTTAGGCTAGTGCTCTTAGCTGTCGAAAAGTCCTGATCTCTAGTGAACAGAGACGCTATAAAACACGACTTTCGATGTAAGGCCCGACAGTTAATGCAAGTTGATTGAGGCATACGCTACTAAAATATGCTTAGCGTCTGAAGTATAAATGCTAAAAGTGATTCTGCAATGTGACTTTAGGGGTAAAATTAGTATTGAGAATGTGTTCCCTACTGAATTCTGACACAAAGTATACAAACCAAATATGCAAGTGTGTTTATGAAAATGAAAACATGTCTTTTATACCTTTGAATGTTGATGATTTCGTAGTAGGACAGCCTAAGCAAACACCCATAAAAACATTCACGGAAAGACACTGACTGATGCATTTAAACCGACGACTACAACATTTAAAAAAGACACTTCACACAAAACCAGGATAAAAAGAAATACCATATAATTGGCACTACTGTGATAATTTTGTTGTATACTGAACAAATCCAATGTTTTAATTTGACAGTAAAGTGGGATTTCTATAAATGTCATTAATGTAATAAGATCACTTTTATGAATCGACACAAACGTTAAAGAATAAAACTGTGGATGATAATTATATGAAAATGTCAATGCTTGTTCTATATTAAACACATTTTTTATTAAAACCGACTATAATAAATCTGCAAACCAGTGCATGGTTTTTAAAGACTTTTTGTCTGTACTTACAATAATTCAAATCCTTTTATATGAAGTCACATAATAAATATACATTTTAATTATGAAAATAACATGAAAATACAACTGTTTTATTTTTAATTTCACTTTAAAAATACTATACAGTTATAATAATGTAATGAAAAGAACACTGACTGCTATAAGTTGCTTTGTCCTCGTGAGTAGTATTTGTACTTTTGTAAAGATGGCTCTTACTCCAGTTGGGCGCTAATTTTTAAAAATAATATTGCAAATAATGCTACGTTATTACTGTTATATCACCATTATTTTAAAACTTCACATTTTCGAAAGATTTTTTCATTTCAGACAATTACAAAATCTAAACGCAATGTGTCTAATAATTAATTAATAGAACGCAGCAAGTACGGTAATACTTAGTAAATGTTTTATTAAAAGTTGTTGCATTTCATTCAATTAATTTGTTGCATTGCAACAACGTATCGTTATCAAGATAATAATTCAATAAAGGAAGCGTAAATTTTGTAGAAAGGATTTTGAAAACCGTGAAAAAAAATTAATTGCATACAAAAAAAAACTATATTCAATATTAATGAAGAATAACGAGTATTACAATATTATTTAAATAACACAATTTGGTTTACTTTCAAAATGCTCAACAATTTATGCTAGTCTATAATCATTTCAAAATATTTTAATTCTACTTTAGGAATTAAAAACCCTTATTTTAGTAATTTCTTTTTCCATTAATAATACAAAAAAAAAAAAAAAAAAAAAAACACTGACCACCTATTAATACTCTGCTAAATTGGCGAATATCTCAAGTGCGTATTTTTTATAACTTTTGCTCAAATATTCGCGTTTATTCCGCAAGCAATTTTCAATCAGTACAGTACATGCTGCCTAAATACTGTTCATCAGCTTCATGAACTTGAATCGCTGACGGAAACAGCACTATGTGTAAAACAGCGACTTTGGATATGAGGAATATTTTAAAAAGCAACGTTCTGTTTTCAGAGCGCTATAGCCATTAAATTATAAGCCGCGTTGTAGTAAAATAGTGCTAAACAGGACGCGTTAGAGTACATGGCGAAATGAACCATGTTCTAATAAAAGATCTTGTCGAATCGCGGTAAATGACCGTGTTAAAAGAAAAAGACGCTGAGCAAAGTGCTAAAGCAAGAGGTAACTATATTCAGAAAGCTTGAAACTACTTAATTTTGTACAATTGTTTTCGATAATTTAATATGGAACTTACTTGGGGCAAAAAAAATCACATTATGCTTTAAAATTCAGCTTACAATTCGTAGTTGTAGAGGGATGTCATTGTGAGGCTAATTTTGTCTTGGAATCGCTACAACTAAAAAAGTCTCGAATTTTCATTTAAAAAAGTATGTAGTTGTTTATGCAAAGATGATAAATGTGCTGCTATTCGAGTTCTAAAATAAACGGTTATAATGGTATAAATTATTTGTTCACACAATAGTTTATTTCATTAATATTAAAAATATTTGTCTAGTAAGATCTTAATCTAAATCAATTCTACTTGAAGCTAATGAACCACAATGCATTTTCGATTCTTTCATTTTATTTAAAGACGTTATCAGATCTTCCATTGAAATTGGTCTCAGGGCATCATGAAATTCATCTTCTGAATCACCGGAATTTCTCGAAGAACTTGCATTATTTAACGATTCGTTATGTATAAAATCTTTGACGCGATAAACCGACGCGTTTCTACATAATTCCCTTAAATCGGAGCCGGAAAATCCTTCCGTTGATCTTGCAAGTCGGACTAAATCAACATCGTCTGATACGGGTTCAAGTTCCAAAATTAATTTCAATATTTGTTGTCGCTGGGAGAAAATTGGAAGAGAAACATGAAAAGCAGCCGGCATTCGTCGTAAAATAGCGCGATCTAAATCTTGTGGTCGATTTGTAGCTCCCATTACAATAACCGTGCAATCTGCGTCAGTTATTAAGCCATCCCAAAATGTCATAAATTGTGCTTTCATCATAGCTGTCGCTTCATGGTCAGAACTCGTACGTATTCGTAAAAATGAATCAATTTCATCGATGAATATTATGCAAGGTTGTATTTTAACCGCCAACGTAAACACTGCCGATGCTAATTTTGGACTTTCGCCGTACCATTTATCGGTTAAAATAGATACGTCTAAATTTATGAAACGCGTTCCTGCTTCCTTGGCTGTCGCTTTTGCTATTAATGTTTTACCGCAGCCAGGGGGTCCATGAAGTAATACACCTTTCGGTGGTTGCATCAATTGTGAATTGGAAAACAGTTCTCTACGTTGTATCGGTAAAATTACAGTTTCTCGAAGTTCTCGTATGACATCATCTAGGCCGGCAATATCTGACCAAGATACTTTTATGTCCTGTGGATGTATTAGGTGAGCTGCTATCATTAGTTCATACTCAGTTAATGGTTCGTGCTGAATTGATGAGTTGGGTTTGCCCGTACTGGAGAAACCCAATCTAAAACAATTGTATACCGTTTATAGAAGTATAAAATGAAATAACCGAGTAAGTCAGAGAGGTATAAATACCAAAGAATGTCAGTTAAATTTGATATCTACAAGGATATATTTTGTGAATTACACTAACCTTTTTAACTGTTCCTGGGCTTTTTTCTTAGCATTTTTTTTATTTTTATTTGTGGGGTCTATTTGTGTCATTAGCCATTTTAACCCAAAAAATGTAGTCGCTGAAATTATTGAGAGCCTAATTACTAAACCAATAATTTCGGTTTTTGTAAATGAATTCTCTACCATTATAAATAATGATTTTAATTACAACATATACACAGATTTAGTTGAATATTCCTTAATATTACACAAAAGCTCAGAAGTCAATAATTCTCAAAAAATAACCTCTTTTTAAAAATCAATTTCATCACAATTTTCCATAATTTCATAGACACACAAGTTAGGAAAACATTTTTTCACAAGGAGCGCACTCCCAGTATATCTCCGCCCTCCATGGTTAATATACGGCTGCGCGTCACAGCGCGTTCAAAACACAACACGTGGTTGAAAATCAGTTTGTAAATCACGGGTTCACAGATGACATCAAAGAATAGTTCTTTTTTAGTGTATTTGCCATATGGCAACATACACTATTGGCGTCGGTCGGATGGCGGGACCTAGGGGTCGGACCAAAATTTCTCGACGTTTCATAACCTCCTAAACACTTTGGCACCATTTTTAAAAATGTTTATATATATATGTATATATATATTTATATATATATATATATATATATATATATATATAAGCGTATATATATATATATATATATATGTGTGCGGGCAATAACTTTCGAAAGAGTTAATTGATTTTAACGAAATTTGGCCCACGTGTTGAAATCCATCACCGCAAGAAGCCTATTTAAAATGGGCGTAATCGGGCCATTTTAAGGGTAGTTTTTAGGGGTTGAAAAAAGTTTTTGGGCCCCAAAATACCGAAAAAATTCTCAGAATCGTTTCAAAATTGACATTTAACCCTCCAGTAGTAATTAAAAAGTGTCCCTAAAATTTTAATAAAATCGGCCCGACAGGACCGGACTTACAAATTTTATGAAAACACTACTTTGCAAATAGTGAATTATTTACTGAAAGTTGTATATAATTTGGTATAGAAGTTCGATTGATAATAATATTGCAATTAAGAAAATAAATGTTATTTTAAGGGGTGTATTAAGGAGTCAAATTTTTTATTTTGCTCAAAAACCAACTTAAGTTCGCATAATAAAGCCATCCTGCCTGTATAAGCAAATACACTATATTGTCGGCAGGGTTTTGGCACTGCGACCCGGGTTTTTTTATTTAAAAAGCAAAGAACTCCCCAAACCATGTTTTTTTATTCCATATCAATATCTTTAAAAAACGAGGCGTTATAGGCAGTCAAAGTTGAAATAATCATAGCGTTTTGCATGGCTTTTTGAGACTTGTTACGAGTACCATTGTATACAGAAAAAAGCATCCATCTACATGAATTAACCGTCAACGCAATTCAAAATAAAAAAAAAATAGAATTTAATAGTTAATAGGCAACTCATGCGCATATGCTTTGATATGAAGCAGATAAATGGTCCGATTATTACCAAATAATGAATAACTTACAAGATATCAGTCAAGATTATTTATTTATTTATATTTTGAAAATTGCAACTATTTAAAAATGGAAAACAGACAGAAATAAAATATAATATTTAATTTTATATAAAAGCTGTAAAGGAAAAAATACATTTATGTTCTAAGTTAACTTTTTCGATTTGAAAAAACAAATAAAAATTGTATTGTTGTAGCCTTAAATTTAAGAAGTTTTATAATTACTGAATATTGTCAAAATCAATAAACATTAGTATAAAAAGCAAGTCACTTCCTGCGTGAAATATACAGTGTGTCCATATAAAATCAATACACCTTATATATTTTTAGTAACTATTCAAAAGGTGTTTAACTTTTTTTTAGGCCAGCGAAATATGCCTGCATCCCAATATAAAAAATAAGGTGTATTCAAAATGTCTAGATAAGAATGTAAATATTTGTCACTTTCATTGAACAGAAAAATTCTAAAACTATACATTTCAATACTTATTGCAAAAGGTGTTTGTTGAGAATGTTCAGATTTTGTTTCAAATCAGACCACGGCGATAATTTATCAAAGTAGTTGTAATAGCAATAGCATTTTGTAGGCGAATTTGTTAGTTTGTGGAAATTGAAATAACAAAATAATATGAAGATTAAAAAAGAAACAGGTCAAAATTTACAAGCTACAAAAGAAAGATTTTGTTTTGGTTAAATGAATTTGAAAAGGAAAAAAAAACATTGCATAATATTATTATGTAATAATTTTAGTGCTACCTGACAAATCTGTTAATAACTAATATTTTTTTCTGTTTAAATTATGCAAATTTTAGTTCGGAATAAATATCTTGTTTTCAAATAAGCGTGTTATTTCCAATATTTTTGTGAGTTTAGTGTGAACAATAAATAAAAGAAATATTAAAAGTAAATCAAATTTTTATCAATTTTAAAACTTATATATCTACAAATATCCGAATGAAAGTCACCGAACTTGAAAACCGTTATTAATGCTACAATATTTTGTTGTGTGGATTAAAGATCGTGTAAGAAAAAGTAAAAAAAAATCGTTATCTAGATATTTAAAAAATTAGAACTGAACATGTTTTTTATTATTGGATAAAAATGAAACTTCAATATTTTGATGTTAAATATTTGATACCGGATATTAAAAATTATCATCGAGATACCAAGCTGTCATTTTCTAATAATTATAAGTTTCAAACTCATCTTGACACAAATATAATAAATTGTTATGAAAAAGCTTTAATTTTTAATAACATTTAACCGATTTCATGTTTTTGTGGCGGATATATGCAACTTATTCAAAACAACATTTAACAGTGTTAATCGAAATTTAACTTTTAACTGAATAACCAAAAATGGCGGGAAAAAAGAGCAGCCATTTTGTTATTTTTCGGTTAACGTTTTTTTTTTAGTTTTACGGTGATAAAACTAAATTACTTTTTAAAAGGTTATATATACCTTACCTATATCTAAAAAAATTTCGTTATCAACATTTTGCAAAAAGAATGTTTAATTTCGATAATTTGGGATCTAGCGTGACTTGCTTTAATTACAAGAAATGAAATCTTACTCATAATAAACTGAATAGAAACTACACTGATTATAACTGAAGACCAAATAAATACGAACGAATTTTGTGTACAGTCAAAGTATTTTTGTTCCAAAATTCCTACACTTTCTAAATATATGTTCTTCTATTATTGATGCTTTTAATCAGTAAAAAAAGTACACGTAACAAAAAATAGGTTGTTACATAAAAAAGCTAATCGGTTCCAGTTTCGAAAGATTGAATAAATTTTATTGTTGAAAAAATGGTTTTAAATATTAAACATCTGTATACGCCTTTACGTTAACTCCTTTTTAAAAATATGTTTAAAATAAGTTCCTCAATCGATTGAGATACCTAAGTCTAAATTTTTAAAAAAGAGAACGCAAACTTGTATACACATTTTTAAAATTTAAACCACTTTTTCAACAATAAAAATGTAATTAATCTTTCGAAACTGAAGTCGATATTTTTTTTTATTTAATTACCTATTTTGCGGTACGTAAATTTCTTTATTTATTAAAAGCATCAATAATAGTGAAACTATTTTTGATAAATATGTACATAAATTATTTATGGTTTTACAATATTTTACTATTATATAGATTATATTTATTTAGAAGGGGGGAGAACGCCTTTCTCGTCACCGTTTTGTGAATTTACATTCGTTTTTTCCTGTTGATTCTGTTCAGAAGAATCGGGCGACAGCAATCCTTCTAAACGTTCCTCTGACAGATCGTCGTCCTTTGTTGGAAGTGTCACGGATTTGAAACTGATCTGTGGAAATTTTTCTTCGAGCAAATGTTCAAAAGTCTCGGCGAATTTCAGTATCAGTGTTTCTAATTCTTTATCGGGATGAACCTTTAAAAAAACCGTTATATTTAAAACAAATAATGTTCAGGTAGAATTTTTGCAAGTTTAAATAATTTTATTTTAAGTGCGTGTTCCTCGAAAACATCTTTTTTGGAGTATTGATTTTAGAGTAGCTTAAAACTATACAAAATCGACCGTTAATATAGATTAATATTTTTTCCTTTAATTTATACCTGTACAAAATTAGTAGCATTTTTAAATGTTTTTCTGAAATCGCGCACAACTTGATGTAGATTACTGTATTTATTAGTTTTCAGTTTCTGCAGAATATTTTCAATAAACATTGGATGCTTAACAATTTGATAATAGTCAGGTGCCTGCAAGTAATAAATAAAATTAAGCATAATTAGAAGTGAGATTAGCTTTTTCAAAAGTATATCATAAAATATTATTAAAAATTACTTACATTGTTCATATCAACTTCGAAAATAAAATAATGCGAATTCGGCATACTCCACAATTCTGATACAATCTGTTCAAATGTTTCAACAGCAAGTCGCGACAATCCTTGACGCTTTCTGCAATACCAGACGCTCCAAATAAAATTGGCAAACTGTTCTTTATCCTGTGTCTCTGGTGTCCTAACTATATCTGGAGTTTGGTAGGACGTATCGCCTACATCGCTATCATCCTTATTTTTGTGTATTACAACAATACTGTTTGTTGTGATATCGTCTGATGGCATCAGTGTTCGTAATCCGTTCATTCCATTATAATACCGTTTGTTTTTGTAAGCTGGTGTGCTTCGAACACATTTTCGATCATTAAATTCAGCTCGTTTGCGTGTATTTATCACCAGTCCTTTTTTAATAGCCGCCACTGGTTTTTCAGAATTGCGATATTGTCGTTTCTTGACGTTACCGTCTGTTCCATTTTCAAATTCAACATTGCGGGAGCTCGTCGCAATATCAGCCGATTCAGAGTCTTTTATTTCAACCGAACATTCTGAATGTCTTTCGACAGTCGGTTTTAAGTTGTCCGGTTCAGATTTAACAGCATACGCTTCGTTTATTTCTTGTATCGAATTGCTAAACTGTGCAAACGAAACTTTGTTAATACTTCCACCTGGCATCCGTTGAGTCGTTTCTAATTTGGAAAATTCAAATTCGCCACTGGTTTGGCTTTCATTTGTGTTCGAACACTCGTCGTTGTTTTGTTTCGGCGCAGACTGATCTTGTCGATTTTCACGTCGTAGTAAAATGTTGGGAGCGATGGGAAATTCTTCTCTCGATCGCTTAATTAAAGCTGACGTTATCCTCCCTTGGGGTGTATGCTTAAAAGGTACATTTTCATCGTCCGAATGATGTGAAGTTCGTCGAAAACCGGTTCTGCATCGCTGTTTTTGTTCGTTCGGAGTCGAAGAATATTTGCTTAAACGTCCTCCGGAAGACGACTGACTCGAAATACTGTGAATCGAATATAACGGCGACGAAATTATCGGCATGTCGGGATCTTGTATAAACGATGCAGGGCTTATTTGCCTGGTCGGTGGAGTCGGCTCAATTATTTCGGGAACAGGATAGCATCCAGGTTTTATATACTCGGCGATGTAATCATCGGAATATTTCTCGTCATCGCCGCTATCTAGGTCTTGAGAGATTTGTTTGAAAGGTCTGCTTCTATACTTTGCCAAGCAGTTCTGTTGATTAGCAAAATATTTTATAGTTTCCGGTGTCAGTTTAGCTATTTCAACGCGACAGTTTTTTAAAAAACTATCGTTCAATTGCAGCGAGCTATTGTTAAAACTATTCGACGAACGTGATTTTGAATAATTGAAAAACTCGGCTGATCTGAGCTGTTCGTTCAGCATACTGTTCCTCGACAATATATGAATTTCGCTCGACGCTTTTCGTAAATATTGCTCTTGCATTTCTGAAGTCGATTCATTAATTGGAAAGTTCGACATTGTGCAATAATCGGGCGGTGGTTCGGTCTTTCGTTTCGCTTGATGAATGTCCTCACAGCTTACAGGTGTACTGTGAGCTCTTGGATGCCACCTGGCTGAATTATTATTTGCAAGAGCAGCGAACGATTTCATTACGTGATAAGCTAGTGTCCAAGTTGTTGCTTCCCAAGCGTCAAAAGCACTGCGTAATCCTGGACTGTAGAGTTGTTCGATTTTCTCGAATATGTCTGAATGCTCTCCGAGATAACCTGAATAGAGATAATTGTCAGTGGATGCATCTTTTAAGTAATAATACTTACCAAAATACAACTCCTGTCTGATCTTTCTTATAATAAATATTCATAATTCACGCTTTTAATTTATCTAATACCTTTTAATAAGTACCAGCAGCTCGTCAATCTTGTGAAAGCAAATATGTAATCCTTAGTAGCCCAAGGTACGCCTTGAGAGTGGATGTTTCTAACCGTACAGTGTGGAGTTTTCACGTCGTTTCTTGTCTTTTCACACAGATTTTTAATATTCTTAAAACATGGTATATTCTGATATTTTGTAGCGATTTCTTCACCTTTGAGACAACCGTCAACAATGACATTAATGAAAGCTTGTTCATCTGTTATTACTTCATTCATGCCGACTTCGTAACAGTTGCCGTTCAACTCAGCAGTTCGATTGTTATTGACATAATCCAAAAGTGTAATCATTTTGTCAGCCGATTCAAACTGGACCTGATTTTCAAACAAGTCATTTGTTTGTCGATTGCGCATGCATTTGTTATTCGAAGAAATGCTAGCATCACTCGAATTGTCGGTGTACAGAGTTTTTGAATCGTTGGATGAACTGCTCGAATCACTTCGACGTTCTTCAACATTTTCTATTTTCTTCGGTATGTTGACTACGTTCTTACTAAATTTCAATTTCATGTTTTGCCGAGATGACTGTGAAAAATTCGATTCCGTAATAATCAAGGCAGGCTAAAAAAAAGAAGTGAAATAACAAAACGCGTGCAAATAATTTAAATTTCACTTCCGAAAATAAGTTTAATTTCCTTTAATCTTCAATTATAATTTAATTCCACTTAAAGGTGAGGTTTGATTACAATAAAAAAATCTAACGCCTTTTATTTCAAAATTCTCAAAAAATATGTTATAATCTAAAGTCAATATCAATTTTCCAAATTGAAAAACTCACCGAAGAGTTTGTAACGTCTACATGCCCGTTCATTTCGTATTTTATAGGATTCATTGAACATTCTGCGTTGGCGTTGTCTGCTTGTTTCATAGACGAATCACAAATTCTTGTGGCTGCATCCTGTACATTTTTCCTATATTTATTCAGCATCATCGGCAAAGTTTGATTCTCTGAGCTGTACGTTTGCACGTCCGGTTTAAAGAAGTTTCCAATCAAATTTCTCTGACTCTGCCACGCACTGAAATAAAATTTACATACAAAATATGTAGTTAACGAAGGCTTAGCCTTCTTCCTTCCTTCTAGAACTTTATTACACGTTGATGACTGTATTTTTAATGCAAGAATAGATTTTTTGCATCAAAATGAAGCTGAGGCTTTGCAGGCCAAAATTTAAAAATATTGACTTCAAGTCACACAATGCTACTCTGAATATTCAATGGAAAAAAACTATTAAGAGTTTTTAAAAAGTGTCCGATAGCGTGCCTACATAAGTCCTTTATCTTTGATATGACACTACAACAGACCTTTTAAGCCCAAAAATATGATCGGAAGAGTGTAAATAGGGACTCAGCGATCGTCTATTTTTTCACTTTTTTTGCGTTACAAGCGACACAGTATTATTTGTTTGCCTTTGTAAGGTGTATTAAAACCTCACCAAAAAAAGAAGAATATGATTTTATGTATATAATATGCATGTTAGTTTTATTAGAATATTTTTATAATCGGTATTTTGTGTAGGTATATAGTGTTAATCGAAAGGATGTATTTGGTCATCATAAGAAAGAACTCTCCTGGATTTACATTAACTCTATAAACGACCGCATTGTCAACTCAGTTTTTTTCGTATTGCATTTGTCACCTGTCAGCGCTGTTGTTTTGTTTAATCTGCGTAGACCCAGGAAACTGCATCAGCTGATTGTCCGACACCGAGCAGCGCGGCACCGTAGCGTTGTTCATGTTTCCGTAGCCCGCGTGGCGGAAACTCAGTTGCTGGTCGGCTAATGTTGGTCGGTCGTACATTGCTTGAGGCAGTGCAGGCTGCTGAGTCAGCGGCGGAGCCGGTCTGTTTCTGTCGCGTGGCGGCGGTCCGAACACGACGGGCGGCGGTACTGGAGGTTGATACTGAAGTGACGACTGTGGACTGCTTATTCGCGATTGGGGTGGCGCCGGCGGCAGCATGTAGTTTCCGGGCGATGAAGAGTTGGTATTTCCGGCATATGGCGATATGTAAGGGGGAAGAGGACTAGAAAGACCCGCGGTACTCTGATATCCTGCTGGACTGCCGTTTGTGTAATTAAGTAACTGTTGAAAAGAAAAAAGTCCCGTACACAAAAGCTAGACGAGGATTAAGATAGGATTACATTCTCAAAATTGGAATTAGATATCAGTTCGAAGCTTTGGTTCCATTTCCAAATAAGAGCAGTATTATTGATTTAGTATAGCATTGGCATGTAATGCTGCACCTATATTGAATCCGTATTTCTTCCGTTCCGATGTTGATCGAAGTCGGCCTACATGGGAAGAAAAGCTACGAGGTTTATAATCTAGGTGCTTATATTAGAAAGAAAATCGGGTTTCCCTTTTCAATGCAGGCACCTACATTATAATCCTGGTAGCTTTTCTCCCGATGTCCGACCTCGACCGTAATCGGATCGAAAGAAATACGAATCTAATGTGTTATGTGGGTGCAGTCTTACGTAACGTTTGGAAAGTCAAAAAAACCCGGGTCGCAGTGCCAAAACACTGCCGACAATATAGTGTATTTGCTTGTATAGGGCCGTGTGGTTTTATACTTTTATTATGTGAAATTAAGTTTGTTTTTGGGCAAAATAAAAAATTTAACCCCTTAATACACCCCTTAAAATAACATTTTTTTTTCTTAATTGTAATATTATTATCAATCTAACGTCTACACCGAATTAAATACACCCTTCAATAAATAAGTCACAATCTGCAAATTAGTGTTTTCAAAAAATTTGTAAGTCCGGTCCTGTTGAGCCGATTTTATTAAAATTTTAGGGGCACTTTTTAATTGCTACTGACAGGTTAAATATCAATTTTGAAACGATTCTGAGAATTTTTTCGGTATTTTGGGGCCATAAAACATTTTTCAAACCCTAAAAACTACCCTTAAAATGGCCCGATTACGCCCATTTTAAATAGGCTTCTTGCGGTGATGGATTTCAACACGTGGTCCAAATTTCGTTAAAATCAATTAACTCTTTCGAAAGTTATTGCCCGTACACACATATATATATATATATATATATATATATATATATATATATATATATATATATATATATATACATATATATATAAACATTTTTAAAAATGGTGCCAAAGTGTTTAGGAGGTTATGAAACGGCGAGAAATTTTGGTCCGACCCCTAGGTCCCGCCATCCGACCAACGCCAATAGTGTATGTTGCCATATGGCAAATACACTAATAAAGAATGTTTGGATATTGGCATGCCCAGGGCTTACGAAGATACTCGAAACCTGATTTTGTTGCAACGAATATACGTAAATGAGAATCTGCCACTAATTTATTACCTGACTGACATTTCTGTTCATCGAATGCATGGCTGCCGTTTGTTGTTGCGCGTCGATCATATAGGCCGTTGCAGCATCCACGATTGTCGGATTGTTCAGTATGGCCGGATCTCTGTAACAACAGGCTGGCGTTTCGTAATGATGATGGTGATGATGCGCAGCACCCGGATGTCCGTGATAACTGCTCACCGGTTGCGGGATCGGGGGAGGCGGTGGAGTCGGTCCGCCATTTTGTTGAAGTACGTCGTACGCCATTTGCGAACTCTGTTGTAAACGTTGTACTTGTTGCGGACTTTGCTGCTGCGGTTGCGACCACCGGTTTCGTACCACTGCGGTTGTACAAGTCGTATTTAATTGCTTATTTCGACCACTAATTACAAAGGTTATATGGGCTTGGTACCATTTCATATTTCCGATTTTTTGTTATTTTTATAGCAAATCTAATTTGGTAGTTTCCAGTTGTAATACACTAGTCATGGAAACGCAATATATAATAGCAACGGATTACGAACTATGTTTCGAAGTAAGATCAAAATTATGGTTGAAATAGACGCTCGACAACGAGAGAGAGGGAGAGATTGTAGATTATAGACGCTAAACAGTTGAGGTCATCAAGATCGAAGGTCTGGAAAGTCTCTCCAATTTAATAAATTTATAAATACTAATTTAATTTTATTTCGGTTTTTATAAACACGTTTTTGTATGAAATGTATTTCTAGAATTGTTGTCATCCTTTCTGTTTGTACTATAGCATCACTCAAAAAAGACTAGAAAGATATTAATGAAACTTATCATTAATTACGTATCCAAACTTAGTAAAGGTATTATTTATTTATATTTTAAATTTGGGTATATTAATTAATAACCCACTATTTAAATTGGTCAGTAGTTTTAAAACTATAATATAATTCTATTACCGTAGTCATTTCTATTTTGTTGGTAAGCGCTAGTTCCGTTCACAGATCTGCAGATTTGGGCATGCGGAGGACTCACAGCCGCTGGTGGAAAAGGCGGAAACACATTTTGTGAGCTCGTAGTTATACTCGCGTCGCCTCCACCGCGATTTTGAACAGGCGATGGACTTCCACCACCGTTTGAAGTGTTTAACATTGTTGGATTGTTGCTTGCCTGCATAAAAGATTTTTTTAGACCGTAGTCACAAGCTCCGTGTGCCCTGTCTTGTACTTTTTTAATGTTGTACAATGTACATGCTTGATAACTCATCTATAGTTGTATTTGATAAGCTACATTAACCTAGGTTTGAAAACTTGATTGTTTCAATACTAAAATAGCTACATGGATTAATTTTGAAGATAAGCATTTATTGAAATTTAAGAAAATAAATATTTTTATTTTTGCATGGGAAGCTACAATGGTTGTTTGTCAGCTTTTAACATAATTTTTTTAATAGTAAGGAGGCGTTCATTAATTACGTTAGCTCCGAATGGGGGGGGGGGGAGGGGGGTTCTAGCAAAATGTCATTTAAAGAGAGGTGAGTTTTCATTCAGAGAATATACATTATTATGACTGATAACATTTTGTATTTAGCATCATTTTTCACCTTTTGTTTCCCAGAAAAAATGTAGTATTTAAACCATGAGTAGGTATTTACGCCTAGATATTTAGTGGTATGAAGCAAAATACATGAACATACCAAATACATTTAATTATTTAAATATTATAGGGTAAATCTTATGTGGACGGGAAGAGGGGCGGGACATTGAAAAAAAAAACACCTCACGGATTTAATGGACGCATCGAAATAGAAATTTTGAGGAAAAACGTAAATATACCTATGTAGAAACTTATTGAAACGAGACCGCCATCTGCACCAAATGAAAATGACTTCTTAAAAACATTGGTTAGTAGCTATAAAATAAATATATATTTTTAATGTTACGTACCTGTGAAACTGGTTCCCTTTTAAGATTAGACAAACTGTTCATTACAGTATTTCTTTATATAACATGCAATTACTTTTTGCATAAATAAAACTTATTCGGAAGTGTTCTTTAAACTATTTGACAAGTCCACTTGCGAGTTGCGAAAAAACTTTACAATAAATCGGAAAAGTTATTTTTTGAATTGAAATGATTTTAGACATTTTTAATGATAAAAAACTAATCACGCATTATTTTATAATATTTATAAATTAACTACTATAAAATCACAATTTTCACCCCGCTGTATACGAGGATGCTTCTAATTTAGTAAATAAAACATAATTCAATTGTTAAAATAAAAATTATGGTTGCTAAACAAATGCCTTCACAGTAGGCCGTGAATAATTTAGGAGGGCTATTTAAACGGATTTTTTTCTTAAACATTTTTTTGTGTTTACAATTCGAAAACTAACTGTACATTTTTCAACTTTTTGTTAAATAAAAAATTGAATGAAGTTTCAAAAATTTGTAAAATAATACATTAAGAAAAAGGAGCATTTAAATGTAAATACCCAGCTATTTATCGAAATAGTCAAAAAGAACTTTTTGTATTTTATTTATGGTACCTAAATTTAAAAGATAGAGTATTTTTTCCGGGATTGAGTTAAGATAAGTTTTGTGTCAAAACCAATAAAAACGCGAGCGAAGTCACAGGGAAAAACTATAATATAGGCCTGGCACAGAACAAAGCCTAACTGCTTAATGAGCATTTTCGAAAAACATGTTGTTCAAAGAAGTTCTTTAGTAAGTAGTTCAATATTTATTTTTGATCATTTGCTTTCAAACACATCTTCAAATCTTGAACTTCGCTTTTCCGCCTGGCGAAGATAGGTTCAACCGCTATCGATTGAGTCATGACGTCTAGCCTTGAGTCTAAATTTTAGTATATAGCACAAAAATAAGGAATATTCGTTAGTGTTCACTCTTAACTATTAAATAAACAATTAATTTTGAACAGAAATATTTTATTATTTGAAACAAATATTATTTTCATTCATAATATGACTATTTTATAGGTATCTACATAATTTTACCTGTATGTACAATGTACATTGAGTAAAGGGATTTTATTAATGAAAAAGTTTCTTCAGAATAACAATTAAACGTTCGGTTTCGACGTTTTCGGCTATTTATTTGTAAAATTTGGTACAGCAGTATGTTACTGAATATAATTTAATTGGGAACAGGTCCGGACTGACAAACATTTTGTTACCGAGTACCTTTTTTTTGACCAGTCCAATTGTAATGAATAATGAACATGAAAAAAATTGTCATTTTATACTTATCGCTTTTATTTTTTGGCGGTCCACTTGTCTGATTACATGTCGGTTCAGTCCGGGCCTGTATACCGATTTATGAGTATAATTGCAAGTCCTTACCCTATACAAATCTATTTCAACTAAATGCGTTTAAGTATTATTAAAACTAGTTCGAACTTGTTGTAGTTCGATTATAATTATTAACCAGTACTTGAATTATAATGGACATATAAACAGGTAAATTATTAAGTTAAAATCTATGCAAGAAACAAGTTTTTCTATAGTTGTTTTTTTCGAAATTTGCCATATTGCAAATTGAAATAAATCTGGAATGGCTATCTTTGCATCAAATATTTCATTTGCGAAGAATATGGCAAAATATTAACAACGGCTATAAAGCCCTCAGATTTGGGTATTACGCAATCTAATAATTTATTCTTTCTACGTCATTTTTTGAAATAATTGAAATCTACATTTTTCTTATGTAATGTATCATTTTATACTATATATATTTTAACTTTATATTTGTAAGTGTACGCCCAAATCGGCGCACCATACTTAACCAAAACCATCAACCGACGTGCAATAATAAAAACGCCACATTTCACGCAATAACAACGCTGGTGTGGCCACGTCTATAAGATGAAATGTCTTTATTTATCATCGTGCAAAAGCTTGGGTCGTACAATAGGCGATGGTTTATATCTAAATGCAGTGCGCCAATTTGGAATTTAATACAAATCATTATACATAAAAAATATATGTAAAGTAAAAACCCAAAATTTGAATTAACAATTTACAAAGACTTTACTTTCTATAGTTCATATAATTTAACAATAATGTTACAATTTTAATTATTTAAACAAAATTCATTTGAGCATTAATCAAGTGATTTTAGTTGCAAAGATTTTATCAAAAATAAAAAAAACAAAAATATTTTGTGTGCGTTTAAAAATATACGGCTTGTCTAATTAAATTTATTTTCCACTCTAAAATATGTTACATTTCATCGAATTCTAGATTTCAGTGAAAACTACTGACGCTTTGTGAATGCTATCAGTCACAATCTATGTTAGACAAGCAGTACTTAAAATTTTATAGTTCACTTTACAATGGTCTTTTGTGCTTAACGAGAATGTGCGTAATTAGAGATTTTAAAATAGGGACTTCGTAGTTTGTATCAGATTAGAACATAAATATCCAGGACATTTAAATAACTTAATAAAAAAAATGTAACATCCGTTATAATCAAAACAGAAAGATAGACATAATATATATAGTACAGAGTTATTTCTTTAACACTATAAATTTTGGTGTCTGAATTATCTATAAATGAATAGTATGACCTGTATCTATATTTAAATTAAGGACAAAAATATTTTTTTACATGTAAATGACACTTTCGAATGACTTATAGATCGTAATTATTGTAGTGAAATTATTTAAAAAATACAAAAAATGAAATATTTACTAATAATAACTTTATATTACAATGAACATTTTGGTTTGATGCGCTTGAAGAATTTTAAAAAATATATAGGGTGTTAAAAGAGCACCAATAAAATATTTCGAATTTGAGAACCAAATTTACAAATATTATTTTACTTTATTAAACACTTGCTATTTTTATATTTATTCTGTTGTTTTTATAAAATTAGTTTCTTATTTAAATTACTTTTTTTTTCATGGGCACAATAAGGCGATGAGTTATCCATATAATTTTACAGATGATTTTTTATACACCCTATACACATTAACTTTTTTTGAAAAATTTTTTATCGAGAAAACAAAATTTTTAGTTAGCTCTTTCGTTTTTGTCAAATAAATATTTGTCAGGAAATTATTTTCGTGCAAATTCTTGCAACGGAAAATTTATGCAAAAGAACAGTTTTTCATATAGGATACATAAAATAAATGTTTGTTTAAAAACATATAAAATTATGTATCGATTCAGACGTTGAATATTTTGGCGGCAGTGAAAAGTGTCACGAGAGTAGTGGGTAAAAGCAAGGCGGTGACTATTGAGACGCCGGGCGTTGCGACGCCATTGCAAAAGTCAGTTAGACACGAGCATACTTCCTGACGACCTCCGAAACCCGAGCGCTGATAACATCTGCCTTTGTAATTGTAGTCAACCCAACCACAACTACGAATCACGCGACTGTCTGGCGGTACTGGAAAAAAAATATTTTTTTTAATAACATTTTAGGCACACACGAATGAAGCAATAGTCAAGACGAATGACTAAAACCCGCCACTCACTGCAATACGATTTTTAAATCGAGCCACGCGTAATGACCTGGCAGGATGTGAGTTTTGTTTTCAAACGGTAAACATGTCGGACGAAAATACATATTTTTAAAAAATGTCTCACTACAATACATTTTTAAATTATTTAACTAACGATGGAGATAGGCACTGTCAAACTTTGTCGCTAGGGGCGCCAGCTAAATAATGACTAGTCTGTGATAATAGCATTGACAATATGGATGTGCTGTGTTTAATTTTCAGATTATTCAGGTTGTGTATTTTCTAAGGATTCGGAACTCAAAAATAAGCGGTTGTTAACTATCAGAAGGAAATTTTTTTATTGTAAATGCTGTGACAATAGTTTATGAAGCCCACTTTACTATACAAAAGATTTTGCCACCGAAGGAGAAATTACGTATAGAAAAACTAATTATATTTATTTGAATGATTGTTATAATATTAAAACATCACAGATTTACTTTGAAGTATTCCTTATTTAAATCACACAACTTAGGAAGGAATACGTAGATTTGGTTTTTACTATACTCGATAGTACAAACCAATCATAACTTAGGTCGTTATGTACCTGCTGCCATCTACGTTACGCTTGACACGTACCCATGTCCATTAACATGGCGTTAAAGTTAGTCGTATTCAACGTAATCGTATTACATCTTGTTGCGGCGTTGGGTCGTTAGTCGTTAGTTGCAGAACACATGATCAGAAAACCTGGTTTGACAGCGATTTTAGATTGGGACCACTCAAAGTTTATCACAAGAAAAGCATTTGAATTTTTAAATTGAGCATGCTCAAAAACAACTGATTGAAATCATATTTTTTTAGGCATTTTGATCAAAGCTTACACTTGTTACTTATTATCTACACTGTGAATCATAGCTGAACCACTGCTTTTAAACGTTTAACACTACAAACCGCATAAAATACATGATCAGAACTCAGGATTTAAGATTTTCTGACAATGCGTTCGAGCCATGATGACTGTTATTTTTATAACACGTACCTAACGTGTTATTTTAAAAATTTGAAAATAACACGTTACATGTTATTTAATAACGCAGCAACTACAGTTTCGTCTGCAGTTATCAAACAGTTTTGTCAATAAATCATGTAAATCATTTGTATGAAACTTACATCCATTGACCTCGAATTCAATGATTTGCGTGATTTTACGGCACATATTGTATTTTGTGCCATTTGAATGCAATGACGCACAGTCTTTCTTCATGGCATCTGGTGGAATATCTTGGGAACACTCTGGATCATAATGACTGTTACATTCGAAACAGTGTAACGCCCAACCTGTAAAATAAACGAAAAAGACATAAGACCATATAGAAATTTAATGTCGCTGTTAATTTTAACATGTAGATTAGCGCCGTATTCCATTTTGTACCCGTACCGATGTAAAATATTGCTGACGTCTATCTCTCGAGCGTTGTGCGGAATGTACCAATTAGAAACCATTTTAAAAGAGGGAAACGCTGTAAAAAGCGCGCGAGATTACAAAATATTTAAAATCCTATGATATTATTTCATTGGAAATATCAACAAAAGTTACAATAAGCAATGAAATGTTTCAAGAATAGCTATTTTGAATATTGAATATTGAAAAATCCATTGATGAAAAACGTGTTTTTGGAAGTGCACTCCAAGAACTACAACAGTGAATAAAATACGTTTCTTTTTCAACAGATTTTTCGATATTTTCGGAATAATAAACAGTTAAAATAGCTATTCATTTGTTATTGTAATTTTTGTTGATATTTCCCATGAAATAATATAGAATTTTAAATATTTTGAATTTCTAATATATGTATATCGTATAGGAGGTTTAATGTCGGAATAAAAATTTATAAATAAGGTACGAATGGAAGAGTGTTTTGGACATGAATGAAGAAGGATGAATGGAGAATGTTTGAGTTCTAATTTTTACTCAGAAGAAAACTTCTGAACAATAATTTCGAATAAAGTTGATCCTAATTGCGCTAATAAGTGCGGAAGTAAAAAATCACGGATATTAAAAAAAAAATATTTTTACGGCGTTTGCCTCTTTTAAAATGGGGATTAATGGGGATAGGAGGTGTCGCAGGGTTGTCCACAATCTAACGTTATATATTTATGATCTGTTTAGTGTATTGGACAGTATAGAGTGGGTATGGATGATATTGTGTATTCTGTATATAATAGGCAAAAAAACTAATATTAGAAATCTACACTCATTGATCTACTTGTCCGTACCACTCTGTGCTATTTTAAGTTTATGTAACAACAACCTTAGCAACGTTTGGTAGATTGCCAACTATGTTTTATATCACCATTTTCAAGATATCACTGAAAAACGCAAATCAAAAGTTGAATTAAAGTTATAAATTTGTCATAGTTCATTAAACGTACTGAAACCGCTTAACAGAAATCATTGCATTAATTATTACATGCAAAGAGAATAGGCCAAATAGCAAATGTGGCATAAAAACAAGAGGCGGGGGTCTAGGTTAAATTAGAAAAAGAGGTCTTCGATCTACATTTCTTTAATTACCATCTTCTCTAACCCAAAAAAATTTCATTTGCAAAAATTAAGGTTTTAAAAATTGAACTGTTCATAGGCTTAGATGTCAAGTTAAAAATTAAGTTGTGTATTCATAGTTCTAAGTGCTTCTGGGATCCCAGTAATGTTCAGCCAGTAGGTACTACGCTGGACACTAATAACCCAGTGTAATAGAGTCAATTATAAAAATTACAAGCAATATAAAAATAAACCTATGGGCCAATACAAATATAATTAATTAAATCGTATAATATTGTCTGATTGCAAACATATTATTTGCTACCCGGGGACCTTAAGACCAGAAAAATATTACGAAAGTGTGAAAAGTACCTTTCTATACTTGTGAAGTTAGAATGTTAAAATTGTTATTTTTTTTTTAGAAAATTTGGCAGTTAATAAATCCGGCCTACAAGCTGTGTTCACATATTCTGCTCTGATTTTTTTCAAAATGATAGCTCCAACATTACTTATTTTATTTATTGTAGATTAAGACACTTAACAACTGAAACAATTAGCGTTTTAATTGACACAAAACATCTCTGAGTGGGATTCGAACACACGACCGTCTAACACACTAACCATTACACCAAGTTTGAACCGAAGTTATTAGTTAATATACAAGGACAATTAACGTAACAATACAGATATATAAACAATTTCTTTACAGCTTTGTTCTAATTGTTGCTAACTAATTTTCGAGGATGCTGTAATAAATACTACAAATATAATTTAATATCGTGCACTGTTTGTATTGTCACCATGACTATGTTACAATAATGTGTTTACGATAATTAATAAAATTCTTTCTGACATTTTAGCTTTTTGTAAAAGGTCAGCAAAGGCTAGGGTAGAGTTATGACAATTAATGATGTTGTATGTAATAGATACCTATATGCCATTAGCTGTCTATATAGCCTATACAAATATATATTACGTTTTTGACATTTGAAATTCTGAGACGTTTTTTAACTTTGTAATTTTAAAAAAGTTTTATAGAGTCTGTTTTAACTATGTGTTATAGATAGACAAGTTAAAGTAACTGGTGGACTAAATACGAGACTAATGTGCAATAAATGAAGAAGTCTCAAATTTGCAGTTGAACATGAAATTAAATATATTGCACAGGCTGAAGGTGTCATTTTTCCCGTTATTATATTATATTAAAAAAAAAACATTGAAGAATTACAAATCGATCTTGCCAAAAAACAATTGATCGAATGAAACAATATTTTTTGAATATGTCTGCATATATTTAACATAGTTTTTTGTGCAATTTCTACGCATATTGGTCAAAATTAAGCTAGACAAACCATCTGTTTCTATGTAAATCAATCATTTATTTTTCTGTGAGTTCTACATGACAGGTAGTTTGACAATGACATCAAACTATTTCAGCATAAATATGAAATGTGATTAGATGATCACAATATAAAGTCATTTTCAAATCAGATTTTTCGACAATACTTTCTGGAACCCAGTATATCCTTGGCGGATGTTAATCGCACAAAACTATAGTCTCACACACCCGGTTAGTGTCAATTACACAGCGTTACCTAACAACAATGGAAGTGAATTTGCGCTCTTACAATATACGACAACAAACAGCTATTGAGGTCACATGATTGATTACGTCACGGAATGAAGGGGTGACGGCAAATTGTGTAACGACTGATATGAATAAATGTATCTTTCGGCTTCGACGACGAATTCGCTCTGAAGATTTGCTCGAATGAATGTTGGTTTAGGCAAACATCTTATAAACCTATTAGCAAGCGCAGCCGTATTAAAAATTATTCTCTATTTTAAGTACAAATTGATAGTGTAATATATTTAATTAAACTTTATTAGAGCGTTTTTGAGCAATATTAGTGCAAACAGACACTCAGCTGTCTATAATCTAAATTAACAGACAAAAATTCTGAAAATACGGTTTGCTAATTTTGTTTGTTGATTTTTGTGGAAGTTACATTAGCAAATGTTTTTTTACAGTGTAGTTCCTGTGTATTGTAAAATTTTGCTATAAAATTTGTAAACGATACATCTCATAGTCTGAACTAGGTTTTTAGCAATTTTAATATTAATTAGTGTATTTGCCATATGGCAACATACACTATTGGCATCGGTCGGATGGCGGGCCCTAGGGGTCGGACCAAAATTTCTCGACGTTTCATAACCTCCTAAACACTTTGGCACCATTTTTAAAAATGTTTATATATATATGTATATATATATATATATATATATATATATATATATATATATATATATATATATATATATATATATATATATATATATATATATATATATATATGTGTGCGGGCAATAACTTTCGAAGGAGTTAATTGATTTTAACGAAATTTGGCCCACGTGTTGAAATCCATCACCGCAAGAAGCCTATTTAAAATGGGCATAATCGGGCTATTTTAAGGGTAGTTTTTAGGGGTTGAAAAGTGTTTTTGAGCCCCAAAATACCGAAAAAATTCTCAAAATCGTTTCAAAATTGAAATTTAACCCTATGGTAGTAATTAAAAAGTGTCCCTAAAATTTTAATAAAATCGGCCCGACAGGACCGGACTTACAAATTTTATGAAAACATTAGTTTGCAGATAGTGAATTATTTACTGAAAGTTGCATATAATTTGGTGTAGAGGTTCGATTGATAATAATAAGATTGCAATTAAGAAAAAAAAATGTTATTTTCAGGGCTGTATTAAGGAGTAAAAATTTTTTTTTACCCAAAAACCAACTTAAGTTCGCATAATAAAGCCACACTGCCTGTATCAGCAAATACACTATATTGTCGGCAGGGTTTTGGCACTGCGACCCGGGTTTTTCATCTTTAATATATAATAAAAAAAAGAAGATATTATTTTCTACAATTTTCAATTTTATTGATCTTTATAATGCAAAATTGCCTTTTATATCATAGTTTTATTATAATTTAAACATGCTGAGAGCTTGAAAAAGTCTTGATTTAATAAAGACGAAACGTTTCAATCAATAAGTGTTTAAATTGATTTTTTATTCCAATTACCCGTGAAACTAATTTCTATTTTAATAATATTATGGTAAGATTTAAAAAATGTATATAGTTTTGGTTTTTGATATTTCGATAATTAATACGATCGTGTATAGATTTACAAAAGTTATAAAGTCGCCTTTAAAAGACCGCCCACACTTATCAAGCATAAACCTGCGCGACCAGCACAGCACGGAACAAAAAAGCCTGTTTGTGAAGGTATCCTTCTACCTATAAAGTAATCGAATTTAGAGAATCAAAAAATTCATGATAATTTTTTTTATACGAATGTGTGGTTTGTATAGTACCTATGTAAATATTATTGATTTCAAGGTAGTTCTACAAATCTCTGTCTTTTTTCTGTTCCATCCAGAAGGCCAATTCAATAAATGCATTTTGAAAAAAAAACACAAGAAAAATGAATAATAATCTTGCTATTGTTTTTAAACATATTAAATGTTGAAAAATTGAATTCATTTGGGCATATTCCACTATCTTAATGTTGTTTCTGTGAAGATATTTAAAAAATTTAATACACGCTTCTCGTAATGGCTATCTCTATGAAACTATTTACAAAAACATCTCTATTTCGCGTGCTAAGGAGTCGCATTGTATTGATTACTTTGCAGGATACAGCATCTGCGCTCCTGAACCAGAAACCAGGACATTGGTTTTAATAAATATCTCTTCATCATATCAAATCAAAACTGATACAATTCTATGATTATAATTACATAATTTAAATGTTATATCTTTAACTTATCAATTTAAGATTTGTTTAAAATTGCAAAATGGAGTTTAATAATTTATAAACATTAAAACTAGGTCAAAGTTCACCGAGAACAAAAATAAAACTTTTTGTTATAAAAAAATTATTTTAAATGATTTTACGTGCAGAAACTTTCTTAATTATGTAACACAGTGGCAATCTAATTAATAATTTAAAATTTTCACGAATTAGAAAATAAACGGAATTTACCTTCTTGAAATATCATACAAAATGTTGCACTAAACACAAATAAAACTGACTGTAAATTCACCATTTTATTTATTAATTAAAAAATAAATTAATATTTAAAAATGATTTGGAATGAAAATTATTCAGTTTACAGACTGCGTCGGATTTAGACTGGAGCAACACAGACCTGAGCGCTATGAGCCTGCGCAGTTCAAAGCTCGCGCGTTATTGTGATCTGATATAAAGCTCGTCTCACATCGACAACACTATTTTCTTGTACAGTGGTATCAGAACACATATAATTGATACTTATTTAGTCGTAGCCGACAATAGGGTCATCCCACATTTTTTTTTTGTTGGAAACTACATTACATAAATAGATCATGAAACAATTTTTTTGAGAATTTTTCAGAAGCTTTTTCTATAATAAAATAAAAGGCGGGACAAACGATTGAAGTGAAACTTCTTATAGTAATAATAAACGTTTTACCAGTTTTTATTTTACTCATCAAATTTTTCATTTCTATTTTTGATCGCTAGATAGCGATATATTTTTACCCTTGTTTCATAACCACCATTTTTTTATTTCCCTCCCAAATCGCCGTTCTGTCGTGCACGTTTCATTTCGAAAAAATTCCCAAAAGTGTATTTTTTATTGAAATATTAAAACATACATCTATGACGCTACCAAAATGACGTATAAACAATATTCAGTCCGAGATTGACTGACTAGATGTACTGTGGAATCATCAGATTGAAAGTAAACCACAAAAAAGGTAATTTATATTCTATTAATAAAGAAGTGTGACTGTTTTCTACGTCGTCATATGGGGATTCATGCTCGGCGTTTAAAATATATACATTTCTTTTATTCTTGTTTACAATATTAGGAGGACAAAATAGTATTTTTTATACTTGTTAGAAATAGGTTAGAAATAGGTGTAATGCACTTGAATTCTGAAACGTTTAATAAATATGTTTCATATATTGATCGTTATCGGTAATAAACCATAACTTTGCTTATCGACGTTTTGGAAATTTTGTGCACTCGAACTGTCAGTAATTCAAACTCAATTTTTTATCATATAATTTGACAATATTGTTTAAGTTCAGTTAAATTAAATCTACAATTTTCTCTATTAGTTATTTTTTTCTCCAGCAAATTCCTTTTAAATTTGACTGAGGTCGGAAAAAGTGAGTTTAAAAGAATAAGTGATATCCAGAGAGTGGGCTACTTTATTTGTGAATGAAAAAAAAAATGTTGAGAGCCACCGGTATAGCCTATAGTGATGTAGGACATTTCATTATACAGAGATCTATAGCTGTCTTTTTTGTACGCAAGAAGATGTTAAATTTTTTTAAGATCTTAAAGGGGTAAAGGGAAACTAATTAAAAACAAGGGCGTACTTGAAACATACGAAACAAACATTCTTTCATATTTTTATGTTCATGCATTTTTTTTGAGTTTGGCCCAAGTCGCTAAAAAATTCAAATTTGGCGTTACGAGCGCTTTACGTATGTGGCTTAATACATTATGCTTCTTACCTTGCAGTTATGAATATGATGGACTAAGAAATCATGTGGCAAAAGTGTCAAAAAAAGTCATAAAGTACTCTTTGCACAACCCCCTATAAATAGCTTTCCATGCCTATAGACTATAGAGCAGTAGTAAAATGATAATTTTTCGTACTAGTGCGTAATGTAAAACAAGAGCAACAGGAGTTTACCAATCCACTAGTGGTATCTCTGTCAGTTGTAATTTAATGCATATGAGTAAACAGAGACCAGAGTACGCGTTGAACAATACTCATAGATACCAATACGTGAATAGCAGTCAAAAATATTATTCTAGGTGGATCTAGAAAGCTGAAATTTAGCACACAGTAAAAAACATGGGACCGAACTTAACGGAGCTAGATTTTCGATTTTCTCCTGGGGAGTATAGATTGGAGGGTGGATCTAAAAATATAATTTCACATCTTAAATTCTTGAACTTCAGTCTTGCGCGTGACAAAGGAAACAGTAGTTTACAATAATTGTAGATAAAAAGAGATGGAACTCCAAATAAAGTAGTTAGTGAGAAGCTTTATCTTCATTTTACAAGGATATCTATGATGAACTGTTTTCATGCATTCCAGAAATCAATAATAGCTGTGCTTTTCTCTTTATATTGCAGTAGATGAGAGTTTCAATGAGTTCGTGAGCATTTTAAAAAAATATTCTAATTGCAAACAGACCCGTACTCAAGGACGTATTTGTAAAAGCGCCCCGCGCAAAGACGATTTATTGTCTCTATTCAATTCTATTTTCTCCTTGTCCTGCGCATTGCCCTTTTGTTAAAATAAGATGTAAAAGAAAATATAAAAGTATGCTCGTGTTACTAGCAGATTATGTATCAAGGGTGTAATGAAGACGATTTTCACATGTGTGAAACGAATGAAGAGGCATTAAAATGCCATATAATTATCGCAATCGTTACGAGCTGACGCACTATTTATGAACTACTCATAGCGCTTGGTTGGTACTACCATTTATGGTTAAGTAGACAAAGTAGTCAAGAAGTTTTACTTTTTCTTGTGATTTTAAGTACAAACACTCTTCTTTTAATTTAGAATTCTTAAAGAAAATGGCAATCTGGATTTAATGCGTACATCCATACTTTTGCATCTCTTTACATTTCTACATGGAAAGAGATGCAAAGCAAAGAGACATTCACTTTTCCCTGAAAAATATGCGTATGTTGAAAGAAAACCAACATTTTTTTAAATAAATAATGCATTTTTGATAAAACGGTCATACATTCGAATAGAGAGAAAGAAAAAAGACAATAAAACTAATAACTAGAATACACCTACAAGTAGTCAAACGTTTTTTTAAAATGATTGTTTGCGATATTTGTATACAGCGTTTTTTTTGTCAAGGTTGCCGTTGGCACACCCTTTCCGCCCTGAAGTCACGACACGCCACTGGCGCGTGTGAATAATTGATATGTATTGAACATTAGTTCTAATTTAATATAGAATCTAATTTATACAGTTAAAATTATGTATACTGAGACACTAACCTTAAGCCATTAAAATTTAGATAAAACGACCCGAACTGATAACCTTTATACATCCACATAATGTTATGTACTGATTTTTCTTGGTATTATTGAGTTCCATTGATAATAAAATACAACAAAATACGTATTTCAGTAAGTGTTACTTACCAACTGCCAGTGCAATCTAGGCTTGACAGCGATTTGATCCAAAATACAATGGGATTGTATTATGGATCGATTGACAGGTCTTTGGAAAGATTGGAAACATCGGGTCACTGGATTACGGTCTCGGATCTGTGAGTTTGTGAGAGGAGCAATGGGAACGCCATTTAACAATGGCGTCTCAACAATCTCTGGTCTGCTCAAATCAGATTTAATACCACAACTTGTTTTGAAGAAGGTTCAATTTTTTTTTATAAAATTGCTGTTTTTTTGTAAGGTGTAGAATAAATGCAATTTTTGATAAAATCCTAAATCGTTTAGAGCTTTTTCTAAAATAGCACGCTCATAGAAAAAGACTGGTTCTAAAGAGCACAAAGCTCTATGTCTCCTCTAGTTTAGTACCTGTTTTCAGTTAAAGTTTCTCAAAAATTACAGAAATGTTTAAATACCTTTAGCTTGCGCAAATTGTACCTACACAGTTATTTTTGTATTTCGCAAGTTGTTTATAGTCAAATACATTCAGTATTATGATCAGAGTCTATCGGTTGAAAAATAGTTGGCTAACCAGCTGACAAAATCCGCTTTAAGGAGGTTCGGACTGTTTAAAATGCAGTTCTGATAATTTTTAGATGGATATTGGTCCGTTAATAGTGAAGTTTGTTGTGAAACTCAATGTAGAATACACTTTAGAATTGTATTGTATGTATACTGATAGTTATAATTTGCTTAGAACCCTTGTGAGCAATTGAGGAGCACACATGCAAAACTCGATAAATCCAATTTTTATGATTTTTGCGTTATACATATTACATATATATAAGGTTCGTAGTTAAGGCTGTCGGAACGCTCTGAATTTAAGCCAAAAATAGAGCTTCGGCTGTCAACTGATTGTAGACTTATTCGTTAACATTCTGCAAACATTCTTTCTCTATAAGGAAGATAAAGGACAAATCTAGGTCTCTAATGGACTACTTTTGTAATTTATGTACGATTTACTAGAAAAAAGTTGGCCTTAATTGTGCTAAAAAAACACACGTTTTCAATGTCACACTATGACCTTATTCGTACTTATTTCACAAAACTGTTCCATCACAAACCTAAAGTGACTCTTCCTTTTTCAAAAAGTTTTTTAAATCTTCAAAATATTTCCAAAAATTAGAGTAATCAATTGACAGCGGCACCCTTGCAATAAGATTTTTTAGCCTCGTAGTTGGCATCAGCCAAAAATTGAAACGTGCAGATGATTTGAGCGCGACAGAGCTAAAGAAGGTCACACCCGCAATATGTCTTTTGCCTACCTTGCCCCTTACCGCTGGGCCTCAGCACAAACAAAATTCAGAGCGTTCCGACAGCCTTAATTTTGGTACGCTATGTCGATATGTGTATTCAGAATGAAAATAAACGCGATAAATTCTTTAGTAAATAGGCGCTAAAGTGATTTTCAAGCAAAATCCATTAAAATTCATAATATATTTTGTTTCTTAAAAAATGTTTTGAACTATTTCAAGAATTTTATGTTAAGTTACAATGTTTTTGTTTTTTAATACCGTACTTTTTTTTTGTTATGCGGTATTATCATATGAATAAAAGGTTTCTGATACTCTTATATTACTTTTGCGAGCAAAACCATATAAAATCATGGTTGCACGCAAAAAGCATAAATCTAAACAAGAATATTAAAAAAAACAAAGTTTAAAAAAATATATTCTTCGAAATTTGGTAATCTCGCCTATGACCTATATACCGTTGATTCATAAAATATTTGCTTATTATATGAAGGATTCGGTGTGACAAATTTTCGCGATTTACTCGAAACTAGTAAATTTGGATTTATCAGGTTTTATTATCAATTACGGATATGTCAGGTAATTGAGATAAGCTTCGGTATTTTATTATTTGACCTTATTCAATATGTTTTATTTTGAAGAGACCGTTCTTTACGTAATAACCTTCAAGATTTAAATCCGTTTGGTTTCTTAAATAAAAAAAAAAAACCTTTAGCCTCACCCACGTAAGTTTAGAGGTAAAGTGAAACTTCTTTAAAGTTATGAACTCGTTTCATTAATGCGCTATCCAATTTTTGTTCCAAGGTCTCATGTTTCTCCGCGGTTGAATAATTTCCCCTTTAATTTTGTGTTACCAAGGTTTCTCTTATTTTTCCCCGCCGTTGAAGCTGCCCCCTTTTAACGTTAACAGAAAATTTAAATAATTACGTCGCTAAAGAAGTTTCACTTAAAAAAAAAACTACGAAGTTTCATGAAGTGTTTGATTCAGGTGGAAATTTTATACAATAGTATATATAGATAAGATGTAAATGAGAGTTTGCCTGTCCTACCTAGGTACGCCAGGTACTGCGCAGATAGGAAACTTTAAAAAACGATATGTGCCTCAAAAAGTGTTTGATTCAAAAGCCAACAAGTACTATTCGAAAGTTAAGTTGATTTTAAATAAATAAATATATGAGGCAGACACTTTTAGAGGGGTTAACATTAAATCAAAATACCCCAAAGTTGAATTTTCAAAATGGAAAAAATAAGTGATTGATTCACGCTGAAAATTTTATAGCAACTTCCTTAGATATGTTTAAAAATATTTGCAAAAAGCCAGACACTTTTTCCGGGGTTTAAGACTATTTTTGGGAACTTATTTATGGGTACTTATGCACGATTTAGAACACTTTCCCAAAAATAGTCTTAAACCCCGAAAAATGTGTCTGGCTTTTTGCAAATATTTTTAAATATATCTAATGAAGTTACTATAAAAATTTCAGCGCGAATCAATCACTAATTTTTTCATTCAACTTTCGGGTATTTTGGTTTAATGTTAATCCTTTCAAAAGTGTTTCTCCAACTAAGTGTCGAAGGTTTTGAATAGTTTTGGTACGTCTGTCAATTATTCTTGTTGGGTTATTGGATGTTACGCCTCCAGCTCGCGACATAAGACATTAAAACCAGCGGACGGAGATACTGTGTGTGATTAGATTACTGATTAAAGTACTGTTCCACAAATGGATAATGTTCTTCTTCCGGACACTTAAGTCCGGCTGCTGCTGTTGTGTGAACCCACACGTTATCAGATCACTTACTGAGTGATACTCGTGACGCTGTAACCTGTCCTCAATGCAATGCTATGATTGTTATCTATGTTACCGTTTAAGCCCGAAATTAGTTAAAACGCAATCTAAAGGTGGCGGTTCGCGCCGCGACAGAGACAGGAGACCGAGACCGGAGACAGACACTGGAGACCGAGACCGTTACTTGACCTTAGGTTTTCTATGTGTGTCAGTTCGCGGGCGAGACCGAGACAGGAGACCGCGACGCGAGACAGAAGACCGCGAGACGGTCTCTATTCCGGACTAGTACTGTCTCGCGTCTCGCTCGAGACGCACGTGCAAAATTGAGAAAAATGACGTCGTTTTCTGATGAAGACACCGATAAATTGATTGAAATGATTAGACAACATCCTGCGCTATTTAATTTTCAACTTGACGCATACAGAGATGAAATTTGAAGGATAATATTGTTTTTTGCAATAAATTCAATACATAATCAAATTGTATTTTATTCATCCGAAAGTACATCCTGAACATATTTTCCTCAAACAATAAATGGTTCTTTATGAAAAGGGAAAACGATCCTTCGTGGCCTCTAGTTGTATATAATTTGTTGATAGGCATTCTTCGTTTTGTTTTATAATAATAATATAATAGCAAGTCATCGTCTTCTTCTTCCAATAGTAACTTCATAACTGAATGGCTTTCCATTACGTTGTGGATTAATAATTTTCCAGAACACGACACGATTGACTCTAACGACTCAACAATACTGAATGAACAGAGGTCTTTGGTCTCGGTACACAACAGACCACCGGAGACGGAGACATTTGTCTCGGTCTCCAGTCTCTGTCTCCGGTCTCGGTCTCCTGTCTCTGTCGCGGCGCGAACCGCCACCTTAACTATGGTCAAAACTAGTTGTAACATTGACCTTTCGGCAACACCAGTTTTAACTAGTCAAAACTAGTTGGAACATTGGCCTTTCTGCAATACCAATTTTAACTAGTCAAAACTAGTTTTCAAAAAGTCTTCTAGTAAATTCTAGAATAATTAACCAAAAATCTTTCACTTCAACTAGATTGTAATAAATAGAATGTGAAATAAGAGTTTAGGGATCAAACACATGGTTTCTAAATTTTTAACATCACCCCCTTCCACCCTAGCCCCATTACTGATTTTAGTAAATACTGGTTGTAACTAGTAAGAATTAAAATTAAGTGAAAGATTTTTGGCTAATTCTAGAATTTACTTATAGACTAATTTTGACTAGTTAAGACTGGTATTAACAAAATGCTTTTCTGTTAACTGCTTTTGACTAGTTATAGATTACGTTTTGACTAATTTCGGGTTCAAACAGTAACATATAAAAATTTAAAAATGAATCTCCGTTTGTGTAAAGCTTCTGGACTCGAAATCTACTGAACGGATCTGAGTGCGATTTCGACAGCATATTTCTTGGGAAAGGTTTTGGTCTATAAGTGCTCGGTCCGGCTTCACTCGAGTGAAAATTGCACTGAATTTACTACCCCGACCAAATTTGAATGCAGTTTTTTAGTCAAAATAGTGTAATATGTAAGTAGGGCTTACGAAAAACAATTGGAATTCTAGAAAAAATGGCAGTTATAATTAGGTATGTTAAAAGCAAAGTGACAGTTATATGAAAATTAAATATTTAAAACATTTGATTTGTCTGTTTTTCATATAATTATTATTTAATACCTATTTTATTTTATTTTACCTTTATAACAAACTATTAAACTGACACAAGAGACTGTCTTGCCTTGATTTAATCACTACGGTAACCGGGTAAACGTTTGCTATTTATTTTTCATATTGTTGGTTACCAAAACATTTAAATGTAGAAATCCTCTACACATTTCTAGGATTTTTTATGAGTTTTTACATACAACTGAGTATTATTTTACAGTAGGGTAACATGCAAAAGAGAAACGGTTTTTAGAGAGAAACGACACCATGTCATATTTCCACCATGGTATCAGTATCAATAAAGTATCTTATCTTATCTCATAATAATTATTATCTTATCTTATCTTGAATTTTAAATAATTTAACAGGAGTTATAACTTAGCTTGCAAATGATGAGTCTTAATACTGCTTACATAACCGATAGAAATAATTTGTCATTGTAAAACAGTTTTAACTTAAAAATACGTAACGCAGCCAAAAATCAAGTGATCGTGGAACAGACTTCAGTTTTCAGTTCAGAAAAGTGACAGAAGAAATCGCACAAAATAATTTGAGGTTTAATAAAAAGAAATAAAATTTTCAGTAAATTCTTTATTTCAATAGAGAATAGTAGTACTATTTGTGGGCTATTCAGTGAGTTATAAAAATAAAAATGACACGTGGGAATCAGCGTGAACTTGCAAGGGTCAAAAATCAGAAGAAACAGCAAGAAATCACAAAGAAAAAGGGCAAGGATGACGGTCTAACTGTCCAGCAGCGAAAGGAAAGAGATGCTGATGTGATGCGCCAAAAGCAGTTACAAAAGCCTTCGTCAACATCTGTAAATAAATAATTATTATATAACAATATGTACCTATACCAGTTTTTCGTTTTAAGTTTGATTATGGACAATTTTTTTAATAAAAAATAATATCAGGTTCTTTACAAATCATTTTTCTTCAAATATTCCATTTCTGTCAACTAGCAAAGCGTGTTTCGTATATTAGAGTAGTGCAGATATTTCAGGGAAAAATGAAAAATGTATGTTAGGTTTACTCAGAGGCGGACTTTCCATAAGGCCGATTAGTCCCGGGCCTATAGGGTGGCCAGATATTAGTGGCGCCCATAACAAATAAGCTCATATTATATCTCAGCTCAGTACATAATGGAGCTATGACGGCTAATTAAATAGAATTATATAAACATAAAACTCCTGAATTATGAAGTAAATATTTTCTGGCGGGTGCAAGTTGAATTGAACTGAAGCCCGCTACCAAATTCGCCTATTATTATGAATTGTCTACTGAATCGTGTAACTAACTTGATATTGGCAGTGCTAGGATAGGAGCTCACATTTTTAGGTAGTAATGAACAAGTAGGTATGTTTGCATTATTATTGGAGCTAAATTAAAGTATAAAGTCAAAAACTATGTTTTTTTCTCATTAATAAATTGTTGTTAAAATTCGTCCATATTGTAATTTTTTCACAGATTTTCTCTTCAACGGGTATGTGGGTAAAACATGTTTAGCCATAGAAACAGTTAAAAATTAGTATTTATTTTCATGACAGTTATGACATTACACAATGATATTTCTGACGTTACACAATTTGAATTCTTAAACACCCATTCTTTTAAAAGAAATAGAATGAAGTTAAATGATCTGATATTACTAATGCCATTTTGTTTATTTTTTCTAAGAACCGGTAAGTTTCTAAAGTGATATTGTAACCTTTCACAAGATTTTTCAACAAAAAAAGTTTCTGATTTTATTGGTTAGTTAGGCAAATTATCTCCATTGTAGAGCGTTTTTAATCCCTCTCCCTCTTTCTCGCTCAGTCTTAAATATTATTTGTGTATAGGGGTGTAGAAAAATATTCTTTGCTTAATAAGTATCGTTGTCCGTTAATAGGCCAGTGGGCAGTAAATGTTATCGATCGTAGTGCCATCTATCGAAGGAACTTATCGACTGATAACCTTAAAGTCAAAGACATCAATTGTTTTTTTTCCAGTTGAAAGCATTAAATGTTACCAGTGTCGATCTGATTTACAAGACAATTGTAGCGAAGAGCCCGATGACAATTTTCTCATTGAATGTCCTATAAAAAATGCAGCCATGCCACCCTGGTGTAGAAAGATAGATCGAACATGTAAGTATATGGCCCTACTGAGAACAACATAATTGTCAAACTTAATTGAAGTAGCATAGCTTTGTTATTTTTAAAGAGCTAATTAAGTTAGTGCTTTGAAATTTTGCAAACGTGAAAATTCGGTGACAATGCATAAATTCAATATGGCGGACGCCTCAAGATGGCGGATTACCTTTTTCTCTACAACCCTTTTAACAAGTATCGAATGAAAGGGTTTGATGGGTGGACGTCGTTGTAAACCTAAATGGCGGATGACTCATGTCCGATTGATTTGAAATTTTGGGCACATATATTGTATTCACGATGACAACACATGATGCAATCGTTTTTAGAATTAAATAATCAATTAATTTTAATAAATTAATGTACTAATATTTAATAGTAAAAATTTTGAAAAACTAAAGCCCCTGGTATAGAATATAGGTAGATATGTGTTTCATCAAAATTGATACAAAATCTGTAGGTATTTCTTGTGTCGAGGTGTAATACAAAACGCTCGAAAACCCACATTAAAACTAATTACAGCGAGTAATTCCGTTACTATTTTTTTTATATTGTTTTTGCTGATTATATTCGGTAAACTTAATATTTTTATAGTAAATTTAGATTAACAATGATCTTAGATTCTGATTATAATATAAAATATACGGGAGGCGGTATAAAAATTTAAATTGATCCTGTTAAAAAAATATCTGGTCGATTGCGGAATAACTAATGTCCCAGTTCACGGTCATTTGATTTTTATTCGCTGCTGTCTTATTTATTAACGTCGATACTTCTGCTGCCATCTGTTTGTGCGGATTGTAAATGTTGATAATAACTATGTCGATATCCTTGATATCAACAGTCAGATTAAGCAAACATTACGTCGCATTTACATTTTATGCCAACCTAAGGAACAGACGCTGAAAACCTCAGCTGCTGAGCGTCTATAATCTACAGTTCTTCTTCTTCAAAACTAAGAAGTATAAATTATAATGCATGTCCGTTACAACAATGAAATACGAATTATCACTACAGCCAAATTTGTTAGTATTTTGAACATAAGTTTGTAAAGAAACTTTATCATTTTATATATTTTTCATAGAAATTAGAGATTTTCGAAAGATTTATGCTGCAAAATCAGGGCGGCTACTACTAAACGGACTAGGGCCTCTGCTGACAAAAATTGTGCTAAATGTCAAATATGTCACTACGCCAAAGAAGTTTTACTTCAATTGCGCGTAAGGGTTACACGCACACTTTTTTGTTTTTTTTCAGTTTTTTTCACACTGAAGAAAGAATACTCTGTGATACGTATTTGTGCCTACGTTTACCGTGAAGCGACGTGCTATGGGAATAGCTGGGGCTCCGAAACGAGACAGTTGTTTTGCGATTGTAATACAGACGCTTGCAATGGCACACCGCAACTTTTCCGACGGAGTCTGATTGTCGTCTTACTGGAAATTTTAAGTCTAATTATTCAGTTGTGATACTTAGAATTTTCGCATTTAATAAAAAACGTCGCCGTCTATACCTGTCATATTGAATAAAAGTAATATAACTTTACGACTGTTAGAAACATTGATTGTTACAATGCTATATTAGAAAAATTTATTTTTAAACAACTGTCACCGTCGGGACTCCAACCCGAATCTTTTCACTTTCGGGGCGGAATGAGTTTTCAGTTTCTCCACGGTGTGATATCTCATCAGTCAATCCTTCATAATAACATTGTAACATTGAATTCACATCATGCGAGAGCAGATTTTACTCCGTAACGCTAGACATGAACCCTCTCACTTTTATCTAATTATTAATTATTGATCCCTCCTAAGCTATGAAGGATTACATGTTCTTGTTAATCTAGTACACACATGCCAAGATTTGACTCAATGTTCCTTGGCAAATATTTGCTTCCAGAACGATTACCAAGCATACTCCCACTTAATTATTTTGCAGTAGGTATTAACATTATAATTATTAATAAATTTCAACAATCATTTCGTCAATTTTGATTACAATTATTTACAAGTAAATAAACATATGAAACGTGAAGCTAAATAAAACACTTGTTAGGCAACTTGTTGTTTCTGCTTTATGAATATAAATTTAATATAACCCGGGTCGCAGTGCCAAAACCCTGCCGACAATATAGTGTATTTGCTTATACAGGCAGTGTGTCTTCATTATGCGAACTTTAGTTGGTTTCTGGGCAAAATAAAAAATTAGACTCCTTAATACACCCCTTAAATAACAATTTTTTTTTCTTAATTGCAATATTATTATCAATCGAATCTCTATACTAAATTATATACACCTTTCAGTAAATAATTCATAATCTGCAAACTAATTTTTTCATAAAATTTGTAAATTCGGTCCTGTCGGGCCGATTTTATCAAAATTTTAGGGACACTTTTTAATTACTACCAGAGGGTTAAATTTCAAGTTTGAAACGATTCGGAGAATTTTTTCGGTATTTTGAGGCCCAAAAACATTTATCAACCCCTAAAAACTACCCTTAAAATAGCCCGATTAGGCCCATTTTAAATAGGCTTCTTGCGGTGATGGATTTCAACACGTGGCCCAAATTTCGTTAAAATCAATTGACTCCTTCGAAAGTTATTGCCCGCACACACACATATATATATATATATATATATAAACATTTTTAAAAATGGTGCCAAAGTGTTTAGGAGGTTATGAAACGTCGAGAAATTTTGGTCCGACCCCTAGGTCCCGCCATCCGACCAACGCCAATAGTGTATGTTGCCTTATGGCAAATACACTAATAATCGAAAATAATATAGATAGTTTTTGAACGTATATTTATTTTGAAAATAATCCAGGATAGCCAGGCGTGCAGCAACGATTATGGAATTTTGTGGTATGTAGTTTTTTAGTAGTAAATACGTTGAGTATTATTGTATTCATAACTATTTAATTACTAAATAAATAATTTAACAGTTATCTACATTGTACGCTATCCAGTTAAAATTGGATTAGTGTGAGTTCTATTGTTACAATTTACTGGTTTAAATGCGGAAACCTTGCAATCGCGTCATAGTTAGCTCTTACTGGATTGAACAGCTATTTTATCATATTTTAATAATTATCACTCCATTAACAATTAGGTTTTCTATAAATTAGTAAATAAACTCTAGAAAATTTGTGTTACTAACATAACAAGCTCTTAACAGGATTGTATTAGCATGTTTTTTTTTCGCAAATTCAATATAAGTAGATAAATTATAGATTACAAACGTTCAAAAGCTGAGATCATCGGCATGTATCAAATTCATTATAAATAAATCGTTGGAGCAATGAAAATGAATTATCAATGTCGAAAAAATTCATATGTTCACACCAAAAACTAATATTAGTGATACAGATATTCTTCTTAAACAATGTCTGTATAGGGTGGATGATTTTGTTGTAAATGATTTGTAAACATATCTTTTGACGAATCCTATACATATTTGTATGTCTTTGGATCAATAAATTCTAATTCTAATTCTATATTAATGTTAATACAGTCCTGTTAACGGCTTACATATTATTTTATATATATAAACGTTATTTATTGTAATGAAATTTCACTGATAAAGTGTTCGCGACCAAATGTATTTAAAACTATATTTTTGTGGATAATCGATGTGAAAATAGATGTTCTTTTTTTAAACGAATATTTATGTAGTCACAAAAAGGATTATAATATCGGAGATGTCTAAAGTATTGTGTTTAAATTATTGTGTTGATTTGTGTAAAAAAAAATAATTGTTCCAAAGTTTTAAAATATTGTATACAGTGTTACCAAAATTACTAAAAATGTTTTACAAGTTTGCCAATATAGTAATTTACATGGTATGTTTTATTTCAACGGGTAAGTTTTTATATTTTTAAAGAAAAAGTAAGGATTTGATTGTGAAATTTAGTGCAGAAAGCATTATCGAAAAAATTTAACTGACAATGATCTTAGATGTGATCATTTAATTACAGTTTTTATACATGCAGGAGCCGTGATTTGATCTACAAAAGATCGCTTTGGAAGCTAAATTTTGATCAATATAACTTATCGTTTATTATATTTTGTTTTAGTGTGGGGGATAAAATGTTTTCAATGTAACAGTCTAGTGGACAGCGGCTGTGAACGTTTAACAACCATGGATACAGATAGTCCTTTTTTAAAGGATTGTGTTATAGATTCTGACAACCCAAGTCAAAAAAAATTGAACGGTTCAGAGTTTTTTTGTCGCGTTGTTACACAGCATAGTAAGTCAGCGGTATAGATTTTAAATCATCTGAAATAAAAAAAAACAGTGCGTGTAACCGTTACGCATGTTTGAAGTTAAACTTCTTTGGCGTAGTGGCACAATTTATATCGGTAAACTAGAAATTTTACGACTGTGTGGTCATCTATTGACTAAAAGCTTCAACAGTTACCTTAAAAAATTTCTAACTTACCGATATGTCGATACTTCTTTGCATAGCCTGAACGTTACTTCCGTGAGAAAAAGTTACTTACGTCAGAAAAAGCTTTGAGTTACCGCTCATATCGCGCCTAAAGAAGTTTTACTTAAAAAATAATGACACAGCGTTTATATTATAGCCTCTCTATCCACGGATAGACTGTTTTGTAATTTGAATTTCAAATCGATTCAGGTTGCGTCTATTGTGCAATCAGTTTGCACACGAGCGCGACTTTTGAATTGATAAAAATTGTTGCTCCTACCTTACAGTAGAAAAATTTCTCTACAGGAAGCAACTAAAATTACTTTTCGACCTGCAAACACGGTCCACAACCAGTTTGAAACAAGTTTCAAATCGGTTGTATCTCTGTCGTTTTTCTAACGTACGAAAAATCACAAAATCGTGAACCGGTTTGAAACTAAAATAGTAAAACACTCAACCTGTGTACAGAGAGTCTTAAGAATTTTATTTCATAACAATTGTTTCGCACAGAACAGTGGCCCTCGTAAACTCGTGTTCGAAACATTTATAATAAAATAAACTTCTTCATATGAAACGCTTTGTTTTGGTAAATTTTAAAATGCTTAACATTAATTTGCATCAATTTAAATGTTTTACGTAAATAACGTTTCAGTTAAAGGGCGAAACGATCTGAAGGTGATTTTACGACGTTGCAGTTGGCTGAAAGACAAGACACGTTGCTACGAAGGTGTCTACGACAATTGGGAGTACGTATGCCAATGTTTTGAAGACGCTTGCAACACGGCTGCCGCTACTGTTTCTAAATACTGTCTGTTGTTTGTATTTATTATATGTATCGCTGCCAACTTTCTAAAATAAATATCAGTTTAACTAAATATGAAATAGGAAAAGTTCTGATAGGGCTGGCGATGTACTAAAACAAGTGAACAATCATAAATAATTGATATTCAGAGATGCTTTTTGAGGTAGTGTGATTCACATTTCGACTTGGTCCGCTGGAAAACAAACACATTGAGGCTCACTCTCATAAGCTCACATAAGAAGTTTAACTTCTTTAATTCTTATGTACGTCAAATTACAAAAATTATTTTGCACTTCAATTATTTGTAATTTTAAACGTCAGATTTCCAAGCACTGACTTTATATGTTTATCTTTGTCTTACTATTTTGCGAATTGAAATGCATCACACTATAAACTTCCGTCTTTGTCAGTTTCATGTAACTGAGAAGACAAACTAACTTCCCCTTTATTTGTCAGTTCTACTTCCCCTCGATTTCTTACTTTTTTCAAATAGATACGTCGCTAAAGAAATTAAATTTCAAAAAAGAGACGCCATAACCAAATGCATGGTTAGAGTGAACGAATAACTGTAGAAATCACTGATGTTTTATTCGGAAAAAAATATTAAAATAAAACACAAATTAATTTTTTAAATATAAATTTAGTTGATCATTATTTGTTGTAAATGCACCTTTTCTCGTAAAACAATCCTGCTTTAGGAAGATATTAAGAACTTATCCGTGTCCAAATTGTACCGAGTATATAGGTGATCACAAAGTAACTGGTCAGACTTTGAATATTGGTTTGTTTTGGTGTACCGTTGCACAAATCTTCCTCGCAAATTGAACAGTGCGTCACTTGGGGACTGACTTTCAAATGTTCACATAAATGAGCGCGTTCGGAGTCGTAACCACATTCTCTCAATATTTCTATCTTACCATTAACTAAAATAAAATAAATATATTCAAAATCTGTTAAACAACATCGAATGGTCTTCTCATATTTGGTCGTAAAAACCGATAGTCATAACAACCGGTGATGTTTTCGAGATACAAAGTATGTATTTTGGATTTAGAATGAGAATGTAGTCTAGAGACAGTTCCGTATTTTACAAACATCGTGTAAACAAATGTTTAACCTACAGTATTTAAACGAATCTTATAGTGTGTTATATTGTGTTTGACTTGTGCAATGCTTTATGTTATGTAAACTGCGATTACTGATATTGTGGAGATTGTCAACAGGATAGAGTTCACATTGATTGTATTGCCGAATTGAAATATATCCTATGTAATAATAACTGAATTCTTGTTTATTTATTGGTATTAGCGTTTAATTTCTAATACTCCCCACTAAGTTTTTGTTACTTTCACGTTGTACTTTAATGCAGACATTTCTAAAACCTTGAATTTCCAATAATTCTTGTTCTACCAAGTCTGGGAATGCACATAGTACAGAGGTTAAGTCCTTGCTGTCAAATGGATCGCCACATTGAGGATTATCGTCTGATTTACATTCGTAACACTCAATTGCTGTTCCTGCAAGATTTCAATAAGTACATTATGAAAAAATTATAACCAATATTTGTTTGTGTCTATTGGATTGTATAATTTATTTGCATCAAACAAAAATTGGAGCAAAAAATTATTGTTCGGTCCAAATAGATTACCGGATCCAATAGACATATAAATATTTGTTTGCATCAAATAATTTTCTTTCTCAATGCACTTAAGTCGATACAGAAAATATAGTAATGCCGCATGTAATTTCGTTTCCTTGTGTGTTTTCCGAAAAGTTTACTATAAGAGATATTTTAAAATACAAATATGACACAAACCTGAATGGAAGAAGACGATCAGCATAGTTAAAGTTAAAAGAAAATGTTGTTTCGTCATTTTTATTTAATATTGCCACTTTTTGTCACACAAAATGGTAAGAATAGCAATAATGTTGTTTTTTTGCCGTAGAAGGCATTGCGACAAGCCGATTCAGTTTCGATTCTAGAGTTTTAATTTAATTCTTATCTGATGCCGAATTAATAAAGGTGAGGTAATGTCGAATGAGTGGCGCGCCATCAGGGGGGCTACACGTGCCTATAAACATGAATTTTCGGTTGTTCATAATATCACAACATTTTCTAGTTATGATTAGATTCAAAACAGAATAAAATGCAGGAAAGTAAACATTTTAAAAATACAAAAATAATTTTGAAAACTAATTCAACCACGCTGATCACAATATGCATTATGCAAAGTAGTCGGGTAGAACATATTACAGTTTTTACTAGAAGTGAGATGACACTAAACATGTTTTATTCTACTGAACGAACAATTGTTTTTTCAATTTTTTTACAGGTGTGTAGAAAATTGAATTACATTTCAAATCAGGTACAACATGTCTCCCCTTGCCGCTTAACTATTTTACGTTGATAGTAATCTCGGCGCCATTTTGTAGTTTCCAAAAAAAAAAAATAATTTTCAAAAGATAGTTTATGTAATAGATGTTTGTCTCGATTTTGTCTGAACTCTTAACTCAATTCGTTCAAATGTTAAATAAAAGCAGCACCAGCTATCATGACTTTCCTATTCGGCATGTTCGTAGCGACTGAGTGGAAACAGCTCTTGACAAATATTCGCTTTCACAATTCGCGGTGAGTTCGTGTGCTGTCCACACTGTTGACGCTAAATTACACGTAATCTTACATTACACGTTACACACGTCTGGACCCGGCTTAACCCATAGAAAACAGTACAAAAGAAAGAACGCACTTACTCTTTCAGTTGCTGAGTGAGTAGCTTGTTATAAATTTTAGAAAAAATATTTTTATTATAATTTTTAACATGAGTAGGCAGATCATTCCACATACAGTCGACTCTCGATAATTTGGCACTCGTTAATTTGAGTCTCTCCATAATTTGAAATTTTTTCCCTTTGTCCCTTGAAAAATACTCGATAAATTGAATAAAATCAATATTAATTGCCCCCCTCGGCAATTTGAAGTTGAAGGAATAGTATCTTGCCCACCAATATGCAATGATTTGAAGTCTTAAAGACTTCAATCTATCATTGTCCAATGAATTCAAATTACAGAGAGTAGGGAACTCTCTATAATTTGAAGCGTTTATCATGCACAGACCAATACTATCAAAAATTTATTGGACAATGATAGATTGAAGTCGCTCACTCAACAGAAAATTACGGAATTCTTTTTCCTCCTTCTCGCTTGGTTATTTGAACTCCTGTTATTTTGAACTCTTGGTAATTTGAAATTTTTCTCTGATCCCTTGAGTGTCAAATTATTCAGAGTCGACTGTATTTGATGCAACGTATGTGAAAGATTTTTTGATACGCTGATAGAGGAGACAACAACGATATAGCTACACGTTCGGGACTTTTTTTCATTTGAGGTTTTCATCAGAATGGGTGAACATTTTAAAAAATGATTGATCTTTATTAGAAAGCAAATGAATACAATAAAAACACGTATAAATAAAACAACTTTTTAAGAAATAATATCTTATTTTTTAAAACTATATTTTTCAATTTGATCATCATTTATTGTAAATGCAAACAATACAGTTTTAGGAAGAAATTAAGAACTAATCCGTGTCCAAATCGCACCGAGTATACAGGTGATCGCAAAGTAACTGGTCAAACTTTGGATATTGAATTGTTTTGGCGCATCGTTGCATAAGTCTTTGTCGCAAATTGAACAATGCGTCACTTTAAGACTGGGTTCCTTTTGAATTTTGTCACAAACATTTACGGTTTTATTGTCAAACTGACACATTCGTGCAGTGACTAGTACGCCATTAACTGAAAAATAAACATTAATTAAATAACATTGGAATAGTCACGTACATCTTCTTTTGTAACAAATGTAGTCGCATAACGTTTTTTCTTCATACCATGCCGAAAGTACGCACTTTCTGATTCGATTTTAAAACCGAAAGTATAACATTTATGAACTGAGATGGAATTACTCGCATATCGTGTGTATAGGTGGATCTAAACAGTTTTGTCATGCGCACTGATACGTGAGACTGTCTTTTGTCACGTCACTTGTTCGCCAGTAGACAGTAGTAGGTAGCCATCTGCTGTTATTACATGGACATTATTAGACCTCAACATTGGTCACTTGAAAATAATTAGTATTTTTATATATTGGTGAAAGTGGGTACTTTCGGCATGGTATGAAGAAAAATAGTATACACCACATGAGCAGAAAGCTGAAAGTCCTGCACTGCGCGACATATGATGCCCTTGAATTTGCCTCGGGCATCATGTGGCGCAGTGTAGGAAATTCAACTTTCGGCTCTTGTAGTGTAATATACTATTTCGATAGATTAAAATCTAAATCAATTTTACAGTTAGAATAAAATATTTGTTAAAACGAACTTTGGTAATTGTCTAGATAAGGTTTCCACCCTGGAGGTGGTGGGGTGGGGTAATTCAAAACATCCCTCCATATTTTTTTTATTTTCATGTTTCCGAAACTATGAAGCTTAGAAAAAAAATTTACGTAATTTTCTTGGAAAAATAAATAGAATAATAAATCGTTATAAAAAATATACCATTATTACACAAAAAACAACATTATAGCATATATCTCTTCTGCGCATGCGTCGATTTTCTCCAAAAACAATAGGGCTCTTCATATTTGCATACTAAATATCCTCCCAAGATTTTGTTTCAATCCGCTCATCCGTTTGACCTGTATCGTATTCACAGACAAACAGATGCATAGACTTATTCCAAAAACATGGTTTTTGGATTGAGGGGGTCTCAAAACGAAAAAATATAGTAAAATTTTGAAAAGTGTTTTAGGACTGTTCCCCGGAAATGTCAGAGTGGTAAAAGTTACAACCCCATAGAATTCGCGATTTTTGAGAGGATATAAGTGCAAAATTTAAGCTTATTTTCCCATCATGGTCTCCGGGGATACACGGTTTCTAAATTTTTAACATCCCCTGTGGAAGAAGAATGGAGCCCCGCAACGGTACACTATTCACATTTCCTGCAGCCCGTAGTTCTGTACCTTCATTTTGCAGTTTCTGGCAGGCCATTGCAGAACCTTTAACAGCTATTATATTTCCCAGGCGTGGCACTTCCATTTTTAATTTATTCATGGCTTCGTCTAACAGTTCTGGTGCGCATGTCTGAACAGTTATGCCAGTGCTGTCGAATGGGTCACCACACTTCGGATTTATCATTGAGTTACAAGTGTAACACTGAATGGCAGCTCCTGCAAAAATTCGATACATACAATTATTGTAACAGAATCTCTGTATGTTGGTTTTCTGGTTACATGCGTTTTCAATTTTTTTGGGAATCTGGTTTTATCAATATCACTCGAAACAGAGCTGGGTAATGCTGAGAACTTAGTGCTTGTAATAATGTTTCAAGCACTTGCTTAATAAACATTTTAAATGTTTAATAAGCACTTTCGAAGCTTAATGAGCATTTTCAACGTTTATTAAAACATATTTTGACTTTTATAATTTTTATTTCGTTTGATGTTAGAGATCAATTTCTTGTTTGTTTGAGTCCAAACTTCCCCATTAATTAGAAATATTGTTCATGTTCAAAATTTATATATTATCATAACTTAAAGTTGGAAGTTAAGATTTAAGAAGTTAATTTAAAAAGCTTAATGCTTTAAACCACTTTAGTAAGTGCTCGATGCTTCAAGCGCTTAGATTTTGTTTTGCCCTGCTCTAACTCGAAAACGGTAAAAACTTCGGCCTGCTTTTTTACGAAGCCGAATGTTTTGTCGAACGTTAATTTTTTAACGTAGGTGGCCGAAGCCAAAGCAGTAACTGTTGAAAATTTGTGGGAAGTGTCTGATTTTAATGAATGATGTCAAATTCTAAATATAGAACAACTTGTATGAAATTTATACGTATGGTAATTATGTCACGAAAAACATATGCGATAATGAGATGCATAGTTTTATTATGTGATGTGTTTTGTTGTTGTTGCGAAAACTTTATGGCCCCAAATTAATAAAAACAAAAGTTTTTTTATCTTGTACTGGTTCTTTATAGAATGTTATATTGAGTTATAAAATCAAACTGATTAATATAATTGATATTAACAAAATTATTTTCGCTGTTATCACAAATTATAAGTCGACATTTTTTAAGCCTTTTTGATTTTTTTTATTATTATTTTTTACGGGTTATAGCCTAGTACTAATAATATTTCCAATGTATTAATTATTTTTAATAATGAATTAAAAATCCATTTTAACTGAATTTTTGGAATTATATTTTTTCGTTTATTGCTTTGAAAAAAATTGAGGATGTTGTAAAGGAAAAACTTTCACTCCCGAGATTCGACATATTCATTGTTTATATCATTCTTCGGTTTTCAAAACATTTGAAAGGACTTATAACAAAAACTGAAAGTTTTAAAACTACTATTTTTATTTCGGTAAGACGAGTAATGAACTTATTTTTGAGTTTAAAACAAAAATATTTACAAACCTGAACGAAAAGAAACGGCAATCACAAACAAAGTTAAAAAAAATTGTTGACTACCCATTGTTAGAGTATTTTAGTAATATTTATTTATTAGCACTTTTTCCACGCAAAAAAACACGTAAAATTACCACAGTGTTGTTTTTAGCTGTTACGCGCAGAAGACTCGACAAACAACTGAACGCTGACTATTCTACCAAGTTCAATTCTCGACTTTTTTTAAACTCTGATCTGTTGTTGAATTAACAAAGATGGGGTAATGTTGAGTAAGGATACACGTGCCTATCAAATTGAATATTTATTTGTATAATATGAGAATATAAATTACGATTTACGAGTATATAAAAGAGAATAAAAATAATAATAATTGCTGTAATCGTCGGCGAATAAAAATCACAATATTATATAGCGCTGGAAAACGAGCATGAGTTCATAACCGCTCGAGCGGTTTCCAGCAGGCGCTTCGTGTTTTCGTGCTTTCAGAACCTCAAATTTATTTGATAAATCTAATTTTTATGTACTATAATATTCTTTCAGTGTCAAATTTTCCATTCTTTCAAAAGTATTACGCTACTACAAAAAGGAAATGAGCAATAATCGATAATAGAGATTTGTACCTGGGCAAAGGTGGATCGAGTCAGCCAATATATCATAAGTTACAACTAACTATCCGCTACTCGCGGCTCCATGCGCGATTAAAATAAACAATGTTTTATAGTTCGCTCGGCAGCAACAGCATTAGTGGAGTCTTCGGTTCCAACGTTTTACAATCTTGCCTCGCGAGGCTGCGCCCCGATCGATAGAAACCATAGTTTTTTCGTCGAATTACGTTGCAAAATTGGTCTCCGCGAAAAGCGCTTTTATTTCAACGCGATAGTATATAGCCTAAGTTCATCCTGAAGGTCCATTCTAAATATTGGTGGAAAAAAATTTGAAATCGGTGATTACCTCTTACATCTAAACCTGCAAAGTTTATCTTTTTATATTAATATAGATTTTTCATCGTCGTTGTCATGAAACCGACTACTTTGATATTTATTAGCGATAAAATATCCAGAGTTATGTCATAATTAAACCTATCCACAGTCTGTATTTTAGAGGTTAGCAATAACAAATTACGTAATGTTGCAATGTCACCTTTTCTTTTTTGTCTCAAATACTAAACAGTACAACATTGAACTCGACGAAGCATGTGTTGATAAAACGATAATAAATTTTTTTTATCAAAAAACAGACCCTAGCAAGATTAGACAGACAATGAAACAAACAGGCAGACAAGAAAGCGAGCTAATCAAAACGTAAAAATGAATTATATGTTGTGAAATGCTTATTAACTTGAAAATTCATACTTATTTAATTATTTGATAAACAATTAGTTGACGAACTTTAATAGGTATACTAATTAACGTGAAATGTAGTTTCTGAAACGAATTTTTCGATGAACAAAAAATCTGTGCTAACGATTTTTTTAATATTAAATGTTTTTGTGATAGTGCGTGTTTCCATTAATTTTGTGATCATTTTATTTTGTAATATTATTCAGTAATAATCAAGTGTTTTATTAAAAACTGTTCATTTGCAATAAATGGAACGCTATTAATGTTTTCAAGGACAAGAAGAAGTTAACATTGTTCGGTAAGTATCTATCTGTATTAATATGAGCAATGACCTTGTCAAGTTGACTTCTTACAATAAAGTGTGGTTTTTTATGTGTGTACAGAATAAATCAATGAATTAATTTTACGCGTAGGCACTAGTAACACATATACTAGACAACTTTACCATGCTATTAGATCATTGAAGAACGGAATTTTTTTAGTATATTAAAATAGGCATGATATAGAAATTCGCATCCAGACGTTACTTTTTCGACACACTTTTCAATGTTTACGTTCTATTCTGTTTATATTTTGAATACAGATGATTAAAAATAGTTTCTAATATAATAGTACATTGTTGCTTTCCTTTAACGTCAATTTTAGTTCAAAACTCTAGTTTTACCGTCGGAAGGGACAAGTCTTAGTTGAGCATCGATAAATATTATTTAGTAGACTTTCGTGAATAAGTCTACGGGATTTTTGACGGAGACAAACACTGATATATAAGTTTATTTCTTTCTATTGTGAGTCCAAACCAAAAACATTGTGAGATTTAACTTTCTACAGTCTTGTAACGACTGAAAACAGTAAGGCATAGAAAGGGAAGAGTTAGAATCGCTGATTACGAGCAGTGACATAAAGCGAGGGCGCCTGTAGTTTCGTAGGAATGCGAATATATTAAACAATTTATTATATCAAAAATATCAGAACGCGCCTTGTATAAAAAAATGGTGCAAAATCTTTAAAACATGCAAAAGAATTTAGATATTTACAAAAATGTCTCGGATACGCGTAATATAAACATGTATTTTAAAAAAAGTATACTGAAATTAGGCCAAAGGGCAATCCGTATCTGCTATAGCTTAGAAGTTATTACTGTTTAAAAATGCATAAAAATTTAAGTAGTTAAAAATAAGAATGGACATGAAGCCCGCTTAAAATTTGACGTGAAAAAGGTGACTATGAATATATAATTTATATTTTTGATGGTCGGTAAAAACCCGAAAAGTTCCAACATTATCAAAAACATACAATTTATTTTCTTTTAAACTTGAACTGAATTATTTCTGGCTGTTATGCTAAGGTAAAATAAGGAAATAGTATATGAAATATGTCTTTTATTGAAGTAAAAGAATTTGATAGTAATACAATAAACTTTACTGAACGTTGGTAATTATAAAAAATGTTTACATATAAATAAAAGAAAAAAAAAACAAAAATTAAACAAACTCTTCTTTTATACGATAATTGAGATCTATAATCTATAAAAAGTAGGTACAGCGTTGGATTAATCTAATTTGTAAATATTACAAAGCTCATTCCGGTTAGATATTTTATTTCAAGATTAAAATGCGTCAAAAATCGTATAAAATTCTAGCCGTTTGTTTCCCTTCGCTGTTAATATTTTTTGTAGAATTATTTTTCCCTGTAAAATGCAGTCATTTTATTAGGATCTAAAAAACAAATAAAACTTTTGTTTTAATAGAAAACAAACCATCATGTATTTATGAAATAACTACAGATTATAATATAGGTGAGTCAAAAGGCACCGTGCAATTGACAAATAATCTATAATTAATATTTAGCGCAAAAATTATGTAACTTAGTGTTATTCTATGCATTTATTAGTGTATTTGCCATATGGCAACATACACTATTGGCGTCGGTCGGATGGCGGGACCTAGGGGTCGGACCAAAATTTCTCGACGTTTCATAACCTCCTAAACACATTGGCACCATTTTTAAAAATGTTTATATATATATGTATATATATATATATATATATATATATATTTATATACGTATATATATATATATATATATATATATGTGTACGCGCGATAACTTTCGAAAGAGTTAATTGATTTCAACGAAATTTGGACCACGTATTGAAACCCATCACCGCAAGAAGCCTATTTAAAATGGGCCTAATCGGGCTATTTTAAGGGTAGTTTTTAGGGGTTGAAAACTGTTTTTGGGCCCCAAAATACCGAAAAAATTCTCCGAATCGTTTCAAAATTGAAATTTAACCCTCTGGTAGTGATTAAAAAGTGCACCCACAATTTTAATAAAATCGGCCCGACAGGACCGGATTTACAAATTTTATGAAAACACTAGTTTGCAGATAGTGACTTATTTATTGAAGGGTGTATTTAATTCGGTGTAGACGTTAGATTGATAATAATATTACAATTAAGAAAAAAATGTTATTTTAAGGGGTGTATTAAGGGGTTAAATTTTTTATTTTGCCCAAAAACAAACTTAATTCCACATAATAAATGTATAAAACCACACGGCCCTATACAAGCAAATACACTATATTGTCGGCAGGGTTTTGGCACTGCGACCCGGGTTTTTATAATATACAGCCATAACGAGATCATTTTTGCGCCGGACCCTTTAGTTATTATCGATCTATTTCTCATAAATTTATATTTTAAAAATGCTGAGAAATTTTATTAACTTTACTTGTTAAACCATTTGGATCAAATCTTACAACTCAATTTTGACCCCTAGATCGCATTGACATTGCACAGATTTCCGATATCAATACAATATTTTCCTGTCTCCGAAAAAAAATTTGGTTAAAAAAAATTACCCAAAAATTTAACGAAAACATTTATTTAAAAAGTTTGCATTTTCGCATTGCACGGTGACTTTACGTCTTATGATCAACCTCTATTTATGCAATACAAAAGTATAATTCGAAATTCTAAAGATAGGCATTTATCGGAAACAATTTAAGTTTGAATTGTTCGAGAAACAATGTTTTTTCGATTCTAAATATCAATGACATATGTACCTAATAGGTACTTTAAAATATTTATCATAATAAATCCGTCCATTTATTGTTCTAGGTTTGTATTTATGATTTGAAAACTTAATTAATAAAAATAAATTACGCTTTCAGAAATGATATAAAAAATACATTAAGATTATTTCTTAAAATTACATCTTTGGAGTGACAAGCTCGTAAAATTCTTGATTTTGACTTAACATTCACAATTAACACAGATTTATATGACATCAATGTTAATTTTAATTAAACAGTACTGACATCAAATGTAAAACTTATAAAATATAAGCTTACTCCTTCAATAGCTTCGGTCAAAGCATCCTATATTTTGCTAAACATTAATTAATTATCATTGCGTATAAACATTGCATGGGAAATAACAAATCAAAGTATTTTTTGGTTTTCTATGAAAATTTCTAGTAAAGACGAGGGCACACATAGCCTTTTGTAGTCGCCAGTAGCGGTCAGGTCGAGCAATAACAAGTGACTGTTGGCTGTTCCGAGATTCATCATTCAATCGACGTGTTTGCCTAGTGTCAGCCATCAGCAGCTTGTGAACCGAACGCCTAATGTACGAATCATCCGTTGAAACCATGGATCTAGTATTCATATGTATATGGTTAAACCCATTCAATATTATATAGTCTAGTAGCTGAAATCTAATCGCGTAGATGACTATGCGTGCGGTCGCCCTAAGTGAGGTCATCCTATAAAAAAATGCCATTTTGGTGTTATATTCTCCAGTTACTATAGATTCCGATAACTGGTAATTAGATTAACAATTTATTATCAAAAAATAATACATTGAAAATATTAATAGATGCTGAGTACAAATCACCCCTAGCTGTTGGAGGCCTTAAAAACGAGTCTGATATATATTATGGTAGACGCTAATTATCTGAGTTGTTGAGCGTTGATAATCTACAGTACACAATATGTCGTGTTTAATATTATAATGTAGGTAGCTTAAGAAAAAAGTATTATCGCATTTTAACAGTTTAAAATAACACTGTAGCAGGAGAAGAATACCACAATTCCAATGCCATGACTTCAAAGCGTCTTTATCGGCACATGCGCTGTTGGATTAATGCTTGATATTTAAGGGTATTTTATTAAAGATTGTTTTTAAATACAGCCACAATGTTTATTGCATTTATTGTAGACTATAGACGTTCGGCGACTAAGGTAATTAGCGTCTAATGTTTAATCGAACTTAATTAATAAAAAATAAACTCCTAAAACACTACTCTAAACAAATTCGCTTTCACAGCTGGTTTTGACCGCCATTGTCATATGAAATCGATGCGGGCGTTATAATGTCACAAGAACTAGTTTTATTTTGAATCCACAATATTTTCGCAGAAAAAAACAAAATACATGAAAATTAAAAATATGCGGGTATTTTAATAAAAAAATGCGGGATGACCCCATTTACGATAGAATAATTTAAGTTTTTCAACAATTTATTTATTATACCACGTATGGATAGTATATGTTTTAAAAATTTGCCTTATATCAAAAAATAAATAAATACGTCCATTTTATTTGCAAACGTTGCAGTTTTGACATTATAATATTATATACGTATAATATATAAAAAAGCACTTTTTAAGCCACTTACAATATGAAGGTACTGAACTACATTGAATGCTTATTGTTAATACATTATTATTATTACAAAAAACATGTAACATTTTTGTAGTGGATTACGTGCTTAATATATTATAATTTTAAAGCAATATTTGTAATTCATTCTGAGTCAATTTTTCTGTCGGCAAAATATCTAATGAGTCGTTTTTTTCACTTTCAAATTTGAATAAATCATGCAGATTTCTTAATTTGATGTTAAAATAAAGTTCTCAGTAGTAACAATCATCGTAATACTAATAAATCCTACAACTTTAGCTTTTTTGAAGGGCATCGCTAATTAAGGCATTTCATTGCTATAATAGCAACAGCGTTCCTTAAAAAATACACGATAACTTTCAGTCTTCCGTGATTCGAGTAAAAGTAAGGTGATATAATTTTTACATTTAATAGATGCTACATAATTCATAAAATTTAATTACTTTATAAATAGACAATTATAAACGGGAATTTGTTTCAAATAGCCGCTAGTTTAGGAGAAAAAAACAATGTATCTAAAACGCAATGCGGTTTTGACATATATGACATAATTGACGCTCATGTAATAAAACGTTACAATGGCCCGAATCTTCGTCATTACGCCCTAGATACACAGTCTACTATTACTTCATATAAATTATTGTTACAAGCATTTTAAAATTGATTAAAACACGTTTTAAATTATTAACACCTAAGAGCTTTCTTTTGTAGCGTTTTTGTTCACAACACAGCGATTTTGTCAGTTTAAAATCTTGTCTGACGAAGCCACCGTCAATTATTATATAAAAGTTGTGGCATGTAAATAATTCAAAGCGTTGGATTTTATTTAATTTTAAAATCTATAAATTTAATTTATTGAAAGATATTAATCTCAATCGATTCAGCCGTTTTCAAGTTATGCGAGAACGAAGTTAAAAAATAAACCAAACTTAGAGCTTTCTTATTTTTGGTCGGTCAAATTCATTAATGTTAATAATAAATTAAAAAAAATTATAATTAATCACTCTTAATTGCGGATCTAACATTTTCAAAAAACCACTACAAAATATGTTAAAAGTACTTTGCAAGTATTATTACATTTTAAAACCTTACAAATATCCATTTTGGTAGGTAAGTTTATAACAACAAAATTGAGGTTACAATAATTATTTTTATGCATTTGAATTAGTGTTCATGGGAGCCTATGGATTGTAAAGCGAATGTCTATATTATCTTCAGTCTGAAACGTCATAATTTATTTAGTGTTGTGCACCGCTGAATTGACCGCGGTAAAAATTGTCAAATGACCAAAAAAGATTTTGACCGGACAGAATCTGCGTCAGACTTACTAAGTCGTAAGCGCATTATACATTTTTGTTCAAATAAATGTTTATTATGTTCGTGTGTAAAACAGGCAGCTGTTTTAATAATTGCAATATCCATGTTAAAAAAGGGCTAACATTATAATAGGTGCTTGGTATCATGCTTCAGTTTAAAAAGTGTTGACACTTTTGACACTATTTTGTTTGTTGTACAAAAGTGTAAACATGGACTATATGCGTAACGTATACTTTTCAGTGGAAATTTCACTGAATTATCTACACTACACTAATCTAATGAAAGAAATTCAGATTTTGACTGGTCAAATGCGATCAAAATTGTCAATTAGCCGGTCAATTTACCGAATAAAATTTAACTGGTCAAATGCACAACAGTAAAGTTACTTGAGTTTTGTTTTTCTGTCTCATTCCAAACACTCAAGTTCATTATCTCTAGTCTCCTTGGGTTTTGCATAATATTTTATAGACAATTGAAGCCTTCACAATCCATAGCCACCTAGGACTTAAAAACATTTCATATTTAGAGGAACATATTTATATAAAATACTGTTAAATTATAGACATTTTTTTTGTAAACACGCACGCTAAGGCTTTTTATTTAATGCATAATAATAATATTGTTTTGCAATGTTTGCGATTACGAAGTAATTCGAGCCCAAATGGCTCCAAGTACACAGGTGATCACAAAATAACTGGCTAGACTAGGAATGTCGGATCGCAATGGTGCTGCGTTACACAAATCTTCTCTGCAAACTGAGCAGTGGCTCACTTTAAGACTTTTTTCCTCTAGGAGTTTGTGACAGACGTCCGTTGTTGTATCGTCAACCTGACACACTCGAGATGTGATCGTTTCACCATTAACTGAAATAAAAAAATTGTAACTTCCATTTTTTTTACAAATAACCTATGAAGTGAACTTACGTCATAATTGTCGATTTTTAATTTTTTTTAATTAATCATACAAGGTCACTGACTTCATAATCATAATATTAAAACGAAATACAGTAACAAAAAAAGAAATGCATCAGCTCGGAGGACACGCAAGGGAAGCTATCTATGCTCCTTACGAATTTTAATGTTTAAAATTTACGTATCCACAAAAAAGAACAACATTATTAAATTTTAAATGTTTTATTTATTAATAAGGAATCATTAGTAAAAAAAAAAGAAAAAGAAACAATAGTGACATTGTCGTGGGTCTAACCAGCCTCTTTGTACTTTCAGCATAGGCGCACTTTATCGCTTGGCCACATACGGTATATATAGAAGCACTAACAACTGTGATAATATCAACAACGTACGTGCGGAGAAAAATTTGCCGTGTGTAAAAGTTGGTGTTCTAGAGGGGAATTTGCTTTGGTTTTCGTTCAGATTTGAAGACATATTGTAGACAACAAATATTTCTCAAGATCTTTGTAATAATCATTTGCGACCATCTGATGAGTTCAAACTTACCCTGGTTTCGTCAGAAAACAAAACATGCTTCTAGTTTAGTCATTCATGTAACAGTAAAAAAATCGTCTGTGACAGACGGACGGACACCGAAGTGGTTCCAAAAATGTTGCACATTAAAAATAATAGAAAAATCGAGTGGTACGCTAATTTTGAGCAGTTTATTTTTTGAACGTGTCCTCTTCTGCATCATAGTCAAAGCAACTTACTTTCATTTTCAATTTTCTGGCAGACCATTGGCGGCGGTTTGAAAACAACAGCTTCCACTATGCTTCCTAATCCTGGCAATTGTGATTTAATCTTGTTGGCTGTTTCCTCTAGTAATTGTGGCGTGCAAGTTTGTGGTATAAATTTCTTGCCGTCAAACGGATCGCTGCAATTTCGATCGGTTTTTGAATTACAGATGTAGCATTTAATCGCCATTCCTGTATAAATAATGAATATTAAGTTATTAATTGGAATCACGTAAACAATTTGAGAATATGAGTGGTCATGGTTAAAATGAAAAGATTTCAGCGCCAATCGGAAAAGCAGTCGCATTTAGAGCATTCTTCACAAAAATCGTTTTGTTGACTTAAATATTTTTATATAACAATTATTTCTCTCTAGAATCATTCAAAAATACTCTGCAAACAAACTTGTAGAATTCAGTGGGTCCCAGATATTTTAAGGTCAACAACAGTTAGGGTTATTTGTATCTAGTACCAATTCATATTTTTAATTTATGGTATTTTTCCAATAATAAGTTGAAAATCTAATTGATTAGAAAACTTGAAAACTGGAGTTTATATATATTATAAAGAACGGTAGTTCTATACGTTCGGCTGTTCTCAAATACATTTAATGTAATATCTGAAAGTTAGTTTTAAAATCTTAAAATGTTGACAAGTGACAAACAGATTATAGAAAAAGAATGAGAAGATAATTTTTTACAAAGACATTTTTTGAAATCCTTGCTTGGGATTCTCAAAGTTCATGGACTATTCATAAAGTATGTCCCTAGTACTGGTTTAAAACCGACTAAATCCATTTGTTTCCGATCGTTAATTTAAACGACATGCTGGCAGAGGCTGCCCGCGTATTAAGAGATTCATAAAAACAATTTAATAAATTCATATTTAATAATTTCATAAAAACAATTTAAAAAATTTACTAAGTCCGATTCTGTATATCCAACTTTTCCGATAGTAAATACAGATTCGAGAATATTGAATAGTGCTTCTTTATTGTTTCCATATAACTGAAATGTCCTTGAGATATATTGCTTTTATTTAGCGAGTAATAAAAAATATTAAAGAATATTTAAAAGTGGATTGACTCAAAATACAATGTAATAATCACCTTTATACTAATCAGACAACATTCCGAGGCATTAACACGTAACTATTAACTGTGACGTAAATAAACTATTTTTAATGCTAGTCTTCAAAGATCTCAGTTCCATCCAAAGGATGGTCATACCCTTTGTTTTGAAATTTTGCTATGTAAATCAGACTTTCTATTACTTACGTACTAGCCAATTTGTCTTTACCGCCAGTAAATATTTATTTATTATTGGTTTAATCGTTTTTTTCTTACATTACCGACCGACTATTATTTACAATCCTATATCATATCCAATTATTGTTATTCTTTTGGCGCGTTATGAAAAAATAATAGTGAATTTGTAAGATGTGCGCACATACCGTAAGACCAAAATTAACAGGGTGAAATTGCCGACTGTAACATCAAAACTAACAGGGTAAAGTTCCTCGCTATATGGACATTTTGCTAAATATCTTAATTTTTTCAGCATGTTTATTTAAAATTCGATGATGGCGTAGCAATCAGAAATGTAAAATAGTGAATATGACAGATGTCAGGTGATGTATTTCAAATCGAATGAAAACTATATATGCGTTTATAAATTATTAGTGAGTATTGTTGAATATTGTTAAAACATGTGTTAGTTTTATATATTAGTGATAATATCTCACCCCAGTCGTTTTATTATGGTTTTAATGCATTATTTGCATGTAAATTAAATAGTAGTTTTTAATCACGCCAAAGAAGTATAACTTCTAACTGGCACTTATTTTTTTTAATATTACAGGAGTACTGTTTCTATTACGAAAATTCAGACAGTGATAAAGAACTGTTATAAAATAACAAAATCTAATTTGATATATTTTGCTACGATAGTTCTGTTTTTTATTATGCTTCTATACGAACTTATAGCGGCTCCTCGTCTATAGGCGGAAACAAAAATTGCCGTCACAATTCGAATAAATTTTCTTGCTATCGCGTTCCGTATTTCCGCTTGCATGAGAGTCCACTACAAGAACATTATTTTCATATTGACGAAGTGGTTCTGGAATTTTATCTTACAGGCTTTATTTCAAAAATATCTGTAATTCGTCAGTGATATTAGATACTGTCACGTTAAAGACTAGCATAAAAATGCGTATTTTATTGATTTTCTCAAAAAAATAGAGTTTTAAAGAAAACAATTTTTTCCATGATGTCTAACATGATGACACTATTAAATTATACAAACTTTTTGTATGACTTAATAGTGTCATGATGTAAGACATCATGGAAAAAATTGTATTCTTTAAATCTGTATTTTTTTGAGAAAATTAATAAACTACACATTTTTTATGATAATACCTGAAATTACTGACAAATTCATCATAATTATAGATATTTTTTTCTATAAAAACGAAATTTTACGAAACTTTTCATAATATTGTATCTCTACAACATCGTTAAGTGACGAGTCCATTAATTCAATTTATTTTCTATTTTAGAACATTTCGTTGATTAAAACTGTGACCTTATGTCGCTTCATAAATTTAATTAGCAGTATACTGTCTGTATGAAAGTACTTGAATATATATCGTAGTGTTTTTAGTTTAACTACAGCGAGATTTCATCATTTTTAAAACAGCAAAAGTACACTTAAAAGTTTTCCAATAAACAAAAAACTAAACACTAACTCATATTAAACTATCTTGTACCGTTTGACTCTGGGAGATTGTGACACAAGAACTGGGAGTGAGGCTGAAAATGTTCCGTTTTTCCAATTTCGGTCCGGAACAATAACAAGTGATCGATGCTTTATACTTTTAAATGTCGTTTTTTACAAATAAAGAAGTGAGATTTATACGTCATTACAATAAATCCCTCTCATCGCCCCTTCAGTCATATTTGTCGACAAATTTAACGAGCACGTGTTTTGAGGGCTGTATTTTTTATGACACTAGAATACACGGTGTCCTTTTTTAAAAGAACACTGAATATTTCGTACAATTTTCACTAGATTGAAAAAATGTTGATTGGTCCATCAAGGCTACCCTTTTTAGGGTTCCGTACCCAAAGGGTGACCTTTATAGATCCTTTGCTAACGTCATCGAATGTCCCTCTTCTAACCAAACAAAAAAAAATTTTGGGTATTTTTTCGATTTGGTGAAAAGTATTCGAGATATTTAAAAGTGTTCTTTTGAAATGGGACATCCAGTATAATAAAAAAGTTTCACTTAAAGAAGCTTTCTTCTCAGTAATTGAGTGCAAAGTAGTGAGGCATTGAAACGAAAAAGCGACATGATAGAGATAGATAGATTGAGAAAGAAAGAAATAGAACACAGTTACATCGCGTTTGGTGACATCCACCTTGTGGTTTTAAACGAATGATCTCATTTATTTTGAGGTGGTGCATATCAATTACATCAAAGGATATGAATTTTTTTACTTGAAATATAGTACTTTACACGTCTGCAAGCCTGTTACTGCTATGAATTAAAATCAATAAAATTTTAATAAACGTTTGTTTAAACTTTAAAGCATGATGTCACCCATGATATTTAGTACAAAGTAAATGACATCTATGTTAGTTATGTGAATAAATTTGTTGAAAAACGTACAAAATATTTGATTAAATGGTTCACAGTATAACTGGTGTTTTCCGTCTAATTACAATATTATTTTGCAGCAACTGGAACAATTATTCTTTTTTTTAATTTGTTTCTTTCAACTGCATTAATGCTTGATTTCCAGTACGACCTAGAGCGCATAGATTTAAGATAAAAGCACTTTTGATACTGAAATTTAACATACTTGCATATTTTATATTCTTCGATCATTTGTAACTCACGGGAAGATATGTTCTTTTGCGAAAAATTTTAAACAAATATATTCCGAAAATTCTATATTATGTTTGCGTCTAAAAGCAAAGAAAACAAAAACCAAAAAATATTGAAAGACAATATTTGCGGAAAGCAATTTTTTAGAAAGACTGTGTCAAGGACAATGGAGAACAATAAAACAAAACATATAAGACTGGAGACGTTTCTTCCGCTAATATTGTACTAATATATTCGTCGTCTAAAAGACCACGCATATAAAATTATTAAAGACGTTTATTATTGAAAAAACAATGCCAAATCTTTCTGATAAAATCTCCAGATTTTATGCAGAATGTAAAACTTGTTAAGAATATAAAGTTATAGATAAAATTGAAGGTTAGATTCAGGGTTTAAAATGACACAAAAATAGTAATCAGGATTCGTACTGAATTGATTCGACACGGTATGGAATAATAGATGATTTTAGAAAACACAAGAATAAATTGAAGATCGCACTGCATTGGATCGGTCTTGCAGTGCACAGAGTCAATTGAAAAAAATAATTAAAAAAAAAATAAACGACTTGCACTAGCTTCTTTAAAGTCTGTCTCCTTGTATTATTTTTAAGAAGAACTATTCATGCCATCTGACACCGGTTAGAAGTCGTATCGATGTGTAAAATTTGAAAACAATTGTTATTGGCGTTTTCGAGTAAAAAGCTACAAACTATTTATCAACTTTCTTTGTTAGTTAGGATCAAATTTTGCAATCCAATTTTGACCCACTTTCACATAGGTACCCCATTGATTTGAGACTTTGCCTGACACGTAGCTCTGATGACATTACAATATTTTTACATTTACATAACCTGCTCCCTCATTATCGGAATTTCCGCCATCGGAATTTCCGTTTCTCCCGCTATGTGATACAAAATATTTTCATGTCTCCGAAAAAAACTTGACCAGAACTAATTTAGCGATTAGATTATAGACGTCCCATAAGAAATGACGTCACGGGCGTCTTTTTAAAAAATGTATAATATACAAACAAAATAGTTCTTCAATTTTATGAATGGAAATAATAACATACAATTAAATTCAGCTGTCATATTTCTAACATGAATTAAAATGTTACTGGTAAAGCTAAAATATCCTACAATAGCTCTGTATATATTACATAAAAAAATTCATTAAGATTATTTTAGCTGAAACCATTTTTTCAGTTAATCGCAATTAGAGGGTAGCTAAAATGGTTGACAGTCACGCGAACTTGTAGTAAACCAATATTTAGAGTGACGTTATTTTGAAATAGTTCAGTAATAATATTGTTGTCTTTCTCCTTCACGTGAAGCACATAACTAAAGTTGAGTGAGACAGGAAACTTTTTCACAAACATCTATATACAATGTACTCTTGCTAATGTAATATCTTGATAGGCCAATTACATTCAAGAAATAGCTTTGGAGTTTTATTCTCAATTTCTGAAAGGACATTTACGTAATTTCGCAACTGTGTTTTTAGCATATAGTATTCATAAACCTATGGTGCCATCTCAAAGTTATGTACCTTTATACTTAGACCTACAGTAAGACTTCTCTTAACGCTGATCCGCTTGACACTGTTTCAGTATTACGCGGTTTTTTATGAATCAGTTTATACAAAATATTTCAAATCGTGATAGAAGTTCAAAGGCAAGACGATTGATGCAATATCTTATTATTGACAACAGCTTACTGAACGAAACAGAAAAAGGCATACGACATTATATGACTCCTTCACGACAAACAAAATATATCAAATGAGGAACCTTCGTCATCTCAAACATTACTTTTTACTCGAACTTTTATTAATCTTACTATTTTTTATATAAATAATGTACTCAGCAACTGTGGCTATAATATGCACGACAAGGGTTTGTAAGAATCTGTAAATAACGTGATAAAAAAGTATTTAACAATAAATGTTACAAAATTTAAAAAAAAACTAATAAATTTTCTTATTTTCGGTTTTGTTTCTGCATTTATGTCTAGTATTTAGTTTAGCGCTGTTTCGTATAGCACAGAAATTATTGGAACGTATCTCCCGCGTTAAGCGGGGTCTTACTGTATTTAAATAAAATCACAACGGGACCTCTGTTTTTTTCGTTGCGATCTTTTTTTGAAGTCGAAATCTAGTAACAATGAAATGCTTCTTTGCAAAGTGCTAGTAAAGATATCGACTAGGTAACTATAGTATTAATAACTTGTTATAAATGCCATTACACGGATATCAATCATGGAACACGCGAATTGACGACAAGGATTCCAAAGAAGTTCTACCAACACAACAATGATTTATCCAAGGAAGTAACTCGATGTGGGTGAAGGGTTTTGATTGATGAATACGGAGACGAAACCTTGCGCGCGTTAAATTATAACCGCCACCGGCCCGACCACGTCTCTTTCGCTTTTAACGTGCAATAAATAGCGGATGTTCACCTGATAATTTTCTACGCATTCCATCGTTTTGCCTTTTGGGTCAAAAATTGGAAACTTTGGTTGGGAGGTTGGGAAATCTATATAATGACACAACTTGACTTAGGTGTCGAATCGTTTCACAGACACACCCCTATATTTTTTTCGACGAATGCTAGAACAGGACCACATTTTACAAGTTATTATATAACTTGTCATTTGCACTGATTTTTCATTCGGCACGTGGTAGAACATGATTAATAATAACAAGTAATTAAAAAACACTTGAAAATTCTACAAATAATTCTTTATTTCTCGACGATCGTTTCGGACAATAAATCCATCCTCAGGAGTACAAAAACTTACTTGAGTATAAGTTTTTGTACTCCTGAGGATGGACTTATTGTCCGAAGCCATCGTCGAGAAATAAAGAATTATTTGTAGAATTTTCAAGTGTTTTTTAATTACTTGTTATTACTTGTCATTTTTATCAGTCAGTCTGTCAATTGGGGTCAAAACTTGCAATTTAAATTTAGACTAGATCTAATTAAACTAGAGGTTTGAAATTGTGCACACATACTATATTAGTTCAGTGACAATGCATAAATCCAATATGGCTGGTGCCCCAAGATGGCAAATTACTTTTTTTATCACACTCCTCTATATAATTATGTGTATGAAATGAAAGAGTTTGATGAGTGGAATACAATAAGCTGTGCGACATTATAAATCTAAAATGGCGGACGCCTCAAAATGGCGAATTCCCTTTCTCTCCACAACATGTGAGTATCAAATTTCCGACGACAATACATGATTCAATCGTTTTTAGAATTAAATAATCATTTAATTTTAATCAATTAATGTTTTAATAGTAAACATTTTGAAAGACTAAGAAGATCAAAATAAAATAGTAAAATAGGACAAGCTTTCTTTGAAATGAACTAAAAAGAAAAGAATATTTTTTAGTAATCTAGATACATTATTATAAAAGCGTGGGTTGTGACTAATAAACTATCACAGATTCCCTTTTTAATACATTTCAATAGAAACTTGGCTTTAAATAGTTTTTTACTAATATTTTATTTGTATAAAAAAGTGAACGGTTTCTGAAATACCTAACACTAAAGCTAGAAAAACTACCATATAATTGATAGTTCTAATTAACATTGCACGACCTACGGACATTTCTGAAGCTTTGTCAAATATTTCAGAATTAAATCACTTTAGCCCAGTACTTTACAAAAAATGCGCAAAATGAGGTCCTTTGTCTGAATCCATCGAAAAAAACACAGGGTGCTACCTAAAATAACAAAGTTGTGCAAGAGGCGTTTGGGGATGGTGCAAAAAATTAATCCATTTATCTAATCTGTCAACGTTACTAGTTTCTAACTCAAAAACCAAAGCAATGAAATGCGTGGAACGTTTTCGCGTCGACACCCGTTATACAGTTATTATAATATACATGACTGACAACTAAGTACTCAATCATTCCCACATCATCAGATTAGTTTTCAACAAAAACAAGTTCAACCAACCGATATTCATTGAATGTCACCCTTGCCATCGAATGACGGTCACACACTGGTGGATGATCATTTTGTTGTTTATTAATTTAGTGTGACTATTTATTTTTTTAATTATATTTCTAAAAATAATTTATAATTAAAAGCTAACAGAAAATTTACCAGGTAAACAATAAATCTACAGGCATAAAACAAAACCGCTTATGTTGATTTTTTTTTGTAACATTGATTTAAAGCAGTAATAAATTTCTCATTTTTAATGTACTTGTCATATGGCACCACACGAATGGAGTCGGTCGGATAGCGGAACCAAGGACTCGGAACCAAAATTTCTCGACGGTTCATATCATTCTAAGCAACTTAGCACCATTTTTGAAAATGTTTATACATGGGTTTTCAGTGTTAAAAATATTTTGAAAGTAGAAACCAAGAATTACTGATCGAACTTTTTATTTGTCATTTTTCAAACGAGCATCGCAAATGTCAAGTCGAACGAAATTCATTCACTTAAATCTAACTCTAAACATTATAGTGCCTGAAAGCCCTAGGGAGTCTCGCCATTTCTGCGATTTTATTTAGTTTGGAAATGCGCGTCTGTCTCAATATAGATATGATTGCCTGTAATGTTTCATTTATGTAAACGAAAAATAGACTAATTAAGTGATACACCTATACTGGATGATAAACAAAACCGTTTAGAAATACTCTTTTAAACTGAGATTGCACGCGGAGATAAAATGTTTTAAAATCACAGATATATAATTTATGCTAATAATATTTGAAACATTTACTTCAGTTGACATATTTCTCGTAATATAAAAATATAATAGTAAATTGTTCACTACGGTATAGCTCGTTAGACTAGATTAATAAACAATAGGATAGCTATAGTAACAATGGATGTTTCTTAACAATTGTAGCTATCGTACTGTTTATAAAAATATAGTTGAAGATATTGCTATGTAAACGTTTTTATATTGTGACCACAGATATAATAAAGTTAATTGTAAAAAATACAGACCTGTGTCAATGCAAACAACAGCCAGCAATAAAGCAAAACAAATTTGTTTCTCCATCGTAGTGACGATAATAATATTGTTTAAACACTCGTCAATGTATTTTTTTTTTTTGTTAATATAAACGTACAAAATCGAAATAGTATAAATTTATTATTGTTTAATATAATGGATAATAATTTGGTTATGTATAAATGTACACTGTTTTCAATTTTAATTAAGAGCACCTGTGATATTTTACAAGAGATCTACGAGAGAAGCCGGTTACGAAACATCTGCCGACGCGGTTCAAGCCTTAATGTTCTCTCTCTGGCGGGCGTCGGACAGTCGTATCGCGGATGGGGAGCGTTGGATGTTGATTTGTGTGTGTGTGTGTTTGTGCGTGTGTGTGGCGTGCACTCCTCTCCCCGAACGCCCCTCGACGTCGTATTCTATTTTCTCAGTCGCACGTGGTATTCGTTCCGACCAGCTTTAATGCGGCGTCGAGTTGCTAAAATCCCGGAATTTCTGAAAAAGTTCCGGACTTCGTTGATTTGTCCCGTATTCAAAAATTTAAAATTTTGGCTCAATAGAGGGCAGCTTAGTGTAACGGTTAGCGTGCTGATCTTTGAATGAAACAGTCGTGCGCTCATGTTTTATGATGTAGTTTAATTTAATTTTATGTAATTGACCACTAGTGACCTTAGTTGTCAAGCATCTTTAATGTACAGTGCATTTAAATTTTAATTTTAATGAAATCCCATTCAAATATTATCTATTAACATTGTTTTTCTGTTCGAAACGACCTTTTTCTATGCATTTTGATCACAATTTACCTTGAAACGCGATCTTTTTAACATGTTTTTGACTTGTATAACGTATGTAAAAAAATCTTGCACCTCGATTTTCACTCTTTTCTAAGTGTCCAATTTACGAGAAACTTTGCAGTCGTGTGTAGTTCTAATGACAATAAAGTATTCTGATATTTTGACTCTGATAATATTAATTATAATACAAGTTAAAAATAGAAATATAAACAAGTGGTGGGAGTGACGGTGTTAATGGTGGAGGAACGTGTCTCTAGTCACTTAAATAATTTATAGTTTCATAAAATCTGAAAAAACACGCACTAAAAAGTAGAAAACAAATTGTATTTCTCTTCTATGAGTCGGAACTAGAAGAAATATAGGTAACGAAAATGAAGGGGAATAAAGAATGCGTTGTTTTATATTAAGTAGGCGAAGGTGAAGGACTTCCGAACCGTTCTGTTCAAAAGTTACAGGGGGGATTCCTTAACCGTTTTGCCTTAAAATTAGGGGGGACTTCTAAAACCGTTCTGTAAAAAAATCAGATGGAGGGGAACTCCTAAACCGTTTGTCCAAAAATAAGTTTCCAAAAATTTTTATATTACGTAGACGAGGGGGTACTCCTAAACCGCTCCGTCCAAACATTAGGGGAGAACTTCTAAACCGTTCTCTCCTCAATTAAGGAGGTAAAAAGTTTTTTTAATATATAAATAACATCTACGACAAAAGAAGTTTTACTTCCAGCGCACATTTTTTTTGTCTTAGGGTACGAAGTGTTAGAGTTGGGTAACTCAGATCTGAACCAACAGAAGCCGACGGATCAACGGATCCGCATAACTCAGTGAAACACTTAACACACAGAAGCACATTTTATACTTACGTATCAGTTCTTGCTTTGATGCATCTTACAGCTCAAATGACTCATGCATCACATGTTTGGCTATGCATTCTTGATTCTATACAGGTCGTGATATGATTGACTGAACTAGGTAACTCAGTGGCAGACTGCAGTAACATATTCAGAACTCAGCTCTTTTTGAACCGGTTCAGTGAGCCGGCTCACATACGGGATCCAGATGCAAAGATGCAGATCACTAAAAAGACCCGTTTTTCTCATCTCTACGTAGTGCGTAGTTAAAGTGAGACTCGCCGGAACACATTTACTCGCCCAATGTGCATTATACTAGTATGTGCAACCTAAACACACATGTCCGACATTTTAACTCTTTAAATTCACGCGGATTTCTCTCCTATCGATTTTCTTTATATAATAAAAGCTGAAGATATACTTTCTTGTTCAAATAAAGATTTAAAATGAAAGATTAGATACCACATAAGCCCTGAGAAAACTTCGGTGACATGTGTAGGAGTTCTCCGCTCTTTATAGGTATTTTTAATTCTCTTTTTTTATGTAACGGCAAATCCGGATTGACAATGATGCTTGCTTTAGTTTCGCAGTCAATTTTTTGCAGCAATAAATGAGTATAGGAAAAAACGAATTTTTCACTTTTACTATTTTTCAGGGTTATTTGGGTGTAGCATCAATTCATATTTTCAATTCATTATTTTTTTATAATTATAATTAGTTTGAAAATTAACAAATGCTTAATAATAATAATAATGCGTTTGACGTCCGTTTCTCGACTTTATGTCATAACAGACGCCATTAGCACCATTACTATTTTCCATCTACCACACTTCCCGTTATTTTTCTACATTTTTAAAACTTCAACTTATGTAATATAGCAATGAGCGAATGAAGGAATTATAGGAAATTAGGATAAGGTAGGTAATTTTTGAACTATAGGAGTTTGGTAGATAATCGGCTATGGCCTCAAATAAGGAACCATCTCGATATTTATCTGGAATTAATTGAGGGAAACCATGGAAAACCTCAATCAAGATGGCCGGTACAGGAATTACCGTTTCTCGGCGAGAGGCAGTAGGAAAAAGTGCCAGCCATATCTGCCCCCGCCGGGATTCGAACCCGGACCTCCCGAATGCGAGTCTAGTGCTGTCACCACTACTCTACCCAGCTCGGTCAAATTCTTAATGCTGCCAAAAAAAAAATCAATAAAAGTTGATTTTTTATAAAATTACATTTGAAAATTAAAATCTCTCGGAATTTTTTTTGGACTATGATTCTTATTCATTTAGATTATTTTTTTGGAAACTAATTTTAAACAATTAATTCTAATTATTTAGTTGCAAAACAGTACTGATTATTTATTAATATTCATATTGGTTTCCCATATTTTCCATGCGAAATCTGTAAAAACTAAAAGTAATAAAAAAATTCTGGTGATTTCACAAAGTTAAAAATCGCTTCTTTTATAGACCATAAAATCTAAATTACAGTTTCAACATTAAAAATAAAGGTAACAGACAGTCTAGCAATATTATGAACATTTTCTGGTGTATATACCTCGTGATGCGAAATAAGCCTGCTACAAGAACTCATGTTTTCTAACAGGATTGGCAGTTTAAAATAACTTTGACTGTACACAACCACAAAATTGTTGATACATCTCCATTTTGTCCTAGCAATGCTCGTACACCATATTCTCTCTATTCAGTTGGCAGTTTTTTTCTGCGAGCAATTTTATTCTGTTAATTTTGATGATCGTAAAAATCCAATGGTAAAGAAAAATAAAGAAAAAAATATTTTTTCTGGCTTTACGATATTTTGATTGTGGTATATATTAGGGGCAAACAAGGGGGAGCCATAATTGGATCTCTCTACATCCCAAAACTTGCTTTGGGGCAGTAATGCCGCTATCGATTACCGAACCATCTAAAAATGTCCAAACTCGATAGGCAAAAAAAGTAAATGAGTGGAAATATAGCGCGAATAGTCTATGTCATGCGTAAACCGATTTAGTTTTAATATTTGTTCAGTGATGAGTCATAATATGCGTATTAAACAAAACAACAGCGCGATCATTAGCGTTAATTAAAACATTACAGTTTATCACATTTAAGGTACACCTGATGTGTGTTGTATTCACTGTTCTTATTTTAATTTTAAGGCGATTAAATACATTCATTTTTTAAAGCGAATGTATATTCAAATGCACATTCATTTGCAAATTTGTAACTCTTAATTGTACTTAAAATATTAAAAAAAAGCCACGTTTGAAGTTATACTTATATATAAGTAATATAATAATAATTTTTTTGCCTTTATTCATTTGTGCCAATTACAGCGTAAACAGCGTCAGGAAGAACATATTATCTACAGATAAAAGCTTTAGAACATTACGTGATTAAGATCTAATTTGTAATATAGATACAAATAATTTATTGAGATAGTATAGGTGATTGAAAAATTAGGGGATTTATTTTATTGTTTTTACCAGGTATTCTTATTCCAGACAAAAATTGTAGGAGTGCATCCTCCCGTCTGGCGGTGTGAGATGAAACTAAAACTAACATCTCTGACGTTCATAATATTAGAAGTTTGTTTTATACTTTTTGTGTTAGGCGAAGTCGGGGTTTTCGACCCAACTTCGCCCGGACGCAAATCTGTTGAACATGAATATATAAATAAAGATTTATTTATTTATATGATAATAGCTTTCCGGACCGGCTTTGTCCGGAGCGTATTTACACATACAAGTATTTAATAGCCTTAGTTATAATCAGGCTATAATAATAAGATTTATTGCCAAAAGTAAAAAATAAATGTATATTTGTTTCTAATTCGGATATAATGTTCCGTTCACTTACTACAGTGGAACTTGGTTATTTCGAACTCCGATAATTCGAATTTCTTGGCTGGTCCCCATTTAACACAATGTGATATTTGCTTCGATAATTCGAACACCGACTTCGATAATCGAATTTTTTTCCTGAGTCCAATAAAAGCATATTTAAAACAAAGGACACTTTTTCGATAAAAGTCTGGAATTATTGGTTTTTCTGTTATGAATATCGCCATAAACACGACCAGTAGTTCTTATTTTTTCAATCGTTGACCGAAATATTTTAGAAATCTTAAATGTCCGAATCTGCAAGTAAGCAGATGACTTATAAAACATTGACAATAGCCAAGAATGTGGAGTCAGTCGCGAAAGAAAAAAATCAGCCAAAAGTCTTAGGAAAGATCAGTTCAAGGCCAGTGAAGGAAGACTTGAAAATTTTAAAGAAATAAAAACATCAACTTCAATAATTCGATAAACTGAAGTCTCGTTAATTCGAACTTTGTTTTCACGAAGGTCCACTGTATTGTTTTAACATGTAGATATCTGTTAATTTCTTTGTATATATACTGATTTTACTTCATAACTCGTGAAAGTAAAGACCTTAAAATAGTCACAGTCAACCGAATTAGCCATAGCACAACTGTGTAAGTGTAATGATGAAATCGTTTTTGTGTGACGGCCATATATAAATATCTTCCTATTTCACAGTTAGGTATGTGTATTGATAATCCCAGGCCTGGTAACAATAATCGCACTATGTGCTCGAATTCGACGACTCGGAGATTTAATAAAAAAAAAACGCCATAAAAATGTTAAAGTGAAATCGTATCAGCTATATATGTATAAGTTTAATTCGTGGGTCGATAAATATATGAAAGTAGTCTATCTATGCGTTTGATATTTGAGTGAGTTTGTAAAGACGAGTGCTGTATGTAGCCGAGTAGTCGAAGCGCGGGTGTAGACCGGAGGGGCTCCCGACTGGCGTTGTAGCGAAGGGACACTAGGCGTCGTCGTCGTCGTCATCTCTTGCCTCCAGTCACTGCGACGCCATTCTGCCGTTCGCCCTCGCCCCAACAAACTCTTTCTATGAACCATTTATATAAATACCGAGTGTAAAGTTCTTCCTCTTTTATATAATTACTAACCTTTACCCGCTACTTGAATACTTCGCTAATTATAATTTTTTTATTTTAGTCAGAAATAATTGAAAATATCGTTTACCTATTTTTTACGCTATTACATTTGAGTTAAGATAAAATCAAACCCAACATTAATGCGCAGAAAATTATCTCTGACATTTCGCAGCCACTAACAACGACTATATTTTGATTTTAGTCGACAGCTGCCAGATGTCAGGAATAATTTTCTAACAGTTTTATACGCGCATTTACATATGTCGAATTTGATGTTATCTTAGCTCTTAGCGTAAAAAGTAATTACTAGATATGTTAAAATTGGGTAATAAATATTTTAAGTTTCATTAAAATTGATTGAACCATTTTCGAGTGATGTTGGACAGACCAACAAAAGTCTACACCAGCAGTTCTTAAAACAATTATTGGTCTAGAAAACTTAAATATACAAAAGTCGTTAACAATGCAGCTTGTATATTTTAGTAGAAATGAAAAACAGTTTGCTATGAATTGCTATTTAATTTTATATATAATTTATGTGGAATGATGTTGTGTTTCAGTGTCGTCGTTAAAATTTACTTTTAAAAGCTTTAATTAAAGCTAGTGGATGATGCCGCGGCCTTTTTTTAATGGACGCACAGTATATGCTGTACATACTGTATATTCTATACAATGCTAAGATCTATATCAGCTGCGTGCACACTATGCATACCATATTTTTTTCTATAAACCTAACCAAAGATTTATTTGTACAGAATAAATTTTTATAAAAAGTCTCCCGGAAACTTGACGCAAAATTAGTTCTATGAACTAAAAGAAATAAAAACACTATGTTAACAAAATATATCTATATAATAGAAATGAAATGTTATTTGTTAATAAGCGCATCACTTGAAAATGGTTGGATCGAATTGGCTAGGTTTTTTAAATATTCGTAATAGTCCGATGAAGGTTTACAAAGAGAGAAAAATTGGAAAAATTATATAGTACTGTTCGCTTAATGGTGCGGCAAAGCAATGTAGCAATGTAACGCATATTCGTCCCATGCATAAAAGCTATGCTGCTTATACAGTATTACGTTGTGAAGTATAAGTGTCTTAAATTTTGGATATACTCGTAGGGTAGGTGTGGATCTAATGAAGTTCTTAACCCGACGTGCTTAAGGTTAAAAGTTGTAACACGAAGCATAAGGTGAGTGTGACAAACCCATATGATTGATTGAACATTTCAACATTCTAAATTGTTATTATTTTCTTTTTCATATAACTATTCTGCATATTTAAAAGAAAAAAATCGATAAAGTAAAAACATTTAAGTATGGTTCCTTAATATTGATTTACGCATTTAACAAATCAAAAATTTTTAGCTTATATTGTAAGATATAGCACATAGTTATTTTTTGTTATTAAAATATTAAAAAAACTAACGTAAAGTATTTTTTCATCTAATTGAACAATGAACAATACAAATGAAATCACTTTTTTATAATAATAACTAGTCAGACTTCCGTTATTCATCTTGAGATCTAGTGCAATTTTCACTTTGATCCCATCTAAACAACCCGCCGATCAGCGGTCGACTATCGCTTACTTAGCTCCCCCCGCGGAGCTACTCAGACGCACAACGCATTTCAATAACTCACTTTTGAAATATGGAGCGATTTATTAGGGTTTGGGTATATTACACCCAACCTTATGCACGCCGGGTTAAAATATAAATAAATTAAAACATTTCAATCTGAGTCTCTTACAATGTCGAATTTTCGTTAGTGTGGCCAACTTCATACTATCGAATTTTCATTAGCTGCAACTTCCACACTTTATTTTTTCAATGACGGCAAATGTTTCAAGTCTTATTTAAGGAACGATTTTACGTCTGTGTAAACACGGCTTACTAAATGGACGTGAAACGTGTGGAAGCTCAAACCTTACGTCGCACTAACACAATTCGTTGCATTTCGCACTCCCTTTTTATTATATCCTTAAATATAATTTCCCTAGCAGCTTAGCTTTGTTATAATATGTACCAAGAAGTCGCCAGACACGACATGCGTGTGGTTTCTTTTTTTTCAGTAATAATTTAAGTTGGGGGAACATACCCCTGCCGGAAATTAAGTATCATTACATAGTAATTTGAAATTGCATAGTTGACATTTTTTTTTGTACATTTTAAATCACTTTTTGAACTTCTATAGCGAGGTGTCTGTTTGAAATTTTTGTGATGCATTACGAAAAAGAAAGGCAAGAAAGAATTTATATTACTTAGATGAGGAGAGACTCCTAAACCATTTTGTCCTAAAATTAAAGGGAGGTGAACTCTCCAAAAACTAGAGGGGGTAAAATTCGACATAAAAAAATTAGATATATAAATAACGACTAAAGAAGTGTCACTCCTCTGCAAGCTTACAAATTTTTTTAAAATGCTGGTGCCCCTTTAGAAATTTTGTAGCGGCGTTCATGTATACAATAGTTACTACCCAGCTTCTTTAACTAAAACCAGGTCCATTCGAGGATGGAAAAGATACGTTAATTGCAACAGACATCGACGCACTGATGAATCTCTTTTCCTTTGGAAGCTGCATGACTTTAAAGTTTCTCACAGATTAAAAAAAAATCTTTGCGTCCTCTAAACTAAAAAACTTATTGGTATTTTCACAAGTTTGTTGAAATCAGCTTTGTTTTCCTTTTTTTGTATGAGGATGCAGGTACGTTAAATTTAGAAAAGATCTAAGAAATGCCATTTCTTGCAATTTTTCAATTTTTTTTCATAACACCTACTTGAAAAAATAATAGTTAATATATCTCGTTCATAAATGAAGAAGCAAATGACATTTTGTTAAAACGAGCGACCAGGAAGTTCTTAAAGTCACGTGAGTCATAATATCATTACGGAAAAAATACATACTACATTTTTTGTAAAATAGCTGATTTTCACTTCATATTTTATAATAGGTACAAATAATATATATTGGACTATCCAGTGGTCGACCCCAAGGATGGTCACGGTGATTTTCTCGACATTATCCTTCGCTTTTTATTATATCCCGGTGAAAGGGTGAGCAACTTCCTTTAAACCTTGCTGTTGCGTGTTTGTACGAAAACCGAAAAAAGGAGTGATTTTCGGTCTTTTGAGGGTATTTCCCTGAATAAAAACTCTTTTTATCATCATATTCTGTTCATCACCCTCAAAAATGGGTAGCTCTTGGAACTTTTAACGATTTTGAGCCATACTCCCGACTCATTACTACATTAATAAATTTCTCTATGCTACGAAGAATTTCATAAATTCTTCTACTAATTATGTACTGAGTAAAATATTTTTTAATCATGTACTCGTATATCGGTAAATAATATGAATGCAGTATTGAAATAGTAATGATTCAAAACCATCAAAGAACAATAGTTTGCACTATAATATGTACTATGTAGGCCATTGATACCACGTGATACATCCTCCATATTTGTATGCTTCGATGCACTTGTGAATCGGTTAACAGTTACCCTATTGTGTTTTAGTCAATATGTGTATGTAGACGTTATTTCATTTTTAATAAATTAAATCATATCTCTAGACTACCAGTTCCCATGACATTTGAAGGTTGAATTTATAAAATTATTACAGAGTCTCCAAAAAAGATTTTTACAAATCTTGCTAATGAGAAATGGCTGAAATTTCTCGTTATCCGAAGGAGTTGTCATGTTTTACATTGTATCTGCCACTGCAAGAGCTCCGCTATGACTGTTACGGATGCGGATGTCAAAAATGATGTAAATGCTCCGCGGCTGCGGATGTACACGTCTACAACATTTCTAGTAGAAATGGTTCTATTTAAAATAATGTGTGGAGTCTTTAAATTGACGGGCGTATATTACCGGGCTTTGAGTAGCGTTACTTTTTTCTTGTACAGCCTATATATAATTATCGTATATTAACAAAGACCTTACAGAAGACTAATTAATGCTGTGGAAAGCCACAAAGGTTTCTGAGACATTTTTTGTGTCTTACCACAACTGACAAATAAACAAGTTCCAGATATTAAATTCCACAAAAAAAATAGTTCAGTTGGTAAATGTTATGCAAAAATAATACACTATAGAAAGACGTAAATAAGAAAGGTGAGCATATGTCAAAATTCGGTATACAGAATGTTTCACTACGAAATATTTCCGTAGTGTGTATCGTTTTAAGCAAAACAATTCAATATTGTTCCAAATAATAGAAAACAGTATCACGGGTAATTGGAATAAAGAAAGTAAATCAATTTAAACACTCATTGATTGCAACGTTTCGTCTTTTCTGTAATTAAGACTTTTTCAAGCTCTCAATATGCTTAAATGATAGTAAAACTATGATATAAAAGACGAAACGTTGCAATCAATGAGTGTTTAAATTGATTTATTTTCTTTATTCCAATTACCCGTGATACTGTTTTCTATTATAACATATATCTTGAATTGAACTTTAAAGATGAATTGTTCCAAATATTTTCTTATTTTTGCTGATAAAGGGAGAGGGGAGATTTTACATACGATAAAAAAGTCTGAAAAACGGTTGATTGTATAGACCCGCCCTAAAACTTCCTGCTGCTTTCAAACTCCTTGAGTTCAAAAACACTATTTATTTTTAAATTCTAATTTTGAAGTTCAATACGAATTTTTTTTTCTATACGAAAGTTTATAGCAGCGTAATATGTCTATTTTTAATAAACAATCTATAAATCCGGTCGAAGCCGGACTGCTAGTGTTCTTATAAACTGTTTTGCTTAAAATAACAGTCAACCACCTAAAATATTCGTTTTTTGCTTGTGGAACACTCTGTATATATTTTAAACTACCTATATACAATATTATTACATTATACAAACGATGGTAAATCGAGACTTGTTTTGAATGTAAATGTAAATTTTGAATGCAGTACAAACAAAAAATTAGATTATCTATAACCTACAGGTGGCCCACAAAAACTGAAGATCTTTTTGTGCGCAATTTACCTTTATATTTTTGCACACATCTTCAGCGATGGTGTGCTCTATTATTGCTTTACGCGCCAGAGCAAAGACTCATTCAAATAAATAGTTAAGTATATTTAGGTTTATTTCGCACGAAATCGCATCAAATTGTAGCTTTTCGAAAAAGGGAAAATCTGTTCTAAAAAATTAAATCGTTTTTAAACTGATTCGAGTTCATAATTACTCCCAAAATTGTTATTGAAAATTACGAACAGCAGTTGTTGGTTTGTCTGTACGTACGTCCGAACTCTACAGGACGCAATTTTTGACGGTTTGGTTTATATTTTATTCATTTGGTTTACTATCAGACTATAACCCAATTTAAATTCACTGAAATCGGTTCAGTAGTCAAATTTTTATAAACAATTTTATTTATTTTTGACAGCTAATAGTTTCAAGCAAAACATAATATATATACACAATATATAATAATAATAATGCGTTTAACGTCCGTTTCTCGACTTTATGTCATAACAGACGCTATTCGCACCATTACTATTTTCCATCTACCACACTTCCCGTTATTTTTCTACAGTTTTAAAACTTCAACTTGTGTAATAGCAATGGGCGAATGAAGGAATTATAGGAAATTAGGATAAGGTAGGTAATTTTTGAACTAGGAGTTTAATAGGTAATTTGGCCATGGCCCTAAATACGGAACCATCTCGATATTTATCTGGAATTAATTGAGGGAAACCATGGAAAACCTCAATCAAGATGGTCGGTACAGGAATTACCGTTTCTCGGCGAGAGGCAGTAGGAAAAAGTCCCAGCCACATCTGCCCACGCCGGGATTCGAACCCGGACCTCCCGAATGCGAGTCTAGTGCTGTTACCACTACTCTACCCAGCTCGGTTACACAATATATAACAGGACAACTAAATGCTACACTGCTATACCATAAATGTAGTTACACACCCATTGAGCTCTGTAGAATAATGATAAACGCTCAATTGCTTATTATGTAGAAGGTTGCCGGTTTGATACCGGCCGACATAATTACAAATCATTTTACATCTAATCCATATTATTACACCTGATATTTATTTATATATTTATAATAATATATATATTTTTACGCGACTCATATAAAATAGTTACTTTTCATGCCTGTATAGCGGTTGTAACAGGAATCTTTTTCGCAAGAGTAATGCTATTTTACCAGTCCAATGGCTATATCTCTCTTGGCTACCATTGTATGGGCGACAGGGAAGCAAAGTAAACAATCTAAATATCCAATATGACTGAACTGTTACATATATAAATATATACTTATAATGAAGTGAAAATCAGCTATTTTATAGGAAGAACGTGCAAAAAAAATGTAGTACGTATTTCGATTGTACTGCATTTATTCATAAGGACTGCAATTTGTCTTTTGGTCCGGGGCGACGTAATTGCTAGAACGGGCGCTGTCAACGATTAAAAGATCATTAGCACCTGTAAACATTACAGGCTATGACTATAAACGTGTGGGCATGTTATGATTCGTAATTTTTTAGTTGTCTTTTTCAATTTAATACGAACAAATTGTGCTCATATACCAAAACAGGTGCTAGCAGAGTGGAGGTCGTGTCCTTCAGAACACAATACTTATTTTCATAACGCTCACATGAAATGCATGACAAACCGGAAATCTGCTTAAATAAGTGTACAGCGTGTTCACGAATATCTGAAATTATAGAAATATTTTACCCTTCCAACCCACTAGTGGGGAATGGTACTAATTTAGGTCAAAATTCACTTTACAATATTTTTTCGTTTTGAAGTCCTCTTAGTTCAGAAAACATATTTTTGGAATCACTCTGTGCTTGTTTGTTAGATATACAGATTGTATCAACTTAAAGCTGTCCATAGGGCACTCTGTGTGTAAGACAGAGCTCTATATACAAACGATAATTAAGAGTGAGATAAATGATCGCTAATAGGTAGTAATTACTGTGGTTACTGTAAAATAAATTTAAATAAACGTCTTTGTTTTCTAAGTAAAATAGCCATTTTATCAATTAATGACAGTCTGTAGTCACTACCGAAATTATTGATAAAATGGATATTTATACTGTTCACGAAAAAATCCAAATAATTAAATGGTTTTATGGTGGTAATTCAACCGCCGACGTAATAAATTGATTTGTAGCTGCCTTTGAAAACAGACCAACTTCTTCTAATAATTTAAACGAACTAAAAATACAAATTTCTAATGCATGTCAGCCCGTTGGCCAATGTGAGGAAAAGTATTTATAATCGATTAGGTTATTGTTTGGCAGAACGTGGAGGTCTTTTCGAACACTTAATAAATTAATTATTAAAATTATTGCTCAAACTGTTGTACCAGATATAATAATAATACGAATTAATATTACGGTTTAGTTGTTTTAGTTTGTAAACTGGTAAAAAGATTTACAAGTATTATTTATTTACAGTAACCACGGTAACTATTAGCGATCATTTATCTCACTCTTACTTATCGTTTGTACATAGTGCTCTGTCTTACACACAGAGTGCCCTATGGACAGCTTTGAGTTGATACAATCTGTATATTACTAAAGAGTTATTGTACAAATTTTCACGGTACCTCAAATATCTACACAAAAATGCTTAATAGCTCTACTATTATGTTTACGTATCTGATATAAATAATAGACTACTTTTTTAATCCTTCTTAATTAAAGAGAAAATTGGGATCGAGAATCACACAATATTTCTTTTTTCGATTCTTCTTTGAAGTTCTCCTTACTACTAACCTTTAGGCATCACATCATTATCACAGTTCATTTCCACTAGAAGTGAAACGCACTGCATTAAATGTTTGGAAACTTTCCAAATTGACTGTGGCAAAAACTAGTAAGTTATAGATGTTATTTGAACTTCGTGTGAGGCGAGAAACCAGCAATTTTAATTACTATAACCCAACGATCGGGTCGTCCCACGTTTCAAAATTTGATTTCTTTGAACAAAGCATATTATTTCTCATTCATAAACAAGTGATGTAAACTAACTTTTTCGTTCTTCTATAATTTTTTTCATCGCAAACAAGAATTTAAAAAATTTCAAACGAGTAAGTTTAGGCGTCATACAAATCGTTGAGAAAAAACTCGTACAATGTGAAAAAGCTGGGCAGAAAATAACGAACAAGCCACTTTAGATAATAATGTATTAAAAATGACATGACAAATGAATACCGGTAGCTTTGCATCCGTTGCTTTGGGTACATTAGTGATGAATTGATGACAAATGTCTTCATGTCTTCGAGACGACGATGGAACTGTTTTCTTCTTTTGCGTATTTTTATTCTACATTATCCTCTAACATTATAATGTTATCTTTGAGTACCCGAATAAAGAGGGATTCACAATGACTTAAGTAGAGATGAGATATTTCGAGTGAAAATTGTCGAACTATTCGATTATTAAAATATCTCGAGATTCAAAATCACTCGAGTGACGAGTGATTTTTATACTTACGAATTACGAATTATAATACAATCTCCAGTAATAAATTATTATACGATGCTCTGTCTTTACACTTTAATACACTGGATGTAATTGTCTCTCTCAGATTGCATTGCCACGAGTATTTGGACAATAGAATGTTTAAACAATTAAACAGTTATTCATATGCGACGTTTCGTCTTTTTATTAAGACTTTATCGAGCAATTCAACGAGTCAATTAACAATTATGTGCTACATGAAATTAATTATAAACTAATATTAAAAACTATTTTTCCTAAATATTGAAAATGTGAAAAATGTTTTTTGATGTATTACAATTTTTCTCACGTTATCAGTATTTAAAAAATATTTTTTAATATTAGTTTATCATTAATTTTATTTACCATATAATTAGTATGTTGTTAGTCAATTGCCTTGTTGAGTTACTTGATGAAGTCTTAATAAAAAGACGAAACGTTGCATACCAATAATTGTTTAATTGTTTTAACATTGAATTGTCTAAATACCTGTCACAATATTATCATTAATTAGATCATTATTTTATAATAATATAGATCTACGATAATTTCGATAATATCTAAGGAGTTCCATCCCACGAAAAAGTATAGGAAACGTTGCAATTGGTGATTAAACTTCTAAATAAAGAACTTTAATCAAATTAAATATTTTAACCCGCAAAATAAAGGAAGTCTGTAAAGTGTCACCGCATTTATGCGTGCTCATGTAATTCAATTATTTCACCGAATTTATTTGTGCGTATGGCTCGCGTTCTAAATTGATAATGTCTACCGAGTGGCTCATTATCTTTTGAGAGAGTCTCATGATTTATTTTGGAAAAATCATAAACGTAGGGAAGACCAGATTGGAACATCAGCTTTAGAAAGTCTTATTATTGTTTTTAAGTTGGCAACATAGCGTATGAGTAGGCGTCTCCTTATTTTAATAGTTGTAATGCAATTTTTTGTAATTAATTTCATAATAAATTCATTAGTTAATTAGTTATTGCATGCAGGATCGTGCGATGAAAAATTCATGGGAAAGCGTTTCTCGTAGATGGAGTATTATTTCTAATTTTTATAGTTTTGTCTATGGGTTGCTACACAACAATGAAATGATCGAACTGATGTTTTTGAATTTTTCAAGCTAGTCTGCACTATTTTTATACTTTTTGTTGGTCACCAACAACCAGGATTATTTCGGTGTAATGGTATTTTATATTTTTAAATTATTATTTTTTAATAGTAAATTGAACATACAAATAATACTTTTAATAGTTCTCGGATTAGAACTTGGACGTTTGCAATAAAGGAGTCACGGAAATGTCATACCGACAATATCGTTCGCAGCGTTGAACATCGTTTTAGAAATTGAATAAAAAATGTTTTTTCATTTTAACAAATTGCATCACGTGTTTTAATATTCATTCAATCTTAAACTCTTTATATGGGGGCCCCCATAGCCTTTGTGCCTATGGGCCTGCCACTGTTCATATCAAAGTGATATATTTCCACACTTCCGTGTTCGTGTAATGTTACTTGTACATTATTAATTATTGAAATATGCCCAGTACATGAAAATTTTGACATTTAAGTAAAATGTCTGAACTATGAAGCATGCTAGGTTTTCGTGACGAAAATGACATTACAAAATATTATAGGAATTTTCCAGTTTTCGAGAATTTATTGCTCGGAAATTTCCATGCTATTTCCTGTTCTGCGAAATTGCATTTAAATTAGTTCTGGCTGCAATTTTCCTGCTAAATTTAAATTCACACCAGCTAAAAACATCTGAGCGTTTTTAAGGCTTCAAAAAACAAACATTATATCAGAAGTAATCTTACACAAAATTGACTGTCAAAAAATTTGAAAATTTGGTGATACTAATTACGAGTATATATCTCCTGCGTGATTATTTTATTACTGGGCTCTCGTTTTGCCATAATGTCATACTGCATCATAAAACTCACGCACTAGATACATAACCTACTATTTTGCTATTTTGTTCTATAATTTAAGAAAAAACATGACCACTGAACTATATACTATATATATTGTACCCACGGGAACAGTATTATTGTGTATTTTATCATCCGGTGAAAATACAGTTTTTGCTTTAACCGACAAGGGTTTCATTTCAAAACAATTCGTTGTTGCTGTCGTACGTCAACTCAAGCAGGTTTGTACAAAATACAATATTATATTAGCAACCTTAAATGGCACTATCCGTAAAAAAATATCAAAGACACTAGTCCCCTTGAGAAAAATAGCAGCAAGTACGTCTTATCAGGTTAAAAAAAAATTACTACGGAAATTTACACTCAGTTCTAACATGTGGAATTTTATTATCGAGTTCATCTACACTATCAATTAGTATCTTTAAAGAGCCATTAGAATTTTAATCTCAGTGTCGAAGTAAAGGAGTAAACACTGGCAGTTTCGACTAGAGATGGAAAAAACGGGTCTTTTTAGTGATCTGCATCTTTGCATCTGGATCCCGTATGTGAGCCGGCTCACTGAACCGGTGTTAAGTGTTTCACTGAGTTATGCGGATCCGTTGATCCGTCGGCTCAAAAAAAGTGAGTCGGCTCTCACGGATTTTCTTTCGGAGTCGGCTCTCTGAATCGGTTCAGATCTGAGTTACCCAACTCTAGTTTCGACTTTTGAGCAGGATTACGCAGAGTAGATCACGTAACATATTTCTGAAATTTGACAATTGTTTAACACAATACGTTTTTTAGTATCCAAGTTTTACATTTCTTTAGTGTCTCAAGAATCTACAATCTTTCTCTTTAAAAATAGTTAGAAAATAAACGCATATCTTCAAGCCTAACACCTTTACTTCCACCACTTCATGGTGGAAGCTAAGGTGTTTATGCAGTGATTACAATTTTGATAATTTGTGAAGACTTTAATGGTGGGTTGAAAATATATTTGCCGGAGGGTGTTCGTACTTGAAACACCCGCAATATGGTCAACCCTGCATAAGTGATCGAACTGCAAATGTGACTTCATAGCGAACAGATGCAATTCTAAACCGAGGCATTATAATATGTTTGTTGCGTATGTTGTGTGCATAGAGTAGTTCCGTGTGGCGCCGCCATGTCCGCTCCAGTCACCACTGTGACGCCGAGCATCAGGAGTATTTGCGGACGCCATAAACGGGACGCCGTCGTATTTTACTTCTATTCCCCTACACAATGATACTATGTATAAACCAAAAGAATAAATAGATTTTATTAAAAAATAAAAAACGACTCTTCGAGCAGTTCCTTCGTTTAGCGCAGAGTTTCGATCATCTTGAAACTTTCAGTTCGTTTCATTACGTAGTAAATTTTAAATATTTGGCATAAATTATATATACAGTCGACTCTCGATAATTTGATACTCGTTAGTTTGAAATTTTTTCCCGGTCCCTTGAATGAAATCAATTTTAATTGAAGTTGAAGGAATAGTATCTTGCTCGCCAACATGCAATAATTTGAAGTCCGAGCTTCCCTAATCTCCATAATTTGAAGCATTTATCATGCATTGTTTACTTAAATGAGATATGGGTGAGTTTGCAATTCGCATTCCAGTCTTCCTTCAAATGTCAAAGTGAGTCATGTTAATGTTTGATTTGTTTTATTAAAATGAATTCAAGAAAAAACAAGTGTCTTTCCATAAGTGAAAAAAGCGTGTGATTCAAGCTGTGGAGGATGGACAATTAAAAAAGATGTCGCTAAATAGCTTGTCATTTTCCATCGACATTGTCGATGATTTGGAAAAACAAAGATCGCATCACCGAAAGTTTAAAATAATAAATCACGAATTTTGATCAAACTCTTGTTTACTTCATTTTTTCCTCCTTCCCTCTTGTTACTTGAACTCCTGTTTTTTTGAACTCTTGATAATTTGAAATTTTTCTCTCGCTATTCGTGAAAGTCAAAAAACAGTTAACTTTTTACTAATTGATTAATACAGAAACTAGATTATAGGTTATAGAATATTTTTTTGACAAACTTTTACAAACTTCTCCATTTAAATGTTTGTAACTGTCCCGTTACCTCCACCATAACCGTTCCGTTTCTTACGCCATGAGTGATACAATATTTTCAATATGGTATCCCTAGTGTCGTAATACCATTACACTCTATAAACTAGCTAGTTTTCACTTCATTTTCAAACATTTTAACAATTCACATTTGAACAAACGTTACTTCTAATAGTAGGCTATAAAAAACAACTAACAAACAGTGATTTACTCTAGAATTTGTGCAGCGCGATCAAACTTGTACTTTACCGCCCTAGTCCATAATGAGTCATGTTACGTGCCAGCATACATGCATGTAAAAAACATATTTACGAGTTGTCGTAGAAGTAGAAAAATTGTTTTAGTCCACTCTAACAAAATTTTATGTAGGTGATTTAATAAAACAATATCAAGTAGATTTATGTAAGCAGCGTTTCACGTTGATCGGAAAGTCATCTATGAAGGGATCTGTGACCCTTAAAGTCTAGCCTTAAAAACCGTACATAAAATGACATTGTACATCATCATAGTAGGTGTTATATTTGGCAAAGCTCCATATTTTTCGTAGCCAAGCTGCGTCATTTGCAATGAGAGACCAACTATTTACAGCTTTTTACATTGTTCGCATAGACGCCAGTGTTATATTGACAAACTATGAACTGTAGAAGATATCAAGCATAACATTCATTAAAAAAACTTCTGCTTTTTTATATTACGAAAACTTTTTTGCTGACGAAAATACATGTGAAACTACGCGTCCGAATGTAAGATAAAAAAATGTTTTGTCTGCAAATAAAAGTGTTCTGTTTTAGGTTAGCCAAAAATCCTCATTATAATTTTATTTAAAGGCGCAAATAACACATATTTAAATAACTGTAGGGTCTTTACAAATTGATTTCATCGAATAAAGCAAGAAAAATTGTCATTTCTTTTTGTCTTTCATGCCAATTGGAACACCTATAGAATCAATTCGATATCCATCTGCCCGTCTGTCAAACGCGATTTTTTCTGAAACTATGTGACGAAAAAATTTGACCCACATACAGACCTGAAGTAAACAAATCCAATTTTGATTTTGTTAATTATTTTAGGGGATGAATTGGGAAATGAAAAAAAAAAATCAAGAGCATCGTGTTACGTGTATAGAGTGTCAAATGAAAGCTTAGTAAAATTCAACAACATGATGTATTTCTTATTGTTCATTTTTTGGTAAAACCCCTAAAAAACAGCTGTTCCTACCCGTACCTGCCAAAAAATCGCTCAGAAAAATTTCAAAAAATATTTATGCACATTGAAATTTAAATGTAGATTAAATGAAATTAATACTCTTTACAACCTAAATTTTCACGTGACCGTAGGCCCGTAGACCCCCTCCCCCCCGACCCAAGTCGTCACGCCAACAATGCTAACGATCAATAAATTTCATCTAAATCGGCATAGTTGTTTCTAAGATAAGCGCCTAAAAAACTAATAATATTGTTAAATATAATTATTTTCAAGTACGGAACTGACTGTGTATACAAGCGTAGTTTATACCTGATCGTTTTTTTTTGCTTCGAAGTTTTATTATGATTCGATTGACACCTTTGCTCTGGAGAGTTCTGTTTATTCGTGTTCATATGTGGTACATTACTTATTTTATCTCGGTCATATATTTTATAAGCTTTAACCTATATTCTACATGTGGATCAATAGCATTCAAGTAGAAATAAATTGTCAGAGATTTTATTCTTGAAGTTGGCAGACATGGAATACACAAACATATAAATAAGAAAACTTACACAAAGAAAATACTTGCTACATTCTGTACTTTATTTTGTTACATATGTATTATACAATTATTAATTTATTGGATAATGAAATATGATATCTGTTGTCGAGCGTCTATAATCTACAATATCTATCTATATGAATAATTAAAATTTCATCGAGTGTAACATCCACAGGGACCTTAAAATAATTTCATGGATGAGTGTTTATTCATAAAATTTGCGTTATACACACAATAAACCATAAAAGTACATTTTATCAACGAAAATGTGTAAATACTTTTTTGATCAATAATTTATCTTATAACCGAATTTATTTATATTATGACGTTTTCTTCTTCTCTACATTGAACGAACGGTTAATGTCTGACATTATTTTCAGGGATATGTAAATATGCATACATGGTTTTGAGGATTATTAGTTAAGGCTGTACTTCATATGTTTCACCAAAAGATGGTCGTACAAACATGGTATTTTTTTTAAAATTCTAATAAGTCCACTTATAACCCGGCATTCCAGGTCGCTGACTTATAGAACCACTGTTTGCCGGATAACGTTCAATCAGCTTTTGAACGCATTTTTTCGACACATTGTATATAGTTTACATAATAGTTCAGAAAACAGTTGGAAATCCATGCATGTGAAGTTTCCATTCCAAGAATAATATCATTTTCCGTCGTAATCATAAATTATGGTCTATTTTTGCATTCGCAGTAGTACGAGTATTTTATTTCATATCATGCACTTCTAAAATACTGAAATAGGAATTATCGTCAATTCTTGCTTTGTAACGTGACCTTTATCTGCAATTTTTTGTCCTTGAAACACAAAGTATTATTTCAGGTGACTTAAAATCCACTTGAAATAGTATATTATGTTAGAAGGGCAAAATATTACAGATAAAGGTCACGTTACAAAGTCAGAATTACCGATAATTCCTATTTTAGTATTTGGACAAAACAAAATAGTGAAATGTTACATACTTACCGTTGACTTATTATTATTATATATACTTATCTTACTATCTAAGTGAATTGTAAGTTTTAACGCGATAATGGTCACAGAAGCCGATTTACATTCATTTAAAAAAAATAGTGATAGGGAAATTTTTGTAGCTAAAAAATAATGAAATTTTTTAACTATCACATTTGATTACAAAATTTTCATAAAATGTTATCGCTTCTTCATATTTGACTTCAAGACGTTTCTATTAAATATAAACAATTAATTTTACATCATTTATTTATATTTTTATTTTTTAAATCTGATAAAATCAATATTTCTTCATTCAATTTGGAAAAAATAAAGAACTTATCTAAGAACTGGCCATTTGACTGGTTGCGGGACAAATAGGTATATCGTATATTAAATCTTGGTACGTTATGTGTTAACTATGATCAATATATGATCAAAATATTATGAAACAGACTTGTCCAGCCATCTGCACACAAAGTCAAGAAACTCGGAACACGAAAACCTATTAAGGCAATGAGCCAATAACATAATCGATACTAGTTGCACAGCAAGCGGTTATTTGTAACAATAATAGGTGCCATTCTATAAATCTTTGCCAAAGATTGCTATCAGTGATAGGCAAGAATTAATTATTTTAACTTTATATAGTTTACCATTTCGTTATTATTGACCGCGAAATTAAACAAGGAAACTTTTTTTAGCTTAGCAATATTTATTATCAATACTACAAATTGCGCTTAAATCCTGTTTTTAAAGACTTTGAGTATCTTGGTAGTTGGCATATTTAAATTTAAAAACGTGGGTGCGTGCATTTTTGTACGTACGTTAGAAGTTATGCTTCTTTGACGTGGTTAAAAAGTAATTTTAAATTTGCACACAATATTCACAACTAATAAATGTTTTCAGTAACACAAATTTTCATAATTAATTACTAATGTATATTGGCTTTGATATAATTTATAAGCACATACGTAATTTTTAGTCGTATTGAAATAAAATATCACCTGGCATCTGCCATATTCCTTATTTAACATTTTCGATCACTACTCCATCAGACGAATTTTTGGTAAACATGCTTAAAATCAAAATATTTAACAAAATATCCAATGTAGCGATCAAATTCATCCTGTTAATTTTGATGTTACAGTTGACTTGAACGTGTTAATTTTGATCTGACATCATAAAAATTAACTCTCATCGTTGTTTCATAACACGTCAAAAGAAGTTTAACTTCAAAAAGAAAAATAATACATCGTGTTTACTCAAAATTAGCAATAAATATTACCTTAAATACCAGGTTAACAGATAGTTCTAAATTAAATTTGTGCCGTATATAAGATCATTTTATCGTTGTTTACTTGTAAAAAAACATAAAACTCATACCATTGTATAGATTTGTCGCCGTTAAATTATGTTAAGTCGTTAAATTATAATAAGTTTCAAATTCCAGCTCAATTTATCACCTTTTAACACGCAAATGACCCACATTAAATGTCATTTTAATGTATAAAGGAATAGGTACCACCCTCATCGTGAAAATTTTTATTAGTATAGTTTGTAAAAATATATATATTACGGTGTGTTTATTCTAAACTAGCCTTCTTCCGTGGCTCCACTTACGTGGACACAGGAGCGCCTTTAAAAAAAGTGTATACGCGTTAGAAGCCATACAAATAATTTATTGAAATAACATAATAAAAGGACTAGAGTAAATATTATCATTAATATATAGAATTAACAAATATTTTATTCTGCTCTAATTTATAAGCACGTACTATACGATTTTTATTCCCAATATTTAACAAAATGTTCAAGGCGAGCAATTGCCTACTGTTAATTTTGGTGTTACAATCAGCAAATTCTTACTGTTAATTTTGATCGTAAAAATTCACTTTTATAATTTTTTCATAAAGCGCCGAAAGAATTTTAAAAAAGCGTTATACAGGAAGAGGGTTTTGAGAGAAAGTTTTCTTGTGCTATAGTGGAACATAAAAAAACCACGAAGTAAGTGGATTCTTTGAGAACTATGGAATCGACCAGACTATGTATTAGGCCGAGTCAAAAATTACCATTTTTTTTATTTTAAGCAAAAAAGCGAAATCAGATATCTTATTTTGCAAAATGTCAACATTTTCATACACAATGGTTTCCAATCACTAATAATGGTATTCAAAATGTCATAACAATAAATTTTATGAAAAAAATACAAGTTTTGTATTATACAAATATTAATTTTATTAATAAAGAATAATACACTATCAAATTTTAAAGAACATATTAATTAGCTGATTTATTTTATACTATAAATATCTATATAATTTATAAGTATTAATAACTAATAAATTATTAAAAACTTAAAAAGTGAGACAAAAAAAAAATAAATGTGGCGATTTTGTTCACGATAATTGATTTCAGTTCATTTGAAGTTTAAATTGAACTATTTATGTTTTTATTACTTACAGGAGGGAAAGTGGTGATGTTGGCTCGTTACTGTACTATAATTACGATATTTCTTTATATTTACTAGTTTTGACAACTAATTCCTTCAACATTTGTTGTAAAATAATTAAAACCCTTAGAATAACTAATATTATTCATTCTAAGATCTGCCAATACGTCAGTTAAGTGATGACAAGGGAGGTAATTATTATCTAAAGATATTTGTTTAACAGACGGTACGTATTTTATTAAGGATTTCACGTCCAAATGGACTACCGAATTTGAGGAAAGATCCAGTTGAGACATTTTAATAAGGGGATAAAAAACGTAATAATATGATAGTGAAATAGAATTGTAGTTCAAATCGAGGTGATTAAGGGACCTCAAACCCGTGAAAACACCGTATAATAAAGAATTACTTGTCAAATTGTTTTTATATAACAATATTTCCATTAAATTGTGTGCATTTCTAAATACACCTAGCTTTATTGTATTGATTTGATTGAATGCTGCTGCAAATAATTCAGTACTCGGTGGAAGGTCGAAATTTATTGTAGTAAGATTGTTGTACCGTAGATTTAAACCGCGTAAATTTCCTAGGAAAGTGAATGCATTGTCATCAATTTTTGAAATGCTGTTTTGGTCCAAATAAATCGTAGAGACGTTTTTAAATTGGGTATAATTGAACATATGCGATGGAATTTCTGGTAAATAGCAATTGTGGAACTTGATGGTGTGAATGCTTCGGTTTGGAATTGTCGACATGAAATCGAAATAGTCGTCGAGTGTGACATTTGTGCATTCGACGGATTCAGAATTTTCTTTACATGGAGATGCTGCTTTGCAATTAGTATTTAAAACAAATGCAAAGAAAAAAACATTTCCTAATACCGTAGATATTGAAGACATTTCTGGAAAAAAATTAAAGATTTTTTTTAATTATTAAAAATAAATCTGTGTTTATTAAAAAATTCGCAACAAAACATTTTTTAACATTTTGCCAAATATTTCATGTTTAAGAGAAAGATGCACAAGGTTAAAAATTGCCGAGCACGTGCTGATGTCGTTGCTACAGAATTAAGTCTCCAAGTTTCAGTTAATATAAAAAAACAAATTAAAGATACGCTGAATCTAATAAGATAAAGAAAACTTCGTTTTTCTTTTAGTTTTGAAGTTTCATGAATAATTTTCAACCCATAGATCTTCTAAGCAAAAGAGATATAATAGTGCCGATGGGAAATTAACGATATCTAAATTAAGAAAAATATCTTAGAGATTTTCATCAAAAATCGCTTAAATTATATAACAAATTAAATAAATCACGGTTGAAATTTACGCATGATTGAAGTAAAACTTCTTTGGCGTACGATTGAAATAAAATAAAAATAATGTCAGGATAAATTTCAAAATTTAGTAGAATTTATGGATAATTTATAGTGAGTACCAAAAAATCCAGTTTAAGACAAACATTACAAAAGAGAACAAACAAACAAAAATGAGTAAGTGGCATTTGGCACAATTTATGTCGGTAAGCTAGAAATTTTACAACTGTGCGGCCATCTGTTGACTAAAAGCTTCAACAGTTATCTTATAAGATTTCTAACATAAACCAATATGTCGATACTCATTTGCGTAAACTGAACGTTACTTCTGTGAGAAAATGTTATCTCGTCTTAAGAAGCTTTACTTCAAAAATACAATATAGTTATTTAAAATACAAAGTACTTACTTAATATCACTTTTATTTTGTTGGATGTTTATTTGCTCAATCTATGTTGTAAAAAGATAACAATTAAATGCGCTTTCTATTTTTATAATAAAACTGATAGGGAAAAATTTTTTAAAAATTATAACAAGATGGAGAACAATAACAATTAACGAGTATTTTGTATTTAGTCGTTGCTATTGAAAAAAAGGGGGTGCATTTAAAGTCAAAAGTGGCATTTTTGCTTTGATCGCTGATAACTCGGTTAAAAAAAACGTTGGAAAATTAAAAAAAAAAGTATTTTAAAGAGGAAAATATCAGCTTTAAGATGCTTTCTCGAAATTTATTTGGATTTTTTTTTTGGAGCCCATAGATATGATGCAATTTTATAAAAAATAAGGGATATTTTTTTTCCTTTTTCAATTGTCACGGTTCGCTAAGGGATAGTAAAAAAATTTGAATTTTTGATTCAAAAACTAGAATGTAGAAGCTTTAAAATGAATTTTTGTTTTTTTAAATACGATCATTTTTGAGAAAATCATCAAAATTTCGAAATGTTCCATGTGATCCCTTAATTAAGTTAAGTAATGTAGGTATATAGAGATTTATATCGTTTTTACTTGTACAAAATATTGTGGCAAATTACCCCAGCTTACGATTTTCTAGGAGTTCTTAATGTATCTACCTATAAGTTATAAATCATTTTTATATGATTGAATGATCATACGTTTAATATATCTGTTAGCATAGGCGCCGACTTCTCAAACTCGCCGTGGGTACTCAAATTTATTTATTTTGACAAACAACTTATTAATTGTTCACGAAATGTTTACTTTTATGCATTTAATGCCCAAGACATTTTTTTCCACTTGACCGATTTTAATAACTATTTTCATATGCATGTATAGCATATGAATACTATATGGGTTACGTTTCCACGGGTACAGTCTTGCGTACAAATTATGGATCACTTAGCTGCAAGCTAGTATACTTTTGTGGCGCGTATAATCTATAACTTTTTGACAATATTTTACCACGACAACTACCTTAAAATCATAAAATAATAAAGGTTTGCGTTCGGCGCCATTTTAAGAGAAGTACATAGGTTCATAGAAGATTACACATAGTAATTAAATTGCCACCGACCTCAAAACTTTATTATTTCACGCTTTTGAATGTTTTTTTTAAATCGAGTTTCAATCTTTTTAAAGTTTTTTAATGCTGTAATCCGTTTATAGACTGTCTCGTCATCGAGGAAAACACTGCCATAAATAGATACAGTAAAGTACATATTTTTGAACACACTATAAGCTTTACTTGGAAATCAAACAAGTGTCTTATCACTATCAGGGATTTTCTTAATCTACGGAGAATTCTATTTTATTTTTTAGTTAATATTTCATTCTACATTCATAATAACGATTCATAAATCATTTGCAAGAAATTCAGAAAACATGAAGACATTTTATTTTTCTGTTATCACAACTCCTCATTTCTGAAGAGTTTACCAAAAGTCTTAGGAAAGATCAATTCAAGGCCAGCGTAGGATGGCTTGACAATTTAAAGTAAGAAACGACATCAGCTTCCAAAACTCGATAATTCGAAATTTTGGGGCGATCCTTTTGACTTTGAATTAGCGGCGTTCTACTGTGTCTGTATACGCTGCTTTTGTACGATTACTGTGCTTAAAGATTGTCAAAGACTAAAAACTTTAAGCTTTCGTTGCTTGTAAACTTAAAGCGTGTCATCATCTCTTAAAGAACTTTATGAACCTAGTTGTAGTCCACCAATTTAACTCTGTTATAATAGAATAAAATTATTATTAGTAGTATATTGGTTGATCCTTAATGTCTGCAAGATACAGCTAAATTTCTTGCGCTTTTTAGCTTTATTCGAACATATACTTCGTATTATATATAAAATAAGTGAAATCGCTTCAACCATTGCGACTAAGTTATGACTAGTTTATTGTATAGTCCATTTTCTCTTATTGCCTGTAAGTCTGCAACCCAATGCGCTGTCCATTAAGTGGTCATATTAAGGTAATGTTATACAGACTGTCTCCAAATCTAGTGTCATATGCCAATGCTTTATTCAAAAATAGATCAAAAACGTACAGAGCTTTTTGATCTACAGTACTTCACAAAGAAGCTACACTTTTTGAACTGGAATAAAATGCATGTAGGTAGTGCCAATTCTCGCGGTTAATATTGGTACTAATCAATAAATTCGTTTTTATTTGAGTTGTCGGGTTAAAAATTAGAATAAGTCATTATTCGATTTTATACGTTTCGTGCAATTGTGCAAAGTTACTGAAACAGGAAGTAAAAGACAAATTGATTAATTAAACAAATTAAATGCGGGGTTGTAATTATTTAATTATTTTGATAAAATATAAAAAAAATGCCTTGCACTGATAATTAATAAAATCATTCAAAGAAATTATTTCATAGCAAACTCTGCCTTTTTTAAATATTGACGTTTGGAAATGGTGTTAAAGAGATTTTGACGTTAATTGATAGTTACAAATAAAATAAGTTCATATCTAAGTCCACCTCTGGTTTTAATATTTTTACACTGAAATAAATGAGCAACTTTCCTTTTCATCGCAACTTGAATTAAAATCTTAACCTCTTCAATTATTATTTTAATTTATTCGTTAAAATGCAAAATACACAATAAGACTTTTACAACACCAGGTTTTCTATTGTTTCAACTTAATTAATTTAAATATTAAAATACCAATTAGTTTCAGTAAGTAGAATTTCATTGATTCGCCATTTTTGATGAGGCAATCTGCTTTATCCTCGTATCAATTAAGTAGTTAAAAAAAGTGATCCCTCAGATTGTAAAAAATGCTCTCGGGAAATTTCGAACTGTGGTCGCAAAATTCATTTTATTGCTGTTTTTCAAAAACATATATTTTTGCCTTAAAAATTGAATCTGAAAGTTGATATTCGTCAATATTTCTTTGCAGCACGTCACGGGATTTCGAATTACGGCAAGACAAATTAATATTTTGAAGTTTTTTCTTTACAAGCTTGTGTTAAATATACTGCTCAATATAACTTGCTCAATAATTTTTCTCAAATTCAGTTTTTTTTATCTGATTTTAAACCATGTATTTAGATCAAATAAACTGTAAAAACTTGATTAAAAGTAATGCGTGAAGAATGGTACATATTTCTAGTTTATTTTGAAGCATTAACATCAAATACTGAATAAGATTTTTCATAGAAATTAGAAATTTCCGAAACGTAAGAGCATTTTATATAAGCACACACACATCCAACGACTCATAAGAGAAGGACGAAAAAGAGAGCATATTGAACAGCTGGTACACAGTAACATTAATATCTATTTATAGTAAGCTACAGAGAAAGATTTGAAGAATATCGTAAAGCTGATGATAGCCATTAAGTACAAAATAATATTTAAAATCATAACTTTGTCGGTACTGTAAGATTGGTCATTTGAAATAAGATCACATCAAAGCCCGTTTCTGGTTTTTACGTTTTGGACTAAAATATCCGATGTAAAATTACTTAATATTATGCAGATAAATCGACGCCGGAACCAACGAACCGTCTCTTGCATTTAATGAGGAGACTTGAATGTGTGAAACAAGCGTAACAGATAAAAAATTTTTTTTTTTCACTTTAATTAAATTATTCTGTGCAATTTGTATTTTTATCCACACGTTTGTTGCATGAAACTATTTTGATTTGTATTAGCAATTTTAGAAATTACGAAACGTCTTTTTATTAAGACAAAAAATACAAGGGAACAAATGTAAATGCCTCAACTAATTAGACTATTCGGACGCAAATATAGGTGTATGTGTTGTTGAAATTTTGAACTTTATATATTTTTTTGAAACGTTTGTTGGCATTAGATAAATCTTCGAACTGAGTGCTTGTTGGTCAAATTCTCAAACTCTCCGAGCTTTTAGCAGATCCAGGCTTAGAGTTAGTACTTTTAATCGAGAAAAACTAAAATTGTTGCGGTTTGTATTTGAAAAGAGTGTGTCCTTGTCTGTTCTGCTGAATGATATGTGCATTTTTTACCTTTATAGCAGCAGTAGGGCCTAGTAATCTAGTTAATATAGTAGTTTTGAATTTTAACCGTATAAATACGTCTCCATTTGGAAGTTCCTCTCTTTGAACGTTATATGACGACTCTAAAATATATTTCTTTTTTGGTAATGGTAAATATTTAAAGGCTTTTTACGTAACGGGATTTTGTGGACATTTTCATAAACATTTTATACAAACTAGTGTCCCATTTGGGTCGCATCAATACGTATATCATATATACCTCAGAATTACATTACAATTAAGAGGCTGTGTATTTGAAATAGATATGGGAAAAACGGGTCTTTTTAGTGATCTGCATCTTTGCATCTGGATCCCGTATGTGAGCCGGCTCACTGAACCGGTTCAAAAAGAGCCGAGTTCTGAATATGTTAGTGCAGTTACCTAGTTCAGTCAATCATATCACGACCTGTATAGAATCAAGAATGCATAGCCAAACATGTGATGCATGAGTCATTTGAGCTGACAGATGCATCAAAGCAAGAACTGATACGTAAGTGTAAAATTTGCTTCTGTGTGTTAAGTGTTTCACTGAGTTATGCGGATCCGTTGATTCGTCGGCTCAAAAAAAAGTGAGTCGGCTCTCACGGATCTTCTGTCGGAGTCGGCTCTTTGAACCGGTTCAGATCTGAGTTACCCAACTCTAATTTGAAACTACGCACTACAGAAGTAAAATTGTTACAATTAAAAAAATAAAACGAGAACAAAGAAATAATATTAATGACACCGACCTACGAGATCAAACCTATTACCTGTAGGCTACGAGACAACCGTTCTACCTTGCCGCCACCTTAGTTAATATTCTACAGTCGGTGTACATACATTGCGACACGTTCGGTACATTTTCAATCTCATGACTCAATTTTACTCTCCAGTGTCAAAAGAAGTTGTACTTCAGAAATGATAGGTGCTTCTAAAGGAGTTTCCGTACTAGATGTATCTTTATAAAAAACATTTAATCGGCGTATTATAGCAATCATTGATTCAAAATTGAAATAAAACATAAAACTGGTTTCTCAACACTTTCAGCATTTATGAATTACCATCCCCAATGACAATCAGAGCTTAGTCTGTATATCTATCGTTCGATCTGGGTTCAAAGAATGTCCAAGACAAATTTCGTTTAAATTGGTCGCGCATTTGGCCGTTATCGAAGAAGACTGACAAGCAAATAAACAGAGCCAAATTTAGTTGAGTTAAAATAGAACTTCATTCTTCTTGCTTTCTCGAAACAAAAAGGAAGATTTTTCTATATGTTACTTTTTTTAAGAACTCTTTTAGGCATTTAGCATAAAATTAAGTTACAATTGGACAATATCACATTTTTTCTGTTCCTCCAAACTTTCCATTCCCTAATCCGATTTCAATGATGGTACATTAAAAAACGCTCTATATAACACCATAAATAAAATAAAGCTCTGTTGACGCATGCGATGTCGCGGGTAATGGCTAGTAAATAATAATCCAAGCCCTAGTCTTTGTTCACATAATCCACGAACCATGAAAAACTATTAAAAAAAGTTTGGTGGGAGATTTTAGTGCGTATTTTATGGGACGGCGAGTGCGGTGAACGAGGGGGAGGGGGCTGCTTAGTCTTCTGAGACCATGAGTTAAATTATACAAGCGTATGCTACACATTGGATTAAACGTCTGTGCGCTGTAGTGGTCATCGCAGTTACTAAAGTGAAACAATTGAAAGTCACGAATAATTAAAAAATTCGTTTAAAATGGCTAAATCTGAAATTTGTGTTTTGACGGCTGTTCTGTTTATTTTTGCAAGCATTGATATCAGTAAGTAATTAATTCAGATTAATATTATTCATATTTTGTGATTTTGTTAGTTAGCCGAGCTTAAAGGGATGTCGTCGTTTATATGGAATTCTTGATAAACTACTAGTCAGGTTCTAATCCGGAGACGAATTTAAAAAAAAATTGAAAAAAGACGAGCGAAAAAATTTTAATGTTTGTTTATTAACATTGTTTCCTTTTGCAAAGCTCTGAAGGCGGGAGTTCACAAGAACCGGTTTTTAAATTTTCAGTTACTTTGTTTACATCGCTAGTTCTGCACAGGCTTTCGTATAAATCGTTGCCGCATATTCTTCAAGAAAAAATCTATTTTAATTTTATTACCAAAAACGGAATTGCTTTTTTGGACTATGCACTCTTAAATTTTGTAACCGAGATTGATGAGGTAAACTCCCAGTCTTTAAATTCAAATTTGAGAATGGATTGAAGGACCAAAGAAATGTTCTATTATTTGTTAATAAAAATAAGTAATAAATTGAAAATGAGATCAAATTAAGAAATATTACGTATACCTATAAAATTTATGAAATGAAGATTTTTTTACGTAAAGACACCAGCTGCCAAGGATTATCCGGACCGAGTGGCATTTAATATTTTCAATTCACTATTTTTCAATAATAAATTGAAAATCGAATTGATATTTTTATCAGCTCCCGAATAGAGGACCCGGGGAAACGCGGCATAAACAACGCCATCGCTTCGCGCTCGGCTATTCTCAATTTCGGAATGAAGTTTTGATTGGAATACTCCAAGTATCACTTTGGGATCACGGTGTAACTGTTTATACACTGTAACAATACACACCTCAGTAACTTTCGAAATTAGTGTTATATTACAGATGTAGCTGAGCCACTCCCATATAGCGAACCTGCTCATACGAATTTACTTTCTCCTATACATCTATTTAATAAATTATTGTTATTTATTTATTTGAAATTTAAATAACGCAATAACATCAGGCACAAGTGCATTTTATAAAATACTAGCGGCCCGATCCGGCTTAGTACGGGTAGCACTAATTATCTATAGCCATAAAAGATGAGAATCATTATTATAAAATTCTCAACGTGTATTGAGTTTGTGCGAATTCAATTGCTTTTAATTGTAAATGTTCAAAAATCGAAGAAACATCAAAATTGCCAAAAAATAAAAAAAAATTATGTTGATCGGATTGCTACCGAACTTCACAGGATCACCGGCTGGGCTAATCTAAAGATTACCTGAAAATTTTCATCAAAATCGGTCCAGCCGTTTTGGACTCGAACCAGGGTTGCAAATAATGCATTACTTCGAGATTATATATTTTTTTCAAGTTAATAATACTGAAATCTACATAACGAATTATTTTCAAAAAAATTATAATACCGAAATTTGCGGTGCGGATTATATTTTTAGTGTTTAATCCCATATATCCAACTACAAATTTTTTTTAAATTAATAATCCCGCAATATTGATCACAAATTGTCTGAAATTAATATTCCAAATAATTTAAATTATCCATAAAAATGCATTATTTTTGGCTTATTATTTTTGAAGCCCTGCTAGGAACCCTTATAATTTCCTTGTAGTTAATTAGTTTTGGTTTTCATATTAAATTGAGAATCCAGTTGATATTGACTTCATTAGATTACAACTTGGAATTTGACGATTCAAACCCTGGATAAGCCACGTTAAAGAACGGTTTATCAATGTAATGCTATTAATTTTTGTCCACGGTGTATTATTATTATGAGAATATATTGTTTGTCAAAAGACAAGGTTAAAATGGCAATTATTTTTTTACCTTAGATGAGATCATAAATTGAACCAGTCACACAAATAGCAAGCAGGTTACGTATTTACCTTTATAAAAGTATATTACGCATCAATAGAGACGCGAAACAATATTTAAAATATTTGTTATAAAATATCTTTGCTTGATTTCATTTTAATAGCGTAATTAAATGTCACGTCAGCAAAAGACTGCTAATAATATATAGGAAACTATCAAATTAATTACAAGGATTTTAGGGATTATTTGTTCTGCTTCACTTTAAACAATAAAATAATTCATCAAAAACATTCAGTCACTTCTGAAGAATATTTTATTTATCAATATGAATACTAATATATAAAAAGGAAGATAATCTTAGAAACTACTGACCGATTTAAAACTAGCATAGGCAACATAATACTTTTATCCTATTCTCTAAATACCAAAAATAAATACTAAATACTAAGATAGTTAAGAAGTTAAAAATTACTAAATAAGTATCTTTAGTTGCATAAAAACGACAATGCATATTATGTCGCATTCCACATTGCAAAATTCGCTTAAATATTAAATCAATGCGTTTTTGAAATTTTCTAAACGTTATATAAACACTTCATTTGTGGAAAAAATTAAAGCTAAAAAGTGCGCCATATCACCATCCAATCGAATCTTATTTTTCATAATATGTTAGTTAAATTGACTCTAGAATTAATTTAGAGAAGATTGCAATCCTTGAATATTGTTGTGAAAGATGGAAGATCTCCGTGGCACAGGAATAATTAAGTCTAAAAAATTGCATTCAGTATACAAAATTAATGCAATTTTAAGCATATCAGTTTGGCTTCATTGTTGACCCTGATGCCAGGAGGTCTTCCTTTACATTTCTTCATACAAATGTTATACGACAGTAAACCCTATGGAACCCTCGATGTGCGAGTCACAGCTCGTTTTTTTCGTATGCATGACAATATAGGATATTTATTTCCTTTTGTGACTCAAATCGTAATTGTAAATAATCAAATCTTTTATAATTATTTGATTTGGATGATTCATAGTCAGTTTATAAAATATTACAAGTTTTCGAAGAATTAAAATGATGATTCGAAATATTTGTGTAATTAATCAAATTTAAACATTAAAAATGTGATAAAATTTATAAGTTATGATTAACCTAAATACAATCAACTGATTTTAATGTATACATTGATTATTATCGAAAGTTACAATTTAAACACCATACCTAACATCATAAGATAAAATCACTTATAACAACTTTTTAGAGAATTTTCTTCAATTGTGTTTCGACGTTACATCTCTGACATATATTCTATTTAAATTGTGTTTATTTACTCGAAAGTGGGTGAATGGGTTCCAGAGTAGCCTCTTTTTTGTTACAATAAAAGTAGATAGTGCGGTCGACCATATGCGACAAAGCTTCTCAGTCCAATTCATTCTTTCTCGACAGAGAAAGTAATGGTATGGTCAGCATGATGATGATGATAAAATCTATTAAACAAATGCTGACCGTCATTTGAAAGTTTTAACTACGCCATTTCCTTTGTTAGATTTAAATTATGATAATTAACAATGCAGAGCAAATTTTTACTCAGTTGAAAGATTCTAAATGCTTCGAAAACAATTGACTTTGAAACAGATCTGAATGTTTCCAGTTCAGCCCAGCATAATTGCAATTTTTTTTTTTTTATTTTGACAATTAATTAAAAATCCATTATTACAATGACCTTAAGACACTAAAAAATATTAATGATATTATTACAAATTATTGTTATGAACATTCTTAAAAAACACTAAATTTTCACAAAAAATGTGTCATTATAAATAATAATATAGATTGATGAACTAAAAAAGTAAGACTATATAAAATGTAACGTGATAAAATATGGCGGTGGCTTTCATGGTTGAACAATTAACTGTCTCAGGGTTAATGACCTTCTTTAATGACGTTTTTTTACAATTCCACTAAAAAACTTAAGTAAACAAATCTATTGAACGTATTGTTAGTTTTTGTTTTTATATCTAAATTCTCATATTGTATTACAAAGACTATTGATTGTTTGTATGTTGTAAAATGCGTTTTTTTGTTTATCAATTTTTTATTGTTTCTATGATTATTCTTAAATTAGCCATATTTACAGAACAATTGACACGCTGATTTCAATAAATGCAAGCAAACTTCATCTGTTTCAGTTCAAAAGTTATATGTTAAGTGCTAGACCCATAAAGTTCACCCCAATAACTGCGACCGAATGTTATATAAATAATGATGTATCTATCTATCTATTTTTTTAATACTATAAACTAGAAACCTTCGTCCGTGCAACTAAGTTCTGGTAGACAAGTGACTATTAACTACAACTCTCTCACATGACACAGATTTAATTGAAATAAAAACAATTGAAAACTACAAAAGATCTTTTGCAGTAATGGCTTAACTGAACTTGAACTTCAAGGTTATCCGGTTTTTACGTAATAAAAATTAGAAACAAATTGTATTTTTTTATGTTAACATGCTCCTCATTGTGTCAACATGACATTGATATTTATTACGATTATATTTCATAGCAGCCTCAAACCTAAAATACCTTTTTGTACGACTTCCTATAAAGTAACTGCTTTTCATGCCTGTATATCTGTAGTAAAGTTATCCTTTTTGGTACTAGTGCGTAAAACAATCCAATAGTTATATCTGGGGCCGTTGCCATTTATATCCATATAAGCGGCATAGTCGTTGAACCAATATGGCCGAACGTAACTATCAAAAATGTTACAAATATACTTGTTACGGTGTGAAAATCAGCTATTTTATTGGAGATACGTGCAAAAAATGTAGTATGTAATGCTTTTCTGAATCATATGACTGTTAAAAACTCGCTAGTCGTTTGTTATTAACATAATGTCACAACACGTCATTAAATAGATAATGTATTACAAACTAGATACATAATTACTATTTTTTAGTTACTAAGTATAAACAGGGGGCACCATTAAAAACGATAAATTATTTGTAGCTGTATTAGAGTCACTTCTTTTTGCAACAAAGTATTAAAAACGGTTCCACGACAGGTATGATTATTTATTTTTTTTGTTAATGACAAATTGTGTTATAAATATGATTTATACACAGTAACTCACTTTAATCTAAGCTTTTTCGTTGCTGAAAAATAAAACATATAAAAAATATTTTCAATGATAAGAGTAGGTACACTCACTAAACAAACAAAATTGACGTATAAATAAAGAAGACTTCAATGCCGCGACAAGCTACAAATAAACTATTTAATTCGTCTACGATTTACCTTTGTAAATATTATTGTAAACAATAGTTTTTAGCGTGTAAAGAATTTTCATTATAAAACATTGAATTTTTAAATTATTTGTTGATGGTGACAGTGGGAAGAAGGGAAAATTCCGCTGAGGCCTACAAAGGGCTTACTGATAAAAAATATGTTTTATGAACAATTATTTTTTATTTTTTTATTTACTCATGTCCCCATACGTAGTTTCGTAATGTACATATGCATATTTTTTTTGTCAACAGATATTTTAAGTGATAAATATGCTAATACGTTGTTATAATATTAACTGACACCTTTCGACGACACCTGTAAATATTTTTCTTTGTAATTACCTACTAAAATTTTTTCAATAAATATCAACAACAAATACATAATCCTGCTTACTTTTTCCGGATCTAAGTCAAAAAACATTGCCACTCGATTATTGATACAACTTAGCAAGTAGATTTATAATTGTCTAGTTGCATAATTGGGTTTAATACGACATTATAGAGAAACGAGGATAGTGAGTTTTAACAGTCACACGAGTCATAAAATCGTTAGGCACGAGATATATATGGTATTTTTTAGCATACTAAGTATACTTTTAACATTTTATTAATTGTGAGAAAAACTTCACTTCTATTAGATTGTTTATGAAAACTACTATTTTCGCCTGCTATTGGTTTACATCTAATGCTAACTAGTTTATAAAAATTACTATTGAAGTGCGTAGATTGCTTAGTTTTGTTTTACAGCGCCAGTGCATAATGGGCAACTATACATGCATGTAAAACAGTTATTTTATGGAGAGTTGCAAAAAAAAACTTTTTGTGCTGAATTTTACGATGGTTTTTTTCTAATTCACTGCCAAAAATACTTTGAAAGTTTTGATCATCGCTTAGCTAGACGAGACACGCGTCGAGAAAAATTGTCAGTGTTTTGACAATTTGTGGTTACTTTTATAATTTCGAGGATTTTATTTTGAAACAATTGTTATTCGTTTGTTCGTGGTAATCAAATACTTATATGAAGTCAACATATTATTACAATAAAAATAAGAATCTAGTTGACCGTGACCAACTCCATTAACTAATTCATGAACTTTTATGTGTTATAACTCTTTTCTAAAGCTTGCGATGCAGAAAATCCGTGCCATATGGACCCCGTGCAAGAATATTCTTCGAATAGCTGCAGCTATAATAATAGGTGTGTTTGGTATCGTGCTCGGAATTTAAAAGGTGTTAACTATTGCGTTTGTTATACCTACAAAAGTGTAATCTTCACTACAATAATATACCAAAGATATCTAATATAACATAATATATAAAAACCCCGGGTCGCAGTGCCAAAACCCTGCCGACAATATAGTGTATTTGCTTGTATAGGGCCGTGTGGTTTTATACTTTTATTATGTGAAATTAAGTGTTTTTGGGCAAAATAAAAAATTTAACCCCTTAATTCACCCCTTAAAATAACATTTTTTTCTTAATTGTAATATTATTATCAATCTAACGTCTACACCGAATTAAATACACCCTTCAATAAATAAGTCACTATCTGCAAACTAGTGTTTTCATAAAATTTGTAAATCCGGTCCTGTCGGGCCGGTTTTATTAAAATTGTGGGGACACTTTTTAATCACTACCAAAGGGTTAAATTTCAATTTTGAAACGATTCGGAGAATTTTTTCGGTATTTTGGGGCCCAAAAACAGTTTTCAACCCCTAAAAACTACCCTTAAAATGGCCCGATCAGGCCCATTTTAAATAGGCTTCTTGCGGTGATGGGTTTCAACACGTGGTCCAAATTTCGTTGAAATCAATTAACTCTTTCGAATGTTATCGCGCGTACACATATATATATATATATATATATATATATATATATATATATATATATATATATACGTATATAAATATATATATATATATACATATATATATAAACATTTTTAAAAATAGTGCCAAAGTGTTTAGGAGGTTATGAAACGTCGAGAAATTTTGGTCCGACCCCTAGGTCCCGCCATCCGACCGACGCCAATAGTGTATGTTGCCATATGGCAAATACACTAAAAAAAATGGAAATTATAAATGCTCGACAGCTGAGCTCATTAGTTATGTCATATAGACATGATATGATGCGATATGGGTGTAGTCACAACGTGTCTAAATGGGGCGTTTTCAATTAAAACATCGTCACTTGACAGTCGCGACATAGTTTTTAATAAATCAGGTTGTGCAGCTACAGCAAAGCTGTTTCACATTTGTTGTTTAAATTCACGGATGAGGTAGCGTGTGGTCAAGGTTGTAATACTCTTGTTTGTAAACATTACATCATTTCACAGAAATACCTGCGCTGCCAAAAAGGAGTGGCAATCTATGGTACTAGCGTAGCCACTATAGGATTATAATATTAACCAGGTAACCTGGAGTCCTCAGATCTTGACTTTTTGAAGTAAAGTTACTTTTGACACGGTAGAGTAAAATCGATTAATGAGATTGAAAATGTAACGAAACGCTGCAATATACGTATAGCGTGTACTATAAAAAACTGGCTATAGAACATTAAACTACGATGACGGCGAGGTAAAGCGACTGCCTCGTAACCTAAAGATCGTAGGTTCAATCCCGGATATCGGTGCCATTATTATTATTATTTGTTTTTTATGAATATAGCAGTTTTGTCTTCTGTAGTGTGTAGTGTAAAATAATAATAATAATAATGCGCTTAACGTCCGTTTCTCGAGTTTATGCCAGAACAAACGCCATTCGCACCATTACTATTTTTTAATCTATAACTAACACCCGTTATTTTCTACATTTTTTACAACTTCAACTTATGTAATAGCAATGGGCGAATGAAGGAATTATAGGAAATTAGGATAAGGTAGGTAATTTTTGAACTAGGAGTTTGATAGGTAATCGGCCATGGCCTCAAATAAGGAACTATCTCGATATTTATCTGGAATTAATTGAGGGAAACCATGGAAAACCTCAATCAAGATGGCCGGTACAGGAATTACCGTTTCTCGGCGAGAGGCAGTGGGAAAAGTCCCAGCCACATCTGCCTCCGCCGGGATTCGAACCCGTAACCTCCCGAATGCGAGTCTAGTGCTGTCACCACTAATCTACCCAGCTCGGTGTGTAGTGTAAAATATACAGTCTCTTATTTCTACTAATAATGGTCGGTTTCTTATATGACTTTCAATTTTTAAATCTAATGTAATTTGTTTATAGCTCCAGTTGGTTGAAAGCATGCGGCATTTAGATTTAAAGCTCTAAAATCCAGCATAAATATAGAAATAAAGATGTAAGGCCATGCTTCCATCACTTTAAAAGTTGGGTTAAATTATGGATTATATTAAACTCGGACGTTTATAAATAAAATCATCCGGACAGTCTCGGACTACTCTAAAAAATAGATAGATGACAAACCTAGTTCAGTAGATTACAGACGCTAAATCACAAATGAGCCCATTCTTGCACGTAGAAGTGTTTCATTTATAAAAATTTCACGTATTCAAAGGTGTAATACGTGAGAAGATAATTTTCATGTTCATTTCTAGTCTATAGAGACACTATAAATTTATACAAGGTAATATATGAATACAATTTATAATTTACTATTGAAATTCCAACAGCTAACGCGATAACCTCTTTTACCGTAAAAAAGTAAATAAATTAATGTCGTCATCGTCTTAAAAATAATTATGAATACAACAAAGTTTGTACCATAATATTGACTAATGGCTTGTTTCTGAAACTCTGACTACAGTAGACTACTTGTAAGATAGCGACTATCGAGTTGTTGGCTTTTGGTATCGAAAACATACGAAAACGAACTGATGTTTACCTAAGAAATCTGAAGAAGTCTTAAATAAAGACGAAACGTCGCGTCGGTGAACAGAAAAAAACAGAATTTTTATTTCATTTCAACTAGTCCAGTTCCTGATATTAAAAAAATTGATATTCAACATGAACCCGACAATCGATAATTGTATAAACGCTGTTCCGCAAATAGTGATTCTGCTCAGAGAGTGAGCAAAGTTATACAAATTCGGTATGAATATCCGACAAACAGTGATTTTAATCGCTATAATAACTCTGCGTTTGAAATGCAAGTTTGTGAGTTATAGATTAATACAGTTGGATAGTAGCTTATCGAACTCTGGCTTAAAGGAAGAATACTGTATTTCAAAAACACACCTGAGTACGAATGTTGAGTCACTTTAATGAATTTACACCTACACCAAATATGATAATAGTTGGCCTTGACTAACGTTGACAAAAACACTAAATGAAACAAAGTATTTGTTTTGACCTATTTAAGAGTTCTTGTTTGTTAACGAAGCGTAAAAAAATTGCTAATTATATCGTCGTCAATTCGACTAACCTACTTCATTTAAAACAAAAATTAGCTATAAATTACTTTTTAAATGGTGTTTGAGTGTCTCTGGATGTAGTTATTTCATTGCACTAGTATTATTTGTCTATTACAAACCCCCAATGAACTTGTACTAGATCTAAATGATCATTTAGAACTGTGTAGTTCTAAAAAAAATGATTTCAAAATATTTATAGGCTGGTGGATAGAAAACATAATTTACCAGTTATCATAGGAAAACTTAAAGATTGAAACAGTTTTAATATTTTTCATGAATTGTTTGGTGTTGCAGTAAACCACTTTTAGCCCTGAATAGTTGCAGTTTAAATTTAAAAACGTATTTATAAGATTGACATTTATTATTATTAAATTTCTTATGCAATTATAAAAATCCAACTTGTTACGCTTTATGCATCAGTTGAGCTTAAAAAGTATAAAAAGTGAATTGAATGTTTTTAGATATTTTTGACAATGAATCTCATGGTCATCATTATTTGATTTTTCATTTAGTACGGCTATGGATAATTAATAAATCAATTTACTATATTTTTATTGATTTTTTAATCGCGATTTTCTTCTCAAATACTTTGGTTTTTAATGCATAACCTTAGTTTCGAAAATTAGACACACCTAACAACTAGTCCGAGAATCAGAAAAGTAATGCGTCGTTACGTAGTGTTTAAAAATGAGAATTATTTATTTAGTTTTAATTTTCCGCATTTTTACCATTTACCTACCCTATTGCACCCTTAATTTTCTCAAGGTGCTTCCGGTTGGTAGAGGCGTCAAAAAACCAAGCAGAATATTATATTTTTTTTATTTATAATATTGATTCAAAATAGTAAGTATCTGATGTAATATGCAGTAGACAGAGACCTTAAAATCAAATTTCACTCGAGGGACTTTCAAGTTCAAATCTACAATACAACAGATATCAATGTATTTTTTTTCAAGTTTACATTTATTTCAATGTAAACTTGAAACAAAACACGATTTCTTCATGTAATTTTACGTCTAATTCTAATAGTTAACTATAAAAATAAACAATGACAAATTAAAGAAATCGTCTCTACGTGAGGCAGATATATGTTCAGGGAAAATTCCTGTTGTTACATCACATAATATTTAATTGTTATTACATATTGTTTTTCATATACATATTTATTTGTATTTTCATTTTTATAATAATTTCCTGGCGTCGTATTTATGAAATACACGTGACTCTCATAGTAAATTAGCACATTTTGCTATGCCTATTATTCTATAAGAAATTCCATTGCAGCATAATATGTCCATCTTTATTAGGTAATCTGCAAATCCAGATGAAGCCGAACCGGACCGTTAGTAAAATAAGTTACAAGTCAACGGCTCATGATATTAATTTCAAGTAGTCGGTGGTGTCCGAAAAATAGAATCAATTTTAATTTTTATATTGTTTTTTTCAGGCGAATCGGTACGGTGTTTTGTCTGTTCTTTGGACTCGAATCAGTTTTGTAACGATCCATTCAATGCAAGTTTAACAGCCCACAACCAGTGGGGCAGCGTCTCGACACAACACAATCTCGTCGACTGTGACCAACAGTCGCAAAGTTTCAACAGTTATTTGCGTAAAACTGTTTGCAAGAAAGTCAAACAAATAAGTAAGTACACAACTAAAAATTATATTCTTTTTAATTACATGAAATGATAATTATTACAAACATGATTTAAAGCAAACACTTCTTTAACATGCTTATCGCTCACCAGTGCAACAAGCAACCTGAAGCAGGCTTATACATTTTGCTGAATGATAAAAAACGTTTAAATACGGGCACCCTGAAACGCGACGCCTTAATCACTAGTTTGTTTAACCTATCGGTAAATTCGTAACTGTCTCAAATATACATCGTTCGTTTTTAATAGTTTTATCCGCTCAGTTAGAATAAAACTCATAAGAAACGAAGTAAACGAGGGTCTTGGAGTCTTGTGAGGTTATGTCAAAGGTGACTGAACGCTTACGCCCATAATGAGGACCTCGTATTTTTTAATTGACTCCACTAATGTACCAGCAGACATTAGGTACGTCGTTTATGACAAAGACTCCCTGCCATGCTGCAGATTCTTTAAATTAAACCACTTAATGCAAGCGTTCTTATTATTTCTTTCACTCACTATCTATTAATATTTTACTTCGTCGCGTCGTCGCATTTAAATGTGCGGGGGGTCCCGGAACGGCGATCGGGTCCCTGAATATATGTTACCATCGTATATTTTAGTTTTAAACATTTATTATGAACATTAAAATAGTAAATAATTAATAAAGACATTTCTTTGGATAGATGTACCTAATAAATTATTGCACGAGATACATGCATAATTTTTATTTTTACTAAAAGCTACTGACCCTAGAAGAATGCAATTCCACTAGGTATCTTGGTAAATTTGATTTTTTTTTTAATTTTGTAAATTTTTATATCTATATATTTTTGCAATGACGTAGGATCTTTGCTTTGTGAAGGCCTAGGATGATAGCTCCCTCGCCTTAAACTTAAAACCGTTGCTGCCGACGTATTTTTTTTAAATATATCTACAATTACAAAATCGTGCATTAACATATTTTTAAACACTAATCGAAGCTGCATGCTGAATGATAAATGAATATGATCTATTTGATTTTTTATTTTTTATGTATTATTTATAAGTGACAGAATTATACCATCTAGGTATACAAATATAGAAAACAAAGTAAAAAAAGACTATCATCTTTAATTGTTTCGAAAAGTTTAATGTTTTTGAAATGCCCTTGGTTAAAAAATTTATAATTACCAGACAATAGCTATTTTAAATAGTGTTTGCCGCCCTTCAACTATTATCACTGAACTCTGAAAATTCAAGACGACACATACAATAATATTTATTATTTCAAAAACGATTTATTGTCTCATTTCAATATTACTGTGTTATATATTATTTTTATCAATGGTGTGTTAATCGACAGAATCATAATATTATAACCACCAAAGCGGGTTTTCTTGAATATTAACAGACGTTTTATGAGATTCTTGTTTTTAGAGTCAAACGTATCCAAAAGAAAAAGTCTATTCAAGGGACAATAGCATTCAGAAATAAATATTAGGCTAGCTTTTTTATAATTATCTCTATTTGAACTAAAACTAACTAAAAAGAATCTAGTATTTTTTACATTTTTATTGTCACCACGTTTTTCACAACTAACTCTAGCCTGTTAAAATTTATTGATTCGTGTCAACCTTGGTTTTAACGGAAGTCGTATATCGTAACTCGATCGTGGCCGGATAAAATGCACCCTATACTTTAAATTTCGGATAGCCACTAATTACCTCAAACACTCGAGCATGTATCTTACACATCTATTTTAAATTTGGGTCATCAGTCGAGTCGAATGATGCCACTAACAGATCGCTGGACGGGCAGACAGAAGTTTTGGAAACGCGCTCTTCCGTCATTTCGTATCAATGCTCGAAAAATTCTCAATTATACATAACTACTGAAGTTCAGTTACTTTTACATAAAATAGTAATAATATTGACAATCATATTTTAAGACCCTAGCGACCCTGTTGTAAAGAGTCTATAATTTACGATACCCCTAAACCATTCATACCTTCTAGTGAAAAAAAAAACCCTCCGGTATGCGATTCATGCCATCTCCGTCTTACAGTAAAACACATTCTAGAGTCATGCATCAATTACCAAAAAGAAAGAAGATTATATAACTTACCATCCACCGTAAAAAATATCCTAAAAGACGACTTTCCCACCATCGAAAACCTGTTTCTTTTTCTAGAAAACTCGGACATGAAAAATAAAATTTAAAATAAATAAATAACAAAATTTTAAAAAATTATTGAATAACTAATTAATTAAAAATACTTACCTTTGGTGTCTAAGCGGATTGTGATTAAAACAAACATGTAGTGAAGACCTACAAAGAACTTTCACAGCTAAACTCTATCAACGTTTCATCGATTACATTCAGTTATTATTCATCACCATCATCGTCAGCTTTACTTACTGCAACATCGTATCATCACTTCACTTCATCTTCAATAAGTTCTTTTCTACAGCATCAACATCATAATCATAATCATCATCATCCATCTCATAACAGTGATCAGTGCTTTTTGACTCTATTATGTCTTCACAAATAACGCATATAACCTCGGTGCTGCGCGTTTAAGTAAAAAAAAATTACAATACCTATCTATTTATTGCAGTAAACGGACATGAAACGATAATTCGTTCGTGTGAATGGGTAAGTCCCGACACACCGGTTGGCGAATGCAAACAGTCAACGACGCCATCTTATATCAACGTCAAATATTGTGGCACCTGTGATACCGACGGCTGCAATTCGGCGCCATCACAGTTTGCGACAGGAGTTCACTACGTTCTCATGCTAGTACCTGCCTTTTTCACAGCTAAATTAGCTAAATTTTAACTGACAAATGTTGTTTAATCAAACGATACAATATAACCTATCAAAAATGCCGACTTTGATATTATAAAAAATATTGTCTCTGTACACCGTTGTAGCATACACTAAGACCTTGATTATCAAACGTCTATAATCTCTAAGAACGGTTGTCTAAGCTTCAATTGCCCTGACAGTTGGTATCTAGATTAGAATGAAAAACAAAATTTCAGAAAAAAATATGTCTCTAAGTTGATAAATAAAAGTTTTGAAAAAATATATTCTAAAAATATCACGATAATTTGCTAAAATATTAAATAATTAGTTGATATTTGCTTTGTAACAAAATTTCCAAAATCCTACAGTTTAATTGAAAGCCAGGCAACTGATTTAATGGAGGCATGCTATAAATATCAAGTTATAGATACTGACCTCTCTGAAAGACGCTTAGTTTTTAAAACTGATCATACAAAAATTTAAGAGACAGACTCAAAAATCTAAAATGGTACTATTTTATATTAATTTTCTCGGGTGTGCTAGGCGATTAGCGTCAATGTCGCTATATATTTTGATTTTTGTTAAAAACTAATGTAATGTTTGTGTATATCGCTAACTTAAACGGGAATTTCTGAGGGTTTGAAATAAGCTTTAGATAAATAAAGTATTCAGTATTGTTATATTTTTCTTCAAACAAACGATATTTCTATTTATTCTTTCATTTTTTTCTTGTAAAATCAGTATATAAATAAATCACTTCTTTTACGTTTAAAATACAAGTTTAATCTTTTTTCGCAATTTACTTTTAAGAATAGATTTAGGTATGACAGTATTTTGTAAATATAGTTGTAAAACTTAATAAGAATTTCTAAGATGACAAAACTGTATCTGAAACAATTTTGTATAAAATTAACGATTTATTCTGTTTATAATTTGGAATAACGGGTGCTGTATTTTATTAGAATAACAATATTTGTAAATTTATGGGGATTTCAGCATTACTATATTGTTATTATGATAGTGAAATTTTAATTTTATCTTTGTTCATTTTAATAATTTTGTATCGTTTCTATATAAAAAACCTTTTTACATAAAGAGTTAATTATTTTAATAACAATTTATGAAAAAATATTTTTTATTGTTTTACATAAATCACTACCTCATAAAATTAAAAAAAAAAACAGTTGGTATTTTTGATTTGTTTGATCGATTTAACAACTAAAATTACAGCAAAAATCAATATTACAATTCTTACACCAAAGTGAAAACATCCATCCTTATATAATAATCCTGCTCTAAAGTTTTGACTTTTATGTTTTAAGGACCCTATAAAAATTGTTGCTAAATTTAAATAGGTAAATTATAAATAATTTTAACAGTTCAAATCTCCACTTGAGTTATACAGGTGATCAAAAAGTCATTGCTAACGATTTCCCATAAAGTTTTACTATTTTTCTATTAAAATATAAATAAAATATATGAAATAAAATAAAAATTGTATTTTTCTCCCGCACAGTGAGTTTTTGATCAGTAGTATTTTTACAGTTAATTGTATTATTTATTGAATTGTATTCAAATATATATTCTTAAAAAAATAGTTTAGTACAGAAATAATAAAATATCTGATAATAAAGTAGCAAAACAAAAATTGTATTCTTTCTGTAAAAAGTGTATTATTACGTATTGAATTAAAATGTGTTTTAACTGTTAGTGTGTCTGTATTTTATAAATTTATAAAATAACTAATCAGGTTTCCGTCCATTTTGTAGTGTAAAAGATAACCGGTAAGGTGCCTTAAAATTTGTAGTTTGTAAATAAAAAAAATACTTAAAATAAATAAATTTTGTATATAATTTTGTCTAGCAGTCGCTAATTATTATTTACCGATAAGGAGAGTCCAGAGTTGAGGGATCGCCGACTTTGACTATTTTTTTAACGTAAAATTAGATCTTAAAAGATAAAAATGCATTTCACACCGTTCGATTCTCTCATAGAGTCGTACGTTTTGAGATATTAAATTTTGAAAATGTGTATTCTGAAGGTATGCGTTAGTTAACAAAATTTACCCAACATTGTTTTCTGTATAATTAAACACCATTTAAAAACGATCTGAGATATTTTCTATTAATTTGAAATCATTAAAAAAGTAGTTTATATATTTTCTCTGTATGTCTTCGTAGTCCAAACTAGGCATGCTATATGTTCTATAGAATGTATAGTTTAAGTCCTCTAGAATTTGCTGCGTTACGACGAGGCCTGCAAAATTAGGCATTCATAAGAGGTTGCAAAGAGTAAGTCACTGCGCAGCAGAGACAAAATTAGAAGCGTTGATTTCAAGACAGGCTACTGTACTATGCACCCATCCTACGTAAATATCCCCTACCCTCATCTTTGATAAAATAAATTACAAATACCCTTATAAATTAATGTATTAAACAAAATTTTATTAAAAATCATAACAATATATTATACTTACACATATCAAGTATAAATATTGATTTTAATAATATTGTAATTGAATTATGAATGGAAATTAATAAAATAATATTATTCTCTGCCCTTTTAACAAAATAATTGGAAGTTTTAACAACATATTCGGGTAGCACGTTACAATTTTTTTTCAGCGTTCATTTATTATTTATTTTCTGTTCGATCAGTTTTCATCGTAGTTTTAATAATATTTTATTTTTTTGGCTTTTATACTTTTTGTATATTCAGCTACTAATAGTAAATTGAAAAACCAATATTGATACTTTCACTAGGTCAAACAGCATGTCAACAAAAGATTTGTAACACATGAAAAGTTGTTTTAAATATCAAATGAATGACCTTTAGTGTTTACCTCTAATGTTAATTTTACTGTTTTTTTGTTATGCTAATAGTTTCAAGCGAAAACTCGGTTAATTGGCTTAATACGCGATAAGAGAGGAAATTAACGATTTTGATAATGTTTGCTAGTTGTTTTTTTTTTACATATCTGTGACCAAAAAACTAAACAGATTATGTCAAATTTGTGATAAAATAAGATTCAATTCATTAGTGATTCGAATCTTCTTTTCACACGTCTCGAGGTACTTCATGATATCGAAGTGTTAAAATTCATTTATCAACAATCTAAAAAATCTCGAAAGTGTGAGGCCCGTGGGGGACCCTCACTATTTTTGTGAATTTATGTAGATTGCTAACAAAAAAAAATTCGCGATGTGTTATAGGAAGGTATCTTGAGACAGTGCTGTTTCTTTTCATTGTAGCGAAAAATACAGAACAAATTATCAATAAGATGAGTGAATTTAATTGTTTTTAATCCTCAAATTTCACATGCACGGTTTTTCTTTGTGATCACAGATACATATTCTTGGTACGGAAACATTATTATAATTGCTTTAATTAATAGCATCTTGTAGGTTAACCAATTAAGGACAACGTCATTTATTAAGTCAACTCGTGTTCATCACGTTCTCTTTGGACCCCCACAACTCAACTTGTTCTAATATTTCAAAAATTAGCTACCAAACTGAAATGCATTTACTAGCTGATTAAGACGCTTTCACAAAAGTAGATAATATATAGTCCCTATCGGTCAACTAGTCATAGAACTCGAGTACACTCAAATACCGGACAGTCCGAATAAAAACCGGGCACCTGGCAGCCCAGCCTTCACCCACTATAGCACAACATTGTAGGACCGGTTTTTAAAGCATATTATATACGTATATTGCAACGTTTCGTTACACTTTCAATCTCATCAATCGATCTTAGTGTGCCGTGTCAAAAGAAGTTGCACAAAAAAAATTAAAATCGGTCAAGTCGAAGTTGCTGAAAGTTCTTTAAACACAATATAGTATAGACAGAGATTGAGAATATTCGGACTCGTAGGAGTTGTTGGCATTGTTGATTTAACGCTCAGTTATTACAAATCACCCACTTCCAATTCTAATCTGACATTGTTTTGGTGAAATTAATTGGACTTTCAATTTATTGTTGAAAATAATAAACTAAAAACATGAATCGGTATTAAATGTACATAAATAACCCCGATGGACTTCCAGAAGAATCGTTACTTTTCGATCATTTTTTGTTAACAATATTTAGCGACAGTGAGGTTTTCGACAAAATTTACGTTATTCGTGCTTGTCTTTGAAAGCACAGTTACGTAACTTTGCGACTATTATGTATAACACTACCAATCGTTATGTTACGTATCTATCCTTTCAGAAGATCTTGTCATCTTGTGTCGAAAAAAATTGTGGCATCCAATGAAATGATTTGATAAGTACAGTCATATTTCGTTAGTTTCATTCATGAAACTCATTTCACTGAGTCATTCATTACTTTGTACATATACTTACGTAAATATAAGTACTACATTCATGACTGATGTTACATCTATTTATGACAAGAATTGTGACGTATTGGGTTACGGCTGTTATATGATTAAACATCACGAAAGGTCAATTATTAAATTGTTTTTCTGAGCCACCATGATGATGTACAATAATCAAGAGAAATTAGTATAAATCTACTTAGTTTTATTGCCTTGAGAAACATGGTACATTGCTCATAATATAAATTTAAACCCTCAATTCGCAGATTCTGATCCCAGTGAAAGTATGAAGTGAATCTTAGTTATCATAATGGTTTTTTGATTATTTGACTATTTTTCCTATCAGAGAATTTTTCGAAGTTCCCGTAAGTTTCATTACTATAAAATGTTTAAGTTTGACATGAAGTTTCCTGGGAGCCTGAGAATGATGAGAAAAATCATTAAACTGAATATTAAAAACTTGACCGAAACTGTGGCTTCAATGTTTCCATGCTTCTTAATTATCTATATTGTGTAGACACTAAGCCTGCAATACAGTTAAGGAAGTTGTCTGCCTACAGGCAGTTAATAAAGAATGCTTTGGTATTTCTTCAAGTATCTAGGAAAATGCTGGTTTTCGCAGCACAATCTTTGAGGCTTTTTACCTAATCCTGAACCTGCCTTTTTCACTTAAACAAGTCTAGGAGACTGCTTTAAACGCTCTGATTCACACGGTATTTTAAGTTGTATCTATTAATATTCTAATTACAGGTACCTATCTAGAGTTTTCAATGATAAGTTCAGTATATTTTGTAAGTGGCTGTTCTTCTTCGCATTCTTTTGTACTCAGACTCAAACGAGTAGCATTAACAGAGATTGGCAGCCACTTTATTTTATCTCGCTCACACAACAGAGAAAAGTGCGCAATAGACCAGGAAAGAGATAGACACTAGTGACTGTTTGATGCTTTTTCACGTGCTTTTATTATCAGAGTCAAAAAATAGCAGTCATGGTGTTTCAGATTCGAACTTTTTCAGAGAGAATGGCAGCCAGTTTATTTTATCTCGCTCATGCAATAGTGAGTAGTGAATGCGATGTCCATGTCAACGAATATAACATCATCCTTTACAACGTCAACACACCCAAAATGCCACTCCTACTTGTAAACAATCAACGAGGAAATCCTATAGCACTGTCCATGTTAAAAAAGAACAACACATACTTCAAATAACATGTAAGAGAAAGATGAAGTATAAGACAGCATCATAGTTTAGTAAAATGTTAGGAAGTGTGTTGGGCGAAGAATTATTTACAAAATTCAATAGAACATAATTAATTAAAGGAAGGCAAATAGAAACAATTTAAAATGTATTTAAAAGGAGTGCTATTGGTTGTTTTAATATGCATATTTACTACAGATAATGGTATGAAAAATAATGTTTGTGTACTTTGAATTTATGTTCTAATTTATTTTCTGAAAATTGTGTTATTGTGGTTCCTAAGAGGATAATCATTTAGTATTTAAGTTAAAAAGGACCTTTATATATGTCACTATTATTAAACTAGCGTAAGGAAATCATTTTAGAAAGAAACTTATTTATTAACTTGTTAGGTTAAGTTTGTGCCACCTGTTAAGGGTGTAAATTTTATAAAACGTCTCTTTTGCAGTTCTTGGTATTAAATGTTGGGTATGTAGGTCTGATTCTGATCCAAAATGCGCAGACCCCTTCGATAATAGTACAGTGCCTATAACGGATTGCAGACAAGAGAAAGAATTGTCACATTTACCTGGCGTCAAACCTACTATGTGCAGAAAAATAAGACAGAAAGGTTGGTACTTATTATTAATTGATTTAAGGATGTATTATTTGCGCATTATAACTGCAAACCCAAAAATAATTTTTAATCTAGCTATGGTATGCTTTAAAGCACATTTGCTTATTTATTTTGCAAACTGGATAGCCGATAGCATCGATTTTCATGTAGAAATTAAGGGAAATGTTTTACAGTAAATCTACAACAAAATTCCACGATTTTTTATTAACGATTAAACTGTGGATGCTACCGTAAGAACTATTGCAGTCGGTAAAAGTATTTCGAAGAAAAGCTTATTCATTACGTATGTCGAAGAAAAGCTTGTTCATTACGTATCTTCCACCCGTAGTGTTTTCATTTTAATTTAAAAATATAGAAATAGGTTTGAATAATACAGTGTTCAGTACAATTGACTCGATATGATCAAATCCGATTTTATTCGCAAGATAGCGTAGCTGTGTAAAAGCGTATTAAATTCAAATTTTTTACAGCGTTTGGTGAGTGGCGCTATTTTCGCAGTTGTGCTTATATGGGTGAACCGGGAATTCAAGGAGACGAACGGTTTTGTCTTATGAGAACGGGAACGTACAATATTTTTATGGAATATTGCACCTGTAACAGCAAAGATGGTTGCAATACAGGCTCAGCACTCAACTATTCACTTGGATGTTTGCTTTTAGGAATTGCTGTTACCGTTTATAAAGTTATATTCTAAAAACTTCACATTCCATTTTTAGAGAGAGAACAATCTCTGGAGTTATGTCTCTATTTTATACAAATTTTTAAACATGCTACGTATGTTAAACAACGCACTGTTGCATTCATTAGTTATTAATAATAAACTTACAAATACAAGTGAACAATTTTTATAATAAGATTCAATTTTTAAAAATGATAAAGACCTTAGTTGTCTATAATCTGCAAACTGAAATTAATACTAGTGTTTTCAGATGTTTTAAAAGAATTTGTTGGTGAAAATATGTGACTTAATATGCTTAGCTTTAGTACTATTTCTTTTTAAAATGGATCATTTATGATGCGAATTAGTTCCACACAGAACTGAATTTGATATTTTAGCTTCATAGTAGAAAATAGACAGGTCAATCGATGGGTATAAAGGCCAAGAGATATTTTTTAAGATATATCCTGAATTTCCTGATATCGGTGTATCGTCGATAAATCTCTCGATTCATTTGGTATTCGGAGCACACATTTTGTTAATGTCTTTACTGTGCGTTGACCGTCAAATGGTTGGGCAATTAAAAATTGCCTGTCACGCCTTTGAACGTTTATACTGCAAATTCCCGTTTTTTTTTAATAAAATATGGACTGATAATAAAACTTAAACTTTGAAATATTGGATGATATTAGCATTTACGTTTTCTTCTACGATTTTTTTTTTTAATATCAAAGATCTGATTTTTTTTAGTTAACAAATTGAAATTAGTTTAATATAATATTTTTTTTATAAAGAGAAGGTACAGGGAACAAAAGAATTTACTTTTCAAAGTGGATTTTAATTTTTTATGGCCGTCTTTAAACGGTGATCACGAGATATTAGAATTATTATTTAATTTTAAAATGGACTTATAAGGTTGTATTACGCTCTTAAATATGTTTGTTATATTTTACAATAGAAACTTTATGAAAATGGTCTTTTTTATAAAAAAGTGACGATTTTATAAAATAAATTTAACAGTGTAATGCAAATCCGTACCCATAACTTTTCTATGTAAAACTTTTAATCTGTTTTCTTCGCTTTTTTTGGGCTTGTCAGATGAATAATTGAGACCTCTTTTTGAAACAACAAAATGTAAAAAAGCACGATGATACTAATCACAAATCTAATTAGCGTTAAGAACAAATTAATGCTCGTAAAGTGCACGCTAAGTTAATGAAATATCATCTGGATTAGTGCCTTAGTGAGAATATTTTAAGAAATGTAGTGATTCCATCATTTTTAAAGTAGAAAATGTTTTTTAAATCTTAGTTTATTGAAGACTTGCTTAATTTTAATTAGTATAAATGAAGAATTGTGAATTTTAGAAAATATGTACAGTATATCTGTCACGAATGAAGAAGAATTTCAACTGATTAGTTTCCATTTAGATAGTAAAACGACAGAAATATTTTAGTAACTAAATTCATTTTCAAGACATGTTTAAATTCCAGGGTCGCACTGGGTTTAAATTAAAACACTGGTTTGCTAAATCAAAAGGTTTAATATTAAACTATAAATTTTAAGTAGAAATAATACAAAAATATTATCACACAATTTGAAAAATAGTATTTTATTTCATTTTTATAAATAATAAAAAGAGCGTTTAATGGCCTATTCCGACCCTATTAAACTGTCACATTTAGATTTAAATGTTTGCATAAATTAGGTAAATTTAAGGCATAGTATCAAGTAAAAACCATAACTACGTCACACAAAATAACTGAGATCACCTAGTAATTATTTTGTTGTAATACAGAATTTTTCATTTATCTTATATAAATTATATTTTTGTGTCATACAAATGACTAGTCTGTATTACAAAAAATAGTCACTAAGAAACTAAGTTATTTAGTGTGCACGTAGATTTGATTTTTACTGTATTTAAACATCGTTTTTATTAATTTTTTTTATAATCGGTTATTTTGACAATTTAAGTGTTTACAGATTTCAATATTCTTAACAGCTCCGTCCAGAGTTTTTTATGTACAAACGTGTAGTATTGAATATTTTATATTAATATATTTTTTTTAGACTGATTATTTTGTAAATGTTTTGTTTCCTCATCTTTAAGCATTTCTTAACTATAGACTGCAGCTTTAATAAATGAAAAAGCTTGGGAACCCCTGCCTTATAGGATCACTTGCGTGTCTGTCACAGCCAATTTGCTCCGAAACTACTGAACCGATTGGGCTGAAATTTTGTACATATATGGAAGTCGGTAACCCAAAGACGGACGCATAACGTAAATAAATGAATTTTGCACATGGGGGGCAATTTGGGAAAATAAAAAAAAAGTTTTGCAAACTACCGAGTGACCAAATGAAGGGGCTTGTAGTAAGGGTCCCAAATATATGTTTTCTATAATTTTAAAATAAATACATAGTTTTAAAGTCATTTAAGGACATAGATAAAAATTGACCATTCCCCCTCCTCGAAACTACTGAGCCTAAAATTAAAAAAAAAATAGTGAATATCGGGTCTCACCCGTAGTTTACAAGAAAACCAAAACGAAAATCTTAAGTCTCAAAGTACTCACGGAAAATGGAGTAGTACAGAACCCTCTTCTTGCGAATTCAACTTGCACTTGACCGGTTTTTTTAGGAGTTTCAATTTTTTTCTATTCCGGTATTTTATATAGATCTATGTTTTGTATATCTATGATCTATGTACAATCTGGTTTTGTACAAAGTCAATGGTTGTGACACAACTTTGCGGACTTCTTTGATTGCGCGCGCATCCTTTGTTTGTCATAGGCAGGTGTGAGGTGTAAATGGGTGTGTTTATTTTTATTGAAGTAACCTGAAATATTATATTATGTTAATAGTTTTTCATCTATAATGGAGTTAAAATATCAGTTATTTACTTTTTTTACTGTTGTAATTGTAACTTTAAGTAATATCTTAACAGGTAAGTGTTTTTTTGTACAATCTAATTACACATGAATGGTTGATTCACTTGATTATATTTGGCATCATTTACATATTTAGTTACAAAACCACCTGTAATTTAAAAGCTAAAAAAGTATTGCTTACTTTATAGTACTTTAATTATATCGATAACTTTTGTATTTAGAAATTTATCGGTGATTTTATAAATTTTAATGTAGTGGAAGCTGTAAGATGTTATCAGTGCAGTTCTGGACAAGATCAGAAAGGTGAGGATAACTGCGGCGCATACAAAAGATTTAACAAATGGGAACACATAGCTATTGAATGCAATAGTGAAGAATCTCACATGCCTGGCTCGTTTTGTATGAAAATTGTGCAGCAAGGACCAAAAGGATTCGTTTGTAAGTTTTGATTTTTTAGTTATCTATTTAGGTAAATGGATTACTGTTGGAGGGAGGAGTCTCTTCAATTGCCCTGTTTTTTTAAACGATCTCAAACTAGATTTGTACAAAAATCACAAAATTCGAGGATTTCTGGCTGTAGGTCAGAGTTACCAGCCCTCCAGTTTTAGCACGAAATAAGGACGCAATGTTAAAAATGGCCTGAATTTGGAGGATGAAAAAACATGGTAAAATGACATGCCATCAACGTTTAATGTGAATATGATTATCTGCCATTGATATTTATTTTTGAACTTATTACTTAGTTACGAGAATTTTTATGTCTTTTAATTGAATTATTTGCCTCAAAATGATGAACAACTGCGGTAATCTGTCAAATCTAGAACTTTAGTCATTCACTAACATCAGCGCTCTTAGTGTCCAAGAAATGAACTATTGTGAGTTTTAGTTTAGAGACACCAGAAAAATTTAAGTTTTTTCAGACCCCACCTTATGAAAAGTAATTCCCAGATTTTTCGATTCTTATGAAAAAAAAACTATTAATTTCTTAGGAATTTTATTTTTTTTCGCGAGAAATTTATATTTACACTTTGAGTTGTTGGTCTCCTTTCACTCGTCAGAGATTTGTGTTAAAATCAATATTTTTAAATTTAATGGCACTACCGTAATAATCAAGATTAGTAAATGATAGAGGTTGCCTCATTCCATCTGACCAGTCAACAAACGGACCGTTCATATTTTTATCAACCTATAATGACAATATCAAAAATGTTATTTATATATTATTTTTACTAGAACTATGCAATACGTTAAAAATTCAATTTATTGCAAATAATATTAATATTCTATCATTTGATATTTATTGTTAAATACCGCCATTAAAACTTATAAAAAACAGCCGTTGCCACCCAATCAATTGAAGGCATCACCCCGCTTCTATCCTACTGAACAAGGCAACCTCTCTAATCCACCAACTTTCGTAATGAGTTTTTATTATATGGTCCGATAGCAAAATAGTTTGTGCACTCCTACTATACAGCATAAGGTAACATTATCCTGCCAATGTGCCTTGAAGGACGTGAGAAAATTCTTATCTTTTTATACAAATTCAGATATTATATTTACGTACGGTATGTTAAGTGTTATCTATATAATTATTGAACTGATCTAGATATTGTTTCAATTTTATTTGTCAACATTAAATGTTCTATATTTTCATTCAATATAACGTAACGGGGGAGAGAGGAGGGGCGGAATGTTTTCCTCGGATCCAGATTTTTTGATTGTTCGAATTTCCCGACATTTATGGCTTCTAGAAGTACAATGTTAGTGTTAGATTTTTTGTTTTTTTTTTATTTAGCATCAGTGTCATATTATTTATGTCGAATTATCTGTAATACATACCTGTTTATTGCTACATATTAACCGTATTTTTATAGATCTCTGTAAGTGTTAAAGGCCACTCCTGTATCTTTATAAGCTAGAAACTCGGGTTAGTGAAAAAGAGATCGCGATTCCTTGAACTCTTGCGTACCACAATGTCCCCAAATTGTCTGAGTTGCTCGCCCCTAGAGCGGGCGCTGTAGTACTGTAAATCGATTTTACTAATAATTGGGTATTAAACAGGGGACGGAAGATGGCGTCAAGTAATTCGCAGATGTGCTTCAGTAGCCGATACCGGAGTTACGGGTGTTTGCAATTGGGGCGTTTATGACAACGGAATATATTGGGAAGAATGCTATTGTTCCGAAGATGAATGCAATGGCGGTGTTCATCTTAAGTCACCATTTATGGTGATGACTGTACTGATCACACTACTTTTAGGTTACAGATACGTTATTTAATCAAAAACGTGTGTTCGTGTTTTGTAAGAATGAAAGTGTCTATAAGTATTAATACTTATTTTTATGAATGATTTTTTAAATTTGTGAATGCAGATTTTTTAACTTAATTATTAAGATTGAAACACGAATCTCACGAAAACAGGTTTGTTTCAGATACCTGTTTTTATTGACTAAAGAAACGTTATTGCGCAAGTGCGTAAACAATTGACGGTTATCTCAAAAATCAAACTGATACCTTTTCCATATTGATTCAGTTATAAAAATAGATTATAAGTTTTTAACATTCCGCGACATTTTTTTTGTCATTCATTTTTGTTTTGATTTGTACAAATTGAAATTACTTTGTACTTTTATGTATTTCCACCGTTTTCTTTCAAGAGATGATAATGCATAGAAATATATTTAATGCCGAATGAAAACAGTATAAAGTGGATCTTAAAATCTCTAAAATCGGTACTTTATAGGTTGTTCATAATATGAATAATTAATTATGAAGAAAGGTTCATAAATATCATTATATATTGGACGTTTTTAAAACGTCGTTTTTTTTAAAATTAGATTTATATCATATTTGTTAATTGAAATAATGTGCCTTTTTATAAAAACATACATTATTATAATTCGTTTTACCTTTATATAAAATTTACGTACTTCAGTTATTATGTTTAAGTAATAAGTATAGTAAATGTCTAACCCATTCACATATTTGGCAACGCCATTTTATTTTCTAGAACTGGAAATGTTAATTTTATCTTTTATAAATGTAAAAATTATTTCATTTTGTTGAAATTGGGCTGATCATAGTATTGTATTCCGACCGTCCATTATTTCTGTAAAATATTCAATTATTGTGATTCTATTAATGGCAGCTGTCATAGACAAAGTATATAGAATACATAGAGTAGATGCACGCTAGTGTCGGTACTTTAATCTTCCGTCATCGCTTTAATTGACCTTGAGAGAGCCAATCACAAACGTGTGTTTTGTAACAGAGCCGTATTATAAAAATGTTTTAAATGCTAAAACAAGCTTATTATAAATTAACAATGGTAACTCATTACAAGATATTTAATTAAATATATACATAACGAAAATGGACCAGTGATTGATTCCGTTGCTAAAAATCACTGTTACTGAGAAAACCAGACATCTGAAGTAACCAATGAGCTTATTTCTAAATACGGCACAGTGCGGCCTTGCTCGTTGTCTTACCGACTAGTTGGTAGGTACCATCAATAAGAAAACAGTATGGCCGTGCCTGATCGCTCTGCAAGCTAACACAATCAGCGCAGCCTGTCTGCGTGATTTAGGTACTTACTGCGACTACCATATGATTCTTTACGCTACGTCATAGATATGGGTAATTCGCGTCGCATCAATCATTGTCAAGAGTTCTATCCGCCATTCAATTTAGTTGATTTTTAACTATTTAGAGCATTCCCGCTCTTTCCATCAAGAAAATATGGTCAGCCTAGTGAAAATATATTTTCGAAACTAATAATTGAATTTGTGAATATACAGGGTTATATATTTTAGCCGTTTTAAGCTACATTCCATATCACATTCTTATAAAACTGATGTCTCAAAATTTGGAATTTTTATAAAAAATAATTTGTTTACTGCTGTCATTTCTTTTTAAATGATAGAAATTTCAATATTAGGTTGAAATGTGTTAGGTTTGCCAGTTTTTCATGAAACAAACAAAAATTTATTAAGGCGGGGCTTCAGCTGACTAGGCTAACCCGGTGGGGCACGTGCCTCCGGTTTTCCCCGAAAAAACATTGAAATAAAAATAGCCGTACAATCTGGCCTATTTATTCTAACGTCCAAATGGTAAAGCTAGTTTGTTGTGGTCGAAGTTAGATCAACGACAAAGCCGTACTGCAGTTGAAACAAAGCCGCCGGTTTCTATACCGGTGGCAAGGCCGCAATTGCCGTCGGCCTAGGCCAATTTGATGAAATCCCGCCTTTGCACACTTTTTTTGAGATATCAGTTATAAAAACTATCCGTCCTTTTAATGTGACTCATTTTAAAAATAATATATTACCTATTTTATTTTATTTACATTGTACAGTGTTTTATTTTATATATTGTATTTAAAAATAATAAAGTAAATTATATCTTTACTTACTGATTTATAATTCACACTCAATGAGGTTAAAACATGTAGGGGGGGGGGTCTAAATCCCGAAGGCCAGCGCGATTTTTTTGTATATTATAACACTGTTCTTCAGATTGTTGAAGTGGATCTATACCTTGGTCCTTGACCGAAATCTCGAATAACTTTAATAATCTTGTTGTTTGTGTAATTGTCTATGCATTTTTTGAAAAACATTTCTACACGGCCGTTAAATTAGTAATAATCATTTATTACTTTTAATTTTGATTTTTTACATTAGAGAACAAAATAGTTTAATGATAATTATAAAAGCAAAATTATATTTCAATTTGTAAGCCGAGCTATCACCAGTGTCGTTTCCATCGGAGTTTCCTTTAATCCAGTTGGCGTAATCTAGAACGGATATGTAAAATCCTGGAAGTTTGCTGGGATGACATTTCAGATATCCGTAAGGCGACAAAGCAATCCCAGCTAAACGACGTGAACAAACCAATGGACCTCCTTCATCTTCCTGAAAATATATTTATAACAAGTCTGTTTAATTATACAAATTTTAGGCTCCGGCAAAAAGAGGACGAGCAGTGAGCGAAAACAGAAAGCAAGTCGGTGGTTCCGCATGCGATGTCTGAGGTGTATGCAAATTTTTTTCTTTTTTTTTTTTAACTGATTATGGTCTGACTTTAGTCTTTGGCTAGGTACGCAAGTTTGAATATAGGGACTACACTAATATACAGTAGTCCTATATTGTGCAAATACTCGTGCTGAAAACATTACACTTGACGCATAAAGATTTAGCACACGCGTTGCACACTATTCTTTATTCAACACATGCATGATTTAAGAGCTTTATTGAAACGCCAAATACCGAAAAAGTTAGATTCATTAATATTTCACACGAATGACAAACACTCATATTGAAGTTAAATACACTGCATACGCAGTAAATCTCTTTCTAAAAACATTAGTCTTAAGGCTGTCGGAACGCTCTGAATTTAAGCCAAAAATAGAGCTTCGGCTGTCAACTGATTGTAGACTTATTCGTCAACATTCTGCAAAAAATCTTTCTCTATAAGGAAGATAAAGAACAAATCTAGGTCTCTAATGGACTACTTTTGTAATTTATGTACGATTTACTAGAAAAAAGTTGGCATTAATTGTGCTAAAAAAACACACGTTTTCAATGTCACACTATGACCTTATTCGTACTTATTTCACAAAACTGTTTCATCACAAACCTAAAGTGACTCTTCCTTTTTCGGAAAAGTTTTTTAAATCTTTAAAATATTTCCAAAAATTAGAGTAATCAATTGACAGCGGCACCCTTGCAATAAAATTTTTTAGCCTCGTAGTTGGCACTAGCCAAAAATTGAAACGTGCGGATGATTTGAGCGAGATAGAGCTAAAGAAGGTCACACCCACAATATGTCTTTTGCCTACCTCGCTCCTTACCGCTGGGTCTCAGCACAAACAAACTTCAGAGCGTTCCGACAGCCTTAATATAGCCTACTACCACAAATCATTATGACATCGAAAACAGTTACATAATGGTTCAATGTGTAACTGCATTTATTTATTAATTAAATTTTTCTACGGGCATAGTCCAATTACAGAAAAATATAAACAAGAACTACAATGTAATGTTAAGCATTTCTAATATGTGTGTTAAGTTTACCGAATGTAAACAAATGTTTAATCTACAGTATTTAAATGAATATTGAATGTTATCCCGTATTGTTCTATGAATTGGTGTAATGGTTTATAACTTATGTAAACTGCGTATGTCGATATTATAAAGATTGTAAGTACTAAGTGGATGCAATAGCATTCTGTGTTGAGACAGGATGAAGTTCGTGTCGATTGTATTGTTGAATTAAGCATACTTTATTTAATAATTGAATTTTTGCTTATTGATTCGTTTTATCAATTTATTTCTTACACGAGTATGCAATTAAAATGTCAATATTACAACAAATATTAGGTATTTATAACTGTACGTGTCGTGTATAAAAGTGAATTTGTAAAGTGACAGGTTTTTGGTGCTGGTAGAACAACTGGTGATTTCGACTAGGAAATTTTGAGACATGAAAAGGTAACACATTTAGAAAATCTTGGTTTGAATCTCATTATGTAATAATTTAATTAAAAATACACAAGCAGCAAAACCTCCACCACTTTTATGTGATATACAAGAGTAAATTTGTAACAGGTCAATATATATTTAGGATAAATCAGTCATTAGTGTATTTGCCATATGGCAACATACACTATTGGCGTCGGTCGGATGGCGGGACCTAGGGGTCGGACCAAAATTTCTCGACGTTTCATAACCTCCTAAACACTTTGGCACCATTTTTAAAAATGTTTATATATATATGTATATATATATATATATATATATATTTATATATATATATATATATATATATATATATATATATATATATATATATATATATATATATGTGTACGCGCGATAACTTTCGAAAGAGTTAATTGATTTCAACGAAATTTGGGCCACGTGTTGAAATCCACCACCGCAAGAAGCCTATTTAAAATGGGCGTAATCGGGGTATTTTAAGGGTAGTTTTTAGGGGTTGAAAAATGTTTTTGGGCCCCAAAATACCGAAAAAATTCTCCGAATCGTTTCAAAATTGAAATTTAACCCTTTGGTAGTGATTAAAAAGTGTCCCTACAATTTTAATAAAATCGGCCCGACAGGACCGGATTTACAAATTTTATGAAAACACTAGTTTGCAGATAGTGACTTATTTATTGAAGGGTGTATTTAATTCGGTGTAGACGTTAGATTGATAATAATATTACAATTAAGAAAAAAATGTTATTTTAAGGGGTGTATTAAGGGGTTAAATTTTTTATTTTGCCCAAAAACAAACTTAATTTCACATAATAAAAGTATAAAACCACACGGCCCTATACTAGCAAATACACTATATTGTCGGCAGGGTTTTGGCACTGCGACCCGGGTTTTTATTTTAAATATTAAAATGTTTAGATATTTACTTTGTACTCTTTCAGTATTTTCATTTGCGATATTATAAAAGGGATTCTAAATTAAACTTACAAATTCTATTTTGAATCTCACATACGTATTAAAAATTAAATTATGATATTGGACTCAGAAAAGTATTGACAACTCCTAAAGGTAAATCTTAATATGGAATATGCAGATTTAATTATATTTTAAATATGTAGGTTAAAAGATAGGTCTGACCAGAAAGTATTTTTCATTATTGCATCGAAAAACGATCATGACGTCACGTTTTTTGAGATAGCCGAAGGTACAATATTTAGACATGAAAAAACACGAAAAGCGTGCATCTGTTAAATAAAGTAATATCGAAGAGATTTCAGTTCTTGATTATTTCGCTGCCAAATCGACATCTATTCCTACGAAACCGGGTCAGAAAGTTAGTGATTTATATTTATAAAAAATAACTTACTAGACATAAATCGTTTCCCCCTTTGGGTTCCGTAGCGCAAAGAAAGTGGTCTTCAGAACTAATACCCTCCAATTGTTTACTTTGTCTCAAAACGCAATCGCTGGTGTTAATTATAGTGACGTTAGCATAAAATAATCTATCCTGCGTTGCAATCTGAAATTAATATTATAAGTTCCAGTAATAATGTTTGTGAAGTGAAGAGATACGAATGTTTCAGGAATAGACAGAGAAAGATTTAGAGATTAAAGATGCTCGACAACTGAGGTCATTAAATCGTCGTTTCAAAATCAGATTTATTTCAGGCTACCCGTGAAAATATTTATAATATATTCTGGGTATAAATCGTAAATATTTTTATTTTTTTTATAACTATCTTTTGTCCGTTGCAATAAATAAATCTTCTCCTAGCATTTCACTATAAACTAGGAACCCACATGCTGTTCTAAACCACTTACGTCTGGAACCGTAGTACCAAATCCTGACACCAGGCAGTTTGTTCCAATTTCTGGTAATTGTTCTATTAATTCAATGGAACGAACAAATGCGTTTTGTTCAATGTCTCTGTCTAGCTGAAATGTGAAAATAATAAGTTTACGTTTTTTAAATGTTTCAAGTCAAAAACAATATTTTATTTTTAAATACATTAATTGTAAATGAGATCTTCATAGAAAAAAAATATATAAGGTGGTAATTTCCGTTTCCCTAAAAAAATGTTTGATATTAAGTTATTCACCAATTAAGTTGCGATAAGTAATCTAATGATATTGATTGTTAATAATTTTAATTGTTAAAAATGCCGTAAATATTTTTCCAAAATTATTAGTTTAATTATTCGTTTTTTTGCAACTCTAGAAATGTAATTTCGCCGTTTCGAAACATGTTATACTGTATACAATTTGCCGTATTTTTTCTGTACAAAAAAATCTAAATGCACTTTAAATCTAACGTAATCAGGGAAGCAAATAATTGCAGATTAAGAATTAACAATTGAAGTCCCAATGCTGCGGAAGTCACCGCTGACAAATGCGAAATTGCAGAATAGAAATATTTTTTTTAAAGTTAATTCGTCTACAAAGGAATAAGTAATAGGTGTGGTTGGTATATTAATGTAGTGTAGATCCCACCATAAATGGGAAAAAGACCTAAGTTCAATACAAAGAAGTGAATTTGCCGAAAAAAAAGAAATAAAATCTAAGAAGCTGCCAAGTTTACATACACATAAACTTACAAAGTTAAAACTTAACACCTTCCTAGACTTCTCTTCTTTTTTCGGCAAAGCCACTTCTTATTCTATAATCATACTTCATTTGCGATACTCAAGAAGTGGATCACTTGAAAGTATCAAATGATGATTCGCGGGTTATAGGTTGCCAGCGCCTTTAATTCTTAATGATGATCTATAAATCAGTCAGTGAGTACTATAAATCGTGACTTATCTTAGAAACTGTTCTACCTAGAAGCAGAGGCGTAGCTACCGCCGTATATGCCGTATCAATTATACGGGGCCCCCGGGCCACGGGGGCCCCCAACGTGCGTCAGCAAAAATTAATAAAAACTTCCCATTTTTTAGTGTATTTGCCATAGGCAACATACACTATTGGCGTTGGTCGGATGGCGGGACCTAGGGGTCGGACCAAAATTTCTCGACGTTTCATAACCTTCTAAACACTTTGGCACCATTTTTAAAAATGTTTATATATATATGTATATATATATATGTATATATATATATATATATATATATATATTATATATATATATATATATATATATATATATATATATATATATATATATATATATATATATATATATATATATATGTGTGTGTGTGCGCTATAACTTTCGAAAGAGTTAATTGATTTTTACGAAATTTTGCCCACATGTTGGAATTCACCACCGCAAGAACCCTATTTAAAATGGGCCCAATCGGACCATTTTAAGGGTAGTTTTTAGGGGTTGAAAAAATTTTTTGGGCCCAAAAATGCCTAAAAAATTCTCAGAATCGTTTCAAAATTGAAATTTAACCCTTTAATAGCAATTAAAAAGTGCTCCTAAAATTTTAATAAAATCGGCACGACAGGACCGGATTTACAAATTTTATGAAAACACTAGTTTGCAGATAATGACTTATTTGCTGAAAGGTGTATATAATTTAGTTTAGAGGTTCGATTGATAATAATATTGCAACTGAGAAAAAAATGTTATTTTAAGGGGTGTATTAAGGAGGCAAATTTATTATTTTGCCCAAAAAACCAACTTAAGTTCGCATAATAAAGCCACACTGCCTATATTAGTAAATACACTATATTGTCGGCAGGGTTTTGGCACTGCGACCCGGGTTTTTTTTTTATTTCAGAAATGACAAAAGTCAAAGAAAGCAATTTCTTTTTTCCCCGCGTAAAGCGTGCGTTCAAAAGTTGGCAACACCTTACATCAGTTATCGCGGGCTGCGGGATTTCCCCGTTTAAGTTATTTACTTCAACGGGGGAAGGGCCCCCAAACTAATTTTTATACGGGGCCCCGCCAAGGCACGCTACGCTTCTGCCTAGAAGTATAAAATTTGGAATAGTGCTTTTTTATGATAATCTTAACCCTCCTGAAAAAAATCAGTTCTATAATGTAACTAAACTCGATGATAGAGGGGGGGGGCGGTCGAAAAGAATTCGAAATTATTCGTTTGTATAAATAGAGCACAGTGTTTTGAAAGAACTGGGCTGGCGCGATTATTACTCAGTCACTGAAAAGTGTACTTTAGGTACCTATATAATCCATGGTTATACTTTTCTTATCTTTGACAATAGTGTTTGTGTTATGCACTCCAGTGTCAAAGATAACACTTCTTAAACTCGAGTACCAAACAAACCTATTAATATACAAATATTTTTTGACTTGTGATATTTACGATCAAAATAGCGATGCAGTTATCCCAACTGCCATTGTAATCAAAATCTTCATGAACTATAATTTTTGTAACGCCGTATTCTTCTCTACGTTCATTATCTAGTGCCTCGAGCTGCGTCTCTCCACCAGCCACAGAGACGTCAGAACAGTTAACTAAATAATTATCTCTGAAACAGGTTCCAACATTAATTATCATAATATCCAAACTGTCTTATTTCTAAAAAGAAGCATGCGCTTATCGAATTTTTAATAAGTGTATCGAATTCGAAAGTAGGTATATATCTTCCAAGATTCTGAAAGCATCGTCGAATGCACGCTAAGCGGCCCAAGCTTAATCCAAATTTTATATCTATGAAAAAGTGGCCTCATAATTTAATAGATATAATATGTGCGTTTGGTACAATAGTGTAGTGTAATAATTAGATAACTCAGTGAAATTCACATCTGAAAAGTGTACGTTAGGTTTACCAAATGTATTAATTTGTTCTAGCGATTGTCAAATTCAGACATCGTTACTTACACTACTTTTCTCTGTTTAAGAGTCGGAACTGTTAGTGTTTACACTTTTAGTTCGACACTGAAATATAAAACAGGTATCTTACACTTTTGTATAACAAGCGCAATGATGTCAAAAGGGTTGACACTTTTTATATTGGAGCACGATTCCAAACGCACTTAATAATAGAAGCTAGAGTGCCACATACGAGTACCAAATTTAAAATGTATTTAAGATTCATTATTTGGTTAAATTATGACTTACCCTGAATCCAAGTCTATGTCATAAAGTATACTAGCTGATGTTAAGACATGGCGATTACTGAAAAATACACCACCGGAATATCGCATTTCGCCAATCATTAGCAAATTTACCCAGACTGCAGCCTAAAGAAAACACAGACTTAAAAAATATATTGGTTTTCAGTTAAAGTTTTCTTTGTGAGAAAACCCGAAAACTTAAATGTGCATTTTAAGTGTATCAATGTTTCGTGCAAATTTTAAGTGGTATCCTTTAAGCTTACAATATTTATTTTACGAAAGGACAATTTCAGAACCCCCACTTGTCGGGTTCTATTTCTAATCTGATAACTTCAAAATATTAATAATTGATTGGTCGGTGTATTATAAAAAATAATTATTATCTAGGAATATTGGCATTTGAACATTGTTATAGATTATGATTTAGTAATATCGTATTTTTGAATTAGTTAAGTAATTTTTGATATTTTCACCTGATATGGAAACTGGCCAAGTTTTCCCGGTTGCCCACCTTGTATCCTAGCCTGTTTTTTGAAAATTCTTCTAGAATTAACCAAAACGATACCTGAAAAAACCATTTATGTAAAAATATGTTTTAAACTCATTTTAAAATTAATTGAAACTGTTTTTCTGAAAACCAATTTATTAACTGTTTACCGAATCTAATTTTATTTTTAATGTTTTTATATGTGGGAGAAAATGGTTAAAGATTTTGGGAGGGTGGAACATCAAATTCCGCTGATCATTGGTTTTTTGAACATTTGATACTATCGAGAATTTTTAGCAAACGGCCCCGGTAATAGGTTTCGTAATAATTTAATACAAAATCCCGATCAAAATTAACACACCACTTAATTTTTCTTTTAAATTTTTAATATTGATCAACTTGTGCTGAAAGCTTGGAAATCACCTTCGTGAACGAGTATGACAAAAACAATGTCCTTGCAAGGGAACCATATATTGGTGTTCTAGAAGGAGATTTGATTCAACACCGGACATGGTTTTAAAGATACTGCGTGCAAGAAATTTTTCTCTATAGGCTTTCATCAGAACCATCTGATGATTCACCTAGCTTGGATTCATCCGAAAAATAAACATTACTTCCTTTAAAATAATTTATTGTTTTATTTCTTTTTCGTACTTTTTTGATATTGTATTGAAAATGAAAAACTTACTTAGATCAATACAAATTAACAGCAAAAAACAGAATTTCGTTTTCATATTTCTTCTTTATTTAGATGCACAAACTTTCTACAATAAGATTTAATTAATAATTACATTTTATATTGTAAAACACTATTGTACGATTGTTTAAAACAAAATATTCTTGTTGTATATTAACAATTGAAAGTTTTCCGTACCTTTATTATTTTTTTTTTTGCATAAACAACTGGAATTTTCGGTATGAAAGACTTTAATGAATTTTTGATAATTCAAATAAGGTTTTTATTAAAAAAATCACCCGAATATTGCATAATTTTATGGTTGATGTACGGACAAATAAAAATTTGTTTGTTTAATTATTAAATTTTCAACAGTTATATCTGTTGCTGAGAAATTTACGTTTTAACAAACAAAACAAAATTTAATTACAAATTGCTACATATTATAATGAAATTTTAAATTATTTTTTTATTTTTTATATTAATTTTTTATTACTGTTTAACCATGATAAACAATGTCATTTCTGTACAAAAATCACCTCTTCATACTATAATCAAATAAAAACAGAAAAGATTTATTTTGAACGTCTTCTTTTTCTTCTTAAATCGATTGAATTTTTCTCATTTTATTTCTTTTTAAACTTCTGAAAGTCTTGAATTATGATTACATCAAACGTACACCAAGGGGCACGGTAAACTTGATTGAAATCTATTAAAAACTATTGAGCATAAAATAATATTAATTTGTAGTCGACAACATAATATACCTATTACATAATATTGTAACGAATCCAATAAGATGTGTAGGTATTGGACACGTCACATTTTTTATAAATTATTTTATATTTTATCATAAAGATAAATTATCGGTATCACTCCACCCCTGAACAAATTAATTATGCAATGACAAATTATTAGTTACATTATTTCAACAAGATTACACATTTTTAAGAAATACCATTTCAAAAAATGTTTTTAATTTAATAGTGCAAAGTCGGTCTCGGCAAATTATCTCCATTTTATTTCAATTATTAATTCAAGAATTCCGTCGACCGATACGAACTGCAATAAACCGGTTTTTACATCTTGCAATTTAAAATTTATATCAAGAGTGGATTGAGACCAATAATAAAATAAAATCTAATAATTGATAAAAATAAAAAAAAAACATTTTAATTCCATTTTAATGTAACATTTAATTGTTAAAAAATAATAATAAATATTCCAATCATTTAATTATAATTATCTTAAATAATAAAACCAGCACCCTGCTTCCACTGCAAAAGGGGTCAGGTTGTAATATGTATTCGAATTTTGCGAACCTGTATATTATATAGGTACGCAAAATTCGAATACTCATGTTATTACAAAACACGCCATGACAGTTTACCCGTCTCTGTCAATAAAACAGTTTACTGTCAAATGCTGTTTTATCTACAATGTAGTTCGTCTCACATAGGTACATTAATAGCAAAATTTCACATCCGCTATACTAGTATTATCGCTTTGCACGTCTGAGCTGACTTTCGTTCATATATAAAACGCTATACCTAGACCAATTTCACACGGAATTCATTCAAGTTGCAGCTTTTTGAAAAAGGGAGATTTTGTTCTATAGAACGGAACCGTTTCTAGATTGATTAGAGTTCACAGTTACTTCGAAAAATGTAATTGAAACTCGTGAACAGCAATTGTTGACTGGCTTGTACCTACGTACGTCCGAGCTCTACAGATCGCAATTTCTGACGGATCGCCTTAGATTATATTTTATTCACTTTGTTTACTATCAGAGCAAAATTTAAATTTTTTGTTTTATACTATTCTACTTTTATGAAGTTCGAAAATAAAGTAATAAAATTGTCTTATTTTATCAATTGTGCATTTATCTTTGAATTGGAATGACAAGGTAACTTAGGGATAAAGCATGTAATAATTAATTAATGGAGGATCTACTGTAGTTAAATAGTTATTTTGTGTTATGATAATACGAAGCCATAGAATTCCGTGACATGACGGGAGGCTGCCTTATAACAATCCACATTTGAAACATAGAAACGTATGAACTTTGATACAGTGACAAGTTCATATATCATGAAAACTTTTACACTCTTTCTAAAGTTATTCAGGAAACAAAAAAAGTTATAGTCTAGGCTAAATCTTTATTTTCCGTGTTTAAACAGAGTCGCACATAGTTTTTTTACTATATTTTAAAAACCAAACTTGCAAAAAAAAATTCACAAAAATATATAATTAGGTACTTTCTGTTTGCGACTCCACCCGCATGGAGCGCCTTGAAAATTGTGTTATTTAGGCGGAGACCGCAAGGCGTGGTGTATTCAGGAATAACCGGCTTCTCGTATTATTGATCGCGTTTTTTTAAGTTTTTAGAGACGCCAATTTCATCGTGTTGTAAATCATACATGGAAAAACCACGGAATAGGTGAAGTCTTCGGGAAATCAATCGGTATAAAAGCCTATTGCGGAGTTGCAGAAAGAGTTGTCAGAAAATTGAACTGAACAATTAGATCTTCGATTGTAACCGCACTTATTTTTCACCATAAGAAAAACATTTAAGCGTTTCAAATCAATCTTTTTCGAAAAATAATTGATTGCGTGAAACGGTATTTTTAAGTCGCATTTAACGAGTTTTTTTTCTCAATTTTCACTTGGAAATACATTTTTTTGCGCAATTTAATTATTTAGCTTAAAAAGCGACCTTTTTGATCTAAATATTTTCGTCTGAGTACAATCTAATGTTCTACTTGACAGAGAGTTTCATAACGACATTAGATTGCTCTTTTCTGCCTAAAAACTGTATTATATGATCTCAATCTAAGGTCATTGTCAAATCAATTTTTTTGTCAATGCTTTCTGCAACCCAGCATATTAATCCCGATAATAAATTATCTTCATTCAATTTCGTTCGATTTGAGGCGTAATTGAGTAACAATTTCTATATGTAATTTTGTTTTCTTGCGGATTTTTAGTGTATTCTTTTGGGATACACTATCAATTGAACCCAAATTCAAACTACAAGTTAATTTTTGCCCGGCTACGCTTGCGTTTAACCGACGTTAACTCGAACGATATCGCAATTGAACGCTATATCCGTACTCAAAGTTTAAGATGTGACTTATACTTTACAATGTTATATAAGCAGCACAGTTTTTATAAGTGGACCGGCCACGCGTTTAAGCCAATTCAGACTAGCCGTTCTCGGTTACGATTCACAGGTCCGGTTGGGAGCTCGACCAATCAGGGCGTAGTCGTTCCCGATTGCCGTTCGGTTCGAGCGTTTAGGTTCAGCTCTAATTTCAACCGGACCGTTCGCAACCGTAGCCAATGAGAACGCTTGCTGGAGTCACGTGACTAGCCAGCTGTTTTTGTTGACGTTTAACTACACATTAAACGTCAAATCATATTTCGAAATTGCGCATGCGCACCGAGAATAATCGTAGAACCAAATCGGGATAGTGTGAGCAACCTAGATTAATCGAAAACCGAACCGGACCGGTAAATCGTAACCGAGAACGGCTAGTCTGAATTGGCTTTTACATAGTTTCATTAAGCGAACCATGCTATAATAGTGAGTCACGGACTACAGTTTTTGATAAAGTGATAACTGCGTCCTGTTTTCGAAAGTTGGAATAGTTAGGGCTTTTAAATTAATGACCGACGGTAAAAAGTAGGCCAGAGCAGAGCATTTCTAAACTCTAAATTACAATGAAATCGATTCATAGGTCGGGCTACGGCTGGGTCGAACGTGTTTTTTGTTATCGTAGCACCACAAACGCACGTACTTTATAGATGTCAGAAGTTCGTAGGTACATAAACAGAATAGAAATCGAAAGAAAACACACCAGACCTATCCATGTATGTTTGTACAGTATGTTCTATGATACTAAATAATCTACAGTGTGGTTCACTTTTCGAGCTCTCACTTCGATTTTTTTAACGAGCCAATTAGTAATAGTTTATATGTGTCTAGAACACAAAATGCAGTTATTATGTACGAGCTGTGACATTATAGAAAAACGAGTCAGTGACTTTTAACTGTCAGGCGAATCATATATCATGTTCTAGATAGGTACTATATATTTTTTGCACGTAGGTAATAAAGAGTTTTCATATCACAATAAGTATATCTTTAATATTTTAACAGCAGTATGTGTAGCCATTTGCAATCTATTAAGTTTATTCACGAAAACTACCCCTGCTTTATTATATCTGTTCCTCTTAAGTATTAAATGGTAACTGATGGGTCACAGTTGAAAATTACTATTAAATTGGTAGCTAGCATTTGTTTATTTTGGGTCAAACCACTAGTGTTAATTAAAGCGATCATAATAATCGCTATGCCGACATAAAAAGCAGATATTTTATAGGAGGATTTGCAAAAAAAATGTTTACACATTCCAGCACACCTTTCTTTTAATGCTTTGAAATCGAATCAAAATATCAACCTACTGTCATTATATGAAAATGTGGAATTTCAGTATTATGGCTCGCTTTTTAAATAGGATAGAGCTACGCAGAAGAGCTATAGTCAGAATCCAAAAAATAACTCTATGTATCGATTATCAAATTTCATTAAAATTGATTTTGCATTTTTTCTTAATATTTAGGTGCGATTAATAAATTCTATTATAACTGGATGTTTTAAAATGAGTATTCTTTTTTACACTGTTTTGTCGTGTTAACTTAAAAAAAAAACAGTAACTTATTTTTTCATCATTTGTGCTAATCAGTTTCTAAGTTTATAATGAGAATATCTGTTACAACACTAGAAAGTAGTAAGGACACTGGATTAACAAAAAATCTCTTATGCAATTTGCAGTAGGACGACAGTAGTATATTATGTAAAATAACAACTTTAAATTTCTGTTCGGTCAAAAATTATTAAATCAAAGAATACGCTACTCGATGTTCGTTGTGTCTGTAACATTTCGTTTAAATCGATCTTCCCTCGGAAACTGCCGCGTTGGTCTTAATCCAGGTATTAAATTACCTGCATAGGTACATAATTTCATTTAGATTCGTTATGGCATTGAAGTTTGAGTATCAAACATACATATAGATTTTTACACTCTAGGTTAGAATGAACACTCCGTATTTCATGCTGGCCATGTGAAACGTGTATCGGTTTTTATCGACTATAAACCATCGTCTTTCAACCGACTTGCTTTGTGTTCAAATCCCAACTGAAACATTTATTTTTAGAATTTTACTCTCTATAGTTTTTGCTGTTCGGTATTTTATATGAACGCCACATTATCGTAAGAGAAATGAAAATGAAACAATTGAACACTGTGTTTATGCAAAAAGTCCCCAAATAGAAGTACCTATGCAAAAGTTTCGTCAAAAGCCTCCAGTTCCCAAGTTCTAAATGATGAACTGATAAAAATTATCAAATGAATATATTGAAAATATGAACTAATTTTAAGTGTAAATAACCCTAGTTGTTGGTGGACATAAAAGAGAAACAACAAATGAACTCATGGGGCACGGGAGGGGGATCCTTTGTGTACAAAACAAAGCTGGTACTTGATCGATTTTTGGTGTGAAAATATAAACCTAAAAATTTTATAAAACTAAAATAATGTAACTTTAGGTAATATATTTTATACTTTTCGTTTATTATTATTCCACTTAACGCTTATAAAAGCCATTGTATTGACTTTTTTTTTACAACGAAATTAGTAAAAATATATAGTCGTGAAAAAGATAATAATTTTTATATCGTAAAGTGGATAAAACTTCTGAAGTATGATAAAAACTGAACGATTGCGGACATTTGTTTTAAAATTCAAAATCTCTCTCCGATGATGCGTCGCCAAATTTCATAATAGTATAGTTTCATAGGTAAAATTTCTTTTTATTCAATAGAGTAGTCAGTATGTTTTTCAAGGCCATCTACACTCGTCACGAATATCTCTCTCTAGGCTTATAAAACAGATAGTTGAAAATTATATACATTTAACAATTATGTAATTAAAATGCATCTCTAATCATTATGTAGATATACAGGTTTCGTAAGACATGCGAACTATAGCTTTAAACCTTCCCGAAAACATAACACAAAAATATTTCAACCAAATTGATTCTCTAATTATAAGTGCACAAAACGTTTTTTGTTGGTTTGCAGCAATTAGATCAAGTAGCCTGCTGTAGCGAATATTATATTGTGTGCTTTTGCAAGGTTGGATGCATTGAGAGCTCGAAAACATACGAACGTCGTTATACTGTCAAACTACTGTTCTATTTACTGAGCTGAATTTGTGAATTGTATTAATTAAAATCGTTGTTACAAACAGATTATTAAAAAGTGTTTTTGAATGTTTTTTGTTTGTGTGTTATATTAGTGTTCTACGAATTTTTCGAAAAAACGTGTTTTTTGGTGACATTGCATTTGTTTTAAGGTTTTGTATAAGACTTCAATAGTAACTATAATTTCAGTGTCTTTTGCAAAGTACAGTGTGAACATTGCGGCTGTCATGCATGGATACAGGACGTTGTAGGATACACCTATTTAAAGGTAAGATATTTGATATACATTATACATACGCTATAAAAACAGTAATTTTGACAAGCTGATTTTATAAATTGTAATTTCATACTAGAGACGACAAATGTATATAATCTCAATTGGATAGATGGTAATTGAAACGAGAATAATTTTCAAAACGAACCATTAACACTCAAAGTATTTGATCAGGTGGATCATACATTTTAAAGTGTACAAAACAAAAAGGAACTCGAATGAGAAATTTTGTATTTGATTATTTAAACGTATTAAAGTACTGTCCCAGATGGCGATATGTATCTATATAAATGAAAATGAGATTGCAATTAATTTCTATCAATATTATTTTTTTATAAAAATAATAATTTAATGACACATCTAAACATTATTGTGAGTTGACTTTTTTTCTTTTTTGTCCTTGATAATTAATTATAGCGACGTTTCGCTATAAATAACAAATAAGTGTTTACTTAAAAAGTTCTTTTTTCCGACAAATCTTTTTTATTATTGTGAATAATTTTGTTCAATTTTAAGCTCCAATAGTTTTTTCGTAAAGTGTACCACAAAAAGGTGTCAATTGTTGTCTTCGCTTGTCTTAATAAAACATTTTTTTTTATAGTTTATACCGTTTGCGGGATATTTGGCTGTTTTTTTTTACTGGCCCACCTTATATAATTTAAGGGGATAAAACATAAGATGCAATAGATACCATTTAGAACGGTTTTGAACATCTGCAATGCGCGAACCAACAATCATCCATCTTTGTTTCCGTTCCCATTCTTTCGATGAACGGCGCTGTTCACACGAACACAATTGTATAAGCTATTCATGCAATGAAAATGAAAGAAAGCTGCGTGTTCTGAATAGGAACCGACAGCGATTTCTACCGATAGATTGCTCTGTCGATATTGCACATACACAAACAAACGCCCAGTATACAGCATTTTACAGTGTGTCCGTCAGTAATCAATATTCAATCACTGATCACGCATAAGAAGCGCATCATCGGAGAAATCATATTATACTGGATCTAAAATATGAGACACTATAGATTACAGACACTCGATAACTTATTTGTCGATTATAACAACGCTCTTAAAATGTCTGTTTATAATTTTAAATTTGATTTGGCGTCGAAGTAGTCAACAGTAACAGTAACAACATTGAAAATTTTAGGAAAAGAATCATCCTTCATTATTAATCGCAACAGCTATACTTTAAAAATACTTACAAATCGGTTCAGTAGTTTCTGATGAACAAACTTTGCCTCTTTGTAAATTAAGGCCATATGTACACAGAGCTACTCAAACAAAACTAATCAATGGCCCAAATCAGTAACTAAGCCACCATGAGTCAGAACATTTAAATCGGACACTGCGGATGATTCTATACTAGTTATAGATTCTATACGCGTTAGGAATCAGTTGTAGATTACTCAACTGTCAAGGAGCTTCTGACTTGAGTCACTTAGTTTCTTGTCTGATTGATATACATCTAGTATTTTCTTGTGTGTTGAATTTACTCATGTATGTATTTTGCCTTTGTAGTGCAGAAGAAATCAATGGCACTAACTTTAAATAACTGTCTTTAGACATGCGATAAAAACTAAAAAATTTACATCTGAAAGTTGGAGCTCTTTTGTAGCAATAAATAAGCGGTGGTTGCGATTTCTTTCTAGATATAAATGAACCCAAAAACTTCTTCATATTGTATATAATAGTAATATAGGACACAGATTGATTACTGGAATTATCATTCGAATCATTATCCAATGACACAGACGCTTCGAAAAATAGACCAGTTGTCCCTCCAAACTACCGATTTCGATCTCTAGAGTAGCCGCATGTGCGGAGTTGCATCACTAATAAAGTTAGTAACTGGTTAAGGCTGTCGGAACGCTCTGAATTTAGTTTATGCTGAGATCCAGAGGTAAAGGGCGAGGCAGACAAAAGACATATTGTGGGTGTGACCTTCATTAGCTCTGTCTCGCTGAAATCATCCGCATGTTTCAATTTTTGGCTGGTGCCAACTACGGGGCTAAAAAATTTTTTTGCAAGGGTGCCGCTGTCAATTGATTACTCTAATTTTTGGAAATATTTTGAAGATTTAAAAAACTTTTCCGAAAAAGGAAGAGTCACTTTAGGTTTGTGATGGAACAGTTTTGTGAAATAAGTACGAATAAGGTCATAGTGTGACATTGAAAACGTGTGTTTTTTTAGCATAATTAATGCCAAATTTTTTCTAGTAAATCGTACATAAATTACAAAAGTAATCCATTAGAGACCTAGATTTGTCCTTTATCTTCCTTATAGAGAAAGATTTTTTGCAGAATGTTGACAAATAAGTCTACAATCAGTTGACAGCCGAAGCTCTATTTTTGGCTTTAAATTCAGAGCGTTCCGACAGCCTTAATCATTTCAGTCATAAACCAGTTTTGTTTCTTTGGAGTAGCTCCGTGTGATGGGGCCTAAGCATAGAAAGATAGAAACCCTCTCAACATCTACGATTTTTGTGGGTTTTTTCTTATTTAGTGGCATTATACTGCGTAAAAATTTGGACATTAAGTACATGGAATGCATGTTTGTAAGCGTCTACATGTACTTCGACATGAAATGCGAGTTTCGTGATCGGATTACAAACCGGGGACTTAACGATAAAAAGATCACGTAGTTACAAGCTTTAATTCACGAGGTTTTTACATTAAACAATCAATTAATACGAAATTTATTTCAATTATCATTTTGTATTCATATTTAACAGTATCTATCTATCTATAATAGATAACAAGATATATCACAAATCATATTTTACCATCTGATATCAGTAACAGCGAATTAATGAAATAAAACCTATCCTAGCACTGGCCTTGCCAAGTTGGATAGGTTAATTCCAAATCATTTTGTAAATATAGCATTGTGTATAATCAATATTTTGGTGGAATAAATTATTATTATTATAATATAGTAGTGACATTATAAAAAAAAAAATAAATGAAATAAAACGATGTTTCACTCATTTTGTTCGTTCGGTCAGATATTACAGTTTATTTCTCCGGACGAGGTTTCTAATATTCTCCAAAATCACAAACGGGATTTTTGAAATTCTATAGAGAACCCAAACGATACATCTGGAATACCTGAAATGCAAACAAGGTCCTTGAAATTTTCAAAAATGACGCAAGCAAGGTTTAAGAAATTTTCCTCAGTAAAATTTTCTAAATGATCCTAGCCATATTTCTGACATTTTCAATATGAATTATGACTCACACAAGATTTATAAGATTTTCAAAATGACCAAAGCGAGACTTTTTAAATTTTCAATTTGACTCATAGAGGGTTCCTAAAATCATCTAAAATGACCCAAGCAAAGTTTCGGAGATCTTTAAAATGATCCAAGCTATGTTTTTGAAATCGGTCAAAACTTTGGGTTTACGTTTCGATATAGGTATTTACATAGGATAATTGAAAAATTTGGATTTTCGCGAAAATCCTAGGACGTTTGCAAAAAACCGGAATCCAATTATCCGATTTTTTGCAACTTTCTAGGATTTTCGCGAAAATCCGAATTAATTATCCTCCGACATGTATAAGCCATCTAACATAATATCATGGCGGTAAAATTGTTTGATAATGTTATTCAATTAAATTGCGGAAAGGAATCTTCTCATATTGATTATTAAAAATAGGAAAAGTTTTAATAGATGTCAATGAAGATAATATCGAAAAAAAACTCCACGAAGAGTTTTTCGATTCAATTCAGGAATACGTTCTTAATTTAGTTAAAGATAAACTTTATTTTATTTATGCGTTAGAACGGCTGAATGTAATTATATTGTTTACACAGGAAAGCTTGTTGAAAATTCAAAATATGCGTCTTTACTACATTTAGCGGTTCACAGTATGTATAGTAGGTACACGTTCTACCACGAAATTTCATTGTTGCATTCCAACAATGCACTGTGTTTTAATACCTACCTTTCTTATTAATGAAGCTGGGCTATTTCAGTAAAATCTCCCATTTAAGTTGGAACAATTATTATAATGAAATTTTTATGCTAATTTTGTACAATAAGGCTGCATTCGAGTAAATTAACTGCCGGAGGACTCTCTCAGGATATATATTATAAAATATAATCTTCCTTACCACATGCTCCTTTTTTTTTATGCGCGACCTCATCATAGCTGAAGCGTATATCAATCACGCCTTGTTTAAATGTCAAGCCAATTTATATCATACATACAGATATTGAAAGACTTTTATTTTTGTTCGATTTGAAATATTATTTTAGAAAATACATTTTTTTAATAATGTAAGTAATTTTTTACCGAGCGAGCACAAACATAACAGCTCGCATCTACTACAGTTCTTTTTTCCAGTCACAATCAATAAATAACTGTTAAGGTTATTTTTCACTAACAGTTCTTAAATAACGATTAGGTCCCCTGTTGCCCAACAGCTTTTCTTGACACAGTATTTAACCCTATCTGTTTTATTCTTCGGCGTGTACACGGTTTGCGAGTCAAACTTCTGTCAAACAACTTTTAGCTGCTGTAATATTCAGAGAATTTCAAATATTCAACAAACTTTATATACTCTCAATCTCATTGTAGTCTTTAGTGAAATGATCTTGAATTTTACCTTAGCTTAAATATTAAAGAACGAAGATATTTTTTTTGAATTTTAGTAAAAAATTGATTTTATGCACTGCCGTTAAAAATTATCCTTTTTTTTTATTTACTTGATACTAGACAATTAAAATTCTGTAGATACTTTATATTTATTTATTTACTTAGAATTTTGAAATGAAAAATGAATAGAACAGTGGCGTATACGGGATGTTTATCTTGTTTAATAAAAAGTATACAAGTAATTCAAGACTTACAAGGCGCGAAATTACAACAACGAAATGTTGACGAGCCCTTGACTCACATTTACCTTTTTTTAGTAATATGTAGATTGTGAGATGTTAATTATGTACATTTTTTTCAGAATGTAGTGATCACTACATTTGAAACGAATTTATTTTTGCAACAAAATTTTAAATTATTCCGTTAATTATTTCATTTACTTTTGAAAAAAAAAACATTAATTTAATAAAATCATTTGATTGCATAATTCTAAAACAATCGTTCAACGGGAGTATATATGTGCACAAAATTTCAAATCGATCGGATATTATTCACTTCTTACGGCGTCATTTTTTATTTATTTTTTATGTAGTTACACTGATAAACTAAATTAAAGTATTGCCGTGATTGTGATTTAATGAATTAAAAGATCAGAGTACCTAAAATACACTGACGTATTCAGTGATTTTATAGTAATTAATTTTCCAACAAGTTAATATCGACCAGTAGAGATAAATTTTGTTTCAAAAATAACACATTTATATTTTGTTTCATCGACGCACAAAAAAACTCCATTAGGCTTAAAAACAAAGCTAGATGGAGAAAATTTGTGAGGGGAAACCATTTATTTGTTTTTCTTTCAATTAAAAATTACTCAACTCTAAACAAATAATAGCATTTAAATCTGATGGAAAAACACTTTGTTTGTACTTTTCGATTATGCGTAACAATGTTTTCGTTAGAATATTGTTTCAACCCTTTCATGCAAATTCATAGTCTCGTTCATTCATTAAATTTTCATTCAATATTTTTGTTGTAATCCTTTAGTGTCTCAGAGTGGGGTTAGAGGGAGTTGGTTTGTTAGGTTATATAATTAAATATTGTATTATTTGTTCTGTGAATTTAAGTGTTTGTATTTTTAAATTGCTTTATTTAGAATTCTAAATAAAGCAAATAATAAAATATTTAATTAAAACTTTTTTCACAAAATTGAAAGAATTTTTTGATTGGAATATTTTTACCTTCGTTAAAAATACTTTTTCGTGAGACATAGTAACGTCAATTTATTAAAAATCTTAAAAATTGAAATACAAAGTTTAGATTTATTTCGTGTGGTGGTATTATGTGGCATTTCTTTAGACAGAAATGGAACGCAAATTTTAGTTTCAAGGATTCAGTCGGCATTTTGAATTTTTTAAGTAAAAATTTACATAAGTTACAGTTCGCATAACACATTTTTTGGATAATAAAAGTCTTCCTAAAGTCCTAGTAGCGGTACCGTCTTATTGCGGCCATAAAATGACGATGAATGACAGAACTTAGAATTAAATGAATATTGTTTTCTCGGTAACGAAATCCATTTATTTATATATTATGCACTCGTTTTTTGTTACGTTATATTTTAACCGGTATATTAAGGCCCCAGTACACAGTGGTCTGTAGTGGGCCATTGTAGACCATTGCCATTGTGTACAGGGGGAATGGTCTGTAGTGGCGAACAATTGTGAATCGTGGTGCGCAACCCATTTGTTGTCGGTTTTTTTGACACACTTCAAAGGATGCGTGGCGTGGCCTGTGGTGTTCACACAGTCGACCATTGTTTGGACAGGTACCTACTTTTTTTGTTGCGTGCTATAGGTACTATTTAAATTTTTAATCGCCCAAAATGTCAGTATCCTGGAGCAATGAAGAGACTTTTAGGTTTATAATACTATAATACTTGTAAATAGTATATAAATAAATAGCCGCAGCCGTAATTACTTCCACGTCCATCGCAAGTGCTTCGCCAGGCAGAAATGAGCCATGGGCCATTGTGTGAACACCAAGTGATAGTGGCCTACAGTTGCACATTGCAAAGCATGGCCCACTACAGACCACTGTGTACTGGGGCCTTTACGGTATAACTCTTATTATTTAAACACAATAGAAGTTACATTTATTGTTCAATTTTTATTTTAACACGCAAACATTACCCGACCTGAAAGTTTTAATGAAACCAAGCTGAAATCGTTTTATTCAGTAAAAATCTTTGCATATAGAACTAGCAATATTGACTCGTATTTTCCACCCTCTGTTCCTCCCGCCCAATATTGCCAATTCGAACCGTCTTTTAAAAGAAGTAAGCAGTAAAATTCAATTAAAATTCCGTCTTGAGAGAGAGCTGAGATTATCGGATTGATTTTTATCTTTCGTGTTCAGGCTGTAATACAGTACTGCAAAACTTTATCACTTTGCCTCTAGTCAATTGAAAATTCTTGTTAACCGGAAAAGTGCAGAGAGAACTAAAAACCGGCACACACATTCCATCGCGACTAATTGACGATTACTCAGCTACTCGAAATCCTCAAAAAATAACCACAAAACACCAATACTTCTTTCTATTAGACGTACATTTCGCTATAGCCATATGTTAACATCAGGAGATAATGAAAACTGCTGTATTCATCTTCTGATGATACTGGCATGTTTAGCGAAACGTTCGTCGTAAGTGTAATGTTTTCTCGTTATTTTTTTAGTACATATTCAGTGTTTGATTTTCTCTCAGAAAACTGACAACGAATACTCTTAAAAATCACAAATACGCAAAACTATATATATATATATATATATTAAAAGGTGATAAAGAACATTTTTCGATTAAACAAGGTCTCTTTTTCTAATAGAAGCGCAAGAGATATATAGGTAACAGGTTGATTCGTATCCATGATATGTCAAAGCCATCTGCCATTCTTCAGAACAGTTCAATTATCTAAAAAGCTACCAAAGCCCAACTTTCATTCAGATACCCCATGGGACTAAAATGTAATTGATATATTTTCAATGAAACTTCTGACAGTATTCTTAATACGTGTAAAACATTTCTGTTCTTACTTCTTTGTAAAACTTACAGTAACTTCTAAATTAAGTCGTTTCCCATTAGTTAATTATACAAAATGTTACGCTTTGACAGTGTTTAAAACAAGAAAACAATATAATAAACTCGGATCCAATACTCGTTGATTTTCGAAATTTTAATTGAAAAAGATTTTAATTTTCTATATAATCAGTAACGCCTTTAGCGCACGGTAAATTATAGAAGATTGTCGAACTGCCATCCTTATTCTTACAAACAAAGTAATCCCATCAAAAACATAAATGTGAAAAAAAGGGGCTAAGTTCAGTATGTAGAAACAGCTTCGCCGAAAAAAGAATTAAAATCATAATGGGTGCCAATGTTTCAGTTGGCAAGTAAAGTTAAAAGTGCAAGTCCGGTAAACTGATTAGAATTAATTGGCGTCACAGCAAACCTACCAAAATGTTATCATATAGCTTGAGAACATTTTCACTGTACGTACAAATAGTGAAGTCTATGATAAATTCGATAGTGTACTACATTTTGATCCGGGACATAAAACATCTATATATGAGACTCCATGACCCAACACGGAACTTCGTTCTTTTGTTCAACTGTGCTCCATCTCTCGTAGCCAATGTCCTATTCGTCTTTGTCTATATCGTATCTCTGCTTTCACTCAGCGCAATCATTATCAAATGGGACCTTTTCAAACTAGAATACAGTCGGAGGTCGTTTAATAGAACCTCTGTAATATATATATTAACCTGGACATCACTAATGTTCTGAGTAAAAATTGTGATGTAACCCAGTCTTTTTTACAAGCTTTGATTCAACTTCATATGTTTCTCTGTAAGTTTGAGTCAAATTTCACAAGTCGATTTGGAACCAGTTCTACTTGATCTGTTATTTCGGAATTTTGCATACTTATGTCGTATCGATGACAATACAATAATCTGATAACCATACCTTGATTCTTCAGTCAGGATAGTCAGCTCGCTATACTACTTTCTAACAATCTATGGTAGACATATTTTATTTGAGTTCGTTTTGATTAGCAAATGGTGCATTCTTTTGTATGTGCTTCTAAAGTATAATATGACAAAAACGGAAATTATAAAATATAAGTAAAAAAGCCTGAATTACTTAACTGGAAGCTGCAGACATAGAAACGCCAAATAGACAACAGCATCACTACACGGTTGCCTATTCTCTAGCTGCACTAACACTTGTTGGTAAGCTTCCTAACCAAAAGCAAAATTTTGCAACGAAATGAACAGAAACGTCATTTTATGATATCGATGGATTTTTTACTGCGTATTTGTACACTCTGTTATAAAATGGTCTCCTTATTGCAGTTATTGTTCTGTTGCCCAAAACAAATTATTTTTTTTATGATTAAAATGCACACTTTTGAGTGTTATTATTATTACTAATATATTATAGTCATCAAACTGAGAAGTTAATAATAATAATAATGCGTTTAACGTCCGTTTCTCGACTTTATGTCATAACAGACGCCATTCGCACCATTACTATTTTCCATCTACCACTTCCCGTTATTTTCTACATTTTTTACAACTTCAACTTATGTAATAGCAATGGGCGAATGAAGGAATTATAGGAAATTAGGATAAGTTAGGTAATTTTTGAACTAGGAGTTTGATAGGTAATCAGCCATGGCCTCAAATACGGAACCATCTCGATATTTATCTGGAATTAATTGAGGGAAACCATGGAAAACCTCAATCAAGATGGCCGGTACAGGAATTACCATTTCTCGGCGAGAGGCAGTAGGAAAAAGTCCCAGCCACATCTGCCCCCGCCGGGATTCGAACCCGGTACCTTCCGAATGCGAGTCTAGTGCTGTCACCACTACTCTACCCAGCTCGGTTTAAACTGAGAAGTTGGTCTCGTGAACCTTACGGTCGTTTGTCTTTTTTTCTATTTCTAAAACTACAAAAAAATCCATTAAACACGATCATTTGATGCGGTTGAACAAAAGAAAACCGACAATGTGACACATTTATAAATAGATTAAAAATCGTCGAGCGTATTCGGGAAAGTGAAACGGAGGAGCGGCAAGTGATTTTTCTTGACATTAACGCGGTGAGCAAGTGTTGTGTGACGTATATGAAATGTAAGGTTATTGATAACACAGTTCAAACACGGCACCGCCATTAATCTAACGGCGTCCCGGTCGGGATATCGCGCTTCAGATTTGCTCGATCCTTCATGATCGCTGTCAACTATAATGAATTGCGGCTCCTGCACGGGGTTCGCGCTGCCAGATCTCAGCCGTGCCTTCGCCTTAACCATAATATAATCATTGATTTAGAGAACGGACAGTGCAACGGGATATATAAGCCCACAAGCTAGTAGTGCCGGTTCTAGACAATAACCAATTTAATATTAATGATAAAAAGACGAAATATATGTATGTCCTTTGCTACATATCAATCCAGAAATAACTGTAACCTCGCACTTACTGTCAATAATAATTCAATAGATAAAGTAAATAGTATAAAAATTTTAGGTGTAATACATTCATGAGAATTTAAATTGGGAAACACAAATCAATTCTGTATGTGATAAACTCTCAAAACAAATTTATATTATGCGTAGAGCAAGGACTCTGTTTAATAGCGGCGTAATTTTTAATAATATCTATTATGGTTTTGTATACCCTATATTAAAATATGGTATCCTTGCTTGGGGTAATAGTGTTCATTCTGTCAATGTTTTTATCAAGCAGAAAAAAATTTTGCGCATCATGTTTAATTTAAGGGGATATGAAACCTGTAGAAACGTTTTTGTAAATAGACGTATAATGACCTTACCATGCATTTATATTTACTACAGTCTAATTGAGGTGTGAAAAAACTTATATAATTATCAGCAAATCAATAACTCTCATCAGTATAATACTCAAACTAAAAACAATTTAGATATCCCAAGGGCTAACATTAATATTTTTAAATACAATCCTAGCAACTTTGGGGCAACTTTATCCAATAAACTTCCTGACAATTATAAAGACCACACTATTACCTCAAATGCATTTAAAAAGAAAATAAAGGAATTCCTTCTTTCTGAAGGTTTCTATTCAATTAATGAATTTTTAAATTATAAATTTAAATGTATTACATGTCAGATGAAATGTAATTTTCCAATTGACAATAAATAATCTAATCTAATCTAGAGACTACGTCGCCCCGGACAAAAAGTCGAATTCCCGCTCCTTAAGAATAAATTAAACAAAGACATCTTTCTGTATTTTTAATAAAAATCAAATCATTTTATTTAAATTTTAATAAAAACATATATTTAGAAAGAAACATGTAACATAACGTAATACTGACATCGTTCCAATGAATATATAGTAGATATGGAGGGAATGCTGTCATCCAGTGCACTGTTAATTAGTGAGGTAAAATCGGTTATTTATTATTGTAACAATTTTAGCCGATTAATTAACCGGATGTCTATAAAACAAAATAGCGGTTTCCGGTTTCTGTCTGTTAGAACAACGAAAATCAAAACCTCAGAACAGTTTTCAACAGTAGAAAAGAACTAATTAAATAATGTATTTATATTTATGTAGGTATTGGTTATAAAATTAAAATCTTAATTGAAACTTACAACCATGTGCAAGCTTGCTGAAATTTTCTATTAATTGAGTATTTAACATATCAATATTTTTCTCACACGTACAGCCAAAATGCTGCCCTCGAATGTTGGTGCTTCGAACAAATATTCGGGTTGCCCGTTCCTAGAGCGGGCGCTGAAGCGAGGACTGGGCAGTTGGTAATGCGTTCATCTGGGGCTCGAACGATGGTAGGTCGGTTGCATTGACTTAAATAATAGACTATGCATTTCCTATATTACTTTAAGTTCTATTTGAAAAAAAACTACTTATTAATTTTGACAGATAATATGATGACAACCATCAAATCGATGCCAGACTAATTCAACGTGTTATAATAGTTATTTATCAACACGGTAAGATATAGAAATTGCAGGTCAAAATTGTACCCCGACTGACACGATTTGTTCTGATTGGCGTTGCTGGTGACGGTACCTTCACGACCAGACTTTTTTTGTCCATGCCGTGCTGGTCCGTGCAAGTATAGTGTGCACGGTCTTCAATAGGGAATGCGAAGTCATTCTCTAAGTCAATGCAAACAACGGACCGCCATTCGACCCTCAGATGAATGCATTACCAGCTGCGGACTATCTTTACTATTCCGCTTTCCTCAAACTAAATGTTCTGTTCCGGCATTTACTTGCGATACCACAGCAACCGTAAACGACCGACATCGTTGACAATGGACTCGTTACACATTTTTTAGGGTTAGAATCTACGTTAAAAATAAATAATAAATTTTTTTTCGGAAGCTTTTTCTACAACAAAGTTTTTCCAAAAGTGTGTATTTTTCAATGTAATTTTAAATCTACACTAATATTATAAAGAGGAAAGATTTGTATTTTTGTGTGTGTGTATGTTTGTAATGAATAAACTCAAAAACTACTGTGCCGATTTAAAAAATTCTTTCACCATTAGAAAGCTACATTCACCCTGAGTAACATAGGCTATATTTATTGCTAGAAAATATTAGGGATCCTTACTAAAACTTTAGTAACGTAACCCAAGGTGTAAAAAAAATGCCATAAAACATCTTTCGTCGCATGCGCTGCGGAAACTATTGAAGATAGAACAAAAGTATGTTCTACAATATTAAAGAACATATCAATAACTACAAAAAACTTCGCGATACTATATATCCAACTATTATCGTTATGTCACAATAACCACTTTTTATATTTTAATAATCTATATAGATAAAAGACGATGTATATGTAATCTATGGACTCCAAACGGGTAGACCATTTTTGATGAAATTTTCAGACAATCTTTAGTTTAACCCAGCGGGTGATCTTCTGAAGTTTTGTAGCGATCGGATCAACAGAATTTTTTAAATTTCTTTTTGGGAAATAAGATTTTTCTTCGATTTTTGAACATTCACAAATAAAAGCGATTGAATTCGCGCAAATTCAATACACGTTGAGAATTTAATGATAATGATTCTCATCTATTATATCCTATATATTATATTTACACCCGGGCGAAGCCGGACTGGGCCGCTAGTATAGAATAATCTTGCTATGAAGAGCCGTCATCGCTTGACAGCTTTAGCTGACTGGCTGCCTGTAGTTGAATCATGCCTACTGATTCTTTAGACTAGTAGCGGTGTGTATACATCTCTTTCTATAGACATACCTCTCTTTATCTATGCTCGAAAGTGATGTGCTGGCTAGGTCATCATATGGCGTCTAAGCTCATCGTTTGAAACGAATACATTTTTTAATTCTTGTTTGCACTTAAGATGAAAAATAAGAGCACGATTTACATTATTTGTTTATGTATAAAGAATAATGGGCACTGTTTGAAATGATCGACATTTTTTTTGAATTAAAACTTCTATAGCGATGATTCGTGAGGCGATGAAATGAAAAATCGATATGATGGAGATAGATTGAGAAAGATCTAGAGTCCAATCAACTACTGACGTACTATTTATGAACTATCTACAATGCATTTGGTTGGCGCTGTCATCTACGGTTGAGTAGGTAAATCACTGAAGAAACGCCGTGAAATTTTAAGGCGTTCCTATATCCATGCGAGCGCTACCGCATACAAAAGTTGTTGTATTGTAGAACTACCTACAATACTATAATAAAGTTCAAATTTATGGGCGTAAATATTTGTGTACATGTAAAATTTAAGCAAACACTAGCTAAATAAAACTTCATAGTATAGAATAACTTGTTCGGTTAACTTTTGACAACAAACTTTCAGCTTGTAAGGCCATGCAATGTGTGAAATAGTGAAGTAGTTCATTTCAGTTCTTTCGTCCTTTGAACACAACTGATTCGTTTGAATTATAATTGACGATTAGACCGAGCGCTCGGCTGCATCCCATATGAAGAATCCGGTGGATTCATTTCGATTGATGATTTAAGTTCAGGAAGACCCAAAGAATGAAGAATGAAGTTCCGACTGTTAGTGGCTTTAAAGATAAAAACAATATTTGTGTTACAACCTATCATCTGTCTCATCGTCTCACAAACTTACCCTCACTATATTCTAGAAATGTCACAAGTGCGAGTCGAACTCGCGTGGAAAGGGTTTCGTACCGTTCCGTTTTCAGTAGTTTCGGAGATAAGGAGGGCAATGCTCAATTTTGGTATTTTTTCTTTAATATCTTTTAAGGTATGCATTTTTAAATTATAAAAAAAATATATTTGTGTTTCTCACAACGAGCCCTTTCGTTTGATCTGTTAAATACTGCCCTTAAAAATATTTCATTAATTTTCTAATTCTATCCCAAAATTAATCCTCAAAATTGGACTTCGTTTATTTACGCTATATACATCCGAGATTGGGTCATCTAATTCTATGTTCAAATTTAAACTTTTTTCGTCCAGTAGGTTCGGAGAAAATAAACCAAAAGGGTTCTGTTTTGCAGAATACAGAACCCAATAAACGGTTCTCTTTTGAAACGAACGACTTTTAAATTCTACTTATATCAGCTGAGTAAAGTTTTCTTTTGTTTGTTGTACATTTTGATTCGTTTTTATAACTTTTCTTGTTTGCTGTAATATTTTTACTGCATATGTGTTAAAAATAAACTGGAATATAATGTAAAAACTTAGATTTACGTTTTCTACTGGCTACGTTACAAGCTTTTCTTTCAAACTTGAATCTTTTCTAACACTTCAATTATTATTCTAGACATGAGAAAGATTTAATAAAAAAAGCCACTTACATTGTCGGAACTGAATTAGTATTTATATACCTAAAAAGCATATACAGCGAACAGATTATAAGATCACGTACTTTTCTCAGGATAACTTAAGAACAATCCATTTTCTGAATACTAATTAGTGAATACAGCTAGCTATTTAATATATACAGGTGAACACAGTTGCTTTTAGTAGAATAGACTTGATTATTTGCCCAGAAGAATCATTCTTGAATTGCGTGTTTTCTATATAAATATAAATGCACAAAAATTATATTTCATTATTCGTGTAAATTATAGACGCATAGTTTATACTTAATAATTAATAATTTAATTTTCTGCTTAAATCAATTGTCTTTTTGATATTTTTAGTAATTAGATGCTAATAACGTCAGTTGTCGAGCGTCAATAATTTTTGATTTTTGGTTTTAGTTTTCTTGAAATTCACTCATGATCACAAGATACGTTGTACCAGCAGTTACTGCCTGAAAAAATATAAATAAATAAATAGACATATTTTATCGCCAAAGCAATACTTTGACCAAATGATCTTCCATCTGTCCTTATTATAAAAAAATACATACAAATTACAGATATCAATAGTAAATGGTACTTAAAGTAAAACTAAAGTCGACAAGTTTAATAAAATTCAAAAATAAACTCTATACTCACGGATGCTATTAATGGCAAACGTAGCGAAAAAAATCCACATGCGTTGAATTCCAATCTATGATTAGATATTCGTCTTATTATTAGAGATAACTGAAAAAGTATAATTAGGGGCGTGTTTGGTGTCGTGTTCCAGTGTAAAAAGTGTTGACACTTTTGATACTATTGCATTTACTATACAAAATTGTAACCATACGAATTGTATACCTAACATCTTTTTAGTGTAAATTTTATTCTACACACTATACCAAACACACCTTAGTTCTAAAAAAACAATTGGTTAAACTACTGATTTTTCTCTAGGAACAATGTTTTGTTTTCTGATAAAAGCTTCAGATGGTCATGAACCAGTACGCCGAAGAACTGCAGAAATATATCTGCAAGTCTGTGCTGGTGTCGAAGCAAATGCCTCTCGAGAACACCACATTGTTCCTTATGTTACAGACTAGTCATGGGAATAATCGAATGATTGTGCTTAGCAAAAAGTTGTTATTCGAAAGTTTTTTATAATCGAGGAATTCATTCGAAATGATTTCTTCAGCTGATGTATCAAAATAATAGGTGTGTTGTTATAATGCGTGAATGAATGAATGTTTCAAATCTCGAATAAAATTCTATTAGGATTTGACAAATCGATACGACTTCTGGCGATAGAAATTTAAAACATAAACACATTACATTTTATTAGTTTGTAGTATTAAATAGATATATGAAAAATGGCATATTAACATTATATTTGACCTAAACTTTGTCCATATGTCAAATCCCAATTGATTAAATGCTTACTCTATGCCAAAAATAGAATCATTTACCTCGGTTCTTATGTCAGAATTTAGTAAACGATTATCAATCGAGTCAGCCACCTGGCTCAGCTTTTTCGCTTCATTAATTACCACTGCTGCCACCACAATAACGGTGACAAATCTTATGAAATAAAATAAACTCCAACAAATTCGTACAATAATGACTACGGCACTATAGTTACTAGTGTACCCTCCAAATATTGCAAAATAAATATTTATCAATGTGTTGATTGCACAACCAAATAGCTCAACTAATAAAAAAACATCGAACCATTTGTTTATAATTTTAATTGCGTCGCATAATAGTCGATGGGCACAATTAATATCGGTTAAAGTGTTTAAAAAGTTAACATCTCTATTTAAAGATGAAATATGTTCGGAAAATGTATTCGATTGTACGTCAATGAAATGTCTGCAACTGAGTGAAGTATTTTTTCCAAAAAATGCAGTCAACAATTTTTCATTAAAATATTTTAAACGTGAATGTAACAAATAACAGCATAAAATAAATTGCATTTCGCAACAGATCGATACTGCGTTGTTAATTAAATTATAAAGAAGAACGTAAATGACCATAGCAGAATTAGTCCGAAAAATGGGCAGAGTTAAAAGTATCTGTATGGACACAGTGTACAAGGCAACTGAAGCAATTGATTTGACGATACATTTTTTGTTTGCCAATAATAATACTACTGTGAAATTTATTTTGGAATCTGCGTAATACAATTGGTCGAGAAACAAAGGCAGATATTTATGCATATTGAATATCGTAATTATTCTAGCAAAAATTGCCATTAAACATATAATAAATGGATTGATGATTTTTACAATGAGCTCTTGTTTAATCCTAATTTGAACAATGTCAAAATTCCTGTCTTTCAGAACAACGAATGGAATTATAGACAAGTGGATTATAGACAAAAGTAAACCAAATAACGTATAAAATAGTAAATATAAAGTAAATTTAAATTTCGGTTTTGAATTATTGATCACATAATTTTCATATTTCAATGTCGAAAGACCACAAATATTTGATAATATTAAGATTGGTTTAAAAACGTCGTAAACTGAATTTTTGTAATTTTTTATGCCCGAAATTTGTAATCTTGCCACTTCAAACATTTTTTTTATCACTACTATCGGTGGTTATTATGACTGTAAATTAAAAGCGTCTTCAATTCGGTATATTGTTTTAATTTCCGAAATGGAATTCAATTGCGTAGAATAATTCCCTTGAAAAAATGTTTACTGGAGCAACATTTAATATATACTTAGCATAACATTCTAATGTGCACCTTAATGAAGCTTTAATTATATTTGTGGTCAAGCGAAATAACCGCCTACGGCACATTTATAGTAAAATAAAATTATTAACGATTGAATTCTATTTCTATCCGGGTTGCCCGGATAAAGGCGGATAATTCAACTAGACTAAGGACCTTCCATCATTCGTAGCAATACGGTAAAAATTTATTCAAAATCGAGCAAGGTCTTCTTAAAAATTATCAGGTACAAATGCGTAAGGAGCCTTTTTCCTGAGAGCAGTACCTCCGTTTAGTCACGAGAGGGAGCACTTGTGATAGAGACAAACATATTTTTTCTCATTTAGCAACGTGGTACCTCAGTAATAAACATTTTTCATTATAGTTTTTATATACAAAATTTAAGAAACTTGTAAGGCCAGCAAAATTGTAGTTTCGCTAGTTGCACTTCGAATAATTAATCGGTATTCAAAGAAAAATGTATTTCTTATACCATTTGTGAAACGTCAGAATAATTGTGTTAGATGTAATGATTCATGCATCGTGAAAATTGACGGACCAAAAGAAAAAATATGAAAATATACATAATAAGTTTCAAACTAAGTATAAGATTTTTGGTATTATAGATTTGACTAGGCCGCAATAAAATAATTATGCCTGACTTACTGACCTGTGAATCAAGGCTACTGAACTTTTTTTTTCAAGTCGATTATAATAGATTTAAAAAAATATATAAAAATATTGACATAGACGCTTTTGTCTTGCACATACAGATGTATATGTCGATAACAAATGCTTATGTATACAACTAAACATTTTATCAGTCAATTATGAGAAATTGAAAATTCTTATAACTAGTCGTTACCCGCGGTCTGGCTTGGTTTTTTTAGCTACTTCTTGTATTAAATGGTGCTGAGCAGCAGTAAAAAAAGCATAAGTTGAAGAGAAGCCGCTAGTAAATGTTATTGGAGTATTTATAAAAATCCTGTATTAATAAAAGTATATTATCAGAAAAAAAAGAACGCATCGGTCTGATAATTTTTTGTTTACATACAATTTTTAAATGTATGTTTCAAGATGACCCCATTATGTAAAAAGTTTAGATTTATCACAATTATTGATAATAAAGAAAGAAGGTTTGTTTATAAATAATTTATTTCAAATAATTTGTGTCGCACTAAAATTTTCTGCACATTAATCAAATAGTTAACTGTTAAACGAGTTGCGATTGGTTTGAGAAATTTAACGTCGAGTATATTTTTAAAGCTCGAAAACTACTGAATTATTTTCTCAATTGATATAAAATTGATTTTCTGAATAAGTAAGGTATGAATGAAATATGTGATAATTAATCAATGCAGTCGGAATATTTTTATAGATGAACAATCAATCAATTAAAATAAACAAAAAACAGTGTTGATTTTTAAGTGGCTTCTCAAAACATTGGACAAACTAGCGTTTTTAACGTGAGTATTAAACAATTGAAATAATTATTTGATAGTGCATTAGATTTCAACAGGCATATAGCATTTACACACTAAATATCTCTATTTACGTTGGATTCAAATTATAACAAATATAAGCTCAGTACATAACAACTGTGGCAACGTTTTTTCCGACAGCAAATAATATTACAACCATAGTAATATATAAAATTCTGTTTGAACTGATTTAACTTGAAAACTCTTTGAAACTTTTTTTGATATGTTTCTCAGAATTCCACAAGTCCTCTAGCTATGTTTTATTTCAATGTTTTATCGCAAAGCTAATTAGTTTAATTTAATTTATTTTTTGACATGTACTTCTATACAAATACCTATATAAAATCCCGTGTTGTCGAGGGCGACCGGTACTCCTTCTTCTCCCTCGCCTGACGTATAGATACCGGAACATATAAGTCGTAAAACAGTCAGATGCAAGTCATTCGATTTCTGATTTCACACGACTCGAAGAGTATAAGTGCTCGTAGTCGGGACTTGTTTGGACTTTCACGAATACCGAAATAAAACATAACAGGAGGCCATTATTCTAGACTCTATACAGCAATGTTGTTGAAATACGGCTATATTTCATTATATTAACTGTTAATGCTTTTGGGTAAATTTCAAAGTTTGTCTACTATTTTCTTAGCTTGTAACTGACCTCTCAGATAATAAAATACGTTTTCGGGAAATTTCGAATTATGGTCGCAGAAGTAATTTTATTACTGTTTTTAATAGCTGTGATTAAGCATTAAGTTTCACAAAATTTGGCTTGCTGCTTCAAAATTAAAAAAAAAAAACACATATTGAACAGCCGGTAAACAGTGACCTTGAATTCATCACATATATATATATATATATACACACGCTAAGATTAAGATGTTTGCCTCCCTTTTTCGAAAAAACCCCACAATTACTCCACATAAATTTTATATCATTTTATAGATAATTGCTTGCTCTACCGACATCAACAACTAAAAAATCTATTATTGCTTTTGTTTTTGCAAAATAATTAATTATAATAATTAGTCAGTATGCAGCAATGCTGCCATCTGACGGTTCTAACTTTGAAACAATGTCAACATGATTGACGGTCGGTAAATTTTTTTTGTTTAATTTTTAATCAAAATTCACTTATAAATTCTTTTCGTATGGCGGCGCTTCAGCTCAACGTTTTCGATACTTGCACCTCTATATGACAGTTTTAGAAAAATATTTTCTTGAACTGTCACTGAGCTTCGTAATGTATTACAACAAAAAGAAGAAAGTTATAAAGAGTGTGATAAATCAGAAACTAATTTAGTGCGAATTATTCGCATGGGTACCGCTAGTATGAAAATATTTAACATGTAAAGTCGATATGTCGGTTGAATTCAGACGCACTGTATAAAGTTTTTGTGATTGTAGAATGATGGAAAACTATCAGTGTTTCAAGTTTCCATTGATATTGTTAATAATTGCAACAATAGTTTCATCTGCACAAGAGCTTCCATCGTCTACCCAACTTGAAAGAGTTTCAGACATTACAATGTGGTCATTCAAGATACAGAAGGAGTGTCCAGATCTATCAAAACCAATTATTGACAGCTATTTGGCATCCATGTTAAAAAGTGAAACAAAACACTTGACGTCTACAAATCTGAGTGCGACTTCCATTGGGGAGTTTCCAGCTCAAATTCAATGGATTATAGTTAACCATGCCGACGTTGAATATATTGAGGATGGTATTTTCGAAGCCGCCTGCAATCTTAACAGTTTGGACTTGTACAATAATAAATTAGTTACATTGAATCAAAACACTTTTCAAGGATTAACTGCGACAACATATATTAATTTAGGATACAATCGCCTTGAGTTTATTGAACCTGGGACATTTAGTGAACTGCATAATTTAAGAGAACTAGATTTGCATAGCAACCATTTAAAAAAATTAGAAGCTGATACATTCAAAGGATTAAAATCTTTAGAAGTATTAAATTTAAATGAAATTGAAATGAATGTCACTTCTGGTTTATTTTCACATTTAAAGAGTTTGAAAATGCTATCGATGTGTGATTCAAATATAACAATGCTGCCTGGCAACAGTTTTAAAGGCTTAAAGTCTTTGGAGAAACTGTACTTGTACAGAAACAAAATTAAGACTATTGAGTCATGCGCATTCTGTTCACTAAATAATCTTTTGGTTTTGGAACTTTTTAGAAACGAAATCAGTGAGATTACTAACGAAACATTTAAAGATTTGGGAAATCTGCTGAGACTAGATTTATCTCTAAATAAAATTGAAAACATACATCCTTCAGCTTTTGGTAATTTAAGTAATTTAACAACATTGCTGTTGTCTGAAAATAATATCAGCATAATTAATTCAGAAACTTTTGAAGGACTAGGAAAACTACATACTTTGAACTTAGAATCCAATATTATAGAAAATATACCACCGGGTATATTTAATCATTTAACTGAATTAGAAGATTTTAATTTGAGTGACAATAAAATATCGTTTATTGGTAAAAATGTATTTTCAATTAATAATGTTAAAATGAAGTATTTGTGGTTGCTGAACAATAATATCACAGTCCTAGAAACGAACACTTTTGCTCATTTACCGAACTTACAATATTTTTTGTAAGTCAGTCACGGATTGAACTTGAGTTTAAGACCTCATCCAAAATTTGTTTCGTATAATATTTATAAAATTGAGTGATATTTTTTATGTCAAAATTTGCCAGAAAAAAAATTAATCATCACGAATTACACACAAATGATTAACGACTCAATAAATAAAATGCAGCAACTCTGGCCGGCCCTAAATTTTTTAACAGTAGGTGCTACCTATAAAGTAGCTCTCCCGACGCTATTTTTCCAAATGAAGGGCCAAGAATCACAATACAGATCATATGGGCGAATATTTTGAAAGCAAGTTTTGGCTACATGTGAAAGATTACGTAATTTATAATTTATTGTTTTTGAAAGTTGTAAGTTTTTCCATGATTTTTTTCAATTTTTCGCCAGTAGGATCTGTAGTGTGCTTCTTGGTCCTTCATTTGGCGTTTACCTGAACGTTTTAGTCTAAAAATAATATCGGGAGAGCTGTAACGGGGCAAGGATTTGTGATGAAGAGTTGCATGTAGGAATCATAGTAAACTCTTAAGGCCATCGATCGCTAAAGTTATTCGGGCGTAGTACCAATTCATATTTCCAATTTATTTTTAGTGTATTTGCCATAAGGCAACATACACTATTGGCGTCGGTCGGATGGCGGGACCTAGGGGTCGGACCAAAATTTCTCGACGTTTCATAACCTCCTAAACACTTTGCCACCATTTTTGAAAATGTTTATATATATATGTATATATATATATATATATTTATATACGTGTATATATATATATATATATATATATATATATATATATATATATATATATATATATATATATGTGTGCGGGCAATAACTTTCGAAAGAGTTAATTGATTTAAACGAAATTTGGTCCACGTGTTGAAATCCATCACCGCAAGAAGCCTATTTAAAATGGGCGTAATTGGGGCATTTTAAGGGTAGTTTTTAGGGGTTGAAAAATATTTTTAGACCCCAAAATAGCGAAAAAATTCTCAGAATCGTTTCAAAATTGGCATTTAACCCTTTAGTAGTAATTAAAAGGTGTCCCTAAAATTTAAATAAAATCGGCCCGACAGGACCGGACTTACAAATTTTATGAAACCACTAGTTTACAAATAGTTAATTATTTACTGAAAGTTGTATATAATTTGGTATAGAGGTTCGATTTATAATAATATTGCAATTAAGAAAAAAAATGTTATTTTAAGGGGTGTATTAAGGAGTAAAATTTTTATTTTGCCCAAAAACCAACTTAAGCTCGCAAAATAAAGCCACACTGCCTGTATAAGCAAATACACTATATTGTCGGCAGGGTTTTGGCACTGCGACCCGGGTTTTTTTATTTTTATAAGAGAAATGGGAAAATGGATGTTTCTGGGGAAGGCACTATAAAAAGCATTTTAATACGCATATTTTATTTTTGTACAATAACAATCTCACAATACAGAATTAATTTTTCAATGTAAATTGTGTATTTATTCTAAAACATATTTTTGCATGCTTTTCATGCCTGTATAGCGGTTATAAATTGACCCATTTTGCACTAGTGCGTAAAACAAAACAAAAGTGATACGATTTTATCAATTCAATAGTTATATCTCTGTCAGTTGCCATTTAATTCCATATGAGCATCAGAGAAGCAAAGTAGACTTTGTTTTCGTAAACAATCCAATTTTTTAATATGGCCGAACTGTCAGTAATATAAATATGCATTTACTTATTATGAGGTGAAAATCAATTATTTTATAGGAGATATGAGCAAAAAATGTAGTATGTAACTTGTTTGTAATGTTATCGAGTGACTGATAACATCGTTCGTGATAATAGTTTGTCACGCTCGTGATAATACCCTCATTTACAAACAAGATACATAAACTACTATTTTAAACTTATGGTGTCATCAAACAATGAGTTTTTTAATTTGATTTTATATTAAGAAGGAGAAAGAGAGAGAGATTGCAGATTATAGACGCTCGACGTCTGAGTTCATTAGTGCTGTTATAAGTTATAAGGACATTTAAAGATTTATTTTAAGTATGTCTCATTCTACAAACATCATTAATTTGGAAAATGTATTGAGAAAATTCAGATTTTGTAAAAAATTGCAATACATTTTTTCTCAAACTTACTACAAATATAGACACACTATTTTCATTAATCAAAATAAAACTTTTTTTAATGCTTTTAAAGTTTCACACAAAAAAAAAACAATATCCGATCGTTTCTAATCTAAAAAAAAAACAGAACTTTGTTTGTTTTTAGAACATTTCAATTTACGCTAGATATAGAAAAAAACACGCTGATTCTAGTAGCCAAAATATTTCTGTATCTCTAGTATCAACTAACAAAGCATGATTAAATTGCAAAATTCTAAAGCTAAATATCATGTTGAATACACACTATTTACATCTGTAATTTTACATATTTTTTTTTTTGCTTTTTCCACAATCAATTTTCTCTATAGGAAAAAAATAGTTGACAACCTTATCACACTTGAAGAAAAATAATTGTTGAAAACAATTGTGCGAAAAAAAATGTGAACTGTTGAATTTCATTTCTTTTCTTGAAACTGTGCCATGATTACGAGATAAGTTGTACCAGCTGCCAACGCCTATAAAAAAAAAATGAAGACTAGATTTACTAATACCAACATAATAATATAATTAAATTGAGATGCATATAACCTACTTACTAGTAGCTGAGCATCTTTTTAAATTAAAAAATAAATAATTTAATAGTTTCATTACAGAATCAGAACGTACTGTTATACAAACAGATAGCTATAGTTTGCTATTATAATATGAAAAACCCATCGTTGACGTTATAATGCAATATTATAAAATTTTAGAAATCAAACCAGAATATTACACCATTACGGCGGTTGAATTCAGCCGCCGCGATATAAAAAATGAGTGATTGTGCTTATGTTCGCGCGTTAGAAGTTATATTTCTTTGGCGTGATTAAAAATAGCTGTACCTATTTATGCTTTCCATTAAAAACTAAGAGTTAAGTTTTTAATGGTAAGCATAAATACAGCTATTAGACGCTACACGCAATCTAAAATGATCTCTACCATACTCTGTCCTCCTCACTCAGTAAATCGAAAAACAGCTACAACGATATATGGCGAAGTCATCCACTACTATTAGTCAATAGTCGCGAGCTTTATTGTGTTGGTAACCTTTTTCTACGCGCAATTTCAACTTGTTAATTTTGAAGTTACAGTGCGCGTGCGCTTCTGCGAGCTACTTCATCCGGTTAATTAATTTAATTTTACATTGTAAAAATGCGCTATCAACATTTCTTCACAACGCGCCAAAAGAAATCTCTACCATTAGTGAGACCAAAGTGTCATCATCACCTCTAGGTAACTTTATATTAATTGGGTTGCTTTTGTTTAGAACACGAACAGTTCAATACCAAACTCAAATATGAATTATGAATGGCACCCATATTGAACTGGTTTTACGCCATATTGACGGGGAACTTTAAGCGCGGGTGGTTTAAATTGAGAAAAAATTGTCTAGTATTCCTGAACTATTTAAACGTCGTTGTGTAACATAAAAACGGAAGCAAATACTTACCGATGCAATGATTGGTAAACGTAATTTGAAAAAACCGCATGCGTTGATCTCTAGCTGTTCGCAAGATACGCGACAGATCATTAGCGAAATCTGTAAATTAATACAGCAATTAGGAAATGTACATAAAAAAGCTAACATTTGAATAATAAAAATGTTTCTAAAAGCATCAAAACATGAGCACTTACTCGGTGCAAGTTTCTCTAAAAATTTTAATCATCATCTGATGATGATAATGATGATGGTAATAATGGTAACATGCTTAGCGAAACGTTCATCGAGAAATTTTTTCAAATAAAAACATAATTTTAACGTTAAGTGGTAGTTTCTATGATAGAAATACTAAAAAACACTATATTTTTCCTTATTTTTAAGGAATTTAATTAATATTTAATAAATAAAACCTAATAAAATCACTCTCAAGTCACGTGACAACAGACACCAATCAGAGCGCATGACGTCATAAGTTCCGCCGCTGTCAGAAAACTTCATTGTTTGGTTAATATTTAGTGTGTAATTTATTATTATTTGTTTATATGAAACATCAAATTACATGTAACTATAGCAACCGCTACGAAACAACTTTTCATCACCTCAGTTTACTAACGTTTATGAGCACAGAATACGCATCTATAGGATGGTAGCTCCCGTGTAAACTTTTGAACCTCCTTTGGTAGGAACAGGTGACGTCACGCGACTAATATTGGCGTTTTGGATCGAAATTTGAAACGGGATTTAAAATACATGATTTTTAAGGCTTGAGTTGTATTTAAATAAAAATAATAAATATTTGTGGCTATATTAGGTACTTATGCACGATTTAAAACACTTTCCCAAAAATTGTCAACATCCCTTATTAATAACTAGTTTAAAATGCCAAGTTTACCTCAGCTTTAATATCCGAATCCAATAAGCGATTATTTGCAGAGCAAGCGATCCGACCTAATTTATGAGCTTCGTTGCTCATAAGTGATGCAGCTGTAATCATACCGACAAATCTAGAGAAATAATAAGCGCTACAGCTTAATGCCATCCCAACCAAAGCTGTGTCGTTGTCAAAAAAAATCAACGAGGATCCACGGAATATGGCAAAATATAAATTTATCAATGTGTTTAGTGCGCAGGTGCATAATGCAACTAGCAAATAAAAGTTAAACAATTTGTTTACAGTTTCAATGACAGCACAGAGATGGCGATGTCCCCAATTAATGTCGGTCAGAATTTGCAAAATTTCTGCAGTTTGATTTTGAAGTAGAATGTTTGAAGGAGGTTTATTTAGAAATAAATTTCGTTCACGGTTTGAGATTGCAAAAATGGAAGTATCTTTAAAAATATCAATTTTACATTCCAATACTCGAATATCCTGGATTTTTTGTTGTAGATTTTGTTCAGAAATTTTGATGAAAACGTTAACTAGTTGCTCGTTTAAAAACTTGAAACGAGAATATAATAAAAAACAACAAAAAATAAATTGTAATTCACAACAAAGTGAGGTTAGATTATTCAATAAATTATATACGAATAAAAAAATAATCAAGTGGGATTTATTTATTACTTCCCAAAGGGAAAATATTTGCAATGGGGAATTGAGAATTAAAACAATGATGATAGAAAAGACAATATTCTTTTTATTATTTAAAAGTGCACCTAAAGGAAAATGAGCTTTCGAATCAGCAAAATACAATTTTTCAATAATCGAAGGGAGATACTTAGGTAAATTTATCAGTGCAGTTAACTTTCCGACAATCGATGTTAAGCAAATAAGTTGGGGATTTATTAGTTTTGTAATTAAAGTCTGTGTTACTGTTAGTGCTGAACTGATACTAATTCCTTCCATTTCTAGTACGGCTATCGGAACAATAAAAAAATGAATTAGACTCAAAACGAGCCAAAGTAATGTGTAAAAAAATAAAAACCAGTTAAATATTAATTTCGGTTTCAATTTGTTGATGGATTCTTCGTAAGTTAGCGGCGAAACACCACAAATATTTGAAAATATCATAATTGGTTTAAATACAGAATAAACCGAGCACCGTTTAATCGATTTTTTGATGCGAATTTGTGAATTAGCCATTTTTAACACTTTTTTTCTCAATTTTCTATAGCTACACAATTTATAAGATAAATATTGTGAATTATAGATACTCGACAACAGAGATCATAACCGGCTACACAATGTATCAGAGACCAACAAATGCAATTAATAATAATTTGCAGTGAGAAATTTTAAATATGTTAAGTAATATTTGTTATTTTATAAAGTTTGTTTTTAATTTCATGAAATGTTCACATTTATTTATACAAAAAGAAAGATGGCTGTACATTGTTTATGCTTACTAATTATATAAAGTGGTTATTTGTTTGAAAACTTGAGTTTAAGCGATAAATTGAAAAATAGAAAATTGGAAAATAAAAAAAACTTCCTCATAATTATGTTAGAAAATTTTAAAACTCTACTTCCTCAGAAGCTATACTCGTAATTTATTATTACAATATTAGTCCCAAAAAAGAAGAATTTAATACCTTCATAATATTTTAGTATCATTAGTGTTAATAATATTTAAAAGAATTCGTGTCTGGCTGCCAAAAACACAAAAACTACTGAACGAATTTGAATGCAGACTTACTATTCGATAATTTATTTCAAGGTTAAAATCTATAATAACTATCCGTATCGACTTTTCTCTGGTGGATTGAACTCACTATACACTGAACAGATTTGAATCTTGTTTTACAATCCGAAAGTTTATTTTTAAAGAAAGCTTAGGTCTATAGGCACGAATTCACTCGAGTGCAAACCATCTTGAATCCAAATTGGAGATCGAACTACTAGCATAGCGAGTGAGTATTGTAATAATAAATTACAAATTTATGAGCGAAGCGAGTGGGAAGATATTATCTCTATTAACGAAGGGAATGAGATCCCGCAATTAAATAGTTCAAAGGGAGTCTTGAGATAACAAAATTAAATCTAGACAGGCAAAACTGGTCCGAACCTCTTATTTTTCAATGAAATAAAATAAAACTTTTACCTCAGCTTTGATATCCGAATCCAAAAAGCGATTATTAGCAGAACCAACGATTTGAGCTAATTTTTGAGCTTCGTTGCTCATAAACGACGCAGCCGTTATAATAGCGACAAATCTAGAGAAATAATAAATGCCACATCCAAAGAAAGGTATCATTTCGTAAGATTTTGCATAATTGTCGTATGAAAAAAGCAATGCGAATCCACCGAATATAGCAAAATATACATTTATCAATGCATTTAATGCGATTCCACATAACGCAACTAACAAATAAATGTTGAACAATTTGTTTACGATTTGAACAACTGCACAGAGATGGCGATGTACCCAATTAATGTCGGTCAAAATTTGCAAAATTTCTTCAGTTTGATTGTGAAGTAGAATATTTGAAGGAGGTTTGTTTAGAAATAAATTTCTTTCATGGTTTGAGTTGGAAATACAATTGAAAATATCAATTTTGCATTCCAGTACGCGAATGTCCTGTATTTTTTGTTGTGGATTTTTTTCAGAAATTTTGATGAAAACGTCAACTAGTTGCTTATTTAAAAACTTGAAGCGGGAGTATAATAAATAACAACAAAGAATGAATTGCAATTCGCAGCAAAGTGCACTTAGATTGTTAACTAAATTGTACGCGTATAAAAAAAGCACAATAGGAGGTTGTCCAATTATTTCCCAAATGGTAAATAATTGCAATGGGATGTTAAGAATTAAAGCTGTGATAATAAAAATAACGACATTTTTTTTGTTTAGCAATAGTTCATCCAAAGGAAAACGGGCTTTAGAATCAGCATAATATAATTTTTCGATAATCGAAGGCAGATATTTAGGCAAATTTATTAGTCCGGTTAACTTTGCGACTATCGATATGGAGCAAATAAGCTGGGGACTAATTATTTGTGCAATTAAATTCTGTGTCACTAACAATCTTGAATTGATTCTGATTTCTAATAAAGCTGTTGGAACAATAAATACATGAATCAGACTCAAAACGAGCCAAAATAATCCGTAAAAAAATAGAAACCACTTAAATTTTAGTTTTGGTTTCAAACTATTTATAGATTCTTCGTAAGTCAACGTTGAAATACCACAAATATTTGAAAATATTAGAATCGGTTTTAATATAGTATAAACTGAACTACGTTTAATTGTTTTATTGACACTAATTCGTGAATTTGCCATTTCCAATAAGTTTTTCAGTTTTCTTTAACAACTCAATTTATGAGACGCTAACAATTTCTAAGTATATGTGAAGTACACAAACGATCATTTTTATCGACATTAAAAAAAAAGATGGGCGGACATTGTTTGTGATTACTAATTATGTAAAGTGGTTATTATTTTAACCAATTGCGTTTAAACGATAAATAAATTTAAAAAATTGGAAACGACGTTCATTTTGATACAAACATTTAAAAAAATCCTGGTTTATTCTTTTATGTCACGTAAAACAAGAGTCATCATAGTACAAGAAAGCAAATAAGAAGGATCCATGCCAAACATGTAAAAAATATTTGTACTTTAACTTTGGATGCAGATAAATCAAAATTTTCTCAATCGTTCTCGAATGATGTAAACAAAATACCTAAACCTCCCGAAAAACTTGCAATTAAGGAAACGAGACTACAGACAGAGGTCCCATTGCTTATTTTATCTTTGTGGGTTCACAAATCGCGTGAATTTATACATTTTATTCTGAAAACTATTTACTATTTTTTACCCACAGCGTTGTCAACAATTTTATTATCGCTCAGCCTCGTTCAGGAGAAAAGAAATATATATCATCACCATATATATATATTAATACGATAAGGTTAAGATGTTTGCCTCCCTTTTTCGAAAAAACCACACAATTGTTCCACATAAATTTTATATCATTTTATAGATAATTGCTTGCTCTACCGACATCAACAACTAAAAAATCTATTATTGCTTTTGTTTTTGCAAAATAATTAATTATAACAATTATACATTTATTCAGTATATGCAGCAATGCTGCCAACTGACGGTTCTAACTTTGAAACAACGTCAACATGATTGACGGTCGGTAAATTTTTTTTGTTTAATTTTTAATCAAAATTCACGTATAAATAGTTTTCGTATGGCGGCCCTTCAGCTCCACGTTTTCGATACTTGCGCCTCTATATGACAGTTTTAGAAAAATATTTTCTTGAACTGTCACCGTGCTTCGTAATGTAATACAACAAAAAGAAAAAAGTTATAAAGAGTGTGAGAAATTGGAAACTACTGGCATACTTGTAATAAATTGTGACTTATCAAATTGAATTGAATAATTCATTTACATAATATTAATACGCTAACAGTGCGAATTATTCGCACGGGTACAGCTAGTTATAATATATAGCTCTCGTATAATTGTCAAAAACTGGAGGAAACAAAAAAAAAACGAGTTTCAAGAAATCTCGATATTCGACATATTTAATCGAGATTTCTCGAAGCTCCTTTTTGTTGTCGACTAGTTTTTGACCATTTAATCTCGAGGAAAATGGTTAGTCGCGGCAGCTGTACGAACAACATATAAAAAATATTATCCAATAAAATAAAAATATTACCTCAGCTCTTATATCCGAATCCAGTAAGCGATTATTTGCAGAGCAAGCTATTCGACCTAATTTATGAGCTTCGTTGCTCATAAGTGACGCAGCTGTGGTCATTGCGACAAATCTAGTAAAATGATAAATGGTCCATCCTAAGAATATCACCGTAGTCACTTTAGTATGATCACCAAGATTTTTTACATAACCACCGAATATGGCAAAATACACATTTATCAATGTGTTTATTGCGCATCCCCATAATGCAATTAACAAATGAACGTTGAACAACTTATTAACTGTTTCAATGGCAATGCAAAGATGGCGATGTACCCAGTTAATATCAGTTAAAGTTTTCAGACATTGTTCAGTTTGGTTTTGAGGAGAGTTTAAAAGAGTTCTATTTAGAAATAAATTTTTTTCGCGATTTGAGTTGGCATTGGCGGTGGCATCGTCAAAAATATCAATTTTACAACCCAAAGCACGAATGTCCTGCACATTTTGTTGCGGTGTTTTTCCAGAAAGTTTGATGAAAACGTCGACTAGCTGTTTATTTAAAAATTTGAAGCGGGAATATAATAAATAACAACATATGATAAACTGCAGTTCAAAACAAATTGATGTAAAATTGTTGAATAAATTGTAGGCGAATAAGAACATTCCAATAAGAGATGTTTTCATAATTACGTGCCTAATATCAAATATTTGCAGCGGTATATTAAGAAGTATTACTAATAATATAGAGATGACGACAATCCGTTTGTTTGCTAGAAGACCGTTTATTGAAAATTGTGCTTTAGAATCGGCATAATACAAATTTTCGATTATCGAAGGGAGATGTTTTGATAAGTTTATCAATACGACTAGCCTTCCCACAATTCCTATTAGGGAAACAATTAAAGGATTAAATATTTTTACAATTATTTTCTGTGTCAATAGTTCTGTCGAAAAAACATTGAATGAATTATTATCTTTTAAAGGTATTTCAGTTTGTAGTATGGCCATAGGCACAATCGAAAAATGAAGTAAACTCAAAATGAGCCATAATAAGACGTAAAAAAATAAAAACCGATTAAATTTTAATTTTGGTTTCAAATTGTTGATGGATTCTTCGTAAGTTAATGTCGAAACACCACAAATATTTGAAAATATCAAAAGTGGTTTAAATACAGAATACACTGAACAATGTTTCAATGCTGAATTCGACATATTCAACATTTTTTTCAGTTTCGTTTTTATATAATCTACTAGAGATCAACAACTAACAGAAATTTCTTTGAGAAATGTGAAACGAATAAAATTATATTAGTTGTAACAATTGATTGAAATTTATTTTTTAATTCAATTGTTTTTCATTAAGAAAATACACTTCTTGAAATTAAAACATACTCATTATGTAGAGTGGTTATTATATTAATAAATTGCGTTACAGCGATAAATTAATTATGTATATACTCGTAATAAAATTGAAAAATTCCATACATAATTTATCTTATAAAACCTCGATGTTTATAATGAAGAAATGAACATATAAAAAAAAATAAAGATCGCAAGTTTAAGCCTAGGTCGATCACGGCTATAGTGTAACGGTGCATTACGTAACAAAAAACGTTTGCTAAGAAGTAAATGGATGCCGCTTTTTTACTTTCCGGTGGTACCACCGCTAACGAGAAAAACCATATTCATTTACTACTATATGCAAACGTTTGGTCCTACTTTTTGTTACGTAATACATTATTCACCGTCATATTACGGTAGCTATACTAAGGTACCGCTTAAGAAACCTAGGCTCTAGAGACTTGTTCGGTCCGTAATTCCAATACCGTCTTGCTTAAAATTAAAATAATTAATATGTAATTTAAGATGTCAACTTTACCTCAGCTTTAATATCCGAATCAAGAAAGCGATTATTAGCAGAGCAGGCGATCCGACCTAATTTATGTGCTTCGTTACATACAATTGACGCAGCTATAATAATGGCGATAAATCTAGTGGAATAATAAATAGACCAACATAAAAATGGCGCCACCTTCGTCATTGTTGCGTACTCTTCATATAAATCCGAAAAAATCAAATAAAATCCACCGAATATGGCAAAATATATATTTATCAATGTATTTAATGCACAGCAACACAAGGTAATTAACAAATAAAAATTAAACAATTTGTTTACGGTTTCAACGACTACACAGAGATGTCGATGTGCCCAATTAATGTCGGTCAAAATTTGGAGAAAGTCCTCAGTTTGATTTTGAAACGAAATATTTGGAGAAGGTCTATCAAGAAATAAATTTCTTATGCGATTTGAATCGGTTTTTGTTGAAGAATCATTAATAACATCAATTTTAGATTCTAATACTCGAATATCTTGTATTTTGTGTTGTGGAATTTTTTCAGAAATTTTGATGAAAATGTCGACTAGCTGTTTATTTAAAAATTTGAAGCGGGAATATAAGAAATAACAACAAAAAATAAATTGTAATTCACAGCAAAGTGAGACTTGTTTACTAAATAAATTATATACGAATAAAAAAATCACGATACGAGATCTCCCAATTACTCCACAAATAGCAAACATTTGCATTACAATATTGAGAATTACAACAATGATAACAGAAATGATGACATTTTTTTTGTGTGACAAAAGTACACCCAAAGGAAAACGGGCTTTAGAATCAGCGTAATACATTTTTTCAATGATCGAGGGAAGATATTTCGGTAAATTTATCAATGCGGTTAACTTTGCGATTATTTCCGGTAGTGAAATAAATAGTGGATTAAGCATTTTTGTAAGTAAACTTTGTGTCATGAATTGTGTTAAAGTAATACTAATTGAAACATTATCATTTAAAAGTCCTTCGAATTCTAGTACGGCTATCGGAACAGTACACAAATGAATCAAACTCAAAACAAACCAAAGTAAAGCATAAAAGAATAAAAACCAACTAAATTTTAATTTTGGCTTCAACTTGTTGATGGATTCATCGTAAATTAATGTCGAAAAACCACAAATACTTGAAAATATCAAAATCGGTTTAAATACAGAATAAACTGAACAATTATTAATTGTTTTTGTCACACGAATTTGTGAATTTGCCATTATGAATACTTTTTTTTAGTTTTCTTTGACACAAACTATCAGCAACCAACAATATTGAAATTAACAAATTTCTATTTGAAATGTAAAATGCATGAAGTTTTATATATTTTATATATTATTTACCTTATTACCGTAAAGTTTATTTTTAATTTCACTTAAATGTTTACTTTAACAAAAATTATTATACAAGAAAATAGATTGAACATCAATTATCTAAAGTGGTTTCATTATAATCAATTGCGTAACTTGAACTCAAAGTTTGGATACCGATAAATAATGTATCGAGTAATATTAAGATCTCCTCAGTCGTTGTCAAATAGTGCAGACAAACAGACAAAAATTATGTCACACAGAATACCAAACACTCTCGAGAAACTCACAACAAATCAAAACCACATACAGAGATCCCATTACTGTTTTATTTATTAGTGTTAGTATGCCCAAATAATATGTGAACTTTATTATTCTGTATGCTATTTACTAACTTTTACCCGCGTCTGCAGCGTCTTTTAGTAAAATCGCGATATTAGAATCATACCTAACTTATTCTAACAAACAGTTCATTCAAAATTGCTTCAGTAGTTTTTGAATTAGCATGCAACCAAGAGACGATGCAATTAATAAGTCGCCCTTTTTCGATACAAAAGTACCATTCGTGCGCTGGCCTTTAGTTGAAATTTTGTAAAAAAACATGCAATCAAACAAGGTAACGATTTCATTTATTTGTATCTGTGTGCTGGACAGTGCTGAGAACCCAGTGTGTGAAATAATGCTTAAGCACTTCGCTTAAAGCATTTTGTAAAACAAATACTCGATGTCTCATGCTTAGAGCATTTGCATAAATACTTGCTACTATTAAGCACGTAAAGATTATAAATGAATAAGCACTTAATAAGCTTATTAAGCATGAGGAATGCTTAATAAGCAAGTTCAATGCTTAATAAACACTTTTAAAGTCTAGTAAAACATATTTCGTCTATCTTTTATAATTATTTTTTTCGTTTGATGTTAGAGCTTAATTTCTCTTTCTTCACCATCAACTAGAAATATAGTTCATGTTTAATATCATAACTTAATGTTTGAAGTAAAGGTTTAAGAAGTTAGTTTAAATTTAAGTTGCTTACTATTTAAAGCACTTTAATAAGTGTTCAATGGCTTTAAGCATTTTTCAAAATAAAAGTGCTTGTTACGTGATGCTTTAAGCACTCCAGTAAGTGCTTCAAGCACTTAGGTTCGGGGTTTACCCAGCTCTGTCTGTAATATTCTGGACTGAATGAATATGCAGATCGTTGTTATGTAATATATCGACCTTAATATGGCAGGTGAATTAATGGGGTGTTATTTAGTCAGATTGGGTTGACGGATTTATCCTCTGTCCGTTAGTACCTCATATTTAGTGCATTACATGTTAATACCATTACGTCTGGACAGTTCAACGTGTACATCTGCACCCCAGGTGGACAGGTCTCCCTACTTGGAATGCGTTCACCGATACACACTATACGCACGGACCCGTTTACTAGGACCAAAATATGGCGATAAACAATGCTTACGTTTCCATTATGTAACCCAGGGTTAAAGTGACTGTTTACCAGCTGTTAGTTTACTCCCTTTTTCATCCGCGTAGGTCTATCTCCCACGTAATTTAATAATAATAATTTATTGATTAAGAATCAAAAGGCCTAAGTTCAGCTATAAGCTGTTTTACAACTTGACCTACAAAAATAAAATTACATAAAAAAGTAGTATAGTTGCCACGAAAAAATATACTAGAATAAAATACAATATTAAAAAGAGCATAACTATTATATATACTTACAATAGACATGAAACAATTTTATTATATTAGTGACATTGGCAAAATTATCGTTGTGTTAAAGCGATTTTATAAATTATATTGGAGACAACCCACTCCTCCATTTTCTTTCTGAATGGATTACTTTTAAGAATTTTATATTCGGGGGGTATTTTATGATAAAAATAACCAGCCAGGTATGAAAAGCTCCGTTTAAATTTACTTGTTCTATGTTTTGGGACTGCCAGAAGATGGTTGGATCGAAGAACGTCGGAGTATGCATGGTTGTTTCGCCAAGTCAATTTCTCGAATAAATATCCAGGTTGACCTAAAGTTTATAACCGTACAATGATAGGTACTAATCATATTGCAAAGATTTCTGAATTGACTTATATGAACAAATTTCCTAATGAAAATCGAACATAGGAATTTTGTAGGATCCTTTCAGTTGAGTTGTGTAATTGTACATCTAATGCTAATTTCTCCGTGTACATAGTTCACTACAATTAATATTATGTATCCATCATTCAAACATATGACATGCATTTATAGTGTTAGATCACACAGATTGTTGTATATTACAGAAATTTCTCACATATCTAATTGCTGACGAATCCCCTGCACAAATTACATACACGAAATAGCAATATACCGCCAGATAATATATGAGGATTTTCCTGTCATAGGGTAAAGGTACCGGTTTGAACCGATCATGCTTTCCCGAGGAAACACCTACATGTGATGGAGATACAGCAGGACTCAACACTATGTAGATTTTGCGAAACTGGGGACGAAACAGTCACCCATATCGGGTTCGAATGTGGGGCTTTTAACCTACAGGAGGACAACCAAGATTGGTTACATTGATGAGGATGGTCAATCTTCTGGAGCTCATACGAAGATCCAGATTATTTGCTGACTAGATCCAGTAAAAAGGGGAAGCACAAAAATCCTTTCAGGATGTGGTGCATTTGGGTCAAGAGACCACCCCACTCTTTTAAGATACCGGTTCCCAATCGCCTATCTTTATTGTTTAGTGTGGAACAATCCATATTAAAAATCTCAGATCATCTGCGGGACCAAAATCCAATTTTATTGAAGTAGCAAAAACGTTTAGATGAAAGTTGTAGAGCTTGGCAAAGCGCATAAACTCGTACAAAGTTTTGCAAAATCGCGTTAGCGGTTCTTACTATATCGCGGTGTTAAGTTGCGAAAAGTAAAAAAACGTACATCAATGTTATCTCAGAAAAGGGTGAAGATGGAGCCGCAATTTTTTTTTTTCATAAAAAAGACATGATGAAACGATGAGAAGGCGGGAAGATGGAGGCGGTGAGATAAATAGGAAAGTCGGTAGGGGCGTCTAAGTTATATTCTTATGATGATCTGCTCCGCTATTCTAGTAACATAAGGAAAATTAAAAAAAAAGTTTGATAGGAATCCGTCAAATAGTTTTTTAGTTAAATCCGTTCAAACACACATACAAACATACAAAGAAATGTATGTATAATAGCGGCCGAGTCCGGCTTCGCCCGGGTGTAAATGTAATATATAGGATATAAAGATGAGAATCATTATCATTAAATTCTCAACGTGTATTGAATTTGCGCGAATTCAATCGCTTTTATTTGTGAATGTTCAAAAATCGAAGAAAAATCTTATTTCCCAAAAAGAAATTTAAAAAATTTTGTTGATCCGATCGCTACGAAACTTCAGAAGATCACCTGCTGGGCTAATCTAAAGATTGTCTGAACATTTCATCAAAAATGGTCTACCCGTTTGGAGTCCATAGATACGTCGTCTTTTATCTATACAGATTATTAAAATGTAAAAAGTGGTTATTGTGACATAACAAGAATAGTTGGACATATAGTGTCGCGAAGTTTTTTGTAGTTATTGATATGTTCTTTAATATTGTAGAACATACTTTTGTTCTATCATCAATCGTTTCCGCAGCGCATGCGACGAAAGATGTTTTTTGGCATTTTTTTTACACCTTGGGTTACGTTACTAAAGTTTTAGTAAGGATCCCTAATATTTTCTATAGCAATAAATATAGCCTATGTTACTCAGGGTGAATGTAGCTTTCTAATGGTGAAAGAACTTTTTTAATCGGCACAGTAGTTTTTGAGTTTATTCATTACAAACACACAAAAATACAAATCTTTCCTCTTTATAATATTAGTGTAGATTGGTATAGATATACTTCCCTGTAAACAAGGAAGCGAAGTGTTTCTGTGTAATCCTGTCATAATTGCAGCCTGCAGGATTCCATGTGGAAGTACTATTTAATCCAGTTGGATAATCATGGGATAAGCTCACACTGGTGTTTGATTTACATACATAATTAGACGAAATAATGATCTGTGCCAATACATGAACAGTTTGGCAATGTATTCGTAATAGAGATGTTGACTGTATTCAAATAAAATTATAATTTTAACAATAGAAATTAGTTTCACGGGTAATTGGAATAAAAAATCAATTTAAACACTTATTGATTGCAACGTTTCGTCTTTATTAAATTAAGACTTTTTCAAGCTCTCAGCATGTTTAAATTATAATAAAACTTTGATATAAAAGGCAATTTTGCATTACAAAGATCAAAAAATTGAAAATTGTAGAAAATAATATCTTCTTTTTTTTTTTTTTTTTAACGTTAAGTGGTAGTTTCTATGATAGAAATACTAAAAAACACTGTATTCTTCCTTATATTTAAGGAATTTAATTAATATTTAATAAATAAAACCTAATAAAATCATCTCAAGTCACGTGACAACCAATCAGAGCGCATGACGTCATATGTTCAGCCGCTGTCAAAAAACTTCATTGTTTGGTTAATATTTAGTGTGTAATTTATTCAAAAATTTCTTTAAAAAAACACTGCAAGGAGTTTTAACGTCATGGAAAGTGTATTTATTAAGGCTAATAGTTCGAAAACTTAGAATTCATCTTTTATAGCAAGAATTAAGAAAACACTTTTCATAACCTCATTAATTTACTAGCGCTTATGAGCACAGCCTCCTACTTCGTGACTGCATCTATAGAATGGTAGCTCCTGTGTAAACTTTTGAGCCTCCTTTGGCATGAACAGGTGACGTCACCCGACTAGTATTGGCGTTTTGGACCGAAATTTGAAACGGGATTTAAAATACATGATTTTTAAGGCTTGAGTTGTATTTAAATAAAAATAATAAATATTTGTTTCTATATTAAGTACTTATGCACGATTTAAAACACTTTCCCAAAAATAGTCAACATCCCTATTGCCTATACATAAATATATGGTATATACTCGTACATCATCGACGTCGGGCGAACAGCTTCTTACACTAATTTTGGAAAGGTTTACAACTACTTTAAATTCCTGGATTCTCTCCTTTGAACATCAATTTTGCCGTCAGATTCGCTCAAACAAATATCTGTTTTGGGGCCGTTCAAGTATTACGTAAGCAGATTTACTACAATTATTTATCCCCTCCTCCTCTTTGTCAGCAAAAGTAAGCAAAGCTCTTACCTCCCCCCATTGGTATATGCCTTTTTTTAATGTAATCTTTTTTTTATTGATTCCCTGAATTGAATCCCTGAAAATGCATTTCGTTTTCAAGCATAGACAATTTGTGGGTTGCCATATGTGTAAAAAAACAAATAGGTACTGCTGACGTACCTACCCTTATATTTCCCCTATACGTACACAGTTTCGATGCAGTATGCAGAAATTAATTTATTTAAAAAAGAGTTGATTGTTTCGTACCGTGCTGTTTCGAAGCAAGTCTAATCACAGTGCGTGTAATGCTTAACGGTGTAGCTTCGTGGACCGCAAGATTCTGTAGTTAACTGGTGTCTAGTCGGATAAACTTTATATTAGGTATCTATGCTCGAGTATTGAGGAAGTCGTGTTCACGACAAGGAGAGAATAGATAGGAGAAATCGGAAGTAAGACAGAGAGAAAAATACAATATACCTACAGTTTGAGGTTAAAACAGACCATCACAACTGGGACTACATTCTCCACCTACTGACTTTGTACATTCGGAGACAAGGGTTTAATCTTAGATTAAATTAATTCTATTATGTACTGCTTACCAACATAATAACTGTAAATTATGCATTACGCGTACTAAGTTCAGTTAACGATGCACTTTTTATTTTGCGTTTAAAAAAACAGTTGGCCGTGTATATTACGTAACAAATTACATTATTACGTATTAACTGTCTTCTCATACTGACATGAAGCCCGCTGTAAATCGAGCACACCCCATGTTCGACCGAGGCGCATTCCGCGTACACGATTTTTAAATTTACCGCCTATTGCACTCAGCTTAGGACAACAGTTTCCACGACGATTGCGAATTAACAACTTCTTCTCGGTTTGAAATCTGAATCCAAAAATAAAGGAAACTTATTTTATTGTATTTGCTTTTTAAAAAAAATGTGCGAGCGTCATTCACATAAGCTCGCGGGAGAAGTAAAATTTCTTTAATCGTAGATGTGTTATTTATATATTCAATTTTGTAATAATTATTATATAGCTGGGTAGAGTAGTGGTGACAGCATTAGACTCGCATTCGGGAGGTACCGGGCTCGAATCCCGGCGGGGGCAGATGTGGCTGGGACTTTTTCCTACTGCCTCTCGCCGAGAAACGGCAATTCCTGTACCGGCCATCTTGATTGAGGTTTTCCATGGTTTCCCTCAATTAATTCCAGATAAATATCGAGATGGTTCCTTATTTGAGGCCATGGCCGATTACCTATCAAACTCCTAGTTCAAAAATTACCTACCTTATCCTAATTTCATATAAGTCCTTCATTCGCCCATTGCTATTACATAAGTTGAAGTTTTAAAAATGTAGAAAAATAACGGGAAGTGTGGTAGATGGACAACAGTAATGGTGCGAATGGCGTCTGTTATGACATAAAGTCGAGAAACGGACGTTAAACGCATTATTATTATTATTATTATTCTTATTATTATTATATTAAAATTTTTCGTTGCCTCTCTTTCCTCTTTAACATAATGCGTGATTTCCTCTTTAACGTCGTAGAAAACTTCAAACAAATACCATCGCTAGAGAAGTTTTAGTTAAAAAAATGTCGGCCATTTGGGCAACAGGACATTCCAACTCCAAAAATATTGACATTTGATATAAAATAATAATTAAAATGAAAGTTCTGTAACACCTCCCTCTACACCCTAGCCCCACTGCCACTCCAGCCACCACCACCCTGGGTTATAAGAGGGGGGGGGGTGAAAATTTAAAAACGATGTGTTTAATCCGTAAACTCTTGTTTCACACTCTACTTGTTACGATCTAGTTGAAGTTAAAGATTTTTGATTAATTATCCTAGAATTCACTAAAAGACTTTTTGAAAACTAGTTTTGACTAGTTACAACTGATATTGCTAGTTAGATCGCGTATTAACTGATTTTGGGTTCAAAACGGTAACATATCGAAGAATGTAGTAAAACGTGTTTTGCCCTTAGTTAGATCTCAGCACTGGGGTATAATTCCCAAAACCTTCAAACTGAATCAGCTTTGGACTAAAATGTCTTGTCATGTAAATAGTTTCCATTGAAACATCCGACATGTACATAATAAACACGGCATACACTAAAATGTTATAAAGAAGCACGTCGCGTGCTCCCATGGGATATCAGTACAAGTTTTCCAACTGTTTGTCTGAATACAAATACAATATTATATTCTTGAATCTAGACAACAGATCTACAGTAGCAAGGATGGTCTAATAAAGTAATCCCCAGGTGCACAATGGAACCGTTCCTCCTTTTTATAGCATCATCATATGAGCTCATACCTTCGGTACAAAATAAAATTTTTACCAAATTGGGAATTTTAGCACACTAATTTAAAAAATTATGTCGCAAAAACCTCAATACCCAAAATTAGAAAACAGTGAGTGCGCGCTTTTTAAGTTTACTTTTTTGGAGTGATTGAAAACTAATTTTCAATAGACTTGCAAGTAATTTATTGACTTCGTATATGGTGGTGCTGATCAAATAGAATGTCACAGTAAAGGAAGATTTGGTTGAGGTTCAATAAATATATAAGCTTTACCAAAGTTTCGCTAATGGCCAACGTTTCGAAAAATATATTTTCATCTTCAGGGCCTATGAACATGTATATATGAAAAGAAAATTAGAACATTTTGTACCATAGAGCTATAGGTATGAAAATAGTAAAAATTTTATTACCTTAAGCTGGTCGAACACCATTCGACCAGCTTAAGGTAATAAGATTTTTACTATTTTACTACAATAATTAACCTCGGATATTTGAGAACATTCCAAATTTTATTGTAATTTGTACTTTTATAATAATCAATCCATTGAGTAATCAAAAATACGATACCTATTATAAATTCCGCTGAATGACACATAAAACGACTATTGGTAATCACCGGTTATAGTCGTCTAGTATATTATATGCGTTTTCAGATAACAGAAGTGCATTTATCGTCTATCTGTCATTCCAGTCTGCGCCTCTTATAACCAACTTCATACTGTCGAATTTTCGTTAACTGTGCCTGTTAAAATTTTATACTCTCAACGCGTTAAAAGAGGTGTAATTTAATAATAATAATGCTTTTAACGTCCGTTTCTCGACTTTATGTCATAACAGACGCCATTCGCACCATTACTATTTTTCATCTACCACTTCCCGTTATTTTCTACATTTTTTACAACTTCAACTTATGTAATAGCAATGGGCGAATGAAGGAATTATAGGAAATTAGGATAAGGTAGGTAATTTTTGAACTAGGAGTTTGATAGGTAATCGGCCATGGCCTTGAATAAGGAACCATCTCGATATTTATCTGGAATTAATTGAGGGAAACCATGGAAAACCTCAATCAAGATGGCCTGTACGAGAGGCAGTAGGAAGAAGTCCCAGCCACATCTGCCCCCGCCGGGATTCGAACTCAGTACCTCCCGAATGCGAGTCTAGTGCTGTCACCACTACTCTACCCAGCTCGGTAAAGAGGTGTCATTTTGAAAAACAATATTTTGTATGCCAAATGTTAAATTTCTCTGTCACTTTAACTGAAGTGATGTTAAATTTGTGCGTTCTAAATATTAGTGAAAAAGTTTTTGAAATCGTATGAGTAGTTTCGGAGTTTACCTCCTACATCCAAACTTACAAACTTTAGCTCTTTATATAGCTCTTTATAGATTGTCTGTATGTTCTATCTTAAGGGGGTATTCTTATGTAAACGCATACATTTTACCTCTTTTTAGGGATTTTTTTTAGACGACAATAACATTCAATCATTTTAGTTTTCTTATATGTTTTTGTTTGTATCTTAAACTGTATAAAAAAAATTTTTTTTCTCTTATTTTACATTTTTTATATATATATATTTTTTAAAATTAAATTAGACACTAAAAATAAAGCAGGTCACTGGTCATGGTAATAGCGGCTGTTCATGTTGTCTGAAATAAAAAAATCGAATGGAGCATTGTTCAGTAGGGATGTCGCTATCGTCCCTACTAAAATTAATCAATTTCATTAAAAAAAAATGGCGGATTGTAGAAAAAAAGTTTGTGTTTTTTGTTAATATTTTTGTTAAAAATCGTTTAAAAAAATAAGAAAATATTTTCGAAAATAAGCAACTTTAGTACGGACGATAACCATTAATGAGTAAAAGAACATATATAAATTTCAAAGCAATCGGTTAAATACTTTTTTTTTAGGACCATGACAGTTTTAGAAAATAATGTTTCCAGAAAAATGCGTTTAAACCAACAAGTCGCTTACGGCGCGTCGGCCACTATATGAGTTGTAATTTATTTAAAACTAGGAATTTCGGTCTCTATTTTTCACAGCATATTTTCAATAGGTTTTACTATTGAAATATGGAAAAAAAATCGATTTTTCGAAGTGGTCACATAAGAATACCCCCTTAATGTTTTAATGTATACCTATTTAATATTTTGATGACCGTTTGTATCCACTGGGGTTGCCCAATGTATCTATCTGTCTATTAATAGCATGTACCAGAGAGACTGTGCATATTAGTATTGATTTCTTTAATCTTTATACGTATAGTGCAAGCCGAAAACTACTAAAATAGATGCTTTTCACCTCCATGGTTGATGGCACGTCTGAATATTTATCCATCTTATCATGCGTTCTTCAGTTAGTGAAGGAATTTGCATGGCAGCAAATCACGTCCTATTCATCAGGGCTTCCTGTAAGGAAATCATTGCTATATCGCAGACCTGTATTGTAATACAAGAGCACAATGAGATTGTACGTAGGTTGCGCTCGTCATCGTAGAGAACTACGGAAACGGTTACTGTTATTCAAAACGGTTACCGATAACTGTTAACACGTAATATGTTAGTGACAACGGCTACAGAATATTAATATTAGTAAAAAAACTTTTAAAAAACAAATTTTATTAAATTGTACTAAAAAAAATAACTCTTAATACTTCAGGTTCGTAGTTATAAAAGCGTGGGTTGTAAGCTCTACGATAATAACGACCCACGCTTTTATAACTATGAACCTAAAGTATAAGGAGTTATTTTTTCTTTTTTTATTTATTTACGTTACACGCCCGTCTTTGCTAAACTTTTTTTTTAATTTTCTAATTTACTCCCAAAAATGACTCCCATGTTCAAAATTCATTTATTTACGTTACACGTCCTTCTTATGGTCACCTACTTACATATGTGTACCAAATTTCAGCTCAATCGGTCCAGTAGTTCGGCGCAAATTGCCTTTGACAATGGGACGGACAGACACACGAGTGATCCTATATTAAAGGTTCCGTTTTTTCCTTTTGAGGTACGGAACCCTAAAAATATAATTGATTTATACTAGACTCAGATAATTCAGGCTGTTAAAAAAAAGCATTCTTTTGTGTTATTTTTTGATAACATTTATGAAATCACTGTTACCTACTGTTATTTTGTGCCCCTGGCGTTCCGTGCCCGACATTATGCGTACACCTCGTTTGTAGCTTCGTACAAAGTGCGCGCGGAAACCGGGTTTGACACACACGCACGCACGCACGCACATACGCACACACACACACACACGTATGTACAATACAAATGAACCGTCTTCAGCACTTCCGCATCCGCTCTTCATAATATAACACGTCTATGCATCCATATCATTAAAAGCTTTACGCATAGGTTTTGGTTTTGCTAATAACTGAAGTTTAGAACAGCGATTTGAAGAAGGTTTAAATAGTCGCAAAAATATCGAATAGTTACTCGTTGCATCTCCAGTAGGGTAAACTACTAGTCATTGGACATTACTAGTCATTGGACAGAATACATTTTCATTAGCTATAATAAGAATAAGAAAGATACTAAAGCAGATTTGAATGACTCATAAATCTGCTTTAGTATCGTTCTTATTCTTATTATAGCTAATGAAAATGTGTTTTGTCCAATGACTAGTAGTTTACCCTATAAATATTTTTGGTGTCTTTTTAGTAGGTTTATGTACGTAAGCCTCTCCGCAGACGAGTTGACTGTTTTGCAATTGGAGTTTCCAACCGGTTTGCGATGCGATCGTTTTGTGATCTTTCGTACGCTAGAGAATGAAAAGTCGCACATGGATCGACAGAAACACGACCGATTGGAAATCAGTCTCAAACTGGTCCGTGGTTGCAGATCGAGAAACAATTTCAGTTGCATGATTACATGTTGCGAAATTTTTCTTCTGTAAGGTTAGAGCAACCATCTTTACCAATTCAGATTTAGTCGCGCTCGATAGTGGATAAAGAACGTCATCGATTTCAAACACAATAGTCGCATCCTGGATCGGTTTGAAACTAAAATTGCAAAACAGTCGACCCATGTGCAAAGGGACTAACTAAAATACCTGTGACCTATCTTGTCTAAAATCAATCAATCTGTCCTTCAGTGATTTCAGGATAAACCTACGAAATCTCTTAATGGTCGAACGCTAACCTCTTTCATTCGACAGCCTTTTTTATGTCATTAACTATAGTTTCTAAATACACAAAAATCAAATCGAAACGAAATTCTAATACAATATGTGTATTCATCAATCAATCTTCGTTAGGATGTCAGTTGGTATTGGAACGTTCAAGTCAAAGCTATATCTCGAAGTTATATACGTATAAGAAGTTTTTAGTTTTGTCAGCTATTTGTGCTTTCTGACAGCAAGTGACAGTTTACATTTTATATCACGAATATGTTAAATACTATTTTTGCACACACCCCTACAAAATAGCTGCTTTTCACAGTTGTGTAGCGGTAGTAAAATTACTCATTTAACGCGTGTGTTATAAAGTAAAACAAATAAATGCCATCTAACCAATCCAGCAGTGATTTCCCAAAGTGACCTGTCAATCACCATTTATCACTTCTAAGAGGAACAGAGAGACTAACTAAAATTAACGAGAAAAATATTTACAAAGTACCTACTAATTTTACGTAATTTCTGCGTATAAATTATAACTAGCTATGAATACTTCTTTAATGTAACATCTTTTATTATTTTGAAAGATAACGTATTACATTATATCAATATACTCACCGAGCTGGGTAGAGTAGTGGTCGAATCCCGGCGGGGGCAGATGTGGCTGGGACTTTTTCCTACTGCCTCTCGCCGAGAAACGGTAATTCCTGTACCGGCCATCTTGATTGAGGTTTTCCATGGTTTCCCTCAATTAATTCCAGATAAATATCGAGATGGTTCCTTATTTGAGGCCATGGCCGATTACCTATCAAACTCCTAGTTCAAAAATTACCTACCTATCCTAATTTCCTATAATTCCTTCATTGCTATTACATAAATTGAAGTTGTAAAAAATGTAAAAATAACGGGAAGTGGTAGATGAAAAAAAAATAGTAATGGTGCGAATGGCGTCTGTTATGACATAAAGTCGAGAAACGGACGTTAAACGCATTATTATTATTATTATTATTATTATTATTATTATATCAATATACTCATTTAAAAATTCTAACCTAATTATTTCAGTATACCTTTAAAATATAGAGGCAGCCAAAAGCAACACACTGTATAGTGTATAAGTCAGTCAGTAAGCTCGGTATTCGTTGTATTATACAAAACGCCAGGAAGAAAACGCCATCTTAAAACTGTCCTGTCAGCAAATACGAAGTGTTCTTCTACAATAAAATGTGATGTCGCAAAATGTTTTCTCTGCATTTCGTTTTCCATACAACCAATAGAAAGTGTCTATCCATCCAAACGTATGGTTGGCTACCATCTATTGACATAGCATATAATGAACTATGCAACAAGCCAGAGATCCAAACTTTAATCTGAATGTCGTATCAACAACCGAGCATAAGACGTTTCATTTCAACTCAGAAAACTTTGAAAATATTCTTGAAGTCTAAGTTTAATCCATATATACCTATATAAAAATATATAAATATGTGTTTGTGACTAATAGACTTCGATACCCAGACCCCTCTTTTCCACTGGGCACTCCGGGCAAGTGCCCAGGGCTTCGAGATCGATGGGGCCCCCAAGAGCCTGCCAGATCAGCACCTGATAATCGATACTGCCGACAAATATATCGATATATTTTTTAATAATGTATTTGTTAATTATTGATTTGCTTAGTACCTAATTACACCCTATTTTTAAGAAAAAATAGTCATAGGGGACCCCCTTTTCGTAAAGTGCCCAGGATCTCCAATAGGTTAAAGACGGCCCTGTCGACATCGTGTGACCGATCACCATGAAAGTTGGCACATATATGTCGTTTTTCATGAAGAACGTTTTTAATCTAGATTGTTTACAATCAAGTAATTGAGATCGGTATTTAGTTGGCAGATGACTTTTTTAAATTTAGATTTAAAGCTGAAATCAGAAACGGAGCATTAATTTAATACACAAATTAATTCTGGTTGCATTGCTTCTACTTTACACGCTTTGAGTTTCAAGCTTTAATTCGAGAAAATTGTGTTTTGATTCGGTTGAGTTAGGATTGCGTCAGGTCAGTTGTTTGCTACGAAGCTACGATAACTTGATGTAATTAATTTTGTGTTGACAGTTCGCTGAATTCAAAAAGTCACACGTATTGCAGGAACTTCTTTTTAGTTCGTTTATAAAGAGAACGCTTTTTTCATTGCTTCCATTTAACCCAGATTATGCCACTGTCCTTTTAAAAGGCTACGCTATAAATTTCTATTTTACCATAATTAGTTGATATTTTTTTGCAACAAACGGCATTAGGTTAAGTGATTGTTATAATATTTTACTCGACAAACATGTGTTTTTGTTGATTGTTGTCAGAAAAACATACAAAAGCTGTATTTTTTGCGCGTGGTTTTATTTGTGAATTGCTATGGATAATTGGAGGTACGTATTTACTTATTTTTTTGTAATTATTTTTTTGGTTATGCTATGGTATCGTAAATTTAAAAGTTTGTACGTGATTTCTACATTGTGATTTGTCAGAAAACTATGTTGGAAAATCCGCACGGCGTGAAAGTTTTTACTGTTCTTTTAAAAGGACGGTGGCGTAATCCACTACTGTTGCATATTTTTTTTAGCTACTGGAAAAGACCTCTAAAACTGCATGAGGTCTTAGAAGAGCTTGATAGGCCAGACACTGAACTTCCCGATAAGAGGGAAAAAATGGTATTTTCCTATAATATTTCATTGTTTGGATTTGTGTATGCACAATGCTTGGCAACTGAATAGAAATGGAGGTGGCAAATACGATCAATTAGCGTTTCGAAGGTCAGTCACTATGGGAATTTTGGAGAGTTTTAAAAAAACATAAAAACGGGGCCCTTCGAGACAACCATCAAATCTTCATGAACACTCTAGATACGATGGATTGGATCACTTAGTTGTCTACCAAGATAAGCAAACTCGGTGTGCCGTTTTCCATAAAAAATGCAATTTTTTGTGTCAGAAATATTCCCTGACCTTGCATCCTAAAAATTGCTTTGTAAATTATCATACAGTATAAATTATAATACAATTGTTTTGATTTTCTAATAAAAAAAAAATAAAAGACAAAATAAAAAGAGCAGTAGTTTAAGCCACTGTCCTTTTAAAAGAACGCCTGTTTTCAAAAAAACTAAAAATGTAAACGAAAAAATTTATTTGAAAAAAATGTTTGTTTTTTAACTATTAACTCATGTTAGGTATGAAAATTTTAATATTTATAAAAAATAGTTTCGGCATAATCTGGGTTAAACAAACCTGCAGTTTAAAAAATTTCGTAAGAAAGGGGTTGACAACTTTGTCATTTTCACTCAAAGACTTCGGAATGTCCATAAACATAGAAAACACCTTATACCTGTGGGATTTTCTTCGGGTCAAAATGGTTGGCAACAATTTTTTTCACCTAATTAAACAATACTGTATGAACATGCCAGCAAATTATTTTTTTCCTAACACAATTTATATTTTATTAAGAGACCTTATAATATATTGATATAAAAAGTTTTTATCGGTATAAAATCTATAGTTGTTTATTATGTCCACTTGTTCAGAACACTCAAATTTTTACAATAAGCAGATAAATAGATAGTTTTTACAATAAGCAGATAAATATAGACATTTTAAAATTACAACGTAAGAAAAAATAATGGACCGGTGCACGAAAAGTAGCTATTTCATAGGAGGTAACATAAAACAATAATTTTGTATCGAATGCTAATGCAAAAATGCCTGATGTATTGAATTATTATTTTTTATGGTTAAAAAAAACGATTTCCTTGACATATGTTCAACATTTTGGTGGCAAAACTCTTAAAACTTGAAAATTGGAATTGTAGCTACTCATCATAAATAAATAATGACGTGTCTCAGGGTTTTTGGGTTTTCACATTTTAAAAGGGAGGGAGGGGTAATTTCATCTTCCCAGCACCGCTCAATTCAACGCTAGCGAGGTCTGTGGCAGAATAACGTTTGCCTACCGGATCCGCTAGTTATTATATAAAACAATAAATTTGAATTTACTCATTGATTCATATCGATTTATAAACGGGCAGGGCAACTAAATAAACTTGAAAATAAGACAATGTTAGCACATCAGATTTAAATAAAAAACCTTCAAAAATTCCAAAGATATTCGATTGCTTTCGCTCTTAAGTGAAATGTCGTCATAAGATAAAACAAGAGCACTCCATTGTTACAACAAATTATTACTTACAATTAATTAGAAAATTATCTGATAAAAGTAACGATAAATATTTGTTTTTTGTTCTTTTTTGGCGAACTTTGGTAAAAATACAAAAACTGTGAAATCACTGCAAAAAATTATAAATCTTTAAGATTATTTTCTTCATGTCTCAGTAACGTACGAGCTGTCATTTCATTAAAACGCCGATCTGCAAATTTTATTCAAAATGAAAAGCGTACTTTATCTTTTAGTTTTTGTTAGTTTTTTGGTAACTATTTGTTTGGCTGATCCAGTGCCCAGAAAAACAATTATAGATTGTGATCCAGTTTCCGGTGACAAATTGCTCTATAAAAGATATGCCAGGGTAAGTAATATATTTTTTGTCCGACATTTTGATTTACTCAACATTCAGATTCAACCGTCATTTTGGTTTGTTCATTATACAAAACATTGTAATATTTTGATTGTTTTTATTATAAAAAGACAAAAGTTATTTGTCATTTTGGAAAAATTTGAAGCCTTAAAAAACTAAAAAAAGTTCTTACAATGAATTTGAGGTTCTACTAAACCCTGTTTGCATGCAGTTATTTTCATCGGCCTAGTTTATGTCAGATAAACGACAAGACTCTACTGTACATGCATTAAATTACTAGTTCCACTGTATGTATTTAAAAAAAAAGTGTAATCCTATAATTTGTGAACATATTTAGCAAAAATGTGTATGTTTTCCAGGCTGGAGGGTTTATCGGCGTTGTAAAAAGGGAGGAGCTAATCATACCTGAAAAGGGTTTGCCCATGGAGGTGATTCATTGCATTAAGATAATTGACAATAAACCCAAGAGCGGTAGCACAGCTGTCATCGAATCCGGGGGCCTTGGTTTTGTATATACAATCATCCAAATACGCTCTAAACTCGGCAAAGGCTACGATTATGATATCGAGGTTTACGGGTCGTAAACGTTGTCGATAAGTTTCAAGAATATACTTCCCCAATTATTGATTTAGTAACGAGAATGTATATTTAATAAAGCTCTTGCTTATCCAAATAAAATTGTTCATATTTTTTGTTGTTATTATTTTTAATTTTATTAGTGTATTTGCCATAAGGCAACATACACTATTGGCGTCGGTCGGATGGCGGGACCTAGGGGTCGGACCAAAATTTCTCGACGTTTCATAACCTCCTAAACACTTTGGCACCATTTTTAAAAATGTTTATATATATATATATATATATATATATATATATATATATATATATAAATATATATATACGTATATATATATATATATATATATACGTATATATATATATATATATATATATATATATGTGTGTGTGTGTGTGCGGGCAATAACTTTCGAAAGAGCTAATTGATTTTAACGAAATTTGGCCCACGTGTTGAAATTCATCACCGCAAGAAGCCTATTTAAAATGGGCCTAATCGGGCCATTTTAAGGGTAGTTTTTAGGGGTTGAAAAATGTTTTTGGGCCCCAAAATACCGAAAAAATTTTCAGAATCGTTTCAAAATTGAAATTTAACCCTCTGGTAATAATTAAAAAGTGTCCCTAAAATTTTAAAAAAATCGGCCCGACAGGACCGGACTTACAAATTTTATGAAAACACTAGTTTGCAGATAGTGAATTATTTACTGAAAGTTGTATATAATTTGGTATAGGGGTTCGATTGATAATAAAATTGCAATTAAGAAAAAAAATGTTTTTTTAAGGTGTGTATTAAGGAGTCACATTTATTATTTTGCCCAAAAACCAACTTAAGTTTGCCTGTGTAAGCAAATACACTATATTGTCGGCAGGGTTTTGGCACTGCGACCCGGGTTTTTTTTAATTTTACTATAATTATTAGTAAAAATGGACCGAATACAAGGTATATCGAGTATTACTCGGCTTCACGTTTGCCGAACTGATTACTCGGTCGATAAACTGGATTTAGTTTAAGTAATCCTCGACAGTAATTCCCCGTCACTCACTTGCTATCTGTTTCAAAATTTATTTTTAGTGGGAAAACCTGAAGTTTACTGGTTATATTGTGTTTAGTACTATTTAGTGACCGTTTGAAAAATAAGTGAGCGCAAAAGAATTTGGGGATTTTATGACAAAATTGAAGAAGACAAATCCAGCGTAAAATGTACTTTGTGCAATTCTCTATAACAATCAAAAATGTTTTATACTACATTATTTTAGCCAAATACTCGTCACTTAAACCGAGTTATTCGGCCGAATAACGAGTTATAAGTTATAAGTTATAAATTTTGTCCTAAGGCGTCGTTCGCGCGTGAACATCCAATTTGTTCGATTTTAATCCGAGCATAGTTCGATAAAAAGTACCCTACACCATGTTTATGTTGATAGTGCACCAAGTTTAATTAAAATCGGTTCAACCGTTATGGCAAATGCCCTGTACGTATCATATATAATACTCGAAAATGTCTATAAAATAGTAGTTTATATATCAAGATTGTAATGCGCTATTTATGTATGTGCGTTATGTAAAAAAGTGCGATTAGCGAGTTTTAACATTCACACTAGTAATAAAAACATTACAAGGGCATCCGATAAAAAAATCGATTCTGGCATCCGCCTAGTGTGAATGAATTCTTATTCATTGATGTATTTTTATCAATAGAAAGACGATATTTTATGTACCAGTAAAATTTATTATATTAAAACAGAAAATAGATTCAATTAAAAATGATATGCAAAGATACAAACTCTAAAACTTATATATTACGTCGTAGGATAATTAAAAAAATCGGATCTTCGCGAAAATCCTAGGACGATTGCATAAAAACCGGACAATTGGAATCCGGTTTTTTGCAAACGACCTAGGATTTTCGCGAAGATTCGATTTTTTTAATTACCCTATGACATAAGACTGATTGATTGTAATATAAAGACAATTTTGCATTACATAATAAGTGAGAATTAACAAGGGTTGACCAAGCGTAAAGAATATAAATATTAGCCACGATATCTTAGCAACTATAAAACCTACAAACTTGAAAATTGGACATGTTTACCGTTTGAAAGCAGAACTCTACTGCAAGGTTTTTTACTTACATCCGATTTTCAGAAATGAAATCGGATTCAACTGCAGCGTTGGATCGCGAGTGACTCACTTGAAGATCGCAATTAACTTTTAGTTAATTCGTTGTAAAAACAAATTTTTTATATCATAACTCGTAATATTCTGATGTTTTGTTATTACATTTTGCATGCGTTCACATATTTTTCAAAGGATTCAATCTGCAAAGCTTGCGAACGGCTTTTTGATACAGTTATATTCGCCTTGTCAGGTCCGGACTCGGTATGTTACAGACGTCGGTATTCGCATAGGCAACTGCGGAGCATTCGCATCGTTTTTGGCATCATTTTTGCAAGTCATCACAAGATTATCAGGACCGGGCCAACAGAAATTAATATATTACCTATACCTTTACGAAATCGCTTTAGTCCTGAAAAGTCGGCATTGCTATTATTGATCAAATATACTTTATCAGTTCTGAAATTTGATTATAAAGCAATGAATAATACTTAACTATTATTAATTGCTTTATAATCAAATTTTCCCAATTTTACCCAAGAGGTCGCTTTGTTTGCTTGGACTTTTAGGCACGCTAATGACCTCAGTTGTCGAGCATTTACAATCTATCTGAACCGCCTCTGAACTCGTCAATAAAGTTCGTTTAATATGGGTTCAGAGAAGTGCGGTACTACGAGAATATGATAGATAAAAATTCAATTCCACAAGGGTCGGTCGTATCTCAAAGAGAGGTCATCTTAGCTGTGTCCTTTTCTATTTCTGCGTATACTTCTCTCTTATGATAGTACATGAATACATCAAACATTCACAGCTTTAATATAACGTATAATATTGAACATCCGAATGTATTGATTGGAAGAAATACATATAAATTGAACCAATATAATGAGTATCGCTTAGGGGCTTGAGAATAACAGAGCGTGTTATAATACCGTTGTTTATACAGCGTTTTTCATTTGCATGGCTTCTCTATTACAAGCTCTCAGTTCGCAAACTCCATCCGAAAATGTATTATTCAAAAATAATAAATTGAAAAATACGTTAGATACACTTGGCCGAAATTGTTGTAGCTGCTAGTGACATAAAAACCAATATTGTTTACAAGAATCTACGACAAAAATATACAGCTGGATTTAAACACAAGTAAGTTACAGCTTAGGTTCCCACATTCCGCAGGGACTTTAAAAAGTTTGGAAAAAAGCAGCAAGTAATCAAAAATAATGATCAAATAAAAGTAAAACAACTTTTTTTGATCTGCTATAAAAAGTTTTTTTTTCTAAGTTAACTTATAGCTAGAGTTATTTGGGCGTAACACCAGTTGATATTTTTAAATTATTATTTTCTCAATAATAAATTAAAAATCTAATCAATTCTCAAACTAGAAGCTGAAAACTAATGGCTTGCAAAAAGTAAGCCACTGAAACACCATATAAAAAACTACAACGATACACGTGAGGTCATTCTAAAGCTCATTTTTTGAAGGCGCGCTGAGAGTAAAATTTTAGCAGGCAACGGAAGTTTCGCGCGCACAGCTAACGAAAACTCGACAGTATGACAGAGGGACGTAATCAATGCACTTTCTTTCATCTGGAATTTATTTAATATACCAGTTGAATTTATAATATCGCATTTTTGATAACTCAGTGGATTGAATATAAAAGTTAAAAACAAAATAAAATAAGCGTTTTAAAATATTTGAGGTTAATTTTTTGTCAGTAAACTTTTTGTTGATTTTGTTTCTATAAAATATATAAAATTGTATAAAATTAGTTTTTTATAGAAACATAATTACAAACGCACGTACATAAATTTAGGCAGACACTTTTTTTTCAATCACAACTATGCATAAAAAGATTATATAAACGTTCGATAACTGAGGTCAATATGCATACAGAAACCCCCAGTCAAGCTGCAGCATACCTATTTCTTGATAATATGTAATTATTTTGTTGTGAGAAGTACGAGATATCATTCTTTTTGATTACGTTTAGTGTGTTTTTATTATGCCTGTTTTTTTTAGTAAATAATCGACCTAGCAACACACGTACAAACAAAAGTTTTGAACAAACAGTAATCAGAAACAAACAAAGAGTTTATTAACACGGTCTTCTTGTTATTCTATCGAATCCATTATTTACAACACAGACGAACTATAATTCGATTTGAGGCAACGGAAGATTACCGAGCAGGTCGTGTTATTTTTCGATCGACGAACAAACGCGACTGGTTTGAGCCGGAACTGACTACTGAGCTTGTTGCTGAGCTGTCCTTTTCAATGTGTCACACCCACAGAGTTCATAGGTTCAAATCTAAAAGACCGGCCTATGCAGGGCCGGATTTACTCTAAATGTCGCCCTGGGGCATCGTGCAAAACGCCGTCCCATTACCTAAAGCGGTATACAGTTTTCAAATAAATGAAATGATTCATTTATGGTTGAAAATCGTTTTATTGTAAATTGGATAATTACACAAAAATATATTCTTTTTCGTATTAAAAATCATGAATTGACCAACAAACTATCACATAAATCTATCTTTACGCCTGAGAATACCATGTTTTTGCACGTATAGTTGTTTTTTAATTAATTTTCAGCTTAGTTTGAAATTTTTTGACTTCAAAATATCATATATCTACTAAAGCAGGTACTATAGTTATTAATAGTAATTGCTATTGAATTTTAATAATTATAGTATCACCTCTTTTATAATGCAAGTAGATTAGACAGGAAGTGAGGCATAAGATAACAATTTAGTATTTGCTCTCTTTAATGATCTACGTTTCGGCAACAATTTGTGGCTTCTTCAGGATCTTAAAATAGCAAAAACCTTATATTATAACAAATTGATTTTAAGCAGTAAGGACATTTTAAAATTTTAAAATTTTTGTAATAAATAATATATTAACCATAAAAAAAACCATAGACCATAATTAATTATGTTTGTACGAAATTGTATATACAATGAATTATTTTATAACTTAACGGTTTTTGCTATTTTAAGATCCTGAGGAAGCCACAAATTGTTGTCGAAACGTAGATAATTAAAGAGAGCAAATACTACATTGTTATCTTATGCCTCACTTCCTGTCTAATCTACTTATTGAATTTTAGTTTACAAGCCTGAAAAAAGCAGCTCTTTTGTAGAGAATGGTGCAAAAAATATTGTACACAATAAGGTAGCTTATTTTATATTCACCACGGGAACAATAAATCGTTTTGCAAATGGGTAAACTGTAAATTATTGTAGCGACACATACATTGCTCTGTGACGGCGTGACCTCCTGAGAATAATTCGACTTTTCCTTACATTTTACTGTCTTCCTATCATTCAAGTTTCTGTTACAAAAACGATAAATATTTGTCACAAAAATCATTCGTAAAAATAATTTTTTGCCCAATCCCCTTAAAAACAGCTGCTTTTCATGCGTGTGTAGCGGTAGTAAAATGATCCATTTTCACACCAGTGCGTAAATTAAAACAAAAGTAATGCGATTTTGCCAATCCAGTAGTTATGTCTCTATCAGTTGCCATTTAAATCTATATGAACGACAGAGAAGCAAAGTAGGATTTATCTTAACAATTGAAATTTCCGATGTGGCCGAACTATGAAATGTATAAATATATACCTATTATAAAATGAAAACAAGTTATTTTATAGGAGGTACGTGCAAAAAGTGTAGTATATATATCTTGTTCGTAAAACGTAGTGAAATTATGGCGCTGGTCGCTCGTTTTAACATAATTTCACTTACTTGTATAACACATCTACGAACGAGATACATAAACCACTATTAAATTACAATAAAATTTTATCTTAGATCCTTGTACCATCATAAGTGATAACTCGAGAATAATTTAACCCTTTTTTACAAAACTTAGTCTACTTTTGATTGGCATCCAAGCTTAAAGTATATGAGCTACTTTTTATTCGGCTTTACTACCAAGTTAAGATACCGTCTTGGAAAACCGACATTCGGGTGAAAGGTCGCAAATTATAAAGATTGTCTATTGATATATATAAATGGTAATATAGAAGTTTTTTACTTCACTACCTTAACTGTTAAGCGTCTATTATTTATTTGTTAGGTACACTGTCAGTTGGTATCCAAATTTAAGGGGGTATTCTCATGTGAACGCATAAATTTTACCTCTTTTTAGGGAATTTTTTTTTAGACGACAATAACATTCAATCATTTTAATTTTTTTATATGTTTTTGTTTGTATCTTTAACTGTATAAAAAAAAATGTTTTTCCTTATTTTACATTTTTTATATATATATTTTTTTTAATTAAATTAGACACTAAAAAAAAGCAGGTCACTGGTCATGGTAATAGCGGCTGTTCATGTTGTCTGAAATAAAAAAATCGAATGGATCATTGTTCAGTAGGGATGTCGCTATCGTCCCTACCAAAATTAATCAATTTCATAAAAAAAAAAATGGCGGACTGTAGAAAAAAAGTTTGTTTTTTGTTAATTTTTTTGTTAAAAATCGTTTAAAAAAATAAGAAAATATTTTCGAAAATAAGCAATTTTGGTACGGACGATAACCATTAATGAGTAGAAGAACATATATAAATTTCAAAGCAATCGGTTGAATACTTTTTTTTAGGACCATGACACTTTTAGAAAATAATGTTTCCAGATAAATGCGAGTTTCAAGAGCCAACAAGTCGCTTATACGGCTCGTCGGCGACTATGAGTTGTAATTTATTTAAAACTAGGAATTTCGGTCTCTATTTTTCACAGCATATTTTCGATAGGTTTTACTATTGAAATATGAAAAAAAAAGTACAAGATATTTCGAGAGAGGGCGGGATTAATTATTACATAATTTCGAAGATGTTTGACCTTCAATATTATGTGACATTTAATGACGAAATTATTATTATCACAGAGTGCACAAGAGATTAACAAATTCAATATCAAAACATGGCTATAGGTCACCTCGTTATGCATATTTACCAGTTATAATGGAATATTATTTATTGTCTGTACGGCTTTGATAAAAATGTCTGTACAAAAATGAAACTATCGTAAATTTAGAATTCAATAAAAAACAACGATATAACTGTTTTCTTGAAACTAAAAAAGGAGGATGTATTGTTTTTACCATAATTGAGATTAATAATAATTAATTATTTTCTTTTGATATCAATATTCAGTGCATTTTTTTTATCTATGCGCCACATAAGAATTAACACACGAAAAACATATTTTGATTTATATCTAATAAACCGTAATTACCCGGAGTTGTCCGGTAGTGACATCTTCTCGCGTAATTAAATATAGCTTAAAACTTTTTCAAATATTTCAATGTGAAAACTGAATATATAAATGATCAAACGTTGCCTTTCATATTTGTACAGGAAACACATCTGTGAAAAATTCTGGCGGTTAAATTAGAATTTTAGATAATCGAAACTCGACTGTACTTCCAAACCACTTTTGATATTAAAAGAAAATTCCAATCAGTTCTGAACGCGTCGTTATTATTAAAAGCAAAAATCAATCATAACATTTTCAATGAAGTTTTCAAATAAAAAATACTCTGCCCTTTAAAGCTGATAGGAAATAATCCCAAACCGCATCAAACCCCAGGCAAACGCCTTTGTGGTGACGTGTGGAGCTGTGGAAAAGCTTCTTTGACTAAAAAACGACGACCGATCAACAACACAGAAACGGATAAAACGTTTTTGTTTCGTGCGAGGAGAAAATCCAAGTGCTATCTCTAGTTGCATTTGCAAAGGTTGTCTGTCCCGTATGTGTTCTTTTGTAACGTGTTATGTCTACGTGTTTCAAAATGAACGAATCAAAATTTCAACATCTAAACACTAAAACAAATAACATTTGTTTACCCTCAAACTTCTATGAGTCATGGACCCACTCCCTCCATCTCAATGGGATTTTCTTAAATGTTTCGCGTTGGATAATATGGCGGCTCACCATATTGGAAGCTTCGAGACGTCATAATATATCTTAGGAAACTAGAAGGGTCAAGATACCTCATTTGTTGAAATCGGTTTATCATTTCTAGGTCGAGAACGTAACATAGACACAGTATCCATTGATTGATAAACACAATACAATTTTTTTTTTCTGTTGTAAAACTTATGCTAGTTTTCTCGTTTTTATCTGATTATAAATCGTTTATTTAGATCAAATAAACTATAAAAACTTGGCTAAAGGTCATATGGGAACATATTTCTAGTTTATTTTGAATCATTAACATCAAATATTGGAAAAGATGTTTCATAGAAATTAGAAATTTCCGAAATGTATATTTCATCAGATGGAACTATGCGGGTGATATATTGAACAGCTGGTTAACAGTCATCTTAAAATGTGTCCGCCGATCGCGGTTCGCCGATTGGCGACCCCTGCTATAAAAAAGCTTGTATAATAGCGATCAAAAGCATCTGACCTTCAAAATATTACAGGCAATATATAACTGAATTTTGTAAAATACAGGAGTTGATACACTGTTTCAGTTGAGTACAGCATTTGAGACGAGACAGAAACGTATAGTTATATTGTTGAAGAGCCAGACCAGACTCCCAGAGTCCCAAACAAGCTGTATGTCGGGGACGGTGGCGCACATGCTCGAAGATAAAACGGTGGCAAAAGGCACCGCTATCAAGCTAGCTCTACTGTGACAGTTGTATATCAGGCGCCGACCAATCGAGTACAGATCTACTCTCGAACTGGCTCTAAAACAGTCGCATCTCGCGAAACAAAAACACGCGCGTTTATCAATTACATATCTTTACTATATAGAAAAAAACGTAAATTTGTCAAGAATAATTTAAAAGTGACTTTTTAATTCGGATTTCGTAATAATATTTAATTAACATTTCTCTTTTTGTTTATTTAAAATTGGGCGATTAATTAGATATTTGTGTATCAACTCGATAACTGTGTACTTTTAATTAGTGTTAAAAGTGCAAGTTTGTTAAAAAAAACTGAACTTTGAAGTGCGTTTTTAATAAATAAACAATTCTGATCAAGAACTTTTCGTGAGAAACATGTCATTCCTGAAAAATATTTGGAAATCGAATTCGAAACACAAAAGTAAGTACCTATACATAAACTTTTTTTTACATAGATTTACATTTGCTATTTTAAGGGATGGTTTTCAGAACGAGTGAATTATAAAATAATTTTATTGAATTCGAAATATGTTTACATATTTTAATGTAAATGTAAATGTTGTGTAAGCAGACGAAGTGAATGTTGAAAAACGGAAAGAAGTATTTTCAAATTAAAGCTGACTTCACATTACATACTTGCAAAAAAAAACGAAAAATATTTTACTGTATTTGGAATTGTCTGAACTTATACGAACAGATTAGTGTACCTACTTCTATAACAGTTTTAACGCAAAGCTGTAGACCTCAGTTGTTGAGCGTCTATAATCTAATCAATGAACACGCGAAATTTTCAAATATGTACCAAGTTTTTGTTTTCGTAATGAATTCAATGAGTAATAAGTTTAAGCTGAAAAATAAACTTTTAATAAATGTTAAAAATATTAATATTTGATAATAGAAAAAAAGAACATATTATTTTCTACAATTTTCAATTTTTAATAATTGTTTTTTGTAATGCCAAATTGTATATTATTAACTATCGTTTAAGCATATTGAGGTTAGTCACACCATTGTTTCTTTTTGGTAAATTATTTAATCCATAATGTTTAATATTTTTATTATATGAATGTCAATTTTTGTAAAAAACTTTTAGAGCTTGAAAAGACGAAACGTTGCAATCAATGAGTGTTTAAATTGATTTATTTTCATTATTCCAATTACCCGTGATACTGTTTTCTATTATAACTTATATCTGGAATTGAACTTTAAAGATTAATATTTGATTTTTATTACTAAAAAGAAACTAATAATAATAATAATAATAATAATATATTTCGTTACAATTGACTGTATGTTTGTAACATGTCATTTACAGATTTACATATAAAATTCATTTAGCTTATAAAATTCTTCGGTTATCAGTTCATTCCTTATTACTTCCTTGAAGCGAGAAAGGGTCTCAATGTTTTTTATTTTTGCTTGTAAATGATTGTATATTTTTAAACAGTTATAAAGTGCACCTCCCTCAAAGGAGGTTAAGGAATGAGCTGGCAAACGGAAGTCATTTGCCCCCCTAGTGTTAAGATCATGGTTTAATTTATAATTATCAAAAAGCAAAGGATTTTTCCTAACAAACATAAGGCATTCGTAGATGCACACACAGGGAAGCGTCATAAGACCATGTCTCCTAAATACCCCCCTACAGGAATCTTGTGCTTTTAAGCCCGCTAATATCCTTACGGCATATTTTTGTAATTTAAAAATTACGTCATTGTTTGCAGCTCCCCAGAAAATGATGCCGTATCTAAGTCTGGCAAGAAAGCTACCAAAGTACATTATTCTTAGCGTGTTAGTGCCTACTGTACGTGACATATGCCTCAAAGAATAGCAAATTTTGCTCAATTGCCCAGCCAAGTCACTAAGATGCGATGACCACTTGATGTGCTGATTTATCGTTAAACCTAGGAATTTTGTATCTGTAGACAGTTCGTAGTTATAAGTTCCTAAGGTAATATTTTTTGAAGTTTGTGTTGCCCCTTGTGACGTTTGAAATACCATTATGTTAGTTTTACTTTTATTTAAAGAAAGTTTATTGTTTTCAAACCAGTTTGTAGTAGTAGTTAAGACTTTTGTGGCTATTTGAGTCAATTCATTCCAATTTTTCCCCGTAATTAATAAGTTAGTATCATCAGCATAACAAATGGTCCTTGCATTAGCGATCTGGCTGGGCAAGTCATTTATGTATAAAATAAAAAGCAATGGTCCCAAAACACTGCCCTGTGGCACCCCCATTGTAATTGTCTTCAGATCTGAATTGCAACTGTCAATATCGCTTACTAGTCTCACGTATTGTTGCCTATCAGTGAGATAGGACTCAATCCATTCTAGAACCCGACCTCTAATGCCATATCTGGATCAATACGGATAATAAAATTCTAAAGGAAGGTTTTCCTGTCTGTCTGTTTGGTCATAACTCAAAAGTCGCTCCTCCAATTTCAATGAAATTTGTTACAAATAAAAAATGCGGATAAATTTCAAACTCTCTCCGATTTTTTTCTAACTCGGCATGCTTGTACAAAAAAAAACACGTTAATTTTCAAAGAGCGTAAGCAAACGTCTGTATCTCTTCTGATGGTTTAGAACAGAGGTTCTCAACCTTTTCTGGGCCACCGCCGCTTTTAGAAGAAAAACATTCCAATGCCTCCCGTAATCTACAATAGTTAATTATATACGAAATACCAATATTATTTTGCATATATTATCAGTACCGAATTTATCTGTTAATATATCCATTAAAAATCATAAAGCCCCCATTGAAGACTCCAACCGCCCAGATCGGTACCGCTCCCGTTTTCGATGGTTTGGAAGTTGTGTGCGTTTCAGGTTTCTTAAAATTGACTAAAACATCTTCGAATTACCATAACTTTCAAACCAAAAGAAATACTAAAGTTTGCTTGTACTACTTGAATCTTTTTTTTTCTTTCTCTAAACGTGTGCAAATTGGAAGACAGGAAAGATTTCAGGTTTTGTTATTTTTTTAAAGATATACGAAACTGTTCAACTTAAAGGAAAGGCTACTTTATATCTGGCTTGGCTTACGTTAAAGTAGGGCTCCCATACAAATAAAAATATTTTTCATAAAAAATCAAATGAGTGAAGTGATTTTCTAGTTTAGTTTCGAATGTGATGATGACTTTTGGATTTTTATAAAAACAACATTATTATTCGATGTATATGATAGGGATCCAAAATAAATGTATATCTTCTTTTTATGTATTTAATTTATTATTAAGCGCTTTCGGATATTACATCCATAATCAGAAACAAATAGCATCTATCTTAGAAAATAATATAAATGAAATTAAAAGTGTTATGTGTCATTCTATAAGCGAATTAATTAAGTAATTTTCTGTACGTATTATGTTTATTGTGTGTAGTTTCCAGCTCTATTTTACCACGTTTTAGTGTTGAAACCCTTTACAGACGCAGATTAGCATAGTACACAGCTAGTAAAATTAAAAATCTGCATAGTTGATGTTAGAATATAAAAAACCCAACATTCCGGAAGATTCTACTAAAATAATAGCTGATCATTTGCATATACTTGCCACCCGCCAACCGAAGGTTTACGAACTCGTTCAAAATTATGTATTGTTCTCCCGTTCATATTATCTTTTAAACGTGTTTATTACACAATTGTGAACACAATAAACGTAGTTACATTAAAATATTAAATTACCCGCTGTTTTAGCTATTCATGCTTTATCCGTATTAACCACACTCTCTGTATTTGAACATCATTGTGGAAATTATTCCTATTCGTATTCTCCCCCCCCCCCCCTGTATACGGAACTTTTTATACACAAATACGTAAAATAAAATTACAAGAAATGGCCTTACATTTTTTATTATACCAGCACAGAGAACTCAGGCCAATATTGCTTCATGCAAGTGAAAATCGGATTGAACTCACTATACTAAATAGATTTGAATGAGGTTTTTACCATTCGATAACTTATTTATTATGAAAATTTAAAGTTAGTTAATCGGAAAAGGTGTGATTGCTCCATTAAATATTTGTGATGTTCTGGAATCTGGGAGTTTCGAAATTTATAATCTCCTAAATAAATTTCGTGTCGTTAATAGTATCTCTGTGAATCAGATGATTATCCCATTGTAAGCTTAATATCTGATTACACACTAATTCCCAAATAACAATAAGTATTTTTGTTATTTTACCGAGCTGGGTAGAGTAGTGGTGACAGCACTAGACTCGCATTCGGGAGGTCCGGGTTTGAATCCCGGCGGGGGCAGATGTGGTTGGGACTTTTTCCTACTGCCTCTCGCCGAGAAACGATAATTCTTGTACCGACCATCTTGATTGAGGTTTTCCATGGTTTCCCTCAATTAATTCCAGATAAATATCGAGATGGTTCCTTATTCAAGGCCATGGCCGATTACCTTTCAAACTCCCAGTTCAAAAAATTACCTGTCCTATCCTAATTTCCTATAATTCCTTCATTCGCCCATTGCTATTAGTTAAGTTGAAGTTTTAGAAAATGTAGAAAATAAAGGGAAGTGGTAAAATGGAAAATAGTAATGGTGCGAATGGCGTCTGTTATAACATAAAAGTTGACAAACGGACGTTAAACGCATTATTATTATTATAACTTTTGTTATTTTGGAATTAGTGCTGGCACATGAGGTTATGCTTCTGAAACCATTGATATTGGTATTAAAAAAACTGAATTCAACGGGATTTGAAATCGGATTGTTTCTTGGTGCCTCGGCTTAGCTCGTTTGCTCACATTTATGAATAATTATTTAATGACTCATTCGCTTCGTTCGTTTGATATCCAATTTAGAATCAATCTAATTTATACTCGGCCAAATCCGGCCTCATAGATTTAAAATTTTCTTTTTTGAACGTCGTGTATTCCTAATAAAATAAGTTTGCGATGTGATCTAGTTATACAGTGACAGCTTTTTATTGTAACTGTGGAGAAAAGCTTGTCTTTTTTTCCTGTTTTCAAACTTTGAGACGCTATACAATAAACTTCCACTGGCGAGACCTGCCTGCACTAAACTTTATATAACTTTCCATACTTGCGCAAACTAAGCTCTCCCCACTCTTTATAACTTCCAGTTCGACGTACGGCTGTTCCTCTTTTTAATATGGATATAATTGAACGTTGATATTATTTGAAAAAACGCACACAAACCGTTCGTTGTCGCTTTTTCTCAAGCCTTGTACACACTAGACTAAATATTTGATTTTTGTCTTGTATTTGATAAAAAAGTTATGCGTGTTTTTATCCAAATGTTTTTATCCAAATGTGCCGCATTTAAACGTATATCCATTTGTTTACTCAACTCTTTTCCACATTAATCTTTGTGTTTGATATAGTGATGTAAAATTATCGGTTATTTATTATAGTAACCATGTTGGCCGGTTAATTATCCGGTTATCGATAAAAAAATGGTGCATTCCGGTTTCTCTTTCTCAGAAGAGCAAAAAACAAAACAATAGAGCAGTTTTCAACAGTAGAATCAAAAGAATTAATTAAATAAATTATTTATATTAATGTAAATATTGATTATAAAACTAAAATTACAATCTAGCCCGGAAATTACAATTATGGACAAAACTTCCTGCGGTTATTTAAAATAAATTACCGCGGTATTTTTTAGAAAAACAAAACAATAGAGCAGTTTTCAACAGTAGAATCGAAAGAATTAAATAAAGTAGGTATTTATATTAATGTAAATATTGATTATAAAACTAAAATTACAATCTGGCCCGGAAATTAAAATTATGGACAAAACTTCCTGCGGCTATTTAAAATAAATTACCGCGGTTATTTAACCGGTTAAATAAACCGGTTATCTGCCCTTTTGCATCACTAGTTTGATAAAAAGCTGTGCATGAGTTTACAAATTTATATGAGTTTATTAGTGTATTAGCCATATGGCAACATACACTATTGGCGTTGGTCGGATGGCGGGACCTAGGGGTCGGACCAAAATTTCTCGACGTTTCATAACCTCCTAAACACTTTGGCACGATTTTTAAAAATGTTTATATATGTATGTATATATATATATATATATATATATATATTTATTTACGTATATATATATATATGTGTACGCGCGATAACTTTCGAAAGAGTTAATTGATTTCAACGAAATTCGGGCCACATGTTGAAATCCATCACCGCAAGAAGCCTATTTAAAATGGGCCTGATCGGGCTATTTTAAGGGTAGTTTTTAGGGGTTGAAAACTGTTTTTGGGCCCCAAAATACCGAAAAAATTCTCCGAATCGTTTCAAAATTGAAATTTAACCCTTTGGTAGTGATTAAAAAGTTTCCCCACAATTTTAATAAAATCGGCCCGACAGGACCGGATTTACAAATTTTATGAAAACACTAGTTTGCAGATAGTGACTTATTTATTGAAGGGTGTATTTAATTTGGTGTAGATGTTAGATTGATAATATATTACAATTAAGAAAAAAATGTTATTTTAAGGGGTGTATTAAGGGGTTAAATTTTTTATTTTGCCCAAAAACAAACTTAATTTCACATAATAAAAGTATAAAACCACACGGCCCTATACAAGCAAATACACTATATTGTCGGCAGGGTTTTGGCACTGCGACCCGGGTTTTTTATTCGTTTTTTGTCTAGTTCAAAGAGATTTTCATTGAATTCCGATGGTAAACAGTATAATACGTAGTATTTCCGTTCATAGCTGCTAGATGGCAGGGATTCCAAAATTTATATACTTACGTTAAATAATTGTATAAAGATAAGGTTTCTGTCAAAACAGACATTAAAGCGAGATAAGCCGCGGGCAAACGCTAGTACACAATGTTACATTATTATGTTTGGATGGATGAGTGTCAGAAGTTCCTTCGTAAAATTAATGAAAACTTAAACATAAATCATTCTTGTAGTCTCAAAATGAAAAATTACTGTAACATATTGCTTTCCTCTACCGGATATCTTTTGTTCCAACTGTATAATATTCCGGACTGAATATAATATTTATAGATAGAAGTTCTTTACAAATCTACGACTGTACACATCCTTCATTTTGTTTAAAATTTTTTTCACCAAAGATACCGAAACACGAAACTTGCAGTTGCTATAATTGAAATTTTTTTTGAAGTTTAACTTCTTTAGCGACGGATCTGCTTGAAAAAAGTAAAAATCGAGGGGAAGTAGAATTGTCCCCGAAAGGGGAAATTAGTTTGGCTTCTAAATTACATGAAACTGACAAAGATAGAATTTTGTAGCATATTGCTAAGTACATGTGTATGTGTAAATATTATTAATTAGTTTGACATAACGAAAAATCAAACTTGGGAATAATATTAAAAACTAAAGAGGTAAAACTTCTTATGTAAGCTTATGAGGGTGAGGCTCATTATAATTTTTTTTTATCATTTTAATCTGAGCACATAAAAGTTTCAATTGAATTGCTAATTAAATATTATAGTCTACGAGGCCGCGACGAATTTTTTTAAGTGTCTACGCAAGGCAAAATAATATTAAAAATACCTATATATATATCTACTATAAGTATGCCTCACTTTAGAATCTGTAGCCTGGTGCCCTTTTTTCTTTGCGCGTTAGGTGACACATAGATAAAAATATATGTTAGAAAGAATCTTAGCTGTTAATAACCTTAAAAAAATTGATTACAGAGCATGCCACTAGCGAAAAAGAGATTTTGAAGCACTTTGTACATTAAATTTTATGAACGTAATAAAGTTGATTGTAAGAAATGTATATGCACAAAAAGTACCTGTAGACATTAATTATTTACTTGCATCGAGAGCTCGGTAATGCAGGTACCAGTGATAAATCTGATGAAATTGAATGATGCAATTCGTCAGTCATCAGCGACAGACCGGACCAGACGAACGCGATGGCCTGGTTAGTCATCGAGTCTAGGTCGTTCAATCAGTTCGCTATATAATCTGTTTGTACCTGACGGCAATGTACTTGCTTGAGTTACGGTTATTGAGTACCAGCTCTTCAATATGCTCCCTATTTCACTCGGATAACTCTATCTTATGAGCAATTCGGTATGTGTACACACCGTCAGAAAATTCTTAATTTTTGTATACTTATTAAGAACATGATAGTACAATTACCCTGAAAATTTGAAGTCGATCGACCGTATGTAATCCGAGATAAATTCAATTAAAAATTGGATAATTAACATTGATTGTATGCGATCTCTGTAGTTCTGAACCAGTTTCTTATTTATAAAAAAAGAACTAACTGTCAGAAACTTTCCAAAAACTGACAGTCTTTCAATGCATTTGTTATGAGTTTAAAAAAAATAAGAAAAAATTTTTGACCGTCTAATTATTTATAAATAACGGTTTAAAGTTCAACAATTTATAGAAAAGTATACATGCATATGAATACTGTATGGGTTACGTTTCCACGGGCCCAGTCTTGCGTACAAATTATGGATCACTTAGCTACAAGCTAGTATACTTTTGTGGCGCGTATAGTCTATAACTTTTAACAATATTGTACCACGACAACTACCTTAAGAAGCATAGTGTCGAAAAGAATTTTTCATGTCGCTTGAGTAGTTTCTGAGATATTAGCTGCGATAAACATACCCAAAACTAACATTTTTAAAGGAAAAGTTTCCTCTAAAATATTAGTTTGCTGTTAAAATTTGCATTTTAGAGAGAAGTACGCTCACTCATTACAAGACATATTAACAAACTACTCCAGAAGTACAAATGCAATGGTGAACAAAGTAAACATTTTATTGTTAGATCTGCAGCAAGAGCCACAGTCTTCAGTTAGTTTGCACCTAAATGCATTCCCCAAGCAAACAATTTAAAGTATACTAAGTTACCCGAGCTTATTTTACTTCGCTCGTCTCACGAAAAACTTACAACTTCTATTTACACGAGTCATTTTCATTATTTTTAATTAGTGTTAAATTTGTTATTTCTTACATTTATTTTGTAATTTCGGTTTAACTTTTCTTACCCACGAAAAAGGCAATTTTCAATTTATGTTCAATATTTTGAGACGATTTGAGAATAGCCGAGCGGTCCTATATTTCAAATCTGATTTTTTTAAGCTATACTTCTTTTGACGCATTATGAAAAAAATGATAAGAGAAAATTTGTACGATCTAATATCAAATTTAACAGGATGAAGCGGCCGACTTTTAACATCACAATTAACAGGTTGAAGTTGCACGTTAAATCATACGCCTTGAATATTTTGTTAAAGTTTTTTATTTTAAGCACGGTTACCACAAATTCGACTGATGACGCAGTGATCAAAAATGTAAAATACTGTATATGATAGATGTCAGGTGATGTTTTATTTCAGTAGGAATTATATATATGCTTATAAATTATATAAATACAGTAGTGATTGATAGTATTGCTGAAGATTTTTGAAAACATTCATTAGTCATGAATACTCATGGTAATATCTCATTGCATTCCTTTTATTATTTTATTTCAATAAATTATTTGCATGCAAATTAAAATTGAGTTTTTAATCACGTCTAAGAAGTATAACTTCTAACACGCAGTCACATTTTTTATAATAAATTGAAAATTTAATTGATGGGTACTTTTTCCAGTTCTTAGGTTAGAGAACCTGGGATCTAGAGGCGTGCCTACCTTAAGTTATCGAGCTTCTATCAACTACGACTTCTCTTGTTTGGTTTATTCTTGAGTCATGAAGAAAAGAACTCTTAGGTTTATTCTGAAAAGAAGCAAAAAACATATTTTTAAGAGTAAATTAGCTAACAAATAAAAATTGCATCCGTCGGCTGTCTAGTAGAAGCACTCAGAGCTACGTAATTAAAGTACAAAAACAGTTTTTTTTTGCTCCTTTACAGTATAAATTATGCCTTCTTTTCATCTTCCCCGACTTTCTGCAAAGCTATTTATGATTAGAAAGAATTGTAGGTAGGTACCGCCTACAGCGTTTTCAACAGTTCGTTGAATACATTTTTTTTAAAAGTAAAACATCTTTTGGCACGGTAGGGTAAAATTCATTCCTTGGGATACCGTTCACTAAAAAAACACCAAACTACGCGAGATATAACCCTCCTAACCTAAAGGTCTTAGGTTCGATTCCGGTGGTCGGTGGTATTATTACTTCTTTTTTGTTTTTCTTTTTACAATTATACCAGTTTTACTTCTGTAGTATGTAATGTAAAATACATCGCCTCTTGTACCATTCCAACTTCACCAATGAATGTTACTAATTTAAGTTAAAATTCACTTTTTTAAAATTTCACAATATTTTTTCGTTTTTAAATTCCCTGAATCCAAAAAAACATTTTTGGAAAAAGTCTGTGCGTCTGTTTGTCTGTGAACACGGTACAAGTCAAACGGGTGGGCAGATAGAAACCAAATTTTGGGAGGATATTTACGCGTTAACGGAAATTTTATTTTATTTAATATATCAAATGTCAATATTTTTGAAGTTGGATTGCTCCTGCTAGAATTTTTTCACGTGGTGTATCAATAATTACGTTTTATGAGTATTTTCGTACACTATACTAGGTGAACCAAAATTATACACCGCGCCTGAATACGAATTATGTTAGCGTCGGTTTATAGACTATTTGTTTTTCATAATCTACGCATTACCTGTGTTAAAAAAGCATAAGGGTCGTGCCTTATAGCTACAACACCGCACGTAAAGCCTTTGCGAACTCTTATCAAGATCAGTCTCCTTTCTCTCTATCCTCTTAGAGTTACTACTTAGTACTTGCATAGTAATAGTAGTTAGTTATAGTTCTCTGAAGCTCTGAGAGCAGTTTTACATTTCTTGATGTAATTATCAACGGGCGACGTTAGTACATACATAAAGATACCTGCCTCGCATAAACTTGAAGAATACGTAACACGCAGATGAGACAACGCATAATTTATGCTACTTAGGTAAATTCGCAAGAAAAACAGAAAGATTATCGCATGTTCCACGTTGTCTTATTTAGAGGTGAATTTCGAAAGTTAATCTGAATCTACAGCACGATTACAGTATACTCGTTGAGGACAGCTTGCGGTGGTGGCCTCGGTTTGAAAACGCTAATATATTTTTTGTAATGACGTTTAATTTGATTTGATATAATTTTACATGCTCATAACATTAGTTGTCGAGCGTCTAACCTACAATAAAGAAAGCATGAACGTGATGGCGTTGTTTATTATATAGCGTCTTCGTGAATCGGCTATTACAATTAGATTTTCTATTGTTAAAAAATATAATAAATTAAAAGTATGCTAGATCCAAATAATCTTAGCTAACGGTGGCCTTAAAATAGCATTTCCTCTTCGCTTTACTGCTTTCAACCGTTCCTACTCTTGCGTGCATTTGCACGGTCTGTCAGTATTGTCATGTGCTTTCGGCTTGTACAGCTATAGCAGAAATCATTAGAAATCTATTCTGTAGTCGTTCCCACCAACAGATAAGGTTATCGCTTGAACAGTACATGATTCACAAAGTATCTGTTTGGTTGTTCTGATGCGATCAATCAAGTGTAAAGGTTCATTCTTATTAGTCAAGTAACTTGACTTCATGTGACTTGTATAACCTGATTTCAAGTGTATGTTTACATTTTAACAACTCCATATTGAAGCAAGTAGCGCTTTAAAATGGCGTAGAATGATTTGAAGCATACTTCGATGTTATCAGCTATCATCTTCGATGTTCCGTAGCATATCATACTTTTCGTAAACTTCAAGAAAATTACAAATATTTGCATTGCTCCACTTGCTCTTTTTATTAGTATGCAAAATAACAACATAACCTCACTTTTTACACGTTATAACCCAAGCGTCACAACTAGCAATTTTTACTTAACTCGAAAAACAGTTCACACTTGGCAATTTTTTCTTTAAGGTCAAAGTCAAAAACTGAAAGAGTGTTTTAGTTCAAGTAAATTATATAAGTTCATATTGGTCAAGTACTTAAATTCAGTCGACTTAAAGTCAAGTAACTTGACTAATGAGAACGAACCTTTACTAAGTTTTATTGTTTTAACGGTTCATGAGATAGTGTGTCACGCTGAATTTCCTAGAACGGTTCTTAATACTAGTCACGGACGTATTTCAGCTAAAAAATCGAAATTTGGTTGGCATAAAGTAGGTTAAAAGTTACACTTTTTGTTCTAAGAAAAGACGAATATATAGAGACAAGCCAACGGCATTAAATAAGTTGTTTGTACGAGCTTTTGATATTCCACTCTTGTAGAACGTTTAATGGATAGTTTAGCGTATCTCGCGCCGCGCCGTGCCTTGCTGCCTGTTTACGATTCAAGTCGACTTTACATTCAGTGTACCGTGTACATGCTGGGTGTCCGTCTGTAATTGTTACATAGGACACTCAATAACTAACGCCTCGTCGATTTTTTGTTGTCAGTATCTCAAATCCGGCTTACACTCTACTTGATGCAATCTGTAGAGATCTAGAATTTTCACAATAAATTAGCTATCGAATGGTAAAAACCTCATTCAAATCTGTTCAGTGGTACAGTCAGTTCAATCCGATTTTCATCCGGATTAAACCGGGTTAGCTAATTATTGTTGACCTAAGCCTTTTCTAAGAAATAAGCTATCGAATGCAGTTAGTAGTTCTCGCGTTTTTAGAAATTTTTCCGACAACTTTCAGCCTTTCATCCTTTAAGGCTTTCTGAACTTAAATCATCAATCGACTTGAATCCACTGAAGTTTTCGTACAGGATGCAGCTCAGCGCCTGCACTAAATATAATTTCAGTAATGTTGTCTAGTGAACGTTTGTACAGTTAATATTTGAACTATACAGAAGTTACGTAACGCTTCGAGATGGACACACAGAGAGAGACAGATCTACGTAGACACAGCAGAGAGATATTCATAAGTGACATTTAAATTTTAATTAATATGCCATCACGTACTTCGCTAAGCTGCTTTTGTCGCTCGAGCACAGCTCGGTGCTCGCTTTCTCTGACGTCGTAAAACACAACACCATTAAAATACAGAGAGCTCTGACTCCAGAACGAATACTGCACGGTTATTGCTAGTTTATTAAACCGCGATTACCTAGCCCTTATCGTGGGCCTGGCTAAAGTACGGCAAATGAGGCATTTAACATGACCAAGAACAGAGGACAACTAGGTGTAACGATTGGCGTGCTGGCCTTTGCATCTTAAGCTGGCGAATCCCACCTCACTTATGAGTGTTTTATGCATGACGTTTAGTTTTAATTGATGATCTTGTCTTGTCGAGCGTCTATAATGCCCAGGGATATAAAAAGGATAAACGATTAACTATTATCATAATTTTAATTCATTATTCCAGATCCTAGAAGGGCAACTGTCCCTTGTTCTTATATACGTCTAAAAATAAAATAAATAAAATTTGAAAACGATGTCTTAGAAAGATTCTCTCAAGATATAAGACGTTCAATTTTTATTTCCACTTTACTGGATTTTGTTAAACTCTCTATTTTTATAAAATAGTATGTATTAAAAATATGAATTTGGATTTAAATGTTAATATTAACTGTAAACTAACAATAAATAATAAAGAAATAACACTGAACGCGTTTAAAAAAAATGTTAAGCTAGTGACGAATAATCGGGACTTTACCGTAATAATATTGCGATGCTTACTTGTCTCTGTTTTATTTAATGGTAGAATCGTGCTGATGTTTTATTATTACTTATTTAAATGTAGAATATAAAAAAATGTTAAATTCACTTAAAAACTCGATTGAAATGTAGAAAAAAATATTATTTTAAGGGATGTATTAAGGTGGTAAATTTTTTATTTTGTCCAAAAACAAGAACAAATTCACATAATCAAGTCACATTGCCTGCAAGTACACTATATTGTCGGCAGTTGGCACTACGATCCGAGTTTTTTTATTATATGGTTTATTGGCTTCTGCCGCTCTTTTCATAAAGCCACATAAAATTTTAATGGGTGCTAAATGAAATCGTTTTAATTTTAGGAAGCTCTAACGTCGCCAATACAGTGATATTAAAAAAACTCATTATGAAAGATAATTAACTAAGTTTATATTGTATTATAGAAATGATTAAAAAACAAACTAAGCCTAACTGGTTTCATTTGATACTTTCATCACTTCTCAGATATTTTATTTAAACTTCAGCTTCATCTTCCAATTAAATATGTATCTGCAGTGTCGGCTCGAGGCAAGTTTTAAGATGAAGCGAGATCCAATTATGGCGCCCCTCTTGCTTGCCCCTAAAATATACCAAAATATCGAAAAGCGAAAAAAATATTTATTTTCTTTATTTTTCTTTACCACTAAGGCGCCCCCTGGAACTAGGCGCCTGGATTTTGGCGTCCCCCTTGCTTGCCCCTAATACATACCACAATTAAAATATCAAAAAACGAAATAATATTTATTTCCTTTATTTTTTTTTACCACTGAGGCGCTCCCTGGGACTAGGTGCCTGGAGCGGCTGCTCCGGTGGTCTTATGGTAGGGTCCAGGGTGAGTACAAAAATTAATTGGTAGGTAGTTAAAATTTAAATAAAATCGGTTGTAACGAGATCTACCTTTAGCGAAACATATCTGTAAACAAGAACAAAGATTAAAAAGAAAGTGCGGTTTGATTTATATTTCTTAAAAAGGCGATAAATAATTAAAATTGCGAATTTTAAATGATCATCGTGACGTCATAATTCGTATAAAGGCAATCCTTTTATTACTAAACATACCACATAAACCTATAAACGACAGCAATAATATGACGTCAAAATCGTTTCCGATTTTCTGTAATTGTATTTTACAATTCCAATCCACTAGTGAGGAAGGGTACTAATTTAGATAAAAATTCACTATTCAGAATTTTATATTTTTTCGTTTTAAGGTCTCCCGAATCCAAAAAGTATGTTTTTGGAAAATGTCCGTCTGTTAGTCTGCTTGTGAGCACGATACAGGTCAAACGGATGAGCGGATCGAAACTAAATTTTGGTAAGATGTTTGACATATAAATATGAAGAACCCTATTGTTTTAGAAATTGAAGAAATATGCGCTATCATGTTGGTTTTTTATTCTATTTATTTTTCTAACAAAGTTTTGAAGACAATTTTTTTTTCTAAGCTTTATAGCTTCGGAAATATTCTGAAAAAATAGTTGTTTTTGTGTTCTAAAGATCTGTCAAGAAGAAATTAGTGAGGTAACTGACAAGCATGTTTTGGTTATTTTTTACGTACCTATACCATATTCTGTATAATATGTATTACTAGTCGTTATCCGCGTCCACGCACTCATTAAAAGAAATTTTATTTATAAAAATATGTCAAAATGACAATATTTTTTAATTTGGAGTCGCCCAATTGGCTGAAATATATTTTTTTTAATTCTGTGCAGTTTGCATACTCTAATTGCGCTAATTTTCAACAATATCCAAACAATTATTATTGACAAAGCCTAAGGTCGATTGTTAAAAGAGACTTTCATCTTTGCAATTGCTTTACAAACGTTTGTTAATTGTATATTATTTGTATAAATTTTCACAATGGAAGTGCTTTATTTTTGTTGTTTTGTTTTAATTATTTTTACTGCATAATTTTAATTGAGAATAATATGCATTGTGTTAAAAAGCTTCGTACGTCAGTTGCAATATTTTTTGCTACGTCGAGAAGTCATTAATTTTATCTTTTATATTTGACAGACACCTTTTTGTTAATTAGTAAAAAAAATACTAATTGTTAGAATAACAAATTGACAATTGTCACCGTGCTTTTGTTATAATAAATGAAATATCTGACTGTCGTCACATGATATTAATTTAGTTGACAGAAAGTATTTATCATTGTTTATTTTGATTTATAATTATCAATCAGTATGATAATCGTTGATGTGAAATGGGCAGGAAATAATGACAGAGATAAATTTTCACGACAAATTTTTCCCGTTTTTTACATGTAAAATATTTCCACTTCTTAACATTTTTCGGGACTATATAAGCGTTATTTTTTGTGTACAAAAACGAATCTAAGTTCAATAATGCCCGATTTGTGATAGAGATGGGAAAAACGGGTCTTTTTAGTGATCTGCATCTTTCCATCTGGATCCCGTATGTGAGCCGGCTCACTGAACCGGTTCAAAAAGAGCCGAATCCTGAATATGTTACTGCATTCTGCCACTCAGTTACCTATTTCAGTCAATCATATCACGACCTCTATAGAATCAAAAATGCATAGCTAAACATGTGATGCATGAGTCATTTGAGCTGACAGATGCATCAAAGCAAGAACTAATACGTAAGTGTAAAATGTGCTTCTGTGTGTTTCACTGAGTAGGTACGCGGATCCGTTGATCCGCCGGCTCAAAAAAAAGTGAGTCGGCTCTCACGGATCTTCTGTCGGAGTCGGCTCTTTGAACCGGTTCAGATCTGAGTTACACAACTCTAGTTTGTGATAGGACTTTCAGTTTTAAATCTAGATTTAAGAATGTCATAGGTTTTCTACTAAATGGAGAGTCTTGCATATTAATGATGAATTTAAATGTCGCTATTAACAGTATTTGCTTTTGGCACAGTGACGTGCAATATTTTGTAACCCCCGACACACAAAACAGGAGTGTTATTTTAATGTTGCCTATCATAACAGTGTTAAATTTATACGCATTATTTCTCGGGGTAACTGCATTACAATATGTAGTTTTTTGTGGAACATTAAAGCAGACGATGTTTTGCCCGCTTACCACACCATATAAAGCAGAGTATAAATATCTAACACTTTATAAAGCAAAAACGTTAATTAACAATTCACACAAACTTTAAATTAACTACTTTCTTCTGCCTGGCACGTTAAGTAGTACCCCACCTGGATGTAGGATCTGTATTCTGTATATCTGCTTATACAAGCGGTAGGTAGTACCTTCTCTATATTGTGTACTAAATTTATATTAAATTTTACATACCAAGGTTTGCCGTACTTAATTACTTATCACCTTACATAGGCTTTGAAAGGGAAAAAATCAAAAAATCCCAACTTTAACAACCTAAACAGCATAAACTGTACAGTCAAAGCCCTCTAAGTGCACAGCTCGGAACCGAGCCCATCCTTTAAGTGCACACTTCCCCTACGATCTTTTTCATCCCCACTCTTCTAACTCCTATAGCTATCTTTATTCAATCAGATACTATAAACAATATCTCTAAAACTCTATGAATATGATGGAAATGGAAAGTTTGAAAATAGCGCGCTTACGGTCGCACGTGATTGGTCGCAGATTATTCGAAGTGGGGGCTGGGGAACGTGCACTTAGAGGGCGAGTTCGTGTGCAGTAAGAGAGCGTGTGCATTTTAGAGAGCGTGCACTTAGAGGGCTTTGACTGTACTGCAAACACCCTCTAAGTTGGGGTTTCTCAAAGTGGGGTACGACAGTTGATCGTAGGGGATACACAAACAAGCTCGAACAATAGTTCGGCTTATATATTTTTATTTATTTTTACACTTTTAAGTTAGATCTTAATATATAGATCCTTATCTATGCACTTATTGGTGTATTTTTACTGTTTTGTTTTATTTTCTCTCTCTCTCTCTCTCTCGAACAATAGTTCTAATTAGAGTTGGGTAACTCAGATCTGAACCGGTTCAAAAAGCCGACTCCAACAGAAGTTCCGTGAGAGCCGACTCACTTTTTTTTGAGCCGGCGGATCAACGGATCCACGTACTCAGTGAAACACTTAACACACAGAAGCACATTTTACACTTACGTATCAGTTCTTGCTTTGATGCATCTGTCAGCTCAAATGACTCATGCATCACATGTTTAGCTATGCATTCTTGATTCTATAGAGGTCGTGCTATGATTGACTGAAATAGGTAACTGAGTGGCAGACTGCAGTAACATATTCAGAACTCGGCTCTTTTTGAACCGGTTCAGTGAGTCGGCTCACATACGGGATCCAGATGCAAAGATGCAGATCACTAAAAAGACCCATTTTTCCCATCTCTACATTGTACGGAACCCTTCTTATGCGAGACCTACTCGCACTTGGCCAGTTTTTTTCATATTTACATTTAAAAAAGGCTTGCAGAATGCAAGTACCGATAAGTTGTAATGTCCATGTAAGTAAGTTTATATACACAGAGGTTAGACGCTTACTTATAATAATGTAGTGAAAGTATCTATACTTGCGGAAAATGTTAATCCCATTAAAAAGATGCTAGATTAAAATTTACTGACAGTTTATAATAACAATCAAGAAGTGAAGAGAGACCTGCGAAAACTTAGTTTGGATAAAAAAACAAGAAGAAAACTTTCACAAATCGATTTATCTTTGTTTTCTTGTAATTACGCTTGCTAATGATAAAAATAAACATAATTTAATAAGTTTGTCCTATTATCCTGACCTGGACCTTCAGGATAAAAAAACTTGAAAAATTACAGCAAGCAAGCTAACACGTTGTACAGTGACGTACGGTGAGTTCCCTCATAGTTAAATGCAATTTATTTTTTAGTCTTATAATTAAAATTCGAGTTTAAAAAAACTAAAACAAGACGCTTTTATGAACTAAATAATTTGACAACAAAATTAGCTTTACTGTAAAAAGCGTGGAGTGCTATTTAGTTAAATTTTCATGATAGCTCTACGTTTACAATTAGCTAGTAAATGAAAAATTTATGTCCGATATTAAGTACTCCACGCTTTTTACAGTAAAGCTAACTTTGTCAAATTATTTTGGATTTTTTAGTTTTTTAAGCTCTAATTTTAATTTCATTTTGTGGTCTCGTGAACTTACTGTTACTATAGAAGTTTCACTTTAATTAGGAAAATTTCAACATGAACGGATTTGCCTTTTGGCCATGCAGATTTTTATATTCATTAGAGTTATTTGTGTTGGAACTACGAGAATATTATATGTATATGACTAGGATGCAATTTTCACTTGCAGATTACATGAAAAATGTACCTAAATTTACTTGCATATTTATATTTTGTAGCATCTAAGTAAAATACTTGTACATTTACATAATTTACTTCAGAAAACTGCAACGTGTTATTTCATTTTTAAACTTTAAAAATATTGCAGATGCATATTTTAAATTGCAGAATTACATTTCTGCTCCACGGATAAAAGTTGTATACCTACGGTAAAATTAAAGTTTCAGGTATACTGGTCCTTCAGATTATGCTCTCGGGAAATTTTGAATTGTGGTAGCAAAATTAATTATATTACTATTTTTATTAGCTATGATTAACCTTTAACTACTGACGTGGGGGCCTCTCAGGCCTTGAGAAAGTAATTTTTTTAATTACTCCCTTCACTCGCGCAAGACACACGCGTATACCTTCTAGTACCTTCGAGTTTAGTTGCGCCGAGGCTGTCAACGGCTAGCAGCGTTGCCAGTCGGGATTTTGGAACTTTTTGATTGAAAAAAGCGGGATTCTTTCGTCGAAAGCGGGACATAGTAAAAAAACGTATATATTCAGAAGTTTTTAAATATTTGTCTTTTTATTTGAGTTCAAATTACGTTTACGTGACAATAGATAACAAAAATAGCCATAGAAAATGTATTTTAATAAAAATACGATATTTTAAATCAAATTTACCCTATCGTTAAATAGTTGAGTCTTAATTGTCTTCTGAATAAAAAAAAATAAAAAAAAATAAAAAAAAACAGAAATCAAAATCAAAAAAGTTTTATTGATTAAAAAAAATATGGCGTTTCAAACAATAGTCTGAGGAGTGAGTGTCACAAATTGCAACTTACAATAAGAGAATAATTATTTACGCACGGTCGAGTTATCTCCAAAAAGCGGGACTGAGCCTGTCCCGCGCGGGACATTTAATTTTTATTTAAAAATCGGGACGTCTGGCAACGCTGCCGGCTAGGCACGTGTTTGCGTGCGTAATTTCGGTAAGTAAATGAATTTTGAAATTTCTCGGGGGCCTAATTCGCAATAATTGATTTTTGTTCCCATTATAGTATTATATTAAATTAAATCCACCTCAGTTGTTAAAGGCTAACCAAACCAGTGCAATTTACGTCAGTTCTGGAGCGTCTATAATTCACAATATTTCAACCTAAGACAGACCCTAGTAACAGCAGTTTACTTCACTGTAAAATTGTTTGTTGATTACATTTAAAGTAGTTAAGTAAGTATACATTCATGAAGGGGCGGACCAATTAATAAACAATTTCACGTTGGGTAGTTAAAGGTTATATTGTTGGAAATTTAGTAGTTTAATGCGTAAAATACCCCATTTGCCGCAACGACCCTATTGTCTTAAAGCCAATTAAACTATGATTATAATAGTTATCTTTGCATTTAGTTGCCTAATTACTAAGGTACTATATTAGTTTTCATTCATAATAACTTACGTTTTCATTAATGATTGTGCGCTTCAGCTGCTTTACATATACAGACATGTAAAGTGACGCAATAGCCGTAATACAAAACAAAAGTAGGCGCGTTAAGGTGACTGTTTATCAGCTGTTCAATATTCCTCCTGTTTCGGAAATCTCTAATTTCTATAAAAAATCTTATTCAATCTTTGAATGCTTCAAAATAAATTAGAACATTGTACCATTCTTCCCACATGACTATAAGCCATGTTTTTACTGTTTATTTGATCTAAATAAACGATTGAAAAATCAGATGAAAACGAGAAAATTAATATATACTAGTTTTACACAAACTTTTGTTTAGAAAAAAGGAAATTTGATAAAAATTGGTCAGTACTTTTAACAGACGTTTCTAACAAAAAAACTACAAAATATTAATTCGCTTTTCCGTAATTCGAAATCTCGTGCTTAGTGGAGTGCCGTTAGACGTAAAAATTGTAAAACCTCGGAATCCAGGGCCAGTCAATGAATCTTCATGAAAACTGTTGGACTGCATTGTTAAAAGCTCAAATAAAAAAGTTAAAAAAAAAAATTTCTACCGCTCTCGATTGCGGGGTGGATGCCACCCCTTCTCGGGGGTGAAAAATGTTTCGTTGAAAATAAGCACGGAAATGGATAGGTTGACTAATTCTAAGCAACTTTTGTTCAATAAAGTTTTTTCTGAAAGTCCATACTTTTCGACTTATTCACGAGTGTGTCAATTTTTCAACCAATCCCACCATCTGAAAACGTGGGTTTATTGGTTAAAAAATTGACACTTACCCTCGTGAATAAGTCGAACAGTATGGACTTTCAGAAAAAACTTTATTGAACAAAAGTTGCTTAGAATTAGTCAACCTATCCATTTCCGTGCTTATTTTTAACGAAACATTTTTCACCCCCGAGAAGGGGTGGCATCCACCCCGCAATCGAGAGCGGCAAAAAAAATTTTTTTTAACTTTTTTATTTGAGCTTTTAACAATGCAGTCCAACAGTTTTCATGAAGATTCATTGACTAGCCCTGGATTCCGAGGTATAAGCCTTACGACACTCCACTACTGTAAAGAAATATTAACGAATATCACGTTTTTTAATTCAATTTCTAGGGCAAAAATATGTGTTTTTTGAAATTTTTAAGCAGCAAGCCAAATTTTGTGAGCCTTAATACTTAATCACAGCTATTAATAAATATATAAATTGAATTTTGCGACCACAGTTCGAAATTTCCTGCAAGCATATTTTGTGATCTTAAGGAATAAGGGCTACTAATCTCTGTCCGCATGCCACACCTATATTAGCGAAACTATAATGGGAGGGGTTTGGCAATATGAGCAGTGTTTTTTTTAGTTTCTCGTTGTAACTATTTTAATTTGCATTTTGATCAGGTTTCACTCCTATAATCACAGTGCAGTATACACAATCTATGCAATAGCTGCAAATAATTATAGGCAAACGTCGCTGTGTATTATTAAATCTACGCAACTTTATGCATCTAAAAATTATTTACTGATCTATCATTTCAATCAATTAATTAATCATTTAGTGAACTCATTTGAGCTATAGGTACAGGATATTTCAAAAATAACATCGATTTTCTGATCTCAAAAAATAGCGTTTTAAGTAGCCTCAAAAGCGTTTACTTTACCTTTAGAGTGATAATCGGTTGATCAGATTTTTATATGTCTAGTTTAGTAATCAAACATAAAAAGGAAATCGGTTACTACTTAATAACGTGCAAACTACGTATTTCAAAGCCACTAGAAATTAAAAATAAAAAAAACCTTTTATAAAGAGGCAAATTATGAAAATTTATGAAAAGTAGTTATGTAAGAAGATTCAGCAATTAAATTGCCACCGATCTCAAATTTTCATTATTTTCCTCCTGTTAGTGGCTTTTTTAAGGATTTTTTTTCTGATAATTATTAAAAATTAAACAATTATACTTTCGCATATTAAAACGAGAAATAAAAAAAAAATTAAATGAGCCTCACCCTCATAAGCTCACATAAGAAGTTTAACTTCTTTAGTTTTTAATATTATTCCCAAGTTTAATTTTTTGTTATGTCAAACTAATTAATAATATTTACACATACCTTAGCAACACAGTATAAACTTCTGTCCTTGTCAGTTTAATGTAATTTAGGAGACAAACTAACTTCTCCTTTATTTGTTTAGTCTACTTCCCCTCGATTTTTTACTTTTTTCAAACAGATATATCGCTAAAGAAGTCAAACTTCAAAACTAGATAAACATCATGCAAATTCCCTCTAGTGATGAAAAATTCAATGTCAGAATTATATTGCAAATTTGAATTCCTGGCGAAGGAAGTTTTTAGTGTATTTGCCATATGGCAACATACACTATTGGCGTCGGTCGGATGGCGGGACCTAGGGGTCGGACCAAAATTTCTCGACGTTTCATAACCTCCTAAACACTTTGGCACCATTTTTAAAAATGTTTATATATATATATATATGTATATATATATATATATATATATATATATATATATATATATATATATATATATATAGGTGTGCGGGCAATAACTTTCGAAGGAGTTAATTGATTTTAACGAAATTTGGCCCACGTGTTGAAATCCATCACCGCAAGAAGCCTATTTAAAATGGGCGTTATCGGGCCATTTTAAGGGTAGTTTTTAGGGGTTGAAAAATGTTTTTGGGCCCCAAAATACCGAAACAATTCTCAGAATCGTTTCAAAATTGACATTTAACCCGTTAGTAGCAATTAAAAAGTGCCCCTAAAATTTTAATAAAATCGGCTTAACAGGACCGGACTTACACATTTATTGAAAACACTAATTTGCAGATAGTGACTTATTTATTGAAGAGTGTATTTAATTCGGTGTAGACGTTAGATTGATAATAATATTACAATTAAGAAAAAAAATGTTATTTTAAGGGGTGTATTAAGGGGTTAAATTTTTTATTTTGCCCAAAAACAAACTTAATTTCACATAATAAAAGTATAAAACTTCACGGCCCTATACAAGCAAATACACTATATTGTCGGCAGGGTTTAGGCACTGCGACCCGGGTTTTTTTTTTACCACTACTTTGCGAAATTAGAGTCTTTTTTTTAAATTTCCATTATAAGAAGGAGATTTTCTAAACTCAACCGAAATTCGAGTTACCTTTGTCATTTTCAGGAAAATAGAAGTTCAATCGTACAATAAAATATATTTGTCGTCGAGTGTTGCGAGGTTTCAGACTAGGTTTGTATGCCGTGCACTGTGTAGATTCGTCCATTGTTGATACGATTTATTGTTCAGTAGACTGACAACATTTACATCGCTCGCACAGTGGGCCATTTGACTCGAAAAGCTACACAAAAATTTTAAATAATACCGATATAATCATAATGTAATGAAGAACACAAATAAGTAGCTTTAGTTTGCTATTATATTGCACCCATCATGTTGAAAGTACAATGCAAAACTAAAAAAAAAAATTTAATCCAAATAATGTCACTGACGGGCCTCAAACCCGAATCTTGCACTATCGCGGCCATTGCATTATCCAAACCACCACCCTTTCTAAATTTAAAGCATATTTGTAATTATTTTTCACACCAGCTAATTTTTACCTTCTGTAACGTTAGATGAACCTTCACTATAGCGAGAGTTATGGATGAATCAAAAATGAAATTGATCCCGTTATTATTTAGTTTAAATCAAAGAAGTTTCTCAGTTTTTTTAAATTGGAATCTTCTTTAATTAAAGGTAATTAATTATTGTATTTATAACTTGACGTTCTTATTTCGTAAAGAAACTATTAAGTTACAAAAAAGAACAATTTAGTTACTTCTTAACTACGATAATTTTGTTATTAGCGACTGATTGGTCCTTATTTTTCAAATAAAAAGTAAAAAAAAACCTTGAAATTAAATGTCTCAGTATGTTTCATCTTTTTAAGTTGGACTTCCAGAAATCAAAATTATTATTCCTCTCGCGGTCCTCAAAGGTTCTGAGAAATTTTTTCCAGGCGTTTTTATAGTTTCTGTTAATAACTTCCACAGTGGCACTAATAAATTTTAAGTTCTTTTTATATGTTACTGTCATTTTTATATTTTTAAATATTTCTCTTTAAATGTGGATAACCTTCCTCTAAGGAACTTAAAATTTTTATGACCCACTGTGCATTCGCACAATACCTACCTCAATAATACAATTGGTTTACTACGGTGGCACATTTTAAATTTAAATAAACTCGAAACGATGAAGCCTTAGATTTAAAATGTACGTTGATGAATGAATTTGAATCCACTCGACGTCGCAAGGCTCGTGTGAAAAGAAAGATATCTCGATGCGTGTGATCGATACTGTTTCTGTCATTGCTGCAAAAAATTAGAAAAGCCAAGCAGACAACTAATTTGCACATTTAGTATTTTATGCGTTAACTAGCCTGACCCTGATTTCGCTTTCATTGTATAAAAAATATTGTAGTTTTTATCTTCACTTCCCGTGAACGTCATTTTTGCCCGCCTAAATGTCAGGCTAGACAGGAAAGCTAGCTACAGTACGCTATATCTTTAAACAGATATATGAATTAATTAAACTACTTTTTATTCATTTTATAATGTTCCATTGAAATCCACCGGGAGTTATGAGTAAAGTAAGACCAAAACCACGGTAGTTTTTGTATTCGCCTTGGTCTTTTCAATCTGGTCTTGGTCGTGCGTATTAATATTGATCTTAGTCTTGCGTATTTCGTTCTGATATTAGCCGTAGTCTTAATCTTTTTCTTGCCAATTAATCCTGGTAATTAGTGTATTTGCCATATGGCAACATACACTATTGGCGTTGGTCGGATGGCGGGACCTAGGGGTCGGACCAAAATTTCTCGACGTTTCATAACCTCCTAAACACTTTGGCACCATTTTTAAAAATGTTTATATATATATGTATATATATATATATATATTTATATATATATATATATATATATAGGTATATATATATGTGTGCGGGCTATAACTTTCGAAGAAGTTAATTAATTTTGACGAAATTTGGCACACATGTTGGAATCCATTACCGCACGAAGCCTATTTAAAATGGGCCCAATCGGATCATTTTAAGGGTGAATTTTAGGGGTTGAAAAAAGTTTTTGGGCCCCAAAATACCGAAAAAAATCTCAGAATCGTTTTAAAATAGAAATTTAACCCTTTAATAGCAATTAAAAAGTGCCTCTAAAATTTTAGTAAAATCGACCCAACAGGACCGGACTTACACATTTTTTGAAAACACTAATTTGCAGATAGTGACTTATTTATTGAAGGGTGTCTTTAATTCGGTGTAGACGTTAAATTGATAATAATATTACAATTAAGAAAAAAATGTTATCCTAAGGGGTGTATTAAGGGGTTAATTTTTTTATTTTGCCCAAAAACAAACTTAATTTCACATAATAAAAGTCTAAAACCACACGGCCCTATACAAGCAAATACACTATATTGTCGGCAGGGTTTTGGCACTGCGACCCGGGTTTTTTTAAATCATGGTACTTATTTTCAAAATTTATTCACTATAAAGTAACATCATAATTTTTAGTTTAATCTTACACATTTGGTCTTGACTCGCGTACTAGGATTTTGTCTTGGTCTTGTTCATTCTGTCGTGTACCAAATTTAATTTAAATAGGCTCAGACGTTTAAGGTCGTAGTAGAATAGACAGATGGACATACTGTTTTATTTTGCAGTTTTATTGTTAGTGTTGATATAAATTATTAATTTTAATAACAACTTACAACGGATTTAGTAAATTGTTGTGACATGACAATATTGATTTAGATGAATAGTTCATGCGCATATCAAAGTAAAAGTTTGCAAATTACTGCATGTTATAATTTCAAAACTAATTTCAACATCGTAAAATAGTTTGTGCTCAAATAGAATGATACAGGAGGGCGTTTCAATATTGTTATAATTTATAATGAATACGTACATAATTCTTGTACTACTAGAATGTCATGGAGAATGCATTACTATACATAGATAATATATACCAGGGGTGGCCAACAAGTCGATCGCGATCGACTGGTCGATCGCGAGGCCAATTTTGGTCGATCTGTAGCTACTTTGAATGAATAAATATTGTTAATAATTATCCATGTTCTCTTAAATCCCCTGGACGTGAGTTTTTTGGCCCTTTAAATAATTGTTGTTATTTTTTACGTAGGTAGATAAGCCGTATATCTATATTTCAGTATGATGAGTACTCAGCAAGCTATTATAAATTAGCATAAAGTAAGTCATATTATTCTTCATGATAAATTTTTCTAACCTAAAAAAACGTGAAAGTGAAATATCAAATTATCAGCCATACTGTGCATTCGAATTTTTAGGTACCGCATGTAAGCAATGCTGCTATCAAAAGTTGGGTCTGGAAATTTATTTTCTTCATGAGCCTATATCTCGAAAACTTAATAAGTGATTTAAAAAATCAAAAATAGTTTTTTTACTTATCTATCCAGACCTCGCTGAAATGCACCTTACATTAAAACACAGTGTATAAAAATAGTATGCATTTCATACCCCTTCTTCCCCCTTAGACTACGCCTATGACAACAAGTCGATCGCGACACACTTTTAAGATAAAAAGTAGATCTTATATACAGAAAAATTGGCCATCCCTGATATATACAGTGGAACTTCGTTAATTCGACCTTGGAAAATTCGATTTGTTAATATTAAATTGTGTTATATGGAATTTATAACACAATCTAATATTTTTTTCGATATTCTAAAATTTTTACCTGAGTTCATTAAAATCATATTTAAAACAAAAGACACTTTTTCTAGAAAAGTCTGTCACAAATACGACAAACATGATAATCTAGATACATAAGCTACTAGGCATTTTATACTTTAACTAAGTATTAACATAAGTCCCTATGCCTCGAAACCATAGATATTGCACATAGATATCCAATTATAAAGCTTGTTTGTTATATTATGTAAGCTCTATATATTATTAGGTAATTACGTTACATTGCCAGCGCGCGCCGTCTTGTTATTACGGGAGATATTTCTCCAGCTTCGCAGTCCTCCAGATATAGCCGGGAACTCAACCCACCCGATCCTCTACCTGTATAATATGTCGAGTGCCAACATTCGATCTCAGCGACGCACAGTGGCTCAACTTTAAAACGACTACCTACTTAACAAAGTTTAAGCTGGACAAAGTCTTAAACATTGAACTAATAATACCTTGACTTACCACGAAGCTTTTTCATGATGTTTGCCTCTACAAAAACGAGTGCTCACGATTATTCATTTTTTTTTGACACTAATAATACTGATGTTCGTGAGTTACTAAAGTCCCTAGATTTAACAGATTACCGCAGTCGTCATTTTGAAATTATATCATCCTAACGTTGTTTCGTATTTAAACGTGTGCCTGAATACCTTATGGGCTAAAAAGTTTTTGTCAGTTTTTTTTTTTTTTTTTTGAACCACTGTGCGATGGACGAGGAAAATTGCATTATCGTATAATATCCCATTCTCATAACCTTACATTATGAACTGCATCTGTACGTCTGATTATATTGTTACGCTATCTATTATGTACTTAGTAAACTAACAATTGCACAGATGCTGGCAGTCTTAAGCCTAATATAGTAGGTTAGGTTACCTGATTAGCGTTATAATCTGATTCGAATATTTAAATCACTGTTTAGCGGATGGCATTTGTCCAGTTCGGTCTTCGCCTATCGAATTTTGTGAATTCACCTAATCGCAAAAGAATACGTGCTATTGCTTGCCGGATGACCTTCAAGTTGGGTCCACTTCCCAAACTCGCATTCCCGATTCACTGTTTGTCGGACGACGTTCATACAACTCAGCCGTCGTCAGCCAAACTTTGTAACTTTACCTACTCAAAAAAAAGGATGTTTTCTATAGATTCAACTAAAAACACTGTTTGCCGGATGGTCTTTATACAGTTCGTCCTTCGACTGACATCTGTTTTTTTTGTCAGTAATTACACAATTATCTGTGTTTGGTATATCAGAAATTATAAAAAAGGTCAAGTGCGAGTCAAACTCCCGAGGAGAGGGCTCCGTACCATTTCCATATTTTTAGTGACTTTTTTAAATGAGGCTGATACACTTTTTACAAAGTTTTTTATTTTTTACTTTTTAGTGGTTTTGATTTCGCACATTTTTAGAAATTACTGAACTAAAGGTGTGCTCTACGACATAGAAAAGAAACGGTTTACAAATGCTGGAGATATGAGGTAGCATACATTAAAAAATATGTTTTTTGATGTCATTTAAAAAAGGATAATTCGATTTTAATAAAAACTATATGGTACCAATCCAGTAGCATTCTGAACAAAATGGCGTTGAAAAATTTTAAATTGGTTTACAATTGACATAATAAAAATACATACAGACGAATATAGAACCTCCTCCTTTTTTAAAGTCGGTTAAATATGTTACGCTCTGGGATTACATACCACGTTCTGAATTTTTGCATTTTGAGAGAGTCGACTTTAAAATAAAAATCCATATATATTAACTCGTAAACTCGATAACTTACAATGTCTATATACACGGTTTACAGTGCAGAGTTAGAGAACGTAGTGTTATTAACAAAGCCATCTTGATAACATTTTTCGCACATTTGACCGTGGGTCCCACATAAATAAGATGTGCTCGGACGGCCGTTGTCGTCGTTAGTTCTCTCCAATGGGGCTCCGACCACCGAGGTAGATATGTGACTGGAATCTGAAAAGGGCTACTTCTTATCGGCTTACCTATCGAATGTCCAAATAATAATGCAAACTTCCTGTAAACTTTACTCTCTGGTCTGAGTCTTTCTTTAAAGAGATTTATAACTACAAGCTACATAACTTTTGATCAAAGGTTGGATTTAGAGATATCGAATTAAAAGGAAACACAAAATATCTTTAACTAACTTTCCGGCCCGGATTCACCCGGGTAAAGTCGGTTTGGTAATAATATATTACCTGTACTACTCAAGAAGAAATAGGCTTTTAAACGGTTAAAGAATTTTTTAATCGCTTCAATGTTCCTAAGATTAACAGCGACAAATACACGAACTTATCCTCTGATAGCCTAGTATATCTATTTTTATGTTGCATTAATGTTTTTGAAAATAAATTCGCGGTCAGATGATTTATTTCATATTTCAAAAAATTATCACGCTTCAACGAATCACTCAAAGTTTCTCAGATTTTAGAGTTGTATTGAAAATAGAAATGATAAATAATAAAAATGTGGAAAAAATTCATTCATCTTCTCTATTCTGTTCTTAGAACAAGTACCAAAACTAATTATTAAATGTCGATTGTGTGGGTTCATTAAGTGCGACTGTGAATTTAATTATTGACTTGTGTTTTGTGCTGAGAATTAATTAAACTCTAAAAAGAGAAGAGACGGCATATGGCGTGGACATACAGTCCAATGCAACTGCATAATATATCTTGGCGAGCGGATGTTCAGAATACAGATAATCCAATAATTGCACCGATTTCAAGTAGGTACATTGAACCGCTAGACTTGGACAATGAACATCTATATTATATAAGTCTAATTTTATTTTATTCAAGCTATCAGTTTCAAAGATTTAATTTTAATTAATCATTTTTAAACAAATGTTTAACCTACAGTATTTAAACGAATATTATCCAGTAGTATTCTATAAATTGTTTTATGTCTTGTATAAACTGCGTATATACTAATATTGTAAAGATTGCAAGCGAATACAGGGGCATTCTGTGTTGAGACAGGATAAAGTTCACATCGTTTATATTGTTGAATTAAATATACTTAGTTTAATAATTCAATTCTTGTTTATTTATTAGTTTCATCATTTTATTTCTTACAAATTACAACTGAGAGCTTAAAAAAACTTCAAATATATGGATGCAATTAATTTGTTTTAATTAATAATAATAATAATAATAATGCGTTTAACGTCCGTTTCTCGACTTTATGTCATAACAGACGCCATTCGCACCATTACTATTTTTCATTTTACAACTTCCCGTTTTTTTCTACATTTCTTAAACTTCAACTTATATAATAGCAATGGGCGAATGAAGGAATTACAGGAAATTAGGATAAGGTAGGTAATTTTTGAACTAGGAGTTTGATAGGTAATCGGCCATGGCCTCAAATAAGGAACCACCTCGATATTTATCTGGAATTAATTGAGGGAAACCATGGAAAACCTCAATCAAGATGGCCGGTACAGGAATTACCGTTTCTCGGCGAAAGGCAGTAGGAAAAAGTCCCAGCCACATCTGCCCCCGCCGGGAATCGAACCCGGACCTCCCGAATGCGAGTCTAGTGCTGTACCACTACTCTACCCAGCTCGGTAATTTGTTTTAATTGTCCAGCTGCCCAACGATTTTGGAGCAATTTATTTTATTTGTTCAAACAGCAAGTTATACTAATATATCAGGTGTTCACGCGAAAACATTTCACGCATTTCGTTGTTTTGCTTTTTTAGTTAATATTTGAAAACTTTCGAGGGTTGTATAATCGATAGATTGACACAACCACCTCGGGCACCCACAACTTTGTTATTTAAAGTAGCACTCTATGTTTTTTCCGGCGCATTATTGGAAAGAGGAAATCATTTTAAACGTTTTTCGTGTTTAATAAAGTACCCAGTTAAACTGAATGGTTTCTGAAATATCTCATTGGAGCATTATCAAACAAGGCGGCTCCTTTGGCGCGGGTTTGAGCCTGGTCGGTATTTGTCGTCCTCTTCAACCAGTCCTCCAATATCTTCGAACCTCGAACATTTGACAATCATTGTCACTGGTGAAATGGTTACATAATCGTTATTCGACGATATTGAGCGAGGCTGGTCATATGTGTAGCCTCTGCTTTAAGTTAGTTGTCGTGGTTATTTGTGAATGTTCAAAAATCGAAGAAAAATCTTATTTCCCAAAAAGAAATTTAAAAAATTCTGTTGATCCGGTCGCTACCAAACTTCAAAAGATCACCCGCTGGGTTAATCTAAAGATTGTCTGAAAATTTCATCAAAAATGGTCTACCCGTTTGGAGTCCATAGATTACATATATACATCGTCTTTTATCTATATAGATTATTAAAATGTAAAAAGTGGTTATTGTGACATAACGATAATAGTTGGACATATAGTATAGCGAAGTTTTTTGTAGTTATTGATATGTTCTTTTATATTGTAGAACTGGGTAGAGTAGTGGTACAGCACTAGACTCGCATTCGGGAGGTACGGGTTCGATTCCCGGCAGGGGCAGATGTGGCTGGGACTTTTCCTACAGCCTCTCGCCGAGAAACGGTAATTCCTGAACCGGCCATCTTGATTGAGGTTTTCCATTGTTTCCCTCAATTAATTCCAGATAAATATCGAGATGGTTCCTTATTTGAGGCCATGGCCGATTACCTATCAAACTCCTAGTTCAAAATTACCTACCTTATCCTAATTTCCTATAATTCCTTCATTCGCCCATTGCTATTACATAAGATGAAGTTTTAAAAATGTAGAAAAATAACGGGAAGTGTGGTAGATGGAAAATAGTAATGGTGCGAATGGCGTCTGTTATGACATAAAGTCGAGAAACGGACGTTAAACGCATTATTATTATTATTGTTATTAATATTGTAGAACATACTTTTGTTCTATCATCAATAGTTTCCGCAGCGCATGCGACGAAAGGTGTTTTATGGCATTTTTTTTACACCTTGGGTTACGTTACTAAAGTTTTAGTAAGGATCCCTAATATTTTCTAGCAATAAATATAGCCTATGTTATTCAGGGTGAATGTATCTTTCTAATGGTGAAAGAATTTTTTAAATCGGCACAGTAGTTTTTGAGTTTATTCATTACAAACATACAAAAATACAAATCTTTCCTCTTTATAATATTAGTGTAGATTTATTATAATAATACCCGCCCCCTCCTAAATCCGACACTGTGTATAGGCAATCAACTCAAATGACGAACTACGAACAATGATTGCAGCATCACATACATATAATTATTATTGTTCGCGTTCACGTAGTAATATGTAGGTACATATGTTTAAGTGTGTGCCGTATGTTCCAAATTCCAATCCAGTATAGGAAGACAGCGACCTGTATTCAACTCACGTCTGGACCAGATGTCTGTCTACCGTTATCATGGCGAACCATATTGGTACAGATGCGATGATGCACCGCCATGCCGCAGAGAGGCGGCTCTTTCATGACTTGATCCGTTCGACTTGAACGAGTTTATACACTCGTCTCGCACGGAATCGATTCAATCTAGAACGCCGCGCTTTACTTTAAAAAAAAAGTGCGAGCTTCACCCGCATAAGCTCACGGAGGAAATGAAACCCACGCAAAACTTTTAAATAAATCAATCTTGACTAGAGATGGGAAAAACGGGTCTTTTTAGTGATATGCATCTGGATCCCGTATGTGAGCCGGCTCACTGAAGCGGTTCAAAAAGTGCCGAGTTCTGAATATGTTACTGCAGTCTGCCACTGAGTTACCTAGTTCAGTCAATCATATCACGACCTGTATAGAATCAAGAATGCATAGCCAAACATGTGATGCATCAGTCATTTGAGCTGACAGATGCATCAAAGCGAGAACTGATACGTAAGTGTAAAATGTGCTTCTGTGTTTTAAGTGTTTCACTGAGTTATGCGGATCCGTTGATCCGTCGGCTCAAAAAAAAGTGAATCGGCTCTCACGGATCTTCTGTCGGAGTCGGCTCTTTGAACCGGTTCAGATCTTGACACATAAATCAAAAGAACACGTGTGTGTATATATACAATTTCCCCTTCCTTTCTCGTCAAGGCTACTCTTATTTTGGGCTCCGCTGTTAAATCATTTCCCCTTTTACGTCACAGAAAATCTCGAACAAGTATATCGCCAAAAAAGTTTCACTTCAAAAACAATATGGTCTTTCCCACAGATATCACGTGAACAGCACATTCTTGAGTTTGATTGCTCAAAGTGTCTGATTGGTTATTCTGCTACGTTGAGTTTCAAACGACCAATCAGATGTTGATCATGCAGTTTTATTGTTGTATCGGTTCATCACTATCCGACTCTATCGGATGCAGTATACCGGACCGGTTTTGTACCGAACCGATCTTAAATTCAGTAGAATTGATAAGTGGATCACTCATAGTATACAAAGAAAACCTAAACGAAAATTCTAACTCTTAAAGTTCTGACGGAAAACTGATTAGTACATTCGCACTTGGCCGGTTTTTTACTTTTTACTCTCAAAATAGCGCCGTCAACGGCGATACACAATATGCCTCTAATAGGTTTTTAATATGCGTGTTTTAAATGAATGCTGAATATTTTTTATTTTTGTTATAAATATATTTATGGAATCTTTTTTTTACGCTGAGAAAAACATGAAGTCCTCTATGGGCATTAACACGACCAAAATTATGATTAAAAGCTAGTATATAAGTATAACCGATACAAATTCCTGTAATCAGAGAAATAAATACGGAAGTAATCGTCACAAATGTTCTGTTACCTTTCTCTTAATTATAAAAAATAGTAGGGATTACAAATAATACCTTCTCTTACAACGGTAGGTAATTGTATCGTAAATCAAATTTATTATCGCTATTAATTATTATTATTCTCTTTTTAGAACCAAACATACGCAGAAAAATATTTATCTTAAAATAACTATAACAGATTTGTTTAAAAAGATCTAGATTCGAGTCAAGTACCAATTAAAATTTTCGATTTTTTAATATTTTTAATAGTAAATTGAAAATGTGGTAAATAGTTTTACCAGTTGTCAGATTCAAATATAAAATTCCTATACGAGCTAACAACTGTCGTATTTTACTACAGTCTGAAAACTACAAATTTCATAGTTTATAACTATATTTCATATTTGATTATATATGACCTCTGGCAGCAGGTGATGTCGCTATTAGATTCACGCTTTCATGAATATTAACTGCATTTAAATTTTTCATTTTTTTGTGGCACACAGTATTAGTCAGTTAAATGGTTGCATTTTCAGTACCTACTAATATATAATTAGCGATAATTAACATGTTATCGTATTTATCAGTAATTACACCTGTTTTAATAATTTCGTTCTGATTTACGATCTTTTCCTTGTTTAAAAATATTAAAATCTGAAAATCTCATTTTAAAATAAACCTTCACATTTTGCTAAATAACAGTGTTTTCAAATACCTTTTAGATATATTTAAATGAACGAGTCCATACTTTTTATTTTAATAATTATTTAGTTCCAATTATATCAGGTTTTGTGAATTATTAAGCCGCATTCAATTTATGCATGCATTTTTAGTTGTTCAAAAAAAACGCTTAAAATAAGTGAAAATACATACCTATAAAAAGAATCATACTTACCAATTTGCTGTAGATACTCACCTCACTTAGCCAATTTATGTAGTACATATTACTCCCACCCGCGCATATAGCCTTTGCCGCTGAGCGTGTATTTATTATAAAAAAAAAAAAAAAACGCAACTAAAAATTTTAAACAGATACCTCCTCGTTATAGAAGTTTCACTTAAAAAATATCTATCTTGTGGCATTAAAAAATGGCTTACTTAGATCGTGTCTAGTCTTTTATTAAGAAACACAAACTGTAACTCTAAAAGTTATAAGCTGTAGCTAAATGGCGGCATTTAATCTCCTGCACCTTTCTTTTACATTTTCTAGAATTTGTTTTAACAATAATAAATTACCCTTGTGCATATTTTATTATAACAGGAAGTGCCCTTTGGTTAAATACCCACCAATACAGCACTGGCTAGTCTTTTAATCTTTCATGTCGATTTACGAAACCAGCCGTTCGTTTGACCTACACATAAAACGTATCCGCTAGTGTTTTATAAGGTTAGATAGAGGAACCTCTGTATTTAAGGTAGTCGTCGTGGTTAAGGCACATCGTCAGAAAATTCTTAATTTTTGTATACTGATTAAGGACATGATAATACAATTACGCTGAAAATTTGAAGTCGATCGACCGCATATAATCCGAGATAAATTCAATTAAAAATTGGATAATTAACATTGATTGTATACGATCTCTGTAGTTCTGAACCAGTTTCTTATTTATAAAAAAAGAACTAACTGTCAGAAACTTTCCAAAAACTGACAGTCTTTCAATGCATTTGTTATGAGTTAAAAAAAAATAAGAAAAAAATTTTGACCGTCTAATTATTTATAAATAACGGTTTAAAGTTCAACAATTTATAGAAAAGTATACGTGCATATGAATACTGTATGGGTTACGTTTCCACGGGTACAGTCTTGCGTACAAATTATGGATCACTTAGCTATAAGCTAGTATACTTTTGTGGCGCGTATACTTAATCTATAACTTTTTGACAATATTGTACCACGACAACTACCTTAATTGAATCGTTTCGTCCCAAAATGGACGGCGACTGCAGTAATCTATCATATCTAAGGTCCTCAGTAAGTCACAAACAGTGTTAACAGTGTCCAAAAAATGAACTATTATGTGCACTCGTATTTGTGGAGGCAAAAATCATGAAAAAGCGAATGTCGTAACACTTCGTGATTAAAAAATTCAACATTGAACAGAAAAAGCTATTTTAAGAATGGCGTCGTTCACTCGCGTTCGTATAGTATTTGCTTGAAGTTTCACTGTATATAGCTACTTTATTGTGTATAACCTGGTAGGGTTGAAAGCGTACACATCTATTTTATTTACAACAAATTAACATATTAAATCACAGCATGCGGCTTTATAAGCATGACAAGGCACTACTACTTACGTTTAAGTAGCTTCGGTTCACATAGTTATGTTTCGTAATTTACCAGCACCGAATTACATTCCTTAAAATATTCTTAGTCGTTTATTTGTTTCTAAAAATTTACGCATGCTATCCTATTTTTAACCCCCGACGCAAAAAAGAGGGATGTTATAAGTTTGATCGCATTCAAATCGGTTCACCCGTTTAAGAGCTACGGTGTCACAAAAAAGAGGGATGTTATAAGTTTGATCGCTATGTGTACACATAGCGATCAAACTTATAACATCCCTCTTTCAAATAAAAAAACCGCATTCAAATCGGTTGACCCGTTTAAGAGCTACGGTGTCACAAAAAAGAGGGATGTTATAAGTTTATAACATCCCTCTTTTTTGTGGCAACGTAGCTCTTAAACGGGTGAACCGATTTGAATGCGGTTTTTTTTATTTGAAAGCAAGTTTTTAAACGATGGTTCTTAGACATGTTTTATCAAAATCGGTTCAGTCTTTTCGAGGTCATCAGCTCTTTTTGTGTCGGGTTTTTTGTGTCATTCAACTGTCTGTTGTTCTGTTGTTAAGTTATACCAACTTCTTTTGACGCGTTCTGAAAAAATGGTTAGAGTGAATGTTAACAGAATGAAGTTGCAGAAAAAGGCTACCAACAGAATAGAAGTAGTGATCATGGCCGAATGCACGTAGCGTTTAATAGCTGTATTTATGTTAATCTCACTTGAGTCCTTTTATTATTTTATTTCAATAAACTATTTGCGCGTAGATTGAAAATTACGCCAAAAAACGCATATTCACTTTTTTTGAAACAGCTTTTTTAGCCCTAAAAATTATTAAACGGTTCACATTTCAAATTCTCCGCCTACAACATTGAAATAAAACTACAAGCTTGAATGAAATCCGAACGGAGTACTGTTAAGTCTCTTAAAATTGGGTCAGATAGTAACTCTAGACAGGGGACACCACTTTTCTTATTGGTGGTGTAACAAAATTAAATTTTGTTTGGTGTATGCAACCACTTAACTTGTAATAATATGTCAACTTTGTTTTAACCTACAAAGTCTACACTTGCATAAGTGCAGCTGTAACGGTTATATCAACATAATTATATTCTAAACCGTGCTTCACTTGTCTAGAGAGGAAATGGGCGTGGCTTTGCAGTGCGGCCTGCTATGTTTACATGTTGTCGCATAAACTTTGCCAATTCATTAAACCAATAGAGCAATGAATTTGCAAATACCTAGTGTGACAAAATTTATTGAGGTTAGGTTTTCAGGATTTCAAGTTCTGTCGAAAGATGATAGCAGTTTGAATTACACGAATGTGATTTTTATTTGACATTGGATAATCCCAGAACTTAAAAAACACGTACACGTAATCGGGATTTTCAACTACTTTAATAGTCTTAAATTAAGTCACTTCGTGATATTGATGGCAAATTTACGTATTATTATTTTTATTCTGCCGGAAAATTAAGACTGCCGAAGGATGGTAGCAGCTTTGTCTAGGCTGCTAGATGTTAGGAATAATTTTTTCAACAGTTTCGCTCGCGTTACAAATGGTCTTGACGGTAACCTTATCTTAACCCGGTTATAATTAGATTAGTAATAGTCTACACTTTTGGGTACCTGTTGACCAGTGTACGAAGTTTAATCAAAATCTATCCAGCCATTCTTGAGCGATCCTTATACAGAAAGGCTAAACAAATGAAAAATCCGTAAATACGGCCAGAGGTTCTGTTACTATAATATTTATATATAGACATATTTTAATAAGTGACTGTGACAAAAATGATTTTCTCAGAATAATAGTATTATCATGCATTTTAACACTACAAAGGAAATGAAAAGCCTCTCAACATTTTAATAGTTCCCGTGTTGCCGGCATAAGGGTCTGTAGAAGATTTTCAAATGGACGAGCTGTATAGATAATAATGTTATTAGCTTTTGTTAGATTGTTGGTACAGTCTTAAATCCCACACGGAGCACCCATACTTCGCAAAAATCCATTCACACACACATAATGTCCTTTCTGAATATAACCTTGTCTACAGGATGTTTGTTTTAAAAATAATAATTCGTTTAAACGTGTCGACATTATGTTTAAACTGTTAAAAAATTAAAATAATTGAAAGCGGCTCTATCTTTCAAACTATACGGCACTTCGGGTGGTCGGAGTCGATTCAATTTTCTGTTAGCAAATTTATTTTTCAAAGATTTTGCAATTTCTTAAGTACCTTCTTACTTTTCCTATTTTTAAAAAATCTAAAAAATATCTTACAATTAGATATAGTTTAAATATAACTTACAAGTGAGGTTATTCTTACAGAAAATCGATTCCAACCACTCCCACATTTGTATATTTCTTACTTTAGAAGTTATGGCGTTTTGAAATGTTTCAAGAAAAACTGTTAACATAACAATATATGTATTGTTTACATGTATTACTTCCCCCGCGTATGAAAGTTACAAGCACTCTTTTTTTAAAGTAAAATATCGGTGTAATCTGACCTTTTTGTTCAGTTTTTGTCCTATAATAATAATAATGCGTTTATTGTCGAAACAATTAGACTAGATTCAATCATAGGATTGTCTTCCATCTGCCCTATATACATTTAAAATATAAAAATAATAACAAAATCCAGACATATCGATAACAATATGCACTAGGTAGGGGTCATAGGATTTTGCCAATTTAGTAGCATGGCAGTGATAGCATTTATTAAACAAGACGCTTGAATATTAGTAGGCGAGGTTGCCTTCAGCAAAATAGTTTTACTTAACTCATTTAACAGTGTTGGATCACTTTCACACAGTTTGTGTTGAGACAAAGCGGTAAGAGGCGAGGTAGGCAAAAGACATATTGTGGGTGTGACCTTCTTTAGCTCTGTCTCGCTCAAATCATCCGCACGTTTCAATTTTTGTCTGATGCCCACTACGAGGCTAAAAGATGCTATTGCAAGGGTGCCGCTGTCAATTGATTACTCTAATTTTTGGAAATATTTTGAAGATTTAAAAAACTTTTCCAAAAAAGGAAGAGTCACTTTAGGTTTGTGATGGAACAGTTTTGTGAAATAAATACGAATAAGGTCGTAGTGTGACATTGAAAACGTGTGTTTTTTTGGCACAATTAATGCGAACTTTTTTCTAGTAAGTCGTACATAAATTACAAAAATTGTCCATTAGAGACCTAGATTTGTCCTTTATCTTCCTTATAGAGAAAGAATTTTTGCAGAATGTTGACGAATAAGTTTACAATCAGTTGACAGCCGAAGCTCTATTTTTGGCTTAAGTGCAGAGCGTTCCGACAGCCTTAACAACTTAGGTTCCATATAAGAAAAAGATTTTTTAAAGTACATCTGGGCAAATTTCGAAACATCCGGTATTAAAGGGTGTGTGTCGGTAAGTATGTGTGTAATACTCCGAGGAATTGTTATGTTGGGAAATTACCATGTGTGGAAATACATACAGAGTCCCGTTGTGAAAACTGGGAGAATAGGGATGCCCTGCACTACATAAATATGATAACAATCTGACATTTAAGTAAAGAAGATAATAATTGTTGTTTAAGAACTCGCGTCTCGCACTTTAGGCCGGGTTGCTCGTAAAAACGTGAATATGGTTTGATAAATGTGTACAGATTGTAGATCTGTTGTTACTATTTTTTGTGATATGTTTTCTGAAGGCCGGTAACAACCCAAGAATATTTCGACCTAGTACCGATACATGTTTTAAATTTACTGAAGTAAAATTTCTTTAGCGATGTATCTGTTTGAAATTTTCTGTGATGTTAAAAGGAAAATGATTCAGTGACGGGGAAATATAAGAAAAACAATTGATATATAACGCAAAATGGGTACGCACATATGAAGCGAGTTCATAATAAATTTAGAATAAATAAAAATAAACGAAACATATAACACAAACGGCTAAAGAAGTTTCACTTCCCCCGTGAGCTTATTTGATTGAAGTTCACACTTTTTTTATTTATTTGTTTAATATTTACTTATCTAATTTTTTACTGTCATGTTTTTTTGTTACAGGTATGTATTCACAAATGTTGTTTTTTTTGCCTTCTTTAAAGTAGTAAGTATTTTTATGCCTGAAAAATATATTCTTTTTAAATACTCTAAAATGATTTACCTATGAGCTGTTGACAAAAAATGTATTTTTTTATCGATTTATTCATTGGATGAGCATTTATGAACATTTTAAGGATATTTCTAACTCAAATCTATAACATAAGATTATATCTTATATTAAAACTTTACGGAAGTCTTTCGTATATAAAAATTTTCATATGATATACATAGGTATGGCCCAGCCCCTGTATCTGCCTTTGAATTACATATTATGATGTACTTAGGTTGGATTAATAATGAAAAAATGGAAATTTACCTATACATTCATAACTCTCGCTATTGAGATGATTCATGGCTAGCGGTACCTAGTTAAAATAATCAGCTCTCGTATGTAGTGAATTTAATGTTACAATTTTCTTTATTATGAAGATTTGATTGTTTAGATATCGCACCGTAGAGTAACTGATAACTCATTCCGCCGCGAAAGTGGAAAGATTCGGGTTTGAATCCCTACGGTGTCGGTGGATAAAAATAAATTTTTCTGATTTAGCATTGTAACAATGAATGTTTAACAATCAAATCTATAACATTTGAACGCTAATATAGAACGCAAATGGTTTTAATTATTGAACGTCTATAATCTACAATCTGTTTACAGCTAGTATAAAAACATTTCCAGAAGAAAAATGATTAAGTGCTGTAATAAAATATCTCAAACTATAAATTTCCAAAAAAAGATCTGTACTTTTTTCCTTTATAAAAAGCTATTGAAAGATTACTTTTGCATGGAATCCATTAGTCATTGAAACTGCAGTATAAAAACAGAAAAAAAAAACTGTATTTATTACCTGCATTCATTACACTATTTACACTTTTGTGCAGATGCACTTTGCACCAGTGCATTTTTTATCATCTACACTATATTTCCAGCAAATTACTGGAACTGGGAAGCGTATATAAATGTAATTAGTTCAGCATTCTAGCAAATTATCCCTTTGGTCGAAAACTAATTTGGTTCTGGAGTTGCATAAAATTACTAGTCGCGTCATCCACGATCCCCAAATGAGAGGAAACACGGATAGAGCGTGTGCCTAGTTACTATTTAACAAACATATAGATTTGGTTACGTCGGTTTATTGCAACAGACAGGTCAATATTTTAACAGAACGTGAGTCCCACCGATGCAATAGATCAAGTGTATAATGTTCACCCAGCGCCTATACGCCTATATATTTATATGTCTACTAGCGTTTCCAAAAACGAACGCTCTGAAGTTTGTTTGTGCTGAGACCCAGCGGTAAGGGGCGAGGTAGGGAAAAGACATATTGTGGGTGTGACCTTCTTTAGCTCTATCTCGCTCAAATCATCCGCACGTTTCAATTTTTGGATAGTGCCAACTACGAGGCTAAAAAATTTTATTGCAAGGGTGCCGCTGTCAATTAATTACTCTAATTTTTGAAAATATTTTGAAATTTAAAAAACTTTTCCGAAAAAGGAAGAGTCACTTTAGGTTTGTGATGGAACAGTTTTGTGAAATAAGTACGAATAAGGTCATAGTGTGACATTAAAAACGTGTGTTATTTTAGCACAACTAATGCCAACTTTTTTCTAGTAAATCGCACATAAATTACAAAAGTAGTCCATTAGAGACCTAGATTTGTCCTTTATCTTCCTTATAGAGAAAGATTTTTTGCAGAATGTTGACGAATAAGTCTACAATCAGTTGACAGCCGAAGCTCTATTTTTGGCTTAAATTCAGAGCGTTCCGACAGCCTTAAAACACTGTAAGCGATCGATGCTTACTTAGGCTCAGCGCTTTGCCCAGCTTCGCTTGAGATTAGTTGTCGAGCGTCTGTAATCTACAATATTTTAACCTTATAGTAAAATTGTGGCGGACTATAAAACAGAATAACATATTTATTAAATTTTTTGTAGCGGCAATGTCAAACATTTTAGATGTAACTTATGCATAAGTTTCATTTCTGTATAGTGTGCATTGCAGGGGCGTAGCTACCGCCGTATCTAACGTATCAATTATACGGGGCCCCCGGGCTACGGGGGCCCCCAACGTGCGTAAGCAAAAATTAATAAAAACTTCCCAATTTTTTTTTATTTCAGAAATGACAAAAGTCAAAAAAAGCAATTTCTTTTTTTCCCGCGTAAAGCGTGCGTTCAAAAGTTGGCAATACCCTACATCGGTTATCGCGGGCTGCGGGATTTCCCGTTTATGTCAATTACTTCAACGGGGGAAGGGCCCCCAAACAAATTTTTATACGGGACCCCGCCAAGGCACGCTACGCTTCTGGTGCAGTGTAAACAATGTATTACTGTTTTCCAGACAGGGTTCATACAGCTCGGCAGATTTTGCCCATTTACAGACTTGCGTGACAGATCGCTACAATCACTGTTTGTCAAACAGCGTTCATACAGTTCGATCATCGCCGGCCGAACTGTACAACTTTGCCCATTTACAAACTGACGTTTCAGATTGCTAACTAGAATCACTTTTTGCGGACTGCGTTTTCGGATAATATGACGAATCAATCTTATTTTACGATACAAACTGATTTTAAACATTTTTGCCTTGTGACCATACATTAAAAAAAAAACACAGTTATTCAAAATTCGTTAGGCGTGAATAAAATATGAACGAATATTGTTGAAAATAGTATTATGAGCGCCGCGAACGCTTATAACGGAAAAAAAAACCCGGGTCGCAGTGCCAAAACCCTGCCGACAATATAGTGTATTTGCTAATACAAGTATTGTGGCTTTATTAAATGAAATTAAGTTTGTTTTTGGACAAAATAAAAAAAAATTGAACCCCTTAATACACCCCTTACAATAATAATTTTATTAGTTGAAATATTGTTATCAATCCAACATCTGCACCAAATTAAATACGACCTTCAGTAAGTAAATTCGTATACGCAAACTAGTGTTTCCATAAAATTTGTAAGTCCGGTTCTGTCGGGCCGATTTGCTTATAATTTTAGGAGCACTTTTTAATTGCTACTAAAGGATTAAATTTCAATTTTGAAACGATTCTGAGAATTTTTTCGGTATTTTTGGGCCCAAAAACTTTTTTCAACCCCTAAAAACTACCCTTAAAATGACCCGATTGGGCTCATTTTAAATAGGCTTTGTGCGGTGATGGATTCCAACACGCATGCCAAATTTCGTTAAAATGAATTAACTCCTTCGAAAGTTATTGCCCGCACATATATATATATATATATATATATATATATATACGTATATAAATATATATATATACATATATAATAAACATTTTTAAAAATGGTGCCAAAGTGTTTAGGAGGTAATGAAACGTCGAGAAATTTTGGTCCGACCTCTAGGTCCCGCCATCCGACCGACGCCAATAGTGTATGTTGCCATATGGCAAATACACTAACAAGTGCTGTTTGTGTCACATTTCTTTCGCCTCCTACCAGCGAACGATCGCTTGCCAAGTCCCAACATCGTTCATGCTCCGCTGGCTATCAGTGACAAATTGATTTTTAATGTGAACCGCATTATTAGTACATTGTAAGGGTTAATTCTGTAATTATTTTAACATAAACCACAGACCAGACGTTGCTACATCTGGTTATCAACATCAAATATTTAAAATAGTCGAGCACGTAGCGATACCATTATTTATATGGCATTTCCATAACTCCTCTATTACAAGACCCTCGCTTCCAGGTTCTTTTATAGAAGTTTTAAAGACGTACCTATCTGTTTGAAACTTTTCTGTGACGTTAAAGGGGAAATGATTCAGCAGCGGGGAAATATAAAAGTAACATTAGTAAAGGTTATCACGGTATAGTTTCGCAAGACTTTTAAATTAATAAACAGATAATAGCTATCGTTCGGTATAATTGTTAAGAAATATTCATTGTTGCAATGCTATATTAGAAAAATTTTATATCATCACCGTCGGGATTTAAACCCCAATCTTTCCACTTTCGCGGCGAAAGTGGAAAGATTCGGGTTTAAATCCCGACGGTGACGATTGTTTGAAAATAATTTTGTTCTAATATAGCATTGCAACAATGAATGTTTCTTAACAATTATAACGAACGATAGCTATTATCTGTTTATTAATATAAAAGTAACATTCAGTGTGAGACTGGATTGATTTATTCAGTAGGTTTGGCGCGGTTTTAATTTTATGTTATTGCATAACTGTCAAAGTACTATATAATAGAAAATGTGTGTGTTGATAAATCATGTATGTACAGTGTTTATATATTGTATACATATACACATTTACATATCTGTATTTATTCAAGTATTATTTATATAGAGATTTTTTCTAAATACATTTAAATGTGTGTATTTCGTTGAGTGTCAGAGCATCCCTAATATCAGCTGTCGTAAATAATTTCGAAAAAAATTTCACATACCGCGTGGGCCGTGAGCTTGTGTGGGCGAGGCTAACGCGTTTTTTGTCAACCAAAATGTCTCTTAATTAACAAAAACAACATATCTATATTTTTTTTGTGGGCTATAACAATTTTGTTGAAACCCTTCTAATATTGTACATTGCTGTATATATTATGTTATAATGGTAGATATTTTATTTTAAATAAAGACTTTCTGCATATTCTAAATGAATTTACTCGGCTATTGTGATAACTTAAAACCTTCGCAAATATTTTTTCTACGTTTTCGTGGAAACTGCACAAAAATCGGTTGACTAATTTCCGAGCGTATCGCGTTCATATAGACGGTGCCTTTTATACAATATGTAGCTCTGAATTTATATTGCGATGTTAGTAAGATTATGCATCCGCCATTTGGAATTTTGATAGCACTAGTAGTGTCGCGTGTGCTGTAACTCCGGTTTTGCGGTCACCTGCAAGTGTTGGTATATTCAAATGTGGGTTCTACATCACGTAGGTACCTACAACAGGATGCTACAAAAATATATTTTGAATTTAAAAAAAACGTTGTACCAGCCACGCACAGTATCAACTCAGAACGACATTTCAAATAGGAATTTTTAGAATACGTAAATTATGCCCGCCATCGATACATTAATACAAGGCATTTTTTATTTTGTTCGTTAACTTTCAACGGCGTACACTAGAAGCAAAACTCCCGTATTACACTTAAAAAAACCCGGGTCGCAGTGCCAAAACCCTGCCGACAATATAGTGTATTTGCTTGTATAGGGCCGTGTGGTTTTATACTTTTATTATGTGAAATTAAGTTTGTTTTTGGGCAAAATAAAAAATTTAACCCCTTAATACACCCCTTAAAATAACATTTTTTTCTTAATTGTAATATTATTATCAATCTAACGTCTACACCGAATTAAATACACCCTTCAATAAATAAGTCACTATCTGCAAACTAGTGTTTTCATAAAATTTGTAAATCCGGTCCTGTCGGGTCGATTTTATTAAAACTGTGGGGACACTTTTTAATCACTACCAGAGGATTAAATTTCAATTTTGAAACGATTCGGAGAATTTTTTCGGTATTTTGGGGCCTAAAAACAGTTTTCAACCCCTAAAAACTACCCTTAAAATAGCCCGATTAGGCCCATTTTAAATAGGCTTCTTGCGGTGATGGGTTTCAACACGTGGCCCAAATTTCGTTGAAATCAATTAACTCTTTCGAAAGTTATCGCGCGTACACATATATATATATATATATATATACGTTTATAAATATATATATATATATATATATATATATATATATATATATATACATATATATAAACATTTTTAAAAATGGTGCCAAAGTGTTTAGGAGGTTATGAAACGTCGAGAAATTTTGGTCCGACCCCTAGGTCCCGCCATCCGACCGACGCCAATAGTGTATGTTGCCATATGGCAAATACACTAAAAATGTTATTTTTTGTAGAAACAGCTACTTCCGTTACGTTTTTATCTATATCCGTTTAAAATCACTGCGACTGAAAAAGTTTTACTTCAACAATTGAATTAATCTTACATAACTCTACAGAACTACTAGTTCTACCTCTCTTTCTCGTTGACACTGAACGCACCAATCACAGTGTACTGCGATCTCTCTCTTTTAAAGCGAACCAATCACGAAGTACATGTAGTGATGGGATATTTCGAGAGAAAATAATCGAACTATCCGATTAATAAAATATCTCGAGAGATTATTCAAAAGCATTCGAATGATTTTTATACACGACTTTATAATACAATCTTCTGTAGTAAATTATTATACCATGTTGTTTTTTTACTCTTCGAACTACTGCAAGTAAGTGTCTCTCTTAGATTCTCATCAGCTGGCACACTCAATTACTTCACAGTATTGAAAATTATACGTTTAGTTTATTTCATTGTTGTAAGAGAAATGCTTTTTAGTTATTTGTTTTGTATTTATTTCGTTTGTTGTAAATAAATCAGTTTTAATCCACCACAAAGAACAGTTTTGTTTCAATATTAAAAACTAAAGAAGTTTAACTTTTCATGTAATCTTATGAGGATGACTCATAATTTTTTTAAAGCTCTACGGATCCAATAACTTGAACGACCTTTGTATTAACATACGTATGTTCTATGTGTACACATATTCGTACGTCGGTATGTCATGGAGGTACGTGAATGGCGCATGGCGCAAAGCCCCCCCACCTCATCCCACCACGCTCCAATAGAACCGCTTGTTCACCTTCCGTGTGTTAATTTATGTTCAACAAACTATAAGGGCTCACGTTTACTTCATTTCCCTACAAATGTAGAATAATATAGAATAAGTATGTGTGCTGCATTGTGCTTGAACGTGCTTAAGACTAACAGGATTATTAGTGGGCTCTGGTGCAAATTAAACACAATGCGAATTACGGAATCGCTTAAAGTGACTGTTTACCAGCTGTTCAATATGCTCCAATTTTCACGTGCAGAGCTCTATCTTACGAGCAATGCTAACTCACGTCTCGGAAATATCTAATTTTTATGAAAAATCTTATGCAATCTTTGTTGCTAATGCTTCGAAATCGTACGACTTTTAGCCAAATTTTTACAGTTTGTTTAATCGAAATAAACGTTTTAAAATCATATTAAAAAGAGAAAACTAGAAGTTTTACATAAATTGTACAGAAAAAATTTAATTTGAAAAAAATTATTAAGCAAGCCAAATCTGCAAGAATTAGTTTTGTTGATGGTTTTACAGAATTTTTTGTGCAATTTTCCGTTCTAAACGGCATTTATTTTTCTAGACGTTTTGATTTAGGTACTTTAAAAAACGGTTTGTTTTTGTGTGTTCGACATTATAAAAAATTTGGCAACAACATTGTATTATAAAAATATATTATAAAAAAAGCTGTAAATATATATTATGACGGTCTAAGGTCATTGCCAAACCAGATTTCCTGGCAATGTGTTCTTCAGTTAAACTACGTTTATTTGAAAAAAAAAGCTTGTCTCACCGCTTGACCTTTCTCTAGACGTAATGTCCTAGCTATGTGCATATATAAAATGTTATTTTAAAGCAATTCGCTTTGGCATCTGCGCCCTTTTATAAATTATGCGCTCTTGTTTACAGCGTTTTCTTAAAAATGATACATTATGTATAGTACATAGCTCTTTATATAAAACATCATAAGCTATTTTAAACTTCAAATCTCTTCATTTTAATATTTATAAAGCTGCTGTCTTATATAAATAAGCCTTTTTTTAAACTGAAAGTATCAAAGTGTCTGTCAACTGAATCATAAAGAAAATTTGCTTCCTTATATCTTCGGCTTTTATAAAAGAAAAAAAAAACCCGGGTCGCAGTGCCAAAACCCTGCCGACAATATAGTGTATTTGCTAATACATCAGGCCTTGTGGCTTTATTATGTTAACTTAAGGTGATTATTGGGCAAAATAAAAAAATTAACTCCTTAATACACCCCTTTAAATTACATTTTTTTTAACTACATCATTATTGTCGATCAAACGTCTACACCAAAATTAAAAACACCTTTCAGAAAATAACTCACTATCTGCAAATTAGTGTTTTCAAAAAATTTTTAAATCCGGTTCTGTCGGGCCGATTTTATTGAAATTTTAGGAACACTTTTTAATTGCTATTAAAGGGTTAAATTTCAATTTTGAAACGATTCTGAGAATTTTTTAGGTATTTTTGGGCCCAAAAACTTGTTTCATCCCCTAAAAACCACCCTTAAAATGACCCGATTGGGCCCATTTTAAATAGGCTTCGTGCGGTGATGGATTCCAACATGTGTGCCAAATTTCGTTAAAATAAATTAACTCCTTCGAAAGTTATTGCCCCGACACATATATACCTATATATATATATATATATATATATATATATATATATATATATATATATATACACACATATATATAAACATTTTTAAAAATGGTGCCAAAGTGTTTAGGAGGTTATGAAACGTCGAGAAATTTTGGTCCGACCCCTCGGTCCCGCCATCCGACCGACGCCAATAGTGTATGTTGCCATATGGCAAATACACTAAAAATATAAGGACCTTCTTTAAATTTTTGTGAAATAATAGGTGCGTTTGGTATCGTACACAAATGTGAAAATTATTAAACAACCAATAGTTGAAGTAGAAGAAAACGACCGACAAACAATCATTTACTATGGAATTGACATAACGCGACCAATTTTAATTTATTTTACCGCACTAGTGCGTAATGGGTCATTTTACATGCCTATATGCATGAATGTAAATCAGCTATTTTATAGGAGGCAGTGGAAAAAGCTGTTTGTCCACATGAGGTAATGTTTATACCATATGTAAGCCCCTATGGGGCATAGATAAAAAAAAATGCACTCGATAGGTATTATACAGTCCTTTGTATGTTTTCAAATCAAATAACAGGATTAAATATTGTATTCGTCGTTTATTTTATCATTTTATGTACAAAAATTATCCAGAATGTATACATGGCTGTAATCTACATACATAAAAATATTTGTGAGTAAAATTGTTTTGTGTTTCTATATATAATAACATTTCAGTTCACAGAGTAATGACTACTAACAGGACTACTAAAATAAAAAACCCGGGTCGCAGTGCCAAAATCCTGCCGACAATATAGTGTATTTGCTTGTATAGGGCCGTGTGGTTTTATACTTTTATTATGTGAAATTAAGTTTGTTTTTGGGCAAAATAAAAAATTTAACCCCTTAATACACCCCTTAAAATAACATTTTTTTCTTAATTGTAATATTATTATCAATCTAACGTCTGCACCGAATTAAATACACCCTTCAATAAATAAGTCACTATCTGCAAACTAGTGTTTTCATAAAATTTGTAAATCCGGTCCTGTCGGGCCGATTTTATTAAAATTGTGGGGACACTTTTTAATCACTACCAAAGGGTTAAATTTCAATTTTGAAACGATTCGGAGAATTTTTTCGGTATTTTGGGGCCCAAAAACAGTTTTCAACCCCTAAAAACTACCCTTAAAATAGCCCGATTAGGCCCATTTTAAATAGGCTTCTTGCGGTGATGGATTTCAACACGGGCCCAAATTTCGTTGAAATCAATTAACTCTTTCGAAAGTTATCGCGCGTACACATATATATATATATATATATATATATATATATATATATAAACATTTTTAAAAATGGTGCCAAAGTGTTTAGGAGGTTATGAAACGTCGAGAAATTTTGGTCCGACCCCTAGGTCCCGCCATCCGACCGACGCCAATAGTGTATGTTGCCATATGGCAAATACACTAAAAAAGTAACGAGCCTTTTGTAAAATCGTGTTTTTCGGGTTTTTATGAATTTTTGTCTATCGGTTTGTACCACCGTTATTCTAAAACGGCTGGACTCTATTTCAATAAAACTTTGTGCAATATCAATTATAATATCTAAACTTGCAGTACGGAGTAAGTTTTATCCGGAAACCCTATAAGACTCCGATCAAAACTGACGTTGATGCGAACGGCGCCAAGCAAATAAACACTGAAAATCAACTGTTGTTTTTTAAGACTAGCATCTCAGATTTTATAAACCTAATACTAAATCAAATTTTCAGTTCATTATTTTATTAATAATTTAAACATTCAATAGAATCTCGTAGTAGAACCTGGTAACTGAGGGCTTGTAATAGAAACGCCATACAAAGAACAGTTTCACACAACTCGTGCCAATTTTGAAGTTTTTACTATGGTCTGTTCGCTTCCAATTTAATATATTTTTTGTAAAGCCCTTTATTTCTGTTGAAAGAGTTGCTACTACTTTATAACTTTTTTGTGACTTTCAAGACGACGATGAAACACTAGTTTTGGTACAACCCGTATCGCTATTATAGTACATTAACCACTTGATAGATGGCTACAAGCGGTGGTCAAGACATTCGAAAGCGACCACTGGCCACTCTCTGTATCTTTATTACTGCACTATGCAGTATATCAGTTTGGAGCACCATTGGTTACTTTAGAGTTTAAATTACAACTATTAATTATTTTGTTTGTACTAAGAGTGTTCATTTTGAATTAAATATCAAATCTTTCATTCGATAGAAGTTTGATAAAATTATAAAACTTATTTTACCCCTTGTGCAGGTTTCACGGCCGGTGTTATTACAAAACTTCTTAATTTCCGGGTTTGTAGGCTGTGGTCCATTTCCACCTGCCGTTTCGTCTCCAACTGCGGTTAACATTATATGGTAGCGGGCGAAGTGTCCTCCTAAACTGCAGCCTAAAAGAACACAGTGATTTGACACCCTATACACTAAGTCTTTGAAAAAAGTTTTTTTTCTCATTTCCCAGTTCATCCCCTGCAATTAACCTCCAGAAACAAAATTCAACGTTTTATACTTCACGTCTGTATTTAGACCACCACACTCTATGTTTGTGCCAAATATAAAATGTTTACATCAATATTTTCGGTGAAAATCTCCTGTATCAAATGTACACCAAAGTGATTTCCGTGTGTTTCAGTTCCACGAAACACTAAAAATATCAGAAATCCAACACAAAAAGGTTTCAGTAAATTGTTCACTACGGTATAATTAATAAGACTAAATTAATATGATATTATGGTGGCTAATTTATCAATTTTTCAAATTTACGTGTTTTCCACTTTTAACTGGCCCAATGATATACAATAGGTAATATATTTTGTGACTTAGATTTGAATTAAAAACTGGAAAATTTCATCTTTGATTCACCCAAAAACTCACACTAAGTACTGTGAAGATTTATGTGTAGCGTTATACCTAAGATAAAAATTAGCTTTCGCATAATGTTAATTTCACTGTTACAGTTTGCTTTATTATGAGAAAGATTAACTGTTAACATACAGCACCGTAGACTAACTGATAATTCATTCCACCACGAAAGTGGAAAGATTCGGGCTTAAGTCCCCACGGTGACAATTGTTTGAAAATAATTTTTTCTAATAAAACATTGTAACAGTGGGTGTTTCTTAACAATTATAGCAAAATATAGCTATTCTACTGTTTATAAAAGGTTTTGTCTGCAGGCGACAGATATATGGATAAGTTCGATCAGATTGCCTCATTCCCAAAACGTAGGAATACATCCTGATCACACTACCGGCCGCGAAGAATACAAAGAAGACTTTGGCTAACAAGATAAACTTTAACTCCGTCTTTATTCTTTCTCTCAGGTTGCATATAGGAATATCCCTCCATTGACTTAAAGAGCATATTATGGACAAGCTTGAGAATAGCCGAGCGCGATTCCCTTGTTGATCATATGACGTTTCCGTGGCTCCTCTATTACATGTCCCCAGCTCTCCAAAAACTGGTTAAAGCCAAAATCGGGACAATGTCGCTGTCCGGGAAACAGTGAATCAGAAACGCTAGTTTATGAGTGGGCAAGGAAATACAGTTCGATCGATGACAGCCGAACTATATCAATATCGTGATGGTACCACGAATAACAATTTTGTCGCAGTATTTCATTATTATGCTTGGTTTCTGATACGAATTTCAATAGTAAACAGATTTTCAAAGTACTTTTGGTCAAATTTACTTTTGTCTTAAATATACTTTAAAAATTATACCCGAATTCGAGCAATGTGTGGTTATACGGACCATTCAAGTTTCAATCCAAGTCCAACTTTGATTAGAAAAAGACGACAGAGTGCAATCACTATTGTCTATATCCTTTTTTATGTAGCAACTTTTCCTGGACACTTGTTCGGTCCATTCTCTAAGTCAATAGGAATAGTTGGAAGGATTTTTCTTGTTCTATTTTGTTCTCTGCGCAAGCTATTTGTTTGTCGGTCGACTATAGAAAATTAGTTCTACACCAATATAGTAGTCGTTGAATTATTTATTAAGCGTACAAAAGAATGAATTGATGAAGCTTTGAATATACAATTCACACAAATGCAGTTGAAACAATAGTAATGGAACATAGTATTATGATCTGTTTGATTTATAATGGTTTGCCATTAATACATGTTCAATAACTTTAGCTTGATAGTTGTCAACTCTAAAAGTTATTTTAGAGAAATTTGTAAATCGTAAAACTAGGTAAACGGAAATAATCGAGATTCTACTGTATATACTTAGATACTATATCTTAAATACGTGACATAAATGAAAAACTGTATAAACTGTCTGGTAAAAGGATATATGAAAATCGGCCCGGGGAAACTAATATTTGTCTTCACTGGTGTTTATTTTCCCGGCAGCCCGACTTTCTGCGACACCAAACTTCACAGTGGGGCATAGCACTAACGTAGCGATGCATTAGTCAATCTCTTAATGAATTTTGGTCCTTCACCCGATCTTTGTCAGGAAGCTAATTGTCTCTTCTATCGACGCGCTACAGGTTTTAATACGTGTACCGAATTTTATTGAAAATCAGTTCAGTCGTTAATATTAATTTTGTACGTAAAATAATTTTATTTGTATGGGAATAATACTCGCGAGTCCGAGTATAAAATAACCGATACTTTGAGTTAAGAAACCCAAATTCTACCAAAATCTGATTAGGGGTTTAAGAATTATGACGAAACAGACAGGCATCCAACATCCGTTTACAGTTAAAATTATTATCTGGCCCACTGTGCAGCTGTTTGTGCGCGTATAGGGCACGAGTGCTTGCGACTATGCGTATTTGTTTTTATCTTGTTATCAACTTCCGTTTTACACTTTCGTACCTACCAGTTGGCAGAACTTAAAAGCTATGTTGTCGGTGTGATGAAGGACTCGACAAGACCAATATATTTAAATTTATCTCAAAATTCATAATGTCATGGATTTGTCTCAACATACAGTACCATCCCATTAAGTAGATCCTTGATAAAGCAGGTACTTTGACTATCAAAAATTTCGTCGTGTGCGACTGCGTTTGTAGATCGAGTTGCATGGTTGCATGTTGCGAAATTTTTCTTCTGTAGGGTAGAAGCAGTCTTTACCTATTAAGATGCATGTGCCGACAACGAACCTCTTAATCGATAGCAAACCGATTGCACAATAGTCGCATCATGAACTGGTTTGAAATTCAAGTTGCGAAAAAGTCGACTCGTGTGCGGAGGGCCTAAGCTTAAATGACAGCGTACTGTAGCTAGGCTCCCTCTCAAAACTGAAATTGAGGGCGAGCGAATTTCATAGCAAAAATGACGTTCACGTTAGCGAAGCCGATAAGCGATAAGCTAATAATTCTGAGCTTAAATAAATCATATCTAAGCAAATGAAATGTATCAAAAATATGGTCGACCTATAACGTTACACTAACACATGTTCCGTGGTTTAAGATAGTTTTCAGCAACTTCATACAAAATTTATGTAACAGTCAGTTTGTGTTTTAACTTACTTTGCCGTTTACACAAAACCACATCAAAAACTACGTGTTGCTACTTTATACAGATTTGCAAAGGAAAAACAACCCGACCATCAAACGCGACTTGAATTACACCAAAACCATTAGTAGAGCCCATTAAGAATTGTTCTGACGTTACAGCCAACGCGAATGAATATTTTCGTCTCTTGATTTCATTTAAAACGCATTTAATTAAATATATATATATAATAATAATTATTATTATCCTTAGCCCAATTTAGTTTGTGTTATTTTCTTGGTCTGCGTTTTTGCTTTGATACAAGATAAAATTTGCTAGTTGTTAAAAGCAATATGAAAGTCGTATTGATTCCGCCTTTTTCATGTATAGTCTAAAGTAATTTTTCTTCAGTTTCTTTCAAGATTTTTTATTTTGATAAGGGTAGGTAAGTGACATCACCTGTCCTTCATGAAAAAACGATTTCAGCATTTCCGTGTCTTTGCTTTTCAATTTGCAAATGTCAGATTGTCTTTGAGAGATAATGATTCAAAGAAATAAATAAATTGGCCAAGTGAAAAATGTATGTTTTATTAAAAGGAAAGATAAAAATATTTTCTATACAGTGTGTTTATTTAGTGTTGTGCTACATAGTCACATAAAATAGAAATTTTTTACACAAAAAATATTAACCTCCTTCAAAAAGTCACTAAAAAGAGGAAAATAATGAATTTTTTACATATCTACTTTTACTGAATTGGCGCCGACCACAAATTTTCATTATTTTTCAGTTTTCACTGACTTTTTTGAAGGATGTTAATGTTTTTTAAGTCTTTTTATTTTTTGCTTTTCAGTGGATTTGATTTCGCAAAATTTTCATAAGATTTCGTAATTGCCCTGTTTATAAATTATAAAATATATATAGCGATGCAATAATTATTTAAAGATTGCAAATTTTGGTTCACAATATACAAAATATACATAAAAACTTCTGAACCGATTTAAGTCAAAATGTATCGGTTCATAAATGATGGAGATATGAGGTAGCATACATATAAAAAATATGTTTTAATGAATCCATAAAAATGGGTAAACTGATTTTAGGAAAAACTATATAATATCAATCCGATAACACTCTGATTAAAATGGCGCTGAAATTTTTCAGATCGTTTCACAACGAGCGAAGCTATCGCGGAAAATACGCGTCGAATTGTATAACCTCTTTTTTTAAGGCGGCAAAAAATAAGCGCAGTTCTTTTCGACAGCCTCACTGGATGGCAATTTCCTGTTACATACTATACCAGTGTAGGTGATTCCATGTTAACTATACTCTAATTAAATAGAAGTGAGATGTTCGGTATCTTCTTTACCGATTGCCAGTTAATGTGGGCATATAAAAGAACGAGCACTGTCTCTTTAGGTATATTAATGGTGCATTAGAGTTTTCCGTCGTTTAAGAGAAACGTGTTTTCCCCATTGTCTGACATAATGGAGAGAGCTTAATTTATTGTATTGTAGCCCTATTTCCTCTATAATGTGAATAGCCGCGTGTGTACTGTACGTTCATATACCAAGAATATTAGATTATGTTCTATTAAATGAAATCATTTTTAGATTGGTTCCTATTCACAATAACTCCTAAAATTGCAATTGAAAACCGCAGTTGTCGGTTGGTTTGACTTACGCAAGTCTCAACAACTTACATGGTTATTTGGGATTAGTACTATTTTTAGTGTATTTGCCATATGGCAACATACACTATTGGCGTCGGTCGGATGGCGGGACCTAGGGGTCGGACCAAAATTTCTCGACGTTTCATAACCTCCTAAACACTTTGGCACCATTTTTAAAAATGTTTATATATATATGTATATATATATTTATATATATATATATATATATATATATATATATATATATGTGTGCGGGCAATAACTTTCGAAAGAGTTAATTGATTTCAACTAAATTTGGCCCACGCGTTGAAATCCATCACCGCAAGAAGCCTATTTAAAATGGGTCTAATCGGGTCATTTTAAGGGTAGTTTTTAGGGGTTGAAAATTGTTTTTGGGCCCCAAAACCCCGAAAAAATTCTCCGAATCGTTTCAAAATTGAAATTTAACCGTCTGGTAGTAATTAAAATGTGTCCCTAAAATTTTAATAAAATCGGCCCGACAGGACCGGATTTACAAATTTTGTGAAAACACTATTTTGCAGATAGGGAATTTTTTACTGAAAGGTGTATATAATTTTGTATATAGGTTCGATTGATAATAATATTGCAATTAAGAAAAAAAAAATGTTATTTTAAGGGGTGTATTAAGGAGTCAAATTTTTTATTTTGCCCAAAAACCAACTTAAGTTTGCATAATAAAGCCACACTGCCTATATAAGCAAATACACTATATTGTCGGCAGGGTTTTGGCACTGCGACCCGGGTTTTTTTTATTTTCTTAAGGTTTACCAGCTATACAATATGCTCCCTTTTTCACCCGCATATAAAATGCACTTACTAACGTTTCACAAACTACTAATTTCTATGAAAAACCGTATTTATCTTTGAACTTATTGCTTCAGTAAGCTCAACTAGAAATACGTACCAAATTTCCTACTCATATATGACTTTTAGCCAAGTTTTTACATTTTATTTGATCTAAATAAACGATTTGAAATCAGATAAAAACGAGAGAATTAGCATAACTTTTCCATAAACTTTTCTAAAAAAAAATTAAATTTGAAAAAAATTATTGAGCAAACCATTATAAGTTCGGAAAGAAAAAACTTCAAAATGTTCATTTGCCTTTCTGGAATTCGAAGTCTCGTGACGTGCTATAAAGAAATATTGACGGAAATCATGTTTTTTTAGTCAACTTTTAGGGCAAAAATATGTATTTATTGAAATTTTTAAGTAGCAAGTGAAATTTTGTGAAGGTTAATGCTTAATCACAGCTAATAAAAACAGGATAAAAATGACCATGCTTCGAAATTTCCCGAGAGCATATTTTACAGTCTAAGGAATTATTCAAATTAAAAATCCGATTGATACTTTTAGCAGTTCTCGAATAAAAATCAGTGAAGTGAACGCTTGTAATAAAGGAAGCCATAGTAACGCCATATAAACAACGGCATTGCTCAAGCCCAGTTCTGTATATTAACGGTACGTTCACATGACGACTCTATAATATATATCATTTATGTTACCTGTTAAAGCTTGACAGTAAAAAGAACATTGAATTTTTATTTTTTGTGATCAACTGTTAAAGTCTAATTACCAACATAAACTTTGCTTCTTTATATTTATTATTATGTATAACCTACACTAGATATTAAATTTTTGACTTGACGTTGACTTGGACTCAATATTGTCTTCAAAAACTATTATATAACTTGATATTAGGTTGACTAAAAAAAAATTGGATGTCGTTTGCAGAAGTCAACAAAAGAAAGATAACAAGATCTCACTGGCTACCAGACAGCTTCATAAGTGTATAATATATGATACAAGGCCACAAGCCAAAAGTGTTTATGTGGAACGGGTCGCTACAATCAAAAAATCCCAGTCACAAATTATTCGCAATGACCTTGATGCAACTTCCTACCACATGAAAATCAAGTCTATTTTAGTTCTAAACTTTGGGCTTCGCTCGGGTCAAGTTCTGTGTCGATATCCTCTTTATGTGCGTTAATCAATAAATTTTGTTCGACTCACGGCTCGTGTCTCTCGGGAGATAAGAACATACTTCGAGACATATGATTCTTTGCAATGAAAAATTAATTGTCAAGTTGAGTAGGTGATTATAATATAGAAATAAAATCAACTGTTATTATTATTATGGAAAAAATGAAAAAAAAACCTCATCTAATTTGATATTTATTTTTTAATGTTTGTAATGTGATTGGTGGTGCTATCTGTGTGATCGTTGAAGGGTTAACAAGCCGTTTTGAAAATTGATAATTACAATTTTTGTAAAGATGAAACGTTTTTACGCAATGCTGCCACAAAATAGAATTAAAAATATCGATGTGAAAAATTCTTTATGAGCGGTTTTGAGTTCTAACCACAGATATTTATGTTACATAGTCTGTGTAGGCACATTACAGTAGCTGGACCTTATACATACAGCATCCATGGAGATATGCTTCCGTTGTTATCGATCGATGTTCGCTAAAGGTGTTCGAATAGGTAGAAAATATGAACTGAGTTCGAAACGGTATATCTACAAGTGAAACTCTTTAAAAACGCAACTCTGGACCACTTTTTTTTATCTAAGAGGCCACCCATAAAATACATCCCGCGAAATTCACTCACTGTTGACGCCCTCTCCCACTTTTGTCCCTAGTGTCATACCCCCCCCCTAACAAATATTACGCTATTGGATGTACAGAGGCACCGATTGCGATGTATCGCACAGCCAGTTTCGATGTTGGGTCAAATATGATACAAACAAGTTAAGAAAAAAATTAAAATAAAATTGATGAGCGCTACGCAATACCCTTCCCCTCTGTTTGCGAACGTATTTTATGAATGACTCCTAAGGAACGTGATTCAGTCCCAAAAAATACTTCGAGAAGTACCTCCATTGGAAAAACAATTCCCCTCAAAACTCCTTATAAGACACTTAAGAAGGAATGTTACTATTATTTAGGCAGTACAGGAAGATTCCTCTCGTGACTGTAAGAAGGCAGGAAAATTTTCTACCAAGACACTCCGTAGGAAAGAGTTTCCCTTCAAAAGTCTCTACAAGCAAAACAAGAAGAAGACAATCCTTAGATAAACATAAGAAATTGCAGCACAATATTTGCTCTTATTCGAACCAAATTCTATAGGTCGACTTCACAGTTACACAAGGCGTTTCATCGGTGTCTCATTTGCTTGTCTCTTGTCAATTAGTGATCATACAGTGTTTCTCTTTAAATGCCTTTCATGCAGAGAGCTTTTCCCGGAATCTATTTTCCCGTGAAAAGTCTCCTTAAGAAACTTTTCGCGCATATCTTTTTGAAATTAGCACACTGCATCGGTTGTTCTGATTTGGAACTCAGTTGTCCGGGAGGAAGGACGGTTGTAGATTATAGACTTTCGAAAACTAAGTTTATTAGTTGGATAAGTTTGGATAAAATCAGTGGCACAGGATCAATAAAACACAATACTGAAGTTAAAATTGCATTCTCACTAACGTTTCGGTGTGCTTTACATCATCTTCAGAGTTCGAATGCTGTCAATTCGTATCAGTATTTAGTCGAAAGATTGAAAACATGGTGAATGGTTTCACAATATATATAAAAGGTAAGATAGTTGTTAGTAATTGTTTGTAATCTTTCGACTAAATACTGATACGAATTGACAGCATTCGAACTCTGAAGTTGGTGTAAAGCACACCGAAAGGTTAGTGAGAATGCAATTTTAACTTCAGTATTGTGTTTTATTGATCCTGTTCCACAGATTTTATCCAAACTTATCCAACAATCATCAAGAATCACAACCACTCTAATTAACTTCTTTTAATTAGAGTCAACCTCGTAAGTTTATTAGTATTTCGGTTAGTTGTCGTTCGACTCGAACAATATGTAACTTAAGCTCGCACGCCTTCAATATTCACCTCTTCCCGTGATTCCAGCAGGATTTTACACACCTGTGTACAACACCTGTGTGTGTGTGTGTGTGTGTGTGTCGTCCTGGCGTTCGACCCGCCATGCCGGGCTTGTTGTGTATCAGTACCATTGATATCAATATAAATGGACGCAGGGTCGCTACTTAGACTGATATCTCATGTATTGGTATAGAAAAGGGATGCGCTGAAAATGTCCACAATTGTGTAAACGAGATATAATAAAATGACTGCCAATGTCTATTGTACGCTAGTGGTTCTCCTTGCAAGCCGTTGATTCGAGTCTGAATCTTTGTAAAAGTTACTGACTCGTGTCTGAATCTTGATTAATACTGTTCGTCTGAATATCAATCTCGACGAATTGACTCGAGGCTGAATCTTAATAAATGTCATTGACTGGCCTTTAAATCTTTCTCATATTTATTGGCTCGCGTCTGAATCTCTTTGAACTTTATTGTTTCAAATCTGATTAAAACATGAAGAGGCAGTCAGTGCTACCTCTCTCTTTCTACTGAGTGACGTTTTTTTCTGGCGTGCAATCCTTTCCCTATAATAGAGGGTTTCTCCGCGGCGCGACGCTCCAGTCGCCAACAGCGCGCTCCCGGGCAACGGAATTTGTAGTGGGAGATTTAAACTAAGCAACGCACCAAACGACATTCGCGTCCGAGCTCTAGCACAGTGAGGATTACGCGTGGCGCAAAAGCTTTTTTTGAGTATTTGTCACGGTAGAAGCTCCGCCACACCACCTTCGTTGTGATCGCCTACCTGGCCCGGATAGGAGTTGCAACCTTACCGCAGTCACCCGTACAGCCCCGATATGAGCCGGGCAGACTTTTTTCATGTTCCTAAGGCTCAAGAGAACTCTGAAAGGTCACTGTTTCGAAGATGTTTTAAATGAAATTACTATTTTATCTTTATTTTTACTATAAGTTTTGTTGATTTTACTACAGCTGTTTGATTAAATTCGAAATGAAAGATTTATTGGAATCCAGCATATTATGTTTTTTTATTCAAAAAAGATAATATTATATTTTTTTGAATCAGTTGTCATACATGGTAAGATAGTAGTAGCCTGACGTTTCGCTAAAGCTTAGCATTTTCAAAAGGTCTGAAAAATATATAAAAGTATTTACAATTTTATATTATATTAAGAATTTTATATAAGTAAGTACTATCATAAAATAATGAACAGAAAATAAGTAAAGAAATTAATATACTCGTATTTAAATATACTTAGTTTTTTTTCTGAATATTCGATTCCTCTATTGAAAAATCCTTTTTGTAGATTTTGACATTAAACTAAGTAATAATAACAAAAAAAATGGAACTGCGTAGAATGAGATGAATTTCTTGGAATTGAACTTGTTTTCTGATTTCTGAAAGATGAAAGACATCAGTGGCGTAGACAGAAATTAAAATAAAAGAGTGTAATTATAAGGTTTTACCGAATCTGCGTTCAAAAGTGAACCGGCTCACATTCGGCATCCAGATGCAAAAATGCAGATCACTAAAAAGACCCGTTTTTCCCATCTCTAGTCTCATGTTTGGATGCGGATCATAGTCCGTAAATCTAATCTACGAAAATCATCGACATAACGAATGGACTGCGCATTTGCTGTCTCAGCAATCTGCTGAAAATGTGTACTTGATCTCAGAGAGCGCTGTTTGAATTTCTCTGAACCCGATTGGTCCAATTCCGACTATGACTAAAACTATAATCGATCAAAAATAAAACACTTTCTTGGGTGGGGTGAGGGGCATAAATGCACCCTTCTTAGCCAGTACGTCACTGTAATATGTAGACATTAAAAAACTTATTTGAAGAAAAATAAGCAGCTATATAGAATTATGTAATGAAAAGACTTCATATAATATCACCAAACTTTTGAAAACGTATTTTCCATAAAGCCGATTAAGTTCTTAGATAATAAATTCTTTTTTTTTACTATAACTGCTTGATAAAATGTACATAAAAATATAAACTTACTGGTAATGGTGTATTTTTGTAAGTATTAGAAAATTTTATTCAATTTTTTGTTTTGATTTTTTTTTTTAGACTATTCTAACGGTTTTTACTGTGAGTTTGTTATTATTTTTGACAATAAACATAAATTTCAATTTTTATTTCGTTGAACACTTTCAGCGTTGATCTACATTGAATTCTAATTAATTTTGTAAAATATTTTTTGATCCGTTTTTTTAATAAATCTTTAAAAAAATTGTTTTATTTTAGGCGCACTCCATTTTAAATGTAGTACATTTTTTTAAATTGAAACGAATTTTCAAAATATAATTACTAAAAACTTAGACTTTTCTTTACTGTTTATCTATAAAAAAAAATTAAAATAAACTAATATTAGAACATATGTAAAAAAATACTTTTATTTTCATTAGGTATCTAAATATCTTTTCCATCCATTTCCATTTCAGTGTGTATGACCGTATTTTGTTTTAAATTTTCCGATAGCTGTAACAAAAATTTAAATTTATGACAGCATTTTCATTAGTCTTTAATTACAATTATCGGAAATATTAAAGCAATTAATAACGCCTATTATGGTGTATAACCGTGATAAAAACATTTTTTTAAATAATTTTTCAAACCGATATATAACGCGAACAATTTTAAAATTCAAATTCCCAACTCTAAAAAAATAGATGCGAAACATACCTGTTCTGAAATAAATTACATTTTTGAGTTCAGATTTTAAGTGGTGTTGGCATCGTTTTCTTCTTTTTTGCTTGTCGAACATATTAGTAGACGAGAGCTTGGCTCCTATTTCACATTTATGTTTTTATGGCCTTGCCATTTACAATAATATAACGACCTTTAACAGACTTGGAAACTTTAGCGAAGTTTATTTGCATAAATTTGTCGAAGAATAATGCTTGCATAAGTGGCTTAAAGTATCTCGCGTAAATTGCATTTACGTATAACTTCGACTAGATATGCACTTGCACTTACTTAAGATGCATTATATATAGATGCCATCGTAAACATAACTTCTTAATGAACGCAGAATGTAGATAAACTATTAAAATATGCCTTTTAGCACTCACTATGAAAAGGAAACTATGCATTCAATATCTAAATACCATCACTTTATTCATATTAAATATCGCTGGCTATTTATTATTATTATACAATGCTGCGCAAACAGTTTCGCGCAGGATTGTAAATTCCCGTCGAGATTTTAATTTAAATTTTATAACCAATATCTAAAAGGCATCCCTCAATAATTTCAGATAAATATCGGGAAGATTTTTTATACAAGGCCACGGCTGATTACTTACCAAACTCTTGTACTGAAAAAGTTTCCTAATTTTCAGGTTTTAATCTTACAACGTGTGAACGTATCAAATGTATTTCCAATTGGATTTTTGAGTGAATTTTTCTTTTTACATAAATGGAAAAATCACATACAAGTTTTCTAGCAAAACTACTTTTATTATTTTGTTTAATTTCATAATTAAAAAATTATATTTAATTTAAAAATAATGTTTAAGCTAAGATCCGATAACGCGCCAAAAACCTCTCTGACGTCAAAATGTTTTTATGGACCTAGTTGCCATGGTTACTTTGATAGCATGTATAATAAAACATACTCAAATACACGACTTTTATCATTTTGACGTCACAAACATTCCTGGCATGTTTTGTAGTCACGTGATATCTTATGAAGTTTTATACATTTTCATTAATTTGTTACTAATTACCTATGACTTAAATTTTTTTTCTTTTCGTTCTTCAATATTATTTACGATATACTTATTATTTAAAAAATAAAAAAATGAGTAGTTTTTTTAATTCAAATACTCAATTTATCAATTATATTAATAACATACATAAAAAGCATAGACGCTGATGTTGATGTTGAGCGTCTATAATCTACAGTCAATCTATCTAGATAAAAAGCCTTTTTTGATGCCAGCGTTAAAAACAACTGAGCCGATTTTGCTAAAAAGTATACCGGACTATTCCGTAATTTTTCAAATCGGTTAAACTCCTCTAAAAGTTACTGTTGAACAAACATTAAAAAATATACATGTCGAATTGATTACCTCTTTTTTGAGGTCGGTTAAAATATATCTAAATAAAATAATTTACACTAAAATTATTTCGTTCGAATTTGTGTAATTCGTGACACGGCAAGCACTGCTCCTGATTTGCTGTGACTATATAACGATAATTTTAACTCTAAATAAATTGTTATTTTTGTACACCCTGTATGCACTCATACTATTTTCTAAACGAGACCCTCAGTGTAAATTTCGTTAAGAAAAATGTAAATGAAAAAACATCTTGTGCGAAAACTTCACTAGCAGTTTATTTAAATTTTATTTTAAGCAAGTGTGCTCTCGTATCCGATTTCCCAGAGCGTCCCGCTGACATTTCCCGTTGAGAACACCCACACATTAGAACAGTGGTACCGAAACGTTTCTATGCTACGCCTCATAGCGATATCAGATTTTTAACTCCCTGAGGTACACAACACAACACTATTTTTTAGGCGCTCTTTTCGCTATAACCATATTAGTATCATCAAAAGATAATTCGTTCAGCGGCAATTTTTTTCTTTTCGAGATTTTTGTTTGCTCCCAACGTGTTCTACATAACAGTTTAAGGACCACTTCTGTAGACTATGCACAGTGTCGTTTCCAGTTTAAGGACGATGACGACGGCATTAAACGTCCTTACGGCGGGAGCTGCGGCGTCGTCGGATAACGATATAGCTCCGAGTTTACTCTCGCACGCCCGGCCTGTAATTACAATAAATCGTGTCCATAATCGTGCGGCTTTATATTAATCCAGTTAAGTGTACAGGATCCTTGAATACATTAATTGTATTACAAGATCCTGGACGTGTATATCGCTAAGTCCTCTGCCACATCGACTTCGCCTCTCCGCGCGGTAACGTAATTTCATCGTATCTAAACTTAAACTTAAGATATTTTTAATTAAAATAAATAATTCAAAGGATATTTTATGGAGCAGATAAATTAGTTAATAATTATTTTGTTTAACACAACGTTTCGTAATAATTGATTACTTCTTCAGGTGCTCTATATAAAATATCCTTTGAATTATTTATTTTAATTAAAAATAAGGAGCTGAACTTTCTGTTAAGATATTTTTATCATTCCAACTCCACAAGTGTGGGGTATGTACTACTAAGGTCAAAATTCACACTTCAAAATTTTACATTTTTTTTAGATCTCTTGAGCTCAAAAAGACTTTTTTGGAACAAGTTTGTTCGTCTTTTTGTCTGTCAAACGAACGAGAGGTTTGAAAGTAATTTTGGGAAGATGTTTGATATGCAAAAATGAAAAATTGCTATTTTTGGGGACAATCGGCTCATGCGCAGAAGAGATATATGCTATAACACTGTTTTTTATATTATAATGGTATACTTTTCATAACGGTTTATTATTCTACGTAAGTATTTATAAGTTTTGTAAAAAAGTTTTTTTTTCTAAACTGTAGTTTCGCTAATATTTTGAAAAGATAAAAATCAGTTGTTCTTTCTTCTGAACGAAAGAACAACTGGTTTTATTTGTCAAAAAGCATGTTTCGCTTCATTTTTACATGTGAAATCAGATATGTGTGTAACAGTGCAAAAGGAAATACAATTGTTAAACGAAGTACATTTTTCATTATTCGTTTTTTACATATTGTATGTGTCTTAAACTGAATCAATTTCAATATAAAAATATAAAATATAAATAAATACTACGTGTCTTTCTGTTCTAACCCTAACATAAACCTTAATCTTGCTGTCAAATCTTTCACTAGTCCGCGTTTGTTATGAGTGTGGCAACGTACAATTTTTAGAGTAAATTTCACTGGGTTATATACTCTACTCTAATATACCAAGCACACATATTATTTCATAAAATTATGAATTTTAAAAAATGAAATGAAAACAATTATTGCAATTATGAGGTATTATCATTACAATAGTCCTGTTGGCTGGGATTCAGCAATGATCGGGTTGGGGTAATGTTTCTGACAAAATCAACACATAAACGCGCACGAAGCCACGGGTAAAATCTAGTGTGTATGTACGATATTTTAAAATAAAGACGTGGAAAGCCTTTCGAGTCTGCGCGAAATAATACATAAAATTAAAGTCTCATGGTCTTAACGTAGGCATGATCGTGTTAGAAATGCTCTAAGAATGTTCTTAGATCGCAAGCAATGGAATAATTGTTTCGTTATAAGCCTTTACGCATTGAATGTACATTGTACTTGGTTTGGGTGTCTCGAAATTACGCCTCAGTGAGCGCGTTTGCGTAATTTTAATTGTTGCGTGCAGACTGCAAGCATAGTTTTACCGGCTATGCACTTTAATTCATCCAGTGCTAGACTCACGAAGATATAATGAACTCAAATGCAATGTTAAAATAACAGGAAGTAGGTAAAAAAGCTGTCGCAAGATTTGAAACAAAGTTAGTTTTCTAAATAGTTTTTAAAATGTTTTCTGAAAATATAATTTGGTTTTTCCAGACTCATGTGGTGAATGAATAAGTCGGTATAAAATTTTAGTAATAAGTAACAGTAGGTATTATATTTCCTTTTGAATGAACAAAAGAAAATGTATTTAAGTGGTTTTTACATAAAACAGAGCTCCTTAGGTGGTGTTTTATTACAGTTTCCGCACTTAAAAGCCAATAAAACTTATTTTATTGCATTTAAATTTTATATGACTTTTCGTTGTGCATCGATTGCGTCACAGCTTGACTTTGTTCAATAAAATAATACTGATAATTAAAAAAAAAACAGTTCAGGGATCTCTATAATTTAATATTATTGCTGATACTAAACAAGACAAAATGACATATTAGAAATTTTGTAGAATATTATATAAACCTGCCGCCATATGTAACGACCAGACGGGCTATTCTTCAAACTACGACACTAAATCCCGCATACGATATCCCATGCTTGCGAAATCTTGTGACGTAGCCCCCACAGGTACCTCTGCTGTCACGAAATTACTCTTAATTTCTTTTTAATAATAACTAGCCGCTACGCGCGACTCCACACGCGATTAAGATAATGTTTTATAGCTCGCTCGGCAGCAACAACAGTAGTGGAGCCATTGGTTCCACTGTTTTACAATCTTGCCGTGCGAAACTGCGCCCCGCTCGATAGTAGCAACAGTTTTTTCGTCGAGTTACATTGCAAAATCGGTCTCCACCATAAGCGCTTTTATAGACCCTAGGCCCATCCTGAAGGTTCATTATAAGTATCGGTGAAAAGAAAATTAAAATCGGATAAGTAGTTTCGGAGATTATTTTCTACATCCAAACTTACAAATAGAGTTGGGTAACTCAGATCTGAACCGGCTCAAAGAGCCGACTCCGACAGAAGATCCGTGAGAGCCGACTCACTTTTTCTTGAGCCGACGGATCAGCGGATCCGCATAACTCAGTGAAACACTTAACTCATAGAAGCACATTTTACACTTACGTATCAGTTACTGCTTTGATGCATGTCAGCTCAAATGACTCATGCATCACATGCAGGGTTGGGTAACTCAGATCTGAACCGGTTCAAAAAGAGCCGACTCCGACAGAAGATCGTGTGAGCTGACGCATCCGCATAGCTCAGTGAATCACTTAACACACAGAAGCACATTTTACACTTACGTATCAGTTCTTTCAATGATGCATGTCAGCTCATCACATGTTTGGCTATGCATTCTATACAGGTACAACTGTACAGTGTACACACTACGCACTAGGCGGTACAATTATTACAGTGTCTCACTTAAGTCACAACTATTTAAGGTATTGTATTGCATATTGTAATATGCTTTCTGTTTAAAAAATCACTAAATGTAAAAAAAATGAAAATAAGTATTTCCTCATAAACAGTGCCTTTTAATTAAAAATAATTAATACCTTTTTCAAATCATTAAAATGTAAAAACAAAATGCAAATAAGTCATTTAAATACTAATTACCAAATTCTATAAATTTCCATTTAAGAACAAATTTGAGACACTTTTGAGGTTGACATTCGTGAACGCTTTTCTGTAAATATTTGTCCAGCCTTTGAAAATAGTCTTTCACAGGGGATCGATGTGGCTCTTTTTGAACCGGTTCAGTGAGCCGGCTCACATACAGGATCCAGATGCAAAGATGCAGATCACTAAAAAGACCCGTTTTTCCCATCTCTACTTACAAAGTTTACTTCTTTATAATAGTAGTATAGATGGAAACTCGGTTCAGTTTCGCCCGGGAGTAGCGTTTATTTTCTTTTCATAAACATTGAGTGACTAATGTTGTCACTAATTAGTGGAACGGAGCGTTTCGTCTCTACTATCTGTTGACTTGTGAATGAAAGATAATAATGGTCCAGTTACGTATGAACCGATCTTGATAAGTGTTAAAAAGAGACACAAAATTAACTGGCGAATTAGACATGGAAGAAACTTAACTGTCTCTGCCAATTCGTCAAATTCATTCCGTTTTTTTTGTCAGTCGTAGCAAATATCTATTTACTGCAAAGCGACTAATTTGCATTTCTTAATTCTTTTCGTCTGAAATATCGCCTGCTTTGTTTTCTCTTTCTGCAGTGACGCTAGCTAATTGCTTTAGACGTCTTTTAAATTTATTTGTTTTCATATGGGAAAAAATATTAAGTTTAAAGTGAATTTTAATGTTGCGAAAAGCTTGGAAAACAACAAAAAAAACATTTTCTTTAATATTTTAGAGATGGAGTTTTTGACTTGAAAAATGTCACTTTTTTATAAAAAGAAAGCTTGTCTAAGTATTACTGGAAACAAAATATTATTTCTACTGAAATTGTATACAGTCGTACGTCTGTTGAGGGTAATTACAGAAATTACCGAACCGATTTAAAAAAATTCTTTTACTGTTTAAAAGCATACCTCTGCCAAACTGTCACATTACGCTAAAACAAAAAAAACCCGGGTCGCAGTGCCAAAACCCTGTCGACAATATAGTGTATTTGCTAATACAGGTATTGTGGCTTTATTCAATGAAATTAAGTTTGTTTTTGGACAAAATAAAGAAAAATTGAACCCCTTAATACACCCCTTACAATAATAATTTTATTAGTTGAAATATTGTTATCAATCCAACATCTGCACCATATTAAATACGACCTTCAGTAAGTAAATTCGTATCCGCAAACTAGTGTTTTCATAAAATTTGTAAGTCCGGTCCTGTCGGGCCGGTTTGCTTATAATTTTAGGAGCACTTTTTAATTGCTACTTAAGGATTAAATTTTAGTTTTGAAACGATTCTGAGAATTTTTTCGATATTTTTGGGCCCAAAAACTTTTTCGTGCAGTGATGGATTCAAACATGTGTGCCAAATTTCGTTAAAATGAATTAACTCCTTCGAAAGTTATTGCCCGCACATATAAATATATATATATATATATACGTATATAAATATATATATATATATATATATATATATATATATATATATATATATATATATATATATACGTATATAAATAAATATATATATATAGGGTAAGGTAAGGTTATTTCGTGATATTTTGTAAAAACTTTATCTACTACGCTGAAAAAAAAAGGAATCCTATCTTTGAAATAAGGAACTGTTTATACAAGCAATTAAATAACATTTCTTTGAAAAATTTAATTTATAGGACTAAAAAGGCACTTTTTACAGTTATTTTTCTGCAGACAGAAATTGAGGTTAATATCGTGACGGGATATTTAATGTCATGATATGGGTAATTTAATTTCGTGATAGGATATTTAATGTCATGATATATGTAAATGAAAATCATAAAAACATTAATAAATTTTATTTCTGATGAGTCTCCTCATCTAGGGCTTCACAGATATTGCACATGTAAACATCTTCAATGTCTTCGAAGTCATTTTGACAAATTGTGTGGTATGGAACCAGACAAAAAGAACATTGCACCCAATTAGCGCCAGTTTTTCTTTTAACATCGACTGAGAACTTTACGTTGCATTTTCCGCAAGTCCAATCTTCTTCTCCGTCATCATATGATTTGGTTCGTTTAGATTTTGAAGATAGTTTGGCTTTAGAAGTGGAAGGAGCGCAGGCTAATGTTGACGAGCATGCAACAGGTTCATCTGGGTCTGATTCGGAATCGAAGGCTGTCAACAAGCGAGCTCGAGAGTCTCCCTTCCTTTTCCGAGCTGTAACTTTTCTTTGCGCAGTCGGCACTTGTAGAATTTGATCCATTGTCAAAGAAGAGCTAGCTGCTGAGGTTTCGGAAGTTGACTGTCCAGCCGTTGGCGGTTCTTGCGATTCCGGGTTAGGAGGAACAGGCTGTTCTGTTAACATGGATGGTTTTAGAGCTTCTGCTGGAATTGCATTTCGATTGAATGGATGGACGCCTGCTTTTTTGAATGCGTTAATAATATTCATAGGTGACATGCTCAATATGAACGGTTCGCTGAAAATCTCATGAAAATTGAAACGACTGGGTTTCTCCAGCGGATGAGAAAGCATGTAGTCGTTGAGAGCTTTACTCCAGTGACTTTTCAGTGATCTGTACACACCTACGTCTAATGGCTGGAGTAGATGAGAAGTATGTGCAGGGAAAGTGAACAAGTAAATATCGTTGTCTTTCGCTAATTTTATTATATCCGGATTTATATGAGAACTGTGAGAATCCATGAGTAACACAACAGGTCTACGAGCGGGAATTGAAACAATAAAAAATTCAAACCATTCTTTGAATAAATTTTCATTAATCCACCCTTTCGGAGATAGTTTAGTGACAGCATTGGGTAAAGCATTCTTTGCTAAATCATCATTCCAACGAAGTCCTTTAAAGATGACAAACGGTGGTATAAAAGTTCCATTAGCGCAGACACAACCAACTAAAGTGTGTGTTTCTCCCCGCTCAGCGTAAGTTCTCTTATAAATAAATCTTTTACCAACCCGGCTGACAATTTTTCCACTCTTAACAACAAATGTCAAACCAGTTTCGTCGACGTTCCACACTCTGTCGGGCTTATCCATGATATCCAATTTAATCAGAAGTTCTTCTAGCTTATAATAATAATCGTTAATCATTGTCGCATTAGCCATAGACGCTCTATATGCTGATAGATTTTCTGGAGTACGCAGTGTTAAGTTATAACGCTCTTTAAACTTTGACCACCACCACTTACTCGCTATTTGCTTTTCAGGATTAAAGAGTTTTTCTCGGTTAATCGATTTAGCTAGCTCGTATGCCAGTTTACGCACTTTCACAACTGTCAGTCCAAATCCCAACTCTTGCATTGTGTTTATGTAATTAAATATTTTTAATTCCATTTCCGGAGGGAGAGTAAATGGTCGTCCCAATTTTGGCAAAATAGCATGCTCAATATCTGCATTAGATTTCAGAAAGTCCTTTATAGTGGACCAAGGAACACCCGTGTCTTTAGCTGCCCGATATATACTAAAATGTTGGTTTTGCACTAGCCGCGCTGCTTGAAGAAGACTGGCGTGGTCATACTGTCTTTCTTTGCCTTTTTGATTTTTGGGAGCCATATTTCTTCAAAACAAAATCACCAATTAGAATTACAAAAATACCTATGTAAATCTAGGTATAAGTAATGTCGTGATAAGAAAATGAAAAATGGTAGTCAATGTCGTGATAAAAAAAATCACTAATTTAAGCAGTAAATTCAGGTGAATATGATTGATCAAAGATTAAAGTAGCATAATACAACACTAAATTGCACTAATATCAAATATTAAAAAAAAGAAAAATATTTTTGTCAATAATTGAATAAACCGCTATGAAATTTTAGGTTAGACGTAAAAATTTTGCTAATTTAGTTAAGAATTTCTTAACACATACAAATGCTAGTACAATTTTGGAAACACTTAGCATGAACTACAAGTCATCAGCTTCCAAATGAGATATTGAAAACTAATTTTGGTTTGAAATTACCTTGAATAATCACCTAAACAGCACAAACAATGACAACACAGAAAAATAACAATTCAAATATGGGTCGTTCGTTTATACTTCATCACAGAGCACCTGAAAATGGAACTACAAGCTTGAAAACCACATGGCTGGCTAGTTAACAGTTGGCGCAATCTGTAGGTCTGGTCGGATAACTACTTGTCAGTACAGGCAATGTCGTAGCATTCATTTCAAAAACTATCACGACATTACCTATGTCACGGACATACCTTACCTTACCCTATATATATATAAACATTTTTAAAAATGGTGCCAAAGTGTTTAGGAGGTTATGAAACGTCGAGAAATTTTGGTCCGACCCCTAGGTCCCGCCATCCGACAAATGGCAAATACACTAAAAAAGATGAGCAGTGAACGAAAATCTAAGAGCAAGGCGTCTATCAGTCTTATTTGCGACCGCACGTACAAAAATATAATATATCCGTTGAGTTTAAAGATATCGCAATAATTCTTTTAGCATTTTTAAAGTTATTCTTATTATATGATGTGACTATCGTTATTAGTATTTTCAAGTGGAAACTTTCTAATCCACATATTAACACCAGTCATGAAGACCTACGCAATCTGGTTACTATATCTGTTGAAGAGTATAGTATAGGTATCTATTTTTATTAGTGTGGTGATATGATTCTATTTTTATATAAAAGCTTTGCTGATGTTCTTCACACAGATTGAATTATTAAATAATAAACAGACTTTTCATTATGTCTGAAATCTTAGAAAGATTTCGTTTAATGGACGTCAGCACGCCCGTTCGTTTGAAGAGATATGTGTAGAGAGGTAATAACGAACTCTATATAAGTAAGACGTCAACATATACATTTTCGCGTTTTATTAAATTTGTCATAAAAAGAAACAAAGAGAATTTCATTGTCATTAACGTTTCTTGTGCGCAGACAATTTTTATATATGAAAAAAGTAATATAGTGATATTAAAATACAGACTTCCCACATATGAACTGTCCTAATCGATAAAATAACAGAATAATGAATGATTTTCAGAGTCTTTTTTAGTTTGCTGTAAGACCTTCATTCGTGCCAAATAAGACTTTGGGTCAACAAGAAGTTAATGCGTGATTTTACTACATTGAGTTAGAAGCTTGATTTTTTTACAGGACTTTATTGACTTCAACCGTTTCTGACGCTGATGACCTCAGCTGTTGAGTGTCTATAATCTACAATTCTTCTTCCAGCCGTTTCTGAAAAAATAATAATAATAATAGCATTGAGAAATGTCTTAGGAAGAACCTAGGTGGCACAGGATCGAAAAAAGCAAATACTGAGTTATGTGAATTGCATTTATTTCTCAATTCTACTTTCAAGGATCATCATCACTCTAAATTTTTTAGAGTTATTTTTGAATAATAATAGCGTTCATTGCTTAGCGCAAATGGTGAGAAATCAGTTTTTGTAGACTGGTCTGCCTTTCTGATAATAATGAGTTTTAGCGGACAGAGGAACGAACAACGTGGTCTAATATAACGGTTCCATTTTTTTCATTCTGAGGACCAGACAATGTAGCGTAGTGGTGAAAGCACCAGCCTCGCTTCGGGTGGTATTAGGTTAAAATCCCTACTACCCTCTCGCCGAGAAACAGTAAAATCTGTACCGGTCATCTTATTGAGGTTTTCCATGATTTCCCTCAATTAATTCCAGATAAATATCGAGATGGGTTCTTTTTCCAGGCCATGGCCGATTACCTATCAAACTCCTTTCTCATGATTCCTTCATTCACTCTTTGCTATTAAGTTGAAGTTTAAAAATGTAGAAAAATAACGGAATGTATGGTAGATAGAGAATAGTAATGGTGCGAATGACGTCTATTATGACACGATGTGTCGACAAACGGACATTCAAACACGTTATTATTATTATTTTTCATTGTGAGGTACGTCTTTGATCAGATGTATCTTGAAAATGGGACGCACAGGGTTGGGTGAAAACTGACAAATACCAAATAAGTTTTCGTCAAAACAACATGTATATCGCAGTCATAAACCGAACTCATCTGTGTCATGCAATTTGTGGTCGGCCATCAACTCGGAACACCGATATATTATTATATTGTGTGAACCTACGGTATATGGCTATACTGCGTTTATACATAACCGATAGTTTGTGCTTGCTGTGTGCAATCCATCGTATTCGAGAGTTAATCACAAAAAACCTTAAATATTCGTAGGGGCCCGCTCTCGCTTCGCCCAGATGCAAATTTACATTCAAAAATAAGTTTTCAATTAGTAAAACAGCATTAAAATCTGCAATATTTTGTATACAGAATTCAATCCGATTTGCATCCGGGTGAATACGGGACCGATAGTTAAAGCCAATTCAGACTAGCCGTTCTCGGTTACGATTCACCGGTCCGGTTGAGAGCTCGACCAATCAGGGCGTAGTCGTTCCCAATTGCGGTTCGGTTCAAGCATTTAGGTTCAGCTCTAATTTCAACCGGACCGTTCGCAACCGTAGCCAATGAGAACGCTTGCTGGAGTCACGTGACTAGCCAGCTGTTTTTGTTGACGTTTAACTACACATCAAACGTCAAATCATATTTCGAAATTGCGCATGCGCACCGAGAATAATCGGAGAACCGAATCGGGATAGTGTGAGCAGCCTAGATTAATCGAAAACCGAACCGGACCGGTGAATTGTAACCGAGAACGGCTAGTCTGAATTGGCTTTTAGTGAAGTCCGAATATAATCCGTTCAGTAGTTCTCGCGTTTTAGCGGATAATCAAAGAGCAACAAGCGAGAAACTTTGCTTTATATATTATTAAGTGATTTATTTATTAATCCCAACGACAGAGTATGCCGCCTGGTGCGTTGCTTAGCTTGTACCCTCTACCACAAATTCCTCCGCCAGGGAGCGCGCTGCTGGCGACTAGAGCGCCGCGCGGGGACAAACTGTAGATCAATGAGTGCCGTTTTACATTTCAATATTTTATAGAAATATACTGCCTGGGTTAGTATGCCACTGCTCAATCCTTATCGCTATATCGCCGGCTAAAGCTTTGCACCGTCCGCCGTTATGCGAACATCGCTACCATCTCACAGCTACCATCGTAGCTACCATTCACGTTGTTGTCTCGGTACCTCATCTCGTCTCGGTATATGTAACATCCGACATAATATAACAACCCACACACAACATGGAACAGTAAACTGAACCACTTTTATTAGTTCATTTCCACTGTACAACACAATGTACTGTAGGTACATATTCCACAGTTTCTAAGGGATGCATCAAAAATAGGTCAAAGCTTTTGAAGTTTAACTTCTTTAGCGACGTATCTGTTTGAAAAAAGTAAGAAATCGAGTGGAAGTAGAATGTAACAAATTAAGGAGAAGATAGTTTGTTCCCTAAATTACATGTTGCATTTTGATTCGCAAAATAGTAATGCAAGGATGAGCGGCTTTAATCTGACGTTTAAAACTACTAACAATTGAAGTACAAAATAATTTCTGTAATTTGACGTACAAACGGTAGGAACTCATATATTTCAAGTAAATTCAGAAAGGAAAATATTATATATCATATTCTCTATTTTCAGATAGGTATCAAAACAATTTTCGGATTAAACATTTTTTAAATACAAGTATATGTTGAAACGTCACATAACGTGAGATTAGGATACTGATATACTACAGACAATTCATATTAAACATATTAAACTATGGTATGAATGTGACGGTCTGTCCATGTCCAAGTATGCAGGCTTGCACGACCGGTGTTGCTCCAAAACTTCGTAACTTTCGAGCTTGTAGGCCGTGGTTAGGTAGAAATACCAATGGCTCACAGCCATCAAGTCCAGAAGCCAACAAGTTTTGATATAATTGTGTTTAGAATACATTAAAGAGGGTTATAAGAATAGTTAAGTATTTCTGAGTCAAAAAAAATATTATTTTGTATATGTATATATATTAACAAGTAGATAAGGAGTTATGCGAGAAAAACGTGAAAAAAATTACATTTTTCTTTGAACAGCTTTGAAACTATTTAACTGATTGACTCCAAAATCTAATCCGATTCAAGTCTTAATAAACCCTTTCAAAAACCGCAAATCCGGAATATCAATCGGTTGGTTCACTCTAAAGATATTCGGGCTTTCCAGTAAAGTACATATATACACAATATTATGACAAAAAAGCGAATTTGAAGTGTAATAACTGCTTAATAAACCATAATATAAAGCCAATGCTTCCGGCGAACAGCGACTGTTTTATTTTATTACCATTTGTTATTAGTGTAAAGCTCTCAGATCAAAAAACAAAGAAAATAATACTTCGTACGGCAAAAATAGCTTCTATGCTGTGGATGTACATTGTAAATGGATTTAAAAACCATCTGCTGTAAAAGTTATATTAGCTGCAACTATGTTTATTTTGTTTATTTATTTGCCAGCAGACACCAAGTTACAAGTTACTAGCCACTACTCGCGGCTCCACACGCGATTAAGATAAACAATGTCTTATAATTCGCCCGGTAGCAACAACAGTAGTGGACACTTCGGCTCCCTCGTTTTCCAATCTTGTCTTTAATGGAAATTTGTATGTGCTGCCGGGTCTTTTCGTAGATCACTTTCGCGGCTCTCATGGACCACTGATTGGGAACCACTGCTCTAACTCAAAGATTGTATCCGAGCAAATTTATTGGTCAGTGAACGTGTTCAATTTTTTTATAATTTATCCATCTCGCATCCAAACAAAATATGACTGAACTACACAACATTTATTCTATTTCTTTCGCGTCCATTTTATAAAGAATAATTAAGCAGGGTATTTCAGTTCCTTTTAATCTTCTTTTTTTGCATAACTAATTTCTTAAAGAACTTCTTCTTGCTGAAACGTTTTTATTAGTGTTTTTTTCTCTCGCAGAATGTTCTTTTGAGCTTTTAAATATTTATGTGTCGAAGTAAATAACTTTTGGCGTATAATATTTAGCTGTTTGACATGCTCGTAAACAGTAAGTGTCGTTTATACACCAAATTGGTGGAAAACATCGTTAGATCTGGCAAGAAGAAGACCAAAGCACATACATTTTATCGTACTTTATATTGAATTAGTAATTTAAAAGCGATGTAAACTTCAAGTTACATCTTTTTGTATAAATTAATTTGTTGAAAATAGAAAATAATTCATTAGCATATTTTAAGTAACTCCAAACTCAATTTACTGTTTTCCGTAAATAGATTTTGACGAAAACTTTAAAAAAATGTTTAACTTTACAGTTATTTGCTTATAATTTAAGGTAGTTGTCGTGGTTAAGGCACACCGTCAGAAAATTCTTAACTTTTGTATACTTATTAAGGATATGATAATACAATTACCCTGAAAATTTGAAGTCGATCGACCGTATATAATCCGAGATAAATTCAATTAAAAATTGGATAATTAACATTGATTGTATACGATCTCTGTAGTTCTGAACCAGTTTCTTATTTATAAAAAAAGAACTAACTGTCAGAAACTTTCCAAAAACGGACACTCTTTCAATGCATTTGTTATGAGTTTAAAAAAAATAAGAAAAATTTTTTGACCGTCTAATTATTTATAAATAATGGTTTAAAGTTCAACAATGTATAGAAATATATAGAATACTTGTATGGGTTACGTTTTCACGGGTACAGTCTTGCGTACAAATTATGGATCACTTAGCTACAAGCTAGTATACTTTTGTGGCGCGTATAATCTATAACTTTTTGACAATATTGTACCACGACAACTACCTTAAGAACAAAAAATGTCTACCTACATCTTGCATATGTTATGTAACTCCTTTACAATATGTAATGCATATGTGTCTAATCATTAATAGAGTTGTGCTTGTACACGTAAACATAATTTGCAACTTGTTTATGAGCGAACGACCAATTATAAAGTTCTGTATCGCACGTCGGGGACACATAAAATGAGAGAAATAAACAACATGTGTGAAAATGGACGCTAGTGATATTACATACGGTCGGGATGCCTAAACGGTGTCATATACAGGGCTACAATGGTTTCGCTCTTAACGCTATTACTATTTTTTAGTGTATTTGCCATAAGGCAACATACACTATTGGCGTTGGTCGGATGGCGGGACCTAGGGGTCGGACCAAAATTTCTCGACGTTTCATAACCTCCTAAACACTTTGGCACCATTTTTGAAAATGTTTATATATATATGTATATATATATATATATTTATATACGTATATATATATATATAATTATATATATATATATATGTGCGGTCAATAACTTTCGAAAGAGTTAATTGATTTTAATGAAATTTGGTCCACGTGTTGAAATCCATCACCGCAAGAAGCCTATTTAAAATGGGCGTAATTGGGGCATTTTAAGGGTAGTTTTTAGGGGTTGAAAAATGTTTTTGGGCCCCAAAATACCGAAAAATCTCAGAATCGTTTCAAAATTGACATTTAACCCTTTAGTAGTAATTAAAAGGTGTCCCTGAAATTAAAATAAAATCGGCCCGACAGGACCGGACTTACAAATTTTATGAAAACACTAGTTTACAAATAGTGAATTATGTACTGAAAGTTCTATATAATTTGGTATAGAGGTTCGATTTATAATAATATTGCAATTAAGAAAAAAAATGATATTTTAAGGGGTGTATTAAGGAGTAAAATTTTTTATTTTGCCCAAAAACCAACTTAAGCTCGCAAAATAAAGCCACACTGCCTGTATAAGCAAATACACTATATTGTCGGCAGGGTTTTGGCACTGCGACCCGGGTTTTTTTTAATGTTTCGTACCAAAATGATACCATTAAGTCCAAAACGCGTATCCGTGCCATCGTTCAGTATATTTTGACTTGTCAAAAAGAAACAATGAATTTGAGAAGGAATGAATTGATGATTTAAATAATTAGAGGATGAAGAACAATTGACGACAACATAACGAAAGATAGAAAACATGAGAAGAATTACGATATTTGAAAAAATAAAATATCTCAGATCTACTTGAAAATTTGCGTAATAGAAAAAACGCGTAAGTACGTATATTTTTTAGTTTAGAAGTTACTAGCCACTACCTGCAGCAGCGACAACAGTAGTGGAGCCTTCGGCTCCATCGTATTACAATCTTAGATGGCAGTAGAAAGCATAAAATCTTCTCCATGAAAAAATACATGTTTATGGTGATCGATCAAACGATGTCGAAGTCTATATTAATCTCAAATATACCAACATCCATTTTAGATTTTAAAAACTGAGTGGTCGGGATCAACTCGGCGTAATTCTGAGAGATTTTTTACGTTTCTTAAAAATATATAAAAGATAAGAAGATATTCTTTACTTTTTCATTTTTATAAAACGTTAAAAATCTGTGAATTCCCTACTGAGAGTAGGGACTCAAGATTGCAGAAACCTACTTCAGGGGATTTAACAAGCTGTTAAGTACGCTCAAGCGACATGTATAGTGAACCATATTATTATGTTTGAGCGCTAATCTGCATTTATTTTGTGAACATGTTATACTTTTAACTTTATTTAACTGTTAACTAAGTATTAACCATTAAAGAAAAACTTTTACATGAGAAACAATGTTTTAATATTGCACGGCGGTTTTGTTTTACTTTGGCAAATTACTTTTTCGTTTGTTCGAAAACTTCACAAATATATGTCCGCTAAAACGTAATTATGTCTGCTCTGGTAATATGAACTCTTTAAATTGGAAAAACATGAAGGTTTATTCATGTATAACATCGACAGTTAGCTACTTGGGATCAAAGAGAAATTAATAATAAAGGAGGAAAGGTTGAGCAGAGTTGTACTAAGGTTATTAACTCTCCCACGGGAAATTTGCCATAAAATCATTCCTCGCACCGCGCCACGTAACAAGTCCTCATCTTACAGTGTAACCAAAAACTAGATATTTTATATAGCGCAACACTCGAAGTTTATTATATATTATATATATACCGAGCTGGGTAGAGTAGTGGTGACAGCACTAGACTCGCATTCGGGAGGTCCGGGTTCAAATCCCGGCGGGGGCAGATGTGGCTAGGACTTTTTCCTACTGCCTCTCGCCGAGAAACGGTAATTCCTGTACCGGCCATCTTAATTGAGATTTTCCATGGTTTCCCTCAATTAACTCCAGATAAATATTGAGATGGTTCCTTATTTGAGGCCATGACCGATTACCTATCAAACTCCTAGTTCAAAAATTACCTACCTTATCCTAATTTCCTATAATTCCTTCATTCGCCCATTGCTGTTATATAAGTTGAAGTTTTAAAACTGTAGAAAAATAACGGGAAGTGTGGTAGATGGAAAATAGTAATGGTGCGAATGGCGTCTGTTATGACATAAAGTCGAAAAACGGACGTTAAACGCATTATTATTATTATATATTATAATATATTATATTTGACTAATTTAGATAAAATTTAATTTCAAAAAGTTTAAGTTGTATCTAATACGGTCGTACATTGTCAAGTTTGGGGTTTGAGAATAAACACACGTGGAGCTATGTGTTTCTATGCCTCCTTTATTACAAGCCCCCAGTTCGATGATAGGCCCGCATAACCCTATTAACAAAAAACGTTTTTTTATTGACTTCTGTAATATTGTTCTTCTTAGCTTTGAGTTGTTTTTCAGACAAGATATCTGTTTGGTATCGATCAGCTTGTTTATCACACTTCGCCAAAAAGTTATTTACCTTGCAGCGGCAAGCTGTCATTTTTCATTCATTAATTAAAATTAGTTCAACTATATCGTATGCTAGATTCACTCGACAGTTAAGGTTCAGTATATCCATAGTTCATCTATATTACAAGCTCGCAGTTCTCAGGTTCTAATCCGAAAACTGGTGAAAATATAATTAAAGTTTTCATTTATGATTAAATTAAAAAAATAGTAAATTGAACTTGAAATGATTGGTACTATAAAATACTCTTAACAAAATAATTGAACGGAAGAAATATGTTTTAATGATTATGAAAATTTAGTCCGCTGCAATGAGCTGTCGATAAAATATCTATACATAGAAAAGTTCACGCTATAAATTATTCACCTAGTTCTCTTTTGTTCATTATAAGAAGTTTGCACTTTATAAAATCATTATTATGTAATGTATAACAAAAAAACTATCCCCGTCATCTATTTTTTTCCGGAACTATGAACTCGGAAACTGATTAGCCACATTTTCATGAGGGTGCAAATAGCAATGAACAACAAAATAAATCAATGTGCTATAAAGTTTTACTTAAAAATAATATCCCATTGATTTATAAGTAGTTGGTAATCTATCTTAGAAATTCTGTGCTATATACTCAATCGTGCACAGTTAGCATCATATTAGAAGCGCGGTCCGTTTTCTATGTCAATAATTATCTTGAAAATGAATGGTTGATCACCGGCTGCTTGTCTAGTCTCTGAGGCTCTCTTGTACTTTGAGTAGTTTATGAGCCGAGTTTTGCTGAACGGCGACTAACTTTGAAAATACGTATCAAGTTTACTGGAAAAGCGAATTGTATACGATGTTAAGATGTGTTATGCAAGCAATATCATATTTACATTCGACATAATATTATGTAAAGTTATATCACATTGATGTGTAAACAACTAATTTTAAATACGTTATGAGATTTTATTTCCATTCTGGATATTTTATATGAAGAATGCAGGGGATAGAAATCACAGTGCGAAATTTTCAAATAATTGAATTAATCAATACAAATAAAATACAAAAGATATTTATTGGTTTCAGTGACAAAGGTATGTATCAAATCGTTGTTCGTATTGCAATCATACAAATGTTTTATATTTCTATGAAAATATTTAACCTACAGTGTTGAGACAGGATAAAGTTCACATGGATTGTATTGCTGAATTGAATTCTTGTTTATTTATTTCTGACACATTAAAAAATACTCACTGAAAGAATAAAATTCAGCATCTATCAAAAAGATCAACACTGCATTTTTAAATAAAGAAAGCGATTTAATTGATCTCTTGGAAGGCTTCTTTGTCTGTAAGCGTTTTTTATAAAATTTTAACAGTTTCTATATTTAGATTTTCTATTCCGAGCTAACTAAAAATTCTGAACCGATTTTAATTGGGTTACTAGTGTCTGATATACGTCAGAGAACCATTAGAATCCCTGAGTAACAGTACCAAAATCGACATATTAAGTTAGCCATTCCTATACAACTTAACTAAACCTCCCGTCGCGTCTAGAGGACAACTTGCTGGCCTTTAGATTAAACTGACGTTGGTTCGAATAGGCTTAGTTATCAAGCATCTATATTCTACGATATTTTTATCCCCTGTACTCTTCATAATATGTCTACTGATAGGTAATATTACGTAATATTAGATGCTATCTTTTGTGCAAGGAAATCTTCTTATAGAACACAAAAGGTCGTTTACGCATTAGAAACTGCTTACTTCTATATTCTATAGAGAATCTATATTAATAATTTCGTCGAGAGGTACGGTAGACTTGATTGAGATCTATAAAAAATTATTAAACATAAATATATATCCTATATATTACATTTACACTCGGGCGAAAACGGACTGGGCCACTAGTTTTATATACCACCGGCATACATGCAAAAATGTAATATCTTGATTGTATAATTGTTCGTTTTAACATAATGTCATATTAATAAAATAATGCCTTACCTACAATCCAGATACATAAAATACTACTTTTAACAAACTGTTTTTCCTTAGTTTTTTGTAACTTTTTTTTTCTTTTTTTCCAGGTGAGTTAATTTTTCAGTTCATTTATTCAAGGAGTACATCTGCACGCTTGATCGAACAATCAGGGCAACGCTGCTATACTCGTAGTATCACCATCTGGTGAGAATAACAAATTAGAAGTAAAATTTATAAACACAATATACACTCGTATTACGTCCATTTGAGTTATTTTCCGCAATACAGTGATCCTCAATAGTTTTATCAATCTGGAAGTGTCGACAAAATGCCACAATTTATATTAGATAACCCATAAATAAAAATATTGTTTTACTTTTTTATAAATAAAGTTTATAAATAGACTTCAAATAACTAATGCGTTGCTTAAATCTATATTTAACAATATTGATGGCCTTAAAAAAATACTCGGGTCGCAATGCCAAACCCTGCCTACAATATTGCGTCTTTGCTAATACAGCCATATGGCTTTATTATATAAATTTGGGTTTATTTTTAGACAAAATAAAAAAATTAACTCCTTAAGATAGTCCTGAAAATAATAATTCAATATTTTTTATAATTCAACATCTACACCAAATTAAATTCTTATCGACAAACTAACATTTTCACAAAATTTATAAGTCGGATCCTATCGGACCGACTTTACTAAAATCTTAACAGCACATTTTCATCTTTACTAAAATATTGAATTTCAATTTTGAATCTACTCTAAAAATTTTTTCGGTATTTGCAGGCCCAAAAACATTTTTCAACCCCTAAAAACTAGCTTTAAAGTGGTCCGCCTGGACCAATTTCACATTTAAAATTGGTCCAGTCGAGCGATTGCGGATTCCAATATGTGGATCAAATTTCGTCAAAATCAATTAACTCTTTCGAAGTTATTGTCCGCACATTTCCAAAAATGGTGCCAAATTGTCCAGGAGGCTATAAAACGTCGAGAAATTTTGGTCCGAGCCTTACGTCCCGCCATCCGACCGACGCCAATAGTGTATGTGTCATAAGGCAAATACACTAATAACAGGATATTATAGATTGACCAAACTTTTTTATTACATATGTCGTATTTGTTTTATAGTTTTCAATCACTCGTTGACAATATTTGAAAAGCTATGATTACGAAAGTTCGATATCGCGTCAATTCAAAACTACTAAAACTTTTTATTGGATATAATAACGGGCCATAAAAAGTTTTGCAATAAAAATTGTATCGTTTAAATCCAACTGCGAAATAAGTTACGTTTACTGTACATTTTATATTGTATCGTTATGATAGCACAATATAATATTTATCGACGTAAATTTGAAATATAAAATGTATTTTTTTTATAATGCAAACTTTTATTCTCCCATATTCTGCCCGAGAATAATACAGTATAACGAAGAGTCGAAAATTCGGAAATGATTGCTACAAATCTGCAATATCTCTATAAGGGAATCATTTCGTGTTCTGAAATGTTTACGGTTTTTTGACCTATAAATAAATAAAAATGACATTATTGCAAATCTACCTGTAAAGAAATTTTCTTTCATGACCGCACAGAAGAGATATTGCAGGTAGTATTCCTTCTTCAAAAAATTTAGTTAAAAAAATCGAGTGGTGCGTTAATTTTAACCAGGTTTTTTACAATGTAACAGTTTTTGGCCACCATTCTAAATTACACAATGAATATTTTTGTTTGAAGATAAATTGCATTGAATTTTCATAATTCACTGTAAAATAAATCGCGTTTTCATATTTCAACATTTACAATTATTAAGCTTGTGGTTTAATTAAATACAACACTGCTATCTAAAAACAATTGTTTGATGTATGTACAAAAATGACCATTATATGATAAGCTTTTAATAACATATTTGGTACTGTATTTTACTTTGTGCAAACTAAATCACGCTGTTAAACATGTTTTTTTTGATATGTAAATATATTTATTGGCGTCACTCTACTTAAAATGTTAATTAAATGTCACGGAAGTGCTGTGTCACGGAAGTGGTGTGTCGCAAAAGTAACACAAAGCTCGACTGTCTGCGTTATATTCGATTATCTGTGATTGGTGAAGTTATGTATTCTAATCTAAATCTTTACACTTCTTTTGACAGTACAAGGGACTAAAGCTGGAAACACATTTCTTTGTTGTGTTGTGACGAAAATCTAGGAGCAAGGGATTCGCGTTGCGTTGCGACACAACACAACAAAGAAATGTGTTCCCAGCCTTACTTTTTTTTAAGAAGACCAACTGCCATGGTTGTTTAAACCAAGTACCAATTCATATGCCTATCCCATTTATTAATTTTTACCGAGCGATCGTTCTGCGCATTTACATATCTGTCTGTTCCATTTATTAGGGCCAAATGCATGATTCAATTTTAATGAAAGGTATGAAGTTTCGTCTTTGAGCCTAAAAATAAAAAAACCCGGGTCGCAGTGCCAAAACCCTGCCGACAATATAGTGTATTTGCTTGTATAGGGCCGTGTGGTTTTATACTTTTATTATGTGAAATTAAGTTTGTTTTTGGGCAAAATCAAAAATTTAACCCCTTAATACACCCCTTAAAACAACATTTTTTTCTTAATTGTAATATTATTATCAATCTAACGTCTACACCAAATTAAATACACCCTTCAATAAATAAGTCACTATCTGCAAACTAGTGTTTTCATAAAATTTGTAAATCCGGTCCTGTCGGGCCGATTTTATTAAAATTGTGGGGAAACTTTTTAATCACTACCAAAGGGTTAAATTTCAATTTTGAAACGATTCGGAGAATTTTTTCGGTATTTTGGGGCCCAAAAACAGTTTTCAACCCCTAAAAACTACCCTTAAAATAGCCCGATTAGGCCCATTTTTAATAGGCTTCTTGCGGTGATGGATTTCAACATGTGGCTCAAATTTCGTTGAAATCAATTAACTCTTTCGAAAGTTATCGCGCGTACACATATATATATATATAAATATATATATATATATATAAATTATAAATATTTTAGAGGAATTAGGATCAAAGAAATAAAAGACAAATTATTATTTCACAACGTTTCGTATTAATATTAATACTTCATCAGGTGATCTTAATTAATTGTCTCAATAACTAAATTTAATTCAATTATCTTGTTATATTATTTTAAATTATCATAACAAATCAAAATTTAAGATATTACAATTCTGTATGAATTGTAATATCTTAAATTTTGATTTGTTATGATAATTTAAAATAATATAACAAGATAATTGAATTAAATTTAGTTATTGAGACAATTAATTAAGATCACCTGATGAAGTATTAATATTAATACGAAACGTTGTGAAATAATAATTTGTCTTTTATTTCTTTGATCCTAATTCCTCTAAAATATTTATAATTTATTAACATCAAAAGGATCTGATTATACATTTTTCAAAATATATATATATATATATATATACATATATATATATAAACATTTTTAAAAATGGTGCCAAAGTGTTTAGGAGGTTATGAAACGTCGAGAAATTTTGGTCCGACCCCTAGGTCCCGCCATCCGACCGACGCCAATAGTGTATGTTGCCATATGGCAAATACACTAATAAAAAGATTCTTTATTGTCATTAGTTAAAAAAAGAAGAACAGAAAAGTTGTACATGTAGATTCCAGACCTTAGTCTATAACTCTAACACCTCTTACTTCTAGAAGAATTTATATTGATATCAAATAATTATAATTTTTATTGAGGGAAAAAATTTGAAAAAAAAAACCTCTATTGTCTTTGAGCCTAAGCTGAACGTTTTGCAATCAAAGTAAATTTGGAAATTTGTTTGTTTTTTTTGTATTAAATAAAAAAAAAAAAAAAATTCTTAAATTGGTAACGTTAGTAACAGACCAGATAAAAGGTATCCCCCTAAGCTCGACTACTGTCTGAAAATACGTTTAAATAAAAGAACAGCTTAGTACTGAACTGGGCTTGAATATTTCCATAGGCTTGCACATGACGCAATTATTAAAAGCTTGCGGCTGAAAACACATTATAAATGTTTCGTTGTTGTGAGAATTTTAATTACGCCAAACAGGGATGGCGAATCTAAATATTGTCTTCAGAATGAATTATGTTCTTCGTAAGAGAAGAATTAGAACTACACTGCAGTGATATATTTAAATAAATTAAACATGGCATTTGCTTTAAAGTTTTAAGTCAAAGCCGCAATGGCTGATTTTCGAATAAGCGGCAGATTTTAGGGCACGATGATTTTGAAAAATAGTATCGCAAAGTAAAATAGATATACAACTATGTTTTTGTAAGTGCAACTAGGAATAAAATATCCAATCACAAAATTTTCTAAACGAAACATTCTTTGATTTTCATTTTTTCCGAAATTCTCTATCTCTCAGGATCAGGACTTTCGCTGCATTTAAGTTGACTTCAGTTGCATAGAAAAGTGTTAACCATAAAATATACATACTTATGATGATACTAGAATTAAACTAATGTTGCAGTAAACAATATTAATGTGTAAATTATTTTGATAGTCATTACGTATTTCATATCAATTTATTCTGTTTGTTCACCGAGCTGGGTAGAGTAGTGGTGACAGCACTAGACTCGCATTCGGGAGGTCCGGGTTCGAATCCCGGCGGGGACAGATGTGGCTGGTACTTTTTCCCACTGCCTCTCGCCGAGAAACGGTAATTTCTGTATCGGCCATCTTGATTGAGATTTTCCATGGTTTCCCTCAATTAATTTCAGATAAGTATCGAAAATTGTTCCTTATTTGAAGCCATGGCCGCGGAATACCTATCAAACTCCTAGTTCAAAAATTACGTATCTTATCCTAATTTCCTATAATTCCTTCATTCGCCCGTTGCTGTTACATAAGTTGAAGTTTTAAAAATGTAGAAAAATAACGGGAAGTGTGGTAAATGGAAAATAGTAATGGTGCGAATGGCGTCCGTAATGACATAAAGTCGAGAAACGGACGTTAAACGCATTATTATTATTATTATTCTGTTTATTCAGGCGGCAAAAATTTAACGAGCTCCTTCTAATAAATAGGTAAATTCGCCAGTGCAAAGCTGAAGTAGTCATTCAAATGTAAACATCTCACGGAAAAACTCAAGTGAATAATATCCGTAAATTCATTATATTTATACCATTAATCCTTTATATATAGACTTACTAACTGTCTGATTTTTGCGGTTCAGTTAGGAAATTTTTCAATAATATCTCCAATTTTAGCGTCATTGATCATCGAAAACTCCACAAAATCAACCGAACGAATATTTTGATGTAGTTTCCACTCTTTTGTACCTCTTGGGAGATGGGACTGCAGGTGGTCTAATTTTTGTTAATCAGTTCAAATTTCAGCTTTTTGGGTCGTAGATAGCAACGAAATGACAATTTATAGCAGCGATGTCCTAATAAAACATTTTGAATCGAATTTGCCATCCCTGAATCAGATTTTTTTTAAACAATAAAATGCAAAGTCCCCAATTTACTCAATAATTCAATTTGAGGTTTTAATTAACAATTTTATTGAAAACGGGGATGAATATTTTAAAAGCCAGGATAAAAGTTTTATCGATTTTCTTTGACGCAGCAGCCATTAATTTTAATGTGCATATCTCTATTTTTTTTTTGCTTGTTTATTCAGAATTCTTGAAAGACCTGCGCGGCTATGAATATTAAACAGTTGAAACAATTTTCTATATTTTCTTCCTCATTTTTGTATTTGATATTCAGGAGCGCAGCTACGAAACACTCGTATTTAGTTTTTAGATTATTAGTGTATTTGCCATATGGCAACATACACTATTGGCGTCGGTCGGATGGCGGGACCTAGGGGTCGGACCAAAATTTCTCGACGTTTCATAACCTCCTAAACACTTAGGCACCATTTTTAAAAATGTTTATATATATGTATATATATATATTTATATATTTATATATATATATAAGCGTATATATATATATATATATATGTATATATATATATATATATATATATATATATATATATATATATATATATATATATATATTTATGTGTGCGGGCAATAACTTTCGAAAGAGTTAATTGATTTTAACGAAATTTGGCCCACGTGTTGAAATCTATCACCGCAAGAAGCCTATTTAAAATGGGCGTAGTCGGACGACTTTAAGGGTAGTTTTTAGGGGTTGAAAAAAGTTTTTGGGCTCCAAAATACCGAAAAAATTCTCAGAATCGTTTCAAAATTGACATTTAACCTTACAGTAGTAATTAAAAAGTGTCCCTGAAATTTTAATAAAATCGGCCCGACAGGACCGGACTTACAAATTTTATGAAAACACTACTTTGCAGATAGTGAATTATTTACTGAAAGCTGTATATAATTTGGTATAGAAGTTCGATTGATAATAATATTGTAATTAAGAAAATAAATGTTATTTTAAGGGGTGTATTAAGGAGTTAAATTTTTTATTTTGCCCAAAAACCAACTTAAGTTCGTATAATAAAGCCACCCTGCCTGTATAAGCAAATACACTATATTGTCGGCAGGGTTTTGGCACTGCGACCGGGGTTTTTTATATTTTTAACCGAAGAAGGTTATCAATTCGACATGTAGGTACATATTTATTTTTTTTAATATTTGTTAGATCAAATAGTTAAAGTCATTAACATTAAAAAAGTCGTGTGGATCGTGGCAGTAGTCCGCCAATTTTTTTAATCCCATCTCTATCATGTCGCTTTTTCGCTTGATTATAGAAGTTTCACTTCAAAAATGTATAAATTTGAAGCTTTTATATAACTTGCCATGTTTGTCTGTCAGTGTGTCAATTTGTGTCAAAATTTGAAATCAAAAATCTAAAGCAGAGATTGGAAATTTTGCACACGTGCATCAGTCCAGTGACGATGTATAAATTCAATATGGCGGACATCCCAATATGGCGGATTATCTTTTTCTTTACAACCTTTTAGACATGGACATCAAATGAAGGTATGTGACTTCATTGTAAACCCAATATAACGAACGTCACATATTCGATCAATTTAAAATTTTGTACACATAATATGTATTCCCGGTAACAATACATGATGCAATCGTTTTTAGAATTAAATAATCAATTTATTTGACTAAATAAATGTTTTAATAGTGAAAATTTTGAAAGATCAAAAAGAACAAAATAACATATTAAATTAATAGAAAAAAAAATTTAAGACAAGCTTTTATTGAAATGTAGTAAAAAGAAAAAAATAATTTTTAATATAGTAATTTAGATATTCATAAAGCGTGGGTTGTAAACTCTGTGTTAGTTCATTAGTCACAACTCACACTTTTATTATTACGAACCTAAATTATTAAACATTATTTTTCCTTTGTAGTAAATTTCAATAAAAGCTTGTCTGTAAAACAGTTTTTTTTACTAATATCTTTTTGTGCTAATTATCGTTTGAAGAAACATTGTGTTCAGAAAGCAAGGAGAGTCACTTTTCATTTTATTTTATTATAGGTTATAATGCGTTGATAATACAGAGCGCAAGTTTTGTACTATGTTTTATAAAACTGTGTAACAACCAACCCAATTAGAGAACGTAATCTTATTAAGGCATGAGGCGTAGCAAAGAACATAATATACGGTGGTGGAGGTAACGGCGCGGCGTGAGGGCGATTTCAGTGTTTTACTCCGAAGCACAAAAAAGGGAAATGAAAAATAATGAAATATTTTTAAAATATAATATTCCTGAATTTATATTTTTTTTAATATAATACTGTTTATAATTTATAATAAATCTTTCAATCAATATAAAACAACCACGGGGTTGCGAATATCAGGGCATGTATATATAACAATACCGTTAAATTTCTATAGCTCCTCTATTGCAAACCCCCAGTTCCCAAGTTCTATTTAAGGAATATCAATTAGTGCTAGGCTGGTATAATTCTGCTTATCACTAGTCTCAAATTTGAAAACAAAAGTGTTCGCGGCACTCTGAAAAGTGATCGCAACGGGTTATGGGATGGCATTGTGTTTAAAACGAACGCCAGCTAGTTTTAACAGCTATACGAACCATAAAATCAATACCCACAAGATACATAATTTTTTTACGTATTTCCAATAAAATAGCTGTTTTTCACTTCATTTTTAAAATTTCATTTGTGAGCAAACTTCATTTCTGGTAGGTTATAAAAAGCACAACTGAGAGATAAATAATGATTTAGTATGAAATTAATAGCGCAATCAGTTTTGTTTTCCATTACAGAAATAGTGCGTAATTAGTCACTTTACATGCCTGTATACATGCATGTAAAGCAGCTATTTCATAGGGGCTAGGACAAAAATGTTAAACGTTCGGAACTTGCATAAGCCGTTACATTTAAAAAAAATAAATTCTGAAAGTGCAACATTTGCCCCTTTATTTTAAATAGGATAATTGCAATTTAAAAATAAATTATTACCTACTGCATCGAAGATATTTATCTATTTAAATGGAAACAATAAATTCAGTTTGATTTAATTGTGGTTAAATAATAAATCTGTCATTGTGCAACGCCTCGTTTTAAATCTATATAATTTATTGTGACGTGAACATTGGCACTGTCAGATATTTTATTATTTCAATTAATATTGTTTTCATCAATTAAATATGCCAAACATAAATCTGTTTAATCTACACTCCTATATTATAATAGGAGCAAAATTCGTGTATACCATAATCTCCCCAAAAACATAAATGTGAAAAAAGGGCCAAGTTCAATACAAAGAACAAGTGCTTTGCTGACTTTTCCGAAACTAAGAAGGCGCCAAGGTGATAAGTTTACATACACGAAACATTTATCTATAATGTAAAACAGATCGCACCTATTTTTTTCGGAAAAGCCGGCAAACCCACTTGTTGTTTATCTAACTTGCCTCTTTTTTCACATTTGTTTTTGGTGAGATATCGTTACTTTTTGTAAAGTTGTATTTTTAGTGTATTTGCCATATGGCAACATACACTATTGGCGTCGGTCGGATGGCGGGACCTAGGGGTCGGACCAAAATTTCTCGACGTTTCATAACCTCCTAAACACTTTGGCACCATTTTTAAAAATGTTTATATATATATGTATATATATATATATATATATATATATATATATATATATATTTATATACGTATATATATATATATATATATATATATATATATATATATTTATATGTGCGGGCAATAACTTTCGAATGAGTTAATTAATTTTAACGAAATTTGGCATACTTGTTGGAATCCATCACCGCACGAAGCCTATTTAAAATGGGCCCAATCGGGTCATTTTAAGGGTGGTTTTTAGGGGTTGAAAAAAGTTTTTGGGCCCAAAAATACCGAAAAAATTCTCAGAATCGTTTCAAAATTGAAATTTAACCCTTTAGTAGCAATTAAAAAGTGCTCCTAAAATTATAAGCGAATAAGGTCGTATTTAATTTGGTGCAGATGTTGGATTGATAACAATATTTCAACTAATAAAATTATTATTGTAAGGGGTGTATTAAGGGGTTCAATTTTTTTTATTTTGTCCAAAAACAAACTTAATTTCATTTAATAAAGCCACAATACCTGTATTAGCAAATACACTATATTGTCGGCAGGGTTTTGGCACTGCGACCCGGGTTTTTTACTTATTGTACTTGATTTAAATATTCACATAAGATTATTTTTCTATAGCATAAGTACTTCACTACATCATAATTATTTACTGAACTTCATTATGTCACACCGATGCGACGCGAGTAGTCTTCGGATGACCGGTTCATGTATTCAGTTCGGTGATCTCAGCACCAGCTAGATACGTGTGAATTATGATGATCTATCAGTCAGTAAATCCTCAAAATCGTGATTTTTGAACCGTATCTTGGAAACTATTCCATCTAGACGTATGGAATTTGGAATACTGCTTTTTTATGGTAACATTAACCTCTCTGAACCCCTCTGAAAAGAGTCCGTTCTGTAATCAAAACGGGCTGGAAATGGTTCGTGTAAAAGCACAGTGCTTTGCGAGAATTTGACCTGCGCACTCTATAGGCTATGATTCTCGGAAACATATCTAACAATTTTGATGAAATTTCCAGGATGAATGTTTTTTGGGACGAGAAATCGATCTTATTCCTGATGAAACAAACGAACGCCTTGAGATAAAAAATGTAATGAAAACAATACAAAAAGTACGTCTTCCCGAGTTAAACAGCTTCATAATGAAAAATTAACACAAAGCGTACCACAGAAACAAATCTTTTATAATACCCATTGTCGATATAATGAAATTTAATTAGACTTGCGTTTATTGGGGATTCTAACAAATTACTTACTTTGAAAGGTTTCGTTAATTTTGAATGACTGAAGAAGACTTCGCAATTCAACTGCTGATGCATCATCCATAAATATTGTATTGTAGTTCAAAAGTTCATGGTCAAAAATTGCAAGAAAGCTTGTAAAGGTTAATACTTCGGGCCCACCGTATTGTAATCTTGCTTCGCGGAGCACGCCCAATTTGGCAGCTTATAAAAGAATTACAATCCTTTGTCCTATAAAAAATCTTTAAAGCAATAAAAATTATTGAGGGTCACTTATCGTGATGAAAACTATCTTATCTCTCAAGTTAGACCAAACAATACACATTTACAATATTTATTTCCAATCGGTTGAGCGGTTTCGGAGATGGACGAACATCGTGACACGGGATTCTTACTATAAAGATATGTAGATGTTTCTTTATCTTCTATACGCATTATTGAAAAGCCGCAAGGTTTTGGCGTAACTTGCATCTGTGTTTCGAATGTCACGGGTCAAGATTAGGTTACGTATACGCGGTAATATTATGACCTGTGTAAACATAGCTGACGGCATGCGATCGGGTTCTTTGTCAGGCGATGCCACGTCGTGCGTACTAACTACTAACATTACTGCTGCGTTGTTAGCACTAGCCCCAAACTAAACATTTCTTCAGTGTCGTAGACAGTAACAGACGGAACATTTTCTGTCAATGCGCACGTCCTCCTATATTAGAAAAAAGAGCGGTCGCCGCGACGATTAGCTGCTTCGCGGCAAACGTTCCATTCCGTCGCGCTTCTCGACAAATGTCGTTTGGGCTCTTAAGTTAATACTTTCTTACTTTTATTTAAGGCCAACAACTAGCAGGGTTATTCGGGCCTAGCTGCAATTAGGAAGTTTCCCAATTTTTTTTACTCTTAATCATAGCCCTATTAATTACGACCAGACGTCAATCAAATATCTTCGTTGAATATAAAGATATCGAGATAATTTTTTCAATATTTTTAAAGCTATTGTTATTATCATGTTCTACACTAGTATTTTTGTCAAATGGAAACTTCTTAATTCACATAAGTATTAAATTTATTTATTTTCAATTTTCAGTTTTCGGATTAGAATCCGGGAACTGGGGCCTTGGAATAGAGAAGTCATGGAATTGTTCTCTAAGTTAATGCTATATATTATTATGGGATAACTTCCGGATTGATATTTAAAATTGAAGGAACTTATGAATAATTAGGATCTATGAAATCTAACCTCAACAAAAGGTTGGAACCACATAATTGTCTAATCAATAGGTACTTATTATATTTTTATTTTCATTATTCTTGAATATTCAAAACCTAAAATTGACTTAAGTGTTCTCATGAAAGCCTGTTTTTCATTTCAATTCAATTTCTTTTATGAGCTCTTTAAAATACGACAGATAACTGACATTTCAAAGATGAAAAATACTTTTTGCAAAAAGCATCTAATACTTTTTGCAGTTAAACAAGTCGACGAGCATAGAATAAAATAGGAAAGAAACATCAAACCATACTCCAAAATATATGAAAATAAATACAGACTATGTAAGAAAAAGCTAGTTAGTATTTGAGCTTACTAACAAGTTTTTTATATCTGTGCATAAAAACTGTACCGCATTTTAAAACTACAAGTATTAGTCATCAGCGCTATTAATGTCCAAAAAATGAATAATCGTGTGGACGAAACAGTTTATTCCATTTTAATGGGTGTTTTTTTACAGTGATAGAACTTTAAATTGAAATAAAACACATTTAAATTAAGATTTAAGCCAAAATTTGTTTTTTATTTGAAAGATAATTTTTTGACATTTAAGTTTTAAAAATAATTTTCGGCATATGTCCACCACGACTAGCTGTGAGAGACCGCATTCGATCAGACCCAATTTGGACCACTTTTTCGAGTAATTCAGGCCTTATTTCATCAATAACACGAGTTATGTTGGCTTCCAAAGCATCTATTGTTTCTGGTTTATCAGCATAAGCCAATGATTTCACATAACTCCGAAGAAAATAATCCAGTGGCGTTATGTCGCATGATCTTGGAGGCCAATTAATTGGACCATTTCTCTAAATAATGTTATCACCAAATCTTTCTTTCAATAAATCAATTGTTACGTTAACAGTATGAGCTGTAGCACCATCTTGTTGGAACCAAAACACTTCCGGGTCGATAGCATTCAAATTTTGAAAGTAAAAATCATTGATCATCGATCTGCAATGAGCACCAATCACTGTAACATTAGCTCCAGCATCGTTTTTAAAGAAATATGGACCGATGATGCCTCCAGTATGTAAACCACACCATACGGTGCATTTTTCAGGATGCAATGGAACCTGCAGAGCTTTTTGAGGATTGTTTTCGCTCCAAATACGGCAATTTTGCTTATTTAAGTAGCCATTCAACCAGAAATGAGCTTCATCACTAAACACATTTTTTCGAGAAAAACTTTGGCGAATAGAATATAGATTTTGAAAATAAATTTCAACAATTTCTAAGCGTTGCTGCGGCGTGAGTCTTTCCATGATAATTTGGTAATGCTTACTGCACAGAAATGTCAAAACAACATGACTTCTTCCTTTTGTCAAAGCACAGTGGTAGAACTTTCGATATATCGAAAGTTCTATCACTCTAAAAAAAACACCCGATACCTTCTCTGTATATGTTACTTTGTGGTCACTGCCTTCAATATCTGGACTGAAATAGTTATATTTTGACGACAGTTCCATCTTAAGTGAGTTTCAAAAACTGAGTGAGTTTGTTCTGTGCTCGCATGACCTTTCAAGGCTGCATACAATAACAATATTGCAACGAATCGCGTCTTCAACTTCAACATATCAACCCGCTTGACAAGGGGTAGCATCTGTACAGGTAAAAGCACAATGCATAAAGATATACGTATTTATATTTTAGGTACAGAGTCTGACACCAACTATATGATCGAATTTTACTTACACTAACCCACGATATAACCCTTTACACCCTAGAGATGAAATTCTTTTAAATACTGTTAAAATGTGGTTATGTGGTTTCCTTAGTGTTCAAAACATTGTTTTGGTTACTTATTTCTATGCTAAGGGGGCTCACCAGTGTAACGACCGATTATCGAGCGGCTTTTCAGGAATTTATTGTGGGAGAACTACTAAAGTTTTTTCAATAGTTTTTACGCCATTTTGTTCGTGTATTATCTAGTATTCTACATTTTTGTTGAAAGTGTAATCAAATTGATGTGCCTCTGATAAAGGCTGAAACATGACTTCCACAAAATGACACTGCCAAACGGTGTGCAAGATGCAATACGCATCGGTTTTCTGAAACGAAAAATGAAAATATATCGTTATTCGTAATTCATTTGCCGTGGTATTGACGTAGGGGTTTTGCAAAATTTTGAAAACTAACAAAATGGCGGATCTTGAAAAAAAATCCGTTTTTTACGTATTTTTCTCTGACATTATAAGCTGTAAAAAATGTAAAAATCCAATTTAAAAAATCCGCTACGCCAGTACCTTGAGTAATGTATAAAAACTGCACACACAAAATTTCAACTTGTTTCATTGAATACATTTAGCGCAATCCTGCACACCAACTTGAAAAACATAGTTTTGAGAAAATCGGGCGTGGGCGTCTTTGGGGACTTGTAGCTCACGAACTAAGCCGGATACATACAAATCCTTTTAGGATGTCATTTCTAACATGTTTTAGATAAGAAATATACAAAAAAAAAATAAATTGATTTTTTGAAAATTTTACACTGGTGAATTGGGGGGTTCACCAGTGTAAAATTTTAAAATTTTAGTGTATTTTAGTGCACTCTCAGATAGACTCACGATCGATCGACGTCGGTTGCGTTCACGGTGCAGAATTTTTCAAAGTCAAAACTCACGATTGTATAATCTCGGGTGTCAAGGGATAAGGAGATCAAAATCAATGCTAAAAAAATGACTTGAATTTGGTAAATAAACTATAGTTCGTGAGTGGAAACGTAGAGTGTCATGATGTGCATCGAGAACGCATAAAATATAGTAAAACGGCACGGCATCAATAGATACCAAGTTTAATTAAGATCATACCTTACCTTACCTCCTGCACACTTCGTCTCAATTCTTTTCCCACGTCCGTTCACCTAAATCACCTAAAAACGATAGCAACTCTCCCAGCACTATTTTCAAAAGGGTTCGAGTAAACGTCATATGATTGAACAATAATCGCACTACAGATCCTGAAAAAAATATAAATCACGTAATCTTTCTCGCGTAGCCAAAACTTTTTTTCAAAAATTCGGCTGTTGTAGGAACTGTAGTGTGATTCTTAGTCTTTCATTTGGCGTCTACGCGATCCCTTTAGTTTCAAAAATTGCGTCTGGAGAATTCCAACCGTTTTTAGACTAAGGGAAAGGATTTGGGATGAAGAATGCAGGGGTTTTTGTAAATGTTCAATGCTCTTAAGATCGATTCGACTTTGATATCATTTTAATATCTTCTCTGCCGGGTCCTGTTTAATGTATACTATAATATACAAATGAAAATACGAAGTAACGGGCTGGCATCTTTGTATCCCTCGACAACTCGAATGTGTTTTTACATGGCTTATCCCGTAATCCTGCTTCTTCCGTACTACTTCGAACTCTTGAGTTGTAATAATATAATAAATTACCTAACATAGGCACCCACATAAATTACAATGCATATCTATCATTACCATTTATTATTCTGTTGGACGGAAGAATCCTTCAAAGCTTCTGCGTAATCACTCAAAACGTTTGGGTCTTTACTTTTCCAACAAATTATACTTTCGCAGCACATTGAGATTTGACATGCGGGCGTAGTTTAGACCAAATCTAATGTCGGTTCCGCCATGTTTCATTTATATTACAGCATGTTAAATGTAATGTACTTATGGTTTAAATTTCTGACACCAGATGTCGTATCATTTTATGTTAAATATCAATTAGCTTCTCGATTTTTATGTTGGTTATCCCTGTTTATCTTTGTTTTAAATTTGTATGTCAAAAAGTGTTTTCGCAAACGTTTAATTATTTTAAGATAAAATCTTCTATAATTCAGCAGGCGCCCTGCCGGCAGTGATTTGTTGATAACACTACACGCCACAAAAATTAAACTTACGCAAAATCTATATCTAAATGTTACAAAGTAAATATTTTTAACAGAAAATTATAATCTCTATTCTCAATTACCTATATAGTATACGATATGATTTGTTGTTCGTTAGCCATGTTTGAATTATATCTATCTCTGTCAGATATATTACACGAATGTACTGCTGTAATTCAAATATATCTCTAATGTTTAATTTATATTAACGTAGAGCACACTAAGTCGTAATAATAATATCATTCTGTACATCCTGTAGGTCGTAATAATAATAGCGGATGACATTAATATAAAATAGGGAAATCGCATTACCTGCAGAAATAAAAAAACATAAGCTGATACTTTATTATTCTCTGTAAAATGGATTAACAACTTTAAACTTCGGTAAGTTCGCCAGACGAACATTTTAACGACTATTTTCTGGTGTAAAAAAGTTTGTGCTCGTTTCCTGTAAATTTAGTGGTCCTTAATCCTTTATGGTCTCATAAAATTAAACGCGTTGCGAAACGACCAATAGACCCATCGGCTTCTCACTCAAATACTTAAGCTGTACCCCTATGTAGTTTCAAGGTATAAAGTAGATGCTGAATCAGAGCCCTGTAATACCGACCGTTAGATTGCCTATTAAAGAAAGCAACGTTTCTTTTTGCTACACTGTAAAACGTGACAATTTAATATCTTAATCGTAGCAAGCTAATCTTACAGCTGAACGATGTTCGATTTCGAGTAAATTTTTTTGAAGGGATTTTCTTAGGCTCGGTAGGTAAGAGTGGTTCCGATCCACGGTGCAAGGTTAACGCGTGACAGATGTACTAACAAGGCTAGAGAGAGATTGTAAATTATAGACGCTAGACATCTTAGATTATTAGCATAGAAAGGAAGCAGAAAGAAATATAACAGCGGTACTTATATAGAGAAATTAGTAGAGTCGATAACAGATGGCAGTAAGAAATAAAACGTTTTTTCTGTGATAGGAGATAAGTGCCGAAATGATTGTGTACACATCGTGCGTACTAGTATTACGACTCGTGTGACTGTTAAAACTCACTGGTCTCGTTTCAAACATAATGTCACAACTCGTCGTAATACTATATAACTCATTACGACACCGGGTATACAATCTAATATATTGACGTCTGAAGTATGATTGGGCGTAATATTTAATTTCGCGAAAAAATTGTCGAATTTTTCTTCCATTGTCTGCTTAAACACTGCGTTGAGGCCTATTGATAAAAAAAAGAGAAAAGCTTTGTTCCATTGTGTGGCCACATTTCGAATGGACTCAGATGTTCAAATAAATAGAATTCTGCAATTCCGATAGACTAGCAATATAAAGGTGATCAAAAAGTTACTAGAAGAAAACAGCGTTTCAGCCATGTCTTGATCTCACCAATTTTGTATTCAGTTCAAGAGCAGCGCTATTATCATCAGCAACTACTGAACTAGTTTCTAATTACAGAATTCTTTCGCGTGTATAATCTACAATCTTAGTATTCGCTATGTGTATCTGTTCAATTGTTTAGAAAGTTTACTTATTGTTTTTTTTGACACAAAGATTGTTTTTTTTAATATACCTATTGTTAATAAAATATACATAATATACATAAAAAGTTTGTTTTTCTGTAGTGTATGGTGACTTTCTGATCATTTTGTATAAGACAACCGGGACGCAATAAATCTTGTAACGATTGAAAATAACATAAAAGTGATTGCATAGGATCATTTCAGATTTATTCTTCATGAATCATAGACAATAAATGCCTATCGATAAAATTTCAGTATAATCAAAATTTCCCACAAATATTACTTGCTCAGAACGGAAGCTTTTTTATATTTCAGTTAATAGCGTTCTTTTGTTATGGGAACTTCATTTGTTATTGTGTTCTTCTACTTCATTTGCAAAATTCTTCCTCAGAAACATTTTTGCATTACTAATTAGTTTCATTTAAGTTGAAAAGTTAATTTTTTTTGCAATGTTATTCAAAATGCATTTTGAAGAAATTTTACAGCACATTTAACCCAAAACAAAATATACTAAAGTTATCTTAATTTAATGTAAGTTCTGGTCTAGTTTTTTTATAACGAACATGTATGTTATATATCACACTACGTTTGGTTTGGACTAAAAATTAAAAAATATGAATTACTGCTAGATCCAAATAACCTTGGTTATTGATGGCCTTAAAAGAGACAGGAAAATAAGCTTTCCGTTTAGGTAGCGGTGAGTGGTGACTTAAAGGTCATTTACTGTACAACTACTGGCTTCATGCTAGTGTTATCAAGTCAAGTATAAATGCATTCAATCCTCCCACTTTACGTTTCGCCTCAGTACACGTTCCATCCTCACTAATCGAATTCTGTTCCAAGCAATTTACTCAGCTCGATTGGTTTGTCTCGAAGGGCCAATTGTACGAGAATTCTTTCATCGACTCACATCTATTCTTTACTGTAATATCGTGTCTTTCGCAACAACTTTCGTCACATTACAGCCGTGTTAACATTATAGTATTACATACCTCTTCATCGTCTGTATGAATCCAAAAATGTTTAATTTAAATAGAGAACTGACTGAAATCTTTAAAAAAGTTGCCCTCTAACAAACTTGCATCGTATATGGCCTTACAATTGATTGTTTAAATTTTAAGATTCTTGGTTCATAAATTTGTTAAAGAGATCCATAACATCGATAATGTCCTATATCATTTTACTGCGACACATAAATATTAACAAAATTATTTGTCATTTTTTTTAGAAATTGCGCAATTTACGATTTTCTTAATCTACATATATAATTTGCTATTGTGTGTCCGGATGTCTGTCTTTCCAGACCTTTCAGAAGACCCCAGAAGACTTAGGAAGTTGAAATTTGGCACACTTATAGTATATATGACACGGGACAGATCCTAACGTAGCCGGATTTTCGATTTTCTGCCCGGGAATCGAAACAGGGGGGTTTTTTGAAAAAAACTTCGTGGAACCATGAAACCATGAACGAGTTGTTGGTTGCCTTCGTTACCAACAACCAACTCTGAAACATTCTGATATCAAATGTCAATTAAACTAATAATCAGTTGAAAAAAGTGTAGATTAATACATTAATACTATAATAATAGAAAAGATCACACATTTTACCAAGACTTTTTTAGTTTTGGAAGTCTGTAAGAAATGCAAGATAAAGGCAACATAAGTTATTGTAAACGGAAACGAACGTTTAGAAACGTACTTTCGCAACACTCAGTCATTTCTGCCCGGTCAATACACAGCGTCTATGAGAAGAAGGTAATATCTGTTGTGAAGTGCGAATGTGAAGGACAACTGATTAGATGAAATTACAGTCCTGTAAAATACAATGGGAGATAGAATACAATTGTATATTATAACGGGCGCCTTTCATCTATTTTATCCGTATCGTACCATTCAATTTGACAATGTTAATTGAAAACCTTAAACCTTTGAAGTCATCAAAACTTATTCATTAAGGTAGCCTTTACTCGCGACCTCAGTTTTGACAGAAACTGTACAATAATCCTAGAGTTTCCGATTAGCAAGTACCGGGTTTATTCGCAAAGTAATGATAGTAGGTTTGGTAAAAAGAATTGTTTGGTCTGATCGATATAAATTGTTAAAAGTCTTCAAAATAGTATGCTTGGGTGTCAATATACCTCCAGGATCCCTTAATGTCAGCTGCCGTAACCTCGTTCAGAGACTGCTATAAAAAAAATCTTGTACTTTAAGTTTTAATATGCCAAGTGATATCTAATCAATGACTTTCAAAGTTGTTTATAGGGGCAAAGTAAAGAATTTGATGTATTATTTGTTATACACGTTAGAAAATCAAATAATTTTGATTCTCTATTTAGTTTGACCTTGCAGATGTCACTGCAGTGAACATAGTTTTATAGAAAAATATTATTACTGGTCTCTGGCAGAACAACTAATATTTAAATAAAACTGTAGTCAATAATGTTAATAACTTACATTTTTAATAAATATCATACTAAACAATATAGCTTCATTATTTATTAGTACGAATAAAACATTATTAATTAATTATCAGCAGACAATAATGAATTAATCTTAATCTGTTAAAATACGGTACTGTACCGTAATAAATTGAACTGTGTGTGGTACGATATTTATATTTGTCAAATGGGGCAGATGTTTTTAAAAACCTCAGACATACATTTTTGAATTTTTTTACAACTAATATAAATAAAAGGATTTAAAAATGTAAAGCTCATAAATTAAAACTCGAATAGTGGATCATAAGTTTACTTGCGATTAATCTGTTACATTAATATCATTGTAGGTAGGTACAAGGTACAGTGTATGAGACTTCTCTGTTAAATTCAAATATTCTAAACTCTCCCGCTTTGAAAACAAAATACTATCTGTCATCATGTAACTTCGTCTGAACTCTGACAGTGACAAACAATTCACTAAACAGTAATTTTCCAATATATTAAACGACGTGAAACACCAAGTAGAATGCTTTGTTTCAACAGTCTTTGCTTAAAAAGGTTTAACATGAAAGATGATAGCTGACCCAATTTTATTAATTATTGCAATTTTAATCAGAAGACAGTGAAGCCCTAAACGCCACTTAAATCTATCAAAAAATATTAGCCAATTTTATTAAATATTTAAAATTGTAAACTGCGATATTTGAAGTAGAGATTGCAAACGATCGATTTTTTTTTTCTAAAAACTATCGAGTTTAGTTATAGACGACGTCAATATTGTCTGTGCCATCTGGCAAATACATGAAAACCCAGTTGAAACTTTTGAACGAATTAAATATTGGAATAAAATTACATTCTTTATCTGCGAAAATCTTTCATTTGATTTTGACAAGTTTTGAAAGAATTATAATTGAAATTATTGTGGAAAAACAAACATGAAATCGTGTCTCCGATATTAAATCGAATTTAAAGTTCCTTGTTCAACTTTAAGATTAGTTATTTTAATGAAAACATTTTTCATCTACCAGTTGAAAAAGTAATCTATTTTTTGTCGGGCAACTTTCTTTAAAAATAAATTTTGTGCGCCTTTGATATTTTTAAATATATTTAGAAACATGTTATAAGTATTAATCTGTATTAAAAATATTTAAGGAATGTTCATTTTTTTATATAGATATATTTTTATATAAAGTTTTTTTAAAGTAAACATCTAACCATCATGAAAATAAATGATAACGTGTTTTTTTATGTCACCAATTGCTAGGGCTCTCTGTGTCTAGTATCAATTCATATTCTCGATATCATATTATATTATTATTTTAATTAATTAGAACCTAGGAACTACGGCTTCTAAAAAGTTGACGAATTTGCCTTATCGCAAGATCCCGAGAAGCTTGACTTTTTAAGTCTTTTAAAATATAGATTTACTTTAATGCTTTAGTAAAAGTGAAATATTATTTAATTGAAAAATAAAATAAATACGTATTTTTAATAAGATCAAGGCTTTATGCGTTTATTCTTTTCGGTTGTTGACACAAAAAGTATTATCTTGAAATCGAATAAATACATAAAATATATAAACAAACAATGTGAGAAAGGATATGGGACGGAATCACGTATATGGCGACGTATCTAAAAATGAGCCTTTCTACCCATTTCGTGTTGCCGTTTTTATCGGATTCTTCTCATAACATTTTCATATTCAATATACGTGTCATAGGTAAGCAGATTGTAATGTACGAAGCTAGTTTCAAACCGAGAAAATAACTTTAAGGTGAGTGATCTCTCATATCGCAAAATATACTCTCGTGAAATTTCGAATTCTGGTTGCAAAATTCATTTTATTACTGATTTTATTAGCTGTGATTAAGCATTAAGCTTCACAAAATTTCTTAAAACATATACCGCACAGTATATTTTTTTATATTCCTGAGGATGGACTTATTGTCCGAAACGATCGTCGAAATATTTTAATAATTAATCATTAATTATTTTTGTAGTGCCGAGTGAAAAATCAATGCAAATTAGGTATATTATTAAATTAAAAATTCAATTGATCAGAAACTGGTAACTGGGGGCCATATTATAAACATCGGATCCCTACACACTCGGCTTTTCTCATGCTGTTTCCATTTTGATATGAAATTTTGATCTCAAAATCACCTCAAATAAAATTAGAAAGTTATTATTTTTCTATTTATCTATTTATTTATTTTTGTTAACCGTTATACGCCCTGGCGCCCTATTTTCCGTTTAACGGCCCGTTTACCCTAGCTATATGATCCATTTCTGCACAAATGTTTCCGTACATAAATGATTAATGATATTACATTTCTAAGACAAAACAATTTTAGTATATGCGTCTAAATTTGACCTCTGCTTTCGACAGCTCATACAAAATGATAGACGATCAATAATCAGTTTAATACCGCATGCATGAACATTATCACCCGATATGACACTGGCGGCATTTTAACTAGAATAAGACGCCGATCTGTAGATATATTTCGCTGGGTTAAGGTTAGGTCGCAGAAAGCATTGGTGGCTCATGGAGGAAGTGAAACTTCTTTAAAAATTATTTACTACAGCTGAAACTCAACGAAATACACATATTTATATGTATTAATGCATGCACATAGGTAATAAAATGTAAAAGTGATATTGGTTAAGAATAATAATAATGCGTTTAACGTCCGTTTCTCGATATTATGTCATCACAGACGCCATTCGCACCATTACAATTTTTTCATGTACCACTTCCCGTTATTTTCTACATTATTTACAACTTCAACTTATGTAATAGCAATAGGCGAATGAAGGAATTATAGGAAATTAGGATAAGGTAGGTAATTTTTGAACTAGGAGTTTGATAGGTAATCGGCCATGGCCTCAAATAAGGAACCATCTCGATATTTATCTGGAATTAATTGAGGGAAACCATGGAAACCCTCAATCAAGATGGCCGGTACAGGAATTACCGTTTCTCGGCGAGAGGCAGTAGGAAAAAGTCTCAGCCACATCTGCCCCCGCCGGGATTCGAACCCGGTATGATATTGATTAAGAAAAAAACTGAAAATGTAATACTTTTGAGCCACAAAATATTGTACAATGTGATTGTTTTTGATGGAGGAATTTCTCATTTTGTTTATGAGAATTATGAAGCTTTCAAATTTACGAATGTTCACTTTTCGTTGTAAGACCACTGAATATTATGTTAGCTTATGATAATGCATGCAGCTTGTGTTCTCGTGGCTTATGCATTGTAACAATACATTTATGTATGACGATAAAGTTGTTCCATACCTTCGAACTGGTTTGTTTCCACTGCCTCTCTATTACAATCCCCCTGTTTTTAGGTTCTAATCCAAGAACCATGGTAAAAACGTTGAGTACAAAGAATCAAATAGATTTTCGATTTATTCCGTATCATTCCGTTTTCCGTGAGAACTTTAAGGCTTACGATTTTCTTTTGGGTTTTCCCGTAAACTACGGGTGAAGCCGTATATTTTCTATTTTTTTCAAAATTTTAGGTTCAGTAGTTTGGGTGATGGGGAAGGGGGTAATGCTGAGTTTTCATGATTTTCTTTAATATTAATATATTTTAAAATTATAAAAAAAAATAATATTTGTATTCCTCAAAACGAACCTTTTTATTTAATACGTCACATGATGTACTTGAAAAAATATTTTTTTTAATTTTCTACATAATTTGACCCCAAAATCGGAATTCATTTATTTACGGGATACGTCCATGATTAGATCATTATCTAGCTCTGTATATCTGGTAGATTCGGATAAAATAAGCCGTAACAGACGGACAGACAGGCAGAAACGAAAGTGATCCATATAAGGGTTTCATTTTTTCGTCGGATGTACGGATCCCTAAAAATTCTAAATTGAAAATATAAATTGGTGCTAGGTCCCAAAATTATCCAATTTTATTTCATTACGCCAATTAAGTTATATGTTACGCGCAATGAAAACGTTTGCAGGCAAGTTTTAGAAAGATTTGTTTACAAAAATCAGCTGCTATCATCTATTTTGAGAAACGGCCTTGCGAAACGACATTTAATCAACAATATTTTAATCACAATACGCGATGCATGGAAATGCGTTTGATGTTTTATATAAAAATTATCCCAATAAAACTTAAATGTGAAAAAATGAGACAAGCTCGGTACCTAAAATAATAGCTTCTCCGAAAAAAGAATTGAGATCTAAATGGGCGCCAAGCTTTACTAGACAAGTTTTTATGTTTTATATAAAACATGAAAACTTGCCTAGTAAAGCTTGGCACCGATTTAGATCTCAATTATTTTCATCGGTGAAGCTGTTTTTTCTAGTTACCGAGCTAGGCCCCTTTTTTCAAATTTATGTTTTTGTTTGTATATCAATAATTTTTGTAAAGTTACATATTTAGACTCATAGTCGCTACCCGCGGATCCGCCCGCGATTGAAATGAAACAATATTTTATAGAACAGTAGTGGATCCACTGTATTAGTTATATGGAGGTCGAAAGTAGCTCAAAATGCGTCTTGTAAAAATATACGTGCAAATGCTGAGCTTGGCTAACACACTGCCGTGCGTCTAGATTATAAATAGAATTTTGCTGTCGTTGTATTATTAAATAATAGTTACAAGAGTTACGCAGTTAAAACTTTTATTTTTAATCAATAAAACATAGTAACCTAGTTTTATTAATAAAAATGTCTAGCAATTTTTAAAGTGTACTTTCTTATGTAAGTTCCGACCGACAAAGTTCGCGTTTAATCTAATTGGAGGTCGTAGTTTGGGCTGAACTGGATATTCGGAAAAAATGTAAACCAAATCTTAAGAAAAATTGTTTATGTGACGATAATGTTATGTCATATGTTATGTCATAACAGACGTCATTCGCACCATTACTATTTTTCATCTACCACTTCCCGTTATTTTCTACATTTTTTACAACTTCAACTTATGTAATAGCAATGGGCGAATGAAGGAATTATAGGAAATTAGGATAAGGTAGGTAATTTTTGAACTAGGAGTTTGATAGGTAATCGGCCATGGCCTCAAATAAAGAACCATCGCGATATTTATCTGGAATTAATTGAGGAAAACCATGAAAAACCTCAATCAAGATGGCCGGTACAGGAATTACCGTTTCTCGGCGAGAGGCAGTAGGAAAAAGTCCCAGCCACATCTGCCCCCGCCGGGATTCGAACCCGGTACCTCCCGAATGCGAGTCTATTGCTGTCACCACTACTCTACCCAGCTCGGTTTAATCGATAAATATAATAACCTAATTTTATTAGTAAAAATGTCTAGGCGTTGTTTATTAGCTCAGTAATAACGCAGAAACAAAAAATTGGTATTTCTATATACATTATTAGGTAGTTCGTAGAAATTGTACACAATTGAGGTCATAAGCGTCTAATTACATCAAATTGAATTAAACATTCATGAAAGGAGGTGGGATTCAAACCCACAACAGTTTAATCCAAAAGCCAGCACGCTTTTACACTAGGCTGTGCTCCCCCTTTTTGTCGGTAGCAAAATAATATAATATAGCCTAGGTTACTCGGTAAGAAATAAGCTTTATTGCAGTGATTTTTTTTATCGATTGTCAGCCGCAAACATACAAACTTTTCCTTTATAAATATTGATTGACTATTGATTATGACCTCTAATTAGTGCGCATCAGTAAAATCTATTGAAAATATTTAACAAAAATAACCATATTTACGTAAAATCAAAACAGACAATGAAAATATTATTATCATGCAGATAAATGACGAAATAATATATTAAAACAGCTAATTTTTTATCTTATGCATATGCGTATTAACTTTATGGAGTAATACGTCAAATAAATAGAAAATAAATTTTGTTTTGTTTTTAAATGTTATTTATTTACTATCTAAAAATACTAAATTTGTCAATGAAAATGTTATCAAAGATTGCGAAATTATTTTACTTTATTTTAGGTTTAATGTAAAGTAAATGATAATGCCGAAAAAATTTATGAACTGAAGCATTTGAATGTAGTTTTAAAAATTATCAAGAAAATAAAATTCATTAACAACTTACACATATATTAATTATATTAAAAACACCTTTGGCTCACAATTATAACTTGGCTCTCGGTTGAATGAAGGCTCATATTCTAATAGTGCCTAATCTAAAACTAACTCTCGGAGAATGTGGAATATTGTTTTAAATACGTTTCATTATGAGAAATGTTGATTGTTTAAACATGTTACTGTAGAATTATTGGTAATTCAGCCGCCGCGATAGTGGAAGATTTGTATGATACCAGAACTGCTTTTTTATGAAAATTATATTTTTAAATTTTTTTATACATACTAATTGTATCCTATTTTAATTAAAGCTTGCCTGAAGAAGTAGGAAACTAACCTACGAAACGTAGCAAATTTAGAAAACTTAGAATTTTAATTTATTTATGTCCAATTACGCACTATCCACAAACATATATTTTTAAATTTTATATAAAAAATCATGCGGGTCATAATTGACCTACGGGTCTCATCACTGTTTGAGGATATTATGTGTGGATACTGCTTACGACCTCTGTTGCCGAGCGTCTATACTATGTTGCAATATAATTTCAAAGAGATGTATTTTTACGTGCTTCCGTAACGCAAGAATCGCGCTGGAAAAAAATAAAACCTGCGATGTAAAACGATAATATCAAAACTTGGAGCATAAATCAATGTGACATTTCGTATCGCTTCTGTGCGAGCTTTAAATTGATCTCAATGTGAACAAAATAAACACACCAGGGAGCTAGACTCCCTACCTCATACATATAATAAATATACACAAATACTCGAAAATATGAATGAAATTATACTATTACATAATAATGTACATGTCGTAAGTTTCTGAAATAGTTAAACAACTTTATAACTGAAATAAATCACTCATCCGTCCAGTGGCGGATTTACAGATAGGCCAACGACTAAAGCGGCAGATTTTAAGGGGCGGCAGTTTTGAGAAATAGTACCGCTTTTGTAAGTGCAATTAGGAAAAAAATATTCCTAGTTTATCATATTTTACACAAGTATAATATAGATGGACATTCTGTATTAATTTGTCAGTAGCTTAAAGCGTGTGCGCTAATATACAACTGAGAAAGGTTCGAACGTCTCTTGCAGTAGGAGATCGTCGTCATACTTGTTAAAAAGAATTGCCAACATAAAACACAATATTATTCCGTTACACTCTGAACAACTCAAGGGTCATGAAATAACTATGTCACATTTGTGTTTCTCTACCCTTAACTATATTATGTAGATATATAACCTATGAAAATATGCCTTTTCCAATTGGGTATGTGAATATTTTTTAGTGTATTTGCCATATGGCAACATACACTATTGGCATCGGTCGGATGGCGGGACCTAGGGGTCGGACCAAAATTTCTCGACGTTTAATAACCTCCTAAACACTTTGGCACCATTTTTAAAAATGTTTAAAGGGGAAATGATTCAACAGTGGGAAAATTTAAGAGAAACCTTAGGAACCCAAATTTAATGGCGGGGTGAAGCTCCCGCGTTTTTTATGAGCCACTTTGTATCAATAAGTAAATATTCAATTCTCCGGCTCATCTGAAAGGAGGTTTCAGATTTCAGGACATATTACTAGCAAAACAGTCGGCCTAGATCTGAAAGCACAGCAATATTGAAAAGGTTTTTAAAGGAATACTGCAGTTATATTATATCTGAGGTGAGGTGTGATATGGGATGAACTGAGATTTGCCAAGATTTATATATAAAAGCAGCTTAAGCGTGTTCAAAGTGAAGATTTCTAGCAGCCAGTCAGTGATATCTGTCAGAAAAACCATCGGTGTATGGCATAGGGTTAACAGATAAAAAATGGAACAGTGAGCAAAAGAAAAATGAAAATACCGGAAGATGCAATAAGACGGAAATGTATCATTACTTATATGTGAAAAAGGGAGAAAGAGGGAAATTATCCGTCCGAAAATACGGAGCTGCGACACTACAGATGTTTTTCACAGTGGGGCAGAAGACGAGAGAACGTCAAATATTATCAGAATATAGAATGAAATGTTTAGTGCATAAAACGGTAATTGAAATATCTAAGTACAGTTTTTCACGGTTTGTTCAAGCTTAGTAAATAAATAGTTCACGCTTTGTGCGAACTGCTTAGTACAAATACAAGGAGAGAGAATACTAGATCAGGTGATAAACAGACTGGGAGTTAGCACATTAAGGCTGTCGGAACGCTCTGAATTTAAGCCAAAAATAGAGCTTCGGCTGTCAACTGATTATAGACTTATTCGTCAACATTCTGCAAAAATTCTTTCTCTATAAGGAAGATAAAGGACAAATCTAGGTCTCTAATGGACTACTTTTGTAATTTATGTACGATTTACTAGAAAAAATTTGGCATTAATTGTGCTAAAAAAACACACGTTTTCAATGTCACACTATGACCTTATTCGTACTTATTTCACAAAACTGTTCCATCACAAACCTAAAGTGACTCTTCCTTTTTCGGAAAAGTTTTTTAAATCTTCAAAATATTTCCAAAATTTAGAGTAATCAATTGACAGCGGCACCCTTGCAAAAAAATTTTTTAGCCTGGTAGTTGGCACCAGCCAAAAATTGAAACGTGCGGATGATTTGAGTGAGACACAGCTAAAGAAAGTCACACCCACAATATGTCTTTTGCCTACCTCGCCCCTTACCGCTGGGTCTCAGCATAAACAAAATTCAGAGCGTTCCGACAGCCTTAAATCATAAAGGTTGCAGTGTCTCGTCTAGAGGACGCCACGCAAAGGGACATAATCCTATAGGTGTAGAAAGGCTTTAAAAATTGATTTTTTTCTATAAACTTGATACGAACGAAGGGAAAACCCGGTGAACAAATGCAGGTAACTTTTGTATGCAACCAAATTTTGTAGTACCTACGCAATTTTTTGGGTAAAAAGAGAGTCAGGTGAAATCTCACTGATTTATTTTATGAAAATAAAATGACAAAAGAATTTGTTAAGTGAAATTTAGCTGTCACCAAATTGCACTGTGATTTTTGTACAATAACAGCTAAAACATTGCGGAAAAATATTCAAGACTTTTAGGCACTTCGATCTCAAAACATTTTTTTCAATAAATATTTAAAGCTTTTTTTACAATTCCTAATAAATTAAAAAAAAAATAGTTATAATTTTAAAGTAATTTGAAGCAAATTTTCGGGTGACATGGCCCACTGTGTGTGTGGGTTGCATGGATCTGGCAAACTGCGACCATAGCTCCGTTATATTGGATAGGTATTGCGCAATTTACAGTAAATTCTGCGTGACTCTTAACTTTGGATAAGGCTTAAAAACGGTACGGCATCCCTAATATAAAATTTCATTTACTGCAAACAATGAATGAAACACCGTCTGCTTTATGTCATACTTTAACCTTAATAAAAACAAACGACCCATTTCATTCGAGGCAAGTTTTTAAACCGACAAAAGTATGTTTACAAAGCGAACTTAATTCTTTCAATGAAACTCGTAAGCTTACATTTTTAATCTTCACATGATGAGTATATGCTGCATTCAGTAAGCTTACAAAATATTGCAAGTCTTTACCAAGTACAATAGGAATGTTGGCTGTATTCAAATAAAAACATATAATTTTAACGTTAGGTGGTAGTTTCTATGATAGAAATACTAATAAACAATATTTTTCTTTATTTTTAAGGAATTTAATTAATATTTAATAAATTAAACGCAATTAAATCACTCTCAAGTCACGTGACAACGAACACCAATCAGAGGACATGACGTCAGAGGGTCATGAACAGCATCAGACGCTGTAAAAAGGCTTCATTGTTTGTTAGTGTGTAATGTTTTTATATTTGTTTATATAGGAAACGTCAAATTACATGTAACTATAGCAACAACTACGAAACAACCTTTCGTGACCTCATCAGTTTACCAGCGTTTACGAGCACAGCCTCCTGTCTTGTGACCGTTTGACGTCACGGCAGTCACGTGACAAGTATTGGCGTTTTGGACCGAAATTTGAAACGGAATTTAAAATACATGATTTTTAAGGCTTGAGTCGTATTTAAATAAAAATAATAAATATTTGTGGCTATATTAGGTACTTATACGCGATTTAAAACACTTTCCAAAAAATAGTCAACATCCCTATTCCATTTGAAATACATCCTCCGTTAGACTGTCGTTACGTGAAAAGACAGCTGTTATTTTTTCAAGTTCCATAACAAATAAGAGGGCTTATTTTTACGATTATATCCTTACATACACAGAGCTTTGACAATGATAATAATCGACGATAGCAAACGACATCTGAACAGGCAGCTGTTGTAAAGTTAAATAGAGCAGAAAAAACGCGAAATATATACGGATAGGTTCCACAATATTAAACATTAAAATGGATGAAAACTCAAATAACAGTTTACCAAATGATATAGCTTAGCATTTTTGAAGAGTTATAATGTTTTTAAAAAACGTCGAAATTTTATGAGAACATTGTTTACAAAGAAGCTTTTGTTAGAAAGAGCTTGAAAATAGCCGGATGTATGAGCGTTTCCGTGGCTCGTTTGTAATTTGTAATTGTGAAAACTAGTGAAAGTATTAGTTTATTATTCGAAAACCAGAGTGACCTCTTCGAAATTCGACGAAGTAAGAATATTTGAAAAAGTTTCTTAGAAATAATATGATAATTGTTTATATTATTATACAATTATGAACGCTTCATTTTAACGTACAGACAAGGTGATTTAGCTTACGATATTCGTGCCTAAAAGTTGTGATGACACGTGAATAAAAAAATTGCTATTAAAAAAATAATTGTATAAATTTGTTGGGAATGGACCACTTGGTAGACTGTCGGAAGAAAACTGCTTGTGTTTTAAATACTACATAGATGATGTTAAAAAATATAGAAAAAAAACTAACAAAATTTCGACATAGACGATTTTGCCTTTTAGACACAGATATAATAAAATTCATTAAAGCAGATTGTGAGGTACATTCACGTAGTCACTTAGGTTATAATATAAAGCGCTCCATGCCGAGGTCACATTCTAATCACCACTCGTCTATGCCTTGAAACTGCATTCGGAAAGGTAAATATTGAAGAAAATCTAGGACAAGTGGTTTGAAAGGATATATAATAAGATTACATACGTATATAAATGTTTAAGCTGGTGTCAAAGATTATAATGCTTGTATATATTAGAAGCGTTACTTTAACGGCCTACGTTAAAATATACTCAAGGAAAGAACAGAGAGAGATAATAGACCGTTTTGGTCATTAACGTCAAGAAAGAATACACTTATTAGTTATTTGCAATGCTGTATTTTAAAGATAATTTTTTAAATGAGCAAACTGATTTCAGTTAAACTTACACAGTGACTATAATAGGGATGTTGACTGTATTCAAATAAAAACATAATTTTAACGAAAAGTAGTAGTTTCTATGATAGAAATACTAAAAAGCACTATATTTTTCCTTATTTTTAAGGAATTTAATTAATATTTAATAAATAAAATCTAATAAAATCACTCTCAAGTCACCTGACAACAGACACCAATCAGAGCGCATGACGTCATATGTTCAGCCGCTGTCAAAAAACGTAATTGTTTGGTTAATATTTAGTGTGTAATTTATTTTTATTTGTTTATAGGATACGCCAAATTACATGTAACTAAGCAACGACTACGAAACAACTTTTCATCACCTCAGTTTACTAACGTTTATGAGCACATAATACGCATCTATAGGATGGTAGCTCCCGTGTAAACTTTTGAACCTTCTTTGGTATGAACAGGTGACGTCACGCGACTAGTATTGGCGTTTTGGACCGAAATTTGAAACAGGATTTAAAATACATGATTTTTACGGCTTGAGTTGTATTTAAATAAAAATAATAAATATTTGTGACAATATTAGGTACTTATGCACGATTTAAAACACTTTCCCAAAAATAGTCAACATCCCTATTGTGTAAAATTTCTAAAAAAGACAGTTTAGCTTTACTCACAAACGTGTTTCAGATAGAATAGAATAGAATAGAATAGAATATAATACTTTATTAAAGACTGCATACGCAGTATAAATAGCGTCATACGTAAAATAGTTGCATAAAATATATAGAATTTAGATAATAAAATATTCATTAATATCGTAAATACATCTGTTCACAAGATAAGATTTTAAGGCGTGCTTAAATTTTTTAAAATTCTTTATGTCCCTTATTTCTTTTGGCAAATGATTGTACAATTTACCACCAGCATATCGTGGGGATTTAGTGTAAAAATAATTTTGAAAAAAGTCATTATATATTAACTACATAACTGACTATAAGTCCTGTTTTCCGGACGGAGCTAATACAGTTCGACCGCTCCACTACATTTCAAATGCAATGTTTTCTTTGTGATCAAAAAATAATGAACCGCCTGTTTGAGTACTTTTACTTTTATAAAACGGATGACGTAGTCTGTTGCTGATCACAGAGTTGAGAGAAAGGTGTGCAAGCAGCTTTAGATGACTGGAAACGTGGGCCTTAGTTGTACGGTTGAAGTCGTTGCTCTTTACAGCTCGGCCGCGACGTTTGCATAGGTTTTCAGTGTGCATTTTGTCAACGCTCGTTACATAGAAATGTTATTATATCATTAAAATGAAAGGCGTCGCGCTCTTTCTATAGTTCCATAGATAACTAAGTCAACAGACGATGCTGAAATGGGATTATCTTGCATTTATTCTGTATCAAACGATCGAAAAAAATTAAGGAAATGTAATTATATATACATAATTATTATATATATAATTACCTTACAAGATACCGTGAAGATACACGTATACCAAGGGTGAGATTGGATCTGAGTGACAGAAGCTATATTTGTATAAGCTTTAAATTTTTTAATGCTTTGCCTCTTAGATTATAATTGAATTTTAAAGATTTTAAGAAAAAAATAAAAGACTTTTGTATAAAGGAGGAATTTTTTAATATTAATTTTAACAAACTTTAACTATTGTATTTTATGATATCATATTTGTTTCATATTTTAATACTGTATTTTATGTACCTATTTCTTGACGTTATCTATGTGGGCTTGTCCACCGATGATATAATAAATTTACTTACTTACTTACTTACTATTTCATACAGAGTTGGGCAAAGCACCGAACTTAAAGTGCCAAGCATCGAGCACTTACTTAAGTGCTTAAAGCATCAAGCCACGAGCACTTTCATTCTGAAAAATGCTGAAAGGCATCGAGTATTTACTAAAGTGCTTTAAAGCATCAAGCATTTTAAAGTAACTTCTTAAATCTTAACTTCCAACACTACGTGATGGTATAAATTTTGGACATGAACAATATTTTTAATTGATAGGGATAAGGGAAGTTTTGACTTAAACAAACAAGAAATTGATTTCTAACATCAAACGAAATAAGAGTTATGAAAGATAGACGACATATGTTTTATTAAATTTTGAAAGTGCTCATAAAGCATTGAAAGTACATATTAAGCATTTAAAATGCGAATTAAGCATTTCCAATGGTACAAACCGTCATAAAAATTTTCGAAGTTATTAACTTTACAAAATAGACATAAAAATCGCATATCAGAAATATGCATTAGTGTAACTCAGATCTGAACCGGTTCAAAGAGCCGACTCCGACAGAAGATCCGTGAGAGCCGACTCACTTTTTTTTGAGCCGACGGATCAACGGATCCGCATAACTCAGTGAAACACTTAACACACAGAAGCACATTTTACACTTACGTATCAGTTCTTGCTTTGATGCATCTGTCAGCTCAAATGACTCATGCATCACATGTTTGGCTGTGCATTCTTGATTCTATACAAGTCTGAACTAGGTAACTCAGTGGCAGACTGCAATAACATATAAAGAACTCGGCTCTTTTTGAACCGGTTCAGTGAGCTAGCTCACATACGGAATCCAGATGTAAAGATGCAGATCAGTAAAAAGACCCGTTTTTCCCATCTCTACCGTGCATACCAATTATTAAAAATAATAACGTCAAAATAACTCAAATAAGCTTAGCCGTTGGTTGTTAGTAAATAAAAGTGTGCCAAAAATCATTTTGATTTTCGCAGTAACCATTAACACGATATGAAGCTTAAACAATTTTCCATAGATTATAATTCATGGGTGACGTTTAACCGCTAAAAAGTGTTGTGAACTTTCCAGGTGATTTGACCTTCGTAGTCTTATTACGTCACGGCACGAAGTTATTCAATGAATGTTTACCGCTTAAAGTAAATTAATTACAAGTGACATTGAAAAGTCTGGATAGACATATCCTGTTACCACGCACTACGTGAGGCTGTAACCCGAACTAACCTCTATATCGTAGGTAACGGAGATTTACAATGTTTGGCTCCATTTTCTGATGTAGCATCGGGACCTGTGCATTATACATAGCGACACGTTATATCCAACCTTCATATGTTCAGCCTAAAATTGCAGTCTCTATTTTATATGGAATCCGACCGAAACTTTGACGATCAAAAATTAAACCTTCGACAAAACATTCGACTTCAGTCAAAATCAGGCCGAACAATGAATCCGATTTTGGCCGAAGCCGGATGTTGAATTCACACTGAATAATTAGTGTATTTGCCATATGGCAACATACACTATTAGCATCGGTCGGATGGCGGGACCTAGGGGTCGGACCAAAATTTCTCGACGTTTTATAACCTCCTAAACACTTTGGCACCATTTTTAAAAATGTTTATATATATATATATATATATATATATATATATATATATATATATATATGTATATATATATATATGTGTACGGGCAATAACTTTCGAAAGAGTTAATTGATTTTAACGAAATTTGACCCACGTATTGAAATCTATCACCGCCCGAAGCCTATTTAAAATGGGCGTAATCGGGCCATTTTAAGGGTAGTTTTTAGGGGTTGAAAAATGTTTTTGGGCCCCAAAATACCGAAAAAATTCTCAGAATAGTTTCAAAATTGACATTTAACCCGTTAGTAGCAATTAAAAAGTGGCCCTAAAATTTTAATAAAATCGGCTCAACAGGACCGGACTTACAAATTTTTTGAAAACACTAATTTGTATAGAGACTGACTTATTTATTGAAGGGTGTATTTAATTCGGTGTAGACGTTAGATTGATAATAATATTGCAGTTAAGAAAAAAAATGTTATTTTAAGGGGTGTATTAAGGAGTCAAATTTTTTATTTTGCCCAAAAACCAACTTAAGTTCGCGTAATAAAGCCACACTGCCTGTATAAGCAAATACACTATATTGTCGGCAGGGTTTGGGCACTGCGACCCGGGTTTTTTTTAGTTTATGATTTTACATAAAGCACTGTGGAGACAAAAAATATTTAAAAAAATTAAAAACAATTTTTTTGTAAAATTATTGATAAAATTTAAAAATTGTCAAATCAAACCGCCTATCAACAAAGTCGCCATGAATTATGGCCGCCATTTGCTTTCCATTAATTAGAGATCAGTGCAAGAGACCATGAAACTCTTGCAGGAGATAAGTTTCAGTGCGCATAGAACTTGTGTGACGCTTGTCAGGCCTTTCAAACACAACGCCGACAAACAATAAATACATTCCGCCCGTTCCCTAACTACGAAAGCACCTCATCTATACAGAGACACCCATATATGGTGGGTGTTTCTCATACCACATTATCCCGGTCATCCCACGAGCTTAACAACACCCACTGCGAAGCCTGCTTCGACTCACTACGGCGTTGCTACTTTATATGATCGGCTTGCAAAACTATACGAGTGTAGAATAAAACAAGGACCGTCGAAATATATACAGTGTGTTACCAGAATAGCAGCCGAAAATTTTGAGAAAATATTTCTTGTGAAATTTCAGATCAAAAAATCATTTGTCGTTTTTGGTTCAAGAAACAAAATTACACCAGCGAAGGCGTTTTATACAGGAATCTGTAGAATCTGGAATTAGTTAGTATTAGTTTTGTTCCAATAATGTAATCGTTGAGAGGAAGTTTGGAAGAAGAACAATTAAAACAATAAAGCTTTACCGATGTTTCGCTTGTGGCCAACATTTCGAAATATTTTATTTCATCATCAGGGTCTATGAACATGTATAAATATTATGCTATTAATAATTTAACATTTTTTTTAGAAATTTAATTTTATTAAAATTATTGAAACTTGTCAATTCTAAAATTCTTACCTTAAGCAAGTCAATATTTGGTAATTTATACACGTTCATAGGCCCTGATGATGAAATAAAATATTTCGAAACGTCGACCACAGGCAAAATACCGGTAAAGCTTTATTGTTTTAATTGTTCCTCTTCCAAACGACAACAACAAGAATCTGGAATGTTATATATTTTATAATAACCCTGAGAAAATTATAATCTGACGAATTATTATCAATGAAGGTCTAAAGAAAATTTTAGGAATATTATTATGTTCTGGGCAGCTTTAGGAAAATTGTAAGATGACATCTTTTTTAACAATATTTTTGATTTATCGCCTCATATTTTAAGTTTATTATAATATTCCAGACCCCAGTTAAGCCCTGTTTTCCTAAGATAGCGGTACGTAATATAGCGGCCGTAATATCACACACGTGTGCACAGAAGTAAATGGATGACACAGTTTTACGTTACGGTCGAGTTCATTAATTAATTTACATTGATAAAATTACTAGAAAACTAAAATGTTTACCGCACATTACGAAACCTGCACTAAAATTTGCTGTTTTGTGCAAGTTTGTGTTGGTTTATGCTGATCTAGTGTGCGACGCCGTGCTGAATGCGGGATTGTGATGTGCAGGTCGTAAAAGTTTATGATTAACAATTAAAAACTTGGTATTGTCACAAAAGCAATTTTCGATGAGGTATTTGAAAATCCTAAACGCTATTTCCGAGACATTCTGTATATAAAACAAATATGCCAGCCTCTGTACTGCGGTCACTGTGCACATTTCTAAACTTTGCATTACAAGTGTTTCTCGGCTGTTAGTGATTTGTCTTATATATAGTGTACAGGCAAATACACTATTGACATTAGTCGAATGGCGTGAACTAGTGGTAGTGAGGCGTGTCAGATGACGACGTTTCGCATCTACCATTTCCCTCTCATTTTTGATTAATTTTAATTATTTCTTAAGTAATTTTTTAAAACGTTTTTCAAATATTACAGTTAATACGGTTTAACTAGGCCAAATTGAGAATTGTACAGTTGTCCTGAATAAATTAATGCCCTACCTTACTGAAGCCGCAAAATAGGAAACAACTGGTATCTCATAGTAATTGTGCGAATGAGTTGTATAATGCAATAGTTAAATTCTCTACTTTATTTTTAACCAGCTTTAAAAAAGAAGTTATCATGTCGACATGTATTTTTTTTTAATGTTTGTTCTGTCAACTTTTTAAAGGGTTAACCGATTTGAAAATTTTCGACACCATTTTGTTCAGAATATTCACGGATTGATGCCGTATGGTTCTTTTTTAAATCGGCCAAGTCGTTTTGAATTGACTTCAAAAAGGAGGTTCTTTTATACGTATATGCTACTTCATATCCCCAGCATTTGTGAGCCGATTTTGATTATTCTTTTTCGATGTTTTCAGGGTGGTCTCACATAAATGTTACTTTAATCAGTTCAGCAGTTTTTTTCTAGTGTAATATTCAAATATTAAGGAAGAAGGCGGTTAATAACCACTAAAAAGTAAAAAATAAAAACTTAAAAAATTGTACTTCCATCTAAAAAACATAAAATAATAATAGTTTATCGGCGCCAATTTAATTTAAAAACATATATAGGTCGGTACATAAAAAGTTATTGAAATTAAATTGGCACCGACCTTAAAACATTATTATTATTTTATGCTTTTTAGTAGCTTTTAACTCAATTGTTGCTTTTTTCCAGACTGTACATGCGAATACTATCGAAACACACAGTATCTACTGAGTACTAACGCTCTGTGAATGTTATCAGTCACAATCTGCGCATTCATTCACAGCTTTTTGACATAAGCCTTTAGTATTTTAAATCTCTGTCGACGTAATTTTTTTTGTACATGCGTCATTATCTACGTGGGTAACAAAAGTCAATGGCTAAAAAAATATAATAACACAAAAGGAGAATATGCTAGTCATCTTCCATTTCACTTTATTAAACTTACGGCACTATTATTTTCTCCCTCTTTATCCTTGACGCGCTTTTGTGTTTCAACATTAGATAAGGAAAAAGCACCAGTTCCTAACCACTCATCTGTTACGGAGTTGAGAATAGATTATTACATGAACATTATAATGTTTCAATTTTACGTTTATATAATTGTACCAACATATTTTACCTTGCTTCTTTCGTAGTACTAAGTTGACTGATCCCTCAGATTGTAAAAAATTCTTTCAGGAAATTTCGAACTGTAATTTCAAAATTCATTTTATTACTGGTTTTATTAGTTGCGGTTGAGCGCTAAGCTTCATGAAGTTTGATTTGCTGCTCAAAAATTTCAAAAAAACATATATTTTTGCCCAAATTTAATAAAAAAACGTGATAAGGGACTTAAGAAAATAATTGTTAAATATAATTTTTACTGAACTTAGCTCTAAACTCTCTTTCGTTTGGTTTTAATGGATTAAAAACTAGGTTTTTCGATTTAAGTTCTTTACACCTGACACCAAAGAATGGGGACAACCGATTTGAATGACATGGTACACGCAATGAGTCTTTGATTGGGAGTAATAACTCAGCTGAGTAAAAGTATTAGCGGTCTACAGGTGAGGTGTGGTCGAGAAATAGTACCTTTACCCTATCATCGTAATATTGTATCATGTATGTACAACACGTCTACTGAATTGTAGCGTGAAATATATCAGAGATCTACTTTGAGGAGATAGAACATTATTCATTTGGCGTGGAATGTAATTTGCTAAGGGTTCCAAATTTTAATATACTTATTACGTTATATTGTATTAGCTCTATTATTGTTCAAACTCTCTATAACTTATCGCTACTCGCGACTTCTCGCTCGATTACGATAAATGCTTTATAGCTCGCTCGGCAGCAACATCAGTAGTGGAACCTTCGACTCCACCGTTTTACAATCGTAACTTGCGAGGCTGCGCCCGCTCTATAGTAACAACATTTTTTTCGTCGACTTAAGGTGCAAAATTTATGTCCACGAAGTGCAGTTTTATTAACGCGACAATATATTATAGACTATGTCCATCCTGAAGGTCCATTTTAAATATTAGTTAAAAATTTTTTAAATTGAATGAGTAGTTTCGGAAATTACCGTCATACATCCAAACATTACCTCTTTATAATATTAGTATAGATGTTGCTTTTTCGTTTCATGGTCTCACGAACTAACCTTCGCTATGAAGGTTCACTTCAAGAAGTACGTCCGCCAAAATCGTTAGAAAGTGTAATCGCTAAAGTTAACATTTGCTGTTCAGAAATGTCAATTTGTGTTTTATTAAAGACAGGATTCTAGAGTAGATAGTGGGATAGTAACAATTTTTTTGTTAAAGTCACCATCAGCTGTAATTATTCATATTTCCAATTTATTATTATTTTTGAGTTACAAACTAAAATCCAATTGATATTTCAAAAAAAATTGAAACATTTATTTTCTTAAAAAATAAAATAAAAATGTTGAGTGTTTACAATAATTATACCTACATAATAATAATAATAATAAATATAAATAAATGCCTTTTTTGTTATACAAAGAATTTCCTACCCAACTTGGTTATATACTTTTAATTGAACTTGAGGGCTTATAATAGAGGAACCACCATAGAAAAAACAACGGCATTCGTACTAGAGTTGTGTAACTCAGATCTGAACCGGTTCAAAGAGCCGACTCCGACAGAAGATCCGTGAGAGTCGACTCACTTTTTTTTGAACCGACGGATCAACGGATCCGCATAACTCAGTGAAACACTTAACACACAGAATCACATTTTGCACTTACGTATCAGTTCTTGCTTTGATGCATCTGTCAGCTCATATGACTCATGCATCACATGTTTGGCTATGCATTCTTGATTCTATACAGGTCGTGATATGATTGACTGAGCTAGGTAACTCAGTGGCAGACTACAGTAACATATTCAAAACTCGGCTCTTTTTGAACCGGTTCAGTGAGCCGGCTCACATACGGGATCCAGATGCAAAGATGCAGATCACTAAAAAGACCCGTTTTTCCCATCTCTAATTCGTACATACTCGGCTATTATCAAATCCTGTAAAATGTTTATTAACTTCCATACATAAATTGGCCAGTAATGAAAATTGACATTGTCCAAATTGCAAAAATAATTTCGTAAAAAATAAAAACCGCGTGATAAATATAGTTAATTGCGGGACGTACAGAAATGACCGACATAAAATTTATTGTGAGCAGCTGCGCACGTCAAAATAAAAAAATCCGTGAAAGTCGTATGTTCTATCGCTGATAAATCTCACCACGGAACATCGCATGGCCCGCTATAACATTAATCCTACTACATATTATGTATATTTAGCGGCCATAATAAAGACACGGGCTTGTTTTACTGAATGACAGTTCATTAAAAGTTTCTCTCTCATGTAAACTTCCCGCCATATCACTCATCGGCGGTGGGGCGGAGTCTGCCGACAGCCAACCGAAGCATAACATGATTCAGAGAATGTCCATTTATGTATTTAACTCTTCAACTCAAATCCTTTCGCCTCGCTTAAAAACAGTTACAGCTCTCCCGATGCTATTTTTAAAGTGAAACGGCTCGGTTACACACCAGATGAACAACCAAGAATCACACTACAGAAAATGTTTACTGGGGGTGAAATATGTTTTTAAAGGAAAATGTTTTTCGAAATATTAAAACTGAATTGAGGTTGACGTGACAGATATTTTAATTTATGAAATAAAGTCAAAATATAGTGACAATAAAAATTTACACAATTTTCAAAATGAATTCGCAATAAAAAAAAATAGTATGTGGAATTGGATTTTTAAATTATTTTTTTTTTACATAAATGCAAAGATCACATACAAGTTTTATAGCGAAACTACTTTTATTATTTTGTTTAATGTCATAATGAAAGAGTTATATTTGTTTTAAAAATAATGTTTAAGCTAAGATCCGATAACGCGCCAAAAACCTCTGTGACGTCAAAATGTTTTTATGGTCCTGGTTGCCATGGTTACTTTGATAGTATGTATTATAAAGCCATACACAAATACACAACTTTTATCATTTTGACGTCACAAACATTCCTGGTACGTTTTGTAATCACGTTATATCTTATGAAGTTTTATACATTTTAATTAATTTGTTATTAATTACCTATGGCTTAAATTTTTTTCTTTTCGTTCTTCAATATTATTTACGATATATTATTTAAAAAATAAAAAAAATAGTTTTTTTTTAATTCAAATACTCAATTCGTGCGGCATTGCCCATTGCCCCCTCAAGCTTTCGTAGGCAATGGACAACTTGCCGCACTAGTTCCACAATTCTATTCTCCTACAGTAGCGTGTCTTCTCCACGGCCAACTCTGAATGTGGAGACATCCTCGTTCCGCGCAGAGCGGACGGCGGCGACGTGATTACCGCCATAAAACATAACACGGGGCTGAGAGGATCAAATTATTTATGTAACTAATTTCACTGCTCTCTACCGTTGGTCGACTCTCGTCGGTTCTGTGGTGCTTCTGGCATGTCCCGTAAGGGGTGCAACTTCGCAACAATAACGCAATACCACAACACATGTGAATATGTTCCATTAATGAAAAAAAAACAACAAATGAACGTTAGCAGAACTTTTTTACATTTTTTAAAAATAACATCAGATACATTATGTTGTACGCATTAACAGTGACGTAGGGGAGAATAGCCCAACGTGTAGCAATTTCGTTTTTTATATGGTTACAAACACCCCGTTCTTAGGCTCTAATCGCCGAGAACTTAAAAAAATTATTATGAACCTCACCCTCATAAACTCACATAAGAAGTTTAACTTCTTTAGTTTTTAATATTATTCCCAAGTTTAATTTTTTGTTATGTCAAACTAATTAATAATAGAAAACAGTATCACGGGTAATTGGAATAATGAAAATAAATCAATTTAAACACTCATTGATTGCAACGTTTTCTCTTTTTTTATTAAGACTTTTTCAAGCTCTAAAAATTTTTTACAAAAATTTACATTCATATACTTAATAAAAACATTAAACATTAATTTAGTAAATTATTTAATACATAATGTTTTATATTTTTATTATATGAATGTTAATTTTTGTAAAAATTTTTTAGAGCTTATAAAAGTCTTAATAAAAAAAAGACGAAACGTTGCAATCAATGAGTGTTTAAATTTATTTATTTTCATTATTCCAATTACCCGTGATACTGTTTTCTATTATAACATATATCTGGAATTGAACTTTAAAGATGAACTAATTAATAATATTTACGCATACCTTAGCAACACACTATAAACTTCTGTCCTTATCAGTTTCATGTAATTTAGAAGACAAACTAACTTCCCCTTTAGGGATCGACTCTATTTCCCCTCGATTTTTTACTTTTTTCAAACAGATACGTCGCTAAAGAAGTTGAACTTCAAAAAATATGTGAGCCTCATCCACAAGAGCTCGCGGAGGAAGTAAAACTTCTTTAGTCTTAAATATTATTTATAAATTTTTGCGTTGCCGAGGTTTCTCTTATCTTTCTCCTTTAACGTAACACGTTATTTCCCCTTAAACGCCACAGAAAATTCCACACGGATACCCTCGCTAAAGAAGTTTTACTTCAAAAACAAAAGAAAATAAAATTGGTATATTATTTGACGTAAAAAATTGGTAAGAATAAGTAATAATCCAGCTATTAGATTCCCTTACATAAATTAGTGATTTTGTGCGATTTTGAACTTGTTTAAAGTTATTGCTAATTCTTAGTAACCATATTTCTTGAACAGCTGACGTTGCCGTGTCATAAACGTGAAGTTGGCTCACCTGAAAATACTTCTTCTTTATGCAGAAAAGGTGAACCAATCCCTAACCACAAAAAAAACTTTCATTTATTTCTATTTTGCTAATTAATAATTACTTTAAGGAAACCGCTTATAAAGCACATAAATTTTTATTAAAAATGTAAAAAAATGAAAATATAAGCATTCAGAATTTCTCACAAATTACAATGTACTTCATAATTAGTTTTAAGAGCTCTTAACAAAACTTCGTAGTAATTAAATTCTTTTAGTTTTTATTTATTTACACATTTAGTCAAAACTTAAGCAGGCCGCGCACTGAATTTTGGCTCGGTTCAACACAATATTGATTTACACAGAGTTGTACATGGTGTCCCATTTTTGCAAGTTTTTATTTAACTTACTTTTCTGTCTGTCTGTCAAGGACAAATCTTGCGATGGATTTTTCTACCTCTTCCCGATATCCGATAATGCTTAAATTTTGCACACACATTTGGTTCTAAAGACAATACAATAAAGTATATTTAACATTATGGTAGATCCAATATGGCAGCCACCACAAAATGGCGGATTACCTTCTTCTTTAAAACCCCTTCGATATTATTATCGAATGAAAGAGTATTTCCAAAAAGAATACAGTAATGTGTGTGTCGTTATTCTAAATCGAATACGGTAGACTCCTCAAAATGGCAGATTACCTTTTTATTATGAGAAACGCATAGGTTAAGACGTAACTAAAATTTTGAAAATAAAATATTAAAAAAAAACTTTTTAAAGCCAAGCTTTTATTGCAGTGTACTAAAAAGGATAGAAATATTTTTTTAATAATTTAGATTTATAATTATAAAAGCGTAGGTTAAATGCTCTATGATAGCTTATTAGCCACGGCCCACGCTTTTATAATTATGAACCTAAATTATTAAACATTATTTTTATTCTTTTTTGTACACTGCAACAAAGCTTGTATTTAAAAAAAAAATTTTTAATATTTTATTAACTCGATAACTACCAATATTAATATCTGCTAATTCCGCTATAACTTTTAAACCCCGATACCGATTTCATAGGAATTTGGTACACTTATATGGGATTTCTCAACTCAAAGGATAGGCTCCTATGCAAATAAAAGTGTTAAAATCAACAAACGATTGAAATGGTTTTCAGTTAATTCGGTACACGTATTATAGAGCTTCCATAGTCAAATGGCAATACTTTATACGTTAAGCCATAAACATTCTCAGTAGATTTCGATGGAACATTGTAAAATGAACAAAAAATAGTCGAGTTATACTCGTACATTACAATTTTCATATCGTAAAACTAGCGTATGTTTATCGTCCAAACAAAACACAGTCATTAGTATTTTTTTACTTTCTTCTAAAACTTCTTGTTCCCCTGATAGTAGATAATTTAATGTCAGAATGAAAACAATGTTTTCGAAACTTTTCACCTTTAAGTTGTTTCAGTCTTATCTGGAAACTTTTAATTCTTTTACGTTTATATAACTGTACCAAAATATTTATCTTGCTTTTTTCGTAGTTTTAAGGTAACTGATCTCTCTGATTGTAAAATATGCTCTCGGAAAATTCGAACTGTGGTCGCAAAATTCATTTTATTACTGTTTTTATTAGCTGCGATTAAGCACTGTGCTTCGTGGAATTTGGCTTGCTGCTTAGAAATTTCAACAAACATATATTTTTCCCAACAAATTGAATAAAAAAACGTGATATTTGTCAATATTTCTTTACAGCACGTCACCAGATTTCGAATTACGGAGAGGCAAATTAACATTTTGACTTTTTCTCTTTACAAACTTATATTAAAAATACTGGCAAATTTGGTTTGCTCAATATTTTTTTACAAATTTAATTTATTTATATAAACAGTAGCCTTAAAGCAAATAATGCAGTGTTTTTAACGAAAGTGCAAAGCGAGCAACCGAACATACATGCATGAAGCGGGTTCCATGGAACGGTTCGACGAAGCCGAAAGTAAACAACCAAGCATATTTAAATGGAGCGTTCAGAATTGTTTCTTTATAATACCTAATATAAACAGTTTCAATTTGTATTTCTCTTATTTCTAAGATAAAATCGGCACTCCGTTGAATTTCATCGATGTCAGTCTATTAAAATATAAAATATTATTAAAGTTTGTTTAAAGTTGGCCTTTAATTTATATTTTATAATTAATTTACATACTAACTTATAAATCTATGGCTAAAAAACAAAAACATCCTAAGGCAAACATTCGGTTTTTTTTCTACACTTTCAACTCTATTTTATATAACATTATTATGTAAAACCGTTTCAAGTCTTATTAATCCTCCAAATGGATGTGCGATTCACAAAGTAGTCTACTTTTCGCGCACAGAATTATCGATCACTTGCCTCGATTCGACTGAAATTCATTCGCCAATCTACATTTTAAATCTAAATAAATTCAAAAAGGTCCCCGTGGAGTTCGATCTCAACCCCGTTTCACTTCTCCCTGCACCCGACTCGGTAATCGATAAACTTCGTTTTAATATTGTCAGACAAGTTATTCCTTTCCTGTCCGGTCCACACGCAAAGATAGAACAAAATGAGGTTATGTTATGGTGAAAGTGCAGAGAAAAATAGGTACACGTATGGTGGAAGCAAACGCACAGTTATGGTGGAAGCGAAGGCACACTTATGGTAAAAAAGAACGCACAGTTATGGTGGAAGCGAAGGCACACTTATGGTGGAAGAACGGGTAACCCGCATGCAACAATAGGGATGTTGACAGTATTCAAATAAAAACATAATTTTAACGAAAAGTAGTAGTTTCTATGATATAAATACTTATTTTTAAGGAATTTAATTAATATTTAATAAATAAAAATATTATAAACAATTATTTTTACTGAAAGTTCAGCTCCTTATTTTTAATTAAAATAAATAATTCAAAGGATATTTTATGGAGCAGATAAATTAGTTAATAATATTTTGTTTAACACAACGTTTCGTAATAATTTATTACTTCATCAGGTGCTCTAGAAATTATTACGAAACGTTGTGTTAAACAAAATATTATTAACTAATTTATATGCTCCATAAAATATCCTTTGAATTATTTATTTTAAATAAACAATTATATTATTATCCGCATAAAAATATTCAACAATGGCAAATCAAATAATTTTTTATCGTTCAGTCTGTATATTAACAAAAGTCAAGTACGGCACACAATACACTCACCATATATTGTTGTTTTTATAACTTTTCGTGAACGCTGCTACTTCTCTATCTCACTCTACCGTACTTTTTCAGACGAAACTCATTTTTTATAATAAAAAAAACAAAATTTAACATCATAATCTTGTACAATGTGTAGTGAAACTGTATTAGACGTTTTTCTATGTACCATTGTGCGTTTGTTTTTTAGCACATAAAATATGGTAGTGGTGCGTTTCAAAATAGACTCAAAGTTTCTCAGGGGGATGCGTTTTAAGGCTTATCAAAATGTTCCCAAAGCTCAAGAGACATTTTTTTATCATTATTATTAAATTTCAAACAGATGCGTTGCTAAAAAAGTTTCACTTCAAAAAGCAGCCTCCCCACGAGCTCGGCTATAGTCTAAAGCAGTGATTCCCAACCAGTGGTTCGCGAACCCCTGGGGGTTCGCGGTGTTTGCAGAGGGGGTTCGCGAAAATAATATTGTAATGGCGGATTTTTTAAAACGCCATTAAAATCAAAAGGAAAAAAAAACAAAACAAAAACACAAAAATTAAAGATCACACCCACTGTAAAACAGAATGTTCGCTGCCTGTTTGTAAGTTCAGAAACCTCTTTAAATATACTGGAAAAAGAAAAACGTATAGAGTTATCTTGTGACAGTTCTCTAGAAGCAATTTTTAATGATCAATCTTTAATTGACTTCTGGCTCAGTATACAAAATGAATATCCTGTTCTGTCAAAAAAAGCCATTGAAGTTCTATTACCATTTTGCACAACGTATCTATGCGAGAAAGGATTTTCAACATATACTTATCTGAAAGATAAATACAGAAACAGGCTAGATGCAGAATCTGATCTAAGACTGAAATTGTCAGATATTGAGCCTAACTTTGAATTGCTTTGTTCTATCAAACAGCCATTAAGAGTTTTTCCAAATGTAAAACAAGAACCAGTTTGTTAAATTAGTCTTAATTCTTTGTAAATTAAATTTTAATTATTTTTTATTCTTAAATATTCCAAAAATAATAAAAGTGGCGTCTGACAACACTGCTCGAATTATTCTGCAATATGAAAAATATATATTCTATCAAATTTTATTGCTTTTTTTTACATGTCATTAACGACTACATAGGGGGTTCGTCAAATTTTTTCGGACCTTTCTTTTGGTTCGCGAGGGAAAAAAGGTTGGGAAACACTGGTCTAAAGCATTTCGCTTTAATCGTTCCATAACATGTTATTCGGTATATTAGAGTCTATAAACAATGCAAGCGTCAGCGGAAATTGAGAACATGTGGACAATTCAGTCAATAAACAGCGAATCGAATCAGTGGTTCGAAATAATCGGAAAGCGTGCCGACATCTGCCGCCATTTCACGCTGTCCCGACACTCCATAAACGGTCCACCTTCCCCCTTTTAAACAAGTGCCGTGCTATAAATGCGAGCGTTTTATTTAAAATTGAACTGTCGCAATCACGAGCTGAATGTTTTATTACTTTTAATTACATCTTTGACTCTTTTCCAACATTTCAATAAAAAAAAATCCCCTTTTATCTCTGCTTTACCTTCTTTTTGATTTTCAGTTTTTTTCCGTAGAATAAATATGTAACTTTTCACGTTGACTTTTCCTACATTTTGTATTTATGTATTGCAAAGAAATGATGTTATTTTATAGTGACAAAATTTGAAGATTCGTTATTTCTACAGCGTTTCTATGGTTTGTCTAATACAAATCTCCAATTTTCCGGTTCTAATCGAAAAAGAAAATATAAATTGCTTCTAAGCCTAAACAACCCTGACAGTGGATGAATTAAAATTGACACAAATGTTTTCCTTCCAAAAGTTATTTTATTCCTTATTTCAAAAAAAAACATCCCGAGAGATGACCCGATAATACACAGATTTCCCTACTACACGAAATCAAATCATAGTAAGTGACCAAAATAGTGAGAGTGAGTCATCATTATAGTACGGTTCGTATAATAAGCTATGAAACAATGTAAAACAATTTTATATTATAGGGACAAGCTTATTAAATACAGAGTAGACCTCGTTCGTAAATAATGTCAGCTGGAAGACCGTTCATATTTTTATCAATTGACGGGGTCCGATGAACATCATCCACCCACTACTATCCAATGGAACGAGGTCATCTCTATATCTAATAACCTAAGTATACGGCAATGTTTTTTCATAATAATATATAACACATTCAGAAAAAATATCTATTTATAGAAAATACGTAGGTATTAAAATGTATATATGTGGATTTAAGCACATAATTTGTAGAAATAAATTAAATATATCTTCTTTACGAAAAATACGTTTGAGATTTTTTTCAAACTTATTTAACATCCACGATATTTTATTTGTAGTAGTAGTATTCGAAAAAGCAGTGATTTTAAAACAATTTTATTCGATATGCACTCAACAAAATATTTATAAATATTGGTCCATTAACCGGTTATTGACGTAACGAATTTTCTTAGATCTACTTGCCAATAACTACTTTACACAAACTGGCGTTAAATAGTTCATCACTCGCCTTATTCGTTCGGTCAAATTAATATTTGTTTCGTTATTTCAATAAGTTTTTTTTTATCTATATCTTGCCTGTTTTTTATTGTTTTCTGCATTTATTGAAATTTTAATTATACCTAACTCATTATTATTATCCGGTCAAATTTTAAATCTAAATCTCGTTAAAATTCGTTCATAAATTTGACTGAGAGAATAGACGAATCAGATCAGTGAGCAAATTACGAACGATCTGATTTTTGAGTTGGAATCGATTGCTAGAAAATAATTGTTTGAATGCTACCGAAATATATAATGCAAGGAGCTTTATACCTATACTGAAATCCTACTGAATTGCAATTCAGTGAGTTTACGAACAGTTGGAAAAAACGGAAAATCGATATTATGTTCTGTCACGAAAAATGACAAATAGACATTTTCTATTGATAAATGATAGTTACTAAAAAAAACTTCTTGTAAGCGTCTCGAATGCTGATAGGGTTGGCTGTGGTGATATACACTATGCAAAAAAAAATCACATACAGTAGAACTTGATATGAACTGCGAAGCCTACTCTATCTAATTTATTGACAAAATTCGATTATACATAGATGACGCAACTGAGTGAACAAAGGTATACAGTTCGACCGCGACGACCGATCTATATGAACACCGGGCCGTCCGGCAAACAGTGAATCTAGAATATAATAATAATAATAATGCGTTTAACGTCCGTTTCTCGACTTTATGTCATAACAGACGCCATTCGCACCATTACTATTTTCCATCTACCACACTTCCCGTTATTTTTCTACATTTTTAAAACTTCAACTTATGTAATAGCAATAGGCGAATGAAGGAGTTATAGGTAATTAGGATAAGGTACGTATTTTTTGAACTAGGAGTTTGATAGGTAATCGGCCATGGCCTCAAATAAGAAACCATCTCGATATTTATCTGGAATTAATTGAGGGAAACCATGGAAAACCTCAATCAAGATGGCCGGTACAGGAATTATCGTTTCTCGGCGAGAGGCAGTAGGAAAAAGTCCCAGCCACATCTGCCCCCGCCGGGATTCGAACCCGGCCTTCCGAATACTAGTCTAGTGCTGTCACCACTACTACTCTACCCAGCTCGGTAATCTAGAACATATGAGGGTTAATCAATAAGTACTCGTGTTTGACGACAGATGGCGTTGACGACTGAAATTGATTTTACCATCGGGTACTACAGACTTTTAAACGACCTCGTGCTGAGTTGTAGATAAATGCATTGATTAAGTTATTTTTGACAGCCAGTTGTATCATTCGTGTTTTGTAGTTGTCGACAAAATGGAGAAAGAGCAATATCGATTCGTAATTCATTTTTTATACGTGGTCGTAGGTAGTGAAGAGACCCCATAGACAGCATCCAACTTCAGTTTTATTACTTCGCATGTTTTTTAAAAAACGAATTACGGATCGATATTGCTCTTTTTCCATTTTGCCGAAAAATACAAAACACGAATGATGGGAAAAACTATACTCACTCAAGAGGCGGATGTATATCTTTCTTTGTTTAATATTTTCCTGCTCGAACAACTTTTGGCGCGTTTTCATACAATATAAATACAATTTTTTGGAACAGCAGTGCCATCTTAAATGCATGCTATTCGAGGAATATTTTTTTACATTGAGATAGTTCTCCTTATCTCTATACTTCTGACGATGCTCAACTATATTTATTGTGTTTGTGTGTATGTGTGTGTGACCGCAAAGCTAACATTTTGGGTGACATGGCACGACAACAAAACACTCCCGTCGGACAGTTAAAATGAAAGGTTTAATTGCTGTACACGCCGACACATGTATTTGTTACATAATGCCAGTTGCACGTGTAAATATTGTTATTTCCGGAGCCCTTGCAATAATAATTAATGATCACGGATGAGTGCCACGCTTTTATTTGTACACAAACGCCGTTTTTTTAATAAAAATATAGATATAGAAAAATACGATATACAGTGTAACCTTAATATAACGAGCCTCAATATAACGATTTCCTTACCGAGCTGGGTAGAGTAGTGGTACAGCACTAGACTCGCATTCGGGAGGTCCGGGTTCGATTCCCGGCGGGGGCAGATATGGCTGGGACTTTTTCCTACTGCCTTTCGCCGAGAAACGGTAATTCCTGTACCGGCCATCTTGATTGAGGTTTTCCATGGTGTTTCCCTCAATTAATTCCAGATAAATATCGAGGTGGTTCCTTATTTGAGGCCATGGCCGATTACCTATCAAACTCCTAGTTCAAAAATTACCTACCTTATCCTAATTTCCTGTAATTCCTTCATTCGCCCATTGCTATTATATAAGTTGAAGTTTAAGAAATGTAGAAAAAACGGAAAGTGGTAAAATGAAAAATAGTAATGGTGCGAATGGCGTCTGTTATGACATAAAGTCGAGAAACGGACGTTAAACGCATTATTATTATTATTATTATAACGATTTCCTCGATTTAACAAATTTTTAGAAAACCCCAAGTACTTTACCAATATCAACCTATAATTTACTTGCCTTGAAACATTCTTTCAAGTTTGTTTCAAGTTTCAAATAGAGTAGACGTCTTTTCAGTTTTTGACTTGCTTTGAAGGAGAAATTGCCAAGTGTGAACTGCTTGAAAACCGTTAGTTCTTACACTTGGGTTAAAACGTGTGAAAAGTGAGGTTATATGCTGTTGTTTTGCATACTAATATTTAGAATTATCTTGTCTAAAGCTAATTTTATTGTGTTTAATTTATTTTATTTTAATATATATAACGATCAATGATATTTTTTAATATCATAAAATAAATCTCTATATTATAAACAGCAGCATCCCGCCATGAGCTCGGCAATTCCTTGCGGCACGCTGATTACGTAATATTAATGTGATTCAATTTTGTTGCAGAGCTGTACGAAGAATGGGCCCTAACGAACATAATAAACAAAGACATGGACAGTCAGCAGGACAACCAGGACGCAGACAGCGCAAGGTTTGTGGTGAAGTATATTGGCAGCACATTGGTGGAGGCGGCGAGCAGTGAGGGTGCCACCGCCGACGCAATCAAGACGATCCTTCGAGTGGCCAAGGCCAGCGGTAAGAAGTTGCAGCGCGTCGCTTTGAACGTTTCGTTGAGAGGCATTCGCGTCACAGATCTCGCCACTGACGAGGACCAGATGGAAATTTCTATTTACAGGTTAGTTTTACAAATTTTATTTATTTTTTTTATTTTTAATTTATTTATTTTGTCTATTTTATTTTATTTATTTTAACGTGTCAAATGTGAATATTTTTAAAGTTCGAATGGTCCTGTCGCCCAATTGGCTGAAATTTTTTTAATTAAATCGAAAATCTAGGTTCTGTAAATATGTGACGTTAAGCTTCCTAGGTCAACGGAGAGCACAAAAAGAAAGATGATCTAGAATATTAATGTCGACGAAAAAAAACCTACAACAGTTTTTTGAAAATTCTAACGGAAATACGAAACAGACAAATATTAGGAACGAGAATAAATCTAAACTTAGGTAATAAAGAACTGATTTTTATATGATATTTTGTTTAAATATTTATAAATCGCCGTGTACGAAGTTGAGGCGGCGTAAAGCCACTTGCTGTTATATTTTTCTTTTTTTTTGTGGTTTTATTTTTCACCACGCCTATTCGAACGGCGAACCGATATATCACAGACTCAGAGGAATACTCCTGTAGTCATATCGCAAACATAATAATATAAAACTCGGGTCGCAGTGCCAAAACCCTGCCGACAATATAGTGTATTTGCTGATACAGGTATTGTGGCTTTATTACGTGAATTTAGGTTTGTTTTCGGACAGAATAAAAAATGTAACGCTTTAATACACCCCTTAAAATTATAATTTTTTCTCAATTGAAATATTGTTATCAATCCAACATCTGCACCTAATTTAATACATTCTTCAGTAACCTTTGCATGCGCGAATTAGTGTTTACATTTAAAAAAATATATACTATCTTGTAAGCTGCTAGAATCTAACCTAAATTTAAATAAAATAAGACTGTATCTAATTACACGTTTCTAAATTATATTAATTTTCTTTGATAAAAGTTCTCAAAAAGAAAACGTTATAAAAATTATTTTTCTACTGTTAGATATATTATAGGAGTTTTTAATTCATACGTGACGTTTGTTATTTATATAATTTTGCGTTTCTCTTTATATTTTCCCCTTACCGAAACGCGTTAGTACCCCTTAAACGTCACAAAAATTTTAAACAGATACCCTCGCTAAAAAAGTTTTACTTCCACATTATTTGATAAGAGACATGCTTTACAAGATGGCTGTCAAAAACAAATTGCTTGTGACTAATTTCTAAATAATTTGTACACGCATTAAAATAATAATTTAACAAGCGCTAAATTACTGGGCTCTGAAGAAGACAAGATTATTGTTGACACATTGATCATGTATAAATTTTAACTAATATATTTGTTGTTTACCTTATTATATTACAATAGTAAATAATTAACGGGAAAAAAAGCACTGAAAAATCGTGATTAATTATGGTGTGAAAAATGATGACGTAATTGTCAATAGAAATTCTGTCGAACAAGATTTTTTTTTTCATTTTACGTTAAAAATGTATGAGCTTAGCACACGCGTTGAAGCGAACAAAAAATATGCCCATAGGATATCTGTGATCCGTTTCAATGAAAAATAAATAATTCAGGAATCCTGCCATGTCTAAACATCAATTATTTATTTGTAATTTTAGCCATATATCCGATCATTTTTTATGTCGGTTCAATAAAAATATTACAAAGGTTTTTAACATTATAATTTTCTTAATAATAAATTGAAAATGCTATCATACTTTTACCAGTTTTCACATTAGAAACGTGGGACAATGGCACAACCACATGCTCGGCATTCTCAAACTCCATTTTGGGAACTGCTGGCGTATGTAAATGCTTAGAAGACGATATCATATTGCTGTTTTGAAATTCATGAACGCTCCTGAACATGAATTATTCTGTGTTAATCTATTTCCAAACGGAAAAGGATACGTGAATAAAACATTGCTTTTAACGGTTATTGTATTGTGAAAGCAGCATTGCGCCATATATTATGTTAGTTTTTACAGTAATTTTGCAAATAATCTCAATTTCCCAAGTGCAAAGCTAAGCACTTTTGTTTCTGTCTCCGCTTATTACGATCTAGTTGTAGTGAAAGATTTTTGGTTAATTATTCCAGAATTTAGTAAAAGAGACTTTATTTCTTTTTTGTCCTTGGTAATTAATATAAAAATGATTTTTCGGGAAAAAGGACTTTATTTATAAGTAAAACACTTAATATTTTATTTTCAGCGACGTTTCGTTCCTTGTTTGGAACTTAATCAAGCTTTAATAACTATTAAATGTTGTGATTAAATAGATATAAAAGATAATATATACATGTGAATATAAATTCAACTGAAAAAACATTTTTCAAAAAAACGAAATTATTATAAACTTTGTATTAATATTGTTAAACTCAAATTTATATTCACATGTATATATTATCTTTTATTTTGAGTTTTTTAATTTGAGTTTAACAATATTAATACAAAGTTTATAATAATTTCGTTTTTTTGAAAAATGTTTTTTCAGTTGATGTTCATTAATTTGAATATCAACTGAAAAAACATTTTTCAAAAAAACGAAATTATTATAAACTTTGTATTAATATTGTTAAACTCAAATTTATATTCACATGTGTATATTATCTTTTATATCTATTTAATCACAACATTTAATAGTTATTAAAGCTTGATAAAGTTCCAAACAAGGAACGAAACGTCGCTGAAAATAAAATATTAAGTGTTTTACTTATAAATAAAGTCCTTTTTCCCGAAAAATCATTTTTTTATTTTTTTAGTAAAAGAGTTTTTGAAAACTAGTTTAGACTAGTTAAAACTGGTATTGGCGAAAGGCCAAAGTTGAACTACTTTTGACTAGTTAGATCGTGTTTTAACTGATTTCGGGTTCAAACGGTAACATATACACGTTTATATGTTTGCTTCCAGAAATTGGAATGTTTTGTAAAAATACAGTCATGTATTATTTAGTAACTTCATAAAATGTACACTACATAAAATATTTTTATTTCAAAATATGTCCATATTTTTTCCTTTATTCTACGTAATTTACAAAAGTCGTAGGTAGGTACACATCTGTGAACAAGCAGCATTTTACTGACGGCTTATTTTCTGCTAGCATATAAACCTATCGTTATGCATAGCGACACGTTATATACAATGTAGCAAAAGACAGTTGTAGCTTAGTGCAATAATATTAAACGTCTGCATTATCGACACGTGAGTAAGTGCATGTTACATGCAACACAACTGCTCGTAAGATAGAGCAAGGTGGGTGAAAAAGGGAGCATATTGAACAGCTGGTAGTCAGCAACCTTAATATTGTTTTATCAAGTGCCAACTAACTTTAAGATAATTGTTTGGTAGATATATCAGGTAAGGATAGTACTGTAACGATAGAACGTTTCAGATATCACTCACATGATGGTTTACGTTGTAAACAAATAATAAAGTAATAATATTATTCAAGTCATTTTGTACCATTCTTTATAAATATTATAAATAAGTAACTTTGAACCACTCAGTAGAATCAAAATGCAGTGAATATCGGCAGTTCAGTGTCAGTTATATGATCATGAATTAATTACGTAATCTGATTGGTAATGAGAGAAGTGAAGGATACCATAATTTTGTTTTTTTGAATATCATTCGAGGCAGTCGATGGTAAGCCATCAGAGGAAACATCAGCTTCATAATGAAATCACATTGTAAAAATAATTATAACAATCTTACAATGATATTTTTCATCTACGCTGCATCATAAGGTAATATAAAAAAATTGTAATATAGAATTTTGATTTTATATAAGTAAATAAGGTAAAAAATGATAATTTATTTTGTAAATGATTGTATTACTAAATTTTTTCCGTTATATTTAGATAAATGATTTTGCTTTATTTAAACGTAATGTTTCAAACCAATTGAGATAAATATTTGATATACAATAAAAAGTGTTTAATAAACTATTTAACCGATATTCATGGGATTTTTGCGAATAGAAAGAGAAGATACTTAAAAAGGTTTTAGGTTTTATCTAATTAAGCTATGTCAAAATATCGGATTAAACAATAAACCAACAAGCAACTTCGGGTGAGGTAAGTACGACTAATATAAATTGCAAATAACGTAACGTACAGGCACTTTTGCTACCAGAAAATGGCCTGAATGTTGCGAACAAAGGACGTTTTTGTTTCTTCCAATATGATGAAATGAACTATGGTTAAAGACGTGTCTAGAATATTTAATAGATTCTAAACCGCGTTCTTTTTAGATATTAAATTTTTTATGGCGCACCATCCCTAAGAGACGTTCATGACTTTATCTGCATATTCGCCATTTTATTGTTTCTCTCCCTTTCTTTTTTTTTCAATGAAACTTAAATTTCATTCTATTTATTAACAAGCAAAAAATTCAGTTATCACATTATATCATTACGTGAATGAAAAAGCTACTTACAAAATGAAAAAGTATTTTCAAAAAAACTGGCCAGGTGCTAATCGAACTCGCACACGAAGGGTTCCGTACTACCGTACAATATTTATTAATAGAAAACAGTATCACGGGTAATTGGAATAAAAATAAATCAATTTAAACACTCATTGATTGCAACGTTTCGTATTTCTTTAATTATGACTTTTTCAAGCTCTGAAAAAATTTTAATGTAAAATTTTTTTCAGAGCTTGAAAAAGTCTTAATTAAATAAAGACGAAACGTTGCAATCAATGAGTGTTTAAATTGATTTATTTTTATTCCAATTACCCATGATACTGTTTTCTATTATAACATATATCTGGAATTGAACTTTAAAGATGAATATTTATTAACTTTTTTTTATTTTTATTATTTGTTGTTATAGCAATACACACTCTGAGAGAATTTCAAATACATTCAAGTGTCCCTTGGATTTTCAGTTTATTATTAAATCAATAATAAATTTAAAAAAACCCGGGTCGCAGTGCCAAAACCCTGCCGACAATATAGTGTATTTGCTTGTATAGGGCCGTGTGGTTTTATACTGTTATTATGTGAAATTAAGTTTGTTTTTGGGCATAATAAAAAATTTAACCCCTTAATACACCCCTTAAAATAACATTTTTTTTCTTAATTGTAATATTATTATCAATCTAACGTCTACACCGAATTAAATACACCCTTCAATAAAATAAATGTCACTATCTGCAAATTAGTGTTTTCAAAAAATTTGTAAGTCCGGTCCTGTTGGGACGATTTTATTAAAATTTTAGGGGCACTTTTTAATTGCTATTAAAGGGTTAAATTTCAATTTTGAAACGATTCTGAGATTTTTTTCGGTATTTTGGGACCCAAAAACTTTTTTCAACCCCTAAAATTCACCCTTAATGTGATCCGATTGGGCCCATTTTAAATAGGCTTCGTGCGATAATGGATTCCAACATGTGTGCCAAATTTCGTCAAAATTAATTAAGTCCTTCGAAAGTTATAGCCCGCACACATATATATATATATAAATATATATATATATACATATATATATAAACATTTTTAAAAATGGTGCCAAAGTGTTTAGGAGGTTATGAAACGTCGAGAAATTTTGGTCCGACCCCAAGGTCCCGCCATCCGACCAACGCCAATAGTGAATGTTGCCTTATGGCAAATACACTAACAAGAATTAGTACTAGGCTCAAACAATCCTAGCTGTTGGTAGCAAAAAGGTATGTATCTAGTTATTTGGAATGTTCAGCAGATCATATATAATTTTTATATAAATATGTTGGTCTGTTTGAGATTAATAAACTTCTACACCGTTTAAGCGATCACCATGAAAGTTGGCACACATATATATTTTTTCATGGAGAAGGTTTTTTATGCTGTCTACTTTGTTGTAACTCGCTAGTAGATGTTGCCAGGGGAATCCCCACTATTGGCGCTATGTGTTTCATCACAATCGCGTGCAGAGCCGCCGGTAGCCGCTAGTACCATATACAAGATGTATCAAAAGTAACACGGATAAAGTATACCTGTTTCCTGTGAAAGGTCTAAACGAAAAATCTTTACTTTTTTTTCTAAAATGTAATTATTAATAATTCAGCTCTGTTACGGCTGTCATATTTTCAACCGATGTCCTAACGAAGAATGGACGAAGACGATAACGCTATCATAAAGGAGAACTAAACCAATATAAACTCAGTAATCGCACTTCGGAGACAAAAGCGCTCAAAAATGTTTCGGTTTAAAATTTTAAAAAGGAATATGTTCACAAAACCACTATGTATATTGTACACTATACACTGTTACTTGCTTCCTGCTTTTAGCGACATGCAGCGCATATTTAATGTACTATGTCTAAGAAAACAAAACACGGTAGAATTGTCTTCGTTTTATAATGCCTCAGCAGGAGTATCATAATGTAATGAATCGTCCCCTATGAAGCTATTATTACTTTCGCTAACAAATTAGATCACAATATCGCATTATAATTGAATAAAGCAATACAAAAAGCACTATAATTCAATGCTGCATTAATTTTATCATAATACAGTGTTTTACCCAGCGAATGAGGATCATCTTAATATTATTAGTGTATTTGCCATATGGCAACATACACTATTGGCATCGGTCGGATGGCGGGACCTAGGGGTCGGACCAAAATTTCTCGACGTTTCATAACCTCCTAAACACATTGGCGCCATTTTTAAAAATGTTTATATATATGTATATATATATATATATAAATATATATATAAATATATATATATATATATATATATATAAATATATATATAAATATATATATATATATATATATATATATATATATACATATATATATATATATATATATATATATATATATTTATATACGTATATATATATATATGTGTGCGGGCAATAACTTTCGAAGGACTTAATTGATTTTAACAAAATTTGGTCCACGTGTTTCAATCCATCACCGCAAGAAGCCTATTTAAAATGGGCGTAATCGGGCCATTTTAAGGGTAGTTTTTAGGGGTTGAAAAATGTTTTTGTAGATAGTGACTTATTTATTGAACGGTGTGTTTAATTCGGTGTAGACGTTAGATTGATAATAATATTGCAGTTAAGAAAAAAAATGTTATTTTAAGGGGTGTATTAAGGAGTCAAATTTTTAATTTTGCCCAAAAACCAACTTAAGTTCGCGTAATAAAGCCACCCTGCCTGTATAAGCAAATACACTATATTGTCGGCAGGGTTTTGGCACTGCGACCCGGGTTTTTTATTAGTATAAATGGCGAGGTTTAAACGTCTGCATGAATATTACGCAGTGACTGAATGGATTTGAATGAAATTTTGCTTTCAGGTAATTCATTACTCGGATTAACGGACAGTCTATTTTTTGATCTCGAGGAAATTTACATTTGTTGTAGCGACGTATCTGTTTGAAAAAGTAAGAAATCGAGGGGAAGTAGAACTAGCACATAGAGGGGAAGTTAATTTGTCTCCTAAATTACATGAAACTGACAAAGACAGAAGTGTATAGCTTGTGTTGCTAAGTATGTGTAAATATTATTAAATAGTTTCACATAAAAAAAAAATTAAATATGAGAATAATATTAAAAACGAAAAAAGTTACACTTCTTATGTTAGCTTATGAGGGTGAGACTCATTATAATTTTTTTTTCTACAAACCTGATAAGTTTGAAAAAGTTTTGATACATTTCAAACTTTCTCAAAAATCGGCGTTTCGTCTTTATAATATTTCTTGGCAATATTTCACTACAAGACGTCACGTCCATCGCCAAACATTCTGTATATTACAAACAGAGATATATACAAAACTTTTATCGACTTGTGTGTCACTTTTATAGCCAATCGTTTTCGTGATTCGAATTTTCAATCAAGATCTTTGTAACTAGCATTTGTCGTAAATGACTATGATCACGATTCAATCGTAAATATTAAATTCGTTCAATCCGTAACTCTGGAACGATTCACGTAACTCGTATGGTTTGCACCGATTTACCTAATTTAAGGTAGATTTTGTAGCCGAATTTACAGAAGAGCACTTGGGACCCAGGGCTCTCAGTATTTATGCTCATTGGCCTTGCATTATCAAATCCAATGCTGAATCAACTCGACACTCATAAGACAAATACCGTATTTGTATTGTATGCTAGCTATTACCCGTGACTTCGTCCTCGTTGAATTTTTTACTTCGTAAATTCGTGTCGTAACAAATTTTATTGAAAATGTGTCAGCAGTTAGTATATAGATTTAAATATTAGATGTGAATTTTGAAATCAGTCACCATTTTACCCTCTTTACAAAAACGCTGAAACACATAATTCTTAACACTTTTTACCAAACGCCTAAATATAAATTTTCATATTCCTAACTTCAGAAATGATAACTATCCATAGAAACTTTCAACCCCTATTTTTCAGGGTTTTTTTGAGACAAAAGGTAGCCCATGTCTTTCTTCAGGATGCAATCTATCTCCTTGCCAAAATTTGTCGAAATCTGTTCAGCGGCTTAGCCGTGAAAAGGTAACAGACAGCCAGACAAAATTTCTCATTTATAATATGTATTAGTATTTAGTATGGACAGATCGTGTTAGTACAAACATGTTTGTCGATGTTGGAGTCTGGATTCTTGGCATTGGTAATTCTTCAGAAGTCCCGAAGCACCTATCATGTACGCTTTTTACTCGGGTAAATTAACTCCTTGAAAATTCGATAAATTTTGAAAATATTTCTGTTTTGGTGTCTAGAAGAATGTTGTCTAACGAATCTTCTAAATTTTATTACGATTTATGTGTGAGGTAAAGGTAAGATTTATGTCAAAATCGAATGCCATCTCTTGAGAGAACTTATGAAATGGAAGATACGTTTTGCATCATAAATTTCGAACCCGTGAGCTGTGCGTTGAACTGAACACAGCGATTCGGGTTATTGAAAGAGATTGCAGTGGCCATTAGATAAGACATACAGCGATTCATGACCTGAAGCCTTTTTAACATGGAATGGCTTCAAAGGGAGTTAAAATATATTTATTTCTTTTGATAAAGACTTTTCCTATATACACTAGGGGTGTCAACGACGTCAATCTACCGGTCGAACGCGTAATGATTTTTGGTCGATACTCATGATCGGATCTTACATAAGGACACTTGGAACCCAGATCCACGGGCCCCCTTAACCTAATGCAAAATTCCATTTCTGAAAAAAAAATATAATAAAAAATGTATATTTATACTGATTGGTGTCATCGATAATCTTAATGAATTTGCAGTAAAAATTTTTCAATCTAAAATTTTAAAAAAACCCAGGTCGCAGTGCCAAAACCCTGCCGACAATATAGTGTATTTGCTTATACAGGCAGTGTGGCTTTATTTTACGAGCTTAAGTTGATTTTTGGGCAAAATAAAAAATTTTACCCTTAATACACCCCTTACAATAACATTTTTTTTCTTAATTGCAATATTATTATAAATCGAACCTCTATACCAAATTATATACAACTTTCAATAAATAATTCACTATTTGTAAACTAGTGTTTTCATAAAATTTGTAAGTCCGGTCCTGTCGGGCCGATTTTATTTAAATTTTAGGGACACCTTTTAATTACTACTAAAGGGTTAAATGTCAATTTTGAAACGATTCTGAGAATTTTTTCGGTATTTTGGGGCCCAAAAATATTTTTCAACCCCTAAAAACTACCCTTAAAATGGCCCGATTACGCCCATTTTAAATTGGCTTCTGTCAGGGATGGATTTCAATACGTGGGCCAAATTTCGTTAAAATCAATTAACTCTTTCGAAAGTTATTGCCCGTACACATATATATATATATATATATATATATATATATATATATATATATATATATATATATATATATATATATATATATTTACATATATATATAAACATTTTTAAAAATGGTGCCAAAGTGTTTAGGAGGTTATGAAACGTCGAGAAATTTTGGTCCGACCCCTAGGTCCCGCCATCCGACCGATGCCAATAGTGTATGTTGCCATATGGCAAATACACTAAAAAATGTACATTTATACTGATTGGTGTCATCGATAATCTTAATGAATTTGCAGTAAAAAATTGCAATCAATTATTCAATCTAAAATTTTAAAAATATAGAAATCAGTAACATTTATTTTTCATTAAAAAACTAACAGTTTTTCACGTACATAGGGGCCCCCACAGCCTTTGTGTCCATGTGCGTTTGAATTATCAAATCCTATAGATGTTTTGTCTGGAAAGGTAGATCTTATACAAAAAAAATCAGTGGCACCCCTGCTATATATAAATATCTGAAATGTACTTTTAAGACTAAATTTACTGGATTCTATGTTCGACATGTTGTATGGCCATTTGAACTTCATTTTAAGTTCGAGTATTTCAGTTTTTATTTCCATATTAATGGCACAGATAAAACTTCAAAAATGGAGCAAAAATTTAAAATTTCATAACAATATTTTATAACCTAAAACACGGATCGCGTGATTGAGATAAATCGAATGGCACGTCGGTTGCGAAAATCGGTCCAGTAGTCGAAAATAATTAAACAAATTGGAAATAGATTATTATGTTAAATAAATAATTTTCCAACCTACATTTATTGTTCGCCAGTGCGCGCAGCCAGAATTCGATGGCACGGTAATATCTGTCGATTTCTAAGTATTCTTCTTCTTCTTGTTCAGAAACGAAAACCAGTTTGTGCAAAATAAACGCCGATTTCGCAACGGTAATCTTTCGCTGACTAGTAACAAATCAAAACTGTCAATGCGTGATGTATGTATGTGCGTTGTTTGCGATTTGGAAATACGATTTCCCAGCTACTTGGGAAAAATGTATTCACATACGTTTTTATAAGTGACAGACGTTTTATTCATAAAAAGAAAAGTTTGACGTGAAAATAATGGGAACTGTTGTAAACATTGAGCATTTACAGAGTGTTCAAGAAAGAGTCGGAAATTTTAACATGCGTTCGCAAATTGAAATAGGTTACGGAAAATAAATATTTTTTTTAAATACTACATACATAGTGTGCAATTTAGTTGGGCCATGCGTATTCCATATTTGTCGCGCTATTCATTTTATTTATGCCTTCTTTGTTGCACTCATTAATTTTTTGTAGTAGTACTCCCTCTGTAATTAATTCTAAATATGTAATTAAAAAAAGGTACATAAAGAAAATTAAGGACACTATGTTTGAAACCAATATAAAATTCCAGCGACAGGACCCATACCAACTTCAAAAATATTGACATTTGACATAATTTTATAATAAATAAAACAAAATATCTATTAATGCGTGCAGTGACACAAGTAACGGATACTAATAAATATTACGATTTTTCCATGGCGACATAAAATAGTTTTGCATGTAAAAATTAACCATAGCATGCTTGTCAGCTACCTAATTTCAAATATTCGAAACAAAAGAACAGCGGAACGCGGAACTAAATTTATTTAACTTTTTGCTAAAGATGGAATCATAGCTCTCAAATTGTATATTCAATAATAAAATTGTTTGGTGACAAAATTGTTGTTTAAATAATATTTTTATATGTGTGGTAGAAGAACGGGTATATATGGTGGAAAGACGGGTAGAAGTAATATATACAAATTTTAACAATGTCTTTTTTTGCTATTTATTTCATATCTGTTGTATTTTCATGCATGAATCTAAAAATAATTTAATAATTGTGTAACCGATTATGTTTTGTTTCAGAATATCGTACTGTTCGGCGGACGCAACTCACGATCACGTGTTCGCGTTCATAGCAGCCAACGCGAATGAAACAATGGAGTGTCACGCGTTCCTTTGTCCAAAGCGCAAGATGACGCAAGCCGTGACCTTGACTGTTGCGCAATCGTTCAACACTGCATACGAATTGTGGCGCAAGAATGAAGAGAAACGGAGCATGTTGATGGGTGAATGTTCCAAGGACGAACGACACAAGCGCTCCGACAGCGGATCAACAACAACCGGAAGCTCCGGTCGGCGGAATTCGACCGACAAAAGCGCACTCATTGACTTCGGAACGGAGCCGTCCGAAAAAGAACGCCTCAGTCACACTTGGGTAAGAAACTTTAAATCATCTGCGGTTTGTTTGTCGCGACTAATCTCAGGAACCACTTGACCGATTTGAAATTTTCTTTCGCTATTTGAAAACGTACTTATTCCCAAGTAACATAAGCTATCTGTTAGTAATGAGTAACTAACCAAAAATAACGCTTTGCAACGTGGCAAAGCCAAGCCACGCGGCTATTCTTACTATAAAATAGCTGTTACTCGCGGCTCCACGCGCAATTAAGATAAACAATGTTTTATAATTAGCTCGACAGCAACACCGGTAGTGGAACCTTCAACTCCACGGTATTACAATCTTGACTTGCGATTGTAACACCAATTTTTACGTTAACTTCGCTTGCAAAATTGGTCTCCACGAAAAGCGCCTTTATTTTAACGCGATCATATATAACCTAGGCCCTAGAAGGTCCATTCTAAATATTAGTGACATTTTTTTTTTATATCCAATAAGTGGTTTCGGAGATTACCTGCTACATCCAAACTTTACTTCTTTATAATGTTAGTATAGATATCTTTTCACTAATTTAAAAAATTAAAAAAAATATCATTTGATAAAATTAATAATACATATAATAAACAAGGTACAAGATTGTGTATAAAAAATATAAAGTTTTTATTACAATAATAATAATGATAAAGTAGAGTTAGTGATTTATGCAAATTAACATACAGTTCATTTAACTAAAGTTCAGTGTTTGACGATCGCAGCGCCGCCGTGGTCGACGTTAAGACCTCTCGTCGGTTGGTGACTCTTGTTTGAGTCGTTCAATCCCATTGAATATTATCTGAGCACCGCCGCCTCGCGTCTTCAGCACGTCGGCCTTGTAGACCTTCGTCTCAATTTCGCCGTCCGTGTCTTTCTCTTGTGAAATCAGACAGTACTTCGATATGCTTTTGTTTGCCACATCTTTCGAATCTGCATTAAAATGCAATCTTCAATATTGTTTACTGACTAAAGACAAGCTTACACGCGCGAATAACTCGAAATGTCATATTTTAACACTGCGACCAGTCTTTCTAAATGATAAAGTTTTTTAACCCCTGACGCAAAAAGAAGGGTGTTATAAGTTTGACCGCTACAGTTTGTGTCTGTGGCACCGTAGCTCTTAAACGGGTGAACCGATTTGGATGCGTTTTTTTATTTTAAAGCAGGTTTTCTAGCGGTGGTTCTTAGACATGTTTTTATCAAAATCGATTCAGCCGTTCCAAGGTCATCGGCTTCTTTTTGTGTCTGGTTTTTTTAATACTTTTTTTAAATATTTGTCATAGTCAGTGTGTCAGTTGTTTTAAAACTTTCAATCAAAATTTGGAATAGATCTAATTAAACTAAAGCTTTGAAATTTTGCACGTGTGTACAAGTTCGATGACAATGCATAAATCCAATATGGCGGTTACCCCAAAATGACGGATTACCGTTTCCTTCACAATCCTCTTGGCTTGGTTTAACGAGTGGAATACGATATACTGTGCGACACATTCGATCGATTTGAAATTTTTGACACATATGTATTCCACACAGGTACATGATTATTGTTTTGAGAATTAGATAATCAATTAAACTTAACAAATCAATGTTTTAATAATAAACGTTTTGAAGGAATAAAAAGAACAAAATAAAACATTAGTAAAAAATCTTTTTAAAGACAAGCTTTCATTGAAATATAATGAAAAGGAAAAAATAATTTTTAATAATTTACGTTCATAATTATAAAAACGGGCATAGAGGTAACAGCCCACGTTTTTATAATTATGAACCTAAATTATTTATATTTTTTTCGTCTTTTTTAGTACATTTCAATAAAATGTTACTAATATTTTTTTGTTCTTAGAATTCACTTCGAATATTTCTACCAATGTTAATACTCGTATGTATTAAATGAAGACAAAAGTATTTTAGACCATTAAATTATTTTTAAAAAAGTCCAGCTCATAAAGTTGGCAATCGAGTTTTGAATTGAATCCGATCAAAAGTTCGGCTTCGGCCGAAGGTACGTAGAAACTGGAACTTCAACTTCGGCAAAAAAAACTGACCGTAGGTTGGACTACAGATGGGAAAAACGGGTCTTTTTAGTGATCTGCATCTTTGCATCTGGATCCCGTATGTGAGCCGGCACACTGAACCAGTTCAAAAAGAGCCGAGTTCTGAATATGTTACTGCAGTCTGCCACTGAGTTACCTAGTTCAGTCAATCATATCACGACCTGTATAGAATCAAGAATGCATAGCCAAACATGTGATGCATGAGTCATTTGAGCTGACAGATGCACCAAAGCAAGAACTGATACGTAAGTGTAAAATGTGCTTCTGTGTGTTAAGTGTTTCACTGAGTTATGCGGATTCGTTGATCCGTCGGCTCAAAAAAAGTGAGTCGGCTCTCACGGATCTTCTGTCCGAGTCGGCTCTTTGAACCGGTTCAGATCTGAGTTACCCAACTCTAGGTTGGACTCTAGTTTTGAATGAATCTGCACATTGAATTTAAATATATCACCTGTCAGTTTAGTAATTGTCTTCGTTTTTTTAATCTTCGGTTGCATAACTGTCACCAACGGAGCTGGCATGGCCGCCCTGTGCTCCAGCCATCTTTCATTTCTCCCGGTCGACTGAGATCGACGACGTTTCGCCGTCGTCCGAAACCGCGGTCTGTACAATAGAACCCGATCCGTCTTTTCATTCTCTTTATCAAAATCTGTTTGATGAAGATTATCAATATTCTTTTCTTTCAATTCTGAATGACGATCATCTGCCTCTACAAGACGCATGTTATTTACACTAAAAAAAAAATTTCAGAATATTTGAAAAATATGGAAAAAATTCAAAATTTCGTTTTTTCCAACATTTTAATTTTTTTGAAAAAAATTTTTTTTTTTCTAAGTACCTAAAATGTTATCAACACTAACTTTTTCGGGGAAAACTATCACTGCCAGGACTCGAATTTAAAACCTACAAATCCAAATTTGTTTTCGTGTTTTCATACCTAATGATTCTGGTAGGTATAAAAGTTTATGTATTGGCAAAGTTATGCAGTTTAGCGGGCTTCAGGCGTCCGGCAAACAATGAATCTGGAACGCGGTTTTGTGAGTTGAACATAATATGTATGTACGCCGTCTGGTAAACTTTTACTGCACTGTTTGTTACACATCGAGGTAGAGCATTGCCCCTCGATGACACCTCCCTAGATACAGTTTTAAGTCAGAAGCTAGCATTATACTATAAAATAATTAAGAACCCACGTAATAGTAATTAACGGTTGACAAATGAGAATAGAATTTACCTGTTAATAGAACAAGTAGAAACGCAATCTTCAGAGAGTAAAATTTTCTTTGCGAGACAAAATCTTTTATCTTTCTCTTTAATTTTAGTTTCGTAACGATTACGTATTTGTTGTAATTTCGTTTCAAGTTCATTTCCCATTTGTTCTGATTGCTCATTAATTTTCTTTTCAAGTTTATATTTTTGTTTGCCCATTTCAGCACGTAATCTGTTTATCGTGTGATCTTTTTCAACGATAATATTCAGTTGTTCCTCTAATTCCCTATTATTGGCTTCCAACTGTAACACCAGAGCGTCCTTATCATTTTGTAAATGGAACACTTTATTTTCCAACGACGTTATTTTGAGTCGTTCTTGTTCCAGAATTGCTTTCAAAGTTTTATTTTCCGCTTCGTTACATTTATTTTCATCATCAATAGCTACTAACATTTGCCTAAAATTGTTTTGTCTAACAACGAAATCATCTAACAGTTCTTTTTTCTTACGATTTCGCCGTTCTAAATAATTAACAATATTTTTAATTGTAGTTTCATTTCTTGGCTCATTTAAAACTACCCCAGGCATAGAAATATTCAAATTATAGACTAAAGTATAATCAATCGTTTTCAAATTCAATCGATTATTTTCTGTTGCCATGATTATTTCACCAGCATTTGACATTTTGTCTCCGATTTTAGAGCTTTCAGATTTAACCGATACTATTTCACCATTTCCAATTTCCCGTACTTTCAAATGACATTTCTGACCCTTTTTACCGTTATCATTGGCCGAAACTGGACGGGATATTTCAATCTCTTGAGTCATTTCAGCAAACTTCAGTACATGCAAAGACTCATCCAGATTCTCTGTCTTAGGATTGATACATACGATGACATTAACCTGTCCATGGCCTTCAAAATAACTTTTAAACAAATACGTTAGTTTAGTATCTCGATACGGAACAATTCGATTTTTACCGGTCGTTTGGTTCTCGAGTAATATTTCTAAACATAATCGCAATGTCAACAAAGAATTATTAATATTTGCTGCTTCTTTTAAACGTGAACCTTTATTATTAGTTCGATTCAATCTTTCACTTCCAGCTAAATCAACCAACGATAACTGATTGATTTTCGAACATTTCTTGAGTCCGTTTGGTAAAAATATTTTCTGTAAAACGCGTATATTAAAAACCGTATGGGATCTACTCGATTCGAAATTCAGTCGCGTCTGCGCAGTCTTTTTACGCCTCTGTCCAAAATTTAAAACGTTTAGAGCCTCGGAAATACTTCTTACTTCTACTTCAGTTACTCCGTGAACGTACATATTTTGAAAGCTTCCTTCGCGAATAATCTTTACTTGACTGTATTTTTCTTCGTCAGTTTCGAGTAAGTCATAAACGCGATTGTTGTATATTTCTACAAAAGTAACAAAAACTGTGAAGTTTTTGTTTTGCAAATCGACGCCGTCAATGAAATCGTCGCTTTTAAGCAACATCTCTTCGATATCAGGAGTAGATGACTTCTTTGATTTGATGTAATCAATGACATCCTCCCGAACAGAATCAATATCTGTTTGAGTATCGTATCCGTTCAAGCCGTCAGGTTTGTAAGTAGCTTTCGGAATCATTTGTTCTTTGATAGTATTGAATAACAAACCGATCGATCTATGAATTATTCCACCATTTGTATTCTTGCCTGTCATTGTATAAGTTTTACCACTGTTTGTTATTCCATATGCAAATAAAACGCCATTCTTACCTTAAAAAACAGTAACACAATGCATATCAAACCTAAGTTGATTGTTTTGCTTTTTAAGGTCAACAGTAGCTAGTGATATTCGGGCCTAACACCAATCAATATTTTCAACTTATTATTCTTTCATAATAAATTGACATTTTCACCAGTTCTCAGATTAGAATCCAGGAGCCGGAGGCTTGTATTAGAGGAGTCATGGAACGCCATATAATAACGATGTCACCTCAAATTTAGTTATTCTAAAGCTGCGATCACACGCACTATCTTACACAGTGATTCTGGTAGTTAGTTTGTGAATGGGCAAAGTCCGAACTGTATGAACACCAACCTGCAAATAGTGAATCTGGAACGTGAGTTTGTATGTCGGCAAAGTTATACAGTTCGGTCGAAACCAATTCAGCTGTTGACGACAACACGTAGTTCTTCATCTAGAATAGTAGAATAGATTGACGCACAACAGCTGTCATCAGCGTTTATGTATGTGTTAGAGAATCTGCCACACAATACACACAAACCAATTGGAACTCAATTTCCTGGGAGTGCTTATTCCCATAAAACATTAAAATGCTAACTATATTCCAATGTTTCACCTGAGGGGGCAGTTAATATGTGATCAGCTCCCGCTCTAGTCGATACGTCGCTCCGGACAAAAAGACAAATTGCCGTTCATTAAGAATAAATACATATATTCTTTTTAAATAAAGATACATATTTTTTATCGTTTCGATAGTACGGCGGAATGACGTCATCATGATGGACTGTCAATTAATGAAGTAAAATCGGTTATTTTTTATTGTAACCATTTTAACTGGTTAATTAACCGGGTCTCTGTATAACAAGATACGTTTTGTGATTTCCGTTTCTCAGAATAACAAAAAACAAAACACGAAAGCAGTTACCGACAGTAAAATCAAAGGGATTAATTAAATAATGCATTTATATTTATGTAGATCTATATTGGTTATAAAATTAAAATTTCGAGTGGAATTTCCAATCATGCGCAAAACTTTCTGTACTTAGTTGTAGAATCGCGAACGAAAAAATTCATGTGAAATTTTTAATACATCAATATTTTTCTTACACAGCCAGAATTCCGCCTCCAAATTTTGGCGCTCTCAAACAAATGTCCGGATTGTCCGCCCCTAGAGCGGGCGCTGATGTAATGCTAAATTGGAGCAAATTGTTGAGGTTTGACTTGGGGGAAGTCTACTATTTTGTCTATACAAAATAAATATTCACATTTAATTAAATCCTGAACGAGAGGTCGTGCAACTTCATCAAAGACCTCCTTCTGTGTACTGGCGCTGTCAAATATCTTCCGGAATGTGTAGTGGATCGCTCTGACATTACCGGTCCGGTAACTGATCGAGTGTTTAGGAAGTGTCACAGCGAGCATTGTGGGCGACGCGACGTGCATACAGACTGCTTCATTGGCTTCACACGGACAAAGCCGACAAAATACTCTCACGGATTCTCCATTCCGTTCGTCCATTTCAAAACTCTCGTTTTTTTTTTAAATACACCACAATTATTTTTAAAAAAAGTTTAAACTTATTTCAATATTGTCAAATGACAGTTTGATCAAACGCCGACTGTTAATCGAAGATTACTCGATCGCAGTATTTTTAGAAATAACGTTTGATTTTTTTTGAAGTGAGGTTATAACACCGTGTCTTACGATTATTTAAAATTTGTTGAACTTCTATTTACGGTGCAGACGGTACTGATGTCGGATTTGATGTTAGTAGGAGAAAATTATTTAAAATCGAATAATTTTTTTCCTGCGCGATTTTGACATTTTGCTCACGTTGCCTGGCTGCAGACCTTAAATACATTTTCGATAATTTAGTATTGCAATGATTCTTTTCCTCTTTATACAGGATAAAATTATGTATTCCTGTAGTCATTTTGAACCAAAAAGTCGTAATACACGTATGCTTTAAAGTTTCCCGTTTGTAAGTTACAGCAAAAAAGAATTGAAAATTACAACAGCTTTATTTTTTATTAAACATTGATTACATCGAAGTTGATATCCTTCGATGTAATCAATGAATAAACCAAATTACAATAAAAACTGTTCAAAATGGCCATGTATTTAATTGATTTCTTAAACTAAATAAAACTTTTGAAGTAGGTATGTTTTCAACCTATCGGGACTAATCGACTTCTCCTGCATTTCCAACATCTCGTTCATTCTCACTTCGTGTCAGTTATGGACCGATCAGAAAAAAACTTTTATTAATTTAAGGTTAAGCGTTTGGCTGAGCAGCGTAAGAGGAGCCACTGCGTGAGAAGTAGGGACTAAAAATTGAAAATACGTGAGTAAAATCAGTTGAAAATATATGGTGTTGAAAGTACGTAAACTGAAAACACATGTAAGTTTTTTTTTCTATTTTGGTTCGCTTTTTGTGTTTAAATCCCGATTTGGTAAAATAATCGTCAAGCGACGGTAGTGTAGAATTATAGCAGGAACGCTTATTTTCAATATGCACATTACTTGACGGAACAACCCGTATATTAGCAACGATGATATAATTTTCATTATTCATTAATCTTTTTTATCTCAGAGAAAAGAACCTCTTTGCCTACTTGAAATGCATGGATTGTTTTAAACGTTTGATCCCTTTAATAAAAACGTTGTGGCGTCCCAACGAAGTACCTCTAAGGCTTTCGGTACATTATAAAAATGCAACGCGTCGAATTTTCGTGTTTGGATAAGGATTTAATTAGTTTGCTCAGTTGATGGGAGATCACTGTTTATAAAAAGAATGGCTTTATTGTAAAATGTAAACGAAACTTTACTTTATAAAGGTTTCTCGTAAAGTACTCAAGAGATTTTTACACTGTAACAATATAAAAAGTAAAAACACCACAATAACTAAACACACCCCGTCACAGAATCTTAATGGATACAAAATTTTAATTACATAAAGTATTCTAGAGTGACAGTGCGATATTTGATCTCATATTAATACATTGCAAAGACCGACCACTCACATTATGTGAAACAGGGAAAGAGAGAGGGAAAGAATAAAAAAAAGGATAGATTATTATAGATGCTAGACAACCGAGGTTATCAACGTTGCCATATTGTTGTATAACTTTTTGAGCGCGCTCTTGAAACGTTCGAATTGTTTAATATTTTTGTTTTTGAAAAAGGGGTTTTTTTATTCGCTCATATAAGAACATATATCTAAATTAATTTCGTACGAAATCCATTCAAATTGTAGTTTTTTGAAAAGGGGTGATTCTGATTTATAGAGTGGAAACATTTCTAGATTGGTTCGAGTTCATAATAAAGGGCGTACCCAGCGAGGGGCAGGGGGGCAGCTGCCCCCCCCCCCCTGAAAGCAAAAAACAAGTCGTTATTAAATTTTGTTGCTGGAATTTTTACAGTTCTTGAAATAACTTTACTTCTACAAATCCAAGAAAAATGATACTGGTATAAGACATGTAACTAAAATAATTTTTTTTTCAAGCAAATCATTGTAATAACTTAGTTGATAAAGCACTGCTATAATTATACATAATTTTCATAATATTTTGGTTTCATTCACCTTTTCCGTGATAAAATGTTACAACCTGAACGACCATGGCTTGCCCCCCCCCCTAGTTTTGATCCTGGGTACGCCCTTGTTCATAATTACTTCGAAAATCATAATTGAAAATCGCGAACAGCTGTTGTCGGTTGGCACGTCCGAACTCTACCAAATTTTTGGAAATGGGAATTTTATTCTACAAAATGAGACAATTTTAAGATTGATTCGAGTTCATTATATCTTCTAAAATTGTAAGTAAAAATTGCGAACAGCAGTTGTCGGTGGGTCTACCCGTATTTTTCAGTTTCATGAACAAAAAAAAATCTACCAACGCGGTTGCCTCAAAGAGTGAAGACATTTTTAGAACGTATTTTTTTATTGTCACTGACAGTTACTTCGCCATGAAGCGCCTGAAAACGAATCAGACGAAGGGCGACGACTCGTGAAGTGAGAGAAGAAAAGATAGAAAGAGACGATTGCTCGTGCGTTCGCTTCAAAGGCATCTCTCAATCACATTGCCCTAGCCCCGGGGGGGCGGCTGACTGTTTCTGTTACGCAGACCGAATGAACGACTTCTCTACGCATATTAACTTATTTCATGCACGTTTTTATTTCGCCATTTTTTTATTGTGTTATTGTTGCAAAGGACCATTGACCATTTGTTCCATAATTTAATTACAGTCAAGCATATAGACTCGATTTTAAATTTTAATTAATAGCTTCATTTTACTCAGTTTTCATTCTACTTATAATACAATAGAACTATGTTTGTACGAAATATTGAGGACAGCTTGGTGTAATGGTTAAAATCAGACTGTCATGGCTTCCGCTAATGGATGTAGTTTAATTTAATTTTTAATTGTATTTAAAGATCTTGCTTGTCGAAGCATCTATAATCTACAATACATAAATATATACAAACTATTAAACACTGATATAACATTGGGGGCCGCTCGCAGATTATAATCTATTAATACGGTTTTAATTTTATCTACATTACAGAATAATTGAATATGTGAATTATTATTTTTTTAAGGGTTCAGAACCCAGACAATTTTGTAAATGACGTCGAAAGACTGCGATGCTATGACTCATAGCTTCATAATACATTATGCGTGTCTTTATCTATGCAAATCTGTCTCTGTCATTATTATTACTATTATTATTATTATTTCACTAGCTTAGAAACGAATTTACTTTGATAGGTAGTACCTACGTAACCTCGTTCTTGCTTGTACGTAGACTGCAGACTAATGACGTCACGCCTTGTTCGATAATTTTTAATTGATTATAACTTTCTTATTTATTAGTGTATTTGCCATATGGCAACATACACTATTGGCGTCGGTCGGATGGCGGGACCTAGGGGTCGGACCAAATTTTCTCGACGTTTCATAAGCTCCTAAACACTTTGGCACCATTTTTAAAAATGTTTATATATATATGTATATATATATTTATATATATATATATATATATATATATACGTATATATATACGTATATATATATATACGTATATATATATATACGTATATATATATATACGTATATATATATATGTGTGCGGGCAATAACTTTCGAAAGAGTTAATTGATTTTAACGAAATTTGGCCCACGTGTTGAAATCCATCACCGCAAGAAGCCTATTTAAAATGGGCGTAATCGGGCCATTTTAAGGGTAGTTTTTAGGGGTTGAAAAATGTTTTTGGGCCCCAAAATACCGAAAAAATTCTCAGACTCGTTTCAAAATTGATATTTAACCCTTTAGTAGTAATTAAAAAGTGTTCCTAAAATTTTAATAAAATCGGGCCGACAGGACCGGACTTACAAATTTTATGAAAATACTAGTTTACAGATAGTGAATTATTTTCTGAAAGTTGTATATAATTTGGTATAGAGGTTCGATTAATAATAATATTGCAACTGAGAAAAAAATGTTCTTTTAAGGGGTGTATTAAGGAGCCAAATTTTTATTTTGCCCAAAAAACCAACTTAAGTTCGCATAACAAAGCCACACTGCCTATATTAGCAAATACACTATATTGTCGGCAGGGTTTTGGCACTGCGACCCGGCTTTTTTGATACTTATTTTTGGGAACGAAAAAATACGGAAAAATAACTTCTTCCTCATTAATCTATTTCAGTGATCAGTGACAATACCTAATTGCTGTACAGTTGCCCAACGGCTGAACTGTATGGGCGTCGGCAAACAATGAATGTGGAAACGAGTTTGTGAGTAGGAAAAATTAAACATTTCGACCGGCGAAGGCCGAACTGTATACGCATGATAATTATTTCGTGTTACGGTATTGTATATGTCGTTGTAGACGCACTTTAAGGGTTCATTAACTTGCCGTGTCGTGTGTTTAAGGGCCTGTACTAAAAGTTGGTTACATTATGACTGTAATAAACGCGAAATTGACTCCATTAGGTTGGCAGTCTGAATAATATGTCACGTTGGCTAGCTACGCTACACTTCTCTTGTTTTATGTGGTGATTCGTTCTTGTTTCACTTTTAGAGAACGCGTTTTTGTATTAAAACTGAAAATACAAAATAACTAAACTTTCTTTTTGATTCACGGACACATTTTTACAATTTATATTTACCCGCGGCTTTGTTTGTGTTGATATCGGTTTTAGCGAAAACTTGTCTTACCTATCGGAGCGATAATCTTTTTTCAGGGCTAAGCTAATTTGGATCTAGAACAGTAGAATCGATTCAGATATTTGCAATTTCTCATTTTTTTAATAACAGATTAAATATCCTATTGATACTTTTACCAGCTCTCGGATTAGAATCTTAAAAAACTGAACGTTTGTAATCGAAGAGCCTTAGAAACGTCGCTACATGCTCAACTATCGTTAAATTCAGTCAACTGCACCGTCAACTTTCTTTTAGATTGTTTCCCACAAAAAAAATAAATATAAAAATAGATTTTGGAATTACTTCAGATTCTAGTAAAGTAACAATGATAGTCCGCAGTCATCGCGTGTTTTTTTAAGTGATTAATAACAGGCTGAATCTTCTTGAGTTCGTTAGGTTCGACGAGACACCCAAGTTTTTCCTCTGTCCAAATTCTCAAAGAGTTCATTGTATACCAAGCAATCAGATGTAATTTTTTATCACAAAAAATTACAGAACAGAGAAAACAACTCATACGAAGTGTAGCATACAGTGAAGAGCTTTTCCCGGTGAATGTAAAACATGCTAACGTCAATTGCTATGGCAAAATCGTTTGATTGGATTTCGAGTGCGCATACGGTTATATGTTGAGAATATTCACCCATGCTATGCTTCACTTATACTTATAAAATTCCAACAATGAATCTGATCAACGACGTCGAATGTAATTTGATTTTCAACAAAATTTCTATGTATGTCAATGAGTACCAAAACAAATCTTCTCCTAGCACTGCACCAATCGTGAGACCCACAAGCCGCCAATTAACCAGCAGTTGCAATATTCCTTTAATATCAGATGCGTATGATATCGCGCTCTACTGTAAAAAGTGTACACTATTGCGTTTGTTATACAAATGTGTGACCATTATACAGTATACCCAACGCTCTTTTTCAGTGTAAATTATACGAATACCAAAAAAAATCCAAATTATCGAGTGTCAAATTATCGAGAGTCGACTGTACTTACAATATTAAGTTAGACACAGTAAATATGATCAAACCAGTAGGCGAGCACGTCGTCACAATAATAATCAAATGTGGGTCAGAGCTTTGCACCCTCGGGAAACGGAGTCCGGTGATGGGAATGGAGATTCCACAGCGTTTCCGGATAATAGAGATATGGTTTCAGGCATTTTAGGACAATACATATTGTTATAGAATATAGTAGATATCAACACACTATACTATACGTAAATTCAAAATATAAGGAGTCAGGACTGGCTCAGTGGCTCTACCATAAAGCGAACGGAACAGCCGCACCAGACACCAGGTCCCAGGGGGCGTCTCAAAATAAAGGAAAAAAAATTGTTCACTAGTCAATATTTTGATTGTGATATATATTAGGGGCAAGCAAGGGGGCGCCATAATTGGAATCGCTCCATCCTAAAACTTGCCTTGGCGCTTTCACAGAAGAAATACTATAATGTTGTTTTTTATCTTCTAATGATATGCTTTATATAACGGTAATGTTTTTTGTGAATTCATAGTTTCTTAAATGTTTTAAAAACAAAAAAATCGACTAATCTTTTATTCTGAAGATCTGTCACAAAGAAATTATGTAGGTGACAAGCATGCTTTGGTTAACTTTTACACGTGAAATCATAATATTTATTACTAGCCGTTACCTGCGTCAATTTACGTATTAATGGAAGATTTTTTTGTATTTATTATAATATATCAAATGTCCGTATTTTTGAAGTTGGAATGGTCCTATCATCCAACTGGCTTAAATTTTTATGCATATGGTACGGGTTGATTTACATTGTTGCCACTCCATTTACGAACCATACTAATAATGGTGACTAACTCCTTAAAGTTTGCTGCCTTACAATAGTACATACTAGTCTGTTGGTTGGTTGAGTGCTTTGACCACAAGTTTAAAATCAATGATTACCGTATGGCGTTCATACAATTCGAGCATGGCCGAACTGTATAACTCACATCACGCATTTAGATTCACTGTTTGTCGGATGTATTCAAATTAAAAATACTTTTATATCGGTAATTTTAATTAGTACTACATGATATATATACAGGGTGTCCCACGACATGACTGCCATAGCCTGGGACTGTGTTGCCGGGGTGATTTCAAGTCAAAAATGTCTAATGAACATATACCCGGAACGCTATTCTAACTTCGCTAGAAGCATTTGAAATTTTAAATAAATAAGCCCACTAATGCAGGTATTAGGCTCGGCTGTTGGTTTTGTTATTATTAAAAAGACCAGGTGGCTGTGAATCACTATTCGCGCTGATCCTGAGACTCTTCAATTCTAAGAAGAGCTAGACTATGTTTACAGCAACTGGGTGGACATTTTGAGCAACTAATTCAATAAATCGATTTCTTTTTAAATGGTTTTTAAATTAGTAGGGAATTCCTACTATTACTTATCTAAAATTTCAAATGCTTCTAGCTCAGTTAGGATAGCGTTCCGGGTATATGTTCATTAGACATTTTTGACTTGAAATCACCCCAGCAACACAGTCCCAGGCTATGGCAGTCATGTCGTGGGACATCCTGTATATTTTTTTGTAATGTATGATGAAAAAAAATACTAATTAGATGATATTATATTATATGCATATTCATATCTCTGCAGTGGCTTTATAATGTTACCACAGAATAAAATATTACATTTTTAGCTGCTCGTTTGAGGCACTGACAAAGAACGGACATGCCAGAAAACTTGTCTCTCAGTAAAAGAAGAGATACAGGAGTGGCTTTTTCTTGACGTCCTTTACTAACCAGACTTGGGACCAATAGCGTTCACAGACAATTCAGACTTCAACAAATAAGGCTCAGAGAGAATCGAAATCCAATTATAGAAAGCTTTTATAGGTACTTTACATTTTAAATTTAATAAAACACATTGTTTTAATTTATTTACTCTTAATAATTTTATTGTAGGCTCGTCACACATTTTTTTTTCTTTTTAGGATTGGATTCTACATTATATACAGATAATAAAATAATTTCTTTGAGAACTTTTCGGAAAAAAATCCCAAACGTGGGTATTTTTCAATCTAGTAATTGTAAACATAGAATAATTCCGCTGAGGAATTACCTGTTACGTTATCGCTAAACAGTTTCAGATGATTGACTGCCAGTGATGGATTTACGCTTAGGCCCGTGAGGCCCGGGCCTAGAACGGCGTGATTTTAGAGGCGGCAAAATTTTAGAGACGACAAAATTTGAAAAGTGAACAATGCTAGGACAGTGGAAATTTAAAAATGAATCCCAAATTTACGGTTCTCTGGCTTCATTAAATGTTTAATTTCAATAATCACTTCCACATGGAGCAAAAAGGGCGTCATATCGGACGGAACCTAAGGCGGCATGGAACCTAAATCCGCCGCTGTACAAGATATAGGTCAGTAAAATTGTTCTTTATGTTTATATTAATGAAAATTCAGTTACAGGTAATCTGAAAACCACACTGTTAGTAATTAATATTTATATTATGTTTGCTTTTCGTGATTATGTATCGTTACATATTCAGCCAAACACGTAAAAATGCTCGTGCAGTCGATTCTATGCACTGAGACCCCCAGCTACGAAGGCCTCCAAGGACATGGGTGGTTTCCATTTTATAACTCCATACAGGGTAACAGTCTAGTTGATAAATGCTTTAGAATTTTAGATAATCCCCCTAATAACCACCACCTTATATACCGTATAAAGATATTCTAACTCAAAAATTAAATGTTTACAGGTCTGGCAAGAAAACTGGGATAATTACTCAGTACTAACGGAAACACAATGGCGCGGAATTTAAAACAAAGTCAATTTAGTTTGTCTAGTCATTCTTAAATTTCGTGGAACTATTAATATGCTCAATTAACGCTTATTGAGGTACAGGCAAGTAGTAGTCTCCGTTATAGAGGTCCATGAGTAAAAAACGTCTTTCTCTTATAGAGGCTTCTGTTTCTCACTTATAAAGGTTTTAGAGGGTAACAAAGACGTAAAAATTACATTAAGACCAAAGCCCGCGAAAGTTGGCAATTGGACTGGACGGAAATCTCCAACAACAAACTCCGCGTCATCAAACCGTCAGTTTTGAAATGGACCAGCCTACCGATGAATCGAAAAAATAGCACGTGCTGACCCGACTAAGAATTGGCCACACTCTACTAACGCATAGCCACCTATTCAGAAGAACTGATCCGGACAACTGCCTCGCATGTAATACTGCACTGACCGTTCAACACATCCTCACTGAATGTCAAGCATACACCAACCATAGACTTGAACTCCCCACTCAACTTCAAGACATCCTCGGCGACAACAGTGAAAATATTTCGTTTCCTTGAAAAAACTGAAATTTAACCGGTGATAAACAGTTATATATAATATACAGTGATCACTGATCACTGTATATTATATATAACTGTTTATTAGCTCCAAATCTATAACTGATCACTGATCAGTTATAGATTTGGAGCTAATGGTCTTGCTGCCGAAGCCCTATCGTTTATATATAAAAAAAAGACGGTACATGGCAATTACTCTCACTTAGAGAGATTTCTCGCTTACCCAGTTATTTATGAATTGTTTTGGTAAAACAGATGAACATCTAAGCGCTAACATTTTTTCTGTATTTTGCTATTTTTTGTATATGAAGAAATTATTGTGTCCTAGAGTACCGTTAACACTCAAACGATTTGTCTAAAAAAAGACCGATCAAATATCTAAACTGTCAGCGCTTGAGATAAATTTAAAAAAAATGTTTGTGAGGTTTTGCATTTTTAATATTAATAATATAATAATATATATAAATAAATATTTTTAATAAACCAGATATGTGTATTTAAGTTTGTATATAAATGTAATGTAATAAATTGTTTATAAAAAATAAAAATCTCCAACTTTTTTGATAAACGAGTGAGTTTCTATTTTAAATAAATTTTTAAATAGGTAAGAATTATTCCCAGTATCTGGATGATAAATAAAAAATATTTTTCAAACCCTGCGGGGTAATACTATTAACGACACCTTACGGTGCTTTGATAAACAGTTGCCAAAAAAAAATAATTAAACGCGTTATTATTGCCATCTATTAGTGACTTACAACTAAGTCTTGACCAGAATTTCAGAAATACATCTTAACATCTACTCCTAAAATATGAACTTTGTGCGTTTATTCTTTAAATTTCATATTTTAGGAGTAGGGTAACAGAAACGCGAAGAGGTTATTCAACGTGTTAAAATTGAAAATGATTTTTATCCGTTTTACGACAAAAAATTCTTAAAATCTGATATTTTAGGAGTAGAGTAACAGAAACGCGAAGAGGTATTTCTACGTGTTAAAATTAAAAATTATTTTTATCCGTTTTACGACAAAAAATTCTTAAAATCTGATATTTTAGGAGTAGGGTAACAGAAACGCAAAGAGATATTTCTACGTGTTAAAATTAATCTTTTTAAAACTTTCAAGTGTTATCTACCCTTATTGTACTATCTTTTATAAATAAAAAACATATCTTTTTAGTTAATTTGTGTTTATTTTCTTGCAATCACCGTACAATAAAAATTTAGTAATACAAATATGATTTACAATCATTCTAATACCAATAACTTATTGTTAGATCTATATGTTAACAATATAAAATAAATAAATCAACTTGACACAAAGTAATGGGGCTTGGGGGTCGCGCAGTCACTTGATGTTGGTCCAATACGATCGTACTATCTGTAACAAAAAAGGAAAAGTGATTTTTCATATGCACAAAATTATTCATTAAAATCGTAACTTTTTAACACAAAAATCTGGTAAAATTATTGAAATCTTCTCAAAAACCGAAATATCAGAAATTTGTTATACAGCTCCCAGAAGTATTTAAGAGGTATTTCTACTTCAAATAGAACAGAGCACGACTGTAAAAGGGAATTACATAACTCTTTATATACCGGGTGTTTTAGACCTATCTGTTGCTGTTGTGTGTTCTACATTGACATGTACTCCGAATTATTTTTAATTTATTTTTCTGTATGCTTTTAAAAAGATAGATTGTAGATTATAGACGCTCGACAGAAAAGTTTTCATCAGCGTCTATGCTTATAGAGCAGTCGAAGATTTTAGTATTTAACAAGAGAATCATCACATATTTTGGTACAACTTGAGTCATGCTGTGCTTGACATTTTGCGAAATACATATATTCATTTAACAATTTCTCCAAATAGAGTTTGTGTGTAAAATCAATATATTTTAAATATATAAATACATATAATAATATAAAGTAGTATCGTAACACAGTTTATTACAAAAATGCCGTCAAATTCCGAGTGAGAAGTACTCGTTTGGGTATAGCTAGGTAGCTATCCACATTACTCGCCGGACCTGGGTACATTTATATACAGTCAGGATAAGAACACATCAATTAATGAACACATATTATACATACCACAAGACACAAAAAAGGGATAGGCACTGTATGGGGTTCTGATTTGGGGCGCAGCATCAGTCGCTAAACGATTTTTTTACCGGAAGGAGCATCAAAAATTGCAGACCGATTTTTATAAATTATAAAATTATGACTGACGCTCTGTACAAGTATATTTATTATTTATCATTATATATGTTAAAAAAATGACTTAATTAACTATAAATGCAGATTTTTATGACTATAACATAGGATATAAAAACTCGCTATCTCTACTATTACCCCACACAAAATAATTTTTCTATACATCTCTAAAATTATCTAACAAAATTTCGCTAACACAAGAAACTTTCCATTCCAAAAATTTAGCAATTTTATCAAAAAAAAAACGACGTCACTTATATTTATCGTATTAGTGAAATATATCTATTTATTACTTGAGGATCATTTAAGATCATAAAACTGACAGTTGTTTGAGAAGGAAAGGTAACACAAATTGTTTTGAAGCGTTCGCAAAGAAAATTTTTCAACGAAAAAACTGTTTATAAAACTTCATTAATATGTCTGACAATTTGAGTCACGTAATTACAAAATATACCCATACATATTTCGTAACAACTGACTTCTCGAATTATGTTCATGTATGTTCTTTTAAATTTTTTCAAGTTGTCGACTAATTCACGACCGAGTACTGATCGAACACTTTGTATAATATTTTTCGTTTATAATGCTTTGTCTTTTGGCTTCGTCCGCAGGTATTAAGTATAATTCTATTAGGATCGCAGTTCGATCATGTTTTATATAAATTATAATTATTTATGAATCAGTAGCGTGTGAAAAATTATTCTTTTTGGTCAAGTCAAAATATTAAGTTTTTAATACAATAATGATTTCGCTTAAAAGCGATTTAACAATTTGTTAAACGAATTAAGGATACGCAGACACTTATGTAAATCAGTGTTTCTCAAAATTTTTTTTATTTGTTTACGTATACTGTATATTAAGTAATGCAAGTATGGTTCCAAGCAAAATGAAATACTAAACACAGACATTTTTATAGGTAAAAAAATATTAGAAAAAAAACTTTTTGAAGACAAGCTTTTATCGAAATGTACTAAAAAGGAAAAAATAATGTTTAATAAAATTTTAGGTTCACAATTATAAAAGCGTGGGTTGTCAACTCTGTGATAGTTGATTACTCACAGCCCACGTTATTAATATGAACCCAATTTTTTTTTAGTAAATTTCAATAAAAGCTTGACTTTAAAAAGAGAATCAAGTAATATTTATGTGAACAAAGTTTTAAATCGATCGGATGTAGCGTTCGCCATATCGAGTTTACCATGACGTCAAATAGCTTACCATATTCCACTCGTCAAACTCTGTCGTTTGATTTCTATGGCAAGAGGATTGTGGAGAAAAATGTAATCCGTCAATATGGGGCGCCCGCCACATCCATTGTCACCGAAATTTCAAAGCTCTAGTCTAAATTTTGATTGCAAGTTTTGACCGAAACTAACACGTTGACATACTGAATGACAAACATCGCAAGTTAAATAAAAGCTTGTAAAACAGTTTATTTAAGAAGTCTGATCTCTTAGGATTTAGGTAAAATAAGCTCAGTTAATAAATAAATAATAACAACTAAAGAAAAGATGTAAATTAATGACAATTTTAAAACAATGATATAACTTTTTATACATGAATGTAGAATAACCGTAGTAACATTTTTATGATATTATATGCGTCTGTTTTTTTTAATTACTAAAATTCTTGTTCTTTAGAATGAACAAGTTTATATAAAAAACGAATTATTTTTACTTTTTTTGTTGCCGCTACTGGAATAAATGACAATTATCTAATTACTTATGATTTTAAAAAGGGAGTGTTTAAATAAAATACAATAAAATAAAACCACTCCTACGAAATATCGCCGTTTCATCAAAACGTAGTATCTAAATTTTTTGATTTTTTGGACTTACGAAAATCACGTACAATATATTGTATTTTAATATATAATATTTGTTTGAGTAGGGGAAGTGTAAAATTTAAAATTCAGTTTGTATACTTTTAAGGTTATTCAATGCATAGAGCAGTTTCCAGACGAAAAACTGAAATTTTAGTATGTTATTTATGGATATCTCTTACATACAGCAATTTTCTTCTAATTTTGCAATTATAAAAAATGTCATTTTTAACACAATGATGAGAAGCCTCACCGGAAAAGTTCATAAAATTAAATTAAACCAAATTGGTTCCAGACAAAATTTCCAACAACCGATTATTCGAAAGTTTGACTCTCTTAGTAAAAATTATAATGGAAAAAAGTCCACGTGTAGTTTTTAAAGAATATTACTTAAAAATTGTCGAAACACCCGTCCAATTAGTTGCAATCACATTTGAACTATATCTCTGTCAATCACATTATACGCAATATGTTGTAAAATTATGTCAATAATTGTTGTTTTCTTAAATATTAATATATAAAATTTTGACTTATATAGGATATAACATTTAAATAAGAAATAATAATTTATAAAGTCATATAACAGTTTTTATTACAAAAAAAAATATGGACGTAAATGTAATTGCTACTAATACGATGCTAGGCGAATAACCCTATAAGCTTTTATTCATATTTTTTGCATACGTAAATAAGTTTGATTGGGAAATGAAAGTTTTCAGAGAAATTTATGTTTTAAACTTTTTAAATTCAAACATCTCAAAATTATAAAAATGCAGATAGAACGTTTTGACTTTGACCCGCAATATGCAACATTATGTCATTCCTTGACAAATTCGCCTGTCAAATCTATAAACAAAAAAGTATCAGGCGCTCAGCTTTCAGATAAATCAGAAGTAATTTTATACATAAATAAACTTTTTAAAATTGAATCTGTATAAAACGAAAGCATTTTTTAAAAGTAAATAAAAATATTCTCCGTACTATTTGTATATTGTCGTGAAAACTTCGTGGATTTTTGGTTACTCAAAAACCGTATTTTATATTTATATTAACTTTTTTTACAGAATTGATGGGACCGCGAACGTCTCCGGTAACAATGAATTAAGTTAATCAAAAATTCTTCAACTTTCATAGATTTATTGTCAACTGATGATGTCTTTGAGAACGATAGGACTGATTTTGTTGTACTATATATAATATAATCATGTTAAAATAACAAAACATTTTTTCATGAAGCCCACTTGCTGTCGCATAAATATATCTTTCAATAATTTTTTTCCACGATTTAAAAACTTAACAACAAACAAGCATTTTTTTTTTGTAGATTTTTCTTTTGAACATTTAATTTACTTTTAAAAGTATAAGACATTTTATTCTTTCCCATTAAAATTGGGTTTTTGAATGAATTTTTTTTACATAAATGGAAAGATCACATACAAGTTTTATAGCAAAACTACTTTTATTATTTTGTTTAATTTCATAATTAAAAAGTTATATTTAATTTAAAAATAATGTTTAAGCTAAGATCCGATAACGCGCCAAAAACCTCTGTGACGTCAAAATGTTTTTATGGCCCTGGTTGCCATGCTTACTTTGATAGCATGTATAATAAAACATATCCAAATACACGACTTGTATCATTTTGACGTCACAAACATTCCTGGCACGTTGTGTAGTCACGTGATATCTTATGAAGTTTTATACATTTTAATTAATTTGTTACTAATTACCTATGACTTAAATTTCTTTTCTTTTTGTTCTTCAATATTATTTACGATATACTTATTATTTAAAAAATAAAAAAATGAGTAGTTTTTTTTATTCAAACACTCAATTTGAAAATATGCAGGTGAATATTCATTTTAAAAAAGCAGAACCAATTTAAAACTTAATTAAAAAAAATCGAATCTGACAGACCTTAACAAATGGAAGTTCTGAAGTAAAGAGACGTAGGTACTTGAAGGTCTGGAAGTTCCAGAAACAGGTCGCAGGCTAGTAGGCGCTCGACATCTGAGGTTATCAGCGTTTTAGGCCGCACTCTATTGAACAGGTTCGAATACGCGATATCTGTAATAAAGAGAAGAAGATTTATTTATTTTTTCTATTCTTTATTTGACACTGTTATACGCCACAGTCAATTATAGATTGAACTGAATACCAAATCTGGTTCTGGCAAAATGTCTGCAACCGAGCATGAATCTTTTGTCAAAAAATCTGATTTGATAATGACCTAAGATTAAGACCGTACATATTTCTCCGTAAGATTGTAGAATTTAAAATCGATTTTGGTCGGAAAATAATCGATTGGCTGAAACGATATTTTTCTTAAACTGTGTAATCATCTATTTAACATCGTTTTTTGTACAATTTCCACTTTGAAACAACTTTTTTCTACGCATTTTGATCAAAATTTAACTTGAAAAGTCATATGTTTCTTTATAGATGAAGCATTTGAAATCGACGAAAAGGTCTATTCATTTTCTCTGTCAATGGTTTGATGTGCGTGGCTCTCGTCTGTCGGAATTCGTTCAGTGTTCTGACCCCTGAATAGTATAGCAGAGCTTAATTAACTCAAATTGAATACTTGATGTATGTGTTTATTAGCGCAAGTTGATGTACAAATAAAACTGACTGACGTTCTATATCGAGCCTCTCTCGCCTACCTGCAGGTAGGCCATCTCGTCGCAGTTTTCATTTCTCCCCGACCGACCTTTTCTCCTATATATAGGTATTTGCATGTTCGCCATTATACACATTATTACGTAGCACTTGAATAGGAATGGAAAAAACATTAATTTATCCATTGACATTGAAAATGGACTATTCCATATTCAACGTATGTTGTAAATGTCTTTTTGTATGTAAATAAAATGGTTACCAATCTGCGAAACTCTGTTTTTTTAAGGTTTCAAACAGCTAGGGTTGTTAACTAAGCGCATCATCAATTTCCTTACGACTTCGATCGCGTTAACGGCGGTTTAATGAAAACTTTATCATGATCATAATGATGTTGCAAATACACAACAAACTAAAACAAAAATTGTCATCAAAGTATTGCAGAAAATGCGCGAAAACCTCATAATAAAACTAAATTACGGACAGACGTTCCTCTACTATCTTATACATTAGTAGATATTGATATTGAGACAGACAGAAATTGTAAAGAAACGTTATTATCAATCGCGCGCGAAACCGCGGGTAGCGGTTAGTTATTGATATTATAGTGTCTATAATCTATATGACTACTACACATGCAATAATAACTACTTGAATTATCAACATTAATGTGTGGCGCATCCCAGAGCGGTTCTAATTCCCATTATTTATTAAAATATTATATTGCGGCGGCTATAGTGCTATATCAACAACGTACATGTTTTGCTTGTTTAATACACACGGATCAAGTATATATTTTACTTTGCTGCATTGTACGAACTGGTCCATTTTTACTACTTCGTACCCAAAGGGTGGAACTCCAATATTCTCATTGTTCTGTCTGCCATAGCTTTCTAGCCTAGTTCGAACTAGAGTTGGGTAACTCAGATCTGAACCGGTTCAAAGAGCCGACTACGACAGAAGATCCGTGAGAGCCGACTCACATTTTTTTGAGCCGACGGATCAACGGATCCGCATAACTCAGTGAAACACTTAACACACAGAAGCACATTTTACACTTACGTATCAGTTCTTGCTTTGATGCATCTGTCAGCTCAAATGACTCATGCATCACATGTTTGGCTATGCATTCTTGATTCTATACAGGTCGTTATATGATTGACTGAACTAGGTAACTCAGTGGCAGACTGCAGTAACATATTCAGAACTCGGCTCTTTTTGAACCGGTTCAGTGAGCCGGCTCACATACGGGATCCAGATGCGAAGATGCAGATCACTAAAAAGGCCCGTTTTTCCCGTCTCTAGTTCGAACTAGTCGAGTGCGAGTAAACTATCAGTTAAACTTTTAGCTAACAACCAAAAAGTGTTAACATTACAGTCGAATATAACTTCGCAGTTGTTTACTTAGGGGGAGTTTACTGTATTCGATATTGGGTATTATACAATTCGCCTGTTGCATTTGGGAAACAAAAACTAGATCGCCCAGATTGCTGCGCGCATTGTGGTGCGTCGCTTTCATATTTTCTTATAACAAAAGTGAGAACGTTCTTATAAGGGAAACAGACTATTAATTTTCCACTTCCCTGGCTCTCGAGTCCTAACAAAAAACGACATAATAATAATATATTTATCGTCTTTCAGCTATTGTCAACATCAGACGATTCACACTAATACCATTTTTTGTTCAGTACCTCTTTTACACTATTATTTTATTTTGAGACTTCAGACAAAAATTTTTTTTTATTCAATTGCCTAATCGATCTTGTAGCAAAAGCTGATGGTAAAATATATTGTTATCTTAAATCTTTTAAAAAATAAACAATTATCTAAAAAGAAATGTACAAGTGTTCTTTTGTATATTAGAGTCAACGTGTCATTTTCTATAATTAAAAAAATAAAAAAAATACATTGAAACGTTTCTAGCTTGTAAAAAATTAAGGTACATAAGTTTTTTTTTTATTGGGATTAGAGTATCTTTTTCCATAAGTGCTTTTTTTATAATATACAGGTTTTTAACTTCTGCATCGATTAGTATAATTAGCCTACAAGGATTTGAAGAAGCTTTTAAAAAAATGTAATTTTTGCAATTTTTTAAAAACATTTTATTTATTGGTACAATTTTTTTCAGGTGTGCTTCGACGATTCCGAAGACTTCAATAACGGCAACAAAACACAAACAACCAAAAACAACGTGTGGGGCGAAAAACAACCAATCAACATGCTGTGTTCATAGCTCAGAAACAAAACACCGTCGTCATCAGCTAGTTCATCGACGAATGGTTTGTGTCACCAGCATCGCCAACGGTTCTAACATATTGCACTATTAAAAATGCTGATATTTTTGTTATTTGACTCCATATTGTTAAAGATATAACGTTAAGAAAAGCGCGTCATACCTTTTACACACACACACACAAATTTAACTGCTATGTGAGTGAAAAAGGGAGCATATTAAACAGCTAGTACTCAGTAACCTTAAGTGACAATTGATTTGACATTTGATAATATGATGATTAAACAGCAGCTCTCACATCAGCAAAAAGCAAATTGTGATTATTTTCTCGATTGCGATTTTTGATCTTTAAGATTGACAAACAAAACACCCAGTTACTTAGCTGCTATCTACTGTAATAGATTGTTTAAAAACTTCAACAAAACCATAATTAATTTTAAATTAAATGCGAGTAAAAAATATATAAAAGAGTGAAATTACTAATGTCTGAGGAGACAGTTCCAATCAGAACCAATAATTTCACCAAAATCTCATTAATATTTTCATTTCAAAACGTTCACTTGTAATGAACCTCGCTCTTTGCTGAAGTTTGGAAACATTTTATTCAAAATAATGAATTTTACTGAAATGCTCTAAAAAGAAATAAGTGATATTTATTTAAGAAAGGCTATAATTTTTCAGACCGTGATTCGTAGTAATTTATTCTACGTTTTCTAAATTAAAAAAGAAAAGAATAAACTAGTCAGTGAATTTGACTATCAAATTTGGAACCTCATCCCAAAAGTAATTAAATTGGGGGACGAAAATAAAATAAATAATAATTGTAATGTTGGCACGTATATTTTATGAATTTAAAGAGAATTACGTTGTAAAAATTATTTTTTTAAATATTTTTAATATACGATCATTCCATTAAAAAATTGCATAGTTTTAATATTTTACTGTTTTAGAATATTATCATAAAAAGGTGAATATAGTTTAATAATATAAGTATATGAAAAAATAGATTAGTAAATTTATTAATAATAACATTTAATCAGCGCCGGATTTAAATTTGTAAGGGCCTAAATCAGTAGAAATATGAGGGGCCCTTAACCTCAGAAAAAAATCGCGTATTTTATATTTTTATTTTTTGTCTAAATTAAAAAGTTAAATCGAATTTAGTTGCAAATTTCGCAATGTTTCGATGAATCGGGAACCACCACTAAGCTGGGACCCTCAGCCACTGTTGATTTTGCTTATGAGTAAATCCGGCCCTGCATTTAATTAATTAACACGCAATGATACGAGAATAATAATAGAATCAATTTTCGATTGGTGTTCTAATTGGGTGGACTGGTTACGAAAATTTCGTACATGCAAAAATATAAATTATTTTGGATAACAAAGTATAACACTAATTTGCAAATATTAATACCAGTGTTCTAATAAAGCAGAAATTAAACTACAAAACGTGTGTTATAATAAAACCGAATAAAACCGAATCACGTGACTCTTCGCTTGTTAGTGTATTAGCCACATAGCCAGGAGCGTAGCTACCGCCGTATCTGCCATATCAATTATACGGGGCCCCTAACGTGCGTAAGCAAAAATTAATAAAAACTTCCCAATTTTTTTTTTTATTTCAGAAATGACAAAAGTCAAAAAAAACAATTTCTTTTTTTCCCGCGTAAAGCGTGCGTTCAAAAGTTGGCAACACCCTACATCGGTTATCGCGGGCTGCGGGATTTCCCCGTTTAAGTCATTTACTTCAATGGGGGAAGGGCCCCCAAACAAATTTTTATACGGGACCCCGCCAAGGCACGCTACGCTTCTGCACATAGCACATACACTATTGGCGTCGGTCGGTTGGCGAGACCTATGGATCGGACAAAAATTTCTCTACGTCTCACATCATTCGAAGTAACTATTTTTGGAAATGTTTGGAATCGTTCCAAAATTGAAATTTAACACTTTAGTAGCAATTAAAAAGTGTCTCTAATTTTTTTTTTGAAAACACTACAGATAGTTATTTATTGTAAGGTGTGTTTAATTTGGAGTAGATGTTCGATTGATAATAATATTTCAATTAAGAGAAAAAAAGTTATTTTAAGGGGTGTATTAAGGGGTTATTTTTTTTTATTTTCTCCAGAAACAAACTTAAGTTCACGTAATAAAAACACACAGTCTGTATGAGCAAATACACAATATTGTCGGCAGGGTTTGGCACTGCGACCCGAGTTTTTTTCTCGTAACATTAGCGTGTTAACACAGAGTCGTACTGATATAATGGACAAACTAAATATGGCGTGTTTGTCCTAACTCTTACTAGAGGGACTCTAGGTTTATCTAGTGTGCAAAAATTGTTCGGTGTCCGATATAAAGGAGATAAGTCGAAAAGTCCGGTTTTTAGCCGTTAATACCAAACGAAAGCGAATATAATTTACACTAAAGTTCAGTAAAAACATTAAATTTAACAATGTTTTGACTTATGTTCCTTATAACTGACGCCAGAGAATCGTTTACATAAAGTGCGCCCTAAATGCCATTTGTCTAGGACGCAAAAAAATCTCATTACGGATCTGTAAGAATGTATGTACATAGTATGTAGATAAAATTCAAAACTATAGCTTTTGTAGCTATGTTCAGAGCATATTTTAACATAAACGTTAAAGCCAATTCAGACTAGCCGTTCTCGGTTACGATTCACCGGTCCGGTTCGGTTTTCGATTAATCTAGGCTGCTCACACTATCCCGATTCGGTTCTACGATTATTCTCGGTGCGCATGCGCAATTTCGTAATATGATTTGACGTTTGATGTGTAGTTAAACGTCAACAAAAACAGCTGGCTAGTCACGTGACTCCAGCAAGCGTTCTCATTGACTACGGTTGCGAACGGTCCGGTTGAAATTAGAGCTGAACCTAAACGCTCGAACCGAACCTCAATCGGAAACGACTACGCCCTGATTGGTCGAGCTCCCAACCGGACCGGTGAATCGTAACCGAGAACGGCTAGTCTGAATTGGCTTTGATTGGTCGAGCTCCCAACCGGACCGGTGAATCGTAACCGAGAACGGCTAGTCTGAATTGGCTTTTAGTACAATTATCTGACTTTCTTCTTGAGACCAAAATGGAACGAAAGGAGGACGGCGTTTTTATAACAAAAAAATAAAGAGGTATTTTAATCGTAAACAATTGTTCGTGTCGACATTCGATGAACGCGCCTCTATCGGTTACTCTAATAACTACAATAATGAAAGAAGTGATTTTAAAAACAAGACAAAAATTATATTTTCACTAAGCACATCGCTGTTTTAGTGAAAAAATATTTTTGTTACCGCGTCAAAGTTTTATTTGGAAATTTATAATGTGTATAGAGATCTGAAAGAACGATAATATCGCGGTGGCATTATGATCGCGTACTACTCTTTCCCAGTTGAGTCTCGATATTTCGTAGTAAGTTGGAGAAATACTTGGTCGAAAATAAAAACAACAATAACATTATGAAGTGCGTAGCATCGTAGCTGCTGGTGGAAAAGCAACTTAATTGCGCGTAAACTAAAATATGAAAAACTGTAAATTAATTGAGGCAAATCTCACATTTTGCCTAGCCTAATGAATTATAAATGCTCTGATCATATTTATAATTAGTATGATCGTCAAAAACAAACATTAATTGTCACATTTTGTTATATATGACGACAACATTCAATTAATAATATAGTTTTTATCATATCAATACATATCAACTACAAATTATATACTTTTTGTCTTTATTTATAAATATTCTGTTATCTGAAATAGCTTTGAGAAACAAATTATGTAAGTACATAATTTGTCATTATAGAATGACAAATTTTGAACAACGGAGAAACGAGATCGCAAAAAAAAAATATTACAGTAATCTTGTACTGAAATAATAAAGTAACGGATATAAATTTTCACGGGGTCTTAGTAAAGAAAAAAATTATTTTGTGAAATTTTTCAAAACTAATTAAAAACAGATTATCCAACTATTAAGGCAATAAAAGGTGAGAAATTAGTAAAACAAATATCTGAGTCTTTTTGTAAGAAAGAAAATGGAAAAAGTTATATTTTGACACCCCTGAAGCCATCATAATCTATCGATATTTTTGAAAAACAACTATCTAATAATTTTCTTAAAAGAAATACATTTCAGTTCTCTACATAAATTTTTTTATAATTAAGTTGAAAGTGTAAAAAAATAAATATATATTTATCATAATATAATTAATTTATGTACCTATAATAATATTATGATTACATATTGTATAAAATTTATACATTTAAATTTAAATAAAAGTATGTAAATAAAATAAATTTACTTGAAATGGTACTTTTTGTTTTGCATTGCTTTCTCTCCTTGATTCAAGTTCAACAATCTATTATTTAGGCTTAAATAAGAAAGTGAACAGGAAAAAAACCGAAATCATTAATATTGTAAGCCCTCAAACATATACATCCCAAGGAGACAATACATCAAGGAGAAGCATGGTGGAAATTTTACATGGCGTGCTCATTAGACAGGTTTTTCTCTCTAAAAATCGTTTCTCTCTTGCACGTTGCTATGAAATAATACTCAGGTGTATCAACTTATAAAAATTTCACGTAAAACATGAAGATTCTTATATTTATATATTTTTCTAACCAACAATAATCGTTTATTCAGTGCAGTACATAGTACATTGAAGTCGTCTGTTAGCAAAAAATGTTAAGCTAACAAAAAATGTTAGTTTGATTTACCGTGATAACGAGTGCAGGATTTAAAAATTCAAATCCCATGGGCACAAACACTGTGGAGAGCCCACATGTAAAGATATCAAGATTGAATAAATATTAAAACACATGATGCAATTTATTGAAGTGAAAAATTGATTGCAAATTCTTACTGAAAATTCATCACCATGTTTATATTTTGTAGAAGCACAACGTATTAATTGAGCTTTAAGCCTTTATTTACATATTTACATTTTTTTCAGTTTTTTTTTCTTTGGGCGCGTTGGGCAATTTTTATTTCTATTTGAATGGGGGTAAAATCTTGAGTTCGCGTCACCGTCACCGACATCCTAATAATAATATTTATTTAGAGAAGCGCCGCAAAAGATAATCTCTCTCTTGAGGTTAAAAGCATAATAATTATGTAATTATGTTATCTCTGTTATATTTGTAGCTATAAGTATAATGTATGTGATTCCACGTGATAGTAAAACGGTGGAGCCGAAAGCTTCACTACTGTTGTCACTGCCGAGTTTCATCTCAGTCGCGTGAGTTGAGTTTTAAGTTTTCACTTCCGTCAGCAGTCCCTAAAGACTGCTTAATTTTTTTTGTTAATTGGCGGTTTTTGTGCTAGCAGCATCGGGTGGAATATTATTGAAGCTTGCAGTTCATTTGTTCACGTCTTAGTGTATAGTCATGATATAAACCTAGCTAAAATGGACGCCAAGAATTGAAAATACCACTACCTGGTACAGCCGCTAACGGCAACCTTGAGAACTATCACCAGTCAATAAATGCAGAAAGTCAGCTGGTAAGTGCTATTATATACTACCAGAGATACAAATTCCAAATCCATATGCACATATTATCTCTGATGCACTTTAATAAAATGCTCTATCAATCTCAAGGCACCAAAATGTGTTGTTAAATTTTTACTTTACAATTTGTAAATAGTGTCCAGTTTTCCTGTTTATATTTTTGTTTGTTAATATTTGCGTGATTTGTTTTATATAAATACCTATATATTTGTGGTTATAGTTTCCTAAAACATTTGAATTAAATTTAAGGGAGACAAAAATTTATCCACGCGAACTATCTGAAAAAAAAACTATAAAAAAATTCCGTTGTTACTGACAAGTCGATATTATATTAATGACAAATTAGTTCGAAATCATTAGATACTTACAAGTATGACGTGAAATCATAATAACCCTCAAACAAACCATAACCAGACCTAATGTAGTCTTTTAGTAGGTGGAGCTAAAATCTGCAGTGTTGGTGTTGCAGCGTTGTTACAGTGTTGTGTTGTGTAAACTGTAAATCTGTGACAACTGACAAACGCGTATTGTTTCTTGCACAAAACAGTTCTGTGATTTCCTACGAACTGTGGACAATTAATTAATACTCTTCGTGTTTTATTGTTATTCTGTAAATTTACAAGATATGTGTAAAAAATGAATAAAAATAGGTTACAATGTATGCTGACTTCTTAAAGGTGAGTTTTTATTCTAACATCTCATATTTGTGTCAGATTTGTCATAGATAGGGAAAGTGCAAGAATTGTCAAGGAACTGTGAATGGTTATATTATTACATGTTACGTTCGAGCTCAAATTTAAAATTGATAATATTAAAATATCAATACACTGTCATAACGAATTATTTAAAAAAATCTGCATGTCTTTAAAATACTTTTTGTTTTTAACCGACTTCAAAAAAACCAAAGAGGTTATTCAATTCGTCATGTACATATATTTTTTATGTTTATTCAACCATAACTTTTCGAGGGGTTAAACAATTTGAAAATTTTCAACACCATTTTGTTCAGAACGTTTACCGATTGGTAGTATATATTTTTTTTTAAATCGGCTCTGTCGATTTCCACTGACTTCCAAAAAGAAGATTTTTTCGATATAATACGTTATCGCATATTTCCAGCATTTGTAAACCGATTTTGATTAATCTTTTTCAATTTAATAAGGTGGTCTCCCATAAATTGTACTTAAATCGGTTCCGCAGTTTTTTTTTTTAAATTCAGTATTAAATATTAAGGAAGAAGGCGAATAATAACGTGCAAACTACATATTGCAAAGCCACTAAAAAGTAAAAAATAAAAAGAGATTCAATTCAATTCAATTTTTTCAAGAGATTCAATTTTTTTTGTAAATTTTTAATTGAAAAAAAAGCTTTTGGTCAAATATTCCAAACGGGCATGAATCCATAACAAAATTTAGGCCGAATGAGGTACAATTTAAAAAAAGTCGTGTCGACATGTAATCGAAAATAACTAGAATGTGTCTGCAGTAGCATTGCTCGAAAGCGGCTTGACCGATTTTACTACACTGTGTAGTGGTACATCAAAAAGTACAGGGTATTATTGATTGCGATCAAGTTAAGCTAAGGTTTATTCCTTTTGCCAAAAACGAGAATAAGGCCGGTAAAACCAACATTATAGTATGTCGTATAATTCTTGTTTACTAAAATTGGAGTTTGTTAATTTGATTATTGATAAGTTGATTGCATCCGGATTCGCAGAATGTGACCTTGTTTTAAAAGTCTCTGTATTTTTTCTATTTCAATATTAGATTATGTTGTTTTCTACTGATTAGTAATAACATTGATTATTAGTAATTAAATTTTAAACATTTGTTACATACTATAAAATATTTTCAAGTTTTTCCTGAACGCTTACATAAGTACTTCAACTTAAAAATATATACTTCTAAACTGACTTTCAAATCCGTGCAGCAGTCCCTGAGATTACGAGCTGCTAACAAACTTACAAACTTTTTTAATCGACTTAAAAAAGAGGTTATCAACTCGTCACGTATATTTTTTAATGTTTGGTTTGGTCAAACTTTTCGAGAGGTTAACCAGTTTGAAAAAAATTGACACCATTTTGTTCATAATGTTTACGGATTGGTACCATATAATTTATTTCAACTGTTCAAAAAGGAGTTTTTTTATATATGTTACCCCATATCATCAGTCCGTTCTTTTTCTATTTTATTGGACCTTAAGGGATTGGAAATGAGGGGGGATTCCCCTAAATCAACGTGTACAGCGGAATTCACATATTTTCAACCTGTCATGACAGATCAACTCCTGTATTTTTAACTTATCTTACTTTCGCACTTTGTGGCAGTCATAGACCAAATCAGAAAAAAAAACCTTCATTCATTTCAGATTGCTTTAATAAGGTAATATACAGTTTAAATTAATTTTATAATATTAATTTTAGCAATGTTATGTAGTTTTATGTATATCATTATATTATGTATATACTTTTAAGTTTTAATATGTATTTTAATGATTTTTAACATGTTTTTAAATTGTGATTATGCTATCTTAATAGCTTTTAACGTGGTATTAAGATTGCGATGTCCTTTTAACGAGTTTTTACGTGTCTTTTGTTATTTTTTCAATATGTTTTTCTATAATATGTTACTTCTGACGCTGTTTACACCGTAATTAGTACAAATGAATAAAGGAAATAATTATTAATATTAAACGTATTTTTCCATAATGACTAAGCAGCGCAGGAGGAGGCACACTGCATGAGAAGTAGCGTCGAAAAACTTGAAAACACATGGGTAAAATCAGTTGAAAATAAGTAGTGCTAAAAATGAGTCCCTTATCTCTGCACTATGTCTCTCCAACGCGGTCTCGTGAGCGCGAACTTAAGGAAAACTCACAAATTAATAGTTACGGGTATTTTTACATTTGTTTATTCAAACATTATTGCAGCGGTTTCATTATTTACGTATGTACTTTGTATAATAATATCTGTATTGACATTGTTATCAAGTTTTTTTTAGAGAGCTATTGAATTTTATTGCATTTGCAAATACATGGTGTTTTTTCAAAGTGTTAATCCCGCGTTTATATGTCGAGCGTCTATAATCTACAAAAATTATAATGAGCCTCACCCACATAAGCTCACATAAGAAGTTTAACTTCTTTAGTTTTTAATATTATTAATTAATAAAAAAAAATAAAAAACTAATAAAACGTTCGTTTATTAGTGTATTTGCCATATGGCAACATACACTATTGGCGTTGGTCGGATGGCGGGACCTAGGGGTCGGACCAAAATTTCTCGCCTTTTCATAACCTCCTAAACACTTTGGCACCATTTTTAAAAATGTTTATATATATATGTATATATATATATATATATATAATATATATATATATATATAATATATATGTATATATATATATATATATAATATATATATATATATATAATATATATATATATATATATATATATATATATATATATATATATATATATATATATGTGTACGCGCAATAACTTTCGAAAGAGTTAATTGATTTCAACTAAATTTGGTCCACGTATTGAAATCCATCACCGCAAGAAGCCTATTTAAAATGGGCCTAATCGGGCCATTTTAAGGGTAGTTTTTAGGGGTTGAAAAATGTTTTTGGGCCCCAAAATACCGAAAAAATTCTCAGAATCGTTTGAAAATTGAAATTTAACCCTTTAGTAGCAATTAAAAAGTGACCCTAAAATTTCAATAAAATCGGCCCGACAGGACCGGACTTACAAATTTTATGAAAACACTAGTTTGCAGATAGTGAATTATTTACTGAAAGGTGTATATAACTTGGTATAGAAGCTCGATTGATAATAATATTGCAATTAAGAAAAAAAATGTTATTTTAAGGGGTGTATTAAGGAGTCAAATTTTTTATTTTGCCCAAAAACCAAGTTAAGTTTGCATAATAAAGCCACACTGCCTGTATTAGCAAATACACTATATTGTCGGCAGGGTTTTGGCACTGCGACCCGGGTTTATTTAATACTTATAATGCCTATAACCTCAGCTGTTTAGCGTCTATAATTCTTCTGCTTCTATGGCTGCCGGGTCCGAAATCATTGTGATGCGATCCGCCAATTTAGCTCACCACTCGTCCCATAGTGCATTAATATATTATAACCTATTATTCGTCAAGAGGAGATTTTTTCAAATCGGTTCAGTAGCTCCTGAAATAACACGCCGTAAACGAACAAGCTTTTTCTCTTTATAATATATTAGTCGATTAATTATCATTATTATTACTCAACAATTGCTTTGATATCGTAAAGGGGGCGTTCATAATACAGACATTGTGAGAATTGAATATTTATAAAACATCTCAAATTACTTTAAACAGATTGTTTATTAAATATCTTGTTGAATAATATTTGCTTTCTACAAATCATAAAAATGTATTTCACTATACTGACTAATCTAGTTTTTTTGTAAACTGATTTCGATGTATAAAAGTAAACAATATACAAGTACAGTACACTGCCGTTAAATGCGTAATGACTGAAGAAGTATAAATGATTATCTGTTAGATGTCTCTTCTCTAACATTTTAAAAACAAGCCGTGAGGTAGGTCGTACATTAGGACACTAAAAATGCGACCCTTGAGGTCCACACGACCAACTTCCCAGTTTGATCTTAACAAATTAGACCCGAGAGATCGTTTTCAAAAAATTCTAAAATGCACTTTTTTTGCAGTCATTTTAATTAAACAAAAAAAAAATGGCTGGACCGATTTTGATCAAATTTTTTTCAGATTACATTGACGTTAATAGTTGGCACACTAACAAAGTCCGTCACGTTTTTTGTTCGAAAGATTTGGTGTAAATCTACTGTTTTGCAATAGTTTTGTATAAACAAAAAAAAAAACAAGTGGACCGATTGTGATTACACTTCAATATTATTTTTTATCGCGAAATTTCGTGTAAAATCCGCTTTTTTGCGATTTTTTTGTTTAAACAAACGATTTTGAAAAAAATTCTTTCAGATCGTATCTACGTTAATACGCGACGATTGATATCTTAACGTAGTCAATATCATTTTTTATTCTCGCGATTTCATCTTAGAAAGACATGGACCACGTACGGATATACATACACACAGGCATACTTTTTAGTGGATTTGATTTCGCACATTTTTTGAAAATAACATCTCATAGTTGTTTTGTTCATAAATTATATTTTAAAAACTACTGAACCGATTTAAAAAAATATATGGGAACACCTTGAAGGTATGCCCTAATAAGAAAAGAATTATAAAAATCTGTTCACAAATGCTGGAGGTATGAGGTAGCATACATATAAAAAATATGTTTTTTTGAAGTCATTTAAAAACGGGTGAATAGATTTTAAGAAAAACAATATGTTACTAATCCGATAACGTTCTAAACAAAATGGCGTTGAAATTTCTCAAAAAATGCATACAGACGAACATAGAACCTCTTCCTTTATTTGAAGTCGGTTAAAATTATCCTTCTTCTGACTTCGCCGTAGTCAGGTAAAAAACATCAAATAAAGCAATGTTTATAATATTTTGACCTTGGATTAAAACATAAATTTCATTATTTCATAAGGGAAAACAAGTGAGCGAGCATGTTCATTATAATTTAAAGATATATTGTCTTTGTCCAAAAACAAAACATAACCGTTTGCTACATGCACATTATTAAACATGACACGGGTTGGAGAAGGGTCAAAACCATTCATTTGCCTTTTGCTGTCACCAAATCTTGCGCTCGCAGCGTAGTATGAAATTGTATCAACTCAATTAATCTTTTTTAATCCAAAAGCCACGATAAATAATTAAATAATGTTTATTATACATACGATAGTCTGTACCCACAGCTTTCCTCACATTAATGTCGATTAAAAAGCTCGACGAGATCGTGTTACATAACCTATAAACCTATCGTTTTCCCTGGTGTATAATAAACACTACACATATTAGTGAAAATCGGCTCAGTAAACATTTTAAAAATATATGGTTAACTGGTCAAGGCATTGTATAAACTGTACAAAGCTACGATTTTGTTTATTAATTGTATATTGATATGTTGTACCCTTTTTGGCAACTGGCTGCATAAAAGTACTCATTTGTAGATTGTAGACGGTCGACAACTGAGGCCAGTAGCGATTTGTTTCAAACATGCGAGATTCGAATGATCTCTAAACGACCAAATTATCGAAACCGAGTAGAAGATATGCTATTAATTTTTTCAAACAAATCATTTTTAGTTTATATATTATAGACATTAAATATTTACGTCCCCAAGTCATTATTCTGCGAAACGCAAATATGTAAGACATGCGAGTATTCACTCGCATACCACTCGTGAAAGTTCGCGATGTATGAAATATGATTAAAAAAGTGCAATCATGCGCTGTTTAGATAAAGATCAAGTAGAGTCATTGAAAAACGATAAAAAATGTGTTTTGTGGAATCATGTATTATTATCATTCAGATAAATGTTTGTATTCATGTGTTTCTTAAAAATTGAAAAGCATGTTTTCCTTTCGATTATGTGACTTTCACCGTCGTGGCGAAGGTTGGCCGCGAGTGAGGCTGCCAGGGGTGCAAACCTCAAGAGGGCGCACTCGCAAACCCGCTGCCTGCGTATATTATTTCTCTTGGCACAAAATAAGTTTTGGAGGGCACAAAATTGAAATCTTGCCCTGAGCGCTCATGATCTTAGCTACTTTATGCAGCGGTTTATGTCAAACAAAATCTTGACAAATATTCACAAGTAAACTCCACTCACTTGCATGATACACGACAAAATACAAATTTAATAGTCCCACGTAACCGACTTAACATAGTTATAAAAGGAATCACTACCTCCCCAATTACAATTTGCAATAAATTACCAGACTCTATCATTCAAATTAAATCTATAAAAAAATTCAAGTCACGTCTAAAAAAATGCTAATACATAGATAGGGAATTTTATCATATAAATGATTACCTACAATGATTTTAATATGTATATCTAAAAAATGAATTTTATATGTTTTTTTATTGATTTTGTGACGTTTTCGTATCCGCTCTGTGTATTTTTGAAATAAATAAATATTCTATTCTATTCTACTGATAAGTGATAACGTTAATCTTTTTTTTGTATCTTGTAATAGCTGAAGTGAATTTGGTGCACAATTTTTAATTAACTGTAACTTTCCTGTTAATTGGTATTTTTAAAAACGTAAAAATACGGGTAAATTGTTTTTTCCCCGGTAATCTATTTCAATACTCAGTGAAAAATGGAACAATACCCAATTCATATTTTATTATTGGAAATCCAGTTGGTAGATACAATTCTCCAACTATTTATTCTTTTTTTTTTTTTTAGTTTTCTGGTCCTAGTACCTACTACTAATTGAAACTTTCAATTTATTATCATTTTATTTACAAGTCTGAGCCATTGAACTTTTTTGGAAAGGTGATTGATTCATCGAGGTAGATAGAAATACTCTTCTACGAAGTCTCTACATTTGTCAAAAACCATCCTAAAAAAAGTGCACGGTTGTCTGTAACATTGCAGATGCTGTCAAGGGTGTAGGGTGGCGCTGCAAGTGGTCGGCGGTGGTGCCGGTGCTGCGCTATGGTCCCGTGGGGCGCCGGCCACAATCTGTACAAAGGATTGGCCACTCTGTTGCTCGCTTTTATCGGCCTCCAATATCTATTCGGATTCGTGATCGAGACGCGCCCATGGGAACAGCTTTTCGCCAATAATGCAACTAGCGAAAATATCAGGTAAGAAATTTTGACCATAAAACACCGTTCTTAAAATACGTTCGCAAACAGGAGGCAAGAAGTGGTATTTCTTATAGCGTGACAAAATGTGACAAATGAGAGCCCCCCCCCCCCCGTCCTAAGGAAACGTGAAGTTCGCAGTTCATCAATTTTAATGTTTTACTTGCTAGTCTCATGTTTGACGTTGCATCGCAATCGGTGCCTCTGTACATCTAATATGAACAAAATAGCACTTTCACGCGTGCTCTTATAGAATAAGTCGTGATTTTTGTGACGTAATATTTGTTAGAGGGGTTGCAGAAAATGTGACACAGCTTAACAAGGGGGGGGGGTAAAATGAGTGAATTTCGCGTGATCAGTTTTGTTTGGCCTGAGCATTGTTTGTGTAAAGAAGGCACAGTCCCTTAGAGGTTTGATTCCAAAAAACCTCTTAGTGGATGATTACGTCACAAAAACAACCTACTGTTCAAATTCCAAGTTTAAAATTAACTAGCGCCCCGGTTCGGCTTAACCCGAATTTGTAAAGTATCTATTAATCTAAATTAAATTATGTAAAAGGCAATTTTCATCTAAATTAAATACTTAAGATGACTAACATATTTACTTAAATAAGGTTTAAACGCCTTCGCAAAATGGTTATCAAAAGATAGAAATATGCTATCGCGGACTTTTTTGAAGAACTTTTTAAAAGGAACTGTTCCACCATACATTATTTTCGTGTAACTTTAACGCACGCCACGAAATCTCTCAGAAAGGACGATTTTTTCCGACTTCATTCACAAATACCATCATTATTTTTGCAAAATGTTAATAAATTATAATCTAACCTTCCTAAATAATCCCTCTTCTTTCTATTGATGAAAACCTTATGAAAATCTATACAGTAATTTCTGAGATTAGCCCGAACAAACTCAAACTCAGCGCGGCGGAGAATTTTAATTTATAACATGTAGTGAAGCAATTTGGCCCGGACATTGATTGTGTCAAAAAAAAGCCATTCTTAGCACCTGTTTTATAGGGGATCGTGCAAAAACACATTTGGTTCTATTTGCTCATTGTCAAGAAGAAACTATATATGTTACCTGCCAGAAAAATCAAATTTCTTGAGTTATTGCCGTAGAAAACGTGAAAATTCAATTTTCCACGAAGTAATAGTTTTTTTTATCGCATGACAATTGCTTTCACCAAATCTATCGTGGAATATAAATATGTAAATAATGGCACGCAGTCCGCGTAACTTGACAGAAAATCTAAGTCTCAGCTAATTTTGAACTTACATCCGTGGCATAGCTTAATGAAACGCTCTCTCGGCCTACTGATTGCTACTTAATGTCGGACCACAATCATTGCCAAGCAGACCTATTGATCTTTTGTCTACACATCTAGTACGCGTCTGGCATCATAAACTAAAAAGCAATATATCTCCATTTTCCCCTCATATGTAGGTAGATAATTTCGTTTAACAGCTATAGAAAGAAAAATCACTGTTAAACAAATTCTTAATAATTAAAACTTATTTTTAGTGTATTGCCATAAGGCAACATACACTATTGGCGTTGGTCGGATGGCGGGACCTAGGGGTCGGACCAAAATTTCTCGACGTTTCATAACCTCCTAAACACTTTGGCACCATTTTTGAAAATGTTTATATATATATGTATATATATATATATGTATATATATATATATGTATATATATATATATATTTATATACGTATATATATATATATATATGTGTGCGGGCAATAACTTTCGAAAGAGTTAATTGATTTTAACGAAATTTGGTCCACGTGTTGAAATCCATCACCGCAAGAAGCCTATTTAAAATGGGCGTAATTGGGGCATTTTAAGGGTAGTTTTTAGGGGTTGAAAAATGTTTTTGGGCCCCAAAATACCGAAAAAATTCTCAGAATCGTTTCAAAATTGACATTTAACCCTTTAGTAGTAATTAAAAGGTGTCCCTAAAATTTAAATAAAATCGGCCCGACAGGACCGGACTTACAAATTTTATGAAAACACTAGTTTAGAAATAGTGAATTATTTACTGAAAGTTGTATATAATTTGGTATAGAGGTTCGATTTATAATAAAATTGCAATTAAGAAAAAAAGTGTTATTTTAAGGGGTGTATTAAGGAGTAAAATTTTTTATTTTGCCCAAAAACCAACTTAAGCTCGCAAAATAAAGCCACACTGCCTTTATTAGCAAATACACTATATTGTCGGCAGGGTTTTGGCACTGCGACCCGGGTTTTTTACTTTTTAGATCTGTCTGCTATTAAAGCGTGTAACTACATATTTATTGACACTTATGTTTTTAGTGACATATCAACGTGAGACTTAGCTGAAATTTTACATAAAAAATGTTTTTGATGGGATATTAGTATAGTTATTCAAAACACGGCTTGAGTTGATTGAGTATAAAAGCCACGTAAATAATGAACTAAAAATAGGAGTCGGTGTTCGCTAACTGGCGCACCGCAAACCGCGTCCGGACGGTAAACGGAAGAGAACTATTTCCCAATTACATTGAACACATTACACAAGCTTACGTAAAATGTCTTAAGGTCCCTCAGATCGTAAAATATGCTCTCGGGAAATGTCGAACTATAGTCGCAAAATTCATTTTATTATTTTCTTTTTTAGCTGTGATTAAGCATTAAGCTTCACAAAATTTAGTTTGCTGCTTAGAAATTTTAAATAAACTTTATTTTTGCCCTAAAAATTAAATCAAAAACCGTTGCGTCAATATTTCTTTCCAGTACGTCACGAGATTTCAAATTACGCGGAAAGGCAAATTAACATTTTGAAGTTTTTTCTTCGCAAAATTATGTTAAAAATACTGAGAATTTCACTTGCTCAATAATTTTTTGCAAATTAAATTATTTCTGTCCAAACATTTGTGCAAAACTTATGCTAATTTTCTTGTTTTTATGTGATTCTATGTGATTATTATTTAGATAAAAGTAAACTGACTAAAAGTCATACTTCTAGTTTATTTCGTAAGCATTAACATTAAAGATTGTATAAGATTTTTCATATAAATTTGATATTTTCGAAACGTAAGTGTATTTTACACACACACTCGTCCAATAGGGATGTTGACTATTTTTGGGAAAGTGTTTTAAATCGTGCATAAGTACCTAATAGAGCCACAAATATTTATTATTAGTGTATTTGCCATATGGCAACATACACTATTGGCGTCGGTCGGATGGCGGGACCTAGGGGTCGGACCAAAATTTCTCGACGTTTCATAACCTTCTAAACACTTTGGCACCATTTTTAAAAATGTTTATATATATATGTATATATATATTTATATATATATATATAAGCGTATATATATACGTATATATATATATATGTGTGCGGGCAATAACTTTCGAAAGAGTTAATTGATTTCAACTAAATTTGGCCCACGTGTTGAAATCCACCACCGCAAGAAGCCTATTTAAAATGGGCTTAATCGGACCATTTTAAGGGTAGTTTTTAGGGGTTGGAAAATGTTTTTGGGCCTCAAAATACCGAAAAAATTTTCCGAATCATTTCAAAATTGAAATTTAATCCTATGGTAGTAATTAAAAAGTGTTCCTAAAATTTTAATAAAATCGGCCCGACAGGACCGGATTTACAAATTTTATGAAAACATTAATTTGCAGATAGTGAATTATATACTGAAAGATGTATATAATTTGGTATAGAGGTTCGATTGATAATAATATTGCAATTGAGAAAAAAAATGTTCTTTTAAGGGGTGTATTAAGGAGTCAATTTTTTTATTTTGCCCAAAAACCTACTTTAAGTTCGCATAATAAAGCCACACTGCCTGTATTAGCAAATACACTATATTGTCGGCAGGGTTTGGGCACTGCGACCCGGGTTTTTTTATTTAAATACAACTCAAGCCTTAAAAATCATGTATTTTAAATCCCGTTTCAAATTTCGGTCCAAAACGCCAATACTAGTCGCGTGACGTCACTTGTTCACACCAAAGGAGGCTCAAAAGTTTACACGGGAGCTACCATCCTATAGATGCGTATTCTGTACTGATAAACTGAGATGATGAAAAGTTGTTTCATAGTCGTTGCTATAGTTACATGTAATTTGACGTTTCCTATAAACAAATAATAATAAATTACACACTAAATATTAACCAAACAATAAAGTTTTTTGACAGCGGCTGAACATATGACGTCATGCGCTCTGATTGGTGTCTGTTGTTACGTGACTTGTTGTTGTTACGTGATTTTATTAGGTTTTATTTATTAAATATTAATTCAATTCCTTAAAAATAAGGAAAAATATAGTGTTTTTTAGTATTTCTATGATAGAAACTACCACTTAACGTTAAAATTATAATTTTATTTGAATACAGTCAACATCCCTATTGCTCGTAAAATAGAGCTATGTGAGTGAAAAAGGGGACATATTAAACAATTCCAGTAAACAATCACCTTAAAATATTATGCTTTGATTTGCATGCATGTTTTTTGCATGAAAAAAAAAATATATATTACATATCAAAGTATAATGAATATCCATCAAAATTAGTTAGTGACCTTGGACATAATAACCGAAACTATCTATAAGATTGATTATAAAATGGTACCTGTAAATAATTTACCGCGGGTTTTTTCGAATATTTTGTATGACATTTGATCAAGAAACTTGTTCGCACGATTTTCTTCCGTCTACTTATTTGTACCAACATCGCTCGAGAGCGACTGAACCGATTTTAATTAAACTTGGTGCACTGTTTCTAACTTAAAATGTAAAATATTAAGTTAAAGTTTGTATCAAAGCGCACGCCAGATAGCAGCGGACAAAAACTAGTATTATATATTAATACTTACATTTTTTCGTGGCTTCGTTCGTGTTAATGTCGATAATAAAAAAAATATCCTATGCTTTAAATTTAGGTGCCATATGATATCGTTCCAAGTCGGTTCAGCCGTTCTCGAGTATTACTAGGCAAAAATTCTGGAATCACATTTTCTCAAAATGCCCGAAAAATGATAATACAGACATCCTATTTCTGTTTTAAATACTAGTATTGGTGTATTGATTGTTGTATCGATACATTTGTTGTAATACTGTTTCCAGTGTCTTCACAAAGAACATGTCACTTCAAAAAGAGCAAAGTTCAAATGTGACCAATGATAGCGTCGCTCACAATACAACTTCCGCGAAACACAACTACAGTCATTCCAACTTAACCTTGAATTCAACACAACAGTCTTCTGAAAGCAATCAAACTGAAGATGAGGATGTTCTCAACGCCACTACGAAAGGACAACAACGGCCATCGATAGAGTTCCAGTTTTGTCCGCCGATACCGCCTGATTTAAGTATGTAATTGTTTTTAAATATATACAGTGTAAACTCTATATAGCGACACTGAAGAGACTGCGCATTTTCTGGCGTTATAGAGAGTTGTCGTTATATGGAGAGAAAGAAAAATCAATATTGTTTTACTATTATAGTATTATTTAATAATAACACATACAATTTACAAACAAACATTACTATTAACACAAATAAATACGGGCTAGACAATAAAGCTGCAGTTCTTATCAATTTCCGCAACTTAGAAAGTACCTACAAACAGTACGTGCTTTATAAGTTGCCGAAATTACTTGCTTTATAATGATATATGGTCCTTATTTAGAGTGGGTGTGATGCTACATAGAGTGTATCATTGTATGGACAACAAGGCAAACCAACCAAAGTCGAGTAATTTTGGCGTTTTAAGGAGTTTGACGTTAAATCGAGTGACGTTACATGGAGTTTACACTGTATATAAAAAATTCGACAGTTATTTGATGTTTTAAATTAAATAAAACACAAGCGTCTTTAACCAAACAATTGTTATTAAATAAGGGTTTTAAGTGTGAACAAATAAAACGCTGCTTTTTTTGAAGTGAAACTTCTTTAGCGACGTATCTGTTTGAAATGACTTGTTATGCGCAAGGGGAAATGGACGGTCATGATAAAGAAGGGCAAGAAAAACAGGAACGTAACTCACTGAAAATGTCCGAAAATGTTCACTTTTTCCGAAAGATGTCGACAGCGTTTAAACATAACCTCTAAATTTGTTTTGTGGTTAAAGTGAATTGGGTTAAATGATGTATAGTGCGTAATGTAACCAATCAATTTTCACGTTTCGACATTTCATAGACACTCAAAGTCATGCATGTAGCAAAAAGCATTCTTTGCCGAATTTCTCATAATGAAAAGAACTCGAATATTTTATTACATTCCTTGCAGATGGTCCAGTGCCTATCGTAAAGTCTCCCGTTCCTTCGGTGATGCAACTGGAGGCTCGATTTCCGTGGCTTCAGGCGGGAGGACGATATTCTCCGGACCAATGCATGCCGAGAAATGTAGTGGCTATCATTGTACCGTACCGGTCAAGAGCGGAACACTTGCTACTTTTTCTTGCACACATGCATCCGTTTTTGAAGAAGCAGCAAATAGATTATACAATCTATGTCGTCGAACAAGATGGTATGTTGAACTGTAGATCAATTTTTGAAGTTAAACTTCTTTGACCAGGATATCTCGTGACGCGTTACGATTACTAACAAGAACGGTTACGAGAATGGAGGGAAAGAAAAAATACCTTGTTTTATATTACGTCAACGGGCGGGAGGAGGCTCCCGAACCGTTCTGCCCAAAAATTATATGGGGGGCTCCTGAACCATTCTATTCAAAAATTAAAGAGGGAAAATTGAGAAAAAAAACATCGCGCGCATTTCAGCTTAGCTTAGTTTTATGATAATTTCAGGTGCAGGTCAGTTCAATCGAGCAATGCTTATGAACGTCGGTTTTGTAGAAGCGCTGAAACACAGGCCGTACGAATGTTTCATCTTTCATGACATCGATCTGTTGCCGGAAGATGACCGCAATTTGTACACGTGTCCAGAACAGCCGAGACACATGTCGGTCGCTGTCGACGTATTCAAATACAAGTACGTTGATTCTTTTACATCTTTAATAGAATATATTAAATTTAGCACATCGCTTTAAATTATTTACACTTAAAGTTACTGAGTACCAGTTATTCAATATCCTCCCTTTTTCATCCGCCTAGCTCTATCTTACAAGCAGTTGGACGTGTTGCATGTACACTGCACTTACTCACGTTTCGGAAATCACTAATTTCTATGAAAAATCTTATTCAATCTTTGATGTTAATGTTTCAAAATAAAGTAGAAATATGTGTACCATACTGAGAGCCATATTTACTTATTTTACTTTAGACGCTGGTGACCTCAGCTGTCGAGCGTCTATAATTAATCCACAATCTCTTTCTCTATCTTAAATACTTTATAATAATGATTTCGCACAATACAATGTTTTCATTAAGTTATAATTCAAAACGTTATTTTTTAGATTGCCGTACGCCAGTATTTTCGGCGGGGTGTCAGCGCTGACGCGCAAACAGTTCCAGAATCTGAATGGCTTCAGCAACTCGTTCTGGGGTTGGGGCGGCGAAGACGACGACATGAGCAACCGTGTCCAGTACCACAAATATCACATTTCTCGCTATCCGGCTAACATAGCGCGTTACACGATGCTGAGTCATCTCAAGGAGAAAGCCAATCCCAAAAGGTAATACATTTATCTCGCGTTTTAATATTTGTGCGGAACCCGTTGGGTGAAATTACGAAATAAGATAAACGCAATGTTAAAATTTCCATAGATTTATGTCGAAGGAACAAATAAACCAAGCTATACGAGGTTGACTCTAATTAAATGATTAATTAGAGCAGTTGTGATCCTTGATGAAAGTTGGAGGATTGATTAAACAGTAATATTGAATTTAAAATTGCATTTTTACTAACCCTTTCATCTTAATGCGAGCTTTACAATTTCTGTAGATACGACATCTTATCAAAAGGCAAAAACAAATACAGCACTGACGGTTTGAACAGCCTTCAGTATACTCTGAAGCAATTGCGTTTCAACAAGTTGTACACGTGGCTGCTGGTCGAACTGCATCATTCACCCAGCTGATGGGGAGCTCTGGCCGCACTGTGGCCCGGCTGAAAAGCTGAAAAACATTACCTCGTAGCGAATTCTCAAAGCTCCCAAACGCAAATCGGACATTTTTTAGACTGAGTCGCAGCTATTTCACCGTTAGCTATTTAGTAATTTAATTATTAATGAAGCGATGATTTTGCTTGAATGGATAGAATTTCGTGTCGTTCTACGTTGACTGACATGGCAAAAATTTTAAAACAAGTGAACATGAGTATTTTCAGTTTGAGAACCGGAAATAATCTCAAAAATAGGTTGTGTTAAACAGGCGTTAGAATACATAATTCATGTTTGCTCCATTAAAAAATTTTGAACTTGAATATCTCCTTTCGTCAGGGGCACTGGAAGTCCTAGAACTACGCTGCATTCTTTTTATATTTTAAATGAATCATAATTTTAAACAATTTTTGCATAATTGTTGGACTGCTAAATGGTAAGTGGATATATTTTTTTTGTTTACTTGACGTCTTTTTTTATAATGAAGAACGTTTTAAAAACAAACACTGTTAAACGAAAAAAAGCAATTGTTTAAATGTTACTTAAATCTAGTCATCTCAATTCTTGTAATTGAAAATAACATGGTCTCTAATTACTCGTTCTTTTGTTCTGTTTTTGTTTTCTTATTAGCAATTGTTTGTTTACAAAAAAAAAACGGGTACTAGTTAACCATCAAAACAGTTTATTTTTTTGTGGTTGAAATATTTAAAAGATAATGCAATTGCACTTTGTTATATTTTTAAAAATTATTATTTTTTTATTTGTTGTGTAAATTGGTAAAGAAAAAAAAACGATATCTCAAAATGAACATAGGTACTTCAAGTTCATTAAAATTATAAGTCAAAAGTGATAATGGGAAGGTGGACAGGTACACAAATCAAACACCTTATTACGTTGTGTATAACGTTTCGCCTTTGAATTCCAGCTTCTTCAGATAATTTAACAACAATAACATCATAAAGCTAAGTATCTGAAGAAGCTGGAATTCAAAGGCGAAACGTTATACACAACGTAATAAGGTGTTTGATTTTTGTACCTGTCCACCTTCCCATTATCACTTTTGGATAATAATTATGGACGTGAAACCAGAAAATAGAATTATAAGTATTGTAGAAAGAAACGATATTATCTATAAATGAAATCAATACAAAAAATAATTCTTACAATTTTTCAGTATGGAGCCGTTCATAAAATACGTTCACAAACAGGGGGAAGGCATGACAAGATGTGACAAGTGAAGAGGGGAGGTCTATGTAAACGTGCCGTTCGCAGTTCATTAATTTTATTATAATTTTTTTCTTAAGACAGTTCTAGCGTGGTATAATAAAGAAAAATCACTTTTCGACAGATTTTGCTCATATTTTTTTTCATAGACTCACAATAACGTTTTCTAATAAATCCCGAAGTTTCAGAATTTTTGACCGTTTAGAACGCGAGATAATTAATAACAAACTTCGCAATTTTACATGCTGACCGTGAAAATGACGAACTTTGTTATTAATTATCTCGCGTTCTAAACGGTCAAAAATTCTGAAACTTCGGGATTTATTAGAAAACGTTATTTTGAGCCTATGAAAAAAAATGAGCAAAATCTGTCGAAAAGTGGTTTTCCTTATTATACCACGCTAGAACTACCTTTTGTAATAGTTTCATTTTTGACACTACATCGTAATCAGTGCCCCTTTCAATATAAAAAAAAATAACACTTCCACTTACTCTTATCAAGGGGGGGGGTTAATTTTTATGACGTAATATTTGTTAGGGTGATTGCAAAAACTGTGACAGCGCGACAAGGGGATGGGGTCCAAAAATGAGTGAATTTAGCGTAACGTATTTTATGGATGGCCCCTATGAGTTATGGCTCGTGTAAAAAGTCTTCGAAAATAATATTAAAATAGTAATTAGGTAGTATCAAATTTGTAATCTTTGAATTCTACAAATAAAACTCATTATTAAGTAGACAATAAGAAAAAAATCCGTGTACGATTTTATTAAGTATCATCATGGGCGTAGGCACATTAAAGGGGCAGTATTATTTCCCACAAAAACAGTAATATTGTTTTTACATTACATTTTTTATGTGCAAAAATTAAAACAATATTACAGTGATGTGTTCCTATTTTTATCATCTGCACTCTTGAATGAATAATTGTTAGTATTAACGCTCGACAACTGAGTTCATAAGCGTCCACCCATGTACTACAAAACTTAGAAAAATCTCTTATTACTTTAAATCCCGATTTTAAGTTGTTTAAGGTGTATATTTTATACTTAATTTAATTTATAACTAAGTAATTAATGTGTCAAATAATAATATTAATTACAATAATATGTGATAGAGAAATTGATATTCTCAAATGAAAATGTCTGTATTGTTATTAAAAAAAAAAAAAAAAAAACAGCACAAAACAAATTGGTAGTGGGATTAAATTAGTGATTTATATGTAGTCAAAAAAAACACTGAAAACATTCATAAATGCAAGTTTTCAGCCACTTTTTTCAACGCTCAATCATCGCACAAATAATTCAATAGTATACCCGAAAAACACGTAATTTGACTTTTTTTTTCTTTTTTGTCCTTGGTAATTAATATAAAAATGATTTATCAGGAAAAAGGACTTTTTAAGTAAACACTTATTTGTTATTTATATAACATATAAATAACAAATAAGTCCTTTTATTCAATGCAGTTGATTTCAAACAAGATAAACGCTATTGTCAGGAACTATATTCACTTCTTGCATTTATGAATCTACCTTTACAATAATTATACAGGTGTTCCAAAAAAAGTGCCGATGGCAATTTTTATCTTCATCCCCATTGTGGGGCAATACCCTACCTTAAAAAATACCATGGAAGTCAGTTGATCTGAATGAAGTCTTTCGCATTTTTAATAATACGGCGAATCGAAGAATTCTGTTTTAAGAAAGGACTTTTTTATTATTATATTGAATATAATATATTTGAAGAAATAATTTAAACCTGAATAAATGAATTTTTTGCTCTTATCTATCACCCTCTCACAACAATTAAGTACTACCTAACTCGCTTGCACTCACAAGTCAAGTACGACGAAAATTGATTGACCAAATCAGATCAAGTCAAATTTTTACTTCCGCCCTACGTGTACGGTGTAACCACCACTGCCCTACCTTAAATTCAACTCTAACTAAGGCCTGCACCAACAGTCTGGATTATTTGGGCCTAGTATCACTTCATATTTGCAATTGATTAATTTTTTTGATAATATACAGCGTAAACTCTATACAGCGACGCTGAAGGGACTGCGCATTTCCTGGCGTTATAGAGAGTTGTCGTTATATGGACACAAAGAAAAATCAATATTGTTGCACTATTATAGTATTCTTTAATAATAACGCATAAAATTTACAAACATTTGGTACGCATGATGCCGACAGTCGAGACGAGACAATAAAGCTGCAGTTCGTATCAATTTCGGCAACTTAGAAAGTAGAAACAGTAGGTGCTTTATAAGTTGCCGAAATTACTTGCTTTATAATGACATATGGTCGTTATTTAGAGTGGATCTGATGCTACATAGAATGTATCATAGTATGGACAACAAGGCAAACCAATCAAAGTCGAGTAATTTCGACGTTTTAGTGAGTTTGACGTTAAATCGAGTGACGTTACATGGAGTTTACACTGTACATTGAAAATCCAATTTATACTTTTAACTAGTTCTCGAGGATTAGGTTGTTTTTTTTTGGCAATTGGAACTTGTAATAAAGGAGACGCCATTGCTACACGCTCGACTATTCCCAAGCAATACAACCACATCCTATGTTCTATTGGTTCAACAACGACAAGAACTTACAATTATAATGTTTTAAAAAAGCTGAAAGAAAACCGTCGGCATTACTTTTGGAACGTCTAGATTAATCTATTCGGCAATTCAAATGCAACTAAACATAGATGAAATATTAAAAGATTGAAATGTTCTTAGTTCTAGTTTTCAGTTTAGTCCTGATTATTGATTTAATTAAAGAATGAAGTGTGCCAAAGTTTTAGACAATGTTGATAAAAATTTACAATTCATACGTGTTCGTTATTTATTGCCGTTTCAGTTACCCTTCCACTTTTTTTTCAGAATTGAAGTGCCACTGACAGTCGACCGATTCTTTCTGGCGGTGCGTGCCTTTGCCATACTGACCCGACCACACCACTACCTCAAAAATTAGAGGGATTGACTCCTAAACCGTTCTGTCCAAAATTTAGAGGGGGGGGGGGCTCTAAACTGGTTTGCTCAAGAATTATTTTCCAAACTTTTCTAATTACGTAGACAAAGGGGGACTCTTAAACCGTTTGATCAAAAATTAGACGGTAAAATACGACAAAAAAAAATTGCATATATAAATAACATCTACGACTAAAGACATTTTTTTTATTAAATATTGTAACGTCATATAAAAAAAAGTTTTTAAAAATTATACTTTTTTCATTTTCGATTTTTCATTATTTCTATTATGACGTCAACAGGTCTAACGACTTTAAATTTATTTATATTAGACAAAAGTTTCGTAACAAACGGATGCTTGAAAAATTGGTGGGACAATATTTTTCCATCGTTATTTAAATCAGTTGGTAAATCGGTAAAAACGTTTTCTAATTGTTGTCGTAGAGTTTTATTTTCAATCACCTGATTACGAATGTGCCAAGGTAAACAAGCAGTCAAGATATTTAGAACGATTCCAAAAGAAAGAAAATATTCTTTGTCGTCGGTGTCCGACAACGACAATGATTCGACACAATTGACAATTTGAGTATTCGAAAAGTACTCTTCAGTGTTTTCGAACATGACATCGAAGTCACCTTCGCCTTCTTCTGAGTATATTGATTCTACTGACTGTTCTGTTTCAACAACACTTTCTGAAAACAAACGAAAATACGATTGGTATTTTCATCAGATTTCAATTTAAAACCTGAGATTGTAAAATGAATAAAAGTAGACTAATAATAATAATGCGTTTAACGTCCGTTTCTCGACTTTACGCGTCATGACAGACGCCATTCGCATCATTACTATTTTTGTATAGTCCCAAAGCCGTCGGCTACAAAGTCACGGGCTTATGTTGGGTGGCAGAAAGGATTGTCAAATAATTTCATTTAACAATGACCTTAGATTGTGAACACACATTTTTCTCCATAAGAAAAGCGTTGTAGAATTTTAATTCGATTCTGTTCGAAAAATAATTAATCGATTGAAATGATATTTTTTTTAAACTGTGTATACGTGTATTTAATATAGTTTTTTTGCATAATTTTTACTTCGAAACGACATTTTTCTACGCATTTTAATCAAAATTTGACTTGAAAAACGGCCTTTTTCTGTGCAGATCAAGCATTTGTTTTTGTGTGAATACAATCTAATGTTGCACATGACAGGAAATTTGAATACGACATTAGACTGCTCTTACTTGTATGAAAACTGTAATTATATTATCACAGTCTGAAGTCATTGTCAAATTCAATTTTTTGACAATGTTTTGTGCAACAGAGCATTAGGCTAGCAAATTCCTACTTCGTTAGCGGCCCCAGTGGCGTAACAACAGGGTTGGCATGACGGGCAAAATGCCACGGGCCCCCGCCGGAGATGATCGTGAGCACAGGGCGATCCTAGCATTTATTATTACAACGTTCAGTAAATTTTATTAGCTTTGTATTTAATTAATTTAAGTTACCTACTGAAGTATATACACAAATTAAACAAAAAAATGTATCAAGATTTGAACGCATTTGTAAGAAAAAAATATAACGTTGACTAAGTTTCTTTACATTGAGGGAGGGCATCCAATGAATTTACCATGAACCTCAAACGGTATAATTTTGTCACTGAGCGGATCGCAAAGCATTTGCGCAGAATGAAATTATTAATTACTTACCATGTTCAGACACCACTTCAGTAATTACTACGCCTTCGGTATGTAGTAATGTCGTATCTATGGCATCACTTATGACTACTTTCGCCGCTAATTCGGCTTCTGAACGAAGTTTTTCGATCATTTCACGCTTTGAACGTTCAGTTTCTACATATTTTTCGCCTTCTTCGTTATTCCAACATATTAAGCTTTTCGCAGCTATTGAAAAAGCCTTCGCCAAACCGACAATCGGATTTTTATCTTTGCAAAAGGCTATTAACATCGCTGTATAATTTATGATACCGCTTTCAACCAAAAACATTTTAAATAGCAATTCTTTCAAATGTTGTATTCTTAATTCAAGCTGAGGATCGCTGTATTTGTCATCTTCAAACCAAAGCTTAAAGCTTTTAAAACTTTCTTCAGTTATCAACTCATTTTTGTTTTCGTCCACCGATAAGAACTGAAAGTATGTTTCTAAAATAATATGTTCGCTTGGAAACTCAATATCAAAATTATAGATAATAAAATCTCGCCAATCTAAATATTCGCTGTCACCATAAATTTGTTTTATTAAATCCGTTACTTCGTTTGAATTTACTGCAGCCCAGATGCCGGGTAAAATCCCTCTAAAACCATCTTCCGCATTATGCACAATTAAATCCTGCAAAATATACGAAAAAGTCCGCTCTGGTATACTTCCAGTTGGCGCAATATCTGTAAGAATTTTATGTAGCATTTTGAGCTGTTCAATTGTAAATTCCGATGGCGTGATCCTTTCGTGAATTGGCCCTTCCGGCTCAGGAAGTAAATCGGGATACAATAAAATATTCTTTTCGACTATAAACTGATCTCCTTCGAGTAACAATTGTGGCTGAATTTTAATCTCTTCTTCTATAGCTTTGCTAACGGCTGAACATAAAGTCGTAATACTATCAATTTCATTTTCATACCTTTCAGATATTTGTTTGTATATGCCATGAAACGTTTCTACTGCACAATTCTGTAACATAGTAATATCTTTTTCCGCCTTTTTTCTGATCGTGTTTAATCTCGACAATAATTTATATTTTCCTGATCTCAAAGCAAATAGCCATTCATTTAATATTTTTGGAGAATGTTCAATTATCTCTTCAATATTAGGCGGTGGCGGCAATTTTTTTGCACCTTTTTTGGAGTCTTTGCCACTGGCTGGTTTACCGCCTTTTTTAGGCGAATTCAACGCTTCAATCAGGTTTTGAACATTTTCAATAGATGCGTCGAAAATGGCACTACCAGTTATAATTGCAGTGTTGAAACTGTTCTCAATAAATATATGAAATGGGTTGTTTTCTGGAGCCATTTCTGAGTTTACATTCATTAAAACTTCCGCAATAATGAATCCCGCGTCTACGCCATTGCCTACATAACTCTGTTGTTTCTCTTTTAAATCAGTTTCGCTATTTTTAACGGTTGTCATTCTTTCCAACATTATTTTATCTGATGTAATTTCCTCATCTAGTTGCTGTCCCATCATCGTCTCATAATAGTCATTCATTATTTGTTGTGTATCAATCCAAAAATCGATTGCCACTTGCATGCACGATATGAATAGATTTAGCAATATACACATCTGATCAGTCATCCATCTCTCATTTATAATGCGTTGTCTTTCTTCTTCAGCTTCGCTCATCCTTTGATCAGAAATTGACCATAAATTTTCTTTCAATTCCTCTAAGCGACAGTGCAATTCTGCTTTCATTTCTACGTCATCCCGGACATCTTCGTCAATTTCGTTATACATTTTTTGGAAATCGTATACGAAGTTTTGTTTTATGTCAGGTCGTTCTATAAACTGCTTCATATGTTGCTTGACACTTGTGACGTAAGGCATGATTGTTGAAATAAGTGTTCTCCTTATAAAAAATATTTCCTTTAAATCGTTTATAAAAACATATTCACAGGTTTCCGAAAGAGAGGCCAGACCTTTTAGAATTACGTTTGACTGAGGCAAATTCACATATTCATAGTTTTCTTCTCCAGGTACAGGTTCAGGTTCAGGTTCCATTTCAGGTACAACTGCTTCACCATCACTGGTCACTAAAGTATCTTCCGCTATGCTTTCATCCTTTTCTATCGTTAGCTCTTCAGCTTCAGTTTCAAGGTCTTTTGTTTTTTTCTCATCAACTTTTTCTCCAGGATGATTTTTTATGTCTTTGATTTTTTCTTTTGATGCATCTTTCTTTTCAACTTTTTTCGCAACAGGTTTTTTACCAGTTTTTTGTGACGCAAGTTCGAGTTCTTCCAAATCTCCAAACAATTCTTCTGAAGTTTTTCGCGGTAACGAATAGTCTCCGATTATTAATTTAGCTAAATATTTAATTGTTTGTAAATCGAAAGTGTTATAAAAAAGACTATAATTTGCGCCCTGTTCAGTATAAAAGTTACCGAGCAAATCTAATTCTTCTTCTTCTTCTTCTTGTTCCCCTTCTTCTTCTTCTTGATTTAAACAGCCCGCTTCTCGATGTTTGACGTCGATAAATGCCGTTAAAAAAGTCGTATATGGATCTGGTTCAGATTTAGACTGCGGATGAGGTACCAGAGAAGAGTACCTTTCCGGTTTGCGTGCATTTTTAGAATCTGTTTCAGGGAAATCCCTCCCTTCAAAATCGTCTATACTGTCCTGTAAATCTAACTGTACGTTGGGTACTTTTTTGGCCGTCACCGATTCTTCCATAATAATTGCTTGGGAGTAGCTATTGGGATAATTGAATAAAACAAAACCATCCTTATCTGTCAACGTCTTCAAATACTCAATCAGAATCGCCACTAACAGCTGATCTGTAATCGGCTGCCCTAGAGATAAACTTTGATATGCATACTTTCCCAAAATCGCATGATTGCTCATCTTAGCTATACATTCTTCCTCGGGTAAACATTTCGGCGTTTGTGTTTCCTTCATAGCAAGTTCTTTTACAGGTAATATATTCCCTGCATTTTTCTTGTCGTCTTTTTTCTTATTATCTTTTTCATTGCCAATAGCTTCTACTGGATCTGTAGGTTTTTCTATTTTTTTACCGAGAGAACGTTTAGTTTCTTGTTCATCTTTTTTTTCGGGCTTTTTTTCATTACTCATAAGATCTTTTGCAGTTTGAAGTGCAAATTCTACATCTATTTCATCGATGCCAATCATTTCATCTTTAAATGCTTGCAAACAATGATTTATCGCGTTTTGCATTTCTATAATGCATATATTTCTTTTGTTCAAGAATATCTGCAACGTTGGCAAGATTGTGAAATCATTGACACCTATCACACAAACGGCTATAGAGAATGGCGGCAATTCCGGAGGCTTAGGCGGTTCCGGGTACGGATATTTGGCCGTAAGTATTTTATGAACAATATGGGCGTACATATTTTTAGCCATAGTACATTCCCAATCGGCAATATTCTCTTCTGAAGATTTAGTATCCTCAGGAAAATACCAAGATCCTGTACTGCTAAGGTATTCAGAAAAATCGTGTTCGTTAAGAATTCTCTGTCTCTCTTTTTCTAGTCGAATGTATTCGTTAATATCTTCTTCTGCTTCTTCAATAATATCTTCAACAGTTTTCAAAACCTCGAAAATTGGCTGACATGCAAAGAATAGCGCTTTATATTCATTTATTAGTTCGCAAGGAGTATCTTCGTCAAAAGATTTACGGTAATGGCCAATTTTTATTGCAATATCGACAATGTCTTCTACCGTGCCGTAGCACATACTATAATTTTTGTCAGCTTCTTTTTGTTTTTTTTCTTCGAAAATTCTACGATGCAATTCCATTGCACGTCTTTTTTCTGCGAGAAAATTCAATTTCTTTTCATCCGATACTTTTTTACGTTCAAACAACTCCTTCGCCAATTCTTCGTCGCGCTTTCTAGCGATCATCTTGTCTAAAATTTTCCGATTGTCTAAAACAATATCCCTCTGGTGTCTTATTTCAAACAGTTTAGTTATCATTTGTTTCTCATACTGTGACTGTTTTAACATTTTACTAGAAATACTAAAATCGAACGCCTCTTCCCGTTTTGCAAGCATATTATTCCATAACTCGTCGAAAATCAAATTTTGTAATTTCAATTTTGTATTGCGATAACTATTCAATTTCCTTTTCCTTGTTTTTAAAGTCGCCATGTATTCGTCTGCGTTAAAAGGTAATCGATTATTATCACTCATCAGAGTTTCTGAATATTCTTCGCAAAAAACAAGTGATGTAGCATCGCCAATTTTCTCTTCAAAATTATTTATTTGTTGTTGTAATTCCGCATATTCATCGTCAATTGATGTCTTTATTCTTTTCTCTAGAGCCGACAACTGCAATTCATCTCCGACATCCTGCTTCAATTTCTTCTTATATCTTTCCCTGATACTTTCCAATTGTGCGCTGACTTCATTATGTTTATCTTTATACCACGCAATGATGTCTCGATTCGCTGTGAGAGGCAACGACAATGCATTATCTTTTCGAGTCGATTTATCTCGATCATTCGCCACAGTCGTTACAGTAAAACGATCACTGATCGCTGTATGTTTGCACGATTTATCAGATGTGAATAACAATCTGTTCTTATCTTCTAAATTCAAATACAGCTGATAGAGTACATTTGTAGATGTCAAACCATCACCGCAAATAACATTGCTGATAGTTTCATCAGTACATTCAACACCAATTGATTTCATCCAATGACTTAAATTTTTCAAATTTGACACAGAAGTTGAACATTCCAACAGTCTCAACTGTTCAGCACTGATTACGTCATAATTATGAAGTAACTGTCCGAACAGCATCCCATCTCGACAACAACTTCCGATTTGTTCCGGTCGTAAATCGACTACGGTCCCAAGCCTTGTTAAGAGCCATTTTTGCAGTATTTCCGTCATATTTTTATGAATTTATTAAGCAGTTCAATTTTCATGCATGTTATAAAAATGTTTTTAATTTAAAATGTCAATTAGAAATTGTGTTGTTAGGAAACGACTATTTGAAAAATATTACATTAGTGTCACGAGCTCTCCTACTATATGGATTGAATTTACATGTCATGTCATAACCGACTCAAAACGTCTCAAAAATAACTAAATCAATTTTTTTTTTAAATATTTTTGTGCCTACATATTTTAAATTCACCTATTAAAGACGAAACTATGATCATCTAAATCATTCTACATAAAGACGATTTCTCATTGGCCGACACGATAGCAATATAATGATGTTTGGAAATATACTCTAGAAGTATAGGAAATGTTTTTCAACTTGTCGATACGACCTCGATTTATCAGCATCGACATTGTATTATTGGCAAGTGAAAAACATTCCATAGATTTTGTATTCAATTGAGGGTGTCCCGATATCGTTATATTGCCAGCCAATGAAAAACTGTTCTAGCTCATTTCAAAAATCTTTTTAATATTTGCACCCTAAAACACTCGCTTATATCCTGCTACAGTTGAACAGACATTCTTCAATTATTATTGCTGGACCATTGTTAAGTGTAACAGTTACCATTAACATAAAGGTATCTACTATATCTGCTAGCGTCAACTGCCCTGTCACACTTCACAGTAAAAAAGTACAAATGTCAAATCCAAACGTAATGTCATTTCATAAATTGTTTACTACATAATATTGTTGTAAATTTGCGTTATTAATGATTATATTCTCTTTATAATTACCTTACGTGGTTATCTGTGCACATAATATTATTTGTTTTAAATCATGTGGATAGAACGTGTTTGCAGGTTATGTGCCCAAATTAGTGAAGTTATTATTCCGATATTTGATAAATGCGACAACAGAGCTTGTATGGAATCAAAACTTAAAAAATGTATTCCCATTCTCGTAAGTTTCACTTAAAGAGTGTATTATTAACTAAACGGCAAGTAATTTATTTATGCAACTAATAAGTATTTTGTGTTTCAGGTGACAGAACAAGATTTAAAACCAAAAAATATATGCTTAGCGTGCGCTACAAAATTAGAAGAGTTCAGTGATTTTATTGAAACTTGTCAATCGGCAGATTACAAATTTGATGCAATACTTTATGGTTCATCCGCGCGTTGGAACTATAAACAAAACGATGTAACGGATGGATTAAATATTGAACAGCATGAAACTGATCAAGAAAATGGTAGCATCGTGTTGTTAGAAAAAGTAAATGAAAACATTACAAATCAGAATATTCTTTTGATGGTGGAGCTAAAGTATCCAAAAGAAGTTAGAGAGCCAACCTCGAATATTATTGATACGAAATTAAATATCGAAAAGAGCGAAAATGCATTTGATACCATAAAAACCGTTAATTACATTGAAACACAAAAAGCAGTCGATGTCCAATGCAGTACCCTAGATAATATTTCCGAAAGAGATATATTTAACCAAAAAGTCGAAACACAAAAAAATACCGATTATTCTCATCAACAAACGGTTTTTAGAAACGGTGATAATAAAATCGATAACACTAACTATAATATTCAATTGAATAACTTAGACATTCCGCGAATAACAAGTAATGACAATTTTAACGACACAAATAATTCATTTTGTGATAAAATTTTCCTCAGTTACGGCGAACCAAATGAAAGTGACAGATCCAACAAGATCGCGTCAGTGTTAAAAACTACCGATCCGCTGTTACAAAAAAGTAATCACGTTACGTTAAATAAAAGTGCAATACAGAAGCCGGTTTCAAATAATTTGCAGCCGGATGAAAAAAATAGACCTGATAAAAGCTCGGTGTATTCAAGTGGTTCTGTAAATGTGGGCGTTTTAGAAAATATCAACAATCAGAACAATTTTAATTGTTCATTAACTGTTCCGAATACCGAAAATGTTTTTTACACAAACTACAATCAAACAAAAACGGTGTCGCATGAAACGTGTATAGTAAAGCCAAAAGTATCAACACAAGTTAAAGAATCTAAACCACATCCCAATAAAAACATTGTTGAAGAAAACTATTTTGCGTTGACGCAAAACGGTATAAAAACAGTCGATAAATCTAAAGCAACAAAGGTGAAAAGGTTCAGTTGTATGGTTTGTCAAAAAACTTTTATGAGACGTACGAATCTAAACACTCATATGTCACTTCACACTAAAGTTCGTCCATTCAAGTGTAACGAATGTCCCAAAAATTTCGCAACTAAATATGATCTGTCCGTACATCAGAGACTGCATTCAGGCGAGTTTAGTTGCGAGGTATGCAGTAAAGCTTTTTTGTCCAAGTGTAAATTGGACCGCCATCGGAGAGTTCATACCGGAGAGAAACCGTTTGTCTGTGAGATTTGCAGCAAATGTTTTGCCGATAAAAGAAATTTAACCGTTCATATAGAAATGCACAACGAAAGTAGAAAGTTTGCGTGCGGCTTATGTAGTAAAACTTTTAGATCCAAATCTCATTTGGTGGATCATCAAAAAGTCCATAGTACCGACGCTCCTTACCAATGCGACATCTGTGATAAATGTTTCAAATGGAAAAACAATTTGTTTTTGCACATCAAAGCGCATAAAGGGGAGAAATATCCGTGCGACGTATGCAACAAGCAGTTCAGCAGAGAAGCGCGATTGAAAAAACATAGACATATGCATACAACAATTAAAAACGATAATTGTACTGGCATTACATAGGTTTATTTCGTGATGTATAAATTAAATATAGATTTATTATATATTTCAGAAGTCTTTTTAATTTTTTACCATATCCAACCAGGGGCTACCGACAAATGAAGGGGCGGTCTGCTCCGGGCCTCCATGACATATCTTTAAATTGTCATGTCATTTTGACATAAATAAACTTCCCAAAAACTGCTAAAATCTTAGCAGAAATATGATAGTTGACACTAGACGAAATCGAATATAACCAGAAAGTACACAACAGCTGTGTTGCCTTATTATTATTGGTTAATAATAAAATAACATGCTGTCTTACTCGGCGGTTCGAGTTGTTCCAGTCAATTGAAAACATCCTTTCAAGTTAATCCAGAGTTTTTGTTATTCAAAAATTTCTATTGCCTAGAAACTCACGATTACAGAAAAATAAACTCACCAAAAATTCATTAAATGCTGCTATCTGAAATAAAAGAAACATTTTCTGTTAATTTGTATTCCATTATTTTGGCAAAAATATACTAAAGGCGTTTAGACCAGGTGGAATCGGCGCTCTCGTTCCGAATTCAATTCGGATTCAATTTTTTCCTGGAATTAGTTCAGAAGACCGCTGATTATGAAAACCGATGTTACCAGACGGTAATCTGGTCTGATATTGTTTATAACAATAAGAAGAAGAAAATGTTCAATCAAACATTTAATATTTTTTCACCGATTTTCCAACCAGAAACTTTTTTCCATAAAGTTGATATTTCTAATCTTATTAATTTTTGAAAATTGTAAAAACGTCAACATTTACGTATACGTAAATTTTTGTGATAGAACAAAATTAATGGTCAAAAAACAGCAGAATATCCTACGTACTTTTAAATGTGCAATTTTTATTTGTATTTGTTTTAAAAAAAATTAAATGCATTTTTTATCAATCAATAATAACAGCATTAATTCTGCATACTTAATTCTTCTTAAAAAATGTGTTGATAAAAAACTATGAGTTATCGATTATAACTATGACATACCCCTTGCAAGCATATCAACGCATGGTTAAAGTAAAGCAAAATAGGTTAATAACATGTACAAATCGTAATACATACCAACTTGTGCCGCATGTTGAAGCCAAGACCCAGCAGCTGTTCCTGGATTCAATCCCACCCTACCTGCATCTGTGTAAGGCCCTGTATTCTTGGATTCCAATCTGCACGGGAACCGACGCACTGCACTGTTATGTTATTGAGTTAGACACTAGTTTTATTATATCAAATTTATTTTTAATATAACGGGTTAAACGTCGCGAATTCTTATTAAAGTATTGTTTTTAACACTTTCACTGAACTGGTAAGTCGTGATCCCTCCAATCTGTATGGCCATGTTGTTGTCCTAGGACAGGGGATCTTTGGCCTATCTACTGCTCCGATTTCTATCTTCTGTTCATTTCTTAGTTGGTTCAGCCGGCTACAGTGCGGGCGGGCCCTCCTAATCCTGCTTATTTAGGCTTGAATCCTATTATATCTGAAATTAAAAAATTATAAAAATATTGTTATAATATATCAATACAAAATACGTATAACATCTCTTAGGATTTTTAAACTACAAAAAAGAGCAATTCGATCAATATTTGGTCTAAGCTGCCGTTACAGTTGTAGGAAATCGTTTATAAAGCTCAACGTATTAACTGTACCAGGTTTATATATCGTAAGCTTACTAATACCTATATGTTAAACAAAACATTACTGCAACTTTGAAACTGATAATATGCAAAATTATACGAATATTTCATATAATATTAACTATCGTGGACGGTGGTCCAAATAGTTGTAATTTATTCAACAAAGGCAAAGCCATTGAATATGTCATACAAAAGAAATTGTACATTAAATAATTAATATATACAAAATATTAAATAAGAAGTATTAAAATATAGGTAAATGTTCTTACATTATAGACATAAGGTTGGGAACCTCTGGTTGACTAATGTCCAGCTTCTATAATCTACAATTATTTTACGCAAATAAGCCACATTGCCTACATCGCATAACCAAAATTTATTAGCTCGAAAAAAGAATTTAAAGTTAACAAAATAATGTGAAAATTATTTTCAAAGTACATGTTTTCTTTAAAATAATTTATTATGCATATTCAATCAATTATCAAAATATGTACGTAAAACTAACGTCTCCAAATCAATCTTACCCACAGCTGCCAAACACTGTCGAATTCTTAAGAAAATGATAAACACTCGTTTTTTACATCTGTCGAAAAGATATACTTATATGAAAATAATTTACAGCAAACACCGAAACTATTTATCACAATAATCAATAAATTATGATTTTACAATTTAAATTATCAATTTTAGATATTTCCAAAAAAAAAACACAATACTAATTAAATATCTATTATCAACGCCACGAGAGAACAGAACGACGTGCTCGATTTCGTGAATTAACAAAAGACTTGTTCAGATTTGATCCACAGCCAACTCGTGCATTATGCTATCAGATTTTATTAAAGATTTTAAGTTAAATATGCTATCTGACAAAAACCATTTGACACGATTATGTTATGCGTTTTATTGATTTACGCTTAAAAAGTGTCGCTACGTTTTATTAAATTAAAATCTGTAACATTAGAAATGGATGAATCTAATAAACATTGGCTTGAAACTCGAAAAAAACTAAACCGATTTACATTATTCTTCCAAATACAAATAGCTTATATAATGATTTTATCTAAATTTGGTACACACATTGAAATTCATCACCGTACGAAATATATTTAAAGTGGGCCTAACTTGACCATTTTAAGGACTGTTTTTAGTGGTTGAAAAATGTTTTTTGACGCAAATGTACTGCTACATTTTGAGAATCGTTTCAAATTTGAAATTTAATTCATTAGTAAAGACTAAAATGTACTACTAAAATTTTAATATAATCGGCCTGACAGGACCGAGCTTACAAATTTTATGAAAACACTAGACTGCGGATTTACTTTAATTAACTGAAAGGTTTATCTAATTTGGTGCAGATGTTGAATTGATAGTCAAAAAGCGAGCGAAGACTAAAGCTAAAGGCTAATAAAATATTCCCAAAAGCGAAAGTGTAAATTTCATTTAAAACATTACTTACGCAGTTTTCTATAGGGGAATCACTATATTATTATGCGAAGGCCTTTTTATCATTTTCTCTAAAATTTAACATAATCCGCATAAAATTAAAAGGGAAATACCATTAGGTGACGCTCATGACACCGTCATCATCAAATGATTTATTGCAGAAGACAGGGCCGAATTAACAATAAAGTCAAAAAAACCCGGGTCGCAGTGCCAAAACCCTGCCGACAATATAGTGTATTTGATAATATAGGCAATGTGGCTTTATTATGCGTACTTAAGTTGGTTTTTGGGCAAAATAAAAAATTTGACTCCTTAATACACCCCTTAAAATAACATTTTTTTTCTTAACTGCAATATTATTATCAATCTAACGTCTACACCGAATTAAATACACCCTTCAATAAATAAGTCACTATCTACAAATTAGTGTTTTCAAAAAATTTGTAAGTCCGGTCCTGTTGGGCCGATTTTATTAAAATTTTAGGGACATTTTTTAATTACTACCAGAGGGTTAAATTTCAATTTTGAAACGATTCGAAGAATTTTTTCGGTATTTTGGGACTCAAAAACATTTTTCAACCCCTAAAAACTACCCTTAAAATAGCCCGATTAGGCCCATTTTAAATAGGCTTCTTGCGGTGATGGATTTCAACACGTGGCCCAAATTTCGTTGAAATCAATTAACTCTTTCGAAAGTTATTGCCCGCACACATATATATATACGTATATATATATATATACGTATATATATATATACGTATATATATATATATATATATAAATATATATATACATATATATATAAACATTTTCAAAAATGGTGGCAAAGTGTTTAGGAGGTTATGAAACGTCGAGAAATTTTGGTCCGACCCCTAGGTCCCGCCATCCAACCGACGCCAATAGTGTATGTTGCCATATGGCAAATACACTAAAAATATGAAGTCCTCCAAAATTTTTGACTTTATATTTTGATGTACAAAAAGAGGACTTTTTCATTTCGATCGATAAATTAACGGTACCTATGTTTGTACTCTTGACTCAATTAAGCATTCTAAAGAGTAATTTAATTTGGAAATCCTTACATTATATGTATTTTTAACAACTAAGAAAACGTTGAAAACTGCAGCGCTCACATCGCCAATGTCCTCAGCTGTCGAGCGTCTATAATCTGCGCTAGCATTCAGTTCCGTGTCTTATGGAAATAGTATTTTTTTATAAATCTAGACACCCCTCTCAAGAATACGTTGATGCGATCAAACTCCTTAAATGCCGAGCTGGGATAATATATACACTATGGCTTTTTTTCACTGACATACAAATATTAGTGCGGCCCTGTATAATGTGCATTGTCATTTGTTCATGCATTGTTTTTAACATCTGAAGAGCGTCCGGTGTGCATAAATATAAACGCGCGCAAAGGCAAGAAACATTGTTGTACGTGATTTAGAAAAGTGCAGTCAGTAAACAAAATCAATAAAATTACGTCACAATGTTATCAATTTTGTTTGTATTGTTTGTGGCACTAAAAAGTGACACGTATATTTATGCATCAGGTAAGTCACTATCTTTATTTATTTGTTTAGTTATTATAAATAAATTAATTTTGCAAATGTAAAAAAACACATCGTCATGAAACGTGGTACGCTATGAAGAACTAAGTTTTTACAGTTCATTTGATCTAAATAAACGATTTAAAATCAGATAAAAACGAAAAAATTAGCAGAAGTTTTACACAAATTTTTGTACAGGAAAAAATTAATTTGAAAAAAAATATTAGGCAAGCCAAATTTGTCAGTATTTTTAGCATAAGTTTGTAAAGAAATAACTTCAAAATGTTAATTCGCTTTCCCGTAATTTACTCTCGTGACGCGCTGTAAGGAAATATTGACGAATTCACGTTTTTTTTATTCAATTTTTAGGGCAAAAATATATGTTTTCTGAAATTTTTAAGCAGCAAGCCAAATTTTGTGACGCTTAATTCTTAATCAGAGCTAAAGTAATAAAATCAATTTTGCGACCTCAGTTCAAAATTTCCCCAGAGCATATTTTACAATCTGAGGGGTCAGCCACCTTAAGACAAAAACCTTACTGTTAATAAAACAGTGCAGATAATGCTTATTAAATATAAACAAAATCAGTAATGTTTTATGTAAAATTAATATTAAATATATAAGGACTAATAAAGAAACGACACAGAGAGAGAGAGATTGTAGTTTATAGACGCTCAACAAAGAAATGACAGACAGGAGGTAATGCCGTTGGTTCTTTTGTTGGCAGTCATGTGTTCTGGTTATTGATTTTAAAACTCATTTCTTAATCAGTTCAGGTAGTCATATTATACTAATTTATGATGCAAACATGGCGTCCATACAATTGAAATTACCGTTAGTACTTTAATATTGTCAGAGCAAAGTAACGACAGAACATGTCAACAAATACATAAGTGACCCGGTCCGGCTTCGCCCGAGTTTGCAGATTATCTCTTTGAAAGTTTTATGTGTAGAATATGCTATATTCAACAAATCTATACATTGCATTGATACATTTCTAACGATCTTCCAAGAAATCCCTCCACTTGGTCTATTTTTTGTCGACTTGTCTTAGTAAAATTTCGACTGATAATTCCCTAAGTTACTTACCATAACAAAAAATAAATTAAAACAAGACCTATGAATTAAAGAAAAAATCAAATAAATCGGATCAGTGCTGTTTGAGTTATAAGCGTACTAACGAACGGACAAACAGACGTTGCGTTTTGTAGTATTTACAGATGCAATCAATAGACGCAATTGTTCAACGTCTATAAACTACAATCAATAATTTATAGATGCAACTTAAACTAAACAATCTAGTCTAAGGTCTTATCCAGTGAAAAATGTTGATGAAACGAACAGATGTACGCTGATGACCTCAGATGTCGAGCGTCTATAATCTACAATCTATCTACGAACATAGATGTATTGTAGATTATTATTAGTATTATTATCGTCGCAAAGCAATTAGTTTTCAACAATATGGAATTTAGTCGAAATGTATTTTCTTAAAACATTTTTGTGTATTTTCAGCCAGCGGAGATTGCATTCCTGAAAGATGTTCAAATTTCGGAACAACAACTCATTATAGAGAAATGGGTTGTATTCCTGTGTTTTCGTCAACTGACAACTGCTGTCCCATAAAGTATTTTTTTTATAAAAATCTTATTAATTTAATATAATTATTGATATGAATAAATAATTTTACTCTATACTTCCAAACACTAAACGATTAGAGTATAATTATTTTTAAATCGACAGATTGTAGATGCTCGACAACTCTGGTCACTAGCGTCTATAAATATTTTTTTAAATTTAAATTACAGATACAATTGCACGAACTTTGCTCAAAGGCTATCATCAACGGATAAATGTTTTTATAATGGAAAAATTTATAATCGCGATGAAATGATAAACTATGAAACCCTTACAGAAAGATGCGAAAATGTATGTGTTTGCAGAGGGAGCTCGTAAGTATTTAGTAATTATTATTACATAATTTCAAAAGTGCTTTCACGAATTACCGCCCTAGTAAAAAAATCGCGCGCTTGACTCATTCTCATTAGTCAAGTTACTTGACTTCAAGTCGCTTGAATTTAAGTAACTCGATTTCAAGTTAATGTTCATATTTAAACAACTCCATTAAAGCAAGTAGCTCTTTAAAATGGTGCGTGCTTCGATGTTATCAGCTATCAGCGTCGATGTTCCAAAGCATATGATACTTTTCGTAAACTTCAAGAAATTTATAAATATTTTCATTGCTCCACTAGCTCATTTTATCAGTATGCAAGACAATAGCATATATAACGTCACTTTTCACACGTTTAAACTCAAGCGTCACAACTAACGGTTTTCAAGTAGCCCGAAAAGTAGTTCACACTTGGCAATTTTTCCTTCAAAGCAAGTCAAAAGTTGAAAGGACGTCTGTTTCACTTCAAACAAATTTGAAAGAATGTTTCAAGTCAGGTAAATTATAGGTTCATAATGGCCAAGTAGTTGAATTCAAGCGATTTGAAGTCAAGTAACTCGACTAATGAGAACGCCCACTACAGACCACTGTATACTGGGGCCTTAAGATGTTTGCACATAAAAAATAAACAAATATTTCAGGTGTAGTAGTTATCCTATTATAAATACGCGATTATTTGGTTTCAGGAGGGGTTTCAGTTGTGCTATAGTCGAATGTGGAAGGTACTTTTCTCCACCGCCTATGGAGCCTTGTTATTATAAATACAGGAACTCGGAAGTTTGTTGTGACTCAATTTATTGCCGTGAGCATTTTAAAATAGCTTATTTTTAAACCTAGACGCACCAAAAAATGATTTTGTGTTACGCAAAAAGTTTGGCTAGATGGCCCGCATTAGAGGCACCGGATAACACGATCAGTATTCTTGCAAAATGCACATTTCAAACTAAACTTTAAAGCCGTTTGGCGCTTGTACAAATTAACCTGTTTCGTCTTTTTTAGAGTTCCGTACATCCGATGAAAAACGGAACCCTTAAGGCTGTCGGAACGCTCTGAATTTTGTTTGTGCTGTGACCCTGCGGTAAGGGGCGAGGTAGGTAAAAGACATATTGTAGATGTGACCTTCTTTAGCTCTGTCTCGCTCTAATCATCCGCACGTTTCAATTTTTGGCTGGTGCCAACTACGAGGCTAAAAAAAATTTTTGCAAGGGTGCCGCTGTCAACTGATTACTCTAATTTTTGGAAATATTTTGAAGATTTAAAAAACTTTTCCGAAAAAGGAAGAGTCACTTTAGGTTTGTGATGGAACAGTTTTGTGAAATAAATACGAATAAGGTTATAGTGTGACATTGAAAACGTGTGATTTTTTAGCACAATTAATGCCAATTTTTTTCTAGTAAATCGTACATAAATTACAAAAGTAGTCCATTAGAGACCTAGATTTGTCCTTTATCTTCCTTATAGAGAAAGAATCTTTGCAAAATGTTGACGAATAAGTCTACAATCAGTTGACAGCCGAAGCTCTATTTTTGGCTTAAATTCAGAGCGTTCCGACAGCCTTAAAGGATCACTCTAATGTCTATCTGCCTGTCACACTTATTTTCTCATAGTCTACTGAACGAAAAAAGTTTAAATTACGCACATATATAGAGCTTGATGACCCAATTACGGATGTATAGCGTATATAAATGAATTGGGGATTAATTTCCGGGGCCAAATTAGAAAAGTAAAATAAATATTTCTTAAGTGCATAATGTGACATATCAAAGGACAGGGAACGCTATGAGGAATACAAATATATATTTTTTTATAATTCTAAAATGCGCAGTTTAAAGGATATTAAACAAAATATACGAATGTTGAGCATCGCCCCTTTATAGCTTTAGTTTTGCATTGCGTTCATTTTATGTAATGAGAAGACGCCCAGTTCCTTCTCGCAATAATAACAAACGCAGTATTGTTGAAAGTGTCGACACTTGTTAAACTGGAGCACAATACCAAACACCATTATTGTTCATTTTAATTACTTTATTTGTGCAATGTTTCAGCTAAACAAAATGAAACCGTACCGACATGCAACGTGAATGATCAAATTTATCGTGTTGGTGAATACGTAACGCGAGAAGAACCTGAATTTCAATGCAAACGGTTAGTAAAATTATGACATTATTGGCTGCCCGACCCGGGAAAACCTAATTTACTAACATAAAGAAGTAAACGACGCATAGTGAGTTGAGAATAGACATAGTCGTTCATATTCGCTAAACGTAATAACCAATTTAAAATCGGAAAAACACGAGAAACTTGGCATAAGTTTTACACAAAATTTTGTACAGGAAAAAATTCATTTGAAAAAATTATTGAACAAGCCAAATTTGTCAGTATTTTTAACATAACTTTGCAAAGAAAAAACTTCCAAATGTTAAGTTGCTTTCCCGTAATTCGAGATTTCGTGAATTGTTGTAAAGAAATATTGACGATTATCACGTTTTTTGATCCAATTTTTAGGGCAAAAATATGTTTTTTGAAATTTTTAATCAGCAGGCCAAATTTTGTGAAGCTTGATGCTTAATCACACCTAATAAAAATTGTAATAAATTTTGTGACCGCAGTTCGAAATTTTCCGACAGCATATTATCTGACATCTATTTCATTGCATGAGAGTTGATCTCGTTACGATGCTGTCGTCTATACTATTATGGCGTTACCACTGTTTACAAGCACCTAGTTCCCAGATTGTAATTTGAAAACTAATGAAAGTATCAACTGAATTTTAATTTACTGTTTTTATAGCTGTCTGTGTGAAGCCAGCGGTGATAATACAACAGCAAATCTCAACTGCGATATAGACGTTCACTGCGGTACTGAACTTAAATATGGTTACAAATTAGCAAGGACGTGCGCTCCCATTTATCGATCAGGAAACAAATGTTGTCCGATAGATTACAAATGCCGTAAGTAAAATACTACAGTCGCAAACAAATCAAAACAATGACATTTATATACATAACCACCGTCTGTCATTATACAACAGAGGACCGCTGGGCTCTGGGTGCAAAATTTATGATAAAATACTTACATCAATTAGAAACAGACTCTTTAATTTTTTTAAACGCGTTTTGAGAAAATTCTTGGTTGTAAATTGATTTTATGATCTTAATTAATGTACTAATTTTAACTTGTCACTAAAACATGATATTGACTGTAATAAATAAATATCAATCAATCAATCAAACTTTAAGAGTATATAAAACTTACTTAAAGTAGTAAAAACACTATTTTTCGGAATATCTGGATTCTGGAATGATCCAGAAGTGAACATACTTTTACATCTTCCTACTTGCGCAAAAACTATGTTTTAAACAAAGCGTTTTATTTTTACAGCTGCAGACATGCCGTCAGAAGATTCTGTGAAAAAAATTAATCAAGATGGTTAGTTTCAATTTTCTTTGTCTGATTTTTATTAATGTCAACCTTTTCTCGACAATCTCGTTGGTGGAAATATTGTTTATCTAAGCCAACACCATGATAAAAGTTTCCAACATAAAAAATGATTACATTACCATCAAATGACTAGTGATGCAACGATTACGATTTATTCACGGTTATATTGTACAATTAATCGTAAGTTACGATTATTGTCAACAGTACAACAGACACGGTTATGTGTTTGCTTCGCAAGCTGATGGTTTAGAAAAAGGATCTGTTTCAGCTAATGGCTTACTACAGACTGCATCGAGATATATTAAAAAATTATTCTCTTTGCAAAATTCTGACATCCTTCATTTGTCTTATTACCAATCAGGTTCATAACTGGCATTGATCTGCCGATATTCAAGGTATTTTGATTCTACCTAGTGGTTCAAAGTTATTTTTTTATATATTTATAGAGAGTGTTACAAAATGACTTAAATAATATTATTACTTTATGATTTGTTTACAACGTAAAGCATATGTGAATGACCTGTAGCGTTGTATCGTTACAAACATCTGTCGTCATCAGCGTCTATTTTAACGTTGCTTTGATACAAATGCGGTTTGGGTGTTTTGGTGCACTTTTCTAATTGTTCAACTCTGCTGAATTAAGGTTTTTTGCATACTGGAAGGAAAAAAATCACCGATATTTGACAATATTTTGCGAAGGCATCAACCAATAAACATTATTTTACATATCTACAATTCGTCTATTATCGCAATTGTACGATTATTGATATGTTAATCGTAATAGTAAACACAGGAATCGTTGCGTCACTAATAACGACTAATCGCACAAGCGGTATTTAAAATGACATTATCAACATATAAAATTCTAATAACACAAGTCTTATGTTCTCAGGTATGAAATGCTTATTTGGACAACAGTACTTGAATCTTGGTGAAAAGTTGTCTCCAGAACAGTGTTTATCGTGCACTTGTATGACTCCACCTTTATTAACATGTTTTAATAAATGTAGATAATTTTTAATTATAATTGGTAAACCAGTTTATCTCTTCAAATAAATAATAAATTCTCAATTTACTTATGTAAATACCTATCAAAAATAATTAGCAAACTTCGTATTTTTTAAAACTAGATTTTTAAGGTACATTTTTCAAGGCCATTCTAACTATCTGCCCTTAGTGTAACAAAAAATAGAAATATATCGGTGAGAAATAACAGAAATAGTCTAAAATTGCAAAAAAAGTCAATACCTCAAGACATAAGAAACGAAATATTGACAAAAGCGGATTTTACACGAAATCTTGCAAATAAAAAATATCGACTGCTAGGGTGCTAATCGAAACTTATTAGTATGAATCAAAGAAATTTTATCAAAATCGGTCCGTTTTTTTTTTTTTTGTTTAAGCAAAAAGATTACAAAAAAAGTGTATTTCAGGATTTTTAATAAACGTTTCTCGGGTCTAATTTGTTAAATACTTACATGTTTGATATTCAATCTTGATCAACCGTTAGTGTGTATCATAAGGGTCGCACTTACAGAGTCCCAATAAACGGCCCACCTCTCGGTTTGTTTAATTCACTTGAAAACCTGACCATAACCTCAATTAACCTCACAGATGAATCTAAACACAGTGTAGACGTAGACTGACCTTTGAAATAAAATAATGCTACCATTATACAAGTCTTGTATTACGGAAGTTCTCAGAGTACTTTTAGAAAACTAAATTAAATTTTATAAAATCGCAAAATGCGCAAGTACATTGAGAATATTTTTAACAAATTTGGAAAATATTTCACATAATTTTCAGTTGGATTTAATTTACACAAAATACACAAACCCTTCAATATTTTTATGAGAGCTTGGAAAATATATAAAAGCCAGTTAGAAAACAATGAGGACGCTGGAAATGTCCGTTTGAACCTGGAATAATTCGGGATAGTGAAAACCTAAAGGAAAAAAAACAATATAAACATTAATTAACTTCTAATGCGGAATAATTTTCTATTGAAAACAAAATATATAATTAATTAAATATATTTTATAAAATCTTAACAATTTAACTTTACATATTTATTATTGAAAAACATTTACCGAAATATAATTATGTAACATCATTTGACCAAACGATTATTATTTACATTTGGTCGAATTTTTTTGAGAAACCAGCTCTCAGTAATAGTCTCAGCACCGGCCTTAGAGATTTTCCAAAACGGTGCGAGATTTCGTGATACTGTTATGAAAATTTAATTTTAATTTCTTTTACAAATTTCGGCACCCGCCCTTGAGCCAGCACCGTACAAACTGTTTGAATGACATAAGTTCCATTTTTTTAAAAACAATTAATAGAGCCAGTACAGTAATTACAATTATTTAATCGAAAATATGTATTGTACAATTTTTGATTCCGTTTTTAATTATTATAAATTTGTAAAATATTCAAAACATTAATAACATTATAAAAGCGACGTTCAAAACATCGTTAAAAAAACTTAAATATAAAATAACATTTTTGAGTTGGTATTTTTTTTTATTGATAACATTACTCTGATTGATTCCAAGTGACAAGTATCCCTGTTTTTTCTGGATAAAAAAATCAATTCATTGTAAATTGAACACAATTTTTTTTCCTACATCTTAAAAAATTCATTTCCCCATTTGAATGCATGTATTATTATGTTTTCTTAGTCAGTTATTTCAAACATCAAGTGAAAATAACATTTAGTACGATTAGATGAAAAAAGATAATATATGACGTCACAGAACAATTGACAATCAAGTTATATTAAATCTTTTAAAACATTTGCAAGGCGCCGGTGAAAAAAAAAGAATTCGTTAATTGGGAACTGTTTGTACACTTTTCTGTGATGTAGGAAAGTTTTTCGTAATGCAAAGACTCCTAAAACGTTTCACCATAAAAAAAATATATATGAACATAAAAATTAAAAACATTTTAGCTATCGAGTTGTTCGACCTGATCTAATGAATCTAATGCATCGCTTGAGCTTGAATGCGTCAGATCTGACAGTTCATCGAGGTGTTTCTGTCTCTTTCTGACATTCCAGTGAAGGCACTCAGCGAGTGAATCGAACCAATCGCTGATTTGGTCTTGAGCACAAATACTAGGTACCGGATACACCGACGTGGTCACCCTTAAACTTAACGAAAAATTAACCGTTAGAATTTCGTTCCAATATATCAATAAGTAAAGCCCATAGGCGCGCCAAATTACGTGGATGCTTCCATAGATTAGACAGTTAATGCTCCATTGTTCAAGTTTTTTTAAAAAATATGTTAGGCCCCCAGCAGCTGTGGTTATTTGGGTCTAGTGCCAAATCACATTTAGTGACTTGTGCCGCGTGAAAGTGTTTTCATATGATTTGGGTAATTGACTCTTAACGACACAAGTCGACCCATAGAAACTTTCTTCAGAAGACTTGAGATGTGTCAAGCATAAAGAATGGGACCAAAATTCGCGGTTAGTTGCAGATTGAGATAATTCAAGGTCTTGATCCAAAAAATGTAGGTAAGTTTGCAAATTATCGGCATTGTAACGCAAAAACTGATAAGTAATTTATCATGTTTTATTTGGCATCTACATGAGTCAACACAATTCAAAATTGCTAAGAGTCAAGTAAATAAAAACCATTCATATTAGCGAATTTTTATAACCTCATTGTTAAAAAATATATATTAATGAAGTCGACATTTTGTGACATTTATGAACTGCTTGCAAAAAATAGAAGTCATTAGTTATCTATAAATATTGAGAGAGGAGCATCCATGACAATTTTCAAAAGGACGCCTATGGTAATGTCGCAACGTTTTTCAGACCTAACACTTCAACGTGAGGTAAAACAAGGCTAGCATATCTAACAAGCATCGCTAGTTTGTTCATAGTTCTATCGCCTGCTATGATAGCGCAATGAAGTACAGTCTAAGACAAAATATTTTCTCTATCTCTTTATTAAAACCACATAAACATCACTTGAAGAATTTCCGAGTTTACTGCATTTAGGACGCTGTCTTTTATATAACTATTTTAACACTTACGGCTAGATGATATTATGTAAAGTTACATAATTATGCAAATATTTAGCAGATATTGCTGTATTACTTAAAAATTCGCGCGTGTTAGGTCTGAAAATGTTTTAGGTCTATTAATAAATTATACTTGATCAATATGTACCAAAAATAAGTTCATTTTTACAGTTTTAAATAAGAAATCATTACAAAAAGATATTCTACAGAGAATTAAACAAAATCTATCCTTTTCAAGAACAAATGATATAAACAGTGCGTATAACCTTCACGCGCGATTGGAGTAAAATTTCATTGGTTGTAAACTAGAAATTTTACAACTGTACAGCCATCTAACTAAAGCTTCAACAGTGACCTTATAAAATTTCTAGCTTACCAATATTTAGATACTTCTTTATACAAACTGAACGTTACTTCCGTTAGAAAAAGTTACTTCCATATGAAAAAATCTAATTTACCCCTCATATCGCGTCTAACAAAGTTTTACTTCAATAAAAATCGTTCTCTTTTATAAATTACTAGTAAACTGTTAACTATTTTTGGTAAAAAAACTAATGAAAATTTAAATCTAAATGAAACAATGTACCCAAATGAAAGAAATGAAAGCGAAGGAAGCAAAATAGTCAGTAATTAATATGCATAAATAGTATAATCAATGGTTTGTATCTGCATTTAGAAAACGAGAGGCACGTTTTAATGATTTATTTTTGACTTCTTATATGACTTTCAACTGTAAATCTCGACTAAAAGCTGAAAGTTGTATCAGAAACCAAGCACAACTTCCGAAAGCACAGATACGTAATTTCGCGACGGCAAAAGCACACAGGCTGCATCGCGAAGTTTTACAAAACGGGTTTAAATCAATATAATATGTGCACCTAAAATTCTCAGCTTTCATTTAAATGTTTTGCTACAGAAATTATTCAAAACCTAGTCAATTTTCCTAACAATTAAATTATTTTTAGGTTAAGAAAAAATTGACATTTTTTATGAGCTAAAGCATCGATGACGAAAGTATGAAATATAAAATGAATGCAGAAAAAACAGTAATAAAACGTAAATGATAAATGAAACTAACATTATTTTTAATTTGAAATGAGATATTGAAAATCGTTGAAAGATTTAATTTAGTTCCTTTTGATAGCAAAAGACTTTGGTATGAATTTAAAATTTCCAATTTTTACACACATAGCCGATATCCTCTGAAGCCTCTGTTATTCATCTGTTTCTTTATCTGGTCCTACTGATTTTAATTTTGAGGTTAAGTAAAAATCACTAAAGCTGTGAGTTAACACGTTAACACATGACAATAGAATAATCATTGTCTTGTTCATACGTGGACACTACTGTCTTGTTCGATTATAATTTACCGAATATTGTACCCATGTGAACTCAACTTAAAGGTTCTTCAACTCAATGCCAGTTTTCAATCAAAATTTGTCTAACCTCAAAAACGATTTAAATTATATTTTTAATCATTCCCAATAACTGACTGAAATTGCGATTAAAATTATTACATTTATAAGTCACTTTCTAACGTAATTCAAACAAATGACTAATCAATGTCGGCGATTCTTGTTTATTTGAAAAAAAAAAAATGAAGGTCGAAATGTACAATAATGAATGACGCGAAATACTACACCCCTCAACAATGAAATCTTTATGAACATTGACAGAGAAAACATCCCAACACCACAATTATTATTAACAAATGAACCAAGTACTGCACAGAACCCAAAGCCTGCGATGATGCAAACTGACATGCTCTCTCTCACTCTTTCTTTCACTCACACACACCTATCGCCAGGTCTGAGCTCTTGCTGGTACCGGCCATCAAACGAGACATACGAGGTGCTACGTGCCGCAGGATTGGGCATTATCTGAAACACAACACTGCCGATAACAAAAGACTGCAAAAAAAACAACTCATTTCCCCTCGAAAATATCTATTTTTCTCTGTCCGACCAGCTACTCTATACACGTCGGTGAAATTCTCTGAAAACATTGTATAGCTTGCAAGTTCAGTGGGGTTAGTAGGCTTGGTAGCGCCATTATGATTAAAAAATACCGCGCTGACATCTGCCGGTAATTTCATTCTGTGATAATTTCGGAAAGACTGTATCTCTGGTTGAGTGTATGAATACAACAGTGTTGCCAAAATTACTTCAAATTGAAATGGTCGCCCGGCGTGCCAGAATACTCGTGAAAAAATTAATATACCAATCGTGGAGTAAATTAGGCTTTTGAAACTGCACAATTATCAAAACTTTTTCTCCCATCGATCAAGCAGACCTCAAGCCCTCACCCAACATTCCGGCAATTTTAGTTCAGAGTAGGGGCAAGGACGAAAGAGAAAAAACATGCAACGAAAGTATGGGAAACCGGTTTTTCCTATGTAACTCTTCTGTTTTTGACTGTAAAGGAAAAAAGTTCAATGAAAGTTGTAGAGTTTGGCGAAGAGCATAAGCGATTCCTGAAATATCGCGGTTTAAAGTGCGAACAGTAAAAAGCTTATATTATTTGAGGAAGGAGTGAAGATGGAGCAGCCAAATTTTTTTCAAAGGAAAAATCGGTTTCTCATACTTTTGATGCATTGTTTGATTTTTCCCCTCTATCCCCACCCTAAACTAAAACTGCCAGAACGTTGTGGGAGGCCCACTTTATCGATGAAAAAAAAAATGATTTCCGGCTATGTTTCTCTCCAGATTTACTCCACTATAAAGAGAAAATAAACTATTTACAAAAAAAAATTACAGTTGAACTTTTCATTACCAAAGAATTTGGAATACATGCCTTCTAATTTAATAACCCTACAAATATAAACAGTCACATAACCTACAAATCCTCGAAATATAAAGCAGATTTACTTATTTCACCTACAATAGCAAAAAAACAAAAACAAATATGATACGACTGAATGTAGTAACACATAAAAAATTTGACACTACACTGAATTGCAATGTGAAACAAGTAAAGCCATGCGCACAGATGCATATACAAAAATAAAACGCAGAAGACGGAACACCAAATCTATGGGGACTCGTAATACCTGTCTCCATGAAGTAATTCTTGTCTGTTTCGACCATCGAACGACACCCACGCTGTATTTCTACTATCCGGTGATACTGAAATCTATAATCAATGTTTAAATTATCAACTAAATTTTAACAAGAATCATCTTTGAAACTTTTTTATATCGATTCCGAATTTGAAATTACGACAAGGAATTTTTTTAATTTTTCATAAAATTCTAAACCCAATTTGTATTAAACTACCTTACCTGTAAATAAACCCTTTTTGGGTTGACATGTTATTTTTTTTAATTCACAATTTTTAGCTTGTGTTTTAAAGTCAATATCAGACTTATGTTTTGATGTGCGAAATTTTGTAGTTTAGAAGAAAATTTATAAGGAAATATAGCGGTGCGTTAAGAGTACTGTCTGACATTTGTTGTCAAATTAAAAAAACGAACAAATTTTATCTTTTTAAACCCAGTTACATTTTTATCCTACACAAAACTACCGCAATTCGTTAAGTATTTCAAGGTTAATTTGATTTTTTTTTCCAATCAATTTCAAAATAAATAAGAAAAAATTAGATTTCGAAATGCAGAATTCTGTTTATAAGTTAGCACTTTTGTCCGAGTACAAAAACAAACATTCCAAATTGAACCGTTCATAGAACACGATCGCAAATAGGTGAAGGGAAGGGTATTGCTTAGCGAGACGACATGTAACAAGGGGGGGAGGGGATCTAAGGAAACGTGACGTTCGCAGTTCATCAATTTTATTTCAATTTTTTTCTTCACTTGTTAGTTTCATGTTTGACACGACATCTAAAGTAGCGGTGCAATGCATCACAATTGGTGCCTCTGTAAAAAATAGCGCTTTCACGTTCTTAAGGAGGAAAGGGACGGTTGCAAAAAATGTGGTACAGAGTGACAAAGGGGCAGGGGGGAAATAAAAAATGAGTGAATTTTGCGTGACATATTTTATGGATTAATGTCAATCCTCTAAAAAACATTTTCGAAAATACTTTTTTAGTAAAACACAGCAAAATTTAATGCAAAGACAACAGGGATACCTCAAAAAATGTTTAGAAAAAAATCTGATTCGATCGAGTAGTTTAATAAAAACTGACTTACCTTGAGTTCTACGCCGGCAGGTACTACAATCGGCCTAAACGATAATGAATGCGGACAAATGGGCGTTACCATGATGGCCGGTACGCTCGGATGGATCATCGAAGCCCCCGCCGCCACGGCATACGCAGTGCTACCAGTTGGGGTCGACACAATCAAACCTACATTACAAAAAAATCACCGATTACCAGTTTGAAAGATGCCGGACATTATTTTTGTGAAGCACTAAGACAAATCCATTTTTTATGAAAAATGAGTTAAATTTGGTTTCTTGGTATCTGAGCCCATTGAAAATTGGCACCGAAACTTTGGCATCAAGCAAACACAGATAAATCAAAGGAATAAATATTTGAAAAAAACAATAAAACATTTATTATTTACTAGCCGCTCCCCGTGGCTCCGCCCGCGATTGTATTGATACACGGCAACAACAACAGTAGTAGAATCTTCATCAAGACCTAACAGCTACATTTTCAGTCCGTAGAAACTGTATTTTAAAAATTAGAGTGTGTTAATCATTGACACCCCTTTCTACACCTTTAGTATCTCTAGTCAACAAAAGGAACATGTCTGCCAAATTTCAAGTCTGGAGGTCTGATAGTTCCGGAAAGTATCGTGATGATCTGGTCAGTGACATTCATCCCCTATTTCACCCCTTTAAATTTTTATTTTGAGAGAAAAGGTAGCCTATGTCCTTCTTTAGGATGCAATCTATCTGCTTGTCAAATTTTATCGAAATCTGTTCAACGGTTTAGGCGTGAAAGCGTAACAAACTCACATTCGCATTTATAATATTAGTTTCGTGCAGGGAGGCTGCAAAATACTCACCATCGCCCTGTACAGAAGTGATGTGTTTTCCGTCCAAGAACAGATCAATGTTAGAAAGATACGGCGACGGCCCCCTGTCGACGACTACTTCGTTCAAAACTAACAGATTTGTCTGCGGCGTTTTGTTTTTGTCCGTCTGTTGAACTTCTTTTGCGTGTCCAGGAGAAATGCCGTTTGTTGTCTCGTCGCTCTTTCTCATAATAATACACCGAAGTCTACTGCGCAACGTCAGAGCCGCATGACCTATCATCAAAAAACAAAACAATAAATCAAGGATCAGCCCGAAATCACTTAGATTTCCGTGAGGCATGGATCGTCTACTGTTATAGTTCTAAACTATAGAAATATTTTACAAGATTGCTGACGCCCATCTCTCGACCAATGTGCGAAATGTGTCGATTAGTAGCCATTTTGAGAGAGGCAAATGCCGTGAAAAGCGCGCGAGATTCCAAAAGATTTATAATTTCATTGGAAATATCAATGAAATGTACAATAATCAATGAAATTTTGCATGAATACCTACTTTAACTGTTAATTATTCAGAAAATATCGAAAACTCTATTAAAAAAGAAACGTGTGTTTTTTACAAGTGTTTTTAGAACACACGTTTAAAGTTTCATTGATTATTGAACGTTTTATTGATATTTCCAATTAAATAATATGAAATTTTAAATCCTTTGGAATCTCGTGGGTTTTTTACGGCATTTACCTCTCTCAAAATGGCCTCTAATGGACATAAAAGGCGCCAGGGTCGTCCGCAATCTAGTGTTATAGATCTATGTTCTTGAATTTATAATTTATTATCAACAATAATTATATTTTTGTGTACCTATAGTGAAGAAAAACAAATGAACGAACAATAAGAATAGCAAGTCTCCCGTCACCTGAGAACTTTCTAAAACTACCATTAGACGAGGAAATTTTTCACGCTTTTTTCATTCCGTTTATCATTCAATATTCGGCGTTACAAAGTAACTTACCTTCCATAAGTTTTTCCTTATCAAAGTCGCTAGAAGTTTCAATTTCCAAACCATTCTCTGAATCACGGAGAATAATTAATTATAAAAATATTAAGAAAAAAATATTTTTCAGTTGCAAACCCCATTGAGAATAGATTGTAGATTATAGACGCTCGACAGCTGAGGTCATTAGAGTCTATTGAGCTTATAGAAAGATTTCTGTCAGTCTATTCAAAAACTATTTCGACAAGTATCTACTGGAAAGTGAAGTTCTTGCCAGAACGACCATACTAAACAAAGATAATCAATTCGTTGCATTTCTAGGTGAGGTTATAGTTTACAAAATGACTTTGGTTTCTGTTTGCAATACAACCAGAGATGTAGACAGAAAAAAAAGTTCTCGAGCACAAAAAAAAACAAACAGATGGCTCTAAAGTTGCCTCAGATATATTACGTAAAATTCTTTGACAAAACAGTGACCCTTTCCTTCCAATCAAATAATGCGTGTTCTGCTGAGTTCTTGTGCAAATTACACGGAGAGGTTTGGAGAAAAAAATATATAAACCTCATCCACATAAGCTCGTGGGGGAAGTGAGACTTCTTTAATCGCAAATATTATTTATATATTTATTTTTTTCAGTTGAATTTTACCCCATCTAATTTTTGTACAAACCGATTTAGATGTCCCCCCTCTAATTTTTGGACAAAACGGTTCAGGAGTCACTCCCCCAAATTTTTTGACAGAATAGTCCAGGAACCCCTATATAATTTTTGGAGAGAACTCATCCCCATCTAATTCTTGGACTGAATAGTTCGAGAACCCCACACCCATCTAATTTTTTACAGAACGGTTCGGGAATCCCCCCATCTAATTTTTGGACAGAATGGTTAGGGAGTTCCCCACTCTCGCCTACGTAATATAAAACAAGGCATTCTCTCTTTCCCTTCATTTTCATAACCGTAATGCGCCACAAGAAATTTCAAACAGACACTCTAAAGAAGTTTTACTTCAAAAAAGCTACAAAACAGATATCAAATTTATGATTGTCCATTTCTTACCTTCAAGGACGTTCGTAACTTGTTCCTGAAAGTTGTCGAATTCGAACGGTGTTAAGAATCCAAGTGAGCCGAGATGAAAAGCCATCACCGGCGGCACCGATTGTTGAAACAAAAGACTGGCGTAGAGTAGTGTGCCGTCGCCACCCAGACAAATGATGAAGTCGATTTTGTCCGTGAGATCGTCTTTGCCGTCGCGGAATGTCATTAACTTGTCGCGGATGGTGCAAAATGCCGTGTTCGATTGTAACAATGGATCGTCCATCACCGCCGATTCAACGAAGACAACCATGCGTTTTTCCTGTACCGAAAAAAAATATTAAGGTCCTGAGTACCAGCTGTTGGATGTGTAAATACAAAATGCAATTACTCGCGTTTTGGAAATCCCTAATTTCTACGAAAAATCTTACTCAATCTTTGATGTTACTGCTTTCTAAAATAAACTAGAAATATGTATGATTCTTCCTATATGACTTTTAGCCAAGTTTTTACAGTTCGTTTGATTTAAACAAACGATTTAAAATCAGATAAAAACGAGAAAATTACGCTTGTACATAAAAAATTAAATAAAAAAAAAATATATTGAACAAGACAAATTTATCAGTATATTTGATAAGATAATCTTATCATGGCTTATGTCACATCCGCATCCGCAAAAGCTCCGAAAGGACTGTTGCGGATGCGGAAGGCAAGATTGTAAGCCGGTGGAACTGAAGACTCAACTACTGTTGTTGTTGCCGAGCGAGTTAAAACATTGTCCATCTTAATCGCGTGTGGAGCCGTGGTAAGCGGCTAGTTGAAAAATATTTTTTTAATAAAGAATTACTTACGTCGATAAGCCACGTGACCAACTGGACAAACGGTCCAAGAACCCGAGCGTCCCGCACTTTCTTGATCACCAAAACTGTTAAAGGTGGCTTGTACCATGTTAGTCGTTGGCTGGCGGGATCCTGGATCGTCCTGAAATCAAATGAAAACAATAAATAAACCAATATCACAAAATAAATATGTGCAATTCTCGAAAACAATTATCACACCATTAAAAATATTTAAATTTTTACTTTAAACAAAAGAAAATATACGCAATGGTCAATCACCGACACCCAATATCTTAAGAAGCGAGAGTTTGGAATCTCAATATCGCAAGCACGCTGTCAAGTGTCTACTATTGAAAGTGTTTCGACAAACGATTTTATAATCCATTTTATGTTTTTTGAGTCCATCCTTTAATTAAATATGGATATTTTATTACTTGATTGCTACTGATTATATGCAAATTATCAACTCCAGCCCTTAATGCTGGGTTGCAAAAAGCATTGCCAAAAAATTGATTTGACAATGGTCTTAACTTATTATCATATAATTACAGTTGTTATACATGCAGGAATAGTGTAATGCCGTTGTGAAACTCCCGGTCGAGTAGAACATTAGATTGTCCTCACACAAAAACAAATGCTTGATCTACTTAGGAAAAGATCGATTTTCAAGCTAAATTTTTATCAAAATGGGTAGAAAAAAGTTGGTTCGAAGTGCAAATTGTACAAAAAAACGATGTTAAATACATGTATACACAGTTTAAGAGAAATATTGTTTCAATCGCACAATTGATTTAAAATTGTATAATGCTTTTCTGATATCTGTGGTCACAATCTAACCCTACTGCCAGACTATGCTCCTCGAACTGCTCCTCGCTCTGCTCATCGCGCTGTTGCCCTAAGTGGCCAGACACTGCTGTACTCGCGACGCTCCGCACTCGGCTTTCGCCTTTCGGCAATGGAGGTCGATACTGTGGCAGCGTGCGCACTATGCCTTTACACTTAGACCGCTTGATGCGTACTGAGTGGCGCGGGAGTATGTGGCCGGCTTACTCGCGCTCTTATTGCCGGTCCTTTGACTCGCGCACAAAAAACCGACAATCGAGGGAGCACTGGGCATGACGAGGAGCATGACGTGCGGCATGACGAGTAACGCGGTCACACAACGTCTCTGCCTCCTTTCCTCGCTACTTCCCATGCCACTCGTCGAGTGTGTGGCTGAGGCATAAGGTTATTGTCAACTGAGCATAAGAGTTCAAAACAGTAAATAGAAAGAAGTAAATTTCAGCCTCAAGTGGCCACACAAAAAGAATCAGTTGAAAAGGGGAAAATAATATATGTATATATTTTAACTAGTCAACTAGTCTTCCTAATAATTAATATTTTCAATTTAAAAACCAATTGATACTTTCACCAGTACACTTCAGAATCTTGTAAATAAACAATGATGATAATAAAATATTTATTTCCGGGAATAACACCACTATAAATCTCAATTCTTCAGTAAATAAAACACCAATTTACCATGACGATTTTGTGGCAACCATAGGAACTTCTTTACCGGCACACGAGGAATAATTACACGACGTATCTTCTCCAATCACCATCGTATCGCACTTGAAACACATGTCAATCACTTAAAAAACTTTTAAAAACCGCACAAATTTCACTGCTAAAATATCTTTGCCGATAATCACGATGATTTCGCACCATTTTTAATTTACAATATCTGCACTTCACAACGCTCATTTATTTGCCTCGACTGATAATTATTTTACCTGGATCTGTTTCCTGAACAAATATTTACCTGCCAAAAGTGAAAACGTCTTAATATATCTGTTCTGTATGAAGTTGTCTTCTTTACCGAAATACATAAATATTAATTATGGACGTTTCTTGAGCATCTGCTTTAAACTTCCTGTTAATGTAATGTTTTTGATTTAATCCAGTGGCGTAGCCAAAAATTAAATATATTTTTTTAGACTCCTAAAGGCATCCAAAGATTAATTATGCATCTAGGTCTTCAATGCAAGTTTATCAATAGATGTTAGCAAGATTGATTCGAAAGGGAGGCAAAATACGTGTGCCTTGAAATGTAACTATACCGCTGATTTAAAAACCTAATAAACAAAGGCCAGAAAACAAGTCGAATTCTGGTCCAAAATTAGATTTTCAAGTCGTTTGTTTGGTTTTTTTGATACATTAGTATTGACACTTTAAATTTTCTGTTTACTCAAATGAATTATGTACTATCATATGCAACTGGTATATTTTTTACCGCTTTTTGATTTTCTGTTTTTCTATTTTCCGTCTCTAAGCCAAGGAAATGCATCCCCTTTTAATCGTTCCCTCGGCGCCCAAGGGTTTGCAAAAAATGTAGATTATAGACGCTCGACAGCTATGGTAATGTGATCACTTTATCTCCAGAACAAAGTTCTTTTACTATTTTCCAATTAGCTTTTTAGATATTTTCTTGACTTTGCGGACGCAACTACCGAAAGAAATTTCCCACAAACGCAATAATGCAACTACGTGCAAAGATTTTATTTGGCGCCAGGTATCACAATTAAGTTGGTCGATAAAATTTGTCCAATTCTAGTACGAAACTCTCTGCGAATGGCTCAGACTCGTAGTTGGTTTTTCCACAAAAATCTGACTAACCAAAATTCCCTGACTTTTCCAAGTTTTCCAGAAAGTGGCCACGCTGCATTAGCAAAAACTATTATAATTATTACGTCGTTGAGCGTCTATAATATTCAATATCTGTCTAATAGTTGCTAAATTTAATTATATTGTTGTTTAAAAAAAAACCAATAACTTTATTTCTTTTTTGTCCTTGGTAATTAAGATAAAAATGATTTGTCGGGAAAAAGGACTTTTAAATAAACACTTATTTGTTATTTACAGCGACGTTTCGTTCCTTGTTTGGAACTTTTTCAAGCTTTAATAACTATTAAATGTTTTGATTAAGTAGATATAAAAGTTAAAAAATACACATGTAAATATAAATTTGAGTTAAACAATTATTAATAAAAAGTTTATAATAATTCTGTTTTTTTAAATGTTTTTACAGTAAAAACATTTTTTTTTTTTTAAACGGAATTATTATGAACTTTTTATTAATAACTTACTGTTTAACTCAAATTTATATTTACATGTGTATTTTAACTTTTATATCTACTTAATCAAAACATTTAATAGTTATTAAAGCTTGAAAAAGTTCCAAACAAGGAACGAAACGTCGCTGTAAATAACAAATAAGTGTTTATTTAAAAGTCCTTTTTCCCGACAAATCATTTTTAAATAACCAATAACATTTTACTTCAAATGGAAACGAAATGTTAAATATTTATTTTTCTAATCTCTTCGCATTAGTGAACGCTTTTGGGACTACAAGCGGGTTTCTGACCTACAAATTTTAATTATAAAAAAAATATTTTTCTATATATGCGGCAATCCTAGTCTTGTGCAAGTCCTACTTCACTGTCTGATGAATGATTTGCAATTTTAAAAACTTACGTCACTTCTCGAAAACCTTTACGTATTACACAAAAGACATTCATTAATTATGTACACACATATTATTTATTACATTGTACATTAATACAATTACAACAAGGCGACATGACGTAGTAATTATACAAAAATTAAATAACGTACTTTTTTTTAATGCAACAAACGGCATTCATTGATTCCACAACGCTATGAAAATGTTATACACAGAATAAACAAATAATTATTATCAGTAAATACTGTTCTTAACACATGTAAATAATTATCTTTGGTCACAAGGCAAAACCGATCATGTCGATTTTTCAACAGTTCTTGTATACATATCAATAACAAAAGTCTCTGTTTCAACGAAAAACTTTCTAGAAAGTCGTCATTACTATTAGTTGACCTTGGTTTTTCACAAGAACTGACAGTCACACCAAAAGAATAAATAAATAACATCTGTGCTCACTTAACATGTGATTCTATCCTGAAACGGCCAGTGCTGTACGGTTTCGAGTATTGGAATGTTTGAAGCGAATTGTTTCTTACGCGTCGGGTTTAATAAGACTTTTTATCTAAGTACGTACTTGTTTTATTTCATTTTAAACTTGTGCTTGCTATGATAGTAACATATATATTTTTTAAACAAAACCGAAAATATGTACATTAATTGGGTACGCCAATGGAAAACCAATACCATTTCAATTTTTTCTTGGAACCAAGGTCATGAATCCGTTGGTAGCCACATCAAAGGCACCGTCTCCAAGTGACACTTCCGGTTATTTATTTATTTTTGTGCCCACACCTTGTAACAAAACCTCTATAATACAATAGAAACGGAACCAATTTTGTTTTCTTGCCAGATTTTTGGGTATTTTGACACATAAAGATGTAAAAACGTGTATTTATAATAATGATTCTGTTTGAACTATGGAACAAATATGACAGTTTTTTGTTCCGTGCTGGACCGATTTTAACGTAACTTGATATCCAATTACTTAAGGCTGTCGGAACGCTCTGAATTTAAGCCAAAAATAGAGCTTCGGCTGTCAACTGATTGTAGACTTATTCGTCAACATTCTGCAAAAATTCTTTCTCTGTAAGGAAGATAAAGGACAAATCTAGGTCTCTAATGGACTACTTTTGTAATTTATGTACGATTTACTAGAAAAAAGTTGGCATTAATTGTGCTAAAAAACACACGTCTTGAATGTCACACAATGACCTTATTCGTACTTATTTCACTAAACTGTCCCATCACAAACCTAAAGTAACTCTTCCTTTTTCGGAAAAGTTTTTTAAATCTTCAAAATATTTCCAAAAATTAGAGTAATCAATTGACAGCGGCACCCTTGTAATAACATTTTTTAGCTTCGTAGTTGGCACCAGCCAAAAATTGAAACGTGCGGATGATTTAAGCGAGACAGAGCTAAAGAAGGTCACACCCACAATATGTCTTTTGCCTACCTCGCCCCTTACCGCTGGGTCTCAGCACAAACAAAATTTAGAGCGTTCCGACAGCCTTAAAGTGCAAATTACTTTTTAGCTTTCATCCGGTTATGCGAACAGGTGAAGATAACCTTTCTGTTAAACTGGCGCGAACTTCCAATCGTCTAGTTCTTCGCGCTAAGGTCACTGTCAAACTAGATTTTCGGGCAATGCTTTCTGCAGTTCTACGTTCAAAAACGACATAAACAGTTTCGCCTTAACAGTCACAGATAATAAATACATGTAATTACTTGTTTACCTAATCGCTAACACGAACAATTAATGAATTAGCGTAATCGTTAATCCGATAATCGCACCAAAAGTGGTTGTGTGTTTACAACAAACGGCACTAGCAACGATAGACAACAGTTGTTGATAACAACAATCACTTAACACACAACTGTTAACAGATGCTCGATTGTTAACTCAACATGTCGAGTCGAAGCAATTCGCACGAGCGAAGTCCGGGACAACATATTATGCACTGCGCTGGTCCGCGCGCACCGACTACCGAGTACTGACTGAAGCAAAAAACAACAACATACTAGACTAGCGCGCTGCCATTTGAACGAATGATAACGCAGTTACGTGATTTTGCCGCGCTCGAACACAACAATCGACACCCGCTGATAAATGACGTCCGGACGTCGGATTATTATATACGAGGGCTGTTAAAAACGAATCCCGCATGAAACTACTTTGAATTTTTTATCATACTGACAGTCATCGTTAACGGTTTGTATATTTTTGAAGTGAAACTTCTTCAGCGAGGTATTTGTTTGAAATTTCTTGTGATGCGTTACGAAAAAGAAGGAGAAGAAATAATTTTATAATACGATCTATTAAAAAACGATGTCAATAGAGTATGTTGCCATATGGCAAATACACTAATTAGAGGGGAACTCCTAAGCCATTGTCGTCCAAAAAATATTTACCAATTTTTTTTATATTACGTAAACGAGGGAGGAGACTCGAAAATCGTTCTGTCCAAAAATTAGTGGGGGTAAAATTCGACATAAAAAATTAAATATATAAATAACATCTATGACCAAAGAAGTTTGACTTCCCCCGCAAGCTTACGTGGATGAGACTCATATTTTTTCGTCTACGGACCCATTAGAGATAAGCAAAATTATTGCGGACCCAACTTTCATAATTATAAAACAGAGAATTTATTTATTCCATTTTTCTCAAGTGCAAATGTCAATTTTTAACATTTTGTTGTTGATTTCGTGTAAGTTTCACTTCTGTGGTGGGTAACGTAACCAACGACTCACTGTTTGCCGACGGAGTTTGTACTGTTCGATCATCGCCGATCGAACTGTAAAACTTTGCCCATCGCTGAATCTCTATCTCTGTCGGGCAAACTCAGTTTCATAGTGCTTACATTTTTTCTTCAATATATCCCAGATTTACGGATCTCTCAAACTTATTTGTAAAAAGTACATTGGTAAAAACGAGATTCAAATTTAAACTGAATAAATGCCTCGAATAAATATGTTCTTGAATGTATGCTACCAGATATCATAGACAAAGATTGTTTTTCAAGATAAGAAGGTTATCATATTTTTCAAACTCTCATAATTATTGTTTTAAAAATTATAAAATAATGATTACATTAATTAATTGCTAATTCAGGCAAGCCAGATATTAATTTTGTATTGTACCCAGTAAAAGACAGGTAAAAGACTAGATCACTCAGGTCGAATCGGCGATGACCCTTAATAGGTCAATGAGTTACCTATCATGTAGGTCTATAAGACAGCACACTTTTGTTTTTATCGGTTTTACCTGGTTCATATATAGAACCAATTTGGGATTCATTTTAGTGTTCTTTGAAGAATTATACTGACAGCATTAACAATATTAGTAATATTATTTTGTTGTTATCAGTGCTTTACAAGTTAATATTTCTGTCTAAATAATTGGTGTTTTTGAAGATTTTAGGGTGATTTTTAAAATAGTAATTAAGATAAATTGTTTTATATAATTATTGTTCTTAATATTTTTTTTTAAAATGGATTATTTAAAAACAGCTCCTTCTTTGAAAGTGATTGCAAAAAATAAAGTCGCAACATCTATAATCAGTTCTGTTGATTTGAAAAAAAAATATTTAAAATTACTGAAGGAAAAATTTTATACATTGAATTGTCATCATTGCTATTTCGCCAAATACAAATCGTTTATTAAAATGGCATATGAAAGTGTGGACAGTTTAGGACTAATGCCAAGAACTGTTAAAAATGATCTTCTTTTATCAGTTGAATTGTTGTCTGAAGATGCGGTACGTTTCATGAGCGAAATCGACATAATCTTTTCAGAAACAGTGCTGCGCCTTGGTGATGCATTAGTATGGAAAGTGACTGGTCAGATTAATATACCAAGCACATTGGAAAGATTCATTTTAAAAAAGGAATCACTGAATCTTTGGTTACGTTGTGAGTTGGCACGCCGTTATTGTTGTGAAGAACTCTTTTATTCGTTGTGGCAACAATGCAGTGAATCAGTTCGTGAGCGCATGTTTCCAACTGAACAAAATAGTATTATAAACGATTACTGGAGCCACTTTCTTAATACTACTTCGCGAAATGAGGAACTAGCTGTAGCCAGTGTTTGGAGAATGCAAACGGTAGGCTGTATGAGAAATTTCGATTATTTTTTCAACCAAGTGAGCCCCGAAGAAAGAAGCGGAATAATGACGAGAATGTGCAACACAAATGGTGAAATTTTAATACATTCGGAGTTTTACTCAATAACTGAAAGATACGAATGCATCTTGAAGTATGCCGGATATTCAGAAATTGAAACCATGTTGAGAAAGTTTAAACAGGGTTACGATTTTTTAGTTTATATTGTAGATCGATACTATCTGCACCATTTGTTTCAAAGTGTTTTTGAGCTAGTCATTGCGACGAAGAGTATTGGAGACGACGAACTGAAAAAGCTAGATGCATACCTGAAAGAAAAAGTTGGTCCGAAAAGGGATAGACATTTGAAGAGAAGTTTGTGCCATTCCGGTCATCGAAGTCGTCCGAGGATTCGACTTTTAAATCGTCTTAGAATGACGGAATTGTAATTTATTATTTAATGTAAATAAATTAATTCTTAGATGAGTATTATTGTCAATATGTATGTATGTATATATATATATATATATATATATATATATATATATATATATCTTGAATTATACATATATGTTTTATTTGAGAACTTTTCATTTATTGTATTGTGTCAGTGGGCTATCTTTCCATTATACAGGTACATATAGTTTATGTAATAAATTATTTATTCTTCTGTTCATAATTGAAAAAATATAGATTATTGTCCATTTTGACGAGTAATAAATTATTGTTTGTTCCTTGTAAGTCTTTACCTGCATTTGGGAATCTACTTCGTATTCATGGAATTTATAAAAAGCATTGATAAATTATGATTCGGTAAAAATTTAAAAGTTTCAGCTACTTACCATAACAAATAAATATACGGGACGTTAAATAAAGTCAAGATGTTTAAAAAAAAACCGGCCACTTAAAATTATTAGATCAATGCGTCCGGAAGGATTGGAAGTCAATTACGATAAATCATGTTATTTAAAGCCACTTTAGCGTATTTTTCTTTTCTGAACTTAGGTACATTCTTATTATGATAATGACAATAGGCAAACCGTTCATCAACCATACAAAAAATTGCTGCGTTATGATGACATTGCTGAATTTAAAATATACAAAAACATCGTCATTGTTGTGAACTTACTGTACTTTTATTTTAATTCAAAATGGAAACTTATTGAAAAATATTTTAAATATAGGAACAATAGGTCACGATGTGCTTTTTTTCGCATAAATTTCAATGCATTAATGTCTTCATCAATATAATTATCATATATACAAATATTACGACGAGGAAAATTCTGAATGTTCGTTTGAGGCGAGTTATCTCAAGTGCTTCTGAACCGATTTGTAAAACTCTTTCGCGGCTCAAAAGTCTTATTCTTAGCATACTAATATGTTATGACAAAAAAGGGAGTTGAAGACTGAGAAAAAACAGGGATCACGTACGCGATTTCTACGCGAAACTGGTGTACACTGTCTAAAATATAAGAAATACTGTAATGGGTGTATGAGAAATTTGTCATTCTTGATTATTTCGCTGTCAATAGAAAACCTATCCGGGCGAAGCCGGTCTGGAAAGCTAGTTAATTGTAATAAGACGTTGGTCGTATAATCTCTTGCAGACTTTTTGTGTATAAATATAAGGTATAATAAGCAAAATAACACTTCCAAAAATTTTGTACCGGCATCACACGAAGATGAGGTCCGATTTTGATGAAACTTGGCGTTCGAGGATTAATAAAATGTTTCCGTAAAAACTGGCATTAACGCGAGCGTTTGAGTGAAACCGCGAAGAAAAAGCTAGTTATGTTTCAAATTTATCACAAAAGTAAAATACATGGAAATTACAAGAAAAAAAAAATATGGCAGGCCCATTAAAACCCAATATTGACAGTTGTATTATATTTATAATTTTCTATCGATTTCCCGTGAGTGTTGTCATAAAAAATTTACATGAAAATATGTACTACACATGCAAACTAGAAAATGATATTGAACTTCTAATTAATTATGCATCATCAAACATTATACAGGCTGATAAATAAAAACACTTGAAAATTCTACAAAAAAAATTTATTAAATTATTTCTAGACGATCGTTTAGGACCACAGAACTTTTAGGACAATAAGTCTATCCTCAGGAATATAAAACATTAGAGTTGGGTAACTAAGATCTGAACCGGTTCAAAGAGCCGACTCCGACAGAAGATCCGTGAGAGCCGACTCACTTTTTTTTGAGCCGACGGATCAACGGATCCGCATAACTCAGTGAAACACTTAACACACAGAAGCACATTTTACACTTACGTATCAGTTCTTGCTTTAATGCATCTGTCAGCTCAAATGACTCATGCATCACATGTTTGGCTATGCATTCTTGATTCTATACAGGTCGTGATACGATTGACTGAACTAGGTAACTCAGTGGCAGACTGCAGAAACATATTCAGAACTTGGCTCTTTTTGAACCAGTTCAGTGAGCCGGCTCACATACGGGATCCAGATGCAAAGATGCAGATCACTAAAAAGATCCGTTTTTCCCATCTCTAATACCTACGTCCTACATAATATTGTCTGAGGATAGACTTATTGTTCGAAACGATCGTCGAGAAATAATTTAATACATTTTTTTGTAGAATTTTCACGTGTTTTTATTTCTCTGTGGTTATAACTTATTATTAATCATATTCCACCAAGTGCCGAGTGAAAAATCAGTTAAAATTATATTATACTGGCTCTTTGACAGACATAATGCAAACAGATTATAAACAAAAAGGCTTGCAATAAAACGAAATTAAAAACAATAGTCCTAATTAGTAATGATTCCGAAGAATCTCGAAATAACAGGGCCGGAATAGTGCAATTAATGGAGAAATCTATCTAAATATAAATTCCTAAAAATAGCAATTTTCAGAACTTCTTCACTATTTACCAAATAATGTTTATTTATAATTTATTGCAATTACGAATAATTTACTGATAATTTTCAATTTATCTACATGTTTACATATATTGCCTAGCCCTCCAAATGCGAATAATAATATCAATTGTGCAATATTTTTAAAACATACCCAATTTTTTTTAGAAATTCAATGTTAATCAAAAGTCGAGGTACTTGAAATAAATGAATAGCGATTTCTCGAAAATAGGACCTTTTATTTTACACTTAACTACACTGGCGATGAATTTCTGATACAATTTGGAAAGTATAGAAATTTTTATGATAAAAAATGGAATTGAGCAGTATCGTTTAGAGAAGACAGTACTATGGTGGGGAATCTGTGTAGTAAGACGAGTAGGAAAAGCGATCAGTAGCGGCGTGATTTGTAGTTTCACGGGCAATCACGGGAGGTATATCTGTGCGATCAATGGTGCAACTCGACTAGTGACGAACATCTAAATAAGAAATGACCTATTAATTTATAGGACAGCTTTTGTTAAAAAACATAAACCCGTCCAATCTGAAACTCGTTGTGCGCAAAAATTACGCTTCTATCTTCTTTAAGCGGTACTACTCTACTACTGAACTTTAACTTGAATTTATACTATACACACTTTTTTAACAGGCATCTATATTCTAATTTAATCTGGAAAGTTGAAATCAACCTACAGATCATACTGACCTTATCAAGGCTTTGTTCAAAGTTAATCTTAATGTCATCTAAATGTTTATCAAACCCTGAAATCAACATTTCTCAAAATTACAATAACAACTTGTTTGTTAACGAACATTCCAAACATCTACCGAAACTAACATATTTTTGTATGTGGTATTGCGATAACCGTGACACTTCATCATGCGTTGCATGGCGCCGATCGTTTTATTTAAAAACTAACCGCTAGCCTCGGCTCCGTACGCGATTGAGATAAAAAAAATGTTTTATAGCCCGCTCGGCAGCGATAACAGTAGTAGGAGCCTTTGGCTCCACCATATCAGTCTTGACTCGCGGGGCTGTTTTCCGTTCGATTACGACAACAGTAGTAGAAATAAATAAAACAGTAAATTAAAAAAAACAGTCTATATTACTCTGCGATTAAAAAATAAAGAATTTGGATTTTTTTTTCAAAATTGATTTTATTTTTTAAAGCAAGTTCTTAGTGAGTGCTTCTGTCACAAAAAAAAACATACTGTCCAAATTTCAGGTTTTTAACTTCAGCGGTTTAGTTATAAGTGTCAAAAGAACCATACCCCCTTTGTAACTTCTTGAGGGTTGACTTTCGCAAAATCCCTTCTCAGTGGGTGTTTACGTCACAAAAAGAACCTACTTTTCAAGTTTCTAGTTTCAGCAGTTTAGCCTAGGCGTTGATTATGTTAAAAACCACCGTTGGACCACTTTAGGGGTTGAATTTTGAAAAACTAAAAACTATGTAACACTCCAAATTAACTTATCCAAACTGGGTCAACAATTTTTACGTGATGCGTGCACAAACAAATAAAAATTTCAAAAATGCTCTTAATGCATTCTGTAACTTAACTGTCATCCCCTCAATAATTGTTTTTTGCAAATATTTTCAATGTACAGACACGCAAAGTTTACAATTTTATTACGTATAGATTAATTATTATCAAGGACACAAGCAATCAGTCACGTGCAATTGTTATGACAAAGAACAAACAATTATGCATTTTTTTCTACAAAAAAAAAATCAGAACGATAAATAAACGGACCTCCCAGTTGTGTTTTGACGGGCAATCACCGTATAGAAGGTTTACTGGTGTTCGTAAAATACAATTTTTGACAAAGTCCCTGAGACCTTTTTTCAAACTCACCACGCTTGTAGAGATCAAAGGTCAAAGACACGCTGGTTACATTATCATCGTAAGCAGGTGCAGGATAAACTATTAGAAGAAAAATATTTTAAACTCACATAAACATTGCCGAATTCTTCATGATTCTCCCACATGGTCCGAACTGTTGAATTGGAGACGGTGCGTTCAACGACCTTGTCCGCCTGAAACAAAAAATAAAAGCAAACGTAAAAATATTTACTGCTTATAAAATCACACTAATACTGATTTATTACCGCCAATTTGGTGTTTTAACAATGCATTAAAAGATATTACTAATTAATTACTATTTAAAAAAAACAGTAAATAACGTAATGAAATAGATTATTTTGTGAATCGATGCTGGCGCTCTGTCCACTATTAAATTTGAATAAAACATGTTAAATAATTACGGGAATCATGCTTTAACAATTTGGTATTCAAAACCAATATTGTGAAATATCCGTTCTGCAAGCCGTCAAAAAATGCAAGTACAGTGGCGGCGAGCCAAAGGCACGCTTGGTTCAAAGTGGCGTGCTAAACAATTTACCAGCACACGTTTCCATTTAAATAAGTAGGCCGTTTTGCGTTTAGCAATTTGGAAATACCTAAATTCATTTATTAAAAGCACTTATTTCTTGAAGGTCCAATATTTAAAACTCAAAGTTCAATGTACGTGATACATTATAATTTAGATTAAAGATGAATCAATAGAGTTGTATAACATGAAAGCATTAACGAAATAATATTTCAACACTGCAAACAATTATGGGATGTATCACTTATATAAATATATACACAGTACAGCGTAATTTGAAATTCTGAACAAACAACTTTCTTTTCAGAGGCTTCAGTGAAAATCTTTTGCGTAACATTTATCTGCCTGGACTATGTACAAACATAACATTACATCCAGCATTAGTATTCGATGCTGAGTACAAACTTATTTATTTTTTAATTGCTACAAGTTTGAAACTATAGATTTATGTACCAGAAGTTAAGGTTACTGAATGCCTGCTGTCCAATATGCTCTCTTTTTAAAATGCACTTACGTTTCGAAAATCTCTAATTTCTATGAAAAATCTTATTCAATCTTTGATGGCAATGCTGACAATAAAACTACTGATAAAATGATTTTGCGACCAGTTCCAAATTTTTCGAGAGCATATTTTACAATCTGAGGAATTGGTCACCTTAAACGCAGAGTTTTGAAACAAAAATCAGTTAAGTCGCTCTCCTAGCCGTAATACACAAATATCCAAACGATATCACCAAACCACAGATTAAGTATTTCTGATGAAAGAAGTGAGATTTGAAATAATAATCCCTGAAGGGATTTAAGAAAATACAGCCGTAGTCGCGTATTACTGTTGGAGGAGCAGACTAGAATGATTTCAGAACTACTAAGCTACACAGAAACTATAGTCATTTGCTTACTGGTATGTTCTTGGGCTAAGAAGACTTTCTGGTTTTTTATCAACATTATCACATTTCAAATCATTGTTAATATTTTCATTTTTTATTAAACATTTGTTTGCATTTTCAGTCGCTTTGAATCCAACTAACGAAGCATCCCATTGACATAATTCCGTTTTTTCTTTAAGAATTTTAGAAATATTACTGTGATCGACAGAACTGTCAATAACACATTTTCCTGTTTGTTTCTCCATTTTGAATTGTTAATGACGTTTTCTAGAAGTACACGATTCCGTTTGTGGTAAAGTAAAATTAATATAAACTGGTACGAGATTACTCTAATTTATTTTTAATGTTATTTAATTCTTGACGATATTAATGTCAAAACAGCTTTTATATTTGTATCTGAAATTCAGTTTCAAATTTTAGAATTATTTTAATGGAGCGCTATTTTAATAAGTATTAAGTACTTATTTTCGATTTATCAGATCGTTTATGAAATTTTTTATGATAGTTTTCATCACACTTTTCGCTGACAAATAAATATCAAAAATGTCACACGCAATTAAAAAAAATTTTTCATTAACAAAAACCATTGTTGAGTTATTATAACCGTGTTTTTGTTATTATTGGAACTTTCCCTGCTAATTAATTTTAGTAATATCATCAAAAAACATTTTTGGGTTAATTTCTAACAAAGATATCAAAAAGTACACAAGTATTGTAACAAACACTAAAGAAAAAGATACGTTTTAGGATCAAACCGAGCTTTTTAATACAAGAATAAGAATGATATCTGACGACAGATTTCATGATTTTTGATCTCAAAAAAAATACCATAATGACTCGATGGACTGACACGGAAGTGTGTCACGGAAGCGGCGTTTGTGACAGATAGTTCTACAGCGCACAAGTTTATCGTTTTATAACTGTCATTCTATTCGAATCAATATTTACACATTTCTTGAAGTGCCGAAAAGTGACAATTTTCAAATAAAAACAACACAGAAACTTTAAAATCTTTACCCCATATATTATAGTAATGCAAAAGAGTAAATTGCCGATTAAACTACTGCGGTAATTTATTTTAAATAGCCGCGACTGTTTAAAATTATTATTCAAGGCTGCGCCGAAAGTTTTGCGCAGGATTGTAATTTCCTGTCGAGACTTGAATTTTAACTTTGTAACCAATTTCTATATAAATATAAATACATTATCTAATTGATTCTTTCGATTCTACTCATCTGCTCCACTTTTTGTTTTTTGTTGTTCTGAGAAATAGTAACCGATAACCGCCACGTTGTTTTATAGATAGCCGGTTAATTAACCGGTAAATTATCCGGCCAAAATCGATAGTATCATAAATACACCGGTAATTTTACATCACTAATATTCTAAAAGTGACATTAACGTTTCTAACCTAAAAAACTATAGATTTAACTAACGTAAGTAAAAAATGAAAACAGTAACAGTTAATAAAAAAAACTTTAACACTAAAATATTAACACAAATACACAATAGGCATCTTTCAAATTACATTTAAATAATGTTTTTTGACATTAAAACAACACCTGTGATAGACTCAAGGTTGCAAAACCACATGACATTGAACGACTGTAGGTAAGGTAGCGTTCAGTACAAAGTTGGGCCCAAGCTTTGAATCAAATTAGGTGTACATTCTTATATTTTACTTGTCCCAATTAGTATTCAATTAAAAGAAAAATAGGTAATTTCAAAAATTATATTTTAATCAGATAATTTAGAATAACGTTGTAATTAATTGATAAAATCAACTGAAAATTCTAAAAATCAAAAACTCCAATTTATACCTTGAAAATTTACATAATTAGCTAGTTGGAATATAAAACGACTGCAATTGTGTTCCTTAGGACTTATTTATCAACACACAACAACTAAAATTTTTCAACAAAACATAACAATTAAAAAGAAAACAATGTTTATTTATTTTTATTTCGAACAAAAAATCACTAGTGCCAACTAGATTCATGCGGAACTAATAAATACTGGATTTCGCAGCCGTTTTTTAATTTCCAATATCGTTTGTCGCTACATTTATTTATTCATTAATTAAAATACTATACATATATAATTAGAATATTTATGTCACACTCGTTGGTTCTTTTTATCTACTTTCTGTAGGTACTAATAATTATCAATATTTAACAATTTTATCTTTCGCACTTTCGAAACTGAACATACAGAACTTTAGTTCCGAAATTTCATTTAATGCTATCATTGACCCATAAATAGTGACAAAATTTATAAAATGTAAATAAAATATCAATAAATTTACCACAAAGTTGTTAAAATTCGAGACAAACTTACGGCCAAGTGCCGGATCGTCTCCTTCTTCTAAATTCATCTTCATTTGATAGATTATTTTTCGAGTCGTTTTGCAAAGCATCAACATTAAAATTCACAACTTGACCATCCCGATTTTCAAATTCGAACACCTGTTTACTTTTGGGTAAACACGAAAGTCTATATTCCAACCTGTCTGCCAAACGGCATTGATGAAGGGTCGATAAATCAACATCTGACCCAACCCACATAGAATCACCGTTTCTAGCTGTCATTATGCACACACTTTTAGGTTATGTTTATTTCTTAAATGTTTAATTTGAATGTCCTTTGTGGAAACCACACAACACGCGATACGTTTATTTAAGCAAACAAAGAAAACAATGTTAAGTAATTTGCAACAATCATATCCAAGAAAACTGAATAAATTTAAACATTGAATTTATAACTGTAAATTTTAACATACGCAACTTGACCTACACATTTCAATTTGAATCAGAACTTATCGAACAATTTCTGAATCAATAATGACAGTCACCACTAGCCAAACGATATCATTGTCAGGGATCTGTTGACCACATCTAAACGTGATTATCGACTGACCACATATTTATGACATATTTATTAAACCTAAAGCGAGACATACATGTACACACTCATGTACTATTATTTACTACATCACTTTAAATAAGTAATGTGATACGTAAGTTCTGTAAACGTCAATGTTCACACTTTATATTATAATTGTTTTGTAAAAATCAGCATTATTTTATGCTGTGCTCAATTTTAGATCACCTTGGATTTGTGTAAATAAAGTTTCAAATTATTTTAGATACAAACATTTTTATTGTATCAAATATGAAATAAAATACAGTCGACTATCACAATCGTTTTGTACCCTATATGGATTTTAGGGCGCAATTTTTGTCCATTGAGGTGGAGATATGAACTGCTAGCCTTAGCTGCGCAAGCAAAATGACAAAAAGAGATGGCGATAATTGCAGTAGCCATTCCATCTTTGTTAATAACATTCAACAGGGCGGGCCAGAAAGTGACATACATATACCGTATTTATCGCCTTCTCTTTCCTATGGATTTGTATGCGCAGTAGTACATTAGCAGTCCATATCTACAGCTCATTGATTATTGACTGTTTTAAAAATAAACGAGCGATTTCTGTAGAAAGGCATTAGAATAAGTATGTTCGTTTTTACTTTCTCAATATCTATAGAATGTTCAAATGCATTATACTTAATACAGTACAAAAACTCTATTCAAGTTAATAAAGCGTATTTACGAGTATTTGTGTTTACAAAACTTTTTTATCTATATTAACTTTCATATCTTAATTTATTATAAATACTTATTAATACTACGTTAGAACAGAGTTCTGAAATAAAATACACACGAGTTTTGCAATAAAATATTTCAATGCAATTTAAAAATTACAAAGGCATGCGTCTTACTTATGCCTAAGCATAATTACTTTATTGTTTAAGGAGAAATTGTACAAACTTGGCCTTGAAGTGCACCTATTTGTAATTAAAAATTATAGATTACTATATGATACGAATTACGATGGCAGGTAAGAATGGCAAAGTAAGTACATAATAATATAATAGGTACATAAGAAAAAGGAATGTTAGCCAAGTATCATACCTACTAGATTCATTTCCTGTTTCATGTAATCAGTTATGTTAATTAATTAGTTGTTTATTTTTGCCGCGAAAACATGGATATCGTCATAACTACGATCTGACTACCCGAAATCGCAACCAGGTCCGGCGAAAAAAAATGTTGAGGCTCGTTACTTTGATGCTATATGCTCTGGGTTTGTATAGTTTTACGTCTCATAACTAGTGCTTTCTGTAGTAAATAATAAGTCTGCCATAGCTTGACTTGATATGCGTTACGATAGGTACATAATAAAAGAATGAAACATTTTATAAATTATTGCTAAAATAAATATAAATAATAAATATACGAGACTTTTTTCAGTAAAAGGCTCATAATGTTTAATTTTTAGCAATTTATTACTGTTATGAGTATAATGTCCGTATGCTGCAAATTGGCACAGTAGAAAACGGTCCGGTATGGTCTAGTGGTTAGGATACCTGGCTCTCACCCAGGAGGCTCGGGTTCGATTCCCGGTACCGGAATAGTTTTTTTATATATTTTCATGTTTTAATTTTTATTAACAAAATAAATAAAAAAGTTATAATAACATAAAAAATACTGCAGTGTTGAAATTAAAAACGCATAAAAATAAAAAAAATATATAAATTTCAATTATTTACCTAGGTCCTAGATCTACACGCTTTATATCATTGTGCACTGTTGCACTGCTGGTGTAATGGTATCATGCAAGATTCCCATTCTTGCGATCCGGGTTCGATTCCCGGGCAGTGCATGTATATTTTTCTTCGCAATTGTATTTTTACATTCAGTTTTTAAAAACCGTTTTTTATAAGAATTTTAAATCATTGTTAAAATAAAACAATAAATTCATCGTAATAGTGTTGATTATAGACGTGTACAATATTTACAGATTCAAAATTTAATCAAACATAATAATATTCTATTTTTATCCACAAGGTTTATAATGACAGTTTCAATTCTGTGATAATTTTATTATTATAAAATGAAATTATACAGCAAAAAAAAATCAATCGCAATTTACTACAACCTTTACACAACTGTACGTTGGGTTGCAAACATCTATCATAAAAAAAAGATTTTGTTAAATAATATGTGGGTCACTTGCAATATTATATATTATTATTTTATCACATTGAATTTTTTTGTTAATTTCGAAAAGATAATGTCAAACAGTTTCACAAAAAATAAATGATATTATACAACAGGAGGTTCAAAATTTGTAAATGTCTAAAATATTTTTTTGGTTTTGTCAATTAATACGTTATTCTTTATAACTCACCACATTGAAATCAGTGTATGCATATCAAGTGATTCTAATCCGTCGATTGACCATTTCTGTTCAAGGTGCTCTTCAAAAAACACACCGCTATCTGACGATGTACTCATTTTTAAAAATATTTATCGGTCACCAAAACGGGTCACAAGTTTTCAAAACCAAAACACATTCCTCTAATAAAAATACACTTTCACAAGATCTATTTATACAACCATTTATGTAGTTTGAACAAATCACTTCAGTTGAAGCAAATCTGATTATAGAAAAATGTTAATTGTCGTCACAACATTAATAAATAAATGATTGTATTGTATCGATTTGCACGCCAATATTACTATAATCTTCAAGAAAGTTAAAACATAGCTGATTATGTGTACCTCGAGGTCAACATTTCGAAAGTTAAAATCACAGCTCCCAATATATTATACAGAATGTCCCACGACTTTATGTCATATTTATAGGGGAGTAATTTTGAATTAGGATAAGCGCACATGAACGATATAAAAATTGGTCAATCGGATTATCGGATAGTAATGACAACGGAGCTGTTTGTAATAAGTGTGGGCCTCCCGCCTCACCCACATAAGCTCATGGAGAAAGTGAAACTGTTTTAGAAATTAACTGATGATAACGAAAGGAGCCATAATTGACGACAAGCAAAGCTTCCAACATTCTCCAAGTTTTAAATAAGTTAAAAATAATATAAATTAGGTTTATAAATTGTATAATTTTAGCAAATTATCATCACTCAAAATGAACGTTGCCGAGTCAAAAAAAAAAAAATACGTGTTTCGAACTTTATATAGTCACATAATATTATGAGAAAAAGTAATCGAATTTTGTCTTTTTACTATGCGACAGTCGATAAATGGCTATCCGCAATGTGATCTAATTAATAATAATTATTTAAAATTGAAAAAAATCGGCAATATATATTGAACATTGACTAATTAAAATAATTAAAATCAGAAAAAACACACAAAAATATCTTTTATGATATTGTTAATAATTTATTAATAAAATTAAAGCATTCTAAAAAACACATGCTTATTGAAGAATTAATTATACCTGAAATTTCTCAGATCTGAGTTCTCTGATTCAGAACACACACAGCTAAAAAAAAAACATACTCCTGCATTTTTCCTCTCGGCCATGACTCCAAACATTTTTTTTAAACAATATTTCTAAATAAATAAATAAATTCGATTTTTAAGAATATGTAAAAATAATACTGTAACATTTAAGGGAAATTAAATTTTATATAAATGTTCACGAAATAAACTTTAAAATAATGCATAAAAAAAAATATCGACAAAAATGTAAACTCCTTCGAGCCGGATTTGAACCAGCGACCTATGGATTACTATACTAGCCACTACAGTCCACCGCTCTACCAACTGAGCTATCGAAGGCTTCACGTTTTGTTCTCTAATAACAGCATATCCGGCAAGATGTATTCAGTACTATTTTATTGATTTTATATTTTTTATTTTTTAACTCAAAAAAAAGGAGCAGAAATAATCATTTACAAAAAGTAAATATTTTAAAAAATCAAAATCTAGAAAAATATACAATATCGCTTATGGTATTTTTTTTTTCACCTATATTACATCTATTTAAGTTATTAAAATAAACACTAAATTACCTGAATACATTTTAAAATTTTTAATTTACATAAAATAATGTGAATCATTATTGAATTAAAAAAAATGAAAAAAATACACCGCCCGAACAGGGACTTGAACCCTGGACCCTTGGATTAAAAGTCCAATGCTCTACCGACTGAGCTATCCGGGCTTGCAAACTGTTTGCCTTAATACGGTATTCACATTAATGCACGCTTTTCATCTAGTTAAAACTTCGAACATTGAAAAAACATATTACTAATTCAATATCTTATTACTAAATTTATAATAAAATATAAATCTCGCGTTATAAAAACAACTTACCTAAACATCTTTTCTTGTGCTCTACCCACTATTGACTTCTTCAAAGGCGCAGGACTCCCACAAGGAGAAGATCCCCTGCTTTTCGCTTCTTCCAGTTCTGCTACTATCGCGCGAGCCAGCTTCAAATCACGTTCGTCCATAGTATCTGGTAAAATCTGTAAAACGTACAGAATATAATTAGTGATCCAGAAAGATCGAGTTACTCCGGCAGGGTACGTTGCACGCAGTTGTCGGAATATAAATGTGTCGAATTATGTACCAACCTAAATTTAAACAACATTTAAGTAGCTACAAAAATGAACAGAATAAAACACAATTTATTGCTGTCTGATATTATCATTCATTTTCTTCCCATAGCCACGATTATCTTTATACCGTATCCTACGGAAAATATGTAATTGTTTTTGGGTTATTCCACTTACTTTAGGGATATCCGGGTTGTAGATGAATTAATTTCAAAACGTTGTTCATAACGAATTTAAATACACTGCCTACACCAATTTTGATATAGGACCTCGACTAACTCATGCAAAACCTTTTATACAAGACAGGAAAAATGCTATAATTTCGTAAAAAAATAAAGATATAAAACGTTGTTTGAGGGGCTATTTGAAAGTTAAAGCAGTCTCGTTCATTTATTATGAAAAAAATGGCTAAATGGCTTGACCAATTTTGATGAAATTTTTTTTGTACTTATGAAGTCACCTCGATAGTTCTTGGATTCGGTAGGTGGCGCTGTTATAGACATCTAGAACTTTTTTTTTATTTCTCACTTAAACATCTAATCCCAAATTTTATTTTAAGAAATATATTTTTCTAGCCCGGTCTGTGGCAGGACAACGTCTGTCTACCGGGTCTGCTATTAAGTAGGTATATAATTTAAAAAAAATATTTTTAAGACCAGAGCTGAACTCAACATATTTTTTTTGAGGCCAAGTTGAGATTAATTATAAGTTATAGAATATATATTTTCTTCTATACTACAGATTATTATGGTCACAAATAGGTCAATAATGAAATATTTTTAATATAATATTATATTAAAAAGGGAGTGTATTAAAAAATCCGATGATTGAGTAATAATGACTTTCAAGACCTTGGCCTATTGATGTGAATTGTTATTATAGAAAATAAATAATATAAATATTTATATTTATTATTTTTTCGATTGACAAGAAAATTACTATTAAAATTCGAACAATAATATATTGACTATGTACCTACCAATAAAATCAATTCTAATTAAATCGACAATAATTGGTCTTCAGACGAAATTCAACAGCAACGTGTTTTAATTTTTTTGCTATATGGAATTATGAAGAATTACTTTTCGAGATTTGGACCTCGGTCAAATATTTTACATGGCAATGCTCACAATATGAAAGATATTTTCAAATTTCAATGAAAAGTGAGAACATAGATATTTCAGGCTATTTTAGATTATTCCGAAAATGAACCAAAAATGCTACACTGTAACACACAATCGTTTACTCAGAGTATATATTTTATGCGTCCAATTGAAACTAATAACTGTCCTCTTTGAGAGTGTTACCAGCCAAATCTTAAAAATGTCGAGTCCAGGCTACACAACGCCTTTCAATGTCCTTTCTGTATATATGATATGATTTTACGCAGGACCTGTCCTACCATAAGACGAACGAATCGACTGCTTCAGGCATCAAGCCCAAGGGGGCACCTCAGTGATAGAGAAAAATAAAGGATAAAAATATTTTTTTCGCTTTTTCTTATTTGAAGTGTGATATATAATTGGGGTAAGAAAGGGGGCGCCATAATTGGATCTCGTCCTACCCTAAAATTTGCCTCCTCTGCTGAAAAACCTTCAAATATTTTTTAAGTGTCCTAGACGCATATGTTCGATTTAGACTAAAAAGGAAGGAAGACGTCAGAAGACTAAATACTGAGTGTTTGATTTTCTTTTTGTCCTTGTCGGCTGCATTTAAATCCTATAAGGTATATTTTATTGGAGTAATTTTATAATCAGCATTTTGTGCGTTAATCGAAAGAATATATTTGGTCATCAAGCCTTCTTAACCATGCAGACTAAAAACGGAGTTCTTAAGATTTATGGCCATGACCGTGTTTACAAAATGACATTGACATTCGTATTAAGTGTGAAAAGTTAATAACTAGTAATTACAATATCAATTTGTATCTTGTGTCTTGTTTGTTAAACGATGTAGGTAACATTGCTTTGAATTATATTTAAACTGAGAATGATTTCCACTTTACGACTTCGCGGAAAACCGCATTGTTTTGTTATCTTATAAAAATATAAACTAATGTTTATAATTATCTGATTCATTTTTTATAAGAATAAATTATTAAAGAATAATAGACATGTCTACGGGTCACCTTCAATATTAATTATCTGAGAAGTCTGCTTTGAAAGAAAACAGAGAAGCGGACGCATTTTAAGTCGAATAATGAATACATTATTTTCCTACGCGTATAAGAAAAGGAAATAAAGTATGAAAATACATGAAAATTTCCCGAACTGCAATGAGAACTACTAGACTATCGTTTATGACTTAATTATAGTATGATAATCGAACTCTTGCCGCCCCCAATAAAATTCTGTATACGCCCTTGCTTACTTTAACCCGAGTATAGCCGAGTAAACAATACTCTACACTAATTGACAAGATAGCATCAGCGAATAATGCCGGTGCTGACAGACAGACTGTATAGATACAAAAATTCTGGAAATTCTTTCTTTCGTTTAGGTATCACAAAAAATCTTGCAAGAAATTCACAGACATTTTACAGATAAGTCTTATACTGATCTACTTGTTGACCATGTCTAAACAATTATTTCAAAGTAATAATAGTAATAAAAACAGGTAATTAGGTACTAGCCAAATCTAATATTGTGTATATGAAATATTTTGTATGATACATAGTTGATATTTAAAAATTAAGAAAATAGCGTCTGCAAGAGAGGTAAGACAGAAATACAGATAATCGAAAAGATATTGTTTTAACCTTAACACATATAATTGAAACTGTAACGCTATATGAATAAAAGAAAAAAAACCGTCATACGTATTATATATGTTACAGACAAAGAGGAAACAAAATTACATCTGTGGTCGATAGCGCGGACGAGAACTGCATTTTATCTTAAAATTTTTGAAGTGTATCCTCTCGAGTTATTTAACGTTCGCTTTAAATATTCAACACTAACTGTGTAATGGTTACGAAAAAAATCATATATTATTTTGATTTGGATTTTAAGTAAGTTTCACTTCTGTATGACTAAATGTAAACAACATATGGTTAGTTTAGGTCGTCCGCACATGAAGCAACGTCAATTCAACGGCGATACGATATCCCTTCGTTCTCAGTTCCTATAGGTAAAGGGTTGCCATCCGTCCGGGTTTCCCCAGATTTGTTCTAGTTTAGAGGGCATCCGGGGAGCGTCCGGGCGGGGCTTCATTTCTAGTCTGGGTTTAAAAATTTAAGAATAAAAAACTTCTAACTGATTATTAAAACAATTTGTAACAAACTGTAATAAGATTCTGTTTTGTTAGGTACATTTAAAATGATGATAAAAGATGACTAAATTTAATTTTAAGGTCAGAAAATAAATAAAAAGGTGATTTATGACATTTTCAACTGTTTTTTATTACACTGACTATGTTTAAAAAAACCTGTTGACATGTCCGGGTTCTGGGCTCTAAAATCCGGGGTTTTCACGCGTCTTGTCCTGGTTGTCAAATTTTAGAGATGGCAACCCTAGACCTCCGTGATCTGAGCGATCCAGACGACTTACAAGGAAGCGCAATTTGAGCAGCATGTTACTAATATCGTCCACAACTATGCAAAATCGCGGATATACTGTGTTTTATAACAGGGGTGGCCAACACTTCTGTATATAAGATCTACTTTTTATCTTAAAAGTGTGTCGCGATCGACTTGTTGTTATAGGCGTAGTCTAAGAGGGTAGAAGGGGCGTGAAATGCATACTATGTTTATCACTGTGTTTCAGTGTAATGTGCACTCCAGCGAGGTATGGGTAGATAAGTAAAATATGTTTAAAACTATTTTTTATTTTTTAAATCAATTATTAAGTTTTCGAGATATAGGCTCATAAAGAAAATAAATTTCCAGACCCAATTTTTGATAGCAGCATTCCGTACATGCGGTACCTAAGATTTTCCGACACTTTTTCAAGATAGATTTTTACTAACTTAAAATGCAATTTAATTTTTTTATCAACTGCAATGTATAATTTGTTCGTAAATATGAAAAAGTTGTTACAAAAATGCACAGTATGGCTGATAATTTGATTTCAATATTTCACTTTGGAGTTTTTTTTTTTTGGGTTAGGAAAATTTATCATGAAATATGACATACTTTTTGCTAATCTATCAATAGCTCGCTGAATACTCCTCGTACTGAAATATAGATGTACGGCTTATCTACCTACGTAAAAAACAACAACAATAATTATTTAAAGGACCAAAAAACTCACGTCCACGGGAATTAAGAGAACATGGATAATTATTAATAATATTTATTAATTCAAAATAGCTACAGATCGGCAAAAATTGGCCTCGCGATCGACCGGTCGATCGCGATCGACTTGTTGGCCACCCCTGTTTTATAATATAATACCACTCTCACTGAGTATTCTCGAAAAGCCGTACAGGTAAACAAACAATTTGCAGTAATTTTAGGGAATCTTTAAAAATTGAAAATTACGGTTGCTTAGTGCTGATAAATTTATATTTTAACTCAATAACTTTTTTCAAATTTAATTTTTTTTATACAAAAATTTGTGTAATACGAACGCTAATATTCTCGTTTTTATCTAATTTTATATCGTTTATTTAGATCAAATAAACTGTGAAAACTTGGCATATGGGGGAAAAATGTTACATATTTCCAATTTATTTTGTAATCATTATCATAAATGTTGAATAAGATTTTTCATAGAAATTGGAGATTCCCGAAACGTAAGTGCATTTTACATCTAACGACTCGTAAGATAGAGTCTATGCGGGTGAAAAAGGGAGCATATTGAACAGCTGGTATTTCAATAATCTAAAATTTTGTTTTACGGTAGTAACATTAATATCGAGTGTCTTCACACCAAATATTGCTATTCCTCTTCAAGAGATTCATGTACAAAATCATTTGATTGATAACTATTCTTTCCTGCTGTTGTTGACCTCGCACATTTTAAATGCAAGATTTGCCTCTAACATATATGATATACACACAGAAACTCACCTTGAACTTATTTATTTAAATCCGATACAAAAGCTATCACTTCAAAAATAATAAGTTCACATTAAAACAGTGAAACTAACAAAAAAACGGGACACAGAAAAGATCAATAAACTCACTAAACTTTTTTTATAAAAAAAAAAAACACAAATTAATTTTATTTATTATTAAGTTTGTCGTTATATCAACACGTGATTTATTTCATAAACATTAAATCCACTTAACCACTATTTTTCCTGTCGAAAGATTTTAATGCAGGCAGAACTGATTTTTTATAGCTCGTAAAACTTGAAATTAAAAATGTTTAAATAGTTTTAAAATAACATAACCAATTGCAAAAATCAAAAGACAATGCGTAAATTAAATTATTTGGAAATTACAAGAGTAGAAAATGAAAATTCTGATGAGACGCTAAATCGTAATAATCAAAAAAAATAATTTTGTGTGGACAATGACTATTGTTTTAAAAGAGGATGTTAGGGAAAAGTTGATAAAACATTTTCTAGATAACGATAAATGTGACGTAACTAAAATAGTGATAAATCATATTTTTTTTATTTCCAGTTAAAAAAACCGCAAATATTTATCTTTTTCAATCAATTTTTTAGTTTCCAACTGAAGTACATTAAATTTACAAACTGTTCATGTATATATCCGCAAATTTGACTTCTGACAATTTATTATTTTAATAATAATTAAACTTTACCTAATAATAGATTTCAAAAAAGAAGTTATCAATTATGCATATTTTTTTTGTTTGTTCATAGTCATAATTTATCGAGGGGTTAACAGAGTTGAAAAATATCTATACCTAATACCAATTCGTTCAGAATGTTTAAGAATTTGGCCATTATACCATATATTTTTTAAATCGGTTCAGTCGTTTTTAACTGAGTTCGAAAAAGGAGTTTTTTATGTTTTACTTCATATCTCCAGAATTTGTAAACCAATTTTGACTATTCTTTTTCTATTTAATAGGGCAGGCCTTCAGGGTGGTCTCACATAAATTTTACGTAAATCGGTTCAGCACTTTAGTAATAAAATATTAAGAAAGAAGGCGGCTAGTAACATGTAAACTACGTGTTGGAAAGTCACTAAAAAGTAAAAATTAAAACACTTTAAAAATGCCAACCTCCTTTAAAAAAGCTCACTAAAAGCGTTAAATAATAAAGTTTTGAGGTTCGCGTCAATTTAATAAAGGTACAAAGGTACCTAATTAAAAAGTTATAGTAATTAAATTGGCGCCTACCCCAAAACCTTATTATTTCACGCTTTTTAGTGGTCTTTTTTGAATGAGGTTCATATTTTTTTTTTAATTTTATACAGCATGATTTGTAGAATCATCGAATTTTTGTACGTACTGTAAAAATCAATTTGTTTTGTTTATTTACACTTTCCATGTATTTTTATAATTAGCGATCAAATAAAAATCAAGGAACGACTAAAAATGCTTTTAGCATTTTAATCAATATTCGCCTTCTTCAACTTTTACCATCAGTCAACTAGCGTTCACCTGCGGTTTTGTTCGCGTTCACGTCAATTTTTTTGTTACTGCTCAGCCCCGAATCCAGAAAAAACAAATAACATGACAAAAAAAATCGGTCTAGGTACCTACATCTAAGTCAAAATCTCTTTTAAAAATTAATTACAAAGTTGCGATTTTTTAAATTATTTGTATCGTTTACTTTTTCAAGAAATTATGTAAATTATTTCTCAAAACTATTTTAGTCAAAATACAAAATAATCAAATAGTTTTTTTTCAATTGTTAAAAACCTCTTTTTGCGTACTTTTTATAGTCAGTTTTTCTGTAAAATGAAAACAACAAAAATATTTTAATGTAGATTTTTATTCTAAACAACCTTCTCGTGATTTATTTTTTTATACGAAATAGTTTCGAATAATTTGATCAATCGATCACACGACTAATCACATTGACTGATTGATATTAAAGTCATTTAGACTACAGGAAAACTTCGTTTAATAAATCCGCGTATAAATAACTTTCATACATTAATAATATTTATAAAATTACGTAACATTTATCTGTTTTATAAAAAAGAACATACAATATCTAGAAAACGATTTCCACAATAATCTACATAGAGGAGTTAATCTTCTAGATAAAATCGAGACAGCAAACAATACATTTCGATTTAACTGTCGGTTAGTTAACTACTATGAAATTATGAGGGTAATAAATTTGGTAAAATATCAGTTTTTCACAATTACTCAAAAGTAACTTCTAATCAATGCACTAAATGATGATATATCAGTGTTCAGTTACATCTAGGAAATAAAAAAGTGTAAGTTATAAATAATTCCAAAAACGTACGTTAAAAATATTTTCTTTGCACAAATTGAATAAATAAACTATCAGAGAACAGTAAAGATCCACTTGTTATGACATACTGTCAGTACAAAATTTAAACACACAAAGTTAAAATCACCAACATACGAGAAATGTCACTTAGCAGGAGCGTCTAAAAATATTAGAGGTTTCACTTGCACTCAAGTACTTAAATAAAACAAGCGAACCGCGTGTGCCGCGACAGTAGTGAACACTCGTGCAATTAATGGAGTGAGAGAGAGGCATAATTAAGAGGAGTAAATTCTGTCTTTGTCCGTCAATCTCTTATACAATACAATGTGGACCATTTCAGTAGAAGTACAGTCCTGCAACGCATTTCAATTACCACATAAAAACCCCACAAGGTTCGCAAAAGACCATGAAACTATAATCATTGGCGTCGCTTGAATTTGAATCTGAGGTAGGGAACATGGTCCCAGTTTGTCTGATCAATTATTGATGAAAATACATTTGAAAAAACGTATCATTTTTAGTGTATTTGCCATATGGTTTTGGTTTTGGTCGAATGGCGGAACCTAGGAGTCGGACCAAAATGTCTCGATGTTTCACATCATTCTAAGCAACTTGGCACCATTTATGGAAATCTTAGCAAATTCACAATATTGTCGACAGGGTTTTGACACTGCGACCCGATTTTTTTTTATTAATCCTTATGTCTATAGGGTAAACGGTAGTCTGGTCTGGGGTAAGCCGGGATCACTTTAGTTATGCCTATCATCTATGAAAGGAATAATTAATTTACATGATAATTTATGTCTTCGAAATAGATTCCCCCCATTTTGCGTTTTGCGGTGTTACTAAAAGCTCGTCTTTTGCCATAAAAAGCCAACTAAACCGTCAGAGCGAACACAACTCTCTTCAGACCATATAGTAGGGATTAGTAGAGTAGATATTCGATTATCCGCGCTAATTGAGCAAAGCACGGATATTGAGTATTGTCTTGAAAAGTTTTAAAATGCAGAGAGCACGAGAGGCAAGAAACAACAAAATATGTCGAATTTTGAAACGGGCAATCTGTCGCAAGGACAACAAACTCTTAAATATGAATGGATTGTCAGTTTCTCGGTTAAGCCGCGCACGGATAATCAAAGTTCTATTGTACTTTGTTTAGAAAAAAATCTTTGTAGTTTTCGGTAAACTTCAAATTTTAACTTCTAAACGAAAAAAAGTATAAAAGTGAGTGTTTCGTTATTGAAATCACAGCGTCTTTTTTAATTAGCGTTGTCAACTTGAATTTGATTTCATATTTTAACGCGCAAGGAGTTCCATATCTCTTTTTGTTTAGAAATTACGAGACATTCAAAGACTTTTTGGTTTTTGAGAAATCATAGGATTCACTAAACGTAAAAACAATTAACTTACCATACATTTTTTTTCCATTTTGTTGTCCTCTGCGAATGGGTGACATCCCCGGAGCTTATGACCCTGAAAAAAACAGTTTTGTGAGGATTAGGTGGGATTATTATAACTGGATGTTAATTTATAGGATCTTTGATATCAAAAGGAAATAAAAATTTAAAACATAAAACATTTTAATATGTTTTTTAATTAGTACATACTTTATTCATTACAGGAAAAAGTTAGGTAATGACAAAAAGATGTATTATAGATAAGTAGTCAGATAAAAATTTGTAAAAATCTTTTTTTAAACTTTTAAAATCATTAATATAAGTAATATAAAATATTTTAGTATTTGAGTAATAAAATGATGTTATTTATATATACTTAAGGAAATGCTATTGAGTTTGTAGCACTCATTTATTTTATCTACCTGACTGTACTCTTCTAAAATTTGATTGATTTGCAAAATATAATGTTCATAACGCAGTGATAATAAAAAGTCAAACTAAAAAAATGCATTATCTCTAATAGATCAACAATTAAAACGTATTTCATAATATTTCCAAACCTACATCAAAATTCTTATTAGGTAAAAATTTCTATTGACAGACTGGTAATTCTTTTTCGGAGTTAAGTCCTAAATCTCCAGCCTGCTCAGAAATTATCTTAAGCCAGATTTAAATAAATGATACAAAATTCTAAACTTCTTTTACCGACACCAAAATATTAGAGAGACTAATAAAATCATTACTTATAGCACACGATGAGATAAGAATCTAAATTAAAAGTTTAGAAATAATTAAGATTAAAATACATAACATTTGTTCCGGCTTTAGTCACCATTTTAATAAGAATTCTTCAGGACTTCTAGGTAAGTTAGACACAATTTATCACAGTGAAGAAATAAACTTATTGGAAAGGATCATTATTGCAGCTTGTGTTCCCAAAATGTCATTCACTTCACACCGTTTTAAAAATAATACTCCAGAGTTTTCTCCCCCCTTCCACTTTGCTGGTTGCGCCAGTCACAAGTCCCCACTTTGGGCGCCAAATCAACCCTCTGACGTACGAGGCGATTCCAGTGAGAAAGGTGGCTAAATAAGGGGCTCTAAATCAAGGTTTTATTTCCCTTACAATTGATGTTTACTGTAGTTACCTAAATAAATAAAAACGCCTTAACAGCTGAATGATTTGCGAATAAGAACATAGAAACAAAAGATATAAATCCATGTTAACTTCTGTAATAAAAGACTTTAAAATATTCACTTATATTGATCCAATCTAAAATTTTGGTCATGATGTTGTGACATTTGAAAACACAACTTAAATGATCCTTCAATAATAAGTACATGCTACAGCTTTGATTGCTATAATGTAGGGTAAACGTTGCCTATAGGAATGTGCAAGTCTGGGAACTTTCCCCTAATAACAGACAAATAGCCGTTTTCTCATAGCCTTGATACTTTTTCTTTCATTACGAAACGTACTCTGTTTACCAGAACAATTTTTTGTAACAACAGCAGCACGTCCCTGTATTAAAACATAACAGGCTACCAAAGGTATCAGGAAAGCACCTAGCCTGTACCAGAAAGCGACCAAAAAGCTCATCTAGCATCGGTTACCATTACATCAAGCAAACTTCAAGGACAACACAAACTTTAAAATAAGCGGCAAAAATATTGAGCTCACTTTAGTTATTAGGCGAAATCACTACCTAAAATTGAATTTTCGCAGTGACACATTTAACACGTCTCTTGGGCTCCCACTTCAACAAAAACAAAAACCTATACAAATTAACAACTTGTTTGGACAATTTAATACAAGATCATTACACATGCCCATCCATTAAATAAAATCACTGCTTATATGCAGTACAGTTCATTTCCAAAAAACTGAACACGTCAATTACATATTGTATTCTTCAACTCAATCCATTCTAGTTTTTCCTTACCGATTTCAACTAATTGGAACTGTACTGTACAACAAACAATACTAAGAACATAACTCATATTCTTAATATACTATGAAATTGTTTTGAAACCAAAATGCCCATCACTCGAATTATATAAATGGGCACTGCGCACAGTAACTAAAGAGTGAGTAGCGAATTGTAATGCTCTGGCAATGTCGCCAACGCGTCTTCAGATGTCCGATCGAACGCACAGTTAGTTGGCTGTGGACGATTTGTGTCGACGCACTCAATGGGCATTTTCACCGTCTCCATCTGGTAAGTGTGGCCTTCCAAGGTCAATTTTATAATCGTATGCAGCGGGACTTTGATGTACGGAATTTCTTCTGCACAGACAAATATTTCCAATCAATATGTTAATTATTTTAATGAAAAACTTGTTTAGGCGCGGTAGGCGGGAGTGATTTCGATCGGACATAGAATGGAAGTAGTGGAGGCGGTGAAGAGAATGAAATTTTGTCAGCAGGGAATTTATTATGTATTATTATCTTACCAAGTGGAGTGTTCAGGAAATATCCCAGAATGCAGCGGAGCACAGCTTGATGCGAAACAACCAGAACGTTCGTCAGGCATTCAAGTTCTAGGAGAACAGGTCTCAGCCTTCTGATGACGTCGTTGTAACTTTCACCCCGTGGATAGCGATACCACAGTTTGTCAGTATCCCGACGACTGAATTCAACAGGATACCTCTCCTGCATTTCCTCGTACGTGATACCATCACAATCACCCTATAACAAAAATAATATCGTTTTGATGTTGCCTTTTCCAAATCAAATCACGAAGATATAGAGGGGGTGAAACGTGGGGTTTTTCATGATTTTTACCTACACAAAAACGAGCGCGGCATATCAGAGCAGGACTATGGCGGCATCACAAAGAACTCCTTCCCTGGGAATAGTTTTATGATTCTATCTTTGTTCTGTATATTAATCTTGTAAAAATACTTACGGCATCAACTTCGTTCAGTTCTGCAAGCGCTTGTTTAGGAGCATTGATGCCAGCAGCTGTCGCTTGAGTGCGTCGTAATTTACTCGTCCAAACTTGCAAGCCTCGTAGACCGAGCGTATTTATATGCCTGGCCAAAGCTTGAGCATAGAGCTTTCCACGCGGACTTAAGTTAGAATTGCCACCAATACGACCCAAAACGTTGTATTCACTTTCTCCATGCTGTAAATAAAAATATACAATATTACACGACCTTCGATTTTTGGTAATCGGAATTTATACCTCTATTACATACAGTACAAAAAAAGCTAGTCAAGTTATACCAAATGTCAAAATTTCATAGTTTTAAACAGTGCAGTGTTCCTTATTCATAAACAAATTATGCAAACCAACTTAGTGCAATCTTATATCCTTTCTTTAAACTTCAAACAAAAATTAATACATTTTAAACAGTCATGTTGACGCAGAGTATGGTTGTCGGCGCTTGCGCATAACTATATTAACTATCATTCAGAAAGCTACGTTCTATTTGTAATGCAGTTGCCAACAGTCAAAATAAAAAAAAAGTGGAACGCACTCATTGTTGGACAAATTAACATTGCATCAACTCACCCTTGAGAAATATAAAACTTGTTGATTGGTTGGTTTTGGCGTACTAATGTAAGCAAGCACTGCCGCTTCTCTGAATCCCGTCACTCCATGCGCGACGACGCCCCCGCGGCCGCCGTCTAAAAGCGTTGCGGTCGGACACGGCGCTTCGCCACCGGCCCCGAGTTCGGTCGGCTCGTATTGAGCTTTGTAATGCGCAAGTTTCAGTGTGAGATCGGCACAAGCTCTTTCTGTCGCCATATCGCGGTAGTCGGCTGAATGTATCAGAATGTCCTTGACGTTCAATTCGAGCATCTCCTGATTTTCGCAAACACATTCAATGAACATGACTCGGAAACCTAGCTTTTCGGCAAAATAATTGTAGATCTCTTGACGCTGTGCCCGTGTCACGTTTGGTCCATCCAGTATCTGAAATTAAATAACTATTGTTAGAGCAGATTTGCGTGGGTCTTGAGAACAGCGGCCTATGTTAAAAGCAGTGCCAGTCCGTGGCAAGTTTTAGGATGGAGCGAGATCCCTTTCGAACCCTATAGCTGTTAGTGCCTCTCAATTTCGGTCATAGTCGATCTCTACTCGTCTTGGAGACGATATATCAAAGTTGAATATAATGGCGAGGTACAAAAAAATAATACTTACAGCAATATTGTGTCCATCCTGTAGCCAGCTAGCAGCATCGGCCATGGCATCTCTGACACTTTGCTGACGAACACGTAAAGCCTCCTTATTATCAGCACGGAACATTTCATGACTCGCGTACGGAAATACAATTTGACGTCGATACTCGGTCACGTCAAATACTGGAAATAAAATTTGAAATGTTCGTAATTTTTATTTTAAAAACAATCGTCGCTCTTGCACGATGTATTTACCTTTGGCACTTTCTCCGTTGAAATTGAAATGCCTGGCTAAGCGTCGTGCTAAAAGACTCTTCCCCCTGGCTGGTAGGCCGACAAATGCAATTAAAAGTGGTGCAAATTGACGCAGGGGTTGATAAGCACTCTCGTATACTGAAAAATCAAAAATAATATAATCGTTACTTAATGTCAATAGACAGTTGACATTTAACCGGAGGCAAATAAAAGATATTACAATTAAATCTAGAACAGATTTAAATCTTTTCTTTCCTTCAACGCAAAAGTATCAGCAGAACAGCGGAACTAAACAGTTCCGAAGACATGTTTTCGTGAACTATTATTTAGTGGAAGTCTACAGTACACATCTTTATTTTATTCCATATTAGTTCTTAAAATTAGATTATTTTCGATTTTTTTTTTTTTTTTGAGAAAACTCACTAATACTTCATTTGTAAAGGAATGTTCAACAAAATTAAATATTTAAAATTAACGATCAGAAAAATACTTTCTATCATAAAATACTCCTATAAACCCAAGAAAAAAAGAAAACATTTCAGAATGTTATAACACAGTTCTAACTCTCGTACTGGCTTTGCAAAGTTGGGCAGGTTAAATCCAAAGACTTTTTATTTGCCTTGTTGTTGTTAAATTATATATTATTGGAATACATTTCTAATTTATTAACAAAAGTTTAGAAAATAACGATTTAGTTCATAAAAATACTGTTTATTTCATCATCAATCACACACTAATCATGGCATCTCCGTGTCATCTATAAATAATCACGGATATTTAAAACCAAGTGGTATCTTATTTATTAATTAATTATTACTTATGTGGAATGATTGTGAAACGTTTTGCACAATTTATATAAACAAGCAAAAAATTAATGATAATAAAACAAATTATGTGATATGAAGAATTGTGTCTCTTTTGATGGTCATAATAATTACTGTTACAAAGTCCATCTTAAGAAATTCCGAGAATTGAATTCATATGACATCCAGGGGTCGGATCATGTTCTCATACAAATTGATCATCATTATTTTTTCGCATCAATTAGAAATTAACTGTATTTTAATGATGGAAAAGTACCAACGACAATATTTTTTTCGAATGATAAAGAACATTCGTTACAAAAAACATTTGAGGTAGGTATATCTGGAAAATGCCAACGCAATATCAATGAACTAGAAAATATTTTAATCATATTCAATTGGTTTGACAAAAAAAAACATTCAAACAGATTACATAACCAGATTTATCAGTTTTGATGCATTTTTTTCTTCAAAATTCTGTAAAATAATAATATTGTATGAAAGTAGAAAAGCTATTGTTTCCCGGCATCACGAAGTTTCTTTTAATTACGTCTAGAAGTTATGTTGAAAACTAATTTTGCAGACAATTTTTATAATATTTTCATTTAATTCATATCCGGGTCTAAAACAAATCAAAACCTCTTTTTTGGGTTTTCCCACAAGATCAAGGAGAATAAGAGTTTGGTTGACTTGTTTTCTAGCATCGCTTTTATACTTAAGAATTAGTTGATTAAGGATAAACTAGTCAATAAAAATTACGAAAAAACGCAGTGAAAGTTCCATAATTTAACATTTTACAAGCCTTAGAAAACAATATATATATATTATGAGCACTGTGGTTGAAACAATAACAATCAAAGAAAGCATAGTTACTTCTTACCACAACAGATTTATTCATTGAATGTACATTTCGAGAGCAAAGCTCCCATCTTCAGCAAACACTACACTGTGTAGTGTTTGCTGAAGATGGGAGCTTTGCTCTCGAAATGTACATTCAATGAATAAATCTGTTGTGGTAAGAAGTAACTATGCTTTCTTTGATTGTTAGAAAACAATAATTAATTATTTGTGCAAAAAATTTCCGTTCAATTGATAATCTGTAGATGTACTTGCATCAGACCAAAAAAAAAGTAATAGCTGACATTATCGAATATTTATCAAGACTGTTATTTGCAATTTTAATTTTAAATCGTGAGACCTTACAGCAAACAATATCAGGAACTTTGAGGTAAATATAGGAGATTGTTACTGCAAAGGTCAAAACTATAATTATTTAGAATCCTCGAGTACTTTTCTACACTTTTATAGTAATGAATCGGTTTGTTTTTACAATATTACGAAGGTTATCACACCGAGGTCAATCGAAAATAGTATAAAGCGCTGTATTGTTAGAGGTAAAAAATTCGAATGACTTTACAAAACTGTACCAAGAAAACACAATTTTTAAAATGTCAACGACCTAATAGAAATGTTTAGCACACATACGTATCCTGTGTTAATAGACAATGATGCCAATTTTCATCCATAAAGCTTTCGTCGCTTAATTAAAAACGTACTTGTGAAATAATATAAAATAAATTCAGTTTCAGCATTGTTTTAATTTGATTTGATTTGCAGTTGAGACTTAAGAAATGCGACATTGGGAATTTTATCAATAATTTTATTTTTGGTAGATGGAAAAAAGGAATTCCAACAAAAACAACCCTTTGAAAAGAAGCCACGTTCGTTCTGTAAACTGATCATTAAAACTGCTCAAATCTAGAATATAGCCACGTTTAGTAACAAAATGAATTGGCTATGAAAAGTGGAAAATTCTATGTATTTTTTGAGCGAGTGTAAGAATTTATTTTGGGGGATTTAAAAATGTTAGATTCAATGCAGCCCATATACCTATATCTTTTCAACTTGACTCATATATAACTGAATTAAACTAAACAGCTGATTGTGAATCGAAGACCTTAAATTTTCCGCTACAAACATTCAATCAACAACAATTTTTTTAAATTAAGAACATGACAAGAATTTCGTAAGCCTGCAGAAAGAATTTTACGAGCAGCCACTGATTTTTGTAAAACGGCTTACCGAGTTATATTTTGAAATAATTATCCGAAATTTACGCTTTATGATTCAGAAATAATTATAACAGCATGCATTAAACGATAAATAAATAAGTGAATGCATGTAAACAACATAACCCAACCTTATCCAACAAACTGGTTTCGGATGTTGATATAGGTAGGTAAATATTAATTGTATAGCTACTGCAATTCTCATTACTTCTATATTTTATTATTTCATTAAAGCCGCCAATAATTAAAATTATTTGAGCTTGAGTACCGCCGATTCATATTTTCAAGTTATTACTCTTCGAAATAATATATAAAAAAATCAATTGACACTATTACCAGTTTTCGATTTAGAACCATGTAAATGCCATATAAAGAGCGACATTTCAACAATCTTGGCTATTCTCAGGCCTTCTAATAATAAATTAATCATGAGAAATAAAATACTGTTTACTATTTGACACATTTTAACATTATCGTGATTATTAATTATCTACATAGTTACATACTGCGTAGGACATTATTATCGTGATCGGGTTTCCGTTCTACACATGCATGGAAATCTCTATACAACGTATTTTATTCGGCCACAGTTTGATTAAGATCAAGCGTAAAAACCGATATGAAACCAAGCAAAGTTTAGTATTCAAATTTTTTCTTTAATTGCTAACGATCTGCTAAAACAAAATGTTTTATATTGCGTCAAAACAAATCAGAACAAGTCGTAAAGTAGGTCGTTTATTGGGACTCTACAAATGCGACCCTTGAGGTCCACACGACCAACTTTCCAATACGAATATTGAATATTAAATAAGTAGATATTTAACAAATTATACCCGAGAAATATTGTTCAAAAAATCCTAAAACACTTTTTGCAATCTTTTTGTTTAAACTTACGTTAATACACGTCGATATCTTGACACAAAATTTTGTTAACAATTTTGATTTCGATTTTCTGATCCATTACAATACCTTACCAATGTACTGGGAAGTTAAAAAAACATAATCGCAGTAGAAGTTATTTTTATCAATTTTATCTAATCCACAGATTACTTAGTTTGGGAATGTTCATTTACTGTAATTTATAATTTCTATTTATATAATTTATATGTAGTTGTTATCTTTGAAAAAAAAAACATAAATTATATATTTAACTGTTACTTGTCTGTACTTATGTTTAATTAGTTAGTCTAGATTACATTGCAGATTAGATAACTATTTTTTGCTATCTAGTTAAAATTCCCAGATGTTAAGTTTATTAAATTATTATCTGGAACAATAAATACGATAACACTATTTTTTGGACACAAACTCAATTAGGACAAGTGCCACCCTTGAGGCCCACACGACCTACTTCCCAGTATGATTAATAATGAATACTAAATATGTAGGTATTTGACAAATTAAACCCGAGAAATATTTTTCAAAAAATCCTACAATTAAATATAACGTCGGTAAATCGTCAACTCGGATAATTGGAGTTCTACTATACCTATGTATATGCTTATTAGAATAAGAATATTTAAGTCAGCAACCCGTTTTACATTTTTTAACTTGCATTTATATTTTTACAATAAACAATGCTCTTACAAATGCATAGTGACCCCGTTTTTATTTTTTAGAACTATATTGCAAAAAAAAATCATAGATGTTTTTTCTTTGAAGGCTGTGTGCTAGATTTATCTACATATTTTGTAAACAATAAATTGCAATTAAAATTTTCAATGCACTTTTGAAGTGCTGATAAGACATTTTTAATATAGGTAGTAGGTACAGTACAATCTTCATAAGTCAACTTCACGGGAAACGCTACAAAATCCGAATCCCGTCTTATCGAGGGTTTTGAATTAAGAGAGGTTTACGCTGCACACTACAGAAGTTACTGGCATAATTGTACAAAAAAAAAAAATGCACAATCGCCGGAATCGAGCCCACGATCTTTAGGTTACGAGGCAACCTCGTCGCCAACTTAAATGTTCTAATGTCGGTTTTTATAGTATAGTACATTACGACACGTTCATTACATTACCATGCCAAAAGAAGTTTTACTTAAAAAAATGATCACTTAATTATACGGTGATATAACTTCAACTTACGAAGGTCATTACGTAGGTATAAATTATTTCGAGAAATAGATGTCACAATGCGCGCGCTACCTGCAGTAACTTTGATTTATAAAACTCACCTAGGAAATCCATTACATTAGTTTATATTTCAAGTTATAGTATAGAAGTTTTGAGGCTTGAAAGTAATGGACTATACGGCCGCTCTTTATATGGCATTTCGCTATAACGGCCCTATTCAATTAAGGCACGTTTTCGATTTACGGCCTAAAATGTTTCGCTATAACGGCAAAAAAAACTTTTTTTCGATGTCGATATATCTACATGTTGCCAATCTTGCAATTTAAAATAATTGATTCCTTATACGGCTTTTCGCTTTGCGGCCAAGTTTCGTGGAACGTATCTAGGCCGTATCTAGGGTGTATTAGTATTTGATTTTAACAAAATATGTCAAAATTATTCCGACTATTTTAGAATGAAAATTATCTTATCAGATTAATTGGGTATACTGATTTTGATGAAATGATCAGTTCAATGTTAACAGTTATCAACAATATTGTCATTAGTATAGGTACTCAAGTTTCAAGTGATTGTCAATTACAACCAGGTCACGAATCTAACGCGTGATCGGCGAACACTTTATTTCGAAATTGCATCACGCCACTGGTCACTGGTTCTATTTTTATAATAGGTCATTCATAAAAGAAAACAAAAATACAGGTCCATTCACTACTATTATGTAAATGTCTCAGAACAATTTGAAATATACTATTTTTTGCAGTATTTCTTATCAAATAGCTGCTTTACATGCACGCAGGCACGTAAAGTAAGCCATTCCGCACTAATGCTGTGGGTAATGAAAAACAAAACAGGTCGGGCTATACCAATTCTATAGTAAATCAATGTTTGTCTATTGTTTTGTTATAACCTACTATTAGAAGCGAAGTTTCCTGGAAGGTGAGCTGTCAAACATTTTAAAAATGAAGTGAAAACCAGCTATTTTATAGGAGGTATCTACATGCAAAAAATATAGTACATATTTCGGACGGTCTGACTCAAATCTTGTCACAACTCGTGTAATATAATTCATTCCACCTTAAATAATATTTAGGATGGAATGAATAGTAATTTATATAACAAACAAAAAAAGCAGGTCATATTAAACTCCTTGCTTCGCATACGCTATCACGAAACACAAAACCGATTTGAAAAATTCTTCTCGACGAGCAACATTAACTGCAGATTATTACAAAAAAGAGACAATGCACCCTGGCGAAGTGGTACGTGGCAATTTTTAGTTAAAAGCCTCTTTTCTGGAACCCTTAAATCGAAGAACATGTAATTTGATGTAAGGGTTTCCAGAAAAGAGTTTCTTTACGGTTCTATAGTGACGCAGATATTAAGGAATTATTCCTTGTGAAAGTTCGAATCGAAAAGCTTTTTGACCGATTTAATTTCTGAATGAGTCAATTAAAAAAATCCACTTCGCAAGAAAAATATTTACTGGGAGTTTTTTATTTGCACAACAACGCATCTAATATTGGTCAATTTCCGCGGATTTTTTTGTATTAGCAGAAATAAAGATTTGTTGTGACATTTTTTAGTGTTAGGAAAACTCATTTCGCAGAAATTATTAAAAAAATTAGCCTTTGTCTACGGCTTCCTTCGCGTTGCTGTGAGTTCCTTCAAGAGAAACTATTTAATAACAAAAACTGTCCGACTAAAATCGGCTCAACAGTTTTTAGTCGTTCGTATCCTTAAGCTGTACCATCTATGTAGAATTTCGTTACTAAGTTATTTTACTTTAAGTGCTTCGACGAGAAATTTTTTAGATTTGGCTTCGCTTAGTTCCGTTCACCGCATGTATCTACAATAAAACTGGCATCACAATGTTTCGAGATAAAATATTTTATTCTAGATCATTCTGAGTCGATTCTGATTCGATTCGGAACTGCATGTCGTCCGACAGCTGTGATAAATGGTTCAAATAAAAGAAATCCAAAAACGAATATCATGCATGAAAATGCAACTGTATGAAACAAAAATAGTTGCAAATACGGTAAAACCTTGTGGAAATCCAATTTCGTTGAACTTGTACGCAAAATAACGAGGTTTTTTAAGTGTTTAGTGCTTTCAGAAATAGATTAAAACTGACCTTTGTTAAAAGTGAAAGTGGGATTAAAAAATAACATTCTTTTGTTTATTGCAAACGCCAGTCTTTTGTTCTATATTAACGCGTATCAAGTCAAGAACTATATTTGCATTAGCAGTACGTAAAAAATATTTAAATTGGGAAAGGTGTCAAAATACTGTTTTGCTACGTCAAAATAGTATTTGCACTCGTCTACGCCACCATGGTTAAATAAACGTCATTTAAGGTTCATATGATATTTAAACTACAGTCAATAAGCAGTATTCAACGTTATTTATTTAGTTTATATTTTGTTATCTGCATAAATTACGTTAATCGGAGAGATTAGTAGCTGAAGTGTTTCCGACGTCGTCGTAGCAAAATAATCGAACGCTCTAATAAAACTGCAGGTTTGCACGGATGTTACAAAACACAATAAAAATACTTATTTTTGATATGTTCCAAAGACGCTAACCAGTTTTGTTGTCGACAATCTATAATCTGTAGATTTTTCGCTAAGTGACGAAAAAATCGATCGTGATTTGTCTTACGTAACTATATAGTCAACAGTCACGAAATAAATATAGTACGTTGTCAACAAACAATAAAAGCATTCAAATTAAAGGTAATATGCAATTTTTATACCAGCTATAGGTTAAATTCGTAGATTGATAGATTATACACTTTTGGAAATGATCAAGTGAATTTGGAACTGAGGTTTTGAAAGAATAAAACTAATTAATTTAAAATATCAACCGGGTTTCTTAAGACACTGAAATTCGGAGTAAACGGATTTGAATTTAAAAGTCGTAAGTATAAAAGGCAAGAGAAACTGCATTTTACGCAATGCCATTTAAAAAGCCAGTTTTAAAGCAAGAAAATAAAAATATGTACCTGTTCTCATTTGTTTCATCTCCTCAACTTCTGGAACGTTAAGTTGTGGTGGAGCCATTGTTGACTGTTTTTTTTTGCACAAACAATTTATTTAAACTAACAAAGGTTATCTGTAGCTTTGTTTTGTTTTCAATTCAAACTTTGCACGCGGGATTTCGAGTGACGTCAGTAATTAAATTATAATTTAAAGAAAAGTCTTGCTGGTATTTTAAATATCACTCAATTAAAAAATATATACAAATTAAAAATGGAAAAATTAGAAAAGATATATCACAATATTTTATTAAGATATGAGCAACAAGTTATTTTTATATTAAATTTTTGTTAAATAACTTGCATAACAATTTTTTTCCGAAAAGTGGTCGGACGATGTGTGCCTTATGAACTTCTGTAAATCAACCCTCATTACAAGGTATGGTTTCACTTTAGTTCCCAGATTGTATTTAAAATTAAACAGTTTTACGATGAGTACTGTATTTGTCTCTGCATTTAATCCAACACTAAAAATGTTGACCTGTGTAAAACCGACTTCACTTTATAAACAACAAGATTCACTCTGTTAATTGACTTTTTTAGTAATGTCGCGTTTATTTTAATACGTCTATGAGCCACACGATTTAGATTATTTCGTGGTTATTTGTTTGTTTCATTCACTGTAAGTTTCAACAGAAACTGCACAAATTCATAACACAAGTTGCTCTTCGATGCGCTCTCAAATAGACTGTGAAATAGTCGTTCACTTGTCAGCCAGTTTTGTAAAGATCGATTCAGCTCGTCACTAGCGCCACGACGCTGCAGCTCTGCCAACTATAACAAATAAAATTAAAGAACCGTTCCAAAGTAATGATAAGATAATATCACAGGAATAAATAAAGAACCAGAAGTATAACTCTTTGTCTACTTTATACCCTTTATTCCGTCCCGTAACCTCGGTTAGTCCGATATTCTATCCTGAAACTGCCAGTGCTGTACCATTTCGAGTATTGGAAGGTTTGCAACGAATTGTTTGTTTCGCGTTGGGTTTGATAAGACATTTTAATCTAGGTACTTGTTTTTTTTTTTTTAATTGTGCTTGCTATGATATTAAAACATGTTTTTTTTAAACAAAACCGCAAATATCAAAATTAAATAGGCACGTCTATAGGAAAGCAATAAAATTTCATTTTTTACTTGGAACCAATGTCATGAATCCGTTGGTAGTCACATCGATGAACCCGTCTCTGAGTTACGCTTCTGCTTATTTGTTTATTCTTGTGCCCATACCTTGTAACGAAAACTCTTATTTATAAACTTCACAGTACACTGGAAAGTTATCGTTATTGGTCTGAAAATCGAAATCAAAATTTTTGTTTCAAGATTTCAACTATTTTTGAAAAAATGTCTCTCTCTGCGTGTGTGTACGCACAGAGTATAAAAAATGGCATTCGCTACATCGAAACTATGACTTGAAAGAATTTTTTTCAAAATCGGTCCGGACGTTCTTTTTTTAATCAAAGACTCCAAGAAAGTAGATTTTACACAATATCCGTCGAATAAAAAATTATATCAATTTCGTTAGGATGTCAATTGCAGCGTCTTAACGTCATTTTGATCCTATTTTTTTTTTATCAAAATCAGTTTTACCATTTTTTAAGCGTCGCGCTGCTGATGCGCCATTCTTTGAAAAAATTACTACGTTTGAAAACACGTAAATTTTTGGAAGTACATTTTGTCGCCACGTGAGAATCGACGAAAAAATAATCTAGCAAGTAGGTAATAGATAATAATTTTTAATATAAAAATAGTGGAATTTTTGAGCAATAAATAAGTATTTAAAAGTCATAACTAAATCAATTTATCAGCAAATATATTCCAAATGCTATTTAAGACGAATAACATCTGATAAGTTAAAAATATTTTTTTTATTTATAACCGGATTTGAACCCGTTACCCGGGTAGTGATAACGGGCAACGACGGTAATTATTATAGATCAAGAAGATAGGCGGTAGCCAAAAAACCGAATAGAGCTTGTTAAAAATAAGATTTCAATCATTGTAACTTTTTTGAATGTGCAACGAACGTTCATGTTTAAAAAGCATTCTATTTACAATTTTCTCCTTATAATCAATCCAAAATATATTTTGGATTAATTTTAATATGTACTTTGTAAATTGCTTTTTTATTTTCTGCAAGTTGTAATACTTAAAACAGATGAACGACTACAGTTGGTTCTATAAGATTTTTGAGTTAAAAAAAAAGAAAAATCTTAATTTTGACCCCGACGTGATTTGAACACGCAACCTTCTGATCTGGAGTCAGACGCGCTACCGTTGCGCCACGGAGTCGATGCAATTCTACACTCTGTTTCTGTGAGCCTCTCTGAACCTTACCAAATTTTTTTTGTTACTTGGTTTTTAATTTAATTAAATTGCAATAAAGTAAACATAAACAATTGCAATTTCCAAATGATAGGAATTCTTATTTGTTTGCGCCCCTCCAGGGTCTGCTTCTTGTGTCTGGGTACCGCTTTAGTTATGGCATTAGTCTTACAAAAACACAAAAAATTACTGAAAATCTTTGAATGCTCATAGCGTCTATGCCAAAAATGATAGAGACGTTTAGAAGTTTCCCAAAAATTACAAATAATCTTTGAATGATTAAACTGTCTGAGTCCAAAGTGATACAGACTTTTAGGCCCTCCGCAAACGGGTCTTGTGCCTGGGTACCGCTTTAGTTATGGCATTAGTCTTACAAAAACACAAAAAATTGCTGAAAATCTTTGAATGCTCATAGGGTCTATGCCAAAAATGATAGAGACGTTTAGAAGTTTCCCAAAAATTACAAATAATCTTTGAATGATCAAACCGTCTGAGTCCAAAGTGATACAGACTTTTAGGCCCTCCGCAAACGGGTCGACTGTTTTGCAGACCGAGTTTCAAACCAGTTCAGGATACGACTATTGTGCAATCGGTTGAGGTTCTTTGTCTATAGACAACCGCGTCTGAATTTAAACTGGTAAAGTTGGTTGCTCCTACCTTGTAGATGAAAAATGGTAAAGAAAAATAAGGAAAAAAATATTTGTTTCGCTTTTCGATGTTTTGATTGTGGTACATATTAGGAGCAAACAATGGGGCGCCATAAATGGAACTCGATCGATCCTAAAACTTGCCTCGGGTCGGTACTGATGCGGAGAGTCTTAGAAGTTTCCAAAATATACGGAAAAAAATTAACTATAGTTTTCTAATGTAATTGTGCCCCTATATAATTAACAGCATGCAACATCTTATTTGTCGACCAGTATTGGCAAAGTGGACTTTGGCAACGTTAAAACTATATTGTCCCTAACAATTTCTACATAGTTCTGCGTGTGTTTAGCGCGTTGTGATTCACAGAGCGACTGCCAATTACATCACGCCAAATCAACGTGAAATTCGTATGAATAAAAATAGACAAACTGTGACTCCTCCGGCATTTTATAGAACATATTACAATATATCTCAAAATATTCAGGACCGGCCCTACCATAGGGCGACCGGAGCGGTTGCTGCAGGCGGCAAGCCCCAGGGGACGCGGGCGCCTCAGTGGTAAAGAAAAATAAAGGAAAAAATATTTTTTTCGTTTTTCGGTATTTTCATTGTGGTATATATTATAGGGGCAAGCGAGGGGGCCCCATAATCCAGACGTCAAGTCTCAGGGGACGCATCAGTGATAAAGAAAAATAAAAGAAAAAAAAATTTTTCGCTTTTCGGTATTTTGAAGCACGTAAGAGGGTGCGCCATAATCCAGGCGCCAAGTTCCAGGAGACGCCTCACTGCGGTAAAGAAAAATAAAGAAAAAAAATATTTTTTTCGCTTTTCGATATTTTCGTTGTGATTTATATTAGAGACAAGCAAGGGGACGCCATAATTGGATTTCGCCCCATTCTAAAATTTGCCTCGGGCCGGTACTGAATATATTTACTTAGTTACAATAATTGCATACGCCATAATGCCGCACTTCAAAAACAATTTCGAATCAAAACATTGTTACGGAAAAACACAAGCAAATAAATATCATATATACCATTCGATATTTTATTGACGTCAACAATGCTCTTAATTTACAATCTATAATTATTTTATAATATCCCTAGATTACCGGCCCGGCTTCACTCGGGTAGACTTTTATTTAGCAGCGAAATAATCAATTTTAGTATTGATAATTTTGTTAGCGCAAGCTTTTTTTTTAAAAGCACTGATCAGGATTTTCTAGCAGATTTTCGTTACCTATTTTGTTTTAAATTAGTTTTCCGAACTTATTTATGAAATTCTATTTTTTAACGGATAATAGCACCTATATTGAGTAGCAAGTGTCAAATGATGTTTTTTTAAATATCGCGCAAGTTTTAAAAACGGGGCACTATTCACACTTATCACGCACTGTACTTTTTATGAGGAATTTATGCAAACGGATGTGTGTAAAAAGTGAAACTCGTTTTAAAAGAGACTTTTCTGAAATCCTTAAAAGTGATTTTTTAATGCGCAGCTCAAACTATATGCAACCATGTAAATACATCAGTTTCTCGACGTGTTTATAAAATTTAATTTTTGTTGATGTGCAACTAATTTTTGTAGTGATTTTCCGGTATATCAATAGATATTTAATGTTAATTAATCTATATATTGTTTACTTTGTGCGAATTATGGGTTAACCTTCTCACAAATGTAGGACATACATCTGACCCCATTAGTTATTTACACCAAGGTAATAAGTTTTCGACACCAAACAAATGTTAAATACGTTGTTGATAATTTGAAATTAGCAATAATTACACAGCGATGGATAATTTTCTTACATTTCAAAAAATTTGTGATGCAAGAAATATTTAGGCTTTTCGAAAAATATTTATTAAAAAATTAATATTTGCGCTGATTACAATTTTAAATCAGAAAATTCGTTTGTGCGCTCGGGAATGTTAGCTTGACTTCCAAACGAGCTGGAGAATTGAAAATTGACATCTTTACAAAATACTTAATCTAAATTAACAGAAAAATCGAACATCCTCAATCCAAACGGTACCAAGCAGCAGTTACAACGATTGCGGATGTGTTTGGTAGTAGTTACAAAATCAATTATCTTTTTGAGATACCAAAAATCCCAAAACTAAAAAGTTGTTAATTTCGGCAATCTAGAAATTAGCAAAAACCTTCTGAACTGTTTTCTAAGCCTATCAAAACCCATATTATAACGGGGCGTCTGAAATTTTGTTGTCTTACAGGTTTTTCGGGAATTTTGTAAGATACCGAAATCATCCGAGACCGGCTGTGCAAATTGCGATGAAACTTGATACCCTGCCAATCAGTACCCAAACTTAAAGTATTATATATTTTTTACTCAGTTACGCCTGAGTTACGGTAAAATTTCAATGTTCCAAACTCAGCATTCATATTATCAGATAAAAGGTAGTATCTGAACAATTTTTTGAAGATAAATGGCAAAGTTACATGAAACCATGCTGTCTACATTTGCAAGACTAATTATAACTGCAGCACTGCCAAACGAGGTCGTTAGTCTATTTTTAACTGTCTTTATTCCTTTCAAATGTCAACGATATTAGTTTTTCACGTGAAAAACAACAAAACTATACTGGTGCGGGAAATTCATATGAAATGACAGTTTCTTTTAAAATTCATTTTACAACAGCGAGATTTTCCTCGTTCAATTTTTTGTATTACGCTTTCAAGTCACATTATGTGTACATTATTGCGTGCATTTATTTTTGACCACCGTTTACTGTCGAGTTTTCACGAGAACACATTTTAGAAATTTAAGAAGCATAGTATTTTGTCATCTAAAAAATTAAATGACAGGTCACTCCTAGGAGGTCACCGCAACGCTACATCTTTTCAAAGTTTCAATCAACTTCCCTCACTTACCGAGATTCAATTGCGACGTGAAACTCGCATCACTTTAGTACCTAATTATTTTGTCCTCAATTGAACATCATTTCAGTAGCGTCGCGAATAGACGCTAATGACCTCAGTTGTTGAGCATCTATAACCTTCAATATTAATCGCGTGGCGTCAGCAGCGTGTATTATTAATGGAAGAGCAATCTTAAAAATCCAAAAATGTCAAAACGAAATTTGATCTACACTCTATAATTGGCATTTGCGACCAAAATAGGATATCAGTATAAAGATCGTTAATATCAAATAAATAATAAATAAAGCTTTATTTAATCAAGACGAAGTCTAAATACGTCTGATCACAACAAGATTGAAAATTATATTAAACTTGTTTGTTTCTTCTGCTCATAGAAACTCAAAACAAAACAATCTTGTGGTCGATAATGCAGAGTATTAATGTTGTCTCAAAAAGACCCAACACTAGGTTGCATGACATGTCAGTAGGTTATATTTTGAAAGGCATTATCTTGGAAGAAGCGACGTCTAGCGTCTACAGAAGTAGTCTAATTAATATCTCTATCTGATATTTACGCAATTTAGATGATTCTTGTTTACAGGCATCTGGTAAATGTATCCCGTGAAATTATTGGCGCACATGTGGTTGGCGGTGTGGCATATTTACTTGGACTTTGGAGCGTACTTTGGACTTAGACCATTAATCAACACTATAAAGTTGAACTATAATTATAAATTATATTTGTCTACTGACTCTTTCAAAGCAATTTCATTATATATTGTTTTTCGTCAACATTTCGAAGAAATGTTAATGATAAATACGAAATTGTGTCTTTTTCAAATCGCTAAATTGGCAAATCATCCGTGTTCCCATTGTCTTAGAGAATTTGGAAGATCGTTGGCTCAACAACAATGACACTGCCAATATTCCCATAAAATACGTATGTAGTAAACAAACGATATGCTTGTTCTAATGAGCACACGCAAAAATTCTGTTTTTCTCCTAATTTAAAAGCTGTATCTATTTAACCCAAAATCACCAAAAAAGTTTCTGAGTTCCCATAACTTCTAAACGAAAAGAGATACAAATGTTTGATTGTACTTCATTGGAATAAGCGTGCTTTATTCTATAACTTGACTTTAAAACCCTGTGAGAATTCGATTATTATTATTTTTAAGGCATACGTACCTCTCGGTATTTTTCAAATAAATAATTGTGCTTTTAGAAAAAGACATTTCGAATTTATATCTACCTCTTTTTGATGAACATTATAAAACAAATATTTCGAGAGAGTGGGAGAGAGAGAGAGATTGTAGATTATAGACGCTCGACAACTGAGATAATTAGTCTGTTTTAGTTCTCTATTTGTATAACGTCTAACTTATAAGCTTGTATATGAAAAACTAGTTAAAACGTAATTTTCAGACTGTTATAAATACATACGATTTCAAAGCACGTCGTTCGTCCAAAATTTTACGTAATTTATTATTTATAATATACTTTAATGGCATTTAGCCAAGAAAATTTATAAAGTGAGATTTTAACAGGAGGCGTAAATATTAATAAATGACCTTTGGACTCGCGCATGAGTTCTACATTTTTTTCATTATACTTGAATGAGTATAAATATTTTGTTTTCTTTTTATCCTGTTCATGGATAGAGAATAGAAATGTAACGCGATGATATTGTCGGGGTCGATGAGTGCGACGTTTTGGGTCAGCGTCCTGTAACTACGATATTAAACTATAATTCTAAGCTCAATTAGACTGACCCCGTCGAAATTCAAAGGACTGACGATATTTTGAAAAGTATCTTAGAAATACATGAAAACATAATAGTGAACTACACAGATTAATTGCAATTATCATTATTGAAATATGAGTTATAACCCAACATTCCCAACAGAACGGCATTCAAAAGACAAGCCCAACTGTTCAGTTTCAAATCTGCTCAGTAACTGTTAAGCGTCCCAGAACGGACTCTTCATCCTTCTGCATTCTCAGTTAGTAGTCTAATTTGTTAGTTATTAGCTGCACGCGATTGAGATTGAAATACGGCAGCTTCAACAGTAGAGCATTTGGCTCTACCGTATAACAGTAGTAGAGTCGTCGATTTCAGCGTATTAAGGCTGTCGGAACGCTCTGAATTTCGTTTGTGCTGAGACCCAGCGGTGAGGGGCGAGGTAGGCAAAAGACATATTGTGGGAGTGACTTTCTTTAGCTCTGTCTCGCTCAAATCATCCGCACGTTTCAATTTTTGGCTGGTGCCAACTACGAGGCTAAAAAATGTTATTGCAAGGGTGCCGCTGTCAATTGACTACTCTAATTTTTGGAAATATTTTGAAGATTTAAAAAACTTTTCCGAAAAATGAAGAGTCACTTTAGGTTTGTGATGGAACAGTTTTGTGAAATAAGTACGAATAAGGTCGTAGTGTGACATTGAAAACGTGCGTCTTTTTAGCACAATTAATGCCAACTTTTTTCTAGTAAATCGTACATAAATTACAAAAGTAGCCCATTAGAGACCTAGATTTGTCCTTTATCTTCCTTATTGAGAAAGAATTTTTGCAGAATGTTGACGAATAAGTCTGCAATCAGTTGACAGCCGAAGCTCTATTTTTGACTTAAATTCAGAGCGTTCCGACAGCCTTAAAGTCTTGCCACGCGGGGTTGTGCCCGGCTCGGCATAACATTAATTTGCCTAATAAGAATACATTTTTTGTCAGAAACGGCAAAAACGAATCTGTTGTGTGACCTAACATGTTCGAGATCAATCGCTTCTGTCGAATGTCTGTCAACGGCGTTCCTTTTATAATCTGTCGTTTGTTATTCTACATCTTTATTACTGAGAGTATATTATATTTAGAGAAAATATCAATTTTGCAAACATCAAATGTTAAGCTAATAAATCATAATTTTTTAAGCATACTCTGTTCTTACAAAGACGTAAATTTTGTGTTGCCGTAAAAACATGCTTCATAACTGTATTTACAGTTTATTTTCACGCCTCCAAACTTAACTTTCTAATTGGCTGTTCCAACAAAGTAAACAATAATATGATATGATATTTTTTCATGTGACACCGTTAACAGCCTACATAATTATATTTATTTTTTAAAGTGCGAAGTTCGTTTCTATTCTTGTATATATTTGTTAAATATTTACAATATTACAAACGCAAATGGACCGTATGTATCGAATATTTCTATTTTATCAACGTCACATCTTCTCAAGTCATTTTTGAGTAATCGCCATTTTTGAAGTGAAATTTCTTTAGAAGCAGTAGGTGTAGTAATATATTCCTAGGGGAATTAATGAGCTTCTTAACAGATAGCAGTAAAAATTAGCGAAAAGGTGTTTCCTTTGTCCCAATAAACTGTTTACAATGGAGTTTACTCAAAATATTACATAATGCATATGCTCATAGTTTTTTTAAGCCGCCTATATATACATTTTTAAAAGTGATGCAGTTCTGAGCTGGTCAGTTCTAAATCGTTTGTTGTCTCTCGGTTGTCTAAAATCAAGAATCAAGACATATCGTAGGATCAGAAGAATGAACGCCTGATGTTGGAAATAGAATATATCACATTCTGAATCAGCGATGTCTGTGTAATGAACTCTGGAACGAGAAGGCAGAAGAGAGATTCAATTACAACGCAGCTGTGGGAATAATTTGAACAACGCTCTACTACTTAAATTAACAACAAACCTGAACGAGGCTCGCCAGAAAGCTGACTGGCTATTGGCCAAGCCCTATTTTAACGTCATATCTATAAATAATAACATAATGATAATAACTTATATTTGTTAAGTTTAAAATTAATCGCGCGTTGTTCAAGTTTATCACTAAAATACATTCTTTTGATTTGAAAAAACCCGAAAATACAAAACAAAATGTTAGAATTCCATCAGAACCTTTTGGTGTGCTATCGAGCAATGTTTTTGTGTAAGGACAATCTAATGTTCTACGTGACAGGGAATTTCACAATAGACTGCTCCTGCATGTATAAAAAATGTAATTGTATGATCACAATCTAATCAAGTTTTTGAAGATGCTTTCCGCAACGCAGCATAAATGTCTTCCGAACAATAAAATGTTAGTGTATCTACAATCTACATTATACATGTGAGAATAATATTTTGATTTTGACGATTACCCTACTTACGAGAAATTAAATTATTTTACATTACGACTGGTGCTTTTGTTTATATACATTTTCCAAAACAACAAATAATAAAGATAATCAATTATAAATTTTACAATAAAAATCTGTATCAGTTGTAACAATACATAATAAAATCCGTCCATTTTTTAGATAAATATTAATCTTACATTTTCTTAACTGCATTAATTGAATTAATGACGTCAGAAGGGTCATTGCGAGTTTTGTTTTGTTTTTTATCTGCAATGTACAACACGCAATAATTATCAGGACAAAGAAACAGAAGCCTGAAACCGTCATGTTGTTTTTATAGATAACCGGGTAATTAACCGGCTCATTATTCGGCGAAAATGATTACAATAAAAAATAACTGACAAAACATCGACTGTAATTTCAATTTTTTTACCATTTCTAGGGAAAACATACGCTTAAATATTGGCCACGGTTGGACAGCATTTGGTTGGCAACAATACCTGTCAAAATGACATTTTTGGTTGTGCAGCTGTCAGTTGTCAAAATTATGTAAGAAAATAATAAAGAAATACTAACTAGTGAATAAGAATGACACAAAACCGAATTTTGAAAGTAACCGAACATTATAGACGAGTTTGAACAACAGTAAAAAGACAATAAAGTTATATATCACTAATCAGACATCTACACAATGTAAACAATAGTACATTATTAATGGAAATGACTAATGAGATTCAATTATTTAAAATAACAATACACGATGAGAAAAAGAGTATGAATCCTTGAGAACCTATATAATTACCTGTGGTTTAACGGCGACCTTCGTTACATTTTACAGCCGTTTCAACATAGTATACTCGTGCGTCCATAGATGACAAATCATGTCTGCGAAAAGCAGCTCGTCGCAATCTTTAGGAAACATGCAACAGAGAATAGGATCTGGAAAATTGTCTAGCGATCTGGCAAATTGGATGACCAATTTGCCACCAGCACTGAGAAATGTTCCGATAATTCACCTTGCGATTCCAGGTAAGCATCATAAAAATATTACTAAATCATGTATTGTTAACTGGTGAGGCTCGAAGGGCCCAATTGAAAGCGAAATTCTTGCCAATGTAACTGAAGTGAAGGTCAAATAAAGGGCTATCATGGCAATCTTGCACTATTCTAGTTCCTACTTCAGATTTTGATCGCATGCATAATAATGGCGCTGCTCAACTATGCTGTGAAATGTGTCTGATTGCGAACTATACTTAGCCCACTGTGGCCCCCCCCGTGTAAGGAGATTAATGTAGATGAAAAACAATCATACAATGAAAAATAAATATTACTAATCTACTCATTTTTAAAATTAAAGATTGAAAGGTTGCTTGTAACTTTTTTCTGAAAATCCATTAATTAATTATAGTATCGGTGAATTTGAATTTCGCATTAGATTGTGGGGGCTCTTGGACCTGGGCCGCAAGTGCACTTATGTAAATCCGTCATTGACTGTACGGAAAAAGTTGTTCACAATAGTCAATACTTAGGTCACCGATTATGACATTTTTTTAAAGGAACGCATGACAGCATGACATTCGGCATGACGTCACGATCTCCTATTGCGCCAGATGCGTACGCGTGGCTGCAGAAACTGAAATGGGCCGGTTGGCCAGTCAGAGCATCCGTGACGCGTTGGTCCATCACGCAGGCTGATAACGTTAGAACGCAACTAGAACACGGCATCAGGTTGGTGCAACAAAAAATAGTTTCTTCAATTACTTGTAATATTGTCTTTAGTACAACTTTTGATTCAACTTCACATACTTGACAGTCAAGTCAGTTTGGGTCAAATATTGCAAGTTGATTTTGAACCTCTTCCACTTGATCTATTACTTTAAAATTTTGCATACTTTTGTAGTCTCGATGACAATACAATAATCTGTAGTCAGAATAGTCAGCTCACTATGCAACAGAGGTTTAGTAACTCATCACTATTAGTTAGTTAGTGGTTTAAAAGGGGGAGATTTCAACAATTGGGTCCCTAAATTAGCTACTAATGAAGTCTCTCGAGAAGGGCTGGAAACCTTTAAAATTATTCGTAATGACTAATGACGTATTTAAAGCTTTTAATTTAAATTCTTTCAAACTATATATTTATTCCCTTTCATTGGCAGATATCTGGATTTACGTTTGGCTACAAAAACTAATAGTTCCGAGTTTTTCTTTTGTCACGGCCTGTACTGCGGTTCCGTTAGCCCCGCATTAAAAGTAATTTCCTCTTTCTTAATCGAGCATAGCGGAGAAGTTGTCATATTGGATTTTCAACATTTCTACGCCCTTTCGCCGAACGACCATGGTCGCTTAGCTGAGTTAATCGAAAACACTTTTGGTAAAAAACTATTGCCATATTCTTCAAATTTAAATTCTGTCACATTGGAATATGCTAAGAGCAGAGGTTTTCAGGTACATTGAAAAAAAAAACTCGGGTCGCAGTGCCAAAACCCTGCCGACAATATAGTGTATTTGATTGTATAGGGCCGCGTGGTTTTATACTTTTATTATGTGAAATTAAGTTTGTTTTTGGGCAAAATAAAAAATTTAATCCCTTAATACACCCCTTAAAAACACATTTTTTTTTCTTAATTGTAATATTATTATCAATCTAAAGTCTACACCGAATTAAATACACCCTTCAATAAATAAGTCTATCTGCAAATTAGCGTTTTCAAAAAAATTGTAAGTCCGGTCCTGTTGAGCCGATTTTATTAAAATTTTAGGGGCACTTTTTAATTGCTACTAACAGGTTAAATGTCAATTTTGAAACGATTCTGAGAATTTTTTCGGTATTTTGAGGCCCAAAAACATTTTCCAACCCCTAAAAACTACCCTTAAAATGGCCCGATTAGGCCCAATTTAAATAGGCTTCTTGCGGTGATGAATTTCAACACGTGGGCCAAATTTCGTTAAAATCAATTAACTCTTTCGAAAGTTATTGCCCGCACACATATATATATATATATATATATATATAAATATATATATATATACATATATATATAAACATTTTCAAAAATGGTGCCAAAGTGTTTAGGAGGTTATGAAACGTCGAGAAATTTTGGTCCGACCCCTAGGTCCCGCCATCCGACCGATGCCAATAGTGTATGTTGCCATATGGCAAATACACTAATAAATTAATACAGTACTTTCTTTTTAATTCGCCGATCGATTGTCCGACGAACATTGTAATCCGCCGCGTACGCCAAAAGTACAGTCTCTTTCACCACGTAAATACTATGATCCGCTACTTCCACTTAATAATTCATATTATTTATTACAAATAATAATACTTAAAGATTTTCTGGTCAACTTGGAGCACCTGTGCTAGGGCGGAAGCTTTAAACTCCAGTATGTACGGACGTACTAAGAATTCGACACTAGATCGGTTTTCGTGAGGGCGGATTAACGGGAAAGTAGTGAACATAACTTTAAGTACAGTAGACTTTCTTTAAGTGCGCGACAATAAAAATGTAAATAACGATTACCAATCTGTTATCATTTCAAATCTAACGAACGTGTCAGATTATGGGTAGAGAGAATGTATCGTGGACTTGAAAGGATACTGTACTAGTATTTGTCTACTAAATTTGAGTACACAAAATTTTCTTTTTGTAGGTCATATGTATTTACCGATATCAAAACGTGAAATATCCGTTCTGGCCCGGCAATGCTTGGCCCACACCGTGGCCCGAAACTACGTCAATACCCCAATTGTTCGCGATTCTTGACCACAACTTGTCAAATCGCAATCAAAACTATGGATACGTGTCACAGTGTATTATAACACCGGACGCTGCCTTTATATTGAAAAATTTACTGGCGACACTGCAAACGGCTTGCGCCAACAAAGTTCACAAGCCAATGATGCAGTGGATTGCCGATCAAAGCCCCGGTCAAAATGGTCTGAACGTCGCAATATGCGATTATGCCGACATAAACAACTGGACGTATTCTAAAGCTATTATCGATCTAAATGTTAAACTACTTTAGTCTAAGATATAAATTCTTAATTTTAAAAAGGGCCATCCATAAAATACGTCACGCGAAATTCACTCATTTTAATACCCCCCACCCCCCTTTTCACCACTGTCAAGCTGTCACATTTTCTTCAACCCCCTAACAAATATTGCAAAATCAGTGGAAGCGCTATTTTTCTTCATATTGAATCTACAGAGGCACCGGTTGCGATGCATCGCACCACTAATTTCGATTTGGTGTCAAACATGAGACTAACAAGTTGCGAAAAAATTAAAATATAATTGATGAACGTCAAGTTTCTTCCCTTGTCACGTCTCGTCACGTTAAGTAATACCCCTCCCACCCCTTGTTTGCACACGTATTTTATGAATAGTCCTCAAGATATGGAATTAATGGATCTTGAACAACACTTTCAAACTTTATTTTGAAGAACAGTATTTCCGGGAGACAGTATACACTGAGGAATTATTGATCTAAACTATCTAAGATATAAATAAATACCGTCCAAGATCTGGATTTAACTTGATCTTTTGCTTATTGTGTCATGTATCTGCATTTTGAGTACAGGATTTCATTCTAAGGGAATTGTTGATCTAAACTCTAATCTGAGACATTTTGATTGGAAATACCGTCCAAGATCTGGAATTTACTGGCCTTCAGTACATTACTTTCACTAACAAGATTTTAGAGACAAATAGCCTTGATTGAAATGACATTTTGTCGGATCATTTTTTTTAAATTCATTTCAAAATTTCAAGATGCTGGTATCAGCAAAAGTCGACACAAAATTAATCACATTTTCAAAAAAATGTCGCTTTGAACAGAAACATAAGTCGATATTCTTTAAGCTTGAATACCAATTGATAATGTACTAAGTTTCATCAACATCAGTCTAGCCGATGCAAACATGTTTTCTCATCTATGTATCATACAAAATATCTACCCCCCCCCAAAAAAAAACAAGAAAATTAAATTGCAGACAGAGATCCCTTTACTGGCCTATACCAACTATAATAACTATTATTAATTAACCCCCAGTGATATATATTTTTTAAATAGATTAAAAATTTTATCTGTGATTTCTAGACAAATGTTAACTTGTTTTATTGATGTGTTTTATTTGCTTGTATGCAATATATTATTTTACACTAAGGACTTTCCCTCCCAGATTTCTTATACCTGCTAACCAGACACGTAACTCGATTTTATCCAGCTTAGGCACTTCAGTAGTTATTTTGGGTGGACCTGAATAGTTTTTAAATAAAAATTGTCAGTTATTTGATATTTTCTCCAAATAATTAGGCAAGCACAGAATTTATTTGTGTTACGTGTCTGTTGCCAACAGTATTTTGGGATCATTATAATACCAAAAAATAAGATTTAAATTAAATATATTAATATATTTGTACTTATATTTATACTATATTTTACTTAAATGTTAGAAAAACATTTATTATAATATTTATAGTGCTTAAGTCACAAAATGAATGTAAATTAAGATATTGTGATTTCATTAAATTGAATTTTTTGAATATTTTCTTTCATGAATCAGTCAAATTGAACTACAGGGTTGTTCAACAAATGCAATAATCTTTACATTAACTTTGTATACTGGCTCGCTCGCTTTTGTTTCAACTCTCAGTTCAACAATGTGTATCTAACTTAAAACCAATATGAAAAGTGTTTTACAATATTAAAAAAAACGATCCAAATCGATTCAGTGGTTCTCTATGTACATAATCACAAAAAGTTTCTTTTGAGATTTAAGATTTATAATCTAAGCGGCAAGCGTAAATAAACTAACCAATGCAGTTTTCAGGGAAGGTAGTATTTATTACGACAAAGGGGAAGCGGTAGGGTTCAATTGAATTAGTTCAGTTGCTATGTATATTATGTTCTATTAGTTTGAAGTATTTTAAATTTAAAATTGACAAATTAAGTGTGTGACTAAATTATTAGTTCTAAATTTGATATGAACGTAAATTTCTGATATGGCAAAAGCTGTTATAAAAAAAAGGATTACAGATCTAGAAGAAGAAGAAGAAGAAGAAGAAAAAGGTAAGATTTCAACTCAAAGTATATTTATACCGCTTTGTTTTTATCAATTAAAAAAACCCGGTATGCATTAGTAGCCTAATTTATTTTCTTATCTATGTATTCGAAAAAACGAGCAAAATAAAGTAGTTAAGTAAGGTTTTTGTTTGCATGCCAATTTTCATTTTTAAATTATTATCAGTGGTGAATTAACTAGATTTTCTATTTTTTGTCAATTATTATTATTATATCTAGTTGTTTTAATCAGACACTATTTTGTCATTGTGAAAAGTAAATATTTTTTGCTCAGAAAACCCCCACGAAATAAAATATTTCAAAACTCAAACACAAGGCAAAATTAGATTTAGAGGGGTTTGTGTCCTCGATTTGGCATGGAATCTTCCCAACTGGATGTCAAAGTTGCCGCGAAAATTAAAAATCATACCTTTAACGGAACTCGCTATACCAGGTAACAAATATAATTTATTAGTTATTGAACGACATTATACCTACATTAATTATTACCCAGTCTAAATTCAGTCAGGATTTTTGGAAAAGTATCTTAATTCGTTGCTTACTATCGGTGCTATCGGCTTCGCCGAGCAAATCCGATTCATACACGTATATTCCATTGCCCGCTGGGACTTCCCCGAGCTAATTCGATGTAACCCGATTCAGCGTGTTAATGACACATTTGTGGATAAAAAACGTCAAATAAAAAAAAGTACTTGAGTAATAATCACTATGTTGTCGAAAGAAAGCGCCGTGTTTTAAATTATTTAAATATATTATAGATATCAATAAAACTTTTAAATTAATTAGTGGATCTTACGCTACATCAAACGCATTCCAAATGCCATCTCAAAAAATATTTAATAGTAACTTCAGCAGCTAAGGAATTGTAGTGGGAATAATTCAGTAAATCAAGTCTAAACATTTTAAAGGAACAAACAGTAGTCATTCTTATTCAATCAAAAAGAAATCAGAATTTGGACTTTGGTCGCCATGCTGGATGCAAAAAAACAATTGGATCGGAGACTCATTCAAAAATGTTATTTTAAAATGGTATACGACACAAACATGCAATCTAAGAGCCCAATTGTATTGTGGAATACGGTAAACTGACTATTTCATGCTTAAAATAGCTAGTCTATAGGAAAAACCCATAAATCATTTTGACTGGATAATTTATCGGTTAATGAACCAGATATCTATAAAACAAAATGGCGGCTTCCTGTTTCTATTTCTCAGAAAAACGAAAAAAAAAAAATATAATAGAGCAGTATTCAACAGTCCAATCGAAAGAATAAAAAACCCGGGTCGCAGTGCCAAAACCCTGCCGACAATATAGTGTATTTGCTAATACAGGCAGTGTGGCTTTATTATGCGAACTTAAGTTGGTTTCTGGGCAAAATAAAAAATAATACACCCCTTACAATAATAATTTTATTAGTTGAAATATTGTCATCAATCCAACATCTGCACCAAATTAAATACGACCTTCAGCAAATAAATTCGTATACGCAAACTAGTGTTTTCATAAAATTTGTAAGTCCGGTCCTGTCGGGCCGATTCGCTTATAATTTTAGGAGCACTTTTTAATTGCTACTAAAGGGTTAAATTTCAATTTTGAAACGATTCTGAGAATTTTTTCGGTATTTTTGGGCCCAAAAACTTTTTTCAACCCCTAAAAACCACCCTTAAAATGACCCGATTGGGCCCATTTTAAATAGGCTTCGTGCGGTGATGGATTCCAACAAGTATGCCAAATTTCGTTAAAATTAATTAACTCCTTCGAAAGTTATTGCCCGCACATATAAATATATATATATATATATATATACATAATATATATATAAACATTTTTAAAAATGGTGCCAAAGTGTTTAGGAAGTTATGAAACGTCGAGAAATTTTGGTCCGACCCCTAGGTCCCGTCATCCGACCGACGCCAATAGTGTATGTTGCCAAATGGCAAATACACTAATAATATATTCATACTTATTTAAAATAAAATAAATACTTAACCGGTAATTTATTCTTTTAAATCACTTGAAAAGTATATCTTAGATACAAAGGAAATTATGACTAAAAAGAAACAATTATGAAGGCTTCTTTTGAACATTTTTGGGTTTGTTTGTTTCGAGCTTTTCGGATTCATACCCAAGCAAGTTAAAAAGAAGCGTTCAGAATCGTTTTTTTATAATAATCTAAGCAATGTTAATAAAACGACTGAAATATTTTGCAGATATTTCGATTTTTCGGTAGGAACAAGGCCAAGGGATACCGACATCTATTTTGTTCGTGATTTGTTTTGTCGGTTGAAATTACGTGATGCTATTTTGGAAATTCGTGACTTTTTAGCTTTGCACAGAAAAGAAGTAGTGATTGTGGACTTCCATAACTTCTATAGGATGAAAAAATATGACCATAGACAGTTAATTCAGATAATTTCACACCATTTCCATTTAATTCTAGTACATTGTTCAGAAATTAAAGACATGAAGAAATTGACTTTACAAAATTTGACCAAAAAAGGGAAACAGGTTGGTACTACTGTTTTAAATGTTGTTGTTTAAAATTATTGTTGGATGTTTTTCAGATTTTACAGTTGTGTCATTGAGACGTATATTTTCGTGCTACGTAATAAAATTAAGATAAAAAAATACATGCACCATACCCTACCATTTCTTTTAATTTTTGACACTAACATTTACCTATCATACTAAATTTGTTCGACAGTTCTTGAATAATATGGTAACGGCAGACAAAAATTCTGAAATCGCCTTCTTTTCAATGTCAACTATCATACAACAAATAAACTAATTGAGATATCAGGATAAATATTAAATAATGAATTATATCATTCTGTTTGTAGTGCCCAAAATACTTTTCTAATATAGATACCCTAGAGTTAGTGTATGAAAAAATATAGCAATCAAAGAGCGGTCAATTTTGAGTTGCGACATTGAACAGATATTTAGATTTTAGATACTATGTTCTCAAAATGAAAACTGGCAAAGTGTATGCAATTTTTTTCAGGTAATAGTAATCTATCGACACAAAACATATTGTCAATCGCATTTGTGGGAAAGTAAATATTTTCTAACAGCGTGGCCAAACACAACAAATGTAGACATGATGTATGAACGATTAACAGATGCTGTGGACCATCGACCACCTGAATGTTTTCTTATAACCCAATGTGTTATTACACCAACTGTTCAATTTATCAGAGCAAATATTGGGAGCAGTTTGAAAGAAGTGTCGCTTGGGAAATATAGGAAAGCATTACATAATTGGATACAGATCACGACTAATTTAAACATTGTTATTACTAATTTTGTTGATACAAACAAGTGGGAATTTTGTAAAAATATTATTAATAAGAATTACAGTCATGTATGTATGAATATTTCGAAGAAACTACCTGAAGCTAATAAAATATAAATTCACAGTATATTGTGCACATAGGTAGATCTGTTTTTATAGTAACGACCAAATTTATTAATATGACGATTTATTACAATGTGCCTACTAGGGAGACAAGTTTCCATTATACTAACTTAAATTTAAATACAGCAATATTGATTATTGAATAGAACAGAATTGAAACAAACTTACATCAGTGTCTAAAAGTAGTATCCCTTTAACAAACGGAGGTTAAAATCATTTAAGCCAAATATTGTCTCTGATTTATGCACAAAGAGATAATAATTAAGATTTCACTAGCACCTCTTTTTTTAATTACACGAACATTTTTATGCACTGAAAGTCATAATAAACTATTCCTAATTTAACCATTACCGATCTTGTTTGGCGCGAAAAGGAAACACTATGAAGTGTGTTCTCTTATTATCAACAGATAGCGCATTAGTAAGAAACTATTTGATGCGTTTACACAGAGACAATACAACGTTTACATGAAATGATAATGGAACGATTTCAAGTCGCGTAGGGAATAAAATTGGCAGCTTTTTTAAAAAGCCTTTTTAGCGCAATCTACCTGTTACATTAGTTATTGGCTCTTTATTAATATTTTCAATCTTTATGTAGTCACAAAAAATATAAATTTGTGTAAAAAAGTAATCAGATGTGAATTCATTTCGACATAATTACTTTCTCAAATTTTTTTTTTCTATTTCATTTTAATTGGTACAAGCAAAAAAATTATCCACGTTTAAGTAAAATGTCCGAAAAAAATAAATAGAGATAAATAAAAAAGATTTTATTTAATGTAAAATATACATCAGCATTTAAATCTTATTGAAGGCAGATACATCGACCGATTGTACAAAGTCTTCGAACTCTTGTATTTTCTCTTGCAATTCATCAACAGAGACTTTATCGTCTTCGATCACACACATTATCTGCAATTTATTAATTCCATAACCGACCGGTACTAACTTTGACGCTCCCCATAGTAATCCGTCCATTGTGACGGACCTAACATTTTCTTCCATTGCTTTCATATCCGTTTCATCATCCCAAGGTTTAACATCAAATATGATCGATGATTTAGCAATCAACACTGGTTTCTTTGATTTCTTTTCTGCATACGCTTTAAGACGTTCTTCACGAACTCGCGCTGCTTCGGCGTCCTCTTCTTCATCGGAACCGAATAAGTCGACATCGTCATCGCTCTCAGCAGCCGGTTTCGCAGGGGCAGTTGTAGGTTTTGCACCTGCTTTCATGGGGCACACTGCCGCTGCTGCGCTACCAAACGATTTCTTTTCTTCTGCGGTGAATGATTTTATGTGATTGTACCAGCGTAATGCATGTTGATAACTAGCTGCAGGTGCTTTTGAGATCGATTCAAAAACTTTAATATCGGACTGAGTCGGAACATACCTGAAAAAATTATAATGTATTATGCATGGTGATACGCAATTCTATAAATTTAAAGGTAGGCTTAAAAAAATTAACTATATCTATAAACAAGAGCAACACAACTTTATAGAATGCCGGAAAACATTTATTACTTTTCAAATTCTTCATTATGTACACAAAATTGAGTTTGTGAATGTGTGCTCAACCTAGATGTGTAATGAACCCACGGAATCATAAAATACAAAAAAAAATCTTGTTTTTCAAGTTTTTGATGGATATATAGTTTTATGCAATGGCATATAGGCAAGTTTGAATATTAATATTTTGTAAAATAAAAATTGCATATAATACCCATCAATGTAGCTCTTGTCTGCCAGATGAGCATTAAGTTCTTTTATTCCTTTATCAGTCTTTACGTCTCCGAAAGCCATTTTTAGATTTTATTGAAAAAGCACAGGAAAATCACGATATCAACGTGGATAACCCAAGAAACGAAAGAATCGTGTAGATCACGATGCCAATAAATAGGACAAAAAAAAACCAACGAAAAAACCTATCCAATAGATTGAAAACTGGAATCCTCCTTGATAGCCAAATAATCAACGAACTTCACGCTTAACAGGATGGCTGTTTGCCGTCAATAGCAAAAATTTATATGACATTTGTAAATTGAGGTGATGTATATTTTCACAATAATTTACTAATGAATAATTATTAGAACCCATGTACGTATCTACTGTTTAGTTTTTTAATTGTTGATATGTTTCTCGATGAGACGGAAAAAGTCAATAGAAGTCTTATGTAATTTCAACAATTAATATTTCAGGAAAAATGTTACGGCTACCTTTAAGTAAAACGTTGGGCACTGTTTGTGCTTCGAGTCGTCATGTTATTGCAAATCGGAGCTATGCAGAAACAGTACCGAAAGTTATTCAAAAAATTGAAGTCTTCATCGACGACAAACCTGTTTTGGTAGAACCAGGCACAACTGTTTTGCAAGCTGCTGCTCAGGTTGGCGTAGAAATTCCAAGATTTTGTTATCATGAACGTTTAGCAGTTGCAGGAAATTGTCGAATGTGCTTAGTCGAAGTTGAAAAATCTCCAAAGCCAGTAGCTGCTTGCGCAATGCCTGTTATGAAAGGCTGGAGAATCAAAACAAACTCAGATATGACCCGTAAAGCCAGGGAGGGTGTCATGGAGTTCTTATTAGTAAATCATCCGTTAGATTGCCCTATTTGTGACCAGGGGGGTGAATGTGATTTACAAGATCAGTCTATGGCATTCGGATCGGACCGATCAAGATTTACTGATATTGATTTTTCCGGAAAACGGTACGATAACTTTTAATTTGTACGTGAAATGACTATGCTTTATCCTTTTTATGTTCGTCTTTGGATCTGTGTGTCACTAATTTGTATCATGCATACAATCAAAAAGACAATCAGTTTTGAAAAAAACTTTGGTGACTATTGATTGCCAAAAACTAAATTATACAGTATTCTCCCTTTAAGTCGTTACCAGATGAGTCAGTTCTGCGTGCCACGATCCATTCTGTCTATGTTTAACATGGCACAACTAATGTAATGCATGTCTGTAATGTGCCAATTTGGAACGAGAATGGTGCCTAGGGAGATCTGAAACACTTATGGGGAATCTACTGTATAGTATTATGATAATTTGCTGCACATAATGGAGAAATTATACTTTCAGTGCTGTGGAAGATAAGGACCTCGGTCCGTTGATAAAAACCGTAATGACCCGGTGTATCCATTGCACCCGTTGTATTCGTTTTGCATCGGAAGTAGCTGGCGTGGATGATCTTGGCACAACGGGTCGCGGTAGTGACATGCAAGTCGGAACTTACATTGACAAAATGTTTCTCTCAGAACTGTCGGGAAACGTGATCGATTTATGTCCTGTCGGAGCATTGACTAGCAAACCGTACAGTTTTACGGCAAGGCCTTGGGAAACTCGTAAAATCGATTCGGTCGACGTATTCGATGCAGTCGGTTCAAACATTGTCGTCTCGACTCGTACTAACGAGGTTTTGAGAATTCTGCCTCGGACTAACGAAGAGATCAATGAAGAATGGTTGTCTGACAAATCGAGATTTGCTTGTGACGGTTTGAAACGTCAGCGATTAGTGACTCCGATGTTGCGAGACAATAACGGTGAATTGCACCCCACCGATTGGGAAAATACATTATTATCGGTTGGTAAATCTTTAAAATCAACGCCCGGTAATAAAATCGCCGCTATTGCCGGTGGCATGGCTGATGCAGAGGCTTTGATAGCACTGAAAGATTTATTAAATAAACTCGGTTCTGAGAATTTATGCACCGAGCATACTTTTCCACTAGACGGTTCCGGAACTGATTTGAGGTCAAATTATTTGTTGAATTCACGAATTGCAGGCGTTGAAGAGGCGGATTTGGTTCTTTTGATCGGCACAAACCCACGTTTGGAAGCGCCGTTATTAAATACTCGTATTCGTAAATCTTATATCCACAATGAACAGAATGTTGTAGTAATCGGTCCTAAAGTGGACTTGTCGTATGAATACAGACATTTAGGTGATAGTACAGACATTTTAAAACAGATATTATGTGGTACTCATCCGTTCGCATGCAAACTCAAGGCTGCGAAGAAACCGTTGATTATTTTGGGCGCCGATCAGCTAAAGAGACCGGACGGAGCATCCATTTTGGCAGCAGTACAACAAATCGCTCACGGTATCAGTCTCACTTTGGATTCGAAATCACAATGGAAAGTACTAAACATACTGCATAAAGTTGCAAGTCAAGTAGCCGCATTAGACATTGGATATGCTCCGGGAGTGGCTAAAATTCGGGAAAGCAGTCCCAGCGTTTTATTCTTGTTAGGGGCTGACGAAGGTGCAATTTGCAAAGATGATTTGCCGAGCGATTGCTTCGTTATTTATCAAGGTGAGTGAAGGTTAATTTTAAATATCATTTATCTTCACATGAACCTTACAAAAGTTGTCTAGTGTAATCTTGATCCAGTTCAGGTTATTAATAAATTAGTTTAAAAGAAGTGACAATGGAAAACAAACTAAGTTTTGGCGTTTTGTAAAATTCTTCGACTAAAAACTCAAAAATGTCAACAGGTCATCATGGCGATGCCGGTGCTGAAATGGCAGACGCCATTTTGCCAGGTGTTGCTTACACAGAAAAACAAGCGACATATGTAAACACAGAAGGCCGAGCACAGGAGACACTTGTAGCAGTTGCTCCGCCCGGATTGGCGCGAGAAGATTGGAAGATACTGCGAGCTTTATCAGAAATAATCGGCGTCAAATTACCGTATGATAATTTAAATGAAATTAGACATAGATTAACCGATGTCGCGCCAAACTTGACAAATTATGGAGAAGTGGAATCAGCTAATTTCTTTGCACAAGCTTGTGAACTCGCAAAGGTAATATTTAAAAGTCGTCGTTTTCGTGTTACGTAAATTTCATTTTTATTTTTTTTTCAGAATGTGGACTTCTGTTTAGCACCTGAACCATTAGATGTAAAGCAAAAAAATTTAGAAGATTTCTTTATGACAGATTCAATCAGTCGAGCTTCACCAACTATGGCAAAATGTGTAGCTGCGGCAATCAAAAAGAAAGAATCTAGACATTAATTGAAAATTTTACTAAATACAATGCTATAGAATTTTTTTATGCATCTAATTTTTTTATTGTTTGTAAGGAATATTAATATGTTATGTTGATATTACCGTGTTTTAAAATACGGAAACAATTCAGCTAATAATTTATTATATGGATTAATAAAAAGGTAAAAAATTGAAGGTGTTTTTAACGTTTAAAAACATTAGAATGCATAATAAATTTTAAAGGGAAGTGTATCAGAAAATTGTGCATGTGTTGTATAAGTACATAATTGATATCGATTTCATGCAAAATAGCTCTGATAGTACTATACATTTATTGTGAATATTTTATAAATAAAATCTTAAAATTTATATCTTTGATTCAAACTTTACCGGATAATAATCAATCAACAATTTAGCATGAATTTTAGAATAATGTCTAAGTAATTTAAATTCTAAAATAAAGTTGAAGCAGTCAGTAACATTGTAAAATTCAGACCGGGTATTCCCTAAATTGTATTTAAAATATAATAAAAAAGGAAGCCATTGGAATTTTACAAAATTCAATAATAATAAAAACTTAGAAACCGTCTCCGAAGATCGTGATAGGGAAATGCGCATGAATTTTAGACTTATTTTCTCAAAAGTCGCGAACTTTTTGGGGTTGTAACTTTTTTATGAGGTGACCGCCGCGATATTTTTAAAGCGTCATTAAAAACTAACACCGATTTTCATACCTTAACGCTGGGCTGTGTTATGTAAAATTTCGCGCCTTGTAATTTTTCAATTATTTGTATGCTCCAAATGTTTCAACATTGGCCTTCGACTCATCACATCTATAGTCTATACTCCGTGGTTGGATACAGTAATAGAAAATAACCTATATTTTGTCATTTAAAATCAGCTGATCAACTCGAAAATTATTTACGTCAGAAAAATAAGTAGTAACAGTAAGTCAACAGTTAAATACTAACAAGTAGAAATTATTAAAAATGGGTAATGCGAGTGCTAAAGAAACTACTGTTCAATCTGAATCTAATATGTCTCCGGCAAGTCCTGTCAGTGGTGGTGAAAAGAAATTAAAACCTTGCTGTGCTTGTCCGGAAACTAAAAGAGCAAGAGATGATTGGTAGGTAGTTTTTTCCTCATCAATTTGACCATGTTTATATTGTTAATACTTTATAATAATTATTAACAATACTTTTTTATATTTCTAGTATAATAAACAATGGACAGGAAAGTTGTGCTCCACAAATTGAAGCGCACAAACAGTGTATGAGAAAAATGGGTTTCAATATATAATTTTCTTCAACTCAGTAGTTTTATAATAAGAAATAAGGTGCATACGCACTTGACCTTGAACTCACGAGGCAAATACCTAGAACAAATCAGGGATGAGCATCACAAGTCAAATGATTCAAAAACAGTAATGTTTCACTTTAGATGTCGATGATTTTTTCATTGATGTTTTACAACTGATGTCTTTGTAACGTCACAGAATTACGGCTTTTTTTAAATTACATCGACACTTGACAAACATCGATAACCAATGTTTTTGACATCGACGGTGAGTTATGATACATCGTTCGATAATAATCAATGTTTTGTTTGTCTTTCGGTGTTCACCCTATGTTTTTTGATGGCTAGTTGCGATAATATCATTCAATCTTAACATTGTTTTTTGATGCTTATCCTAGTACAAATGTCATATGTATCACGATGAGTTAAAGGTTTCATTGTGTACGCATCTTAATCATGTAAATTTTTTAGAATGTATTGTTTTTAAACATAAGTATTATGTAAAGTTATTTATTGAGTAAAACATTGTAAAAAAAATACGTTTCTGAATTCTTAAAATATATCAAATAAAATGTGAAATTTGTGTGTTGTACGTATTTGAATTGCATATAAACATAGTACAACGAAATATACTATGGTAAGAAAAAGCATTGAGTAAAAAATATATGGAAATAGCCAAAAAAAAAAAAAAAATTTGCAGTCGAAAACTTAAAAATACTAACAATAGTCATAAAAATTATTTAGGGTCATCTGGTAACAATAATTTACTTTTTACTTATTGATTTTATTACAATCAATAAATTTTTTTAACGGTAATAATTGAAATCGAAATGTTTAAATGTGTATTGCAGTTCACAGTTGAGGCTATATGGTGGAAGCAAAGGTGCTTTATTATGATTTTTTAAGGTGGAAATTAAAAATCGAATTCCATTATCTGTTATTATAACTAAATATTTTGCATTCTTTAGCAAAAACTTGAACTAGTTGATATTTTATACATTATTCTGAATAAAAATGTACTTAATTTGTTCGTGATTAACGTACGTTAAAAATATTGTTACATAATAATATATTGCTAATTTATTCAAATACCTAGTCAACACGAGCGCACAATACTCTACTATACTCGTCGCTCGATAAATTATGAACGTCTTTAAAGTCGAAAACTTTCCCCATCACTACAAAAAACATCCCTATTTCCGGATTTGCGTCGTAGTCCACTTTTGAAGTAAGTTGAACTTTTAGCTTTATAGGAAGTGGGAAGTAGGAAATAAAGTTAAAACTTAAAAGGGCGCGCATAGGGTTGAAGGACCTGAAGTTTGTGTCATATGTATGCAATTAGTTCATCAGTCAGTCGTTGCGGGTTGCGTGGCGCACGTGAGTTTGCAATTTGTGACAGGTAGGAAGTAGGAAATGTAATTTATTAATTTTTTTATTGAAGTGACAACTTATTATTTTTAATTCTCATCTGCCACATTAGTGAAAGCGTCCTTATAATTTTAGAATGATTTATTTGTTTGGTCTATTTAAATACGAACATCTGAAAGGTGTCAAGTTTTTAAATCCATAGTTTTTAAATATTTTGTTCTTTTACAGGTGCCTCTTTATTTTATAATAATTATATTAGAATGGCTTCAAACGTTCCTGATAATGTTGAAATGACATACACATGTGAAATATGTGGTTTGGATGGTTTTACGGACGAAACTATGAGAGGTCACTCAAGAACTTGTCATGTTGAGGGTAGAGGTTCTTGTCCTTTCTGTGATTTAGCTGCAGTTTCACCTGCAGAATTGTCTTTGCACGTTAATCAGGTTCATCTCGATTTTTTAACGCCGGAGACTGAAACGATGTCATTTATTGATGAAGACAATACGCCTAACAGGTATCTATATAGCTAGATTGAAAATTGTTTAGAAACACATTTTATTATTTTCAATAGATAATGTTCTTTTATATTTGGCTATACGTTTTAGAGCTTGTGTTTTTTAAGCGATTTTTCTCCTACCTAATATTTTATTCTGTGCTATTATCAAGAAATATGTAAAATTGAGCAATTCATACATTGAAACGGTTGTTCATTTTTTTATTAAGATTTAAATTTCATAAAGCGTTAGACATTTTTTTTATTACTGAATAAATAGATAAAAATAATCAAGCGCGAACATTGCAGATATTGCCCGAATCTTCCGATTTAAATATGTTACGTATATCGTAGTTTGTTTTTAGTAATAAGATTCTTATGTCTGTGCTAGTGTGGACGGGGAACACGATTGGGGTGACAAGGCGTGCGGTGGTCCAATAGTAGGCAACATCAATGTAGATCGCGGTTACGGAGGAGGTGAGGGCTCACCGCTAAGATCACAGTTAGCCTTAAAGCTCAAATCCAACAGTGTTCCCGTACCGGCGCAAGTAAAAATGGCCAGTCCAAGCCCCTTACAGTGTCCACTCTGTCCGCACAGGAGCGATAGTCCAACGCGCCTGGAAGAACACATAAATCGACAACACTTTGATCCGACGTCACCTATGCTAGGACCGGCCAACGATAGATCGACGACGACAACGACGATGACGACGACGACGACGACGATGCTGTCTTATCCTTGCCCGTTGTGTTCGAGAAGTTTTTCAGCCACTGCCGACCTAGAATTGCACGTCAATATCGAACACAGAGACGTACTGAGTCCGGGAAAAGCGAGTCCGGCCGCGATAGCCGCCGCGTCTAGTCACGACGGTTCGAGTTGTCCGGTGTGCGGTATTTCGTTAGATCCTTTAGAAGTAGCGCGACACGTCGAAGCGCATTTCCCGGCATCGACGCCCGATCAACGCGAATCGCAACGCGTTCGAGAACAACATGAATTCGACTTACTCCGTGCGCAATATGGTATGGACAATCAAGGTAATTTTCGCGAGCAGAGCGTAGCGAACATGCAACGGGCCGTTTATGCCGGAGAAATGAGCGTTGCCGATTATTATGAACGACAGTTGGAGCTGAAGGCGGCCGAAAGTTATGGAGTTGACGACGGGAGTTCGGTAACGAGAAATATAGTTTCGAAAGTTCGAGGGGCGAACCCCGAATGCTTGACGTGTACGAATATTGACCATTACGCTTCGAGTTACGGAGATCGCGGTTGGGGTTGCGGGTACAGAAATGCTCAGATGCTTTTGTCGTCTTTATTGACGCATACCGGGTATAATGAACTGCTCTATCACAAATTGTGGAGCCCACAAAACGAATTGCCACCTCGAACGGCAATACCCAGTATATCTAGGCTACAATTATTGATCGAAGCCGCATGGGCTCAAGGATTCGATTTACAAGGCTCCGAACAGCTCGGATGCAGATTGCACAATACGAGAAAATGGATCGGTGCTACCGAAGTCGTAACTTTACTTTCCTCGTTGCGGATAAGATGTCAGCTAGTTGATTTTCATCGTCCTACGGGCATTGACGGAACTCATCCAGAGCTTTTTGCCTGGGTACTTAATTATTTTCAAAACAGTAATGACTTCGTTCCGCCGTTATATTTGCAACATCAAGGTCATAGCCGTACCATAATGGGCGTCGAATGTGGAAGAGACGGAAACATTACGCTGTTGGTTCTAGATCCAAGTCATTCCCCGCAACAGATGTCTCAATTCGGCTGCAGTAGTTCAGTGCCTAATGCTATGAGATTATTGAGAAAAGGTACTGCAGCTATGAAAGCTAGGCAGTATCAACTCGTTGCTGTGGTTGGTACTATTGATTCAGAAGTCCAGTATCAGGTTCGTATTCTTGAATCACATTGCATGTTTGCAGTAGCCTAAGTACGCTAGTTGTATAGCTGAATTTCGAATTCATGAGTTGAAATATTTCATACATCAGCACCACTCATCAAAGAAAGGCTATATATTGATGAAGCGACGTTTACATAGGCGTAACGATAATCCTCAATTGCTTTCACAATGTTGTTTTGTGTTAATGCGTTACATTAATCAGTTCTGTCTGATTCATGATTCGTGTTTAGTACATTTCTTCCATGCTGGCGACGCTGGCGAATGTCCTACCCAGCAAACTCTGGTAAATGTCAATCGAGTTAGTTTATTTTTATGAAAAATATTCTGTTCTTAGGCTAAAAAATTATATAATTACGTTTGAATGTTTCAAATGATTATATAAGTGTAAATTAATGTATTTCTGTTACAGCAAAGCAAAGTCCTACGCGGAATACGGATACCCCAAGATCGGTGAAATCAGATGAAAAATACGGTTCCGGCATTAACTTTGAGGCTTTCGTCAGGTACAAATACTTAAAATACCATGTGATCTCATTTTATATAATTTTCTTTATTTACCTTATACCCTTTTTAATTTTTGTGTACAAATCTGTTATCCTTTATTTCGTGTTGTGTATTCACTTGTTTTCTTTAACTCTTTTTTTTTCCTTTTTCTTGTTTGTGGTGATATTTTATACAATTGTTATGTATTTATATTGGTTTTTTACCATGTCGTTTTTATGTATTTATAGTATTTTTTTATAATGGTAAGTAAATAACCTGATAATGTTATTAAGTCAATTAAAGGAAATGAAATCGTCTTTTTAAAACGCAAGCAACTGACAGTTCAATAAAAATTATCAAAATTTACAATAAAATACTGTAAAAAAATCAGCTAGCAAAAATAACAAATATTCTTTTAGTATAAATAAGTGTTTAATGAGAATAACTATTTTTTCTTTTGATGCATTAGAAATTAAGTAATAAGAATTATTTTCAATTCAATAATTAACAATTTCAAATAGTAGTTCTGTGTAAGTTCTACTATTGTGCTGTGATGATGAAACTCTGAAAGAAGGCAGGGTATTAAAAAAAAATAATGTATGTTTTCGTAAAATGGAAATAACATAATACTGTTTATTTAATTTTTTTAAAGAACTATGCTTGTTTATAACTAATTATTGCACCACTTACATATCGTAAGAATACAAAATACTGCGTGATGGGGGAAAGAGGTACCGCAAGACCTCAAGGTCTGTAGGGTTGGTACCTACTGTGAATACTTTTCAAAATATAAAATTGTCATCAGTGTAGACGCTATTTTTTTTAACAATATTTCTCTGAAATTATCGTAATACCCTAATAAAATGTCAGTTAATTTCTGATCAATCTTTGCTTTTTTAAAATTAAATTTCAGAGAATGTGTATTGTCGAAGCCCTTCTCTGATTTTTTGTATGCATTTGAGTTCCAGTGGCTTTGCCAGTTACGGTCAAAAAAAATGTTTCCAGAATAACACATTTTTCGAAAAAAAAATTTAAAAATAAAATTGCACGCAATCTGAGACGCGATTTGTCCATAGAGTTGATAATCTTTTACTGAATTTTTGCAAGACGATAAAATCGACTGTCTTTTATGAAATTTAACAATAGATGGCTCTATTTTCAAATTTGACTTCGAATATCACTGGACTTTTAATAATGATGGCTACTAGAAATAGAGATAAAACGAAATAACTGATTTTTTTATCATTACACACTTATTTATTAAATTAGTCAAAAAAAAACTTAGATGATGACAATGAAATGTACATAATATATAAAATTTAAATCAATAATAATAGTTGCCGATTATTCTAAACACAGATTTTCAGATAACTTTTTCTCAGTAACTAATTAATTCGGTGACGTATCGACATTTATTTTTTCGGTTTTCTAAAAATTTTCAAAATTGTGTTAAAAAAAATTTTGGACGTTGATACGTCATTGAATTCACTTCTTGAGCTTATTTTCGGTGGTAGGACATGCAAAATTCTGTAAAAGTTTTGTCGCAAATTTGCACATAGAAATTACCAGTGATTAAAATGGTCTACAAAATATCCTAATGTATTTTTTATACTTATTAATGCTTTTTTTAATAGCACGTACACTGGATACACAGAATACTTTGAATTTCGTATAGTAGTTAGTGTCCGCGTGTATTGACGTGAATATTATACTTTCAAAAAAAAAAAAAAAAGTGAAAGAAACTAGTTTATTAGTTAAAAATGTAAAACTTAGCCTTGTATTTTCTCATAATTAATCAAATATAAGTATAGAAAGATTACGTATACACTACGTAATCACAATACATACGTAATTTCGGTTTTTTAGGATTTTTTGTAAGATCTAAATCATTTTCAATTGAAGTTTAAATGGATCATAAGAAAAGTACCTAATGCAAGAATTAAATAGTATACAAAAAATGCGGATACTCTATAGCCATCTATTTTTTAAAAGTAGACTGACAGAAAATACCTAGATTAAATTTCGAAACTGAAAAAATAGTTTTTTCAGTCACTGGATAGGTATTGTTTCAAAAATTATTTATTAATTACACTAAAAGAATGGAATGTTAAACGTCGGGGCTTATCTGTTGTTTTTTTGTACAAAATGTAAAGGATTTTTTAATGCGGTAAGTCTTATCAACAAATTTTAACGTTCCAAAAAATACTCATACAACTTGAGAATTTAATAGAATTTTGCACAAAACAAAATCCTATCGTATAATGAAATTCAGTTGGTTAATAGAAGACATCTGACCATCATCTGACTATGCAAATGGTTTTCAAATTTTTTAGATAAAATATAACTGCAGTAATAAAATAATAATTGAACGATTGCCGTGAAATTTACCCGCTTTGCGCTTTTTGCACCTCAAAAAAACTCATTCCATTTGAAATTTGGTCATTCAAATTACATATAATTATTTATATTGTTGTTGCAGAAAACAGAAATAGTATCGTTTTTTGAACTTAGATTGCTGCATGTTTTAAAAAATCAGTTTCCAGAATATTATGAACACGAAAAAATTTTATTGAATGACCTGATTTCTAAACACATTTGCCTTTCTGCGTACATTATGCTACGTTGAATTTAAGTATTTACAATAATGGGAAAATGTTAACACTGAAATTTTTTAAAATATTAAAAAAAATGTTAATTCATAAGAAATGTAATTGCATTCAAAAGAGATAATACAATTTTTATTGTGTTTACAGTAAATCGATTATGCACAGTTTTTCAGATAATAGTTATAAAAGAACAAAATATTTTTATCATTCTGCGTTTTCTTCACGGTTTTAATTATAAAGGCTGATTTACATTATCTACAAAATACCCATATTTTAATTAGTGTATTTGCCATAAGGCAACATACACTATTGGCGTCGGTCGGATGGCGGGACCTAGGGGTCGGACCAAAATTTCTCGACGTTTCATAACCTCCTAAACACGTTGCCACCATTTTTAAAAATGTTTATATATATATATGTATATATATATATATATATATATATATATATATATATATATATATATATATATATATATATATATATATATATATATATATATATATATATATATTATGACATGTTGAAAATCTCATGATCCAATGCCCCTAGGGACTTGACAGACTCATTACTGGATACCCCTTGACGTCCTGAATCCGTAGAGCCCACGATTATGATTCTAGCATTTCTGGAAGCCTAAATATTGCAAAAAGAATCAAAAAGAAAAAATGATCGTGTGTATGCGCTTTAGACCGCACCTTTGAATGTATAAGGCATGCTTTACTGGTTCATAATTCGCAGCCGACGTCAAATGAGCGCTACTTTTTGCGAGAGAGATAAGTTCATGTATTGTGTGCGTTAGAGAGAATTCGATGCGTTGTGTGAGAAATATAGAGCTGGACGGTACGAGTCGACGACTTGACGGGGGACTTGCGTCTAAACTAGCGAGATATGCACAGCTATTGAAGGCCGATGTGTGTTTTTAACTTATAATACAGATATTTTTATACATGGAATTTTAATATTTGAAAGGAAGCATATTTTTTTTGTGGCGAATAGGGACTGTTGTTATGGATTCTGGATTATCGTTGTAGTGTATTTCTGGCGCTATCTCGTTTCCGTATTTCGTTGTCGTTCTTGTCGAATTTTTTCCTGGTTCGAGAGTCCCGTATTTCCCTGGAAATCCTGTCGTTTGTATTTTTTTGATTGTTGCGTAGGATTTAGCTTCCCGTGAAGAATAAAAGTGTATGTCTGGATTAGGTCTGATCTGTTGTTAGGGAGTGATACCGTGAAATCATTGCCCCATACCCCTTTTAGTAGTTGTCGTTTTCTTGGATTTGTATTTCTGGAAGTTAGGGATAAGACGCTTAGGTTTTCCTGGAGTTAATTGTTTGAAGTTTGTGATATCGTCCATTATACCTGTGTGGCGCTCTTAATGAATATGATATCAGCTTATGTTGGATTTGTTTCATGTTCAGGATAGTGTTCCTACAGGTTCCGGGAATAAAGTTCCAGACTTCCCGAATAATCAAATTTTCATTTTGAACTAAACATTTTACTTTATCTGAACGGCAATTCTATGTGCATGCCCAGTAATAAAAATTTGTATTCGTTGGGCATTGATTGTAAATGCTAGGGTGTTCCCGAGGGATAACAGGAACACAAATTTGGTCTCGTTTTCGTGTTGTTACGACTTGTTTCGGTGTTCATACTGTTTGGTTTGATTGCACAGACGCTTATGTCCCGTTTGAAATTTTAATTTTATTTTTTCGGTATTTCAATACATTTTGAGTATTTTCCGAGACGAAAATTTCATTGAGATACCGGGTGTCCTGTTTAAGATAAAATTCTGTTGAAACTGAACCGTCATTTTATAGTGAGTTTATTGTCATTGCATCTTCAGGGACAGGTCCCGTTGGTGTCTTCAGACCCATCTACAGGGTGTCCTTGTCAAGTCGGTCAATTATATGAAGTGACTTCTAGCTGATTATTCAAGATTTTACCATCACTTTTGTTAGTAATCAGGATATCCAAAGACACATATACCGGGTGTCTTATTTAAGTCGGACAATTGCTGTGAATTGACCCTCTATTGTGAACCCTCAATATTTTAGCACACCTGTCAGCATATAGTGGCGTCACTACCGACATATACCGGGCGTCCTATTTAAGGAAGATTATTAATTCCCGTGGATCAGCTGTGTATTGTTTTATATTAGTTACTACGGATAATAACTGTGGTGTACCTGACCTTTATACCGGGTGTTCGATAAAACTGAGTGTATGCACCCTCGTTTCGCTGGTTCTTTCTCAAGTCCAAATTTCTTTTAACGTGTTTCTCGAATGTTTTGTAAATTGTGTTGTGAATTTTAAACTAGTAAAGATCATCATTGACCTGCCCCGTTCTAAGCCTCCTAGTCTGGACCATCTAGGTGTGGCAGCTAACGATCTGAGTCTTGGCGCCCTGTTACCTCCTGTCGGTGGATACGTTAGCCCAATTACTATCTTGGACGTGTTGGTCAACTGGTTGGTCAAGTATCGTGTGTCGTCTGTACTGTGTTGTCTATTTGTCGAGTGGTAGGTGGTAGGATTTTTTAAGCCTTCATTAGGCTATTCCGTTTGGAACTATTTTCGAGAACTCTACTATTGTGTTATTCTTCTGTGTTGTGTTGTTTACTTGTCGAGTGGTAGGTGGTAGGATTTTTTAGCAGCCATAGTAGGCTGTTCCCCAAGTCATTGGTTGTTTGTCTAAAGTGTTCAGTTGGTTTGAATGTTCCCCATCAATGTTTTGTTCGTACCACGACCCAGCATCCGCTGATCGCTAGCCGCGCATCTGATTAAATTCAGAAGTGAACTTCTTTCACTTGCTGTGGTACAAGGGTGATCTCTAGGCCCTGTGGCACTTCTCCAATCCCTTCTAATACCTCAGAACAGCTTGAGAAGGTTAAGGTCACAATATATATATATATATATATGTGTACGCGCGATAACTATCGAAAGAGTTGATTGATTTCAACGAAATTTGGGCCACGTGTTGAAACCCATCACCGCAAGAAGCCTATTTAAAATGGGCCTAATCGGGCTATTTTAAGGGTAGTTTTTAGGGGTTGAAAACTGTTTTTGGGCTCCAAAATACCGAAAAAACTCTCCGAATCGTTTCAAAATTGAAATTTAACCCTCTGGTAGTGATTAAAAAGTGTCCCCACAATTTTAATAAGATCGGCCCGACAGGACCGGATTTACAAATTTTATGAAAACACTAGTTTGCAGATAGTGACTTATTTATTGAAGGGTGTATTTAATTCGGTGTAGACGTTAGATTGATAATAATATTACAATTAAGAAAAAAATGTTATTTTAGGGGGTGTATTAAGGGGTTAAATTTTTTATTTTGCCCAAAAACAAACTTAATTTCACATAATAAAAGTATAAAACCACACGACCCTACACAAGCAAATACACTATATTGTCGGCAGGGTTTTGGCACTGCGACCCGGGTTTTTTTTTCTTTGTGATTTTTTTTTCTTTTACTTTGATGCGAAGAAAGTTCTTGAAAATGACATAGACGTTTTAGTGGATATCCGAGTTTCAGGGTGTTTACACAATATTCGATTATTTGTCAATGACTCAGTATATTGTCTGTCAAATTTCAATAATCTAATCAGCAACTGTGAATATTTTTGGTTTGATTTGTTCACTGAAAATTGGTGGGAGATAACAGGTGAAGTTTCAGGTTTATCCAAAATTTTGGATCGCAGTTATATCAGATTCACCGTTTTGAAGTTTCGATTTCAGATTTGGAAATCAGCGACTCAAAAATTCTCAAAAACCTTTATAACATTACCAATTTATCTAATAAACATCCTTGTTAAAGAAAACGCTGATTTGTTTACAACCGCCTTCAATTTTGGCGACCCCTGGTGAAACTTCTGAAAGCTATCCTATCCATCTAATGCAAAAAAAATCAGGTCTAGATCTCCATGAAAACACATATTAGCGGAAACATACCCAGTAAGTAGGTCGTTATAGACGCTCAACAATAGTCCTTGTCGCCCGACGTCTGATAAAAAATTTTGGCACTATAAAACATCATAATTAAGACATGCTCTTTGACATTCCCATATATTTGCGGATTGTGTAAATCAGCCTTTATGCAATTATTGAGTACTAATAGGAATTATAGGTATCATGAACCGTCTTTAAACAGATAAGATTTTTTGTTTCAATGTTTCATGCACTTCCTTGAGAAACAGTTGCTATCATATGGCGGTCCCGCTCGTTGGTTTGACAAGTGCAGCTTTATAGAGTGCGTGAAGTTAAAATAATGAATAAAAAGTCAGTGCTAATGTTATTTTTGTGTGTTATATTTTGTTTGCAATTTCATTTCTTATTGGTGTAACAAATACTCAAAACATATTTTGCTTTGGTGCTACATTAGTGGATATAAATTGCGACTATTTGAATGCATCTGAACCGACTTCCCAATCATTGTAAGTACCATTCATAGTATCTAATAATTATGTTATTTTATATTATTAATCGTTATAATTATAAAGACGTGTTGTTTATTGAACAAATATTTATTGTAATTAACAAAACGATAAACAAACAAATGTATTTGTTTATGTAAATAACAAAATAGAATCGTTTGTGTTAAAAAATGTTGTGAAAATATCGGTTAGTGTATCGATATTAAAACTCAATATATTTATTCTTAAAATTATTTGGAATGTCTGTAAAAGAGATCTGACTTTTCTCGTAAATTTATTTGACCTTGAAGAGGTTGTTTTAATTTTATTTCCAACAATAAAGCTAGACATTTTGTAACCTTTGATAATATAACAAAATGGTGTCACCATTCTTCATATTCAGGTTTGAAGTCCACATAATTATTTTTTTATTTATTCAAGCGAGAGTTAACTAGAGTGAAAATGTATAAATCAGTTCTAAAAAAACTGGTCTTTGTTCTATAAACACGTAAGTCATTCGTTCATAACAATAAGTAAAATCAACAATAAATTTATTAAATTGTTAGAATTCAAATTAACTTAAGTATAACGTTTATCAGATTATGTAATAGATAAATTATGTAATTAAGAGTGGACCAGATAGTTAAAGTGATATATAAGAGTAAAGTTGTAAAATTGTTGGTATGTGTCTCCTTTCTGTAATATTTATTTTTTTTAGCTAGTACGTTCTAAAGCTTTTGCCGTATTTTGAAATACTTAACAATAAATTGGTCGCTAAAAAGTTCAATAACTGCCCCGTAATCTGTTATTATTTAATTATAGAAAAAAGAGAATTTGAAATTAATATGGCACCATTTTTTAGTGTTCGGTATAATGCAGTGCATTTCATGAAAAGCGGCCTGCTGAGATTGAAATAATAAAATATAATTAAATCCCTTTTAATGACTTGCTGCGTATTTCAGAATTTTTTTTTTTTTTTTGAGAACAGAATTATGGAACTTTTTATGAAGGCTAGTTTATTTAGTATTAAAAAAATTTAGTTCTTGTTTAATCAAATTCATAACGTACTGGTTAAAAAAGTGAAAAGTATTCCGTCTTAAATTTACTGTTTACTCTGTGGTTCCTGAAAAATAATTATCAAACATATTACATATTTTTATTTTGTTATTTTGAATCAAAAGTATGGTGCTTTCTTATAGATTTATTTTTAATTACAATACTAAAAATGTGACTAATAATTCGTCTAAGGTTCTGGTATTGACAGGCAAATTTTAGTCAGCCGACTGTTTTGTGACTACCAAAGATTCCTAAGTACATACGCTCATCGACAGCTGTTTATGAGTCATTTAGTTAGATCTCTGTGTGCTGACCGTCGATCGGTCGATTGAATAGCTTGTTAGCGCCAAATTGAAGTTTTGACGAAAACTAAATAAAAATTAAAAATACGGATAAATAACTGTTGAATTTAGTTGCACTTGCGTCTTTTCTTCAGTATATTTTCTAAATTGAAGTACAATAAAGTATATTTAACTAAAAAAACAATGAATTAGACTTTGATGTCTTTCCCAAAACTTAGTTTCTCAATATGTAAAAGTATGGCGTCGCAACTAAGCGAGTTTACATTTTTTCACTGTAAAAAATAATGGCTCTGAAATAACATAATGTTCAAAATTTATCAATGCTCTTATTTTGCATGTTTTTTGCCATTTGATAAGTACAACGGTTAAAATAGAAACGTCTGTAACTAAAATCATATATTATGATCGAAAAATAAGAAATTTGTAGAATAGATCCTAAGTAAGAAAATGCGTGCGGCCCATTTTCTACCTCGGCGTTGCATTTGTATTTTTTTACAGGCCAGCAAATTATCGAATTATCGTGCAAGGATACCTACGTCTAAAATTTCTTAGAAAAGAAACAGCAATGACATACTTATAGTTATTTCGAACTTGTCGATTTAGTGAAAAAATACGATTTTTTGCAGAAAATAAGCTTCCTTTTTTATTTTTTGTGTCCCTAGTGAAAAATATAACGTGTTGCAATTATTATATAGTAAGAAAAAATTAATTCGGGTTCTTCCAGGCTAGACTTTTATAAATGTACTTACTTTTCGATCAGACTATATCGATTTATAGACCTAAATACAAATATCAATAATTTATTTAGTGTGATTGTATCTCGAATATTTTGATGAAGATAATTATAAAAATAGCAGTAGATTGAAGATTATAGCTTATTTTTTCTATATAATTTAGAATAGCATATTTCGTTTATTTTTTAGTGCTATGTTTAATCTACATTTAGAGATAATAAATAGGATACAAAGATGAGAGAACGGCGTTTCAAAGAATGTTAAAGAAAATATCTTGTGAAAAATAAATAATATTATGGTTTATTAAAATAATTTAACAGCTATAATATATTAAAAACTTGTTGAATATAATATACTGAAATGTTATTAATTTTTGGTGCTTTTGAAGATCACCAATCGTAACTTTTAAATATTAAATTTAAGTGACAATTAAGGCTTAATTGTTCTTTTGTTTTCTTTAGGCAATCAGGGTTAGTTTTTATTAAAATATGTACAGTCGATGCATAGTTATAATGCACTAGCTATGCCGGCCCTGCTTCGCCCGAGTGGATTTTGGTTTGGCAGCGAAATAATTAAGAGCAACAGATCTCTCTCAGAAACAAGTGTATCTCTTATAGTTTAATTAGTGTACACCAATTTAGTTCATAGATCGCGTTCGGAATTCCCGATATGTCTCTCAGGAAGAAGTAAGCTTTTGAACAATGAAAAGAAATTTTAAAGCTAAATTTTGATATCTTGAATACAGATATTGGTTCTGACGTCACAAAACATCGTTTCAAAAAACAATTTTTGATGTCACAAGGATAGAGGTAATGACAAGCTTATATACAGTCAAAGCCCTCTAAGTGCACGCTCTCTAAATGCACACGCTCTCTTACTGCACACGAACTCGCCCTCTAAGTGCACGTTCCCCAGCCCCCACTTCGAATAATCTGCGACCAATCACGTGCGACCGTAAGCGCGCTATTTTCAAACTTTCCATTTCCATCATATTCATAGAGTTTTAGAGATATTGTTTATAGCATCTGATTGAATAAAGATAGCTATAGGAGTTCGAAGAGTGGGGATGAAAAAGATCGTAGGGGAAGTGTGCACTTAAAGGATGGGCCTCGGTTCCGAGCTGTGCACTTAGAGGGCTTTGACTGTATTACGTCAAATTTTCTGCACTAAAGTCGGGCGTGTACATTTTACTATTGTATCCGATATTCTGAAACGATTGTTGAATTAAAAAGAACTACTGCACATATTGGATCCAAATCAACACAGGTTATCATTAAATCAAATTCGAAGCATGCAGTCGATGTGTGCCTCAGTTCTTTGTCGGATTGACTGTCGAACGTAGAATCCGATATATGCGCCCAACCTAAGGGAAATTATCAAATTTTAGTTAACCAGTGTCAAGTTTACATTTTAACTATGCATTTGCTTTTGGCTAAAAGTTATGTCACTCGATTATAACTCTTTACCTGAGTGCGTAAAATGTCTGTGTTCATTAACGGAAAAGTCTTCATACACGTTAAATATCATTATCATCTAACATTAGTGTTGCCGTCAAAACAAGACTTTTTCGAAATCGAGACATGAGTTCAGAGAAATCTTGACACAATTATAGAATTAATTATATACCGGAAGGAAGGTATTATTCGTTAATTCTTAATAATAAAACAAAACCTAGCGAACATGTTAATTGTATTTTAATTAACGATAGTAATCATTCTAAAAAAGCCCTGACACGTTCAGTCTTTGTTTACTGTAGACGTAAGTTTGTAACGTTTTAGACGTAATTTCTAGCGTAATGAACCAACAAGGGCGAGAAGGGCTATTTCTCGTCATAATGAGACGGCAACACTATCCGACATGACTATTTGTTCGCTTTCAGTATTTCGTGTTAGTGTTACTAATTTGAAGTACGCTTATTTTACTAAAATAAATTAGACTCAATTATCAAGTACCTAAATACGAATAAAAAACTGTATTACTCAATCTGCAATAAAAATAGTAGCTAATAAAGTTTTTTTATAACTGAATACAGCAATCAAATAGCACAACAATTCAATAATATATATACACACTTTAACAAAACTAGAAGTCGATAGGAACGCATCTGATTATCGCATTACCGTTAATAATGACGAAGGTTTCGTAAATTTCGTTACAGGACGCGCAATAATTAGGCTCGGTTCGACCCTCAAACACTATCGATCTATCGGTTCAGTAATCGATACTTTTAGAAAAACAAAAAATGAACAAATGTCTGTCACTCTCATCAGATCAGTTCTGGGTGAATTGAGAATTCGTTTTATTAATTTTCTTAAGGTCTCCGTGCTGTTCCGGGCCGATTAAGTGCGCATTCTGCTTAATCTATCGTGTAATGTTCAGTTTCAGATTCTGTAAATCTCTAGTCATAGATACTAAACAAAATAGAAAACTATTATTTGCTCTTAGTAAAGATACTTAGTTACAATGATGTCTTTTTTGTGTTTTTATGAAACATTTATATTATGTTCAAAGCAAATTACAACCCGACTCAGTTTGCGCGTTTTACTGTATTCCAAAGTAGCTACTTTGATTTTTCTTTTATTGATTTATTGTTAACGTATACTTTAATCAACCTGAATAATTCATTTTTGGCTGTAAAAACGCATAGTCAAAATATAAAAGTACAGCCGGAAGATAACATCAGTTATTAGTGTATTTGCCATATGGCAACATACACTATTGGCATCGGTCGGATGGCGGGACCTAGGGGTCGGACCAAAATTTCTCGACGTTTCATAACCTCCTAAACACTTTGGCACCATTTTTAAAAATGTTTATATATATATGTATATATATATATATATATATATATATATATATATATATATATATATATATATATATATATATATATATATATATATATTTATATGTGCGGGCAATAACTTTCGAAGGAGTGAATTAATTTTAACGAAATTTGGCATACTTGTTGGAATCCATCACCGCACGAAGCCTATTTAAAATGGGCCCAATCGAGTCATTTTAAGGGTAGTTTTTAGGGGTTGAAAAAAGTTTTTGGGCCCAAAAATACCGAAAAAATTCTCAGAATCGTTTCAAAATTGAAATTTAACCCTTTAGTAGCAACTAAAAAGTGCTCCTAAAATTATAAGCAAATCGGCCCGACAGGACCGGACTTAGAAATTTTATGAAAACACTACTTTGCGTATACGAATTTACTTACTGAAGGTCGTATTTAATTTGGTGCAGATGTTGGATTGATAACAATATTTCAACTAATAAAATTATTATTGTAAGGGGTGTATTAAGGGGTTCAATTTTTTTTATTTTGTCCAAAAACAAACTTAAGTTCATTTAATAAAGTCACAATACCTGTATTAGCAAATACACTATATTGTCGGCAGGGTTTTGGCACTGCGACCCGGTTTTTTTTTTGTGGTTTTTGTTGTATAAAAAATAAATAAACCATAAAATGTAGTATTTTGGGAAACTGCTAATAGCCGAGGCTATCAAGCGTCTATAATTTTAAAGATTTAAGATCAGACGTAATTTTTTGAGCTCAAATACTTTTTTTTTTTACAATTGTTTATGAAGCGCTTTCCAAACAGAGCTCCGAGAACGAATAAGATTACCTGGCCGCCATGAAACCATTCTGACCTTAAACTATTTTATATTTTACTAGCCGCTACTCGCGGTGCCACACACGATTAAGATAAATAATGTTTTATAGCTCGCTTGGCAGCAACAACAGTAGTGGAGCTTTCGGCTCCACTATTTTACGATCTTACATTGTGAGGCTGCGTCACACTCGATAGTAACAACAGTTTTTTCGTCGACTTACGTTGCAAAATTGGTCTCCCCGAAAAGCGCTTTTATTTTACAGGGTGTCCGAGAATTATCTTTACAACTTTGAAATTTAATAACTTTTGAAATAAAAAGGGTATTGACATTCTGTTTTCTGCAGTTATTAGTGCAACTCATAAAGTTTTGTTCTGTTTAGGTTAGCACCTCCACATGTGCACCACGTGTGGCCTGAAGCACATCCAGTCGGTAATCGATTTCTTGCCAGGTACGCTGTAACATAACGTCTGTGACAGTGGCAAAAGCCTCTGTAATGTGGGTTTTTAAGTCAGCAATGTCAGTAACCTTTCTCCGATAAACAATATCCTTAAAATAACCCCAGAGAAAAAAACGTTATGAGTTGCATTAATAACTGCAGAACACAGAATGTGAATATCTTTTTTATTTCAAAAGTTATTAAATTTCAAAGTTGTAAAGATAATTCTCGGACACCCTGTATAGTCTATGTCCATCCTGAAGGTTCATTCTAAATATTGGTGAAAAAAATGTTTCGGAGATTAACTTCTCCATCCAAACTTAGAAACTTTACCTCTTTATAATATATGTATAGATCAATGCGCTCAATGTCTGATCTTAAAAACAACTTCAACTATGACATAATATTATGTTTTATAATTTGGAAAGCGAACAAATCAAATTTAATTTGAGTGAAGTGAATGATGAATTGGTATGACTGTTGTAATATACTTCGTACATTTGAATTAGTTCAGTTGCGTTGTCAATGGCTCTGGCTCTATGATAACTTACAAAAGCTAGTGCAGTGACCTAACATTATTTTTTGACATTCAGGTTTATTTTATGAATGAATTTTATGCGCTTACTAAAGTCTACTTCCGTCTTGGCGCTGTATTAAAAGTCCAGATAAAATTTAAGCCTTGCATCTTATGCCACAACACTACTGGTGTGATCACGTCTGTAAGATTCAATGGTTTGCTTTACCAAGCGTAATATTTACTCATTGGGAAAAAAGTGTTTTTTTAACAAAGATCGATATATTTCAGAACTTTTTCAAACTTGTCATGCTTGTAAAAAAGAGACTTGTTCCAGACTCCAGGAAGCAAAAATAAACGTCTGTATCTTTTTTGGTTTAGAAGTTACAGCGTTTTAAAGTTTTCCAAGAATTTCCTTAACTTCTTAAGGGAGACTGGAGGGCCTAGGCAATAAGCACCGCTAATATGGATGCCGCCAAATAGATTTTATTCCAATATATTTTAGTGTTTCTTTGCGGGGTACAGATAAATTTGTAAATAAATTGAGTATACGGAATAATTTTTTTAATTGTATGTAGTGCAAGCGCTAGGCTGCATCCCATATGACAATTCCAGTGGATTCATTCCGATTGATGATTTAAGTTGCGAAAGAACTAAAGAATGAAATTCTGGAGGTTGCCGGAAAAAATAGGCATGCAATTCCCATTTAAGTCGCTTTGTGTGTTTGTATGTCCGCTAAAAACGCGAGAACTACTAAACGGATTTAAATGCGGTTTTTACCATTCAATAGGTTATTTCTTAGAAAAAGTTTAGGTCTATAATAATTGGCTGACCCGGCTTCAGTCGGGTGAAAAGCACCGAACCTAAGTCCTTAAAACATTGAGCATCCAGCACTTCCTAAAGTGCTTTAAGCATCAAGCATATATCGGAGATTGAAAAAGCTTTTTAATGAATAAACTTGAATGTCAAAGAAAATAACTGTTAACTAGATAGATTGATAATCGACAGGGAAAGAAAGCAGTGACACCATGCCTACTGTGATAGTCGTTTCAATAAATAAAAATAAAAAATATTATCATCATTCTTATATATTTCACTGTATCTTCTATTCATTATATAACTTAATTGTTATAATAAATAAGAATAATGATTATCTTGTATAATGTAATATCAGAACAACTCACTAATAATTATGTAAGCTCATTTGTTGTTTTAATATTGATTAAAAATCTTTAAGTCATTATACATTGTCTATTTGTGGTCCCTTTTTCTTCATATCCAATACTCGTCATCATGTGATCGTTGATGAACGAAAATCTGTTTTTCATTCCATTTCCTTGAAATAAAAACTCATTTAATTATTTGATTACGCAAGCGTGAACTACGATTCTAGCCGCAGCTAATCAAGTACTATCCTTTTCAGGGTACAGACTGATATTGTACCAAATTTCATCCAAATGGGTTCGGCAGTTCTTGAATGATGCCGGTACAAACATGTTTCCTAATGAAGTGCAACATACCTGTAAACCTCGTATGAAAATTAAATTACAGATATCTGATTACTATTTTACATATTAGTGTTAAAAAACTAGCTGTTCAAAATATTAAATGTAAATTTGAATGATTAATAGTCGGTCGAAAAGTCACAATGCAGTAGGAAAATATACATCTTTTTTTTGTAAATTTTATTTATATTTCAGTTATAATAATCTGAAAAATGTTCTTAATTTTGATTTCGCAACCTTCAATTTTAGTTATTAGAAAAATCCAGTAAAACTTTCCTTGATTGGTAACTTGACAAAACTGCACAGAAACTTTTTGATCGATCTGTATAAATAGGAATAATCAATGCACTTTAATATATTTCAAAATATATTTTATTAAAAAAATAATGGCGATCTACAAATATAAACGTTTTAAAAATTGTACAAAAATATACAATATTATACCTAGTAATATTATGTACCCTTGATTGCTAAAACTTTTCGGACCATTAATTTGAGCTATTGATCAACTAGGTAATACAAAACAGTAAAACTTTGTTAATTTTTTTACAAGAGGTACTACAGTTGTAAGCAAGGGCGTACCCAGGATCAAAACTAGAGGGGGGGGGCAAGCCATGGTCGTTCAGGTTGTAACATTTTATCACTGAAAAGGTGAATGAAACCAAAATATTAAGAAAATTATGTATAATTATAGCAGTGCTTTATCAACTAAGTTATTACAATAATTTGCTTGAAAAAAAATTATTCTAGTTACATGTCTTATACTAGTATCATTTTTCTTAGATTTGTAAAAGTAAATTTATTTCAAGAATTGTAAAAATTCCAGCAACAAAATTTAATAACAACTTATTTTTTGCTTCCAGGGGGAAGGCAGCTGCCCCCCCTGCCCCTCGCTGGGTACGCCCTTGGTTGTAAATGAAGATAGGCACTGCCAAACTTTACCGCTAGGGGCGCCAGCTAAATAACAACTTCAGTCTGTGAATAGTTCAAAGCAGTTTCGTGTCAAATAAGTTTATTTCAAATAATTAATCATTGACAATGTCGATGTGCTGTGTTTACCAATGTTCAAATTAAAGAATTTCAAATTATTCCTGATCATCAGCAGCCATTGACTGAAGTGATACAACCTTTTTCCATGAATTAAATTGCTTTGGTATCGGTTTTGTTATAAATCTTTTTAAGTTTGGATACCAGTAGATACTATACGGAGTTCTATCAAAATCGATCCAGCCGTTTTTGAGTAATACCGATATAAACAGACAAGATATTCGAAAAACTCTCTAAAAACCGAATTACAGGAGGTTCGCCTACTATTTTATTTGGTATATCGGTATATGAATTGACTCTTTCTCAATGTAGGGAAGATAGAACGGTCATTCTAAAGGAGGGCACATAGTGGCAAAGTTTCTTTGCCGTAATAATTATTGATTTACCGAGGATCCAAGAATTTTCAATGGAATCCTTTTAACGAAGTTTTACTGTACAAATATACATTTATGGAATGCATATATAATGTTAATTTATTAATATTTTTCAATTTGGTATAAACTTACCAAGTTTTTAAACAAGATTTGAATTTTTAACGACAGTCACACAGCATAAAAATGAATATTGCGGTAAAAGCAATAATAGCTACGGCAATCAAACCCGACGATGTGGAGGAAGTATCGAGTTGGAAAGAGACCTTGCCAGTTTTTTTTTTAAATGTGAAAGACGCGTCACCGCAAAGAAGCTTAGTCTAATTATTTTTTAAAAACAACTGTCTTTTCCATGACAAATTTTCTGCAGGAATGTTGTCATTTTTTTCTTAATGCAGCTTTCTTTGAAGAGGGGGGGATCAAAATTATATCAAAGTATCAGGTTGAAAAATGTCTGTCGGTAGGCCTGATATCCTTGTGGCACATTTGGAAAATGGACCACACATAATGGCATTGTTTGAATTTTGAAAAGATCCAAACAAAAATTTATAAATTAAATATGCAAACATTTCACAATTATTTGGTTCAAATATCACAGTATACCTACGAATGTGCTGCCTTTTATTTTAATAGTTCTCTTTTTCTCTTTTACTGGCAAATTAATTTTTGATTGCTTTCTCTATTTATGAAATCTCTTTTAGAGGTGTTTCCTCGGAGGATTTCTCATCATCCGCAGTTTTTCCATTGGATGTGTATGAAATCGGATCATTGTTCCATGGCTGTAATTCCCCACTCCCAAGAATTAAAAATGACAATGCTCCCAATGAATAGGTTCCAAAAAGTATCCAAAAAACTTTAGTCCACTGTTCATAAGTTTGCTGGAATAAAAAAATTATAATCAGTATCTAGAATTAACACCGTAGATTCTGTCTTTCAGGCTTGAAGGGTTGTCCGTCAGTTGAATGTCACAGGATCTAAGCAGGTCCACCTAATTCAGTAGGACTTGGGGTGACATCCTGCCGTCTACTTCTTATTCAATGGGGGGACCTCAAAATGTTTTGGCTGTCCATAAATAATTATTGTTCTGATTCACACTCATCAATAAAATGGAATGGCACCATTTTAAATTAAAGCAACATTAATGTTGCAGCTTTATTTACTTTAAAATAAAAACGACTTACGTTGTTGTAAGTGAGTATTCCAACCATATGAGTTGACAAGTATCCTCCGAATGAAGAAAGCGTATTAGCCATTCCAAATATAGTCCCTGAAAAGTTCGGCGCAATATCCAAACCGTTTCCCAAATAGCCCGCAGTGACTGCGCCGTTAACTGTCAAGGCGGCTGTGAATATCGCAATAGCCCACGTGGCGTTGATTCCCATATATACCTGCAGAACCATGAGTAGCCCCGGCACGAGAACCGCTAAAATCATAACCATATTACATATTAACACCAGTCACGTATATCGTATTAGATCTTCCGGAAACATTTCACCCCGAGCCCCAGTTCACCTCTGATTAACTTCCACGCATATAAATGTAGACTTCCCAAACTACTCGGCTACTCAGAACGTCTTGCAGTCCTCTCTAAGCTCCAATATCACAAACCCAGCGTATATAATAGACTTGTTTATTAGATCATTACGCTAGTGGTGTAGAGAAAATGGACCGTGCCGCGTATAAATGGCGACTTCTGGCAGACGAAAGCAGTAAAGTGCAGGGGGTGGAAGCGTTTTGATGTCGGCGCCAATTTAATAGAACTACATAAAACGTTATGGTAATTAATTTGGTGTCGACCTCAAAACTTTGGTTTTTTAAGTTTTTTAATGGCCTTTTTTGATGGAGGTTTAATTTTTTAAAAAAAGTTTATTTTTTTTATTTTGAAAGTTCCAACTGTTCAGTTGGTTATTCCGGACCGAAACGCGGCGATAAGCAATATTCAAAATTGTTTTTACATACCGAGTGTAGTAAACATCTTTCTAGTTTGAGTCGTTGTTAACCGAGCAGTTTTTCTTAAATGATCAGCCAAAGTACTCGTCACTACCGCAAATATATATTTTCCTAAATACGGCAAACTTGATAAAAGACCGTTCTGAAAATGAAAAATGTTAATAATTAATTTCAACTTGTATTACTAGCTCATTTGTTTATACTTAGTAAAAGAATAGTACTGAAATACATTCAAATTATTTAACAAAAAATAAAACGTTGTAATAATATAAATTCTAATTGAAAATTCAAGATTTATGTCTGTTTTATGAAAGAACGGGTGGACTTGAGAATAACCGAGCATGCAGCGATGCAACTATTTATATGCCGTTATTCTTCTATTACAAGCCCCCAGTTGCTAGGAACTGATCCGAGAATAATTTTGCAACAGTAACGGTGATGGTAACAGCACCGATATCGTTGCAATGTCGCGTGCTTGTCTTTTCTGAAGACGAGATTATCGCAAAGAAAAAGACAGCTCTGCTAAAACTTGCATCGTGTGTGGTCGGCTTGTTAGTTTCAAAACGAGTTTAGGAAAAATGTTAAGGGGACCCAGACTATCAATATTTATCAACGTCCATTTTTTCATTATTGTCTTCATTAATACTGACGACAAATATTGAAAGTCTGAAGGCGCCATTATTGTTAAAAAGTGAAAACACTTACTGCCTTAATATCGAAATGTAGAATATATTTCATATATGTCGGTAATTGATTCACAATTGTAAAATAACCAAACACTGAGCATCCATGAGTAATGACAATGGCCCATACTGGACCAGATAGAAGAATGGCCTTCCACGGCACATTCTTAGGCTGTAAAAATATAAATCAATGGTAATATATAAAGAGTAAAAGTTTGTACGTTCTAGAACATCGGAACCGATATGAAAAATTCTTTCATTATTTATCCCGCGTAACAAATTTAAATGTTTTAAAACAAATCGGGAATCCCACTTAACTAAACTGGTGTATACTAGATAAACTAGAATTACAGAGAAGTGAAAAAAATTAAATTATTGACCCGTTGTTTTTTACGCATATTAATATATCCAACTAGCAGACGACTCAATAATTATTAATTGATTGGAAATTTATTTACTGAAAATATTTTCTGAAAGATCATTATTAATGTGAAATCAAATCAATTCTTGATACAGTCAAAACTCTTGGTAACGAAACTCAAGTAGCTTTGCAATTCCTTCGTTTTCGTTATAAGAAATTGTTACGAAAAACTAACCAATTTCAACTAATATTTTGTCTGTATGTGTTCGTAAGAATTATTCAAGTTGAACATAAATATATGAAAATATAAGTACTATAAATTTATTACCTTATTGCCTTGTTTACCATCTCTCTTGATAGCTTCTTCTATTGCGGTTCTTTCTTCTATGCTGATTCTTGGGTGGTCGGCAGGTGTTTCGAATACAACGAAGAACCAGGCAATTGACCAGATAAGTCCAATTGCACCAGTCAAATAAAAAACACTTGGCCAACCAAAACTAGCAATTAAAAATCCACAAACTGGCATCGTAATAGCGGCTCCTAGCGACGAAGCCATCATGTTGGCCACAAATTTGCTTCTTTCATTTGGTGGAATCCATTTTGACGCTAGCGGCTGAATGGAAGGCCACGTTGCGCCCATCATAAAGCCTGTAAAATGTATTTTTACATGAAGATCAAACCTGAATTTTTGTTGTTAGCTATTGAAGAGATTCATAAATAAAAAAAACATGTATGATACGTTTTTTACCGATATTTTCACGTTGCATAATCAAATTATAAAAAACAAACATTCGCCACGTTAAATAGCATTATTTACGAAATATCTAGTTCAAAAAAATATTGTACCTAATAGTGTCCTCAGTATAATGATAGCAACGTAGCCTAGCCTTGCTGCAATAGGCGTTAATAGTGTCAGTAAAGAACCGAACAGCATAGCGTATCCGAAAACTCGTCTGGCTCCAATCACTTCAGCCAGACGTCCGCCAGGTAATTCCGTGAGCACGTAACCCCAGAAGAAACATCCCAGAATCCAATTTTGTACTCGAGCGTCCCATTCATAACGCTCTCCGTCATCGAGCAGCACAGATGGAAGAACAGTTGAGGTAGCAATTGTTTCGTTCATTGATAACGAAGGCTTGTCGAACGTATCAATTTCATTGGCCGAAAATATTTTACTGGTTACGTTTGACGTGGTGCCAGTTAATTGAGTAACGTTTTTACTCACTGGTACCACCATTTCAACGATAGCAATCGTCAAATTTACACGAAGCATGTAGTTGAACATGAAACCGAGGATTACCATCAAATTCAACACACGACTGCATGTTAGAAATTCTGAAAAAAATAAATAAAAACTACAATGTTTGTTTTTTTTTTATAATTATAAATCAAAATGTTAAAAATTATTGTTTGTTTGTTACAGAAGCAGTTACAGAATATCGGTGAGTCAAAATAATATTTTTATTTATTCTGTTACAATAAGTTCAAACCAACTAAAGTCCTCCGTATTTGTTTGAATATATCCTGAAAGTTGGTTTGGTTAGGGTTTTTGGAAACCAAGGATTGTTAGAAGCTCACGTAACAGAAGAAGTGTGATCGCTGATAGAATTTTTTTAGTAGTAGTGCAAAAACCTGAACAAAGCTCATCCTTATTTAATTAAAAGTCAAGATGATCAAGATCCTTGTTCTAATCAATTCAAGCCTTCAGCATTTGGAAATTTAAAAGTTTTTTTTTCTGTATTCTAAATAATAGCAGTTCTCGCTGAGAAGTGTTTTTATAGTATATTGGAGTTTTTTAATGACTAAATTTTATATTTTTGTATGTCTGACTATGTTTCATTGCTCAACAGAGCTCTTTCTGGAACTAATAAAAATTATTATTATTATTATTATTATTATTTTGGAATTTTGCGTACCGCGTAGGTGAACAAAATTCAATTTTTATCGCTGGATTTATTTTGTAAATACACAATGAAGGTCCACACCCCCAGAATCGAATCGTCTGGGCACGACACACTAGATGTTGCCGAGTGATCCTGAACCGACTAGTACGTGATAACTCATTTAACTTTATGTATTCCAAAACTGCCGATCGTGCTGAGTCAATCCGATTCGATTCAGTGGGTGTGGACCTTAACACATCTCATATTTGAACGATACGCCATACATGATTTTGAATTATCTTATCGCGTACTTTATTTCAAGAACAGTTTTTTTTTTTGCAAATTTGTCAGTTTTAAAAGGTCGCTGCAACGGCAAGATGTTTGGGGCGCCTAGAGCGACACGAACGCTTTATTAAACCCTGAATAATAAAGACTATTTTCACACGTAATGCACGTACTATGGAATCTATCGAAATTATTGCTTCTAGCCGATGACCACTATTTTAAGGTTCCGTGCCAGAATGGTAAAAAAACTTAACTCTTATAGTGAATAAATAATAAAATAACATTTAAAATAGGCTACACTCGCCTAGTGACGGGAGTTTGTGTCGCCCTGCGGAACCATTTCCTAGACGATAATTATCTTTACCCCTTCGTCACGTTGTTATAATGTAGACATTATTATTATGTAGCTTCGATCTGTAATTCCACCCAGTAAAAATTGCTTAAAACATGCTCAGCTGTTTGCAATGGCAATTCAGCTTTACAAATGAAACAATGTGCCCGTCAACATTTTCAATAAATATAGTATCTAAATAGTAGTTTGTAATAAAGTATAGTTTCTGACAGTAATTAACTGCAAAAATAGGTTAAACTGGTACACTTTAAATCAAGTGTTTTCATTAAAAGTAGTCATTACTTGCAATATTTTATATACCTAGATAATGAAGAAAAAATGAATTCATTGAATATTTATGTACTTATTAATTATTAAAATGATTATATTTATAATGTTTACAAAGCCGATAGCGTTTTCAGATACAAGTAATTACGTATCGTTTCCAATAATTTGCAAAATTGCTACTGTAAATGTTTTTAATTAGTTATAATGACGGGCATTATAGACAAAATTAATAATTTTGTTGTCGTATACCCATTAGAAGGTAATGATTAAATTAAACAGTTGTGGACGTTGTGGTTCATTTATTATTGATAATTTTATATTAATATTTAAAACGTACTTTTACTGTTGTGGGGGAAAAACTGCCTGATCAAAGGACAACCGGTCATATGTAATCTGATTGAATTATACATAATTTTTCAAAACTTTGGAATTCTAATAATGCGCTGTCATTTGATTACTTCTTATTACAAGCTTTTATTAAACTTGCCATGTTTGCCAACAGTGTGTCAGTTTGGGTCAAAACTTGCAATCAACATTTCGACTAGCTCTAATTAAACTAGAGCTTTGAAATTTTGCACAAGTGTGTAACTCCGGTAACAATGCATAAATCCAGTGTGCTGACCACCCTAAAATTACGAATTACCATTTTCTTCGACCCTCTTGACATGGGTACCAAATGCAATAGTTTGAAGAGTGGAATACCAAGACGTCATTGTAAACCCAATATGGCGTACGACTTATATCCGATTGATTTGAAATTTTGTACACATATATGTATTCCCGATAACAATACATGAACCAATCGTTTTTAGAATTAAAAAAAACCCGGGTCGCAGTGCCAAAACCCTGCCGACAATATAGTGTATTTGCTTGTATAGGGCCGTGTGGTTTTATACTTTTATTATGTGAAATTAAGTTTGTTTTTGGGCAAAATAAAAAATTTAACCCCTTAATACACCCCTTAAAATAACATTTTTTTTCTTAATTGTAATATTATTATCAATCTAACGTCTACACCGAATTAAATACACCCTTCAATAAAAAAGTCACTATCTGCAAACTAGTGTTTTCATAAAATTTGTAAATCCGGTCCTGTCGGGCCGATTTTATTAAAATTTTGGGGACACTTTTTAATTACTACCAGAGGCTTAAATTTCAATTTTGAAACGATTCGGAAAATTTTTTCGGTATTTTGGGGCCCAAAAACATTTTTCAACCCCTAAAAACTACCCTTAAAATAGCCCGATTAGGCCCAATTTAAATAGGCTTCTTGCGGTGATGGATTTCAACACGTGGGCCAAATTTCGTTGAAATCAATTAACTCTTTCGAAAGTTATAGCCCGCACACATATATATATATATACCTATATATATATATATATATATATATATATATATATATATATATATATATATATATATATATATATATATAATATAAACATTTTTAAAAATGGTGCCAAAGTGTTTAGGAGGTTATGAAACGTCGAGAAATTTTGGTCCGACCCCTAGGTCCCGCCATCCGACCGACGTCAATAGTGTATGTTGCCATATGGCAAATACACTAATAACCAATTTATTTTAATAAATTAATGTATTAAAAGTAAAAATTTCAAGACTAAAACGAATAAACAAATTAAAAAATATATATTAACCTCCTTCAAAAAAGTCACTAAAAAGACGAAAATAATGTAATTTCCTCTTTTTAGTGACTTTTTTGAAGGAGATTAATATTTTTTTTAAAGTTATTCTATTTTCGCACATTTTTCAGAAAATTTCGTAATGGACAATTAAAACAGTTGCTAAGTATCTAACTCGTCTTTGGTAAACAGCATAACTTCACTTTGTCTATAACGATCAACGGCAGTTTATATATTGAACAGATTAGTGTACTAGAGGGGCATTCTTTTGCTGCTTTTAGGTGACCACTTTTTCAGTTAACTTCAATACTATATTGTTGCCGAACAGGTCCTGTAATTTGTAAATCTAGCAGTTTTGCGTATTTGATAGAATATACTCGAACTTTAGTCAATTCGGCATAAGTGACGTTTGTTATTATCATCTTGAAACGTAATAATTAATTATTATTAATTTGTAATGCTTAAAAATAAAACAAGACAAACGTAGTTTTACTGAACCGTAATTCAACAAACCTTATCCGTTTATAAGTCCAAACAACAATATGTTGTTCCGTTATGGAAAATTAAGTCAATGGTATTAATTAATTATCTTTATCTATCAATAGTTCTGAAAATATTCCATAAAATATGTGTCTTGAATCAGCGTTTCAATCAGTACTATTTTTGCGTTAATATGATCTGTAAATAATACTCTTATTTTATAGGCCGTTTTTCCCTGTGTAAATTCCAATTTTCCCGCAGATTCGCTCTCGTTAAGGTCAATTCCCCCCACAGATGGACATCCATAATGTCGTTTTTTTGTAGAGAATCACTCGTGTTACTATTATTTTTTGAAACAGTTTTTTCCGGTAACTTCCCCTCAAATTATTTTATTAACTTTCCAGTACATTAGGAAGTTATTGTAATGAAGCGAATGTCGCGAATAAAAATAATATCGCCTTTGTTAGGATGCTAATCGAAGCTTATTAACGTCACTATGATCAACTGAAAGAAATTTCATCAAAATCACTCGTCGTTTTTTTTTTGTTCAAACGAAAAGATTGTAAAAAGTGTATTTTAGGATTTTTTGAAAAATATTTCTTGGGTATAACTTGTTAAATACCTACATATTTAATATTCAATGTTGATCATACTGGGAATTTGGTCGGGTGGCCCTCAAAGGTCGCACTTGTAGAATCCCAATAAACGACCCACGTCACAGCTTGTTATTTTCTCTACTATCTTAAAAGTTACGCTTCTTTTTGATGATTGAATAATATAAATATTTCAGGCCAGAGGGAATTTGTAAAATCTTACATAAGACGCCAGGAGTAGAGGGATTAGTGAGACGCCTGGAGTACAATATAGCGATTATGCTATCCATCTATATTAACGAGTATGAACTCTTAAATGACCTCAAGCCAAGATCAGAAATGGATCACAAGCAACTATGTAATTGGGTGAAGATGTTTACATATAATTAAAAACCCGCATCGTCATTTTTTTAATTATAGTCGCTAATTTATTAGTGTATTTGCCATATGGCAACATACACTATTGGCGTCGGTCAGATGGCGGGACCTAGGGGTCGGACCAAAATTTCTCGACGTTTCATAACCTCCTAAACACTTTGGCACCATTTTTAAAAATGTTTATATATATATAATAATAACTTTCGAAAGAGTTAATTGATTTCAACTAAATTTGGCACACGTATTGAAATCCATCACCGCAAGAAGCCTATTTAAAATGGGCCTAAGCGGGCTATTTTAAGGGTAGTTTTTAGGGGTTGAAAAATGTTTTCGAGTCTCAAAATACCGAAAAAATTCTCCGAATCGTTTCAAAATTGAAATTCAATCCTATGGTGGCAATTAAAAAGTGTTCCTAAAATTTTAATAAAATCGGCCCGACAGGACCGGATTTACAAATTTTATGAAAACACTAATTTGCAGATAGTGAATTATATACTGAAAGGTGTATATAATTTGGTATAGAGGTTCGATTGATAATAATATTGCAATTGAGAAAAAAAATGTTCTTTTAAGGGGTGTATTAAGGAGTAAAATTTTTTATTTTGCCCAAAAACCCACTTTAAGTTCGCATAATAAAGCCACACTGCCTGTATAAGCAAATACACTATATTGTCGGCAGGGTTTTGACACTGCGACCCGGGTTTTTAATTTTTGCCGACAAAAAAATTTATGATACATAATTGTAAGTTCAAATTCATATCTCTCGTCCACAAACCAGGTTCCTTCTTGTGTGACGTTTGAAGCTTTGGACGCTGCTATCCAGACAATATTTTGAATGACATTTTTGTGACGTCAGTCTTATCAATACAATTATTGTAAATAAACAAACACGCATCGGCCATATTTTTATATATTGTTTACCGCATATCTACGTAATATATTTTAACTCTTCAATTAATTTCAAATTAGACGATGGACTATAAATAGTATTTGAGATAAGCAGACAATGCTCAAAGTCAATAAATAAAATAATTATTCATTTAACATTAATATATCGTATCATAACTCACAATAAACAATAATGAACGCATCTATATGTTTGGATATTTCTTTTTACCCGACTTCTTTTCATATTGCAAGTTCGCAATCTCTCAGAACTTTTTTAAACTCACCGTTCTTGGGCAAAAACTAATTCCAATAAATGTACGGGTATACGTATCTCTTTTGATTTGAAAGTTATGGGCATTCTTAAATATTAATTAGATTTCTTAAAAATAAGGAAACATATTGAGTTTTTTTATAGTATTTCTATCATAGAAACTACCAATTAACGTTAAAATTATGTTTTTATTTGAATACAGTCAACATCCCTATTGAATCGTTTACTTCAACATGGTGGACGAACTGCAGTAATCTGTCAAATGTAGGAACTTTAGTAATTCACGAACATCAGCGCTATTAGTGTCCAAAAAATGAACTATCGTTGTGGAGGCAAAAATCTTACTTCGCGGTCGAGTTGTGCACGTCGATGGAGTCTGTATTTTCTTTCTTCATACGACGACCATCTGAAGTAAACCACAAAAAACCTCTGTGTTTTGTGAAGTAAACTGGTCAATCGTAAACAATTCAACAAAATGACGGTTCAGACCACGCACCGAGCACGCAAACGTCCGTCTCAGAGTTGAGACGTAATATGAAGCCTTGTAGATGTTCTTATTTATAAATATGTTCCAAGTCGCAATCACAATCTCTAACGATCACGACGAAATTGAGACAAATAATCCTGTTTGGATCGCTTCAAATTTTAAAATAGTGTAAACTATAAATCCCGAATGGCCTTGTACAATGTTTAATAGCTTTTAAGAATTTGATGTAATTATAGCCAGGCGCGGTTTTAATTTTTTGGGAAATTTGTCATGAAAATGAGTATTTTTTAACAAAAGAAAATACTTCAGGCCTTTATCAAAATCACTAGGTGTTTAGAAAAAAATCACACAATTAAATAAAAGCATAAACTGATCTTTTTTTTAACATGGATAAAAAATAATAAAAGTAATTTCCATTGTAATGCACCTGGAAATTGTATAACCATATCGTGTAGAAAATTAGATTCAATGCTATAACGGATATTGACAATTATTAACGTGATTTTTTTATAATTCTGTATTTCTATATCAAACTACGCCACCAAAAGAGTTACAAATTGACAGTAGCAAAGTGTAAACGGACAAATAAACATTCCAGAAGGTATATTATGTAAAATATTCAAAAACACGCCAGAAAACCAAATTATTCCTATGTGAATCCCTAACGATTTTTACCACTACCCATCTTTTAGACTTTTATATTATATAATTCGAAAAAAACAGAGAACTTAACTATATTAACTCTACAGGCAAAATGTATCATAATTTGCATAAAATATGCATTACTTAATTTACACGTTCAAGGTAAAAAAATGACAATGAAATACTTTACATAAACGTTGGCACAGATTCAAATATAGTATCCACAGCACAGATGCCTTCATTGAAAAGCCTCAATGAGATTGGTCCTTGAAATTAAGATACGTATTACATTTTGGTCTAAATAAAAAAACAATTGCTAGGGTCGTCTGGGCCTAGTGTATACACTTATTGAAATGAAATTGAGTATACGGACGTAGATAGATGACCCAAAAAAATCTGTGAATCTCATCCACATAGACTCGCGGAGGAAGTGAAACTTCTATAGTCGTAGATGTTATTTATATATTTAATTTTTTTATGTCGAATTTTTGAACAGAAAGAGAACAGAAAGGCTTAGGAGCCCCTCCTCGTCTACGTATTATAAAAAAAGTTGGAAAATAATTTTTTGACAAAAACGGTTTAGGATCTCCCCTCTAATTTTTGAACAAAATGGTTTAGGATCCCTTCTCTATTTTTTGGACAAAACGATTTAGGACCCCCCCCCCCTCGTCTGCGTAATATGAAAAAAATTGAAAATAATTTTTGGACAGAACGGTTCAAGAGTACCCCCCTCCCTCGTCTACGTAATATAAAATATTTCCCTATAGTTGAATCAACAAAAAATTTCAAACAGATACCTCCTCGCTAAAGATGTTTTACTTCGATCATTTTTTTGGACCTCATTTCACGGAATGAAAAAAATCACTTATCCCATTGAGTGAATTTTTTTCCTAAAATGCAAAAAACATGTTGGACGACCTTTTGAATTTAACCCTTCAGTTATGAGATATATTTTGCTTTCAAAGTCGTTACAGAAGCATCCCCCTTCTAATTTCTTAATTATCGATGCCAAATGTCTGAAAAAAATCCTGAACGTGGTCTTTTAGTCAGTACTTGCAATGGAAAATATAACGAACTCTATAAGCAAAAATAGTTCATGAAAAATTTAGAAATAGGTAACTAAATTCGATGTTAGTGAGAATGGCTACGGAACCCTAACACGCGCTTGGCAGGTATTTTTTTAAGTTATTAATTACAAATATTGTCATTCATTTTAAATATTTCGTAAGATTGTTTTTTACAAACAAGCGTTTATATCTAATATATAAACAGTAAACAGTCGACGTTACCGTCGTCTCATTGGCTATTCCAGTAGGTGTGTCGGTGATTCGGCTACGTCACTATGTCATCTTGTTTATTTAAATGTATTCGTGTCGCTTAATACATTCCAAATAAAGAATAACTAAATATGTGTGTAGGAAAATCTGAATGATTCATTGACTAAACATCTCAATCTAATCAAAAAAACTTCGTCCCTGTAATATTTAGCGTAGAATCTCAACGACCTTACTTTTAAGCCCTTTAAATCGGTAGCTATCATTTCAACAATGGAGACCTGCCTCTGCTCATGGATGTTTTGTGACGTTGTTTAGTTTTAAGTGGCGCGAATGACCTAAGTTGTCGAGCTTTTATAATCTACAATAAATAAATAAGCAATGGAAATGGACACTGCCAAACTTTATCGCTAGGGGCGCCAGCTATATAAGTTGCCTTTAGTCTGTAAATAGTTGAGAGCAACGTATGCAAAATAAAATTATTTCAAATAATAAATCATTGACAATTCCGATGTACTGTGTTTACCAATGTTCAAATAGCGAAACTTTTGGATTTTCAAAGGACGCGGAACTGAAAAAGAAGTGGTTGAATGCTATCAGAACATAGCAATAAAACTGTGTTATTAATTAATGTGATTCGTGGGTTTGTTTCTTGTCGCAAATTGAGTCGATTCTAGATTTAATGCTCAATTTCTAATGCAGATTCAGCGTTCCTCCGTAAGCGAGTACAGTGCATTTGCACACGCGAGTCAGCTAGGCAGCCGCCATTACATAAATTTTGTCCGCGTACTCCCTACGAGCAAATGGCGTACTCCACCACTTTGAGAAACCCCACTATACGGGATCCCAACGCAAAGATGTAAATCACTACGAATTGATAATATGTGTGCCCTATTTTATTATAATTCAAATTACGACTGTAGTATAGGGGATTAACCATTATTAAAATTTATAAAAAAAGCATCGAAGGTCAGTTGATTAGTTCTGTCAGTGCCTAACTACAGAAATAATTGAAGCATTATATTATATCATCGTATTTGTAGCACTTGTGTCAAGTATGTAATGTACATAATAGAGTAAAGATTCGATTATTCAACGATCGTGATCGAAATTGTCGGATAATACGAAAATGGCAGATTGTAGATAGTCGACGTTTGACAGCTGACGTTATTAGCATCTAGCAAATTATCGAGACTAGAGAAATAGATTAATTTTCTTCAGAGTTTTCTCAGTATTTATTCGACAATCAGAGCTTTAGTATGTACATATACATATGTAGAATAACAGACAGTCGGATAAACGAGCCTATACTATACCAAGTATGTTACATGTTTATTGTAGATGCATATACACTACATGCGCAAACATTATGCATACATTCTTTTTAACAGATCTGTTGACATAATCAATTGTAACAATTAACGCAAAACTGCCATTTATACGTCACTATTAAATTAATTCATAATCGATTGATTTATCTGTAAACAATCAATCGGATGTTATGTAACAGGGGCGTAGTTTAAATTGGGGATATATTTTTTTATCTATGTAACCTCTGACGTTACACAAAAAATTCCACCAATAAAACAAGAAATTAAAAAGTTATTGACCCATTTTTTGAACGTTGCTACGCCCAAGCGAATGGCTGTTGTTTATTTGACCTTTACTCGTCTCTTCTACCATAATTAATAAGCCTCGAGTTCCCAGATTCCGATTCTAAAATTGGTAAAAGTATCAAAATCTTTAAAAATGAATGATCTTTTTGAATTTTGTAGTCCATTGTGAGACAATGAGCCTGTTTCATGAGAGGCAGTGTCTCCAGTTAACCACGAGTTGCAGCACTTGTGGTAGGAATAAACATTATTTATTTATTTCTTAGCAACGTGTTGTTTCTGTGATAAAAATGATATGATAAATTAGTAACCACTACCCGCGGTTTTGCACGTGATTGAGATGAAACATTCCAGCGAAAACAATAGTGGAGCCATGGCTCCACTGTTACTGGAGCAAAGAAACATTAGAAGCCTTCGCGGGGCTCAACAATTCGTAGTCAAATGAATGCTTAATTAACTATTTCAATGTGTCATAACTAGATTCAGAGGATGAAGGATCAAAAATGACTTGTCTCAACCGCGTACTATAGCTCGTGAGAGATTTTTCTTACTTGATGAAAATAGCTCATTGGGAGAGCACAGATTTTACAAAAAAATTTAATTAAAAAGAGGATCATCAGAAATATCTTTCGATAAAGTCAACATATTCTATGTGACAGAAACTTGATCTTTGACCACGCCTAGCACCTAACGCTATATTAAATTCGTTGTTTTTTGAAGTGAAGTACCTACGTCAAAAGTTCAGGCAATGTTTATCAATTAGATTGATGGTCGTTTTTAATATCTGAATTGCTATATACAAAATGATTGAAAACCTTATCTGACATTTTCTTATTTGTTTATTTACACTTTTAACAGAAAATATCGTTTAACAAAAAAACATTCCAAATATAATTATTATTCACAAAGGATATTATCTTTAATATTAATATATTTCTTGTATTTCAGGAAGTTTCAAAAAACTTCAAAATGTATATATAATAAAAATGAAATGCTGTTGTAATAGTCAGAATACGCGATGTAAGATAGTAATACGGTGGATCCGAAGGCTCCACTACTGTTAACGCTGCCGTGTACTGCACGAGTATAGGTTTTTTTTAAATAGCTTTTCACAATTTCACAAAATGATCACAAACAATTTTATTGAAATTTGGACAGGCGACGTCTGTCGGGTCAGCTAGTTTATAATAAAATTTTAAATAATAGACTCTCGTTTATACCTTATGTTATATTTGTGTCGAACAAACTATGAACGTGATTTTTTTGTTAATTTAAAGAAAATTGCAGCTAAAAATAAAGTAGCAATGGTTTGAAATGAGTCAACATTTATATATATAAAAAAAAGTGGAGCTCTATTCTTCGATCTTGCAGTCACCATTTTCGTTTATCTGACTGCGTGTCGGTCCCTTCTATATCAGATAATCGAGACTCTACTATACCGAAATAAAGACTATTATTACTAAGTTAAAAACGTTTCTTATATGTTAGGTACATTTTTGAACTTACCTGAACGTTTATTGTTCCCTGCCATAGCTCTGCAATGCAGTTATTTATTTAAAAAAAAATACACCTTTGATCAACAAAAGTGATGAACACAATGGCGTGCAGCTTTGTAAAAGAAGACAAATGACATACGGCGATTTTCGTTTAGACGAGAACAGCACCTGTAATAATAAAATTCAGTTTAGAAAAACATGCCATTAAAATTGTAAACAAATAAATCAAAATAAAAACAAGAAGCAGTATTTCCCGCAAAAATAACAAAATATGTATACAGAGATCATTAATTTTCTAAGTTAATTCAAAAGACGCAGTAATATTTTTCAGAATTAATTAAAATATAATTATTAATAAACAATAATATACTTATTTGCAATAAGTATTAATTTGCCATTAATTTTATAGCGAAATCAATGACTAAAGACGATCACATAATTATTGTATGTACCGTGTAAAAATCACATCTGCCATAAAGAATATAGTTTCGGTTCCATATCAACATCTTTCCGTCATTTTATTGCTCTCGATTTGACATAAGCTAGCACGAAAGGCTACCAATAACAAACCTCATGTTTGGGCATTTATTATTAATTCATATCTTCATATATAGTAGTGTTGATCCAAGAACAGTGACAAATTTATTTTCATCTTCAGGGCCTTAAGGCTGTCGGAACGCTCTGAATTTTGTTTGTGCTGAGACCCAGCAGTAAAGGGCCAGGTAGGCAAAAGACATATTGTGGGTGTGACCTTCTTTAGCTCTGTCTCGCTCAAATCATCCGTACGTTTCAATTTTTGGCTGGTGCCAACTACGAGGCTAAAAAATATTATTGCAAGGGTGCCGCTGTCAATTGATTACTCTAATTTTTGGAAATATTTTGAAGATTTAAAAAAGTTTTCCGAAAAAGGAAGAGTCACTTTAGGTTTGTGATGGAACAGTTTTGTGAAATAAGTACGAATAAGGTCACAGTGTGACATTGAAAACGTGTGTTTTTTAGCACAATTAATGCCAACTTTTTTCTAGTAAATCGTACATAAATTACAAAAGTAGTCCATTAGAGACCTAGATTTGTCCTTTATCTTCCTTATAGAGAAAGAATTTTTGCAGAATGTTGACAAATAAGTTTACAATCAGTTGACAGCCGAAGCTCTATTTTTGGCTTAAATTCAGAGCGTTCCGACAGCCTTAAGCTGGTCAAACGGTGGTAATTTACCACAATTTGACCAGTTTAAGGTCTTGAAGATGAAAATAAATTTTTCGAAACGTTGGCCACTAGCGTAATATTGGTAAAGCTTATCTCTTGATCCTCAACCAAACCTTCCTTCACTGTGATTAAATCATATTTTAATTTTAACTGAACCATCAACCTCTATGAATGAAGCAAGGTTCAGATAACTGATTTAGCCTTCCATTATCATATCGCTATCACAATGTTATTATAGCAATAAATTAGTAGCTATATAAACGATAAATTATTTAAAAAAAAGTAATTAAAAAGCGGTGCTATGAACATACATAGATATCGTAATTATGAGAATCAAACAAACATGGACATATTGTAGATTAATTCAACGAATTTTTTAATATAATATTATGTAACATAAAAATGTAATCTTTATTACCTGACTGGCAAAACCGAGAAGGGCCAGATTTTTCGCGGAAATGTTTTTGTCAAATTTATTCTCGCGTGACTTTTCTCTACCTCTATAAAATACAACGTCTGTATGTTCGCTTATAACTAGAGAACCGCTGTCTTTCCCACGTAGGTACATTATCTAGTCAGATGCTTGATTAAAATTGATAGAGTTCTCAAGTTAATTATTTTTTGCTCGGGATCAAAACCATGTTCCCTTTTTTATTTAGTTCTGGCGGACGAAGCAACGGGCAAAAGCTAGTAAATAAGTAGCTTATATTATATGAAGCTTGTTTTGCACTTTTTGTTTGTTTTATAAGAATTTTATTTTTTACACAACATCGAATGAAAGTTCTAGTAAATGTAAAATAAAAAATAAACCAGTTTTTTTTCGTTTTAAGAATGATGAAATCGTTCGAATTATTACAATAAATGATTAATCATTTGAACGGAGAAAGCTAACCGAGATTTCTTAGGCATTCAGTTTGAACAATGTCAATAATTAATTAATGTAACGAGATTAAAAATTCGCAATCTCTGATCTCTGGTTTGGCGGCAACGAAAGGCGAAAACTGTCCAATTTATAAAGATTTTAGACGAAAACTAATTTAATTAACGCCTAGAAGGATACCTCGCCCGCTGTCACATCGCCTTTGAATCTACCGCAGTTGTAGGCAAAACGTCAGGTAGAAATACCAATCGACCACAGCTTACAACCGCAGACGGTAGCCAAGAAGTTTTGAAACATCGGCCGTGAAAGCCTACTTACTTGAATGTTATTTTTCAGTTATGAAATAAATAATTTCTTTATTGATATACTAAAAAAATTACTTTTGAAACAAATTATTTTATGAAGAAACACTACTGGAATTACGTAGATATAGTAAGTGTATTAATTAAGCATAGTAAATAGAATCATATGTATACAGAATACTTAGCGTTGTTTAATCAAGGATTTTAAATGAACATAATATGTAAATAATTTACAAGCTCTAGCCCAGTTTGATATTAACGTACGCATTACGCACGTCACTGATTAAGACTAGACTTCAGCGGTCTTAGGACAATAACTTCCCTCAAGAGATAGCAATAAATGGTTGATTATGATACATTTTTTGATAAGTTCACACTAACTAATTATTGAAGTTGATCACATTAAATTTTTTTTTCGCACCTGCTCCCATTTTCAGCATTAGTCGTACGTCCTTTTTCCCTGAATATAAGAAATGCCTTTCCTAAACACCAAAAGTTGCAGAAACTAATATTAGATAAATTATTTAATCATCTATATATTATTAGTTTTAATCATCTCCTGATGATCAAAAAAGTGTTCGAGTTTTGGTGTCTTGTGGTTCCATAGCGTTTCAGGAAGATGATGGGTATAACTATCCTTTTTGAGAAATTTGTACAATTTTCTGTTTTCTTAAAAATAGTTCAAATAATATTGCAAATATTGCTGGTATCGTATGTACGTACGTTTGAACATATTTTACGTAAAACCTATTTAAGGGATTTTGATGAATGTTGTTTTTTAAATGCTCCTTATGATTACAGAAGTGCTATAGGTTATATTTAATTTAACTTTTTAAATTAATTTTTGAGTTAATATTAATTGTATTTTTATGGTCTTCCTATTAGTCGAGCCATCACTAAGACCCATCGTCCCACCGTTTATGCATAATCCGATCGCCCGTAATGGGATCAATCTTACTGAATGATCGGTGGGGATATGTAGGACGTTCAAGTATTACTCAAGCAGGTTTTTTTTTTTTTTTTTGCTGACAAAGGGAGCGTAGCCGGAGATATATTATGAATCTTAGGTACAATAAAAAGAAATCTGTTTTAAACTCTTTGAGCTCAAAAGCACTATTTAATAGTTAAATAATAATTTTGATGTTTAATAAAAATTCTAAAAAAATTCTTACGTCTTATTATTTAGGGGGAGAGAGTTCAAGATTTTCTTATTTTCTCTTATACAGGGGGGTGGGAGTCTAAAATATTCTATCAGAAACTCCACTGTAGCATAATAATATATTTATCTTTAATATACAATTTATATACAAATCTGGGCGAAGTCGGACCGGGCTGCCAATAAATTTATAATGTAATTTGTAGCTTTAAAACCAGTAGCTAATTTTATAGTTTCGCACCTGAATGGCAAAACCGAATTGATTTTCGTAAAATTACAAAGGTTAATAAATTGATTGTGTATATTAAAGGTATTATATTATTGTTGTGGTTTAAACTTCGATACAGGCTAGCTGTTAGCACAAGCGGCTGTTAAAAACTTTCTTAGGTCGAACTACCATAACTTAATTTATTCATTAAGTCGAATTTTTTAACCTTGTTTGAATTCATTTTATAATACACGTTTTTTGCTCCTAAATTCAATTTTTTTTTTTGTATAATGAAAATTAACTGATAAATTCCATGGTATGTATATAAATATTTTATAATACTTACCGAAAATATATATTTTCGTAGAACGTACAAATTAACGCACACACAATATCTATTAAAAACGTATTTACGTAGGTCCAGTTTTTTAGTTACAACTTATTAATAAATATAAATTTACAATGGTAATGTTGAAGAGCTACCTATTGACTATTATAATACAAATTTTCTTAAAATGTTATAAATTTTTAGTAATCGCTTAAACAAATTAAAAATGCTTTTATTGTGATAAACAAAAAAACTTTCCGCTATAAAATTATAAAACTATTTTAATCTGTTATTAAAACAAAATCCACTTTAACTAGTTTAAAAATCAAATTAATCAGTTTTTTCCTTTTTTGATAAGCTGTACTATTTATTTTACAAATATTATTGCATGTTTGGTTGTATTTTACAATAAATGGATATTTTTCGTGCTGTTTTAATTAATGAAATAAAATAATGTCAAAAGCGCGGATACACCGGTAGGATGCAATGGTGACTACAGCGAATAACGTAGTGACAGCCGACACTCTATGCCAGCCTGCCAGCAAGCAACTGAAGCACAAAGCACCGTTGGTGTGAACTGAAGTCCGAATATGACAATAATTTCGACGACAACACCGACCGACGCCGTGCGACGTGGGCCCCACCAGCTAGTCAGTAGTCTCACATAATGTGTTTTCCACTGATATAAGTTAAAACAGGGATCATAGCACTGTTCACTATATTTACACACGAACCATTTCGAGCCCTTTACGATGCCTATGTCTGAGGCTAGTCACTTTACATAATTTGGAATTCTGCTTTTTTATTCCTTATTAACCTTAACCTCCTCCTGAAAAAATCAATTCTGTAATTAGCCTCAGAGAGAGGCCGTCGTCTATCTCTGAAACTAGTTTACATAATTGATTTTTTCAGGGGGAGGTTAAGATTAATAAGGAATAAAAAAGCAGAATTACTTCGAAGAGGAATCGTTTCCAAGATACGAGTGTCCAAAAATCATTTGCGCATTCACAAGCGTCTAGCCGGTGCATCAACCAGTCGTTCGAGGACTACTCGCGTCTAGTCTGTTCTGGAATAAACGCGACGTGTGATATAATGAAGTATGGTAGTAAAACGGTAAAACCGTGTAACTAGAAAATGTCATGAGCTACAGTTCCGCTCAACGTTCTATCATTGTTCATTTCAGCTTTGAAATTCTTTCGTGCAAGCTTACATAATGAAACTGTCTTTCTCGCATCCAGTTATAATTCACATCAACAGTTTTATCTCAATACAACCTCTCGTATGTGCAACATGCATGTCACATGGCGTTGTACATGTTGTACAATGGTGTAAATATTATTAGCGCGACCATCGAGTTCAACCGACAAAGCACAAAAGGGCAGTTTTGTAAAAAAAATAACAACTGCGTAGATATTGAGACTGCAATTTAAAAATACTGTACCATTTCACAAAACAAACTATTTGGGAAAAAACAGGATTGAATGAATACTGTCAAAAATATGCTGACTACAAAAACAAACTTTGGTTAGATAATTTGAAAGTTTAAACACCTACAACCGCTAGATTATAACAGATGCAGAAGTGCGCGTCTAATTTTTTTAATTAGTGTTGTCAATCTAAAAGAGATCTAAGATATTTCGTATTTTTCCAAAAATTACATTTTTGTGTTTTAAAAAAAACGCGATATATCAGAGCATTTTTAAATAAGTAAAATGTAAAATGATGCAAGTAAAGAAAACTTTTATCTTTTAATTACGGAATTATGGATGTTTGTCTCAAGATTTAATCTTTTCTAGTGGTGACGACGATGTAATGACGCTGTGTAGATTAATGTTCATAAAAACTGTAAATCTAGTCTTACATTATGTATATATGTTTTATAGCAGACGGTCAGTTCACATATTTATTAAAAAAAATATAGAATTGTCACTGGCTGGGCGGGGAGTTGTCATATGACGCTAGGCGCGGCTCTATTATCCGTTATCTCTCAGCGTGCGCGACAGTTAGAGGACAGAGGTTTTTATCTAAGATGAATTAAAGTCAATTTAATAATCATAATGAATCCGGCCTGGATTTGCTCTACGATTTCATGGCTCCTCTATTACAAACTCTCTGTTCCCAGATTTTAATCCGAGAAAGTATAAATTGATTTTTCAGTTTATGATTAAAAATAATAATACACTGAAAATACGAGTTGAAACTAAGACTAGATAATAATGGCCGTTGAAGGTCTTAAAAAATACACAAGTGTAAAATTTCAACAATTTTTTCCAATTTTTATTGGATTAATGATATTTTGGTGATTATTGGATCACGTCATCAACGTGCGATGTCGTTTGTTTGTGTTTTGAAAAAAAAAAATCCAAGGCGCTAGCATACAAGATCATAGACGACTCATCTATGATACAGATATTCGATTGTTTATCATTTACGTCAAAAATTTTTTCTTCAATCTGAAATTACAAAGTAAGTAATATTTTCTTACTTTTTTACACGGAAATAATATTTTCAATGGTTTATTTTTATTGTTATTTTACGATGATATTTTAGGGTTTATTAAGAAACAGTCATTTAAATAATATTGAAATTTTCAAACTGGCAGTTTTCTTGTCGTATAGACAGTACCGGATTAGCCACGTAGCAAGAGTAGCAAATGCTACGGGCCCCGCGCTCCAACGTCTGTCTGACCGTAATAAAAAAATATTAATTTAGATAGGAGCGTAAAATATCTTGCATGCCTTAAACGCGAAGCGCTTAGGCTATGCCTCACTTCCACTTGAAAATCTAAAACTCGATTTCGTCACGTTAAATCATAAAAATAAGTAGGTATTTTACGATGATTTGGAGAACAGCCTAGGTGGCGAATTAGTGCAGTTCGCAGAGCTGCTGAAAACAGATGTGGCTACTGTTACTGACAGCAAGAAACAGGAGCCTCTGGAACAGCAATTTTATAAACTTTTATTAAATAATTCTTTAGAATCGTGTTTCCCAAACTTAGAAATTGCCTTGCGCATTTACTTGTCTCTCATGATCACTAACTGCAGTGGCGAACGTTCTTTTTCAACATTAAAACGTATTAAAAATGAATTAAGGAACACGATGGGCCAAGAACGTCTTAATCATCTCACTTTGTTGAACAGGCCCCGCGCTGGCTTAATCCGGCACTGCGTATTAAAAGTACTGTTGAATTCAAATAATAAATGCATTAAATTAAATCAGTTTAAATATATTTTTAAAGGTAAACTGCCACTATGAGTAATTTACGCCTTCAAAGACGTCTGGCCTCATCTGTAATAGGATGCGGCAAAAAGAAAGTTTGGCTCGACCCAAACGAAACCGACGAAATATCAGGAGCGAATTCGCGTCACAAAATACGGGCGTTTATAAAAGATGGCCTTATAATCAGAATACCTGTGGCGGTCCATTCGAGGGCCCACGCGCGTAAAAGAAAGATAGCCAAGCTGAAAGGACGCCATTGTGGAATGGGAAAACGAAAGGGAACACAAAAAGCTCGTTCCAATACGGAAGAATTATGGAGGCAACGAATGCAAGTTTTGCGTCGTCTTTTGAAAAAATATCGAGATCATAAGAAGATCGACAGGCATCTGTTCAGTAAGTTATATATGAAAGTAAAAGGAAACACTTTCAAAAATCGTCGTGTGCTGATGGAATACATCCATCGAAAGAAGGCTGAGCATGCGCGTCTTAAAATGCTTAAGGATCAAGCCGAATCTAGGCGCGCCAGAGCAAGAGCGGCTAAAAAACGTCGCGAAGAACGCATTGCGGCTAAGAAATTAGAAGCACAGACACCTACGTCAGCATCAACGCCCCAAAAACGTTTATGATCTAGACATGCTTTCATCAATACTAATTATTATATTGTTGTTTTTTGTTGTATGATTTTGCGTAAATAATAAGTTAAATTGTTTTTCATGTGATTTAAATTAAGTTAAATTATGATAATAATTCTGTCAATAATTAATGTCATAGCAACAGCAGTGCATGTGACACGAATTAACGAAATTAAAATGTTAATTGAAATACATATTTTTTTCTTTTAAAAATATTGGTAATAAAATAATTGTTAAAAAAATCCACGTAAGCTCGCGGGGGTAATAAAACCTCTTTAGTCGTAGATGTTATTTATACAATTCTGCGTTGCCAAGGTTCCTCTTAAATTTCCCCTTAAAAGTCACAGAAAATTTCAAACAGATACTTACCCTCGCTAAAGAAGTTTTATTTAAAAAAATATGTGATAGTCCAGCAGCCACCGCCTGTTTTTTTAAGTGATTGATAACAGGCTGAATCTTCGTGAGTTCGTTCGGTTCGACGAGACGCCCAAGTTTTTCCTCTGTCCAAATTCTCAAAGAGGTAGGTAATGAACTGCGCAGATGTAAGACATGTCGATTTGGTAGGGTGTCGAAATTATTAATAACCAGCTGATTTTTTGTATGCAGCTTACTAAATATTAGTATAATTGAATGGCCACAAAGTCCTACAAATATAGTGGCAGGTTTTCCTAGTCCTGCGCTTGGAAGTTGTCGATTCCACGGTAACACTTTTTTCAGTAATAACAACCTAGGTTTGATTTTGTCCTATCGGGAGTAAAATGTAGAACACAATTTTACCAAGCGTAGGACTAGGAAAACCTACCACTACATTTGTAGGACTTTGTGGCCATTCAATTATACTAATATTTAGTAAGCTGCATACAAAAAATCAGCTGGTTATTAATAATTTCGACACCCTACCAAATCGACATGTTTTACATCTGCGCAGTTCATTGCCTACCTCTTTGAGAATTTGGGCAGAGGAAAAACTTGGGCGTCTCGTCGAACCGAACGAACTCACGAAGATTCAGCCTGTTATTAATCACTTAAAAAACAGGCGGTGGCTGCTGGACTATGAGCCTCATACACATAAGCTCACGGGGAGAGTTAAACTTTTTTAGTCGTAGATGTTACTTATTTATATAATTGTGCGTTGCCATACTTATTAGTTATTTCCTCATTAACATCACATATGCCCTCGCTAAAGAAGTTTTATTTCAAAACAACGTCCGTTTCTTAACATTTCTTAACATTATCACGCAAGGTTTACAACTTATGTAAAATAAAAAAAACAACATTTACAAACGTATCATAACATTTATTATTTGTAATATTTCATTGATACTATTTTTTTTTATTGTTATAAATTCATTTTTTTTTGTGAATACAAATTATTATTCTGTGTTACACAGCACCAGAAAATAGATGTTCTTTGACAAATTTTAATTACGACTAGTACTAAAACGGTTTTAATTATTACACTGAATAACCAATCTAGATAATTGTTCTTCGTTTGTTTTGCAATCCATGTGCAAAAAAAGACCTTTTTTATTCTGGATAATAATTTTTCATCATCATCATTGCATCAAGATAGGGTTAAAACTTAAACTTCATACTTTAATCTTTCGATTGCATGAATTTAATGAGGTCAATAACTCTGCTAGAATAACCGAATTCGTTATCATACCACGATATCAGTTTAACAAATGTGTCGTTAAGGGGAATTCCAGCTTTGGCATCAAAAATACTAGAATGGTTATCACCAATAAAATCACTTGATACAACATCGTCTTCAGTGTATGCCAAAATACCCTTGAGTGGACCTTCAGCAGCTGCCTTGATCTTGGCCTTGATGTCGTCGTATGGCGCCGGTTTGCTAAGGCGGACGGTCAAATCCACAACTGATACATTGGCAACGGGCACACGGAAAGCCATACCGGTTAGTTTTCCGTTTAATTCGGGAATGACTTTGCCAACAGCTTTAGCAGCACCGGTCGAAGCTGGAATAATATTTTGAGCTGCACCGCGACCATCCCGCCATAACTGTAAAAAACATTATTAATTTATTATGGCTAGACTTCAACTCAAGTCTTTTAATTTCTTCAAATCGGCAAACCACACTGAGTAGGTACTGACCACTCAGACTTTTCAAGTCTATCCTTAAATTCTAATTTATGTTTTCCATTGTAATTTATATATCAAACGATCTGAAGATATAGTTTATTGTTAACCTAATTACGTAGATTATAGACGCTCGACAGCTGAATTGTTAATTTTATAATCACCTTGCCAGAAGGTCCATCAACAGTCTTTTGGGTAGCGGTGGTTGCATGAACAGTTGTCATGAGACCCTCAATGATGCCGTAATTGTCGTTGATGACCTTGGCCAATGGAGCGAGGCAGTTGGTGGTGCAGCTGGCATTTGACACAACTTTATAGCTAGGATCATAGGCATCTAAGTTGACACCGACAACGAACATTGGTGCGTCGGCTGATGGAGCAGAAATGATAACTTTTTTTGCACCACCTTCAATGTGCGCTGATGCCTTGTCGATTGTAGTGAAGACTCCAGTTGATTCGACCACATATTCAGCGCCAGCCTTTCCCCATGGAATAGCCTATAATTAAAAATAAACATTAAATGAACTTACTTCCAAAAAAATATTTACGCTATAATTGTTTCATATTTTTGTTGTCTAGACTCTAGAGCAGGCCTGGGCAAATGGCGGCCCGCGGGCCGAATCCGGCCCGCGGTAGAATTTTGTCTGGCCCGTGAAGCATTGTATATATTATTATTAAAAACACAAATATTAGTTTTTGTCAAACATAAATTGGTGCATAAAAAATTTTAGATAAAATATTAAGCAATACTTATACACATTATCAGGGCCGGTGGGAGCCAAAATTTTCTCCCGGACACCCGCTCTTTTCAGCGCCTCCTATTCGAAAATATAATTTTAATTTGGCCCGAGGTCAAATTTTCATCTGCAATGTGGCCCGACTATCAAAGTATTTGCCCACCCCTGCTCTAGAGGATTCTTTTTTGGACATTTTATATGAAAACTAGATGGGTAAACGTCTTGTTTGTTTGTATCGAGCATCGCTCGAGAACGGCTGGACTGGTTTTGGAGAAACTCGGTATCCACTCCAAAATTGAAGTATATACTATAGTTTTTGACTGACTTCAAATAAAGTTTATACAATTTGACGCGTGTTTTTAGGGCTCCATACATCCGATGAAAAAATGGAACCCGTATAGGACCACTCTCTGTCTGTCATAGCTTATTTTCTCCGAATCTATTGGACGAAAAAAGTCGAAATTCGGGTACATATATAGAGTCAAATAACTCAATTACCGGCGTATTGCGTAGATAACCGAATTAAAGGCTAGTGAATAACAAATACGTCTTTTATAGTTTCATTATGAGAGTTTTAACTTTAAAATGAGCTAACCTTTGGGTCACGCTCTGAGAATACGGCGATTTTGTTTCCATTGACAACTAAGCAGCCGTCTTCGGCCTTAACTTCGCCTTTGAATCGACCGTGGGTCGAGTCGTATTTGAACATGTAAACCATATAGTCGAGCCCGATGAATGGGTCATTCACAGCGACAACTTGACCTCCGCGTTCCAAAGATGCGCGAAGAACAAGACGTCCAATACGACCAAATCCGTTGATTCCAATTTTAGACATGGTGATTTATTTTCTTTCGCTGAAAGAACAAAAAATCTTTTATTTAATTTTGAAATACAATTGAACTTTGAAGTATCCAATTAACGATAAAAATAATACACTTATAATTTAAATGAATAATTAATATATAAAAAAAATATACTGGTGTACTGCAGTAGTGGTCGGCAAAATTGAAGTAAAATGCTATACATTTCACTTTTTCACACATTTCTAGACACAACAAAACGAATGTTAAATTATTTTTTGAAACAATATTAACAAGAAATGAACTCAAAAACGTAATTGTTCATAAACAATTTAAACAAAACTGTGCAACTCGATTAGCCATACAAGACTGTAGATTATAGACGCTCAACAGCTTAGGTTTTTAGTGGGACTGTTTATAGAATATCACGTTACAACAATATGAGCAATCTCATGGGCCGCAATCCGATAGTACCTATACAGCTTTCTTTGACCTCTGTCCAAAAATGTTTGCTTAATCCTGGCATCGACTATCAGCGCATTGATAGAAAACATTGCATCTTATAGAAGTGGCCACACCAGCACTATTAGATGCAAGGTTCTATTTTTATCATCGCACACCCGCCGATGATTGGAGCTCGTTTGATTGTTAGTCTTCAAATATTCTCTATTTTTTTACAGTGATAACTTTAGCTGTTGATCGCCTATTATTTAAAATTCTATTTCTCTTTAACTTAACTTCATCTTCCTTGTACTTCCCAAACCAAATAAATCAAATGTAGAAACCGTCAATTTATAAAAAAGAATCCAGAAAAAAACCGCAATCTACAGCAATTAAAATTAAACTCCCGTTTACATAATGTGAGTAAAAAGTTTATAAATCTAGTTTTTTTAAATTAAAGTCTCCAATTGTACTTTGAAAATATTGAATAGCTTCTTTACAAAAAATTTGAATCCCTGTTAGAAGGCAGCCTCTAATACAAGAGATATTGAATGTCAAGGCAAGGTCGTTCGAGATGAAAGTCGTTGGTGTTGAACAAGGACAGTCCGATTATGCCGGTGTAAATGCAATACATAAATTCGTGCATTTATCTTACTTTATCAATCATTTTGTCGTACCACAATTACAAGAATTAATTAATTTAAACTTTTATCTATGAAACTAGACAAAATTTAAATTAAAACTTCGGGAAAATATCAAAATTACGATTTAAATTGCCAGAGATATTTAATATAAAAAAAATTAAGATGAATGAAATAGGAATATCCTATCATATTAAATCCATTACACAACACGACATAATTGTACAAAATTGGAATAATTATTTTAATTTCGGAGTTTAATGTTGATAATTAAGCATATAGTGATGGGAATTTTTGAATAAAAATTTTCAAATCTTACCTTTTAAACACACACTGAGCACAAGTACTATATCAGCGTCTACTTCTCTGTGAATGAATGTCGGATGAAGGGCACGGATCGGTATAAAAACCAAAGCCCGCGGTCACGTGACTTTACGAGGGGGCCCGTACTTCCTCGGAATTGCATACGGATTCTTGTCAATTAGTTTTTGAACTTCAATATACTTACAGCGATTTAATGGTGTTTAAGCGGCGCGGCCCGACATTCGCCAATTCCTCATAGTAGTAATATGGGTTGGTCAATCGGTAAATATCTTTGATAGATTGTAAAATTATAAACGCTCGACAGATGAGATCATCAGCGTCTATCATAGTATAGATCTGGCGAAATAGGCAAATGTAAGGAATTTGCCAAACAAACATTTCTTGACACAAATACAATCTTAATCCTGAAAAACACTGGTCTTAAACATTATCGTCAATTGTGAATAAATAACCGCGATTCAACGTAGGGCGTGGGCCATGTTTACTATACTGAAAATGTGTTTAAATTTGTCAGATAGCCACATGTGAGAAAGACAGAGAGAGAAGATTGTAGATTATAGACGCTCAACATCTGAGGTCATCAACAGAGATCGAAGGGATTATTTTTTTCGCTTTTCGAAATTTTGATCGTTTATATTAGGGGCAAACAAGGGGGCGTCATAATTGGATTTTGCTCTATCCTAAAACTTGCCTCGAGCAGACATTGGTGACAAAGATCGAGATTCGGGCGTCGAAAAAATTCTTTTTTATACCACCAAATGGTTCTCTTTACAGAGATATTGCAAGTATTGCAAATCTTTCCTCAATCCTTCGCCCTATTCTCACGAGCATATTATGTTAATTGAATTACATTCAACACAATCAATATTTATTTTTCTAAACCAGAGCGAAGTAAAGCGCTACATTAAAGCTATAAATGGCTGCTGATTACTCTAAAACCAGCACGATATCGACGTGTGTGAGATCACGGCATGAGAACGTTTGCGCATCACACATATGGGTGGGAAATTTCAAAAAGTTTTGTCACTCATTTAAACCGGAAAGAAGTTAGCGCGGAAACTATTTTTTTCTTAATTATTGAAATATCAAAAAATTGCTCCTTAAATGCTCTATCAGAATCAGTAATTGCTCCATTTCTAAAATTATTAGTTTATTTATAATTAATTTTTTAAAAAATCTAATTACTGAAAACTTGATTTTCTATAGAATGAGAAATATTCACTTTTTATACATTTTTTTTTGCTAAAAAAATTGCTCTCAATTTGCTCTATCAATTGCACAAAAAAATTATTTAACTTTGACAATTTTTAAAGTAATTAACAGAAAAATAATGTTTGTATGGTAAACGTTAAGGCTGTAGTGCTGATACATGTAAATATGGCCCTTATAAGTTGCAGCGACAATTGATGACGTCACAGCGCAGTAGGTTTACCATACAAACATTATTTTTCTGTTAATTACTATAAAAATTGTCAAAGTTAAATAATTGTTTTGTGCAATTGATAGAGCTAATTGAGAGCAATTTTTTTAGCAAAAAAAAATTGTATAAAAAGTGAATATTTCTCATTCTATAGAAAAGTCAAGTTTTCAGTAATTAGATTTTTTTAAAAATTAATTATAAATAAACTAATAATTTTAGAAATGGAGCAATTACTGATTCTGATAGAGCATTTAAAGAGCAATTTTTTGATATTTCAATAATTAAAAAAAAATTAATTTCCGCGCTAACTTCTTTCCGGTCTCATTTAATCGAAAAGTGTGCTGTCTTTATGTAATTTTGAATTGAGCGACACTAATGTTATTTCATAGTTCAAATAAAATTCTCCATATAAACAACGAAATTGCCGTAAACGCTGTCATAGACGTTGATGACCTCAACTGTCGAGCATCTATAATCTACAATCTTCTTCTTCATACACACTCGGTTATTATTAAGCCCATTATTGCGGTATATCTAAATAAAGATACTGGTTATCATTCGAACCTTGATTGGGTAAAAAAGAATAAATATTCAAATAAGTGTAAAAAATAATTGTTTATTTGATATAATTTAATATAATATGAAAACTATAAAATGACAATACAGAATATGTTCCTTCAAATAAATCAATAAATACGTTAACATGTTTAGTTTGAGTCAATCATAGCACTGAAAACAACAGGTGAAAACTATCTCAGACACATTTTCTCATTCTAAGAACATATTTAACACGTTATTCGATCGCCGAAATCAAGTAACGTGTTACATTTTTCTCCATTTGGCTTGACACTCACAAAATAAATTATATTCACCTGCTGTTCATTATAAAAATGCATCAATTTTTTGTGGGGATCGAAAAAAAATTAGTGGTCTCGCGTACTCATGTACTTAATCAGATCGACGACGCGATTTGAATAACCAAATTCGTTGTCGTACCATGAAATTAGCTTGACAAAAGTGTCGTTCAAGCAGATTCCAGCATTGGCGTCGAATATGCTGGAATGTGTGTCGCCTTGAAAATCGGTAGACACGACCTCCTCGTCCGTAAAGCCTAGAATTCCCTTCATCGGTCCGTTGGCCGCCTCTTTTATTTTCGCCACGATGTCGGCGTATTTTGCCGGTTTCGCGAGACGCGCCGTCAGATCGACGACGGAGACATCAGGCGTCGGGACACGGAACGCCATACCGGTTAATTTTCCGTTCAGTTCTGGAATTACTTTGCCGACAGCTTTGGCGGCGCCAGTAGCGGCTGGAATAATATTCTGACCGGCACCACGTCCATCGCGCCATAACTAAAAATATTTAATATAATTATTTTTTTATTGCCATAAGAGCTAGGATTATATTTGGGCATATCACCAATTTATATTTTCAATCTATTATTCTTTTATAACAAATTAAAAATTCAATTGATACTTTTACTGGGAAACTGGGTGAATTTTGATAGAGGAACCGTGGAAAAGACGGCATTGACACACGTTCCGCAATTTTAAGGGCTAATGTTATTTATTATAAATTATAAATGAAGGTCATTTACGTCAAATTAAATTAAACAAAGTATTCATGAGCGGAAGTGGGACGACACTTTGATCCAAAGGACAGTTCACTATGACAGCATAACACCATCAACTAATTCGTTATAATATAAAATATACTATACCTTTCCAGAAGGTCCATCGACCGTTTTCTGGGTGGCGGTCGTAGCGTGGACGGTCGTCATCAGAGCTTCGACAATTCCGAAACTGTCGTTGATTACTTTTGCGAGCGGCGCCAAACAGTTGGTCGTGCAGCTGGCGTTTGACACGACGTGCATACTGCCCGAGTCGTATGCGTTCAAATTGACGCCGCACACAAACATCGGAGCGTCGGCTGACGGCGCCGAAATTATAACTTTCCGTGCGCCGCCTTGCAAATGCAACGACGCCTTCTCGATAGTCGTAAAGATTCCGGTTGATTCAACCACATATTCGGCACCGTTTTGACCCCACGGTATTTCCTATATAAAAATCAGCATGTTCGTTTACTTATAAATCGTCTAGAGAAGCTTATTGAACGTCTAAAAGTGGACGGTTATTTATTCTGCACCCCGCATCTCCCCCCGTATAGGATATTCTTATTGGTTTTTTTCAGGACAACTGGTTGGTAATATTGAGAAATTTTGAAATAATTATTCTTAGAAAATATTTGCAGATATGAAAACTGTTTTTAGAAAATTCAAAGCGACTAACATATCTTTACGCTAAATTAAAATATTATGCAATATTTTCGACAAGTTGATTATCAAATCTACCCTGCCCTATCTGAATTCAGTTGTGACAGATCGTAGGCTGTCATGAATGTAATGACATTTTTAATGCCGTCGACTGTTTTCTAATTGTTCATTGAAAGAATAATTAAACTGGAAGCACATTTTGTTTTCTTGTGAAACCAGGGTAAACTTTTAAATCACTTAAATTTTGCCAAGGATGCTGTAGACAGCAAGTATTTTTCCAGACCTTCGTCATACTCGTCCAGGAGCATCCTAATGGTTTCATCAGGAAACAAAATATGCTTCTAGTCCAAACATTTCTTCAACACGTTAATTCAGACACTCCTGCATAGTTTATGTTAACCTCACTTACTTTTGGTTCTCTCGATTTGAAAACAGCTATTTTGTTCCCGTTTATTGTGATACTGCCACTATCGTGGGTAACCGTTCCTTTGAAACGACCGTGGGTCGAATCGTAGCAAAACAAATAGACCATATAGGGTGGGTCAAGAGCCGGGTCATTGATTGCTACGACACTGGCACCTCCCTGAAGTATTGACGCTCTTAGTACTAGACGACCGATACGACCGAAGCCATTTATTCCAATTTTTGGTGGTCCTCCCTATTAAAAATGAGTACTAATATATTGTAAAGATATGACTGGAATTTCGTTGCGCTTGTTGCGGATTTTTGGTTTTAACATTCTTTTTTGTCGGTGAGCACAAATTTACAATATGCTAAAACACCCACCATAAACATAAGACCCTAAATTTCGCTGTAAACAAAATATATTTAAAGCAATTTTATTTTTTCTCAGTGCTGTCCTTATCGATAAAATATTCTTAAATAATTTCTTCTTTATCATTAACCTATAGCTTATAGAAAAAAACTTATTGACAATTTGTACAGTATAAAAATTATTAGAAAGTTCACAATTAATCTCATTTTTATACTTAAGTCTTAAACCAAGCTAAACTCATTATAAATCAGAACGATTAATGTTTCGAAAAAAATCAAACAAAAAAATATTACTTACACCACCACCACCTCCAGACCTCATTGCCGCACACGCCATTATCGCTAATTTCTTTTACTAAATACACGAAAAATTTATACAAATTCCAAAATTTCCAAAACTTAAAATTTTGAATTTAGAAAAAAATTTGTCAGTGATGCATCAAACTAAATAAGAAAAAACAAACGCCACAAACAATATAAAACCAAAGACAACTTAATCGTTTTAGCTAAAATATTTCCACGTTTTCACGCAAAAATTTCAACAAAGGAAATTTAAAATAAAACTATACTTACCAATATTTATTATATTGTTCTCGTGACATAATATATATATATTTTTAAGTATTTTTATACGCTTTATATAGGTTCAAAATACGAAATAACTTAAAGAAAATATTAACTTAAGAATATTTTTATTAAATTCTTGATTTGATTGCGGTAACATCTCATAGCAATTCTTTTAGAAAATTCAAAAAGATTTTCAAAAATTTTAATAGTGGGTGCCGTGGGTGGATGATTTTTCTCTGTTTTCTTTTTTATTTCCATTTAATTCTATCTATACCTGCCAGAATTTGAGGAAAATATTTCCTTCCTAACCTGTCGGTGATGGTAATGAAGAAATGTGCTGTTGTTAATATTATTAATTTCTACTGTCTACAGTGGGAATAATTTTCTTCGTTATTATGAATGTTGCAAAAAAAAATGTATAATCTATTTAATGTGTGAATTACTTTTGCAAATTTATTGCTTACTAGCGTCCCGGTCCAGCTTCACCCGGATTACCTATTAAAGATAGACATATTATGATGCAGTGGACTTTCTTATAGAATGATAGGCGAATTTGATCGGTGATGTTTTTTATTTATCATAGCGGTACGGTTTGGCTTCGCACAGATAGCACTAATTATCTATAGCCATAAAAGATGAGAATTATTATCATAAAATTCTCAACGTCTATTGAATTTGCGCGAATTCCATCGCTTTTAATTGTGAATGTTCAAAAATCGAAGAAAAATCAAAATTGCCAAAAAACGAAAAAAAAAATTCTGTTGATCCGATCGCCACCAAACTTCACAGGATCACCCGCTGGGCTAACCTAAAGATTGCCTGAATATTTCATCAAACTCGGTTTAACCGTTTTGGAATCCATAGATAACATAATATATACATGCATAGATTTTTAAATCCCTACTTCTTCAAACTACGGTACTAGATCTTGTATACGATGTCCCATGGAAGATCTATTGCCATAATTTGAAAAATAATCCTTCGGACTTCCCACGTAGATATAAAAGCTCGACAACGAAGCTCATCCTTATTCAACACACTCTGTAAAACCACAGGAATTTAACAAAAACACTTGCATTATGGCGACATCAAACCAAAAACTCGTCAACTAACAGTGGTGCTATCTTACTTCTTTTCCCTTTGGAATTTTTATGCCCGGCAATAAATTATAACGGGGAGGACCTAGGCACCTAGGCAGGGTCGACTAAAAACAAGTGCATCCGAGGTATTTGCTTCCCCATTCTCATAACCGCCATGATTTATTAAATTATTAAACTTTAAACACACAGACCTTCGAAGCCAAAAAAGATTCAAAAAAGTCGCGTGGGCGTTCAAATCTGAATGTATTATTTTACAAGAACGATTAATTTGATAAATAATTAAAATTTTAAATTTTGCAAAAAAAACATTTTTTCAAAATCGCGAAAAATAAAATTCCTTCTGTTTTTTTTCAAATTTGCGGTAGAGCAAGATATCCCTATAAGAAAAAGGAAACGTTTGTATCTGGGTGCCAAGGCGAGCACTGCCTAGCATACCTTTTTTCTCGAAGCGATTCGGCGTAATTTTGAACCGTCGTAACTTCGGTCTGAATAACACTTCAGGTCTCAAATTTTCAGAATAGAATAGAGATACCAAGCTTATGCAGCGTACCAAATTTAAATTTTATTTTCCGTGCTACTTTGGACTTTATTAAAACGCAAACTTCACTGATTTCGTCACTCACTCATTTATGATTATCAAAACCTTTAGGGTACTTCCCTTAGTCCTAGAAAGCTGAAATTTGGTATGTAGGCTGTGTTTCACGTGCAAGCATCGAGAAAATTAAAAATTCCGTAAAGAGGAGGATGTAGACTTTTATAAGTTTGTAGTCTCGAAAACTGCGATATATTACAGTAGTATGTATTTTTCTTCAATTTTGATGACTTCCGGTGCATTATAATCGTAAATAGTCTATATATCTCGTTCAATGTATAGGGCCTTGTACACGTTTGGCCAACTAGTTGGGCCAATGAGTTGGACCAATAAGTTGGGCCAATAAGAACACTGATTACACGTTGGTGAGTTGCTCAGTCTGCATTGGCCATTTGACGAGTATAGATTTCGTGGTGGGTGTTCTGTAATTATGGATGCGGAGACTATCGCAGCCGCGGTAATTTATCTATAAATTTTAAAATTTCTTCATTATTCCAAACCGCCATTGTAGCTCGTAAACTTTCTACGCCGTAAAATAAAAAACAGTACGGGAGTAAAGAGACAAGTCAACGACCAACGTGTGAACGCTGTTTGGCAGTTCGCGCCAAGATCATTTGGTGCACGAAAAACCGACTACATTCGGTTTGTAGACCAACGCTAGTCGCCAATCACGAAGTAACGCCAAGTGGTTCTGTATACGTTGGTCCAACTCATTGGCCCAACTAGTTGGCCAAACGTGTACAAGGGCCTTATAAGCTATCAGCTATGAACGTTTTCATACAAAAATATGAAAGAAAAAAATCCCATTGTACCTACTTACCTATAGTATTTATTTTAAATCAAAATTCAAAACAAACATTTCAGAAATTTTAATACACACAAAAACAGAATTAAGTAGAAATATTGTATTGAAGTTAAATATTTTACTAAAAATAAAAAGTAATTTGATTTAGCGAATAAAATAAATGACATTACAAAATGATGCGCATTTTATGATATTTTAAATGGAAATTGTTTCTAAAATACGTCAGTCAAAACGATCCAATTATTTTGAGGCAAAGTAATAAAATGGAGTTCACAAAATGCAGATGATTTCGTTGTTATGCAATTTTAAGTTAACATGAACCAAGAACTTAACTAAAATATTAAATAAATCCACTGATCAATTCAAAATCGAAATAAATTACTAATAAAAAAGAGCCCCACTGGAATCAAAATACAAATTATTTGATAATAGACGATAATTCGAAATTATTATCGGGCCATGAAATTACGCGGTAAATACAATTATGTCCATTATATTCGATCGATAATTAACAATTGACTAACATAAATTAGAAAACTGTTTAAAACAGCCATAAAACATAATTATTTTATTTCAATATCCTTGACTGTCGATATATTTCACTAAGTCTACGACTCTGTGTGAATAGCCGTATTCGTTGTCGTACCATGAAATCAACTTGACGAACTTTTGATTTAATGGAATTCCAGCCTTGGCGTCGAAAATACTCGACCGAGTATCGCCGATAAAATCTGACGAGACAACATCGTCTTCTGTGTAGCCCAGAATGTCTTTCAAATCTCCTTCGGCTGCTTCTTTGATTTTCGCTTTGATAGAATCATAAGGCGCGTCTTTTGACAATCTACGACATATTCAGTATAATAATAATGTTTACTGTCAAAACTGCAACTTTAATTTTTCCTTTCAGTATTTACCTAACTGTCAAATCAACAACAGAAACATCTGGCACAGGTACACGGAATGCCATACCGGTCAACTTTCCGCTTAAATCAGGAATTACTTTGGTGACGGCTTTGGCGGCACCCGTAGCGGCCGGAATTATGTTTTGTCCGGCACCGCGCCCATCACGCCATAACTGTAAAAAAATTAATAATTTGTGAGCTTCATCCACATCAGCTCCCGGGGAAAGTAAAACTTCAGTAGACGTAGATGTTGTTTATAAATTTAGTTTTTATGTGGAATTTTACCCCTTTTAATTTTAATACAGAACGGATTAAGAGTCCCCTCCTCGTTTGCGTAATATAAATACATTTGGAAAATATTTTTTTGACAAAACGATTTAGAAATCCCCCGATCTAATTTTTGAACAGAACAGCTCGGGAGCCCCCACTCTCGTTTACGTAATATAAAACAAGGCATTCTTTACCGTAACGCATAACGTGTCCCAAGAAATTTCAAACAGATACCGCTGCTAAAGAAGTTTGACTTCGTTACAGACGAAAAAGTAATGGCACTAGTTTCGTTTCTTTTAGATGGATGGAAATATACCTTTCCTGAAGGTCCATCAACAGTCTTCTGAGTGGCAGTTGTCGCGTGGACGGTTGTCATCAGTCCTTCGACAATACCGAAATTATCGTTTATGACCTTGGCGAGCGGCGCCAAGCAATTGGTTGTGCAACTGGCGTTGGATACTACATTCATACTGGTGTCGTAGGTCGTGTGATTCACACCCATCACAAACATCGGCGCATCGGCCGACGGAGCCGAAATAACGACTTTTTTTGCTCCCCCTTCCAAATGAAACTGCAGCATTTAAAATTGCAATAATTATAATTTGCTAGAAGATATAAACGCCGCAAAATTTTGAGTGAGCTGCAAAATGAGCGTCTTAAATAAAACTCTTAGTACGTACGCCGGCTTTCTCGCAGGTTGTAAACACCCCCGTAGATTCGACTACTATGTCAGCGCCGGCGTCCCGCCATGGAATTTTCTTAGGATCTTTTTCTGACGAAACAGCGATCGGTGTACCTAAAGATTTGGGAAACATAATATGTAATTTAAGTCTTTACTTAGCACTACTTTAAATCAGTATTTATATCATATAATTATAAAAAGAAAATATCTCTCTGAAGAAAATCACTTGCACAGGAAAAGAGAAAATGATCTGCGGAAAAGATCATTTTTGTCCAGTTAAAAAAAAACTGTCAAACAGTTAAATATTAGAACAACAATCGTAATAATTATTGTTCGTAGTTGTGTAAACACAGGTGGAGGTTCGTCAATCGAATATCAAGCATCCGTCTTGTTCCCTGAAAATCTAATATTGAAGGTCCACACCCACTGAATCAGATTGGATTGGCTCGGCAAGGCAGTGTATACGTTACCGAATCTATCCGAGTCGACTAACATGTGGAAACTTATTTAGCTTCATATATTCCAAAACCGTCGATCGTCCCAAACCGATCCAATTAAGTGGGTGTGAACCTTAACAGTAATTAACTAATCAACCCACCATTAATTAATAGTTTACTTCCCTCGAAGCACACTTCTCCCTGGAAACGCCCATGGGTTGAATCGTATTGAAACATGTACGCCATGTATGCCCCGTCGATGAAGGGGTCGTTGATAGCCACTACCTGAGAGCATTGACTCTGTATTTGAAAAATTGAAATAAAAACAGAACTGAAAATTGATATTATTTTCATTTTGTTGAGATCAAATTTATAAAAATCTCGTTTTTCCAATGTTGCCATGCTGTTTTTTTTATTAAATATCCTTTCAATTTAAGATATTTTTGCAAAAATTTAAGTTACAAACTAAGTTAATGTTGAATTAGAAAATCTTATTTTACAATTATTATTCGTAGTGTAAAAGTAATCAATTAAAAACAAATGATAACTATGGAATGACGGCAGTTGAAAATAATGTTAAAAAATAAATACCTCTACCCCCTTTTCCAAACATGCCCGCAAAACAAGTCTGCCGATTCTTCCAAACCCATTTATACCAATTTTTGGCATTTTTATTTAAATGTGAATTTAATTCTGTTAAAACAAAATTATATAAATAACGTCTGAAAACTCAATAGCCACACTGAAAACAACTGCAAAACTATTTTACAAACATTATCAAACAATTGAAATAAATGTAAACAAATTATGTAAGCATATAATGGACTTAAACACCTTTCCATCCAAATGGCAAAGGATGGAAAGTCGGAAGCCAATATTCCAGTACCTATAAAATTCCTATTTGGAGGTCTCTCAAAGTAAGTACTTGGTTTCTTGCTGTTTCTTACCACTTATTTTAATTGTAAAAAGAGCGTTGTAATGTCAAAATTAACGAGATCGCGAAATCGCAGCTTTCTTTTAAAATTCATTTATGGAACGTTGCTATGGTTATCCATTAGCATTTTTCAAAAGCAAGTAATTACATTCACGCATTTTTAGAAGTATAACTTGAAATTTCTAAGACCTGCGTTTCAAAGCGTATCAATCATAACTGTTAGAAAATTAAAACACTCGTCGCAATATCAAAGTCTATCGAAAAAATTATTTTTTTCCAAAGAATTTTGTTAATCAGCATCTGCACCAAATTATATAATGGTAATTCATTATCCGCAAACTAGTGTTTTCTTAAATTTTGTAAGTCCAGCTCAACTGCGTCTGATCAATTTTGTTTAAATTTTAGGGGTACATTTTAATCTTTACTAAAGGGTTAACTTCAACATTTCTTAAATGGTAAGATTACGCCAATTTTAAATAGGTTTCTTGCGATGATTCAATTAATATATAGATTAACAATCGAATTATTTCAAACCTGTTTAAAATAACAGAAACAAAACTGAAATAATCGTTAATTTATAATTAATTTAAATAAGTTAATACAACATTAAATGTACCAAATTCCATTTAAATCGATTAATTAAGTCTTTCGAAAGCTATATCGCAAAAAATGTTAGTAGACAACCAAAGATAATGGTTATCTAATTCATTAGTTGTGGAGCAGTATGCGTGAGCCATCCTCTCGACATGCTAAAAACCCGGATGCAGGTAAGCGGCGAACTCGGTACTAAACGTGAGTTCGATAGCATATTCGGTTTAGTGCGGCAGATTGTCAAATCCGACGGCTTGACCGGATTCTACGCCGGCATCACGGCGTCGTGGTTGCGGCAGGCTACTTACGGAACGGTGCGCCTTGGTTCTTACAGTTGGTTCAAGGATTTAATGAGCGGGTAAATAAACCGATTCTAAAATAAATCATTATACCAATGATGATGATGATTAGTTCCATATCCCCTAGAGGACGTTGGATACCACTTCCTTCCATTTAGGTCTATCCTGGACAGTACGGATGAGGTTGGTAAAGTTTAATCCAGTCCATTTTTTAATGTTATCTAGCCACAATGTTCTTCTTCTGCTTATGGGTCTTTTTTGTTCTAATTTGCCCATTAATATGAATCTACCAAAGGACAAACTTAATATATATATTCGTTTCTATAGGCCTGATGGGAAGACGGGTGTTGTAGGAATTTTTACGAGTGGCATTTTGTCAGGTCTGTTGGCTAGTTTTGTCGGTTTACCGGCGGACGTGTCATTAACGCGAATGGCGGCCGATAATCGTTTGCCAGCAGCACAACGTCGGAACTATAAACACGTGTTCGATGCGTTGAGTAGAATCACCCGCGAAGAAGGATTCATGACTCTAACGACAGGCGCTACGCCCACTATCATCCGAGCGATTATCTCTAACACGACACAGCTTGGAAGTTACACAGAATTCAAAAAAATTGCGCTTGATTCTGGTCAGTATCAATAATGCCATTTAGACTTTCATTAACTATGGAACTATCGGAGAAGTAAGCATCGGTTTACCGAATGCCTCCTATCTAGACTCGTTCTCATTCAATATTAGAATATCCTACTTAGTACCGGCCCGAGGCAAGTTTTAGGATGGAGCGAGATCCAATTATGGCGCCCCCTTGCTTGCCTCTATTAGATATCACAATCAAAATATCTAAAAGTGGAAAAATATTTTCTTCATTGATTTTTCTTTATCACTGAGGCGCTCCCTGGGGCTTGACGCCTGAAGCGGTCGCTCCGTTTGTCCTATAATAGGATCGGCCCTGATCCTACTAGCAGTTAGCCCTACCGTTTGTTAAGCAGCCTTACTTAGTCAATTCCTCGAAGTAGTGAAATACAGCAGGGGGCTGGAGAAGCGCTAAATTCTCGAGTAGGTAACAACATCCGTAGAGCAAAATACTGTACTATTGCTGTATTATAAATTTTAAAACACAAAAATAATTTGTCTCAGCTAATTAAAATATGATAATTACAACGGTTTTTGATATCTATAGCTGCAAGTAGTCAATGTTCTAAATATACCATTGAAAGTGGGATTTTCTTTTTTAGGACTAAAAGACAATATATACTGCCATTTGATCTGCAGTTTTGCGGCCAGTCTGGTATCTACAACGTCTATTCTACCGGCAGATATAGCAAAAATCAGACTGCAAAATATGAAGAAATCTGCGAAAGGTGAACTTCCTTATTCAGGTTTTATGGACGTTATGACGAAAACTATAAAACATGAAGGAATATTTGCTCTTTGGAAAGGATTTATTCCGGCGTATATTAGAAATGGACCTCATACTATTTGCATGTTTATAATTCTTGAAAATTTGAACGCGTTTTATATTAATAAATTTTTGTAGTGTTATTTTTTATTCATATACAATAAAAATATTATTTACAAAGCACGGTGCATATTATTTTTATCTGCAGTGTCGACATCTATGTCACATAACAAAGGTCTTTCCAACTCCCAGAAACAAAGGCTAGTAAGATGTTTTTTATATTTGCGTCTCACTCTATTCAATTGATGTGCGTATAGTGTTTTCTTCGTTATTTCGGGTACTACACCAGTCATAGTGAATGTTTATTGAAACGTCAGTCTGGAGATTTGAGATATTATTATTACTTTATTTGTTGGTAATTAATTCAGTGATCATTATTTACTTTCAAAATACAAACATCCAAAATGCAAAATGAAGAATCGTGCAACTCTGCAGTAAGTACAACTACTCTATTATGAATATTTATATCTATTTTTAAGTGAAAATTTCATACTAGGTTAGTTTATATTACAATATTGTTCATTAAATGTGTCAGTATGTCAGTCATTACTTTTCATTTTACTTGAATATTAATTTGAGAAAATATTATTGTTGATTATCTTTTCGTTGTACAAAAGGAGAAATTTGCGTGTTTCTACTTAGAAAATATAATAATTCGAAGATATGTACGTAATTTGTGTCTTTTCCTGTAGGAAAGTAGCTCAAAGGGTCCTATATTTGGACCGATGACCAGGCTGGATTATGCATTACATGAACTGGAAATGCTAGCAAAAGAAACCGAAGCTAGTGCACAGTACATGAGCGAAATAAGAAAGAAAAATCCATTATTATTAGGTATAATAAACACAAGATATGTATCTAACGTTAGTATTGGATGTAGACTGAAGTCTGTGTCAGCTAACTCAAGAGTGTGTCCGTACAATAAAAACATACCAAGAACTCACACGATATCTCATTCAGAAATGCAAAGACCTACAGTGAATAATATTACAGTAGGTGAAAGGTGTAGAACCAAAAGTGAAAATGCTGAAGTTGTAAAGGACATAACGCCTTTTATTGAAACCATTGTCGATATGGCCGTCGACATAACCAAGGCCAAGGCCAAGGCGTCGATGAAAACGGTGATGAAAAAATCCAAATCACTCGAAAATGTACACATCGAAAATGATAATGCGTCACAGCCATCTCATGAAATGGAATTCGTTTCCAGCAGAATACAAAAACTCAAAATGAACGAATAATCAGAGTGTTCATTATAATTTATTAGTGATGCCGTCGCCCAGACAATGTTAAAAGCATTCATGGGCACACAGGAAATGTGCGTACTTTTTTAACAGTGCCCACTTTTCCCAAAAGATGTCGACGGTGTCTAAAGATAACCTATAAGTATGTTTTTATGATAAACGGCGGGACTATATACCTAACTATGTGATTTTTTGGGCCATTTTATGAATGTCCCGATACTTCCATGGGTATTTTTCTCGAAAAAATGTTAAGGATATTTGGCAACACTATTATCAATTATATCTTGGGGAATATAATATTATTAATGGCTTGTAATTTATTTATATAATCGCATCAAAATTATTAGTCTAAAAACGTTAGTTTTCTAATATATATTTTTTAAATTAAAAATGAATACTTTAGTTTAGTCAGCATTACAAAATTTAATCGTCAAGCTTAATTTTAATTTGGCAATAAAAAATACAATACAACCAAATATCACTGACCAACTAAATGTCGCACTTAGTTTAATTTTAAGAACACCCGCTCATCAATTAAAAAAAACAGTCATAGTTTGTAATCGTTACGTTTTTAGCAAAATAATGTTTTTAATTATTTGTGGAGTGGCCTGACTTGAAAAATGTAATATGATTTGGTACTTGTTTTATTATGTTTTTTTATATAAATTGACAAATATTGAAAATAATAATGCAAAATAGAGTAACGTGCACTGGGGGCATTTTTAACACAAATATTAATTTGATTATTTAGATATTCACCAAACCACTTAGATAATCGTAAAAGACAGTTTTAGTAGTCTTCTGCAACACGTGTTGGTATTGCGCGAATTTGTCTATACAATAGCGATACATAGGAGAATAAAATTAAAACACGACTAATGACTTTTAGGCGCACACATATCGCGTTACAGGAGACATTGGTGTATTTTATCGGCGTTATATGACGAGGGCACAAAATCTTAGATTGTAATAATACGACGCTATGTTTTACTACTTTCTACTGATAATTTTTATTTGTGGTCAAAAATATATGCTCAGTCAATCTTTGCATCAGAAATGATTTCACTAAAATATTAAAAATGCCTTGAGAAAAAAAATGTAGTGTTTATGTTTTTGTAAAATATACGTACGAAAAATATAAAATTTTATAAAAAAAAAGTAGTATTTGTGTAATAAATGTAAGTTTGTGTTTGAATCATAAATAAAACTGCTGTTTTAATACATTGTTTTGTTGATTTGTACCCCGCGGCTGTCCGACACCCAACTCTGCATTTTTTTATGCAAATTGAGATTGCTGTACTGTTTTAAGGTACTGTCTGTGATTTTAGGTGGTTTCACAGTGGCAACATATTCGTGTTTTTTGATCGGTTTATAATAATCGATTAACTGTGGCTCGATGTCTTTTGGAATGTTGACTTCACGAGAAGTAGAACTGGGTGCAATGCGTGGAATGATGTTGTCGTCGTCAGATATTTCTAACGATATTAAATCCTTATAAACTGTCTCTCTCGGTGGAAAATTTACACTCTTTGTGACCTAAAATTATAATATGATATACCAATCAAAAACACTACAAAGGTGTATTATTTTAAACAAAAAAATAACGCAATTTAAAAATTATATGTAGTAAATTATAGCCTTGTTTTATATTAAGTTTTTGTTTTGACATACGAGTATTATACTTACTCTTTCTTCAATTAGTTTTTTTTCGGTTTCTTGGACATCTTTTACGTTTTTAATTTTTCTAGTTCGTAACTGTTCAGTTTTTTTAATTTCTTCAACAAGCCGAAGCGTCGTATGTAATTTGGGTTCTGTAAATGGATTAACGGTCGGTTTTTTAAACTTTCCATTTCTATTTTTATCAGGACATAAATAACTCGAAACAGATTTTTCCCTGTGAGGTTCGGTTCGAACTACGGTTTTTGGAAGTTTTTTCTCTGTATTGCGCACTAATACTTTTTTAGAAATTTGGTTTTTATTCATTATAAACAAAATATAACAAAAATTTACCCAAAAATGGGATTTATAAGGTACTGACAAATGTCAATGTCAAAAGCATGTCAATTTAAAATGACAGTTCGGCCGATATAAACCAATGAGCTGTAGATATGGAGTTCCAGTCTGGATTGCGCGAGTAAAATAATAGATTGAAATATAGCAATAATTGTGGTAGTCATTTTGTCTTTTTTTAACATTATACAACGAAACAAGCAAGTAAGAGACATACACATACCGTGTTTATTGATTTCTCTTTCCTGTCGGTTTGTATGGGTACATTAGCACTCCATTTTTACAGCTCAGTTATATTTCTATCCATAACGTCAGTGTTCGCCGCAGTTTTAGAACCGCTTCTTAAATATTGTGACGTTTGAAATGTCAAAAACGTAATTTAACCTTTAAATTATTGTGAAACAGCACAGAAAGTAAAATCGCGAAACGAAGATGGTGTTTTACAAGTATAATGATAAAATCCTTGCCTGGACTGATTTGGATTATTTACCTAAAGATATTGAACAAGATCCGTACATTCGAAATGCAAAAGCAAGCTATACAAATGATTATGGCATTGAAATACAATCAATTTTTAAGGTAATTAAGGCTGTCGGAACGCTCTGAATTTAAAGCCAAAAATAGAGCTTCGGCTGTCAACTGATTGTAGACTTATTTGTCAACATTCTGCAAAAATTCTTTCTCTATAAGGAAGATAAAGGACAAATCTAGGTCTCTAATGAACTACTTTTGTAATTTATGTACGATTTACTAGAAAAAATTTGGCATTAATTGTGCTAAAAAAACACACGTTTTCAATGTCACACTATGACCTTATTCGTATTTATTTAACAAAACTGTTCCATCACAAACCTAAAGTGACTCTTCCTTTTTCGGAAAAGTTTTTTAAATCTTCAAAATATTTCCAAAAATTAGAGTAATCAATTGACAGCGGCACCCTTGCAAAAAATTTTTTTAGCCTCGTAGTTGCCACCAGCCAAAAATTGAAACGTGCGGATGATTTGAGCGAGACAGAGCTAATGAAGGTCACACCCACAATATGTCTTTTGCCTACCTCACCCCTTACCTCTGGATCGCAACACAAACTAAATTCAAAGCGTTCCGACAGCCTTAAGTAGTTAATAATTAATAAATTGTTGCACGGTCAATCTTTTTAGCAGTTCTCATTACATCTTATTACTGTTTCTAGCTAAATAATTTATCAATGCATGTAACTAACTTAATCTTTCCTGAATAAGTCAGTTAAAAAATTTTCGACTTTTAGAAATAGATTGATTTATTTTTTCAGAATCAGAAAAAACTGCCGTTAAATTTAGTTCAACTAAATTTTTCTGTGTATTCTCTCGATGAAAGACAAGAAGTAGAATTAACATTTGATGCTTTCGTAAGTGTATTTTGGTAAAATAATTCGTTGCATCTTTGATGACGACTAGGATAGTATACGAATCGGATCGGATTAATAAATACAATTTTTGTTTCGTTAGCACAAAGTCTGGAGTGAGGAATGGATGTATGGCAAATATTCAGAGCAATCCGTCGTGGAGATTGAAATGTATAATAAAGGATTAAAAAAACTTCTGAAACTGCCGTTTTTTATGTTCTGGTCACAGGTATGTCCCTAATCAATTATTTGCTCGATAAGTCAGCACTTCCTTTCCTTCATTTAGTGCTTAAATCAATTAATTACGCAAGATGGTTTTTTACCAACTCCCCCCACCACCTTGGTGTGATGTGGTCAGACCTCCCACTCACATGAGACTTACCCTATAATTTTTTAGTAATTAAATTTATTTGATATGTTCATGTTTTTTGCTTTATACTACTAAATTTCATAAAATACTAATAAAATTTTATTAACAGTAAATAAAGCTGTCTTTCAGCGTAGACAATATTTAATTTTGTCTAAACCCCGGCTTGAAAATTTGCTTATTTTTCCGCGGTCTCCAAATCCTTGTTGTCGCGCTCTTAGCAGGAGTCTACTGTAAAGCTACTAATTCGTTGATGTAAATTCTTAGGTGTCATTTGATGGGAAAACTAGTGAAGCAATTCATTCATTTTTAACATATAGTAACACATCTGCTCAATTGGATGAAGTTAAAGATGCGTACAAGAAAACTGCTGAGTTAATATTTGCTATCTTGAAAAGAATTGTTACATGTGGTGAATCGAAGGTATGCGCTTGTCGTAAAAATGAAATAATTAGTGATGCGACAATTACGATTAATTCACAATTATTGCAATTGTACGATTAATCACAATCTATGATTTTTGTCAACAGTGCAACAGACACGTTTTTGTGAAACTGCTGTTGATTCATGTGTTTGTGAATAGGTACTGGTATGTTACTTGTTGGGACTTGTTTAACGTTGTTTTGTTACAAATGCGGTTCGGGTATTTTAGTGCACTTTTTTAATTGTTCATCTCTTCGTTGAATTAGCGCTTTTGGAATAAAAAATCTCGCATACTGGAAGGAGAGAAATTAGGGATATTTGGAAATATTTTGCGAAGACATTAACCAATAAATATTATTTTACATTATATTTTTAATTTATCTATAATTGTATTCGCGTGATTATTGGTTTATTAATCGTATTCGTAAAAACAGGAATCGTTGCATCGCTAGAAATAATACTGTGGCAAATTTTGAACGTCGTAATTTTTGTGTGCGAATAATTTTTTACAGACCGAATATTGGTATTTCGCCGAACACAGAGATATACTGGACGAGAAGAAACTCATTTGTTTTATAACGGTTTTTAGTATCTGTAGAATATATACTTGTTCAGAATCGATGCAACATTCTGAGACGAAAAGTTTGGTGCAAAATTGTTTTTTAACCAACTCGTATCTCAAGGCTCAGATGTCAACCTACAACTTCGAAAATGTAAGTCGATGTCGATAGATATTGTAGTTATAGAAGCACGAAGTACAGATATAAGGAGTTTAAATGCAGTGCTAAAATAAGAAAAATTATAATGAGCCTCACCCTCATAAGCTCACATTAGAAGTTTAACTTCTTTAGTTTTTAATATTATTCCCAAGTTTAATTTTTTGTTACGCCAAACTAATTAATAATATTTACATATACCTCAGCAACACACTATAAACTTCTGTCCTTATCAGTTTCATGTAATTTAGGAGACAAACTACTTCCCCTTTAGGGGTCAATTCTATTTCCCCTCGATTTCTTATTTTTTTCATACAGAGACATCGCTAAAGAAGTTAAACTTCAAAAACTATGTTAAATACACGTATACAAGTTAAAAAAAAATATAATTTCAATCGCTCAATTATTTTTCGAACGGAATCGAATTAAAATTCTGCAATGCTTTTCTTATGGAGATATATGTATGTTCACAATCTAAGGTCATTGTCAAATCAAGTTATTTGACAATCCTTTCTGCAACGCAGCATAAGGCTATCAAATCTATAGATTTTGATCCAACAGTACATAATATTGAATCACTTGTTAGTGTCTAATGGTTTTGCTTCTAATGCTATTTTTAAGAGGATATTGAATCATTAAGCAATGTCTAATTGCAATATTTCGTTTTAATTTAAAACTTCTTCAGGCTCTTAGAAATCAACTTAGGATTTGTCTTGTAAAATTCATTGCGATACAAATGACGATATGTAATTGTTACCATTTTTCGGAAAACACTGTTTTTTTAAACAAACTTAAAATTGAAAATCAAAAATAATATAAAAACAGATGATGGTCAAGAAAGCAAATTTTGTCAACTATTTAGCACGTTTTGTTTCTATTTGATAAAACAAAAAACGGTAAAAACAAAAGTTTACTTTGGAACAAAAATTACAGCGCGGTTAGCAAATTATGTAATACCAGATTTTATTAAATCTAGGGACTTTTTTTTAAGTAATTGACCACACACTCGATTCTGTCTCAAGTGATTATTTTTTCTCAACTAAAATTGCATTTTAATAGGACTGGAAACGAACTGTGTTAAATCATGAAAATGTTATGAAAAACATAAATAAGATGCCAATCTCCCAAAGAATTGATATGATGTCGCATTCGTACCAAAAAATGCTGGAGTTTTTTCAAGCTTTGGCGAGCCTACTTAAGTTTCATCCTCCGTTAAGGAATACTTTTTTTAGAAACCAGCAATTAAATCAGTGAGTCTTTGGATCAGTTTAGTCCTGTTATTATTGTTTATAAATTGAATCATTCAAAGAAAATTAAACTCTTAAATAATTATTTTTAGAATAGCGATGTCTTATAATTCCTTAATTCCGAGGGAAATCCAACGATTGTACCCTCTTAAGACAGAAGCGCCTGAATCGTACAATACTTTACGCGAAATCGTCCGCGAGATAAGCTCTCAAATAATCAGAAGTTACAGATTTATTTTCAGGACAGGTTTATTAATTAAATTCGTCTATAGAGGTCATTACAGGTAAATATTTTACTTTTTAATGGCATATTAAAAAAAACCCGGGTCGCAGTACCAAAACCCTGCCGACAATATAGTGTATTTGCTTGCATAGGGCCGTGTAGTTTTATACTTTTATTATGTGAAATTAAGTTTGTTTTTGGGCAATATAAAAATTTTAACCCCTTAAAATAACGTTTTTTTTCTTAATTGTAATATTATTATCAATATAACGTCTACACCGAATTAAATATACCCTTCAATAAATACATCACTATCTGCAAATTAGTGTTCTCATAAAATTTGTAAATCCGGTCCTGTCGAACCAATTTCATTAAAATTTTAGGGACACTTTTTAATTACTACCAGAGGGCTAAATTTCAATTCTGAAACGAATCGGAGAATTTTTTTCGGTATTTTGAGGCCCAAAAACATTTTTCAACCCCTAAAAACTACCCTTAAAATAGCCCGATTAGGCCCATTTTAAATAGGCTTCTTGGGGTGACGGGTTTCAATACGTGGACCAAATTTAGTTGAAATCAATTAACTCTTTCGAAAGTTATTGCCCGCACACATATATATATATATATACGTACGTATATATATATATATAAATATATATATATATACATATATATATAAACATTTTTAAAAATGGTGCCAAAGTGTTTAGGAGGTTATGAAACGTCGAGAAATTTTGGTCCGACCCCTAGGTCCCGCCATCCGACCGACGCCAATAGTGTATGTTGCCATATGGCAAATACACTAAAAAAGCACAGCATAGACGAAAATTCGGAGTCTCAATGTTAATTCTTTGTTTAAATTTGCTGATGCATAACCCGATAGCAGCTACAGTATTTTAACTTTTTCATCTTGATAAATATCTTTTTTTGATTTGGTTGGCGTGTTTTAGATTTTCTGATACAGTGATGAAGCAATTTCTAAATCTTTACATAAATATTATAAATTTCAACATGAATCAAAAAGTGTTTGCGGGAATGTATTATCAAACCTATAATATTTATGATGACCACGAAGCTATGTGTAATGGCTACCCTGCACTGTATCCTTTTTATAACACCGATATTTTGAAATCATTTATTTTGTTTTCAAATACAGTGTAAACTCTATATAGCGACGCTGAAGGGACTGCGCATTTTCTGGCGTTATAGAGAGTTGTCGTTATAGGTAGAGAAAGAAAAATCAATATTGTTTTACTATTACAGTAGTAATTAATAAAAACCCGGGTCGCAGTGGCAAAACCCTGCCGACAATATAGTGTATTTGCTTGTATAGGGCCGTGTGATTTTATACTTTTATTATGTGAAATTAAGTTTGTTTTTGGGCAAAATAAAAAATTTAACCCCTTAATACACCCCTTAAAATAACATTTTTTTCTTAATTGTAATATTATTATCAATCTAACGTCTACACCGAATTAAATACACTCTTCAATAAATAAGTCACTATCTGCAAACTAGTGTTTTCAAAAAATTTGTAAATCCGGTCCTGTCGGGCCGATTTTATTAAAATTGTGGGGACACTTTTTAATCACTACCGGAGGGTTAAATTTCAATTTTGAAACGATTCGGAGAATTTTTTCGGTATTTTGGGGCCCAAAAACAGTTTTCAACCCCTAAAAACTACCCTTAAAATAGCCCGATTAGGCCCATTTTAAATAGGCTTCTTGCGGTGATGGGTTTCAACACGTGGTCCAAATTTCGTTGAAATCAATTAACTCTTTCGAAAGTTATCGCGCGTACACATATATATATATATATATATATATATATATATATATATATATATATATATATATATATATATAAACATTTTTAAAAATGGTGTCAATGTGTTTAGGAGGTTATGAAACGTCGAGAAATTTTGGTCCGACCCCTAGGTCCCGCCATCCGACCGACGCCAATAGTGTATGTTGCCATATGGCAAATACACTAATAACGCATAAAATTTACAAACAAACGTTACTTTTAACACAAATAACAACGCTTTGTTTAAAATCTGTCGAGGTAAATATGGGCTAGACAATAAAGCTGCAGTTCTTATCAATTTCGACAACTTAGAAAGTACCTACAAACAGTACGTGCTTTATAAGTTGTCGAAATTACTTGCTTTATAATGACATACGGTCGTTATTTAGAGTGGGTGTGATGCTACATAGAGTATATTATTGTATGGACAACAAGGCATACCAACCAAAGTCGAGTAATTTCGACGTTAAATAGAGTGACGTTACATGGAGTTTACACTGTATTTTAAAGAGCCGTTTTATGGTTGGTAAAAATTATATTGTTCCTTAATTAGAGCTAGTAAAAAAAATCCGTTGTTTTTAATAAGAACGACGATGCTTGAAGTGCAAGTTAAAGTTAAATACGATTCAGAACATTGGGAAAGTGTTGAAGTGGATACAGAAGACAGTTCAAAAGACGACTGGAGATTGTTTGAAGTGCCGACCGAACAAAATGAAAAACAAAAGTCGTGGAATAAAACGTTGCTCGAAAAACATACAAACGTAATGACTTGTAAACGACACCATAATAAATGTAAAAAATATCAAATAATGAAAAACTTTAGAGAAATAGTATCGGAGGATAGTGGCAAAGAAAATGATTTGTCTGAAGTTGAAAACTGTTACGAAAACAAAATGTCAGGTGAGGGTTCAAAAAAGACAGTACGATTTTCGAACACTGTCGAAGAATTGAGTCCTTTTAGTGACAGTGTTGTGAGTACTGCGCGAGAAATTGTTCACACGACACCTATTGATAAATTACAAAAATACATGGCGGCTGTTGACCTTGTAAGACAAACGAAACCCGAAGATTACAAACGTTGGCGGGAATATAAATCGCAAATAATGGAACCGAAAGATGCCGCGGTCGATAATGAAGTCGAATCTCTTGTTCATTCACTGACAGACAACACTTATCATTTCTCAATGGCTTCATTGAAAGGTAAAGTTGCCGACCAGGCAATTCAAAATCAAAATACAACTCCGAAAACACTGAACGAAATGTTTTCCTCCGCGCGTCTTTCAAAACCAAAAGATAATTCGGCGGTAGTCGATTCTGAAATAGATGAAGACATAAAATTGGCAATTGCTCAAAGTTTACAAGTTGCTGATCAGCCAGAGCCACCTATTGGCCTCGATTCAGATGCAACGGATATTGTTTTTGATTCGCTAATAACTGAAGTCAAGGATATTTTACCACATTTGGGCGAAGGTAAGTTATATATTAAATGGAAATAATGTTTTGAAATGAAAATCACTTTTTTATCACAAACAAAATGCATTGTATTAAAAATTTTAAACCGCGATCTTATCAAAACCCGTTGTAACTTGCTATGAGCTATGACCCAAAATAATGAGTAAAGTACCTTTGTTGTTAATAGAATTGCTAATTTTAGGTTTTATAGCGAAATGTCTGAAGCATTATAACTGCAACAGTCAGGAAACAATCAGCGCCATACTCGAAGAACGTTTGCCTCTAGAACTACTAGCTCTAGACCAGGACATGCCGATTATTCCTGATGATCCTTTGGATAGTTTAGCTGAAATTAAAGGTCACGATAGACAGGGCGTTTACGATGGTGATGAACTAGATCTTATGGTTACGAGTAAAATACCCATAGATCAAAAAAGAGTTCATAAAGGGAAGAAAAAGTTTCAATTTAAAGACGCAAAGAAAATGTTGGATGATAAATCGTTTGTTAAAGAAATCAAACAGAAGAATGAGTTTCGATATGAGTAAGTTTCATTTTTTTGTTTCAACATCAAAATAACCTTTAAGCAATATTTTTGCAACCAATTTTACTATTCCAGCTAGTGGGAAATGGTACTAATTTAGGTCAAAGTTCACTTTACAAAATTTTACAATATTTTTTCGTTTTGAGGTTCCCTAAATCCAAAAAACATATTTCTATCAAAAATAAATTTGTTAGATAGCTGGTTAATTTTTACGCGTAAAATCATATTATGTAGTTACGCAAAAGAATAGCAAATTTCATAATATATATTACTAGTCGTTACCCGCGTCACCGAACGCTTTAACCGAATTTTTATTTTATTTATTATATCAAATGTCAATATATTTGAAGTTGGATTGGTCCTGTTGTCCAGTTGGCTGGAATTTTTAAATTTAAAGATGCCACTAAAATATCTTCTTATAACATTGTAGTGTATATGACGACGAATTCGATGATACATGGGACGATGTTCCTGGAGGAATGCCCGTAAACGATCCGTTGGACGAGGAAGAAAAAGTGTATCGATTGATGAAGGGTGCTCCTGTGCTGTCAGGACCGGTCGCAGAAGAATCAGAGTCGAGCGACAGCGACGAACCAGAAGTTCAAGGTGGTGCTAGTAGACAGCGTGATCCGTTCGCATTTTGTGAAGATCCAGCCGTATTGCGAGAAAGAGCCGAAGCCAGACGTAACGCGAAATATGGACGTGGCAGGAGCGGAAATAGTCAACCTCAAAATAAGTAATTATGACATTATTTTTTGCAAGTGTTATGTTAATTTATTAGTGAAATTATATGCAAGAAACGTGTTTTTTTGTATTATGGCACTGTGTCATAATACAACTATCCCTATTGGGGATGTTGACTATTTTTAGGAAAGTGTTTTAAATCGTGCATAAGTACCTAATATAACCACAAATATTTATTATAATTTTTTAAATACGACTCACGCTTTAAAAATCATGTATTTTAAATTCCGTTTCAAATTTCGCTCCAAAACGTCAATACTTGTCACGTGACTGCTGTGACGTGGTAGGCTCATAAACGCTGCTAAACTGATGAGGTGATATGTTTTTTCGTAATTGTGGTCATAGCAATTTTCGAATAAATTACACTGTAAATATTAACAATGAAGCCTTTTAAAAGCGTGAACAGCGTCTGATGATGTTGATGAGCCAGTGACGTCATGCACTCGAATTGGTGTTCGTTGTCATGTGACTTAAGAGAATTATAATTACGTTTTACTTATTAAATAGTAATGAAATTCCTTAAAAATAAAGAAAAATATTGTGTTTTTTAGTATTTCTATCATAGAAACTACCACTTAACGTTAAAACATCCCTATTGAACGCGAAAAACGGTAGTCACAGATCAATTCAGTAGTAATTTAATAATAATTACATTCAAATGTTAGAAAATGTTTGTTAACAAAAATATTTCAGTGATTTTGAGTTTAATTATTATAAATTCTAATGTTTGGTGTCTTAACAAAAAAACAATATAAAATGAGGTTATGTAGAATGTATTACTGCCAAAAACAATATTAATTGCTGAGCTTTATTTGCAAAACTGTTTTGCAGAGACGTTGTGGGAAAAGCTAAAGGACAAGGACAAGAAAAAAGTGTTTTGCATAATAGAGAAAATAAAAACGCACATAAGTCGTCCCGCGCCAACCACAATAGACGCGCAGGCGCTCAGTGGAAACGCAGCAGAGGCATGCTGCCTTCGTAATGTTTGTAAAGATAAGTTGATAGTAATATTAATTGGTTAATGGGAAAAATAAATGATTACTTTATTACTGTTGTAGACAATTGTTAATTTTCACACATATTCTGTACCCATCCTAAAATGTTACACAGGCCATTTCAACCGACTCTGGACAAAGCCATAGCCCTGCTATTAAAACTCATCTTCCGCCGTGTTTTATCATTTTTTGATTAATGTAACAAAAACAATCATTTCAGACAATTGTTTTTAGTGATTTAGAGTAAAACTTACACGATACACTATCTTACAAAACTTTTTTCACACTATAGAAGTCAGGCGTTATTCATTTGTTAAAAATCTACAATAAAGAAACATATTTTAGTTGACTTCTTTATTGTTTTTTCACAAATTAATAACGTCCGACTTTTCTATAGAGTGAAAAAAACTTTGTAAGTTTTACATTAAATCGCTAAAAACAAATGTCGTCAGAAATCAAAACGTCAAAGTGTTAAATTGTAAAAGAAGTATTAAAAGTGCCATAACTTTGTGTTTTTTAATTATTTTATCTACTAGATATCTTTATCTGAAACAACTATCGGAAGCTATGAAGACGCTACAATTAACTTTTATTCTGTGAAAATTAAACATGATATATGTGTTCATTTTGAATTTTGTCATATCCAGGCGAATTTTTATTCCTTTTGTATTATTTAATTTTTTTAAGTGTCTTCATTTCTGTGCAAGTCTTAGCCACAACGTTAATAAAATTAAATCTCTGCTTCAAAATACCGATTTTTAATTTTGATGTTTTATACGTTTTGCCAACTTAGCCGACCAAATTAAAATTTACAGTAAAGAAATTAACTATAGTTATATAAAAATACAAGCTTGGTAAAATAACACTGAGCCAGTGCATAAGTGAAGCAAAAAGATCCGGATTGTATAAGTCTTGTAATTATTACCACACATTTTTCATAAGATTTCGTAACTGTTCTTTATTATTTATTAATTTTCTGCTTTGAAATTGCAATTTTTCACTTAAAACTCTTCTACAACATTATTAGTTTATAAAAAAATATTAATTATTTATAAACTAAAATGTCAATATAAATATACAAATTTTTTTAAATTTCTTTTGGAACAGCAGTTCCATGTTCATTTGATGCTATGTGAGAGACATTTTTCTAACATGGAGACGGTTCGCCTTATCTATACCCTCCATAATCGATTCATAGAAATGTATTTTATGAATTATTTGATTTCAATCGAAATCGTAAGAAGAATATTTGAAAAATTACTGGTCAGTTATTAAAACTTGGAAAAAAACCGGCCAAGCCTGCATTGTATTCGTACAATGGTGCTGTGGCTACGGTTTGAATAGAAGGATCTTTTCAACAAAAGGTTCGACTGTGTGAAAATTAGGCAGAGCGTCCGTGTCTAATGGACCGTAATTATAGGTTGCTGCTATCATCCATTCCCTATATTATACAATACATACAAACGGCTATATACCTACGTTCGTTTTTTTTATTATTATTTATTATGAAGCACTTTCAGGGATGTACTACCTTTATAATATTTGCATATGTGTTAATCGTTGAGGAAAAGTTTGGTTGAGGAACAATTTAAAAAGAAGCTTTACTGATGTTTCGCTTCTTTTGTAAATTGTCCCCCAACCAGACTTTCCCTCAACGATTAATATTTTATTGGAACAAAACTACATACGGAAAATAAATTGGAGGTGTGCTTGTTGGTGCAGTTTTGAATTGTTTTTTTTAAGTTTAACTTCTTTAAGTGCGTTTTGTGAATTTAGCGAAGGGGCTACTCGCAGGGCTGTATTCAACCGCGCGTAAAAACTATCCGCACACTATTTTTATATTTAGTGCTACGTACCAAAATTGGAAAAACTCCACTGTTTGTCCATACGTCTATCACAAGCTCCCAGAGCCAAATAGAACAAGCTACGGGTTTGAAATTTGGCATAATTAAAGCGTTTAAAGTTTAGAATTTCGAAGAAATTACAGATTAACTGTTGCTAAACTGATAGTTAATAGTACATTACCTACTCCCTTCGCTCATTCGTTCGAATTAATAATTAATACATTACCACCCGCTTCACTCGTTCGAATTTGTGATTTATTTAATACACTAGCCGCTACTCGCGGCTTCGCGCACAATTAAGATGAACAATGTTTTACAGCTCGCTCGGGAGCAACAACAGTATTGGAGCTGTCGGCTCCACCGTTTTACAGTTGTGCCTTGTGAGGCTGCGCCTTTATTTTTACGCGATAATATATAACCTATGTCCATTCTAAATGTTGGTGAAAACAAATTGAAATCGGATGAGTGGTTTCAGAGATTACCGCCTACATAGGAACTTACAAATTTTACGTTTACCTCTTTATAATATTAATCAAACTTGAAATTATGCACTCGAGTGAAGCTTGGCCTATAGATCTAAACCTTTCTCAAGAAATACGGTACGTATAAGTCACTTCGACAGAATTTTAAGTAGGTGCACAGCCCTGTAGATATTTTATTCATTTGACGCTGTACCAGCCCCAGTACTGAATGCTTCTTCAACTGAATTTTCTGTCTATAATCAACCTTTACGATCGATTATAGAGGCGATTATAAAGTGTCTTGTGATTTTTTATAAACTTTAAAAACTCAAAACTTTTTCAAACTTTCTTTGCTTGTTGGTAAAGCGGGTGTTTTCTGTTATTACTGTCATTTTGAAAAAGGCATTTCGACAAAGGTTAATTTTGACAAAAAAATCTGATTCCGAAAAGACACTGAAAGAGAATTGGATACCTACAAATATCTCCGGCACTCTTTTCAAATCCTTTCTCCTTGCCTAAAAACGGTTCTCGTTCTCCCGAGGCTATTTTCAAACTTGTCTTCGGGTAAACGTCAAATGAAGCACCAAGATTCACACTACATTTACATTTATGACGTTTTTGTAAATATTTATTTACAAAATAAATTTGAATTTGAATACTTACAAAAATAAAAAAAAAATTAATTAACAGATCCCATAGGTGATTTTTAAAAAAAAAGTTTGGACCACATAATTTATATTTCTTAGTTTTTTGCCTATAAGATCTGTGCCTCATTTTACATTGATGCGAACTATTTAGTTTAAAAAATAGCGTCGGGAGAACTGCATTCGTTTTTAGGAATTAAATGATCGCCTGTATAAAAGAACACTTAATAGTACCCATGTAACATTTATGATTACAAAAAAATATATATATACGAGGAGGGATTAAATATATTTGTTATTTTAAAAGGCACTTCGTATAGACGAATAAATTACCAAACTGTGTACCTGATTTACAATACTTTCTCCACTTGATTAAAATGAAACAACGCTAAAAAAATTTCAAACTGAACACGAAAACTTTTTAACGACCCACGTATTCTTCACAAATCACTCAAAGCCGATTTTCGTTTTTTTATGGTACCTGTATCAAATTATATAGCACTATCTTTGTTTGTCTAATTATTTTCGAATTATGGCTGCCTTTATCGCTCGGTTCAAGCTTTCTTTATCTTGCATCAGTGCGTTAGATTTGTTGTCTCAGTCCCACTTGTGCACAGATATGCGAACGTGATTTTAAATGAATACGTAATGCTTTGAAGCGGAGCCAATGAGTCTTAATTTGGGTTGCAGGCAATCTTAATGAGGGGTTTTTGTTTCTTAGAAACTTATTTTTTTTTCACCTTTAATTTTTTTTCGAGCTCATCGAAGGAACTATTATTTTTGTTGCCAGTCATAAAATAAATCGTGAATATAGCCACATTAAAAACAATACCTTCAACATTTTTTTTTAATTTTATAATTAAGCGATTCTGTGACTAATGGACACTTATTTTTATTCTATGTTTATAAAAAATTGACACGATGTCAATGCTATTTTAATATTATCGTTTTTTTTACACACGATGCGTTTTAACTGAATATTGAAGTCCAAGGATTTGTCCTTTGCGTTTTACTTTACTGTTTTTTAGATATTTTGTATATCTGGACGGAAAAACGCGTTTTCATTTTTTTCTCTGTCTATATTCGTCGGTGTTTGTCTGTAGGTACCAGCGTCAGTAGAGAATCGCTGGACAATTCAGGGACGAACCTATGTAGGGACTAATAGCGCTTAAGCCCTGAGCCCCTAAATGTCAAGGGTTCGCAAAATATGAGTTATTATGTTAAATTTTTAATACTTTTTAGGATTCCGTATTTCATTAATAATGAGCACTTATCGTATAATAAAAAATAGTTTATATTAATATGATTATCATTACCATGTGTGAATTTTGACAATTTTTGCGTGAAATTTGAATTTTTGGGTGTATTTTGACTTTTTTTTTGGTGAATTTATAGTATTATTTGTTTGATCAGGTCACCAAATTTCAACTTTGATTTTTATGTTATTACAAATTAATTTTAAATCCAAATTTAAAGATTCTACATCTAACAAAAAATGGGGCCCCATTGAACTTCAATAAGCCCTAGACCCTGAAAAATCTTAGACCCGCTCTGGTCGTTGGCTGGATTGATTCTGATTAATTAAACTCGGTAATCTGTAGTTCATTTTATCCAGCTGTAAGTTTTAAGTCGAAACTGCGACGTCGCGAACACAATTTTAAAATACGACAATCTTGACGCTTGGTGACCTTAAGAAAAATAGTTTCTTAAGTAGCCGTTTGAATTTCACATTGCCTATTGACTATAATAGTAATACATAATCGTCATTGAAGCATTAAGAGTTTTTTTTTTTATTTAAAAAGAATTCACTAAGCGGCAATTGTTTCATTGTGATTTTCGTTCAGTAGATGGAAAAAACTGGTCGTTTTAATATTTTCTGATAGAATGAGCACGAGCGGGGGGAAGGTATATACTAATAGCATGTTATTCTCAGCGGGGCTGTCATCAGACGCTTTGTTCGGTGCAGTGACGTGCAATTAACTATTTCAAATCCGGCACACGTAACTTATTATTTGGAGCTCATGTTCACTTTGCAGCCAAGTTGTTTTTATATCAGCGAATTCCAAGATTTTAGATTTACGTAAATTAGTTAGCCTTGTTCATTATAAACCAATTTTTTGTAATACAGTTAAAACCGTTTACGACGACATCGTTTAGAACAACATACCAGTTATATTGACCAAAATCATAGGTCCCGGCTGAATTCTATATGACCGCCTTATAAAAAACACTGCTTTTTACGACATTGCTTATTACGACATACCGCATTAAGCGACTACATTTAATGTAATATCTTCATATCTTTGGACAATTGTATCTGCAAGAACGACCAGCTGTATTGCAAACAAAATTCGTACACACAGAAGTGTTCCAAGCAGACTAAAATCACAGATTTTATGAATACAGAAAAATTATAATGATAATGTGAATATTATTCCCATTAATATCTATGGACTTATATGTACCTACACATTCAACAATACTACATACTTCTTTAAAAATTACTTTGTACTTCGAAAACATCACCGGTTGCTACGACTATCGGTTTTTACGACCAACTATGAGTAGATCTTTCGATGTTGTTGTAACAGATTTTGGCTGGAGTTTGTTAACACAAAATGTTTCTGGACTTGATAATAAACACTATGTTCCACTCAGGGGGGCATAGAAAAAGCTACGGTAGGCCACATGAAGGAGTGGGGGAGGGGTTCCAGAGAGACTGAAATAGGGCCACGTGATTTATGGACGCTCCTTTATCTAATTATTCAGCTACGTGAACTAGAAAACGTGAACACTACGTGTAGTAGATGGTTCACGTTATCGAGATTCCACTGTAAAAGTTTTGTCTTACCCCACAGGCACTACTGAATCGACCGAGATAAAAAGTAGCTCATGTGTTGAGACGGGTCATGAATTACTTGCGTGCAAAATTTCATCGCGATCCGTTGGGGTCTGATATTTATTAGGATATTTTGAGATTGGAGAGTAAATGTAAGTTGAGACGCTGATGGTGGACACGCATCAGTCAGCATTCTGTCGGCTCGCTTTGAACGCCTGGCAAGAGTATTCAGCCATTTACAACAGATACAAGCCGATATGATAGGCTGCATGTGAGGCCGTCCATCCTGTGCTTCCCCTCGTCCCACTGTCCCGCCGAAACCGACTCATCTATCTCAACCGACGAAGCCGCGCTCTGCCTGCTTCTATACTATAGGTTGTTGTGTCTCAGACACATGTTATAGCTCGACCATTCTCATCAAATCTTCGAAATGAACTCCTATAGTCCTACCTCAAAAGTTACCCAGTATAAATATTTAATGCAAAAAACAAATTATGTATTATTCTGTAATTAAGAACAATTTATAACATCTATGCTCGGTTTGCGATACGACCTTCAGCTTTAAATTTCGTTTTTAGATTTGTCATTAATTGTTTTCAATTAAATGAAGAAGTCCATTTAGTTGAAAATCTAGATTTAAAGCTGAAAGTTGTATCAGAACTTGAGAATTAGATGTAGATTTTGCGGAAGTAAATTTCAATTCTGTAGTGTGATGTGTAAACAAGATATCACTGTTTGAGAGACAACGTTCATTTGATGCAGACCTACTTCCCGAATTGACATAAGCATAGACAGCGTTCGTACAATTCGACTTAAACGACTGAACGGATTTTAATAAAATTTTGAATATACATATTGTACAATAATATGGATTTGAAGAATAATGAATAGAGTATGTATCATTACGCTCTTTTATAATTATTATTATTATTACTAGCGTAAATAAGTTTTCTTCTCTAAAGATTCGATGGATTTCGGGATCGTTGATAGTCTGCTCGGGCGGTACCCCTGGTAAAAGCTAATAAAACATACTTGTTTCATGGATTGATCATTAAGTACTGATGTATCTTTTTTTTAACACTATCAAATTACTGTAGGGTTATTTAAACCAGTTCAAATCCCCGACTGTCAGTTGTTGAAAATCTTACTAAACGTTCTTGTTTTTATTATGGTACGATAACATTGTAGATTATAGACGCTCAACAACTGAAACTGTTAGCGTCTCAGAATATATAAAAACAGTGTTGTAGGCACAATTAATCGTTAATTGAAAATCTCTAGAATAATTATCATCCTACGCATACGAATTGGTTTTTATAGGTTAAGTTATAGAAAGAGGAGAAACGCTTTGAATTTTCGGACATGCACATAAATATTGATTAGGTTTATGGCTGTTGGAAATATGTCACACAAATGTATTTACCTAGACAAATATTTTCTCTAGGACTTTGTTAAATTAACAAAAGATTGTTGTCTTGTTTTGAATTAGTTTTGCAAATGTAATTGAGATAAAATTACGTAGTTTAGCCGAACATAAAAAAGTTGCATTTACCAATCTATGCACATAATAATACTTGCAGATATTAAAATTACAATAAAAACGACACACAGAAAGTTTACATGTGTGTATAATATATGGTTACAAAGCAAAACCGTTCAAGTCAGATATTAGTAAATTTAATGTGTAACGTACAAGGAGATTGATAAATACATTTAATTTGATATGTTAGTTTTATCTTTCCAGTGCTGCGAAATGTATCTCGCAGGTAATACCCTGGACACTTTAAGTTTAGGTACCAGTTAATAGTGTATTAAACTTTATTAAAATCGGATCAGCGAACTGGCAAAAACGAATTTTGTAAACACGTTTTCCCGACATGTTACACAAAGCATCCGAAAAATCCGCAGAAAAATGAAACAATTATTGTAACTTATAATTTGAACCCGTAGCTTCGCTCGCGTGAATGCCAATTTTGCCCGTAGATTCGCTCGCATAAATGTTGGTTTTGACGGAAGCACAGCTTAAAAAGTATACGCTTTACTTAAAGTTTAGGTGTCGTCAAACAATAAAACATAATAAAACCCATTTTTTTTAAATCAATGTATGTTTAAAGTGCTTTAATTCAAATCGGGTTAGATGTTTAAGAGTTATAGCAGACCAGACAGATAGAGCGATCTTTTAGTTTTATTAGTATTGATGTCAAAAATTAAGACATACGTGGTTTAGCCTTTCGGCCACAGAAATACATGTTGATTGATATGGTTGTGATGTAAGTGGCAATAGCCTGTCGGCTCCTTTGTGCAGTGCGGCTACATTCCACCGTGCATTGTAGCGCCTAGACTCCCCGCTCCGCCGGCAGACCGCGATCAGAACCATGTTGCTACAACCTTAATGTACGTAGCTCGACCATTCAAATCAAACGGCCGGTCGCCTTGACTAACGAACTGGCACTTGTTTCACAGCTATCATATGATAGAATCCAAGTTTGGATAGAACGATGAGTATTTGAGTATTTTTTATTGGGAGGGCGAAGGTTAAGGGCGTATAATTATCAGTACGAATTGTTACGGGTTTTTTTTTCGGGAGTTATGTAATTACACAAAAGCGTTGTGATTGATTGAGAAAATAGACTGTATTTTATACTATGCACTACAGGAGTAAAAAAAAAATTATAATGGCACTGACCGTCGGGATCGAATTTACGAACCTTTAGGTTACGGGGTAGCCACTATACCTCTCACTCACTATAGCACAACTTTATAGGACCGGTTTTTATAGTAAATGGTATACGTTCATTGCAACGTTTCGTTACAGTTTTAGTCTCATTAATCGATTTAATCTTAACGTGCCAAAAATTGGTTTTAGTTCAAAATCAAGTTTAGGTGCAACGAAAGAGTGTCTTTTAGTAATTCTTGAAGAGAGAGTTTATCAAAACTAGTCGCTTTTTTACTTTGGGACGGCTGTTGTTGGAAATCTGCGAACTTTTTTTTTGAGCGTGTTTAAACATGCTTTTCGTCCGTCTTATTAAAACACGAAAACTGCTAGATAAATCAACTTTTAACAAACAGAAGAAACTCGTTGAAAACCTATGTCTTTAAGGCAGCTACAAGAATTTAAAATAAAAATGAATGCGCGGTATTAACCCGGTTACATAACTCGTAACGGTTAGACTTACTCTACTCAGAAAGTATAATATGACTAAAAAAGTTTAATTTCAAAGATTGTGTTATCGTACAATTGAAAACGTATGACGTAAAATAATGGCACGATAGAAAACGATTATAAAAAAAAAGTAAATTATTTATACCTTGACGTGTAGTCAGATGAAGTGGTAGGGCTATAGACATCGTGAGTCGTGGTCGCAGTTTTGTTTTCAGTTCAAACTTCAGTCAGCTGCTCACAATTGCATGAGTGGTATCTGCAGTATTGTTTGTCGTGTGTATAGTAACTTACCTTTAAACACTTCAAGTCGTATTTATGTCCATTTAATTTGTGTTTACTTTAAGTTTTAACGAATTAAATAAGTCTCTAGTGCATTTCCAAGTAGTTTCAAGTGAAAACAAACTCTTCAGAGTTATTAAACAGAAGTGATTTTACGTGTAAAATATTTTTATTACTCTAAATCATTTTATTTTTGGCATCGCGAATGTCTCAAAAAATGATAATTCTAATTACTGAAATATTATTATCTAATTTTTGTCAAAGTTTATAAAGATATATTTTTTAACTTTCAAGATAAATATCATATTTAATTTGAAAAGTGACATTTTTATGGGAATATATATAATTTATTAACCTAAAAATAATTTTTGACAATACATTTTAATTTAAATGCTATTTAAAATATAACAGTTTTAATTTATAACTTAAGATAAACGAATAAATGAAGTTGGCTTATAAATAAATGACCTTTTACAGTTTCAATTTATTGATATAACAACAATGCAAAAATGTTAGATTTTAAACAATTCGTTTTTCGATTCAACGGAAATATGTGATGTTGATGAGAACATTTGTGTCAATAATGTTGTGCATTTCTGTATTGTTGTCATTGACAACAATTTGTGTAGCGGTAGGTCAGGGTTCCAGTCACGGTGGAGGAGCCGCGGATGTTCATGGCGCTGCGGTGATAGTGGGGTTGCCCCGCAACCATCAATGCGAAAGGATCAGAATCCCTACCTGCTCGGGGCTCGGCTATAACGTCACCTCCATGCCTAATCTGCTGCACCACGAGGATCAACTACAGGCACAACATGCGGTATGTTCCCCTATAATTACTAATCTTGTAGAAAATGTGAATATCAATTATCACGATCACGCCAAAGAAGTATAACTTCTGCCGCGTGTATATAAAAGTTCACGTACCATTTTTTAATAGCTACGGCAATCAATCTTTAATCTACACTAATATTATAAAGAGGAAAGATTTGTATTTTTGTGTGTTTGTAATGAATAAACTCAAAAACGACTGTGCCGATTTAAAAAATTCTTTCAGCATTAGAAAGCTACATTCACCCTGAGTAACATAGGCTATATTTATTGCTAGAAAATATTAGGGATCCTTACTAAAACTTTAGTAACGTAACCCAAGGTGTAAAAAAATGCCATAAAACATCTTTCGTCGCATGCGCTGCGGAAACTATTGATGATAGAACTCTACAATATTAAAGAACATATCAATAACTACAAAAAACTTCGCGATACTATATGTCCAACTATTATCGTTATGTCACAATAACCACTTTTTACATTTTAATAATCTATATAGATAAAAGACGATGTATATGTAATCTATGGACTCCAAACGGGTAGACCATTTTTGATGAAATTTTCAGACAATCTTTAGATTAGCCCAGCGGGTGATCTTCTGAAGTTTGGTAGCGATCGGATCAACAGAATTTTTTAAATTTCTTTTTGGGAAATAAGATTTTTCTTCGAGTTTTGAACATTCACCAATAAAAGCGATAGAATTCGCGCAAATTCAATACACGTTGAGAATTTAATGATAATGATTCTCATCTTTTATATCTTGTATATTACATTTACACCCGGGCGAACCCGGACTGGGCCGCTAGTCAGATATAAAAGTACATTATGCTTTAATTTTAAGTTCACTAATGACCTCAGATGTCAAACGTCTATAATCTATAGAATATCGTAATTTTAAGTCGCTAAACTTAATAATAAGTGGGTATGCCACAAAAGTATTCTATAGATTATAGAATTGCGTAACAAACAAAATAATTCGTTGCGTCAAAAGACTTTGAACATGGATATCGGTATTTTTATGTGAAAAGAACACTTTTCTAAAAATAAAACGCTAGTGATTCACGTGATTTGAATGGCGCCCACGCTGAAAGGATCTGTGTCAAATTCATTTACCCAATCACCGGTACAAATTTTCGGACGTAAATATGGAAGGTACCTCGTCGTGTATCGATAGTGTTGTGTCTTTTTATTGCAACGAAAAATAGAACTTGGAGGGTTGGATATGCCGTTTTGAAATGCATATTAGAATTTTTGTAAAAACGATACCTGTCTGTACAATTTCACCAAATAGAACTAATAAGTTAACCCCCAGATCAAAATTTAGCTGTTTATACTTCACGTCTGTATTTGAGCCACCGCAATCTCTATCTCTGTGCCAAATTTCAATTTTTTACGTCATATAGTTTCAGAGAAAATCGCCTGTGACGGACGGACGGACACCGCAATTATTTCATAAGTGGCCTCTATTGCACGAAACACTAAAAAGATTTTACAGTACAATCTTGATAAGTCGAATTTCAATGGAAACGCTTCAAAAAATCGAGTTTTAGTAGGCTGCGCAAAAACGTCACATTTGTTTGTAACGGCAAGTCACTGAATTGCCCCTTAGCGAAATTCACAAAACGAGCTTAAAGAAGTTTTACTTTAAAAATATTCACTGGACAATATCGACCTCGGATATTTTTTTTTGTCTATTATATTAGATTTAACGATAGCAGAACGAATTGATTCAAAACAACCGTTCGGAATCCCAACAATAGCTTTTAACTATTGTTGTGTTAGACAGTATGTATGGATGTATGTGTGTGTGTGTGTCACGGCACGGTATTTTTATATTGTTCTTGAACGTGTTTAAACATTTTCGCGGATGATTAATATTTCAATATAGGTAAGTCATTTAAATCATGCATAAGTACAGTCACTGTAATAAATTGTACAACTGAAATGCATGATTTAGAGTTATACTGTCACGCTTTACGGCTCAATGCGCAATTATGGCTCAGCGTGTACAATAAGGTCGTCGTACACTACAGAAATCGTCTGTAAATTATCCGTTACATATTAAATGGTAATTTTTGTAACGCTTTTAAATACAAAGCTTATTTTTTTGTGCCTATAAAAATAACTGATTAAATTTACTTTGTTATTCTTTTTGTGTTATTTTTTTTTGTTTTTTCCGAAAAATTGGAAAACGAAATGTAGAAAATAATTCTTTTCGAACTGTAATAAGTACTAATTATGACACAGTGAGGCAGCCCACGCTAGCCGCCTCACTTTTGCCTCACGATTTTTGAGAAAACCTTTGAGGTAGTAATTTAACTATTGGCGGTATTAATCAGTACAAATTATGTAGATTTTAGTACATTTGGTACAAATGTTTTTGGGCAGCCAGCTAGTATGTTGTCTTTTGATTCCTTTGACGTTTGTTAAAAATTGCCATTAAGGTTAATTAACAACAGCCGTTGTCACGCAATCAATTAACAGGTCCGCCAATTGATGTCATCCCTCTACTACTATCAAATTGAGCGAGGCAACATCTGTAATACTAATAGTAATTCGGTCATCCGGTGTAACACTGATTCTAGTAGCTCTATAGGCTTCTGGAATGGTTGGAATAGAAGTTTGCGAGTTGACAAACCCTTTGTTCACTCATAAACTCGGGTTCTAACATAAGTGCGCTGACCGGAATCACTGTTCTATGCAGTTGTCCACCTATAAACAAATATTTCGGACAGACTGACCATCAGAATTAAATATAGTGGATCGATAGCTTTAGCTAATTGTCCAAACGATAGTTGAGCGCAAGAAATCTGCTTCGATATGCGGACGTAATTAATTTCAACTTAATTCTTTGTTTTATTTGTTGTAATAAAGCTCTTTATATACCTCAAAGAAGCGGTCTGTCGGAACAAAAAAACACATTAAATGAGTGTACAGCCATAGTGTATACTATATTATATAGTACGTACTATCATCATACAGGTGCGTCTTAAGTTCGATTCGATTTAAGTTTTTTATTAGCTGCATCGGTATGTTTGTAACGGAATCTTGGAACGCGAAATTCACCCACTTCAAGGCGTCCATTGCGAATACAAAATTTACACACGTAGGATCAATGACAATACAATAATTTGATAACTTTGTCCTAATGTCCTGACCAGGGCTATCAGGATAAAAAAATAAATAATAGTTTAAAAAAACTAAAAAAACACGCTTTAATAGCAAACCGTACCAAAAAGTGAAAAATAATTTTTAATTATTAAGATTTTGTTTAACAGCGATAGAAAGTCCACTCACTTAATACAAGTATGGAGTTTCTATCGCTGTTAAACAAAATCTTAATTATTAAAAATTATTTTTTACTTTTTAGTAAGTACAGTTTGCTATTAAAGCGTGTTTTTTTTTTTAGTTTTTTTAAACTATTATTTGATCGTTAGAGGAATATCAGATAAAAATTTGAAGTATTAATATGTTTAATCTATCATTGATATCTCATACATTCAACTAAATAAAAAAAAATGCTTGACGTCTAGTTTTCAAGTAATTAATATGTGATTTTTAATGCAATGATAAACGAGAGACTCGCCGGAAAAGCACATTTTTATTAAAATTGAACCAAATGGGCTCCAGACAAAATTTTGAAAAACTGATAATGCCAAAGTTTAACTCTTTTTTCTACTTTTGTTATATAGAAAATATAATATACGACAGAGTTCGATCGGATTGTTTGTTTTAATTTGCCTTTCGTTGACTGGTGACGTTACAATAGTTTTTGTACCGCTTGTCGTATAATAAATTTAAGACGAGATCTGCCTGTAATTAGCAGTAAATTAACTCTTATGTGTGGGATGTTGTATAGCAGAGTTCAGATAACTAATGAACCTTAATGATTGCGGATTGGTAGAGCGCGTCCATGCGCGATATACAAGCTGTTCCATCAGGGCTCCCAGTTGGTCCTTTTTTATGGACTTGGTCCTTATTTTCGACAAAGTCCCTAAAAAGTCCATAATTTCACCATATGGTCCTTAAAGTCCCTATTTTCAACGAACTGCGTCGACAATTAAAAATATAATAATTATATATATATAACAATATGTCTTATAAGGTTCCTTGTAAAAATACCGGTGTACTGTTTGACGTCTTAACACATAATGTTCCATTGTTCCAAGAACACTGAACAATCATCATATACGGTTATAACAATAAGATTTATAAATTATACAGTTTATTTATTTAAAGTAAACAAAATATATAATAATCAGTTCATTGGGATATATAAAAACTTATTGTTAACTAATACAAATTAACTCTTACTTTATGAACAATCATACTTACAAACATTTGCTGTGCTATAATACATAACAACAAATGTAAGTACATTATTTCAATAGAAGTATTTTGAAGATACACATTTTATATTTAAATCAGGGAACCATTTTGTATTTAAATAGAAACATAAGAAACGATTTGGATTTTTTTTTAAAAGTATTTTGTACATCTTATTATATAACAAGTCGAAAAATCTAAGACGCCGCAGGCGGGGACGTTTATTCCATTCTTTTGTTCTTCATGAATGCGTCCCCGCCTGCGGCGTCTTAGATTTTCCGACTTGTTATCTTCCTTTTAGTTAATTTCATTTATGTGCAGACGGGTTTTTTGTTTTTTTAAATAATTTTTTTTGACGACTTTTTAGTTTTGTTTTTTTTTTCGTCTCTACCGCCATTATGTATTTTACGGCCGCCATTTTATGTTTATCAAAACAAAATTTAGCCTACAATCATCGTGTTGTAAAGACCTATTCAGTGATATGCCACTCAATATGGTACCCATTTTTTTCGTCTCTACCGCCATTTCGATTTTATCAGAACAAAACCTAGCCTATAACCATTGCATAGTAAAGACCTATTCGGTGATATGCCACTGAATATTGTACGCAATTTTTTTTTCGTTTCCAACGTCATTTTGTATTTTACGGCCGCCATTTTTATTTTATCTAAACAAAATCTAGCCTATAACCATCGCATGCTAAAGACCTATTTAGTGATATGCCACTTAATATGGTACGCAATTTTTTTTCCGTCCCTACAGCCATTTTGTATTTTACAGCCGCCATTTTGATTCTATCTAAACAAAACCTAGCCTATAACCATCACATGGTAAAGACCTATTCAGTGATATGTCACTCAATATGGAACGCAAATTTTTTTTCTGTGTCCATCGCCATTTTGTATTTTACAGCCGCCATTTTGATTTTATCAAAACAAAACCTAGCCTATAACCAACGAGAGGTTTAGACGAATCGATAGACACCTTAATTATTAAAATCCATCCAGCCGTTAGGCTGCTTCGAAGGTATAAAGAATACCACATAAATACATACATATGTACATACATACATACATACCCAGATACGCGTGAAATACAATACCATTTCTTTGCAGACGGGTAATGATACATCCTTGGTCCTTATTTGGTCCTTTTTTTTTTTAATCCAGGTCCCTAAGTCCTTAATTTGAGGGACAATAGTCACTGGGAGCCCTGCTGTTCCATGTAAACTGCCTTCGTTGTTGAATATTTAACCGGTCATACGATATATGAATAATGCTTTGTCTACAATATGAAAATCTTAAGTTTTAATGACCGCGCACACTTATCCAGCACGACCAGCACTGAACGGGCCAGAAAAGATGAAGTAGCTCACATTAGGACCAGTACCTGCAACCAGCAATGGCCGTCAGTCAGTCGCCGGCAATTTCTGTTTAGCCGTGCTGGAACGATTTAGTGTGCCAGTGATGTGTCGTTTTCATTAATAGGCCGAACCAGAAATCTCCTTTTTGTCCCGGCTTCTTTCTTTTCCTTCCCTTCATTTTAATATCGTCAAAATAAATAATTATTCCACCGAACTACACACCCAGTTTCGAGGAACATTGCTGTAATTTTGTTTTCTTTTTGGTTTTCAATCTACGAAAAAGGAATGTTTATGATTTTGTTATTGCGAAAACTATTATGGGCCAATTTTTTTAAGTGCAAAACCACGGGTAAAGCCTAGTTAAAATATAATAGGCTGCCAAGTATAAGTCTGTAACATAATTTGAACTGATTTTTCACTCGGAACTTGGTAGAACATGATTAATAATAATAAATAATAACACAAAATTCTACAAAAATTATTATTAAATAATGTATATGTTTTATATTACTGAGGATGGACTTATTGTCCGAAACGATCGTCGAGAAATAATTTATATTAATTAATTTTTGTAGAATTTTCAAGTTTTTTATTTATTTGTTATAATAAGTCTGCAGTAAAGAAGAGGTGTCTAATAATATGTAATTGTGGCGCAATATTGAAACATCATTCAATAAAGTGCAGGTAAATAACTAAAATTTATTCCGAAGTGAAATCGAAAGATATGATGGGCTAATATGGGCGCCACTTCGTTTGTTTTGTTTTTTATCAGAAAGCCAATAAGCTTTATGGGTTCTTGTGAGTGACTATTCGTGTTTATCACGTTTGGAGTCGGTAACAATTCATTATCAGTCGCCACTTAGGTACTTTGTCGGCGGTGAAGTGCCGCCGTGATAAAAAGCCAATCAACTGATAGCGTTTCTACCTTCGCTTGTTTACTATATTTATATCTGAATTAAAAATCATTCATAATCACAAAACAACATTCATTCAAAATTAAGGTTTAGGAAAATAATTAAATTATTGAATTGATAGCGTCAGCGCCGTTAGCTTTTGACCACTTCGTCGCTGAATTTTTATTTGCAAGGACTTGTAGTGAAATGTACTAAAAAGGAATTTCATGAAATGAAACTTCTTTAGCGACGTATCTGTCATGTTTTGAAAACGATTGAACCAAGTTTGATGAAACTTAGCGTAGATACCTATTATCCAAAACTTAAGGTATAGGGTAGTTTTTTACCCGTGTCGCTCGATTTAAAATAGGTTTCTCGTTAAAATCGACAACTGCATAGACAAGCGAGGGAAACTCGAGAGCTCGGAACCGATTTGAAATATTCCGTCACTATTTATACAATATGTGAAGTTTACATATTTTTTTATGGGCGTCGTTAAAATGTTGAGGTGCGCTGTTATTTTTTACATGTAGTTATTAAATGAAAAGCCAAGCCTTTGTGTTTAGACATTTTTCATATATGGCTATGTAATATGTGTTTTTTAATAATACGCATGTTTTAACTATCATAAATTTTATTGTGTTGATAATAATGAAATAAATAAATATCAAAATGTATGATAATATAGGTACATACAGGTGACTTCTATCGTAAAATAAAAATATACATCCTCATAACTTTGTTTACTGTCTCGTAGAATATGTAATACTAGCTTTTCGACCCGGCTTTACTCGAGTAGTTTTTTGGCAGTGAAATAAAGTGCCCTACTACAGCGTTGCCAGATTTTTTTTTGCCAAGTCGGGATTTTGGAACTTTTTGAGTGAAAAAAGCGGGATTCTTTCGTCGAAAGCGGGACATAGTAAAAATACGTATATAATCAGAAGTTTTTAAATATTTATCTTTTTATTTGAGTTCAAATTACGTTTACGTGACAATAGATAGCAAAAATAGCCATAGAAAATGTATATTTTAATAAAAATATGATATTTTAAATCAGATTTGCCCTATCGCTAAATAGAGTCTTATTCGTCTTCTGAATAAAAAAAATAAAAAAAACAGAAATCAAAATCAAAAAAGTTTTATTTATTAGAAAAATATGGCGTTTCAAACAATAGTCTGAGGAGTGAGTGTTACAAATTGCAACTTACAATAAGAGAATAATTATTTACGCACGGTCGAGTTATCCTCGAAAAGCGGGACTGAGCCTGTCCCGCGCGGGACATTTAATTTTGATTTAAAAATCGGGACGTCCCGCCAAAATCGGGACGTCTGGCAACGCTGGCCCTACAGTACCCAGTGTTCCACACACTTTTAAAAAAAATCATAAAACCATGTTTGTAAACTAATACAGTGACTATACAAAAAACGTCTCTCTGAAAAAAATGAACTAATTACTGAAGCAAAATAAATGCTTTGGAGAAATAGTATTTTTGACGATCCAAACAATGGGTTTCTTTTTTGCGTGAACAGAAAATGTGCAAAATAACACGGAGATGTTTCTTGACTTGTTTCGAGTTTGACACAAAAAAATGGAAGCGTTTTATTTGTAGTTGTACAGTGGGGTCCCTATAAAATGCGCACACAAATTACAGAACATTTTAAGTGTTTTTCGAAAGAAGTATAATTATACGTTCGTGGATCCGTGTATTTGAAAATATACATGCAGATTAATATACAAATTTAACAATAACAGATAAATAAAATCACTTGAAAATTCTACAAAATTTATTATTAAATTATTTCTCGACGATCGTTTCATTCTCAGGAATATAAAACATATTCCTGAGGATGGACTTTATTATCTGGAACGATCGTCGAGAAATAATTTAATAATAAATTTTGCAGAATTTTCAAGTAACTTTATTTGTCTGTTATTATTAATCATGTTCTACCAAGTGCTGAGTGAAAAATCAGTGGAAATTATACAAATTTAACACTTATAAAACTAACCCCGAGCTTGATTGTGATATCAGTTAAGAAATCACAAGAAAATATAATTCATTTAGTTATGGAATGTTCAATTAGGTAGCTAGCTACAAACATTTTTAGATACCATTTTAACAGGGACACATAGTTATCAAAACCTATAATATGTTTATTATTATTAGAATTTAGTCTATTACACAATTTATTATGGATTATGGCCTAAAGTTGGGATTCAGTTATTCGTTCCTTGACTGTATATTTAATCGGTGTCAGGCCAACGCGGCAAGACAATGGCGGCGTTTTTTTTTGTCCGGTTTACGCAATATTCTGCAGCGCGCGGCGACATTCGCGGATCTCCAGAAGAACCTTGACTTTGTGTGACTGCAAAGAAACGAGCATTAATAGTCCAAACTCCCATCGTAGAAAAGTCTACTATTACACAATATTACTAAAATTTTATTACAGAATTTGACAGATTATGTTATTTTAATGGAAGACATCAAATCCGTGGCAGACTAATTCCAGTTTTTTTGTGACGTATTCAACGGCGGGGAAATATAAGAGAAGCCTTGGTAAAGCAAACTGAATAATGCACCAATAAAACGAGTTCATAACTCTGAAGAAGTTTCACTTCTTCCGTGAATTTATATAGTGTCCCGAATATTGGTCTTTCTTGATGAAATTTATACATAAAAATAGAATGGGGTGGTCTCTTGGCCCAAATGCACCACATCCTGAAAGGATTTTTGTGACTTAGAGAAGCATCAATTAATTATTCACAATTGCATTTTTTTTTCTCACATTGAACGTTTATTCATTTAGGGAAAGAACTGTCAGGAATGAAAAAATACAAGGCATAAATTTCATCAAGTAGTTTTGAGCCGTATTCGAGATAATGCAGAGAATAAAAAATGATGAAAATAAATTTGAATTAATCTGCCACCGATTTGATGTTTGTTATCATAGTAGGATATTAACAGTTAAATTCAACAATAAAATTGTAGAGGTATCGTCTAGTAGACTTTTGTAAAATGGGAGCTCGGACCATGAGAATATGCCTGCGTTGTTTCGTAATTCAGTTTCTGACGCAACGAGAGACAATCGGCGGTGATCAGCGACCGTTTGTGTGCAAGTCGTTGTGAATTCAAATCTATCTTCTTGTCTCAGTTCGTCTTCGAACTGCAACTGAGCTTTTTCCGTATAGCTTTGTGATTACTGCTTGCATTATACCGATACATAATAGCTATAACTGGTTATTGTGTATATATAGTGTCCAGGCCTGTATCCAGTAGTGAAACAGACGTTGATGGCCTTAGTTGTCGAGCTTCTTCGTATGTGTGTGTATAAAAAGTGTGTCATATGTCACATGTTCGCGCGCATCTATTTCATCGTGTTTGGACAAACTAGTGAATCCCGAGATATTGAGACCCCTAGAAACCGAAGTCTTAACACTCTTAACCAGATCGTAGATAGTTATATACTTGGATACTTATTGATAATGCAGTGTCAAGTTTCATTAAAAACGGATAAGTTATTTTCGAGCGTTATAAATTGATATACAAAGTAAATATCCAAAAAAAACATCGCGCAAGAAATGAAATTACAGACGGACTTCCTAATAGATTAAAAATATGAATTAGTATTATGATCCCTCCAAGTGTGTTGGTTTTTAGTTTTTTACGACTGGTGTTGTTCCAAAACTACTGGGCTTCCGGGCTTGTAGACTGTGGTCACCCATTGGTATTTCTATCTGACGTTTCGTCTACAACTGCAGTAAACATTATCAAAGGCGGTGTGTTAGTGGGCGAAGTGTCCTAAGCTACTCACACGGACCTGTGGGCAGCCTAGAAGGACACTTCGCCCGCTATCACATCTCCTTTGATAATGTCTATCGCAGTTGTAGACGAAACGTCGGGTAGAAATATAAATGGACCACCGCCTACAAGCCCGGAAACAAAGAAGTTTTTGGCCCATAGTTCTGACAATTGGTGGGGTTAAATTTTTTTGTTGATCCTTCGACTTGGGTTATTTTAAGCCGACTCTGGCATCGTACAATTCTATAATATCTACATGCAGCATGCAGCCTTTTGTATGTCTTTTGTGAAACGGCTTTGGACTGTTTTTGCCAGTTGTCTGCGTCGTTGCAAGAAGAGTTCCTTTTACGATGGCAGACATCAATCACGATGAAACAACGCGACTGACTGTCGGACAGCCGCGGTCTCCTCGGCTGACCAACGATCCCAAGAACGCGTTGCGGTGTAGATTTTAAGGACGGGAAATTAGTCGAGACCGATCGCGGAAGAACAAATTTTTGATCGAAGAACAACGTCAGTTTTTGGCTCACTTACGTCCGAAGCGGAAGATGCACTAAAAAAGCGAGAGAAATGACTAATCGTTATTGTAAGCGGCATTCCGTTGGAGTTGGAAAGTGTTTTTTTTTAAATAAATAATAACCATATTCGATTATTTAGTAAATTCACTATTCGACTGGAAATTGGCCGAAGCCGAATGTTTTGCTGAAAGTTCAATATTTGACCGAAGGTGGTCGACTTTTTTCGAATCGGTCAGCTAATATACCGTCTTCTGACTTCTCCATAGATGATTCCAAAACTGTACTTACTGGAAAAAGTACACTCATTCAAAAAATCAAAAGAATGGTAGATTGTTGTTTATAGACTAAGCAAAAGAAAATATTTGTATTAACGCGAGTTTACGGAACGTTATCAAAATGTTTTTTAATTTGTGAGAAACTTTAAATACTCATAACTTCCAAACTTACAAGACACAGACGTGCGTGTTATTTAGTGCATCTTTTTCTACAAGCGTGTATTATCATTCATTTGAAAAATATTTGAGCAATGTTTAATTGTCAAAAATCGTATTAACAAACCTAGTAGATATTTCAGAATAAATATAGGATTTATTTTACAATTATTTACCCATCCTTGGTGTGAATATCTATATACTTATCTTTTGCATTCGAAGCCTCAACGCTGCATCAAGCGACAAGTTTTTGTACTGCCCTTGATAATGGGAACTCGTCCATTTCTGATTGTTTTTTTTTTCTTCATTGGACATGTTTCAACTATACGTGATACCCATATTGGAGTCAAAAACATAGATTTTTTCTCTTGAAAAAATATATTTGCAACAAAAGATTTTGATATATCAGTTATTTATAGAACAACAGTGATGCCTGTAATTGGAAAAGAACTATTTTGCCCATTACTTAATTATCATAGCGCAAAGCACTGAACTATATACCTCACAGAACTGATTTTTTTCAAGGATATTAGTTGCAGAATTCCAATTTTCATATACGTCTAGGTGAAATAGTATCCAAAAATCACGGTTTGGGGCATTTATTGAGTGATAGATCATTATAATTCACAAGCGTCTAGTCGGTGCTGGGATTTGGGATATAGTAGGAAATAGGTCATACTTACATGAAGTATGGTATATAATACTCGTAACTATTAAAATTTTACAAAGTGTTCACTTGGCAAGTTTTTATAAATAACTTGTGTATGTAAACTTACCAAGTAAAAACTTGGCACCTTCTTAGATCTCACTTCTATTTTTAGGCAAAACCGGCAACCCACTTGTACTTTGTTTTGAACTTGGCCCGTTTTTCACATTTATGTTTTTAACAGTTGTCGAGCGTCTGTAATCTAGAATCTTTGTGTCCACAGAGGTAAAATTTATTTGTTTGTTGATTTGTTCACGCTAATGTCAAATGACTGAATCGATTCGAAAAATTCTTCGACTGTTAAAAAACTATTTAACATAACTATTGAAGTTTGAGTTATTTGAACCTTTTAACGCCGGTCTTTCGTAAGTTTATTACTTTTATGATATCATTTTAACACATAAGCGAGAACATTATTTCTTTAAAAATATTTTTTTATAACAAATACTTGCCAACTTTATGACGGTACACTAAAACATCGGTTGTATGTTGTAAAATTTAATTGTACGTCGTCTTTGCGGCTTTCACAATCTTTGCTCAAATCAATACCAATACAAATATCCATAATAAATAAATAAAATTATAACCCTTCCTTTTTTGCAGTCGGGTAAAAAAATATTAACGGGATCTCATGGTAGTCCGCAATTTCACTTTCTTGCGAGTATGTTTGGTATGATATACAGACGAAAAAAACATTTTCAAAATTTTTGTTTGTCAATTGTCAGCAGCACCACAGCATGTTTCGAAAACTTTGTAAATATATACTAACTATACCATTTGATAATAGATCTATACAATTCTTTGTATGTATGTAATGATTTATGTATGTTTGACCGGATTTTTTAATTGTTCCTATGATTCCAAAGAGAATTGTAACGTTTAATAATCTTGTTGTCCAACTTTACAGTGGTCAGGTTAACGGTTATATTTTTTTTAAGTTTAAAATGCATCGCAATAATAAATTATCATTCATCGCTACATAATGTATTTATAACTTCAAAAGCGCGCTGATGAAATATTAAAGCAAATGTTTATTTCCAAGCCGCCAAAAGCCGAACGCATTTGTCCCGTTTGTCTGTGGGCGTGATGTGTTGGAACTTTTTTTTATAACTAAATCCACTTTTGAAGTGACATTCAAGAAACCGACAGATCAACAGTGTCAATGTTTAACGTTACAATCACTTCCTTTTTAATACAAGAGTGTAGCTTTCCGGTCCGGCTTCATCCGAGTAGATTTTGGCGTATCGAAAGCAACAAATCTTGTGTTACTTTGTTGCGAATCATTTTAGTTTCAGCGAACGTATCACCTTAAGGCAGTTGTCGTGGTTAAGACACACCGTTAGAAAATTCTTAATTTTTGTATACTTATTAAGGACATGATAATACAATTACCTTGAAAATTTGAAGTCGATCGACCGTATATAATCCGAGATAAATTCAATTAAAAATTGGATAATTAACATTGATTGTATACGATCTCTGTAATTCTGAACCAGTTTCTTATTTATAAAAAAGAACTAACTGTCAGAAACTTTCCAAAAACTGACAGTCTTTCAATGCATTTGTTATGAGTTTAAAAAAAAAATAAGAACGTTTAAGAGCACAGAATACGCATCTATAGGATGGTAGCTCCCGTGTAAACTTTGAGCCTCATTTGGTATGAACAGATGACGTCACGCGACTAGTATTGGTGTTTTGGACCGAAATTTGAAACGGAATTTAAAATACATGATTTTTAAGGCTTGAGTTGTATTTAAATAAAAATAATAAATATTTGTGGCAATATTAGGTACTTATGCACGATTTAAAACACTTTCCCAAAAATAGTCAACATCCCTATTGCAAATGGAAACTGATTTTTGAATACAGGACAATTATACGAATTACTGAAGTGTAATTTACTTTTATTGGTTTACTTGTGATTTAAATAATACATAAAACGTATTTTATCGTGTATATATTATACGAATATCATAAAATAATTTAATTGATTTTCCACATAATGCACGCTAAATTTCCCGACAAAAACATATAAAGTATATTCTGCAGTTGATAACTAACTTCGAATCCAAACCCTTCTCCGACGACCACCTGCCAGTTGGGACCGAATTTTTTGTCCATCGTTTCTTTGATCATACGTGCAGCCGCCTGAAAAACAAATTGTTTTAAATACCCTGCATTAGGATTTCAAGCACTGTATCTGGATTAACTTTAAACTACCCAAGTGTTTCCATCGCAAATTTTTCGTTATTTAACACAGATTTTATGCAGTTGATCCAAACTTATATAATATATATAGTGTAACAAACCAAAATTACGGGCAGATGCCTTAAGATTACTGAGTACCAACTGTTCAATATGCTCCTTTTTACTAGCAATTAGAGGTGTGTGTGTACGCATGTAAAATTCACTTCAACATTTTTTTCCCGGAAATGTCACAATGTATGAAAAATCCTATTGAATCTTTGATGTTAATGTTTCAAAATAACTAGAAATATGGATCATTCTTCCCATATGACTTTTAGCTAAGCTTTTGCAGTTTATTTGGTCTAAATAAACGATTTAAACTCAGATAAAAACAAGAAAATTTGCATAAGTTTTATTCAATTTTTAGGGCAGAAATATGTTTTTTGAAATTTTTAAGCAGCAAGTCCACATTTTGTGAAGCTTAATGCTTAATCACAGCTAATAAAAACAGTAATAAAATTTATTTAACGCATAGTTCGAAATTTCCCGAGAGGATATTTGACAATCTAAGGGATCAGCCACCTTACCGTTTTTTTTAATGAATTTAAGCGTTATGCAAATTATGAATCTCAGTAATAAGAACTTACTATGCCTACTTGTTAATAATTTTTTTTTTAAATATGGTAAATGCATTAAAAATTTACTGATCAAAAACCACCATAAGATGGAAAAATTAATGAGAACATACCTCGTTGAAGCCGGCGAATTTTTCACAGGCTGTGACAACCAGTTCCATAGCCTCGCCTCTGAGATCTTCACTCATTTCAGAATACTTTGCTAATGCATAAGTATGAACTACTGCTGCTTCTTCCTTATTTTTGGAATCATCACCCATGCTTCCGATTCAACTTCTTAGGAAACGTATAGCTGTTAAAAATGCCTAAACTATTAAAATTCAAGCATTTTTGATGAACATAAGAAATAGACTCACAATATTGGTTTCTATAACAATTCAACAAATCAATAACTTTATATTATAGTAAAACAGTCTTTGAAACAGTTCATCTTACTTATTATTAAATATAAATACATAACTTTTTTTGAAAGCAACCGACAACTAGTGCTATTACGACCTATTGAAATAATTCATATTTTCAAGTATTAATAATAAATTTAAAATATGTACATGTTTTTACCAGTCTTTTAGATTAGAATTTGGAAACATGGGAGTCATGGGAACGTTACATAAACAATGGCACCGTTAAACGCTCGGCTACTCTCAATATTTACTTCTCATGGATAGGTCTATAGTTTTTACATGGGAGTTTATTGAACACTTTACTTACTAAAGAACTTTGCGTCAAGTGCCATTTTTTCTCAGAAACTACTATCCAAAAAGGGTGATAGCCGCTTTGATTTTTTCTAATTTTTGAAGCCCTTCGATAGCCCATTAATAGGTCTATAACCTTGATGTAGAAATTAATATTTCTTGAACACTCTTCATACTAGAGCATTTCGTGTAAAGGGTTTATAGGCATTCAAAAATTCAAATTACGCGCAAAAATTCTGACTGAAAAAAATTATCTGTATTTCATCTCTCCGTGTCTCCGAAACTACTGTAGTTTTGTATAGGGTATAAGCTCTGCGTAAGATGATTTTTGAGACATTTGCGAAAAACAGAAAAAATATACAGAGTGACTACCTTACCCTCTCCTAAACTCGACGGTCTTTTTGCGGAGACTTTTTACTACATTTAGAGCAATAAACAATACACTCAAACCATCGTTTTTTTGGATTCCTCGATTGGAACTAATTTTACTGTACTCTTTCGGAGAACAATAATGTTAACGTAATAATCGTAGAATATATACTTATATATATTCTTGGTACTTGAAAAATGGTTTTTTATAATAAACATATTGATTTTTCGGTTCTTCAATAGTCGATGTAATTTTTCATTTAACAATTTCTAGGACTGTCTAGGATTTGTTTGTCTGTTTTAAACGGATATGTGCATTTTAGATACATATTTGTATCTACTTATATGTAAATAATATGTACCTATGTGACATATTATGTACATCAACAGAAATATATAGATAAAACAAAAGGCAAACGTACATCTTTGTATGCATCGTTCATGTATTAGTTCGTCTCTTTATTTCCTTCTCTCTGTCTCTCTCTCTGCATGGCCACTTTTTGACTGACCGTGTCACTTTGTGCTAGCCTTCGTATATTTCGCAATTTCGTGACGTGCTGTAAAGAAATATTGACGAATATCACGTTTTTTGATTCAATTTTTATGGCAAATTATATGTTATTTGAAATTTTTGCGCAGCAAGCTAAGTTTTGTGAATATTGGGATGCTTAATCACAGCTAATAAAAACAGTAATAAAATGCGTTTTGCGACCATAGTTCGAAATTTCCCGATAGCATATTTTACGATTTGAGCGAACAGTCATCTTAACGCAGAAGCGAAGATATTTTTTTTAACACAAGTAACACCCTCATTGGCTAGACTGTAAAAAAATCGTTAGTTTTTCTATAATTAATTTTAATTTTTTTAAAAGAACTATTTCAGTTTTCAGGGAATTTTACCTAAAATTATAGCACTATTAATGAATAACAGCGTTGCCAGATTTTTTTTTTGCCAAGTCGGGATTTTGGAACTTTTTGAGTGAAAAAAGCGGGATTCTTTCGTCGAAAGCGGGACATAGTAAACAAACGTATATAATCAGAAGTTTTTAAATATTTATCTTTTTTTTTTTTATTATTAAAATTTTTATTTGAGTTTAAATTACGTTTACGTGACAATAAATAGCAAAAATAGCCATAGAAAATGTATTTTAATAAAAATATGATATTTTAAATCAGATTTACCCTACGGTTAAATAGTTGAGTCGTATTCGTCTTCTGAATAAAAAAAAATAAAAAAAAACAGAAATCAAAATCAAAAAAGTTTTATTCATTAGAAAAATATGACGTTTCAAACAATAGTCTGAGGAGTGAGTGTTACAAATTGCAACTTACAATAAGAGAATAATTGCGCACGGTCGAGTTATCCCCGAAAAGCGGGACTGAGCCTGTCCCGCGCGGGACATTTAATTTTGATTTAAAAATCGGGACGTCCCGCCAAAATCTGGCAACGCTGATGGGTAACGTAGTACAAACTTATACCGCGCTAATTATCTCAGTTGGCGAGTGGCTGTTATCTACAATTTATTCTTTTGGGCAGTTTTGTTATAGATTTGACAATAATGTTAGCGAACAGAATTTCTCACGTATTAAAAAAAACTTGCACGCAGAAATATGTGTTTTTTTCCTCTTATATAGTCGTAAAAAGAACGCGGAGAAAGAAGATGCCCAATGCCTATATGGTACCGAAACCTATTATTAAAACACCATTTGCTATATAATTTTGATAATGAACAGTATTTCAAAAGAGCGGCAAATTAACTAAATTATATGCGGTCAGTGTTTCGTTTTTGTGTACACGATTTTATAAAACAACGATTCTCGTTCAGTTTTTCATCCTAGTAGTATCTTTCTATTATTTATCGAATTCAGTTTTAAAGTTTTTGTCTAACAAAATGTATTGTATTCGAAGTGAACTCGAAATAAAATTTGTGAAAAAAATCGTAAACCCTCGAAAGCCATTTTTTCCAAGGTTAACATAATCTTTAAATTAATTTTAATTAAAAAAAGTATAGGTTCGTGGATGTACGCCCATTTTTTGGTGTGAATAAAAAGTAATTTTAACTCATAATAATTTACTAAATTAAATTTAAGTTAAATAAATAATAAATAAATGAATAAATGACAATTGGCACAATTTATGTCGGTAAGCTAGAAACTTTACAACTGTGCGGCCATCTATTGACTAAAAGCTTTAACAGTTACCTTATAATATTTTTAACTTACCAGTATGTTGATACTTCTTTGCATAAATTGAACGTTACTTCCGTGAAAAAAGTTACTTCCGTTAGAAAAGATCTGAGTTATCCCCTCATATTGCGCCTAAAGAAGTTTTGCTTCAAAAATAATAAATTAAACATTTTAATTGGTGCTAGACCCAAATAATCCTATATAGCTGTTGACGGCCTTAAAAAAATGTCCCGATAGTAATTTTGTTGGAACGATTCAAGAAGAATCGCCACCTCTAATCGCATTTTATGCGGTACGACACTGGAATGGCGGGTTATTATAAGTAATCAAGTCGACTGTGCACGCCCCCCGGGGGCATTGTTTTTTATGTGTAGAGCAGCACGGATCGTCCGTACAATAATAACATGCTTTGAGCCGGGTCTCTGGCGCCCTCGGACTGAAATTAGCTTCGTATGTTATTTTACCGATGCCTCAACGCACGGACCATTCAGTTCTCCGCATTAGGCAATTCTTAACATAGAAGCGTTTGTCTTTCTACGAGGGAACGCCTTTTTCGCCAGTTTTACAGACCAAGTACAGTAATATATTACTTCTAGATACCCGTCTGGCTTCGTCCGGGTTTACATGTTTGCCTCGTTCGCTCGAATTTATAATCGTTTAAATACGTTCGCGCTCGAAGTTATAATTAATTATTACGTTACTCACTTGTTTTGCTCATTCGTGCCAATTTATAATCGATTAAATACGATATATACACTTGCTTCGCTCGTTCGTTAGGAAAACAATCGGTACCTTATACTATTATATTATGTACTTGCTTCGCTCGTTCGCTCGGATTTATAATCAATTGATACGTCGTGCTCACTTGCTTCGCTCGTTCGCTCGAAGTTATAATAAATTATTACATTACGCACTTGCTTTGGTCGTTCGCTCGCTAGAATTTATAATTATTTAATACGTTATTCGCTTGTTTCGCTCCTTCATTCGAAATTATATGTTTACACCGCTTTCGATATATAAACTTAATTTCGATTCTACATGTACTGTTAACTATTTACACCCGAGCGAATCCGGGCCGGACACCTAGTATAGACTTAAACCTTCACCAAGAAATAAGCTATCGAATAGTAAAATATACGCATTTAAAAAATCCGTTCAGTGTGCGGATCCGATCCGATTTTCACGCGGACGAAGCCGGGCCGAACAGCTATTATAGTTCTAAATTTCCCCCAAGCATAATGGAAATGCAGAAAGAGTGTATTATTGGTTATTAATTATAGTAATAAATATTTGATAGTCTCTCGTATTTTAACAGCGGGGCCGCTATTTGAAAGAAATTAAGTTCTGGCACCTGCTGCTCTATGGCTTATTATATAAAATCATGGTTGTATCAATTTGAAGCAAAACTCAACTACTAAACATTGAATAAGACAGAAATTTTTGCGCAATTTTCAAAAGTTTTTCCCTAGTTCTCTGGTACTATTATTAAAAAAATCCAAAGTATGAATTGGTGTTCAAAGCTGTTGATGACTTGAAAAAAAAACAGTAGAACTATAGTTCGGAACCGACTTCAAATGCATGATTTATTCTTTATTTTTTGTAATTAAAAATGTCACGCAACAATTACAGAATTAAAACCTTGATTATATAATTATAGGCTGTAAAATATACGCAGCTGTGTCCTGTCTATTGTTTTTTAAAAGTTTTAACATCTTAATTTCAATTGTTAATTGCATCTCATTTCGCAACTAATTATTCTATTTGCACGTTATACATTTTAACAGACAGGTCAAATAGGTTACGTAAAAAATTACATATAAAGATGTATATATAAAATAGCTGACACGTGAACCATGTAATAATTATTTTAAGTGAAAAATTGCTGCCAGTAGAAGACTTTAAAAGTACAGATTTAGTGTTGAAATTATACCAGAAACCCAAATAGATCGCCAGATCGGTCTCTACTTTTTAGTTTTTTCGTGAATGTCGAATTTGACAGAGTTTAACTTCGACTTGCACTGGGCCCATTTTTTTAGCAGTAAGGATTGTGACGCATGCCGCAAAAGATTATAATTTCAGCTCCGCTGTAGACTTGTTAAAATGTTGTTCTGAGAATATTTGAAGCGTCCCTAAAGAACAGTCGCGACGTGACTGTAGCTTTTCACGGTGTGTTATTGACTCGAATTTTGTGTGACTGATGAATGACGTAACGCTTTTAAAAAGCCACACCGACGACGATAATATTCTTGGAGCTTTTAGATCGGTGCCTCTTGAACCATGGTCCGCGGCCTACTACCAGGGGATCAAAACCTGCAAACAATACAAATTTACCAGACGTTGCCCGTTCGTTACTTAGTTCCCTTGTTATAATATCGTACAGAGTTGGGCAAAGCTTTTTGTACGAAACTTTCTTGGAAAAATAAATAACCCGTTATAAAAAGTATACCATCATTATACAAAAAACAATATCTCTTTTGCGCATGTGTCGATTTTTTCCAAAAACAATAGGGTTCTTTATAATTGCATATTAAATATACTCTCGAAATTCGGTTTCATTTCGCTCATCGGTTTGACATGTAGCGAGTTCACAGACAGACGCACGGACTTTTTCCAAAAATATGTTTTTTGGATTCAGGGGACCTCAAAACGAAAAAATATTGTAAAACTTTGAAAAGTGAATTTTAAGCTAAATTAATACCATTCCCCACTAGTGGTTTGGATTGGTAAAAAAATGGCTGGTGAGTACCACTGGTTGAGAGCTACATATGTTAGTCAGTTATTTCCCATTCTTAATTAGGGTCGCTTCACGGTGCCCTCTCAAAGTGCCAGCCAAGTATTCTCACAAATACACGCATTGTATAAGTATGTATTATGTATAGGTATTATTATATAGGGTAGGGATGTGCGCAGTGATGGGATTTTTTAAGAATTTTTTCTGTTGACCTTTGCTCGTGACTGATCCCCCAGATTGTAAAATATGCGCTCGGAAAATTTCGAATTGTGGTCGCAAAACTCATTTTTTACTGTTTTCATTAGCTGTGATTAATCGCTAAGCTTTACAAAATTTGGATTGCTGCTTAAAAATTTCAAGAAACATATTTTTTAACTCTAAAAATTAAATAAAAAAACGTGATATTCGTCAGTATATGTACTTCATGAGATGTCGAATACGGGAAGGCAAATCAACATTTTGAAGTTTTTCTTTACAAAATTATGTAAAAATTACTGACAGATTTTTTTCAAATTAATTTTTTTCTGTAGAAAAAATTGTGTAAAACGTGTGCTAATGTTCTCGTTTTATCTGTTTTTATATCGTTTATTTAGATCAAATAAACTATAAAAACTTGGCTAAAAGTCATATGGGAAGAATGGTACCATATTTTTAGTTTATTTTGTAAGCGTTAACATTGAAGATTGAATAATAATTTTCATAGAAATTAGTGATTTTCAAAACGTGAGTAAATGCATTTTACATGCATACACACACGTGAAACTGCTCGAACTATGCTGGTGAAAAAGGGAGCATATTGAACAGCCGGTACTCGGTAACCTTAAAACAACTTCCCAGCCTTGAGAGTTAAATGCGAACACATGATTTAGTCATGGTTCCAAACTTTTAACCGAAAATACAACAGTCTGATGAGCAAACGCACAATAAAAAAAGTTATATTGTTTTTAATTAAACGTCAACTAAGTAATTATTTTTTATTTCTTGCATACACGGAATTATGTATTAAAAACCTAATTAATAGTCAGTGGGAGAATGTTTTACACTTAAAAAAAATATTATTGACGCACAGCACGGAAGTCGCAACTTATTGGACGAGGTGTCGAAGGTTTCACAATATAAACCTAATAATATTGTTACATAAATTTACTAAATTATAAACTATTTTAATGACATTTTTTAGTTGTCAGAAAAAATTAAATACAATCTAAAGGAATGCTTAGTAATGCATCCCGTATGAAAAATCCGCTGAATTCATTCCGACTGATGATTTAAGTTCAGGGAGATATTATCTAAAGAATGAAATTCTGAAAGTTGCCGGAAAAAATCGGCGTGCAGTTTTTTTTTAACCGGTCTGTGAGAGTTATTATTTCAATCGCTTTGTGTGTGCGAGAACTACTAAACGGATTTGAATGCGGTTTTAGCCATTCAATAGTTTAATTCTTAGAAAAAAGCTTATTCTATAATAACTGGCTGACCCAGTGACCCGGCTTCATCTGGGTGAAAATCGGATCGAATTAAGCATACTGAACGGATTTGAATGGGGTTTTTACTATTTTATTTACTGTGAACATTTTAAATCTTTAGGCTCGAATTCGCCCGAGTACAAAAATTAGATTGATTCTAAATTGGAGAACAGATGAACGAAGCGAGTGAGTAAACTTGATAAAGTTCAGGCACCAAGAAACGTTCCGTTTTGAAATCCCGTTGATATCATAATTTTCACAATAAATAAACTATCAAATAGTAAAAACTTTATCCAGATCTATTCAGTATGATGAATTCATCCCGATTTTCACGCAGATGAAACTGGATCAGCCAGTTATTATAAACCTAAGTTTGTTCTAAGAATATTGCCATGTGTTGAGGGAATTGATAAAATGAGACAATTGAGTTCTAGCCCTAAGGGAATTAATTTTATACAGATGGTAGATGTTTAACAGCGTTGTATACAGAATCAAATTTTTCCCTCCATAATAATAATAATATACCTATTTATTTCGTTGCATTTGTATGTTGTATTATTGTATTACATAATATATGAATTTCTGAATGCAAACGTACCTGTAAGGGATTTTTTTTGTTGGGCCAGTGTCAGCCCTTCCCAAACATTTACAATGTGCGAACATTGTAATTCGACCTACAAACAAAACTATAAATAATTCCCTGTAGTCTGATTTTTTTTAGTTACGCCCCTTGTACCACCCTTCGATCTATAACAAGCATACAATTCGTCTGTGAAAATAAAAAAAAACATGTGTTTTTTATTATAACATACAAGCTAGTACAGAAAGTTATAACCAAACTTCAAGTGTAAAAAAATTCCCAGCGGAGAAATGCCCTAAAATTGCCAAAATATAAATGAATTAATGGTTCTATATCATAGATGCTCTACAGCTCAGATAAAGGATTTTCATTAGACTGGTATATTTCTATAAGACCTCGAAATTCTCGGTGTAGGGTTGTATTTTATTCATTTATAGGTTAATGTTCACATTATATTTAGAGGATAGTTAAAAAGCTGTTTGTAGGGGATTTATATAGTATAGTCATGTTTTTATAAAGAGAACATGTTTTAAATTTTATTGTGAAAATGATATTTGAGCTATTTTAATAAGGGAAACGAATATATGAAACTATGCTCTTTTTTAGCATGACGTAAGTACTTATTTTTCAAAATATCTAGATTTTCCAAAAATCGCGTGAAGAAAGTATTCTGAATTAAAAATATATTATGAATTCAGTACTCTCATAGTATGTGTAAACATCATAAATACAAAGTTTGCAACTGTCCCAGTGAGCGCCTCAGTGGTTAAAGAAAAAAATATTTTTTTCGTTTTTCTATATTTTGATTGTGGTATATATTAGGGGCAAGCAAGGGGTTCGCCGCTCCATTAAGCGAACGATACTATAACAACGATGACCCACTCTCTACTATTTCAGAAACGGAGTGTGTACAAAATTTGAGTTGTTTAAAATAGAAATGTTCTTTTTAAAAAAAATTGGTTATAATTGGACGTATTATGTTGCGTGCGTAAAATAAAGCCTGCTTTTGTATTGAACGAAAATCGTTCTCCACGCATGCACATAAAAGAACTATGCAGAACGGGAGAGAAATATATTAATACACAATATTTATACAGGCTGTTTGGAAAATTATTACTGTATGTAACATATTTTGGTCAGACGACGACAGCGTAATAGCATGAACTTCTTAAAATAAAACCTAACTTTGCCAATTATTCTTGAAACGAAATTTCTTTAGCGACGGATCTGTTTTGAAAGGGGGAATGATTCAACGGCGGGAAAATATAAAACACCTTGGTAACGCAAAATGGAAAATGAATCAATGAAACGTGTTCATAACTCTAAAGAAGTTTCACTTCTCCCGCGAGCTTATGTAAGCGAGGCTCATAAGTATTTTAACGAAACGTTGGTTTATAAAATATCTACAGACAGATTTAACAATTTTCAGAATTTTTGTATGTTTGTTTCTGGTTAACTCAAAAACTTATGAATGCAATTTGATTGAATTTCCTTTATAATTTTGTTATAAATCAGGAAATATTTAATAAGCCCTTTGATTAAATGGGGCTGAGCTCTAGCCAAAAAAGCAGATATTAACGCGGGTATAGGCTACTAATAGTCATAACCTAGTAATTATCTCTAAGAGACAAAACTTGAGAAATTTTCGGTTCAAAATAATTGCGTTATTTTTTTGGACATCATGTAACGTTCATTGTACGTTTGCAATATCCCTTTACCTAAAATACATAATAAGCCTATTAAAATTTATAATTACCCGTGTTTTTACTGAACTCAAGCAATTCATAAATATCATATCACGAAGCTGTACCTTGGTACGTAGATATTTATTACAATTTATAAATAACAACTATATAGTATATTGCTAGATCGTCGAGGTTCAAAGAAATTAAACGTTTAACATGTTACTTCGAAATCGCCCGAAAGTCGAAATAAATGCTCGGCCTTTTTACCTTATAACAAAATATTGGTTCTTTCTTATACAAAACTAAGAAGACCTCAAAACGAAAAAATATTGTAAAATTTTGAAAAGAGAACTTTGACCTAAATTAGTACCATTCACTAGTGGCTTGGAATGGTAAAAAATGTGTACCTATATACTACTAAAAGGGATCCAGCAAAAAAAGTTCATCGAAACATTTAAAAAAAATATAAGAACCATAAAACATTTCTTTCTGCAGTCCAGTAAAAATGACAGTAAGGTATTAGCATTTGGCTGTATAATAATTGAAAAACTTTTTTACAAAAGCCACTAATAAAAAGAAAAAATAAATACATTTTGAGCTCAAAACTTTTTATACCAAATAGTGATTTGACGATTCTTCAGCGAAGAGTTTACGGTTAGCCATATCTGACGGTCTTCAAGAAACTTAATCGCAAAATCACGCGACCAAAAGTGGCATGATGTGTGAGCTGGTTCTTTGAAAATTTAACTTAAGTAGTATATTTAGTATAATAGCGTAAGTCTGCTATAATTGTTAAGAAACATTCATTGTTGTAACACTATATTAGAAAAATTAATTATTCCAACACGTCACCGTCTGGATTTAAACCAGAATCTTTCCACTTTCGCGGCGGAATGAGTTAATCAGTTACTCTACGGTGCACACAATTCAACATTTTAATCCTTCATAATATAGCGATAACAACACTCAAATTCACTACATGCGAGAGCCAATTATTTTTAGCTGTAGCTAGACATTAACTCTCACAGTAGCGAGGGGTCTTGAATGAATCAAAGATGAACTTTAAGTAATATAATTTGATGAAAACAGGAAGATAGGTTATAAACACTTAATGTCTTAAAATCCTATGTAAAAATATGGAAAATTTCTTCATGAGCGGCTACCTTTTGGCCACAAAAGGCTCGGTGTTGATAACATAAGTAACAGCAGTTGTTGTCTACAAATAATTGTAAATGTTACCATCTTAACACTCGGCATGGGGCCTAACAAAATACACCGAACACGTTGTACATACCACTTTTAGCACCCGGTGAGAAACCTATACAATACAACCATTACAATGTTTTTATTTATATTTACATACATCATACATCCAAGTTACATAATCATATTATACAATTTAACATAGTAAATTATGTAATTAGTGTATTTGCCATATGGCAACATACACTATTGGCGTCGGTCGGATGGCGGGACCTAGGGGTCGGACCAAAATTTCTCGACGTTTCATAACCTCCTAAACACTTTGGCACCATTTTTAAAAATGTTTATATATATATATGTATATATATATATAGATATTTATATACGTATATATATATATATATATATATATATATATATATATATGTATGTGTGTGTGTGTCAGCGCGATAACTTTCGAAAGAGTTAATTGATTTCAACGAAATTTGGCCCACGTGTTGAAATCCATGACCGCAAGAAGCCTATTTAAAATGGGCCTAATCGGACTATTTTAAGGGTAGTTTTTAGGGGTTGAAAACTGTTTTTGGGCCCCAAAATACCGAAAAAATTCTCCGAATCGTTTCAAAAAATGTTATTTTAAGGGGTGTATTAAGGGGTTAAATTTTTTATTTTACTCAAAAACAAACTTAATTTCACATAATAAAAGTATAAAACCACACGGCCCTATACAAGCAAATACACTATATTGTCGGCAGGGTTTTTGCACTGCGACCCGGGTTTTTTATGTAGTGTTGTCGATAAAATAATCTGTTATGAAAAGAAAATCTTAATTAAACGCATACCTACTTTATGTTATCGATGTTAAACCGTGCTAATATTATAATGAGAAAAAATCAGAATTCTTGTGTTTTGTGGCGAATAATCTCACAAACTACCAGGGGCGTAGCTACCGCCGTATCTGCCGTATCAATTATACGGGGCCCCCGGGCTACGGGGGCCCCCAACGTGCGTAAGCAAAAATTAATAAAAACTTCCCAATTTTTTTTTTTATTTCAGAAATGACAAAAGTCAAAAAAAGCTATTTCTTTTTTTCCCCGCGTAAAGCGTGCGTTCAAAAATTGGCAACACCCTACATCGGTTATCGCGGGCTGTGGGATTTCCCCGTTTAAGTTATTTACTTCAACGGGGGAAGGGCCCCCAAAACTAATTTTTATACGGGGCCCCGCCAAGGCACGCTACGCTTCTGCAAACACTGAACTGTTTTGAAAAATTCTTTTACTGTATAAAAGTCTTTTTCTTTCCGAGTAACACAGACTATATATTTTTGCCCTGTGACCGACAAACGCCGGGGATACCGCACGTGATCTCTGAACTAAATTGATGTAAGCTGGAGATGCAGTAAAGTGATGTCCGAGAATTATCTTTACAACTTTGAAATTTAATAACTTTTGAAATAAAAAGGATATTCACATTCTGTTTTCTGCAGTTATTAGTGCAACTCATAAAGTTTTTAGGTTAGCACCTCCACATGTGCACCACGTGTGGCCCGAAGCACATCCAGTCGGTAATCGATTTTTTGCCAGGTACACTGTGACATAACGTCTGTGACAGTGACAAAAGCCTCTGTAATGGGGGTTTTTAAGTCAGCAATGTCAGTAATCTTTCTCCGATAAACAATATTCTTCAAATAACCCAAGAGAAAAAAACTTTATGAGTTGCATTAATAACTGCAGAACACAGAATGTGAATATCTTTTTTATTTCAAAAGTTATTAAATTTCAAAGTTGTAAAGATAATTCCCGGACACCCTGTATTATGAAAGATTTGTTGCTCTCACTGCCAAACCGAAATCTACCCGAACGAAGGCAGGTCTGCATGTTAGTATGTTACTGAACACGAGTTATGATCTGTGAAGGAAAACTTAAAAAAAACCCTGAAAAATAGCTAGTTTTTTTTTTAATTTTTGCGGTATGCAGGTTTGTGGGCATTTGTGCATTTAAAAGACGACGAAGTCTTTTGGTACGAAACAAGACTTACCTTTGACAATATACTAATACCTTCTTAGTTTGCTTCGGTGATTTGCTTTTGGTCCACATAGCCGTTCTCAGAATACATGTGGAATACTTTTACTTGCATTCTTATAAGCAGGACCATTGTGTTAAACAACTTGATTTTTGCAATGCATCATCTTTGTTTATGATTAATTGCTTCTGTACATATTTTATAAAAAAAAGAGTACATGCCGACTCATTTTTTGGTAGACGTGATTTCAGAAGTACATATATTAATAACATTATCTCTTTTTGTTACAGATGCAACCATTTGAGGCGCTTCTACAGCTCAACTGTTCGCCGCATCTACGCCTACTGATATGTTCAGTTTTTGTGCCGATGTGTTCTGAAGAGATCCCGAATCCGATCCAGGCATGCCGTTCGCACTGCCTGAAAGTTCGAGCCGATTGCGAACAGCTCGTCGCCCGTTTCAGGCCTTGGCCGGACGAACTCGACTGCGATCAGTTTCCGGAAACTCCCAAAATGGTTTGCATCAAGATACCCGACGAGACGGACGACATTCCACGACCTCCCGGACTCCAGTTTAATGATCGTCAGGAGCACTATTTCCCGCACGGCGCAGCTCCGTGTTCGCGACAAGGCGACATAGAAGATCGACGTTTTGCAGAAAAATGGGCGACCGGCTGGGGTTGGATGTGTTACATTTCAACACTGTTTACGCTTCTTACGTGGATGGTGGAACCGACAAGATTTCGATATCCAGAACGCCCGGTTGTTTTCATAGCTCTGTGCTACAACTTTCAAGGTATTGTTTACATCTTGCGCGGTGCGCTCGGACCGACCGAAAATAGCGGAGCTTGTTTGACGAGTTCGGTGATTCTGTATTATAGTACGTTGGCAGGAGCTACGTGGTGGGTCGCGTTCATTTTAGCGTGGTGGCTGAGCGCCGCTCGCGACTGGTCGAGTGAAGCCCTTTCGAGCGCCTTGTCACCGCGCATGCATCTCACGTGTTGGGGCGGACCGCTGCTGATCACCGGATGCGTGTTTTTGAGCAACATCGACAGAGAACCGACCCTCGGAGGTCCTTGCGAAATCAAATCAGTTCTGCCGATATTGATTCCTCACAGTGTTTTGTTATTTTTGATCTGTTTGTTCGCCAGTTTGGCCGGCGTGGCGTTAGTTCGCGTCAGAAGGACTTTAAAAGCTTCCGGTCGGTCGGCCGGTAAGTTAGAACGTTTAATGACAAGACTCGGTATTTACGTTGCCTTATACGTGATACCGGCTTTGATATGGCTCTTGTGTTTGGCGTACGATGCGCTGAGGCCGAACGACGACGAATGCGACGGCGCGGCCGTCGAAGTGGCTTTACTGAAAGTGTTTTCGTCTCTCGTTGTCGGTGTTGTTTCGGGGATGTGGGTGTGGTCTAATAAGACGTGTAAAACGTGGAGTAGACTTTTGGGCGCAGCGCCTGCGAAGTCAAGGAGACCCATGCCGGTTTCAAGAGTATGATGGTTTGGAAAATCTTTTAGGTTCGACTCGAATCGTACAGTAGACTTCCGGGGAACCTGCCTCTTTTCTAGGCTCCGTTATCGCGTTTGATTGGAAACGCCGACCGGGTCAGGTTATGCGTCGAAAACAACGCGCAAAAGTGACAATCGCAAATGCTGAAGGTGCGAGGATCAATTTGAAAGAGAAGAAGAAAGCATAAATGTCTTAACGCTAGTCCAATTATAAAAGGCTTTTAAAAAGCAAATATGATGTGCCTTACATTGTGTTACTTAAAAAAAAAGAAACTTGAATGTGATAAATGTTATTTTTTTGTGTACAGAAATCAAAGCGCTTATATCGAATAATGTAAAATAGGAATCTTGTAAAGGTAGTATTTCGATTATGTTATAGTAAAGTATTTATAATATATATTTTGTATATATCTTTATTTTTAAACAGTTTTAAGGTCATTGATGCCACTTTTATATAAAAAAAAGATTTAGTAGTAAAATGAAAAAGTGTCGCTATTTGTTTTAAAATTCTGGAATGGTGTTCCAATTGACTTTTCTAATGATGTATTGTATCCGATGTACCATTTTAAATGGTGAAATAAGATGGCGGACACAAAAGTTCACTCAAGAGGTTTTTCATACGTCTATCACACTGATCTGAGAACTAGTGAAAGTATCAATCGGATTTTCAATCTATTATTATAAATTGTAAATTGAAAATCTGAATCGACTTGTGGCGGTCGATGACTTTTCATAAAGAAAATGTGTATTATTACGTGCGTAAAAATTATTTATAAAAATATATTGTTAAATTTGTGAATAATATTTTCTTGAAACATCTTTACTATTTAACAGTAATTAGACAGTGATTTTTTTAAACGTACAACAGTATTATTTATATAAAAATCTATAATAAAGTTAATTAAAATCAAAATAATTTATAAGTTTGTAGATATTTATATAATAATTGTATAAAAATGTACACATACTGTCTTCTTTTAAGTATATTTAAAAGAACTAAGAAGAATATTCAAACATTAATTATATTTTGAAAATAAAACTTTTTGAATTTAATATTTTTTTTTAGTGAATCGAACTCCATCATCTACTATACTAATATTATAAAGAGGTAAAGTTTGGATGTAGGAGGTAATCTCTGAAACCTACTGAAACTACTCACCCGATTTCAAAATGTTTTTCATCAATATTTGGAACGGATCTTCAGGATGGACATAGACTAGGTATTCGCGTTAAAATAAAAACGCTTTTCGTGGAGACCAATTTTGCAACGAAAGTCGACGAAAAAACTGTTGTTACTATCGAGTGGAGCGCAGCCTTGCAAGGTAGGATTGTAAAATGGTGAGGCCGAAGGCTCCACTACTGTTGTTGCTGCCGAGCAAGCTATAAAACATTATCTTGATCGCGTATGGAGGAGCCGCGAGTAGTTAAAAATAAAAGAATTGAGATCTGTTTCTATTTGACAGCCTGTCGATCACGTCTGCCGGTGTCCGAGTGTCATCTGAATACTTTATTAACTGTATATACAGGATGTCACAAAAGTTATGTCTACAATATTTAGAATCGAAAAGATTTTTGAAACCGTACTATTAGCTATTGAATTCTTAAAGAATTCGCTTATACTGTTGTATCATAATAATTGTCTTTCCAACAAAATGATCACAATATTACCGTTTGAATACGACTACATTCAAGTTGGTGGTAATCAGGGGCGTAAGCAAAAATTAATAAAAACTTCCCAATTTTTTTTTATTTCAGAAATGACAAAAGTCAAAAAAGCAATTTTTTTCCCGCGTAAAGATTGCGTTCAAAAGTTGGCAACACCCTACATCGATTATCGCGGGCTGCGGGATTTCCCCGTTTAAGTCATTTACTTCAACGGGGGAAGGGCCCCCAAACAAATTTTTATACGGGGCCCCGCCAAGGCACGCTACGCTTCTGGTGGTAATGTATCCAATTTTATAAAAAACGGTTAAGTGGTTATGCTGGATAAACGTTTTTTCAGAACATTCGAGAACACCCAAGGAAACAAAATTACCTACGATCTTTAAGACCTGACATCAGTTCATGCTTTCAACTTATTATCCTTTATTAATAAATTGGAAATCCAATGGGTACTGTTTTATCAGATTAGAATCCGAAAACTGGGGCCTTGTAATAGAGGAACCATAGAAACGTCATATAAAACAATGTGTGCTCATTAGCAAGGCTTCGCTCTCTCTCTCTAAAAATCGTTTTTCTTTTATACATTACTTTAAAATAATACTCAGGCTTATCAATTCACAAAAATTCCTATAGAAAACGTGAGGATTTTTAAATTTAGGCCACTAATACATAAACTGCTTCAAGTGGAATATTTTCTATGGAGATTTGTAGCATCTCCATAGAAAATATTCCACTGGCTGCTTGAAGCAGTCCCCGTGTACTGCTGGCGCCTGGCCTTAAATTTTTTGGGTAAAGAGATAGAATTCGAATACAGTGGGTGCGACAATAACGGGTGATGAGTACACCCTCGTTGGAACGTACCATCTAAAATTTCCATCATGGATTTTAAAAGCATTGTCAATTAATTACGTTTTGGGGATAACCTCAGATGGTGAACGTCTGTAGTTGGTAGTATGGTGTAAAAAGAAAATTTCTTTAGTACATGGATTTATATTCTTGTTTGAATTTCATGCTACTAAACATCCGCAATTCGCCGGCCAATCACATATTGACTCCAGTCTTACATTGTACCAATGTTTTGTACCCGTTCCTCAATGGCTTCGCCCCCTCAGCAATATACTCCATCTCTAAAAGTTACTAGATCCATGTCTATAATCTACAATCTCTCGTTCTCTCGCACACACACCATTTTGATGAGAAAATGATTAAGTAGTTTTCAGATTTGAAATGCATACATAAAATGATCGGTGACGTTTTTGGAACAGATTGTATATTTTGTGCGCCGAGTGCATATTATAATTATTTAGTATGCGCGATTGGTGTACTGTTTTATGCACGACCGTTTAATGACCCAACAAACACTATAATCGGAACTTTGATCACCCTGTTAAATGTTTATGGCGCGCCTACTGTTTCCTATCATTGGCTCACATCAAACGCTTTAATGTCGGTGCCGCGACTTCTTTGTGCAAAACCGCTAGCTGGCCGCAATGACGTCACGCGTTCATAATAATTATGCATGTCAGATCTACAGCGTCTTAAAAATTTCAAACATTCTTTCAGATATAACTGTTGTGAAATAAAATTGGCAGTTGTTATGAAACGAATCGTTAAAAAATTTATAAATAAAGGTAATGATTTAAAAAGAATGAAAGATATTTTCTCAGGTAGATAGATTGTAGATTATAGACGCTCAACATCTGAGGTCATCAGCGCCTACGATATTTTCTTAGTGATGTAAAATTACTGGTTATTTTTGATGGTGACTGTTAATTATTCGGCTGTCTATAAAAAACATGGTATTTTCTGGTTTCTGCTAATAATAAATAGTTGCGGAGGTTTAGATTTAGCCGGTTATTTGCTCTTTTATATAACTATAAACGGCTACCACATTTTTATTTTGAATCTAATTTGAGATATTTTCCCAAAAAATAAATTTGCATATTTTTGTGCTTATCGATATGCTCTTTTATAAAGCATACTTAATTTGAAAAAGATATATTATTTTCAATAATAATTTAAACTTCCCCTATAATTTTATACCACCAGGAGTAAAGAAATTGAAAGCGCTCATCCGTGCACGTGTATATTTGTAAAGTGTGATGCTTCCAGGGTGCCTCGAACGACTATAAGCGCGAATATAGAATGGTTGAAAATTCCAATTTTCTGTAAAGAATATAGATTATCAGGTCTTAAGCATATGGAGTAATTTTTCCATTTTAATTATTTTATGTTGATGATAATTAATTCCGTTATTTCCAACAAAGTATTTAATTTTGGTCAATTAAATATATTCAGTGCTATTTTAATGGCGTTTTTATTACTTCACAACAAATACATTTTGACAGTCGCTGGTTTACTGTTGACAACTAATAAAATGTGTGGTTATGTCAGCGTCTGTGTCAGGTTATGTAGTGTTCTGAAATTCTTCTGTGGATGAATAAAACACATGTACGTAATATGAACGTTGATTTTACCAAGAACTTAAATTATATTGAAGGTTTTGTACTGATAGTTATATCAGAAAAAATAATCTGGGACTTCGTGTGAAATGTTTTAATGATTAATTAGTAACTACTGCTATTTATAATTACTTTTTTTTGGTGTACATAACCTAAAAATGGAGAGCATTGAAAACGAATTAAATTATAATTCCGACGAAGAAGTTTCAACAAAAAGTCATTCGCGCCTCATAGACGCCATTTCAAAACTAGACAAAACTCAGCACGTAAAAAAGCCGACGCGAACTGAACCATCGCTTCAGATATCAGAGTTCAATCTTGTCAAGGGTAGATCTAAAAGGGTGAATGTAAAAGATTTGACGAGTGGACTTAAAAAGAAAGGTGTAAACAATGCTAGTGAAAAGAAAGTAAAATTAGTTAATGTTAAAGGCAACACATTGAGAAAACCTTTGGAGAAAATTCAAGCACAGAAAATAAAACGCTCAGTTGGTTTTGACAATGTTAAGAAGAGTTTGGATAGGTGGGAACCGATAGTTGCAACAAATCGTGCAGCTGAGCAGTTAAGATTTCCATTGCAACAGCCAGAAAAATTAAAATGGAAAACAGCTACCGATGAATTTGTCAACCGATTCACAATCAAATCTGATTTGCAGAAAAAATTGGAAGCTTTAGAGCCACCAAAAAAACAAAAAGCGCAGAAACAAAAGTTCCCGTTATCGTTGAAGGAAATCATGGCGTACCGTAAGGAATCAGCGAAATTACGCGCACAGCAGTCGTATCGGGAAGCAAAAGCTAGACGACAAAGTAAAATAAAAAGCAAAAAGTATCATCGGATACAGAAACGTGAAAAAGTCAAACAACAAATAAAAGATTTTGAAGCGTTACAAAAAACAGATCCAGAAGCAGCTTTACAAAAATTAGAAGAAATCGAAAAGGCTAGGGCGTTAGAACGAGCTTCTTTGAAGCATCGGTCAACTGGAAAATGGGCTCGTAATAAACAAGTGAGGGCTAAATATGATAAAGAGGTAAGTTGTATTTTTATTTAATAGTTTGAGAATATGTTCAAAAGAAAATTTTTATTTTTTAAGTTAAGACGAACATACTTTACCAACAATTGTTTCGTTTTATCGAGTGGTTTCTTCACGCGAAATTTTTTAGTTATGTTTATTCAAAGCTTAATCATAATTTGAATGTTTATATACATTCAAAAGTTAGTCTGTTAGTAAAGTTTAATTTTCCATTTTTTTTTCTTTGTAAAAAAATAATATAAAAAAATAGTAAAAACGTGAAGAGGACATAATATTTAATTGAACCGAATTTCAGTCAGTTTATTGTACATTATGAGCGTTTAACACAAGAAATATATCAAAATTTAAGATATTCAGATTCTATCGTGATATATTTCTATCTTCAGTACTGTTTGTTGTTGACCCATCGAAATGTTTATTTTTATAAATTATATCGGTCGATTTAATATTCATGATAATCTCCCAGATATTTTCGGGTCCTACTTTTCCTTTCGAATCGCAATACGTGTGACAGGAAATGGCACATTCGTGTCCGAAGTACGTCGTGAACCAATCGTGTGGTTCGACCGCTAGATTTTGTTTTAAAACAACGTTGGTTAACACAACCGGAGCGTTGGCTGGCACCAGTGCTTCATTCGTACAATCTTGCATATGTTTTATGGGGAAAAGCTTGAACTGACAATATATATCAAGATTGGAACTGAGTCGTAGAGCGTAATGGCCATCGGAACGATTGCTTTTAACAGGGATCAGCGATTGAATGTACAGCGGCTGTTCCACTCCGCATTCGTAAATTTGAATATAGAAAGGCTCATCTTAGAAAAACAAAGATGTTAGTAAATTTTTGTAGTTCTCGATAAAACGTATTTCGTTTTCGATACGCGGCAAAGTAAAGAAAACAGTGGCGTAGCTATAGGAGGACTAGGCGGTGCAGTGTACCGGGACCCGTCGTCCTCCTGAGCGACATTCGAAAACGTTATTTAAATATCCTAATCGAATAAAGAATTTTTGACTTTTGACTCTTTGGCCCCTGTAATCCGGTTTACAAGTTGAAAAACGTGTTAATTTTTGGTACTGCGAGTACGTGTCAACTCATTGGATTCGTAATCACCTCAAGAAAAATGTGCAAAGGTTTGAAATCCGCACATAAACAATTGCAAAAGTTATTAGGTAACAATTAAAGAATCTCAAAAAAGGGGGTCTAATTTTTTGCAAATAACTTGAAAACTATTAATGCTAATGAAATTAAAAAAAAGATTCCTGGAAAGGAGGAAATTTCCGAAAAAAATGGCGATTCTCGGAACTTCATCTCTATTATTAATACTTTTCATTTAATATTGAAAATAAACTTAACCAATTTAGATAGGGCTCCAATTTCATTTTTATATCGGGGTTACGTAGCTACGCCACTGATGATAAACTGTCCTTTGTTTAAGGTATCTACCGTATCGGATGGCTTCCCCGTTCTGATCGGATCCAATGATACTTTTCAAAACGAATGTGTTTTTAACGCTCGGCTCTGTATTCGGAGACAAGCATAGTTCGCATCCATGTTGAAAGTGCTGCAAACTGTCCACTTCGTATTCGTTTAGCGTGCCCGACAAAACTAGTTCGTTACCGTTTCGGCCATCGTTCTTATTGTGTTCACTGTGTGTCGACGTTGTGGTCGATTTGATTTGAATCACGGATCCAAATGTCACAAAACCTTTGGTTTCAGACAGTTGTACTCGACGATTCAAATTCTTTATTGTACGTTGAATTTTTTGAGAAAACTTCATTTTTTTCTTTTGAACTCAAAAATGCAAATTCAGATTTGATTCTCCCGCCCAGAATACAGAAAACTTTTAATTTGAGTTGGATAATTATTTTGACATTCTAACAAATTTCTCTATTTGTAAGTTTGACAGCACTTAGCAACAGTCTTTGGTGATGCATCATGATGTAATTTGTTAATTAAAGAGAACAACTTTTTTTTTATTCATTAATGAAAACGATGAAGCTTAAAACTGCATTTATATAATGATAAATTGATAAGATATTAAAAATTAAATAAAGCATTTTTTTACTTTTTTTCAACATAGGTATTAATAACATCGTCGTAATTTATTTCACGCAATGTATCGCGTTCTACATTAATTATTGTTAAACTATTCAAACGTTCTTAAGTCATCTGAGTTCGTGAATCAGAAATTGAATTTTGCATTAGGTTGTGGGACCCCTGGGGCCAAGAATGTTACTATTCTTACTGCTTTGCTTACTGTACTATTATTGTGATTTCATATTTTTATTTATTAATTTTAGAGTCGGCAAGCACTTGGGCAGCAGTTAGCTATTAGCCGTGACCTGACACAGAAACGTGCCCGGCAAGAAAGTGACAGTGATCCTGAAATTGAAGTACCTTCTTCGACAAAAAAAAATGATTCAAATAATCCTTGGGTTAACAATGTAAAACCGACAGATGAGGTAACAAACTTTTTTACCGGCTATCGAAAATTTTGGGAAGAAAAGAATAAAAATGAACAACTTAAAAAGCAATATGAAAATTCAAATAATTTACGAAATGATGAAAATGATAATTTAGATACTGCGAATGTAGAATCGAGCGCCATTTGCAAGGAAAGTAATGTGAAAATTGATAACATTGATGACAATGTTAAAAGTAAATCTGAATTGAACGCAGAAAAGAAAGAAATTGTTTATGATGCAGATTGTGATGCAAGTAAAAGTGAATCTGACGATAAAAAAGAAGTTTTGAAAAATTCAAGAAATTTAAGCAATGACAACTCCAAGAAAATTTCTAATTCTAATAAAGCAAGTAGTGACACCGATAAAGTGTCATTTGATAAAATTGAGAGTGCTAAAACAAATTTAGAAAATGCGATAGCTCAGAATGATTTAGGAAACAAAAAGAAAAAAAACAGTAGAAGTATAAAGAAAAAGTCAAATCAAACATTAATTGCTACTTCTTCTTGGATCATAGAACCGGCTGTTCAGAAAGATAACTCGGTTCAAAAACGAAAATATGAAGAGACCAAACAGGTAGGTGAAACGTCAGACAAAAACAAAAACAAAAAACAAAAGCCTGTAAATAATGATAACAAGAAAATTATCAAGTCTCCCGAAAAACAACAAAATAAAAAAGTAGTTTCTGAAAAGAATACTAAAATATCAACTAAACATAATGATAATTCAAATAAAAATGATGTTGATAAAACAATATGTTTAGATAAAATTTTTGAAGATTTAGATGATGATATGCAGAAAAAAATTGACGAAAAGGTTGGCAATTTGAAAGCAGACTATGAAAGAATAAAAAAATTGCCTTTGAATAACGAAGTGACAAAAAAGAAAACGTTAAAGTCAGATTTGTCATTTAAAAAGAAAAAAGTACGACCCGAAATTGATGAGCCGTTAGCAGAAGAAACGGCACGGCATAAATCAGATGCAAAAGAGGTTGAGGAGCAAATTACTCGACTTTCTGGAATGCAAAAAGACACGCCTGATAAAAATTCAGAACAGAAATCTGTTGAAATTGACCCGAATGATTTTATTGAAATGAAAGCAAAACAACTGAACACCGCGATACCAGATCTGATGACAATTGGCGAAGAAGCAATAGATGAGCTGGAATATGCAGATAGCCAACAAATGACTATTGCCGAAGCGTTTGAAGACGACGATATTGTCACCGAATTTCGTAAGAATAAACAAGATGAAATTGATAAAAATAAACCAAAAGATATCGATTTGACTTTGCCGGGATGGGGTTCCTGGGGAGGACTTAATATGAAAGTACAAAAACGAAGGCGTCGTCGATTAATAATAAAACTACCGGAGGCAGCTCCAAGAAAAGACGATAAAAAAGAACTCATAATTCTTAATGAAGAAAACGATAAGAAAATTAGAGAACATTTAGTCAATGATTTACCGTTTCCGTTCAAGAGAGTTCAAGATTTTGAAGCTTCTATTAGAGCTCCTATCGGTGATACATTTGTACCAGAAATGGCGCACAGACGTCTTACGTTGCCGGGTCTTGTTACTAAAATGGGTACCGTTATTGAACCGATGGATGAAAATCTTCTCGTCGATGAAAAAGCAAAAAGTATGAATTAAAATTAAAAAAGAAATTGTTATATTAAATATGAATTATTTTTTATGTAATTTGCCAGTGTTTTATTTTGTAATAATTTACAAATCAGTGATTCTATGTACATAAAAAATGTAAATCGTTGTTTTAAGCTGTTCAAACGTTTCAATTTAATTTCAGACGTTAAAATTTTTAAATGGAAGTCGTTTTGACGCGTCCATATTTTCATATTTTTGGCAACTTTCCTCTGTTTCAGCGCTTCCCAAGCTCTAATCCGTAAGGGTTCACACTCATCTCGAGATTATGTTGAAAATTGGCGCCTGACAATACTTTTGATTATGAAAATACTGTAAATTGTTTCTGTTGTTACTGTTTACGAAGTCTACGGTAATTTTTCTATTCTGTCAAAATTACCGTTACCATTTTAATTAACCGGGTATAATCTCGACCAGGGATTCCAATCATGCGTCAAACTTTCTCCGTTGGCTTGTATAATAATAAATAGCCGAGGCTATTTAAAATAAATTCCCGCGATTATTTAACCAGATATTTGGCGGGTAAATTAACCGGTTTTTTACCCTTTTACCAGAAGCGTAGCGTGCCTTGGCGGGGCCCAGTATAAAAATTTGTTTGGGGGCCCTTCCCCCGTTGAAGTAAATGACTTAAACGGGGAAATCCCGCAGCCCGCGATAACCGATGTAGGGTGTTGCCAGCTTTTGAACGCACGCTTTACGCGGGAAAAAAAGAAATTGCTTTTTTTGACTTTTGTCATTTCTGAAATAAAAAAAAAAATGGCAAGTTTTTATTAATTTTTGCTTACGCATGTTGGGGCCCCATATAATTGATACGGCATATACGGCGGTAGCTACGCCCCTGCCTTTTACATCTCTGCTGTACTCTTAGGTTCGATCAAAATTATAGACACTGATGACCTCAGATGTTAAGCGTCTATAATCTCTGGATTTAAAGTACAGGTAGGCCTCTGACAACACGAACGCTCACTTTACATCAAACAGTTTGACGTACAACCGTTCGATGTCGCTGCTATCGTAATGAACAATGAATTCAGAACTAAAAAAGCAAAATGTCGTCAGTCAGCTGTATTTTGCATAATTGTCCAAAGGAAACATAGTATTTTTGTTGTAAAAACTGTATGAGAATACCGCAAAATACGATAAATATGCTTTGCGTAAAATAATTTTTATTTACGTGGATATAAGCGACGTATTTTATTTTAATTATTTGTTATTTGTGTCTAATAATTAACGCGGAACCGATGTTTGTTTTAGCTATGTGATATTTTGTCTATTTTTTTTAATTCTTAGTAGTTAGTGTAGTGCTGTGTATACAATAATGAAATGGATATATGTGTGTTTGTGTGTTAATATTTAAAAATATTGTTTACTACAAAAAATGAATATGATATGGCTGAAAACTGTAAAATACGGGTCAAACGTGAACATTTGCGTATATTGTCCAAACATAGAGATCACATAGGCGATTTGTTTGACGTTCAATTAACAGAAGTCCAAGAAAAGCAGGATGAATTCTTCCAAGGTGGTGATGTCACACAAATAACAGATTCGGATTTATACGCTGTATTCGAAATTAATTCCGGTCTTCTAGGAAATCAGAACTCTGTAACTGACCCGGATCTTGTACAGAGACTACAGGTATGTACTTAAAAATTTAACTACAGGTGTGGATTGCATAAAAATGTATTATTTTATAATAAAATTAAAATAAGAGGGCAAATCTAGCACCAGGCGCTGTTCCTAAACTTTTTTAAAATATAATCTTTATCGACAAATCGTTCTTTTCAAAATGACAATGTTTTTATAAGCCGATACAATATCCGTGTTAGGAATGTATTTTTTAAGTGGGATTCAATCATTTGTGCACAAATTCCCATTTCATCTTATACAGCGAACATTTAAGCTCTTTGAAATCAGAACAATTTTTAGCCGCAAAATTAAGAAAACATTGTAAATTAACTTATTCTGAAACAATGATATATCTACTTAAAAATATGGTCGTACATGTAAATTGCGTGATTTGTGGTAATAATTGGTAATAAATTTTTATAAATAATGGAATTTCCTTCGATTTGTGCTTGCAACGGCACAAATAGATTCATCGAGTGTATAATATTTTACCGAGGTGTTTGTCGTGGCAGTCATTTTTCATAGTATGTATTAAATAGTAATGTATGTTTGAAAACTATTTGACGAATTTTGATGGTTTTTTTTGGAAATGTTTCATATGAATACAGAAGTGCTATAGGCGGTATTTTATTTCACTATTTTATTGCAAATTTTTAACAGTAATAGGTCTAAGGGGGCGTCCATAAATTACGTGAGGCATTTTTTAGGATTTTTTTACCCCCCGCCCCCCTTGGTGAGATTTCACAAAATTTTCCTCAACTCCCTCCCCCTCCCCAAATCTCACCTGAGATTTTTTAAAATTTGTGTTCTGGCTGTAATTGCGTTGGATTATAAAAAAAAACAACCCTTTTCTACTTGAAAAAAAATTACGTGATATTTGCTAAAACCCCCCCTCTCCCCTAAGTAAGATTTAGAAAGATTAAGCTTGACCCCCTCCCCCCCTTGAACACCTCACGTAATTAATGAACGCCCCCTAAGGTTCATTGTGCTCCCCTAATGGTCCATCAGTTTTTTAGGATTCCCAGTTTATTGATATATTCTAGTATTCTGCCCAGACTGATGTCTTTAAAATTCTTTGGTTGCATTGAAGTTGATCCAAAGTATTTGTACCTTGTTACCGAGTTATTAAACTGTTGAAAAACATTACCAAAAATTTCGACATAAGCTGTTTAGTTGTGTGACCGTATATTATGTGAATAATTAAGATTGAACAAGTGCCACGCGCTTTGAGCAATTATTTGTTTTGGGCATTGAAACGCATCGGAAACGAGTACGTCAGGTCCAATATTTAAGTGGCTCCACATAAATTAACAATAATTGATTGATTACATAATAATTACAGTGACCTTAAACTCGTTCAAAACTCACCGTCTCATGACTCATTTGCATTTACTAAATTCATTGCACAATTGCTTGAAATTATTGTATATTGTGGATTATAGACGCTCGACAAGTTAGGTCGTTAGCGCGAGCTTTTTCTTCTAGGTCTACGTATTGTAAGTACCTATATGCGAAAATATTCGAGTAAAACGGGTCTTTGTGGCGGTCGGATGACGGAGCTTACAGGGATATAGGATGTGAGGGTTACCTCCTTTTGGATCAACTCCTCTGTAGTGTTAGCTCAATGATATTATCGGAGCGGACGGCCCCGCGCGTGTCATGCCATCGATGGCGGAGACCCGGTGGCCTTGTTAAACGGCGTGACGTTAAACGGAGACCGCTTCCTGAATCTTCTAGGCCGTTATACTTTACATACAAACACACAAACAATGTATACAAATAATATCGCTAGGTATAATAGCTCTTATTCTTTCCGAGCGATTTGGGTTTCTCATGTAAATTTCTTCTTTTTATTTCCGTGAAATGATACAGAGAAATCTTCCAAGAAATTGAAGAAACCATCGAGCTCTTTAGATATATTGCAAACTGTAAACACGAGACAATAGCAGTATAAGTGCTCGAACCAAGTTCTTTGAAGAACACTTTTGAACCGAATTACATTTTTTTTTATAAACTGTCACCAATGGCTTCAGGCTTTAATCCATGTGCCAGCATCTTATTCCCGTAACTTCAAAAACATATAAAACTGGGACGCCTGAATCACATTTTGAGAAATATCTTTAATTGCGTAGACGTCTGGTGGTTTCATATTCGTTATTTTAAAAAGACAAAAACGACGAAAAACTCGTGATTTTACAGATAAAAACGTATTTTTATAAAGTGTTATTTTTAAACCAATAATTGATACTATGTTTATTCTTAGAACAAACGTTTAGTACTGATCGTTCGAGGGACGTTTAAAACATTTTTTTAACACAGTAAAAGCGTTTACTATGATTTAGATTCCGACTTTGTCACGTGTACCCAGGCTTTTTCAAATGAAGCGAGAAATTCTTTATTTGTACAGCGTCACAAAACGCATCATGCAGAACAAACCTTTTCTTATTTCTAAATCGATACAGATAAAGTGTAATTCTTTCACGAAACAAGAGCGATTAGTTGTTCGGTTGTTTTAATGAAACAGAAAAACGATTGGTTGTTGGATTGTTTTCGGTGAAACAGAAGAACTATGCGACGCCCCTAGTACAATCGCTTGACTCGAGCCCGATCCCGGATGCGCATGTTTCGTAAAAGTACAGACTTTCTTCTGTTATATTTATATTCCAGTTGTTCTGAGATACAAGGCTGTCGGAAATATAGTTTACAATTTACATTATATAAATTATATGTATTCTTATTAGTGTATTTGCCATATGGCACATACACTATTGGCGTCGGTCGGATGGTAGGACCTAGGAGTCGGACCAAAATTTCTCGACGTTTCATAGCCTCCTGACAAATTTGGCCCCATTTTTGAAAATGTTTATATATCTCTGTGTGTGTGTTAATACGATAACTCTGGACCGACTTAATTGATTCAAACGAAATTGCGTCCATATGTTGGAATCAATCATCGCACGAAGCCAATTTAAAATGGGCCTAATCGGACGAATTTAAGGGGTGTATTTAGAGGTTGAAAATTGTTTTGGGGCTTAAAAACACCGAAAAAATTCTCGAAATTGATTCAAAGTTCAAATTTAACCCTTTAGTATCTATTAAAAGATGCCTCTGAAATTTTAGTAAAATCGGATTGACAGAACCGGATTTACAAATTTTATGAAAACATTATTTTGCGCATGCAGATTTGCTTACTGAACAGTGAATTTAATTTAGTGTACATGTTTAATTGATAACAATATTTCAACTGATAAAGAAAATTATTATTTTAAGGGGTGTATTAAGGGATTAAATTTGTGTATTTTGTCCGAAAATAAAGTTAAGTTCACGTAATGAAGCCACATTGACTGCATTAGCAAATACAGTATATTGTCGGCAGGGTTTTGGTACTGCGACCCGAGTTTTTTATTATTCAGATATGATTGTTTTGTGTAGCACGTTGTGACGCAAATGCCTGTTGACCGTCGAACTTCCCACAGGGGGCATTTTAAATCAACTATGCCGTATTACGGCTATAGAACTGAGCGAGAGAGAGATATTGTGGATTATGGACGCTTGACAACTGATTACTAATATATAAATATATAACATATAAATTGGTAACGGGAGGTTAAAAAATGCTGTTGCAAGGGTGCCGCTATCAGTTGATTACTCTACATTTTGGAAATATTTTGAAGATTTAAAAAAATTTTCCGAAGAAGTAAGAGTCACTTTGGGTTTGTGATGGAACAATTTTGTGAAATAAGTACGAATAAGGTCGTAGTGTGACATTGAAAACGTGTGTTTTTTGGCACAATTAATGCCAAATTTTTTCTGGTAATCGTACATAAATTACAAAAATAGTCCATTAGAGACCTAGATTGATCCTTTATCTTCCTTATAGAGAAAGATTTTTTGCAAAATGTTGATGAATAAGTTTACAATCAGCTATCACCCGAAGCCCTATTTTTGGCTTAAATTCAGAGCGTTCCGACAGGTTTGTATGTCTGTGATTTCGTTCGCTACCTGGGCTGGACATTGTGTCAAGAATTTTTGTGTCAGTTTTTGCTGATATTAGTTGAGAACAAAACGACTTTAATGCGCCATCACCTGCGTTAAGGTAAGGCTTCTGCGAAAAAGCAAATTATATTTGTACAATGGCTGCAGCAAACAAATTTTAGTTTTGCGTTTTGAACGTCAAATCCACGTTTATGTCGAACTTTTCCATACCGAGTTTTTTGACGTCAATGGCCGGTCATCTGACTCAACGTAAATTTATAAGCGTTAGTACCGTTTATTGTTCATTAACTGTAACACACTACGTAGCGCACTATTTATTGAAGTTATACTTCTTTAGCGCGTTATGAAAAAATGATACAGTAAAAAAGTGAATTTTGCGACCTCAGTTTGGAATTTCTCGAGAGCATATTTTACAATCTGAGGGATCAGGGCATCATAAACAAAAGCACAGCATTGTGTAAGTGCATCACATGCACCGAATGCACTAATAACATGAACAGGCGGTCGTATGTAATGTAATACAATGTGAAACAGGATATGCATCTGGACCGCGGTCTCGGGGCATTGGGTCACCGACCGACCGACCGATCGACAAACCGTCGTCCACTCCGTGCTCTGCGTTTGTCCGTCCGTGTGTTGATATAATCTTTTGATTGGATCGGTTCAGTGCAGTACGCTACTGTTAGAGAGAATTGGGCAGTGGCGGATTTACAAATTTGCCGCCAGTAGGCTATTAAATTTTTGCCGCCCCTACTGACCTCTGAAATTCGATAGTTCGCAATCATATTAATTACAAAAACGACGTTGTACAAAAAAAAAATTTAAATGTTGAAACATATTACACGTTGATTCAATTGTATGAGTGGACCTAGTAACATTTAGGTAAGGTAAATGACTAGTCATTGACATTACTAGTCATTGGACAGAGCACATTTTCATTAGCTATAATAAGAATAAGAACGATACTAAAGCAGATTTGAATGACTCATTTTATAAGTCAATCAAATCTGCTTTAGTATCGTTCTTATTCTTATTATAGCTAATGAAAATGTGTTCTGTCCAATGACTAGTTGTTTACCCTACATGGAGAAAAAAATTATAGTAATGGATAATGATTAATAAAAAAAAAAGACGAAAATTTTTGGGTCACATTTGCCGCCCCCTAAAATCTGCCGCCCTAGGCTTCAGCCTACTCAGCCTGCTGGTAAATCCGCCACTGGAACTGGGGAATATCTTAAGGTGACTATAATGATCCCCCAGATCGCAAACTATGCTCGCGGGAAATTTTGAACTGCAGTGGTTGCAAAACTCATTTTATTACTGTACAAAAATGGACTTGCTGTTTAAAAAGTTAAAAAAAACACAGTTTTGCCATAAAAATTGAATAAAAAAACGTGATATTAGTCAATGTTTCTTTACATCACGTCACGAGATTTCGAATTACGGAAGGTAATCCAACATTCTGAAGTTTTTTCTTTACGAACTTATGTTGAAAAAATCAGAGTTTAAAAAAACTAAAACAACACGCTTTTATGAACTAAAAAATGCTAAATAATTTGACAACAAAATTAACTTTACCGTAAAAAGCGTGAAGTGCTTAATATCGATAATATATTTTTCATTTACTAGCTAATTGTGAACGTAGAGCTATTACGAAAATTTAAGTAGAAGACACCCCACTTTTTTACAGTAAAGCTAATTTTGTTGTCAAATTATTTTGAATTTTTTAGTTCATAAAAACGTTTTAGTTTTTTTAACTCTCATTTTAATTATAAAACTAAAAAACCCAGGTCGCAGTGCCAAAACCCTGCAGACAATATAGTGTATTTGCTTGTATAGGGCCGTGTGGTTTTATACTTTTATTATGTGAAATTAAGTTTGTTTTTGGACAAAATAAAAAATTTAACCCCTTAATACACCCCTTAAAATAACATTTTTTTCTTAATTGTAATATTATTATCAATCTAACGTCTACACCGAATTAAAGACACCCTTCAATAAATAAGTCACTATCTGCAAATTAGTGTTTTCAAAAAATGTGTAAGTCCGGTCCTGTTGGGCCGATTTTACTAAAATTTTAGAGGCACTTTTTAATTGCTATTAAAGGGTTAAATTTCAATTTTAAAACGATTCTGAGATTTTTTTCGGTATTTTGGGGCCCAAAAACTTTTTTCAACCCCTAAAATTCACCCTTAAAATGATCCGATTGGGCCCATTTTAAATAGGCTTCGTGCGGTAATGGATTCCAACATGTGTGCCAAATTTCGTCAAAATTAATTAACTTCTTCGAAAGTTATAGCCCCAAATTTTTGGTCCTTTTCAATTGAAAAGGACCAAAAATTTGGTAGAAACGTTTTATAAATAAAAAAATATTTTGAACAGTAAACGCAAGTAGTTTCGTTTTATTTAATTTTTTGTAGTTAATCGTACATAAATTACAAAAGTAGTCCATTAGAGACCTAGATTTGTCCTTTATCTTCCTTATAGAAAAAGAATTTTTGCAGAATGTTAACGAATAAGTCTACAATCAGTTGACAGCCGAAGCTCTATTTTAACTTAAAATTCAGAGCGTTCCGACAGCCTTAAGATCCTGCAAAAGGCAACGGTAATTCCTGTCAATGATAAAGCTACGAGTGGTAATTTATCGAGCGTCGACTTATCGGTAACTTTAACTTTAACTGACAAATATAAGCCTCCGACTCTATAAAATGATACAGCGTAGTTTTGGTGCGCTCTTGACTCCGCCCGACAACCTTAACACGCACCCGAAAGCCGGATCTAAACTCCACCACGTAGCTACTATGTAAACTGTGTACCGCGGTGACGTCACTGAAACCACAACAAACGACATATCGTACTACATTAATAATAATTTTGTATGTATCTACCTGTGTGTTGACATATTATCTAAGTTGTAGGCGTGGCTAACTTTTCGGATGTTGATGGCCCTATAAATAATACTGATATAATAATTATAGTAACGGGATTTTTGTCTGTTTCGTTTTTTTCGACGATATTTTGACGGAAAAAGTTGATTCGCCTGTCGGTCGAGAATGGCTGGACCAATTTTGAAGAAACTTGCTACACACGGAACATAAAGTAATAGTATAGGGTACTTTTTAACCGCCTTCAGTCGGATTAAAAAATATATCTGCTCAAAACGTGCGAAAGGTAAAGGCTATAGTATTGATATATCATTTAATTAACGCGAGCTTGGTCGAATAAAAAGGAGGCATTTTATTATATCATTTTAGGCTCAGTGGACAGTGTTTTATTGTAATCGATCGATTTGAGTGATGCTGGTTATAAACAGACAGACAGACAAACATTTCGAAAAATTCGACAAAATGAAGAGGTGGGTTCTGTTAATATACTTTGTTTATTAGTACCAATTGATAATTTACAATATTAATTAATAATTATACGTATGGGTAGATTTGGTGCTGAGATGTATCGTGCGTATCTTATTAAGTAGTCGTCTATTAAATCGGGGATAACATTGTACGAAAAAATGCTCTCGGGAAATTTCGAACTACAGTCGCAAAATTAATTTTATTACCTGTGATTAAGCATTAAGGTAGTTGTCGTGGTACAATATTGTCAAAAAGTTATAGATTATACGCGCCACAAAAGTATACTAGCTTGTAGCTAAGTGATCCATAATTTGTACGCAAGACTACCCGTGGAAACGTAACCTATACAGTATTCATATGCATGTATACTTATCTATAAATTGTTGAACTTTAATGAAAGACTGTCAGTTTTTGGAAAGTTTCTGACAGTTAGTTCTTTTTTTATAAATAAGAAACTGGTTCAGAACTACAGAGATCGTATACAATCAATGTTAATTATTCAATTTTTAATTGAATTTATCTCGTATTATAAACGGTCCATCGACTTCCAATTTTCAGGGTAATTGTATTATCATGTCCTTAATAAGTATACAAAAATTAGAATTTTCTGACGGTGTGCCTTACCCACGACAACTACCTTAAGTTTCACAAAATTTGACTTGCTGCTTAAAAATTTCAAAAAACATATACTGAAATGAACAAATGGGTCACTTGGTGACCCATGGATCATAGGCTGCCGACACCTGGTGTAGGATGTCGACACCTGGTGTAGGATGTCAGTTTTGTGAATGACCATCCCAAAAAACGAGTTTAATAAGCAGAAGCGTAGCGTGCCTTGGCGGGGCCCCGTATAAAAAAATGTTCGGGGGCCCTTCCCCCGTTGAAGTAAATGACTTAAACGGGGAAATCCCGCAGCCCGCGATAACCGATGTAGGGTGTTGCCAACTTTTGAACGCACGCTTTACGCGGGAAAAAAAGAAATTGCTTTTTTGACTTTTGTCATTTCTGAAATAAAAAAAAAATTGGGAAGTTTTTATTAATTTTTGCTTACGCACGTTGGGGGCCCCCGTTGCCCGGGGGCCCCGTATAATTGATACGGCGGTAGCTACGCCCCTGTTAATAAGATAAACGAACTGGTATAATTTCGTATAATCTCAGACAGAGTGTACGGTATATCCGTCAACCCACTATACCTGTGTCATGCAATGTATCACAGTTCCGGTCTGTATGTGGTTGACTGACAGGCAGACTAACAGATAATCCGAATGCAGTTTATAGATTTGCCCTGCCATGACATATACACATATGCAATGTCGACAGTAACACCAATGAAGATGGGCACCGCCAAACTTTACCGTTGGGGGCGCCAGCTGTATAATGCCTTCTGTTTGTGAATAGTTCATTGTGTGCAAAATTAGCTTATTTCAAATAATAAATCATTGACAATGCCGATGTTACAAATGTTCAAATAATGCCAGTTTTGGAATTAATTCGTTTAAACACTGTAGGTGAAACATTTGTTTATATTTGTCACATCGAGTTTTTTTGACAATGTTTTCGGCGACCCAGCGTATTATAGACTTACTAGCCGCTCCTCGCGGCTCCGCCCGCGATTGTAATGATACACGGCAACAACAACAACAGTAGTGGAATCTTCATCAAGACCTAACAGTTACATTTTCAATCCATAGATACTGTATTTTAAAAATTAGACCTTAGAAGACTATTTTAGTATCTCTACTCAAAAAAAGAAACATGCCTGCCAAATTTCAAGTCTGGAGGTCTAATAGCTCCGGAAGGTATCGTGATGACCTATCAGTGACATTCATCCCCTATTTCACCCCCTTTAAGTTTTTATTTTGTGACAAAAGGCAGCCTATGTCCTTCTTTAGGATACAATATCTCCTTGTCAAATTTGATCGAAATCTGTACATCGGTTTAGGCGTGAAAGCGTAACAAACTAACATATTCGCATTTATAATATTAGTTCGGATTTATGGAGAAAACTTACGCATGAAGACACCTGAATGCATCAATGAAATAACCTTCTTTAGCTTTCGCGCAGTGGGGCAAAAAAAAATTGCAGTGTTGGTTTTACGCTGAACCTGGACGCTCTGTATATTATTCAAGGCGTGACGATCTGTACGCAGTGTTTTTTTTCTGCCGGTGTCCGCCGCGGTGAAGATGGCCAGTGTGTGTTATTATTGCGTGGCAGCGCTTAACAGTCGCGGCAGTCAGTTGTTTTCTAACGATTGTTGTGCGAGTATCGGCTCGCTCGGTACGCTCGCACCAAATTATCGAGCGACCGCGTCCACGAGGCTTATGTCAAGTGTTTTTATGTGCATCTGCAGAGTGTAAAAAATAACGCGGCGTTCGAAGTGTTGACAAAATTTTGTTTTTCGTCATCCTATAGGAAAAATTTAGGGCGGTCAGGACTTTCAGTGAAAAGTAAATAATTATGATGTATTCAAATAAATTGTACAGTCGTAAAAATCCGGGAAAAATAGAAAAGTAAAAATTTGTGCTGATTGTTCAGTTGGTTTAGACACGTGATTTGAAAGTCAAGACTGTTAAAGATTGCATGTTTTTAACGAATATAATAGTGTTTTTTATTGCATCTTGATTTTATTTAGACTGTGACGGCACGGCCACGTTTCTGGAATGAGCTACAATTAACGCGATTTCTTCGTAACTACGTCAAACCACGAGTTTAGTTAACGTTTTTAGTTCGAATTTCTAACACGTGTTGTGGTGTAGGTTGGTTTTTGCTTTATGCACAAACCCAGGAAAAGCAATTTTAATTTCGTTGATTGTTTTCATACTAATTGTTGAAACGGTGAGCGAAGTGTACCGTCATAATAAATTCCAAAACTGTTCTAAATTCGGCGTTGTGTGAACTTCTGTGAAATGCTTTTTAATCGTGTGAAAAGGTGATACGATATCAAATAAATCGGTATCTAAGGAAAAAGAAAAACGAATGAACATCGAGCGTATTGAAATTGGATAAATTTTAGCTGTTACGCGAGCTCTTAAAAAAGTTTAGCGATGTCAATAATCAGACCTGTCAAAGGAAACATCTGTTGTCGAGCGTCTGCAATCTACAATATTAATTTATCCGGTCAAAAGAAACAAAAGAAGATTGAACAGTATTGAAGTTGTTGCCAGATCAGAGAAATTCGAAATCGTCGTTGTTGTGTCATGTGTTGTGTAGGTGAAATTCGTTGTTGTGCTTGTTGTGAATAATTATTTATAGTATGTGTGGAAGTTGTACTGATCAAATGACTTTAACAATTAAGGTGAGAAACATCCTTCGATATTATAAAGTTTAACCACCAAAAAACATGAATGTGAAAAACGGGCCAAGTTCGATTCAAAGAACAAGTGGGTTTGCCGGCTTTGCCGAAAAAAGAAGTGAGATCTAAGAAGGTGCCAAGGTTTCACTTGACAAGTTTGCATGCACGAGTCATTTATTTATAATATAAAACAAAAACACATAAAATTCCACTTCTTTTTTCGGCGAAGCCGGCAAATCCACTTGTTCTTTGTATCGAACTTGGCCTTTTTTCACATTTATGTTTTTGGTGGGATTTCAATACTTTTTGTAAAGTTATATTCTTACTTATTCTACTTGAGTTATACTATCGAGACAAATAATATTATAGTTATATCATACTTCATTATATTAGAGGTATATACTTCATTATATCACACCGACTAGACGCGAGTAGTTTTCAGATGACCGGTTGATGCATTCGGATCGATGTTCTCAGCACCGGCTATGCGCTTGTCAAATTAAGATGATCTATCAGTCAGTGAATGCACAAAACTGTAATGTTTGAAAATTTGAACATCTCTATCTTGGAAAAAAGTCAGTTCTGTAACATAACTAGCCTCGGTGACAGGGGGAGGGGGGTCGAGAAGGGCTCGAAACGGTTTATGTAAATATAGCACAGTGCCTTGCGAGAACTTGGCCGGCATGATTCGTGAACTATGCTTAAAATATTCCATTCGTGAATCGTGATAAAGTTGAGTTAGCGAGGGTTAATAGTGTTTTTGTTCGGGTTACTCGGATGAGGCGACGGAACGGAAGGCGTCGTGTTTATGATCGACGCGTCTCGGAGGGAATCGGGAACGCGACATGTTTTGTTTTGTGTGCCTATACATCGAGAGAACACTGTTATAATGGGCAACAAACGGTGCGCGAGTACATTAATTAAAAAAACAAACATTTGTGCGAAGGCCGTCGTTGTTGACCACCGACGTCGCTTCCCCAACTCCCCGTTTATTGAAAATGGAGCACTGGACGCGTTGTTAACATTGCAGTGCATGTTTCTAAAGTCTGCCATAGACGTTCACAAATTTTTCATATGATGGACACGTTTTTCAGAACACAAAATATGCAAACCCGATACATTTTCGGATGACGTCAAAACGCGAAAACGAATAGACTTTTTCATAGATGAAATATTTTTGTGCGCATGCCTCAACTTCCGCCATATTTTTCGGGCACTTTTTTACAGGTGAAAAAAGTAAACAGTAATATTTTTAAAGACGTAATACAACACCGTGTAAAACTTTTCGCCATCAACGATTTATGACAGGCATGTCTGTAACCTTTCAACCAGTTTTCGTTTACTTCCACCAGTTTTTTCGTTCGTGGCACTTAAACCACTGTTTCAAATGTGTTCTTATATACTGTTTTGTGCACTAATTTTAGCATCGTCAATAATATTTTCATCAAAATTAGCATTGTAAAACGTTACTGGACCAACCATTGCGTCAAAAAGTGCCCGAAACTTTTGGAAACCGTGATCATAACCATGGTGGCGATGATTGCACATTAATTTTTGTTGTTGTGTGTACGGCTGAACCGATTTTGATTAAACTTGGTACACAAACTTAAAGTGTAGGGCAACCGGCAGTGTTAGCCGAAAGCCGCGGGTAAAGGTTACACGTTTGATATATTATGCAATGTATACTCATAAAATGAGATCAACATAATATTTTTGTATATAACTTCTAATAGTTATTCACAATATGTCAGTAAAAAAGTAAAAATAAATAAATTGCACGAAAAATGCAGGGGAAATATCCATGTATTACAATAACACTGATTAATGGTTTAATCATTTCTCTTGAACGTGTCGGATGGAAGACCTTCACGGACCGGATCCAACCTACGGGCTCCCCTATCGTTTGTGTTTATAGCAGCGCTCGAAGTGAAATAATAATTGCTTCTCTAATTAGTTGTCGTAAACGTGTCGTCGACAAACGAAATGTCAAACTCGTTTTAATATCAATATTAATATTAATCAATATTAATTAGTATGTAAACGATCGGTTATTATAAAAAGTTTATACATACAATAATGTCGTTGAACCAACAATCTGAAAGGTTATCCGTTATTAACTATAGTATACAGGATGTTTTGCAGGATTGAGAACACAGAAAATTAATGAGTGCAACAAGAAAAAAATAAACATAATGAAGAACGTGACAAAGATAGAATGCTACTTAAATTAATTATTATGGGGTTTTTAAGCATGAAAAGATGACAAATCAATCAAGGCTGTCGGAATGCTCTGAATTTAAGCCACACTACGAGGCTAAAAAATGCTGTTGCAAGGGTGCCGCTGCCAGTTGATTCTTCTAAATTTTGGAAATATTTTGAAGATTTAAAAAACTTTTCCGAAAAGGGAAGAGTCACTTTAGGTTTGTTATGGAACAATTTCGTGAGATAAGTACGAATAAGGTCGTAGTGTGACATTGAAAACGGGTGTTTTTTGGCACAATTAATGCCAACTTTTCTCTAGTAAATCGGACATAAATTACAAAATAGACCTAGATTTGTCCTTTATCTTCCTTTTAGAGAAAGAATTTTTTCAAAATGTTGACGAATAAGTCTACAATCAGTTTTCAGCCAAAGCCCTATTTTTCAGAGCGTTCCAACAGCTTTAATGTTTTAAAATAAATTAGAAATATGTGCCATTCTTCCCATATGACTTTTAGTCAAGTTTTTACGGTTTATTTGACCTACATGCACAATTTAAAATCAGATAAAAACTAGAAAATTAGCATAAGTTTTACACAAATTTTTGTACAGAAAAAAATAAATTTGAAAAAAAATATTGAGCACGCCAAATTTGTTAGCATTTTTAACATAAGTTTGTAAAGAAAAATCATGTTGATTTGCCTTCCCGTAATTCGAAATCTCGACGTGCTGTAAAGAAATATTGACGAATATCACGTTTTTTTATTCAATTTTTAGAGCAAAAATATGTTTTTTGAAATTTTTAAGCAGCAAGCTAAATTTTGTGATGGTTAATGCTTATAGTCACAGCTGATAAAAACAGCAATAAAATTAATTTTCCCGAGGGCATATTTCACTATCTGAGGATCAGTTATCTTAAATCCTTGTCACATACTTTGTGGTGACCTCTGAATGGTCGAGTTCAATCTATAGAACTAAAATAATAGGACATGAAAAGTATTCTTGGTAAAATAAAAACATGTGATAGTGTGCAGTTATATCTTGAGAAAACTAAATATACATGAATGTAAATTACTCTATCGCGAGTTCATGTATACTTTTGAACTAGTTTTTTTCATATATATAAATATAATATCGCATTGTTTATCAAACAAATATCTAATCGTAACCGGAGATGAGAGAACAAAAAGAATCGAAAGATTATTTTTAAAACTCTGACCTTGTTGCACTCAAATGAATAAAATGTTTGCAAATTGATTGTCAATATTGTTGGTGTAATATCCAGGGTTGCCAGATATCCTAGAGAAAAAAACCAGACACCACGGTTATTGTGAAAACGAGTATGAATTTATGTAAGTACGTATTAAAAATAAAAAAAAATTTGTCGACAAATTAAAAAAAATATTTCTGGATCCCGACAACAGCGCCACCTAGTGGGTCCAACTGTAGCTAAGAAACTATCCAGGTAACCCCATAAATACAAAAAAAAAATCATCAAAATCGGTCAAGCCGTTTAGAAGGAGAAGAATTACGAACACACGCACAGCGAAATTTTATATATAAACCATGTTCCCTCATAAAATGAGGAAATCCAAAAACCCTGAAGCACATAATTATTTATTTATGATGAGTAGCTACAATGGGGATGTTGACTATTTTTGGGAAAGTGTTTTAAATCGTGCATAAGTACCTAATATTGCCACAAATATTTATTATTTTTATTTAAATACAACTCAAGCGTTAAAAATCATGTATTTTAAATCCAGTTTCAAATTTCGATCCAAAACGCCAATAATAATCGTGTGACGTCACCTGTTCATACCAAAGTTTACACGGGAGCTACCATCTTATAGATGCGTATTCTGTGCTCATAAACGTGAGTAAACTGAGATGATGAAAAGTTGTTTCGTAGTCGTTGCTATAGTTACATGTAATTTGACGTTTCCTATAAGCAAATAATAATAAATTACACACTAAATATTAACCAAACAATGAAGTAGTTTTTTGACAGCTGCTGAACATATGACGTCATGCGCTCTGATTGGTGTCTGTTGTCATGTGACTTGAGAGTGATTTTATTAGGTTTTATTTATTAAATATTAATTAAATTCCTTAAAGATAAGGAAAAATATAGTGTTTTTTAGTATTTCTATCATAGAAACTACTACTTTTCGTTAAAATTATGTTTTTATTTGAATACAGTCAACATCCCTATTCCAATTTTTAAGTTTCTACCTTTAAAAAAACCGATACTCCAACACAAACTTCTATATGCTAAGGTTGATAGAAAATAAGGAAATACATGTTCGACGGTCTTTTGAACAAACTGTTTGAACGGGGTGGGGGTGAATTTTATAAAAAAGAATTTTATACCACGCGGACGTAGTCGCGGGCAAACCGCTAGTATTGTATAGATGCAGTCAAAAAAAAGTACGTCGTAAACGATTTTGTCTTTTGACCACAGATTGAAATAAAAAACGCTTTGTCGTAAAGGTCGATAACAGTCGATCTATTATTATCAGCTAGCATTACAATGTAAACGAAATGTTTCATTGTATAAAACTTTTAATAGTATTGAAAACTTCAGTATTTGGAGTGATTTTGTTTGTTTTTTTTTTTTTAGAAATTCATCGATTTTAAGACATTTTTGATTTTAAGATAATTTTGAGTTGCTCGAGGTAAAAATGTATTTTTTATCAAAATTAAAATTTGAACTTTCAATACCGAAATACGATAGCTGAGAGCGTTGAGATATATTCCAAATACCCCATTACCAAACTCTCCTTCAAGAATGGGTCATGAAATCGCTGGATTTTAATAATTGAAAAATATAAATTGGTACTAGGCCCATGTAAGTTAGGTCGGACTGTGGTCGCGAAATTTATTTTATTACTGTTTTTATGAGCTGTGGTTAAGCATTAAGCTTCACAAAATTCGGCTTGCAGCTTAAAAATATATATTTATATATATATGATATATATTTAAAAACATATAGGTATTTTTGCCCTAAAAATTGAATAAAAAAACATGATATTTGTCAATATTTCTTTACAGTGCGTCACGAGATTTCAAATTATAGAAAGGGAAATTAACATTTAAAAGTTTTTTCCTTTACGAACTTATGTTAAAAATACTGACTAATTTGGCTTGCTCAATATTTTTTTTTTTTATTTTATTTTTTTCTGTACCAAAATTTGTGTAAAACTTGTGCTAATTTTCTCGTTTTTATCTGATTTTAAATCGTTTATTTAGATCAAATAAACTATAAAAATTTGGCTAAAAGTCATATGGGAAAAATGATACAATATATTTCTAGTTTATTTTGTATCAAATTAAGCTCACACGAACGAACTTTAGAAATGATTGATAATTAATATCATGTTTGACATGCAGTTTTGGTGTACGTTTTTATCGCTAGCTAGACTTTGAAACTATTTTGATACTTTTTTGAAGTAAAAACAATCCTTTATACGTAAATGGTGAAAAAAATGGTTATTATTCATGTGATTTATTTAATTAGTGTGCAATTATAATATTATGTTACGTAAATATTTATGAAGTTTAAACTTCTCTGATAAAAGTTTTGCGTAAATTGTTGACTATCGAGTGATAGGCCGTCTAATTTATTGTACGACGAGCGTTTATTATATTATTTCCGTTAAAGTGAAAGATAATGTGATAATAAAATGATTGAATATTCAATACTATTACAAGGACTGCTGAGCAATAAATCTTGTTCATTTCAATATTTTCGTAATATTTAGTATGTTGACATTTGACACTTGCAAAGACTGTTTTACTTTACGTTGATGTAAAGAAAAAATTGTAATTCTGTTTCTTTCTTTTCCAATTGCAGTTCTTAAGGGGTTAGGTGGGTTTCAGAGGTTCAAAAAAAGTGTATTTTTACTATTTTTTTTTTTTTAAATATATACAATCATATATTTTATTTAAACAATTCAGCATATCAAAGATACATATTTAAACAGTATTTTGTGAAATTTTTATTTAAAAATTCCGAAAACTCAGCCGTTGGTACCTTATCTCCCTTGACGTCTCAAAAAAAATGCTCTTGCCGTCGACAGAATAAGTCATTATTGGTTCTTCCAAAATCAAAAAACCAAAAATATTTCGTTAGTACATGGATAAATCTAGTTATTGGACGAAGGAAAAAATAAAATTAAAATTTGAATTTTTGACAGACTTTGAACAAAAAAACACATATTTTGGTCAAATTTTCGCCATGTATTGGCTCGAAAAAATTAGTTGTAATAAAAAAAAAATCCTTCGTTCAGTGACTAGATAATGTTATTTCAAAGATGTGTGCAAAATTTGAACTAAATCGCTTCATAACTTTTCGAGAAATAGTGTCCACCGACTTAAAAAATTGAGTTTTGAGATAAACGCGTTTAACCTGCGAAGCGCTGCACTGAAGTGGCCTGATGGGCGGAACTTCCAAAGGGTCTATCTCTTAGAATTTTACTCGGATCGATTTGAAATTTTAGGAGAATATTTTAAACATATTGTACTATTTAGTAAGACAAAAAAAAATAAATCGATTTTTTGAAATTTTCAAACCCACCTAACCCCTTAAACAAAGCAAATTCCCGCATACAGTCAAAGCCCTCTAAGTGCACGCTCTTTAAATGCACACGCTCTCTTACTGCACACGAACTCGCCCTCTAAGTGCACGTTCCCCAGCCCCCACTTCGAATAATCTGCGACCAATCACGTGCGACCGTAAGCGCGCTTATGTCAACACATGTCATATGATTGTAAACACAGTTTGAGTTTGAACTCATTTTTAAATTCTGCGCAATGTTTCGCGCAGAGAGAGAGAGCATCTGATTGAATAAAGATAGCTATAGGAGTTAGAGAAGAGTGGGGATGAAAAAGATCGTAGGGGAAGTGTGCACTTAAAGGATGGGCCTCGGTTCCGAGCTGTGCACTTAGAGGGCTTTGACTGTAGTTGTAAATTCTTCGTAAACTCTTTAGCCTTACTGTAAAAAGCGTGGACTGTTTATTATCGGTAATAATTTTTTCATTTACTAGCTAATAGTAAAAGTAGAGCTATTACGAAAATTTAAGTAGATGACACCACACTATTTTTATAGTAAAGTTAATTTTGTTAGCAAATTAGTTCACAAAAGCGCATTGTTTTAGTTTTTTTTAACTTCTCATATCTATAATATGTATATCCTTCGTGGATAATATGTTCGCCAGGCCTGGTACAGAGCGCTGCGATGCGAGTTACAAAAAACCTTATACCTACAGTATATATTTATTATAGAGAACAGAACGCGCGTGGTGAAAGTGACCCCGACACGGCGAATAGAGTCCAACAGGATGTAGACCCGGGTCGGGCCGGGCCGGGCGGTCACCGGAGCCGAATGTCTCTAGCACTGCACGCATATTTATGGCGGATCTTGAGTCGATAGACTGCAGTTAAACTAAATCTGCTAGAACTACCTATGAGCAGTGCGCTCTTGTATATTACGATAGATCGGTAGATGTGTTACCGGTTACGGCGAGCGCGGATCTGTGCCACGTATAATAAAAAACGAGAACTCTTGTCTTGTAATATAATCTGTAAGGTCGTAATGTTTGTTGTATAGACGTCTGTGTCTAAAAATAATGAATACTAGCGGTACCTGTGCGAATAATTCGCATTAAAATTCGTTTCTAATTTCTCACATTCTTTAAAACTTTCTTCTTTTTGTTGTATTACATTACGAAGCTCAGTGACGGTTCAAGAAAATATTTTTCTAAAACTGGCATATAGACGCGCAAGTATCGAAAACGTTGAGCTGAAGCGTCGCCATACGAAAAGTATTTATATGTGAACTTTGATTAAAAATTAAACAAAAAAAAGTTTACCGACCGTCAATCATATTGACGTTGTTTCAAAGTTAGAACCGTCAGATGGCAGCATTGCTGTATTGTGTCTTAATGTATATCTATATATATATATATAATTTTAATAATTAATAAATTTACAAAAACAAAAGCAATAATACATTTTTTAGTTGTTGATGTCGGTAGAGCAAGCAATTGTCTATACAATGATATAAAATTTATGTGGAGCAATTGTGTGGTTTTTTCGAAAAAGGGAGGCAAACATCTTAACCTTAACGTATTAATATATATGATATGCACAGAGAAAATAAAATACTCTTTTAAGTTCCATGAAAGGTACAAATTTGCAGTATTTTTGAAAAGAAAAACAAATTGGTTATTCTTTTTTGAAGCAGTAAATGTATATAAGATATTTTTTTTTTCAAAAAAACACTGCGATGCAACTAGATAGAGCTGAGTCTGCTTGATTTGCTATTTGAGATTGTCAGCGAGTCATACAACAAACAGAAGTCAAATTTAATTTTTTTTTTAAATTTAAAATAGACCACACCTTAAAAAAGGTTATTTTATCTGTAGGAAATGAAACGACAAACTTTCCTAATGTTGTCAGCTGACAGGACATTTTCGTTGGTGCGGGAATTTCACGAAGGAAAAACGAACATGAAGAAACCCACAAAAAAAACCTGAGTAGCATAATTTATTTTGTTTGACCGCAAAACGATGCTTAGGAATTATAGATGCGTGGGACGGATATACGCTTTGATATTTCATTGCTTTGCCGCTCCATTAAGAGAACCGTACTATAATGATGACTGTGACATTAAACAGCTTTTTGTTAATTTTGAAACGACACTCCTAGACATGTTTTGAACATTTTTAGGATTTAAGCTTAGCCCGCGAGGTTCGCGCCTAGGAGACGACTGAAATTTGAGAGGTGACAAAAATTTGGAAGGCGCTAAAAACTCAAAATTGAATGAGTTTTTCGTCGATTGTGAGAATGAATTTTATACGACTCAAAAATGTTAATATTTGTTCCTTATTACTATGTTTAAATAAAATATGAATGCGCATATAATGATCCGTTAAATAGCTCAAGTTATTACTCGCCGCAAACGAAATATTAGAAATATTAGACATGAGCAGCTTTTCTACTTTTTATTGAGGTTGATAAAAATTTACAGATAAATATTGAAATATCACTTTATTTATCTACTGTACAAAATACAACACTACGTAAATCCAGTTTTATAAGTTTTTTTTATTATAACTAAACGTTAGACATCGTCCATTAAATAACCACGATCGCAAAATCTTTTGCTTGTTTTACCTTGACCCCTCGCTGACCCTCTCGTTTATAAAGAAAGCAAAAAAAAGTCATGAAATGCTATAAGGAAAAAAAAAAACAAACACCTTTAGGAATCTTGCACGGGGAATACCCATCTTCAAGAATTATGTGCTCAAATACGAAAAGTTCGTTCACATCACATCTTCACTTGTTTTCAAATAACACAAAAAATGCCAATAAGTGTGCTATGACGATCGATATGTATAAAAAATTATAATGAGCCTCACCCTCATAAGCTTACATAAGAAGTTTAACTTCTTTAGTTTTTAATATTATAATTACGGCGAAATTATTACACATTTTAAGAGGGCACTTTGATGTTTATGTCATGTGAAAATTCTCACATGGACAGAACGTCACATTCATACCATAGTTTTATTTACATAGTATAATCTACAGAAAAACATTTTTAATGTGAATTGTCTGTAGTGTATCAACATCATAACATCATGTGACGCTCCAGCATGTACATACTTGTATTTAAAAAATGTTTAATCCGAAAATTGCTCTGATATCTGAAAATAGAGAATATGTTTGTACATCAAATTACAGAAATTATTTCGTACTTCAATTGTTAGTAGTTTGAGATTCGAGCCGTTCATCCTTGTCTTACTATTTTGCGAATCAAAATGCAACACTTCTGTCCTTGTCAGTTTCATGTAATTTAGGGGCCAAACTAACTTTACCTTAATTTGTTACATTACAGATACGTCGTTAAAGAAGTTAAACTTCAAAAAGTTTTAGTAATGAAATTGGCTCCGACTTCAAAATTTCATTATTTTCCTCTTCTTAGTAACTTTTTTGAAGGACGTTAATTTTTTTTAGTTTTTTTTATGATGCGGCAGTTTGTGTCATCGTTTCAAAGTGTTTCTCGTCATTGTTTCAGAACTATGTGGACAGTGTGGTCAGCAGCACTGCGGACACGTCGGCAGAAGACTCCAGTTACGACAGCGACTGCGAAACCGATGAGGGCTCCGCAATCATCCAGCGAAACGCGTCGTGTTCCTCGCCTACCGCAGCGGTCGGAGGCGGCGGCACGTCGTGCCAGATCGGTCACCGGGACGTGTCGCGAACAGCGAGCGACACGCTCGCAGCAGAGTACGCCGACTATGTCGCGGTACCGCCACCGGGCTACGCGCAGCGCGTCGAATTCGCCTTGAAACTCGGCTACACGGAACGACTGGTGCAGGCGGCGCTGCAAAAGCTCGGTCCCGAACCCGGTCAGAACGAATTGCTCGCCGAGCTGATCAAATTGGGCGCGAGATGCGGCGGCGGTGGCGACGTCGCGTCGCCAACGACTGGCGCCGTCGCGGAAACCGGTTCCGTCGGCACGACGAAACTGCTCGACGCGGCAACGCTTTCGCTGCAGGACGTGGCCGCCGCTCAGGTGCTGCAGGCCGACGAGACGCTCGGCTCGTCGCAACTCGTCGGCGCCGGCAAATTCAGGCCTATCGTTATCGACGGAAGCAACGTGGCAATGAGGTTAGTTAGTGACGATTTAGGATTTCGATTTTATGTTAAAATTACTGAGTACTAGCTGTTCAATACGCTCTCTTTCTTCTATGAAAAATCTTACTTCATCTTTGATATTAATGCTTCAAAATAAACTAGAAATATGTACCATTCGTCCCATATGACTTTTAACCAAATTTTTACAGTTTTTTTTGATCTAAAATGAACGATTTAAAATCAGATAAAAACGAGAAATTAGCATAAGTCTTACTCAAATTTTTGTATAGAAAAAATTAAATTTGAAAAAAATTACTGCGCAAGCCAAATTTGTCAGTATTTTTAACACAAGTTTGTAAAGAAAAACATTCAAAATGTTAGTTGACCTTCCTGTAATTTGAAATCTCGTGACGTGTTGTAAAATATATTGACGAATATTCAATTTTTAGGGCAAAAATACATGTTTTTTGAAATTTTTAAGTGACACAGAAAATTTTGTGAAGCTTAACGCTTATTTATAGTTAATAAAAAACAGTAAAAATAAAAGAATAGTTACTTCTTACCACAACAGATTTATTCTGTTGATGTACATGAGTTTAGTGTTTTGTTGAAGATGGGAGCTTAGCTGTCGAAATGTACATCCACTGAATAAATCTGTTGTGGTAAGAAGTAACTATTCTTTTATTTTTATTGTTCCAACCATAGTGCTCTTAATGTTTATAATAAAAACAGTGATAAAATTAATTTTTGCGACCACAGTTCGAAATTTCCCGACAACATATTTTACAATCTGAAGGATTAGTCACCAAGTTCTTTGTTAACAATTTTAACATAAAGTAATATTTTGACAAGTTTTTTAGTAAATTGGAAATTTTTCTCGTTTTATAACTTAGATCCGGGAACGTCTGGTATATCTATTGATTTTTTTCTAGTCGGGGCTCTGAAGGGTATAAAGTTTATGGCGTGCAAAATCGCATTCAGAAAAAATGGAAAAGCAAATAATTGATGGAGCTGGCCTCCTAAAACACTACTGACAAATAAAATATGTAAAACCATCACGTCTCTTGTTTACGCGCTACCACCATTTGTTATAGTCTCGGTCCACTTTCACTACTTCGCGCTGAATATTTTAGAACGCTAGGCATCTGAATGTCGTTTGGTGCGTTTATGAGAGTATAAAAAATACCGTTTTTGAAGCAAAACTTCTTTAGCGAGGATATCTGTTTGACATTTTCTGTTACTTTAAAGGGGAAATAACGCCGACCTGGGGTAGAGCAAGAGGAGCGGTCGCTCTAGGCACCAGGTGGCAAGGGGCGCCAAAAAGCCAAATGCTAAAACTTTCTTAATGTTAAATAAGCAGAAGCATAATAATTAAACCTACCTGCTGTCCCCACTGTTGACGCTAAATTACACGTAATCTTACATTACACGTTACACACGTCTGGACTCGGCTTTACAGTATTTCTTTTGAAGTAAAACTTCTGTGGCGAGGGTATCTGTTTGAAATGTCTTGTGACGCGTTATGGTTACGAACAAATTTTTTATATTAGAGTACTTCTAAACTGTCCTGTCCAAAAAATTTCGACATTAAAAACATTAAATACATAAATGACATCTACGACCAAAGAAGTGTTACTTCGCCCGCGAGCTATGTGGACGAGACTCACAGATTTTTTGTTTTTGTTTTTAATACCGTGACGTTTTTCTTTACTGTTTTCAGTCACGGAAACAAAGAGGTTTTCTCGTGCAGAGGAATTAAACTTTCCGTGGACTGGTTCAGGGCACGAGGTCATCGCGAGATCACGGTGTTCGTTCCGAAATGGCGGAAAGAGGCTTCGCGTCCGGACAATCCGATAACCGGCCAGGAGATATTGGGTGAACTGGAACGAGAACGCTTGCTGGTTTTCACGCCGAGCAGACTGGTCGGTGGCAAGAGAATGGTCTGCTACGACGACAGATACATATTGCGTTTGGCGGCCGAAATCGACGGAATCGTCGTCAGCAACGACAACTACAGAGACCTTGCGCAGGAGAGTCCCGAATTTCGCAAGGTCATCGAGGAACGAATTCTGATGTATTCGTTCGTGAACGACAGATTCATGCCGCCCGACGATCCGTTGGGTCGCGCCGGTCCGACGCTGGATAATTTCTTGCGCGCGCAGCCAAGACCTCCGCCTCCCTGTCCGTACGGTAAGAAGTGCACGTACGGAAACAAATGCAAATTCCATCATCCCGAACGGGGTCCGTTGCCTCATAAAACGGTCACGGAACGGCTCAGTGAACACGCTCAAAGACATTTACAGGCGAGCAGTCAGAGACTGCAAGGCAAGTCTATAAGTTTGCCGTTGCCCCAGTCGGACGAACCGCGTAAAACCGCTTTGTGTCGAACGCGTTCTGGAGTGCCGCCCCAGGCTAGCGAGCCGCTGCAACAGTCGCCGCAACAGGAAACTGTCAACTTGCACCGGAAACTTCAGAGACAGCTGACGTTGAATCCGGGCGGCGATCCGCGATTGTTCGGTTTGGGCAGGTTTCCAGCGCCGCCGGCCAGAAATGCACAGGTATTGTGTTTCTGTTGTTAATAGGCTTGACTAATTTTCGGAAAGTGTTTTGAATCGTGCATAAGTACCTAATATAGTTACGAATATTTATTATTTTTATTTAAATACGACTCAAGCTTTAAAAATCATGTATTTTAAATTCTGTTTCAAATTTCGCTTCAGAACGACAATACTTGTCACGTGACGTCATACAGTCATAAATGCTGGTAAACTGATGAAGTGATGAAAGGTTTTTTCGTAGTTGTTGCTATAGTTATGTGTAATTCGACGTTTCCTATAAATAAATAATAATAAGTTACACACTAAATATTAACCAAACAATGAAACCTTTTGACAGCGTCTGATAATGTTTTTGACTGAGTGACGTAATGCACTCTGATTGGTGTTCGTTGTCACGTGACTTGAGAGTGATTTAATTACGTTTTATTTATTAAATAGTAATTAAATTCCTTAAAAATAAGGAAAAGTATTATGTTTTTTAGTATGTCTAAGCGTTAAAATTATTTTTTTGTTTGAACACAGTCAACATCCCTATTGAATTTTATAACTGAACTAAATTTTCTTTTCTAAACACTAAAGATTATTCTCATTTCACATTGTATAAATAACATATTCAATTTCGCAATACGCTGAACAAATGCAAGATTCGGTAATTTGTGTCTGCAACATTTTAAAAAACTTATATAATAATTAAGATTTTTACATTCATAGCAACAGATTATGCCGCCCCAGCAGCAACAACAAGCGACGCTGTCGCAACATCGTCCTTTGAGTCGCCACAGTTCGGCCGGCTCCCGCGTGGTGACGCCATCGGCGAGCGCCTCGGCGTGGGACTTGCATCAACACGTTACCAGGATAGCGTCGGCGCCCGGACCGCCGCCGACCAATATACAAAGACCTATGCACAGGATATCGTCGGCGTCCGATCCTCAGATCAATTTGTCGGCGCCGAGCCAGCCGTGGCCCCCCAGGTGCATTATTCAGCAGCACGGAAGACCTTTGGGCGCGCCGCTGCAACATTATGCGACTCAGAGCACCGAAGATGCGAGACGCAAATTGCATTATCATTTGGCCGCGATCTTTCCGGAAGAACAAGTGACCCAGGCCATGCAACTTTATCCCGACGAAACGAATCCACAAAAGATTTGTGCAGCGATTTTAGCAATGTTCCCAAAACCATGATAAAAAGAGCGCGCTAGATTTTATTGTTGTGATGTCGTTGAAACAATAGAAGTTTGTTGATTTTTTGCAAACAACCGACGTAAGTTGAATGATACGATTGTTATTTTTGTTGGTTAGATATTTATTTCGAAGTAAGGATTTCTCTTTTTTGTTGGTTTTAGAACAATTTGACTGACCTGTTAGATATTGGCCTAAACGTCAGGTAACTGAAAAAATGTTAATTGACTAGTAATTTATTCATTTCGCGTCTCCTCTCCTGCGCTAACTGCTTTCGACTATTCTGGGAGCTAGTAATTTGTAATGTTTGTTTTTCTTTATTACGTTGTGTTCATTTCACTGGTTTAAAATTTATAATAATTTTAGCTGCTTCAACTGCCTTTTTAACCAACTGTCCAAGAGAGAGGGTACTGTTTTTCGAGTGTAAGTATGTAAGCCAAATTCTTTGACATGCTCTGTAGCCTAAACGAGTTGATAGATTTTAACATTTGAGGTGTCGTTAGATTCGTCCTAATTGTGGGAGTGACATAGGATGGCGTCTGCGAATCAAAAATGACAGGGAATATAAAAAACATATGCAAAAAAGTAGGACTTTAGGACAGTACGTTAATTATTTTTTGATCTTGTTTCCATCTTTTTAGTGTGTGTTTCGCAGACGGGTAGTTTGATTTTTTCTATTTATTTTTTTAGAACAAAACGTTAACTGCTTGGTAACTCTCTCATTTAACCGACTGGTTAATTGTATGAGATGTGTCGTTTATTTGTAACTTTAATTAATGGAAACAGAGGCGTAGAGTGAATTAATTTCGAACGAAGTTTGTGGGCTTTCTTTAATGCTCTGATAAAGGTCTGTGAAAATCAGTACCGGTTTTAGGTGCGGCAAATCTGGGCGACCGCCCAGGGCCTCGCGCAGCCTCGCGCTTAATATTAAAACCCTTTAAATGAAATATTGATTGGAAAATACTATGGCAATACCATTAAATTATGATTATTAAAGAAATCTGCAGTATCAGTACGAATTTCCTTCCCAAATATTACCTTAAGGTAAAATTTAATCTAAACCGCGAAAGCCTCGTAAAAAGTGCACGGCCCAGGGCCTCGCGTTGGCTAACGCCGGCACTGGTGAAAATAATGTTGAAGTGGCCATTGCGCCATGCACATTGAAACGATATAGCAGAGGGGTGGCTTTTTATTACATTATTTTAAATAATAATTGAACGGGATTTGAATTTTCAAATGGCATCTCAAACATTGTTATTTATGTCTTCAATTTTTGCAAAGTTACAGCGAATTTGCCTGTTTCATAAAAAGTGTTAGTAAGTCGAACCGGGTGATTAAAATGCAATCACGATGACCGGATTTTTCAGCAGAAAAAATCAAGCAATGCACAGTTTGATCGCAATTGAGAAACTGCAAAAAAGTTTCAAAGTAGTAAATTGATTCCGTCGTGGTAATTTTAAGTAAATAAAAAAATATCAATTTTAAATCTATCATGCCTCTCTATTCTTTATTAATCAGTTTGACGGCGAAGTTAAAATTCATTCTTCTCCGCCATATTTTGAATTTTGAATCTGCTGATCGCTCGTCTCCGGGTTTCGTTTCGAATTCGAGTTTTCGACATGCCAAAAATTGAAAATAACACTGACTTAAATACAAATTGATTTGTGATTGTAAGTCGGTGGTCGGTGTAACCCGCCATAGAATAACGAAAGTGTGGCGAGAATAGTGAAATTTAAACAATGGCAGTGGTACTCAAACGTTAGTAGTGGTGTTTCACTTTAAAACTAATTATGTAATCTTCATATTGAAGTAATATAGTATCATATTATTGTACATTATGTAAATCTCGTGAAAAGAAATAGTTTAGATCAGTGGTTTCCAAGAAAAAGAAAGAAAAAAAAAACATTGCGCGTAACTTTTACGCGCGATTGAAGTGAAACTTCTTTGGCGTAGTGGCATATTTTATGATTGAACTAAGATAAAAATAAATTAGGTTGAGCGGCCACCTGTTGACTAAAAGCTTTAACAGTTACCGTGTAAAAATTCTAACTTACCGGTGTGTCGATACTCCTTTGCATAAACTGAACGTAACTTCTGTGAGAAAAAGTTACTTCCGTTAGGAAAAGATCTGAGTTATCTCTCATATCGCGCCTAGAGAAGTTTTACTTCAAAAATACGGTATTATACGCGCCACGGTTCTAAAAGGTTCTGAAGCTAGATGCAAATGGAGGCTTATGCAGGTACAGTCGGTTGAAAAATACAAACTCGCGTTATATTATTATTTTTAATTTTTCTTTAATCTAAAGGTCTAATTCGTTGCATAAAGTCATCCAAAAAATTATTTTTCGTGCTTGTCTATGCAAAACTGTATTAGGCATCTTGATCAATTAACAATCAAATAAACAACAATAGCGTTCTGGACTGTACTTTATAGCAGGAAAGCGACAATTGACAAGACAACCAACGATAACCAATCACCGACGAGCGTCCTTACTGTGCTGGTAACTGGGAGGTGGTCTTCCTTTCCCACAAAGCAACCAAAGTATGCATTTGCGACGCTGTTTGTGTCTAACTTTAGAACCTTATAGAACCGCGGCGTGTATTATACGCTTTTAGTCGTAACGGTGTTTTAAAGACGGATATTTGCAAACCTATTTTAGCTTTTGGGACCATTGTGTTAAATAAATAACAAGAAAGGTGTATGTAAATGTAATTGTTGGTCTGTGAAATAGTTGCAGAATGGCCTGTAATTTGTTAACCATGAATGTTGGATACTATGTATCACAAAAAAAAATGTAACATTTACATTTTTTGTTTAATTTTGTTTTAATTCAAAAAAACGAGCCTGATTATAAAAAATCCTTCGAAAAATACATTTATAGATTTATCGAGGGTGACACATTAAAAAAAATAAATGATTACTAGATGCTCGGTCTAATTCAAAAGGCGAATACAACTACTTCTGTGCTGAGTTGCAGAAAACGTTATCAGAAAAACTGATTTGACAGTGACCTTAGATTGTGACCACACGTAATTCTTCATAAGAAAAGTGCTTTGCAGAATTATAATCGATCAATTGTAACGATATTTTTTCTAAACTGTGTATAAATTTATTTAACGTTGTTTTTTTGTGCAAATTGCTAAATTTCGCTTCAAAAGCGATCTCTGTTAGATCAATCATTTGTTTTTTTGTGAGTACAATCTAATGTTGTACATAAACAGGAAGTTTTACAATGGCATTAGATTGCGCCCGAATTTATGCAAACTGTATATTTATGATGACAGTCTTAGGTCATTGTCAAATCAATTTGTTTGATAATGCTTTCTGCAACCCAGCAATAGTCTTTAAATTCATAGCACTCTTGTAGCAGAACATGTGTAATTCTGTTCATATTTTCTTTTTATAGTTCAAAGCCCTATTGCTGTTGCTTTAAAATTAATATCTGGTTTGTCGGTGTAAAGTATTAATTTTTAACAACTTTTTTGGAACATTTTGAATTTTTTTAGTAGTCGATTTGATAATGCTATTTACTCGAGCAAAGTAGAACTGTTAAATTGCCGAGTACCAGGCAATAACAGAGTCTCTTTAGAGCACTGATGAAAAAAATGGCGGCCTAATATGAGTGTACGGCGATGGCTGTAATGTAATATAATCGTGCATTAAAAAAATTGTTTAATTTTTGCATTTTGACGTTATCAATATTTTTCTATATTTATTTGTTAACAAACTGCGAAAATTACTTTTGATTGAAAAAGCATTTGCTGTCACAGTTTGCTAATATAGTTAATGTATTTTTTGTACTTTTTAGTACCTACTAAGCCAAAATACAAAGTCAAGATACTATGTTTAATAAAAATAAAAAAAATCAACGTTTATTTTTTGTTATGGTGTGCTTTATGGCTCTTTATTTATTATCAAAGAATTTTTAATAATCAAGCCGAATATTTTATACAATAAATAGGAAAATAATTTGTTCGTTTTAAATTTTGAATAATTGAATTTTGATGAGAACGGAAAATCAAAATTCAGTATAAAAGATCTTTAATGCGTTAAATTCAACGTTTGCTCTATTTTTTGTATGATTTAAATGTTTTATTTAAAATTAGTTAATATATATATAAAAAAAAAAATATTAATCAAAGTTAAGCTTTGTTATTTGTTGCTTTATTAATATGTATTACGTCTCATGGAAACAGTGTAATGTTTAAAACTTTTTTATTATATTAGTAAAATTCCATTGTTGTTACATGTTTATACTATTATTACTGTTAGTAATTTTTAATCATATTTTAATACTTACATATGGTATGTCTGCAGCACTTATTAAAAAAGTTCTCATTGTCCACTGTTTGAGCCCCACTGCTCGAAATAATGGATTCCAACTACATATAAATATTTTTTTTTTTGTTTTTTGGTTTAGGTGCAAACAATTATTAAGATAAACACGTTTTTTAGTATATTAAACTAAAAATGTTTGTATTAGTAATATTGTTGTTATTTATGTAAACACAAAAGTAAATAATCATAAAACAACATCTTTTTATTGCATTTCTTTAACCTACCTTTACTTACAATTTTCTTTCAGGGACGTTCAAATTCGCCATACTGACAGAAAATGAACTGGAAACTAATAACGTCTCAAATTCTCTATTTTAAATAATACACAAATTATAATTTTAAATCGGTTTGAGATACAGATCTCTGGCTGCGCTCATTGAATTTAGAATGTCGTTTTCGGTCAGTATACCAAATTTAAAAGGTATCCGATAGATATTCCAGAGATTCCACAAAATCAGTTCCAAGGGGTCTAACTTAGTAACGGTGAGTGATACAGCGCAACGGATGAGCTCGTTGAATTCAGCGTGTCATTTTCTATAAGTAAAAGGATCCAAGAGATTTCCCATTTTTGACCAAAAAAAAACTAAGGCTTAGGTATAACGTAGGAAAAAACTCGATTTTCATCAAAAATCGAAAAGTCGTTTTTTGGCTTCAAATGGCTTAGACAGCTTTAGACTAATACAAAATGATATTTTTAATTCGAGAGTAACCCTTAGTTTGCGATCGGTGGCCTTGTCAAGTGTTCCTTTTACGAATTTTTGTTACAATTATACTTGAAAAATGTGTTTATAAATATATAACAAACGATAGCTATTATACTGTTATTTTTTATGCTTGTTCAGTCATAACTTTTTGAGTGGTTAATCGATTTGAAAAATTCCGACGCCATTTTGTTCAGAATGTTTGCGGATTGGTACCATATAACTTTTTTTTATCGGCTTGGCTGTTTTTTACGAACCTCAAAAAAGGAGAGTTTTTGTATAAGCACGAATTTGAAAATGATCTTATACGTATTTGATGTCTTCTTTGTGCAAAATGGTTTCTTGTTTTTTCTAAATAATTTATTGTTTGTACTAACAGTCTTGAAACATACAAAATACGTTATCTCATATTGAAATAAATATTTGATTGTTGCAGGTTCAATGCTCGATGTATTCTAAAAAGAAGTCGAAGAACGGTTGGTACATGACTCCATTGGGGCATTGGCCAACAATTTTGAAACCAACTCAGATATGAAACTGGGAATCTGCGACTATTGTCTTCAGAAACGATCTGCACATCACCTGTAAAGCCAACCTGTTCGACTCTCGGCAAAGAATATATGTATGTACAAGTATTTTTTTAACTGTTTAAAAAAGTCTTCTAAAATATTTTTATTACTCACAGTGAAATTATGAGTAACACTAACTGAATCAATGTTCATATATAGGTACAAAATAATAACAGACTCACTGTAATAATTTACATTTCCTTTTGATTTTTTAAATTTTGTTTTTCAATAAATTCTATTTAATGGTAAAATCTCAGACTTTATTTGTATGTATGGTTAATTATGACATTTGTGTCACGGCAATATAAATTTTATAAAAAATACAGCGACTGCTTTCATTTACATTTTATATAGTTGTGTAATGTCTAGTGTCTGCAAATATAAAAAAAAATGTGTATGTACAAAATTATTATAAAGTTAATGTTACTATACCTATCTGAAAGCTGCTCTCCTGATACTTTTGTGTTTATATTTGAAAGACAAAATTTTTATAAATTATGCAATATTGTTTTTTATATAGTTGTGTAATGTGTAGTGTCTGCAAATATAAAAAAAAAGTTTATGTACAAAATTATTATAAAGTTAATGTTATTATACCTATCTGAAAGCTGCTCTCCTGATACTTTTGTGCTTATATTTCAAAGACGAAATTTTTATAAATTATGCAATATTGTAATTAAGGCCGATTTGCACTTCAATAACTACAGTAGCGAGTTAACTTGATTAAAGTTGAATAGATCGCGATCTTATTTTTTGGCTAGTTCAATGCGAATTACCCCCCTCTCTCGCGTCTCCCGCACCCCGCCAACTTAACTGGCCGGCATGTAGACGGGCGAGTTTAGTACAGCCCATAAGTTTACACACAGCAGTTGCAGACACGTGTTATTTTTTTGAATTTTTTTTTTGGGTCTATTAATTTCTATTAATATTTCATTTTCAATGTGTTGTACAAATATAAACACTATTTCTCTTATTATAGCACGTAAATTGGTATTAAGTAATTCAACGTCCATTTTCTGTCTAGTAAAACAGCCTAGCAAAAAGTCTACGTTTAGTGACCAATCTTCTTCTCGGAACGGCAACTTATGACCATTCACTCGCCTACGTTTGGACGTTACTTATTACTTATTAACTGACTGATTTCTAAACTTGCTACTGTACTTATTGAAGTGTAAATCGGCCTTTACTGTATTTTATTAGGACACTCCTCTTTCAAAAAACTAAAATCGACCTTATTCAATGGGAGTGGTTTTAATTTATTGTATTTTATTAGAACATTCCCTTTTCAAAAATATAGGTAATTAGATAACTTGTCGATTTTCCATCGGCGCAACAAAAAGTACCACTATAAGGACTACATAAATGACGCATATAATATGTTCCAGTTTTTTTTTGTATAAACTTGTTCATTCTAAAGAACAAGAGTTATAATTTAAAATAAAAACAGACAAAATGTTTCAAATTTTAATACGATTATTATCTCATTTTTTTTCTTTACCCAGCGACCGAATTACAAAATTGATCGTTTCTAATTTCTTCTGTTTTTGTAAATCATTTTTTTTTTAAATACTATTAACATTCGGATGTGTTTTATATTTATTTAAGAGATAGTGGCGTTTATATAAAATTTTCTTGAAAAATTTTAAAATGTGATTTCTAAACTAGAACTTCTGCGTGTGCTCATTCGATTTTGTCTGCAAGATTAAGTTACTTCGAAGCATATATTTATTATAAAATGTGGCGCGGAACACCGATTTGCATAATAGTGGTTAATTAATTTGTTTAATGAATTGTAAAATTGATTAATTTATTTAAATGTGGATTTATTGAAAACTGCAGCCATATTGTAATTTTTTTATTACATTAGTATGAATGTTGTTTCTGCATTATTTTTAATCAAAATAATGAGATGTATATTATAAAACGTAAAATATAAAACTTTAGATTTTATTTTGAGACGGCCAAAAAATAAAATTTTGCACGAGCTACTGATTCGAAAATAAAAAGCAAATTATATAAAACTATTTCGAACTGCGATCCTAATACAATTATTTGTATTCACTGAAGGTCAGTGCAATGTTTAATAATAAGAAATATTTTACGCAGTGTCTCATACCAGTTCGAAAGTGCAGTGTTGTGAATACAGGACTTTGAAAAAAATAAAACATATAAACATAATTCGAAAAGTCACTCGTTGCAAAATATGGACACATTTGACATACTTGAATTATACATATTAATGAAAGTCTGGGCTAGTAATTTTGAAATGACGTTCTTTGCAGACGAATCTAAGCAAATTATTGATGTTACCTTTCCTTCTCAAACCCCTGTTCATTTTAGAAGCGAAGCTTTTTTTCAGGCGTTGCGCGTTTGATTGCTGGGGAGTAAAATGAGAAAAAACGTCATGCGTCATCGTTAACTACGCGCGTGTTTTATCTACACTTGCTTAGCTAGTGGGCTGGTTCAAATCGTTAAATGCGTAGACGGTTCTCTTTTGTCGGGCTTCCCCAGACGTCATCCGTTTTCTTACGCTAAATGATCCCCAAGTGATCGTGCCTAAATCTTCTTTGTGTCCTGTGACTTGTGTAATATGTTCATTTGATGTTTTTTACCATAACTGAATTGAAATGTATCAAATACCGTTACCTCATATAGACAATTGATTGTCGCAGATTCAACGCTGGATTTCGTCTAAAAAGAAGTCGAGAAACTTTTGATCCTTTGGCTAACAGTTTTGAAACCAACTCCAACTCACATATGAATAATTAAGATGGTAATATCTGTGACTAGAATCTTCAGAAGCAATTGTCCGATCCAACAATTGCCTGTTCAACTCTTGTCGAAGAATTATCTATGTAAGTATTTTTTTAACTGTGTAAAATGTCTTTCTAAAATACGTATTTCCATTCATAGTGAAAACGCTGACGACCTTTGCTGTCGAGCGTCTATATTCTACATTTTATTTCTTCTATAAACATAACGAAACACAAATTAAAAATAAATCAGATGATAGTCTCTGTGGACATTTTAACACACAACAGCAACAGAAAGCTATGAAACACTTCGTATAAAATAACTTATGTAACTTCATTTTTATAGTTGTGTTTTTGTTTTATTCACAAAACTGATACCTCTTAAATACTTCTGGGAGCTGGATAACAAATTTTTGATATTTCGGTTTGTTGACATTATTTCAATATTTTTAGTAGATTTTTTAACTTGATCTTTAAATACGACATTGCAAATGAAATTAGAGATTGTAAATGTTACAGACGTTCGACAATACAGATCAAGCGTCTTGTAAATTGTAAAAGAATTGTTTTTTTTATTTAAAACTAAAATTTGGGAAATTACAAAGTTTTAAACAGAAAATTTGTAATTGCAATCTCGGCGCGGCATCTGACCAGGCTATGTATCAGGTTAAAACCATTTCAAATGAAACCTTTAGAAATGCCCTTAGCTCTATATTGAAACCTATATGAATGCGAATGTATGTAATTACGAAAAATGAACTTTTTCTTTTTTTGTTACAGATACTTCGATCGTTTTGAATCATCAAGTGACTGCGTGACCCCCATTGCTGGAACTTCCAAACTTCAAGCTGATATCGCCTACATTTAAAGAAAATATTATTTTATGTATATTTTTATATTATTCGTCTAACAATAATTAATTATTGTATCAAAATGATTGTAAATAATGTTAATATTACTAAATTTTTATTGTAAAAATAGAATTCTGAGAAATAAACACATAACTTAGAAAATATTTTTCAGTTGTAAACTGTATAAAATGCCTCTTCGTCTGTATGGTGCCCTACTACTAAAATGCTAAATTTTAAGAAATTATTAGAATTTTCAAGCAAGTTAAAATACCTCTTCGTGTTTCTGGTGTCCTGCTACTAAAATGTTACATTTTAAGCATTTCTTGGAATTTTCAAACAAGTAAAAATATCTCTTCGTGTTTCTGGTGCCCTATTACTAAAATGTCAAATTTTAAGAATTTACTGGAATTTTCAAACACGTAAAAATATCTCTTCGTGTTTCTGGTGCCCTATTACTAAAATGTCAAATTTTAAGCATTTATTGGAATTTTCAAACAAGTAAAAATATCTCTTCGTGTTTCTGGTGCCCTATTACTAAAATGTCAATTTGGGTGCACTCATTGAATTTAGAATGTCATTTTCTGTCAGTATACCAAATTTAAAAAGTATTCAGTGGATATTTTTTGGGATTCCAGAAAATCAGTTTGAAGGGGTCTAACTTCGAAACGGTGAGTGATAGAGCGCAACAGATGAGCTCGTTGAATTCAGCGTGCCATTTTCTATAAGTAGAGCGAATTTGAAAGGCTCACAAAACTGCCTATTGTGACGAACCAATCCAGTGGGTGTGAACCTTAAAGGACCTTACTCTAATAAAGAATGGTCTATTGAATCTAAAAATGTCACATTTGCGATCTATGATCTACTGCAGTTTGATTATTAGGGAGGGCTCAACATAAACGATGCTTAGCGAGCAAGGTCAATTCTTATGCTGGGACTCAGAAAACACTGAAAAAATTTGATTTAACAATGGCCTCAGATTTTAATAATACAATTACAGAATTTTATACATATAGGAGCAGTTTAAAGTCGTTGTGAAACTCGCTGTTATAATTTATCTACATAGAAAAAGTTTACTTTTCAAGCTAAATTTTGATCAGTGTGTAGACAAATGTTGTTTCGAAGTAGAAATTGTGCAAAAAACGGTGTTTGTCTCAATCAATCATTTATTTTTCGAGTAGGATCGATTTAAAATTCCACAATGTTTTTTCTATGAAGAAATATGTATGGTCACAACCTAAAGTCATTGTCAAATCAGATTTTCTGGCAAAGCTTTCTGCAGCCCAGTATTAGTGGGTCATTCGTAACTGCAAAAAAAAAACCATTTTAGAGCAGAATCAGTGGTTCAAAGGAGAACAAAAGAAATCGCACATTAAAACTTTTTTAAACAGACTTTCATCTGTTTTGATTATTATTTATTAATTGTTTTACACCATATATGTTACATATACATAGCTTATGATTAGAATTAAATTAATAAATTACCAAAATAAAGAGAAAACAAATAAAACAACACTTTATCTAGAATTAATTTCAAATCTCATAATTTGCATCTTAAAAATTATTTCTCATCTGAATAAATTACGTGTATACATTTATAGCAGATGTTTTTTTTAAGCTCAGCGGGTTTGGAATTTCCAATCATATAGCTTCTTTATAAAATACAAAAGGCTGGTCAGAAAATTATTATATTTACAGAGAACTTTTATAATATACTTGTTCATTTTTACAATTCTCCGAAACTCCGTACAATTCATATTTTAAACAAGTAAAAATGCACAAGCATTTCCGTCTCATCATATACAAAGTTTATCTTCGAAAGCAGGAAATATTTTTATATTGAAAGAATATCTGATTTCTGTTCACTTTTTATTACTCCATTTTGCAGAAGAGAATAAAAATAACATCAAAAATAGACAAATTACCGTCAAATCATTATTGAAGTGAGAACCAACTCACTCATGTTTGACGGTTTTCTTTTTTCATTTACAAAAATCCGCAAACATAAATGCCAGTAAAGCTTTTCTTTTTTACTAGAAGGATAATAATATATACTTACAAGTAGGTAAGGATTTTTGCTTACACATAATTATAGCATTATTTTTGATGTGTACTGCCATTAAATTTGTAAAAATTATTTTCTCACTATATACACATTAATATATTCATAAAAAAATATTTTTGAAGCGAAGCGTTTTTTTAGAATTTTGCGCGCTTCCCTGCTTGGGAGTAAAATGACAAAAAACGTCATGCGTCACCGTTAATTTCATGCGCGCGCTCATTCTATCAACGCTTGCTTAGTTAGTGTGTTGTGTGGCGTCGTACGCGCGCGCGTTATATCCACACTAGAGTGACTATAGCAAGAGTCTGGACAACAGGTCACGTGGCCTGGCCGGAGAACACGGATTAGCTGTGCCATATTGAGCCATTTTATACGCAGTGTACAGCTGTCACCTGTTTTTGTCATAGGCAGTGTTTACCATTCTCGGCTCAACATGGCGGCGATCGGATGCATTGGCCACACTTTTACTATACACACTCTAATCCACACTAGCTTAGCCAGTGCGCTGATTCAAATCATTAAATGCTAAGACGCTTCACTTCTGTCAGGCGTCCTCCGACGCCATCCATTTTTGAAATAAATATTGAAACTTATTTAAAATGTAATTCATAAAATTAATGAATTAAAAATAGAAAAAAAATCTGTACAATTTCTCTTTATCAACTTGTTTGCTTTCATTATTTACTTACAAGCAAAATTCTTTTTTCTTTTTGAGGTCGTTTTTAGTCGGCTTGAACACACAGTGAAATGATCTCGTCTTGTAAACACCTGACAGTAATATCGCGAAATTGTTACTAACTAACAATTTTTTTAAGCAACAACGATCACACTGAAAATAGTTGAAATCTCCAATGTTTACGCTGGCTGAACTAAAGTAACAAAACTTCAAACTTTATAAAAAAAACTAAAAATTATGAACTAAAAAACCGTTCTAGTTTGTCCAAAATAAAAAGCAATACACATCAAATAAAACATTTATCAGGAAATATAATAATAAATATTTTGTGCTTAGATAACAATTAAAAAACAAATAGATAACAAAAATAAAGGCTTTTTCAATAAATTATTATTTATTTAAATAATTCTTAGTTTGCAAAGGGTATGTTTCGAAAAATTATTGGCTAGCACCTCTTCTTTTTTAATTATCAACAGAAAATCAAATGACTGTTCTGAATTTTTAAGTTTCGCTAAAACCAGTCAAAAAAAGATGTGTGTTTTATTGCAACGAATTTATCAACCAAACATACCCCACCTATTACTAATTTATTGGATTTTGAAACAGTCTTCGCCGAAAAAACTGAAAAATGTTTCAAAATTATCGATCAAAGCATTCATATTATTCAAAAGTGTTTTTTTTTTTTTCATTTATTAACAGTTTAGCCCCTAAACTAAACACGTGTAAAATTTATATATGAAAATAGATAAGCGAATCAGTTAGTTGATAACTTTAAACGAGATTATTAATACTGAAATACATTCCGATAACAATATCTGTGTATCTTGGGTTATACATTTTCATTACGATAATACATATATATATAATATTATAATATATATTGTTAATTTTAATGTTTAAATAATATGAACGCGTTGTTCTTTTTTTTTTATATATACAACAGTATAATAAAAGCTATGCAAAAAAATAAATTCTATATAAACATTAGTGTTCCATCATTCTTTTTTTGTTCATTGATTACCTACTTTTTACAGTTTTACAATTAAATTATTACTTAGATGTTTGACTTGAGACGTAATTTGTTGGTAATTCCGAGTCGTAACAAAATTCGATATCGACACAGTCACCGTCTCGCGTAAAAATAAAAGTTAAACAAATAATCGGGCAAAGCAAATCATATTGATTGTAATAAGCGGTCGATCTAGCAGGAGCTCTCTCCAATCATCAGTAATATCGAAATTACCTTTTTAATGATCTTTTTGTCAGTTTCTTTCTGTACCGAATAATTTCCCAGTGAGTCAAATATCTTTTTTAGAAAGTTCTGATCTGTCATTTAAAATTAAGCCCGAGTCTCAAAATTAATTTAATCGTAGACACTGTAAAGAGCATTTAATAGAGCTTTTTTTTTAGATCAATCTATTCTACCAACAATTTAACATAACCTATACAGCGCCCCTTTTTTGAGCTCCTTAATTGGAAAATAAGACACACTAAGAAATACTTTGTTCATCAGAATCAAATAATATCGTCGCAACAATCACAATACTCAACGATGAATGCTTATTTGTTTCTTAACTTCGTATATAATAGTTATTTTGACACAGACGATTAACAAATGACGCACGATTTTGTTTGAGTTGGGTTATTCTGAAAAAATAACGCCAAAATCGAAGCGTTGTTGGTATACCATTATTAAAAACACTCAAAGAAATGATTCAAGATGGCGTACAGAAAAAACAAAGCAAACTGGATACGATGGAAATTAATTTCAAATTAAAAATATTACCATTATCGCCCGGTTGTAAGTATTCCACCTTTCAGTATTTCAACAAAACGAATTTTGGTGTTATTTGCAGTTGTTTTTAGAAAAAAAAAACAATTTTCAGTAATTTATTTGCCACCAGATGGCATCGCGACGGATAATAAGCATTGTTGTTCTTGTTTCAACTGTATCAAAATAACTATTACGGTTCAGAACCGTTTTTGGTTTAAATAGAAAATTGCAATTTGCCAAAGTATGCCTAGATACATTTTATATAATTTTTTAGAAACAGCATTTGAAAAAATTCAAACCGTATAATATATTTTCACTAGAACAGGATATGGAATGCGTGATTTTCTTCAACATAGAAATACTAGATTGGAAGTTTGTAAAGATCAATGTTTTTATAAAGATAAAAAATTAAATACACAATGGCTCAATTAATTTGTCATCGCAATTTTGATTGAATAGATATGTATTTTTAAACTGATACATTTTTGCGATACCCCTTCTTCATTGGCTAAATTTCAATTGAGTTGCTTTTGTTCATCCCGTAATCTAGTACGTCTAGTATTGTTTTGTTTCTTCTTCTGTTTCTACGTTGGATACTTTTGTATATATATATATATTCTTTTGGTGTGAGTTCAATATAATATTATAAAAAGCGTTAGTCGTCACGAAAAGCATATAATTACAAGCATTTTCTTAATAAACCATGCCGTTTCATAGTAATAATAATTTCTTAATAGATATTTTATTATACTGAGGAATGTTCAGTTCTTAAAATGAGCGGAGCATATTATACTTTTTTTAAAAAATCGATTTCAACTACTTTTTATTAATAAAAAAATCACTCTTTAATTATATTTTTCACTTATATTACAACCATAGATCGATATTAAAATACTTACCGATTTTATTATCGACTTTGAGTTTGATTCGTTAATTGAGGCAATTAAATTGCCAAATTTCACATCTATAATAATAATTAATATAAGCATTGAATAATACCTATCTACAGTTGTAAAAATACGAACGAAAAACTCGCAAAAATATATTTAAAAAAAATGTATATTAATATAATTACTGCAAAGTACAATGTGAGAATGTACTTCGATTTTAATAAAATTCATTCATAAATAACGTTCACGGAATGTTAAACAAAAATCAGGCAGTTTAAAAAAAAGACTTACATAATGACTAGACAGATAATAAATGTTATTCATTAATTGTTAAATTTTAGATTTCTAATTAGTAGTACAATTCTGACTGACCAAACGTCTAAACATTAAATTTAGTTATTAGTTTTAAAATTAAATAATCTCACAACTGCCACTCTTACTTAAATATTGATCGGCGATCAATATATTATAAATTACCTATCAAATCGATAAAAATTGCTACCAAGTCATCGCTTGATATTCATTTAATTTTTTTTATTAAAAGTTTTCTAGCCAATTACGTTTTATAAAAAGAATTCATTTCTCTTAATATTTTCAAACATTTTCCTGAGATTTTTATTCCCCCTTTTTGTTAAAAATAAGAAATTCGGTCAGTCAGTCTCTTCATTAAATTTTTTCTTTTCTTTTTTTTTGAAAAACAAAACAACTAATAAAGTATTTTTGTAAATAATTTCACTAATTCCTAAATAGCTTATTATATTTGATAAAAGAAGTCAATTGAAATGTTATTGAAGACTACTTTTAACTAATACAAATAGTTTTGAATAGACATTTTATATTTTAATTTTTGGTTTACACATTATATCTATTATTTAAACGATGAAATCTGACTCTTTCTATTACATATTTTATTTTCACTGCATTATTGTCACAAATCAAACGATCTTCCCTTCAAAAAATAAAAAATACCAAATTTTTAACGCTTTACATCGTCGCATGTAAGATTTGCTTAAACGATACAATTGGCATAAAAATTATGAGGAAGCTTTTAAATACATTTCAATAAAAATATTTTCATTTTGAAAACAAATTTCATAACTGCCAAAAATATAAACATTTCAAAGAAATTCAAACAGTAAAAAGGTATTTTTTTCTGTTTAAGTTCAGTCTGATCAATGATACACAAAACATCCCAAAACGCATCTTTTTGTTTTCTAGAACCAATTTATATTTCCAGTCTGTCATTATTTTATTTATTTTAAAAATAAAACTGCATATCGAATTGATGCCTTAATCCGAACTGAGAAATTGAGTGTTTATAACAGTGAGTCACGGAAGTCTCATAATAATCTCACCCCAAAATATTTTTACTTCTGGACTCGGTTCTTCTCCAGCTTTAAACATCCTGGCTCAGGAAACGATATCCAATCTTGCATACATTTATAAAACTCTCACGAGATGGCACCGAGGTCTTTGTTTTTCAAACATTACCAGAAATGAGTACATGCAATAATACATTCGGTTCATGTTATGAAATCAGTTGTCGAGTGTCTACAATTTGCCATTTAATCGACCGTATTCAGTTTTCAATTTGAATTGTTACGATAATGCAACAAAAGCAATAAATAAATGTGTATTGTAGTTTTCTTAAAAACTAAATTAATAGACGAGTACAGATTCCATGGTGATTATATCTCATTTACTGTTGACCGCCATTTGCTGTATAGGAGGTTCTGTCGTCGCAGTCGATGGATTGGTCACTGGTCCACGTCGAGCTAATTTTGATCTGCGCATCATTTTAAATATTTTGTCAGACGCAATTCTTTTCTTAATAAATTTAATCCCGTAAGAATCATTCGACAAATCTTTATACGACCAAAAAAATGCACATTTCGGTTTTGTTCTTTTTTTTAATATATGGGATTTTGGCTTCTACACCTATTAGTACAATCAGCCATAACTTATTTTTGTTGAATAATAATATTACAAGTAAATACAATATCAAATAAATTAACCTCACAAAACAGAGGCGGGATTCGAACCCACGACAGTACGGTCTAGAAGCCACGACGCTGACCACTAATACTACTTGTTTTGTTTAAAATTCTTTTCTCATAGGTGAGATATTTTAGCTCATCACAAAATTATCAACGCAAAAGAAATTAACTGTTCATTAGAATGGATTCTATTACAAGGACTATGAACTCTATGTATATAAAAATCTTTCTAAAATAAGATGTCACTAGTGTTCTGTATTGATCTAAACGGTGGAGGCATTCTTGTGCTTCACATGAGTCAAATGAAACACCAATTAACAGAACAGTATAATTTTGAACCGGAATTGTGAATTATATTGATTTACTGAGTCAAAGTTCCATCAAAATATTAAAATGAATTGTTAAATTGTAATCAATCACTAATTAATATAAAATTCTTATAATCCAACGAATATTTTGACGGCTTACTTATCTAATACTTGTTTGCTTACTTAACATGTATTTATGAAACCTAATTCACGTCAATACAATAGCAAAATTAGTGACACTAGTGGTAAAAAAAGAAAACATTGTTATGTATCGTTTAGTAGGCAGATTGTGTCAATTTCTCTGATATGAGTTCACGATCCTTGTATAGAACTCATGGTTTATTAGTATCGACCTCGAACAGATAACACGAATCAATCACATACCTGATTTGTCCAGCAAGTAAAGGGTTAATAGCGTACAACCAGTCGTGGACTTCTCTCGCGTGCAGGGTCTGCAGCAAGTAGCCTCGCTGTCGCGTCACCACGCTGAAAGCGTGTGGAACTTTGACCATGGCGAGTTGTGCTTCCGAGTGCTCCACTTGCGCGGTGGCCAAATTAATAAGTGCGCGCTCCACCGGGTCTTTCTCGTCGCGGAAAATAAATACGTACGGTCGTCTCACAGCCTGAAACAAATTGTCGTCGCTCTGAATACTTGTTCGACAATTTTAAATAAGATAGTACGGTTATACGGGCAACAGTGCGAAATTCTCATCGTTTTGCGTCTCGTAATAGTTCGCAAATAAAAAGTACTCACCACCCAACGTTTCTTCCATCCGTTAGTTTTATGCTCGAGTACATTTAAGTAGCCCTTCCGCGCGACAACCGGACTGACTCTGATTTCTTCGACTTCAGGGGTATATAAAACGAGCGGGGCCGATCCTTGCTGCGAACCGGTTCCCGACTGCTGTTGCGAATTGGTCGAACCCTGGCAACCCCACAGCGCCATGCTCTGTTCCAACAACGGTCGCGCCTTCTCCGGAGAACAGAGTCTGGAAGAAAGGGCACTGCTAGCGGTCAGTAAACAGATTTAATAAAAAAATATATTCCATCTTACATAATTACAGATATAAAGAGATAAATTAACTTTTTTTCTTTTTTGTCCTTGGTAATTAACATAAAAATGATTTGTCGGGAAAAAATAAAATAAAATAGTTTGAACATCAACCGTAAAAATATTTTTAAAAAAACGGAATTATTACAAACTTTTTAATGAACAATTGTTTAACTAAAATTTATATTTACATATGTATTTTAACTTTTATATCTACTTGATCAAAACATTTAGTAGTTATAAAGCTTGAAAAAGTCCCAAGCAAGGACGAAACGTCGCTATAAATAACAAATGAGTGGTTACTATAAAAGTCCTTTTTCCCGACAAATTATTTTTATAAAGAGATAAAGTTTGGATCCGATTTCAAAAATTTTTCACCAATATTTTGAATGCACCTTCAGGATGGACATAGGTTATATATTATCGCGTTAAAATAAAAGCACTTTTCATGGAGACCCATTTTGCAATCTAAAACTATTGTTATTATCGAACGAGGCATAGCCTCGCAAGGCGAGAACGTAAAATGGTGGAGCCGAGCTACCGAGCGAGCTATAAAACATTGATTATCTTAATCGCCTAGTTATCAATAAAGAATCGGGAAAATAAAGCAGTTAGTCAAAATACTCACTCGACAGAACTGCTCGACATAACGCTCGAAATCATGCTTGCACTCATGTCGGCGCAACCCTCGTCGCCTGGCGACACGTCGCTCGGAACTCCGACCGGTGAGTTTTCCCTGCCTCGGCCTTGAATCAGTCGTATGCAGCGATTCAATAGCTCCTTCTCGCGCTCTACGTATTCGCGCTCTGTCATACTGGTGGCAGATTCAATGCTATTGTCCATTCTGCCTGTTTTAGCAACCATGTTACATACTTCCTAAAATCAAAACAAAAAAAAAAATAAAACTCAGGTCGCAGTGCCAAAATCCTGCCAGCAATATAATAATAATAATAATGATAATGCGTTTAACGTCCGTATCTCGACTTTATGTCATAACAGACGCCATTCGCACCATTACTATTTTCCATTTACCACCTCCCGTTATTTTCTACATTTTTTAAAACTTCAACTTATATAATAGCAATGGGCGAATGAAGGAATTATAGGAAATTAGGATAAGGTAGGTAATTTTTGAACTAGGAGTTTGATAGGTAATCGGCCATGGCTTCAAATAAGAAACCATCTCAATATTTATCTGGAATTAATTGAGGGAAACCATGGAAAACCTCAATCAAGATGGCCGGTACAGGAATTACCGTTTCTCGGCGAGAGGCAGTAGGAAAAAGTCTCAGCCACATCTGCCCGTGCCGGGATTCGAACCCGTACCTCCCGAATGCGAGTCTAGTGCTGTCACCACTACTCTACCCAGCTCGGTCAAGAAAGCGACAAATAATACCAAGGAAGACGTACCTTTTCGCTCTTGGTGAAATCGTGTCGCGGAGTCGAATTATTACTATTATTGGCCGGTTTGTCTAAGCCCAGTCTTTCGCGCAACAAAAGCATATGTCGAACGCGGCCGACCTCTTCGAGTCGCCGCAGCTTCTCCAGTTCCCACTGGTGATCGAAAATCAGACTGTCTCCGCGCGGTCGCCATCCATCGAGATTCTCCTCGCCTCGAACGTAAGTCGAACTCGTGTCGAGAACGCGTCTCTGTCGTCTCTGAACACCTATCGCGTTTCGAATATAATATTTAGTCAAGGTGAAACATTCTTTTCCTCGGTATAAAAAATATTTTCAAAGCAAAGCGGGTTTTAAAATTTAAACTGTCAATTTACTGTACACATTTCTTCTATACCTACATAATATTTTTTCTATTTACAAAACTGTCTATCTATGTCTGTGCAATGACAGCTAAAAGCCATAAATATTTTTTTATAGCTTCTACACAAAACCTACTCATCAAAGCATGCGGATTTTAATTGCAATAAAATGCACATTTGAAACGCATTTTTCGTCATAATTCGTGTTGTGTACAATTACGCTATCTTGCGTCTAGAACATAGATTCCCAACGGGGGCAGTACCGTCTCCCAGTGGGCTCTTGAGCTTTCCATGGAGGCTTTATGATTTTTAATAGATAAATAAACAAATTAAGTACAGATAATATGCAACAATATTTAAATATTTAAGTATTATGGATTGAGAGGGTCACTGGATTTTTTTTTTCTTCTAAAGGGGGCGGTGGTACAGAAAGTTTGGGAGCCTCTGGTCTAGAATCAACCGTTACGAACATTAATTAATGTAATTTTTACTTATGTTTCATTTTTTTTTTCATTACAACAAAAAAATAGAAACATTTCAAAACACTTTTTCCAGAATTATTTTGTCAGTTGATCCGACTGCGTTAGCTTTTAATTAATTATGGTGGCGCCCCCGTTTATTTACTAACAGCTACAAATACAAACAGTATGATTTGTATTCAAAATCTGACTATGAAACACATCTAAACGAACACATTGCATATTCTTCAAATTGGCACAAGCATTTGATTATTCAAACGTTCAAGCAATCATGCAAAGGGCTAACTTTTTAACGCGTTCATCGCGGCACGGCGCCATCATAGATTGATTTCATACACGCGAGTTTCAAAAATTATTCTTAAAAAGAAAGCATAGTTCTACTGGTATGTTTTTTAACAACCCGCTAGTGAAAATTTTAAAAAAAAGGGAAGTTATTGGTTTCGGTTCAATTTTCAAAAATCGAGTTTTAATCAGATCTCGATGTTTCAGATCCTAGTCTAACATTTTTTGGATGGACGTCCGTATGTGTATATATGGAAACAAATTTTTGTCGTACAATATCTCCTAACCCACTTGTTTTTATTTTTTTATAATATTCTTTACTGTATTATAAACACAATAGTGTCAATTTATTGTAACGTATTAAACACATAGCGGGAAGTTTTAGGGTTGACCCACAAATCAACCGGTTTCTTCTTTCGTCGCGATGAGAGTAAATTCGTTCAAGAGTGGGAGAAATGAGGCACTAATGGATTGGCTGACTGGTTGAGCGAAAACTCGATCAGCTTTCCGTTTAGTGTTTACTTGGTTACAAATGCCTAACCTAGAAGTTTCACTTCAGACGCGTGAGACTTACGCGAACCTAGTTTTTTTTAAAAGTCTTTTAAATAGTGATGCAACGATTACGATTAATTCACGATTATTGCAATTGTATAATTAATGCGATTTATGTCAATGTTGCAACATATACGTTTTTATGCGACTACAGTTGATAGGTATTCATGTGTTTGTGAATAGGTACTAGTATGTTACTTGTTGGGACTTGTTTAACTGTTAAAGTTTAACGTTGCTTTGTTACAAATGCGGTTCGGGTGTAGTACACTTTTTAATTGTTCATCTTTTTGTTGAATTAGCGTTTCTCGGAAAAAATCTCGCATACTAGAAGAAGAGAATTTAGCGATATTTGACAATATTTCGCGAAGGCATCAATCAATAAAGATTATCTTAAACTGTATCTTTAATTCATCTAATACCGTAAACACAATCGTATGATCATTGGTTTGTTAATCGTAAACACAGAAATTGTTGTATCACTACTTTTAACGTGTCGAGAATTGAAATGTCGAATTAGCCCTTGCCATGCAACACTACACTAGGGTACACTAGTTTCTCTAGCCGGACAAACCTGGGCTACCTGCTTCCGATGCACGCCTCAACAACAGCTCGTAAACTCCACTCAGTCTGTTTGCTTCGGGGCTGCGGTAATACTGGCCGCTGAACAAGTGCTTCAGTGAGCGTGGACCGCCTGTGCGGGCATCGCGGCCATAAATAATCATCGACAAATCTTTCGTTACAATTGCTGGCCTGCTGCAATTTTCCAACTGCAAAAAAATCATCATTTTTTAACGCAGTTTAGATTAGACAGTAAACACCATTTTTTTCTAACTATCTCAGTATTTTTTTTTTACATTTACACATTGAGTAAGTAATACAGTAATAGGCATATTCTCTATAGTTAGAAATGAGAAACGTTCAATCCATAGAGAAGACACAACCTTAAATATGTGCATTTCTCTCACGAGCTTTATTTACCAATCATGCATCTCTTTTTAAGATAATGCTCAACCGGTGCTGCCACTGAAATCAACGGCCAAAATATGATTTATGCATCGTTGCATTCGATTTAGTGCAGAGTAAAAATATATTTGAACCTCCTTTGAATGATGCCTGCTGTCACTTCTAGCAGTTTAGTTCATGTGTTAAAATAGGGGTGTCGCTAGTAAAGCCGTCTATTCGCCAACACATTTATCAGACACGTTTAGCTCCATTTAGTAAGTTATCTATTGAAATTATTTAATACAATGATTTACATTTATACATTCAAATCGTACTAAATCCGGCTACAAATATAATTACGCATTTGCGTTGTTTTGGTTTGAAACAAATGCAAAACTAGAATCACTGGACGAATTGACAGTAACAAAATTATTATCGCAACTAAAAAGATAACTGAACTGACCTCTAGATAGGCTGATATAGTCATAAATATTTGTTCCCCGCAAGCCGTAACCCTATTAAGTAAAGGACTATTATGCAATGACGAATCCCACGCAGCTTCGAATCTGAACATGCATCTGTCATCTCCGGGAACTTCCAGCATTTCGCCCGGGAACAAACCGAGCGATAAAACTGAACTGTCGTCTTCCTCTTCGCTGCCATCGCAAGAAGCTTCCGGGGTGTTCCGGATTCGACCTAAGGAAGCGAAAGGCATTTAAATCTTTAATATACACCGAGTTGGGCAATGCTGAGAACTCAGAGCTTGTAATAATGCCTTAAGCACTTATAATGCTTAAAACACTTTGCCTAAAGTATTTTATAAAACAGATGCTGGTTAATTTAAGAGCATTTTCATAAAGACTTGTGACTTATAAAAGCACGTAAGCATTATAAATTGCTTAATAAGCATTAGGAATGCTTAATAAGCACTTTCAAAGTTTAATAAAACATATTTCGTATGTATTTTATAATTCTTATTTAGTTTGATATTTGTGATCGATTTCTTGTTTGTTTAAATTCAAACTTCTCCATTAATTAGAAATATTGTTCATGTCACCATAACTTAAAATTAAAATTTAAGAAGTCACTTTAAAATGCTTGATGCTCTAAGCACTTTAGTAAGTGCTCGATACTTTTAAACATTTTTGGAAACGAAAGTACTTGTCGCTTGATTAAATCAAGTGCTCGATGGTAGGTGCTTCGAGCACTTAGGATCGGTGCTTTGCCCAGGTCTGGTTACATACAACGACAAATATAATTCCATCAAAGCGTCTTTACATTGCAATTATTCGTAATAGTTGACTCAAAAGTTCTTACCTACAACGAGTTCTCTAACATCGCGCCAGCGAATCTCCGGAGCTGGATCGTGTACAACCGTAATACGCAACCTGCGCTGAATTCCCTGATGAAGGAGGAAAACGCCTCGGCACGGCAGTTCATCGCCGTGCTCCACCACACACGGTACGTATTCGCCGCTCGGTGCTAATTCGCATATTTCGAACCACACTAATAAATCATGTTTGGACTGAAATTCAAAATACAAATCAAAATTCAGATTGACGTCCGGGCAACATTTTTCAATGTGACAAAAAAAATCACTGAGCCTCACCCTCATAAGCTCATATAAGAAGCTTAACTTCTTTTGTTTTTAATATTATTTCCAAGTTCAATTTTTTTTATGTGAAATTTCTAATTAATAATATTTATACATACTTAGATTCTACTTATTTTCTGTAAGATTACGTAAATCCTTAAAAATCTCATAACCTCACATTAATGGACGTCTTAGTCATTTTAATCGTATTTGTCAAAAAATATACGCTCGAGATTCATATTGCATATTATTACTAATTCATCTTCGAAGTTCAATTCCAGATATATATTTTCATTATTCCAATTATCCGTGATCTTGTTTTCTATTATTACTAATGTTTGTACATCAAATTACAGAAATTATTTTGTGTTTCAATTGTTCGTAATTTTAAACGTCAGATTCAAGCAATGCATAACCCAAGCAGTGATTTTATATGTTCATCCTTGCCTTACTATTTCGTGAATCAAAATGCAACGCACTATAAACTTCTGTCCTTGTCAATTTCATGTAATTTAGGAGACAAACTAACTTCCCCTTAATTTGTTTAATTCTACTTCCCCTCGATTTCTTACATTTTTCAAACAGACACGTCGCCAAAGAAGTTAATCTTCAAAAATATGAAATTACACTTCGTACCTGTACATGAGCCGTGCTAGGACTAGGCGGAGCTCCAAATTTAGGTGATCTTACAGGTTGGCTAATGGGTATGCTTGGCGGCAGCATGCGTCTAGGTGGCTGCCTGCCTTGTGACTGCATTCCGCCCTCGAGTCTTGCGGCCTGGTGCAGGGGGTGCGCTTGATAGTGGCCGAACACTTCGAAAACAATCGGTTGCGTTTTGATATATTCAACGAACGATTTTGTCGTGTTTACTGTGATCTGAAAATAAACGACTTCAAATCAGTACAGCCGAAATCAATTTTACCCTACCGTGTCAAAAGAAGTTTAACTTCAACTTACATTTTGAACGTGATAAAATCCTAAAGGTGTCCCTTTTCCAGTATTTTTGACAGGTTCGGTGGAAAATGCTTCGTCGTGACGATGTAAGAAACTAAAAAAGAAAAACGAAACAAAAATTAAGACATTAAACAAATGACAAAACAAAAACAAAATTAATTTCTATACTGACTTGAATTGACAAAAGACATCCGCATATTCAGTAGAAATTCCAACGGCTTGCAAAACGGTGACTCTGAACGTAAAATCTTGTCCTGCCTGTAAATGAGATGGAAGTTCTTCCTCTTTCATGTCTGATGACACGGAACTGTCGCCGCGTCCTGAATCTGCATCGCATTCAATTTCTATATAAAAACATTACCGAATGATGTTAATTTTTTGTCTCTCTTTTCGTATTAATACTAAATCGATTTTACGTTTTACTTTTTCGGTCATCGACTGAAAGGTGAATTTGAATTTTGGTGTCAAAGTCAGATGCGCATATTCATAGTGTATAAAACTAAAGTCCATTTCTGTATTACAGATTTTTAATAAATGATTAACGCCTGACTTTTCTGTAGAGCGAAAAAAGTTTTGTAAGATGGTGTATCGTGTAAGTTTTACTTTAAATCACTAAAAGCAATCTGAAATTCAAAACGTTACAACATTTAATCGTGAAAGAAGTACTAAAAGTGTCATAACTTTGTGTTTTTTAATTATTTTATCTGTAATTAGTTACTAACAACTTTTAATCTGTAACATACGCGTTCAAGAAAATTTGTTATATTTAGACGAATTTTTATTCCAAAATATTATAAATTTTTTTTCAAGTGTCTACTTCTTTGCAAATGTTAGCCACGGCGATTTTTTTGCGTTTGTTAAGTAATTTCTGATGGTTTTAGATAACATTCATACTCAATATAACATATTTGAAATTTTATTTAATAATATTGCCAACTTAAAGATAAAAAAATACGTGTTGCCAACTTAAGCCGACCTAGTGAAAGTCTACAATAAGGAAATAAACTGTAACATAACATCCATTGTGTCCGTGATATCACAATGCACTTTCAGTTTCAAAGACTGAAAAAGCGTTAACTATTATATAAATACTAAGAGAAATGTGTCTTCCAGAAGTATAATACGCGCCATGGTTCTAAAAGGTTCTGAAGTTAGTCATAAACAGCGTCGCAAATGCATATTTTAGAGCCGTCCTGGTTGTTTTGTGGGAAAGGAAGACTCCCACCACTTCCCAGTTACCGGCACAGAACGTGCGCTCGTTGGTGATTGTCACTTGTCGCTTTCCTGCTATAAAGTGCAGTCCAGTATGCTATTGTTAAGTTGTTTCTTTGATTGTTAATTCAAGATGCCTAACACAGTTTTGCATAGACAAGCACGAAATATAATTTTTTGGATGACTTTATGCAAGGAATTAGACCTTTAGATTAAAGAACAATTAAAAATAATAATATAGCGCAAGTTTGTAGTTTTTCAACCGACTGTACCTGTGCAAGCCTCCATTTGCATCTAACTTTCGAGCCTTTTAGATCCAAGAATGACAATTAGTTAATGATTAAGATGATTGAGGGATTCAATACCGTCTTTAAGTCCATCAGTATGGCCTTCAACAATCCTTTCATCGAGATGCGATCCTTTGGTGTGCTGCTGATGATGGGGCAGCTGTTGATCGGAGAAAGCGATGCGAGCGCTCTGTCGAACGCCGCTCGATCTTTCGGCATTGTTGTCGTCTTCGGCGACGGCTTGCACCGCCACGCGCAACCATCCTCTCACGTCGCCTTTTTCGCTCACAATCGCCACTTTATGCACCAACGGAACCGGATAGAGCAAGTTGCTCAAATAAACGAAAGCTCTGAAAAGAGAACAATCGAACGTAAGACACCGACCTAAAACAGTTTTGAAATTTAAAACCTGCAGACGTTCATTAAGTCGTTAAATTGGTGAGTTCTACACGGCCCTAAAATTGCGGACCCTTTTCGAACATCTTCAACTTTCAACAGCGTCCGCTATAGCGGTTATGTCACCCAGGACAAAAAAACAAATTGCCGCATCTTAAGTTTTTTATTTTCAAAAATCAAATCATTTTGTTTAAAAAACACATCAGATTATATTTATATTTACGCAGATATTGGTTATAAAATTAAAATCTCGACTGGGAAATTACAACCATGCGCCAAGCTTTCTGCGCAGTCTTGCACAATACGGATCAAGTTGTTACTTAGAATCGCCAATGAAAAATCGATACGTGAAATTTTCTATTAATCGGGTATTTAGCACATTAATGTTTTTCTCACCCTTCCAGTCAAAATGCCGCCCCCAAATTTTTGCGCCCGGAACAAACGTCCGGGTTGCCCGTCCTTAAAGCGGGTGGTGCTTTCAATTTCGATTACTGTACTCACCGGCCAACCATACGGAACCACGGGAATCGATCGTAAAACGGATCTCCGCCGGTCAGCGATTCCACGTTGTAGTCGGGCGAAGTGGGTGACAGTTCTGCTTCGTTGTGGTACATTTCACGCATCAGTTCTAATCGCTGTCTGTAATAAAGAAAAGACAATTTATTTGACAATTTTGAGTACAAAACGGGAAACGATTTGTACAGACAAGTGTCATCGAGTATTCAGTAAGTTTCATTTTTTATTAAGCTTGACATTGCTTATACAGTAAAACCTCGTCTATCCGGTCCTCGATCAACAGCGCCTCCGCGTTATCCGAGACAACGAACTGATCCGAGCACTCCGCATTAATTGAGGCATATGCTCAGATAGTACGGAAAAACTCGGATAAAATGGATGAAGCCGCTATGCTGTACGCTCGTAGAATTTTGCGATTGCTACTTTGTTTTTTATACCATACATAAGCGTATAAACTTGCTACAACACGTTTTGTAAGCTCTTCGGTTGCGAGAATTAACAGTTGGCTTTCAACAATCAATGAAAGAACATTCTTATGTCACAAAAAAGGAAAAAAGTCGTAGTGAGTGTGGAAAATAAGTTGGAAGCAATAAGAAGATTAGATAAAGGAGAAATTATTCGGAATGTCGCGGCCGATTATGGTATTTCAAATACATACAATTCAATTAAAATTTTCGAATTATTTATTTCTTCTGTGTTATCCGAGTTTTCGCTTATCTGAGGTATCTCCTCCCCACATTACCTCGGATAAAAGAGGTTTTACTGTAAAGTAAAAAAATTGTTTGTCAATCATGCAAATTAATATTTTGTTTGTACGAGCTACTGTTACTTTGGCCGATACAATTTCACAAAGAAAGACCACTCGTCGAGTATTGAGGCTCTTCGTGTGGTTTTTCTTCGACTTGTCCCGTGGGTTATCTCTGCCACCCTATTGTTTCGTTCCGTAAAATAAGAAAAGTTAAGCAACAAAAAAAATATAATTAAAATCAAATACGTTACGTCTTGTGACTATAAAACTGATAAAATATCTAAATTAAAGCTGTATTAAATGTAGTTTCCCTCATAACATTACATTTTCTTACTTTTTGACCGAAAATAGTTCGTACAGAAAATTACCCATTCTTGTCACAGCCCTAAAATGAAACAAAATTAAGTTACCAAAAGCACTTATTCGCGAACGTCTTTTGTTTAACAAAAAAAAAAAGCAATCAAAAAAATCAAAATTATAAACGAAAAAAAAAGAGAAGGGAAAAGAAGATAGAATTTCAAGACAATATGAAGTCAGAGATAATATAAAGCAAAAATAAAAATAAATCATAGGAGAAAATAAAATGACAATTTCGAGGTTGGTGCCAGCCAATATTTTACAGGTTAAATAAAAAAGCATCATTCGAACGGTTGAAATACAAAAAAAAGGTACATAAAAACCCTGCGGCACTCACTGTCAAAACTGAAAATCAAATTTATGCCTAATTTTCAAGTCTCCGTTATTATGAAAAATTCGGTTTGCAGCAACAAACAAACTGTGAATGATCGATTGTTTTTTGTTTTTTAACAAAACACAAACACTGAGAAGCCATAAAGGGTTATAATGTACACAACAAATACAGTAGAGAGCAAGAAAAGAAGGAAATAGATCGAAGCACTAAGGCATTTTGATAAGAAAAATAATAGTTTTATGGAAGTTCGAACGAATCTTAACATAAAATGAATTTTCCAAGTTTCAGATTTGAAACTTGCACATATAAATGAATACTTTACTCAAAACTTGAAAATGATTCACCGTTTACTTTCTTAGAAAAATAGTTTTAAAAATTATATTTTTGATGTTCTTATACACAGACTTTTATGGCTGATAAGCTTCCGTTAGGTGTTTTTTTATGTTTTGTTTTTTTTTCAAGATTAACGTTCAAATTTTAAGGAATAAAAAACAGCATGTACTAAACTTGAATAATCGTAAAATAATATAACATTTTAACAAAATACACATACCGTTGAAATTATTTAAATAATGGATGCTAAATTTTATTTCTTAGTCTCGTTCAACAGTGTACATATTACTGAGGGTTTTGCAATATAACCGCAAAAATAACGAAGTTATTTCATTACTTTCTGTTATTAAATAAATAACAATTATAATTTATAAAATTGCTATATTATTATAAATTAAACTAACAATTTTTTATAACTATTAGAAGAATCAATTAAACAGAAAAATTCACACTTCTTAAATTCATACTTCGTTGGTCGATACGATAGACACAGAAACTTGGTTTTATTATTTTTCTTATCGTAGTGAAACATTTTCATTTCATTCGCAATCCATCTACATAACCAATGTAAAAGAGTCATCCACAAAAGTCCGTCAGAAATGGAAAAACTATCCGAAAAATTATAAGAAAAAAACTAATTCAAATAAAATACCTACTGCGCAATGGCCGACTTAACCAGTTTGTGAAACGAAGAGAATTATTCGATTTGTAGCAAAATGAAAATATTACATTTTTTCAAATTTTATTATGCTCCATAGGGAAATAAAAGTGAACAGACAAAAAATAAACTTATGAAAAAATTAGGACTTAGAAAAAAAATTTAAAAGTTTCATGTTAGTTTAACTGGACAAACCTATTTCTTGTTTCAAATAAGCATAAAGTAAGCTCCATTCGATGGATTTTTTATCCACAAATTGCGAAAAACAATGTCGAGACAATACTGGAATTTTTTTCCACTGAAAATATTAGAGAATATACTCAAGTAGCGATTGCACCTATACGCTATCTTGTGATCAAAATCAGAACTAATCAAATCGAATCAGCTGTCAAAAACACTAGACTTTTTGCGTTACAACAAAAACCACACATTTGTCAACATTCTCATTAGAAATTTTTTATAGCCTCGATGTACATAATACTTTAACGGCAGCTGACCTGGTCCGTTTCTCATGGCTATAAGAACTGAGTATAACGCCTTAGAGGCCATTCATAAAATACGTCACGCGAAATTCACTCATTACCCCTCCAACCCTCTCTCCATTTGTCGTGCTGTGTCACATTTTTTGCACCCCCTCTAACGAATACTACAATATTACGTCATAAAAATTAGACTCCACCGGGTCCCCATCGTGTAAGAGCTACTTTTTTCATGTTGGATCTACAGAGGCACCGATTGCGAAGCATCGTACTGCTAGTTTCGATGTCGATGAGAATAACAAAATTTAAAAAAATTGATGAACTGCGAACGCCACGTTTCCTTAGACCTCCTCAACCCTCGTTACATCTCGTCACGTTAAGGAAAACCCCTCCCACCCCTCTGTTTGCGAACGTATTCTATGAACGACCCCTTAGAAGAGAAAACGTAGAGCCGTCAGTCTGTTGAAAATGTGAAGAATGAAAAGCTCGTTTTAAAATGTTGGTAATTGTGTTTTTGGGCTGGCAGGCATTTGTGGCAGTGGCACCAACCTCGAAGGTAACAAACTGGCAAGTGAGAACCGCGGCGCCTGCAGACAGCGCAGCAAATCTGGCGGCGCTTCACTAGGACTGCGTTCGTTCTCTACTTCGGCCAGGCCGTCGAGCAGTTCAGCGTTATAAACATGGCGCATCAGCTCCAAACGCTGTCTACAATAATAATAATAATGCATACCTAGAGACACTATCACTAACACAATATTTTACCGGAGCTGGGCAAGTACTGACTCAAAAAAACAATCTGCACTGACTTTAAACAATGGTCATTATGTATTTTCATGCGCATGATCAAGTTCGCCATGTTGGAAGTAGTTTTACTCAAGGTTACTACAAACCAAGGTTATTAGAATACTAGAAGTATTGAATCAAACGCTTAGTTCATGTGTTGAAATAGGGGTGGCGCTAGTAAGTCCCCCTATCCGCCGACACATTTATTAGACACGTTTAGCCCCATTTAGTAAGTTATCTATGGAGATTATTTAATACAATAGTAGAAGGTTGGGCGTAAGAGGTCACGTCTGTGATTGGTTGAGTCGATTGCTTACGTCACCCATGTCCATGAGTTTTACAATTATTGTTATCTCAACTGTTTGGGAAAAGACTCCATATGACGTCACAATTCTACTTTAGCGGCCTTCTCTCGCGTCTCGCCTAGTTACACCTTCAACAATGTTAACGCCCAACCTTAGTTTCTAGTAATTTTGCACACCATATACTTTTTCCACCATGAGTTTTACTATTAAAAATAAAAGCATAGTTACTTCTTACCACAACAGTTTTATTCAGTGGATGTACATTTCGAGAGCAAAGCTCCCATCTTCAGCAATACCCTAGACTAGTACATTGCTGAAGATGAGAGCTTTGCTCTCGAATTGTACGTCCACTGAATAAAACTGTTGTGGTAAGAAGTAACTATGCTTTTATTTTTATTTTTGTTCCAATCACAGTGCTCTTAATGTTTTTTATAGTTTTACTATTGGCTCATTGGGGGCGATCGTGTTCAGTGTAATAAAACTTAAAATAACAGACAAAAGTACAGCCCATCTCTGATATTAACACAAAAACACGGAACAATAAATTAATATTAAAAAAGTTACCTTCTAAAAATGTTTTGTGCATTAAAGTAGCAAACAATAAATACTTTTCATTATTTATAATGTAATTTTATCACACGCAGAACATGAGACATATCAGAGAATGTTAAAGACCACTAGGCTAAGTTACAATAAAAAAAAATCAAACAGATTTTGTGTCATCCAAAAGTGTCGAGACATATTTCAAAGTCGCTTACCTCAATTTCTCGAGAGTCCAGTAGTGTGTCGCTCCGTTTTTGGTATCCTGAACTTCGACTGCGACAATTGTACGCGGCAACGGTCGTTCGCCCTCGTCGTCCAGTTCGTGTTCGGAGCCGGGCAATGGCGGTGGTCCCAAAATTGGGATTGTTCCTGCTGTTGGCGCCAGATCGGCCGGAAGCGGCGAGTAAAGGGTATCCGTCAATAGGGTAAATTGAAACTGTACCTGTTTGGACAAACAAAGAAGAAATGATCTCTTATTTTTTCCCACAAGAGGCGGTTAAATTAATTATCGTAGGTAAGAAAGGAAGGCCCAGTCTTTGAATTTAAGGTAGTTGTCGTGGTACAATATTGTCAAAAAGTTATAGATTATACGCGCCACAAAAGTAAACTAGCTTGTAGCTAAGTGATCCATAATTTGTACGCAAGACTGTACTCGTGGAAACGTAACCCATACAGTAGTCATATGCATGTATACTTTTCTATAAATTGTTGAACATTAAACCGTTATTTATAAATAATTAGACGGTCAAAAATATTTTCTTATTTTTTTTAAACTCATAACAAATGCATTGAAATACTGTCAGTTTTTGGAAAGTTTCTGACAGTTAGTTCTTTTTTTATAAATAAGAAACTGGTTCAGAACTACAGAGATCGTATACAATCAATGTTAATTATCCAATTTTTAATTGAATTTATCTCGGATTATACACGGTCGATCGACTTCAAATTTTTAGGGTAATTGTATTATCATGTCCTTAATAAGTATACAAAAATTAAGAATTTTCTGACGGTGTGCCTTAACCACGACAACTACCTTAAGATCTACTTTTGAATATATTGTAGAACCATGAAGGCATATAATTTTTGGACAAAACGGCTCGGGAGTTCCCCCTTGTCTTCGTAATATAAAACAAAAATTTTGGAAAATAATTTTTGGACAGAACGGTTCGGGAGTTCCCCACCTTCGTCTATATAATATAAGACATTCTTTCTTCCCCTTCATTTTCGTAACGCGTCGCAAGAAATTTCAAACAAATATCCTCGCTAAAGAAGTTATACTTCAAAAAGTGTGCGGTTAACTTTTATGCACGCTTGAAATAAAACATGAAACAATACATATATTGTTAGAGGCAAGGATTATTCATAGTCGAGATACCGAAAAGATTTACTTCGGTTATTTCCGGCTCTTAGTCTGGCTCTCAAACTAAAAATACTATACATGATAGACACAGCTTGTTACTATGTGACGGTAACTCACGGAGTTGCCCTTTCGCGAATTTCACTAAACGCGCCTAAAGAAGTTTCAAAAATACGCCGATGGGACTGACCTTTTTCTTGAGTTCAACCGATATGGCGTTGGCCTCCTTGAGGAAGATCGCGTTGCCCCACAGATCGTCCCTCAGACTTGTGAACTGATGGTTCTTCCACTTGCGCCACGCCCACGCCGCCAACCAGCACTGGCGCTCCGTCCAGCAGCATTCTGCGTCAAACAGCGGGTTCACTGCAAGCAGCAATGCACCGCGCGCAGCCCCGCGTCAGTCATACACTCACCTGATGCGCGGCTCGCGAGACACTCATACGCTACTTTGTACACATTATATAACTCTTTGCATTTTAACTGAACGGAAGGACGCGCCGGTTCAATTCGCGACAAAAATTGAAACTAATAAAATCGGATCGGCTGTCAAAACCATTGATATATAATACTAGATTGTAGATCTGACGCCATTTTGAGAGAGGCAAACGCTGTAAAAAGCGCGACCGATTTTAAAATATTTAAAATATCATGACATTATTTCATTGGAAATATCAACAAAAATTACAATAACCAATGAATAGCTATTTTGACTGTTTATTATTCTGAAAATTACGAAAAATCCATTAAAAAAGAAACATGGGTTTATATATGTGTTTTATTCACTACTATGGTTTTTAGAACCCCCTTCCAAGTGTGTTCCAAAAACACATGTTTCTTTTTCAACGGATTTTTCGATGTTTTGGGAATAATTAACAATCAAAATAGCGATTCATGGAACGGTTCATTGATTGTTGTAAGTTTTGTTGATATTTCCAATGAAATAATATAATAGAATTTTAAATATTTTGGAATATCGCGCGCTTTTTACGGCGTTTGCCTCTTTTAAAATCGATTCTAATCGGTATATTCCGCACAATGCTCGAGAGATAGGCGTCAGCAATCTATAATTATATATCTATGGTAAAAACACATTAAAACTTTGAAGGCCTGTTCCTTAAATTTCAAAAGATTTTGTTGTTTTGACGGATAAGTTCTGTCCAAATCTTGTTCTATTTACATTATTCGTTTATACTTCTTGCGACAATTTAACCTTTGAATACACAATTAAACAATAACTGACCCGATTGCATTAGTTTTAGAACTACAGCGTCTTCCTCAGTTCGTAAAATGTATAAAACAGATTTAAAGATAAAATTTGACCGTGTCATCCAAATTTATTTTTTATATCTTTAATAAAAAAAATACATTAAACGTCACGTAGTCATATTATATCTTAAAAACATATCTTATGAATTTTTGTAATTTTTTTTTGAGACATTAGTTTTTGGGACTCCGTTACTCAAATATACAGTGGAACTTGATTATAGCTGATTTTCTTCATTTTTAGTCGTTAATTTATGGAAGCCAGACCTCAACTGGTCACTGGGCAAATTCTTTGACTCGCTTCAGTCCATTGTTTAACACTTTTTAAACAATAACGCGTATGAGTACCAAAAAAACAACATAATTTTTATACTTATTGATATATTTCCATCCGGTTGTCATAAACGAGTTCCAGTGCATTTGAATTAACCAGAGCCAAGCGTATTTAAAAAAAGTCCTACAATAACGACTTTAAGTGGGCAATTTTGAACAACAAACTTACCAAATATGTCCTCCTCATTGTTGAAGTCTTCAGGCGTGTAGGAACTATACATTGACATTGTCATACTCTGTTCTTCGACTTGTTTTTGTAGGGCGTCAATACGAGCCTCGTAATTCTGTACAGTCACAAAATAATTTGCAATTAAAATTTATCCACGAAGTATGATTATAGCGACGGTACAACGACATAGGCTTTTTTATGATTCTTGTCTCAACAAAAACAAGTGCACACGATAATTCATTTTTTGGACACTAATAGCGCTAATGTTTGCGGATTAATCAAGTCCCTAGATTTGACAGATTGCCGCAGACATCAACGTACTCGACATATCCACTCACAAACTATAGTTAAACTATAGTTTACTCACCAAATCCATTCTTTTAACAATTCGTTTAAACTCTGAATATTTTATTTTGTGAATGTATCATTCAATTGTTTCATATAAAGATTTTCTCTGTTTATGAATACTGTACAAAATTATATAATCAAAACATATGAATGATTAGAATGTCAAAATTTCCAAGTATTAGTCCTACGTTATTTATTTTAATTAGAAACAAACCAGTCGTTTTATAATATTTTTAGTACACTGCATAATTATATTTTGTTTGTTGTAAGAATTAAAAACATTCTTGTTTTATTTGATGACAAAATGCAGCAATCAACAATGCATCACTAATCGTTTATTAGCATAAATAAAGCCACTCCTTTCAATTGTTTCATAATATTTAAGGTCAGACAGTTGCGCAACGACAATTTTACATAAAATTAATACAGAAGATATATTCTCGAGTGATATTATATCACAAAACAATTTTCTTATCAAAAAAATAATTCTAACCCTACTGCCAGACTATGCTCCTCGCACTGCTCCTCGTTCTGCTTATCGCGCTGTCGCGATGTTGCCCTAAGCGGCCAGACACTGCTGTACTCGCGACGCTCCGCACTCGGCTTTCGCCTTTCGGCAATGGGGGCGATACTATGGCAGCGTGCGCACTATGCCAACACTTAGACCGCTTGATGCGTACTGAGTGGCGCGGGAGTATGTGGCCGGCTTACTCGTGCTCTTATTGCCGGTCCTTTGACTCGCGCACAAAAAACCGACAATCGAGGGAGCACTGGGCATAACGAGGAGCATGACGTGCGGCATGACGAGTAACGCGGCCACACAACGTCTCTGCCTCCTTTCCTCGCTACTTCTAATGCCACTCGTCGAGTGTGTGGCTGAGGCATAAGTAATAGTGACAAAGCAACAATTTCAATGTCGGTAATTTGACATTTATTAGATCATTTGAATAACAGAAAACAGATAACAGAAAAAGTCTTCTGTAGAATTAACCCCAAAAGCAACAAATAAAGAATTATGTTATTGTATTATCAGCCCCGGATCTAGGGGGAGGACGGGACACATGCCCCGAGGGTCAGTTTTAGAAAGACATTAATAGTTCAGTTATACAGAAATCTTATGACAGACCTTTCTCTGCTCTTCGAATTGCTGATCAGCTTGTTCCTTTTCCTTGCGAAACTGTTCCTCCAACACCAAAAGCCGCTTTTCCATTTCGACTTTAAGGTCAATTCCCTGTTTCTCAAGCAGCTCAATCTGGGCGAAATTCCAATCGACGGTTTCCGGTCCGGCCGGACTTTCGGTGGGGCTACACTCTTCCTTTTCGCGACGTTCGCGCGCCTGTTCCGGATGATTAAATCGGAACACGTGATTTTTGCCGAGGATCACTCGCGAACCGGTTTTCAATATGGCCGGATCAGTTGCCTGCATACAAAGCAAGACAAATAGCATGTGTCACGGGAGAAACATTAGGATTTGAATATTTCACATTAAAATTCGAGATGATGAACAAAACAAATAAACGAAAATAAAATACAACCTACCTCGCGCCCGTTGACATAAATGAGCGCTCCATTGTGTGGAATGAGTGTGATGACGCCATCTTTGTTTTCAAAAACGCAATGCTCAGACAATATATGCGATCCGGACAGCTGTATGTCCTGTGGCACGTTCGCCTCGGCGGATCCCACGCGAGTCAAACCGTCTTTTATGTAATAAATTAGGCATTCGGACATGAAAGGATCTTCGTTGAGATTTACGAGATGGGGTGTGCGCTTCGGCGAGAAAACGCCGACGGTTATGCCGTCCTCTTTGACTGCGACGCCCATTTCGGCGAACACAGCTTCGCGCTGAAGTCTTATCACTTCTGTGCGTTTCAATTTTTCCTCCCAAGTTTCGTTCAACTCTGAAAGCGAATTATGTTTTAAATTATGTTTTTTCAAGGTTATTGAGTACCAGCTGTTCAATATGCTCCCTTTTTCACACACAGAGCTCTATCTTACGAATCACAGTTGAATGTGTTGCACACGTTTCGGAAATCTATTTCCATGAAAAATCTTATACAATCTTTGATGTTAATGCTTCAAAATAAACTAAAGATATGTACCATTCTTCCCATATGACTTTTAGTCAAGTTTTTACAGTTTATTTGAGCTAAATAAACGATTAAAAATCAAATAAAAACTAGAAAATTAGCATGAGTTTTACACAAAATTTTGTACAGAAAAGATTATATTTAAAAAAAAATTACTGAGCAAGCCAAATTTGTCAGTATTTTTGCCATAAGTTTGTAAAGAATTATTTGTCTTCCAGTATTTCGAATCTTGTGACGCGCTGTATAAGGTTTTTTGATTCAATTTTTAGGGCAATATGTTTTTTGAAATTTTTATTAATCACAGCTAATAACAACAGTAATAAAACGAATTTTACGACCACAGTTCAAAATTTCCCAGGAGCATATTTTACAATATGATGGATTCGTCATCTTAATTAAATTGACGGTTGAAGCAATATAAGAAACGTATTTTTAAATGAATTTACCTGCGATCAGTTTTTCACTGGCCTGCAGCTGATCAACTGCATCCTCAGCAATAGTTGTCGACGGCATGCGATGTTTCTCGTTGACTTCTTCATCGTTCTTCGCCGCCTTGACAAGATTGTGCTCTTCTCCTATTAAAAACAAAAACGAATCAGTGAATATTGTCTCTCGCCGTCGCCAGAATTATTCTATATTAAACCTTTGGAATCAAAAACTTTAATTGTTTTCTACTTTAAAAGCGTTGCACATTAAACTAGAAGAAAATTAAATTATTATTTATGATCGCTAAAGTGTTATTTGTTTTATAAAATGTGAAAAATATGACACGTCGCTATAGTTTGCTACACATATACTAACAAATGCTAGATGTTAAAAAAGTAGCCAGAAACAAATGATTAAAACAAAAAGAATGAGCAGAATTATTATCCTAGTGAAAATGATCGTGAAAATTGCCTCGGAATGACGCATTTGATTTTACAAGAAATTATATATCAGTATAGTTTGTGCCAAATTTTGAAATACTGAACTGATTTTTATAACGTTTTAATGCACTTCTAGTAAAAAAATGAAATAAAAATGTTATCTACTGCTGCAATATACCTAGCTATAAAAATCTACTACATAATGCAATAACGCAAAAAATATGTTATTTCTGAAAAATATTACGGTTTACTGAAATTCCGTTTAATTTTGGCAAAATTTAAATACTGTATTTTTTATGAGGATGATATACGTTTTTTGATTCCAAAAGTTTATTTTAAATACAATATTTTGTTGTCGATAATTAATTCAGTTTAAAAGTATAATCTTGGTAAATGACGGATATTTTTTTATATATTTTATTTCTTAGATACGACTTTTTAACACTTATGTAACGTGATTGATTCTGATGTATTTTTTGATATTCTGTGTCTAAATCAAACAGAAGTCATATTAACTTTTCAAAATTTATACTGAACACGAAATTCAGACATGGTGGTTTGGTATATCTGACAAGTAACAGCTGACGTAACCCCTCCTATAGGTATTATTCTGCATACCTCTTTTTTACCGCATTACATCATAATTTATATATTATTAATTTCCAATATCTACTGACATGCAAAATTACGGATTTCACAAATCGTAGATACAATGTGAACTATATAATATGGTCGACCACTTTAGCATCTATATTCACAAATAGTTTACCAAGAGTATACCCAAATTATCTTATTTATAAAAAAATACATTTTTACAATGGCAGTAAAGCTATCATGCTAACATTTCCCTCCAGGGGTACTTTCATGTAATTCTGTTTAATCTTCGTCGTGATATTTAAAATTTTTTCAATCGCCAAGCATCAATTTTCAGCCTTTTCCAAAAAAAAAGTCAACCAAAATCCGTTTAAAAAATGTTTTTGCCAATTTTCCCTTTTTCCAAAAAAAGAAAAAAAAACAGGAATGCTATGTACCCTTGAAGGGTTTACGACTTTTCAGTGATGATTGAATAATTTCGGTAATATAATGCTGGATTAGATCATTTACCAATTAGAAAAAAAACCCGGGTCGCAGTGCCAAAACCCTGCCGACAATATAGTGTATTTGTTTGTATAGGGCAGTGTGGTTTTATACTTTTATTATGTGAAATTAAGTTTGTTTTTGGGCAAAATAAAAAATTTAACCCCTTAATACACCCCTTAAAATAACATTTTTTTTCTTAATTGTAATATTATTATCAATCTAACGTCTACACCGAATTAAAGACACCCTTCAATAAATAACTCACTATCTGCAAATTAGTGTTTTCAAAAAATTTGTAAGTCCGGTCCTGTCGGGCCGATTTTATTAAAATTTTAGGGACACTTTTTAATTACTACTAAAGGGTTAAATGTCAATTTTGAAACGATTCTGAGATTTTTTTCGGTATTTTGGGGCCCAAAAAATTTTTTCAACCCCTAAAATTCACCCTTAATGTGATCCGATTGGGCCCATTTTAAATAGGCTTCGTGCGGTAATGGATTCCAACATGTGTGCCAAATTTCGTCAAAATTAATTAAGTCCTTCGAAAGTTATAGCCCGCACACATATATATATACCTATATATATATATATAAACATTTTTAAAAATGGTGCCAAAGTGTTTAGGAGGTTATGAAACGTCGAGAAATTTTGGTCCGACCCCTAGGTCCCGTCATCCGACCGACGCCAATAGTGTATGTTGCCATATGGCAAATACACTAAAAACAAAAAAGAAATATGAAAACGACTGACAAACTTTTATAACAAAACACAGCCGATACTCCCGAAAAAAAAATAGAAATAGACAACCAGGAGGCCATTCATAAAGTACGTCAAGCTAATTTTAACCCCCCTCCCAAATACTATGTTACAAAAAGCAGGACCCCTCCCATAAGAGTACATGAAAACGTTTTTTTCCATATTGGATCTACAGATTGCACCGCACCGCTAGTTACGATGTCGTGTCAAACAGGAGACTAACAAGTTAAGAAAAAAATTAAAATAAAATTAATAAACTGCGAACGTCGTTTCCTTAGACCCCCCCTTCTCCCCCTCATCATATCTCCCACCACTGTTTGCAAACGTATTTTATGAATGACCCCCAATGACAAAAACAAACCTGGCGGTAATATTCACTTGATTCTACGTTTGGAAATACAGGGGACATATTTAAATATTTTCGATAAATGAAAAGCAAATAAATCGTTATAGTTTATACTGTTTGTTCAAATAAAAATGTGCATTAATCAAGTTAATTGGTTCAGCGGTCGATTGAAAATAACCCAGCATTATATTTAATATGCCAGTTGATTATACTTATATGAACAGTTTCGTTTTGAAAGTCTCGACAGTTTGATGTATGTATGTAAAAAAATATTTACAAGGTGAAAAGCATCATATTAATTATCGTACTGTAATAAAACAACTGAAGCCGCATGCTATGTCACATTTAGTTAAAAAAATAAAAATAAATAAAATTACTGATTCAACAGTAAAAAAAACAATACAATTACGGCAGTCCAATATGAAAACATAGATTTATCTGTACTGTTTTACAGGAAACGGCAAAAACCAATAATAATAATAATAATAATGAAAAGAGATCTGACGTTCTTTTGGATTACATACTATTTTCATTAGCAGTGTTAAAACAATTGCAGGCCACTTTTTCGACGAAAAAAACAACCGAATAACGTATAATGTACAACGGTGACGCCGCTCGCGATCGTTTACATAGAAACGAACTATAATCCGTTATTACGTATTTTGTGTCATTTTCCAGAAACGATTGGAATTGCTATTTTTTTATACAGAAATCGATATTTTTTCGTTACAGTGGGGTTACAGTAATATATACTAAAACACCTTGTCTTATTTTCGTTTGTATTTTAAACATGACCAATGAATTTGACTTCTGTTTGCCGTAGAACACAAACGTCTAGTAACTAAAAATACCTCAGAATCAAAAACATTTATATTCGTTCCAATAATAAAGCCGCGAAGATGACGGTACCTAAAAAGGAGTCCTGCTTTTGGTTTTATTTAAGAACTAAATGTTGAAAATGTCGTTCAGTCATATTCTAATACGGTCTTACCAAACACTGTGAAGTCGAAAAGGACGGGAAATAAAAGATTTATATTTGAAATATTCGGGGGTAAAAACTTGTTCTCTGATCTGACATGATCAGGTAGCTTTCCAGTAGTGCTGTCTAGCGACAGTACTACTATAGCTAACAGAAGTCATTTTTTTTTTAAAGCACGAAAATAAGACAATATTTTGACATGTTTGACTATAAAGCAGGGCCGACTTATCCACTAGGTACAAATGAAATGACACAATAATTAGGGCCAACGGAATATTTAAAAAGATAAACCGAACAAAAAAGGAGGAGTAAATTAAATCCAAAACGAACCTAGCGGAGATAAAGTGTATTGAGGACAGTCTCGTCACCATTTAAACCGGCCAATCGATCACCTTGCAGGACACTGAACGATCGTCGAATACATAATAGGGATGTTGACTATTTTTGGGAAAGTGATTTGAATCGTGCATAAGTACCTAATATAGTCACAAATATTTATTATTTTTATTTAAATACGACTCAAGCTTTAAAAATCATGTATTTTTAATTCCGTTTCAAATCTCACTCCAAAACGCCAAAACTAGTCACGTGACTGCCGTGACGTCATACAGTCATAAACGCTGGTAAACTGATGAGGTGATGAAAGGTTTTTTCGTAGTTGTTGCTATATGTAATTTGTCGTTTCCTATATAAATAAATAATAATAAATTACACACTCTAAATATTAACCAAACAATGAAGCCTTTTGACAGCATCTGATAATGTTTATGACTGAGTGACGTCGTGCACTCTGATTGGTGTTTATTGTCACGTGACTTGAGAGTGATTAAGTTACGTTTTATTTATTAAATATTAATTAAATTCCTTAAAAACGAATAAAAATATTGTATTTTTTAGTATTTCTATCATAGAAACTACCACTTAACGTTAAATTTTTATTATTTAACAGGAAATTGGACAATTCAATTTTAATATAGTAAACTAAATTAAAAAATTTGCGACGTTTGGTTAATTCGTTTTAACTTCTTCGGGCAAAACTTTATCTAGTTAACCATAACTTTAATAAAATTTAGATATTTAACAATACATATATTTAATTCAATAGAAATCAAATAGTAAATATTTAAACGAAATGAAATATTTACTATTTGATTTCTATTGAATTAAATATATGCATTGTTAAATATCTAAATTTTATTAAAGTTATGGTTAACTAGATAAAGTTTTGCCCGAAGAAGTTAAAACGAATTAACGAAACGTCGCAAATTTTTTAATTTAGTTTACTATATTAAAATTGAATTGTCCAATTTCCTGTTAAATAATAAAAAAAACTTATTAATTATAATGGACGTGAACAATATTGAGAGTTAAAATTATGGTTTTACTTGAATACAGTCAACATCCCTATTACTGACAGAGTCGGTATGTAACAAAAGAAAACGATCAGACCAGCCAACCAACTTAATTGAGGCGAAAATATACTATAATATTGAAAGTGTACTGATATGTTCGTGGTTTGGCATTACGATGCGTGTAGCAAAATACAGGCAAAGCGAGATTTTACTTACTATGCGCCTCTCGCTTTTCGTACACAACTTTACCATCTGGCCCTAGCGGCAAAAACATACAACTCAACTTATTTACATACAATTTATCATTTGGTTGCTTTAACTGGCGGTATAAAAAATTCTCTTTGACGTCGCCGTCGTAAATGAAACAAATATGTTAATATAAACAAGTCAACTGTTAAATTTCTAGCAATGCCATTTCAAGGCCACCGACCAATTGGGCTATCTGGGTCAAGTGTTGATTCATATTGTTGATGTGTCATCATTAATGCTGAGTTGCAGAAAGGATTATCAAGAAATTTGATTTGTCAATGACCTTAGATTGAGATAATATAGTTACAGTTTTTATGCAATCAGGAGCAGTCTAATGTCGTTGTGAAACTCTCTGTCGTGTAGAACATCAGATTATACTCACACAAAAACAAATGAATAGATCTATATAGAAAAAAATCGTTTTGAAGCTAAGTTTTGACTAAAATGCATAGAAAAAAATTGCTTCGAAGTGGAAATTGTACAAAAAAACGGTACTAAATATATTTATACACAGTTTAAGAGAAATATTGCGTCAATTGAATAATTATTTTTTGAGCAGGGTCGATTTAAAATTCTACAATGTTTCTCATATGGAGAAATGTATACGGCCACAATCTAACGTCATTGTCAAATCAGATCTTTTGGACAATACTGAATAAAAATGTATTTAGTAAATTGAAAACATGAACCGACACTATAAGTCTAGATAACACTAACAATCGGTGGCCTTGAAAAAAAAGGGGAAAATAATTAACACTTTCGCTAGTTCTCAGTCACTCATGGAATGGGGATTTCGTATCAGGCGAGCAATAGAAATGCCCTCGGCTAATCTCAAAGTCAAGTCCAGTAAATTAAAAATATTTGTAGACGAACACGAAATATTCAATTTACAAATTATTGAAACAATAAAACCATCTCCAACTATTTTTTAAATTATTATTCAATTTTAAAATATTTGAGGACTTCGATGCAAATAGGGCGTAGCTCGAATTGTCAACTTGGTATTTTAGCAGTTCAAAGTTTTGAAGTCAATAAACCGTATAGTTTAAAATCCACAAGCGCTAATCGAGTATTACATTAATCAATAACGACGCCTCTTTGCATCCAGTTCAACAATATCACTATTTCAATTTGGTGAAAGATGGACAGCATACTATTAATTAGGCAGTATACAATTTTCAGTAAAGAAGTAACAAGAGAAATGTTATATATACATAAAATGGACGCTATTAATTGAGCAAGACGTACCTTCTTGGACTTCGATGCCTTCGGCCTTGAGCAGCTCACGCAATTTCTGAATCTCTTCTTTGAGTTCTCTGATGAGTTTGGCGTTGGCGTCTTCGTTGACGACGGCTTTGCAGACGATCTGCTTAGCGCGATCGGCGTACCTATTAGGAATTACTGCTGTTAAAAGAAGTTTAAAGATGTTTGATTGTTCCCTATCTCTTTCTTTTTCAATCTACTATGTCGTTTTTTCGTTTCAATGTTCCACTACAGAAGTTTCACTTGAAAAAATTACGAATAATTTATATATAAAGTAATGCTGCTAAAACTAGAAAAAATCCGCATTTTGTCGAAAAAGTATTTCACAAACAATAATTTTGGCTAGAGTTGCGATATACAGTGTAAACTCTTTATAACATTATTCTTTATAACGATAAACTCTCTATAACATAGAAAAGATCACAATTTGGTTGGTTTACCTTAAAACCCATACATTGATACACTCTTTATAGCGCAGCAGCCATTCTCTATTACGAAGAAATGTGTTCATATTTAGACACAGAAAATCGTCATTGTCGGTGTTATTGTTTATGTTATCTTATCAGGTTACAAAAGACGCCGACTAAACCCTTAGAAAATGTTTTATTGTTTAATCAAGAAGATTCCACCACATATCAAGAGATGGATAGAATACATAAGAAAATACAAAACAAGTACTGGCAAAGCAAAAAACGTCAGGCAAAGTTAACTGACAATATGTATTAATTTTATCAAAAACATACATATTAAAGATTAATGTTAATTTGATTGTTTTTCTTTCTTCACTCCATATAACGGTAACTCTCTATAACGATAAAACATGCTCGGTCCCTTGAGTTTCGTTATAAAGAGTTTACACTGTATTTCCATCGTCTCTTCTAATTGCCAGCTGTGATTAAATGATTAAAAATCTGGCAGTTCTAAAATTCGAACTGTACAAATTCAGTTAAAGTTTGAAAAAACTCGAAGCAAGTTTACCTTAAAGTTGACAAAGTTTCGTCATAGTTGATGTCTGCCGGACTGATGGCAGCTATCATGGCAGTTTTGGAATTACCGCCAAGATTCTCTCTCAACAGCCAAGTGAGAACTGAATCTCGATAAGGAATAAAATCAGCCTTTTTCGATTTCTTGTTCTTCGATGCCTATAAATAATTATGACCATGTAAAGACGCAATGCACTTAAATATGCCGATTTAAAAAAAAAAACATTCACTATGGATCGGATTTATCGCTACCTCTGCTTCTAGAACATATATTTTTAAACAAAGCATCATCAGGGTTCAGTGATTACAAAACACCAACAAAACTAGTGCAACAGTGCGTTTATCTGGCTAAAATGTGTATCATTAAACGATTTCAAAGATTTTTTGTATTTTTCGCGAAAATTTGAACGGATACAATTATTTCTAAGCCAATAAGAAATACAGATTTTTGTTTGAGCTCACTGAAACCTTCGTGTCATTTTCTACAAACCTGACGACTTCGAAACAGTTTCGAGAAATTTCGGTTCTACTTTATTTCATCGGAAAAACTAATCTTCCTATTGAAAGCAACTAAAATTCGGTGAATTTAAAATATTCGCTCACACAGACACAAAACACAGAAGCCCTTAAAAAATAAGGTAGAAATACTTACAGACTAATGTTATATGGATGAAATGGGTTATGAATGAAAAAGAAAAATATATCACACATTAGTATAAAAAATACTTCAATAATATTCAATTAGACCGCAACGTGTCAATGTACGCGAGTTTGTGGTAGACAAATTTGACTTGCTCAATAATTTCTTTCAAATTTAATTTGTTTTGTTTTGGGTAAAACTTACTGCCAATTTTCTCGCTTTTATCTGATTTTAAATAGTTTATTTAGATCAATTAAATTGTAAAAACTTGGCTAAAAGTCATATGGAAAGAATGGTACATATTTCTAGTATATTTTGATATCAAAGATTGAACAATATTTTTCATAGAAATTTGAAATTTCCGAAACATTCTACACGCACCCAACTGCTTGTAAGAAAGAGCTATGCATGTCAACAAGGAAGAATAATGAACAGTTGATAACCAGTCACCTTAAAGAAACGTTAATATTTTCATCTTGATACATCGATTTTTGGAACGCACTGTGTAAGTGCGATAATGCATTATTTTTATACTTGACAATTTTCTTGAATAACTCGAACAAAAAAAAATTACCGAGCGTTAAATTGGAAAGTAAAAAAAAAAACAAAGCAGAAACAATAAAAATACACGAAATATGAACGACTTACAATTTCCGCAAGCGCCGATATTACTTTTCCAAGCGTCGTCAAACTCTTGTTGATGTTGGCGCCTTCTTTGAGCCGCGTGCCCTTTGCGCCGGTGCTGTCCGCCCTCTCGGAGCCGGCCAGATCGACCAACGAGATCTTGGACACTTTTTCGGTGACGAGGTCCGTCGCAATGTCACGCCGTTGCTGCGTGAAAAATATTGTGAAGACGGCGTGCGATCGAGACGACGTTTCGTTCATGTTTGTTGCCGCAACGGTTCTATCGAAAATCGACAAGGAAAGTTAATCAAAACATTAAAAAAAAACCCGGGTCGCAGTGCCAAAACCCTGCCGACAATATAGTGTATTTGCTGGTATAGGGCCGTGTGGTTTTATACTTTTATTATGTGAAATTAAGTTTGTTTTTGGGCAAAATAAAAATTTTAACCCCTTAATACACCCCTTAAAATAACATTTTTTTTCTTAATTGTAATATTATTATCAATCTAACGTCTACACCGAATTAAATACACCCTTCAATAAATAAGTCATTATCTGCAAACTAGTGTTTTCATAAAATTTGTAAATCCGGTCCTGTCGGGCCGATTTTATTAAAATTTTGGGGACACTTTTTAATTACTACCAGATGGTTAAATTTCAATTTTGAAACGATTCGGAGAATTTTTTCGGTATTTTGGGGCCCAAAAACAGTTTTCAACCCCTAAAAACTACCCTTAAAATAGCCCGATTAGGCCCATTTTAAATAGGCTTCTTGCGGTGATGGATTTCAACACGTGGCCCAAATTTAGTTGAAATCAATTAACTCTTTCGAAAGTTATCGCGCGTACACATATATATATATATATATATATATATACATATATATATACATATATATATACATATATATATACATATATATATAAACATTTTTAAAAATGGTGCCAAAGTGTTTAGGAGGTTATGAAACGTCGAGAAATTTTGGTCCGACCCCTAGGTCCCGCCATCCGACCGACGCCAATAGTGTATGTTGCCATATGGCAAATACACTAAAAATCCGACAGTGCGGAGATTAAAAAAAAAGAAACTCGGAATAGTCAACATCCCTAATGACGACTGAGTCAACATCTCACCTGGCTTTGTTTCCTTCGTCGATGAGATCGTGTATGTCCTGATAGCTGGTGACGGCCAACTTGGACAGATCTTCGACGTACGGTCCGAGGAGAGGATGTTCTCTGACTCGCAGATTGCCCTTGTTCTTCGGGTTCAACAAGTCTCGGACGCGTTCACAATAGATCTCCATGTACGAAACTTCGACCGAGTATTTCATGTCGTCGCTGGAATTGCTTCGTATTCTGTTGAACAGGTCCTGGCATATTTGCGGTATGATTCCCTCCTGGCCTTCCTCTTGTTTGCCCATCATCGTATACGATTTGCCGGCGCCCGTTTGGCCGTAGGCGAAAATACAAATGTTATAGCCGTCGAACGAGTGTTGAAGCATTTCTTCGCCGATGTCGCTATAGACCGTCGCTTGGTCGGAGAAATTAGCATCGTTTGTCTGTAATTTTTCGAATTCAAAACGGTATTTGGCGGTGCGATTTCAATTACAAAATATAACGAGTATCAAGTATTCAAGGCTATATTTAAATATGTGGGGGCACCGAAGCGATAAAAAATTCGAGTCCGTCAAAAGAACAGAATGTGCGTATCTCTGTTGTGTCTAACGTGTAAATGTGCATATGTTTGGGTTGTGTGAATGCGACGTGTAATGTATGTATGTGTTTGTGAGGAACTTTAGTGTTCTAGCACAAACAAAGTTAATTGAAGTAACTAAATATCTGATTTCTGTCAGCATTATGCAACCATGTAGTGATTTTTTTTTTTTGAAACTATTAACAGAAGTTATCGTGATTTGATTATTTCGCGCAATCAATTGGATACTACGGATACTTGATAGTCTGAAGACTCCGTCAAAACAAAATTGTGATATGAGGCCCTGGTTTTAAGGTGTCTTCAATGAATCTCCATATTGTAGATTGTATTTACATACATGTTTTGATGACGGCGAGCGACAAAAAAAATTTTACGAGGGGTTAATTTCCCGAATAAAAGTGCACACAAACGGATTATGAAAGATTCCCGTGATTTTAGAAGAAGTCCCGAGACCTTCATTGAATTTTCAAGGCTTCCTAGAAATTCCCAACAGAACTGTTGGAAAATTTCCTCCTTGATAAGAATTAACTAGCGGGAAACGTGTCAATAGTCTGCGTCTTTCTTTATGAAAGTCGTCAATGAGAGATTTTTGTATTGACGCATAGTTCGTTTTAAGACAAATGAAAGTGACCGAAGCGACAAAATAAACTCACAAATACTTACATTGTGTGACCAGTATGAAAAATCGAAGTTGAAACTTTTGGTCGCATCTTTGGTTCCGGGCGGAGCTTTCGGATTTATTATAGCTAGAAAGAAAAAAGAAACCACGTCGCAAATTATTATTGTCATAATCTAATCCGGAATAACAAATTAAAAATCCTTTTAAAGTAAACAAAATTTAAATTCCTCAGATCATAAAATATGTTCTCGGGGAATTTCGAACCGTGGTCGCAAAATTCATTTTATTACTGTTTTTGTTAGCTGTTATTAAGCATTAAGCTTCACAAAATGTGGCTTGCTGCTTAAACATTTCAAAAAACATATATTTTCCCTTAAAAAACTCTTTACAGCACGTCACGAGATTTCGAATTACGGGAAGGCAAATTAACACTTTGAAGTTTTTTCTTTACAAACTTATGTTAAAAATACAGACAAATTTGGCCTACTTAATAATTTGTTTCAAATGTTTTTTTCTGTACAAAAATTTGTGGAAAGCATGCTAATTTTCTCGTGTTTATCTGATTTTAAATCGTTTATTTTGCTCAAATAAACTGTCAAAACTTGGCTAAAAGTCATTTGGGAACGAATGGTAGATGTTTTTAGTTTATTCTGAAATATAAACTGAAAGATTGTATAAGATTTCTTATAGAAATGAGAAATTTTCGAAACGTAAGGAAGAGCTATGCGCGTAAAAAAGAGAGCATATTGTACATCTGCTAAACAGTCACCTTTATTGTGAATGACGATGCGACGTTACTAAAATAACAAACTCATTTCACATATAACTAATAAACTTCTTTCTTAAGAAACAAACATTTTAATATCGGTATGCTATACGTGCACTAAAAAATCAATGAAGAAATAGTAGATTATAGACGTTCGAGAACAGATGTCACGTCATCACTATCAATACTATTTAAACTAAAACGTGACACCGGCCTTTAAATTCGTTTTCTCATTTTTTGCGGTTTTGGACATTTTGTATGATGCTTTGATGGGAAAATGAGTTTACAGATTTCTTGTATGACTGTCTGTATGCAGAATAATTTGGAAACAGCTGGACCGATTTTAATGGAACTTTGTACGCTGTCAATTGGTGTACAGGTAATATTTAATTCCGCTAAGATCGAGCTAAAACAATTTGTCTGTTAAAATCTAAATTGACAGGAACAAAGTCGCGGGTAAAAGCTAGTAAAATGTCTAAAAAAATCATTGAAATATCTAAAACTGCAAGACCTCACATAAAAGTAAGGAATGTAGCGAGATGACCCCGTTTATATAATATTTTTACGAGGTAGTTTAACAACGAAAATAAATCTAATAAATAATACAAAACATTGAACTGGCAGGTCACGGGGGTATGCCGGGTTATGTTTTATGTGGGAGCGTCTCCCGCGGGAACATCTCTACGCCGTCCGAATGGGAAGAAGTTTAAGCTTGCTTGGTAAAGAAGCGAACTGTTCGAACGGCAATGCCGCGAATCGATATGAAATATGATTTTCTAATCAGCACTCATCTCTTATTACGAAAAGATTGTCAGAAGCCAGCGGTTATAAATAAACTAGCTATTCAATATCGCTTCGAAAATTGTTATTTTCGCTGAAAGTAGTTTTTATTTCAAATCTACTTTAAATGTTGTGCCAGAAATCGAGCAACAATGAAACAAAGAATGAATTTTAAACACACTTTTTACGAGATACAACAAAAGCCTGAACTGTTTCGTGGTCCTGGAAAACGTAGGTTTAAATCGATTTTTACGCGTTTCGTTCCGTTCTCGTTTCGTAACAGTTTAAACCAGGGCAAGGCAATTAAGAATTACAAAATGCCACGTGGGACCAAGCTAATTTGTACAGAATCACGTTTTATTAGTACAGCGTAATAAAAACGACTTAATCAGACCGATGTTCTTACAAAATGTTGATTTTCGAATACTAAATATCAAATCTGAGTTTACATTATAAATAGTCGTGTTCATAAAAAAGCAATTACTATTTATTAGGCCAATTTTCCTAATTAATTTGCGTCACAAAGATTTCGTACCCATAAACAACAAATAAAGACAACGAAGTAAGAATTTAGACCAGTTTAACGAAAGAATAATTAAGAATATTCAAAATCACAATAAAAAAATACGTTCAACGTCTACAACCAGTTTCATAACAAATAAATGCCTCGTCTTCACGCATAAATATCCGGCCCTCCACCATATAAACACCCGTCTTTCCACCGTATAAACACCCGTCCGTCCACCATATAAATACCCGACCTCCCGCCACAAACAACCGTCTTTTTACAATATTTAGGCCCTTCGCACACGGGTCGACTATTCTGCAATTTGAGTTTTCAGTCGATTCAGGGTGTGATCGTTCTATGACTTTTCGTACGTCAGAGACTGGGCCGACACAAACACGACCGATTTGAAATCAGTCTCAAACTGGTCGCGTGCGACTGTGTTTGTAGGTTAAGGAGCAATTTCAGTTGCTTGGCTGCATGTTGTGGCGAAAATTTTCTTCTGTAACGTAGGAGTAACTATCTTTACCAGTTTAGATTTAGTCGCGTTCATGTTTGAAGAAAGAACCTCAATCGATTGCAAACCGATTCAACAATAGTCGCGTCCTGAATCGGTTTGAAACTCAGGTTGCGAAACGGTTGACCCGTGTACGGAGGATCTTATCTTTAATCTTGAATATGTGCGTCATTTTCTTGTTAAAAACAACATCCCTTCGTAAAAATTTTCGAAAATAACTGACATAATGCGGTAAATTATTTATTTAAAAAAAATGTACAAACAGAAATGCGATTTCTTTTAGTAATCCTATCAGAATTAAGTTTGTGCACTTACAAGTTGTGTTGCCGCCCATTTCGATGATGCATTTGCTTTCGCGAGAAATTTCTCGATTGTTGAACGGGCGAACCCGCACCGCAACTTTGACGGACGACATGCTGCGGCCGTCTGCTGCACTAAGCTGCCGGTGTCACTGCCCAACTGGCGTTGCGCTCTCACCTCTTGCGTCTGAAACAAAATGAAAATTGTGCATTCAAACAGACTGACATCTATCTTACTGTAAAAGTTTTTTTTTTTAATTTAATAATAAAAGGTGTTCGACTACATGGTTATTAACACCGCTATTGGTTTATAGATAGATAGATAGAGCTATTTTGGAAACAAAGGAAATAGAAAATAGACAAGGAAAACATCAGCACTGATATCGAAGTAATGCGAAAGCGGTTCCGGTATCAGATGCGTGGAAAGGGGGCAAGGTTTTAGCCAGTAAGAGTCTGGCACTACCCGTTGAAGGACTAACGGGTGTCCATGATGGACTTCCTCACCTCCGCGGAAAAAAAAGATAGATAGATAGATAGATATTTATTTAATCAGTTGAGACATTACATCTATTTGACACGTCAACGAGAAAATACAAAAATGAAATGATAGAGTTATCGGCAACATAAATATTCATCAACAGAATAAAAGGCCCGTTCTAAAAAGAAGTTTTTAATATTTGTCTTAAAAATTGAGCAAGTATTATTTTTTAACCTTTCAGGTACTTAATTTCTTATAAATGTAGGCTGAAAAATTTTCTGGGCAATACTTATAAATGTCTATTTTTGCCAACGGTAGTTTTATTGCTTTTTTATTGCGAGTATCATGTCCATCCTCTGCTAAGGCATAGCTTGCATTATTTCCATAGGCGAAGAGCAATAAGTAAAAGAGAAAAATTCATGGAGCTGTCATAATCTTTTCTCGAGGAAAGATGTCCCTACTAGGTCTTAATAAAAAAAAACGACGAAACGTTGCAATCAATGAGTGTTTAAATTGATTCATTTTCATTATTCCAATTACCCGTGATACTGTTTTCTACTATTTTTTACAGTCACTAATTTTTGACAGATTTCAATCAAGTCTACGGGATCCCTCAAAGAAATTATTATTATTATAGACATTAGCATGACGATTGCAAATGATAATGCGCAGTTTATGTCAGCAAATTAAACGTTATGCATAACATAAAAAAACAACTTTAAAGTAGCTGCGAACATGTGCAATAATTGGTCTACAAAACAAACGACGGGCGGGTTACTTTCCAAATGAAACATTTGAACGACCGGCGTGACGTCAATCGGCGTGGGTGGAAAACACGAATGTATTGCGTCACAGGATCACGACTTAAAAGAACGTACGTACGCTACGTAACATTTATTTTATCGACTTCAACATTACATTATTATTATAGTTCCTGCCAGGGTTGCAAATAAATTACTTTGGAATTATAATTTTTTTTATTTAATAATCCTGAAATCTGCGCTTTTATACATATATTCTATAAAATTAGTAGTCCCAAAAACTGAAGTAAAAAATATATAAAAAAAATTCTTAAATTTGCATTACGGAGTATGTTTGAAAAACATTAATCCTAAAATTCGGATTACGCGTTACTGAAAAAATAATCCCAAAAATTTGGAAAACGGATTTTTTTTTTTAAACACTATCCCTTAGAATAAGTTTATTTATTACAAAATGTTTAATGAATCAAATATTTTTTAGCTTATATAATATGTTCAGGGTTGGAAATATGAAATAATGCATTACTTCGGGATTATAATTTTTTTCACTTCTGAAATCTGCGCTAGGAATTTTTTTTTCAAAAAACAATAATTTTGAAATTTATATTGCGGATTATTTTTTCGTTGATTAATTCCATATATTCAATTACGATTATATGTTTTATTGATAATCTCGTATTTTTGATGGTGGATTATTGTTTGAAATTAATAATTTAAATTACCCATTTAAATAAAAAAATAATGATTCATTATTTTTGTATTATTGTTTTTGCAGCCCTGGTTCCATACAAAGAACATCAGCGATATGGGAAACATTCCGGATGACGTCATGGGAACAATTGACGACGTCTAGTGTCTCTAATCATGACACAGTTTTGCTATACTTTCCCTATTTATTATCAGTAGCCAATGTTTCTGTCATTTCAAGGTTAGGGCCTTTTCATATTTCGCATCGAAACTTCTTAATAATATTATTCAATCAAAAGATTTTCAAAATTTTTATTCAGAACGTAATAACTCATCTGAATTAATTAAAAGATTCGTTTTCGCGTCTATTAATGTATTTGCTAGTTCCATGGCCAGAATTGAAAACCCGTCTTGTAGACCTGAATGCCGTGCCTTTTGATGATTTTTATGTAAAATAATTTCTGCAATATGTTTATTATTATTATTTATGTAATACGTCTGCAAAAGATTTCAATCCTCTTTTCTCTATTACATGAAAATATTAATGTAAATTATTTACACTAAAGGGCTTTATTTTTATGATCAATTTGACCTAAATAATTCAAATCCTTCATTAAGATTAAGCTTGAAAGTAGGTATAATAAAACTAATTAGATCACTTTGACCTACTAGTAATTTTAGTCTAACAAAGTCATTGTGTTGTGCAATACAGTTGCTATAGAAGAAAGATATTAAGTGTAAGCATTTAAAATAAATTAAAACGCTGTGCTATTTAAATTAAAATGTAAAGAATAAATCTCTTATTTTGTTCGTTTCTTGAAAAGAACAGGTACCTACGTAGCTTACACGAACGTACTGGTGCTGTTACCATTAATAAAATTATGGTAACACCTTCGATCCTTTCTGAAGACGGGCATTAAGATTTTTTTTCGAAAATAATGTCACAAAACAGGTACGTCTTAAATAAATCCGCTGTTTAAAGTTACCGCACATTCACTTCCACTTTGCTTCCACCATCGGCTTGATGGTGGGAGCAAAGGTTCGTTGGAACTAAAATAATTTTCCACAATGATTACTAATATATTGCAGTAAATCTGAATTCGCATTTAATTCCGAGGTTGAAAATATTTTACTTCGTCATGGGTTTAATTTTCCTATAGTAAATAATCAGTTTGTTGCAGGTACGCTTTTGTGACGTCACTGCGACGCTATGCCATTTCTACATTAACAGCATTAAGAGCACTGTGGTTGGAACAAAAATAAAAGTATAGACACTTCTTATCACAATAGTTTTATTAATGGATTTACATTTCGAGAGCTAAGCTCCTATCTTCAGAAATACACTAAGTTAGTGTATTGCTGAAGATGGGAGCTTAGCTCTGGAGATCCATTAATAAATCTATTGAGGTAAGAAGTTTCTATACTTTTATTTTTACCATTTCTACAAGTTCAAACAAAAATGATCAGAAATACCGAAATGCTAAGATCGCAGTCGTCTGATTTATAACAAGTTTTTAGCAGCGTCGTTATTGTTGGTCGAAGAGTGACCTAAATGCTGTGCGAAAGCTCAGTTCTTTAAACACAACAAAAATAAAAACACTGTCACAACTAATCCAGTTAAAAGCAGGCCATCAGTTAAGCCGTTGAATCGATTCACCGCGCGGTGGGGTTATTTAAGAAGGTTAACTTATTGTATAATATTATTTTAAATAAAATATCAGTGACGAAAGCTGAATGATCGATATACCAGGCCTAGCATATTATGCATAGCTTGCCAGATGCGTAACCGCGACAGTCACAGCCGCTAACGATCTTGGTTGTTGAACGTCTATAATCGACGATAAAACCACAGCGTCGGGTACCACTACCAGCGCCTGAACTGGCTGACAGTTCACGGAGCTATAAGCCGTTTCGCGAAAAAGCAGTGCTTGATTTAATACCATACTGACTCTGACATTTTGTTGTTATAAATTAATGCATGTAATTAAAATCATAACTTTATCTGCATTTAATTTTTAGCAAGATTTCGACGTAGAAAATAGTATCAAAAAGTATTAATAAAATGTTTAGTACTTCTTAATGCTTAAATAAAATAAATGATCTCCGTAGATCTAAAGGAAATTCATTTTCAATTTGACAAAATATCGCTAAAACACACTGGTAACACGCGAAATTCTACTGTTAAAATATCGGAGAATGTTTTAAAACACGTTTTAATCCTATGGCTAGTAAATGAATGGTTAACGTATTTCATATAGAAGGTGGCGTCAATTGTAACGAAATATATTATTCTAGTCAATACACTAGATTTTAGATATCATTACGTCACAATGTACAAATATGGAATTGCGTATCAAGAGCTGTCCGAACGGAATGTTCAAAACAAAGCAGCTATTTTCTGTATACATACTAACCTTAGAACAACTCAGTTAATCCCATGTATAGACTTATTTAAAATTTCAATACGTCAAACAAATGTCTTAACTGTACTAATTCATTATCGGAATATTATACCAAATGAAAACGCTATCTTATAATAAAAATTATCTCAGTAATCACATGAACAGCTGTTGATTTGTTTTGACATTTTGAAGTAGAAATTAGTCATTTCGTGAAAAAACAATATGGTATAGCTGTATATTAATCAGTATAATTATTATTTATCGCTATGAGGAAAACAGTTTTTGCAACGAGTTTTTTACACGACTTTCCGGGTAATTTAAAGAAAAAGAGACATCACCTTCGATCATAAAGCTCTAAGTACCTTTCCACTGCGTACGCTAACGTAGGTACATTTTAAATTTCATTTTACTATTCTTGCGAATTTAAAATGTAACACTTGTGTCAGTGAACAAATTTCAAACGACTTGGCGTTCGTGGTGTGGGTCTGCCGTCTCTTTTCGTTGCAGCCAAAAATTAACTACTGCTCGATCCACACCCAACGGACGGTTGGTAAACTGTTTTGAAATGCAGTTTAAATTCAGAATTGACGCAGAAACGAAACGTTGTTAAGCAAAACAAAATGAAAAAACTATCTGAAGAAAATAGAGGACTTTAACCAGAAGTTTCCGTGACCTCAGATATTATCTAATATTTTCCTCAAACGACATGATGTACTTGAATTTAGGTACAACAATTTTCAATCATAAATATCTTTTTAAAATAAAGATTGTCATACAACATAGACAGCAAAAAAATCCTCTAAAATGATCGTAAAGAAATTACCGTATTTGAAATGCTAGGGTATATTGTTGACAAACAAACAAACAGTAACGAAATCAGAAGTAAAAACGCATATTGATTTTGAAAAAAGTAGTACTCTAGTTGTGATACTTTTCATTGCGATTGCGGAAAAATGAATCGCGGTCGACAGCGGTTTCAAATAAAGAACAATCAATGTCGCTTGACCCAGCCTATGCTATTTGACATTACCTTAAGCTTCAGTAATAAAAATCACGGGTTCAATTCCAGGTGAACGGTACAAAAATTCACATATGCTCGAATTATCACAATACAGTAATTCTATCACGGTACATATTTGTCACAAAAAAATAAAAATACTCTGTCTTTCTCTCTCGTATTTAAAAAAACACACTTTTGTTACATTTTCACGTCGCGATTTCAGCGTAAAACTGAAACGGCCTGCATTCTGCCGTATCAATACGCAGTACGTTGTCCCAATGGCGTACGCGCCGGCGCAGTCGACGCGGCCGTCACGTGACGCAACAATCAATATGCTGCTCGTGACGTAGCCGATGCGTTCGAACCAATCGGACGCTGGAGAAGAGTTCGCTGCGCACCAATCGATACCCGTGGAATTGGAAATGTACAGTGCATGTATTATAAGATTATAGTACCGTCACAGTCCTAGGACAGTCGCGGCGTTCCAGTCTAATGGCACGACGGCATTAGACTGTGATCGTCGACGCGGCGAGAAATTAGTAAAACTCGTTATTTAAACGATGCTGGCATTTATATTAGAGCAATAAATCACTTAAGGTATTCACAGAGGTATGCGTAATAAGTCAGTAGGGCCTGCGTTAAATAGTGTATCGGACTAAAATGTTACTTATACTTGGGCTTAATGAACATTAAAATGGTGTAAGGCCAGATGTTGCACGGACATACCGCTGTATACAATTCGCACTTAATGCCATAATTGTATTTTTTTCTCAAAATACCTGAATATTTTAATTTCACTGTCATAATTTGTGTGATTTATTTTTAAGGACGATTTTTCTTTCTTTTATAAGTCGAAAATTCATTTTCACCAGTTATTAAAGGGATATGGGCACAGGACAAACGTAACGTAGATGGCAGCAGGTCCATAACGACCTAATTTTTGGTTGGTTTTCACTACGGAGTAGAGTAAACACCAAATCTAAAAGCGTTTTTCGTGGACACCAATTTTGCAACGTAAGTCGACGAAAAAATTGTTGTTACTATCTCGCAAAGCAAAATTGTCAAACGGTGGAACCAAAGGCTCCACTACTATCGTTGCTGCCGAATGAGTTCTAAAACATTGTTTATCTTAATCGCGTGTGGAGTCGCGAGTACCGCCTAGTCAGGGATAAATTGACTCTCAGCGGTATTAACATACTGCATTAAACGTTGGCTGCTGGATGTCATCGCTCCGATCAGGCAAGATAATGCGAGTCAAGACGCGGGTAAAGACTAGTTAATTTAGAATTGTTCATTTGCGGAAGCCGTTGAAACGTAATATCTTCACTTCCACCGCGTTAACACCTTCGCCTCCACCATATTCGTGAATATGTATCTTAATTGGGAGTCGGGTGAGGAGCTGCAAGGATCGCTCGGGAGAATTGCTCCTTCACCGCTTGTTGTAATCGAATACAAGGAAACAATTCAATCCTGTAGAGAATCAAATGTAATACAACAACAACTACATATAAAGGTTTCAACAACAAACGATTTTACGACTACGAGCCTGATATTTCATGAACTGAAGATTTTAAAACTACAGTGTAAACTCTTTATAACATTATTCTTTATAGCGATAAACTCTCTATAACATAGAAAAGATCACAATTTGGTTGGTTTACCTTAAAACCCATACATTGATACACTCTTTATAGCGCAGCAGCCATTCTCTATTACGAAGAAATGTGTTCATATTTAGACACAGAAAATCGTCATTGTCGGTGTTATTGTTTATGTTATCTTATCAGGTTACAAAAGACGTCGACTAAATCTTTAGAAAAATTTTTATTGTTTAATCTTCACTCCATATAACGGTATATAACTCTCTATAACGATAAAAAATGCTCGGTCCCTTGAGTTTCGTTATAAAGAGTTTACACTGTATATGAAAAAAAGTTTTCAGTATTATCTATAATTTCAATTTCAATTTATTCAAGCAAGCAAATACATTTCAGTATATAACATTTTTTGTATTCGTCAACTCTAACCTATACTATTTCAAGCTTTTATTTATTGCATGATTTATTTATTGAAATAAAAGTAGTGGTACAGCACTAGACTCGCATTCGGGAGGTACGGGTTCGAATCCCGGCAGGGGCAGATGTGGCTGGGACTTTTTCCTACTGCCTCTCGCCGAGAAACGGTAATTCCTGTACCGGCCATCTTGATTGAGGTTTTCCATGGTTTCCCTCAATTAATTCCAGATAAATATCGAGATGGTTCCTTATTTGAGGCCATGGCCGATTACCTATCAAACTCCTAGTTCAAAAATTACCTACCTTATCCTAATTTCCTATAATTCCTTCATTCGCCCATTGCTATTACATAAGTTGAAGTTGTAAAAAAATTTAGAAAATGACGGGAAGTGGTAGATGAAAAAATAGTAATGGTGCGAGTGGCGTCTGTTATGACATAAAGTCGAGAAACGGACGTTAAACGCATTATTATTATTATTATTACAATGCTATATTAGAAAAATTTTATTTTTCAAACAAGTGTCACCGCCGGGGCTCAAGTTCGAATCTTTCCACTTTCGCGGCGGAATGAGTGTTAGGGCATAGAGAGGGTGATAATTATTGATTGTTGTGTTAATGTTGAATATTAAATTTTAATATAACGGGGAATTGAACATGCTGAAATAAAAAAAAAACTGTTTTTTTCCTAGGGTAATAAAGGTATCAACAGCCGGGCTCGAACCTACGACATTTAGGGTACGAGGCAAGTGTACCTAGCAGTCATCTTAGTTTCATGTTCTACAGCCGGTTTTTATAGTATACGTACATTGTAACACGTTCGTTACAGTGTCAATCTCAAGCCAGCAAGTCAAATTTTGTGAAGTTTAAGGTAGTTGTCGTGGTACAATATTGTCAAAACGTTATAGATTATACACACCACAAAAGTATACTAGCTTGTAGCTAAGTGATCCATAATTTGTACGTAAGGCTGTACCCGTGGAAACGTAACCCATACAGTATTCATATGCATGTATACTTTTCTATAAATTGTTGAACTTTAAACCGTTATTTATAAATAATTAGACGGCCAAAAAAAAATTCTTATTTTTTTTTAAACTCATAACAAATGCATTGAAAGACTGTCAGTTTTAGGAAAGTTTCTGACAGTTAGTTCGTTTTTTATAAATAATAAACTGGTTCAGAACTACAGAGATCGTATACAATCAATGTTAATTATCCAATTTTTAATTGAATTTATCTCGGATTATATACGATCGATCGACTTCAAATTTTCAGGGTAATTGTATTATCATGTCCTTAACAAGTATACAAAAATTAAGAATTTTCTGACGGTGTGCCTTAACCACGACAACTACCTTAATGCTTAATCACATCTAATAAAAACAGTAATAAAATAAATTTTGCGATCACAGTTCGAAATTTCCCGAGAGCATATTTTACAATCTGAGGTATCGGTGACCTTAAAAAGGAATTCAAGGTCTGATTTACATAAACCAAGCTAATATGAAACAAAAGTATATGTCGATGTTACAGGTGTTGTTGCAGTGCAACATAATATAATTTTACTCGCATAATACTTAGAAGAACATTCATCGAAGTATCCGAACAGTGGTTCTGCGGAATAAAAGTTCCATGACTCATCCGCAGACGCGCAATGGAATATTTATTTTGGCGTGAGTTCAAATGTATGACTGCTCCAATACGTTGCCGGGATTGTTCCACTATTTGTGGAGAAAATGGCCGTAGTGATATACGAGGGTTCATCAATAAGTACTCGTGTTTGACGACAGATAGCGTCGACGAGTGAAATTGACTTTACCATCGTGTACTGCAGACTTTTAATCGACCTCGTACTGAGTTGTAGATATACATTTATAGGTTAGGTTATTTTTGACAGCCAGTTGTATCATTCGTGTTTTGTATTTTTTGACAAAATGGTAAAAGAAGCAGTATCGATCCGTAATTCGTTTTTTAAAAAACAAGCAGAGAAACAAAACTTAAGTTGGATGCTGTCTATGGGGACCCTTCACCATCTATGATCACGGTGATATACTCGTATAAAAAACGAATTACGGATCGATATTGCTCTTTTTCCATATTTATTCGAAAATTACACAACACGAATGATACAACTGCCTGTCAAAAATAACCTAACCTATGAATTTATCTACAACTCAGCACGAGGTCGTTTAAAAGTCTGCAGTACACGATGGTCAATTTAAATTTACGATATCGTCTACAACAATAGAATAATATCACAGGTGAAAATTATCATAGCGCGTTGTACGCCGGTACCGGAAAAACCTCGACTTGATGTCCTTCGTAGGACGTGTTAGCAATATTAAAATTATTTGCATTATCAGTCGTCGTCAGTGGCGTGAGATTCGATCATACAAGCGGAGCTACGCATTTTTTGTGATTCGCAATAAAGTTTGTCGACAGTTTGGATTGTTATTTGTTTTAACACAAAAGCACAAAATATCCTGTTTACATGGCGAGAAAAAATAACTCAATATTTTCACACTGGTGGTAATTTAAGCTAACTTTTTTTTTAATTAAACAAAATTTAAATCTATGTAACACAAATTAAAAAAATGAATATCAGAAATAATGAGAACGAAAGAACAGTACAATTGTTAACTTGTAAATTAGCGAAGTGCCTTTTAATAAGTTGGCCACATTTCGGTGAAACCGCAGATGGTCAACATACACAGGTTTCACTGTATTAATAACATCCACGTATTTAATTTATAGCACAAAGCAAAAAGGTTTCACTTATTTTATTTAATATTTCGTTGGTAGACCTTTCAAAGATCGTCACAATTCCCGCAGTTAAGGCTGTCGGAACGCTCTGAATTTAAGTCAAAAATAGAGCTTCGGCTGTCAACTGATTGTAGACTTATTCGTCAACATTCTGCAAAAATTCTTTCTCTGTAAGGAAGATTAAGGACAAATCTAGGTCTCTAATGGATTACTTTTGTAATTTATGTACGATTTACTAGAAAAGAGTTGGCATTGATTGTGCTAAAAAAGCACACGTTTTCAATGTCACACTACGACCTTATTCGTACTTATTTCACAAAACTGTTTCATCACAAACCTAAAGTGACTCTTCCTTTTTCGGAAAAGTTTTTTAAATTTTCAAAATATTCCCAAAAATTAGAGTAATCAGTTGACAGCGGCACCCTTGCAATAACATTTTTTAGCCTCGTAGTTGGCACCAGCCAAAAATTGAAACGTGCGGATGATTTGAGCGAGACAGAACTAAAGAAAGTCACACCCACAATATGTCTTTTGCCTACCTCGCCGCTTACCGCTGGGTCTCAGCACAAACAAAATTCAGAGCGTTCCGACAGCCTTAAGACATAGTGATTAGATTTTCAGCTATGAACGGGTTTCATAGTGAAATATATTCTACCTGGTTATTTCTCTATTTCTGAAATACAGCAAAAACTATGTCCTGTTTGCGCTGTACAAGTTGAAAGACCTTCTGTTAAAAATGATATGTAATTTCCGGCACGCCACTGATAAATAAATTACATAATACATCATTTTTAATAGTTATTACAATTAGATATAATATGCTTTAGTTGCAATTTGTATTCATTCATTTAATTGCTTATGCCATGTGGGTGCGGGCGATCATTTATTTGTTTGCCGCGCATTTAATATCACACAAAATAATTCACTAGAATAGATACATAATAATTCGGGTATTTATATTATACTACAGCTTTTACCCGCAAGTCCCCACGAGAAAATGTCACTTTTAGCGGAATAAAAAATACCCTATAGATGTATACGTTTAAGTTTGAGAATCTACCAGCTAGTCAGTGTACTAAATTTCAACAAAATCGGCGTATTTAAATTTTAATTTTGCAGCGATTTTGAGAATTTTTTCGGTATTTTTGGACTCAAAAATATTTTTAATTCCTAAAAACCACCCTCAAAATAGTCTAATTGAACCCATTTTAAATTGTTCAGGAGGTTATGAAACGTCGAGAAATTTTGGTCCGACCTTTAGGTCCCACCATCCGACCGACAGCGACGTCAATAGTGTGTGCCAATGGCAAATACACTAATAATGGCATGAATCGATTTTACCCTACCGTGCCCAAAGAAATTTTACTTCAAAAGACGTTCAAAAGAGCGATGTGGTTTTGAAGGGTAAGTTTAAAAAAAATGTTCAATACATTTTTCGACGAAACAATTCAAGATAGAAGAGATTGCATACAGAATGAGTTGCCGACTCTATTTTAAGGTAGTTGTCGTGGTTAAGGCACACCGTCAGAAAATTCTTAATTTTTGTATACTTGTTAAGGACATGATAATACAATTACCCTGAAAATTTGAAGTCGATCCACCGTATATAATCCGAGATAAATTCAATTAAAAATTGGATAATTAACATTGATTGTATACGATCTCTGTAGTTCTGAACCAGTTTCTTATTTATAAAAAAAAGAACTAACTGTCAGAAACTTTCCAAAAACTGACAGTCTTTCAATGCAATTGTTATGAGTTAAAAAAAAAATAAGAAATTTTTTTTGACCGTCTAAGTATTTATAAATAACGGTTTAAAGTTCAACAATTTATAGAAAAGTATACATGCATATGAATACTGTATGGGTTACGTTTCCACGGGTACAGTCTTGCGTACAAATTATGGATCACTTAGCTACAAGCTAGTATACTTTTGTGGCGCGTATAATCTATAACTTTTTGATAATATTGTACCACGACAACTACCTTAACCAAGTCGCTACAACTTTAACGCAGCCTCGTCTTCTGGGGGTTTTGCACAATCAAAGCAATATTGCCGCTGACGCAGCCTTTCCGTATCTCCGCACAAATTGCTTTGTAATAACTCATCATTCCACGGATAGAATATTACGAAGCCAGTGTGAATTTTAATGACGCCACATGAATTTATATGCGACTAGTTTTCCGGCCTGGATTCACGCGGGTAGAATTTGGTTTGACAAAGCAATTAAATCAATTACAAATTTCTCAGACCAATGGCGGATTTACCTGTTTACTAGGAGTAGGCCGTTAAATTTCTACTGTCTCTAAAGAAACCAGATTAAGTGACATAAAATAAGCAATGACCAAAATTATTCATACACTAAATAGATAATACATTTTTTTTATTGCTCATGCAGAAAAATAGTATATTTGCAACCTTTGAAAAGTAACTGTTTGCCCATTGTTTACTTGTCGCACGCAAATTCAGATAAACAAAAAATAACAATGTTGAGATTAAACAAAAAAAAAAAAAAAACAATCGAAATATTAAAACTGAATTGAGGTTGACGTGACAGGTGGTTTAATTTATAAAACGAGGTCAAAATATATTGATAATAAAAATTTACAAATTTTTTAAAACTAATTCGCAATTCGTGCGGCAGTGTTCCTCAAGCGAATGAGCGTACGAACGAAAGTTGCAACATTCAAAATAATCAGCTGTTCTTATAATAAATTCATAAATACAAATTTAACTCATTTTATGATTTTATAATTACTTTTTACGCGATTTTATATTGGCAAAATCGTCAATGCACGAGTCTTAAAAATTTAAGTAGTATTAAATCTACAAATGTCATTAGTTCACGGACACATCTTATTAGCCTACGTTACTCGGAAAGGAGTGAAATTTTAAACAGTGAGAGAATTCTTCAAAATGGTTCAGCATAATTAAGCCATTATAGTGCCGTAAACAAGAAATGTATGTATATTCATATAAACAGCGAGCACAAAATATAAAGCAACACTTACAAATGGCGCCAACAACAATTAACGACGCCTTGCCATAATATTATGAATATGTATAATGCTTATGCATGCCTGTGTACAATTTATGAGTGTTTTCGTGTACAGAGTGTTCAAATTAAGATTATTGAGTACCAGATGTTCAATATGCTCCCTTTTTTACCCGCATATCTTACGAATATATGTGCATGTAAAATGCACTTTAGTAGTCACGACGATTCGGAAATCTATAATTTCTATGAAAAAAATTTATTCAATCTTTGATGTTCATGCTTCAAAATTAACTTTAACTATGAGTCTTCCCATATGACTTTTAGCCAAGTTTTTACAGTTTATTTGATCAAAATAAACGATTTAAAATCAGATAAAAACGAGAAAACAGACATGACCAGAAAAAATTAATTTTGAAAAAAAATATTTAGCAAGTTAAATTTGTCAGTTTTTTAACATAAGTTGTAAAAAAAAGACTTTAAAATGTTAATTTGCCTTCCCGTAATCCGAAATCTCGTGACGTGCTGTAAATAAATAATGACGAATATCAAGTTTTTTGATTAAATTTTCTAAAAATAATAATAAATTGACAAGGAGTAATAGCACTAGACCTAGAGATAGTTCTGGTGGTCTAAAAATAACAAGATATTTGTCCAACCTTCGACAGACTTCCCGAAATTCTCGTTAATTTCTATAATTTTTCGAGAAACTCGTGCTCGAGTTGCTGGCGTCGCAAAACCGAGTTTAGTCAGTTAGACTAATGAACCGTGGTGCCGCGCGCAGTCGCCTATTTTAATAACGATTATAAAGAGTATAATTAACGAGCGACGCTGATTCGAAGCTGTTGTGCGCGTTTTATTTACGAATAATTCATACACTCCATTCAATTATAACACTTTCTGTTCGTGACAATGCGTGACCCGCTGCACACTTTTACCAAATATAAAAAAAAACTCGGGTTGCAGGGCCAAATCCTGCTGACAATTTTGCTAATACAAGCAGTGTGAATTTGGACAAAACAAAAACAATTAACTTCTTAATACACCCCTTAAAATGATTTTTTTTTATTTCAATATATCGTCTCTGTTTTATCTTAATTCATCATCTGCACCAAATTATAGGTAACTCTATTCGTAAGCGTTTTCATAAAATTCTTGTCGAGACGATTTTATTAAAATTTTAAATAGATACTAAAGGGTGAAATTTCAATTTTAAAACAATTCCCAGAATTATTTCGGTCTTTTTGGGCCTCAAAACAATGTTCAACCTCTAAATACACCCCTTAAAAAGGTCCAATTACGTCCATTTTAAATAGGGTTCGGGCGGTGATGGATTCCAACATGCGGGGTCAAATTTCGTTAAAATAAATTAGTTTCTTCGAAAGATATTAAGCGCGCGCGCACACACACACAAACAAACACACACACATACTTGAATCTTTCCACTGTCGCGGCGAAAGATTCGGGTTTGAGTCCCGGCGGTGAAAGTATTTAAAAAATTTTAAAAATGATCAGGAAATTGGACAAAATAAAAATATACAATCAAATCAGCGATTTACCGAGGGGATTGTTCAACGTTATTAGAATTGTATATTTTTATTTTGTCCAATTTCCTGATAATTTTTAAACTTAAAAAAATTATGGATGATAATATTAATATTGTATTTAAAAATATTCTTTTCTAATACCTATAGCATTGAAACAACGAGTGCCTCTTGAAAATTGTAGTAAACTATAGCTATCCTATACTGTTATTAATTTATTTTTACGAACTATGCCACAGGGAATAAATATGATATTTAATAAATTGTTCTAGACTGTAAATTGCTTGGTAATTCAAAAAACATACAAACCGATCCGCCATAAATTTAAAGAAAGTGTCACCTCTTATGTATTAAAATATTTTATCGTTTATTATTATTATTATTTAGAATGAGGGTAAATAAATACATACACGTAACTAGACTATGGTGGTGCCAACCAAAGCACGTAAATTACAAATCAATTCCGAATATTACTCTGAGAGTATAGGCATTAAGGTAGGCAGTGACGCACTTGCTATGAAAGCGATAAAAGAAAATCAATTCAATCAAAACTTTCCTTTATTTTATATAACTCGAGTCCAATATTAATTACATGGAAAAATGTCAGCCAACTGAGCGACTTGACCATTCCAATTTAAAAAATATTGACATTTGACATATTATAATAAATAAATTTAGTATAATAGCTGTTGTCTGCTATAATTGTTAAGAAACATTCTTTATTGTAACACTATATTAGAAAAATGTATTATTCTAACACGTCACCGTTGGGATTTAAACCCGAATCTTTCCACTTTCGCGGCGGAATGAGTTAGTCAATTACTCTACGGTGCACACAAATCAATATTTTAATCCTTCATAATATAGTGATTTACAACACTCAAATTCACTACATGCGAGAGCCAATTATTTTTTAGCTGTAGATAGACATTAACTCTCACAGTAGCGAGGGCTCTTGAATGAACTTTCCATTTTTTATACGGAGTGTTGGAATAATAAATTTTTCTAATATATAATGTTACAACAATGAATGTTTCTTAACGATTATAGCAGACATAAGCTATTATACTAAATAATTCAGCTGGTACGTAAGCTACAAGCGTATGTTAAATCTACTAATATATAATAAAAAAAGTTTCTGTTAATGCGTGCGGTGACGCGGGTAACAACAAGTTTTAAATATTATACTTGTTATTTATTTGCATAACATGGTTTTAAATATAAAAATTAACCAAACCATATTTGTTAGTTACTTCTTTTTTTCAGCTCTTCAGAACAAAAGCGCAGCTGATTTCTTTTTTTATTTTCAAAATATTCTCGAAACTATGAAGTTTAGAAAAAAATCCTTTTTACAAAAGTTTCTTGAAAAAATAAATAGAATAATAAATCATTATTAAAAGTATATCATTATAATATAAAAAACCACGTTAAAGCATATATCTCCTCTTCCCCAAAAACAACAGACTCTACATATTTGCATATCAAACATCCTCCCAAAATTTAGTTTTAATTCACTTATTTGTTCGATTTGTATCGTGTTCACAGATTAACAGACAAACAGACTTTTCTTAAAAATATGTTTTCTGAACTCAGTGGTCCTCAAAACGTAAAAAATATTGTAAAATTTTGAAATGCGAATTTTGACTTAAAATTGCCTAGTTATGTGGAGTCGGAAATGTAACATTTAACAGGTAGAGTCAATATGCTGATTGAAATCAAACTGTACAAATATTCCCACGAGCCCGTCAATTCTCAAGGTCCCCTGAGTGTTGAATGTTGGTACGGCAATGCAGACGCGAAAACCTATGTGGTATGATTAATTAACAATCCGATAAACGAAGCCAGAGAATTGTTGCCTCTGCAACAAACTGGCCGGTCAGTTTAATGTACCGTTCTAATCGAAAACCATATTAATGAAGGATTTATTAATGCATCTATTATAAAAGATAGAATAGAATAGATGTTTTATTTGTAAATCACATTGTGAGTACAAAACTTCAAAGAATAAAGTTTAGAAGTTATAGTTATAAAAATCCTCTACATTATAAAAGCAGTTTTGCTTACAGAATATTTTAAGTTTTTGTTTATATATTTTAATAGGTAGTTCCTGTATTGACTCTGGCAGCCTATCTTTCTGGCCATATAATCTGTGGCAGTCTGGGACAGTTTTAGCCTTCTATGAGGCAGGTATATATCATTTTTTGACCTGGTATTATAGCAGTGGTAGTCAGAATGGCTTTCGAAGCGGTTTAAGTTAATTTTTGCATACATCAATATTTGACGGTATGAAAAGACAAAAACGTATTGAAAAGCCGTGGAAATTTTAATATTTTCATTAATTTTTAAGGTCACCAATAGTTTATCGGTTTCAGTATTTTCACATTATTTATTGCGCAATTTTTGATATAAGTATCTTCTGCGCAAACGGCGATTTTCCTCAAGAACAATAGGGCTCTTCATACGTGCATTTTAAACACCCTTCCAAAATTTGGTTTCAATCCACTCACCTGTTTGATCTGTACCGTGGTCACAGACAAACAACAAACAGACTTTTACCAAAAATGTTTTTTTTTTATTCGAGAATTTTAAAATGATTTTTTTTGTAAAACTTTGAAAATGTGAATTTTTGCCTAAATTAGTAGGTAGCATTCCCCATTTGTGAAGAATGGTAAACCATTCCTGGAATAACACAAACGACAACTCGCATTTTAAAAATTAAATAATACGAATATTGGTTTTGCGTGTCTCGTTATTGCGATTACAATATTTCCAACATAACTTCGACGCCTTATTCTCTTCGGAAAAGAATATGTGCGCCGATATTATTAAGAGTGCGTCCTTCGCATTCCGGGACGCCGCCGACGTCGTCGTCAACTAGAAATATGGTCCACGACGTATCGAACGCCAGGGGAGGAACGAAACCTTTTTTGTTACAAGCTTTTATTTAACTTTATATGTTTGTCAGTGTATCAGAATACAAATCTCGACTAGTTCTAATTAAGCTAGAGCTTTGAAATTTTGCATGCATGTAAAATTTCGGTGGCAATGCATAACTCCAATATGGCGGACGCCCCAATATGGCGAATTACCTTTTTCTTCACAACCTTCTTGACATGGGTATCGAAAGAAAGAGTTTGACGAGCGGAATATGCTAAGTTGTGTGACGTCATTGTAAATCCAATATGGCGGGCGACTCATGTCCGATGGATTTGAAACTTTGTACACATATGTATTCCCCCGATAGGGATACATGACGAAATTGTTTTCAGAATTAAATAATCAACTAATTTTAAAAAGTTAATGTATTAATAGTACAACATTTTAGAGACTAAAAAAAGAACAATATAAACTATTAGTATAAAAAACCTTTTAAAGACAAACTTTTATTGAAATGTACTGGAAAGGCAAAATTAATTTTAAGTAATTTAGGTTCATAATTATAAAAGTATGGACTGTGATTAATAAACTATCACAATGCTTCTATAATTAATAATTATGAACCTAAACTATCAAAAATAATTTTTCTTACTTAGTTTATTTCAATAAAAGCTTGTCTTTTTTTTTTACTAATATTTTTTGTTGCACAATTGCCCCATTTTTGCGTTGTTCTACATTCACAACATTTTCTCCACCCAACTCGAGTGACTTTATATTGCGCCAGTTGATTATACGGACAAAATGTGTGGCAGAAGACGGGGAAAATATAGCTCTTTCCGGAGATTATTAAAAATGAATAAACATACCAACTGAAAATACTTGCGTTGATTATTTGGCATGCTCGAACTGCCCCACCAACTGCCAGAGTTATTTATAAGTTCATATTTTCAAATTATTATTTAAAAATCCATTAGACACGTTCTGTTTTTTATTATTTTTATACATAATTTTTTTCTTTGTAAATTTTTCTGCTGGTTGAAAATCAATGCAAATTTTGTACGTTTTATGTACAACAAACATTTATTATTATTATTATGTGAAGGAAGAATTCCATGAAGAATTTTGCATCCACAAGCACCCCAAACTTTAGGTTCGTCACCGTCATACAAGAGTTACTTGTGAACCAAGTTGAAACTATAACGACTTCTCAAAACCATGAAATGAGCAATTACAGTGCGTTTGGGTCGCGCGCACGGAGTGACCCAATAAGCAAGGCCTATTGCATACGGCAGACTAGTGACTCAGCATTACCTTTACATGCCGAAATAGCTTTTATATCTGCCAACAGTGACGATTTGGTTCCTCCAAGAACACCAATTATTTATTATTATTGTTATTATTTTACCAGTTCTTGTATTAGTACCTGGGAACTGGGAGGTTTTTATAGAGGAGTCATGGGAACGCTATATAAACAACGGCATCACTACACGCTCGGCTATTCTCCAGACTGCACTTGGGGGCAAACGTGCAAATTCCCGCTAGACCTGTGTCGTATTTTGGGAAAGAAAATTAAATTTAAAGAGTCGAGAAACACTACATCTAGTCCTTCTTCATCTTCTTGCAGTAGCTTGTACTTTCGGTTTAACCAGTATCGTCTGATACCTAAAATTTTTCCAAATTTTGTTTGTTTGTGTCAACATTACGCGAAACGGTTGGGTCGATTTAAATTAAACATTGCATACTATTTACTATTCAAAATTACAGAGTAGGCACTTTAACTTACTTTTTATCCGACACGTCCGCAATGGAAGCCGTAGGTAAATTAGCAACAAAAAGAAATAAGAAATAAGAGCCCGAAATCAGACAATATATTTTTTTTTAAGACCAGTACAATTTATTCAAATCGTAAAAATGTTTTTAAGACTCAGAACTGTTTTACTTCGAAATAAGAAATTGTTTTTTTCGCTTTTGCGTTCAAAACATATTCCATATATCTCATTTCTTTGTACCTACGTTCAATATTCGAGTTTATATGTATATTCTATCCAAGAGATACACAGATATTATTCATAAGAAAAGCTTTCATTTCAATCCGTCTTTCGAGATAGACGGATTTTCTCTTTGTACTTTGCACTGGAACATGTACGTAGACATGATACAGTATATGTTTTTTTTTCTTACAAAATAAAACCGTTGTATCACAAAATGTTTTTAAAAAATCATCAAATTTCCAAAAAAAAAAAAAAAAAACGACAAAACGCAGAATCTTCTCAAACCGCAACATAAATTGAAAATAATATCTGCACCGGGTTTTGATCTGCATACAAGTCTGTAATGACTTTATTTTAAAGAGATCACAAGCAGCGCCTGTTTTAGGGACGGGTAACCCGAACATTTATAGGAGGCTCCAAAATCTGGGGGCGACACATTGGCTGTAAGTGTGAGAAAAAATTGATGTGTTAAATATCCAATTAAGGCTGTCGGAACGCTCTGAATTTAAGCCAAAAATAGAGCTTCGGCTGTCAACTGATTGTAAACTTATTCGTCAACATTCTGCAAAAATTCTTTCTCTATAAGGAAGATAAAGGACAAATCTAGGTCTCTAATGGACTACTTTTGTAATTTATGTACGATCTACTAGAAAAAAGTTGACATTAATTGTGCTAAAAAACACACGTTTTCAATGTCACACTATGACCTGATTCGTACTTATTTCACAAAACTGTTCCATCACAAACCTAAAGTGACTCTTCCTTTATCGGAAAACTTTTATAAATCTTCAAAATATTTCCAAAAATTAGAGTTATCAATTGACAGCGGCACCCTTGCAATAACATTTTTTAGCCTCGTTGTTGGCACCAGCCAAAAATTGAAACGTGCGGATGATTTGAGCGAGACAGAGCTAAAGAAGGTCACACCCACAACATGTCTTTTGCCTACCTCGCCCCTTACCGCTGGGTCTCAGCACAAACAAAATTCAGAGCGTTCCGACAGCCTTAATAGAAAATTTCACACAGCGATTTTTTTGTTCGCGATCCTAAGTATCAACTTGATTATTGTTGTACAAGGCTGCGCAGAAAGTTTTGCGCATGATTGTAAATTCCGATCGAGATTTTTATTCTCATTTTATAACCAACATATCTATACATCAATATAAATATGTTATTTACTTCTTTCGATTCTACTGTTGGAAACTATTCTGTTTTGTTTTTTTGTTGTCCCGAAAAACAGAAACCGGAGGCCGCCATCTTGTTTTATAGAATTCCGGTTAATTAACTGGCTAAAATAGTTACAATAAAAATAACAAATTTTATCTCACTAATTGAAAGTTCATCGCTTAGTATTATTCATCGGAACGATGTCAAAATATTATGTTATATTACATGTTTCTCTATAAATATATGCTGCTATTAAAATTTAAATAAAATTATTTGATTTTTATTGAAAATAAAAAAATGTATCTTTATTAAAAAAATAAATATACGTAATCGCTAGAGCAGGCGCTATAGCAAGAGTTGTTTGGTCCTAGCACGGTAGCACCAATCTATTTTTTAATACTAAGTAAATCGAAAAACCAATTGAAATTTTTACCTATTCTCAAAGTTTGTAATAGTTGAGCCATGAAAACACCATTTAAGGTAGTTGTCGTGGTACAATATTGTCAAAAAGTTAGATTATACGCGCCACAAAAGTATACTAGCTTGTAGCTAAGTGATCCATAATTTATACGCAAGACTGTACCCGTGGAAACGTAACCCATACAGTATTCATATGCATGTATACTTTTCTATAAATTGTTGAACTTTAAACCGTTATTTATAAATAATTAGACGGTCAAAAATTTGTTCTTATTTTTTTTTAAACTCATAACAAATACATTGAAAGACTCTCAGTTTTGGGAAAGTTTCTGACAGTTAGTTCTTTTTTTATAAATAAGAAGCTGCTTCAGAACTACAGAGATCGTATACAATCAATGTTAATTATCTCATTTTTAATTGAATTTATCTCGGATTATATACGGTCGATCGACTTCAAATTTTCAGGGTAATTGTATTATCATGTCTTTAATAAGTATACAAAAATTAAGAATTTTCTGACGGTGTGCCTTAACCACGACAACTACCTTAAACCACGAGATCGCTACACGTTCGGCTATTGAAGTTAAAAAAAAACATTTAAATGTCTTTAATGACCTCAGCTGTCCGTTGTGTATAATCGACAACATCTAAATTTCAGCGTTCTTCCAAAATTACTTCCGACACTATCCAAGAACCGTGGAGGTTTTTTTTTTAAACATACTGAGTTTGAGTGCGGGGCACTTCAATATCGACAAAGATATTATATAAGTGTATCTATGTAGCTCATAGCAATTGAGCTATGTAAGGTACTTGCCTTTTCACACAAAAGAATCTATTGACCCTTTCAGTGTAAGGTTATCGAACCTATGTAACTATGCTCTATGTCACTCATTAGAATTGGTACTAGGGATGGCCAATACCTTCACGACGCACTTCAAATTCCATGTCTAAATAGTTTGACTAGTTGATCGCGCGAGTTCCTGTTTTAAGGTAACTGAAATTGTATTATATGCTCTCGGGAAATTTCGATCTGTGATTGCAAAATTCATTTTATTACTGTGTTTATAAGCACGTCACGAGATTTCGAATTACGGGAAGGCAAATTAACATTTTGAAGTTTTTTTAACATGTCGAAGAGTAGATCTTTGATATTTCATATACGTTAAAATACTTCAACTTCAAAAGAGAGTGGAGTGAGGTCTTTAAGGCTGTCGGAACGCTCTGAATTTAAAGCCAAAAATAGAGCTTCGGCTGTCAACTGATTGTAGACTTATTTGTCAACATTCTGCAAAAATTCTTTCTCTATAAGGAAGATAAAGGACAAATCTAGGTCTCTAATGAACTACTTTTGTAATTTATGTACTACTTACTAGAAAAAATTTGGCATTAATTGTGCTAAAAAAACACACGTTTTTAATGTCACACTATGACCTTATTCGTACTTATTTCACAAAACTGTTCCATCACAAACCTAAAGTAACTCTTCCTTTTTCGGAAAAGTTTTTTAAATCCTCAAAATATTTCCAAAAATTAGAGTAATCAATTGACAGCGGCACCCTTGCAAAAAAATTTTTTAGCCTCGTAGTTGGCACCAGCCAAACATTGAAACGTGCGGATGATTTGAGCGAGACAGAGCTAATGAAGGTCACACCCACAATATGTCTTTTGCCAACCTCACCCCTTACCTCTGGATCGCAACACAAACTAAATTCAGAGCGTTCCGACAGCCTTAATGTTCCCACAGCTGTCGGCAATGAGTTTCTTGACTAATGCATGTTTCACCGATAGGATCTTGGTCTGCTATCGGTCGCGTTTTTACGAATGCATTATTTGAATTTTGTACACTTCGAGGCTTCAGTAAAAATGGAGCTTATCTAAATTAATAAAAACTATACTAAAATATATACGGAAGCTCTTGAACCGAAGTTCACGACATGTCAACGGCCGTGTTTAAGTACATGTAGTATCCACGTTATCTGTGATCAACGTACAAAACCGCTTATGTCGCGAATTCGTATTCATTTCTATTTTCCGATAGTTTTTAACACGCTTTTGTTAGCTTCACCTATATGTATGCTTGTAACGAAATCTTAGAACGTGAAATTTACCCACTTCTAAACGTCAGATTAAACTGAAACTTTGCACACTTATCAAGGACCGATGACAGTACAATAATTTAATAAGTTTGTTTCATTATTCTGACCAGGATCATTAGGATAAAAAAATAAAACTAAAAAATACAGTTCCTTATCGCGGGTTGGCGAGGGGACCTAGCCGAGAAAAAATGTAACGTGTCACGAAAAACCGTAAGACATATAATGTATCTTGGTATACGGTGACACCGGGTGTTTTTAGATTATACCGGGTGTTTTGGAACGAAGTTTCTTATCGTGGGTTGGCGAGGGGACCTAGCCGAGAACAAATGTAACGCGTCACGAAAAAGCGTAAGACGTTTTTCGTAACGCGTTTTATATATGTGTGTGTGTATGTATATTATGTATGTGTATTAATTATGCGAACCCTGCATACGAAAGGGACTTCGTTCCAAGCGCGTGTCCCGTGACACGTTCCAAGTTTTTTACTTTTTAGTTCGGTTTGCTAATAAAGCTTGTTTTTTTAGTTTTTTAAACTATTTTATATTGAAGTAACACTTCTTTAGGCGCAATATAAGGGTAACTCAGATCTTTTCTACCGGACTTAACTTTTCCTCACGAAAGTAACGTTCCGTTTATACAAAGGTAAGTTAGACATTTTATAAGGTAACTGTTGAAACTTTCAGTTAATAGATGGCCGCAAAGTTGTAACTTACCGACTTAAATCGTGCCAAATATAATTTATTTATTTTGTCACGTGCACTATTTCTATATATTTCGGTTAGAATTATATTCTACTAGCCATTCGCGACGTTCGTATTTTTATAACCGCAAATACGACATAAGCGGTTTTGACGTACGTCCCACACATAAATTGTAGGTATAGATGCGGGCTCGCCGCTGCATCGTTCAGTGGCCCCTTGGTTCGAGCACCGAATGGTCCTTCGCCACAACACATTGTACAAGTCAGTTTTTCTAATGTTCAAATAACATACTATTGACAAATTGCACAATATTTTCGAAGTAAAATTTCTTTAGCGAGCGTATCTGTTTGACATTTTCTGTGACGTTAAATTTTTTTATATTATGTAGACGAGGGGGTTCTCCTAAACCGGTCTGTCTAAAAATTAGAGTGGGTAAAATTCTACATAACTAAAATAAATATATTTATAAATTTTATTTCCCCCAAAAAATTTGGTGAAAAAATTTTTTTTACGAAAATGCTTCTTGTGCCGAAAAGTTTTTATCAAAAATTTTTCTTCAAAATTTGTTTCCATTTTTTTTTATTTTTTCATATAAAATTAACTACTATGGACAACGGGGGATTTTTTTTCTTCTTTTAAAGGAGGCGCTGGTCCAAAAAGGGTTGGGAGCCTCTGAGTTAGATAATATTTTGACCATCACGAGACAAGAATTAGAATAGGTAAAACGCTAACTGAAACAGCGTTTTACGAGGACAGTTTGCCTTCGAAAGTTCAGAATAAAATATAGAAAAAAAGGACATTTATAGACACTTTTCGAATGTGCGTAATAAAAACCATAGCGCCTGGCTTAAAAGCGGTCGAATTAGGAACTGTTTATTGTCTAATAAAAGCCAGATAAAATCAATTATGTACGTTCATATGCAAATGAGATGCAAATATGCTGCAATGTAATCTATGCATCTCTGCACTGGCGTTATAAGGATCGATTGTGTTGAACTGTCTGTTTGGCGGTTCATTATCCGAGGTCGGGGACATCGTGCTGCACGCATCGTGCGCAATAATTTAATCAACGATGAATGACTTTGAAAATGGCGACTTTTTAGTGTATTTGCCATATAATCATATATATTAATATGCTAAGGTTAAGATGTTTGCCTCCCTTTTTCGAAAAAATTACACAATTGCTCCACATAAATTTTATATCATTTTATAGATAATTGCTTGCTCTACCGACATCAACAACTAAAAAATCTATTATTGCTTTTGTTTTTGCAAAATAATTAATTATGCATTTATTCAATATATGCAGCAATGCTGCCATCTGACGGTTCTAACTTTGAAACAACGTCAATATGATTGACGGTCGGTAATTTTTTTTTGTTTAATTTTTAATCAAAATTCACGAATAAATACTTTTCGTATGGCGGCGCTTCAGCTCAATGTTTTCGATACTTGCGCCTCTATATGATAGTTTTAGAAAAATATTTCCTTGAACCGTCACTGAGCTTTGTAATGTAATACAACAAAAAGAAGAAAGTTATAAAGAGAGTGATAAATTAGAAACGAATTTTAGTGCGAACTATTCGCACAGGTACCGCTAGTAATAATAATAATAATAATAATAAAAGCAGTACCCAGAGTATACTGTTAAATTAACTGTTCTTATAATTGGTGTTCTTAGAGGGGCAAAACCGTCACTGTTAGCAAATATGAAAACTATTCCGGCATGTCAGCGTATTGCTGAGTCACTAATTTGCCGTATGAAAAAGGCCGTGCTTATTGGGTCACTCCGTGTACTCCGTGGGCACGACCAAACTCACTGTAATCGCCCATTTCATGGTTTGAGACGCGGTTATAGTTACAACTTGTTCCACAAGTATCCCTAGTATGACGGTGACGAACCCGAAGTTTGGGTGCTTGTGGATGCAAAATTTTTTAAGGAATATTTCCTTCACAATAATAATAATAATAATGCGTTTAACGTCCGTTTCTCGACTTTATGTCATAACAGACGCCATTCGCACCATTACTATTTTCCATCTACCACACTTCCCGTTATTTTTCTACATTTTTAAAACTTCAACTTATGCAATAGCAATGGGCGAATGAAGGAATTATAGTAAATTAGGATAAGGTAGGTAATTTTTGAACTAGGCCATGGCTTCAAATAAGGAACCATCTCGATATTTATCTGGAATTAATTGAGGGAAACCATGGAAAACCTCAATCAAGATTGTCGGTACAGGAATTACCGTTTCTCGGCAAGAGGCAGTAGGAAAAAGTCCCAGCCACATCTGCCCCCGCCGGGATTCGAGCCCGGACCTCCCGAATGCGAGTCTAGTGTTGTCACCACTACTCTACCCAGCTCGGTGTACTTGCCATATATGGCACATATACTATTGGCGTCGGTCGGATGACGGGTCGGACCAAAATTTTTCGACTAACCTATTATCACGCGCGACAAGCGTCCCTTAAGCCGCATACCCTACCCGCGGGAAAGTCACGTAATGCCCTTTAAGTCCGACAGTAAAGTTCACTTGCGAAAGTATCAAAAATATTATTACCGATCATTTCTCGAACTCGACATTTTTATCGACACTTTACAACTTTATCTATAAAAGTACGTGACAAAATTAAATTGGCTGCTTGTAACTTATCCAGAATGTGGAACGTTCTATATTAATATATAATCAACACTAAGATATTATCAGGACCTATGTCTTATAATAAAGAACATGTGTTAAATGTTAATATTTAAATCGGAAAAGTTTTGGAAAGATGCTTGATATATATAAATATGAAGAGCTCTATTGTTTCTTTGGGGAAAACCAGCGCACGCGCTGAAGAGATATGAGCTATAATGTTTTTCCTGCAATAATGGTACATACTTTTCATAATGATTTATTAATCTATTTTATAAAAATTTTATTTTCTCAATTTTTTAGTTTCTTACAAAAAGAGCAAAAAAAACTTCTGCGAGCAATTGTCTGGAAATAGATTTTAATTAAGACGTTTAATACCGCGTTAGTGGAGTTAGGTACTTCTTTAAAAACACAGCTCAGCAAAACTTCGCGAAGGCACTTTTAATTTAGTTCCCGTCGTGATATTGTTTCAATCGTACAAATTACATTTTCAACACTTTTGATTAATCTGCGACTGGTTAATTACTTTTTTTTTAATTTCAAGAAATAAAATTAAAAATTTTCCTTATATTTAATCTTTTCGCACATTAGCGCAGCGAAGTCAGAAAATTAAACTATAAAAACATATTTAATACTTGTAGACAGTTAAGGTAATCAGTGTCACGAAACTTAAAACGATTATGTAAAAATTAATTCTAAAGGCTCCAGTACACAGTGGTCTGTAATGGGCTATTGTAGATCATCGCCATTGTGTACAGGGGGTAATGGTCTGTAGTGGCGGACAATTGTGAATCGTGGTGCGCAATTCATTTGTTGTCGGTTTTTTTGACACACTTCAAAGGAATCGTGGCGTAGCGTGGCCTGTGGTGTTCACACAGTCGCCCATTGTTTAGACAGGTACCTACTTTTTTTGTTGCGTGCTATACTATTTAAATTTTTAATCGCCCAAAATGTCAGTATCCTGGAGCAAGGAAGAGACTTTTAGGTTTATAATACTTGTAAACAGTATATAAATAAATAGCCGCCGCCGTAATTACTTCCACGTCCATCGCAAGTGCTTCGCCAGGCAGAAATGAGCCATGGGCCATTGTGTGAACACCAAGTGATAGTGGCCTACAGTTGCACATTGCAAAGCATGGACCACTACAGACCACTGTGTACTGGGGCCTTAACAATTATTTAAAAGTAGTCCATCTCAACCAAACAAGCATTTGGAATTTATCTAAGCGGACATCAGCTGTATACAATATTACCTACGTCTCAATTCTTTAACCAAGAACGCAAGTTTAATGTTCGTGTCATCATGGAAAACGTTTTTCTTCCGAGAAAAAATACACAAACGATCCTGTTGTTTCTTATAGGAATACTTTTTGTCGTCTTTGCAAAATTAACAGCATCTAGATATACGAGTGCCATCGTGCGCAAAGTGGCTCTCAAACGTTGTTCACACACTTCCGCGTACGACAAATATTTTTGTAATCTATACAATTTCAGCTAAAAATTATGTTTTTAGAAAAATATGCTTTTTTCATCTAAAAAATAAAGCGCATACCTTGAAAAATTATACATTTGGCACAAAAATAACTGGTTTTGATTTGCACGAACTGTTTTTAGAGTTCCGTATAAAAAACGAACTGTCTGTCACAATTTATTTCTCCTAATGTCTGGACAAAAAAAAAAATGAATTTCGGTACACATATACAGTTAGATGACCCAATCACGGACGTATAGCTTAAATAAACGAATTTCGATTTTGGGAGCCCAATTAGAAAATAAAAAAATATATTTTTCAAGTGCATCACGTGACGTATCCAGTGAAAAGGTTCGTTATGGGAAATACAGATACATATTCTTCTATAATTTTAAAATGCATAACTTCTTGGTTTCCGGGCTTGTACGCCGTGGTCCATTGGTATTTCTACCAATGGACCACGGCATATAAGCCCGGAAACCAATAAGTTTTGCAACAACGCCAGCCGTGAAAGCTTACACAATTGTTTAAAATACATAGTTTAAAATAAAGAAAATATATACGAAAATCGAGCATCACCCTCTTAGAGCCTTAGATTTTGAGAAAATAGTTTACAGGAAAACTTAAAGGGAAATCCTAAGTCTTAAAGTTTTCTCCGAAAAAGAAATGGTACGGAGCCCTCTCCACGACAGCTCGGCTTGCACTTGACCGTTTTTTTAATTGCATATAAATATGGAACAATAAATTTAAGACTTCAAAAAATAAACGCAGGAACGCTTTTGTTTATATTTAGTTTCGATATGGGTCACTTATTGCAAATTTTCAGTTTCCAGATTTCGATCTCAGAACTGATGAAAATATCAATTGAAATTTGAATTTACTTGGTCAACATATTCCAGACATATTGTCGAGTGCATGGTGTACAAACGGGCCTTTATGGTGGAAGTACAAGTATTGGTGGTGGGAGGACAGGTATTTATAGTGGAAGTCCAGGTATTTATGGTGGAAGGTGGGGTTTACATGGTGGACGCACGGCTTTTTTATGGTGGATGGATGGTTATTTACGATGTAATAGCAATCGTATTAGGCAACGTTAACGAACGGTCGTATTAGCAATTAATGGAAGTAAAAATTACTAGCTCAGTCCACGTCTTTTAACAGCCCTGTGCTTTCTTAGGAAGCGATTAATATTATTCTGCAGACAATCATCATATACAAACAATATCCCGAATGGCCTAATCGATTTCTGTGAAAGCACTGGACCGTTCAAGGACGTAAATTAGTAACTATAAAATTTTACTTTCAGCGAGTGTTTGAAGATTAAAGTTTAAAATTCTATCAGTTTTCCATTTGCGGTATTTATCCCGAAGAATGGCTTGAGGATAATTGCGATTTGAGTAAACCGCCGTTTTTCGACCGCTAAAACATGCGCAAAGAGTTTCATAAGAAGTTTTGAAGGCAAGCACGAAACCCATCCACTGTGGCGGCATTGCCCTCCGGGGATCCGACTACATAATACCTACAACGAACACACACACACAAACACACACGCGGAGCGGCAGACAGACAGACAGACGCAATTCGACATTAGGCATCCCTACACATCCGTATAATACCGTGCGAACAGAAACAAACAAACTACGCGCTAATATACGTTTGTAAACCGAGCTGGGTAGAGTAGTGGTACAGTACTAGACTCGCATTCGGGAGGTACGGGTTCGATTCCCGGCAGGGGCAGATGTGGCTGGGACTTTTTCCTACTGCCTTTCGCTGAGAAACGGTAATTCCTGTACCGGCCATCTTGATGGAGGTTTTCCATGGTTTCCCTCAATTAATTCCAGATAAATATCGAGATGGTTCCTTATTTGAGGCCATGGCCGAATACCTATCAAACTCCTAGTTCAAAAATTACCTACCTTATCCTAATTTCCTATAATTCCTTCATTCGCCCATTGCTATTATATAAGTTGAAGTTTTAGAAATGTAGAAAATAACGGGAAGTGGTAAAATGGAAAATAGTAATGGTGCGAATGGCGTCTGTTATGACATAAAGTCGAGAAACGGACGTTAAACGCATTATTATTATTATTATTATTATTATTAATATACGTTTGTAAAGAAGATAATTATTTCCTATTTTTTAATAATGAATTGAAAATCCAATTGATACTTGTACCAGATCTTGGGGATTGAAATCTAAGAAATGAGAGCTTGTATTAGAGGAAGCCATTGGAAATGCCGTACAAACAACTGCATCGCTACATGCTCGGCTATTTTCTAACAGGAATTATTTAACACTAATTCATGAAATAACGCAATGTTAAAATAATGGCTTGGATTTTGTGGATAGACTATAGTTCGTGAGTGGATACGTAGAGTAAACAATGCGTCTTGAAGCCCTTAAGGCCCTAGTACACAGTGGTCTGTAGTGGGCCATTGTAGACCATCGCCATTGTGTACAGGGGGTAATGGTCGGCAGTGGCGGACAATTGTGAATCGTGGTGCGCGCAATCCATTTGTTGTCGGTTTTTTTGACACACTTCAAAGGAATCGTGGCGTAGCGTGGTCTGTGGTGTTCACACAGTCGCCCATTGTTTAGACAGGTACCTACTTTTTTTTGTTGCGTGCTATACTATTTAAATTTTTAATCGCCCAAAATGTCAGTATCCTGGAGCAAGGAAGAGACTTTTAGGTTTATAATACTTGTAAACAGTATATAAATAAATAGCCGCGGCCGTAATTACTTCCACGTCCATCGCAAGTGCTTCGCCAGGCAGAAATGAGCCATGGGCCATTGTGTGAACACCAAGTGATAGTGGCCTACAGTTGCACATTGCAAAGCATGGCCCACTACAGACCACTGGTACTGGGGCCTTTAGATTAGTAGATTTACCAAGTATCGGTATCCATTGTACCGATGTAATAATATATAATTTGGGTAATTTACGTATTACTGAATATGAAAATGATTATCTGTCATTGAAATTTATATTTGTGCCTACTTGTTAGTATTTTTCCATAGTTACAAAAACTTTTTGTAACTTTAAATTGAATCAATAATTAATAGTATTGACTCTACCAACAGTAATAGAATATTAAATAAAACGAAACCACTTGCGATTACTGTTTATATTTTATATTTTAATAAATTGAAAAGGACCAAAATTTGGTAGAAACGTTTTTTAAATAAAAAAATATTTTGAACAGTAATCGCAAGTGGTTTCGTTTTATTTAATTTTAAATTGAATCGTTTGTCTCAAAATGGTGGATGACTGTGGTAAATGTCAAATCTAGAGACATTAGTAGTTCATGAACAGCAGCACTATTAGTGTCCAAAAATTAATTATCGTGTGCACTTGTCTTTGTGGAAGCAAAAATCATGAAAAAACCTGTGTTGAATATTTTTTATTTATTACGCATTTCTGACCATTTCTAAAAGTTCAATTTTCATGGTGCTATTAAAAGCCAATTATGTAAATCATATTATAGAAATAAATTTTTAAAGATTTAGAATTATTTTTCTAATCTTGTGTTATCTCTTCTGTAATATTTCCAAGGACAGCTAATTGAGCAGGAGACCTCGAATCCAAATCCTCATTCACCTGATTCACTGTCATCATCCTCTGAAGAAGTTTCACCTCTTTTATATCTTACTTCGTGCATTAATCTTTCAACATTAATTATCAGTCAAAAGTTTTTCATGGAGAGTCTTGCCAACCACCGGGTGTTAGGACGATCATTGCTACATAGAAACCCATACCACACAAGTATACGACTATTTATATACCGCCAACTCTATGTTTACCGATATCTGCACGAGAAAAACAGAAAAGGCCAACTGGGAATAGAAGAACAAAACGGGAGAAAAATAAATAGAAAAGTGAACAAAAATAGTAGCTGCCGGCAAGGAAGAACGCGGCCCCGATACTCCGTGTGTCCGAGATGTAACCTTTATTATAGAGACATGATGCGGTTGTTTGCCGTATAAGATTCAGTTCAACAATGTTTATTGTCATGATAAATACAAAGTAACAGATAAATACATATATAATATTATGTGACCGCAAGGCAAAATCGTTTATGCCGCACTGGTTTGACCGCATCATTAATAATGCACACAAATTAGTAGAATAGAATAGATTTATTATCCAATACAACAGTTAAGTAGGATTCATCAACAGAAGTAATTTTAATAATTATAAATAATCGAATAAAATTCATTAACTGAATACAATCAAGATTTAATTAGCAGAGTCTTCAGCTCTCTTTTAAATTTAGGAAAGAGCAGTAACTTCAGCTCAGCAGGAAGGTTGTTGTGAAATTTTACACCTAAATATTCTGGGTATTTACAATACAGACTTAGGTTCGGTTTAGGTTCTAAGAGCAAGTTGTTATAACGTGTTTGATAACTATGCAGGGCAGGGGCGTCGTCAAGGGTGGGTAGGTAGGGGCAGCTGCCCCTCCCTAGAGGTTCGGGATTTTTTTAAATTATAAGTTTTCCTACCTAATGTCACAGAATAAGTAAGTAATAAAATGTAGCGTTCAGCAGAATCACTCTGAAACTAAAATCAAATTTATGGATTCAATAAATGTGTTAATATTTAATATCTTAACCCTCAAACATCTGAAATTTTTGTTTTTTTCTCATCCTTCTGCCCCCCTCTGGCTCAATGGCTGGCGACGCCCTTGATGCAGGGTACTGTGGTTGAGTACTTTCTGAATATGATAATATGAACTCTGCCTGCAATTTTGTTTAAGCTGTTTGATACCTCAAATAGAATATTCTTTCGGGAAATTTCGAATTGTAATCGCAAAATTTATTTTATTACTGGTTTTATTAGCTTTGATTAAACATTATCCTTCACAAAATATGACTTGCTCCTTGAAAATTTCAAAAAAACATATATTATTGCCTTAAAAATTCATCAATATTTTTTTCTAGCACGTCACGATATTTCGAATTACGGGAAAACAAATTGACATTTTGAAGTTGTCGCTTTACAAACTTATTTTAAAAATACTGATAAATTTGGCATGCACAATAATTTTTTCTGAACACAAATTTGTGTACAACTTTTTATAATTTTTATAAACATTTTATTCCGGGATATAAGGCTTACGTCAAAATTAATTTCGACGCGAGCGAAGTCGCTAGTAACGGTTAATTTTTAATAGCGCGAGGGTATCAAAAACACACTGTACAATCATTTTCATACGAAACACATTATTCTCGTTGTAGGTATAAAGAAAATGGTCTATAAAAAATAATGTAATTTTAAGTTCTCGTAAACAAGAGATAACAGACACGATATTACAGTCATACGATGCGTGGCTTTGAGGGATCCATACACGGGCAGATAAACGTGTCTGCAATTATTTTTGAGTTCATGAAAGAATCTTCGTAGTCAATTTCTTACTGTAATTAATAGAGACGGCACTTGCAGGGCTGTCATATCGGTGGAATTCCGAGATATTGCAATTCCAGGCAAAATTTTCAACATCATTTTCGGAACTAAAAAGTTAATGTCAGGATTCCGGCATTGATTAAAACTTCAAAAGTTAATTAATTGCTTCATTGATAATGATAGAGTAACTGAAAACTCATTCCGCCGCGAAAGTGGGAAGATTCGGGTTTGAGTCCCGACGGTGACAGTGGTTTGAAAAATAAATTTTTCTAATATAGCATTGTAACAATGAATGTTTCTAACAATCATTGCAAATATTACCTATTATTTCTATATTAATAAATTTACGTAATTGTAACCGTAACGTAACCATTGCTAATTTTTTTGTGTAGCAGGCATTGTCGTCAAAATTGATTTCAATCACAATCAAGCAAGTTCGGAGACTATTATTTTTTGTTTTATAAATTAAATTAGCTGTGTGATGAATCATATCTAAGTGTAGGGTAAAAGCAGTAGTACAGTAGGGTGAAATGGCAATTTCCGGCGTGCAGAAAATGCAACTAAACAAGTTTAAATTTGATATAAAAGGGGGGTTATTTCATTATTGGTCAATTTATTGCAAGAGTCGTCAAAACTGGTTGTCGAAAAAGGTAATGTGGATAATCAACGTTCGCCAACTCAGATCTATATAGATAATTGCAATTATGTTACACGCGTTGCCGATAATTTGTATCAGCACTGGGAAATCTTATACAACCGCAATTATAAATGTAAATACATGAAATCGCAACGCAGTAATTACCCTATCCTATAGCACTGGCAAAGTCAAGTTGGGTAGGATATATTTCTATCTCTGTAAAGCCACCTTATAGTTTGATGTTTCACAGTCGTTTTTTATAGTACACACTCAATGAATTTTATCCTACCGTGCCAAAAGGAGTTTTCTTCAAAACACACACAACTGTCATCCACGCGAGTGAAGCCGCGGGTAAAGGTTAGTATTCAATGCACATTGAAACTCTAGGTCTGATGGTTCTCATAAAATTTAAAATTACTTTCCGTGCAGGTGTGTGTATAAATCTCCGACGTACGTCTGAAGACACGCCATCGCGATCGCCTCGTACGATTAATTGCCTGCCGTTTCCCGCAGAACCAATTTTAAACTAAATACACCTACAGTCGTGCGGCGAGCCTTTCGACCTCCGAACGCCGTAAATCAAGGAAGCCCTGTCTGTCCGAAAACGGTTTGTGGAGTGCAAAGTATGTTGCTAATTAAGTACTTCTTAAAAAACATTAATAATAGATATATAGTACACGAATTTAAAACAAGAAAATGGCTTTTATGAAGTTATACTTCTTTTGGCGGGTTATGAAACAATGATGAGAGAATTAACAGGATGAAATTGCTTGGTAAGCCAAAAGTCTTGGTCACTTTGTAAAATATTTTTATTTTAAGCACGTTTACTAAAAAGTCGACTGATGCCGCAGCGATCGAAAATGTAAAATAGTGAATATGACAGATGTCAAGTGATGTTTTATTTCAATATACGAATGCAAATTATATATGGTAATAAATTATATCAAAGCTACGTACAGTCGATTGATTGTATTTGTGAATATTAAAACTAAAATTATTCTAAATAAATACAGACGTTACCAAAGTACAAAATATTGGTGACTTTTATTTGAAAAAGATTGTTACTTGTAAATATTAGCGATAATATCTGACTTCACTGCTTTTATTATTTTATAACACAAATTAAAAATCAGTTTTAATCACGCCAAAGAATTATAATTTCTAACGCGTCCCTAATTTTTTAATAGCGAGCAGCACATAGTTATTAATATATAAAATTTAAGACGGCTATTTGCAGGGTTAAAACACGGGTAATAACCTGAAATATTGTGGCACGTAAATCTCATTATTTTCAGGACAGAATTTCAGGAAACCGATCATTATATTTTCAGACACGTTAAAAGCATAGCACATAATATACGGAATGTTAAGGAATCACGAATGCATTATATGTATATAGTCTAACAACATATTCATTCATTTTACTCGAATGATAAATCGATCGATTTCAAGCATTTTTGTTGCTAGAATTCTCTTTACAATGATAGACTGTAACACGTGCGCAAAAAACGGTATTTCAACTTACATTTTTAAAGAAAACCCATTTCATAATCAAAAATACAATTTCGTTATTTTATTTGGACAGCGAAAGCAGATCAATGAACAAAGATAAGTAACGGTGGACTGTATATTTCGCGTCCTTTTCTAATCAGATTAAAAAAGTGAACCTTTAAACAGTGAAACGATTTTTTCAAAACGGTTCTGTGTAACATAGATATACAAACGTCTTCTTTTAGTTGACTTAAAATCGAACGAAGACTAAAAAACAATTACTATATTTAAAATTAATCTTAAATTATAAGTTGTAGCAGGAAATTATTAGAATGGACGCAACGATAGAGAAGAATTAATCTTAAAGTTTAATCGGCTTGTCGTCAAACTCCATTCTCTCAATCGATGGTTGCTACTAAAAAACCATAACGAAATATGGTCGCTATAAGGAAATGTCGACTTCCGCTGTTTAGTTAAGTCGCGTGAAGTTGGTTTAAGTTATGCCGAGAGCCCTTTTCTGTTTTACACAAAAGGAATGTTCGCGCAAAAGTTGTTCCTTTCAATTCTCGCTTGAATGTGAGAAACCGCGGCCAGGGATACGTACGAAATGAGGGGAAAGGGGGTATAGAAGAGCTCTTCACATTGTCTGGAGTATGCTTTGAAAAGCTTCCCGCCGTGTGTGTTCTATAATCACTCACTCAAACACTGAAATAGAGTAATTACGCTGAAATGTAAAAGCTTCACATGGCATTCCAAAGTGAATACAACATACCGTTGTTCTAACCTAAAAAGCAACATCTCTAATTTCCCTCATTTGCAGTTAAGTCATTTTTTAGTGTATTTGCCATATGGCAACATACACTATTGGCGTCGGTCGGACGGCGGGACCTAGGGGTCGGACCAAAATTTCTCGACGTTTCATAACCTCCTAAACACTTTGGCACCATTTTTAAAAATGTTTATATATATATGTATATATATATATATATATACGTATATATATATACGTATATATATATACGTATATATATATACGTATATATATATACGTATATATATATACGTATATATATATGTGTGCGGACAATAACTTTCGAAAGAGTTAATTGATTTCAACTAAATTTGGCCCACGTGTTGAAATCCAAGAAGCCTATTTAAAAGGGCCTAATCGGGCCATTTTAAGGGTAGTTTGTAGGGGTTGAAAAATGTTTTTGGGCCCTAAAATACCGAAAATTCTCCGAATCGTTTCAAAATTGAAATTTAACCCTCTGGCAGTAATTAAAATGTGTCCCTAAAATTTTATTAAAATCGACCTTACAGGACCGGATTTAAAAATTTTAAGAAATACTAGTTTGCAGATAGTGAATTATTTACTGAAAGGTGTATATAACTTGGTATAGAGGTTCGATTGATAATAATATTGCAATTAAGAAAAAAAAAGTCATTTTAAGAGGTGTATTAAAGAGTAAAATTTTTTATTTTGCCCAAAAACCAACTTAAGTTCGCATAATAAAGCCACACTGCCTGTATAAGCAAATACACTATATTGTCGGCAGGGTTTTGGCACTGCGACCCGGGTTTTTTATTATGAGAATTATCTGTTATCCCGCCATGCTAGAAAGCTACAGCAAAAATATCTTATGCACATTGAATCATCAATTTATAAGCTATGCGAAACTGCACTCTTTCAACCTTCAACCATTAAGATTAAAACCTGGGAGCTGAGGGCTTGTAATAAACAGCGGAATCGTTACACCGACTACTACTTTTAAAGCTAATCACATTTAAAAACTAGCACACGGCTAGAAAGAAAGAACAATTTATCTTGCAGCATCATTTATTTATTCCAATTCGGGCAAAGGCCACGGCGAGCGCTCGAGTCGCCACATAACAAATTCAAACGCAAACCATTTTTCATTTACAAATGTTCTGTGGAAATGCAACCGAACACACAAAACGAGTTCGGCGAAGAGGCGTCGAGGCGATTATATCAAAGAGAAAAGACGGTCGGGGAGAGGCAGGGGGGTCAGCGGACGCAAGCCGAGAGAGCGTTGTCAGAGAACGATAACCGACTCTTAAGATCATCCATCAATTCACTTCAACCTTCAGTATACAGTAGATTTCCTATAACTGCGACCTTCAGTCAACTCTTACTTGTGTTATAGAAATATCAACAATACCTAACCAATGAGAGAATAGCAAAAATTCAAGTTACTTATTTTTATACATGCATTTTGTTTCAATGCTAAATTCCCTATATAGATTTACAGACTATATTTTCAAGTTCATCAGATACAGAGGTGACCTCGTTCCGTTGGATAGTAGTGGGGAGATACGTCATCTAGCAGATTTGATAAAAATATTGAACGGTCTAAAATTAAATAAAAGTTCGAGTAAGAAGTTGTGTTTGTGATGAGAAAGGTTCCCCGTTTGATATATTTGGTTTTTTGTGAAGAAGTCATCAAAATATGTCGTTTGCCTTTTTCTGTTTCGTTCAGCAAGCTGTCGTCAAGATATTGCATCAATGACTCGTCTTGCCTTTGAACTTCTATCAATATTTGAATTATTTTGTATAGATTGATCCATAATTTACGTTATAGTGGCTGAACTTTTTTTTAGAAACCACGTAATACTGAAACAGCGTTAAGCGGAGCAGCGTTAAGTGAGGTTTTATTGTATTATTATTTACGTCAGAGCTCCACAGCCCACGCCAATGGCGCTACTTCACAGTCACCCAATGTGGGCCGCCGACTGTGCTTTCGCTACTTGTCACGTTCTCAAATTGCAACGCCTTACACATTATAAATTACTAGCCGCTACTCGCGGCTCCACATACGATTAAGATAAACAATGTTTTATAGCTCGCTCGGCAGCAACAGTAGTGGAGCCTTCGGCTCAACCGTTAAATACAATCTTGTCCTGTGCGGCTGCGCCCCGCTCGATAGTAACGATCGTTTTTTCGTCGACTTACGTTAAAAATTGGTTTCCACGAAAAGCGCTTTTATTTTAACGCGATAGTATATAACCTATGTCCATCCTGACGGTATGGTCTAAATATTGGTGGAAAAAATTTTGAAATCGAATGAGGAGTTTCGAAAATTACCTCCTACATCCCAACTTACAAATTTTACCTCTTTATAATATTAGAATAGATAAAAAAAAACCCGGGTCGCAGTGCCAAAACCCTGCCGACAATATAGTGTATTTGCTTGTATAGGGCCGTGTGGTTTTATACTTTTATTATGTGAAATTAAGTTTGTTTTTGGGCAAAATAAAAAATTTAGCCCCTTAATACACCCCTTAAAATAACATTTTTTTCTTAATTGTAATATTATTATCAATCTAACGTCTACACCAAATTAAATACACCCTTCAATAAATAAGTCACTATCTGCAAACTAGTGTTTTCATAAAATTTGTAAATCCGGTCCTGTCGGGCCGATTTTATTAAAATTGTGGGGAAACTTTTTAATCACTACCAAAGGGTTAAATTTCAATTTTGAAACGATTCGGAGAATTTTTTCGGTATTTTGGGGCCCAAAAACAGTTTTCAACCCCTAAAAACTACCCTTAAAATAGCCCGATTAGGCCCATTTTAAATAGGCTTCTTGCGGTGATGGATTTCAACATGTGGCCCAAATTTCGTTGAAATCAATTAACTCTTTCGAAAGTTATCGCGCGTACACATATATATATATATATATATATATATATATATATATATATATACACATATATATATATATATATATATACACATATATATATATATATAAACATTTTTAAAAATGGTGCCAAAGTGTTTAGGAGGTTATGAAACGTCGAGAAATTTTGGTCCGACCCCTAGGTCCCGCCATCCGACCGACGCCAATAGTGTATGTTGCCATATGGCAAATACACTAAAAATCAAGGAAACAAATATATATACGCTAATTTTTGACAAACATGGAAGCTGAGACACAAGCCGATAATCGCAAGTTTTTTGGTCTCTTAGATCTATATAAAATGGGAAACCGAATCGAGTGACTTTCGCAGGTTTGGGTCCGCTCCCTTGCGAACAGGGTTTGAATTTCAGTGCGGTACCGCTGTTAATATTTAATTCCGTTGTTCAGTGCTGCGATTATTTTCACTGCAAAAAATACGTTTATTTGTAAACTTGGTAGCTTCGAGTTTTAAGGTTACTGAGTACCAGCTGTTCATGCTTCCTCCAGTTGGATGTGTGTGTGTGTGACGTTTCGGAAATTTCTACTTTCTATATGAAAAATCTTATTCAATCTTCGATGTTAATGTTTTTAGGATGTGGCCCGTAGGAAGAAATAACTAAAAACGGTAAAAACTTTAAGACTCCATAAAATGGGGAATTTGCGCTAAAAATCCCTTGGGGGTTTTTCATCTTCCATCAAGGTCAACAAATGCCCAAAGTTTCACCCCGATTTTTCTTCTGAAGACGATTGTCGCTCTTCCAGACTTGAAGATGACACCATCGAGTTTTAAATATAAAATTGTTGGTAAAATGACGGATGCCAAATAAGGGCTAACTATACGTCATCATGTCAAAGTTCGTTCCCCTCCGCCAGCGGACGAACAACAATCACCGAACGTCACGCCGGAGTAAAACAACTAAGCGCGAGGTCAAGTCAAGCTACCAAGATGGCGCGCGCTGTAAAGAGCGGACACGCTCGTTGTCCTTAGACTGTGGAGTTTTTCAGATAATGAAGTCGAACACACGGATGCTTCCGAGCAGCAAGTGCCGGGTCGAGACCCTGCCTATGCACGATCCCACCACGTATTACAACGTAAAAAGTAGGTACATTCCAGTGACTGCAAAGCTTCATGCGTCCAATATAGTACACGACATTACTAAAAGTAATAAACAGATAATAGCTATCGTTCGCTACAATTGTTAAGAAACATTCATTGTTGCAATGCTATATTAGAAAAATTTTATTTTCAAACAATCGTCACCGTCGGGATTTAAACCCGAATCTTTCCACTTTCGCCGCGAAAATGGAAAGATTCAGATTTAAATCCCGACGGTGACGATTGTTTGAAGATAAAATTTTTCTAATATAGCATTGCACCACACGCGTTAAAAGAAATTTTATTCAAATGTCAATATTTTTGAAGTTAGAGTGGCCCTGTCGACCAACTGGCTGTTTTTTTTTCTTTTTCGATAAAAAATTGTATGGGCAAACTGTTCACTTGCATATACGATCTGTTTTACTGAAATATAACAGGATCTCTATCAGCTGTAATTTCCTTTTTTTAGCCGATGTAGGTAGGAGAATATGTTTCCAGAATTTTTGTCTGTTTTTGATAAAACTCCAGCATGAAGTATGCACACAAATACATAAAAAAATATATATTTCTACCGGAAATTTCAGGTTACATCCCAATAAGATGAAAAATTGAAATTTGGCATATTTGTATTAGAGAGCGTCAGTGGCGGATTTACCAGCAGGCTGAGTAGGCTGAAGCCTAGGGCGGCAGATTTTAGGGGGCGGCAAATTTGGCCCAAAATTTTGTGTTTTACAGAAATAAAAAAAAATACGAGTTTCGAAAATTTAACAAAAATTTCAATATTTTAGTACTGTACAGTATACTGAAGACTCTAACGTCTGTATAATATGAAAAATTACTATAAACGCTCTGTAAAATATACTTCTGTGATCATAAATTTTTAAAATATTTCAATAGCGTTTCAATACTGCAACTTAAAATTGGTAATTTTTACTCATTTTTTTTTATTAATCATTACTATAATTTTTTTCTCCATGTACCTAAATGTTACTAGGTTCACTCACACAATTCAATCAACGTGTAATATGTTTCAATACTTAAATACTTTTTTTGTTCAACGTATTTGCGTAGTCGTTTTTGTAATTAATATGATTGCGAATTAGGGTATCGAATTTCAGAGGTCAGGGGCGGCAAAAATTTAATAGCCTACTGGCGGCAAATTTGTAAGTCCGCCACTGGAGAGCGTCCCTATAAACTAACACAAAATGCACATTAGGCAAACGCTTAACCCAAACTGTACGAAATCCGGGCTAAATAACCCCGATACGAAAAACGTGTATATAGCGTTCGTATTGTTTAAAATAAATTTAATTATTTACAATTATCGGCTAGTATATTGTATAAACACACACCACATATAGTTATGTGTGTGTGTTTGTGCGTGCGTGTGTGTGAGAGAGAGAGAGAGTAAGGGAGGCGGTGGCGGCGGCAACAGACGCCTTGAATGAGTCATGTTGCGGCGCCAGTCAACCGCCCCGCCATATCGATCGTCCACCATGTCTCACATATACCTAATGCCTATATTTTATATATACGAGTAGATATCCGGTGGCTAACACTTGTCCGTAACAAAAAACTTATCCGACAATAATAAGTACATTTGCCTATATACATAGTATATGGCACATATACTACTGACTGGTGCGATCTACATCTAGAACTATGGGTCGAATCACGAAGGTACGAGGGCTGATCAATAAGTACCCGTGTTTGACGACAGATGGCGCTGACGAGTGAAATTGACTTTCCCATCGTGTACTGTAGACTTTTAAACAACCTTGTGCTGAGTTGTAGATAAATTCATACGTTAGGTTATTTTTGACGGCCAGTTGTATCATTCGTGTTTTGAATTTTTTGACAAAATGGAAAAAGAGCAATATCGATCCGTAATTCGTTTTTTTTTTAAACATGAGAAGAAATAAAGCTGAAGTTGGATGCTGTATATGGAGGCCACGGTGAGATACTCGTATAAAAAACGAATTACGGATCGATTTTGTTCTTTTTCCATTTTGTCGAAAAATACAAAACACGAATGATACAACTGGCTGTCAAAAATAACCTAACTTATGAATTTATCTATAACTCAGCACAAGATCGTTTGAAAGTCTGCAGTGAACGATGGTAAAGTCAATTTCACTCGTCAACGCTATCTGTCGCCAAACATGGATACTTATTGATCAGCCCTCGTATAGAGAAGGGTAACGACAGGATTTTTCACGCAACTAGCACTTTCATATTGAAAAATACTTAAAAGCATCGAGCACTTACTAATGTGCTTCAAAGCATCAAGCTTTTTTAAATCTGAACTTCCAACATTAATTGTGCCAAAAAACACACGTTTTCAATGTCACACTACGACCTTATTCGTACTTATTTCACAAAATTGTTCCATCACAAACCTAAAGTGACTCTTCCTTTTTCGGCAAAGATTTTTAAATCTTCAAAACATTTCCAAAATTTAAAGTAGTCAACTGACAGCGGCACCCTTGCAACAGCATTTTTTAGTCTCGTAGTGTGGCTTAAATTCAGAGCGTTCCGACAGCCTTAAGGTAGTTGCCGTGGTACAATATTGTCAAAAAGTTATAGATTATACGCGCCACAAATGTATACTAGCTTGTAGCTAAGTGATCTATAATTTGTACGCAAGACTGTACCCGTGGAAACGTAACTCATACAGTATTCATATGCATGTATACTTTTCTATAAATTTTTGAACTTTAAACCGTTATTTATAAATAATTAGATGGTCAAAAAACATTTCTTATTTTTTTTTTAAACTCATAACAAATGCATAGAAAGACTGTCAGTTTTTGGAAAGTTTCTGACAGTTAGTTCTTTTTTTATAAATAAGAAACTGGTTCAGAACTACAGAGATCGTATACAATCAATGTTAATTATCCAATTTTTAATTGAATTTATCTCGGATTATATACGGTCGATCGACTTCAAATTTTCAGGGTAATTGTATTATCATTTCCTTAATAAGTATACAAAAATTAAGAATTTTCTGACCTTAATGCACTAATCTCAGTATTGCCCAGCTCTGATTAGCGCATAGATTGATTTGAGAATAGACGGATACTTTAATTTCCCATGAAAGTGTTTGACAAAAACTATGTGTTTTGAAAATACCTTAAATGTACTTCGCTCTGTTAAAATCGTTATTCAGTGCACACATTTCCCGTTCTGTCTGAGTTATAACATCATCTAAAACGATTTATGTGCATCAATGGCCCGCAGACTTTTTTCCTATATAGCATAGGTAGTTGGAACTTGGAACAGAAATATTCCTAAAGTGAATTCAGGACACTACTTTATAGTCTTGAACTAGCGAACCATCCGAGTAACTTATTTCGCACAAAGCTAGAAAATTTTTAAATGATGTTTTATTATCGATCAATTAAGAAAATACCATTCTGCCAGGCATCTTGCGGTAACCGGTTGCCTTATCATCCCTTAAATTTTTGAAAATGTCAAAACAATTTTTTTTTGTTAATTTACTCCCACAAGGCTACAATTTTAATATGTTGTAATTTACATAAGTTTAAGTGTAAAAAAAAAATTGCCAACCTACTTTGAGGGTTGCAAGTATGTGCCAGACGATAGCAAAATTGTCATCGGGATAGTAATTCATAACCTGCTCCCACAAGGCTGAAATTTTGAGGACATATTTAAAAATTTAAAAAGTAAATGTGAACAACCGGCCTATTTTGACCTGCCTATTAGATACTCGTCTGGCAGGTCAAAATAGGCCGGTTGTTTACAGTTACTTTTTAAATTATTGATAGAATATGTCCTCAAAATTTCAGGCTTGTGGGAGCAGGTTATGAATTACTATACCGACGACAATTTTGCTATCGTCTGGCACATACTTGCAACCTTGAAAATAGGTTGGCAATTTTTTTTTACACTTAAACTTGTGTAAATTACAACATATTAAAATTGTAGCCTTGTGGGAGTAGATTAAAAAAATTTTTTTTTAGATTTTCAAAAATTTAGTGGACGATAACGCAATCGCAAGATGCCTGGCAAAATGGTATTTTCTGAATTAATCGATAATACAAAACATCATTTAACAATTTTCTAGCTTTGTGCGAAACGGGTTACCCGGATGGTTCGCTAGCTCTCCTACTTTTATCCTGTATACGCGATCTCACCTGCTCCCCGCAATAAATAACAAGACAGTGAAAAAGAACGCCCGCCACCGTTCTGCAATACTTTCAGGCTTAAATATGATTTATTATCTTATAGAACCGCTTTACGATACAGTTTATAATAATTAGTATTACCGAAAATTCGAAAAATCTCAAAGCAAACGGATTTTCATTAAGGTTACTGGATACCAGCTGTTCAATATGCTCCCTTTTTCAGTTACTCATGTTTCGGTAATCTTTAATTTCTACGAAAAAACTTATTCAATCTGTGATGGTAATGCTTCAAAATAAACTAGAAATATGTACCATTTTTCCCATATGACTTTTAAACGTGTTTTTTACAGCTTATATGATCTAAATAAACCATTTAAAATCAGATAAAACAAGAAGTTTTGTACAATTTTTTGTACAGAAAAAATTAATTTGAAAAAAATTATTGAGCAAGTCTGTGAAGAAGAAACTTCAAAATGTTAATCCGCCTTCCCGTAATTCGAAATCTCGTGACGTTCTGTAAAGTAATAGTTGCGAATATCACGTGTTTTGATTCAATTTTTGGGGCAAAGTTATGTTTTTTGAAATTTTTAAGCAGCAAGCCAAACTTTGTGAAGTTCAAATGCTTAATCACAGTAATGAAATATGCGAACACATTTCGGAATTTCCCGAGAGCATATTTTACAATCTGAGGGATCAGTTCCCTTGACGAAAAGTCTGTCTGGGTTTTTGGACATGGGAAGACGTGTTTTTACCATTCTTGTCTTCTGTTTGCATTAGTAGTTTTCGAGAACAGCCGGACTGATTTCGACTAAATTTGATATATACTATCGACTGGTATCCAAACTTAAAATAGGGTGCCTACTTTTATCTGGCTATACGAGGACGTTACAAGATAAAATTTCCGTCAAAACGTATAATAAAGTAATCCATTTAGTTTTTAGATAGAGACAATTAAATCCACCTTCCAACAATTTTTATAATTTGTGAAAAAAATTGGTTACGAGTAGATTAAAGATTTGGAATGGTGTACTCTCCTCTAGGACTGGCAGTATAAAAATTCAAAACTGATCAAATAACTTGGAAAATAATGTCATGAAGATTCTATTGATCCATTTTTATGTTGACAATTCTAGGACAAGGATTCCGAACATGATTTCAAGGATTGGTGTCAAACTGTAAAAAATCTGTTATGAAATTCAAACATACGATCTTAAAAAATAATATACCATTTACATATTAACCTTTTTCTAGTTTCGTGTGTAGAACATTAATTTCTCGTGAAATTATATTTAAAGAAAGTTTTCCCTGAGAATTTTTTTACATTAATATGATTTATGGATGATATCACAGTTCATAGTTTTCATTTAAAATGTTTGTACCTAAACCAATATTTTCTTCTTCATTGTTTTTAACATTGGCTCGTAATGTTTCGATATGACAGGAGATACAATTAACGATTATAAATTTAATTATGTTCATAAACTTGACTGTTAACATCTATAATTTTGCAACATATCACCAAAAATGTAAACACAAATACAAAATACAATCAAATTATAAAAGAAGCCATTTTCAGATAATTTTAAACTAGGTATTTAATCAACCGTTTAAGATTCGTTTCGTCAAGGAATAAATTACATTATCAATTGCTTTACTACTTGTAAAATATGACAAATATATAGTTTGAATCATAAAAAATTGTACATAAACAACAAAAATCAATGCACCTGACAATGAGTCATCATCGCGAGTTCACGAGTCGCTACTGATTTACTACATTATATTTTGACAATTGACAGCTACTGTCATTTGAAACATTTAACCAAAAAGTGGATGCTTTATAAATAATATTATTAAATTTTATAATTAACGTGCAATGGATTTATAAAGAAAGTAGTAACAATGCATTATTCGACTTACCTTTTATATTTTCCTTGGAAAATCGAAGAAAATAGACACTACAACGCACCACCACTCAACATTTCGCATTTACCACAAATCGATCCGCGAACCATAGAAAATGACAGACGCCAACGCGCACGCGCAGGGCGTCGCACAATCAGTGATTGTCAACAAGTTTTTTGTAGTGTCAACTGGTTTATGTTCACAGTGATGTAAATTTACCGGTTCTTATGACAGTACCCATTTTGAACGGATAATTTACCGGTTAATTAACCGATTATCTATTAAACAATAGAGCAGTTTTCAACAATAGAATCAAAAGAGTTAATTAAATAACGTATTTATATTCCGATTTATGTAGATACTGGTTATAAAATTGTAATTAAAATCTCGGTCGACGGCTAATCGTCATGAAAGTGTTCACTTTGCCGTAGAAATTTTTTAAAAATATAAAGTGTAAATGAGGCACACGCAACGATTTTACAGAATTTGTTTAAAAAAAGAATCATTTGAAAGTTTATCGCGAATTTTTTCTCAAGATTTAAACTGCATCAAACTATAATCACAGAAAGATTCTAATATTAAGAGATCAATTAGCAGACTGGTTCTATAATCTATTGGATACAAAAAACAAATAAAACCGTATGATCTAATTTATTTCAAATATACATATTTCACGATGAACTTACGAGTTACATAATAATTCATAATAGGTACATATTTTATTAAATATTTGTTACACAAAATACTGTTCAACTTTATAACTTTCATAATAACTTATTAAGTATATATCACAATAATAAAAATCCGCGAATTATAAATATGAATTCACGAGAAAAGCTTATCAATATTAATTAAATTGAAAACACATTTTAAACAAATTTTCTTTTCAAAAATTTTATCTAGATATGTCAGACAAGATATTTTGAAAATTTGATTTCTGTAAATGAATTACCAATTCAAAAAGCGTAATTACTTAAGGACGCTGAAATCTATAAAAAAAGTAATTTCTTGTAGTTATTGTAAGCGATGTATCAATATTTCCAAAACAAAAATGAAGTCATTTAGAAATTAGAAAAGCACTTTTTTCTGAATATTTGGAGGAAAAGTTTACTATTTTTTTTTTTATTTTTTAAATTTAAAAATCAATTACTCTGTGTATCGTTAACACTAGTAGCTGTATGTGGAGCACCGCCCCGAATGGGTTTGGCAATTTTCGAAGAACCGGTAGGTTTTTTTGCACTATTAGTTAGGTTTTTGTTTGAAATTGAAATCCTCGACGAAATGCTAGTATTTTTCTTTGCACTGTTAGTCAAGTTCAAAGAAGTACAACTACTTTTATTGTTTGCTTCGGGGGATATCCGTCTCTTTACATTTATGATGGGTCTGGTCAACAATTTGGTTAGAGATTCTCTGCTGCCGCTGCTTGAACTGCCGGCACGACTAGATGTACCGGGACGCAGTACATTTTGATCTTTGACAAAAGTCTGTTCGCTACTAGCCGGCGATCTCCATGCTTGAAATCTGCTAGGTTTCTTGTTTGAATTATTTTGATTTAACGGCGTCATTGACACTTTTCTGATTATTGAACTGGTTGTAATTTTCTTAGCCGATTGCGGTAATTTAGGAGTTAACAATTTCGACCGTGCAGGAGAAGCGTTCATTGAAAAGTAAGGTAACGACCTGTACGAATTCCCTGTCGATAAATATTGTTTCTTAACGACTGCACTTCGTTGCACAGAAGGTACTACTGGTTTTGCTGAAGCTGTTTGCTGTTTCACCGATTCGTTTGACACTAATTTTAAAGCGCGTTCTATGCTTTCTCTTGCATTATTCAGAATTCCGATCAAATCGGATGTTTTGTCTATGTTTAACGATATTTGTTCCAATGAATTGCATAATTGTGGCACAGGGCTTGAAGTTTTTTGCGGAGGCGACACTTCCTTTTCATCGCCAATGTCCCAAATGTTTTGATTTGGCATCAATAACAATGATTCACTTTTGATGGGATCTGCTTTTACTTCTTTTGGAACTTTCAATTCAGACTAAAAAAACAATAATTTTCGTTCTTACTAATTCTTAGATATTTTGAAAAAGAAATGTTCTGTACTTGTAACAGTTGGTTAATAATAATAATGGCTATTAATATTGTCTTCAGAAATCGAATATTAAGCACTTGCATCAATAATTAATGGCTATCTAAGCGGAAACGCGAACGAATTTATCCATACCTGTTAGGACGCGTACATGTACGCAAAAGATGCGCGTACGCGATATACCCGCGAACGGTGACGAGAGTGCATTGAAGACGTATTATACGTCCGTCTGTGGCGAGCTTTAGAATTAGAATTATTTATTTTTTTAGAAAGAGATTGTAGATTACAGACGCACGACACCTAAGGTAGCATACATAAATATAGAATGTCTTACTCTTTTGGATCCAGCTGAATAAAATGAAGAGTCTAACGACATTCGACGGCTAGTAGAATGACCATTTAAATTGTTGGAAGATGACGCTGGACTTGTTGCCATCATCTGTACTGAAATATTAGATGTGTTAAAGGTATTATTCTTTTCGTTTGAATCTTTCAGAAGTTTCAATAAATAGGTCATCACATCTTTAACGACTTGCGAGGTTGCCTGTGGAATTGGTGGTAAAAGCGAACATCCCGAATCATTTATTTTGTTAAGAGTTTCCTAAAAAAAATGCATTCGTAACGATTATTATATAAAATAAAAATAATTTTCGAGAAAGGAACATCTAAAAGTAAATTTTGTAGACAGTGTTACATTTCATTTTATTTTCTGGTTAAATTTAATACGTATATTATTGTTGAGTGGCTAGGATCTCATGCGTTGGCTAGTTTCCAAAAATAAGAAAAAGAAAACAACTTAGACAAAAATATAGGTAATACATATACGCATAAAATAATAGTCTAATTATAAAATAAAATATATGTCTATATTACATTAAAATAATCACCTGTGACACTGAAGGTCCGATACCACTCATTTCCCAAAATTGACCTTTATTATGTTCTTCTTTTGAAGGGCATTTGCATTCATAATCAAGCAGATATACGAGTATTGCTCGCATGTTTGATTTTTCACAACTTACATCCACTTTAAGACCTTTACAAGATCGTATTTCTGATTTTTCAAAACATTCCAATTTGAACCCAAGAGCTTGCAACAGTAATACAATCTCGGACACATCCAGTTTGGGTCCCTGTAATTACAGACATTAGACTAACGTTAAGTTCTATTATTAAATATATTTAGTTTTAATTTTACCTCTTCAGCAAGATCAGAATGAAACCATTTATAAATTGAACTGTATATTTGCCTTCTTTTAGAAATAAGAGGTGCCGATAAACATGGAAAACTTGCAGACCGATCCATGTTTGATATTTTTACTTTAAAAATGAGCGTCACTTCGTTATTGAAAGCAAATAACTTCTAAAATGATATTTTTGGATTATTTTACAAATCTTTTTGATTTTATGTAATTCGCGGTATTAAAACAAATTAGAAGTCATTATCAATCGACGTAATTACATAAAATGGTAGATACAATTCAAATTCGAAAATATTACGTAATCTTGTGGGTTGTGAATGTCAACAGTTGATAGTTTTATTTGGAAGTTGCACTTTAACCGGCTGATAAATAAACATAACAGATAATAAGAAAATATGTTTGTTCCGAAAAGAGCTATTTTAGCAACACTCAGGTAGATATTATATTAATAATGTAATTGGTTTTAGTACAGGATTGATTTAACGCGCGGCATACTGTGTATTGTGACTTTTCAGAGCTAGCACAAGAAATAAGCATTGTCTGCCTGATTTGCCTTACGAATACAATGCTCTTGAGCCGGTCATCAGCCGTGACATTATGATGTTACATCATAGTAAACACCACGCCACTTATGTCACAAATTTGAATGCTGCCGAAGATAAACTCAAGTTGGCGACAGAACAAGGTAGAGCGACAACTCTACAATATTTTTATGCATAAAAATTTGAACAAGCAAAACACTTGGAACAATGATCGATCGGTCTGCTGTTAAAGATCTCTTTTCCCATGATTACAGTTGGAATCTAGAATCAGAATATTAATACTCGTACATATTACAGGCGATGTCACGACAGCAATTTCTCTTGGACCAGCGCTGAAATTTAACGGTGGCGGCCACATAAACCACTCGATTTTTTGGAACAATCTTTCTCCTAACGGTGGAAAGCCATCAGACGAATTGTGTACAGCAATAAATGCCGTTTTTGGTTCAGTAGATAATATGAAGAATGCACTAGCGGCGGCATCGGTCGGTGTTCAAGGATCCGGATGGGGTTGGTTAGGATTCAATAAAGCCAACAAAAAATTACAGATCGCCACTTGTTCTAATCAGGACCCCTTGGAAGCTACTACCGGTGAGCATGATCGTTATTTCGTTTAATTTACTTCTAAACACGTACCTTCCGAGGAGAAGCGCATAAATATTTCTCGAGACCAATTTACGTTTCTGGTTCGCTTCTTCTTAGGTTCTGTAAGAAGATTTACACAGTTAGTGAGATGATAAAACACGCAACGCTTACATTTTTGAAGTTAAATTTCTTTAGCGAGGGTATGTTTGAAATTTTCTGTGACAAATATAAGAGAAATTTTGGCAACGCAAAATTATATAAATAACATCTACGACTAAAGAAGTTTTATTTTCCCGCGGGCTTGTGGATGAGGTTCACACATTTTTTTCTTTTTATTTCAGGTTTGGTACCTCTTTTTGGAATTGACGTGTGGGAACATGCATATTACCTCCAATATAAAAATGTCCGCGCAGACTACGTCAAAGCAATTTTCGATGTAGCTAACTGGGCAGACATTTCAGAAAGATATGTTAAAGCCAATAGTTAAACCACAACAATTATTAATTTTAGTACGTATTTCAACTGTCGTAAAACGAAGTTGTAAAAAAATAAGTCATATTCCTATAGTTTCTGTATTGAAGTTAGTTTCAGTACTATCTCACTTCTCTTTAATTTGTTAGCTTTTATTTTAATCATTATATTTGAAAACTATATTTTTGCTTACAGTGTAATTGTGATATAGAAAAAAATACATCTGAATTTTAAAAACCTGTTTGTGTTTTTATAATTTCCTAACCACTGTTCCGAAAATCTTGCTCCATAATCACGCGAATTTCAGTGAGCACGCATATGTAGCGAACCTTGGGCACTTTCTTCGCCATTTTTCTGTATCGTTTGTATATTGTGGTTGATTCAACTTGCTTGACCCTTTTGTCTTTATCAACTGGACTAGACATTTTGGTGGTGTTCCGATTCTGGTGACGTGAATTGCTGAGTCTATAATCTATCCATCCAATTTCAGAACGTTTAAATACAGTGTAAACTCTATACAGCAATGCTGAAGAGATTGCGCTATTCTGGCGTTATAGAGAATTGTCGTTATATGGAGAGAACGAAATATCAATACTGTTTTACTATTACAGTATAATTTAATAATAACGCATAAAATTTACAAACATTACTATAACACAAATAACAACAACGTTAGACAATAAAGCTGCAGTTCTTATCAATTTCGGCAACTTAGAAAGTACCTACAAACAGTAGGCGTTTTATAAGTTACCGAAATTACTTGCTTTATAATGACATATGGTCGTTATTTAGTGTGTGTGTGATGTTATATAGTGTATTATTGTATGGACAAGGCATACCAATCAAAGTCGAGTAATTTCGACGTTTTACGGAGTTTGACGTTAAATCGAGTGACGTTACATGGAGTTTACACTGTATTTCAATTTTCATAGTTTAAATGTTTCAACCGTGTTGTTTTTGCATCGTACATTCCACGTACAGAAAATGACACGCATTTGCTAATGAGAAGGTAAAAAATGATTGGATTTGAATATTCATAACACATAAATTCAAATTGATTTTTTATAACTAGCATAGTAATGTATTCCCATTACAGTCAATCATGTTTTTACGTCATTACAAACATATAGAATAATTATACAATCATGTAATTTAGTATGTAACTTATAATATGATATAGTTATATTGTATTTTTATATATGTATATATTAAAAAAAATCACTTTTTACACAATTATGATGAAAAAAATCAGTGTCCTTTGCACGTTTCGTAACTCAGTATCAACAAATATATTTTAATAATAGTTTATTAAATTTTTAATATTGCAACTCATATATCTGAAATGTAATTTGTATAATAAAAAGAAAAAATATTATTACAGAATATTTTCACACCCAAATAAACAAAGAAAATTAACACAATCACTGTAAATTTACGAAAAAGAAAAACTGCCAAAGTCGGTCTATACATTTTCTTTAAAAAAAAGATATCCTGGAATCAAAAATTAGTTCCAAAGTGAGCAAATGATTATCAATTTACAAAAGTCGTTTTGTCACAACTAAAAATCCAAGAAAACTGATAAAATGGTTGAAAACAATACAAAAAAAAAAAAAAGACAACCTGCATTTATTTTTAATGGCAACATGTTGTATTTATAAGAAATAAATATATACAAATTATCAACATCACACTTCTTGTTATCATAGTTTATCATTCGAAGTGTCGAGTTCTACGTGGAGTAGTTTTAAGTTTTACTTAATGCTCCGATTGCCACTGCTTAAGTCAAGGCTGTTACAAATAATTTTATATTCCATATAAAAAAATACTGTCTCAGTAGGATTTTTACTTTTATTTTGAAAACTAACAAATTTTAGTTTATATACATAAAACCACAAGAAAAAAATATTGTAAGTAGTAGAAAAAAAAGTACTTACATAAAAATAGAAAATAAAAAAAATAGTGAGTCGGTAGACAATGGGCTCGTGTCGCATTTTTTTAGGTTTGAATCCACGTTACAAACAGATAATAAAAAACATTTTTTTGAGAATTTTCCGGAAGTTTTTTCTACAACAAAAATTCCTAAAACTGTATTTTTCAATATAATTTCAAACATAGAATCATCCCGCTACAGAATACATCATCGGTACGGCCTTAGACTTGATTCATAAATAAAGATAGGTAGTAAATCAGCTGTTGTATTTCTGGTGCATGTGATTATTACACTATTAAAAAGCATGTAGAAACGATGAAAATAAAGAAATTTTTGATTCTGTGCTGTAAAAACACTAACATTAATAATGTCAATAAACTTTTCCTGATCACAAGCACTTTTAATCTATGAGAAACTCTGGAACGCCTACTTGGATATCTAACTACTGAGCATAATAGTCGCAAGTAGAGATATAGAATAGGTATATACATCTCATTCTATACGCGGAAGTGATGTGCTGGCTCAGGTCTACAGTTGACGTCATTATATGGCGTCTAGGCTCAGCTGTTTGAAATGAATACATTTAAATTCTTGTTTCCAATTAAGAGCAAGTATATAGGATCGAAATATTTGGTTTACATTATTTGTTTAAGTATAACGAATAATGTGCACTGTTCAAAATTAGCAACTACTGTAGGTTGCCATTGTAGTGACAGAAAAATTGGGCTCGTGAAATCCAGACTGGCGATAGTTCTGTTCGATGTACTGTTCCAGGAGGGTCAATGTTAAAAATTTATTGCAGACCTAGCATTTGTCTAAAATCATCATATTATGTTTTCACTGCTAAGCAATGGAAATTAAGCTAAATTATTAATTCAACACAGAAATTTAAGGTGACTTAAAAATATTATCTATGTCTCATAATTTTAAATATTTACATTACTTGATTATGAAATAAATAACTATTTTAGAAAAAAGACAGTAAATTTCAATCCATTTGGAAATATTATACGAACTAAAAAAATGTTAATTTCGCTATATAAAAAATATACCTTGAAGGAATTAAAAAAATACCTACTTAGTACTTTTCAAAAGGGCTTCCTAAATGGCAAGGTAGCCGCCAAGCGGCAGATTTAATTATTAGCGGTTCATGCCATGGTCTTGTGTATAACTAAAAGTTCTAACATAAAGAACATGTTACTCAAATTTCTTTAAAAATAAAGAAATTATTGAACTACTGCGACCACCAAAGCATTATGCGGGTAACAACGGTTACCAACCTGGGCAATGTAAGTGTTAAATACAAAATTTAAGAAAAGTAAAACTTAAAACAACGCGTAGAGGAAGCGTTGGAATCGTATTATCATAACACGGCGTCGATAACAAATTCATATCATCACGGAGAATGCTCAGGAAAATATTTAAGAGTTTCGGTCTACGATATTATTAGAAACATTTTCCTGAACAACGTCCAGTTTAGTGAATCTATTTTTATTAAAAATCTTATCAAATATTGATCACAAATAATTACACACTGTAGACCAGGCCTCGGCAACTTATGACTCGCGGGTCACTAAGTGGCCCGTTTGGTGATTTCACGTGGCCCATTTGAGTTCCGCGAATAGCATTTTGTTTTTTTAATATTTGTACATGCGCCAGAGACATAATCCAAGACGGTGGATCCCAAAACAGATGCGTCTGAAGTTAAATACCCTCGACATAATTGAGTGCCTTGATTTCAAAACAAAAGAGAATTAGTGCTTAAAAAAATGAAAATACCCACTGAGCCGAATAGTGTTTTTAATAGTCACATTTTTTTTAACTTAGTAGCCAAAAAAGTTTGCCGAGGTCTGCTGTAGACAAACTGTATTCCGCACACAGAAACAAATGGAAAAAAACGGAGGTCTTAAATATCATGATAATACGATAACCGACGCAACAAGTTTTAAAAACTCGCGTCAATCACTCTCAAGTTTACCGACTCATAATACGATGGTTACGTCGTCAAAACACGCGCTATACTATTCGGCGTCCGATATAGTTCCATCGCCGTTCGCCGATATAACGAGAGCGTCGTCGTCGATGTTATCATCGTTATAGTCGAGCGACAACACGGAAGAACGTCTCACTTTTTTCACACTGGTTCTGTGATTATTGCTTTCGCTCGAATCGCTATCCGTGTACGTCCTTTTGTTAACGTCTCCGTTAACGACCGACGCCGAAGCGTCCCTAGAATCATCGTCACATATCTCCTTGTCCGATACTTTAATTATCAACTCTGGTTCGGAATCAGAGTCGGTTCGTGTCCTTTCAACAACACCACCACCACAATCACCACTAGCCGGCTCGGCTTTGCAGTTGCCATTCAGGCGCTGCTGCTGCTGTTGCTCGCCGCCCTGTTCATCGGCGGCGACAGACGCCGCCGGACCCGCGTCACCGCCGCCCGTCTGTTGCGACGTCGAGCGTACCGACGATATTTCGCTTTGAAGTGCCTTCACCGTTTCTTTTGATTGGCGCAGCTCCTGTTGTAAATAATATATCGTGCTTTGCATGCCTTCTACATCCTCGTCGAGATCTTGCAAGAATTCGTCCAGCTCTATAAATTCAAGCAGTTCTCATTATTTTTATTTCTCCTATCTAGCTTGCATTTGAATTTTTGATAAAAACGCATATCGACGAGGGATGTTGACTGTATTCAAATTAAAACATAAGTGGTAGTTTCTATGATAGAAATACTAAAAAATACTAAATTTTTCCTTATTTCTAAGGAATTTAATTAATATTTAATAAATGAAACGTAATTAAATCACTCTCAAGTCACGTGACAACGAATACCAATCAGAGCGCATGACGTCAGAGGGTCATGAACAGCATCAGACATCGTAAAAAGGCTTCATTGTTTGGTTAATATTTAGTGTGTAATTTATTATTATTTGTTTGTAGGAAACGTCAAATTACATTTAATTATAGCAACAACTACGAAACAACCTTTCATCACCTCCTCAGTTTACCAGCGTTTATGAGCACAGCCTCCTACTTTGTGACTGTTTGACGTCTCGGCAGTCACGTGACAAGTATAGGCGTTTTGGAGCGAAATTTGAAACGGAATTTAAAATACATGATTTTTAAGGCTCGAGTCGTATTTAAATAAAAATAATAAATATTTGTCGCTATATTAGGTACTTATGCACGATTTAAAACACTTTCCCAAAAATAGTCAACATCCCTATAGCCTTACGTGAATGACGCGACTTAGGACTATAAAAGATTAATTAAATGCAACGCGACTCACCCGACTGCGATTTCTTTACTTCTTCGCTGAAACTCTTCTGCAAAGCGAGCTCTCCTTCGAGTTTCGCCACTCGGCCACTGTTTGTCAGCTTGCCGAGCTCCTCGTTCTCCGTATAAAGGAGCCTGCATTTCGCCATCAGCCGTTTGCCCGTGTTTGAATCAGGAGTGAATTTCCATGCCGACAGTTCGTTTTGAGTTTCGTCCAGGCGAGCGCGAGACGTGACCAACTCTCGTCGTAGATGTTGTAACAGTAAATTAACGGCAGGATCGAGAAGCGCTAAGCGCAGAGCTGAAGGGGTGGCGGTCTGATTTGTTTTTAACTCTGCCATCTGATTCTGTGAAATAATTTGCCGGTAAATACTATTAGAAGAATAAAAATAATTTGTCGGGAAAAATGATTTTTAAGTAAACACTTATTTGTTATTTATAGCTACGTTTCGTCCCTTGTTTGGGACTTTTTCAAGCAAGGGACGAAACGTTGCTATAAATAACAAATAAGTGTTAACTTAAAAAGTCCTTTTTCCCGACAAATCATTTTTATATTAATTACCAAGGACAAAAAAGAAAAAAAGTCTATTAGAAGAATATTTTTTAAAATCTATTAAGATTAAAATCGATATTTACGAAAAATGTGGGGCGCTTGTTTATTTAACGAATTATGCGATTTAAGGGGGTATTCTACTGTAGAATTTTTAAAAAATCGAAAATTTTTTTTTTTCATATTTTCAAAGTTTAGATATTCAAAAATATGTCATTAAAAGGATTTTTCAAAATTCCTATTATTTCATGAGTTATAGCCGTTTTAGTGACGTGGCATCGGTTCCGGCCCGACCGCTACAAGTTAACAAAAGACGGTAGGCGTTCCCGAGTCCCTACTTATGTCCCTTTCTATTGTAAAGAATTCATTTTAAATCTATTTTTAATTGAAGGACATAGAAACTTGTTTTGTTGGAATATTCTCCTTTTAGTTTCATTTTAAGTTAGTTTTGCGCCGATTAAAAATATGTAAGTATTCTGTACCATTCTATAAGTAAAATTGTCGAAAACTTGTCTCAAAACTTTGAACGCGTTTTTCTCGGAACTACTTTTTTCGAGCTGGCGGTAAGGATATCTCGAGTTCTAATGAACTGATTTACTTCAAATTTGGAGAGGATGTTCTCTATACATCGCTTCATCGCGTGACCCTTGCCCAAAACTATAACCTCTCATTTAGTATTTTTAAAAAATTCGGAATTGTTAAAAAAATATGAAAAAAAAAATTTTTTTTCAAACTGCCGATATTTAAAAAAAAAAAATTTTTTAACTTATCCAAGGGTTATACGATAGCGGCATCTATAATAATTAAGAATCCTTTTTTTTTATGTACCAGATCACCAGGAGGGTTGGAATAATGCACGCCAGGACACCCTCTTTTTTTTTGACGCCCCACTTTGACTGCTCATAACTTTGTCAATTTTAATTTTTTTTTTTAATAATTTTTTTATGTAATAATAAAACATCAATAAACAAATGATAAAAAAATTTATAGTAAAAATATTTTTTGTTTCCTTTGTACAGCGCTTCAAAAACCGGGCGAAATTCATGCCTCTACACTAGAATACCCCCTTAAAACAAACTTATATACGAGCACGTAAAACAGTACCAAACCGTCGAATCTGAAGGACTGAAATTTTGACATTTGATTCCTATAATGACATGGATATCCGCTAAGGATTTTTTTTAAATTCCATCCCAAAGGGGTGAAAAGGCGGTACTTCAAAAATCCCTATTTATGCACAGACCAAGCCGTTGAAGCTGAAGGGTTAAAATTTTGACAATGCACTCCTATAATGACATGGATAGCGGCCGAATGAGGATTTTTGGAAATTCCATTCTTAAGGGAGTAAATTGGAACATTCTAATTATCTATCTATATAAAAGACAATACGCGGACCAAACCGCTGAACCTAAAGGACTGAAATTTCGACAGTGGATTCCTATAGCGACATGGATAGAAGAAGGCTCCACTACGGTTGTCGCTGTCGAGTGGGGCGCAAAATATTACCGCAGGAAAAAGCTATATAGCATTGTTTCATCGGAGTCGCGAGTAACGGCTAGTAACAGTCATAAAAATCAAACTGATACTTTTGCCAGTTAGCAGACTTGAGCTTGAGAACTGGGTGCTAATTCGAAGCTTGTAGTAGAGGAGCCATGGAAACGTCACTCTTAAGAGCATAAACTTTTGAAATAGCAGCATTTTAAAATGTCAAAATTTTAAGTAAACTTTCTGGACGATGTTTATCAGGCTAAAATGTTTGTGTCAATCAAGGCGAGCGCATAAAATATGTGTTCAACAGTGTTTAAATTGCAGTACTCAAAATTCACAACAGAAAAAGTTCACACTTCCGTTCAGACTTTGTCGCGTGACGGAAGCCGATTACAACGCGGTGGTTTCCTTTCTGAAAAAATATTATTACACGGCGGAGCCGGTCACTGTCGCGGCAAAGTTAAAAGACATTGACGATGCAGTGGAAATGGGTCGCATTGACGAAGTTGTACGACAACGGATTTCAGTGGTGGCCAAGTTGAAACGCGATAACTCGATTGTCGGTAAATCAAAAAAGCTTATTAACGCTTTCCTTCACGCTTTTACATTAAGAATATTTTGAACTTAGAGCAATACAGTAATACCCCGGCTTACGCAACCCCCGCTTTACGCGAATTCCGAGATACGCGGTTTTTCTTTATGATCATCGCGCGCATCGGCGTGTTTGGTTTACGACAAGTTCGAACGTGCTCCGTGTGGAATGACAATTCCAATTAACAGAAGGCCTCAGTAAAATTGAAAAGGGGTTACAGATTTTAGAAAAAATAGATTCCAATGAAGAGCGCGCGTCTAATATAAAACGGGAAATAAAAAAAGTTATTGACATGCTACGAGGAAATTTTACGTGAGAAAAAGAAAAACTTAACTTGTCAGGCGACATTGTTAGAAAATATGAAGCCTTCGACATCAAAATAACTTTGAATTACGTTGTTTTATTCCTACTAATGTAAATTGTTTTAATTATCTAACATTTTATTAAACATGTTTCTTCTACATTATTGTTTTCTTTCTGTCTCGATTATGCAAACTTTGTACGTATTTATATGCAAGGTTGAACCCCGACTTACGCGAATTCGACTTAAACGGCTATCTCTTGGTCCCACCTATCGCGTAAGTCCGGGGTATTACTGTATTTAACTCGATACAAATGAACTGTCGTTCATTCAATATACCGCCAATCGGTGTCTCATGGTTTGAACTTCCATGATAATTCAACCGATTGTCGCTAAACGGCATGGATTTTAATTTAAAAATTCGGAAAGAGGTGGTTAGTGACACTAACCACCAAGACTGAAAAAGACTGACCCCTTAGATCGTAAAATATGCTCTCGAGAAATTTCGAACTGTGATCACAAACCTCATTTCATTACCGTTTTTATTAGCTGTGATTAAGCATTAAGCTTCACAAAATTTGGCTTGCTGCTTAAAAATGTCAAAAAAACATATATTTTTGCTATAAAAATTCGTCAATATTTCTTTAGAGCACGTCACGAGATTTCGAATTACGGGCGACAAATTTACACTTTAAAGTTTTTTCTTTACAAACTTATGTTAAAATACTGACTTGCTCAATAGCTTTTTTCGAATTTAATTGGTCTGTAGAAAAATTTGTATAACCGTTATGCTATTTTTCTTGTTTTTATCTGATTTTAAATCATGTATTTAGATCAAATAAATTGTAAAAACTTGGTTAAAAGTCATATAGGAAGAATGGTATATATTTCTAGTTTATAACATCAAAGTTTGAATAAGATTTTTCATAGAAATTAGTGATTTTCGAAACGTGAGTATGAGCTATGTAAGTGAAAAAGAGAGCATATTGAACAGCTGGTACTCAGTAACCTTAATACTTTCAATATTCATAACAATAATTTACTTAAATATAACATTATACAATCGACTCTCGATAATTTGAAATTTTTTCCCAGTTCCTTGAAAAATACTCGATAAATTGAATAAAATCCATATTAATTGGTCCCCTCGGTAATTTGAAGTTGAAGGAATAGTATCTTGCCCACCAACATACAATAATTTGAAGTCTGGGCTTCCTTACTTTCTATAAATTGAAGCGTTTATCATGCACAGACCTGTCGTTTGTTTACATACATGTACAACCACTATCGAAAATTCATTGGACAATGATAGACTGAAGTCGTTTACTCGACAGAAAATTACGGAATTCTTTTCAAAATGAATAAGTGAATAATTGCGTAAATGTTTAAAATAATAAATCACGAATTTTGATCAAACTCTTGTTACTTGATTTTTTTCCTCCCTCCCTCTTGGTTATTCAAACTCCTGTTATCTTGAACTCTCGGTAATTTAAAATTTTTCTCTGGTCCCTTGAGTGTCAAATTATCGATAGTCGACTATATAACAAAATAGTTGCCTAAAGTTTGGTTTTCGAAGATTTTTCGGTATACTTTGTTGTAAGGAAAACGCTGGATCTTAAAGTAATAGGCACTTGTTATTCAGCTGTGTTCGGATTTAAATGAGATAAGAACACCGAGTTATCACTAGGCAAACAATATTCAAATTGCGTGTCTATTCTAGGTATCGCCGTAAACGTTAAAACGTGTCCGTGGGATGTAAGCGAAATGAAAACGGACCTTGGAAAATACAAAGACCCAAACGCCAGAAAGTTACTGAGATTTTGGACATCATTAAAAAATGCGCCCAACATCTATGATAAATATTCCGTGCCATTGGTGTTTGAAATCGACAAACTGGCCACTTATCCGATGGCCAGAAATTCAGGCATTGGATCGACGTTGATCGCCGAATCGAGAAAGTTGGCCAGGCAGCTCGGATATCCGATGTTGCGGATTGACGCGACCAGTTGCTACACCGCGATGATTTGTGAAAGACAACAAATGAAACTGGAAGCAGTTTACCCGTACAAATTAATAAGGGATGCGGACAACTCGCCGATATTCCTGCCAGAGCCCCCGCATTCAGAAATACGAGTATACGTTGAACGTTATTAACATTTAAATTATTATTTTGTAAATAATGGTGCGCCTCATAAAAAATGTAAACAGAATTCATTTTATTTATTGGTGTAATTGCCATATGGCAACATACACTATTGGCATCGGTCGGATGGCGGGACCTAGGGGTCGGACCAAAATTTCTCGACGTTTCATAGCCTCCTAAACACTTTGGCACCATTTTTAAAAATGTTTATATATATATATATATATATATATATATATATATATATATATATATATATATATTTATATATATGTGTGTGCGGGCAATAACTTTCGAAAGAGTTAATTGATTTCAACTAAATTTGGCCCACGTGTTGAAATCCATCACTGTAAGAAGCCTTTTTAAAATGGGCCTAATCGGGCCATTTAAAGGGTAGTTTTTGGGGGTTGAAAAATGTTTCTGGGCCCCAAAATACCGACAAAATTCTCCGAATCGTTTCAAAATTGAAAAAAACCCTCTGGTTGTAATTAAAAAGTGTCCCTAAAATTTTAATAAAATCGGCCCGACAGAACTGGATTTATAAATTTTATGAAAACATTAGTTTGCAGATTGCGAATTATTTAATGAAAGGTGTATATAATTTGGTATAGAGGTTCGATTGATAATAATATTGCAATTAAGAAAAAAAAAAATGATATTTAAGGGGTGTATTAAGGAGTCAAATTTTTTATTTTGCCCAAAAACCAACTCAAGTTCGCGTAATAAAGCCACACTTCTTGTATTAGCAAATACATTACATTGTCGGCAGGGTTTTGGCACTGCAACTCGGGTTTTTTTAAATTTAACCTCTACTGGTCTGTGGCGCTTATAACAAAAATCAGCACTAATCCCATCGGATCGGCCAGCCACGGATCTAAGAGTGATGTAGAGGGGGCGGGGGAGGCAAAGCGGGACACCTGTCCCGGGCGGCAGTTTCAGGTGGCGCCCAAAAGCATAATATATATTTGAAAATTGATAAAAAAACTTAAAAAAAATTATTAAGGGGTTTTTATTCTCCTTTCCCGGTCACAAAAAATGCTATCCATTATATATTTTTGAGTTTTTGCAAACAATTTATCTCAAACGCTGGAGTTTCTGCTCTCTGTTCGAAAAAATCGTAGATCCTGATCTACTGGTAAAATTTTCGAACCCAGAAAATCGGGTTTGTAGCGAGAAATAATAGTTCATCTTATTACTAAATTTGAATTCCCAAACGAAAATTTGGTACTCACGGCACAATCTTGCATTTCTTGCTCTTTGGCGGCTAAACGCCTCACCAAAACTTTTTCGCGCTGTTGAGATTCGGCGTGCTGACTTCTCAATCGTTCTTCATTTTCTTTCAATGAACTTAACTCGCCTGTAAACAAGAAAAACAATGCTCAAAATATATCTACATTTGTACTTTTTCACATAAAAAAAAATTACGCGGAAAGGGGCCCGGCACAATTAGCAAATGGCGTTTACAGCTGCGCCGTTTTGCGACAAAAACCGGAACTAATCAGATCGGGTCAGCTGTCAAAACGTCTTTAGTGCTTTTCTGCTCCTTACATTTTTAATTGCATTTTGTTAAGTTCGTATTTGTATTATTTACAATACTCATTAATTTTTCCATTAACTATTTTTGATGACCTTGAAAAATAATAAACGATAGCTGATCCGACTGCATTAGTTCATAAACTACAGTGGCGCCCCTCTTGAAATCAAAATATACAGACGCACCTCTGACATGGGCATAAAAAAAGAAATTTATCCAGAAAGAGACTGCTACAATTGTTTTAAAAAAATCCAAACGGACGTATTTATAAAAAGAAAACATTTTTGTAACAAATTAACGCACATAACTTGGACGAGCTGTTATAATTTATCATTCAAAGGAAATCAACAAAATAATTTTCAATAAACTGAATTAGTAATAGTACAATCGTTTCAACATTTCACGATAGCTGTTTTAGTAAAATAAAAATCCCTACAAATGTTGTAGAAAGTAATAATGGATGTTCATAATATCCAACTCATACATGGAATTAACAATGGACGCTTATGACCTCAGATGTTGAGAATCTACAACAATGTAATGAACATACTCAATAACTGGCTCGGTAAGTATTGTTTAAAAGTAATTGTTATTTTTTCGAAGAAAACGGAAAATATTGTACATTATATGCCATGACTGTTCGTTTTCGAATTTGAAGTTGTCTGTATATTATTAGATTGCAAAAGAGCTGTCCAAGAGCAATCTTATATCACTGACATTTTCAGTAGATATGCCTGGATTTTTTTGTATTATTATCGAAAAAGCGACAGAATTTAAAAACGTCCAATCGAATTTCCGGCCCGATTGCAGTGAGCTTCACTTGTCAACTCTAAAAAATATTTGTATTAGTTGAGGGTAATTCGTTGTTTGCAAACTTTCAACACCGTGTAGACTGGCTTCTTCATAAACTAGATAAATAATAGAATTTCAGAAAGTCGTAATATAAGATTGCCGCAAACACAATAAGAACACAGACAACAAAATAATATGTCCTGCAAATGGTAGGTACTGATAAATTATTAGAGAGGTGAAACTACTGTATTTTTGTAGAAATGATGACTTCACCATTTGTTTTGTGTTAGTCGTTACAGAGTCTGCCTGCATTGCTGCCAACTGAACGGCAAACAGTATACTTGACTGCGCCTGCGCTGCTTTCATACCAACATGATATCGTAGGAGTTTTTCTGTTTTCATCAAGTTTCCGACGAGTGAATATGCGGCCGAATTGTTTGTTTTTTTTTATAGAAAAAACAACTGAAACGCGCTATGGTTTTTATTTTAACTAGAGCAGTGTAGCGATAGATGGCACATTTCGTGGAACTGTGGTCGGCTACTTTATGACATTCCCACCTCACAAAAACAATTATAATCTATCTAGAAGCAATCACCAAAAACACTGTCACTGATTTTTTTAAATTTACGTTCCTCTTTTCTATATTTTTGTACACACTAAATATGTAGATATATTAATCAACATAACCTTGCATTCTTTCTTCAACACAAGAAGAAACACTAACACTTAAAACAACCACCATGTTTTTCTTTTACAAATAGATACATACAAAAGAATAAGAATATCTAATAAGTCATATACATATTCGTAACTAACAAATATTTTAAAAATAAAAGCAATTTTAGTATTCACGTTTAAAATTTCTTCTACAGAACGATTTATTTATGCATATGACTTACCAATATTATATAAACTAAATTAACAACAGATTATTGCGACACTATAGAAGTGTTTCCCAACTCATTTAAGTATAGGTATAGCCTATGAATTTTCATTTTACAATTTTACTTCACTTCAATATAACTGTTGTAAATAAATTATTAGTTTTGAACATATCGAACGTACAACTTGTTTTACTGGAAACAGCTATAAAATAAGTAATAAATAACTGTCTAAATAATAATTGATAAGCCTGATTCCAGCAATTTTGGGCTTGGTGATTTTTTTTTTGCAAACGGACCCTTGCATGTCATAATACTTCTATGCGTTCCCTTTCACTTACTGATTGTTTTAAATTTTAAATTATTCTTAGAAATAAAGTCTTGACCCAAATTCAAAATAGAGATCTGACAGACATCAAAATTTATCTGACTACAAATTCATTAAGTATTTTACCAAGCATGGGCAGATCAAAATATATTTATGTTATTTCAGTTTATGTAAAATTATGCCACTGATCCAAAAAGCAGCATTAAATCTATACTTAAACAAATATTTTAAAGCTTGTGTAATTTAGAAGTCGAAGTCCGAAAATCAGTGGGAAATAAATCCCAAGAAAAATCAAGGATTCTAAACAATAGTCAAGTCATATATCCCTTGGTTTAGAACTGTTAGAAAATGTAAAATTTTATTTTGTTTATTCGTCAAACTAAAAAGTGATAAAACGCATGAAAACAGTGCACAAAATAAAAAGACGCTCTTTCCAAAATTGATCATTCGAAATGAAAAAAAAATTGTTCGTTCTTTCCGTAGATCGTTACAAATTTCTATTCGAAGTTGATACAGAATTTCATAGATTAATATTACTACTGAAGACTGCCCTTGATATGTTAACAGCAGATCTATTACGCCAAAGTAGTGTAGTTTAGTGTGGGAACAAGTCAATGAATTGGCATTAAAAATGTGCCATTGCGTCAAGAATGTCAAGACATCGGTTTGTTTCTACACTGAACCGCACTACGCTCACGTAATAACAAGGCTTTTGAAATATTTGAGTCGATTAATGTTTTAAGATCTAGTATTTTTATTATTTGAAAAGCATATTGAAAATTAAAAGTAGAATTTCTACTTCAGTTTGTAAAATTTGTCCAAAGAAAAGCAAAACTTCTATATACATAGCAATACATATTTTCCAGAAAATAATTTTAAAGTACCAAGCAAGGCTATGAGGAAAATTTCAGTTTTACAGACAAGATTTTACTAACTGTTTAGCAAATTGATAAATTTATTACAAAATTTATTCAGAAACTAGTCGTCGATATATTTTAATCGAACATTATTGAATTTTTTGCAAACTACCAAAATTAACAACAGAACTGAAGAAATGTTAAATTATTACATTTTGCAGTCTTTTAAAATGTTCTGCGCAGTTGAGAGAAGAAATATTATGTAAACAAAACGACAAGAAATATATAAAGGAACAATTTTAAGGATTTGATAAAAAATCTTATCAAGCGTTCAGTTAATTTTTCTTCATATAGTCATAGTGTTCACTTCAATAAAGAAATAATAAATACAACGATTAAATTAATACCAACCTCACAGACCTAAAAATATACCACAATTCCACTTTCATTGCTTTTTGAAATATTTAGATCACTTAATAATTTTTTTAATGCAACAAAAAACCAAACCACATAGCACTTCCAACTTTCCAAATAAAACCTCGATAATTTGAAAATTAAGAATCACTTTTTACCTGCCATTCAAATTATGCCATTGGAAAACAATACAAAAACAAAATTTTCAAAATAACAGTATAAAAACACTTTGTTATTTAAATTAAACAAAGCACTATTTATTTATATAGACGCTTTGTGCTGAAATTGGAAAATGAACAAAATATTTTACGAAGGTACTGGAAAGACAAACCAATCGAACACTTGTTTGTTTTTTGAACAAAAACAGAGCACTTCAAACTGGGACACGTTTCATTCAATTAATAATAAAACTGAATTTTGTTTTCAAATTGCCATTTTAAATACAACAAATCAATCACTCAACGTGTTTTTTTAACGATAAATCTAAAAACACTTCTCCATAGGAAGGAGACACATTTCGCTTCGCTGTGTCAATTTTTAAAGAAAGGAAAATAATTTGCATAATCTGAACACTTATTTATAGAATTCGAAGATCATAGTCGCACTTATTGAACATTTAAACTTGCGAGATTTCTGATCGTCGAAAACAGGAAAAATCTTAAACTCCTCCGATGATGTTGGACCATTTTTTTTTTAAGACGAGAAGTAGATACTGATGAATTAAGAGAAAAAAACATTTTTATATGTTTACCATTGAACAAACAATTAAACAAACCAGATCTGTTTAACGTTTCTTTTTTTTTTTGTGTGTCAAGAACAGTAAGTGAATCTACCTTCTAAACTGTTAACTCGTTCTTCTAGACATGTGACATAATTTTCCTGTGTCCTCAAGCGTTTCACAATATCCGGTGGAAGTGAAGCCAGCTCCGCATCTGTAAAACGTACGGGTTGCGCCGGTTGTTGAACGCATGCCGAAATCCCACCGCTCGGCACCGATTTGTTGGGTCCAATGTGGCCCGGAGACATAGGCGACGGACTCAACGGACCGACACGACTGCCGGACGGAGACAAATCGGACATTGTGACCAAATTATATGGTCTTAATGCCAATTCACGAACTTTTATGTACCTGAGTATTAAAATATAAAATATAAGTACACAATATCGTTTTAAATTTTACATACCGTAAAACGGGGCGACTTTGATCATAACTTTTAGATGGAATTTTTTTTTGGCACGTTGACTCACGGCATAAAGTCGTTAAAAGGATTTTGATACAATTAAAAAATTTTAACCAAAAAGATAAGGGTTTTTTTTTGTTTTTTATTGTGGCTAATGTCAATGACGGTTTGGGGGCGACTTTGTGCCACATCAATTTTCGTGCATTTTAGATAGATTTAATAGTCAGTTAAAGTTCTAAGGCAATTAAAATGACTTTGGCCACATTTTACATGATAATTAAAACCTGTGTGTCAAAAAAAATATACTATAAAAAATGCTCCTTATGAGAGTCGCTACAGAAATCTTTTTTTTTTTTTGCATAGCAAAACGGGCTAAATTGCAGTAAACTGTTTCTTAATTTTTTTACGTTTTATGCTCGATATTATCAATAAAACTAATGTAAAAATAATCTGTGAACATTAAGGAAAAAATCGGTGTATTGAATATTACGAAAATTTATAAACTACCTATCGTAAATCGCAGATAAAACAAAATTATTTTCTTGGCCAAAGTCACCCCGTTTTACAGTACCAGTTTTATTTACTTAGCTTTGATAATTTATTTTTAAGTACTGTTAAAAAATAATCAAACACAAATTGTGAAAACCTTCATTTCCAACGTAGTTAATCTTTCCGGCAATTTTTTTACAAAATTTTTCAATTTCGGAACCTGATTTATTCAAAACTACAGATAAGCAAAATTAAATATTGATGCTATTTTATTTTTCATTTGATGATAATTTTAGTTTACAAATATTATAAAATGGAAAATGAGTCGTATAATTTTGTAGAATTTGCGGCCAGACTGAAAGAATTCTTGGTATAATTTACTCTCAAGTTTACTATAAGAAAATTTAATATTTGTATATTAATAAAAAAAAACAAAAACCTTATTTTGTGAGAATGAAGTAACTAAAAACGCTTTTGCACTTGAAACATATATTTTTTTAACATACATATATGTAAAAAAAGATTTCTGACATTTACGACACAGCACAAGCATCAAAACAAAATTCAGAAAAGATATAACTTATATGATATAAAAACGAAAACCTCGAATCACATTTTAAAACACAAGTTTTCATTACTGAAATTACATTAGCTAGCCAATGTCTCATAAAAATAATAACATACTTATAACATTTACTCTATTTCACTGAAATTTTGTCAATGTGTATCAAACACGAGAAAAGTAATGAAGATTGTACCTGCATGTCGAATATTCATTTTTCACGAACTAAATGTTCAATTTATACAGTCTAGAAACAAAACAAAGCTACTTACTACACTTTTAGCTTCGAAAATATAGAATTATTCACTACATTTCAACATTTTGTCTATTTTTATAATGATATTCTATTCGTCCCACTTTACGCCATTTTCCAGCTTGGATACATACTTCATCATCGTACTGGCTATATGTAACTCACTGATATAAGTATAGTGGATAGACTTGTGAAATCCACTGATGTCTAACCATAGGGATGAAATGTGGATACGCGTTCAAAACTCGCTCCTTGCTATTTATTTATTCGCCCGGGTGTAAATGTGATATATAGGATGTAAAAGATGAGAATCATTATCATAAAATTCTCAACGTGTATTGAATCTGCGCAAGTTCAATCGCTTTGAATTGTGAATGTTCAAAAATCGAAGAAAAATTGCCAAAAAACAAACAAAAATCGCTACCAAACTTCACAGGATCACCCGCTGGGTAAATCTAAAGATTGGAGTCATTAGATAACATACATACATCGCCTTTTGTATATATAGATTATCAAGATTGCGCAGAAAGTTTTGCGCATGATTGTAGCTTCCAGTCACAGGTAATTTTTTAACAGTATGGGATGAGATAAAAAACGATGAAAATTTTTTTTGTTTAGCAGCAATAATTAAATACTAAAATACTTATTCCAAATATTATAATTTACATTTTGTAATATACAAATACAATTTTTTTTTAATAACATATTTCTTCTAATTCATGTCTCGTAGCACAAACTTTGGAAATAAACCACCCTTTTTACATTATTATTACATGTAATATGTATAACGACACACCTCGTACATTTTAATAAAAAAAAAAATGAAAAAATCGCTTCACATATCAGTTAAAAAGTGTAGACAATGCAAAAAAAATGTATGTCTCCGCAATATTTCATTGATTTAGTTTACAGAAATTAACAATATAAAAATTCAGTTTATGAAATCGGTTAAAATAATATTGTATTGCTCTCCAGTAACATTTTTTATCTTTGAAATAAAATCGGAATGTTAAAAAATTGATCAAAAGTGCCTTCACAAATAATTATTCGATGGATAAGACAAATACATTGTTTTTTCCCAACAAATCACAAAAAACAAACAGAAAAAAATACGCTCAAAACAATATTGAATACATAAAAATACCATTAATGGCAAACGGTTTATAAAAACCGCTCTAATCGTTGCTGTACTAATTTATTCCGAATACTGTATAATACTCTAAAATGAGTTTTTTTCACTAACTTCATTTAACAAAATAAAATGTACATGTATATAAAATGAAATAATAATATATTTAATAATAAAGTTCTTTAAGGCAAGGCAAAATAAATTATAATGACGATAAAACAACTAACTTTGAGCCCCCATTTTATAAAACGTACATAACAAATCAACATATTTTCACTACACTCATTATTACACTTTTATAATGCAGTATATGTGCGCAAATGGGCATACATTTCAGATAATCAACTGTAAACAGGTTGGGAAAAAAATACATTCAACAGACATTTAAAATAACGGTTTTTCAAATTGTCAAAGATTTTTATTGTATTAAAAACATTCAACATTTACCGATATTGTTTTGTAGCTGCGTCTTTGATAGCTTATAAATATAAAAAAAAGGTCGTATCCAAAGCTGCATAATATTACAGTGTTGTTTTATATATAATATTTAAAACTGTTCTTAAACGATTGAATTTTGAGGTTAACAAAAAAACACAAGTACAGACTGAAATAGGCTGCTGCCATTTTAGTAATAAAAAATACAATTGTAAACTTTACGTCCGTGCACGCATCACGTAAAAACTACTGACCCAATTTGGAGTCTTTAAATAAACATAGGGCTCAACTTGAAGTAACATTTAGTTTTTAGTTCATCGCAATCCGCTCACTCAAAAGATATTTGAAAATTAATTAGCACAACAAAGAAGTATCTAGCTTTAGTAATGTGTCGTGAAAGTCGATCAGGGGAGAAGTTATCGAGAAGCACTATGCCGTCGGAACTTAAGCCCGAAATTCATAATTATATTCTGCGACTTCAGTCGAGCGGCATATCAAATACGCATTGAACACCAATGAAAGTAATAAGCAGAATGGAAACTACATTTCTTCGCTACATTGAGTAAAAAATAACTCAGTAGCCGTTCGAAATGCATGTTAGCGGAGTCGCGAGCACAGCTAGTTTATTATAAATTTTACAAAAAAAGAATATTAGCAATAAATAATCATTGTATGCCCATTCGGCAATTGTTATTTTGTACTTAGTTAAATACAGTACTTAAATATAGTGTTTATCCCTTGACACCCGAAATTATACAATCGTGAGTTTTGACATTGAAAAATTCTACATCGTACCCGAAACTATTTTTGTGAACGCATTCGACGTCAATCGATCGTGAGTCTATCTGAGAGTGCACCAAAATATACTTTATTAACATAGAAACAAATGTCCAAAACAATGTTTTGGACACTAAGGAAACCACGTAACCACATTTTAACAGCATTTAAAAGAATTTCATCTCTCGGGTGTAAAGGGTTATATTTATTGTTGATGTTAAGTTATTACGATTGTTATTGAAACTAACCATAAAACAGTATTATTGTGTTTGTTATTGTTGGAATGATTTCCGTCTTGTTATCTGGTAAAATATTGTTATAGTAAAATAATTCAACTTCTGCTTACTGTAAAATTCCATAATATGATATTTGTAATAAAATACACAATCGATCCTATATATTATACATAAATTTCCTACTGGCTGGTTTCAACAATTTCAAGCAGATGCTAATTCATTTTTATGTTAAGTAAATACTGTCAAGATTTTTGATAAATTCATAGTAATTTACTATCCAATAAATCAATTGTTAAATTACAATAATCAAACGTATTGACCTCTTTTTAAAACAATTTTTTTTAATAACAAGTAATTAAAAAACACTTGAAAATTCTACAAATAATTCTTTATTTCTCGACGATCGTTTCGGACAATAAGTCCATCCTCAGGAGTACAAAAACTTATACTTATTGTCTGAAACGATCGTCGAGAAATAAAGAATTATTTGTAGAATTTTCAAGTGTTTTTTAATTACTTGTTATTATTAATCATGTTCTACCACGTGCCGAGTGAAAAATCAGTACAATTTTTTTTTATCAAAATGATTTCTTTACGAAAATATCTAAACAAAAAGAAATAACGATTTTTAGTAACGATAAATTGATTACAAATGAATTTTGATCTATTCAAAATTGCATAAAACAGTCTAGTAATAATATACTGTAATTTTCTTGGCATCTTTATCACTATTGAAGTCCTGTTTCAGAAAGCAACTCGTAAATAGTCATTCGTTTAATTATGGAAAAAAGAAACAGGCCCCAAAAATTAAATATTTTATGTATCATAATTCATAAGTAGTTATATATTAGCTAAGTAGTAAATTCAAGGTGGCTAATATTAAAAGTTAGAAGTTCACAAAATGCTTAGTCTTTAGTGATTTACTTATCTAAAACTGTACACAGCGTTAAATTTTATTATTATGAATTTCGGATTAAAAAAAAAAGTAAAAACAATATTATTCATAATTTCATAAACACTATATCGTTTTTTTTATTCCACTAATTTTTCATAACGTCATTATATGAATTTTAAAAAATAAATTTCCAATGACTTTCCATCTTTTCAATGTCCAATGACGCAATATAGTCAACTCGGTCACAATTTTTCTTTTACAAAAATTTGTTTCAACTGAGAACTTTAGCACCATTTACACAATTCAATTCTAAAATTGTAAAAAGTGCCGCTTATCTACATTCTAAAGCCTACTCAAAACACTGCTCGACGCTCGTGTCTTTGGCAAATTTTCGTCATTCGTTGGCTATCAGCCGAAAAGAACGAGAATATTATTCGATTACCCATCAAGGATTTCAGGTAAATTTTTTCAGTTTTTTTTTACTTTACTTCAATGTTCAGACTGAGATATATCAATTTAAAATCACAGAGTAATTATGTAGCTGATCAATTATGGAAATCATTAAGCAAAACACTATTTCATGTGCAAATTTGATTTTACATTTCTTTTTTGCATATTTTGATTAACACTGGTAGACAATTTTATAGCATTTATACATCTTAAAAAAACACTAAAAATAGCATAGTCTCCAATAACATCTTTTGTTCTCATAAATAGCACAATTATCTACACAAAGCATATTTTTAATTAATATTTATTTTTGATACTATATTGCTTATTTGAGACTCGAAAATAACTGAAAAATTATTTAGAGATAGACACTCTATCTAAAAATAAACATTGAATGCGATATTATATTGTTAAGATTGTATAAGTTTGTACACCATTTTGTTTAAATATATTATATTATTATATCAATTAAATAGTTTCACTATCTTATTATTTATTTGTTTGATTTTGAAAAGGTATTTCATGTTTCCATTTCGATGCAATATTTAATACTAAATACAGTTCATACTTTATTTCTGTGACCTTCAAAAAAAGGAAAACTTCAAACGAATTATAAAATCCAAAAATTACTTTACGCTTCATTTCTTTTTCCTTTTACATAAATTACTTCCTTTTGTCATAAATAATACAAAATCGTCATAAAAAATAAATTTTTTGGGGTTTAATTTTATATGACTCATACGTTATTTAACATGCTGTTTTGTTAACTTGCTGTAGGTAATATTTCATTTACATGTAAATTTCCACATCACTGTAATAATAACAATGTAATTTATGACCTCAGCAGTTGTCGAGCGTCTATAATTTACAATATCTATCTACAAAACATATATCTAATACATGCGCGCGATTTGCAAATACCAATGATAAAAAATACGTCGATCTTTCCTGACATTTTTACGACTCAACAAAAGCAATTTATTAAAAAAGAACAAGAGACGGAGAGTTCTTCTTTTAAGCAAAATTCGTAACAGTTTCACCGTTAAAGCGATTGCACTTATTTCAAAACCAAAATAAACTCTCAATTGAGACCACGTCTATTTTAATTTCTTCTTTTCCGTGTGGTAATCTAAGAACCTGAGAGTGACCGGATATTCAGTCTGCGTTTATAAATCATTCGAGGGGCTTTATCTTTTTTGTTTTCAACAATCACATTCTAACTTTGGGGTATCGCTTTTACCATTTTTCGTTGTTGTTCGCCGCAGTCACCGCAGTGGCCGCCACGATCGCAGCGGCAGCACTTGTATGGTGCGCGTGTGAATGCGAACGGGAGGCGCGTCGTCACGCACTCGTCTCTTGTTCACCCCAACCGTCACTGTCATATTCACTTTCACTGGCCGAATCACTGTCGCTGAATTCGACCGCAACGCGCCTAGCTAAAATGCTCGCGACGTCGTGCAGCGCGTTCGATCGTTCCGTCTCCTTCTGTTCGATTTTCTCGACTTTCCTTAATTTAATTCCGTCTCGGATCGCTTTCAGCAAGTCGTTTCGCGGATCCACGATCGGCGCAGTTTGTTTGCCCCTGTCCTTCGGAGGCGTTAATTTCGGCGGAGAACTTCCCATAATTTTCAACGGCACGTCGCCGTTCACGACGGTCTGCGGAGACGATATAGTTTTTGGCGGCGACGAATTGACTATAGGTCCGTTGCTCAACAAAGCCGGTGGGGGCGGCGGTGGAGGCGGAGGTGGTGGAGCTGCATTTACCGGAGGAGGCGACGCTGTCTTTTTAGGTGGTGATTGTTCGGGGGCAGGCGGAGGCGGCGGCAAATCGTTAGCCGCTATCATCGCGGGCTCCGGAGTTCTTCCTCTCGGGGGCGAAGGAGACAATGCGTGCAGCGGGCTGCCCGATCTCGAATTGCTATTGCTGCGGGCCAATATGTGTGCCGCGATCGTACCGTTCATCGTCGGAGGAGGCGACGTTACAGTCTCTGGAGGCGGCGGGGGCGGCGGCAGCTGTTCCCTTCCCGTCGACATGCTTCTCCCGCGCGTCGGAGTACCAGACAGAGATCCGCTCGGAGTAGGCGTTCCGCTCGCAGGAGGTGCCGGGGGCGGTTGCGTCGGCCGAATTCGTCTCGTCGGCGTGTAAGTCCCCGTACTCTGTGCATACAGAGATTCAGAGCTGGTCGGTCCTTGTCCGTACTCGTAAGGCGGTGCATAAGTAACGTTCGGCGGCACGGCGTTACCTCCGTCCGGTACTTCGGCCGTAGGATAGGATCTCCTCAACTCGATCGAACTAGGCCTGGGCGGACGCGGCTCCGCGAGGACCATGCCCGGCGGAGGTTGGTTCATCTCTTGCGCATTATAGCTCAAGCCTTGTCCTATTACACTCTGCCCCGTTCGATATTGTACATTTTGCGGCATTATGTGTTCGCCGTGACCGACTGCAATCTGTCGTTGTCTCTCTCTCGTGTTATGAGGTTGTCTGACCCGCTTCTTGTGTCGGCCCGTTTGATTGCTGTCCTTCGGCCTGTGCGGTTTCTTGCCTCGGTCGTGCATCATGCGTTCGGTGTCCTTGAGCATTTCCTGACGCCACAATTCGAAGAAGTAATTCGGATCGGTGTAAAACTTGAGTCCGTCTTTACCGTCGTCGCGATAGCAATTCAGTTTATCGAGAGGCGGCGGCCTATCGCACGTTTTGTAAATTTCTAGCATTGCGGTCGGCATCGTGGCACGTGAAAATATTTGTTGATCGAACACCACCGCGCTCTTAAACGCCTTCCGCATGTGAATGTCTTGCAACGAAACCTCTTCGACTGTACTGTCTAGCTGCGTCACTTTGACGGCCAGTCGGTCTATTCTGGCCTGCAACGAGTTCGTACGATCGGCTATCTGCGTCGCATCTCTCGTCAACTCGCCGAGTAAATCTTCGGCATGTCTCGACAACGAAGACAACTGGCGCACTGTATTTGCAAGCGTGCCGTTGGTCGCGGCTTCTAATTCCGACGGCAGCGGGAAGTCTTCGGGAATTGTACCGCGCGACACGTAAACCGGCTCCACTAATCGCTTGGGAAGAGGCATTTTGCTCGCAAACTTCTTTTCAATCCGGTTTAAAATTGGCCAATCTACAACAAATAAAATTCTTTACTATTCAATTACGATAATATACAAAACAAAAAATATGATGTTTAGAAAATTCAGACTAACAGTAATCTCTCAAACTTCTTGTAGATACGAGAAATAAATTTCAATTAAGGCATCCATACATAGAACGGCGCTTTTCAACAAAAGCGTCTATTGCAGTTGTGTACGATTATATAACCATTTATTCGTTAATGTAAGAAACATTTCAACTATTAACACTTTTAAAAATAAAGTAAAATTTTAACATAACGTTTTAATCTTTTTTTAACATGTTGATTGTAAATTTTGTAAATTATGTATTTTGACAAACTCCCATCTATCGATGTTTCATGGTGTAAATAAATATTATTATTATTAAAAACATGGAATAAAACTGCCTATACAATAATTCAAAAACAACGACACTGTGTTCAAGCTATGGACTAATATATTTAAATCTAAGAACAGCAGTGTAATCATTGACCTGTTGTTAACTGAACTATACACACCGTTTTCTTAGCCAATATTTAACTGTGAACAGGAACAGTAAACACATTGGGCCCGGTCTAATTGTATCTGAACCGACAATGTAAAAATAAATCCGCAATTTTCATGCCGTTTTCACGAAAAATATACGCTGTATGTCGTTACGCTGTTATATAACATGGGGTTGAGCACAGAACGTTAGGGAAACGCAAGAAGAATACAGCTATTACAGTTTAGACGAACTCTAATAATACATAATATGACCGAGTGACGTATCAACACAAAGCAATAAGAGCAACGAATCACGGGGGAGTGTCCGCCAATAAATTTCAAATAATAAATACTGTAATTTAAAAATGAAAGCGACGAATTATTATCCGAGCACCCATAGTTCATATGCCGTTCTGTTAATGAGGATGTAATTGTAACCGACCACAAGCATTATCAATGAATATTATTATTATAACTAGCTTATATCGACACACTTTAGTGCAACCTTATTTAGATTATTTCAAAACGCGCTTGCAAACTATTTTTTTAAACGTATAGCCATTATTTGGTATACATGATGATTAACCCTACACGTTAAAATTTCAGATTTTTGCATACTTTCTATTAGTCCAGTTTTTAGCCATACTGAAGCATTTTTCGCTATGACTGCCGAAACATTAAAAACAGTAAAACCTGTGTATTCTGGCCATATACGGTTCCACTATATTAAATATCTGTATTACTAAATAATTTTCAGCCAGTAGTTCTTTTACACATTTTTATGCAAGAAAAAAAATAGAACTACCTGTAACCAACGATTTAAGTAAATATCGAAAAACTGCATTTCAGCAGAGTGCTTATTGACCCAGAATGCTAAATTACATTTGAACTATAACAGTCATAATTATTTTCTAAATCGTTAATTTATTGCTATGACTCAGCCATGATGTATAAATTGAGGAAAGTTAGATCACCATCTTTCTTTATTTAAAAGATATTTATTGCTGCACCTGTATAATCAATATTACTCGTAACAATGCACATAAACTTTCGTCAACAAGGGTCGTCGCAGTCCATTTATACCTCCCCTAATTACATTTTATTACGGCTAGTTGTAGTTGGTAGGTTTTAATATGAATCATGGAAAAATCCGTTTTTCGCACTGAAGAAAAGGATCGTATTGAGCAAAATATAACCGGAACACGTTGTCGTAATTTTAGGTGCTAAACGCAATCAACCCGAGTGATATTAATTTATAACTGAAAACGAATTATGTAAATAAAACAACAGCTATATAAAACTCATCTGGTAACACAATACCTATAATTAAATGCTAAGTTCGCGACAGCTAAGTCCACTGCAGTAGTTCTGGAAAAGTATACGTAAAAGACCACTAGACCAGCATAAACCAGCACAAACCTGCATTAGTTAGATATTTTTTGCAAAATGAATGGACCAGAATGAGCCATTAATTTATTGACCTATTTACTGTCGTTATGCTAATGTTTAATAACTTTAAGTTTTGCTATAATCAAACACAGGTCTTTGGAAAGATTGGGTCATCATGAACGGGTCGCACACTACATCGGTCCAGCACGGCTAGACAGAAATTGCAGGCGACCGACCGACGGTCGTTGCTGGCAGCAGGTGCTGGTTTTTTACTGCTAGTGTATGTTGCCTTATGGCAAATACACTAAAAAAGAATAACAATAACTAAATTAATTATAATTTATACGTGCTAATTAAGCGCTACTACTCCAATAAAGATACTAACATTACACAACAAATACTAACATTTCTTATCTAAATTTTGATAAAAATTGATTAACTGGCTAATGGAATATATGAGTAATTCACGACAAATATTGATAAAATGCCGAACTTTGTTATTAGACGATAAAAATAACAACAATTATATTAAAAAAAAAGAAAATTTTTTGTCTCTAAATAATGTCCAAATGTAATTTGTCGGTTTCTAATCTAAATATATAGTTTGTTCAAACAAAACAAACAACTGGGCTATATTATTCTGAATACGATAAGAAACGTATGTTTATTTTTTGTCGATTTTATGAAGACTTGCTTTCTATGAACTTTATCTGAATAACATACAATAACGTGCACGCTAGACCTTTGTTGTCGAGCGTTAGTAATTTACAAAATTATTGCATTGTAATCTATTCCTACATCTTTACTGTCAAAATGTGTACTTTTCTATAGCTAGTCAAGGGTACCGTTTTAACTAGTAAAAAATAAATAAATTTTACGGTAAATCAAATGCGTGCTAACTAATTATATACTACGAGCTCTTTTTTAGATTAATTATAATTTATAGACAACGGCATTTATATAGTTAAATTTTAAGACGACGTTGCACACATAAGTTTTCGAACCAAAATGTCTTAAAACAGTATATTTTCTTTTCCGCCCATCGTTTCAAATTGAAATCTGCACAGCATATGCAGATAAGAGAATCTGTAATGCATTTTAATGATGACGTAAGAAAGAATTTGCAATATATACCTACACATGTACATAATTATTGCTACAAAAAAAAGACGCTATAATAAAACTCCACCTACTTACTACATAATTAAATAAATCCTTCGACAAGTATACAAAAATAGTCCACAGCAACTTAAATGTAGAATGTTTTCTTCAATATTGCCAAAAGTTTAATGATCTTTCAATAAAAATGTCAAATAGATTTAAAAGGCGTGAATGCAACCTAAGTGCAGATGTAACAAAAAAACTTACCAGAATTATCCTCAAATTACAAATTCATACCGTAGCTTACACACTCCACACATCTTTCACTAACAATATTTTAATTATCAATCCAAAACACCTCAAAGCACTTGAAAATAAGTAAAAATCTATAAAATGGCGTTAGCATATTAGGTACACCCATTGAGGTGTAGATATGGAGCGCTACCGTACTACTGCGCATACAAATCGACGAAAGAGAAGGCGATAAATACGATATATGTATGTCGCTTTTTGGCGTTTTCTGTGTCTCTTTACTGCATTATTGTACATTGACGTGCAGAAATGGAACTGTAGGATACTAATTTACATTTTCAATAAAATTGGTCGAAATCTGCAAATCTACGCTACCGAATTGAACAAAAGCTTTGTTTCAGCCTGTCTAGTATGGAGTGTACGTTACAATTCTTAGCTTGAAATATAGCATTGGCATTTGAGTTTGACAATTGATGCGTAATATAAATGTTGATAATCTGCTCTCTCTCTTTGATCACAAAACGGCATGAACATCCATGCAAAACGGTCACAAAACAGTGCAAAGTCGACACTTGCGCAGATTTATTATAGTTGATTGGAATAGGGCTAAAGACGGAAAGGCTACCGCTAATATCTTTTTCTCTATCATATCGCTTCCGCAGCCCAAACTAGCACTCCATATCTACACCTCAATGAGGTACACCGCCTTCCGCGAGACGTGACGGCCCTGTTTTTTAAGCCTTGGAATTGGATGCGTTTCATATGAATGCTGTTGAGTTCAATTCCCTATACCCATATTTAAATTTTTCTTACAAGAATACTTACAAATAGACAATAGTATTTAGTTATATACAAAGGAAAAAGTGTCAAAATGTATAAAAATTTATAAAACCAACAAATCTGTTTTGATTATTTTTTTACACACAACAATTTTCAAAGTCCGTTTCCGGCTGCGTTCCATAAAGCTGCTGTATCGACCGATGTATGTATGGGTATTGCGATTCACGGTTATGTATCTAACTGTCAAAGTTTTATTATGAATTGATTTCTTTTGATACTTACACAAATATATTGGAAAAATCAGTTGTGGGAAATGGCCGATGATCAAGATACGGTAATTATTAGACGCTAACCAGCTTTTCTTTCAAACAATTTGTGTACAAGTTCTACTCTATTTTTTTTTAGTTGCCAGCTATCACTGTTAAAGAGCCTTTAGACTTAGTACGTTTAAGTTTAGATGAACGTATTTATGTAAAAATGCGTAATGAAAGGGAATTGCGGGGAAGACTACATGTGAGTAATAAGTAAAAATCCACATTTATATGAACGGAGTATATATGAGGAGTTCAACGCAATGTTAAAAAAGCGGCTTCGAAATGGTGGACACAGCTATATTCGCAAAGACTTGTCTTTTTATATAATGTATTTTGTTGTTTTATTTGAAATATTGTTTATTTTAGGCCTACGATCAACATTTAAATATGGTTCTGGGAGATGCCGAGGAAACTATAACGACAGTTGAAATTGATGAAGAAACGTACGAAGAAGTTTATCGTACCACAAAAAGAACAATACCAATGCTATTTGTCAGAGGGGATGGCGTTATTTTAGTTTCACCTCCTATGAGAGCCGGAATATAATATTTATTAAGAAAATAGTTTGAAATACTTATTTTGTTAATTATAATTAAGACTCGAATATGTTTTAACGTTTTTACATTAAAAACAGTGCATTCAAAAATATAAATATGCAGATTTAATTAATTATGTATGATCGTATTTTTATAGTTAATAAAATAAAATGTTTATCTTGTTAAAATGAAAAGTGTCATTGTGGCTCTGTTTTATAAATTCGACAGTTGCCGACACTGGTTCATATGTCAAAACTCAGTATTGTCAGCATCGTCATTAGTATTCAAGTAAAAATTCAATTTTTTTAAATGTAAAACAAAGCATTACAATGAATACACACACGCTTAGTGGGAAATTGTCGAAAAAATCCGCCAAAAACATAAAGGTTCAAAAAAAGACAATCCGTACAGTTTTAGCTATTCCGGGAAATGATTTGAGGTTAGATACGAGTATGATAGGTTTATATTTTATATGGTATAAATGTATAATGTAAGTTTTTGTATTTTAGATCAACCTTGGAGAGTGACGAAACTGAGGAATTAAATAATTTATTGGAGAGATTTTTGCCGGCAGCAAGAATTCCCCGAGTGCACATACCATGGTGTGAATTAAAAGGTGTAGACAGAGCGGAACGAAGGGAGTTTCGAAAGAAATTTTCTGCAGCCCCTGCAGACAACACGGTTATGTAAATAAACACAATTAAAAACCTAATTTAGAAAGTTAAAAGACACTAATTACGCTAAAGATAAGGCTCGCTCTGATATAGCGCTCTTTTTTTTAATGTCAGAAATTATATATATAAAATGCCCACCTATATAGTTGACTTAGCATCCACTTTTGGACGAAAAACTGCCCCTGTGACGAACCTGTACAGACTTTTTGAAGTTTAACTTCTTTAGCGACGTATCTATGTGAAAAAGTAAAAAATCGAGTGGAGGTAGAACTGCCACATAAAGGGGAAGTTAGTTTGTCTGCTAAATTACATGAAACCGACAAGGACAGAAGTTTATAGCGTGTTGCTAAGTATGTGTAAATATTATTAATTAGTTTGCCATAAAGAAAATTAAGCTTGGGAATAATATTAAAAACTAAAGAAGTTAAATTTCTTATGTGAGCTTATGAGGGTGAGGCTTATTAGATTTTTTTATATTTCTACATTCACCGTTTATTGTTTTTATTCATTTTTTTTCAGAAATTCGTTGGTTAAAGGAATAAATGCCGTTACAAGAGGACTGGAGAAAAATGAAATTGAAGCAGTGCTCATTGCAACGGATGTAGAACCTCCGATAATGATAAAACATATTAAAATTTTGTGTAAAAATAAACAAGTCCCACTATTAATGAACCCGTCACTTAGAAATGTAACTAAAAGCTGTTTAGGTCACACAGCTATTGTTTTAGGGTTTAAAAGAAATCCAGAAGTGAATCATTTTCAGGTCTTAACTGAAAAAATTAATGAGATATTTTCATCAAAAAATTCACTTAAAAGTGATCCTAAAATCAGAAACAACCTACCACGTAGGAAGTCTGTTTCTGTGAAACGAGATGTCGACAAAAAAGAAGAAAACGTACCGAAATTTGAATATTTAATACGAACTTCAGCAACCAGTAGAGTTTTTAATCCAGCGAAGAGAAATGTTGACGGGCAAAACAGTAAACGTATGAATTTAGATAACTCCGCCAGTGACGCCATAATTTGCAGCGATATGTCATTTGTAAAAGAAAATTATATTCCATTAAAGATTAAACGGATGCAAAATAATCCAAACCGTAAAAGAAGGAAAACAAAACATCCAAATAATGTGTAAATATGTAAATAAATTGAAATCGCAAATTCTAAATGTTTTTTTATTTTATTTTTTAAAGTATTATACAAAAAATGACGTTGAGTTTAACAAACACGCGCGCTCCTCTGGTATAGTTTATTATTTTGGAAATTGTAGAACCCAAAACGACAAATTTAAGACAAAATCATAAAAAATAAAGGGATATATTTCCGAAGTTTTTTCAATATTTATTTAGAATTTAGATTATATTGTTCATGCTCAGAAATTGTTTACATAGCCCTAGATATGTAGTTTGTGAAAAAATACCTTGGTTTATTCAATTTTCCAATAATCCTGTAGGCACTATTTGAGTTGAAGATATAGAGTGCTAATGAGTTGAAAAGAAATAGACATATAATCATTGATTTAAGTTGAGACAACATAAGTTCCTGTCATTTTTGCTGTCAATGTAAGTGTCAAATTTTTACAATTAATGTAAATTTGAAAAATGCTGGATACTGGTTTAAATTTGAACATTAATATATATTTTTATAGAAATAATTGAATATAATGACATAAACTGTAGACTACAAAATGGCTTTTTTGGAGGTAAATAAATTAATGATAATGATATCTTGCTTCTAACCAATATGTTGACACATTATATATTAATGAAATTATAATTCTAGTGGCGAAAATTTAATTTTTTCGAAATTAAAAAAGAAGTTGATAATGGAAGAATAGCAGAGACATTAAATGTAAGTACTTGCCTGATAATCTTCATGAAATAGGTATCTTTATAGATTATATTTCTATCCATTCGTTGTCATTTTAGGGCTCAACATTAACTGCATTCAGTAGTGGCAATGGACAACTTGTTCTTTGCGATTCAATAGGAAATATACATCTTATTCCTCGATCCTGGAGGGTCAACACTTTCAAAGCATATGAAACGTGCGTATCACTCGCATTTCAGTTATGCCAATCACCTTTACTAATCACAGCTGGCGTAAGTTCAAATCTCTCGATGTTTACAAAAAGGTGAAGTTAAATTCCCTTATAGTGAAAAAGTTGAATAATTTAAGTAAATAACGGTGAAGAATGTAAGATTCCACGATTAGCCTTGAAATTCAAATTCTCACATCGACAGATCGTCACATTCATACCATAGTTTTATTTACATACTATAATCTACAGAAAAACATTTTTAATATGAATTGTCTGTAATATATCAACATCATAACCTCACATTATGTACTTGTATTTAAAAAATGTTTAATCCAAAAATAGAGAATATGATATTTAATATTTACCTTTCTGAATTTACATGATATATATGAGTTCCTACCGTTTATACGTCAAATTACAGAAATTATTTTGTACTTCAATTTGCGAATCAAAATGCAACACACTATAAACTTCTGTCCTTGTCAGTTTCATGTAATTTAAGGGCTAAACTAACTTCCCCTTTATTTGTTTATTCTACTTCCCCTCGATTTTTTACATTTTTCAAACAGATACGTCGCTAAAGAAGTTAAACTTCAAAAAGTTTTGAAATCAGATGAGTAGTTTCAGAGATTACATCCTACATCCAAACTTTACCTCTTTATAATATTAGCATAGATTGAAGGATATTAAGCTGTCAAATAAAATGTTTAATTCATAGGAAGATGAACCGGGTAACTTACTAATTAAAGTTTGGGATACGAACGATATTGGTAAAAATAATGTGCCAAAATGTGTGCGAATTTTTACTGTGCCGACGACAACGGTGTTGGGCGCGAGGCCGGCGGCTGCTGTGAGTCTGTGCGCTCACCATAATTTAGTCGCCGTAGGCCTTTCGGATGGAACGGTGTGGTTGAGAAGAGGCGATTTGACGCGCGAAAGAGGATCTCGCCAAAAGACAATGCGCGATGTGAACGCGCCTATCACAGGACTAGCTATTAAAACCACTTCGAAACAGACGTATTTATTTGTTGCTACGTTGCAGAATGTTTTTCTTTACAATATTACAACTAAAGATAAAGAACATAAGGTTAATATTTTATTTGTTTTCTTTTTACAAAAACGGTATATTTATTTTTCATTAATAAACAATAATTAAATGCTGCATACGTGGTTTTTAGGTCTCACTGGACAATATAGGCTGTGCCCAAAGATGCAGTGTACTTGCTGAAACAGTGCAAGACAGCAATTTTATGATCGGTCGAGATGACGTAAGTTTTAACTTTTTTCATTTTTAATTGACAATCGGACACAGCTTGCTACAATTTGTTAAATGCTATAAATTAACCAGTTTCTAATGTCTAATTTTAATTTTTTATGAAACAAAAATATTTGCAATAATTTGTAGAAAAACAAATGATTAAGTATATAGTTTTTGAAACAGTGTTCAGCAGACTGCCAACAAAATAAATGTTTATACACTAGACGTGATGTACATGATAAAACTAGTTTTAAAAGCTAAAATAGTACAGTTTTAAGTGTAAATCTCAAAATTTCATTGCGACAATTATTACGATAGTAATTTGTCCTTTTATAATCCACGTTAATTCTATTCTACTGTCTGTATCACTGATCTGCGTTGCTAGAGCTGCATGAAACCATTCTAATTCGGACATCTTCCATGCACTGTGCCAAGTCTTCACGCATTTCACGCATTTTGACTCGTATTTCTTCGCGCATCAAATTATAACACATTGCAATAAGACCCATTCCCAACAACATGTAAACAAAATTGATAACGAGTTTTGTTTGGTCGCCATCTTTGGCGGCCATTATGTTCGCACCGGGCACAAAGTCACCGATTCCCAATTTGCACAAACTGGTTACGCAGAAGTATGTGCTGTCCAAATAGTTCCAGTTCTCCCACGTTGCAAACATGATAGATCCGACCATAATATAGAAAGCGAGGACCCACAGGCAGGCAGTCGACGGTACAATGATTCGACGACGTTGTCTCGGCGGCTCGCCTCCTTCCAGAGTAGGATCGGGCGTGCTGCACTCGTAGCATCTTGTATAAAGCCAACGGAACGATCCGGCTAATATGTTGCCCATGTTCATGAAGTATAAAACGTACAGAGGGATGCCGAATACGGCGTACAAAACCGTCATTCCTGTACAGAAAGCACATACAGTCAATAATTATAACTTTTCTCTATTCGTGTGACTGCTGAGCATTATTTAATGCGTCAAATACAAAATTACACAGAAAATATCGAAACATATCGCCCATTAAAATTAAAATATTCATTAACAGAATACAGTACTTCAGTGGTAATTATTTCCTTTAGTGTCTTTAATTTTTTAACACGCTTTTATTAGTTTCATCTGAATGTTTGTAATGGAATCTTTGAACGTGAAATTTACCCATTTCAAAACGCCAGATTAAACTGAAACTTTGTACACTTATCAAGAACTGATGACGATACAATAATTTAATAAGTTTGTCCCATTATCCTGACCAGAACCTTCAGAATAAAGAAGCTTGCAAAATTACAGCAAGCAAGCTAACATGCTACACAGTGACATACATTGGGTTGCTTACCCTATAGTCAAATATAGTATTGTTTTTTAGTCTTATAAAGAATATTAGAGTTAAAAAAAAAACTAAAACAATACGCTTCATTGAATTAAAATGTAAAATAATTTGACAACAAAATTAACTTTACTGTAAAAAGCGTTCAGTGCTTAATATTGACAATAAATTTTTCATTTACTAGCTAATTGTAAACGTAGAGCTATTATGACAATTTAAGTAGATAACACTCCACGCTTTTTACAGTAAAGCTAATTTTGTTTTCAAATGATTTTGCAACTTTTAGTTTATAAATGAGTGCTGTTTTAGTTTTTTTAAACTCTAGTTTTATTTATTATTCATTTCCAAAATGGCCGGAGGTGCCTGTTGCAAATTAGGACTATTGTGTGGTAGGTATTATTGTTAAGGATTGTTAAATTACTATTTTTGTGTGCATGATTTCTGTTACCACCAACAATATAGGGGATGTTTCTTCTGCTGAGCTACTGTACATTTATGTATAAGATAAGATAAATAAACCTATAACGATAGTAAAATAGCTGTTGAAGCTTTAGATACCTCGTCCAAGTCCAGTTCTCGGTACGACGTTCCCATAGCCGATCATTGTGAAGACTGACATGCAAAACATGAGTGCGGCCGGAAAAGACCAAATGTCTTTGGCTTTTCGACCGTCGTAGCCATTCTTGATCGCGCCAACGATTTTGCCTTGATAATCCTTTAATATAACATCGACGTCAGCTTTCCATGTTACGTGTTCGAATATATTCAAATGTAGTGTTCTGTTCCACAAGTCGTTGACTGAAGTATTTCGCGTCGCCTCGACAACTGCGAGTTGAGGGTTTTCGCGCTCTGTCTCAATCCTCATAAAGCAGAATGCTCCAAGGATTGCATAGCACACTATTAAACCGCCAACTCCAACCTGCACAAGTCGTGTAAATATTTATCTTTAAAACTTGGAACTCGATTTCTAAATTCAGCACTGCTACGAATTTAGCTTTTGGCTGCGATAATTATAAATACTAAAATGATTTTCCAATATTTTCAATGTTTCTTACTAATTACTGGTATCCAAAGAAAGGGTACTGTTTATTTGGCTACGGTCGACTTAAGATGAGGCACTTCTAACCACGGGTAAGGCTAGTAAATGATAAGAACCAACGATTTTCTGCAGAATGTTTTACAAACAAAAAATAAACCAATTATCTGAGTAATTATATTGAAGGAATCATGTAAATAAACAAGATATATATTTACGTAAAAGTGATGTTATTAAAATAAATCTAAAACAATAATATTTGAACATCGTAGTTAAAAACAGAAAATTTCATAAATAAATCGAATTGCTTGAACCGTTCTATTATAATATACTTAGTTTAGGAACGAAAATTACGAAGATGGGCGCTTTTTTCCATGTGACTTTTAGCTAAGTTTTTGCAGTTTATTTGATCTAAATAAACTTAAAATCAGGTTAAAAACGAGGAAACCACCATAAGTTTTATACAAATTTTTGTACAGAAAAAAATGTATTTGAAAAAAAAATTATTGAGCAAGCCAAATTTGTCAGTATTTTTAATATAAGTTTGTAAATAAAAAAACTTCAAAATGTTAATTTGTCTTCCGGTGTTTCGAATATTGACGAATATTAGGTTTTTTGATTCAATGTTTAGGGCAAAAATATTTTTGAAAATTTTTAAGTAGCAAGCCAAATTTTGTTAAGCGTAATACTTAATACCAGCTAATAAAAAGCCGGGTCGCAGTGCCAAAACCCTGCCGACAATATAGTGTATTTGCTTGTATAGGGCCGTGTGGTTTTATACTTTTATTATGTGATATTAAGTTTGTTTTTGGGCAAAATAAAAAATTTAACCCCTTAATACACCCCTTAAAATAACATTTTTTTTTCTTAATTGTAATATTATTATCAATCTAACGTCTACACCGAATTAATTACACCCTTCAATAAATAAGTCGCTATCTGCAAACTAGTGTTTTCATAAAATTTGTAAATCCGGTCCCGTCGGGCCGATTTTATTTAAATTTTGGGGACACTTTTGAATTACTACCAGGGGGTTAAATTTCAATTTTGAAGCGATTCGGAGAATTTTTTCGGTATTTTGGGGCCCAAAAACATTTTTCAACCCCTAAAAACTACCCTTACAATGGCCCGATTGGGCCCATTTTAAATAGGGTTCTTCCGGTGGTGGATTCCAACATGCGGACAAAATTTCGTTAAAATAAATTAACTCTTTCGAAAGTTATTGCCCGCACACATATATATATATATATATATAAATATATATATATATATATATATATATATATACATATATATATAAACATTTTTTAAAATGGTGCCAAAGTGTTTAGGAGGTTATGAAACGTCGAGAAATTTTGGTCCGGCCCCTAGGTCCCGCCATCCGACCGACGCCAATAGTGTATGTTGCCATATGGCAAATACACTAAAAATAGTAATAAAATGAATTTTGCGACCACAGCTCGAAATTCCCCGAGAGCATATTTAATAATCTGAGGGATCGTCACCTTAATAGTGTCATAAGACGAAATTTCAAAAAAAAAAGATGGAAATATTGTCATGAATTTTGGTTATGTTGTACTAAGTGGTTTAATGTTTTTTTGTTACTTTACCTGAGTGCACATAAAAGCAACCAACTTTCTGCAGCAGTCTTTGATCTTTTCTCGCGGATCAACGCTGATCGTGGTTGATGTTGATGATTCATAGCTTCTGACGGAATTTCGCGGGACGCCGCTGCCAATGGATCTCATTTCTGAAATATTTTCTCAACACTCGCCCGAAACACCACCCTGACTATAAAAATACGTAGTACTTTTCACTTCAAACTCTTCTTCTTACCGTTTCACCCATATTTTAGACGTAAAAGAATACTTTTTAACATGGTAAAAAGTCTTATCGTCACTGAGCTTTCTACGTGGATACAAATCTTCGATTCATTTAGTTTTTGAGCATTGTGGATATTATTTTTATATGTGTCCTTCCATTTACATCATACAAACACTAAACAAACAAAAATAGAAACGGCACCGACTTATGCACATTGGCAATAATTATTCAGTTGTTTTAATCCAATCTCGTCAAAATAGTTTCCGGTGAATTTAATTGTTGACGCTCTTTGATGGAAAACGACAACAATGTTTTGTTTTTATTTTCCTGCGTGCGTAATTTCCTGGTGATTCGTACCGACTGATGTGCATTTATAAACTAATTACTTATAAAAGATTCACTGCACTATAATACTATATTATAGTCTATGACCTATCTGATTCACAAATAGAGTTGTGTAACTCAGATCTGAACCGGTTCAAAGAGCCGACTCCGACAGAAGATCCGTGAGATCCGGACTCACTTTTTTTTGAGCCGACGGATCAACGGATCCGCGTAACTCAGTGAAACACTTAACACACAGAAGCACATTTTACACTTACGTATCAGTTCTTGCTTTGATGCATCTGTCAGATCAAATGACTCATGCATCACATGTTTGGCTATGCATTCTTGATTCTATACAGGTCGCGATATGATTGACTGAATTAGGCAGACTGCAGTAATATATTCAGAACTCGGCTCTTTTTGAACCGGTTCAGTGAGCCGGCTCACATACGAGATCCAGATGCAAAGATGCAGATCACTAAAAAGACCCGTTTTTCCCATCTCTATTCACAAAACTGTTCTTTCTTAGCGCAAAGTTGTGTTAACGCACGTAAATACCTACGCGTTTTGAATGCATGTGTGTGTGATCTATTTTTATCACGTACGACCAAAACATCACAATATTCATTTCTAAAATCTGCACGCAGTCAGTCACATTTCCGATTTCGTGGATGTTGTGTGGACATTAAACAGTGGTGGCGCAATTAGAAATAAGATTTTAAATCTCAAGTCAAATTCAACAAATATGATAGAAGCCTTTCACTGGTATTTATCATACAGGGCTTGTCCGACAGATCGTTACATTCATACCATAGTTTTATTTACGTACTATAATCTACAGAAAAACATTTTTATTATGAATTGTCTGTAGTATATCAACATCATAACCTCGCAGTATGTGGCGTTTCAGCATATACTTGTATAAAATGTTTAATCCGAAAATTGTTATGATATCTGAAAATAGAGAATATGATATTTATCGTGTTCCTTTCTGAATTGACACGAAATTATGAGTTCCTACCGTTTGTACGACAAATTACAGAAATTATTTTGTACTTCAATTGTTCGTAATTTTAAACGCTAATTTCAAGCCGTTCATCCTTGTCTTACTATTTTGCGAATCAAAATACAACGCATTATAAACTTCTGTCCTTGTCAGTTTCATGTAATTTAAGGGACAAACTAACTTCCCCTTTATTCGATTATTTTATTTCCCCTCGATTTCTTATGTTTTTCAAACAGATACGTCGCTAAAGAAGTTAAACTTCAAAAATACCCAACTTTGCTTATTTTCTTTTATTTTAAAGTAGTTGCAGAAAAAAAAACGTGACATGTAGGACTACGGACTTGCGACAATCAAAAACACGGACAGAGAGAGCGCCGACTTATCGAATATATTTTGTGTTGCAGGCGGTGTATTGCTACACTCCGGACGGACGTGGACCTTGTTACGCTGTCGAAGGTGAAAAGGTGATGTTGCAGTGGTTTCGAAGTTACCTGGTGATTGTTGCTAAAGTGAAATCGCAACCAACTGGTCATTTGGTTACAGTGCTCGATATACAAAACAAATTTATCGTTTTCTCAGCACCGTTCAGTGGAATCAAAGCTGTTCTTAGCGAATGGGGAGGATTTTATTTATTGGGTTCGTATTACTCCATATTTTAATGCCTATTTTTTTTTAGTCTTTGGAAATTAATAATAATTCAGTGATGACCGTGCGCCTACCATGGGCCTATATACATAATCTACTGTCCACGCCTCTAGCGACGGAATCTGCAACAACTTTAAAAATAAAGGATTCATAGCACGTTGCAATATCCCTTAATCGTATACTATTTTATAAAATTTTGTAGCCGAAATATGAGGAATCGTTTCTGCCTGAATCAGAACTGAAGTTGTTCATTTTGTTGAATAATGTTTTCAAATTATTTGAACATTAAAATTTGTGCGTAAGTTTTTTCAAACTAATATTTATTTGCAGGTGGCAACAATGAAGTGTACCACCTTGACGAAAAAGATTTACAATCGAAACTAAGTTTATTATTTAAGAAAAACCTGTACGATGTTTCGATAAGAATAGCCAAATCGCAGCAGTACGATTCGGATAGTTTGATAGATATTTTTCGTCAATATGGTGATCATTTGTATGCAAAGGGCGACCATGCAGCTGCCGTCGAACAGTATATAAAAACTATTGGAAAATTGGAAGCGAGCTATGTTATACGTAAATTTTTGGAATCGCAACACATCGATAAATTGACGATGTATTTACAAGCTTTACATAAATTGGGTCATGCGACCGAAGACCACACGACTCTGCTTTTGAATTGTTACACGAAGTTGAATCACACGGATAAATTGAAAGAATTTATATTGAACAAGGATCGCGATTTGGATTTCGACATAGAAATCGCCATTAAAGTTTGCAGACAAGCGAGTTCGGAAGACGCGTTGCTGTTGGCGAAACGCTACAATAAACACGATTGGTATTTGAAAATACAAATGGAAGATCATAAAAAATTCGCCGATGCCGTCGATTACATTGGAAATTTGAAGTTCGCCGATGCCGAGTATTTCATGAAAAAATACGGGAAAGTTTTGATAGATAAAACGCCTTTGGAAAGTACGGCCTTTTTGAAAAAATTGTGTACCGATTATAAACCGGCAAATCAGCCGTTGGTCAGCGAAAGAGCGCTGGACTGGACGCCCACTACTGTCGATAAATGCAGTCCCGACGATTTTATACATTTGTTTTTAAATAATTCTGAACGATTAGTCGAATTTTTGGAATATCTAGTCAGCGATTCGTGTAAATATTCTATGCTAGTCTACGACACATTGATAGAACATTATTTGCGCTTGTGGAGCAGTGGCTATGATAAAGTTAACATAGAAGTGAAAGCTTTAAAACTTTTGCAGAACACAGAAGCATGTTACAATAAAAATCAAGCTTTAGTGATATGTCAAATGTATGGATTTAGCCCCGGTGTACTTTATTTGTATGAAGAATCTAAACTGTGAGTATAGTATAAACATTAAGAGCACTGTGGTTGGAACAATAAAATAAAACAAAAGAATAGTTACTTCTTACCACAACAGATTTATTCAGTGGATGTACATTTCGAGAGTTAAGCTCCCATCTTCAGCATAGTTTTTTTCTTAAGATGACTAATCTTTCAGATTGTAAAATATGCTCTCGGGAAATTTCGAACTGTGGTCGCAAAAAATTAAATAAAAAAACGCGATATTCGTCAATCATTCTTTACAGCACGTCACGAGATTTAGATGTACGGGAAGACAATTAACATTTGAAAGTTTTTTCTTTACAAACTTATGCTAAAAATACTGACAAATTTAGCTTGCTCAATAATTCTTTTTAAATTTAGATCAGATAAACTAAAAACTTGTTTAAAAGTCATGTAGAGAGAGCGGTAACATATTTCTACTTTATTTTGAAGCATTAACATCAAAGATTGAATAAGATTTTTCATAGACATTAGACATTCCCGAAACTTACGTAAGTGCATTTTACATGCTTACACACATCCATGCTCGTAAGATAGAGCTATGCAGATAAAAAAGGGGGCATATTGGACAGCTGGTGAACAGTCATCTTAAATATTTAAAATTCAATGAAACTAAATCTAATATAAATATGTTTTTGTTCAGTTATCAACAAATTTTGCGTTACCAAATGCGAATCGGCGACTTGCAAGCAGCACTAGCTTGTTGCAGACGCTACGGTCATCAAGATCCTACTCTGTGGGTGCAAGCATTGTGGTACTGCGCCCACGATACGACTCCCCACAACGCAACTGACGTTAATTCCACCACTTTGCAGTGCATTTTGCCTGAAATATTATCTGTTATAGGTAAGGACTTTTATGATTATTTAGAGAGCACTCAAACAAAACCAGGTATAATACGGGCCACGGTTCTAAAAGGTTCTGAAGTTAGTCACAAACAGCGTCGCAATTGCATATTTTAGAGCCGTCCTGGTTGTTATGTGGGAAAGGAAGACTCCCACCACCTCCCAGTTACCAGCACAGAACGCGCGCTCGTCGGTGATTGGTTATCGCTGGTTGTCGTGTCACTTGTCGCCTTCCTGCTGGAAAGTACAGTCCAGTAACGCTATTGTTAAGTTGTTTCTTTGATTGTTAATTGATCAAGGTACCTAATACAGTTTTGCATAGACAAGCACGAAAAATAATTTTTTGGATGACTTTATGCAAAGAATTAGACCTTTAGATTAAAGAAAATAAAAAAATTAAAAATAATAATATAGTGCAAGTTTGTAGTTTTTCAACTGACTGTATCTGCGCAAGCCTCCATTTCCATCTAACTTCCGAGCCTTTTAGATCCAAGGCACGTACTATAAATCAATTTTTGATAAAAAACGAGTTAGGTTTGGTTTCTTGGTATTTGAGGATAGTTAAAGACATTGACGTGATTATAATCAAGCTAAACTGAATAAATCTCATTGAAAATTGGTACCAAAATATTGGCAATCAAGCAAAAGCAAATAAATCCAGGGAATAAATATTTAAGAAAAACAGTATATTATTTATAATATTTATTATTTCTCTTAACTACTAGTGGTTAAGCCTGTCTTCACCAGGAGCAATATCGAAGTTCAAGAATTCAAAATAACATCTTTCTTTTACACATAATATAGAAGTAAAAATGTTTTTTAGAAGATCCGTGTTCTATACTGTGTGTCAAGTTTCAGCTTATTATTTTTTTAATTATATTTTTGAGTAAGTGTCAATATTTTTTTAGCCAATTTACATCAAAGTGGTGAGTCACCAAAAGAACTTTTAAAATTGTTTTATCTAGTTTTGTCTGATTGCTCTACATTTCATTTTTTATAAAATGGTATAAGAAATTTATAAATTAACCTTAAATGTTTCAGCCAAAGAACGTCTTCTAGCTCCTCTCCAAGTTTTAGATGCTTTGTGTAATTCTAGCACAATAACTCTAGGCGATGCGCAAGAATATTTGAACGAAGTTCTAAATAACGAAATCAAACTTACTGAACGCGAATACGAAAGCATAGAGAAATACCGGTCTGAAACTCAGCGACTACGCGCTCAAATAAGTCAGTTGCGGGACGGACCTACCACTTTCCAGAGCTCAAGATGTGCGGCTTGTCACCACCAGCTGGAGTTACCAGCTGTGCATTTTATGTGTCAGCATTCATATCATCAGCAGTGAGTATAATTTAAACATTATGCTATACAGCGTCTGATAATGTTTATGACTGAGTGACGTCATGCACTCTGATTGGTGTCCGTTGTTACGTGACTTGAGAGTGATTCAATTACGTTTTATTTATTAGATATTAATTAAATCTTTTTTGAAGTTGTTTCCAAAGTTTCTCTGAAAACGAATCAGACTGTCCGGCATGCCAACCTGCAAACAAACAACTGTTGGAAATGATCAAGGCTCAGCAGACCAGCCGCGACATACATGAGACCTTTCATAGCCAGCTGGAAAGAGTCGATGATGCATTTTCACTTGTCGCAGAATATTTTGGTCGAAATGTTTTTAATAAAGTGACTGTGTTAACGGAACAACAGAACTTCGTGAATCGAAACGTTAATCCAGAACCGTCTAGCGATGACAATTATGATTTAATAAGCAAGCCAAAGATTATCGATAAAAATGTTCCAACTTACGGACCCGGAGCTGAAGCCAGAATAAGACTTACTGAAGGCCAGAAACAAGGTAAACTGAACATTTTTAGATATGGTACAGACTAAATGACATTTCGACCCTCAAACAGAAATAACCTAACCTATGAATTTATCTACAACTCAGCACGAGGTCATTTAAAAGTCTGCAGTACACGATGGTAAAGTCAATTTCACTCGTCAACGCCATTTGTCGTGAAACATAAGTGCTTATTGATCAGCCCTCGTAGATAGATAGAAATAATTTAAAGATAGCGTGTTGATATGTTGTTGTATTTTAGTTCTAATAGCAGAGCCACAAAAACCAAACCACAGAACTCAAAAGCAACAGCAGTCTAGTAACATCATCCCTACACCAGAAGGGCGCATGCGTTTAGAAGAAAGACATAGATACGAAATACCGCAAGGCTCGTCTTTATCGGAGGCCAAACTGCCGCGCATGTTTGATACCAAACGGGCTACTTTGTCCAGTTCGGTAATAAGTGGTAATAACTTAAATGGTGCGTTAATTTTAGTAATATTTTAATATGAGAAAACGATATAAAGTTTATTTAGTACACTATGATGCCTTGAATGTTTTTTTTTAGATAAAAACGGTCTACACAAATTTGGCGATGACAAAAATCCATTTAACGAAGATGATGATTACGATGATAGTAAAAATCCATTTTCAGATGTTTATCCTGACGATAAAAACCCGTTCAAAACAGATGATGACTTTGATAAAAACTCAAACTGCTTTGATTAATAATGTCATTAGTGTATTTTTTTTATACCAAAGTTAAAGGTTTTATAGCAATCAAAATTAAACAAAGGGTATGATAATATTTTTAAATATATTATAATTATCATATAGTTACATTGTAAATATTTAGGTCAACTTTACATAATTGTAAATCTACAGTTTTCCTTTATCCTTGCTTTTTAGTATTTGCAATAACAGGTGCTCATTGTTACGACGGTTTCTTATCACAGCAGTGATATGTGCAGCGTTTAATTTTTTTATACAATATTTCTGTATTAATAATATTTTACTCAGGTAAATTATTTTAAAATCGATTTTTTAGCATTTTCTTTTTTGTAGCCTACATATTTAATGCAGTGTAAAATTTTAAAATAAGTAATACTAGATAATTTTATATTTATAATTACAATTGAAAGTTATACATAAGTTATTAAAATAGAATTAACAATTTAAAATGTTAATTTGAAAATAAAAACATCAAAACAATATTGGTTTTTCTTTTAAATAATTTATAATTTCTGTTACGTTACCTTGAGAACAGCCAATCAAAACGTTGAAACTAAAGCTGTCAAACAAGTGAAACGTCAAAACTCAAAAGCTGAATGACAGTGCAAAATGAGTTTATGAGCTATAAAAATTAATTATTTAACTGAAAAACTATGAAAGTAAAAAAGTCTCACAGATTTAGTCAATCAAATGACGAAAATAGAAAAAAGGTACGTTATAATTAAGTAAAATTGCTTCTAGAAAGTTAATTTAGGGTAGGTTACAGAAAGTAAACAAAATACTATCTCGACCAAATACCTAGTTTAACTTAGTAAATTGCCTATTAAATAGCTAAGATAGCTAGAAGTTTTTATGTACGTAAAAAAAAGAGGAGACTAAGACTGCGGCTCCTCTAAAAAAATTACAGATTATGGACAATAGCCTTAATCAATTTTATTAATTTCATGTGTCAATAGTTGACGCCTGACCCAGTTAAAAAAAACGCCTGCCTGATTAGAAAGTTTATTATTTAGCATATTAAAAACAAACAAAAATATTAATTTCCAATTTTATTTTCAGAAAAGACGTAGAACTTTCCGTCGTCGGGTTCTACCCCTTGTGTATAAAGTGTTTATGTTTTTTAGAACGTTATTTGATTATTTTGTAAATAAAATGTTTTCATTTTATTACGATACAAATAAAAATACAATTGTACCACCGACCAGCGATACTCTCTTAATTCAAAGTGCTCACAGCTTAGCACAAGATATTCGAGAAGGTAAAAAATCGTGTCAGAGCGTCGTTTCTACTTTTATAACTAGAGCTAAGGAAGTTAATTCGTATATTAACGCAATAGTTGACGAAAGGTTTGATGATGCTTTAAACGAAGCTAAACAAATCGACGATGATATAGCTTCGGGTAAAATATCAAAAGAAGATTTCGAAGAGAAGCCGTTTCTCGGTAAACTTTATTTTTTTATATATATACTTCACTATCAAACTCAGTAAAAAGCTGACTATACGTTGTTCACATATTTACTGCACACCAAAACTGGTGTCTAACGAAAAATAACACTCTGTATTAAACATAAACATTTTTCGAGCAATCTAAATTACCAAAAGTAACATTAATTAACTGTCAAAAACTGACAGTTCAAATTTGTTTCTTCAAGGCTGATTTTTCAGAATATAATAATATATAAACTTTTATTGTAAAATTATTTAATATCCATTAAACGACTAAAAAATATCTACATAATATTTATTCAGTTTATTGTAACTGTGTATTAGTATTTTTTACAATTGAGATGACATTCGGGATAAGTTGAATTGTTTGATATATTAATTTCCTCACATCACAGAACTAATAATTAACACAATTTTATTCGCGAAGTGTATATTTAATTACTCTTTTTGTAATAGAATGTATCCATACAGAAAATATTTTAGTGACTTTTGTGATGACTTGTTTTATTCAGTGTATTTATTTTTGTTCTTAATTCACCGCAACAATTGACCACTGCCAGTTTTTCTTTTCGCGTTAAATCATTTTCTTTTCCAGGCATTTTGTTAAATAAATTGTTATTTTACTTTGGTATGATATAACATTTTTCTGACACAACATTTTAATCAAATATTTAGTTGTTTGTTTACTGTTTCCATAGCAATTTTGAATTTAATTCGTATGTATTTTTACCACCCAAACGAACTGAAAAAAGCTTAAAAATTTGTTTAGTGCTGCCAACATGTTACCAATCTGGTGTGCGGTAAATTCGTGAACAGCATATAGGCTTGCGTATTTTGTGTGCTGATTGAGTTCAACATTATGCAATTTGAATTCAGAGATTTTCTTCTAAAAGACTCAAAACTATCTAACTTTTGTTTTTTTAGGCATACCTTTTACAACAAAAGATAGCACGGCCTGTAAAGATATGTTGTTCACATTCGGTCTGATATCCAGGCGCAATGTGAAATCGACTGAGGATGCCGATGTTGTCGCTTTAATGAAGAAAGCCGGCGGCATTCTTATAGCGACGACCAACATACCAGAAGTTAACATGTGGCAAGAAACGCGAAACAACGTGTTCGGCCAGACCTGCAATCCGTACAACACTTCAAGGACTACGGGAGGCTCGTCAGGCGGTGAAGCTAGCTTAATTGCTTCTTGTGGTTCACCGATGGGGATTGGTGAGTATCTGCTATTTCTTAAATTTCAAACGCACCGTTACAATGATTCTTCTACTATAGGTACAGACATTGGAGGTTCTATTCGTATGCCGGCATTTTTCTGTGGTGTAATGGGTCACAAGCCGACTTCAGATCTTGTGCCGACAAAAGGATTGACCAGAAGAACGGGCTTAGAAGAAAATTCAATGGTCGTGGCAGGTCCGATTTGTAGATACGCATCGGATTTAACACCGATGCTTAAAGTTTTGGCTGGAAAGAAAGCTTCGCTGCTCAAACTAGACGATAAAGTAGACGTGAATAATATTAAATTCTTCTATATGGAAGAATCGAAAGACATCAGAACTAGTTGGATTTCTGATGAAATGAGAAAAGTGATGTACAGGTATTGATGCGCATTTTTATCATTCACTTGTAAGATATTTTTTATTATGTAACGTTTAAAAAATTTCAGAGCCGTCAATCATTTTACGGACACAATGAAAAATAAAGAAAACGTTCCGGTGCAAGTAAACTTTACAGACATGAAATATAGTTTTCGTTTATGGCGTCACGCAATGACGAAAGAACCGATGAATTTTGCTTTGGAGCTAGCAAATCGTGAAGGTGAAATCAACGGGATTTTTGAATTGTTTAAGAAATTGTTAGGCAGGAGTGATTTCACATTAGCTGCGATCGTAAATCTTTTGAATTCTCAATTACTACCAAAGGAAAATGTTGAGTGGGCGGAAAATACTTTGAAAAAACTAAGAGAAGAAATAATAGTATGTACTTTCAGAATATTTTTTTACGGATTTTTCTGTCATTTAAGTAAATATTTTTTATCATATTCTACTAGGAAACACTTGGCAGTAATGGCGTCCTGTTGTATCCATCTTATACATCAACGGCGCCGTTTCATTATTCATTATTTTTTCGACCGTTTAATTTCGGCTATTGGGCCATATTCAATGCGCTGCATTTGCCCGTAACGCAAGTGCCTATGGGCTTAGGAGAAGACGGACTCCCGGTAGGAATCCAGGTGGTTTCCTCTCCTTTCAATGACCATCTGTGTATTGCAGTTGCTAAAGAATTGGAAGAAGCATTTGGCGGTTGGGTGCCAATAATTAAGTGAGTTAATTCTTGTAATCACTGATGTAAAAATATCAAGGTAAGTGTTATTTAATTTACAGTCGATAACTATCTGAGGTCGTAAATTGTAAACGCTTGGCAGGGGTCATTCGGGTCTGTTGTATTGAAAATGTAAATCCAAATAACTATTTAATGATATTGTCGTTCTTAAAAAAAAAATCCAGAGCTGGATTCTATTTTAAAAACAAATTCCAACATCTAGTTACTAGCAAATATTGTTTCTTATTTTTATAAAAATAGTGTATTTTTTGTATGGTTTAAATTTTGATTAATGTTAGCAAAATGTTTGAACGGTACTCAAACTTTGCTCATTTCCAGTTAGGGTGAGCAAAAGGCTTTTTCATTTTTGTGGTGGATTATTTCGTATTTTAATTTAAAGTTTGGTGCTATCCTTTTTATAAATAAGTCTAGAAAAAAAGACACAAAGTGGAAGAAATGGACACATAATTAATTTTTTTAGTGACAGGTACTATAAAAAGCACACATAATAATGCTTCGCTATGAATGTTACATTTTCATTAAAAAAAACTCGTTAAAAGAAATTCGTTATAAAAATAATGTGCCGATAAACAAGATTTTGTCTATTTTAAATTGATTAATTAAGTTATCTGAACCGTATACAACGCCAAAAGAACTGAAAAAATAAAAAGTTTATTTAAACATTGCAAAAATAATGTGTGTTTAGGAATGTGTCCAAGACGTTGAGACTCTGATGTCATATTATTATTCCATGGTTGTTTTTTATACATGTTATGTTCTACAAACATTAGTTTATAATTGAATGGTATTTGTACTTAATATTGCATTGATTTTTTGTAATATTTTCGAATAAAATTAACTTCTTTTATAAGATTGTTTTCCTTCATGCTAGAAAAAAACGGACAATCTGACAACTGGTAAGAAAGTTTTTGTCCTATCTTGTTTTTAATAATCTTATATCATTGTTCTGTAGAATACGACCTTGAATTTTATTTTTGTTACAAACTCTATAAATTCATTGTATATTAAAATAGTGAGTATTTAAAGGTATTTGAAAGTAATTTCATAATTTAAGTAGGTACCTTCTTTGATAATAATATTGTAAACTGATAATAATCTTTTAGATAAAGAGGTAAATGGAAATCAGAAAAATATATCGCTTTAGATACTCAGGTATGTGTTTGATGTTTTGAAGATACTTATTTTATTTTCTACAATCTAAACTGGCGGTATGTATTGAAAAGAATGTGAAGAAAGGTCATAGGAGTTCTTTGAAATTTCTCCGATTTAAATAATGGTAGGTTTCTAATAGTATATTTCCATTATTCAGAGATGTCTCTAATGTTGAAGTGTTGTGTCTAGACCACCTATGTCTATAGTTAGACATGCGCGTCTAATCTACCATTTTAGTTTTATAAAATAGTGCAAATTTCAAAGCGGCTTTATTACTGCGTGATTGATTACACTAATTGATTTATAATTTTAATGTTAGTTAGCACTAATATATATGTGCCAAAATATTATTTTTAACAAGCATTGCCAAATAAACCAACATACTTCAAATCAGTTTAAATTTTCTTCTATAAACACTTGAATTTTGAAGGCATAAAAAAATGCAGTTTTTGATAAAATCTGAAAACTCACAGGACTTTATCTAACTCACCATGCTTAACTTAGAAGTTTTATTTTATTTAGTTTCACAAAAATCGCGAAAAAATCTTTAATATGAAATTAAAAAATATATAAAATATTTCGGTTCTGTGATCTAAAAAAAACGCGACTAGGCTAGCAGATCCCAAACTGTTTGAGTGGTAAATAATAGAACTGTGGTACATTTATATAAATATTTTATTTAATAAATTTTATGACACAATATAAGTCAAAATAATCATACAATAAAAACAACAACCATCTGCATAAATACAATAATTTGTCTTCATCGTACTGAATCATAAAAAATAACTTTTTGTTATTGATTTTACTGTGCAAGGGTTCCCATTGGATCCCAAGCGGGCAAGACAATCGGCTCTTGACTAAACACTTCCAAGACACTTTGCGGAACGTATTTCTTGTCAACTACCACTTCAAAAACAAAGTCGTTAAACCATGGAGCAGTCATGATTAAATATCCTTTCTCACCTCTGTCTTCACCCCAAGAATTTTCTACACGGAATTTTGTAATTTCGCCAGTTTCCTAAAACAATAAAATAAACAGTTATCTCAAAACTTATATTTGTGTTTCTAGAATCTCAAAAAAACTAAAAACCATTTTAGATTGTAAGCATCAAAAACAATAGTTTTATTAAATTTATTTAGTACAGGTTTCGAAATAGAAAACTTACATTTGTTGAATATGCAGTAAAAACCATTGCATGAGTCATCATAGATTCTCCATACAACAAACGATCAGCTTTGGACAACCCAACTTGAATATCGGTACCGAACACCAAATTGAAGTCTTGACTAAAAATTCAAAGGTCATACTGAATACTGATATAAATTTAAACTTTTTATAAGTAGACTAATCATATTTCCTTGAGGACAAAACGAGACAAGGAAGGAGATTGCTGTTTGGAAAGGGTAGAAAAAAAATTGTTAATTTTCAGCAGTTGGAATTCTCAGCATTTGTTTGATTGGATTTCTGTCAATAGTCACAAGCACGACCGTTATTTAAAATGGCAGCTGTAGTAACTTCCAATACAAATGAACGCAGTTTGAAGTTTAAGTTGCGTTGAGCTAGTTATTTGTTGAAATAATGTTAACATACATGTCGAGGTCTTCAATGCCTTGTTTCCCAGCGAATCTTTTGCTGACTTCGCAACCGAACCAAACAGCTTCGCCTGCTTTGATGCTGTCCGCAGTCAACTTTTTCAGCAAATCTACCGGTTGATTATTGTAAATGCATCGTCTGCCACCTACCATATTACCTAAACAATCGACTGTGTAGGCACGGTTGTACGAGTTTGTGGGGCGTGGATCAGTTACCAAACATACCTAAAATGATACATAATAATATATACATTGTCAATAAAAAAAATTAGTATTAATTTTAAGAAGTAGTTACCTTATCGTCAACGTTAAAATACGGCTTGACATGTTTATTGTAAAAATCAACAGCAGTAATAGGACCAATCGAGTTGTAGGCCTTGGTTTTATCATAATATTCCCAAGTGAATGTTTCATTCGGAATGCCAAGACAGATACCGACAACCCGGTACACGACTGCCATCTGCTCTTGTATTTTAGATGAAATATCAGCATCGCTTGCTCCCTGAGTTACGAGTTCCCGAAGAACTTTGGAAAATTCCCTCATCTACAAATTTTTTGTCATCGAATACTTAATATCATCGGAAGTATATTTATTTAAATACGTTAATTTATAGCAATTTTAGCTAAAATTTGCAACGAAATATTATTAGCTATAACCAATACTTACTTTACTCTTTAAAATAGCATTCAGACGAATACTTGATTCGCAGTTGTACGACTCCGGGAAACATTTTTTCGGCATCAGTCCATGCTTATTTATTAAATTCACAATCATATCCCATTGGCCACCATCACAGGTCGGATCCTGTATTATAATTTATTTTATCAAAGGGTTCCAGATTCTCAAAGTTAAAAAAAATGAGACTTACGTTAAGAAGGAAAGACACCAATCGGCCATCAACAGGTTCATTTCTACGGGCAGTTTCAACAATATTATTAAGAAAATAGTTTAAACGCTCTATTTTATCCCAATAAAATAAATAAGCTTGTGAAAATTCGAAATCCTCTAAATTATGATGCTTTATAAATGGTAAGCGAATCACATTTAGAGTTGCGAAAATCCAACAACGACCTGAGGTTTTTTGATTAGTTACTGGTTTGCCTTCTGCTTCCACCTGCAAAGAAAATTGGGTATGGAAAAATGATAAATACAGTTATAAGTTGCATATTACATTTAAAAAAAAAAGTACTCAGAAGCAAAAAACACTTACTTTATGGGCAAACACATGCTGGGTTCCTTCAATTCTTTTCCGCGATAAACAAACATCGAATGGATCAATTCTTGAACAAACATTTTGAGCTAAAATGTTTTTTGGGTCCGAATAAAAACTAGTACGAAATTTTTCTAATACTTCCTTAGTCAGCACAGCTACAAAACGTTTGTTAATATTATTAATTGGAATGCCAAACATAACCAAAACTAACGAATATTTAGGATTTGATATAAAAATCAGCTAATTTTAGGGTGTGTGTATGTGTGTGAAAATTTACGAATAATTAGCACAAATTAATTTTGAAACAATAATTTTATATAATAACAGTTAATTTATAACTCAGATTTGCAATATTTTTACGATTTAAAAATAAAAGTAGATTAAAAGACGAAAAAGTATAAAAAAAATCACTACTGTCACTTACAGCCTTCCATTTTGCTAGTCTCTTGTTTGTGAATTGTCGTGCGTCATATGTGTCAGTAGTACTAAATGCATAAATTACTGAATGAAACAGTGGCGGTACTTGTTTTGCAATAATTTAACTAGTTATTAATTTACGAGATAACACATTGTTTATTTATTATTATTATGACAACTTAAAAGTTCCTGATATATTATTTATCATGTGTACTAATCCATGTATTATACTATAACTTGTAACAATTGTTAACTTCTTTGACTGTTTACCATTGTTCCTTAAAAATAACGTATATTTAAAGCCCCTTCAAAAAAGAGAGGCTACTGATTTACGACCTACGGTAAGAGATAACGGTAAATTTTTTTAGGTATAATGGTTGCCTATGGTCAATGGTGTTTACAAACTCCTTTGTTGATTCGTAAAATAAACCCTAACATATTATCTTCCCTTCCTAAACTACCCAAGCATGTATAACTGTACATACATATTTTCAAAAAATTTCAAAGAAATACCGTTTTACTCTTTTCTGTATTAAAAATAAAATATATTTACCTATGTATAATAATTTTATTTTAAGATATAAAGAAAATGCAGCATTTTAAAGATCCATATTTAATGGAAAGTATTTACCGTTAAAAATGACCTCATTATTTTTTTCCGTAGAACGCGTTTTAAAGTGGTTTAAATGAGATGGAAAAGATACTGTTGCATAATTTAATTAGGTATTTACTGCGTATCCAGAAAAGGGAAATTACATAATAATGCTGGGTTGCAGAAAGGATTGTCAAATAATTTGATTTGATAATGACCTTAGATTGTGAACACTCTATGGTGAACACACACATTTCTCCATTAGAAAAGCATTGTAGAATTTTAAATCGATTCGAAAAATAATTGATCGATTGAAATGATATTTTTTTAAACTGTGGGCAGTGGCGGATTTACCAGCAGGCTGAGTAGGCTGAAGCCTAGGGCGGCAGATTTTAGGGGGCGGCAATTATGACCCAAAAATGTTCGTCTTTTTTTATATTAATCATTATTCATTACTATAATTTTTTTCTCCATGTAGGGTAACCAACTAGTCATTGGACATTACTAGTCATTGGACAGAACACATTTTCATTAGCTATAATAAGAATAAGAACGACACTAAAGCAGATTTGATTGACTTATAAAATGAGTCATTCAAATTTGCTTTAGTACCGTTCTTATTCTTATTATAGCTAATGAAAATGTGCTCTGTCCAATGACTAGTAATGTCCACAATGACTAGTCATTTACCCTACCTAAATGTTACTAGGTCCACTCATACAATTGAATCAACGTGTAATATGTTTCAACATTTAAATATTTTTTTTGTACGACGTCGTTTTTGTAATTAATATGATTGCGCACTAGGGTATCGAATTTCAGAGGTCAGTAGGGGCGGCAAAAATTTAATAGCCTACTGGCGGCAAATTTGTAAATCCGCCACTGACTGTGGGTACGTATATTTAACATAGTTTATTAATTTTTACTCCGAAACGACCTTTTTCTTCGCATTTTAAACAAAATTTGACTCGAAAAACGATCTTTTTACAAGATTTTATTTTCTGTGTAGATCAATCATTTGTTCTTGTGTGAATACAATCTAATGTTGTACATGACTGGGAGTTTGAATACGACATTAGACTGCTCTTACATGTATGAAAACTATAATTATATTATCACAATCTAAGGTCATTGTCAAATCCAATTTTTGACAATGTTTTGTGCGTCGCTGATTTGTGCATGTTTCGTGTTGTTGGCTGGTTTGCTCGAATCACATTACGTCATAACAGATGTCAAAATTGGCTGTTTGAAATAAACATGCAATTCTAATCTGACATAACATTGTACTTTTCTTCTGCCTTAATCCTTATCATGTATGTTAAATTGTAGATAGCTCAGTCAAGAAAGAATGACTGTGAGTTATATTATAGAAACGTGAGTTTAAACTTAATGCCATGGTCATTAAATATGATTTATGAAAGTCATTAAATTAAACTATGAAATAAATTTTCAGTTGATATCGCTACGAACCATTTGTTATGGAAATATTTTCAAGACTTGCTTTTCGACTGATAAACATTAAAAAAATTGAAACTATATGTTTTAGAATAATTTTTTGCTCTACCTACCTCTTATAAAATAGTATAGTCATGCATTACACACTTGTGCAGTAAAGTAACACGAAACTGATCGCGTTATACCAATTCCATAGTAAATCACTGTTTTTTTGTTAGTTTTTTTTTGGTGGCCTACTGCTAGACGTGACGTTTTTTGAAAATAAGTAGAACAAATGCTTATTCTATTGGATCCCTTAAATATCATATATTTCGTGCTCGATTGTGTTACCGTATTACGGCTCGTGTGACTGTTGAAACTTGTTTGTAATTTAATGTAGCTTTACAAAACCAATAATTTGTGCCGTCTACTGAATACGTTTTTGTAAGTTATTATTATTACAAAACCGCGCTTGTTTGTAGGCAATAGTGTCTCCTACGGAAAAACTCATTCTGTTCTCATATTGCAAAGGTCATAAACAATAGGCCCTAAGTCCATTCTTTCTAAGTGTAATTCGTGGAATTTTCAGGCCCCGAAGTGCATAGCGGGAAATAAAAGGGATTTGAATGGTGTAAGCTTACTGAATTTTCACATTTTATTTTATTATTCAGGAGGTAGGGGGCAGTTGTCCCTCCCCTGTACCCTGCTGAAAATTTTTTTACAGGATAACAATTTTGTATATTGTGATCTGAAAAATATGGGAAGTATAAATTACTTTGAAATTTTAAAATATTTCAATCTTATGTTATTATATCCAGCGAGGTACTTTATCATCTTTTGTAATTTAATATTATTATCAAACTATTATCGTTAAGACAACAATATCTTTATTTGTTGAAGATAGCAAACTGCAGTTCTTACTAAAGGAAGCAGATTTGTTACAAAAATACATATTTGTCTACTTCAACAATATTCATGATTTGATAAGTGCTTTTTTTGATATTGTTAAATTAGAATTATGATGAACAAACAATATCTACCAATAGGTCAGTTGCCGGTATAGAAAAAGAAGAATTGTAGATTATAGACGCTCAACAGCTGAGGTCATCAGCGTCTATACTTCCCGGTATAAAGAGAGAAGTGAGTTTTGACCTAGTCCCGTAACCCGTTGGCCGTTATGGGGTCTTGTGAAGTTAGAATGGTAAAATGAACACTAGGAAAAATAGCAAATAAAACGTGATTACATAATACGGTTTCGAATGTACAAATTAACCAAAGCATGCTTATTAGTCTAGTAGGAATTGACGCAGGAGTGTCAGTGACTAACAGGACGGATTTTTTTTTGCTGATTATTATGTTGCACTGATCATAAAAATATACTCTGCCATGGGGTAATGTGGTCGCATATTGTTTAAAACGAGATTATCTAAACAATTTAAAAATAATATAATTTTCAAACGGGACATTTTTTTTAATTCTTTGTTTAAATACAAATTTTAAAGGCCCTATGACTTTCTATGATAAAATTAATATTTTAGAAGATATTAATATTTTATGTTCACAAAATCACGAATTTGAGTAGTTGTAACCAATTAAAAATCCACAAAAATATACCATGCGATAAAAAAATAGTTTTCCGACTTTAGATAATATAACATAAAAATATACTCTGCCATACGACAATGTGGTCGCATATTGTTTAAAATTAAAAATTCACAAAAATATACGATGCAATAAAAAAAGGTTTTCCGACTCTACATAATAAAATTGAGAAAACCCCTGATTTAGAATAAGAAAATGTTTAATAATATGTTTTAATGACGTATACTACCTAGCGCGTGTAATATATCACTAAAAAAATGGTTGTTAACAGTGACAATTTTCTTATTCTGGATCACAGGTTTTCTCAATTTTATTATGTAGAGTCGGAAAACCTTTTTTTATTGTATCGTATATTTTAGTGAATTTCTAATTTTAAAGAATAGGTATGCGACCACATTGTCTTATGGCAGAGTATATTTTTATGATCAATAAAGCACTAGCACATTAAAGATAATAATCAGCAAAAAAAATTGTCATGTTAGTCACTGGCACTCATGCGTCAATTTCCTTAGACTATATCAGCTATTTCTTTTTGAGTTTCTTGGAGACTACAGATTTGTATTTCTCTTATCATTATTCATTTGAAAAAGAAAAGGGTATTGCAGGATTTTGAACACTGATCTTTAATTAATGAATTACAACCACAGATAAAGAGAGAGATTATAGACGTTCAACATTTGAAATCATTAGCGTACCATAGATAAAGATTATTGCTACAACATGGAGAGTGCAAAATGTAAATGCATTTTAATAGACTGGACATCACGCAAATCATTGAATTAATATGTATTTAATTATTGTTTTCTATTGAAATGATTTTATGGTTGATGTGTTTACATGGTTCACAATGTACATTATTTTATTGTGTATTGTCTTTATTTTCATGTGTACGAAAAAATGTTTGTTTTTCCGAAATCTATTGAAACGACGCAAGATATTTATTGAATGATGCAACATATTAAGGACTGTGCCATTGTTTCATTTATAGCAGCATGCGAATAACGACTTCGTATAAAAAAATCACAAACATCGGAAATAACAATTAAAACCAACTATTAACTGAATTTAAATTAAATAGTAAGTTCGTCAAAAGCTATATATGACAGTGGGCGAAAATATTTATGCTAGTTAGCAGACTGGCAGCCACCTGGAAACGTTATTGGATTATTATTGGATTTTAACAAGGGATTTTAGTTATCGAAATGTTTAAACAGTGTTCGCGTTCTCTATTTGCTTTTATTATTGCACTTTTAGTTCGGAATGTTTTAACGCAAATAAAAACGGACGTGAGTATATTATGTATATTTTGTAACGTTTAGAGAACGTTGTTTTCCATACACTATACAGATTGTATCAACTCAAAGCTGTCCATAGGGCACTCTGTGTGTAAGACAGAGCACCATACACAAACGATAAGCAAGAGTGAGATAAATGATCGCTAATAGGTAGTAATTACTGTGGTTACTGTAAAATAAATTTAAATAAACGTCTTTGTTTTCTAAGTAAAAATAGCCATTTTATCAATTAATTTATTACGTCGGTGGTTGAATTACCACCATAAAACCATTTAATTATTTGGATTTTTTCGTGAACAGTATAAATAGCCATTTTATCAATAATTTCGGTAGTGACTACAGACTGTCATTAATTGATAAAATGGCTATTTTTACTTAGAAAACAAAGACGTTTATTTAAATTTATTTTACAGTAACCACAGTAATTACTAGCTATTAGCAATCATTTATCTCACTCTTGCTTATCGTTTGAGTATGGTACTCTGTCTTACACACAGAGTGCCCTATGGACAGCTTTGAGTTGATACAATCTGTAGAGTGGGCCCACGTATCAAAATTTGAGAATTTTGAGCAGGGCATATTATTCCTCATACATAAACAAATTATATAAACCGACTTTTTCGTTCTTAACATCCTTCCTCGTAATTGCAAACAAGAATTAAAGAAGTATATGCATATATATTTTAAACTCTGAGCAAAATCGTTAGAAAGAGATGTATACAAATTGTTTATGGTAGTTCGCACAGATCTGTGGACGTGACACAGTAGATCTAGTCAGCCAATCACAGACTATACATATATATTTCTCGTGCGTGATTATTTTATGACTTGTGTGGCTGTGAAAACTCGCTGACTCTTGTTTTACCATAATATCACACTGTGACATAAAATAATAATTCACACATTAGATACATAACCCATCATTTTAAGATACATAATTTTAGTTATATGAACATACTCTGTTATAGCACACAATCAGGTTTTCTTTTCAAATCTAAATTTGTTGATCCCCTTAAAATGTGAAAATTCAAAAACCCTGAAACAAGGCACTATTTATTTATGATGAGAAGCTACAATTTCAATTTTCAAGTTCCTACTCTTAAAAAAAGCGGTATTCCCATACGAACTTTCTTCCCTGAAATTTCCAAATATCCTTTCTTAGCGGATGCTTACGTTATAAAATAAACGTATGTTTCAAATTTCAGCTGTCTAGACTTAGTAGTTTTGACTGAGCGCTGATAGATCAGTCACTCAGTCAGGACAAGCGATTTTATACAATATTTAGATTACTAATAAATATTCGTATCTCTTGGGCAGACAAAATAAAACTATTAAATTACACATTTGTATTGAATTACTGTGTGACTTATTGTAATATTTATCTCACATTATTAATTATTGTTTACTTTTTAGAGTTAATGGTAACATTTTCGCATGTCTAAATGTCAACATATTGTTTATATTTTAAAACAATTGACTATTGATATAATATTTGTTGTTTTTTTTAAAAGTATTTACATTTTATATATCTAGGGTGGCATAAATTATATTACCTACTGCGAATTTTAACTATTGCATGAGTTATAAAATCGTTCCGCTTGAAAGAGAAGGAGAGAGAGAGAGAAAGAGAGAAAAAGTAGATTATAGACGCTCAACATCTGAGGTCATCAGCATCTGTTCGGCTTGATGTATACAGTACATTATTTTTTGCGTTTTTCACTTCATTTATAGTATATTTTCTAAAAAAAATATGGAAATCATGATTTTTATTTTCATAAAAGAGACATACATCGCTGGAAAATAAAATAAAACAATAGTTACTTTTTACCACAACAGATTTATTCAGTGGATGTACATTTCGAGAGCTAAGCTCCCATCTTCAGCAAAACACTCAAATTGTTTTGCTGAAGCTTAGCTCTCGAAATATACATCCACTGAATAAATCTGTTGCGGTAAGAAGTAACTATTCTTTTATTTTATTGTTTCAACCGCAGTACTCTGGAAAACATTATAAAATATAATCTAACTTAAATTTTTAACTTCAAATGTAAGTAGGTAATCGATGTTAGATTGTAAATCACTGAACATAAAGAAAAGTTTTTCGCGATAGTCTGGATGTCTGCTAAGACCAGAAGCGTAGCGTGCCTTGGCGGGGCCCCGTATAAGAATTTGTTTGGGGGCCCTTCCCCCGTTGAAGTAAATGACTTAAACGGGAAAATCCCGCAGCCCGCGATAATCGATGTAGGGTGTTGCCAACTTTTGAACGCACGCTTTACGCGGGAAAAAAAGAAATTGCTTTTTTTGACTTTTGTCATTTCTGAAATAAAAAAAAAATTGGGAAGTTTTTATTAATTTTTACTTACGCACGTTGGGGGCCCCCGTGGCCCGGGGGCCCCGTATAATTGATACGGCAGATACGGCGGTAGCTACGCCTCTGGCTAAGACATAAAATCTACTGAACGGATTTGAATGCGATTTTTACCATTCAGTGGCTTATTTCTCGGGGAAGGTTAACAAATAAAGTATTGAAAAATAAGGTTTGCTGTGTTTTTTATACATAAACCGCGTCATTTTAAAGTCCGTTCAAAAATGGAAATCATTTCGTTTTTAATTCAATTTCTGGTTCGTTTGTTTCAGAACAATACTGCAACAACTCCAGAAACAATACTTGCCGATACAATTAATGTAGCAACTGATGCTACTAATGATCATACTGATTTGATAACGAATTTAAGAAAAATCACAGAAGCTTTTCTTTTATCACAGTTAAACGAAACATCGACCGAAGAAATCAAAACAAGTACAGTCATGGCTAATACTAATTCCGATGTTCAAGTATCATCTAGCAATATCCTACAAACTAATAATGAGCATCAAGGTCAGACATTAAAAGGTTTGGGAATTGAAAAACAGCTGAAGTATGGAGCTATATTACGTGAGAACGTTGTCAGCGCTTTAGGTTATTTGCTATACTTTCAAAACGAAACATTGAGTATTAACCACAATACGGCTTTGTCAACTTTATATACGGATACACGAAATCGCAGATACATTTCCGTAAATTTGCTTCCAATTTTATCCAAAATTAAAAAGGGTCAATATAAAGAACAGTTAATAGCATTATTGGATCAATTATCAAATGTTGCTTCAGAATCGGCCAAACAGTCAGCTATCATATTGAAGAACGCAATCACAAATAACGAATTTGACACAATTTTCAAAAATAATAATAATAATTTCATAGATCTGACGAAAAATTTACCCGAAGAAGCAAACCGTTTTACTGATACTATATCTGGATCAACAGACGCTGCGTATCGGACTTTTTTTGACGATGTTATAAAATCTTTGAAAGATAAATCTATGCTTGATACCAGCTGCTTGATTGCAGGACTTTTAATAAATTTGCCAAGAGATTTATACATTCCTGAAATTAATGATGCTGAAAGAACGGTCTATGAATTCATGAATAGTTTGAATGAAGCAGCAGTACCCGATGGAAAAGCTGTCACAGTGTACGACTACGTACTGCATATTTTGAAAAGTTTGGCACAGTTTTCTGAAATTGATCCAAAATTAAGAGAAGCTTTGATGATACTAATACCATTTATTGGTGAACCAACTAATGTTGTTGTTAGCCCATATATTAATAAGTTAGCTTCGATTACCGACAAAGATAATATTGATTATTCGGCACTTTTTAGTACGATTGATTACAGTCAATTCCCAGGTGATGTAGTATTTGCAGCCAATCAAATATCCAAACTCATTCAGACAGGAGCTTTGAATATTAAAGATGTTCTTAAAGATTTCAATCCTTACGAATACTTTATACCTTGTGATTTGTTAGTTGCTGTTTTAGCATATTTACGGAAGAACGACAGTGTGCAATCAGATTTAAAAAATTTGATTAAATCACTTTATTCACACACCAGGCTGAGATTTACGCCACCATACGCTAAAAGTAGATCTATTCGAGGAGATGCTGATCTTTTGCTTTTATTAGAGGCTTACGATAATCTTAATGATCCAATTTACAACGAATTAACGAATGCGAAAGTGGCTTTAAAAAGACAATTAAAAACGTCTAACATTAACTGGAATGCATTTAATAAATTCAATTTTGATAAATGCGAAGAGCCAAGAAAATGTCTAGTCCAATTATTTTTTGAATTGTTATCATCACAAAATAACAACTTAAATTTGGATTACATAAATAATATTAGACGTTTTTTGAGTTTGGTTAATATTCTCGGCCAGCCTATTGCAAGTGACTTTCGTCCTATTGATGTGATTAGTTCGCTTGATGGAAATTCTCAGTACGGTCCTCCACCTCCGCAAGAGGTTATCGATATTGGAAAACAACCGATTTCATACAAAACTTATGGCAATGTTTACAAACTTGATAATCCAGTTCAGAATATTCCATATCCAAACGCTATCTATAATTCCAATATTGAGCTTCAAAACCAAATGAAACCGATTGTGGCTCACAATAATATTCCGGCATTACCGGCGAACAATATTAATAATAATAAAATTAAACTTACCACAAATTATCTCCATGGGGCACCAGAAATAAGTAATGGATATTCCCAACGTAGATTTAATTTGGTAGGCACAAATAATCCAAATAACATGGAAGGTTCCGCGGTTTTAGCAAATGAAAGAGACGAATCTAAACTAAACATACTGAGCTTACCAGACGCGCCGATTGTCGAAACGAATTTGGATAATGCAAGGCTGCAAAGTCAACAAACTGAATTGAGTCCCGTGCTGTATAACAATTTCATACCTAACCAGTTTATAGATTTTGGATTTCATTCACAAAATAGACTTAAAAAGAGCTCACAACTAAATTCTGTACCACCAAAAGAGACGCTTATTTTCAGAGTACCACGTGGCAGCAATGCACTTGACAACAGAATTTTAAAAGTGAGTGGGAGTCCGCCCGTCTTCCATAGAAGGTGGGCAATTTGGAAATGAATATCATCATTTTTTTGAGTAAATTTGTTTCAAGCCAGTGTATTACAGTGCAACAATAAAAGACTTATGTCCGGTTTCTGGTGCAACTTTCAACCCTAAATTTATTCTACAAACTGAACATTATTGTTAATACGCCATTTAAGCTCATCTAATAGAAATATATTATGCAGTAGGTTTATTCAATAAGTCAGTTTGCAAAAAACAAAACTTTGTAAAATTTACAAAATATTATTTTTTGACGTCAAATACACATGGAAATAAATGAAAAATTGTGATCTCCCTATTTTATAAGATCTATACAAACTGCAGATAAGTGGAATTGACAGTTATCAATAAAATATAAATTTTTATTAAACTCAGTGAACGTTCATAATTTTTATCGAGCGAAACCAATTCTCGTGATATGTTACCCACATCACGTTTTTTCCTCATAATACTACAATTTTTCATTTTATTAAACTGTCTATAAACCAATATTTTTATATTTTAATAGCCGAGGACGTCTAGTTACCTAATATGTATATAGTAATATTTTTATTTCGTATTAAAAATAAACTCATTTTTTTGTTGATTGTTAAAGCTTATTTTTTGAGTTCAATAATAAATGCAAGTCTTTTAAAGTAAAACGTGGAAAATAAACGTTTTTGTTATTCAATTTTAATAAACTAGCGGTACCTGTGCGAATAATTCGCACTAAAATTCGTTTCTAATTTCTCACACTCTTTATAACTTTCTTCTTTTTGTTGTATTACATTACGAAGCTCAGTGACGGTTCAAGAAAATATTTTTCTAAAACTGTCATCTAGAGGCGCAAGTATCGAAAACGTTGAGCTGAAGCGCTGCCATACGAAAAGTATTTATACGTGAATTTTGTTTAAAAATTAAACAAAAAAAATTTACCGACCGTCAATCATGTTGACGTTGTTTCAAAGTTAGAACCGTCAGATGGCAGCATTGCTGCATATACTGAATAAATGTATAATTGTTATAATTAATTATTTTGCAAAAACAAAAGCAATAATAGATTTTTTAGTTGTTGATGTCGGTAGAGCAAGCAATTATCTAGAAAATTATATAAAATTTATGTGGAGCAATTGTGTGGTTTTTTTGAAAAAGGGAGGCAAACATCTTAACCTTAGCGTATCAATATATATGATGTTGATTTTATCCTAGATTTGGTTGCTAATTCTGGATCTGAATTTTTGAAATTCTGGTTTTTGCATTGACGTAGGGAATGGATATTTTGTTAGTGTATTGCTAAATATTTCTGTCGGATTTTTGTTTGTTCAGCTCGTTCCGAGTAGTAATTCCGAATATTTCATGCCTATTAATGGCCCGGGGCACACCACAAGCGTAACGTAGAAGGCAGCAAGTACATAACAAAGTTATTAAGTTACTAAGTAAAATCCAAATCTACGTGTTCCTCCGTAAGTTGAGTGATTTAAATAAGGAATAATTCAAAGTAAATCTGTGATGTCTAATGTTATAATGATCGTCGATAACCGGTATGACATCAATTTTCAATCAATTTATCAATATATGTATTGTAGACCTCTATGTTTCTTCAGTCTAATATACGATACTTGATTGTTTTCATAAAACTTGTTCTTTTTTTAAAACTGTTCAGTATTGTCTGTCAACAATACAAACTTCTTCGAACTCTTTGGGCAGTTTGAACATGGTTCTAGAAATTATAGACTTCTAGCAGGCTAGAACCAAGTTTGAGCAGTCTAAGAACCTGACCAATAAACACGCAGTTGTATCCGACAGACACTTTGGGAGTTCAGAATTTTTAAAACGGAACTTATCAACACACATCTATTATGTAAGTTAGGTATGTTCAAAGGAGTTAAAAATAGTTCAGAAGTTATTTCAAATATATTTAGTAAGTCATGTTATAAAAATATAAAGTCAGAATCAGGTTCGTCTGATGGCAAAATGTACAAATGCAATATTTTTGTTTGAAAAATAAATATAGTGACTATTTTAGTAGCCTTGAAATTTTCTCAGATTTATTGAAGAAATAAAAGTCGATAAAATTATGTATATGTTTATAAATATACCGTAATTATGTCTTCTTAGAAAAATTAAAAAGAAAGTAAACGAAGTGAACACTGAAGTTGTCAATATTAGAAATATTAAAATACTTTGATGTAGAAACGGTTCAAATCAAATTAAACTATTTACAAATATTTGTATTTAATATATAAATATAACACAGATGTTTTTGGAATAAGCAATATTTTCTCAGAAATTAAATTCTTTGCATAATTATTTATTTAAAAATTGGCATCTACAGTATGGTTAATATTGTACATGTTGTAAACTAACGTTTTTGGAAAACTTTTAAGTCTATTGATAAACCTTATTCAGGTTTGAAAAGTAAACCTTCTTGAAAAATTAATTAAAAAAGAATCAATAAAAATACTTTTTGTCGTTTGGTGTTGCATTTTGTTTGTAGTAGCCCTTATTTTTCCAGATTTTTCACTGTTAAGAAAACTGGTACTGAAATGGTAAGAGTGCAGTTAAGGAACATATTTTAAAATGGAATAAAAAATAAGATTTGTTTTACCTCAATTCCCGACAGATTTACTTAAAAACTATAAATATTAATAATTTTGATCCACTTTTCATTATTCTTTCTGTTTTACAGCAAACAGAAGTAAAATTCAATAAATGCATTAACATAATATTACGTTTACATATTTGTTACAATTAATTTATTAAAATATCTCAAACATTTGTATATCACTATAGGATATTTATCACTGCTTTGTCTAGTATATTATTAATAACTTCATGTCCATATATTATGTAGAATGCTTTGAAAATTTATTTTCAATAACGTAGTGGGAATTCTTGAGTTCAGATTAAGATTAAAAGTGTAATGAACCCGAATGTAATTTTTTGCAAAAATGAGAAGTTGTCCTAGATTTAAATTTTCACATAGGTGAAACCAAATTAGTCAGAAAAATAAAAAATGTAGGCTGCTCACAGGTAAACGAGAAGCTTATAGAAGGACATTTCACCCGCCACCACATCGCGAAATACCAATGGACCGCGACGTGCCCGGATTCTAAGAAATTTTATAATTAATATATTGTTTATATTTTACAAATAATATGTCTTCCTAATGTAGTTTTCGTATTAATATTTTTACTATCGAATTTCCTTCAGATTAACGAATTTCAAAACACTTAACATTCGACATGAGAACAAAAATAATACCTAATATATCTAATATTTATATCTAAATAATATAATATTTAATTCATATATAATATTTAATATAGTATCAACAAACATAAATCCCAATACAATTTTTTTATTCTATTTCAACGATCTCCGTGTAAAAAAGATTAAAATATAACATACGAAAACTGAAAAAATAATACACTTTCTAAAAAATACTTCATAGTATAAGGCTATAAAAGTTTTTTTTTCTCACATAACATGGTTACTTGTTATGAGTGTGCTTCCTGTCTTTGTTCTTGCTGTTGCGGAGGTTGTTGTTGCTGCGGTTGTGCCGGTTGTTGTGGCTGAGCCTGTGGTGGTTGCGCTTGTGGCTGTGGCTGAACTTGTGGTTGTTGCGCTTGCGGTTGTGGCTGAACTTGTGGTTGTTGCGCTTGCGGTTGTGGCTGAACTTGTGGTTGTTGCGCTTGCGGTTGTGGCTGAACCTGTGGTTGTTGCGCTTGCGGTTGTGGCTGAGCCTGTGGTTGCTGCGCTCGAGGTTGTGGTTGGGCCTGTGGCTGCTGCGCCTGAGGTTGTGGTTGGGCCTGTGGCTGCTGCGCTTGAGGTTGGGCCTGTGGCTGCTGCGCGTGAGGTTGTGGTTGAACTTGTGGCTGTTGCGCTTGAGGTTGTGGCTGAGCCTGTGGCTGCTGTGCTTGAGGTTGTGGCTGGACCTGTGGCTGCTGTGCTTGAGGTTGTGGCTGAACCTGTGGCTGCTGTGCTTGAGGTTGTGGCTGAACCTGTGGCTGCTGTGCTTGAGGTTGTGGCTGAACTTGAGGTTGTTGCGCTTGAGGTTGTGGCTGAGCCTGTGGTAGCTGCTGTTGCGGTTGTGGCTGAGCCTGCGGTTGTTGTGCTTGCTGTTGTTGCTGTGGTTGCGCTTGTGGTTGTTGTTGTGGCTGTTGCGCTGGTGCCACTCCCTGTCGTGGTGGGGTCACTTTTAATTCAGATAAGGATTCCAAATTCATAGTATACCTCAGCGTTCCCTCGTCATCTAGATAAGTGGCAATAATATCCAAGGGTATTGCGATATATCGTCCAGACGTTATAACTGACGACAAAGAGTCTACGTGACTCGTACATGTTTCTGTGAAGCTGATTTCACGATTATTTTCCTCATCACATATTACTAAGCTGTAGGCGTAGTTCTTTGCATTTTCTCGTGATTCGGTGGATTGCATTATGTAACATAACAATTGATTTTCTAAGTCAACTATAAGATAGCAGTTGAATTGTATATTTTTGAAAGTTGTAAGATATTTACGAAATTTTGATTCCGTAATTGCATTGTATAAATGCATGTCGATTGTACTTTGGGTTCTATGTGAAACTTTTGAGTGCTCCTCATATTGGTCTACATCTACATAGATGTTACAAATGCAACAATTGCGTGATTTAAAGTTACAAGTTAATTCGTGATCAGCAATGTATTCAAGGCCACCCATCTCGAGACAACCGTATTTTGCAAATTTGCAAGCTTTATACATTTTTTCTATTAGATTTTCCAAACTGTAATTTCTAAGGCGGCCAATAGTCGCTCTACATATTGCGCAATTTTGAAATTTGCCCATACAGTTGTCACAAAAACTGTGACCCAAACTGCATTGGAAGATATGTCCTAGCATAACTTTGTCACACACTGGACATTTCATAGACTCCAGGATTTCTGGTGTAACAGGGCTAGATATTTTATATCTTACTGTTACTCTAAATGTCGCACCCGATTTTTGTTTTAAAGAATGATCGCTCACGCTAACGTGATAATTAAAGTTTTTTTTATGTTTAAACTCATTGACTTTGCAAGACCCAGTCATAGTAAAGCTATGTTTCGAAGTCAAAAAAATCACATCAACCATAAATCTAGCACTTTTGTCAGAATCGTTATTGAGTGCCTGCACATATATTTTGCTGGATTTTTTATCTGGACAATGCGTGACACAGACCAAAAATGTTTTATCGAATGCGTCGATTAATCTAATTACATTTTTTAACGTTCTATCGAAAACAATCGTAACTAGAATACCGTTGTCAGTTGAATCTTTTGCCTTGCAATGTTTCTTTCTGATATGACTTATCAGACTAGAGGGATGTCCAAACCATTCACACGCAGGTCGTTCGAAAATGCAGCCTATGTCTTTGTGTTCACAATCTTTTTCGTGAATTTTAATATCTTCCCAGTTGGCCATAATTTTGCAATATTCATATCTGCACATTAGGGGAACACGTTTAATAATTTTACCCAACATCCGACTGAGGTACAGTGCTAAATCTTCGTTGCACTTGGCACATTTCTTGGCACATTCCCATTTAGAACATTTGCCACAGAGCAAATGATTTTGAACACATTGTATGACTGGCGGTCTTAAACTTTTTGAGCAGTTACTGCAATTCAGAGTGGTCGAAATGTCATTCATGTTTTTATGGCGAAGTGCCAGTGAAGAGGAAATTTTCTGGAACTAACAAAATAAATACAAATTAGATACGAATTAAATGTTAGATGAAACTAGGGATTCTTAATTTTCAAATCATTTCAAGTCAAGTATTAACATCCAAAAATCAAGTCAAGATAAGTAGTTGTCAAGTATTAAGAACTTGAAAAAAATTTCATCAAATTCAAAAAAATTTAATAACAAGTAATTAAAAAACACTTGAAAATTCTACAAATAATTCTTTATTTCTCGACGATTGTTTCGGACAATAAGTCCATCCTCAGGAGTACAAAAACTTATACTATATATAAACTTATATATAAGTTTATATATAGTATAAGTTTTTGTACTCCTGAGGATGGACTTATTGTCCGAAACAATCGTCGAGAAATAAAGAATTATTTGTAGAATTTTCAAGTGTTTTTTAATTACTTGTTATTATTAATCATGTTCTACCACGTGCCGAGTGAAAAATCAGTGCAAATTAAAAAAATTTAAATGTAAATTAATTATAGATGCTAAACAGATAAGGTTTTTCTCGTCAAAATCAGAATTTTTTAAAATTATTTTTTAAAATTATTATTAAAATATATAATAGAAATTAGTTTCATGGGTAATTGGAATAAAAAATCAATTTAAACACTTATCAATAAGTGTTTAAATTGATTTTTTATTCCAATTACCCATGAAACTAATTTCTATTATTACATATTTTGGAATTGAACTTTAAAGATGAATTAAAATATATTTTTAATTAATAATGTGACATGTGGATTTGAATCCACTGCCCGGTATCCTATGAGCGTCCGAATATCGCTATTATTTTTCCCATGTACGACTGAAAATTCTACGTGTATAAACTTTCAGTTTTAAAGGAAAATCTGAGTTTGATTAAAACTTTCTTCTTTTTTTTAAACAGAGTTTGGTGTCATTCTGTATAGAGTCATAGACATTGAATTTACAGCGATGTTAATTGTAACATTGACCATACAGAATAGCGCTATAAAACATGAAAAGTTAACAGCTCTTTTTGAAACTAGATAGCTGCTTAGGTGTCTATTTTGTAATTTATGGCATTATCCCAAAATCGGAATTTATTTATTTTCGCTATATATTCGTGAACGAGCATCTAGCTCTCTAAATTTAAACTTTTTTCGTCTAGTAGATTTGGAGAAAATAAGCTGTGACAGACGGATAGACAGATAGATACGAGAATGATTCTATAAAGATTCCGTTTTTTATTAGATGTACGGAAGCCTAAAAAACGAAAATTTTGCTCTTAATTTAATTCACGGTTTAGTGATCTACAGCTTAAATGGATGGAAACATGCGAAATTAGGAAACTTAATCCCTTCTTTAACGATTTCAACCAAAATTTTACATCGATGGAAAGACGTCCTTACATCTAAATAGATTTATAGAGCGTATAGAATCAAAATATAGAATCACACCGTAAAATTTTAAACTCAAGACTAACAGCTTCTAAGAACAATTTGTAGTTGCACATATATTTATTTACGACTAGAATGCCTTGTAGCCTGTAATATAGATTTGTTTGATATTTATTGTGGACAACAGGTAAATTTTGACACTGTACTTTTGTAAGCACAAGATGATGGTGGCTTATGCAAGTATTTTGGCAAAATATGACGGTACAATGGACGTGGGTAATTTTAGATTTGTAAAACATCAATTTATGAATCTAGGAATATTAGTTATTTTTGGCGAACATCAGTCACACGACCCAAAATATTAGTATGAAAAATTATTTTGAATTGGCATACGAATATATAAATATATTTTTTATAGAAAACAGTATCACGGGTAATTGGAATAATGAAAAGAAATCAATTTAAACACTCATTGATTGCAACGTTTCGTCTTTTCTTTAATTAAGACTTTTTCAAGCTCTCAATATGCTTAAACGATAGTTAACCTATGATATAATATGCAGTTTGGCATTACAAAAAATAATTACTAAAAATTGAAAATTGTAGAAAATAATATTTCAAGTTCTCATTATGCTTAAACGATAGTTAAATTATGATATAATATGCAATTTGGCATTACAAAAAACAATTATTAAAAATTGAAAATTGTAGAAATTTTCTACAATTTTCTACAATTTTCAATTTTTAATAATTGTTTATTGTAATGCCAAATTGCATATTATATCATAGTTTAACTATCGTTTAAGCATATTGAGAGCTTGAAAAAGTCGAAAAGACTTAAAAAGACGAAACTCTGCAATCAATGAGTGTTTAAATTGATTTATTTTCATTATTCCAATTACCCGTGATACTGTTTTCTATTATAACATATATCTGGAATTGAACTTTAAAGATATATTTTTTATGTTTGTTCAGCCATAGTTTTTTGAGGGGATGACCGATTTAAAAAATTCCAACACCATTTTGTTCAGAATGTTTATACATAAAAAAAATATTTATATATTCCTATTGCCAATTCGAAATAATTTTTCATACTAATATTTTGTATCGTGTGACTGACGCTCGTTTCATATATACCTACATATATAAATAAATCGGTTCAGTTGTTTTTAATTGACTTCAAAAAAGGTTTTTTTTTATATATAGTACTTCATATCTCCAGCATTTGTGAACCGATTTTGACGATTCTTTTTTGTTTAAAGATACAAACCTGTAGGGTCGTCTCATATAAATTCTGTTAAAATCGGTTCAGCAGTTTTTTACAGTCTAGCAATAAAATATTAAAGAAAAAAGAGGTTAAGAATGTGCAACCTAGGTATTGCAAAGCCACTATAAAGCAAAAATAAAAAACTTATACCAACATTTTTTGTTTTTTTTTTTTAAGTTTATTACACTATTTTGTTTAAGTTAAGGACCAACCTATTTACGGGTACTTGATGCCCCCTATAGGTCCTGTAGGTAATCATGTGTATACTTTATGTACTCCTAGAGGAATTTGGAAATATATTGTTATTATTATTGTTTGTGAAAGGCTAAGCAAGGTGTCTGCTAAAATCTACAATGATGTGAACAAAGCCGCGGATACAAGCTAGAACGAAACATCATCAAATAAATTCTTAAAAATTGTAATATTCGAGGGTTTGAAAATCTACATGTTTATGAAAGAATATTACAAAAATTGTAATATTCGAAGTATTCTTTGTTTTCCAGAACCTACTTCAAATTTAAAAAAACATGGCTAACTGCACTTTTCAAAAACATGGCCGGTCATGCTGATGGCGATTTCCAACTATTGCGATCAGATAACAAAAACAATAAACAAACGCTACATATAACCATCCTTCTTTCGTAGTCGTGTCCAAAGAAATTACATTTTTATATCGTGAAGTGTTTTTTCAAACATTTTTGATGTTTGTTAACAATAGTTATGTCAAGTAACGATAAGATTATTATATTCTTAAAAAATTAACTTACCTTCACTAAATCACTGCCGGTTAGCGACATTTTCTGGTTTTTTCTTCAACAAAATCACAATTATTTGAACGGAAATATTTAATCAATAGTCATTTGTTTTGAAAAACAAATATCTCATGTTGCTTCTTTGATATTCAAGACACAAATGTTCTCTTCGCTACAGTGATTTGTCTCATTGCACCCTTCGGGAGTCTCCAGTGCTTTCCAAAATGTTCATGAAAATGTTAGGGTCGATTCGACATAGTTTTGTTTGAAGACTGGTGAGTAAAGTCGCGATCTTATTGGCTAGCCGGTAAAGCTTGCCAGAGGATCAGCAATAATGTCCCGGTCAGAAGCGTATCGTAGCCTTGGCGGGGCCCCGTATAAAAATTTGTTTGGGGGCCGTTCCCCCGTTGAAGTAAATGACTTAAACGGGGAAATCCCGCAGCCCGTGATAACCGATGTAGGGTGTTGCCAACTTTTGAACGCACGCTTTACGCTCGAAAAAAACAAATTGCTTTTTTTTACTTTTGTCATTTCTGAAATAAAAAAAAATTGGGAAGTTTTTATTAATTTTTGCTTACGCACGTTGGGGACCCCCGTGGCCCGGGGGCCCCGTATAATTGATACGGCAGATACGGCGGTAGCTACGTCCCTGGTTCCGGTAATAAAGACCGCTCTCAGGCTCATGACTCGCCAAATCTGTTTGGAAATTTAATGCGCGTAGCGAGCAATATCGGCAATGTACCGCGGTGCCGTCAGCCGAGATTACAGTTTTTGCCGACAAAAAATATTACTGGCAAAGTTAATTTCAATAGCTCAAGAAACATATATCTTTGGGTATGCAATAAATTTACATGGGAAAGGCGATATCTCTTCTACAGTGATCTGAGAGTTTGAACAGTGATCGCCTAGGAGCAAAAGTACGTATTTGGGTCCCCAGTATCGCAGGATTCTCAAAAAATACAACTGGATTTTTTTGTATTTAACGTTGTGATTGATATAACGATAAAAAGGGAAACTGTACTGTATTACAAAAAACAAACATTATCCAATTGTGTAGGCTTTCACGGCTGGCGTTGTTGCAAAACTTCTTGGTTTCCGGGCTTGTACGCCGTGGTCCATTGCTATTTCTACCTGACGTTTCGTCTACAACTGCGGTAGACATTATCAAAGGCGATGTGGTAGCGGGCGAAGTGTCTTCGGCTGCTCACAAGCAAGTAAACCAAGAAGTTTTGCAAAACAAACATTATTTTTAACATTTGGAGGAGACTCTCAAATAAAGGTCTGCATGAATTTGAACAGTTAGTTTTTTAGCCCTGTATACGTTGTTATTTTGGTATTTTGTTTGAACATCACTGGAATGGCCCTTTAGTCAGGTATTTTTTCTATAGTGTATATATTAATGTAAAGCACGAAGTCATTTTTGAGTTTTATTGTTTTTTCTTATTTATTTTTCTACCTTGTATAAAAATTTTGCTGCCAAGGAATTTTCTTATTAATAATAAAACAATAAACTATTATAATCTGTTTTGCATTTTTTTTCAAGAAAATAACTGTACAAAAAGAGACTTCAATGCAAGGATAAGGCACTAAAAATAATTTACAAGTGTTTTACATTCTGAAATAATAAAATATTCAAAGAAATGTAAATTTATCCAAAAAAAGATTGGATTTAAACAGGTATTATATTATGTGGTTGCAAGGAGGCCATTTTAGTTAATAAAGACTATCGCCTTTGGTCATAAGCACTGAATTACGTGCCTACAGTATACAATTCAGCGGTCATAAATGACATTTCCAAAAAAAAATATTATGAGAATATTTGATTAAGACGACATTTCCTAGCATAATAATTTTAAAAAAATTCTGTATTATTAAGTGGTTCGTATTATTTTGTGTTTGTTTTATACGTTATTTCATTAACTACAATGATTTATTATTTTTGACTAATTCAAAAATAATTATTTCCTAATATTTCATTACACCGGTCGTTCTATAGTAATCGTTAAAATACATAGGTACTTATTTGACTGAAAAAAATTATTTGGAAAAAAGTGCAACTTTTTTCTTTTTCTTTCGAGGAGGACATCGTTAGGACATGTCTAAGAGTATGGGCCTATGTTAAGTGGGTAGGCCGATGGGCTTGTTTACCTATCTGAGGCAAGTTTTAGGATGGATGGATATTTAATTATGGAACCCCCCTGTCTTCTCACACAATTACAATATCGAAAAGCGAAAAAAATGTTTTCCTTTATTTTTCTTCACCACTAAGGCGCTCCCTGGGACTTAGTGCCTGGAGTGGCCGCTCCGTTCCCCCTTTGGTAGAACCGGCTCTAGATCCATGTTCTGTTTAGACTTTAGAGACGCCCACTTGTGTTAATATTCGAACTGTTACTATGCGCGCGCACCAAAACCATCTACAAAACCAGCTTCAAAAACGCATCGTCTGAAGCCAACTCTTACAAACCTTCACAAAATCCAGCACCCAGCACGCTTGGACCTAGCATCGAAATCAAGCAGCGAATGCAGCGGTAAAATCAGTCATGTGTGAAGCGATCTGATTGTGGGTTGTTTAAAGCGTTTATTAGTGTATTTGCCATATGGCAACATACACTATTGGCGTCGGTCGGATGGCGGGACCTAGGGGTCGGACCAAAATTTCTCGACGTTTCATAACCTCCTAAACACTTTGGCACCATTTTTAAAAATGTTTATATATATATGTATATATATATATATATATATATATTTATATATATATATATATATATGTGTACGCGCGATAACTTTCGAAAGAGTTAATTGATTTCAACGAAATTTGGGCCACGTGTTGAAATCCATCACCGCAAGAAGCCTATTTAAAATGGGCCTAATCGGGCTATTTTAAGGGTAGTTTTTAGGGGTTGAAAACTGTTTTTGGGCCCCAAAATACCGAAAAAATTCTCCGAATTGTTTCAAAATTGAAATTTAACCCTTTGGTAGTGATTAAAAAGTGTTCCCACAATTTTAATAAAATCGGCCCGACAGGACCGGATTTACAGATTTTATGAAAACACTAGTTTGCAGATAGTGACTTATTTATTGAAGGGTGTATTTAATTCGGTGTAGACGTTAGATTGATAATAATATTACAATTAAGAAAAAAATGTTATCTTAAGGGGTGTATTAAGGGGTTAAATTTTTTATTTTGCCCAAAAACAAACTTAATTTCACATAATAAAAGTCTAAAACCACACGGCCCTATACAAGCAAATACACTATATTGTCGGCAGGGTTTTGGCACTGCGACCCGGGTTTTTTATTTCAATATAGAATGTGCAGATTTATTGCTTGTAGCGTAAGATGATTTTGGCATTATACAGTATTGACTTAACAAATCGCAAATAGGCCAGATATTGGGTGAATGGACAATGAGGTCATTTCTGATGTTCCAAAATTTTTCCACGTCTTTTATTAATCTATAATGCGTCATTTAATTAAATCTTTTCTTCTTCAATTTAAATATACCAAGTGTCCGAGTTATATGGGTCTAATACGTATATATTTTATAATTTGAATACGACGTTTATCATTCGCTAGCATATGTTTTTTGAGACGCCCGTCTTCGCTCGGGGGCAAATTTAACGGACTCCAAGTTGAATTAAAATCAAGTTTGTCTACTATTTCATAGTAGGTAGTGTCGTAATGGGTGATATTACAGCGAGATGTTTAAATCAAGCGCGATATAACAGTCACACGAGTCGTAATACTATTGCGTACGTGGTGTATATGGTACTTTTTGCACGCAACCCCTATGAAATAGCTGCATTTCACTTAATTTTAAAATTGTTAACAGTTCACGTTTGAAAAAGCGTCACTTTTAATAGTAGATTATAATAAATAACAACTGGCAAAGAGTTATTTATTATGGAATTATTATAGTACAATCATTTTGTTTCATTTTATCGTACTAGTACGTAATGAGTCTCTACATGCTTGTATACATGCATGTAAGGTAACTTTTTTATAGAGAGTCGTGCAGAAAATAATAATAATAATCACAGGCATACATTGCAAACAAACGAAGCAAGTGAGTAACGTATTAATTAGTACTAAATTCGAGCAAACGAATGAGGCGATAGAGTAACGTATTAATTAATTATAGCTCGAGTGCACCCGATCGAAACCGAACGGGATGTTTAGCTTAATAAATTGAAAATCTCACTGATACAATCTGCCCATATACTGTTTACCTCGGAATCGAGGATTTGTAATAGACAACATATTATTAACATTCTCAAGCTCAAGAGGAACCTAACTGGCCATTGACATAATATTTTGTCCAATTGTCGAAACGTCGACAGATTAAAACGATGAAAATGAAGGAAATTTGTTTAATATTTAATATTTTCCCCAATCCTATTTTCAAAATATTATCTTAAGAGTTCTGTCTCATCATTTCAAAATAATCAAGGAGTCGCTGAAAACAGGATAAAGATGTAATAAACAAGAGTGTATATTTCTGAAACAAACTAGGAAATGATTTCATAGAATCCAATAAAATTATCACCGCTTGGATTGAAACCATATGTGACACGATCAACTGTGTCTTTAGTTTAAAATTAGAACCCACGTCCCGACAGCTTTGTAAGTTCTTTGGCCGCTGTTTTGTTGCGTACTTATAATATTCTGTGATAGAAAACGCGACGGCGCATTCCAAGTTGCATAGACAACTGCATTAACTTATTAAATAAATTTCAACAATAAACATTAATTCACTGGTATATTTACAAGAATGAGTATCAAAGTACCGTATAGAAATTTACGGAGTAAGGGGCTCGTCCCACACTTTTTATTTTAGAGCTGGAATCTACGCCACAAATAAACATTAAAACAACTTTTTTGAGAATTTTTCGGAAGCCTCCCTGCAAGAAAAAAATTCACAAAAGTGTATTTTTCAGTGTAATTTTAAAAACAGAATTAGTCCCGCTACGGAGATACGTTATCGTTACACAACTTCAGCAGATTGGCTGCCTGTAGTTCAATCACGTCCACTGGCTTCTTATTATGCGGTCGTGGTATAGTTCACTAGTCTATACATATCTTTCCATAGACACACTTCTTTTTAACTATTTGTGAAAATGATGTGTTACTCAGATCCAACTTTGATGTCTTCGTATGACACCTGAACTGAACCGTTTGAAATGAATATATTTTTTAAATTCTTGTTCGCAATTTAGAGCAAGGATATAAGAACGAAATATTTGGTTTATATTGTTTGTTTATGTATATTAGGAATAATGTGCATTGTTCAAAATTATCAAAATTTGGTAGGCGGGTTGACCTTATTGAACTTATTACGTCACATGATTTTTAGCTCTGTTTAATTTAGCAACTGTTTTGCAGCTGCCTAGGGCTTGTCGTGTTCTTGAAGTTTCTCATATATAAAGATATCTTTAAAAATGCTGAAAGAAATGTTTCGATATCTTTGAATGAAGATATTCAATTTTTTGTTCATGGGGCTGTAGCGTCACGGTGTTAGTTGGTTATTAATACGAGTTTAATAAACAGCTTGGCGGTCTAAACATATCGCGAATTGTGTTATTTCGGATCAGTACTTTTATATGCAAATAGATGCTAGATAGATTGTAAATTATAGACGCTCAACATTTGAGGTCATCAGCGACTATGCTAGTGATGCATATATAAATTAAGTAGAAATATTTTGAAAAAAATCAATAATCACAATATGTAACTATAGGTAAAATTTACTAAAATTGATATATTTATTAAGAGTAGTGTAGGCGCTATAATCTAGGTATATACTAGATACGAATTGGGAAAATATCTTCTCTCGCATGCAACAATCCTGCCAACAAAATAATATATTTGCTAATACATGCATTGTGATATTTAAATAAACTATCTTTAATTTTGAATTAAAAATTACTTTTGGAACGAAAAACAAATTAACCCATTAATTAATTAAACGGAAACATTTAAGTTTACATTTGTTTATATTTATATATTATGGACGAGGTATGCTGTATGCAGTTGTGTCAGTTTGGCTGCATATATTTATTAGAGTAATGAATTGTTTACTTCAAGATGTTGCTCAGTTATTTAGTTCAGTATTGAGTGAATTTATTAAACTTATAAGAATATAAAAAAAATTGCATTGTTACTTTTTGTTCGATGTAGATCTCGTTATCAACATTTTTGATTTTTTTGAGATTTTTCTGAGCGATGTCTAAGTAAGTGCTTTTTTGGAAAAAAATTTAATGAAAATTTACAATAAATATATAACTGATCTATGCTTGGACTCGTACTCTTATAAGCTTTTATTTGACACCTAACACAATGACCTCTAAAAAAACAAAAACTATATATATAACAGTGCCTCTCAAACATGAAGTTCAATTTTTCTTACTTTATGTGTGTGATTGTATCACTACATTAGTGTTGCCAGATTTTTTTTTGCGTAGTCGGGATTTTGGAACTTTTTGAGTGAAAAAAGCGGGATTCTTTCGTCGAAAGCGGGACATAGTAAAAAAACGTATATAATCAGAAGTTTTTCAATATTTATCTTTTTATTTGAGTTCAAATTACGTTTACGTGACAATAGATAGCAAAAATAGCCATAGAGGATGTATTTTAATAAAAATATGATATTTTAAATCAGATTTACCCTGTCGTTAAATAGTTGAGTCTTATTCGTCTTCTAAATAAAAAAAAATAAAAAAAACAGAAATCAAAATCAAAAATGTTTTATTCATTAGAAAAATATGGCGTTTCAAACAATAGTCTGAGGAGTGAGTGTTACAAATTGCAACTTACAATAACAGAATAATAATTATTTACTCACGGTTGCGTTATCCCCGAAAAGCGGGACATTTAATTTTGATTTAAAAATCGGGACGTCCCGCCAAAATCGGGACGTCTGGCAAGGCTGCACTACATCCTACAACTGTGTCTAATTTCAACTTTCTATGTCAAATGGTCCTTGAGAAAAAAGGCTGTGACCGACAAACATCGAGTTGATTCCATAAGTCTTGTGATAATAATATGAAGTATGAAACAAAAAGATGAAAATGAAAACAATACAGACGTTTAGTCTTAGCGTGATTTTTTAATGACTAATGTTTTAAAAACAAAATATCTTGTATACAGAATTGTTAAAACAGACGGGTCTGAGTTTAATGTTTCAAATAGCAGATTAGCATGTATGAAATTGAAACTTGTGTGCTTTCGTGGGATATCGTCTGAGGAGACCACCACTGTCTTGGGAACATCAAGTTGCCAACTGGACAAGTTGATCGGTCCATATGCGGTAACTTGTCATGATTGTCATGATTGAGACTCAAACCTTCGGTACATCGCTCGTTCATTAACAAAATTTAGGTGCAATGTCAAATAAACATTATGACTTCCCACCAAAGAGAATTAGATAGAGGAGAAACTTGAATACCAAGCTATAGAGACCTCTATGAAACTGTTCCCTTGTACTAAATTATATATGTTTATCAAATATATAATAATAATAATGCGTTTAACGTCCGTTTCTCGACTTTATGTCATAACAGACGCCATTCGCACCATTACATTTTCCATCTACCACACTTCCCGTTATTTTTCTACATTTTTAAAACTTCAGCTTATGCAATAGCAATGGGCAAATGAAGGAATTATAGGAAATTAGGATAAGGTAGGTAATTTTTGAACTAGGAGTTTAATAGGTAATCGGCCATGGCCTCAAATAAGGAACCATCTCGATATTTATCTGGAATTAACTGAGGGAAACCATGGAAAACCTCAATCAAGATGGCCGGTACAGGAATTACCGTTTCTCGGCGAGAGGCAGTAGGAAAAAGTCCCAGCCACATCTGCCCCCGCCGAGATTCGAACCCGGACCTCCCGAATGCGAGTCTAGTGCTGTCACCACTAGTCTACCCAGCTCGGTATGTTTATCAAATATTATTTATTTTAATTGTTACTAAATCTTCATTAATACACTTACCTAGACTACCGTTTTTCAACTATTTCCAAGGATGAACTAATAGAAGACGCTGAAACTCGTATACGCTTTTTTAGCAATGACTCCTTCTCCTCTCTCCTATCCTCCTCCTTAATTACCTCTGCTAGGACAGTATTCGATTCGGTCTTAATTTTTTTTCAATTATTGATACCCTATGAATCATTTGAAGACTATTTTCAGATCTCTTTCTCTCTCTTTTTCTAAAAAAATACACCGCAATTTTTTTGAAAGAGGGCGACGCTTTTTATTGCGCAATAAAAAATTGACCGTGGGTGTCCACAATAGATAATTGTTTAACGATAGTGCAAATTCTGGTTAAGTGATAGCAGTTTAAAGCTCCTTGATTTCTGGACATCTTCAGACGCTTTCAATTAGAAATCAACTGTAAAAGTAAGCTTAGATACGTATTAAGATATTATTGTTTATTTTTTGAGTTTAAATTTAAATTTTCAATTTATTATTATTTTTATAATAAAATTGTAATCAAACTTATGCTTTCACCAGTTCCTAGATTAGAATACGAGGAACTTGAAGATTTGTAAAAGAGGACACTCTAATCATCTGGTTTATTTTTGAGTTCATGAATGTTTTGTAAATAATCAACTAGTAAATGATAATTTATAATACCGTTTTGTTATTGGATATCAATGACCTCTAAAATAAGTTACACTGGGATTGCAATTTGCGTGCTTCAGAATCTGCAGCTGTGAGTCGGCGCAAGAATTTAAGCCCGCAGGTGAGAAAAAAAAGGTCTTACATTACAAGAAAGCTGTCCGTCAGGAAAAATTAAAAGAAATGGATTTTTCCGCAAACTATTTTGCATAGCGAATTTATTTTTTCCACATAATGTGTAGGGAAATATTATTCTGATACAAATTTCTCGCGAAAAATGTATTTCTATTGTGAAAATAAAGAATACACAAAACCATTCTAAGATCTGTTCTTGTGTAAAGCTTGATACAAGTATCAAAGTTAATGCGGTATATTTCATAAGACTAAATTAATAATAAGCTATAGTTGGTCATAGTTTGGCTATTATCGTTAACAAACACCCACTGTTACAACGCTATATTAGAAAAAAATATTTTCGAACGTTGTCAATGTCGGGATTCAAATCCGAATCTTCCACTATCACGGCGGTTGAGTTATCATTTACTTTACAGTGATATATACAAGCCATCAATGTTCCTCATAATAAAGCATATTAAGAGCAATTACTCAATGATAGAGTTTCAGTTTAGTGTTTTGCTGAAGATGGGAGCTTAGCTCTCGAAATGTACATCCACTGAATAAATCTGTTGTGGTAAGAAGTAACTATTCTTTCTTTTATTTTTATTGTTCCAACCACAGTGCTCTTAATATTTATATATAGAGTTTCTATTATTATCCAAGAAATAGTGATTACTATAAAGTTGGTGGGAAAGAATTATAAGTATCACACGAATTATCCGAAAAAAACCCGTAATTAGATTAATGGCAGATGTCTTGTTAGAGTTTTATATTAGCTGATTATTTATATTAGTTTTAACTTAACAGACTTGATACAATTTTATATTTTACTTTATAATATTGAATCGAGGTTGAACAAGTTAACGCACAACAATACAATAAAAACCGACAGACATTCTGAGACCTTAGTAAAATCAATTAGTTACCATCGAACCATTTAATTCAAATGATCAATTTATAATATGCAATAAAATCTTTTCTGCATAACCCATACCGCACTAGTGCTGTAATGTAATACCTTGATATTCACATATAATATGTAAATCCTTACGCCAAAGACGAATACCATATTTAAAATGTTGAGAATTTTATTCTAAAGGATGTTATATATTTTTTTTTAATTTTATATAAAAGTGTTTTGACTTTTGACCTTTACTTGCGTTGATATTAGGAACTTTTTTTTAATTAAATAAATAAATATACATATAAAAGGATTACTATAATAAGCAAGAAATGAAAAAAACCCGGGTCGCAGAGCCCAAACCCTGCCGACAATATAGTGTATTTGCTAATACAGGCAGTGTGGCTTTATTATGTGATCTTAAGTTTGTTTTTGGGAAAAAAAATTTAACCCGTACACCCCTTTAAAACATTTTTTTTAATTGCAATATTATTATTAATCGAACACCTACACCGAATTAAATACACTTTTCAGTAAATAAATCACTATCTGCAAATTAGTGTTTTCAAAACATTTGTAAGTCCGGTGTAACGTTGTATAAAAAAACATATTTTTTTTATACTTGTACAATTTTTTTTCAGTTTTCATGTACTGTATATTTTTTTTATTATCATTTAATTTATGTTAGTTTCGACTTGAAACTATTATACAACCTCTTTATTTCATTTGACAGTGCAGTTGCATAATCAATTTATTCTTAAAATAATTCTCATAGAAATATTTTACTTAATCTTAGGCAGAGCTAAAATTAACATCTAAAATTTAAATAATACCAATAAACTTATAGTTTAAAATTGGAATAAAATTCTAAATATAATTATTGAGCCAAATTTGATAAAAACTATTTCAAAGCCGAAATTAATATAAATTTAAATAAATCATTTAATTTTCTATTTTGTAATATATAAAACAGCAGTAGTGAACTAAATATATTTTAATAAAATTTTGTAAAATAATTGACGATATATATATATTTTCTTTAATTGATATAATTTGATGAATTAAAATTAAAAGTATCCGAGAAAATAACAATATATAATTATATAAAAGGGTGTCTACGGTACACCGTTCCTGTTGGGCCGATTTTATTAACATTTTGAAGGCACTTTTTAATTGCCACTGAAGGGTTAAATTCCAATTTTGAAACAATTTTGATGATTTTTTCTATATTTTTGGGCCTAAAAACTTTTATCAACCCCTAAAAACCACCTTTAAAATGGCCCGATTGGGCGCATTTTAAATAAGCTTCGTGCCGTGATGGATTCCAGAATGTGTGCCAAATTTCGTTAAAATGAATTAACTCCTTCGAAAGTTAACAAAATAAAATTACTTAGTTCTTAGACTAGAACCTAGAAAACTGGGGGTTTGTTATATATAAGAGTTATGGTAACACGTTTGGTTGTTTTCAAGCTCGCGATTTTTATTAAAATGCAATCATCACGGGTGAATGTTGACAATTTTTTGAATGAATTTTGACATTTTTTTCGATAAATTTTGACAGCTTTTTTGGTGAATTTTGACAATATTTGTTGTGAATTTTGATAAATTTTTGGGAAGTTTTAATATTTTTTTTGCTTGAATTTTGACAATTTTTTATTTGAATTTTGACTAAATGGGATCCCTTAGGTTCCGAAAAACTTGGATTTGCCCCTGGGCACCCGTGTAGAGCCTAGGAAAATTTTAAATCCGTTTATATTTTTGACTTTAAATTGTTCAGGTGAATTGTGTAAGATTCCGACACAAAAAGATTATTGCCAACAACAATGTAGTCGGACAGAATATAATCGCTTAAAAATATAATAAACTGTGGTAAGGTGAAGCAGCATTTATAGAACTTACTTGCATTACTTATATTCGAGCGCAGGTTTATTTCAGTAACATTAGCGCAGTAGTTGAGGCAGCGTTTAGATCGGACGTCTGATTTGTGTTGCCTTTAAGACTGCGCTTGCAGAAATAAATTAATACCGTGTCGAGTGCGCTTAAAAGTTCACCGAGGTCATACGAAATCATAATAACAAATGCATTATTAGAAAACTGTGTCGTGAAAAAGTGCCGAAAAAACCACAAGATATGTTCGGTCAAAGTGCTTATTTTCAATTGAAATGTTTTTATTGCGGAAACTATTCGTGTCGATGTTATATTTGTAGATAAATTGGTTTATAATCAGATTTTTTCTTCGTTTGGAAAGTTTTGACATAATGGTGCGGAAAAGAGTTATTTGCTTGGAACAGTTAATTATGCGTTAGATTGTGTCTATATTTCTGATGAATTTATAGGTAAGTTTTTTTAATCGTTTATATAAAATCGGTATCTGATTTTGTTAGTAGTTTTGTTTGTCGCTGCAATGATAATAGTGCTGGTAACAAATTTTAAGTACTTTCCCACTATGAGATTATTTATATCTAACTAAACGTGTAAATTTGGTCCGACTCTGTGATGGGAAGGTGTCTTAAATGATGGATGTGTGAAACAGCCAGTCTTATTTTTTCCTGTAGTGGAAAGAAGAACAGCGTTGGCCATAGACTTTTGGACATCTTCCCACTGATACCTTTTTAGTTAAAATAATTAACTTGGAAACATCGTATGATTCACCGTTTCGGGTTGATTCAGAATTCATATGCATGTTGGCTATAGTAACATTGTTCGATTTGCCATTTATGATGGTCGTGTACTGGGAAGGTACCTCAATGTGACGCGTCTACAACATAGGGTTAAAGTACGATTGCATGTTGCGGAAATATTACAAAAGTTTATTTCAAAATTCTTAAATATTTAGCATATCTGCACATGTTATTTGTTTCTATATTGTATAGAAAAGCAGTTTCGTTTTGATAGTGTCTGCCAAAGACCCAAAATACTACGGCAATGAATTTCGACGAGTGATTTCTCTAACAAAGGTAGCTAGCAAGGTATAGGAAGGTCATTTGCTTTGTTTATGTTTGAAGTAACCTTTTTGTTTACTTTTTTAATAATTTATATTGTTTTTCTGTGCAAAATCTTAAAAGCAAAGAAGAGTAATTTTGGGTATAGGATACGAGTGAACAAAGCAGTGTCTATCTATCAAAAAATTAAACTTTTCGAAATAATTCTTAGGAATAAAGTCAGGTTTCGAGAATATGAGTTTATATAGTTCAAGAGCTTGTGGTCAAAAATTACAAGAATTTTATAAAGATAAATTAGCTCTGTACCAAATATCAGCTTTTACAAATCACCCGTTTTTTAAGTCAAAAGTTGGGGTTGGTAGGCATCAATATTGGCAATTATTAATGTTGGCCGTTTGTTTTTATAATAATAATAACAAAAAAAAAAAGGATTACTTTTACCAAATTATAGTTTATGTACCTTGTTCGTAAATGAAGGTGTTATACGAGCAGTGAAATAATGTTAAAAAGAGCTACCGGCTAGTTTTAACAGTCACTCGAGTCATAATACAAGACACATACTACATTTTTTTCACGTACCTCTTATAAAATTGCGGATTTTCATTTCGTAATAAGTGTATATTTATACAACTGACAATTGAGAGCTCGACCATTTTGGAATTTGTTTGTATTGTTTACGAATACCGCGCCTACTTTGCTGTCTCTGTTCTTCATATAGATGGCAACTGATAGGAAAATTACTATTGAATTAGTAAAATCACATTTCTTTTGTTTTACTTTACGCACTAGTGTGAAATGGGTCATTTTATTATCGCTATACAGAATAGTGCAAAAAATAATTTTCAGACAATAGGATAGTAAAAATGAACAATTCATAAATGTAACAATGTCAGTGTTACATACTTTGCACATAATACTTCTACAAGAGTATGAATTATGATGCAGGTATGATATAAATAAATTAAATATAACACCGGTTGATGGACATAAATAAAAAATAAGTTGACACACATTTAAATCGCAATTATTTTTAGTGTTGATTACTGTGGGAAATTCGCATTACTCTAATAGCTTTAAAATTAGTGATTGTTTGCGGTGCATTTTGTTAGGTTTTAATTATGTTCTGGCACGGAAGTTACTGATTATACTAGGTGATAGAAAACCATAGTCTCAACAGAGTATTTGTATCAGTCAAATCGAAAAATCGTAAGTTGACTTTCAGTAGTTAATAGAAAGAAAGTCGAGACTTTGTTGTAATGATAAAAGTTGTGAAATTTTTTTTGCCCAGTATACTTAAGCGACGCACATCTGAAGCTTTTCCTGTCAAAATGCAATTTTAGAAAATTTCTCAAGTTTTTTTTTCTTAGTTACATGAGTTTGAAAATTGATGACTTCATAAAAGTTGATTTTCTAATTGTTTAAAAAAATGCCGATTTTGTGTTGTTTTTCGACGCTTTGGTGTTCCTAGTCTTTGTCAGTATTTGTCGCTGTTCCAAGTGTCTTATTTCAGTTCCGTATACCCATATCTGCCGGCCATAACTTTTTATCGGTCGGCCATGTTGTCTTTATATGCAGCCTGCAGTTTTTCAAATTCATTTTTTTATTGTTTCTCTTCTGACATTTGTCTGCTTGATGCGCGGTGGGACTGATCTTCATCAATAATTAATATTGACACCTTAATATAACGGCCGTAATACGACGGTGAATGACGTCACAACAAATGTAAAAACCGTTTGATCAGTGGACCAATCCTAAAACTTCCCGCTATATGTTAGATTCGTTACAATAAATTGTATTTATAAATTAAACTTGTAATTTAAGAGAGACAGAGAGAAATAGAGTAGATTTTAGACCTTTGACAACTAGAGAGGTCATTAGTGTTTATATAATAAAAATAAATTAAAACAAATTGAAAAACTAAAGTAAAACAAAGCACTAAGGTACTTGTATTTTAAATAGAGTAATTTATAGTTACAGTTCTAAATGGTTTTTATAGTTATCTTTTTTGTCAGAAAAAAAACTAAAACTCAAATAGCACCATATATCTATAATCTATATGTACGTTTAAAGAAAGTACCTAAAAGTAGAACAGACGGTTCATTAAAATATTTAAACGACAATAAAAGACCTTCAAGATTAACTTAAACAATTTTTAAACCTTCAAAATTAATCAAAAGAATTTTATATACAAACAAAAAAAATGATGTATTCAATGTTTATATACGACAGTATTTTTTAGAAACTAGCAATATTCTAACGATTTTGTGCAAATCTATAGAAAAAAATTAATGTGCAACCAAAATATTGCAAATACTTTCAAGCGAAAAAATAGATTCATTATTTCAATATTGTGCTGCTTTGCTGTTTTACCTTATGTTGCAAGCATTGTTTATGTGTTACGTACGATTAATTACTTAAAGATGAATTAATGTGCGTAAAATCAATTTAACTGGAATAATTTTAGAATTAAAAACATTTTATTCATGTATTTTGTCAAAAATCATCATTTGTCATTTGTATTGATAGAAAACCAATAATTTCAGGTTCATTTCTATGTAGATGAGGTATTAACTGAAACATTATTATCAAAAATATACGTCTCTCCGGCTTTTCATGATTATTTATTTTTATTTTTTTTTGTGAAATATATCGTTTGCTTTTGAGCTGTGTGTTTGTAATATTAAATTAAACTAAATAGTAATTTGGTTGCCGTCGATTTAAAATAATCGTGACCTCCTGTAATGGATACTTCCTGCTGGTATACTTTTGTTCATTGAAAATCAATAACTTGACACGTGCTTCCAATCATTTCTATTTACTTCTTGTTACAAGTTTTGTTATTAACTTAATACTGACTAGCTAAACATTTTAACTAAAATGTTCATTAACATAAAAATAATTAATGTTTGTATTCTTGTGGACACAAAATACCTGATACTTATAGAAACTCAACAATCTTCTGTATAATTGACTTTCAAGAGCTGGCTGAACAAAAATGCAACGGTTTGATTGTTTAAAAATGAATTAAACCTTGAAAAAGTTCACAGAACGTAACATCACTGTACTGCTGCGATTATTTCAGGAACTACGGGATAAATTTGACGTTGTCCTGTCCAAATTTTAATATAAAATAGTTTGTGCTCGTTTTATGAAAAGCTATAGAAATAAAATACCTATACTCGCGTACACGGCAGCTACAACAGATGTGGAGCCTTTGGTAGATTTCACCTCAGTCATTCACCAATTATTTGTAATATTACAGTGATATTACAGTGAAGTGCCTGCATTTTAGGGTACGGACCGAAAACGTTTCTACTTTAGTTAATCTTTCATTTTTTAAATCGTCCTTTCTGAAAATCTCGACTTGGCAACATTGAAATAAATTTGAAACCTTGGTGCAATGTTCTGCTGGATTTGCATAATATTGCCAGTTAAAAAAGAAGAAATGTATTTAAGTGAAACCAGTTTCTACATAATAAGAATCCGAATTATTATGGCATATGCAATATCATTCATAAGGCAGATGTTTGAAGAACAAGACGTTTTGATCGGAAGGGAAAATGAAAAACGTACCTTACTCGTTCTCGTTATTACCTTTAAAGACTTAGAATGTCTAGAATGACTTAGGATGACTATACATCTGGATACATTCTTACGTAACCATTTAACTAGGCGCCCAATGAAGTAATAAACCGATCTTATTATCGATTAGTAATAACAATTATAACCGATTTTTTTTGTATCAATTTATGAATACTTTCTATATACCTAACACAGTTGTCGACCGGTAGCTTGATTTGTGCGCCTAGCCTTATTGAACACTAGCCGCTACTCGCGGCTCCGTACGCGATCGAGATGAAACGCAGCAGCGACATTACTGAAGTCTTCGACTTTATCGTATTAAAATGTTGTTGAGCGGGGCACACAATGCTTTTTTTATATACTTGTACTTCCACCATAAAATTACTGTACTTCCACTGTGTACTCAAGTTTAGCCAGTTTATTTGGAATTTTATTTTTTCTCAAAATAAAATATAGTTTATATTACTCAGGGATAGTGTAGCGTTTTATTAGTGAAATCATTTTTAGAATCAGTTCAGTAAATTACTCCTTACTAACAAACACTTTATGTAGTAGTATAGACAAATCATAAGAGAATCGGTTGCTTTTTACTAGAAAAAACTTATTTTTAAAACCAACGTATTAAATTATTCGAACTAATCATGGTCAAAAAATGGCACTCTTTTGTTTGTACCTACATAACTGGTCAATGACTCAGTTGGTCGATTTTCAATTACGTATTTCGTAATGTTTCTTGTACAGACTTTTAAAATTGGCAGTGCGGACACACAATGCTATTTTTGTACACATTTTACAGGTACAATGCGTCCACTAGAATACTTGACATTTAGGATGTTTGCGTTGGATTTAATGGTAGCATATTAGAGTTTTTTTACCCTAGTTCTAGGAATATTTTTATAGCTAGGGAAAACGGGATTTTCTAAATTTGTAAAGATTTTCTTTAGGTTTTCATAGATTTCCACCTTGTCATTATTGATTACAATATGGCATAACTTCATTTAAGAATATACATTAGGTTTCTATTGAATTGGATTAATATAGTATTATATTGTTTGAATATCGTCTGTAACACTAATATATTGAAATAAAGGATAACTGTCTGCTTACTGTCGGGTAGTGTCTGGGAAATAACAGAAGCTTTCGAATTTTGGAATATTAATTGAGAGTTCCGATACTCCTTCATATATTTTTATTTTAATAATTAATAATACTGGTCCTACGCAAAATGAGGGGGGCAGTTACCCCCTGTGAGATCTAGAATGATGAAAATTCATCGTAATCGCTTTTATTTCCCGTTATTGCACTTTGGCGTCTAAGAATTCTCTGAATTGTATTTAGAAAATTTGGAATGCAGTATGAAAACCGTACGTTCATGTTTAATCTCATAGCTTTTGTCGCCCTTTGAGCAAAATTCCGCGCACACCTTTGTCTACTGTAACGGTAATTAATAATTATTCACAGAATGAAATACAATCCATACTGTTTAATCATCCATAACCTGCACTCATAAATGAACTCACTGTATATTTGTTCGTTTCATTTCATTGTATTACTGCATGAAAATCAGGTGTTCTAAGGTAGTTTATTTTTCTAACTGTATGTTATATAAATCCAACAATGTTTTGGCTTACATTCAAAACATTATCTGTCTATTTACGTAAAAATAAATATAAAAACCACGGGACTGTGTTATTTAACAGTTTAATTTAAATTTAATTTAATCCCACTGCACGTTTATCCATAACTTTTTGGACCTGCCTCACATTTCTTGATTTTTTTATACATAGTGTCTGTTTTTCAATACTACATAAACACATAACCTTTTGCATTATACTTCTTTATATATTTTCGACTTGGAGACTATAATATGTTTAGAGTAACCATGCCGTTTGCAATTTCTTTTTTCTATAATCTTTTTGTAATCTGTTTTTTTTTCTATAATCTTTCCAGCAGTGTCGTTTGCATTTGTACGTTGACATATTTCTTGATTGTGAGGTGAGACAATCTATAGTTTCTTCTTGGATACACTATCTTAGTTTAACAGAAATAACCTGTGAAAATCTGTTATTAATAGATGAGAAGCGTGTTAATGCGATATTTTTTTTAAAGATTACTTTATCTGAATGAAAGTCTGAAGTTTTTATATAATGTTGCCGGACATCCTGTATAAATAATGTAGGTTTATGATTACGTTGAACATTCTTTTTTTATTTCTGTTGTATTATTCTGCATTATCTCACTTATTATTGGGCGTTCGTAAAGTCTTTCGAATAATGTTTCGTTATGTTCTTCAACACAATATAAACGAAAAAAATACTTGAAATCGTTAATGACTTTTGGAACGGACTTAAGAAAGTCATTCTCAACAATGCTACGTCTTTTTTTCTTTCAATGTTGTTAATATTCTAAGTTTAATAATAGTATAATGAAGAATTAAACAATTTTTACAATGTTTGTATTTCATTACTTAAAATCCCTCCGCTAGAATGCTATAAGATATTGACAAAACATTATTGCAAAATAACCTCATTACTGTACGGCGTAGGTGAAGTTGTTTTAGAATTCAACAGAACTTCGAGTTTTTAAAAATAATACATTCATTGCGAGACGTGAAATATATTGTAAAACGATTTTAATCTATTTTTTTCATGAAATTGGATTTTTGCAGTATAACTACATGGAAGCTCTAAATTGGTTTGAGTCACCCGTTGCGAAGCAATTTATATTTTCAGTTTGTTATTAAAGGACTGAACACATTCAGTTCTCTCTGATTAAAACCTAGGACATATTTTCGAAGACTAGTTTTTTAATTAAATTATCATGCAAATTACCTTTTAATATTGATTCATTTATGAGAGCTCATGATCAATATAAATAAAAAGAATTATAGAGGATATACATCCTGAAAACGTGAGATGAATATTTTTTTATAATACTATATTTTATGTTGACATAATTAGAAAATCTGCTAAAACGTGGCTATTATTATAAATTGATGACCCCAATCGTTGACGAGATAGTTCGTAAACAAAGGTCTTATGATAAACTAATAGATATTCTTTATTAGGTAATAATATCAATAGTACAAACAGACGATTGATTTCTACGTTTAATTAATGAATGTTAGTGTTTGCCAAACTGTAGCAGTTATGCTATGGGCTGCAGAATGCTTCATCAGAAAATTTCAGTTGACAGTGACCTTAGAATTTAATAATATAATTACACATTAAATATACGTATATGCAAGAGCAGTCTAATCAAAGTTTTTGCAATATAAAACTCGCAGAAAAACACAGGACTAATTTACATTTACATTACGAAATCGCGTTTCAAGCTTTTTGATGAAAAAAAGCGTTTGACAATAACCTTAGGTTGAGACTAAGAAAAGCATTAGAGAATTTTAAATCTATCTTTCTCGAAAACTAATTCATCGATTGGAATGATAATTTTTTTCAAAAACTGTTGTTCGTATTTAACATATTTTTGCACAATTATCCACTTTGAATCAACATTTTTTTATGCATGTTGATGAAAAATTAGCTTGACAAGTGATCGTGTTCTACGCAGTTCATTTCTTTTTGTGTATTTACAATCTAATGTTCTACCTGACAGAGAATTTAACAACGACATTAGAATCTTCTTGCATGTATAAAACTGTAAATATATGATCACAATCTAAGGTCATTGTCAAATAGTTGACAATACTTTCTGAAACTTAACATAAATGTCTCAAAAATTGTACGCAAATGTTCAAAGTTTGGAAAACACTGGAATTGATCAATAATAATTAAGCAGACACACGCCGACTTTAACAACTCAGTACTAAGCCTACTACGATGGCTGTACTTTAATTATTCTAATGCATTTTACCTTGACTCGATGGTATAGCATTTTAAAAACATTGTACTCAAACAAAAAACCTTTAATTCTGTGAAAATATTGACAAATGTTTAAAAGCATAACAGCCAAATAACTTTTGTTTTTGTTTATAAAAACGCAAAGTTGGTATACATTAGTTAATTAACAGAATGTCTGTACTGGAGTTGTTACAGATATGGATTTTACTGACGACTGTAGATGCGGATTTGAAAATAAGAATATTTTTAAGAATAAATGTGACTTCTGATTGGTAAATATTACAATTTCGTGACACTAAGTCAAAGAGATTGTAATTTATTATTATCATTTTTATTAAGTCATTAATACATTTTGATTACTTTTTTGAATTTGTTTTTTTGCAAATAGCAAACCGCTTGTAAAATAATGTAACACTGATAAGATTTGTTTAAATATTTTGAACATTTTCTTAAACAAGGTTCTAGCGTTGAAAGAGACCAACAAATAAAATATTCGGTCGGTAAAAAAAAAATTTGAAAGGGGGTAGTGTGCCGTCGAGTAAATTTTAGTTATTGGTTTTAAGTCGAAAACGAAAGATGTTTTCAAAATTCTGATTTCATCACTAAGTTGTCCCAAAAAATGGTTCATAAGTGCACATTTAATTTTCATATAACATTATAGTTACCAAAATACCTGTAAATTCAACGAAAATGGGACACCTGTACGGTGCCGGAGTAATTAATATTTTGTATAAATCTATCATTATGCGACGACAATCTTTTATTCACTTATGGTGCTTATGTCTACCCGATTGTCGCGACTCGCGGTTGCTTAAATATATGCATTAGAGTTGGGTAACTCAGATCTGAACCGGTTCAAAGAGCCGACTCCGACAGAAGATCCGTGAGAGCCGGCTGATCAACGGTCCGCATAACTCAGTGAAACACTTAACACACAGAAGCACATTTTACACTTACGTATCTGTTCTTGCTTTGATGCATCTGTCAGCTCAAATGACTCATGCATCACATGTTTGGCCATGCATTCTTGATTCTATACAGGTCGTGATATGATTGACTGAATTAGGTAACTCAGTGGCAGACTGCAGTAACATATTCAGAACTCGGCTCTTTTTGAACCGGTTCAGTGAGCCGGCTCACATACGGGATCCAGATGCAAAGATGCAGATCACTAAAAAGACCCGTTTTTCCGATCTCTATCACTCATGTCTACCCGATTGTCGCGGTTGCTTAAACATATGCATGTATTCAGTTTATGTATGCATGTGCACCTTTGAGTATCGCGCATGCATGTGTGTACAAACTAAAAACGTCTTTGATTGACGCAACAAACGTACAGTGACAAAGACAGACTTGCAAATGAGATTTTTGTTGATTTCTGATTGTTATTGTTTATATTTTTGTTGAAATTTATAATAAGAGATGTTTATATATAGACTACTTTATTCAAATACAAAATTGTGCAATTATGTTGCTGTGAAAGTGTATCGTATTACATCTGAGCATGGCAGTATACTTTTAAGTTTGAGTACCATGTTACCGAGTTTAAACCAAATTGGACATCGATTCCAGTTAGCCCTAAATTTGGCACTGTCTCCACAGAGATACGTAATTTATTATATTGAAAAATTCTTTATTTTTGAGTTTTGTTATCATAAAAAAAATCAGAAAAATACAGACAGATGTCCCTTTGGTAATTATATGATTATGTCTGTACACAAAATGACCTGTTATATTTGCCGCTACTTTACGATATTACCAAGTAGTTCTAAGTCAAAGGTTAAGTAACGAATTGTTAAGACATCTAGAGTTAATACAGAGGTCACCTACTGTCAGTGGCTTGGTAATATTTATTTTTAAATTGGCTTGAAAGGGACGACATAGTTAATACATGAGTCAATTTAATTCCTTCACGTACGGTATTAAAATTTGTGTCAGAATTTCACATTTGAAATGTCCTATAAATAGAATGAATTATATTTCAACTCTTGATATATCTTAACGCACGGACGCAACCGTTTAAGTTTGGCTTCCAATTCATAGTGGAACAATGTTTCATCTGTCCAGATTTGAAGATGCATTCTTACGTCTTGGCATCACACAACATACTTCAAAAATTTGCAGGCAAACTAAATTATGGATGTCCCGTTCCAATTTTATTTATTTGTATTGATTATTCAAACTAAGTTCTTCTTTATAGTTTTCTGTATCGAAGTGGTAAAAAGATGGAAACCCTTATGATAAAACTGTTTGTTTGACTACGTCAACCTAAACGGTTAAACCTAAAAAAACATTTGGTGTATAGTTACAACATTGTGGCCCGCAGGTTTTCCAGTTGCCGTAGAAAAAAGGCATATATACAAAAAGGCATTCATTTTACCCCTTGAATCGGCTGTATAAGAAGTTTACCTTCAAAATCCTTTTGTTTTTACGTAATTTAACAAATTGCTTTTCGTCTAATACAACCAAGCCGCAGTTCTATTTCTGGCGTCATTTTTTCATTTAATTTCCCTTCAAAACCACTATTTTTTTTGTACAAATATGAGTTAGAAATGAAATATGGTCAGAGTAAATAAACTAATTTTTAAAATCTATAAAACACAAAATCAAGTACATCAATTTTCAGGTATTCACATTTCATTGTTAATATGTACATCAAAGTAGAATAGAATGTAAAAGATATCTCGTACTTATTTGAAATGAACTATCAAAGGTGAAAGTATGTATAATGTCTATGTATCAGATATCAAGAAGGCTTCTGTTTGTATCTTTATGATATGATTTAACTGTCATTTGTTACATTACATTGTTGTATATAACAGTGACAGCGCGTGTCAAATTAGCCTAGGTATTTAGATTAATTGCACTTAAATCAAAGCATAATTTTATTAACATCCTAGTTGTTAATCCCATTATTGCCTATGCTCTCCATGAATTAACGCAATGATATGCAGCCTAAAACACCCTCAGTATAATGATTTATACAACAGTGAGAACCTAATTAAAATCGTTCCTGTGGTTTTCAAATTTAATATCGCGAACATACAGACGCGAAAAGCGAACTTCGTAGTATAGGGATTCATTTTTCTGTTTCGAATGTTCCAAAATAAACTTTTATAGTCCAGCAGCCACCGCCTGTTTTTTTAAGTGATTAATAACAGGCTGAATCTTCGTGAGTTCGTTCGGTTCGACGAGACGCCCAAGTTTTTCCTCTGTCCAAATTCTCAAAGAGGTAGGTAATGAGCTGCGCAGATGTAAAACATGTCGATTTGGGAGGGTGTCGAAATTGTCTGACTAACAGTAAATTTTTCATTGATATTTTAAGATAATATGATAATAAACTCGGAAAAACAATTGTCCTACAAAATCGATGGTTTGAGTTGGAGCGTCCTCCACGCCAAATATGTCGAAATAACGAGGTCATGAAAATTATTAATAACCAGCTGATTTTTTGTATGCAGCTTACTAAATATTAGTATAATTGAATGGCCACAAAGTCCTACAAATGTAGTGGTAGGTTTTCCTAGTTGGAAGTTGTCGATTCCACGGTAACACTTTTTTCTTTAATAACAACCTAGGTTTGATTTTGTCCTATCGGGAATAAAGTGTAGAACACAATTTTACCAAGCGTAGGACTAGGAAAACCTACCACTACATTTGTAGGACTTTGTGGCCATTCAATTATACTAATATTTAGTGAGCTGCATACAAAAAATCAGCTGGTTATTAATAATTTTTATGACCTCGTTATTTCGACATATTCGGCGTGGAGGACGCTCCAACTCAAACCATCGATTTTATAGGACAATTGTTTTTCCGAGTTTATTATCATATTATCTTAAAATTTCAATGAAAAATTTACTGTTAGTCAGACAATTTCGACACCCTACCAAATCGACATGTTTTACATCTGCGCAGTTCATTACCTACCTCTTTGAGAATTTGGACAGATGAAAAACTTGGGCGTCTCGTCGAACCGAACGAACTCACGAAGATTCAGCCTGTTATTAATCACTTAAAAAAACAGACGGTGGCTGCTGGACTATTAATGCTATGAAAAGTTTTACAAAAATGACGATGGGGTTTGAGAGTTTTATTATATTTTTAGTAGTTTTTTACAACTATACCTGAATTTCTTTATGTTTTATGTAACAAGTGTAATAGAGAGATACGTTTTCTCTATCATAACATCTGTTTGCTAATGAGAAAAATGCAATTACTGTAATTTGAGGAAGTACAATAAAAGATAGGAAACACTTGAAATTAAACGACTTGAAAGAAGACGTGTTCAGAAAAACAATGTAATGTACTCTTTTAGTTTATTTTTAAGTCAGTTCCAGCATATGGGAATAAAGGCGAGCTCTTATATAGACTATACGAGTATTTCCGGATTTTTTAATAAGTTTTTGAATTTATTTTTAAACGCCTGCTGAAACGGAAAGAATTTCTTATGTCATAGATAGATATCTTATTGCAGAAATATCCGTATTAAAAAAATGAACTTTTCTTGATACCTGGCGTTTCTCTCAGTTATTTTTTCTAAGGATTACAAGTAATGAAAATATACTCTCTCGCTATACACAATAGCTCTTGTTGTTACTATTTAACAACAATTTTTTGTATTTAAACTTCGCTTAGTTTGTGAATAAGTGAGCGATCCCCATCCCTGTGAAAACACAAACTCGCTAAGAAAAGGGGATTTTGTTTCTAAACCCTGGCTTTTAGAGAAATGAGTACAAATTATAATACGGTGTTGTGTTTCTTTAAAACATCAATATTCTGCATTGTGAGTTACCCGTAAGACACAAACAAGTGTAATTTTTTCGTTTCAATTTTATGTACAGCTACAGATAAGTGGTGATATTTTTACAAATTTTCTTCGGGATATTAATAGATCTTTACGTGTTGACACCCTAGGAATCATTCGAGATCATTTTTAGATCTCTCTCTCTCTCTCTTTGAATATGGTGAAACTTTTTCTCCTTCGATATCTTTCAAAACGGGACGATATGGGATCATGCGGTTTATTTAGTTGTATTTGTCAGTACTTAACTTAGATCTGATTAGATTTTGAACCAAATCGATTCAGAGATTCCTGAGATATTTAGATAAATGTTCTATATTGACATTTACAAGTCAATCTTTATAGAAGGTATAATCGAACTTTTTTTTATATTTTACTAGGATAATCGATAATAATTAATTTGTGGTTCATCTATTTTCAGAGAAGATCCACAGAGCATAAAAATAAGTGTAAATCAAGTACTCTCTTTCTCTGGAAATCATAGAGATATTTGCTGCATTCCTGTACTAAATATGTTTTTTTTTTGATATTTTATCCAGAGATTGCATGACTTCTGTTAGTGGAAAGTTCTTGATTCGTTGTTCTGATAGAACCATATTATTATATTCTGTATGGCCAATGTAAGAATTTACAGTGCTGTTAATTTGTTGTCATTTCCTAACAAATGAAACATCACCTATGTTAAAGTGAGACAAAAATTTAACAGCGCTGTTAATTTTAAAATTGGTCATACATAATACATCATATATATCCTCCTTTGTTGTTGGTTATTTATAATATTCATGTTCCCATGTAAACATTTGAATTTTTGTGGACATAATAAATCTGTAAATAATTTAAATTCTATGCTCTGTCCCTGATGTTGACTGTCAACTGTTGATCACGTTCTGATCCGCTATGTGTGTCATACTGCAATGTGTGTTCGACCACTGAAACAAAATACGATCACGTAACTTAGACCGTGGTTGGTCGTGGCGATAAAATATACAATCAAACAGATATCGCCAGTATGGCGTGTCATAAATGTTATTTATCAATTATTTTTGTTGGATAAACTTTTATATTTTGATAGTGCCTTTTATGTGGAAGCTTTTTTTAAATTATGAAGTTTGTTTCCACGTGGGTAAAACGAGAACAGTATAGGTTGGGTTTACAATCGCTTGTTGGTACAAATGTATTGTTAATTTTTAAATAAGCCTGCGATAAGATTATATTTTGATAATGCTTTTTATGTGGAAGTTTTTTTTTTTAATTAAGAAGTCTTTTTCCAAGCGGGTAAAACGACAATATATGTTCGGTTTCCAATCCCTCGTTGGTGCAAATGTTTTGCGTTGTTTATGTTTAAGTAAGTCTGCGATAAGATGGCTAAAACAAGAAAACTTAAAACGATTCCGAGAAATAAGTAGGAGAACTTGACGACATTGATGCACAATTGGAAAACGAATAACACTTATGCATATAGCCTGAGGGAACATACTTCTGCCATGAATGTTGTTCAAATTAAATAATATACCTATAGTCTTACATAATTATATAAATCTTTTAGTCATTGAACGTGATTACGAAGATAATTGAAAAATCCTTTTCGAAGCTAAGTATGCTTCTTCATTTTTGGGGAAACCTGTCTATTATGGACGAGTTGATAGAAAATGTGTGATTTTACACGATTCTTATTTTTATAGAGAAATTTGAAACCATATGTAAGCAAATGTTTAAACCCGCGCTCTCTTTGTATTGAACTTGGCTCTTTTTCACGTGAGTAGCCTTCGAACGACCTGTTGATGCATTCGGATCAGCATCGGCTAGACGTTTATGAATTATGATCAGTTAGTTAATCAATCAAAGCCCAAAATCGTGATTTTTGAACTGTCATATCTTAGAAACTATTTCATGTAGATTTATGAAATGTGGAATACTGCTTCTTTATGATAAGAAAATCAGTTCTGGAACGTACCTGACCTAGGAGATAGAAACTAGACTTATGTAAATATAGTGCACAGTGCTTTTGCGAGAACTTTGGCCAGCGTAATTCAAGAAAGCGCTCGCACGCCCATTTTTTGTCGAATTGCTTTACTAAAATTGCTGGATTGCCTTTCGTTATGATTCATGTTTCACATTTCAAGCTTACTTAGGAGATGCTATATTTAAGGGGGGAGCCTGCTTTAGAGGCTTCAAAAAATCTATTTTTTTGAGGAATTTTTAGGGAAGGACATAAATATTTAATTGAAACGAAACTTTCAGGTTTTATTGTTATATATTTCAACATTTTTCTCAAATTTTTTCATTAAAATATATGTCATAATATGCCGGGTACAAGCATTTCGCCGAGGCGCCTCGAGCGTGCATGTGTCGTGTGGCGGGAAAGATGCAGGTCACAATTTCCATCTGAAACAAAAAAACCAAAACAAATTTATATTTTCAATAGTATAGATTCTAGTTAAACCTAAAAAATCTAAAAAAAAGTGAGAAATTCAACAATTTTTCGCAACTTAAAAAAAAAATTATTTTTTTGGAAAAAAAATTTCACTTTAGATTGTTTAAAAAGTGGGTTAATTATAACTTTTTTTAAGGTTTTTTAGGTTCAACTAGAAGAGAATTTAATCCTGAATACAATCAATTTTGTCTCGTTTCGATAGGACGTTAAATTTTTTTCCTATCTTTCCCGCCAATTAGGAAAAATCGAAAAAATGAAAAACCGAGAAATCGCGCGTCGAAGTTTTCGTTTATAAAAAATCGTACTTACCGCAATAATGTGCTAATCAGCGATTCCTGGTCCATAGAGTTGCCCTTCAGTCTCGAAAGACTATTAGTCCCTTTGGATACGTACAATAGTTACAATGGGTACAATACATACAATAGATTTAGGGACTGAGCGCAGGCACTCCGAGCGATCCGGCCGCTCGACCTGCTCGACGCTTGCTCACTATTTCTTCTGTAACTCCGAAAATAATTTGAATTTGTTTCTGAAATTTTAGGGATATATTCTTGGATAGTTTGGGAAGACATTTATGCAAAAAAAAAATCGATTTTTTGAAGCCTCTAAAGCAGGCTCCCCCCTTAATAGTGAAAACCGCATCAAAATCCATATAGTAGTTCTCGAGATTAGCCTCGATCGAACAGACAGATAGACGCCTATTGAGAATTTGATTTAGATTATTCAACTGTTTGGCTTCTAGTTTTATCGGTTTACGTAAAAGCATAAATTACTATACTTATGTTTATTTATGTATTATAAAGATACGGCAGTGTTACAGTTTAGCATAGTTAATAAACATAGTTTTCCATTGAATAGTGGTCACTGTTGTAAACAGTGTTAATATTTTATTATAAATTTTATGTCACTTAATTAAAAGTCATCATTCTAAACACGTGTAAAATGAAAGTACAGAAGTGCAAAATCATTTGCTTCAAGGATGGCTGAAGATACTGCGAATAACTGGCATAAACTGTCTTGATTAATTCATTTTTTATGAACTTGGTCATTGTAATATAAAAATAAAATAAAATAAATACCGAGCTTGGTAGAGTAGTGGTGACAGCACTAGACTCGCATTCGGGAGGTCCAGGTTCGAATCCCGGCGGAGGCAGATGTGGCTAGGACTTTTTCCTACTGCCTCTCGCCGAGAAACGGTAATTCCTGTACCGGCCATCTTAATTGAGGTTTTCCATGATTTCCCTCAATTAATTCCAGATAAATATCGAGATGGTTCCTTATTTGAGGCCATGGCCGATTACCTATCAAACTCCTAGTTCAAAAATTACCTATCTTATCCTAATTTCCTATAATTCCTTCATTCGCCCATTGCTATTAGTTAAGTTGAAGTTTTAAAACTGTAGAAAAATAACGGGAAGTGTGGTAAATGGAAAATAGTAATGGTGCGAATGGCATCTGTTATGACAAAGTCGAGAAATGGACGTTAAACGCATTATTATTATTATTATTAAAATAAAATAAATAAATAAAATAGAGTTCTGATGATTTTGATAGATTTATTTTTAGTGGACCAATTGTCTTTTACGAGAATATACTCATATATTATTGCTTAAGATTTTGATCAGAATTATTATGATGATGAACTCTGAAGTTTTTACGGAAAAACAACTTTAATTATTTCGTTCATCCATTTATTCAACTGTATATTTTTACAACCACTTGTGCATATAATCTTTGGTTTTAAGCAATAATTCACTAAATTCCGTGCACATCGTATTATTTTAATTAGTTTATTAAAAATAAATACTTCGCACTCATGTAAAACACGCGATACTACTTTTGCAATTGGTGCGATTTAATTGGAATTAGTGAAATTTTAGAAAAGAGATATTCTTTTTGAAGGCCGTTTTTTTAATCATTTTGTAATTTTGAAAGGTTTTTTCTTTCAATGATTGGTTACTGATATTATCGTCTACAGTCTGGACACTTTTTTGTTTCATGTTTTATTTTTAGAGTTTTTATTATCTATTGACACATGAATCAATACAATATTGTGTCATTAACATTTTTTGATAAACTTTGATGTCAAGAAGAGACAAAATATCACAAAACTTGTATGTACGTGCGCAATGTTTTATGGATCGCCTTGGTCTATATTTTATTGGCTTTGTTTACTATCAAACTAGAACCCTATTTAAAATCATTGAAATGCATTCAGTAGTTGAATTTTCATAACCAATTTTATTTTATTGTTTTTGACAGCTAAACCAACATATTTATTATTGTACAGTAGTAGAATACTAACTGCTATCCTGAAATTGTGATATGCCATAAAAAAACTACACATCCGTTGCATTCCGTAGGTAATGGTCAATGCTAGAGATGGCGATTATTTCAGAAATAGATCGATTTTTAAATCGATTCGAATCGAAATCTGATGAATCGATTCACAAAAAAATCGCGGTCTACAAGATCGATTTTTCAGAAATCGATCTTTTTTCAATTTGCTTTTAGAGTTTGTATTTATCGTATAAATATATTTTTATATTATGGAAAACATAAGGGACACCATAATTATCGATTATTTATCATTTTAACTAATTAAAGCTGTTCTTAGAACCATATCAAAGTATCAAGTATAAAAAAAAACATTTATTGCGTCCATTAAAAAGTTTGGAAATGATATAATTTATAGTTCCCAGTGCTTAAGGAGAGACGAAAGAAACTGAAAACCCAGCCATCTCGCGAGTTTTTGAGTAATTAAGTGAAAAACTGTCATTCAGCTAATTGTAAATCATTCTATCATTCTTATCAAACTAGAAAAAATCGAATCTCGATTTTCAAGGGTGAAATATCGATTCATTGGATCGAGTCAGTACTAGATATCGATTAAAAAAATCAATTTTTTTGGCCCAAGAAATCGATTCTTCGATTAATCGATCTCAGATCGCCATCCCTAGTCAATGCTCTTGCTTAGTACGGAGAAGATCGCTGGTTCGATTCCGGCCGACATCATTACATTTTAATTGTTTACCTATCCCTTGTTTGATGGGTATCGAAACAAAAGACAGAAACTTCGTTGCTGAATAGTAATACATAATTATAAATTTATATCACGATATTATAAAGCTGACCTAAATAATTTCATTTTGCTTTTATATAATTATTAGTGTATTTGCCATATGGCAACATACACTATTGGCATCGGTCGGATGGCGGGACCTAGGGGTCGGACCAAAATTTCTCGACGTTTCATAACCTCCTAAACACTTTGGCACCATTTTTAAAAATGTTTATATATATATGTATATATATATATATATATATATATATATATATATATATATATATATATATATATATATGTGTGTGCGCTATAACTTTCGAAAGAGTTAATTGATTTTAACGAAATTTTGTCCACATGTTGTGATCCACCACCGCAAGAACCCTATTTAAAATGGGCCCAATCGGACCATTTTAAGGGTAGTTTTTAGGGGTTGAAAAATGTTTTTGGGCCCCAAAATACCGAAAAAAAACTCCGAATTGTTTCAAAATTGAAATTTAACCTTCTGGTAATAATTAAAAAGTGTCCCTAAAATTTCAATAAAGTCGGCTAATTTGTAGATAGTGACTTATTTATTGAAGAGTGTATTTAATTCGGTGTAGACGTTAGATTGATAATAATATTGCAGTTAAGAAAAAAAATGTTCTTTTAAGGGATGTATTAAGGAGTCAAATTTTTTATTTAGTCCAAAAACCAACTAAAGTTCGCATAATAAAGCCACACTGCCTGTATTAGCAAATACACTATATTGTCGGCAGGGTTTGGGCACTGCGAACCGAGTTTTTTACTTTATATTAAATCATATTCATATGTAAACAGTTCACACAGTTAATTTGCTGATTTTTGAAGCGCTTTATTGCTAAATGTAACGCTAAATTAGTGAATCTGGTACATATACATAAAATATGTTTAACTTATAATGTCCACATACTTAATATATATAACGTTATTTAAATTCTCTTAGATTATTTTAAACAAACAATCCGAGTACAAAACTGTGCCCGGGTTTTTTTTTCTTGAAATTTGAAGCCCAAAGAACAATCGGAAAACTCGAAGCTTTCGGGTTAAGTTACATTGTTAACAATCCTACCTACTGTTCGCCATCGGAAGTTCCGATAGGTATCCCCTCTCCTCACTCCATCATCAGGTCGATTGGAACTACTTCTGTGTGTAGGTGAAAATTGGATAAGATTTAAACCTAACTAACGAGCGAGGTTACATAAAATTAGTCAGTAATTCTTTGGTCTTCTCAGCAGAAATAAATTGCGCTTCAAGTCCAAATATGGGATTCTAGGATTTTTAAAATAAAAATATTCCTTAGTTCACGGAAGTGCTAAATCAATTTAGGCCGTAATAGGTTAAGTGTGGACCGCAAACATGCATGTGATATGCTAATTACCTTTATGGTTTGTTTACGTTTGCTATATACACTACAGTTAAAGTATTTTATCTCGGCTAAGTAGAACTATATATACAGAATTTAAAAACAAGTAAAATAGAATCACCGCGAGCTTATAGAAATTACGTTATTAACTCTCGCTATTAGAAGTTTTCAAAAAAAGCAAATTTGTTGGTTTCGATCCGATTTTCTAAAATCGAATTTTCATCAGATCTCGACGTTTTGGAATCCTGATAAGCTATTTTGAATATTTTTAATGGGCGTTCGTATGTCTTTAGGACGAATCAATCGATTGAGATCGGGTTTGCGGCATTCGAAAGGGTTTATTGAGATTTAGATCTGATTAGATTTTGAAGTTAGTCGGCCCAGTAGTTTCAAAGTTATTCAAAGAAAGTTAACATTTTACTGGATATATCGCAAGAATGATAGCCATGCGTCTATGCGAACAGGTTTAATCAAGTAAAGATATACATTTTATTTAATTTCATTTTTCGGTCCAAAATGGCGTCGTGAGTGGTCATTTGCAAACGGATTGTTACAAAAGTAGTGCCACGTGATGGTTATTTTAAAAAATATTACCATGGTCATATTATTTCCGAGTATAATAATAATAAAAATTGCATTTGTGTCGATATAAAATACGTCGACTGTAGTTATTATAGGTACTTAGTACCATTTTAAACAGTGAAATTACATGAATAGATGCGTAAAGTTGCGAACTTTTTTAACCATTCGTAGGGCAAGGGGGTCACAAAAGCGATTCGGTTGCCGCAATTAGACGGCGTTAAAGCCAATTCAGACTAGCCGTTCTCGGTTACGATTCACCGGTCCGGTTCGGTTTTCAATTAATCTAGGCTGCTCACACTATCCCGATTCGGTTCTACGATTATTCTCGGTGCGCATGCGCAATTTCGAAATATGATTTGACGTTTGACGTGTAGTTAAACATCAACAAAAACAAGTGGAGTTGTGTTTACAATAGTGGCTAGTCACGTGACTCCAGCAAGCGTTCTCAATGGCTACGGTTGCGAACGGTCCGGTTGAAATTAGAGCTGAACCTAAACGCTCGAACCGAACCGCAATCGGGAACGACTACGCCCTGATTGGTCGAGCTCCAAACCGGACCGGTGAATCGTAACCGAGAACGGCTAGTCAGAATTGGCTTTTAGTAACAATGTTCGTTTAGGAACCTTCCCACTACACTAACGACAGTCCGAATAAAATTCATTCTACAACGTACATTTCTAGATGTACCGCAAATAGTACGAAAATTGCAATCGCACTATTAGGACGCAAACATATATCTGTCTTTTTTGTGTGGTAATAGTTTGTTGGTTCTGATTGGCTACGTACTGCCATAGATAAAGACATAGAACTTTTGGTAAAGAGAGACATACTTCAAGCTAATGTATTGTCTGAATAACTAGGACGGAGATATATTTTTTGCGCGAATATGTTGCCTTCGTAATAGAGATGGTAAAAACGTGTCTTTTTAGTGATCTGAATGTTTGCATCTGGATCCCGTATGTGAGCCGGCTCACTGAACCGGTTCAAAAAGAGCCGAGTTCTGAATATGTTACTGCAGTCTGCCACTGAGTTACCTAGTTCAGTCAATCATATCACGACCTGTATAGAATCAAGAATGCATAACCAAACATGTGATGCATGAGTCATTTGAGCTGACAGATGCATCAAAGCAAGAACAGATACGTAAGTGTAAAATGTGCTTCTGTGTGTTAAGTGTTTCGCTGAATCATGCGGATCCGTTTATCCGTCGGCTCAAAAAAAAGTGAGTCGGCTCTCACGGATCTTCTGTCGGAGTCGGCTCTTTGAACCGGTTCAGATCTGAGTTACACAACTTTATTTGTGAATCAGATAGGTCATAGACTAAAATATAGTATTATAGTGCAGTGAATCTTTTATAAGCTGTTATAAGTAATTAGTTTATAAACGCACATCAGTCGGTACGAATCAACCGGAAATTACGCACGTAGGGAAAATAGAAACAAGACATTGTTGTCGTTTTCCTTCAAAGAACGTCAACAATTAAATTCACCGGAAACTATTTTGACGAGATTGGCTCAAAAAAAAGTGAGTCGGCTCTCACGGATCTTCTGTCGGAGTCGGCTCTTTGAACCGGTTCAGATCTGAGTTACCCAACTCTATTTCGTAATCCGCATATTGAGTAATTGTACAATGTTTGATATAATAATATATGGAGATTTTTTAAAATTTAAAATATGCAATGATTAGTAAATTTCGTTTGGTACGTGGTTCACAACGTTTGTAAAGAATAGACTACTGGATCATTATTGTTAACACGCGTGCTGTGAAGGGTTAATAAAAGATGTGTAATTTTAACATGTAAATTTAATGTGAACAAACAGAACATTAAAAAAAACGAATTAATAAACTTTAAGTGTGTTTTTAATCACAGGTAATTGTTACTTTTATTATTGGAAAATTTTACTTTTTGTTATTCGTTTACTTAATTCGATATTTTTTCGTGGTAGCTACGTAATTTGTATTTTTGTGCCTGTGATTGATTTTTTAGGTAAGCGTTTAAATTCTGATAAGTTTAAAAATGTGATTTTGGTCTAAAATTATTAATTTTCAATTATTATTTTTAAAAATAAACTGAAAATTTGCGGTAATTTTTTTTAGTATTTCTGAGATTAGAACGAATAGGTACCTAACTGTTAATACAAAAAAGTGCTCACAATTTCTAAAAAAAAAAAATTAAAAAAAAAATCGAAAAATACTGATTTTAATCACACAAAAACAAATGATTAATATACATAGAAAACGATTGCGTTTCAGGTTAAATTTTGATTAAAATGACTAGAAAAATGTTGTTTAAAAGTGGGAATTGTATAAAAACTACGTAAAATTGATGTATGCACAGTTTAAAAAAAAATCGTTTCAATCGGCCACTTATTTTTAAGCAAGAACTATTTGAAATTCTGCTATGCTTTTCTTATGGACAAAATAATATGCGTGTTTACAATCTAAGGTGAGATTTTTTGACAATGTTTTCTGCAGCCCAGCATAAATTTATAGTCATGTATCCATCGATGTAAAATTTGGGTTAAATTACGAGTTCTGTTCCCTAACTCTGCTCGTAGATCACTAAACCTGGCTTAGGTCTAATCATTATTTAACACACGTTTTATATCGATGGAAACATGGTTCATTCAAGTTAATAGTGACTTATGTTGTTACAGAGCAAAATTACAAAATAGATACCTTAATGTTTTAGGTGTGAGGGCACGAGCCAGTATATCTAAATACTGAACTTTGTACTCACAGTTGTAAAGTGCAAAAACGTGTTTGTAATGTTTTCGTTGGATTGCAGCTTTATCATTCTTCTTTCACCAATAGCGTAACACACATTTTGGTATTTTTAATTCTAAATATTTCACCATTTGCGTGTTAAAAGTTTGTTTACAACGGCTTTCTTTGAAATTTAAATTGTTTGACGTATAGAAGTTATTTTCTATACATACTAATATATAAAAACCCGGGTCGCAGTGCCAAAACCCTGCCGACAATATAGTGTATTTGCTTGTATAGGGCCGTGTGGATTTATAGTTTTATTATGTGAAATTAAGTTTGTTTTTGGGCAAAATAAAAAATTTAACCCCTTAATACACCCCTTAAAATAATATTTTTTTTCTTAAATGTAATATTATTCGTAAATAATTCACTATCTGCAAACTAGTTTTTTCATAAAATTTGTAAATCCGGTCCTGTCGGGCCGATTTTATTAAAATTTTAGGGACACTTTTTAATTACTACTAAAGGGTTCAATGTCAATTTTGAAACGATTCTGAGAATTTTTTCGGTATTTTGGGGCCCAAAAACATTTTTCAACCCCTAAAAACTACCCTTAAAATGGCCCGATTACGCCCATTTTAAATAGGCTTCTTGCGGTGATGGATTTTAACACGTGGGCCAAATTTCGTTAAAATCAATAAACTCTTTCGAAAGTTATTGCCCGTACACATATATATATATATATATATATATACGTATATAAATATATATATATATATATATATATATATATATACATATATATATAAACATTTTTAAAAATGGTGCCAAAGTGTTTAGGAGGTTATGAAACGTCGAGAAATTTTGGTCCGACCCCTAGGTCCCGCCATCCGACCGACGCCAATAGTGTATGTTGCCATATGGCAAATACACTAATTATAGTCTGTATATTATTTAAAAAAATGCGCACTCATTGTGGCCTGTAACACTTCACTGTTTTACTCTGGGGATTTCGATTTTTAACTGTATGTATAGCAGCAGTATGGTTGTCTAGAATTTTGCAACAATTTAATCTGAACTTACACACTCATACACTCTTCTAAAAATCACAATTATTACCGAGTATTTTGGAATTTGTTGCGTCCATATTTTTTTAAACATACACAATTAAAAAATGTATAATCAAATCCTTTTGATGTTAATAAATTATAAATATTTTAGAGGAATTAGGATCAAAGAAATAAAAGACAAATTATTATTTCACAACGTTTCGTATTAAATTAATACTTCATCAGGTGATCTAAAATAAAAATTTTGATTTGTTATGATAATTTAAAATAATATAACAAGATAATTGAATTAAATTTAGTTATTGAGACAATTAATTAAGGTATGTTTAATATTTATTTATTTGTTTTATTATTGATTGTTAAATTGTCTTGTTATTTTATTTTAGATCACCTGATGAAGTATTAATTTAATATGAAACGTTGTGAAATAATAATTTGTCTTTTATTTCTTTGATCCTAATTCCTCTAAAATATTTATAATTTATACACAATTAAGTTAGCAGGAAAGTGGACAAATTGATGTTAATCAATAAACCAATTATTAATTTAGCGACGTTTCGGTCATATATTTTTTGTTTTATGACCGAAACGTCGATAAATTAATAATTGGTTTATTGATTAACATCAATTTGTCCACTTTCCTGTTAACTTAATTGTGTATTACTGAGTATTTTTAATGTAAGCCTACGGTGCTCGGCAGGCTGTGGATCCAGTATAACTTCGGATTTTTGTCGAGTGAGGACAACGAAACTGTTGTCATATTGATACCATTGTATCGAAACATGACTAAATAAATTACTTACTTACTTACTTAAATAAATTACGCTACAATTAGTATTGGGCAAAAATCGATGAGAACTTTGTGAAAAGTGAGTTTTAGAGTCACCAGGATTCACGTCTAAATTGCTGTTAGCGTCTCCAACACAACCTACCCGATTTGTTTTTTAATTTTCAGACGACATTTCGCAAATTATAATTTTTTAACGAGAAGCTTATTTTATGATGTCTTGAAACGAGACTATCCTTAGTCTTAGTTTAAGACGAGCATTTAAATTTAAAAAAAGTGTAGGCAAGCCAGTGAAATTACTACAAAAAGATATTTTGAATTACACATTGTTCAACAATTCATTTGCAGGAAACGTTCGCATGTTTGCATTCTACGGTCATGTACGTTTCAAACACAATTTAAGCGTATTTAATAAATATTTATATTGCGCAAATACAATATTTTAAAATTTGATTGAATTCAAACGGTAAAAATCGGTTGTTGTTTTTAAATTCAACAATCGTATGATTCATAATCATACACTTGCTGAATAATTAATAAACCATTCTACATAATTGCGGTTTTCAAACTTTACGCTATGATTTTTCTAACGAATGAATCATATAAATAAGAATTTTATATAAACTTAATTTCAACTCAAAGATGTTTTCAGTGTTAATACCATAGTACTAACCATAATAGCAAAAACGAAAAAATAGTCACGTTAAAAAATACCGTTCTAGTTTTCTAGCTACTAAGTATCTCAGTTGTTGAACGTCTATAGTTTATACTTTATTCAAATTTGAATTACCGATATTACTCAGGATATAGAAAGTTCACGGAGGCGAAGCAAGTCATGATTCCCCTAAAAGTTGTTTGTACGACAGGCCCTTAAAAGAAAATGGACTCGGACGGAAGCACATTCTTTCCGTGTCATCGATTAATTTTTATATAAGTGGAGTAATTTCTCAAGAGTGATTTCGGTTTCAAAGTATGGTTTTTAAAATTATTAACCTATATAATGCGATAAAATGATTAGCAAACCTGGTAAAATAACTTACAAAATAGCTAAACCAGAAAACTATTTTTTATCGTAAAAGAGCAGGCATGTATTTTTCGGTATTCGCTTTAAATCTACACTCTACAGTTTGCTAATATATAAAAGACGAATAGAATAACTGAACCAATTTATGAAATTCTTTCACTGTTATATTATTACGCTACGACAAAAAGCGATTTCTGTCGGGCCAAACGGAACTGGGACATTAATTCTGAATATTAATAGTAACCCCGGTTTTTGTCATGTGTGGGCATATAAAAGTCTCCAAATATTTTTTATTTAACGCGTATTTTTAATTTAAATATGTCAAGAAATTTTGAAGGTTTTTTAAGTCATTTTCAACAAGTAATAGGTATGCAAAATATAATTATATATTTTATATTCTTGCGAAACTTAGAAATTAAAATAAAAAAACCTGTTCCATAAGGAAATATAATAAACTGAAAATAGCTGCATTTTATGTATGTAAAAATTATTACTGGCATTTATTACAGAAATTAGAAATTAGTGGTGAACCAAGTCAACAATTCATTGCCTTTATGAGTTTTAATTTAATTTTGGGTTATCTAGGCTTAGTGGCTAGTACCAGTTTATATTTTCAATGTATTATTATTAATAATACATTTAAAATCCAATTGGTACTGATACTAGTTCTGGGAAATGTAGGCTTATAATCAGGGCCGTCTTTGACCTATTGAAGGCTCTGGGCTATGGTGCTCCTATGACTATTAAAAAACTATTTTTTCTTAAAAATAAAATTGATTACTAAGCAAATCAATAATAATTAACAAAAACATTATTAAAAAATATATCGATATATGATATTTGTCGACAGTATCGGTTATCGAATGCTGATCTGACAAGAACTAGGGGACCCTGGGCACTTGCCCAGAGTGCCCAGTGGAAAAAAGGGCCCTGCTTATAATAGACGAGAGGGTCTCAACCTTTTCCAGTGTCACACTTCTAAAACTACATAAATTGCACAGATAACTAAATTTAACATAAAGTAATTCGACACAGTCATGTATATTGTGGTTTCTTCAAGGTCGATTTGGTAATTTTTTGCTGCTTGAACAATATGCAAATAGATTTTCGTACATTTTTTATCAGTTTCGTGTCATCAATATAAAACAACAATGCGTATAAAAAGTTTATTTTTATTGCAGAGAATACAACAATGAAAGTAAAAGTTTTTGTACAAGTTGCTACAACAAAATTTTATGTGTGTGTAACCTGAATTCTTTTCATTTTTATACTATGTATAGAAATACATTTGCTGAGCAAATTTTGAAATTGAGACCAAGGGTGGATTTGGCGTTGACGAACATTTTGCCAAATTTGAGATTACTCATATGGTAATCTCGCTGTTTGATATTTTGATAAAAAAATCAGTAATTAAAATATTTTGCATCTCTTATAGGTTCGGTATTGCGATGAAGTTTTGGAGATTTGTGTTGATGACGTTGATTCTTAGGCAAGAAACTGTTTCTTCTGTAAAAAGATTTTTCTGGATAAAATTCTAGATTCGATTCTAAAATAATTACAGATAATGTACAGTTTTTTCCTATTTTTCTTCACAGAATGTCAAGTAATAAGTACAAAAGGCGCGGTTTTTAACATGTTTAATTTAAACACTTTTCTGTAACACTCATTCTAACACTCAATCCTTAAAGATAAATGTCAAACAAGTCTTCCAGACCATAAAGACACGGTCCCAGCTCGAGGCATAAATTTTCATGGTCTTTAATCGAAGAACCTTGTGATTGATCAGCCATGTTATGAACAAAGGTTCTAATCTTTTCAAGGGTAAACGCATAATAAAAAATATATAGCAAATAACGGTGCTGTCTCTTGTTTTATAATAATTATTATATGTATTGATATTGTTTTTAATAATATTGAAATGTATTGTTAATTAAATCTATCGGAAGTATTACGGTTATTTGTGGTATGTTGTATATTCTAACAGTCAAATAAAAATTATGTTTTATTTGTATTAATAAAACAGTTCTTAATTGGACATGCAAATTATTACGAAATCAGTTGTTAGTATAATTAAAATTCAAGCAGCTCATAAATTACTTTAAATTGTAATTTCATATCTATAAAAATTAATTTAATATCTGTTTCAAATATAACTCTCATAAAAGTTACAAACGATTGAAAGTCTGTTTATAAACACTAAAACAGTCTTTTATACTTGTATTGGTAAAATTTGAATAATAATAGTTGCAGAGTTCATCCTAGAGTGGTGCATTACTTTTGACAGATTCCAGTGGAACCATTGGTTAAATCATTCCCAAATTCAAGGAAAGACTTAATCAGAAGATATATTACTATTTATAGCAATATTATATTAAATATAATCAGAACAGTTTCAAGTTACTTGATTATTAAGTTTATCTGAATTCGGGAACCTTTTCTATGGTACCATTGGTATCTGTTAAAAACAATGACTTATTAGCCTACACTTATTTCAGGATGGATTATATTTAGGTTCTGAAAATGTGGTTTCAATTTTTTTTCGATTCAGAAGTTTCCAATCTGCAAATATTCTTATAAAGTTTTTGTCCTGCATTTTTTAATGCTGTATACGACAGATATAATATGTAAACAATAATAGAATCTCAATGGTTTATCAATTATGCAATATAAACAATAAAAAAATATATGTTTATTAGTCACTCTTCACATGCAACCAAGCTGTCTCACGTTAATATTACGTCACAAATTGATAAACAAAGTCATGTTAACAATTTAATGTTATTATTTGTTTATTGCACATTAAAACATCTTATAGTGCAATACCTTTATAGTATAAAAAAAAATTTAAAAGACATAAAAGGAACCAGCACGCCTGTAAAAAGGATAAAATAATTTTCTCTTCATTTTATCATCACCTTCCCTACCTACATTCAATTAGAAGGCGACACAATTATTTCTCTATTGCAGGCATAGTGGTTTATTTACATCGACTGCTGGGAGGATGTTAACGTCGGTCGTCGGCTGAACCGCAGGCAAAGTTATAATTGCAGCGATATTTAAACTAGTTTTTTTTTGTTAAATTTCATTTTTTGTTTTAAAATCTTTTTAACTCAAACACATTAATTATTGTTAATTTAGAGTTGCGAATTCCATATATCTACGTTTATATTGCCTTTTAATCAATAAACCATTATTAGCTATTAGAATTTGATTTATTACTTAAAACAAATGGAGTCATTTTTTATGCTTCTTATAGCCATTTACCAAATAAAGATTGGTTACTAAAAGTTTTTAACTAAACTCAAAATTTAACTGGTACATCTTTAAAGTTCAATTCCAAAATATGTAATAATAGAAATTAGTTTCACGGGTAATTGGAATAAAAAATTTTATTGATCTTTGTAATGCAAAATTGCCTTTTATATCATAGTTTTATTATAATTTAAACATACTGAGAGCTTGAAAAAGTCTTAATTTAATAAAGACGAAACGTTGCAATCAATAAGTGTTTAAATTGATTTTTTATTCCAATTACCCGTGAAATTAATTTCTATTTAACTGATACTTTTGCAGAGAATTGTTGAGGAAAACAATCTATCAACATGATCTGTATCGAAATTAAATTCCTTACAAAGAGTAAGAGGAAAAAAAGTAGAATAACATCCAAACGATGTCGAATGATAATCTCATTTAGAACAAGGCTGTTGGTAAGATAAGCCTGTGGTCTTAAGTAGACAATCTCTGCCGCCGTTTGATTGAAATTATTGAGGAAAATCTCCACTGGAAACAGATCGGGATTCAAACATAACATCTCACAAATGCGAGTGTAGTTATATCATCAAACTATTTTCAATCTACGTACTGTGAGTAGTTGTCGAGTGTCTTTTTGATACTACATATCACGATTTCTTTATCGTCATTGTATTTGAATGCCTACTTTCCTGGCTGCGATAAAAAAAGATTGAGAAGCTCTGCTTAGTGCTCAAATCGCGAGAGCTTTTTTTTTTGGGGGAGGGGGAAATCCTTTTTACGGACACCCAGCGATGATGGCCTGGGTAGTGTGGGAATCGGAACAGGGCCCCCTACCCACTAAAACCTCCTCCATCTAGCTCCTTTGTCCCTCCCGCGGCACCGACGGTCTGTCATTCCTTCGCGGGAGGGGAGCTATGGCTTTATCAGCCGTTTCTCCGATCTCGTACGACAATTTGCTGCGCAGTAAGCTTAACGTTGCCGTTACTCTTCCTCTCTCTTGAGAGTAAATCGCGAGAGCTGTGGTAGTCGATCGCGGAAAAGCATCTACAATGTAAATTTCCTTGAAAGACAACAAAATAATCACCAATAAAAGTATATGTCTAATTTTAATGCATATTTTTCTTTCGTAAATATATCCTTGTTCTAGTCTAGCCGCTTGAATATTTTGTGGTAGATCGTCGCCACTATAAGTCTGAACACTCCTGCTTTAGACAACCACTCGCTGGTTCTAATTTTGTCAGTGAATATCGTATAGCTACAACTCCCTCTAATCCTTCGATATCAACATTGAAAATATTTCAGCAGTGCGGATTTGGGATTATATATAAATGTAGACTACTAGATATCCCGTCCGGCTTCACCCGGGTGCATTCGCTTCCCTTGTTCGCTTGAATTTATAATTAACTGTCACAGATTTATTATTGTATACTGGGAAATAATAACAGTAGAATAGCTATAGTTTACCACACTTGTTAAGAAAAACCCATTGCTACAATGCTAGTCATTATTGTGAAGGTTCATGTCTAGCATTATCCAAGATAAAAGCTAGTTCTCACATGATGTGAAAAAACAGTTACTAATATGCTTTAAATATGAGAAAAATTGACTGTTTGGATATTTTATAGTTGAGTAATTGATGACATTATTTCGTCGCGAAAGAGGGAATATTTGGGTTTGAGTTCCGACGGTAACAGTGTTTGAATTTTTTTTTAAATATAGCATTACAACAAAGGGTGTTTCTTAACAAATGTAACAAACTATAGCTGTCCTACTGTTGTTAATATATTCTTACGAACTATATCATAGTGAGCAATTATTATTATTGTGTATATTCACACCGATTTTGATATAATCTAGATTTAAATTAATCTTGACATCAACATGGTTTGCACACGGGCGAAGCCCGGCCAGGCCACTAGTATAGACCTAAATCTTCCCTGAAAAATAAGCTATATCGATTGGTAAAAACTGCATACTTATAAATCCGTTGAGTAGTGCTCGAGATTAGTCGGTACAGACAGATAGACTTTTATAATAATTAAATCTAATGCGTTTATTCTGAATGCATCTGTAATACTATCGTGATGCATTTTACAGGGTCGGCTCAAGGTAAATGAGATAATTAATATTTATTAAAATATTCCTGATGCATCGCAAGTTTATATACGAATCAGTGATATGAATTATTATTTCCTGCCCTGTTTGAATAGGATATAATATTAATAGGTCTACAGTATGCAAATATGTTACGATGGAGCGAGAGGAGATATTATAATGAATTTGTAATGTCTAATTATGCAGTCAAGTTGAGTTCATTTGCCGGTGTAGGGTGTTTTCTTAATGGACACTTCAATTACGTAAGAAATAAGGATAGATTCACACTTATGCTCGTTTGAATAAATCCCTGTTTTCTTCTGGATGAAGATGGAAAAGATAATCTATAGTTTTGCCCATGACTATAAAGATGTCGATAAACAAGAATATCAAAACATGTATTATAAATAAGGAAATATAAAATTATCGCCGACCGCCGGAGTCGAACCTACGATCTTTTGTGTTTGAGACAAACGCCGTAGTCCAGTGTTATATTGCCGGTTTTTATAGTATACAGTATACATGCATCGGCGGGGTTCTTCATGGTTTAATCCCCACATCCTTTTTCTTTGCAGCGTTTTGCTACACTTTCAATCTCATGAATCGAATTTGCTCCACCGTGTGAAAGGAAGTTTTACTTTAAAAAAATAGAAGTTTAAATAAATAGGTTATTTTGTGAGCTAGTTCACTTCACACCTCTGCATGGCTCACGTAAAATTGTAATCTTTGGATTTCCCGCAAAAATAACAACTTAAATTAAACTTATATATTATGTTTTGGCAGCATTGATTTTTTAAAATACATTTTCATAATAACTTCAGATTGTAAGTTTCTAAATTTTAAGGTCTGATCTCATCTGCTATTATAACCGTAAATTGTCAAGAGGGCTGCCAGTAATTTATTATTTAACAGTCAAATGCCATTAACAATACATTTTATGTGTCGCTTCGTTGTCAGTTTTGTTGGGAATTAACTGAATAAAATATATACTATTCGCTGAAACCCAAAACTTAATTGACAAATAAAATATTTGTAAAAAAATATGATTTGTGAAAATTATATTCGGCGACGTTTATAAGATTGATATACAGGGAAATATTAATAGTTAATTTAATGACATGTGGAGCGGTTAAAAACCACAATTAAATGCGCTGTTTAAAGTTTTTTTTATTGAACAGGTAAATCTACTTTTTTGTTGCTGTGGAATGTAGATTATCAAAATTTATAGGAAGAAATACCAAATAAAAAAACATTTGACTACATTAAGCACAAAAATCTGTTCAAGAAACTTTAAAAATCCAAACCTAAATAAAGTCGAATTGATTGGTGCGCGACCTTTTAAAAAATTGCGCTGTTGATTAAATTTCATTCGACTCGTCACACCTCAAGAGCTGATGTGTGATTGACAGTGCTATTTTTTCCATTGCCGCGAAAAATGAAGAACTGGATAATAATATAAACTGCTTGATTAAATCGTCATCAGTTTTATTTTAATAAAATTCTAAATAAGTCGTTTTTTGCCTTATGAATTTAACAGTGTCTGCCCCATTATTAAAAAAAAACGGATGTGTGCCCCGTGGCCGTGTGGAATTGATGTTGACATAAGAAAATGCAATTCAGTTAGAGACTTTTGTTTAACAGTGTGCAAATAAGATAGATAACGCCGATTTTAATAACTCGAAGGTACGAAGTAGTTTTTTGATGAATAAATAATATGACTAATGTAGTTTAGTCTGCTCGGTAGCGGAAACGTGAGTACGATTACAAAGTTAACTATGAGAATGTGTCACTGCATGAGATAACATAAATTTTAAAACCATAAATGGAAACCATACCAGGAACTGACATAAGGAAATTTTATTCTATATATATTTTGTGACCATTTTGAGAAAATATACATACCAGAAAGACATTTTAATACTTATGTAAGCAGTATTCATTACTTCGTCGAAAATATTGACTGGAAAACGTTGTACATTAAGTTATACTTCTTCGGCGTAATTTAAAGTAATTTTTAATTTGCATGCAAATAATCTGTTGAAATAAAATAATAAAAAGACTGAAGTGAGATTAGCACAATACAACTATTAGAAGCTACACGCAAGCGAACATGGTCTCTACCATACTCTATCCTCCTCACTCAGAGGAACCGGAAAACAATTACCACTAACGTAAAAGCCAATTCAGACTAGCCGTTCTCGGTTACGATTCACCGGTCCGGTTGGGAGCTCGACCAATCAGGGCGTAGTCGTTCCCGATTGCGGTTCGGTTCGAGCGTTTAGGTTCAGCTCTAATTTCAACCGGACCGTTCGCAACCGTAGCCAATGAGAACGCTTGCTGGAGTCACGGGACTAGCCAGCTGTTTTTGTTGACGTTTAACTACATATCAAACGTCAAATCATATTTCAAAATGGCGCATGCGCACCGAGAATAATCGTAGAACCGAATCGGGATAGTGTGAGCAGCCTAGATTAATCGAAAACCGAACCGGACCGGTGAATCGTAACCGTGAACGGCTAGTCTGAATTGGCTTTAAGTCTGCTTTTCTTCTGTTGGTAGTCTTTTTCTGCGAGCAACTTCATACTGTTAATTTTGATGTTACTGTGTCTATGCGCAACGTAAAAATTCAGTTTCATCATTCTTTTCGTAGCGCCAAGAGAAGTATAACTTCAAAATATGTTTTTAATGCCTATAAGGAGGCATTTTACTGTATTTTACAAAACATATAAAATTCTTGGGTAAACAATAATTAAAGACCACGTGATATAAAAACTCGTTTTGTGTTTTAGAAAAAATCGTTGATAACCCTGACATTTTTCTTAAAGCATTGAAATTAAAGTAACTCACCTAACCTATATCGGATATGATAGATGAGGAATGATATAATAAGCATCGTTTATTGTAAAATGTTTAATTGCTGTGTTAATATTTTGATTTGTTATTTTGTTGTTAATAAAAAAATGTACAGAATGTTGACAACATAATATCAAGTATTTTTTAAACGCAAAACTCGAAAGACTGTTAATTAATGTTCTAAATATTTTGATTAATAATAATGTCCTTGGTATATCGCTTCGTGTGCTGACTGGATATAGTTGAGTAGGAAAACCACAGTGGAAAGAATTAATTTAACAAATGTAATCAGTGAAGCCAGGATGAAGTGTGTAATATTATGAGGAAGATAATATATTCAAGACTTGTAACAGCAATCTGGAAGAGTTTACGGCAGAGATGGCTTATAGGTTGATAAATTCAAGATGGACCGAAAGGCAGCTGAAAAAATAGTCATTTGAAAACACGGTCATTATTTTTGGTGTATAAAATTCTTACAAAAGTAATAAATTAATATAAAATTTAGTTTGAGGGAGGAAGACGCAAAGGTTGAGTTGAAATGTAAAGACTGATTTTATATCCATCACTGCAACTAGAATTCTCGGATTTTAGAAATCAGTTAACTATTTTAATATGTTGTGTTAGAATATTACTACTTTAAAAAATGTGAAATTTCAATCTTATTACTTAACCTTATTACTGAAGAATCCATTCCTCTTTAAGAGATTTTTTGGGTTAAAAATCTCTTTGGGGATTGGGGTCTTTAGTATTAAGACTTTGAATAAGCGATTTTGATCTCATGTTTCGCTAATTATTTTAGCATCATCATTAGGAGATGATTGAAACTATTAGTATTCAGAGTTTTTGAACTCAAGTTAACTCTTATAGCATTTATTAATATTTTATGAACAATTATTTAGTTGAGAAAGTAACCGCAGCCGATTGAAGAAGGCGACCTTCAGTGTTTAAAATAGTAATTTTATCTACATATTTGTCGCAGTTTCAGCATTCTCTTTGATTATGAGAGTAGCCTTAACAGGACGTGGCGGTAATTAGAGAAATCTGTGACTGAAAGGATACCAAGGAGACTTTTTAAACGGAAGATGAAGCTAAAATTTTTATCAAATCAATAATTATGATAACATTTAACATTTTTAGATGATATTTTGTATTGTTGACAGGTTTCGTGTTTGAACCAAAATAGAGCTTTAAAAATAGTTTAAATTTAGTATGATGGAAAGTATTCAATTAACTCTAGGAAAAATAAACCAGATCGATTTCTATAATATTTTTTAAGATATTATTTACTCTATGGATACTTCATTTTGTTACAAATTTAACTTGGCTGACATTATCTTATTAATATCATATTTCAACCGTTTTATTGCCTGCATAAAAATAGACATTCTGTGCAAAATGCATTTGGCACAAATAAGCATCGAAGCGTTAGACAAACCGGCTGAAATGGATGCTTCAATACGAAGTAATTTCTTGCTAACAGCATGGCGTTGAAAATAACATAAGTACCTATTCTTTGTCCTAGAAATGTTTTTTTAAATAAATATGACATTTGCCATTGAAAATTAGAAACTATATAATAAAAATATGCAAACTTCGCATTGCAGATATATTTAATACAAAGATGAATTTTATATATACGTTTTTACTGCCACGAATTTGTAAACAAACATGTGAAATAAATTACTGTTTATTTACGTTTCAAAACTCGAGCTCAAGTTTTCATTCAATGGAAAGGTTTTTCTAATACAAATTTTTGATTCAATGACCTATAAAAGTTTATACTATGATGAAAAATGGGTTAACAACACAAGATATGTGTCCTCTTTTGATGTTGGCTATTTACGTCATTCATAAAACGCAACGTTCTGCATTATTCTGAATTTTGAAATAACTTAAAAAAAACTTTTTTCATTGAAATATCGAATTTCTTGTTTAATTGTTATGTATTGAAAGTTTGTTTATAGATGTGCGTATAAACATTTTTTGACATCGACTCGCGGATTTTAAATCGTGACGATCCTTGGTATTTTAAATAGATGATAGTATAATTTATTTTTATTTCAAGGTAAAAATGAAATAACTGTCAAAGTATAATGCGTCCTGAAATAGTGTAGAGTAACAAATAATGAAGTTGGAATCGTAGGGAATTGGACAGTTTATGAAAAGAATTAACTTTGATTAAGCTGAACGGTTCGTTGCTAATTGCAACTTCCTCAGCAACTTATTCTGATAATTCTATTGTTAATTTTCTTGATATTATTATCATTTTGTGGTAAATTTTTATCTCTTAAAATTTACAAGATGATAATAATATCAACAAAATTAACAATAGAATTATAAGAATAAGTTGCTGAGGAAGTTGCAATAGCAACGAAACGTTCAACTTAATCAAAGTTAATTCTTTTCATAAACTGTCCAATTCCCTACGATTCCAACTTCATTAAAATTATGGACACGAATTTACTAACAGTAACAAATAATTTTGGCTTGAAGTTATGGCAGAAACCTGTGGTACCATATAGAAGGTAATACAGTATAGTTCGAAAGACTAATTAATAACGGTAAGATAGCTACAGTTTGATACAATTGTTGAGAAACACCCATTGTTACAATACTATAATATATAGGTAAGAAAAAAATATTTTGAAATAATGTCACGGTCGGGACTCTAATCCAAATCTTCCACTATCACGGCGGCTGAGTTAAACTTTACAGTATAAAGCATATTTGTAACTGTAATTCACCCCATGCGAGAGCTAATTGTTACATTAAAACATAATGTAAAAAGTAGCTCTCGCATGTAGTATTGTAACAAATTGAATGTTTAATATTCTTCAAATATATGTGAAATGGGCATAATTATGTTCATATACCATTTTTTTCTTAAAATTAGATGAGCTTTTGTCTATCAAAGTTTGTCGTTGAGCTAATAAATCTGGCGGTATAATTATGCGCGGAGGTATCATTGCCTTCTAGACGTTGATGACCTCAGATGTTGAGCGTCTATAATCTACAATTCAATTCAATCGTTGCCTTCAGAAACCAGGATCATATATCATAAATTTTAGAAGATGAACATGTAAAAGTCATGGAAATTTGAAACAACATATTGTATATATTTTATTTTTAAATTAATATCCGTATTATTGTTTAAAAAAATACTAAATCATTTAAGGCCAACCACCAGCATGCGAGTTGAATGAACTTTATTCATTTATTTTTGTCTAGCTTCGAACTAAAATCTATTGTATAGATGTGAACATATAGGAACTTGGCCTATATTTTAGGAAACTACCTTGAAAATAACTTACTATTTACTGATTATAGAAAAGCAATATCAACTATTTGTATGTACATAATTACTACTTCATTTCCTATATTTGAATTTTGATAAGAGGAGACGACTATTAACCCGTCAAATAGTAAACGCTATTACGTCATGTGAACATCCATTTTTGTCAAATACAGATTGTGACAAAATCATGTGAGCTTCATCATGGTTTCAAACTTGTACGGAGTGAGAGCTAATCGTTGAGCTACTGTCCATATCGTAGTCTGGAATATCTTGCTCCATCGTGAACACTACAGTGACAATTCAAATAAGTATTTTAATTTTTTAAAATTTATTTGCGCATATTGGTTTTAGTTTCAAAAAAAACTCGGGTCGCAGTGCCAAAACCCTGCCGACAATATAGTGTATTTGCTTGTATAGGGCCGTGTGGTTTTATACTTTTATTATGTGAAATTAAGTTTGTTTTTGGGCAAAATAAAAAATTTAATCCCTTAATACACCCCTTAAAATAACATTTTTCTTCTTAATTGTAATATTTTTATCAATCTAACGTCTACACCGAATTAAATACACCCTTCAATAAATAAGTCACTATCTGCAAACTAGTGTTTTCATAAAATTTGTAAATCCGGTCCTGTCGGGCCGATTTTATTAAAATTTTGGGGACACTTTTTAATTACTACCAGATGGTTAAATTTCAATTTTGAAACGATTCGGAGAATTTTTTCGGTATTTTGGGGCCCAAAAACATTTTTCAACCCCTAAAAACTACCCTTAAAATAGCCCGATTAGGCCCATTTTAAATAGGCTTCTTGCGGTGATGGATTCCAACACGTGGGCCAAATTTCGTTGAAATCAATTAACTCTTTCGAAAGTTATTGCCCGCACACATATATATATATATATATACGTATATATATATATATATAAATATATATATATATACATATATATATAAACATTTTCAAAAATGGTGCCAAAGTGTTTAGGAGGTTATGAAACGTCGAGAAATTTTGGTCCGACCCCTAGGTCCCGCCATCCGACCGACGCCAATAGTGTATGTTGCCATATGGCAAATACACTAATAATCAATCGTAAATCTTGGTTTCCAAGCTTGTAAGCCGTATTTCTATCTGACGTTTCGTTTTCATCTGCGGTAGACATTATTTACGACGGTGTGGTAGCCGGCGAAGTATCCTTGGCGGTCCGCAGTCTGCACGTATCGGTTCTCTTCCTACAAAACATGTTTTGGGGGGCGCAAAATCCAAATGTTGCCTTGGGCGCATGACATTTGCTACGACACTGCCTCTATATCCTATAGCCACGTTTTGAAAAATTTAAACGAAATTGCGTATTTTGTTTCTTGCTAGAAATAAACAGCCTTATATTAAATGTTAATTTAAATATAATTTGTTACATAGAAACATGTATATATGAATATTGTACTTCATAATAAGTAATCATGATGATGCATAATTTAATATTAATTACAACTTCGATCGCCCCTTCCATGGAAGAGCAATCTGCGTAACTCTTCGATAAGAGAATTCATTGTATTTTAAGTACACTGAATGTAAGTTCGGAGTATGCATATTGCTGTAAAGCATCGTTCGCACTAAACGGATAAGTGCCAAGTTCACTAAACAAAAAAGGTACGTTGTATCAACAAACATGTTCATAATTTTTTAGCCAATAGCTTTTTTAATGAAAATAGTAGATTGTTACATTACAGACAATATTGCCAGAAAATCAGATTTGATAATGACCACACATATTTCCTCTACAAGAAAAGCATTGTACAATTTTTAATCGTGGTTAAAATGAATTGCAGACAACAACGACTAATGGTCGACTGTATATTACCCGACTGCCAGACTATGCTCCTCGCACTGCTCCTCGCTCTGCTCATCGCGCTGTCGCGATGTTACCCTAAGCGGCCAAACACTGCTGTACTCGCGACGCTCCGCACTCGGCTTTCGCCTTTCGGCAAAGGAGGTCGATACTGTGGCAGCGTGCGCACTATGCCTTTACACTTAGCCCGCTTGATGCGTACTGAGTGGCGCGGGAGTATGTGGCCGGCTTACTCGTGTTCTTATTGCCGGTCCTTTGACTCGCGCACAAAAAACCGACAATCGAGGGAGCACTGGGCATGACGAGGAGCATGACGTGCGGCATGACGAGTAACGCGGCCACACAACGTCTCTGCCTCCTTTCCTCGCTACTTCCCATGCCACTCGTCGAGTGTGTGGCTGAGGCATTACAATTGACATAATTGCCATTTTTTTCCGCAATTATTCCATCTGCTTTCATAAATATTATTCACTGTAACTGTCTGCCAATACTTTTTTCATTTTTAATAAGCATGTAATATCCATATTTCGTTTCGGCAGCCTGGTGTACATTCATGTGGGAATTACGAAATTTCGGTCGATTTTGATGTAAGAACCAGAGCGATTCTGATCATCTAATTCGTCTGCCTCGCAATTCACACGAACTTTTTGGTGAATTTAATCTTTCCCTTTTACCGGCAGACTGCACACTTACGTTAAAGTATGTATATTTTCGCGAACGGTTTCAGTAGAGTGTTTAAGGTTATTTAAACGCATTATGCGCACGAAATCGCGTAAGAAAAAATCTTGTAACAATTCGTCTGTCATGGAAGCGTAGCTCTTCAATGTATGGTTCGATTTTGATACGATTTTCTCTAAATGACATAACATTTTCTACAGCTTAATTTGGTAACTGGTCATACGATATTGTTTACTACAAAATGGTTTTCTATAGAATCTAGATGATACAAAAGTCTAACCGCGTGTTTTGGATTTTGCATACTCATCGTCATCTGGCCGCCTGCATTCAACACTGAAACTGTGTTTCAATGTGACGGCGACTTTCGTGATTGATGCGTATTTTTACAATAATAATTCGCGGACCGCGGGTCAAGTTCGAACGTTGCGAGCGCGGCGCTGTATCGGCGGCCGCTCTGCCTGTTTTGTGTGGGGCGTCGCGAATCAACTGGTTCGACACTTTCCATTTGTTACTCAGTCAACATAATAACATGCTCCTAATATGGACTGACACTTGCACAAGTTATCGTTGCGTGTCGTGCCGTTATTATTATTTAATCGATTATCGATCAATCGGGCGGTTCTATTGTTTTAATGGCGGTGCCAATGATTTTTTATTGTTCCTCTTTTGTGTCTCATTCTTGCTTATATAATATTATGTGTCGATGTAGTGGTTTGGAATAATAATGGATTTCGTAAAAAGGTACATATTTCTTTATTTTTAGACACTAACACTTTTTTAAAATTAACTTCATTTGTATGTAATTTAGCTTTTTTTTGGATTTTTTGTATGATATGGGTGTAGATCTTATCTGGCATTTTTGTTTTTATATATTTTTGTATCAGCATTATTTGAAAACGGCAGGATTCATTAAAAAAACTCGGTACAATAATTAGAACTTAATGTAACGATTGTACGGTACGTTGGAGTTAAGATTTCAATAGATTTTTAAAAAGATAAATGCTTTTATTGTTGTTAACATGGTAATCCGCCTTCTACATTTTTGTTTTTTAAATATTAATAATTTTTCGAGCCTTCTTATCATTTCAATATCGTTGTTTTTTTTCTATTTCGTTCCATACAGAAATTGCCGTACGGATATATAATTAAGTGCAACCAGTTCTCTAACCTCTATTCCTGTAGTTTTGTTTTCTTCCGGGTTTTTAGGCACTTTGTACGATAAGTAGGTGGGAGAAGGCTTTCTCAAAATGTTCGTTTATGTCGATTTTAATATAACTTGGTACACTATAGTGAGGTACCAAAACTTAAAGTTACTTTTTTCAGAACGATGTTCGGGTTAAGTGAGTCAAAACTTTCACGTGATGTCATTTCATTCCGAATCACCGATTCCGTAAATACCAACTTTTGAATAGTGATTTTCAAAAGGAAGAATATGTTTTTCGATAACGATGTTATTGATCTGACGTAAAATGTGTTTTTTTTTCCATTAAAACTAAGATAGACGATAAAGGTTTTACTGCATTAAAAATTTAAAAGAGAAAGAAATTAAAACTTCAAAAATTAATTATTCCAGTTTAAGGGTCACATTTTTACGTCTGTACATTTACATATATACAAATTATGGCATTTTTTAAAAGAACTTTGTAAAATATGCAAATAAAAATCTAATTTATCCTGCCGTTCGTTGGTCGGCAATTTCTTCATAGAGATAATTTTTTAAAAAGTTATATCTGGGTATTATACCTAACACGGTCGTTATTATTTTAAAATGGTTTCTGTATTTTAAATTAACCTCGCTGTATAAAAAAATTATAATGTTGTCACAAATAACTAAATAATGCTTCAGTAATCACTAATTTATACCACCCTTAACTGTGATTTCATGACGGTTTGAATTTTGATTCAAGTAGCTAAGCTGCGTTTAAATTAATTATTTATCGGGAACGCTAAATACAGTTTCCTTCTAAAAAATAAAATTGTGGGATGATTCTGGTACAAAAATTAAACACAAAATCACGACATCAACTTGCAAACGTTTCGAAATATTTTAATCCTTCATCAAACTCTTCAGAAAGACCAAAAATTATTTACTATACTGCATAGTGGAAACCAATCATAAGTTAGGTCGTTATGTAGCTGCTGCCATCTACGTTACGCTTGTCATATGCCCATGTCCATTGGAAGATGACCAGCAATAAACAAATTACTCATTTAAAAATTAAAACAAAACAGAAAAAAACATTATTCTGTTACAAGGGGAAAAATTTCTTTAATTTTATTCCCAAGAATCTATTGTTTTGAATGATGAACAATCGACCTTTGATAGTATACATAGTTTTTTTATCGACTTTGTTTATGATATAGTTTTTTTCTTTATGTTGTTTAATGAAGATATTTTGACTTTGCACTGATTTCTTGTTCTATACAACTGATTACTCTGAAATTTGAAATTCACATGACATAATATTTTATTGATTTATTTATTTATGACTCAGTTATCATATTCTTAGTTCATTTGGTGATCGGAGCGTGTAGTGATTAGACGTACAAGTAAAAAATTAAATTATTAATTAATTAGTAGTTTTCCAGTTCTTGTTTTGGTAAGTTATTAATTTCATTAAGGACACATCATAATATTAAAGAAGTTCTGTTACTATATTCTGTCTGTTTAAAAATGATATATGTAACTGTATGGCTGTATATGGCAGTCAATTAAAAAGTACGTGCCAGCAATTTACATATTCTATAATATTAATGATTCATTGACAAATCAGTTTCATTGATTTGATATCTGAGATTTGTATTCATTTTACAAAATGACGTTTACTGATTTTGTATGTGCAATCGAATTATTCTGAAATTTATAACGGTAAGAACAGCCGGAATTATTATTTCTTTATTATCAACATCAATAGTTTCAAAATAATAATAATAATAATAATAATAATAATTTTCTTATTTGCCGGAATTATTTATTAACACACTTTTATTAGCTTCAACTGTATGTTGTTTGTCCCATTATCCTGACTAGGATCATCAGGACAAAAAAATAATACTAAAAAATAAAAAACCCGGGTCGCAGTGCCAAAACCCTGCCGACAATATAGTGTATTTGCTAATACAGGCAGTGTGGCTTTATTATGCGAACTTAAGTTGGTTTTTGGGCAAAATAAAAAAATTTACTCCCTAATACACCCCTTAAAATAACATTTTTTTTTTAATTGCATTAATATTATCAATCGAACCTCTATATCAAATTATATACAACTTTCAGTAAATAATTCACTATCTGCAAACTAGTGTTTTCATAAAATTTGTAAGTCCGGTCCTGTCGGGCCGATTTTATTAAAATTTTAGGGACACTTTTTAATTACTACTAATTCTGAGAATTTTTTCGGTATTTTGGGGCCCAAAAACATTTTTCAACCCCTAAAAACTACCCTTAAAATGCCCCGATTACGCTCATTTTAAATAGGCTTCTTGCGGTGATGGATTTCAACACGCGGGCCAAATTTCGTTAAAATCAATTAACTCTTTCGGAAGTTATTGCCCGCACACATATATATATATATATATATATATATATATATATATATATATATATATATATATATACGTATATATATAAATATATATATATATACATATATATATAAACATTTTCAAAAATGGTGCCAAAGTGTTTAGGAGGTTATGAAACGTCGAGAAATTTTGGTCCGACCCCTAGGTCCCGCCATCCGACCGACGCCAATAGTGTATGTTGCCATATGGCAAATACACTAATAATAGTTTAAAGAAACTAAAAAAAAACGCTTTGATAGTAAACCGAACGAAAAAGTAAAAAAAAAATTTTTTATTGTAAAAAAGGCGTGCGGTGCTTATTACTATTTTCATACGAACTCTACTTTTACGAAAAGCTACCAATGAATTATTTATACCAGTTCTTTTACAATAAAAAATATGTTTTATTTTTTAGTTCGGTTTGTTATTAAAGCGTGTTTTTTTTGTTTTTTTAAACTATTCTTTTTCTAATTTGGATAAATGTAATTTACGTTTAATAATACTTTCCACTTTACGAACTATTTTTTTCTAGAATCTACAAAATCAAAAATAATGCATTATACAAATTCAAAATTACGACCGAGTGTGTGTTCGCTTCAAAAACTAATTTGTGTAGAAACTATCTGTAAACTTACTCTAACGTTTCATATTTTCGTTTATAGAAATGATTTTCACTGGTTATTTGTGGTCAAAAATTAGTGATGGTAAAAATAACTTTAATATTCCTTATAATATTTTTATTGTTTGACAAGTTCATTAATTTAAATTGAATATTTATATACATATCATGTAGGTTTTGCAATATATGTAATAATGCAATACAAATGACAACAATGTGGGCTGATAACAATTATTTGCATTGAAATTTTTCGTGAAGGTTGAATGCAGTGAAATTTTTTTTTAAATAGATAATATAGTTTCCGCAATTTCCAGATTCATTGTTAAAAAAACACCTTTCGTGGAAATTTTAATTCACTAAATTTAGTTATATATATAACGCTTTGTACAGAATAAAAACTGTTTTGGTTACAATATTATCTATTTAGTGGGTTCTAAGATCAACGTCGGGTACCCACAATTTTTTTTTGTGATGAACTGAGGCTGTGCTAATTACGATAATTAAATTATCTATTCTAAAAATAGCGTTCTACAATATTATATCCAGTACGAAGTATTTTTTTTGTAAAAAATTAGTTTTTGCGTTTTGACTAACATTTAAGGGACATTTCTAAATAATAAATGCTCCTGATATTTAAATTTAAGAGTGCGTTTATATTACAAATTATTATGATACAGTAAGTTGTCTCTAAACATGCCCGCTAAGAATAACATTCTGTTGCTTGCGGCTACACAAGTAAAGTCCCGTAGCTCAGTTTCCTCTTTAGCGCTAAAAAATATTTTGGTTTCGTGACAGTGTAGGATAGCGGCGAGGTTCATGAAGTTATCTAACTGTTGACAATATTAAAAAAATTGTTTAAAATATTAGTTTGAAAAGCATTCTTGCCGCGCTCTGTGTGTTAGTTAACAGATCTATAAATAAACGATCGGAAGCAAATGGTAATTTAATATGAAATTCGTGGTTAATGAGTTGGAAAGGAATCATGAAGTACTTAAAATTTAAGAAGATTATTCATTGACTTGATCAAATACATAATTATATATAGGAAGGTGAATTGTGTTTTTATTTTTTTCTACTTCATCGAACTTAGAAAGGTCAAATTTTTTATTGTTATTAAAGAGATATCTAATTATTCAAATTATTGCCGAATGTAAAATTATGGAGATATTTTGAAAATGATTTCATAGGGACGAAACGACGCAACGTTTGTGGTATAAATTAAATTAGTTTTTTTTGGGAATTCCGTTGTAATTTTAATTCATTTAAATGAACACAAAGGTTTAATTTGTTTTACAAATTGCATTTATAGTAATCGACACAAAATGAATTGTGTGAAAATCTTTTGGTGTAATCAGAGTAATTATTTTAATTTCATTTAAATTAATGTTGCGGCTAATTGTCTGGATAAAATCTTGATTGTGTAGATGGAGTTTCCATAAATCGTCTATTAGCAGACCTCCAAATTGCAACCTGAGAATTTATAAAGTATCAATTAAATTTTTAATAATCATTTGTGAATCGGACACCAGATGTTTTGGAGTAGAATATATATATCGTTGGTGTAATTAAACTGAATTTTAATTTACATGTAAATTATTTATTTGAAATAAAATAATAAAAGGACTGGAGTGGTACAGTTATTAGATGCATGCAAACATGGTCTCTGCAATACTCTATCCTCCTCACTCACTGAACAGAAAAACAACTACAACGATATATAGCAAGGCATATGTCCACGTAATTCAATTATCTATTCTGTTGGTAGCTTTTTTCTGCAGACAACTTCATCCTGTTCATTTTGATGTTACAGTGTACGCGCCCCCACCGTAAACATTCACTCTCATCATTTTTTTATAATGAGCCAAAACAAGTATAGCTTCAAATATTAACACTGGATTTTTTTCTCATAATGGTTCCTTTAAAGTGTAATCAAGAGTCAAAAAATCTTGAAAGTTCCCCCCTCCAACGAGGTCCTCTACTCCCCTTGAGTAGGATATAGATCAATCCGTGGAAATCGGTGGATTTAAATGATAAGATGTGTTGGTCTTGAAATGTTTTTGCTTTGTTTGGTGAATATCTACATTATGATAGAATTATTATAACTATTCTTGTACATAAATTAAACTGATCGGTTGTTATTTCTACCGTTTTATATAGCACGTCTAGCGTATGCGATATTTATTTTAGAACATGTGAACAAACCCTCACGTGTGCTAATTGTATGAAAAGTTGTCAAGCTTAAAAATAGCACTTGTCGTTGTTTTCGACTACCTCTTTCTATTTAAAAAAAAAATCTGCAAGGAATGTCAGTTTGGCAGTTATTAAATCACTTATTATTTTCACTGCATAAACAAAAATAACTTGAGATTCCGATATTTTTTTTTGTTTTTTACACCTCTTACGTGCACATATGCAGGGAATTATATTTTTGTATGTTGCAATATTTCATTATTTTTAGCTTATTCCGTAAAAAATATTTCTGAAAATGTCTTCTGTCTTTTGAACTATAAAGTAAATATTTTCTGGCGGGTGCAAGCTGAAATGAACACAAGGTTGTTTTCTTAAGTAGGTACTTTACATTTTTATGCTGTAAAATCAGCAGAAAAGGGCGGCAACTACTAAACGGCCTAGGGCGGCCGAGACTACTAGTCCGCCTCTGTTTAAGATGTTCTTGTTTTGGGGGTAAAATAGTTGTTCTGATGACTTCAGTTTTAAAAGAATGTGTCCTTGGAAAATCGATCCATAAATGAAAAATGCCGCTTTGGTTTTGAGAGCATTATTTGAACAAGACATGTTTGTTGCGTATGTGGGCAGTCCTGTCAGTTGTTTGTAATAACGTGGGTCTTTGGAACCGTTCCATAAACAACTGATACAGGTGCGTAGGTCCACATATGATGTAATATTAATATATCATTTATTAATAACAACATATGCCATTTCATTGTTTGATTATCATAACACCAACTGTATCTATAAAATAGTAACTAAAAAAAAAAATTCGGGTCGCAGTGCCAAAACCCTATGTCGACAATATAGTATATTCGCTAATACAAGCAGTGTGACTATCATGTTAATTTATGTTTGCTTTTGGACCAAATAAAAAGTTGAACTTCCTTAATTTCAATATTTTGTCTCTGTTATATCAATTCATCATTCTTTATCCGCAAAGAAGTGTTTTCATTAAATTTATAAGTCCGATCCTGTCGAGTCGATTTTATTAAATTTTAGGAGCACCTTTTAATTGACATCAAAAGATTAAATTTGAATTTTGAACTAAATGTGAGAATATTTTCGGTGTTTTTGGATGCAAAACAGTTTTAAACCTCTTTAAAATGGTCTGATTCGGCTTCGTGCAGTAAAAAATGGTGTAAAGTTGCTTAGAATGATGGGAAACGTCGAGAAATTTCGATCCAACACTTTGGTCCCGTCATCCGACCGACAACAATAGTATATGTGCCATATATGGCAAATACACTAAACAGAACACGTAAATGACTTCAGATGTCAAAAGTATAATTAATCAATAATAAGCTATTTTATTTAATCATTGATTGCGTCAATACAGTTCGAATGAAATTGTTAAATTGATAAAATTATAATATTATCCATTGAAATATATACGAGTATGTACTATGAAAATTTGTAGATATTGAAACGAAGGATGCACTTAACAATTAGCGGCCATTTTAGATTATTTTCCACCTCAAATGTCTGCCAATTGTTACGTGTTACACGGTGTAAGTGTTGAATATAATAGACATACAGATTGCACTATAATTAATGTGGAAATGAAGAAAACTATTACAAAAATTATTAAAATGCTGATTTCCAATTGATCAAAATATGACACCCTTTGAATGAAGAATCAATGTCTTTTTACGTTCAGGATGACATTAAATATAATTATTATAAATATTTACTAATAAAATGTAATTTATGTCCAGTGCAATGATCATCCAATGCAACTTGCATTATCTGCATTGTTATAAATAATAATTATAAGATTAGTGAGCAGTTTTTTATTTAGAATGCAAAAAAATGGAAAAGTTTAATTATATTAAGGTATGTTAATGCCAGTGTAATTTAATTTAGTATTGGTATCATGATATCATCATTTTAATTATGTCAAGTCATTTGTTCATTTTTATATACACAATCTTGGGAAAGTACACTAAACGGAAGTAACCATTGAAATCTTTGTTTTTCCAAGACTCAAGCAATCCGCTTTTACATATTAGTTACCAAAGCGCTAACCTAAAGTTTTCTTTTAATTCTTAGCAGTAATCAGGAACACAACTGAAGATAGTTCAATAATATAAGCTTATTTTGGAATGGTAGCGTCACTTTTGTGACGAACATTGTGTTTTGTTCTTTATTGCAATAGTTTTATTGCAATAGTTGTTGAGTAAGAAGAAGACGATGCTAGTTATATATTTTAGAATTGCATAGAACATTTTAATGTCAACACAACAATAATATTAATTATGTGTATATGAGAAAATCAAGATTGCTATTGAAAAAAATACTTTTATGTTTTTGATTAATTTATTAGTCATTAAAATTTTTTGTTAAAGGTCAAACGTTTCGACACAGATCGGTGTCAAAGTGCCAAACCAATTATTATTTTAAATATATGAGATTTTTTTGCTACAGTGTTTTGATTGTATTCTTTAGAGTTGTCAGAATATTTCGAGTCATTAATTTTCCATTTTTCCCCCTATGAATACCCAAATACAAAAAAATTTGCTTACCCAAATCACAAATAATTTGATATTTTAAATGAGAAACTAAATGAGTGCGGCCCTTGAGGTTCACGCGACCAGCTTCGCAGTATAATCTTAATAAATTTGATCCAAGAAATCGTTTTAAAAAAGTTATAAAATATACTTTTTTTGCAATCTTTTGTTTAAAAAAGCGGCTGAACCGATTTTGATAAAATTTCTTTCGGATGATATTGACGTTAATACACTTTGATTGCCACCCTAACGTAGTCGATACTATTTTTTATTCTCGAGATTTCGTCTTAAAGATAAATGATCAGCTACGTACATTTTTTCAAAAATAGTATAGTAGCCTTGAAACATAAAAATGTTAAACATTTTGATTTCGGTTTTCGGACCAATTATAATAACTTTCCAGTGTACTGGGAAGTTAGGAGGACAAAAGCAGACACAAGTTGTTTTTAGTGTGAACTGAAGCTGTCGCATATTTTTTCAATAAATTGTAAACGCAACTTCAGCATTAAGTTTGATCCGACTGCCTTAAGGTTCACAGCCACTGAACCGAATAGGATCGGCTCAGCAATTTTGGAATACATGAAATTAAATGAGTTCTCAGGTTCTAGTCGGCAACATCCAGTGTGCGGATACACTGCCGTGCTGGGCCGATCGGATTCGATTCAGTGGGTGTGAATCAGCGTTCTCAGATTTTTTTTTTGCCAAGTAGGGATTTTGGAATTTTTTGAGTGAAAAAGGCGGGATTCTTTCGTCGAAAGCGGAACAGTAAAAAAACGTATATAAATAATCAGAAGAAAAAATATATAATCAGAAGTTTTTAAATATTTATCTTTTTATTTGAGTTCAAATTACGTTTACGTGACAATAGATAGCAAAAATAGCCATAGAAAATGTATTTTAATAAAAATATGATATTTTAAATCAGATTTACCCTATCGTTAAATAGTTGAGTCTTATTCGTCTTCTGAATAAAAAAAAATAAAAAAAACAAAAATCAAAATCAAAAAAGTTTTATTCATTAGAAAAATATGGCGTTGCAAACAATAGTCTGAGGAGTGAGTGTTACAAATTGCAACTTACAATAAAAGAATAATTATTTACGCGCGGTTGAGTTATCCCCGAAAAGCGCGACTGAGCCTGTCCCGCGCGGGACATTTAATTTTGATTTAAAAATCGGGACGTCTCGCCAAAATCGGGATGTCTGGCATCGCTGGTGTGAACCTTTAGCAATAAACAAACCTAAATCTAAATTCGGGCTAAGAATTAATGTCGAACGGTTGGATGTAGATTTTAATTAATTTATAATATAAAATTTTTCCTCTCAGACATTAAATTTAATTATTATAACTGTAGTAACGATTATAAATGAAGATTAAATACATTTACTGTACTTATTATTTTTTTATTATTATTTGATAAAGTTCACTACTTATGTGCATTATTATTATTACTTATTTAACAACTGCAAATAGAAGAGTCAATATTTAATCAGAAAACAATTATTACAAACTATTATACATATTATTGAACACATTAATCTTATTTGTGTAACTGTTGTTTCTCAGTATTTTTTGGATTCGGAATAATATTAATTGTTTTAAATTCGTTTCCTGTTCAAATAAACAGAACGCGTTGATAATTTTTGTTTTGGATTCAGTCATCGTGAGAAAGCAAATATTTGTCAGTAAGTAAAAATTACATCTTAGTACATAAAAATCTAACCATTTTTGACAGAAAAACCCACCGATATGCTTTATTGATTTAAATAAATAAAAATACATTTTTTTGCTGATTTTAAATATACTGTATTAACATCTTAGTTTCCTTTAACAGTGGGAAAAAGTTTTAGGGTTTTTGACTTTATATTGCAGTACTGTAAATAAATTCGATTAAACTGAATACTTTCTTTAGAATTTTAATCTACATATTATTATAGCTTGTTAAGGTTTCGAATGCGGAAAAAACGTGCTGTTATTTTTGTTATTGAAAAATTGATGTTATCAATTTTTTAATTAGCGGCTAGTCTTAAATCCGGTTTTAATAAATATGAAGATGAAGAAAAAAATTAAGTTCAGATTATTTTGAAATTTAAAAGACGTCTCATTTCTTATTGTGACAATTCATTGTAGTAGTAATGAAATGAAAAGGTATATTGCTATCATGTGTCAATTTTCAATACTTGACAGTTTTTCTTGGTAGGTTCTCGATACTCGGAAGCATTTAAAATAAATACTGAAGGCCTTGTTTTAATTTTATACCGCAACTGTTCAAATTAATTATTTATAAATTATAATAAGAAATAAAAACGCTCACCTGAATTAATTTAAATGAAAACATCTTTCAGTCAGAACTGTTGTTCAAACATTATAAAGTATAAAAGCCACAATTAGTTTATTCTACAAAGGTAACAAAGCTAATAAATTAATAACAAGGCAAAGTTCAGCTTCTTTGAAAGCTGTATTTGTAAAGGAAAAATTAACCGCGAGATGAGTCTATTTGGATCTAGTAATTATAGGGATGGAGTATACCTACAACTGAGGGAGGGAATCCATTGAGGGACGGGTATAAAGTATTGGTACAAACTAAGAATGGTGTCGATTTTTGATTGGTCGGTGCATTGTACTGCAGACAAAAGAAATTTTCTTTTTATACCATACTACCAGCATAAATTTCATGCCACTAACATGCGCAGTGCGCCAGCCAATAACAAGCAGACACCACTCACCTCGTCGCGTCCCTTAATCGGCTTTTAAAACCCTAATACATTGCTCTGTCTCTATATTTCTATGTTTATGGGTACAATACGATTGTACATTTTAGTTCTTAATGATGCAGGGTCAAATGATTGAAATCTAAAATAATTTACGGTTTGTTTATATATTTTTTTATTTTTCGTGTCGCAGTGATAAGCAAATCAGTTAAAACCAATAGTCTAGATTTTCTTAACCGTGTCAGATAAACGATATTGGATAAAGAAAACTTTCCAGGATCTATTTTTTTGTCTGACATCAGATATATTTCTGTAAAATCACTGTCTAACAAAAGGAGGCTATTTAAACTGTAGAATTTGTAAAAATAAACAATTGTTTCATTAACACTTTTATAATATTATTTTACATCTAAAACAAAGACCTCAAAGCGTTTGTATATAATATCTATTTCAAGTTTATTTTAATCGATGATTGGATTGCACGTGGGCTACGCCTTTGCAGAAGACCGTTGTCCATTCGCGTGTGCTCCAGTGTTGGCGGTCAGCAGGGTCCAAAGTTTTTAAGAGTGGCACTTGAATAAATAGTACACACTATTATTAATGACGTTTTTGTCTAGGGATGAGTTTATGCATTATATTAGGAAAGTGTGATTATTGAAGAATAGTTCCTATTTTTAACCCCCGATGCAAAAACGATGAGGGTTATAAGTTGGGAGCCTGTCTGTCTGTGACATCGTAGCTCCAAATGGGTTTAATCGATTTCAGTGCGATTTTTTTATTTGAAAGCTAGCATTTGCGAAATTATTCTTAGTCATATTTGATGGAAATCGGTTCCAACCGTTCCCAAGATCCTCAGCTCTCGTCACAGTTTGTGCAGAAATCTTGGTCACTATTAACCTCAAATATTCAGTTTTTATTAGTTAGTTTAAAAAGCAAAAAAATTAAAATTAAATTAAAACTTTAAAAAATCTTCGAAAAGGAAACTAACAAACTAACAAATTATTAATTTCTACTATATCTGACTCGATGAATTATTTAATTCTTCGATTGGATGCAATATTTAATCCGTCAATGCGGCAGGGGCCACTGTATAATACCAAAAATATACCAATGTTTCAGTGATCCCTGATACATTTATGAATGAAATCTATTGAAAACTATTGGTGCGTCAGGTCATATATAATACAAATTAATTAACCGATTTTAGATTAATAGCTCGCGAGATAGCAGTCCTGCTAATTGATGCACGTTAATCAACGGTAGTACTTATTTGTGTGTTCAATTTACAGCATATTTTGTGGAATTGACTTAAACTATTATTAATCCGAACTGCAGAAAGAGGGCTGTTATAAGTTTGAAACCTTTGTCTGTGCAACCGAAATTCCAAAACGGATAAATGGATTTTAATGCGTTTTTTAAATGAGTGAAATAACAAATTATCAAAATTCTTTTAATATCCCGTGTTAGATGTGATTAGTTCGCATCCCTTAATTAGTTGACTCAATTTAGTAGATACGTCATCACGATGTACCATCAAAGACATTTGTATTTACAATCGCAACGCGAAATGTTTGACGCAACAAGTGACATATTTTCTCGCAAATAAATACATAAATATAATACAACTTTCATTCAGTATGTTTTTTCTTTCTTTTTGCAGATAGTAACTTCAACAACCAGTTCTATACAGTCAGGTTACTGTTCAGTGCGATCGTTGGAGTCTTCGCGTCTAGAAGTCCATCAGTTCGCATCTAAAGTACTGTATTTGTAAAACTGCTTCTATTATAGAACGTGACTCAGATTGGAATTTTGACAACCAGTTTTAAAGACGTTAGGATACAGTCGAGTGCGAACGTTGAAGTTTCTTCGTGTCTCTAAGTCATTGCAGTCGTTAAATAGTGTTTATAATAAGTGCATTTGAAAATTGATAACTCCGTCAGTTTTTAAACAGTGTGTACATAAACGAATACTTATTTAGAACATTGGGTTGGTTTTTATTGTGATCGTTGAAGTTTTTTCACGTTTTCGAAATTTTTCTGGTCGCATAACAGTGATTTTTTTAAACTGAACATTTTAACGTAGTTGATAATATTGTGATTCAAATCGGAATTATCGTTTTTTGGCATTGAAGACGCATCAAAATCGTCTTCTCAGTGTTGGACGAATGGATGCAAGTTCAACGACTAGCTGGCTAGTGGAATCTGCCCTGGCGACCGCTAGCTGTGTGGCTATTGTAGCAAATTTACTTGTTATACTGATTTTCTTCAAGCGTCCCGGATTAAGAACTGTTTCTAATAGGTAAGTGTATATGGGTTTTCCTGACTTTTGTTAACTATTTTATAGAATATTAATTTGTATGACCGCAAACATTATAAATAGTATTTTCTCTATAAATGTACGAAGGTTATAAAACATTATATTATTTTCCATACGATTCTATAATTTAATAAGTCATAGTATTAATTTAATGTAATGCAATTAATAATTAATTAGTTTGCGGCACGTGTTCTGTATCAAAAAGGCGAAGGGTCAGCGAGGTGATTAATCTTAATGGATCAGTCATGCACCTTTAATGAGCCAGTCATAACTTAGTAATGTTTTTTTAATTGAATTTTAATAAACTTTTAAAAACAGTGAGATGCATCGTTTGAAAATTATTTAGATTTACAATGTCGGTGAAAAATTCAGTTCGACGCAAGTTATTCATTAAGGCATGTGCCGCTTATGTGGTAGTAATTTCCTCTGCAACGCAACCTTCAAAAACTATGTCACGTAAAACGCATCTTTAAATTTGAAATCTACATTTGGTAAGGCGCACGTATTGGGAAAAGGTACTAGAGACATATGATCAGCAGTGCTGTCCCCTGCTATTGAATAAGAAATGAACCATTATGATTAACAGTGCACCATAGGTTTAAATGAATGTATCATGCAAGTCAATTTTATAGAAATTGTTTTGTCAAAAGATAAAATAGTAGTTTACGTTTATAAAACGTGAATGCAATTGTTTATGTACGAGTGAATTTTTACAGTCACCTGAGCCATAGTATCATTACGAACAAGATACATACTACATTTTTTGCACGTACCTCCTATAAAATAGCTGATGTTTATATCATACTAAGTCCATCTTTAATATTTTTGACAGTTGTATGCGTTGCTATTAGTAATCTATTTGGATTGTTTACGAAAACTACGTGGTAACATAAGTCGCTTTTGAAAATTACTGTTGGTAACAGAATTTAGTTTACAACAGTAGTGTTTTCTACCGAAAAGTGGTTAGTTTATAGGCGAATGAGCAAAATATATTTTTTTGGTTCCAAAACATACAACTACTTTCTATATTGGAAATTTATACTTTTGAATGTTTTCAAATAAACAATTTGTTGTAAGAAACAAGCAATTCCATAAACATGAGGAGGCGAACGTTAGGGAATTGCTGTGTGTTTTGTTTCAAATCAAAACAAATTGCATCTAGTTCGTGAATATAAATTAAATCTAGAAAGGCGCCTATGACACAACGCACGAGCACGATAACACTATTAACATAAAAAGTGTTACATTTAAACGTTTTAAATTATGCTATGCGGTTTTATTTATATAGTATAAATATAGTTCAATAATTATCACTTTTAGATTTTACGTGTGCTGTGAACTACTTAAAACGTAGTTTCCTAAGTAAGCGGTATCGTAATATAGCGACCGTGATATGACGGTAAATCACGTATCAAAAAACGTGTGCATATAGTTAAATGGATGTGGTTGTCTCGATAGCGGTGGCACCACCGTAACGTAAAGAAGCGGCATCCATTTATTTCTATTGCTCATGTTTTTTGTTCCGTCATTCATTATCATATTATTACGGCCACTGTATTTCGGTATCGCTTTCCTTGGAAATCCCGTCTTTAATTCTGTTAAAAAAAAAGTAGAACCAAAGCTGAATTGAGAATTTTGGAATCTCCCAAGTTTTTGTACTTTTTAAGTCTCAAACGCGCGCTCTAAACCTACGCCTGTTACCTGAATAATAAAGTTTTGAAGATACGAAGAAACGATAGTTATTTATTTATATTTGCGGATTTGAAAAAAATGTGAACTTTTTATTCTATTTCTGGATGGCATACTACAAAGTAAGCGAACGCGTTGTAGAACAAAATTAGAATTCAACTAACGAACAGCCCTTTGGGTTACCAGGTTCGTAAGTCACAGTTTTTTCCTAATATGACGTTTTTCTGGTGATTACAACAGTGATATTAATATTAATTCTTCAGTGATGTAAATGCTCGGTCGAATAACTTGTTGACGTTATGGAAAAATATTAATGATGTTTTGAAAAAAATACATTGAACCTGACGAACGGTATTTACTGATTAGAAGCTAGGAAAATTTGTAAACTTGGGCGTTCTTGAAAACTTAAACTAGATATCTATTGTGTTGACGCAGAAACCTGAATTTGCATATCATTTAAAGATAATTATTGTGCTGTTATAAGACATCTCTAACTAGTTACTACAGTTGAGCTCCTATTTTGAAATCTATTGATCAAAAATATCGGTACAATTGATAAACATTTGAGTATTTAGTGATATTTTTCGCCGTACAGGTTCACGAGTGTGTGATGATTTCACGGCTACTCTGATTTCGTCAGAACGTATATCTACTTTAATAATTATTTTAATGTTGGTATATTCGCGTCCAGTCTTATTGATGTTGAAATAGCAGGGAACTGGACATTTAAAAAAAATTAACGGTAATTTTCCTTGTAATTATAAGACTAAGTTGGTGAGGAAGTTGCAAAACGTCTAGCTTAATGCTAATTTTTTTATAAATTGTGCATTTCTTTGCGATTTCAACATACATTTCTTCAATATTACAAATATATATACATAAGAACTGGATGGTGTGGTTAATTGCGATCAGGAATGTTTTTATTTTTACAAGTGAATATATAAAATATGTAAAAAAATATCATCCGAGATACAAAAGTATTTTTAAGCTGGTGTAATCTGGGATGATATTTCTTCATGTACTAAACATGATCATTGAAAAAACATGTTTTCCATTCTGTCAAATCTGTTATTCATGTATTTTGTAATTATTTGTTGTTAGATGTTGTTCACTAATTTACCCGTCGCCTAAACGTAATCTGTTTAAACAAATCATTATAATCATTAAAAATGCTTACTGCTATCAATTGTCTATATTCGTCGTATTTAGTTTTGCACTTACAGGGATCTGTTACTTATTCTATTTTGTTAATAATTACTAAGATGAGTAAATTATACGTACTTTGAAGTTCATTTTAGAAGTGAAGAACTTAAATTGCTATAGTTTTTAATGAAATGCGAAGACGTTTTTTGCTACTGCTAATAACTTTCAGTAGAGTACTGCCACCTTTGCAGGACTTTTTTTAAATTTAGTGAAGTCAATCACAGGCTGGTTAAATTAATACACACTTTTTTAAAAATAAAGTTATTGTAGAAAAAGCTTCTGAAAGTTCTCAAAACATGTTTTATCAAACCACTCTTTGTACTGGGAACCTAAACCTTAAAAAAGTGTGGGACGTCTCCATTAGCTTCGAACGAATTGTATTATGGTATTTTTAATTCTTATATCAATTATTACTGGAATCAGCTTGACGTTAACCCGGAGCCCATAGAAATTTCGGGTTAAGCCCAGAGGTGGCGGCCCTAGAGTTGCGTGCGAGTTGATCTTTATCGCGAACAAACTGTAGGCCTTCTACTGTAGTTCAGTGAAGGTGCGTGTTACAATAGTCAATAAATAAAATCAGAACTTGTTGCAGGGGATTTCCTGTATATGTCTTAACACTCGATATATATATATATATATATATATATATATATATATATATATATACTGGTTTGAAGATATGCTATTAACATATTTTTTTAACTCGAACCATTCATTCTTTTTATACATTACTTGTTGACATGTTACGATTTACTTTTAAATAAAAAATGTAAATTCTGTACACGTCATTGTTATTTTCGGATTAAGGTCTTGCGTTAAAAATGCGTAATTTGACATACGGGTAATTCGTGCGAAGAATTAAGATTTTTTTTTATATCTTTTGTGACAAAAAAAGTAATTGTGGTGGCGTTCAAATTAGCATATGTAGCCATGAGCGTTAGGTAATTTACAGGTGGCCTAGTGAGAGCATCGGAAAGTACCGGGTTCTGTTCCTGGTATAACCGTATAATTAGTTTGATATCGTCTTTTATTTTCTTTGTTTGAAGATTTTTTTAGAATAATTAATAATTTTAGGAAACGTTATTTCAATTTTTATATCGTTTAATAAATTTTACCCACAGTTTATGAAAAAAAAAAGATTTTTAATGGTTGAATCAGTGTACAATTTGGTGATATGATTTTTTTAGGATCAAAGCGCAGTCTCTCTTACTTACATAGAGACTATGTAAGTAGAATAAATTCACTATTAATTTTTCGAGGGCTGCATTCGTATAATTAATATTTCGGATAATTGACGCTCTACTGTATAATGAACAATTATGCATTTTCAAGTGGTCATTTTAAGGAATATTAAGTAGTATAATTAAAATCACATTCCGACTTTAAATAATTTATTTCAGAATATAATTACTTCACGCATTTAATTACTTTAAAAAATCGACATTGAAAGGATTATATATTTTTTTTTCAGTAATGACGTAAATTATATCGGAAAGCGTTATGTCTTGTCATAAATTATTGTTAATTATGTTTTTTATAGTGTTTATGGTAGGAAAAGTGATTTGATTGATTAGTATTTCGGAAGTATTTTTATTTACTTTTACTTCCAGTTACGCGAACTTGACGTAATTTCACCCAAAAATGGAAAATTAGTTCATTTTTAATAATTTATGTGTAAGGACATTTGTCTAATCACTCGCTTAATTTTGTAGTCGGCTTCACGATATTTCAGCGTAGCACATTTCATTTAAATACATAAATTTGAAAATGTAGCTGGCATTTTTATTAAAATTAATTCTACTAGCCACCACAGTTAGGATTATTTGCACCAATACATATTTTCAATTTATATTTTTTTAATACAGTGTGCAACAATCCAAATTGCCCGATTATAGAGTGCTGTGATTATACATCAACTAAATAATTTTTTTTTCGTGGAACTGATCAAAGCAACATGTACACAGTTACTGTGAGAATAATAAATCAAGTTATAAACATTTATTAGTTTCAACATCTGTTAGCTACCAAAAACATAATTTCTTTTTCTCTCGTTCGTGTTGGGTCGTTACTTGCGTCAGCATTCAACGATGTTCGATTATGAAGGATCCCAGCCAACGGAAACCCAATTATCACGACCTCACTGTAAAATCTATAGGAAATCATGGATATAATAATTGAATAAATACTAGTAGTCAGATAATTTCATGTTGAAATAATTATTAACAACATATGAATTTCAGAACTTGTAAATGACAGATGATTAATTATATAGTTCAACGTATAAATTTTAATTGCATTGATATAAATGACGTAAAATTATACGGAAGGATCAATCAGATAATCTGTACCTACATTTTTTTTAAAATCTAATAGCTTCCTATATTACTGAGTTCTTTATTCTTGTTACATTCAAGTTCCAAAAGAAAGAGCTATGTGGTGATAAAATAAAAAAAAAATTGCGTCATGTATGACGTGAGATTGTACTCAAACAAAAGCAAATGCTTGATCTACATAGAAACAAATCGATGTTCAAACTGAATTCTGATTAAAATACGTATTAGTTAAAATGATGCTTCGTTGTGAAAATTATGAAAAAAGAGTGTTTAAAAGACGGACGTATACAGTTTAAAAGAAATCGTTTCAGTCGATCAATTATTTTTCAAGCAGTTCCGGTTTAAATTTCTTATGGAGAAACATATAAGGCCATTGTCAAATCAGATTTTCTGACAATGCTTTTTGCAACCCAGCGTTTATGTTGTGACAGAAAAAATTATTACTTACATTCGTTATTCATAATAACAGCTTTCAATGTAATGCATAGTTTTTTTGCGTCATCAGAATGAAAGTGAGAAAATGAAATTAGCATCGGTACGAAAAGAAAGCAAATATAGAAAACTAATTAAAAAAAACCCGGGTCGCAGTGCCAAAACCCTGCCGACAATATAGTGTATTTGCTTGTATAGGGCCGTGTGGTTTTGTACTTTTATTATGTGAAATTAAGTTTGTTTTTGGGCAAAATAAAAAATTTAACCCCTTAATACACCCCTTAAAATAACATTTTTTTCTTAATTGTAATATTATTATCAATCTAACGTCTACACCGAATTAAATACACCTTTCAATAAATAAGTCACTATCTGCAAACTAGTGTTTTCATAAAATTTGTAAATCCGGTCCTGTCGGGCCGATTTTATTAAAATTGTGGGGACACTTTTTAATCACTACCAAAGGATTAAATTTCAATTTTGAAACGATTCGGAGAATTTTTTCGGTATTTTGGGGCCCAAAAACAGTTTTCAACCCCTAAAAACTACCGGTGATGGGTTTCAACACGTGGCCCAAATTTCGTTGAAATCAATTAACTCTTTCGAAAGTTATCGCGCGTACACATATATATATATATATATATATATATATATATATATATATATATATATATATATATATATATATATATATATATATATATATATATATATATATATATATATACATATATATATAAACATTTTTAAAAATGGTGCCAAAGTGCTTAGGAGGTTATGAAACGTCGAGAAATTTTGGTCTGACCCCTAGGTCCCGCCATCCGACCGACGCCAATAGTGTATGTTGCCATATGGCAAATACACTAATAAGTCTCAAAATCACGTAAAAAGAAATTTTGGTCAGTTGGTAACATAAACGTTCAAAGTCATACATTGATAAATAAAAATAAAATTTGTTTTTCATTATCTGGGACCCTAGGGTTAAATGTCGTTCTTTATTAGCGCGTTTATAAAAATATTGTAGTTGAGCAAACCTATTAATTTATTATTACAATAACAATTAATTGAGATAGCAACATTAATCATAATTGTTATTTTTCTAGTCCAATGAAAAAATTGTATATTTTTTAAAATTCAAAGCCCACTTTTAATTCAGTGTTGTCGTAAAACTTTAAGTTTAACTTGGGTCAACACAAGAGCTCTTTAAGCTAAAGGTCGCAGAATAATTCCAAGTTTATTTTTCGCATTAAATAGTTTATTTATGGATGGTATTTTTAATATGATTTAAATAAAATTTCGCCAATAATTTTTCTTGAATACGTTGACATTCTTTTCTGTTCATGAGAGTTGATATCCTTAGCCTTTTAGTGATAAAAATAATCTTCGTTAACACCTTTAATTTTTATGTGGGGTGCTGAGAAGTTTTATAATTATAATAATTTATTGTAACTTACTATATGGACACATTGCAATTATTGCAGCTGATAGACTGCACTCATTATCGCACCAATAATGTCAGCCAGTATGATTGTATTTGCAGATACAGACCGTCGTTTTTTTAAAGTGGTCATATGATACATTAATAATAACAGAGCCTATTTTATCTCAAAGTCCTTGATTTGTAATTCAGAGCAAGATTATAACGTAGGTTATGTATTGCATCTGATGTATACTGCAGGTAGCAGTATTGTGGTTTATATAGAGCGCTCCAAGAGACATTTGCTAGTTATGTATTGTTATTAAGAATAATGTTTATTAATAATTCCGTCGAGGGGTATGGTAAAAACTATCAAAAGTTATTGAACACAAAAAAATTAATTCGAATCGACAACATATATCTGCAGAATCAAATTCACGTTATTACAATATTAATAACAATTATTTCAAATATGTGCACCGTGAAAGTTTGTTCGTCGCTGTCAGTAAAATAGTTAAGTCGTTGATAAGGTGGTTCATAGATGAGAAAAATGGTTATTGTGAGTCAACCTTAAAAGATAGACATATGCTTTTTAAGAGCACATATTTTTTGTGTAACTTTATAAAGGGTGATTTTTTAAGAGTGTCTGAACTTTAAATTCAAATTAAACAACAACCATATTAGATATCTCTAAACTATTTATTTTATGTGAAATAACATTTAATGGCATTAATGTTTGAAAATAATTTCGGTCAAATGTCCGCCGCGGCTTCTTCTAACAAAGCGCATTCTGTCAATCCAATTTCCGACCACTTTTTCAAGCAATTGGGGACTTATGTCTGCAATTGTCCGCGTTATGTTGTGTTCCAATGCATCAATGTTTGCCGGTTTATCGGCATAGACCTAAGATTTAACGTAACCCCACAGAAAATAATCTAATGGCGTTAAATCACACGACCTTGGGGGCCAGTTGACAGGTCCATTCCTCGAAATAATTTTCTCACCGAATTCTTCCCTCAATAAATCCAGTGTTGCGTTGGCTGTATGACATGTGGCTCCGTCCTGTTGGAACCACATCCCCTCCAAATCAATACCATTCAAATTTGGAATTAAATAATTATTAATCATTGCTCTGTAACGATCCCCATTAACTGTCACGCGGTTTCCAGCTTCATTTTAAAAAAAATACGGCTCAATAATGCCACCGGCGTATAATCCACACCATACCGTGCATTTCTCTGGATGCAACGGCAATTGTTGAATCATTTTGGGATTATTTGCACTCCGAATGCGGCAATTCTGTTTATTGACGTAACCGTTTAACCAAAAATGAGCTTCGTCGCTGAACAAAATTTTGCGGTTAAATTCTGGATCAAATTGCAATTGACTAAAAGACCATTCAGCGAACGTACGACGCAAACGATGATCTTGCGGCTTAAGTTCTTGGGTAAGCTGGATCTTGTAAGGCACCAGACCAAGATCTTTAGTCAAAATTGTCCACATAGTCGAATAACAAAGCCCAACTTCTTGCGAACGTCTACGAATTGACAAATTTGGGTCTTCATCAACACTGGCAGCTACAGCGGCGACATTTTCTTGGGAACGCACAGTTTTTTGTCTGGTTTTTGTTTTAATATCGAGTAATGTAAATTGCGTTCGAAATTTGTCTATAATTCGGCGAATACATCGTTCGGTTGGGCGATTATGGGCACCATAGAATTCACGAAGTGCTCGAGAAGTTTGGCGCACAGAACACTGGTTTTGATAATAAATTTGGACAATTTGCAAGCGTTGCTCTGGTGTTATTCTTTCCATAATGATTTGCCAGACTATACTGAATAATTCTGACACTACAAGTGCGAAAAGTGACAGTTCATTTCACAGCCTTCTCGGATAGAAGTTCGGACACTCTTAAAAAATCATCCTTTATTTACGCAGCACACTTACGGGAGCTCTCTGAATGGACGATTTACAAATATCATCAAACCGGTAGTTTATTTACGCAAAATATTCATAAATTATAGCCCGTAATCTTCCTAGATAATCTCTCTTTCTATTGGTGAAACCCGCATGAAAATCCGTAGGGTAGTTTCTGTGATTAATCGGACAATTACAAACTCAGCGTGGCGGGGGACTTTATAATAGGTATTATGTAAGGATGAGGTATATCGACTTGCCTTGTTGATATTATTTATTAATATATTTTTATAATGTTTATTTATATTATTACATAATATTTGTTCACGTGACAAGTAAACACGCGTATGATTAATACAGGATATCAGTATTAATTAAAAGAAGGAATAGTATTAAAAAAATTAATCCAAAAAAATACATTATGAATCAGATGACATAAGAAAGAGTCTACAAAGATAATAATTAATAAGTACCAACTCTATACTAGTCCAAGAGCTGACTGTAGGATACACTATGTATCGAATACACAAATGAATTTATCTGTGTGAGTTAGTATTAGAACAGGCAAATAAGAAACCACAATTATTACTACTTTATTATGTTGGAGATAAAAAAAAATAAATAAAAATGCCAAAAGGTTGTGACAATATGAACTCGGAAACTACATGATGACATTTTGACGTTAAAATTATCACTATGTAGTCCATGACATAGAAGACAATCTAAACATTGACTGGACGTGCCACCAGTATCCATAATTTGGCAGAATACAAATCGTTTTTACGTCGCTATGGTTATGATCATGGTTTTCAAATGTTTCGGGCAATTTTTGACGCAATGGGTGATCCAGTAATGTTTTTCAATGTTAATTTTCATGAACATATTATTAACGATGCTAAATTAGTACCTACACAGAATAGTAGAAGAGCACACTTGGGCTTCATCGAGATGGTTGATGTCCCACGATTGGAAAAACTGGTGGACGTAAACGAAAACTGGTTGAAAGGTTACAGTTTTCTAGTTGTCATAAATCGTTGGTTGTCAAAAAATTTATCTTCAATAGTAGTGAAATATTTTTCTACGTTGTTGTATCACATCTCTAAATAATAATAATGATTTTTTTCAAAATCAATCATTTTTCAACTGTCAAAATGAAAAGTGCGCGAAAAATGTGGCGGAAGTTGAGGCATGCGCACAATATATCTTCAACCATGAAACGGCCTATTGTGATTCCCAATTTGTCTGCCCCAATTCTTATTCACATAGACTTTGTCAGTGTATTCTAAATATAACAAATCTTACGGTGAGCTCTCATAGTCTACACATTTCTCAATAGAATGAACGCAATAGTTATCGATATTTTCTTTGTGATACATTCTGTATGTAAATGTATGATATTTTTTTTATCATTGAATTACACAACACAAACTGTTTCAAAACCGGTTAAATGCGCCGATTTTTCGTTTTTTATAATACTAAAATTTGGGATTTTAATTGATCACACGTGGAGCATTTCAATAAAAAACTTGTTTTTTTGTATTCTGAATTACCCGTGAATCATTTAATTATTTTTGAAGTTATTTGATTTTTTGTGTTTGTGATAGAGCTGCAGATATGAGCTACGGAATTTTTCTATTGGCGATTATATATTTAAAATTTCATAGAAAGATACACACTTTTTAGCTTTTTAAATACAGAAAAAGGTTCCGAAAAATACTAAAAAAAATTTTTCATAATATATTCGTAATTCTAAAATAAAAAAAATGTGGGATGACCCCATTGTGTGTCTTAATTTATGGATACGCCACGCCGCTTTGATATCTTGGAAAAAGAATATATTTTGACCTTCAAGTTTTATAATATGCACAAATTGAATTAACATGTTTGTTTTTATGGTCTCTTCCAGTTTCTGCACATGAATCGTTGGTTCCAAGTTTTATGTATTAATAGTAAATTGCAGACTATTAATATGATACAATTTTCTGAATTTGATGATTAAATAGAAAATAGGTTTTAGTTTTGGGGTTTTTTACGAGTTTTTCTGCTACTGAAAAAATAAACATAACATTAAAATGTTCTGAGCGGTAAATGCCCCCAGCGTTTATGCGAATTATGTATTATATAATAATTATTTCTTTATAGTTTATAGCAAAAATTCTATTTTTAGTACACGGCAATATACAGTAAACTGATGTTATTTACACATATTCTGCGGAAGGGCACTGTATACATACAACATTCCTTAACATTATAAACAATGTCAGTGGTATTTTTTTATTTATTTATTGAATTCCTATTCGGACTAACTTGCCTTGAAAATGCCTAATGTACTAGTACGTTGTCAATCCTTTATTAGTTCAGATTATCTAAACAGTAAGTGTGTTAATTATGTAAATTTAATTTTTTTATGAAATTATTTACAGGTGTGTATAATTTGTTAATTGATATAAAAATCGTTTTTTAATTATTATGACTGTCCGCCTGTGTTAAGACCGAATCACTAATAAAATGTCATAAAAATTGGATAGTTTTGAGCACATGTTGATTTTAGAATTAAATATCATTAAAACAACTAAATTAATCTTGTTGGTTGAAATATCGTCTGAAATCAGATATTATTGAAAAAACTAAAGGCTAATTAAGCTAATAAAAAGTATTTGTCGTGGCTATGATTTTTTGTCTGGACAAGTTAATTGAACTTTAAGCGGATGTTGACAAAACGGGATTTGGCGGCGCTTTTTGTTGCAAAACATATTATGTGAATAACTGAATCAATTCAAGGTAAACTTGTAGGTTTTTTTGAATATTTATGTATAAATCATGACTGATCGATTTTAGATAATCATTAAAAGCATTTTTTAAAATAAGACTATTTTTGCGGTGCTACAAAGTCTCGTTACAGATTTTTAAATTATGGCATTATAATAAATGGTTTTCTTTTGTTGCAGATTCGTAATAAATCTTCTGGCCACAAATCTTCTGTCCAGCGCAGTTTTAATTCCTCTACTATTAGCAGACGAAATATCTAAGAGTACCGAATATTCGTTTCAATTTGAAGATGAAATTCTGCAGTACACTTCAGAAATCAATAAATCAGCTGTAATGGAATCATCATTCGATTCTTTTAATGAAAAAGGATTAGTTCCTCTGATTGATGATGTAGTATCATCAAACGTGGGATTTGCAGATAATCTAGTCAAAATGAATAGCCCTAAACAACCTAAAGCTGAAGGTTTAGCAACATCTCCAAATAGAAGAAAAAGCCTCCCGAATCCGCAAAATAGTTTAAGTTCAGAATCTTCTAAAAATATCCCTTTATATGATAAGATAGACGTGTTGTCAGAAAAAGTATTGCAAAAAGATATAAATTTAAAATTAAATTCATACGATGAAGATATTGATTATCAAGTGGATGAACAATTTCCAACTCAAGAATCATCAATACTAGAAGAATTTGAAAATGATATTGTTGTTGAACAAATCACCATTAATGAAACATCCAATAGCAATGATTTTAATAATAACACAAAAAGATATCGCAGTGGTGCGTATTGTTATTTAGCTGAAGGGGGAGCCAGTTTAGTTTGCACAGCTTCCATTTTAAGTGTGCTGCTAATAGCAATTGATCAATATTATGCAGTGATCCATCCATTAAGATATCACATGAGAATAAGTCATTTGAAATCAATAATATTGATTGCGAGTTCTTGGATTATATCACTTGCACTGGGCGTAATAGGTGCAATTACACCAAGTAAAAACGAAAGCCTCTGGAACTTCTGTTCTGACAAAAGAGTTTATTATCCTACTTCCGATTATGAAACTTACAGAACATTTTATGCATTTACATATTTTATTTTCATTATCTTGGTTCCTTTTCTGGCTATTTGTACAATTTATGTTTGTATTTATGCGGCAGCTCATAAAAATAGTGAAAGAATGAGACATACTAATTCTGGTTCAATTACAATTAATATTGAAACTTATGCTCCGGTTCCAATTGAAGCAGAGTCAAAAAGCGACATAAGCGAAGACGGTTTAATGTTAAAAATTGATGATCATTATCATCCATCTCTGGAAACTCTTAAAGAAATTCCGATTCCGTCAGTTCCAAGCTGGGACGTGGTCAATGCAACTGAAATTAAAAAAGTTAGTTCCGTACCAAATTTTAATACAATTAATGAAATGACTGAATCCGATTCAACCATTCATAAATCACCAAGTGTCGTTGACAATTCAGATATACCAGAGTTGTGCAATGTTGCAAAAGCCACACATTTTGCTGACACAATTGTTCGAAAGTCTTCGAGTGTTAGCGACACAAAATCGCCACCTTGTGGCGATGCTGTTGAATACAAGAGCTGTTTACGAAAATCGTCGAGCGCTGTCGATAATACTCGTAAACTTTCGATTGAAATAAGTGATCATCAATGTACTGATGACAGTGAAAATAAACAAAGAACTGGCAGCTTAAAGTCAACACATAGTTTCATGAATTCATTAAAATGTAGAATATCTAACGCATCTCTGTTTAGATATAGGGAAGAAACGCGAGCTGCTAAAATCAGTGCCATAGTGATTGTTATGGTTTTAGCATGTTATATTCCCTATGGAGTAGCATTAGTTTTGCATACTGAATACGGAAAGACGCGAAAATTAGCAATTTTCGATTCAATTTCGTTGATTCATTTAGTTTTTGCTAGTGTGATATCTCCATTTTTGTTTGCTTATAGAAATCGTAGAATAAAACGTGAAATTAGAAAAATGTTTCGCTTGCGAAGTGATTCTGATGAGGATTTTCGGAATCGAAAGTCATTTCGCACAGCGTCGAGCCTGAAGCCCAAACATGGACGCCATCATAATCATTTAACTATTATTAAACCAAATACATTAACGCCTTTTTTAGAAAATAATAAACACATCAATATTTGTGTAGAATTGAAGTCCAATAATAAAAAAAATATATTAAAGAGAGTTTGTGATCGAACGAAAATTTGGAATCACGCAAAAAAATGTAATTTTATGAGCGTTCCTGAAAGTTGTCTTTCTACTGAATGCAGAAGTTCATTTTCAAGCCATTCAAGTCAAAATAGTACGCAGCTTTCAAACATGAGCGAGGATACATGAATCACTCATTGCATTTCATTTTTGGAAAACGTTGCAATCGGGCTGTTGACTCGAAATGAAAAATAAAAACGCCGACTCAGTATTTTTTTACACTTGATGAACAAGTGTTTAGCAGGGTTATTTGAATATGTAAATTTTTGCAGGCTTCGGAGTAATAGTGTCCATATTTGGAATATACTAACTTCCAAATCAATTTGGAGTTAACATGATAATTTAAAAGGTCAAGAAGAATTTTCGAAAAATCTTTGGAGAGTTTTTCTTCTTGAATTTTTCAGTCGTAAGTCGTAACAATGAAAATGTATCTAAAAGATTGCCGTTGGAAATTCATTCGAATGGTGCAATTTGTTGTTGAAAAAATCTTTGGTCATATTTTAATCTTTATCAAAATCAGAAGGTCAAGGTTTTTGTAATGATGAGTCATTAAGATTATTAAATTCATAAAATTGAAACCAAAGATACAAATAGACAAATTATTAATAATTTAAGACTTATCTAATATAGTAAAACAACTATTTGACAAACAAGTTAATTGTTTGAAATCCATATATGTATATACGGCGAAGGCACTTAAGTCATGTCTTAGAAACAGATGTCTAAAAATTTCGAGAAATGAAAATTAGGGATTTTATAATAATTTTTTCTGTTTTTAATATGACTCATAAGCATCAGTTCTGAAACGAAAAACCAATTTTTGATATAAGCATCTGACGTCATCACTGTAAAATTAAAAACTAACAAATAGCGTCCACGTTTCGTAAATTGTTGCCCACATTGTCTATATCTTTTGATTATCGGAACATACAATGTGAAATTTGTTTAAAAAAACAATATTTTTTTTAATGAAATATGTTATGAAAATTATGTATTTGTCCAATAACTAGTTTCAATACTCTAAAGTCTAAATGATTCTTTCAAATTATTAATTCGTGTACACTAAAATCTCGTTGAAGTAAGGTTCAAACCTTAAGCAGTAAGGACATTCAAAAATTTGTTGTAGACATCCGTAAACATAATTTTTTATAGATTTACTAATTGCGTTAAATCAATTAAAAAATGATTCGAAAAAATCGAATCTAAGTGGGATTTAAAAAAAAAAAAAAAATTGGAAAAAGTTGCCACAAAGTAATTAATACATATTATACTGTTATCGTATTTTGAAAAGGCAGCTGTTGTGGGAAATATACGACACTTTATTAATTCTAAATTAGTAATTCTTGAAAAAATGTAAGTACCTATATTTATAATATATTTTTTTGTGATAAAAGTGTCAATCACACAAACAAAATTTTTGTAGTGGATCATTTTGAAAAAATGCTATCATTATTTTTATGCAAATCTTCTTGATTTCCGGACTTGTACGCCGTGGTCCATTGGTATTTCTACCTGACGTTTCGTCTACAACTGCGGTAGACATTATCAAAGGCGATGTGCTAGCGGGCGAAGTGTCCTTCTCGGCTGCTCACAAGCAAGTGTAGAAATACCAATGGACCACGGCGTACAAGCCCGGAAATCAAGAAGATTTGCAACAACGCCAGCCGTGAAAGCCTACACAATTGGATAACATTATTTTTATGTTGAAAATGTAGCATCTGAATAGCGTTTGATTTTTTTATGATCCGCTTCAAAAAACGTCGAAATTTGTTCTGACGTAAAGTATATAAGACTATGCTTTATACTCGGAAAAACTGAAAAACGCTTAAAATCAGACAGAAAAGGTTTAAGGGCAATGCGTATAGGATCACGTTGAAGAAATTATATTACACTGAATCGCCATGCTTCCATACAGTGCGCCTTACCCCATTATAATAATTGCAATACAATTTCTTCGCTGCCTTCTACTGCGCATTGGCTTCTGTTGTATTTATTATGACGAAAGATTCTTCAGAGAGAATGATTTAAAAATTCATCTGTTGCTTATTATATAAGAAATTATAAATCTGGAAAATAAAATGTAATATTGCAACATTTAACCACAATTTTAAATTTCTAATTTTTCCTGTCACGAGTTTTCTGTATAATTATGTAAGCAATATCATACGTAATACTAGTCATATTTATGCATAGATACTAATTTATCAATATTTATTAATTTTCATAAAAAAACAAAACAATAACTGAAAAATACATAATTAACACTGTTACATTCATTTATAATGCATTGTCATTTGATACGTGTTTGTTGCTATTGTATTTTTTTTGTAAAGCAAGAGCAAAAAATAAAATTTATTTTGTAATGAAAGAAATGTTTTTTTATGTACAAAACCTATCAAAACATTAATTTATTTAAGAGAGTGTCATATTATTGAAATATGAAGGTAAGTACAAAAAAAAATAACGAAATGAAGATATATAATGCCTATGTTAGAAGATATTCCACAATCCTAACTCTTTTTGTGGTACCAAAACTTTCTACTCTCCTAGATTTAGCAACATTGCATATGCGAAGGCACTGGGACACATAGACCTACTAAAATTAAAACAAACACTTAAAGCGAAAATATCTCTCCAATATTTATTAATATTAATATCTTCCCCCCAAAGACACTCTTCAAGTACCATTCTGGATTGAGTCAGTTTTATAATCAAGAAAATCTTAATGGAGTCCCACATTTTTTAGTGTATTTGCCATATGGCAACATACACTATTGGCATCGGTCGGATGGCGGGACCTAGGTGTCGGACCAAAATTTCTCGACGTTTCATAACCTCCTAAACACTTTGGCACCATTTTTAAAAATGTTTATATATATATGTATATATATATATTTATATATATATATATACGTATATATATATATGTGTGCGGGTAATAACTTTCGAAAGAGTTAATTGATTTTAACGAAATTTGGCCCACGTGTTGAAATTCATCACCGCAAGAAGCCTATTTAAAATGGGCGTAATCGGGTCATTTTAAGGGTAGTTTTTAGGGGTTGAAAAATGTTTTTGGGCCCCAAAATATCGAAAAAATTCTCATAATCGTTTCAAAATTGACATTTAACCCTTTAGTAGTAATTAAAAAGTGTCCCTAAAATTTTAATAAAATCGGCCCGACAGGACCGGACTTACAAATTTTATGAAAACACTAGTTTGCAGATAGTGAATTATTTACTGAAAGTTGTATAAAATTTGGTATAGAGGTTCGATTGATAATAATATTGCAATTAAGAAAAAAAATATTATTTTAAGGGGTGTATTAAGGAGTCAAATTTTTTATTTTACCCAAAAACCAACTTAAGTTCGCATAATAAAGCCACACTACCTGTATAAGCAAATACACTATATTGTCGACAGGGTTTTGGCACTGCGACCCGGGTTTTTTTGTTTTTTTAAGACTGAAATTTATTTTGGAAATTGTTTTGAAACATACACAATTAAGTTAGCAGGTAATACTATTAAGTATTGTAGGTTCCCCTATATTGTAGGGTTATCATACAGTATTAATAGGTGTTTCTTAGACACAAATGTTAAACTGGCTTTTTACAATTTGTCAAGAGTTAATAACGTATACACGAAATTGAAAGATCCATTAAGTAAAGAACAACAGTCTTGTGTAGTGTATAAGATTTAATGTTCTTGTGATTTGTGTTACGTTGGACAAACTAAATAGTTTTTAGAGTCACGAGTAAAACAACACAAAAATGACTGTAGAAATATAAATGTTATTAAAGAAAATCAAACTGCTTTAGCATCACATCATTTCAGCTTACATCACGATTTTGATTTTAATAAAATATCAATCTTAGATAAAGAAGTTAATTGGTTTAAGAGAAACATTAGCGAGATGATTTTTATTAAAGTTAATGAGACAGTGAATAAAAGAACTGATACCAATAACTTGAGTTTTTTGTACAATGAGATTTTAAATGATTTTAAATCGACAATTAAATAATGAAATTTTGACATAAGTAATTTATTTATTTTTAGTGTATTTGCCATAAGGCAACATACACTATTGGCGTCGGTCGGATGGCGGGACCTAGGGGTCGGACCAAAATTTCTCGACGTTTCATAACCTCCTAAACACTTTGCCACCATTTTTAAAAATGTTTATATATATATGTATATATATATATATATATATATATATATTTATATACGTATATATATATATATATATATATATATATATATGTGTACGCGCGATAACTTTCGAAAGAGTTAATTGATTTCAACGAAATTTAGGCCACGTGTTGAAATCCATCACCGCAAGAAGCCTATTTAAAATGGGCCTAATCGGGCCATTTTAAGGGTAGTTTTTAGGGGTTTTTGGGCCCCAAAATTCCGAAAAAATTCTCAGAATCGTTTCAAAATTGATATTTAACCTGTCAGTAGCAATTAAAAAGTGCCCCTAAAATTTTAATAAAATCGGCTCAACAGGACCGGACTTACAAATTTTTTGAAAACACTAATTTGCAGATAGTGACTTATTTATTGAAGGGTGTATTTAATTCGGTGTAGACGTTAGATTGATAATAATATTACAATTAAGAAAAAAATGTTATTTTAAGGGGTGTATTAAGGGGTTAAATTTTTTATTTTGCCCAAAAACAAACTTAATTTCACATAATAAAAGTATAAAACCACGCGGCCCTATACAAGCAAATACACTATATTGTCGGCAGGGTTTTGGCACTGCGACCCGGGTTTTTTAATTATTCAATTTTGTATATGTATCGACATCTAGTGACAGAGTTTATAATTGGGTTGAATGTTTTGACATTGGTCAGTATTTATTGTGTAATATTACAAGTCACATGTTCATAATGCTTTATTCTTATTAATTAATAATTTCTGCCAGATTTATTAATTTTGTTTAACATGTGCTGTACTTTATAGATGCCTGACGAAGATCAAATAAATGACCGTAACGTCGCTAAATTAAATCATTGGTCCACTTACCTGCTAACTTAATTGTGTATGACTGAAATTTATGTTTCAAAAACAATAATCAAGCAATTTATTTGACAAATTTTTGGAAGAAAAAACAATTATCCCTCTATGGATAATATGTTACCCACAGACAGCCAAAATCGTCAAAATACATGTAAGTATATAAAAAATTACATCAATAATTATTATTATGTATACCTTATTAATTACAAATAACTCTTTTCCTCATTCAATATCTTTATTTTCATCTTTCAATACAAAATGTATACGCTTCAGTGCAGGGGCGTAGCTACCGCCGTATCTGCCGTATCAATTATACGGGCCCCCCGGGCCACGGGAGCCCCCAACGTACGTAAGCAAAAATTAATAAAACATTCCCAATTTTTTTTTATTTCAGGAATGACAAAAGTCAAAAAAAGCAATTTCTTTTTTTCCCGCGTAAAGCGTGCGTTCAAAAGTTGGCAACACCCTACATCGGTTATCGCGGGCTGCGGGATTTCCCCGTTTAAGTCATTTACTTCAACGGGGGAAGGGCCCCCAAACAAATTTTTATACGGGGTCCCGCCAAGGCACGCTACGCTTCTGCTTCAGTGGTGTAGTTATTTTTAGCCTCGAAGCAAATTTCTTTTGTATATCATTCCCGAAATATACATTACTGCAGTAACCTTTCAGAGTCGTTGCTCGTTTAGATTTCGCTTCTAGCGATTCACCTCATACGCGTTTATAGAAAGATATAGTAAATTATAGATGCTCGACAACATAAGATATAAACGTGTGCAATATTTATATCTATCGTAACATTATGAGTACAGAAAAATGATAATGATAATGTGAATATTATTTCTATTATCTATGGATTTATATGTACCTCGAAAACATCACCGGTTGTTACGACTATCGGTTTTTACGACCAAATATGAGTAAACCCTTCGATGTCGTTATAACAGATTTTGACTGTATTTCTTTTGTGTAAAAAAAGGAATTTTTATATACGTCATGTGATCCGTCATTCATACGTCATATTATAACGTAATTTCGTACAGGAAATTGTATTTTCGATATTTTGTCGGTGACAAAAGAAACATCCTGTGTACTACTTTAAAGACCGTCTTCAAGACAAGAAAAATTTTGCAAAAACTGACATTAATGCGAGTGAAGCCGAGACTAAAGGCTTTATAATAATGTAACAATAAACTAGCATAACATGTGGAACACCTACTAGTTTAAATCAAGGTTTGGTGAACTCTTTTTGTAACGCTGTCAATATTCCGTTACGATTGACAAGAATGACATGTGATACGACCACAGGAAAATTGTCGGTCGGTTGGATTGCCTTTTATCTCGTCGGTCAATGAATGACATTAAAACAATAAAACAATACATTTGGACGTTTTAGTTAAGTAGGAGGAGGTGTATGTAAATTATTTGAAAATTTAAACGAATTGTTTGAGCGTTCCCATCCTTATAAAGGTTGATTCTCAATATCCATCGCTAGACGCCATCAATATTTTGCGATCAATTAACAACTTTTATGATGGGTTGAAGAACGTATTGTAATAAGAATTGATTTGACAATGACCTTAGATTGTGATTATGTCATTACAGTTTTTTACACATGCAGTACCATTGTGAAACTCCCTGTCATGTAGAACATTAGATTGTACTCACAGACAAATAAACGACATCTACATAGAAATTCTTGTTTCGAAGCATAAATTGTGCAAAAAACTATGTTAAATGCATGTAAGTATGCACTGTTTAAAGAAATATCGTTACAATTGATTAATTATTTTTCGAGTAGGGTCGATTTAAAATTCTGCAATGCTTTTCTTATGAAGAAATAAGTGTAGTCATAATCTAAGATTATTGTCAAATCAGATTTTCTGATAATGCGTTAGTGAAATACATCTAGATTGTGAAAAACATTGTTATTTCGTTAGACTAAAATAAGATTTTTATTTTTTTATGTACAATGTTTCGTCATTTTATTGCCATTTCTTCAAAGGACTTAGTATTAAAAATCATTTTTGAAGATGTGATTACACTTAAATTTTTTATAAATATTACTTCATAAAATTCGAAATTTCATTATTATTAATTCAAATTATTTAAACAAACTAACAAAATTTTAGTTAAAACATTAGGCAGTCTACATAAAATAAATTCGACTGTAATAGACAGGGCCGTCTTAAACCAAGTGGGGGCTCGTGGCACAGAAATTTTGAAAATCAACAGAAATAAACAACACTCCAGTTATAAGTGTCATTTTAATGCAGGATCTAGGGGACCCCTGGATCGAGGGATCCTAGACTCAAGTCCAGCGAGCTCATGCGGAAAGATCGGCCTGGTAATAATACGGACAATGGTTATGTTTTTTCTCTTTAGATTAAAAAAATATTAAAGGAAGAAAAAATATTGTGAAATTTGAAATACATTAAGAGCTGGATCAAAAAATTAATGTCCTGCAAATAATAATAATAAAACAAAGTAATAATTAAAATTTCAATACCATTGTTAATTAACGTCTTTGACACAATATTTGAATGAATTGGGAAGACCTTTGGAAACATATCAATGAACTGTTTTCAATTTAGCAATAGTATAAATACATTTTGACGTAAATAGTATAGAAAAGTTTATAAATTAAGCTTTGTTGATTTTGAATTTTCCGGGAAAACACATTATAAACAGTTCAACGTCCAACTAAACTATACAGATGTGTAAAATAGGCAATTTAAACTTCATTACAAACTATTTCCGATACCTTCACCTATTTATTGTGACGATGTTACAATGTTATGTAGTTTGCCAAATAACATACATACTTGTATGTAACATAAAACTGCAAGACCCAATTGACTCACTGTCCACTGACAGTTACTGAAAGTAAATATTTTTGTTTTGGATATTAAGACTTTAGTTTATCTTCAGGTAGGGGAGAACTACGTATATATGTCAAGTTTTTGGTTAAAATGCCACTCTGTCCTCTGATCTCAAAAATAGAGTTTTTAGTGTATGTGCCGCATATATGGCAAATGCACTAAAAACTCTATTTTTGAGGTCAGAGGACAGAATGACGTCGGTCAGATGGCGGGACCTACAGGTCAGTTTAAAATTACTCGACGTTTCATAGCCTCCTGATTTAAATTTGATGTCTGATGAGTCTAATATAACTTGTGTTATTGTAGAAAATGAAAAAAAAGTTATGCGTCTAAATAGTAATGAGGTATATTATGACGCTGGCGCTTGTTCTAACAGTCACACGATTCATAATACCATTGCACACGAGAGATATGTAGTATTTTTAACTGCCTCCGCATAAAATAACTGCTTTTCACTTTATTTTCTGCATTTTCGAAATGTTTGACATTTCATTTGTGCAACAAACTTCACTTCTAAAGTAATATGTACGGAATAATAGTAAATTAATACTATTAATACTATAGTGCTAAATGTGTCATTTTACGATCGGTATGCTTGTATGTAAAGCAGATATTTTTTTGTACTTATGGAATCACCTAGAGGGCCCTTAGCTATAGTTGGATCCGGTAGGTGGCGCTGTTGTCGAGATCCAGAATTTTTTTTTATTTTCCACCAGATTTTTTTAAATATTTCTTTTCGATTCACACATAAAAACATATAATCCCAAATTTTCAGCCTCCAAGCATTTCTCAATATTTTTTAATTCAATATTTTTTTTGCTAGCGAGGTCTGTGGCAGGACAGCGACTGCCTACCGGATCCGCTAGTTTTATATATAAAATGCATTTTTTTATCAAGAAGAAATGCTTTATAAATATCAAATGTCTGCAGGAGTAGGTTATGTATAGTACTTTTTAGATGTTAAAAATACCTAATTAATATGTAGCTAGTCTAGATCTTGAGTTCTAATAAAAATTACTCATCTTGCTTGATTTAATCACATCAATACCAAATCTAGTGCAGATAATTTCACATACGTCAATTCAAGCATTTGAACTATAAATAAATTTTAAATTATAGTGAAACCTGTTATAAGAATGCGAAAGTTATGATTAAAAATCATAAAAATGTGTGCACTATATTTTAAGTATGTAATAATTTAAAATAAAACTAATTATACACGGACGTTTATAAGCCCTTTTTTTACAAACGTACCAATTTCAATACATACTCGGGTTTTACTGTATTCAAAGCTGGCTTTGACATAATTTTAGAAATATAAATTGGAATCCTACAAAACGTGATGCATTTTAAATGGAACACAGCCAAGAAATGCAGTTGGCTAATACCAGAAATACATGTTTTCTGTCTAATATATTTTGATATGTAAAATGTAAGCTCATAAATTATTGAATTATGATAACTTTTTGATATCCGTTTTAATTTTTGGCTTGATTGCGTAGTATATAACTTTTGACATAAAAATTGGAACTACATTTTGATTTGTTGCCAAGTCTTAAAAATAAACTGACATGAGTTTATATTACACGAACAGTTAATATAGTTTATTTGAGCGATGACAGAAGGTAGATCATTAACTTTAAAGTCCTTTAAAACTGATTTTGACACCAAGCACTTTATTAAATTTGCATTGGATACATGTTTTAATAACCGTCACTTTCTACACGAACCTCTTATAAAAAAATGATGAATCCGATTTAAATTCGGAACGGCAGCACTCAATTATTTTAAAAATTTCTAAAGAAAATATTTTATTTAAAATTACTCTTTATTTTAAATAAACTCTTTTCTTTTGAAGAGTTTTTATTATTTTTCACAGTTAATTAATTATTAAATAATGGAATTCTTTATGTAAACTAGACTGATAAAAGGTCTCAATTTAAGCAACGTCGATTTAATGAAAAAAGTTCAGGTAAATATTGCGGAAACATTTTAAAATCTGTTTTGAATTTATGCCAAGTAGACAGCTAATGACTGACTCGTGCACATATTGTGTTAAGATAGCAAGTCAAAAGTATTTTAAGTATTTAAGAATATTAGACAAGCTCTTGAAAATTCTGCTTTCATTATTTTATCGTGGAAAAATTAAAGAGTTGAGTAACATATGTAATGGGTGTGCCATCAAAGAACGACCGAAAAATCTATATCCTGCTTAATTACAAGCTTTTATTTAGCTTGCGATGTTGTTCGTCAGTGTGTCTCAGGGTCAAATCTTTCAAACAAAATTTCGACTAGATCTAATTAAGCTGGAGAGGGTTAGATCTAAGCTAGAGCTTCGAATTGACCATCTTTAATCTACAATAACTCTAGAGCTTTGAAATGTTACACACGCATAAAAGTTCGATATGGCAGACGCCCCAAAATGGCGCATTAGCTTTTACTTTACAATCTTGACATTAGTGTCAAATGAATGTGACCTTATTATAAGTCCGATATGAAAAAATTAATGTTTTAGTAGTAAACATTTTTAAAGACTGAAAAAAACAAAATAAAATATTTCCAAAAAAAAAATGATTTTATTGAAATGTAGGTACTAAAAACGAAAAAATAATTTTTAATCATTTAGGTTCATCATTATAATGGCGTGGGTTGTAAACACTGTGATAGTTTATTAGTCACAACCCACGCTTTTATAATTATGAACCTAAATTATTAAAAATTATTTTTTTCCTTTTTGGTACATTTCAATAAAAGTTTGTCTTTAAAAAGTTTTTTTTACTAATATTTTTAAATATTAAAGGGCTTACACGTATTAAATTTAGTTATAAAAATGTAAAAAGAGTATATACTATATGTTTAGGTATATATTTTCATTTTAATTAAATATAACTTAATTAACGCACAACCTTTTGAAATTTTTGTATCCTTACCCGTTATTTTAAAAAGTTCATATATGGTTACATGGTAATTAATTATATCTTCCAGTATTCATATTTTCTTTTTGTGTATAGTTGTTACAATTCTGAATTGAAAGGAATTTATTATTGATATTAATTAATCATCCTTCGTTATGTATTTCTCTCCCTTGTTAACAGCTGTACTATAAAAGATAAATAGTGTGTCTCAGAAGTAATACCGAATGCACAATCCGAATCAAAGAGCTTTCTTCCGAACTGTAATTATTCATTGTTAAAGTTTAAATTAAAAAAAACCTTTGAAACTAGGCACTGGATTACATTCTAATTGCAGTAATCCATTTTTTAAATTAAATTTGTCATGCTTTTATAACTAATAAATGTCATATAAAAATGTCTTCATTTACGCTGTAGTCGACGCCATCGTGTTGTTATTAATGGTAAATTCCAGTCATTCTGAATATATCTAACTAAAATTATACAATTACGATGTATATGGAGTGAAGTTGGCATGAAACTCTCTGGAACTTTCGTCTCAAATCGTATCTCATCGCCTAAAATTAATTGCAACTCTCCCGATACAATTTTTAAAGCTAAATGGTTCGGTAAACGTCAAACGAAGGGCCAACAATTCTCTTCTAGTATTAACAATCATAACAATTCTTCATCGACTTCCAGAAGTACGCAGCTAATAAATATTTCTGTCGGTCATTTCTATAGTTCAGTGTTCTACACTTTTGGAGCACTCTGTACAGTGTTGTATGATATTTGATTGTTATTAGAACAAAAACAGAAAAGGAAATTTAATATTGCTCATTTCAGTAGACGTATCTTTGTTTCGGTTTATGATCCAATTTAATTTAACAATTTAGCATGTCTATTAAATTTTATTGCATTGTTTTTTAAGAGTTTTCGTTTATTTCCAGTTAACAGATTCTGTAAAGTTTGTATAATTAAATTGTTGATAGGTACTTAAGTTTTTTTCTTTAATGGATACTTTTCTAGGAAAAGTGGTGCATGTTTGTAAAAAACACATCCATTAAACTTGTCAACGAATCTCTTAGAAAGGAATAGAAACTTTGCTTTTTGACCACGTTAGCGCCATCAGGGAATGATTAAAACTAAATTAGTTTTAACTGTCATATTATGTTTCAATCAGCTCCTGATGATGCTAACGTAGCGAAACGTGCATCGAAAAAATAGTGTTGGATTTCTTGTGAAAACTATTTTAATGTTCAGAGAGGTTTCAACATATTTCCGGAATTAACTTTAACTTTTCTGAGTTATTACTAAAAAATAACTAGTACGACGGATAAGTGATGAAGGAGAGATTTTAAATTTGAAAAACTAATTTAAGAGTTTTACGTCTCGTGATGTAATTTTCACGTGGAAAATAAGTTAGACGAAACGTGAGAAAAGCATTTTCTAGCCAAGCGTGTTTGATTTATTTTTAATTATCTACTAATAAAACTTTTCCATTTTCTTTGAAATGGATTCATGTATCAACATATCTTATATATTCTGTCAGTAATAAAAAATACTGTCATGAAACTATCAAAACATAGATACATTTTCTTTATGAATATTATTCTGTCTTGCCATTAACACATATTTAAAAACAAAATTAAGTCTATGAACATCAAGGTTATCTTGGCTGAATACCAACTTAAATTTTCAGTTTATTATTTTTCTAAAACACTATTGATACTTTCACCAGTTCTTTGATTAGAATCTGGAAACTGGAAAATCAATAATACGTCGTATAAATCACGACATTTATACAATTCTGTTTAAACCCTTAAATGATTTGTTCGTTTGATATTTTCATACGCATGAATATTTTTGGTTTAAGAAATTGAATGAAACATAAAAAAATTAAAACATCAGGATGTAATCATCGAATTCAATGAGTTCAAAATTAAGAGACCTGTGAAAGACGCTAATATCATTTTTTTTAGTTTTAAATTCGAACAGTTTTCGCACGAACCGATCGCATTATAAGTTGATAAAATAGGAACGGTCCGCCAGTTGACGTCATTCTCGCGCTTACGATGGTTGGTCAGATGGAATGAGACAACCACCTGTAATCTACTAACCTTGAATAATTCAGCGCTTTCTCCTAAATCCTTATCGTGAGTAGTCGGGCTTTATATGGCAGAATACTGCAGAAAAAAAAAAGTAAGTTGTTAGGTTGAGGACTATAAATTAGTGTGAACGATTATTTGGTTTGCGTAATGCATTGACTATTCCAATAGCAGCGCAGCTAAATATAGCTATGGTATGTAATGGTCATCTTTGATAATCAATCAGTGAGGAAGTTTGTAAATATGTAAGTGAACTAATAAAAGCAATTACTAACATATTGATTTCGAATCACATATGAATAGATTACTCGTCAAGTTTAAATTTATATTCAGAATCACGCGTGGTCGAAGTGTGTTCAGATTAAATATGCTTCGTTTAATTTAGATCAACGCTAACTTCAGTAGAAATGACTCGATTCATCTCGGAACAGCACAAAAAACTCGGTAGTTTCAGTAAATCAAAACAAATAGTTACTTTTTACCCGAGTGCGAAATTGGAAAGATTATGCTTTTTTTTATCTGTTCCGCCATAACTGCAGTTTTATTTAAATTTGATACACGTATAATAATAATAATTGTAGCTTTATTATACAGCGTAGAATGCGTCATTTAGTACAATGAACTTCTCAATCAAACGATATGTTACATATCCGGCTTCACTCGTATAGATATAACAAATAAAATAAAGTTTCTATCAGCCTTTGTGTTTTCTAAAAATGTTTTGTGTCGTTCTGAGCCCATAGAAAAAAGCCCGAATGTTTGGGAAAGATACTATGAGCTGAAGAATGAAACGTTCTGAATGATTAATTTTGTAGCGTTGAAGTTTTTTTTCGATTCAGTATTGACGACGATAAAATTTATAAAATTCTGGCCAGCCCTGACGTAATGATCTAAGTGTCCAGAGTACGGGTGGTCCTCTAAACAAACACCTACATTGTACATAATATACGAGACATCAAACTTTCCATAATTAGTTCACAACTCTCATGAAACGATTGACTTACAGTATAATTTCAGTAATTTTTAGTTCAAATTGTAAAACCTGCTTCGTCAAATATAAGCGAATCTTTCTTATGCTGTCGAAAAGGGCGTTTCAAGATACGCGTTTGAATATTCAGAAACTAGTTACACTAGACTGGCCCTTATTTGTATAACCCAATTTTTTTCAAATTTTTTGAGTTGCTACCCCCTGAACTGGTTCTCTATATTGAAAAAATGATTAGCTTAAAATTTCAGCTCAATTTATACAGTTTAACCCATGCCGAAAATGCAGAGAACTTTGGAAATACGTTAAGTAGAAGGCAAATTCCGAAACTACTTAGCTTTGTGCTTAGGGTATAAAAACTTAACTTTTCCTATGGATCTGGGCGAATCAATTCTCCTCTTAAACACATCTTAGGACTTCTTTAAGATAGAAATTAGTTGGTGCTAAGTCATAGACAAAGTTACGCCACTCGCACTACGGAACGTAATGCTAATGATAACCGATAATCGTTACAGCGTTTTCGGCACGGGTTGATTTTAATCAATCGAGCTGAAATTTTCAGACAATCATTTTTTCAATGTAAAGAACCATTTTAAAGGTTAGCATGGGACAATTTCCAACTTGTCAAAATAAGGACCAGTCTAAGCTACACATTGCTTTTTTCAATTGAAATTGTTATTAGTGTATTTGCCATATGGACTTGCAATTCAGCTATTATATTTTTTTGCTTTTTAGGTCTTGTCAAGATGGTCGCAGCCCCGCGGGTTAAGGCTTAACGACTGTTGTTGCTACCAAGTCAGATGCAATCCCGTGAGATTAGATAGCAGTACGGCGGAGCTTTCACTACTTTTGTCGCTGCAGTGTTTATTCTCAATTGTGTGCGGAGTCGCGGGTAAAGACTAGCAATAAAAAAAAACCCGGGTCGCAGTGCCAAAACCCTGCCGACAATATAGTGTATTTGCTTGTATAGGGCCGTGTGGTTTTTATACTTTTATTATGTGAAATTAAGTTTGTTTTTGGGCAAAATAAAAAATTTAACCCCTTAATACACCCCTTAAAATAACATTTTTTTCTTAATTGTAATATTATTATCAATCTAACGTCTACACCGAATTAAATACACCCTTCAATAAATAAGTCACTATCTGCAAACTAGTGTTTTCATAAAATTTGTAAATCCAGTCCTGTCGGGCCGATTTTATTAAAATTGTGAGGACACTTTTTAATCACTACCAGAGGGTTAAATTTCAATTTTGAAACGATTCGGAGAATTTTTTCGGTATTTTGGGGCCCAAAAATAGTTTTCAACCCCTAAAAACTACCCTTAAAATGGCCCGATCAGGCCCATTTTAAATAGGCTTCTTGCGGTGATGGGTTTCAACACGTGGTCCAAATTTCGTTGAAATCAATTAACTCTTTCGAAAGTTATCGCGCGTACACACATATATATATATATATATATATATATATATATATATATATACGTATATAAATATATATATACATATATATATATATAAACATTTTTAAAAATAGTGCCAAAGTGTTTAGGAGGTTATGAAACGTCGAGAAATTTTGGTCCGACCCCTAGGTCCCGCCATCCGACCGACGCCAATAGTGTATGTTGCCATATGGCAAATACACTAATAAATAAATTTAATACATGCATAAAGAATTAAAGTTTTTATGACATGAAAAAGTAGGTAAAATTTATAAATTCAAGTGTTTTTTCTGAGATAGCTTGCAAAATAGATTTACATATTACTATTCTATACTACATGTTTTTTTAATCGGTTGTGCCTTTCTGTCGTACACTGGGCAGACGTCGGTGTTACCATATTTTGTGACGTATTTTTTACATGAAAATGTTTTGACCATTTTGGAACAGCCTCTGTAACCGGATCAGTAATGAAGTAATAAATAATGTACTAATTTAAATACAGACCTGAAATTAAATAATTTCTAAAAATAACTATTTAGCACCTTTTTGTATAATTAATAATAATCGATCACTACTATAGCAAAAATATATTTAGAGTACGCAACTTTTGAAGAGAATAATTCTGAGTATTCATTCTAAATTCCAATTATACCATTTATGCTTGTCTGTTCAAACTAGACACTGTGCACTATCAATGTTACCAACTGCGAGGAAGATTGCATTTTTAAGTATTGTAAGTAACCGAAAAGAAAAAGAGATTTCGTAATAAGGAATGCTAATTTTAAAGAATTTTGCGAGCTATTTTTATCATCATGCATTGCGCCTATCCTCTATTTCGGCTTGCTTGAGAAAATATTATTTCTAGCAAAAAAAACTATCAAAAAAGTTTTCGTTTAGAATTAAATTAATGTAACAAGTAATTTTTCTCGGCTAAGCTCAGATAAGATCGAACTCCCGTGAAAATCAAAAAAATAGTTTTGCGAGTAAAAACAAATGAAAACTTTGTACAACCAAATGATGTTAAGTTATTAAACATAAGGTTAATAAACTAAAAGCCTCTGTATATATTAATAACTAAAAAAGTGACAATGGACTATACGAACATCTGCCATTAAAAAGATTGGATGTGCGGAAAACTGTCTGATATTCCAATATGAAAATTAAATAAATTAATAATAAATGACGCGGCATAAAATGTTTCAAGACCTTTTTGTGAACTTCATTCAATGATATGCGGGTGAATTTTTGTATCGTAATAAATTTACTCAAAGCTGATTAATGATTGTTAAGTAAAAGACATTACCAGTAGTTCAGTTCATTGAATTTAATATTTATATAATAATTAAATGAAAAGCTTCACTGTGGGTACAATCGTTCATAAAATAGTAATTTATTTTTGTTAATAAATACATTTTTATCACCAATTTTGAAGATAAGATTCATTTTGTTAAATGGATTTTTTACTACTGCATAACTCGCATTTTTCGTGACTCGTTTATGGCCCTAATTGAGATTCGTCTTAAAGACCGCGCACACTTGTGAAGCATAAACCTGCACGGCCAGCACAGCAAAAAAACTTGCAACCTACACGATGTGTGAGGGACATTTTGTAGTTTTCAAGTAGTTTTATCAATGGAAATCAATTAATGAAAACGACACATCACAGCTGGCACACTAAATCGATCCAGCCCGACTGGACAGTAATTGCACGCGATTGACTGACGGTCGTTGCTGACTGTTGGTTGCAGATTCCTGGTCTAATGTGCATTACTCCATTAAATAATATGACTACCTTCACGAAACGTGCTGTGCTGGTCGTGCGTGATAGATGTGCGCGGTTTTTCAGAGAAGTTTAAATGTGTTTAAGCCTGGCTCCGCTCATTTACAATAAAAAATGGCCTCATTAATCGAAAAAAGATTTGAATTTTGAAAAAAACTATAAACGGAATATTGTTTACCACGCATGAATTGGAAAACTTAACGGCAAATAACAATTATTTTTCCAATTTTCGCACTCTGGTAAGAAATGGAGATCAGTCAAAAATGAATTTTAGCGTGAACTTAATTTTTTGTCCTATGAGGTAAGCATAGGCATTTTTTTGAGGTCATTTCGAATTGTTCATATTGTTCAAATCATTTTAGGATTCCCAAAAATCTCTTTGTCGAATTTCAGGCTTCTAGCTCACAGGGAAATACCAAATTACAAAAGCTACAACAAGCTACCTCCGATGTTAAACCCACAAAATATTGTATTCGTTCGGTGCAAACAGTACAGTGTATATAAAAATGCAACAGTGACAGTAAATTATACGGAAATATCTATAAATAAAAATTATATTATATTATATATTATAAAATTTATACAAACACTATTTCCGATTTTACATAGTACTATGTTCCTATTTTATAAAACAAATTATATTGTTCAACGAAATAATTAGGTACCATGGTTCTTAAGATTGATGTAATTATTAATTTTTTTGTTGCTGCGCTTGCGTTAAAACAGTTAATATTCACACATTTCCTGTTGCACATACAGTGTTACGTTATGATGTTCTAATCATAACAGTAATTAGAAATTACATTTTTAGAAGATAATTTCCTGTCTTTAAAATCTCTATATCGTGTGAATTTTTATTAGTGTATTTGCCATATATTGCACACACACTATTGGCGTCGGTCGAATGGCGAGACCTAGGGGTCGGACCAAAATTTTTAAAAAAATCCTATAGACCGATGGAAAAATTAAAATGGCCATACAATGTAGTAACTTTTAATGTAGACATAGGAGTCTAGATATTTAGAAAAAAATATTAGAAGTTTGTGAAAGTTGGTAGAAGTTAATTTAGTATTAGAGCTTTTTTGCTGTTTGTCAAGACATCCCTCTTTAGCACAGACATAGATGTATTAAAAGAAGATACAATCAAAAATAATCCATCCAAAGAATGGAACTTTATAGGTGATAAAATATTTTTGTTGTTCTTTAAAAAAAAAAAAAGAAAAAATAGTGCCTACCTGACAATAATTAATTAATAATAATTTATTACAAAACTAGATCTTAACTCCGATATTAGCTAAGAGTTTAAATGTTACAACATATTTTTTTAAGGTACGTTAAGTACGAATCAAAAAAATGAATTAAATATTCGAAAACGAAGTCGGTTAATATATATAACATGCTAACTACGTATTCCAAATCCACAGAAAAGTAAAAAAAAACTAGAAATAAAATATTAAACTCGTTCAAAAAATCCGCCAAAAAGGAGAAAAGAGTGAAATTTTGAAGTCGGTGCCAATTTAATTACTAACACTTTTTATGGACCTATGTAAGTCATTGAATTGGCACCAACCTGGAAATCTCATTATTTTCTTTCTTTTAGTGGCTTTTTTGAGGGAGGTTAATATATTTGTGATTAAATTTTTTCCAGTTATGGATTGAGATAAGGTTTCTGTCAATCAAGCGTCATTTCGGGCAAGTGTTTGTGATTTCAATGTATAACAAAGATTCAATCCAAAGTCAAAATTCACATATTAATATTATTATGAATAGGTTTTTTAATGTATTTTTTTCCTTATTGTAAAAAATTGTTTTTTTTGTAGCACCCGTTATTGTCAAGAAAAAAAATGTTCGCGGGTAAAAGTGTTTAACTGGAACCGCCATGTAAACTAATGTATTTTTGTTTTATATTATGACAATAAAACTCTTTTATATATTATATATAAAATGTATAACAATAAAAGTAAACACAAAATAGGATATGAAAAAAATGAGATGAAAAATATTTGTATGTACGGTTCATGATAATTAATTAACAGCATTTTCCATAGCAGCTGTAAAATTTTCTATTTATTCATATATTTAGTTTAAACAAATAAATACTACCGTTAAAAAAGGTTCTATTCATTATCTGAAAGGTCAATAAAATGATATCATATAAATTAGTGTCAAAGGTTAAATAGTTGGCTATAGCATTATTGTTAGACTATATTTATCAGATCAACAATAACTGGCCGGAACGATGATAATAAAATTTTTACTTTCACATATAAGACTTAATTAGGGGATGTTTTGTGACTACCCACAAATTCGACTCTTTCATATATTATGGAGTAATTGAGGAAGTCTTGTGATGCGTAAACATTTGGTTTTATGAGTTTACTTTCTCATACATGGGATAAGTATTTAGGGGAAGTCCCATAGGCATTGATGATTATGAGCGTCTATAATCCACACTCCAATCTCAAAGGGAAGGCGCTTAGCGCCAGTCTTTTTTAGAAAATATCGAAAGGCAGGCTGTGGGTGTGACTATATATATTATAAAAATGGATGCTGGTTGATTTATTTGAGATTAATAGACTTCGATGCCGTTTGATCGATCACCATTAGAGAAGGGAAAAACGGGTCTTTTTAGTGATTTGTATCTTTGCATTTGGATCCCTTATGTGAGCCGGCTCACTGAACCAGTTCAAAAAGAGCCGAGTTCTGAATATGTTACTGCAGTCTGCCACTGAGTTACCTAGTTCAGACCTGTATAGAATCAAGAATGCATAGCCAAACATGTGATGAGCCATTTGAGCTGACAGATGCATCAAAGCGAGAACTGATACGTAAGTGTAAAATGTGCTTCTGTGTGTTAAGTGTTTCACTGAGTTATGCGGATCCACTGATCCGTCGGCTCAAAAAAAAGTGAGTCGGTTCTCACGGATCTTCTGTCGGAGTCGGCTCTTTGAACCGGTTCAGATCTGAGTTACCCAACACTAATCACCATGAAAGTTGGTACATATAATATGTATTTTTTCATGAAAAACACTTTTATGCTATTTATTTTGTTGTAACTCGCCACTAGATGGCGTCAAAATAAAAATTAGTATATGAATTATTTTCATTTACATTAAAATATTGGTACTTAATACATTGCAAATTATTGTAATAGCAGATTGTATATCTAGACCGTAATACTATGAAGCTGTTGTCACTGCCGTATTTCTTCCCAATCACGTACAGAGCCGCGGATACCGGTTAGTCATACTCATATATGGAAAAGTTAATACGAGTTGTGTCGCATATTTTTTTTTTAATATGAAATATAAAATTAAAGAGCTATCTACTTAAGTTGGTCTGTAAATTTTTTTGAATAATGCTTATAACACGTTTTTCAGGCATGCCGTTTTATCAGTCATTAAATAATATCTATAAAAATTCGTGATGGAAAATTTAACTTTCAATTGATTATCGAAACGCAAGTTTATTTAAAACTGTTTTTATTAAATAATAATTTCAGTATGTAAAAAACAAACACGGTATAGGTAATTATGTAGTAAAATTAATTAATAATTTATTTTTTTAATTTTTGCTCTTAGAACATGCCATTTAAAAAAATTATAATAACGTTTACCGACTTATCTGATATTCTTTACTTACGATCACAATTCGTAGAAGTTTTACATACTGTTAGTATTAGGTATTATATAGATATATGAAAAATGGGGTATTACATTTCGCCTAAACTCCATTTATATGTTAAATCCGAATATCGTAAATAAGGAAATATAAATTACTCTTAAAATTTAAATTTCTAAAACGCACGTTAAAAAAATCGTGAAAATCTTCCAACCGTAAAAATTAAACTTCAACCACTTGAACTCATTACGATAAAATAAACTGTCTCAATGAAAATGGATGCTGAATGAAAATGTGAATAGGAAATGAATAAAAATTTTATTACCTTAAAGGACACGCGAATTGAATGGATGATTTATTCATACAGGGGGATTAAATGGGAAACGTGTATTCATAAATCATAAGTAATCTCAAAGTTGAAGGTAGTACATAATATATATTTACATTGAATTGATTCACCTCATTTGAATATGCTAACGCGGGTACTTCTTCAATTTGCGCTGTAAAGGAAAAGTACACAGAATTTGTGCCAAAAATCAATGTTTGATGGCAATACGAATATGTCATAGGACACGTGTACAATGTGTTTGTATTTGTAGACGTACAGGGGAAAGCTGGGTAAAATTTATATTTAGAAAAATATATAAGTAGTGTCACATATACAAATGTTACGTGGATTAGGTTATAGACTTTGGAAATGCAATAGGTGCTTAATTATTTTATTCTTTTTGGCGCGTTGAGAGTAGCATTTTAATACCGGGTTCGTTGGGGTCGGGGCTCGTTGAATTCGGTGTTCGCTGGGGTCGGGGTTCGTTTGGTTCGGGGTTCGTCATAAAAATTACCGAAAATGCACAGAAATTACTGAAAATACATAAAAATTACCAAAAATGCATAAAAATTACCGAAAATGCATAAAAATTACCGAAATTTTCAAAGTGTTTTGAAATATCTGAAGCTCATTTTTTCGCAGTATTATTTGTAAACTTTTTGAAAATGTAATTTTAATAAATGTTTTGCATGTATACTAAAGTAAGTTATTACTCACGATAAAGAAGTATAACTTCAAACGCGCGTACACGCACCTATTTTTTAAAAATTTTTGCTGTTTTATGTGTCACTATTCGGCGCTATTCTGTAAATTAACAGCGTTATTATATCTTTTGTCTCACTTTACATTAAGTGATATTAAATTTGACAAAAAATAAACAGCACTGTAAATTCTTACATTTACCATATCAGAATAGCATAATAAGTATGTTTTCCGTCTTTTAGGAAAACTACTTTACACTTATCTTTTGTTAGTGTATTTGCCATATGGCAACATACACTATTGGCGTCGGTCGGATGGCGGGACCTAGGGGTCGGACCAAAATTTCTCGACGTTTCATAACCTCCTAAACACTTTGGCACCATTTTTAAAAATGTTTATATATATATGTATATATATATATATATATATTTATATATATATATATATATATATATATATATATATATATATATAGATAGGTATATATGTGTACGGGCAATAACTTTCGAAGGAGTTAATTTATTTTAACTAAATTTGGCACGAAGCCTATTTAAAATGGGCCCAATCGGGTCATTTGAAGGGTGGTTTTTAGGGGATGAAAAAAGTTTTTGGGCCCAAAAATACCTAAAAAATTCTCAGAATCGTTTCAAAATTGAAATTTAACCCTTTAATATCAATTAAAAAGTGTTCCTAAAATTTCAATAAAATCGGCCCGACAGGACCGGATTTGAAAATTTTCTGAAAACACTAGTTTGCGGATAGTGAGGTATTTCCTGAAAGGTGTTTTTAATTTTGGTGTAGACGTTTGATCGACAATAATGATGTAGTTAAAAAAAAATGTAATTTAAAGGGGTGTATTAAGGAGTTAATTTTTTTATTTTGCCCAATAATCACCTTAAGTTCACATAATAAAGCCACAAGGCCTGTATTAGCAAATACACTATATTGTCGGCAGGGTTTTGGCACTGCGACCCGGGTTTTTTTTATTTATGTGTGCAATAAAAACAGAAAGATAAATGAAATATCTCAAGACTAGTATCGATTTTTTATGTAGTTAACTCTTCTTTTTATAAAAAAAATATATTCGGTTAAACTATCACTCTTCTGACACGTGTTAAAGAATACATCACGGAACAATTAATTTAGAGTTCGACCTTGACTAGGTCTCTTGCCCCAGTTTGTCTGACTGTCCAAAAATAAATTAATAGTTGTGTTACTTAAGTTGGCCTTAAGGGGACGTCAAAATCGGTACCGAGTTTCTGTTAAGGCTGATCTGGACTAGTCGATCGCAAGCATAGATTGTAAGATATAAAATAATGAAATCAATAAATAAGCAAGAATTAAATTATTAAATGTATATTCAATTCAGTAATACGATCGGTAGAAACTCCATCCTGTCTCAACACCAAATATTTTCGCATTCACTTACAATCTTTACAATATCAGTGCAGATAACATAAGTCATTACTCATTACCTATATAGTTCGTGGGACAATACTGGATAACATTTGTTTAAATACTGTAGGTTAAACATTTCTTTTCAAGATCTAAATTTCCTACCATATACAATATTACAATTAGTTAATAATTTAGAAGCCAACTGTAGCTCCGACCACATTTGGCAATATATTCGATTTCGGTCAAAATCATACCAAAGGTTTTGCAAAAGCCTGAGAATTTACTTAATAATCTATATATACAGATTGTATCAACTCAAAGCTGTCCATAGGGCACTCTGTGTGTAAGACAGAGCACCATACACAAACGATAAGCAAGAGTGAGATAAATGATCGCTAATAGGTAGTAATTACTGTGGTTACTGTAAAATAAATTTAAATAAACGTCTTTGTTTTCTAAGTAAAAATAGCCATTTTATCAATTAATGACAGTCTGTAGTCACTACCGAAATTATTGATAAAATGGCTATTTATACTGTTCACGAAAAAATCCAAATAATTAAATTGTTTTATGGTGGTATTTTTACTTAGAAAACAAAGACGTTTATTTAAACTTATTTTACAGTAACCACAGTAATTACTACCTATTAGTCATCATTTATCTCACTCTTGCTTATCGTTTGTGTATGGTGCTCTGTCTTACACACAGAGTGCCCTATGGACAGCTTTGAGTTGATACAATCTGTATATATATTATGAGCACTGTGGTTGAAACAATAACAATCAAAGAAAGCATAGTTACTATGCTTTCTTTGATTGTTATTAATAATCTATTTAAATAATAAAATTAAATGTCTGGCACATACACTATTGGCTTAGCATATTAAAATCAGCCCAGCGGGACCATTTCGGGTTTAGTCAAAAAGTTGATCTTACGAAAAAATAATTCGATCGCTATTTTAGGAAATAGGGAATTATTTTTTTTAGACAAAATAATACAATTCTAAAACTAAAACTTAATATCTTGAAACAGCCTCATGCTGAATTAAGTGAATTTTTATTTTATTATGAAAATTCGTGACACCTGTATAATTTTGTTGAGATCATAAATAATTTAAAACTTTGTTATGAAACTTGTGTTTCATTTATGGACAGTACCTTCTGCGCAACTTGTCAACAATCCATCCATTTTTATCGCTTTGAATAAACTGTTTATTTGCGTGGCCTTTTGAATTTATATTAACTAGACAGATAACAGATTACTTAATAAATGAAACGTCTTTAAAACTGTGACCGAGAAGCCAGAAAACGTGATTCAAACAACTCATGTTAGTTAAAATATTAGAAAAAATAGTACAAATTAGTTTCGCTTGTTGTGATGCTAATTATATTGTGTCATATGAAGTTCATGAACATCGTTAAAAACGGACTTTAAAATAAACAATAAGTAAACATTATTTTTCCTTTAAGGTCACAAACTGCTTGACTTATTATGACGATGATGACCTCAGTTGTTGAGCGTCTATAATCTACAATCTCTCTCTCTCTAGAGTTAACGTAAAATAAATTAAAAGGGTACGGTGTATCAATCTGAATTTCTTACAAAATTGAACAATTTTTTCGAATTTTCTTCCAGCTATTGCAACATGCTTCCATGGGCTATTACCATTGTATTAAATAATTACCAAACTCGACAACCTTATGGAGGTATCCATGCTAATAATTTTATTTATATAAAAAATACAAATTAATTGTTTAAAATTTAAATAATTAATTTGTTAGTTAATTAATTAAACAATGTCCAAAAGGATTGATATAGTCATAAATTTAGATAGAGTCGAAACGTCGCAATATTAACAATGACATGATTGTTTTTTCTTATTAAGTCCAATTACCTGTGATTTATTATTGAATTACTTTTTACAATAAAAAAGCCTTGAAGAATTTGTACTGAACGTTTTTGATAGCATTTTGTCCCCTCTTTCTAATGGAGCAATAAAAACATCGTGGTCCCATTAAAAAAACAGAGTTATAGTTCGTTTCTCGAAAATGCTGCCACCTACAAAAAGTTTCTGTTCAAAACTTTATGTCCCCCTTTATATTGAGCAACTTTTATTCATTTTTTATATTTCTGATATTGTCTGAAATTTTTGAGGTGGCAGTGGGACACATATATATAAAATACTGCAGATCTGTGGCTGCAGACATTTTTCACAGGCTTACTGACTCGGACACCTTCAAAAAAAATCTGGAAACTGGAATACGTATTAGATACTTTTCAAATTTGGAATACTGACAGATATGATATTCCAAATTCAAGGAGCACACACGAAGGGTTCTATCTATTGCCATTTCGGAGATAGAGCTATTAAAAAAAATGTGAAAATTGAAAACATCTTTAAATGGTCACAGATCGGAAACTTGAGAATATTTTTGGGTTTGGAATGTCATTTTCTACTAGTCTTAAGCTGTCTATGCTGTTAGGAAACAAAAAACGAGTTTTTAAATTTCGTCGAAAATCAACAATTTTCCCACATATTTTTTGGACAATTTTGGAAAATTTCTCGGATCCTTTGAAATTCGGCATGTTTATAGAAAATGATACGCTGAGTCCACTGAGCCCATCCGTTACACTGTATCACTTACCGTTACGAAGTTAGATGCCTTCAAACATGCTTTCTGGAATCTCTGGAATACTTTATTGGATACTTTTCAAATTTGGTATGCTTATAGAAAATGTCACGCTGAATTCAACGAGCTCCTCCATTGCGCTATATCACTCACCGTTTCAAAGTTAGACCCCTTCGAACATTTTTTCTGGAAACTCAGGAATATGTATTGAATACTTTTCAAATTTGGTATACTGACAAAAAACAACATTCTAAATTCAATGAGCGCACCGGGAAATCAGTATTTATTATCGTTGTAAAGATATAGTATATAAACAAATCTTATTTTCTCGCTGAAAGACAAACACGTATATTAAAATGAGCTACGCGATCGAAGCCGAATATAAAACAGCTGATTATTATTTGAGTTCAGGAGTCCTATACACGTGTACCAAATTTCATTAAAATCGGATTAAACGTATGCGGGATAACATGCACTTTTTGTATCTTTTTTGTGTTTTTAAATTATATTTTTAGATCGTAACAGGCATATTTCATCATAATTGAAAAATTAGTATTCAGCCCCCAGAAGCAGTAAGGAGGTATTGATGCTTTAGAAATTATTTTATTCTTAAAGACATTATGTAATGTGTATATTATGTCCTAAATCAATGGGAGTGGTTTTAATTTAATGTATTTTGTTAAAACAGTTCCTTTTCAAAAATTGAATTAATTAGGTAACTGTCCTTTATTCCAGCGGCGTAACAAAAAAGTGCTGTAAAGAAATACATAATTGAAAAATAATAATGTTACCTGTTTTCCCATTCATTCTAAAGAATAAGAATTGTAATTTCAAAAAATAAAAACAGATGTATAACATCATTATTATACTCGTAAATTATCATTAGAAACTCATGTACAAAAAAAAAAAATATGGACTGTGATTTTAACTTGAGTTGAAAGAAACTTTTTTAAAGCAAAGTTGAAGTTATGGTAATTTAAAAAATACTCCATTTAATTCACTTATTTACACCAGTGCTTCTCAAAGAGTGTGCTACGTAAATACATAATTTAAATAAGAATCGTTAATTGGTTTTGGGGAGGTACATTGACACTAATACTTTTTTGTGTGCTATAATTCAAACACATTGTGAGATTTTTTAATTAGATCTGTAACTGAAATATCGTTTCTCAATTATTTTTTATCGAAATAATTGCTAAAATTGTTATAAATAAAATACAACATAATATAAAATACCTTGTTTTATTTCAGTTTTGAATTGCAGAAAGTAAAATTATTCACGCGCTACTGCTCGTAATTAAATATAAAATTATGTAAAACTATTTCGAACTGCTATCCTGTTACAATTTGAGGGCGGTGCTAGTAAAAGTTTTTAAATGAGAAAGAGAAGTATTTAATTATTTGTGTAATTATGCAATATATACTGAAGGCGGAGTTTATTATTCGGATAATGAGAGTCTTATAATGTTGTCATGAATGTCGGTTGAGCCTCAATTCAGAATTATTTCATTGGTGACCAGCAAATCATTTACATACCAATTAGGTACTTAATCCGTTTTTGAAAAATATGAATTTGTGGTTCGATCTTACTGGAAAAAAACAATGTAAAAGAAATTGAATAACAAAATACAGATAGACCTTCGAAATATTGGCCCATGACGTTGTTGCAACTTCGAGATCATCAAGTGCATGCGATCTATTATTGAAACTTCCAGACCTTGCCTGCGTCCCATTTCTGCACAAGTTCCATGCGTCAGGTACTGGCAGATATGACTTTTTTTATTACTTTTTAAATTGGTTCTGCTTTTTTGAAATTCATATTTACATGTTTATTTTCAATTTGTATTGGAAACAAATACAGTATCATACTTTTAAAAGTAAATTAAATGCTCAAAGAGAAATTAAGGCAAAAATGCTTGCTTGCTGTAAAGTATTTAACTCCTGAAACAAATTTTTATACAACAGCAGTCAACAAGTTGATTCCATGCCAGAAATTTTATTAATTTACCAAATATTTATAGTAAAGCAAAATAGGGCATAATCTGTTGACGATAAATTATGAAAGCTGAACATTTTTTGCTTAACTTATAAGAGTATTTCGCATAGACGGCCATTTTTGGGTCGTAATTTGAGAATTTTTTTCTTGGAATTAGTAAAATATTTTGAAGTATTTTTTTCATATATCATAATTACTAATTAGGTGTGTAGATACTTTTTGTACAAAAATATATTTATTGTATTTTAAAAACAAAGAAACTGTTGATCCTAGGTCGTTTAAAATTTGAAGCGCTCGCGGCGCAGTCCTAAACGGTACCCACAATTGCAGTCCTCTGCGAAGTTTGAAACACAAATTTCTAAATTGTTATCAATTGTTAACTTGTTGGCTATCGTCTAAATCGCCGAGAAGTTGAAATATTGAAAGTTACGAATATTATACCAATACAAAAAGAAACGTGTTAGTTTTGGGTGTTTTTTTCAGAGTAAATGTTTGCTTAAAAGAAAACTAAAAACAGAGTCAAATAATAACGGTTCCGACGATAGTGGAAAGTTTACTGAATGTGCTATAAAAGTTTCATGTGATTAAATTCAGTGCAACTTGAAATATCGTATAGGCATGACCGATTTGAAAAATGTGTTTTCAAAAACAACGGTTTTAAAGTTTTGGATTACAATTGCATGCTTAATGCTGTGCCTGGGCCGTACAAGCATCCTTCCTTTTCTATATAAAAGCCTCCAGCTGTAAAGAATTTTTTCATCTCTCTGCTCAATTTTAGCCATTTCTGTTGCATCGTCGCATTCGTAACTCCGAGAAAATGACCTGCGGGTACCATGGCTATATGTTCGGTCGACGCTCTATATGCGTCGAACCTGTAAGTCTTATAACTCCCTTAATTTAGCGAATTTTCAAGAACCCGTTTACAGGCGTATTTTTCAAACCGTCACTGCGGATTACCCATTTAATTCATTAATCGATTCGATATAAAAAGTTAATAATATGTAAAACACAGTTTTTAAATTACGTGTAACAACAAAACATTAGCAACATTTTCGCGGCATGTACAAGTAATGCTTTTATGGTACTTTTGAATAATTTTTAGGCATCAATTTAATTTATTATGATGTATAAAATTGATACTGATTTATCTGAAAACTGCTCTCCTGATACTTTTGTGTTTATATTTGACTGACGAATTTTTAAAGGTATTGCATAATGTTTATATTAAAGATGGGAGTAGCTTTATTTTATTACATTTTATTAGAACACTCCCTTTTCAAAAATAGAAGGAATTAGATAACTGTCGATTATTCCAGCGGCGCAACAAAAGAGTATCATTATGGCGTACATAATCGAGAAGTAAAAATTTTCCATTTTTATATACCTTTGATGTCCATTCTAAAGAACAAGAATTGAATTTAAAAAAAAATATCTTAAGAATATTACTGTTATTATAAATTCATGTGTAAAAAAGCCATACTTTTATTACCTAATTTTTCGTGAACATACTCACTAAGTAGATGATTTTCACACCCAGTTTGTGTAAACCGAAAAGTGTCTGAGAAACTCTAATTTGCGTAATAGAGTGCCTGGGTATCTGGTACCTAATTTGTTTAACAAACAAAATTGCTTATTTTATTGTTCAAAAATAAAATCTTTATATTATATGCATTTCTGATCGGTCTTATACTTTCTTATTTAAAAAACAGCACTCATAGAGAGATTATTTAATTGGATCAATTTGAATATTGTTTCTGCATCGAAATAACTCTTGTGTTATGAAATGCAAAATATAAAACTTTAGATTTTATTGACTCGACTAAAAAGTATTTTTTTCACACGCTACTGATTCATAGATAATTATAATATTATGCAAAACTTGTTCGAACTGCAATCCTAATAAAAATTGTTTTATTACCTGCGGGCGAAGCCAAAAAGACAATGCTTATAAATGAAGAATATTATACGCAGTGTCTGATAAAAATAGGAAGTACTCAGTTGTAAATATGATAGATTCGGGACGTTGAAAAAATAAAAAATTACCCACATGATCATAATTTGACAAGTCGATTGTTACGAAATATGTATGGGTATAATCTTGTACTCACTTGACTCGAACATAATGAAATTTTATAAACAGTTCTTTCGTTGGAAATTTTTCTATCTCAAATAACTGTTAATTGTATGATGCTAAATGATCTGCAAGTAATCGCCTAATCCTTCTTTGTACCTTGTCAGGGCCGGATTTATTCATCAACAAAATAAGCATCTGTTAAGACCCCAGCCCAGTGGCCGTCGATTAATCGAAACCTTGCGAATTTTGTTACTTAAATTCGACCTAACTTTTTAATTAAACAAAAATGCTAATATGTCAATTAAAGTGAAAGGTATCAATTTTAATAATAAATCCAATGAATTGTATATCTAACAGTTCAATAAAAAATGTGACGTGAGAAATTTCAAATATTGTATTAATAAAAAAATAAAACATTTGCGGCCCATTCAATACTTTGTTCATAAATGAAAATTGCTACACAAAGTTGTGGACTACCAACTGAAAAACCATATAATATATAGAATTATTTAATTATCTGATTTTAGAATTTGCGTAGCTTAGGTTGCATTATTTCTGAGGTTAAGGGCGCCTCCTATGACTACTGCTTATAGCCCTTACAAATATAAATCCGGCGCTGGTCTTGTGATCTTTATAATATGTCTTCATTTGATGTTTTTTTACCCTGACTAAATGTACCCAGGCTTGGGAAATAATCTGGGCTTGGTGGATAACTATACCCATATGAAAAATTCCGAGTGGATAAAACATTCACTCGGAATTTGACGGCATTTTTCGAGAATATGTATTACTTTACAATTTTATATTATTATTATATTTATTTTATATTATATTTATTATAGACAAACACTCGATTTGTAAAATAGTTTGAGTTTTTTTCACAAAATTCAAAGCACCGCACAATTTTTGCGTTGCGCAATTAAGTTTTTGTATTAAATGTAACGATTCTTAGACACTGCTGACCTCAGCTGTTGAGCGTCTATAAAATTCTACAATCTCTTTCTCTCTCTGTAACTATTCTCTTGTTAATATGAAGAGCTACAATCTCCGACTGCTCTATAAGCATGCTGATAACCTTTGCTGTCGAACGTCTATAATCTACAATCTATCTTTTTTATAAGCATATCGAATAATATATTAAAAATAATTCATTGAATGATTGTCTAGGTAGTAGAAAACACCCCGTATAGGTATAACGACTTATGAAACTGCATTTTATTAGCCGTGCTGTGTTATTAGAAGTAGAAATACCTCCTAAATGCTTCTGGGAGCTGGATAACAAATTTTTGATATTTCGGTTTGTTGACATTATTTTAACATTTTAAACAAATTTTTTGTTTTTTATCCTCCGTACGATATTGTAATTTTGTGATCAATTATTGTAATGTAATAGACGCTCGACAACACAAGTCAAACGTATTGTAAATTATAGACGCTCATATTTCTAAGTTTAAGACAAAAAGTTGTAAATGTGGTAGATGCGGCAATCAGTATATCCAGTAGCATAATGCTCGAGAGTCTAGGCCTCTGGGGGTTAGGACCAAAAATTTATTACAATACTCGGTTCTCATCTATGGACTTTAGAGCGTCCATAATCTACAAAATATTGAAACATACATTTTTCTCTGTTGTTAACGTACAAATTAGCACGTATAAATTAGGTCACGTTGTTCCCGAGTCCAGGAACCCGTAAGCCATGGGACCCCCTTAACTCCTGTAATAAAATAACAATTATAATTTCAATTAAACTATTTTCAATATGTAACTCTTTTTTTAAGTGTAGTTTCTTTTTGAGTGCACATCTCTCATAAGCGAACACAATATTTGGAACCGTTGATGTCCACCTACATGGGAGCTTCCACTGTATACCTTTGTGTTTGAGTTTAAAATATAGATTTTTTTTCATTATATACGATTTTAAGTTACTTGTAACAATAAAAAATCAACATTTTCACAACAATACAAACGGAAAGTACAGAGAATGCTTTTAAGTTTTAAAAAGCTTTATTGTTTTATGCAAAAATTTAAATTTGACGCATGTTCATATTTATAAAATTACAAACTGATTTATCTGAAATGCTGCTCGCCTGATACTTTTGTGTTTATATTTGATAGACGAATTTTTAAAGATTATGTCATGCTGTATACTGCAGTCCCAAACCAAGAAATCAGATCTGCATTTCTTACAATTTTGAGATATTTGAACTTAAAAAGTTAAAATGTTCTCTGATACATTTTATTTCGTCATCAAACTTATGTGAACATAATAGTATAATACGTATCAAATGTGGGAAGGTGCCTCCTTTTTCAAATTCGTTTCAAAACATCGCGCGCGTTTAATAAAAACGTGCACTTTCTCACACTTTTTACAATTTATAACGAGAACACGTAAACGTATGTACGTTAAAAGTGACAGTCTTGTATAAAAAGTGAAACAAAAGAGAAATTCGTGCGTAAAAAAGGCTTTTACACACGGGTTATAGCTATGTAAACTATGTAAAACCTCCATTTTGTACGTGCGTGTTATAAAAATTTATAATGTGTAAATGATTTTCAGTTTGAAGTCATCCATAAAATACGTCACGCGAAGTTCACTCATGTTTTACCTCTACTGACAAATTTTCACACTGTGTCACATTTTCTGCGTGGAAGCGCTCTTTTTTCATATTGGATTTACGCGTGTGTGATTGCACGGAGTTCAGAAATAATTAAAATAATTAAAAATTTGGGTACTGCATGATTTAATACAATTGCAATGGGAGTGGTTTTATTTTATTGTATTTTATTAGAACACTCCTCTTTCAAAAATTGAAGTAATTAGATAACTGTCGTTTATTCCAGCGGCGCTACAAAAAGTACCACTATAAGGCGTACGTATTCTAGAAATAAAAATGTTTCTTTTTTTATATGAACTTGTTGTTCATTCTAAATACTTACCAAAATTGTATTAAAAAAACAACAGACGTAAAAAATATCATTAAAATGTTATTACGAATATTATAAATTCATATATATAAAAAAGCTATTTTTACCGCGCAGTATTTTCATCTTTTCATCACTTAATATTTTTCTCTTGTAAAATTAGTTATTTTATTATATTTCAAAAAACCTGCTTACGTCTTGGAAAATAATTTTGGAAGGCTCATTCCTATTCCTAAACTAATGTAGCTCTTTTTTATATTATGATGGGTCGCGCTAATTAGTCAAAGTGCACCAAAGCTAGTAGATTACAGAGGTTGCCTTGCTTCGTTGGATAGTAGTGGGAGAATGACATCATCTATCGAACCTGTCAATTGATTGCGTAGCAACGGCTGTTGTTCACAAAAAGCATTTAACAATTGTCAAAGAAATATACAGAATATTGATATTATTTGCAATAAATTGAATTTTTAAGATAAGAAATTTTATAAATTACATTTTTGATGTTCTCATTAGGTTGATAAAAACATAAACGGACTGCCAGCTGACGTCATTCCCGCGCTTACGCTGATTAATCAGATAGAACGAGGTAGCCTCTGTAATCTACTGTTCTTGGTAATACAATGCACTTTCAGTCTTTAAGACTAGAAAATCCCTAATTTAATAAATATGTACTAAGTGAAATAAGGCTTCCATAAGTATGTATATTCTAAGGGTAATTGAGCGTTTCACGTGGATCTTACTTTCTTCATTTTTAATTAGATCAGTCTGAATATTGTTTCTGCATCACATTTTATCGACATTATATTGTGGTATAAAACGCAAAATATAAACTGACTTTTTTTATTTGACCAAAATATTATAATTTTGCACACGCCACTGAGTCGTAAATAATTAAATATTATGTATAACTTGTTCGAACTGCTATCCTAATACATTTTTTTTATTAACTGCGGCCGGAGACAATGCTTATAAATGAAATATATTATATGTAGTGTCTGATAAAAAACGGACAGTGAATAGATTTTGAACTTAGAAAAAATTTAACGAAACACACGTGAGCACAATTTGAGAAATTAAATGTTACGAAATATGTACGGATATATCTTATATTTACTCGACTGTCATATTAATGCAATTTTATAAAGAGTTTTGTCGTTAGAAATTTGACGAGTTCCAGTTAATAGTTTTTAATTGACATAGCTGCTGCAGACAAATCAAAACAATTTGTGTTACGTTTTCTTCTCAAGTAATCGTGTCTAGCCCTACTTTGGGTTTTAAGACCGTCTTAACCCATGGGGGGCTCATGGCATATTAATATAAATGGTACCTCTTTAACAGAAATTTGAGTTTTTAGTAGAAATAAACAAGATTCATATTATAATTGTTATTTTGTCACAGGAGTGCTGTCGAGCGTCTATAATCAGCAATCAATTTTTTTGATAAGCATATCAAATAAATTAAAAATAATTCATTGAACGATTGTCTAGGTAGTAGAAAACACCCCGTATATAACGACTTATGTAACTGCATTTTATTAGCCGTGCTGTGTTATTAGAAGTAGAAATACCTCCTAAATGCTTCTGGGAGCTGGATAACAAATTTTTGATCTTTCGGTTTATTGAAATTATTTCAATAATTTTAGCAAAATTTTTGTTTTTTCTTCTCTATACGATATTATTTTTATGATCAATTATTGTATGTAATAGACGCTCGACAACATAGGTCAAACGTATTGTAAATTATAGACGCTCATATTATTTTATTTAAAATTAAAACTTAGAAAATTTCAAAGTTTAAGTCAAAAAGTTGTAAATGTGGTACATGCGGCAATCAGTATGTCCAGTAGCATAATCCTCAAGAGACTAGGCCTCTGGAAGTTAGGATCAAAAATTTATTACAATACCTGGTTCTCGTCTATGGACCTTAGAGCTTCCACAATCTACAAAATATTGAAACATGAATGCGAATTTCGTGTGTAAACGTGAAAAAATAACTTTTTCTTTTTTGTTGCAGATACGATCGTATTGAATCGACATCAAGTGACTGCGCGACCCCCATTGCTGGAACTTCCATGCCTACGTTTTAAATGAAATGTTGTTTTATGTATTTTTTTTTATTATAATGTTGTATTAGAATGATTGTAAATTATGTTTGTATTAGTAATTTTTATTGTGAGAAAATAAACACAGATTAAAAGAAAATGCTTTTCAAGTGTAACACGTATAACTTCTTCGCGTCTATGGTGCCCTATTCCTAAAATGACAAATTTTAAGAATTTTTCTATTCAAATGTAACACGTATAAAATATATCTTCGTGTTTCTGGTACCCTATTCCTAAAATGTCAAATTTTAAGAATTAGCTCCGTAAATTAAAAAAATATTTTTCATATGAAACAAGTATAAATACCTCTTCGTGTTTCTGGTACCCTATTCCTAAAATGTCAACTTTTAAGAATTTCTCTGTTCAAGTATAAAATACCTTTTCGTGTTTCTGGTACCCTATTCCTAAAATGTCAACTTTTAAGAATTTCTCTGTTCAAATGTAACACGTATAAAATACCTTTTCGTGTTTCTGGTACCCTATTCCTAAAATGTCAAATTTTAAGAATTTACCAGCTTCGTAAATGAAAAATATTTTTCATATTTATAAATTTTGTCTCATTATTTTCACCTAGGGGGGTAGGTGGATTTTTTTTATAAATTTTGTCTCAATTATTTTCACTTAGGGTGGTAGGCGGATTTTTTTTATAAATTTTGTCTCAATTATTTTCACCTAGGGGGGTAGGTGGATTTTTTTATAAATTTTGTCTCAATTATTTTCACCTAGGGGGGTAGGATTGAAGGTATTTTGTGGGTGCCCTTAATACGATTAAACTGGAATCCAATGTAAAATGTATAATAATAATAATAATAATAATAATAATAATAAGTTTATTGATGCTAAGACTTACAAGAAGTATACATAAGTCAAAATACATGAGATAGTACAATTACAATTCTGGTTCGTACAAACATTTCTTAATAAGATAAATTTTCAGGGCTGATTTAATAGTAGGTTATAAAAAATAGTTAAGAATTTCTGAGTCATAAAAAAACATGTTATAGCTTAGCTGAATTCCAAATTTTGACATTTTTGTTAAATGTTCGTCTTGTCTTAAATAAACAAATTGATCTATTTGCCAGTTTTAAATCCCATTTTTGAAAATGAACTTATAAATACTGATTCATATTTACAATGTATTTTTAATCGCTTTAGTGAAAATCTGGAGGTTTATATTATTGAGGTTCAACTGTAAATTGTTACTACCGCCATCCAAACCGCACGTGTTTATGACGTATTAAATAAATCAAACAATTGAGATGCTATAAATAGCGCGTAAAGTGATGAGAATTATTTTAATTTTGATGTTCCGATCGTAAAAATAGACTAACGCCTTCGGTAAGAATATCATCCACTGCAGACATGATCAATGAAAAATATAACATCTGTTTATGAAAATGGTTCATTGTTTCAGGTTTGGCAGCTTTCCATCTACGAAGTTATGTTTTTTTACCATAATTATGCTATACTGTCATTATGATACTGGTATAAAAACATATTAACTGTCCCAAGCTCTAAGGACTAACTATAAATTTGAACTTAGGACAGCTGAAATATGTATAGTTGTAAATTGGATTAAAGCAACCAAATACTTATTTTTTAGAATGTTACAAAGCTAATAAGAACATTTTCCCTGAATTGACTATTAACAACATACTTATTTTAAATGAATCTTTTTGAAATTGTCAGATTCATCGATTTAAATCATTTTCAAAAATGTTGCCAAGTTGCTTAAAACATCGAGAAATGTTGCTCCAATCGACGCCAATAATGTATGTCATATTGTGGCAAATACACTAATAATAATAATATTACACGAACAGATAAAATAGTTCATATAAAAGTTAAGTAAAAATTTGATCATCAATAACACTAAGTGTATGAAATCACAATTTGGACTTATCACATAAAAGTCGGAAAATTATAATTTGAAAACTCTTTCAACGTATAAAAGATTTCTTCAGCAAGTACATAAACTTTTAATATTAATAGTTTTACTTTCCCAGGCACTTGTAAAGTTTTGGGCCCCAATAATCCACGAATTGTTGGGTGGTTGATTTCTAATTTTAGGAAAACTGTGTTGGTATATACAAGATATGGTATATCCAAGATATATATTGATATCAACATTAGAGGTCTGCATGAATCTCTTGGTTCAAGGTTGTACATTAATCGTATAGCTTTTTTCTGAGTTTTAAAGATACGTTCAGCGCAACTTGAAGGCCTCCATATTAATATTCCGTAGCTAAGAAACCTGTGAAAATTTGAGAAACAGACCAGTTCTTAATAGGTATATGTTTTGGAGCGATGTTTTTAAGTCTTCTTAAGCAGTATAGTTGCTTTGCAAGTTTGTAATAAGTATTTGTTCAGCAAATACACTTGATATATTTTGTCGAGTCGGTAGTTTTTCCTACCGAGTCCTTGACATTGAGAATATCTCGATGAGGCCACTCGACGAATGTCAGTGTTAAAGGGTCGGCAGTCATTAAGTCGCCACTTGCAATCTGTGAAGAGGGTACTTGTGCTGATGACGCACAAATCAATATTAACATTGTCGACGGTTCAATCAGAGTTCAATCGAACTATTTTATAACTTTACTTGAACTGATTTGCACTATAAAGTCGTCATTTCAATTATATGCATTCGGAAATTACAGGAATATCCAGATCATTGTGGCTGATTGCAAGTTTTATAATAAATTCATTCCCAAACTCGTTTAAGTCACTTCTTTTTTGTTATACAGTAGACCTCATGTATTTTCAACCTTTCGGGACTAATCGACTCGTGTATTTACAACTTCTAGCGAGCTGGGTAGAGTAGTGGTGACAGCACTAAGACTCGCATTCGGGAGGTACGGGTTCGAATCCTGGCGGAGGCAGATGTGGCTGGGACTTTTTCCTACTGCCTCTCGCCGAAAAACGATAATTCCCATATCGGTCGTCTTGATTAAGGTTTTCCATGATTTCCCTCAATTAAATCCAGATAAATATCCAGATGGTTCCTTATTCAAGGCCATGGCCGATTACCTAACAAACTCTTAGTTCAAAAAGTACCTGTCCTGTCCTAATTTCTTATAATTCGTTCATTCGCTCTTTGCTGTTAGTTAAGTTGAAGTTTTAGAAAGGCAGAAAATAACGGGAAGTGGTAAATTGGAAAATAGTAATGGTGCGAATGGCGTCTGTTATGACATAAAGTCGACAAACGGACGTTAAACGCATTATTATTATTATTGTTATTTACAACTTCTCTTCCATCGACACTTCGTGCCAGTCATAGACCACGATCAGAAAAAAAACTTTTAATAATCTGGGACTAAGAATTTGAAAATACGAGAGTAAAATCAATTGATTGGTGTGAAAAATACATTTTTCCAAATATATGTGTTATTTTCTCATCGAAGTCAACTTATTGAGGTCCAGTTGTATGTAAACAAAGCTGCTGAAAAAAAATATGAGTGTTGCTCAAATGAAGTTGTGAAGGTTGAATTATATTATAGAAAGTTTTCAACATAGACACAAAGAGAAAAGAGCTTTCAATGCACCTTTATAACGCCTACAGAAGTTTTCTGTTGTCAGAAACAATCGGATGTTGTGCTGTACACGAATGAAGGACAAGGTGAAGGTCAAATGAAGCTTTCAATAGACGCACAGCGAGCTCTATAATATATTAAGGATGCAGCACCTACGTGCTCCATAATATACTTGAAGATTATAATTCACTCGTGTTAAAAAAAACAGTACCAACTCATTGGATATTTTTTTATATAACAACGTTTGATTTCATTACGCTGTTCTCTCCTGTTATCATCCTATATCCGATGCATATTCGAGACATTCCAGAAAAACCTTTAGAGACTCTATTTCCGAAACGTTAATAGATACAGACGGATTTGAAAAGGATTCGAGAACATTAAAAATTATAATGAGCCTCACCCTCATAAGCTCACATAAGAAGTTTAACTTCTTTAGTTTTTAATATGATTCCCAAGTTTAATTTTTTGTTATGACAAACTAATTAATAATATTTACACATAAACATGTACTTAGCAACACGCTATAAAATTCCGTTTCTGTCAGTTTCATGTAATTTAGGAGACAAACTAACTTCCCCTTTCGGGGACAATTCTACTTTCCGCCGATTTTTACTTTTTTCAAACAGATACGTCGCTAAAGAAGTTAAACTTAAAAAAAATGTTTTATTATTTGTTAAGTCTGTTCATTTTTTCATTTTGTTGTAAAATAGCTTTTATGCATCAACCCTTTATTAATAATGCATTTTAATTATTATTACATACCTATGTATTTATTTGTATAGCTAATAGTTTTTGTGCAAATATGCTTAGAAAAAAAAAATTCAATGGGATAAGTGATTACTACAAATTGAGGATTGAACGACTAGCGGTGATCCTAACCCCCGTTACTCCGTTGCTTAGCGTCATGGTGGCATCGTCCTAAAACAGCAATCTGACTGTTAGAAGAAAACTATGAAATATGTCGGCTGTAAAGTTGCGTCCAAAAATATGTTATGTAGATGTGTTAGTGGGTGTGCACGAACGCAGTCAGAGTTCGAATTGCGGCGTCGCGATGCTGCACGCCGGAAGCTTGCGTCACCGGAACCATGCCGGAGCAGTGCACAGCCAAGCGGTTCGTCGCCATATTTAATATCGGGTCAATGCCAAGAGGGTTGCATGCAGCACGTTTACATATTATTGTATTATATACAGCTATTGTCGGAAATTAGGGTATTCAAAGAAAGTTCAAAGGTGTAATATTCGCTGCAAATGAGAAATGTATGAAGACAGTGGGGTTTTTCGGATATTTAACTGTTTTTGAAATAGACGTCGAAAGATCCGAAAATTTTTGAGATGATTTTTTTTTTGAAGAAAATCTTGATAATATAAAATTAAAAAATAAAATAAAAAACAGTTGTTTTTTACTTAACGAGCTCTAAATACTGGTACCCCACATGTCGAGGTAGAAGAAACCTGCCTTTTACGTGTATGAACCCTCCCTGAGAGAAAATTCTTTACATTTTAAACATGAATTTCGTCTTTGGGCCAAGGATTTACATATGGTGTGTAAATTTCAAGTCGATACTTCATTTCGTTTAGGTTTTGCAAGCCTCTGACAGACGAACAAAGTTGCACAACAATAGGGTTCCGTTTACACCTTTTGGGTAACAATAGTTTTCGGATTCTTAAGAAAAGCCTTTTCAGATGATGTCCATATAAACGAACACAAAGATTTTTTGGATGTCAAAGTTTTGCTCTCTCAATTTTCCGGGTAAATATTTTTTAAGTGCTGACTTAGTAAGGTTTATAATATTGTGCCTTTATTTAGTTCTGAGGAATTCGATCGTAGCTGATGTATGGATGGACGGACCATTAGGGTTCCGTTTTTTCTCTTTTCGTTAAATATGAAGTTTTGTTTTATTTTTTCGAATATAATATGTAGATAACAAGTTAAGTATATTGTGAAAAATCTTTCTAAAAAACAACAAACATTAAAATAATATTTACAAACAATAATACAAATGCAGACTGCAGAAAAATGTGCAATGTAAAACTTAATATGTAATTAAGTTAGCAGGAAAGTGGACAAATTGATGTACTTAAATCTTTAAACTAATTATTAATTTAGCGACGTTTCGGTCATCAATTTGTCCACTTTCCTGCTAACTTAATTGTGTATGTTTGAAAAAAAATATGGACGCAACAATTTCCAATTAATATGTAATTTTTTAAAAGATTTAATTTTTAGTTTAATTATATTAAAACTCTCTTCAATGTAGGAGTGTTTGCTTACCAAAAGGTACTTAATATATAAAACCTAAAAAAAAGAACTGCCAGTACGTAATAAATTAATTGTCAAACTAATATAAATAAAAGAAAAAAAATCGAAGATAGAAACCATATTAATGTTAAAAAAGTGGCTTCGATTTGTTGGACACGTAGAGAAGGACCAATTAATTATCATTAAGTAAACGAGTACATCCAAGTGGCGTTCAGTAATCATCATTGAGTACTGTCGAACATCAGCGCTGTTAGTGTCCAAAAAAATGAACTGTTAGGTTTTGTGGACGGAAAAATCATAACAAAGCCTATATAATTTGAAGTATCTGTACTCCGTGATAGAAACGTTCAATCGATACATATTTGGCTTTAGGAAATACATTTTTGGGTGATTTTCAGATAGAATACGAAGTGTATTATGTTCTCCGTGTGTATGAGATGGATCTGCCACAGATTTTTAAATTGTTGTGATCCCTCCATGGATTGCAACACTAGAGTCTCAAGAATTCGATTTAACTTAATCACAAATTATTTTTCATGAACAAAAACGTTTAGTACTGTTTTCTACTTTACGCAGTATCAGGTCAAAAATTAATTTAATTTAAAATGTTTGAATGAGTAAAATCTGGATTGGCTCATGTTAAATAAAGGAAAGCGTTAACAATTCTCATTTTAAGGAAATGTTATAATCATTGCGTTTTGCAATGCTCGTAAACATTTTTAAAATATATTTAAAAAATCATAAGAAGGCTGTAATCTGTTAAAGAAAAACAGAATTATTTTGATTTAAAAATTAAGCGTTCAATAGACGTCTTTCATATATGAGTGGGTTAAAAACAATTCGCGAACTTATATTATTTTCCATCACATTTCATTAAAGTAACATATTTATGGTGGTGAAGACCTTAATGATCTCTGTTGTCGAGCATCTATAATTTACAATCTATTAGCCAAGGCATCAAAAATAGGGATGCGTTTGCTAATAAAAAGAAATAAACAAAAAAATGCTTCTTAATACTAGCCGTGGATAACGATTTTTTTAAGAAACAAGTTCTAACGTTACTAATTGTTCTATTTTATAGCGTATCAGTAAAAAAAACTGATTAAAAGTTACTAATGACAATAATATTTTAAGTAAACTAAGCATACCTTCGCAAATGTCATATTTAAATACCACACACACACTTGTCAAGCATGGAACAGCACGTCCAGCACAGTACGAAGCAAAAAAGCCATGTTATACGGAGTAGCGCACATTAAACCAGCACCTACAACCACTAACGATCCTCAGCCGTGCTGGACTGATTTAGTGTGCTAGTGATGTGTCGCCCGTGAACCTGCATTAGAAGCTGCTGGTTTGTGCTTGGTTATGCTTGACAAGTGCGCTCGGTCTTAATTCCACTCATAAGCCATAAAATAAATCTAATCAAAATTGACTTTGATACAAAGCATTCAGTCATTATATATATAGATAGTACCTTTGATCTGGATGTGTGCTTTTAAATAATTAAGAGAGTTTGCACTTGTTCTTTTAGCTCAAATTTAAATCAGATTTGCACATTTCGGTACATCGAAGCACTAAGATAAGATACAGAGGTGACCTCGTTCCATTGGTGTGATGGGGGGGATGACGTCATCTAGTGGACTGTCAATTGATATTCCGTGGTTGATAAAAATATTGAACGGTCTCCCACTTGACGTCAAACATTGATAGTGGCGCCCCCTCTCTCCAGCGTTTGAGATAAATAATTTAAAAAAATCAAAAATATATAATGGGTGGCGTTTTTTCTGACCGGGAGAGGAGAATAAGAACCCTTTCATAATTTTTTTTAATAGTTTGTTATCAATTTTCAAACATATATTATCATTTTTGCTGGATCTGGGTGCTGACGAGATTCTTCTAATTGATTGAATGACATTTAGTGGAAGTGACGATATTTAGTGAATGTGATTTTCTGTACCGCGGTACTGCAAGAGTCGTCATTATAGTACGGTTCGCTTGGTGGAGCGGCGAAACAACGAAACAATGTAAAATATACCCGTGCCGCGCATAACTGTGTCGGTTATGTTGTATTGTGAAATAGGTGTATCATAATTTCAGAGCTAAAGTACTTGAATTTTCGCAAAATTCATGTTGCAATCATTAGCTTACTAATGGTACATTTGAATTCGTTGTTTTGTGCGCCAATGCAATCGAACTTGAAACTTCTATTGAAATGTGCAAATCAGACCTGATTTTATTTTTTATATTAGTAGGTGATCTGAAAATACCTTCTAGCTGGGTTATTCTATAATCGTTTGTCATCCAGCGGAAAAAATTAAATACCAAAATAAAATTTAGAAAGTGTTTCAAATATTTCAGGTTAATTTTCATAAGATTTTTGATATTTTATTTTAATAAACTATTTGTATGTTTACAAAAAATAGTTTTTAATCACTCTAAAGAAGTATGACTTCAAACATGCGTACATAGTACATCGCACTCACTTTTTTTAAGTACGTTGCATGGGTCAGAATAATTTAAAAATTTTAATAAAATAAATAAATGTTTAATTTTATAGAATTGCTTCATTAATAATTTAAACCAATTTAGTAATATGTTACTAATAATATATACAGCAATTAATTAGAATCTAGAGATAATCATATATCTAATTTTGAACAAAAAAATTGAGATACGAAGTATTGTCAGATTGCCCGCGATATGCATTATACGTAAATAATTAAAAACGTATCACTGCTGTCGCTTAATGACGATTTGCGCTGCCAGATCATTTGGTATCGATTTTAATATTTATAAAACTACGTAATTATGTACAATCCTATTAATTATTATAAAATTTTTAATTATAATCGACTATTTTCAATCGCGGCAGGTTTTGGAATATTATTTCCATTAACGATCGCTTGTATTGTTGGCAGATTTGTTTCGTCAGCTGTTGTGCAAATTGCGTTTTCATGACCCACATCGTCTGGAATTTGTTTCGTAGGTCCGTCCATTAGGAACATTGTGAGTGCGAACATTATCGTACCTGCAAATGATTTGACATTTTATAGTTGCTGACTGTTTGGGCAATTTACGAAATACTATGTTACAACTGAATAAAGCTAATGCGTTTTAAATAATAAAAAAAAATGTAAATGCTGTCTTCTGAGAAATATCATTCTTTATACATATGTGTCAGTATTTCTTATTGTAAGTTTTCAATTTCGTCAAGATCGGTCGAGAAATAACGAAAATTTTGCGATGCATATTTGCTACTAGGCCTACCGTACACGGGGACTGCTTGAGCGGTTGATCGTCGAATCAGATACACAAACTGCTCGAGCAGTCACTGTCGACGCTCGAACAGTTAGGCCAGCCGCATATGGACTACTTGAAGCAGCTACTTGTCCAATAATATATACACGGCCTGCTGTGTTTCCCTGTTCTGTGTCGCGTTTACTGTATAACTATTCTTACGAGTAGTCAGCTTCAAGCTTTTAAGCAGTCCGTGTACGTCTCGGCTCGATTGCATAACGAAATCTCGCCGCGCAGCGTCCGCCCGAGCAGTCGTGTATGTCACTGAAGCTCAAAGCGGGCAGTGTACGGTGGAACTTAGTCCGAGCTGTGTGGGATTCTTTAAATGACTTTGATACTTACATTTTTTTTACTTTATAAATTGTTTTAAGGGCTGATCAAATTTCAGGATGAAAGTGACAGAAATAAGAAGGGATATTGTTTCTATAGTAATTGACGTAAAAAAATATTACTTACTGACTCCGTAAGCGCCGGCATAAAAAATGTATAATGATTCCCTGTAACCAATAACTTTGGCGATTGGATCTACCAAAATTGGCAAGTTTCCTCCAATATTGTTCATCACAAACAGGAAAACTCCGACTGTTGTGGATCTCAAATGTAGAGGCACTATTTCTACTAAAATGGCGAACAGTATTCCGAACCACATTTCAGCTGGAATAAATTGTACATTTTTATTATAAGAAAAAAAAAACGCGGGTCGCAGTGCCAAAACCCTGCCGACAATATAGTGTATTTGTAATACTGACAGTGTGGCTTTACTATGTGAATATGTTTGTTTTTGGACAAAATAAAAAATTAACCCCTTAATACATCCCTTACAATAATATTTTCGTCTCTATTTTATCAATTCATCATCTGCACAAAATTGTAAGATTTTAGTAAGCATAATTCATTATCCGCCCTGCCGATTTTATTAAAATTTTAAGAGCACAAAGGATTAAATTTCAATTTTGAATAAATTTCGAGAATTTCTTCGGTATTTTTGGGCCTCTAAAACATTTTAACCCCTAAATACACTCCTTAAAATGAACCCATTAGGCCTATTTTAAATAAGCTTTGTTCGGTGATGGAATCCAACATGTGGATCAAATTTAGTTTAAATCGATTAGGTACCTCCTTCGAAAGTTACTATATGTATATAAAAACATTTTCAGAAAGTTTCTTAGAAGATTTTGAAACGTCGCAAAATTTTAGTCCGACCCCTAGGCTCTGCCATTTAACCGACGCCAATAGTGTATGTGCAATATGGCAAAAACTACTAATAAAGAATGTGCTATTTGAAGCTATGTGCAATAAATATACTATGGATTGTAGAATGTAGATAATATGTGTATATGCACGTGTGGTTGCCTAGTGTCTATGTTGTGTGTTTTAAATATAGATTAATATTGTCTAATGACTTTTGAAATAATTAACTTACCAAAGAAATATGAAATACTAAGGGTGATCATGGCCCACACTGGTTCAAAAGCAACACTGCCAAATGCAAACGGTGTTGCGACAAGTTGACTAACAGCCAAACAGAAAACTCTAGATCTAATGCCCATTTTATCAACGAATTTGTCACTGACGACGCCACCGAAAACGACGCCAATTCCTCCGATCACGATTGTGACACCGAATAACCACCAACCCAAATCCACATCTGGGAAATATTCTCTAAAATACAAGTCGCAGTTGTAGGCAAAACAGAGACCACCTGAAAAATAAAAGTGTATTGAAAAATCTGTAAGAGTTACCTCCCTAGGAATTATAGTATCTTCAAAGTTCTGCAGGGATGAGCAGAAAAAAAAATAATTTACAGTAGGCCGAAGAATAATAAGTAAAATAAATAAAGTCCTTTTTCCCGAAAAATCATTTTTATATTAATTACCAAGGACAAAAAAGAAATAAAAAAATAATAAGTAAATATTCATTAATTAGTATAAAAACGTGCATAATGATTTGGAAATTTTATATTTATTAATGTTCTATTGCACCTACAGAAAGAAGTGTATTCAAATAAGACACTTATTACTCATAAATATAAATATAACAACAAAGATTTTTTTTAACTGTTATCGGAGAGTGAAGAAAATTAGCACCAACCCTTATGCTAAAATCACCCTATTCGCAAGATTCTACAAAACAAGTATTTAGTTTGGAAGGCTTCATTAAAATATTAATTTAATAACCAGATTCATTAATCGATAGAGTATTATTCAATTATTATGGTTTTAAACAAAAAGGGGCTTCCTTGGTAGATCCCTGCCCGTCACTTATTATAGGGGAACGTTATATTTTGCAATATTGGTCTATGGAAAAATATTTTCTCAGATTTTGCAAATTCGACACAATTAGTTTGTTCGAGATATTATTCTAAGCATAGCAATGGTAATCATACTTTGAGGAAAAAGTACCAAAAATAATTGCGGTAAAATATGCTGTATTAAAGGAAAATGGCTATTAATCGAGAGGAACAATTAGAAACGTTATTGATACGCGATTTGAAACTTACCACAATGCCTAAGGGAAGCGGCAAGACACAGCAAGATTATTCTAGGTTGAGCAATTACATTCCATATTGTCATTTTCTTTTCATTCTCATCAGCATTTTTAGTAGTTTCTTCACCGATAGTTTTTCTTTCCGGTTCCGTTAATGTGAATCGTGTAATGAATGCAATAATCAACCCTATCACACCTGCAGCGTAGTAACAAATTCTCCAATTCTGCAAAAAAAACAAAACATAGTGTGATTTGATCTCGCCATTCTCTTGAGTTCAGTCGCGGTCCGTGGGGTGTGGAAGAGTCAAGTTTCAAGTATCTCCATTCTGCGAGAATCTAAAACACGACATGCACGATTTCTGGCTTTGTGAGTGGGCTTGGCTTGTTCTTGACTGTGATCATATATAGACGGAGAGCCTACCGTCAGATATTTTCTATGTATCGAGCACACTAGACATGGGGAAAACGGGTCTTTTTAGTGATCTGCATCTTTGCATCTGGATCCCGTATGTGAGCCGGCTCACTGAACCTGTTCAAAAAGAGCTGAGTTCTGAATAGAATCAAGAATGCATAGCCAAACATGTGATGCATGAGTCATTTGAGCTGACAGATGCATCAAAGCGAGAACTGCTACGTAAATGTAAAATTTGCTTCTGTGTGTTAAGTGTTTGAGCTATGCGGATCCGTTGATCCATCGGCTCAAAGAAAAGTGAGTCGGCTCTCACGGATCTTCTGTCGGAGTCGGCTCTTTGAACCGGTTCAGATCTGAGTTAGCCAACTCTAGAGCACACAGACAAAGTCAGCGTGAGTTCCAACATTGGGGCAGATAAATAGAGAATCACCATCATTATTATTTTAATACTGCCGGATCATGGGATACTGCCTTCGCTACCTCTTGTTTTTTGAATTGTCTTCGAGTGCGTACATAAAATTAACGCCAAAATGTCAATATCAACACAGGGTACCAGACTTTGCCAGTCCTAATTTTTCAATTACCAGCAGAATAAAAATAGTAATATTTGTGCCCCATGCTGATTGCCTCAATGCTTACTCTGCGTATTCGATATATAGGAAATTCGACGGTCGGCTCTGAGATTAATACAAAGAGATTGAATTAAATTCCACTCCTGGTTTTTGGTGGGAGAAAGGTCAAAGCGCAATGAAGTGAAACGTATATATTTTAAAGAATGGCTACATACAGAGAAATGATTATATTAGCTATTAAACAGGAAACAATACTCTTTGTGCATCAATAGATTCTAGAAAAGATAATTAAAGAATATGAAGGTCTCCACAATTACGTAATTTACAAAATCACGCAAAAAACGGCGATAAAATTTTATGGTTGTTTCAATTTGCAATAAATAAAATAGTAGTTTGAATTATGTTTGCTTGTTTTTTACAAAAACGTCTGTGATTATATTTCTCTTCAGATGATTTTTGCCTAGGGTTGAGGAAACCCGTGAGATACACTCATTGCAAACTGATTTGTATTTGGAAAATTATGAAAATAATTTATAATTCGATTTTTACTACTCGCACAGAGCTGTGAGCTTAGGGTTTGATTACTAAATTTACGATAATTAATAGATATGATGACCTGAAGTGTATTTAATTGTTTGTTTGTCAATTTAATGCATTGCTTGTATAAGTAAACTAACGATAAACTAATGTTATATTAATGACAAATTTATGATTTATTTAACAGTATTTTTGTCTGAAAATAATTATTTAATCTCAATATTGTTCACGTCCATTATAATTAATAAGTTTTTTATTTATTCACGGGAAATTGGACAATTGAATTTTAATATAGATAAACTAAATTAAAAAATTTGTATTTTTAATCATTTCAGTTTTGCCCGAAGAAGTTAAAACGAATTAACGAAACGTCGCAAATTTTTTAATTTAGTTTATCTATATTAAAATGCAATTGTCCAATTTCCCGTGAATAAATAAAAAAATAATTATTTAATATAAATAGATCATAAATTATTTAAAGCTATTCTACTAAGACGAGTCAATAATTACTTAAATAATAAAATCCAACTTTTCAAGTGTATATTTTTTATTTGACAAAGCCGGCGAATTAGAAATGAATACATAGAAAAATTAGAGTAATTAAAGGTTAGTAAGTACAAAATATCATGAAGATTTACCAAATTCCAAATATTTAATTGTGGAATATATCTGCCGACTGGAAAGGCAATACCATATCCTCCATAAATACCCCAATTGAAGATTGACATAGCTAAGCCACGCTTTTCTTCAGGAAAGATATCAGACAATAATCCGGTTGCCATTGGATTGCAGCCAGCTTCTCTGTAGATTAATTAAAAATATTTTTATTGGTTTCAAAGTACAAACTTAATTTTGTTATTATGAAATTTATTCTGTTCAGAGGCCACTTTAAGTGATATTCGGCATTAAATAAAACAATTAACGATGGAAAAACATTTCATTCAGAAATAACATATATTTTATAGTGTTTTGTCGTTGTTTTCAACGATGTATTTCACCAACACTAATTAAAAAAATGGAAGTTGCGTTCAAATTCGATTAGAATTAAGCTTTCATTTCAAACAAAAAACCTTTCAGTTAAATTTCATCAACATCGATTCATTAGTTTTTGAGCAGCTCAGAAACTTGTACACAAACGGAATTGGTACCTGTATAATCGATTAAAAAATGAATTAAACATTAATGAACTTACCCAGCAGCAAGAAGCATACGAAGTATTACCAATTGCCAATATTCTTTGACTGACCCCATAAAGAAAATGGCAATAGAAAACACAACCGTGCATAAAGACAGCATCTTAACTCTGTTATATTTGTCTGCAACGATGCCGAGAAGTACACCAACGACTGTGAAAACAGCAATAAAACTTGGACCTGCCAGAATTTGATAATCTATTCCTTGTCCATTATAGTTCCATTCGCAGTATCCGCTGCCATTGTAATTTAATTCATAGCATCTAGAATAAATAAAAATATGAAAATATCTCTGTGACATCGAGTCATGCCGCTTCTGTCTGGAGGCTCCTGAAACATCGGAGCATCTGCGTTGTAAATGTGAAGCAGTCATGAAGCGAAGACTCCGTCACCTCAATAATCCATTCCCAACACCTGATCAGGTATGGGACACAGATCTCAAAGCAATTCTAGGCTTTATCAAAAGCCTTAATCTCATAGAGATATAAATGAGTCAGGGCTACACAATAGATCTATCAAGGTCGCGGTGTTGACGAGGAATAAAATCCTCTCGCCCTCTTTTCTAATCTAATCTCTGTGACCCAAACTATATTTCAAAATGCGTTATTGATCATTCAATAGTTTATTTTTTTTGTCACGATTAGAAGAAACGCGGTAATAAAAAGTGTACTCGTCTGTAATCGAAAGTAGTATGGGCTGGCTGGAACATAAGTAAGGCATCTAAGCAGTTGTTATCAAATTATAGTCGTGCCAAAACGATTTCGTAAAGTAATTTGCACTGATTTTTCACTCGGCACGTGGTAGAACATGATTAATAATAACAAGTAATTAAAAAACACTTGAAAATTCTACAAATAATTCTTTATTTCTCGACGATCGTTTCGGACAATAAGTTTTGTACTCCTGAGGATGAACTTATTGTCCGAAACGATCGTCGAGAAATAAAGAATTATTTGTAGAATTTTCAAGTGTTTTTTAATTACTTGAAATCGTAAAGTATCTACGAGCAGAGTTGGGAACTGAAGCCACATTAGTTCGATCCAGAGGCTAGCATACTGACTATTATACCAATCTATTGTCATTCAATTTCTTTTCACAGCAGTAAAAATCTAGAACTAATTATTAGATGAACGGTACAATTAAACCGTTAATTTTATTTTATGGTAAGTGGTCAGAACAATCTGGAATTAATAAATAGCTGATGTTTTAACTTATTATTACCTAACAAATTTATCTAATAATTAGTTAATTGTCAAAAGCAATTATAAATCGTTTAAATATAAGCACAACACTTTTTGTTGTGTTTGTATAATTACTGCATTATTGCAATTCGAGAGAAGGAAATGCAAGATTAGATGTGGTCACGAACATATTACAAGGTGAATGAATTTTGAACCTTGTGGACAACAGTGAAAGACGTTTGTGATGTAACCATTTTTATATGTAGTATTGTTTTTGATTGAGGGTACTTTCACGGATATTTTTTATAATATGCAGAACGATCAATTTAAACAAAACTAAAATTTTAGAAGCATTGAACAATTCTTTGAGTCACGATCTTTTATTAAAATCCGCTGAAGCTGTTCTGCTGCCTGGCACTGCTTTTGTAATATGTAACTTTCTTGGTTATTATAAATTTTTCTGAACAATATAGATAGATTGTAGACTGCAGATCCTCGACAGCTGAGATCATCAACGTCTTTACGACAAAGCATAAATATACGATTTTATCAATAAATTTTTGTCGTCAGCAAGACTAATAGTGGGTTGCAGAGAGCATTGTCAACAAATCTGATATGACAATGACTTGATTATGATCATATAAATACAGAACTCTTGACAGACACAATCGATTTAAACGAAATTTTGTCCGCCCGAAGCCTATTTAAGATATATCCTACAAACTATTGTAACTGTGGTTCTTAGGGGTTGGAAAATGTCTAAAAATATCGAAAAAATCTCAGAACTGCTTCGAAATTGAAATGTAACCTTTTGTTAGTAATTAAAAATGTCTTTAAGATTTTAAGGAGCAAAATGTTTTATTTTGCTGAAAAACAAATCTAAGTTTACATAATAAAACCACACTGTATGCAGTATTAGCAACTATATTGTCGGCAGGGTTTGGCATTTAAGGTAGTTGTCGTGGTACAATATTGTCAAAAAGTTATAGATTATACGCACCACCAAAGTATACTAGCTTGTAGCTAAGTGATCCATAATTTGTACGCAAGACTGTACCCGTGGAAACGTAACCCATACAGTATTCATATGCATGTATACTTTTCTATAAATTGTTGAACTTTAAACCGTTATTTATTAATAATTAGACGGTCAAAAATGTTTTCTTATTTTTTTTAAACTCACAACAAATGCATTGAAAGACTGTCAGTTTTTGGAAAGTTTCTGACAGTTAGTTCTTTTTTTATTATTATTAAACTGGTTCAGAACTACAGAGATCGTATACAATCAATGTTAATTATCCAATTTTTAATTGAATTTATTTCGGATGATACACGGTCGATCGACTTCAAATTTTCAGGGCAATTGTATTATCATGTCCTTAATAAGTATACAAAAATTAAGAATTTCCTGACGGTGTGTCTTAACCACGACAACTACCTTAAATAAAAAGTTCTACATGTAACCATTAAAAAACGCCTATTTGTATACTCACATGTCAGAACTATTAGCGTTTTCACATTTTTCGGGTACTTCGTGATATTTAAATTCGGTCGAGTTGAATTGGCAAGTGATGTCTCCATAATGCAAATCAATGGCTGTTCCTTTCGACGTAACTCCAATTAAGAAATGTCCCAATTCGGCCAATACGTAACCTATTGATACGACAGCAAGGACGTAAGGCTGATACAAAAATTCGAGTTTCTTGAATAACGGAAGCATTTTGGTTGTTATCTGCAACAAATTAATAAACAATATTAAACAAGGGTACAACAATAAACCAAATGCCGGTTTCATAATACGCCTATCACTCACTAATTCCCAGGTTTTTGTCTCAGAATTAATGAATTGGAATCAATTGGTATCTCAATTTATTATTAAAAAAATACTCAGACAGCTGGTGACAGTTGGTGGCCTTAAATAAATACAGACAGCAAACATATCTCGCGACGGAATGAATACTCATTTTAATTAAATAAATTGAAGAATGTTTCAGTAGTGTTAAAGTTTGACGAGTCAAGGGCATGACTTTGAATGCACCAGAAAATTTCAAACTGTGGAATAAACAACAACAGAACCTGATATTACTGACTTGTGGACGATATAGTTTCGTTATTATTGAATAACATTTGCATTTTTGTACAGATGCAATTTTTAACTTAGACTTTTGAAGCGAAGTTTTGCGAGCTCGGTTGCTAGAGAATAAAATGAGAAAAGCGTCACGCGTAACCTTAAATTAAACGTGTTCGTGAGCGATCTATCGACGCTTGCCTAGCTAGTGCGCTTCTCTCGGGCGTTCCTCAACACCACTTTTTTTTGATTAACATCGATATTCTTCCATTAAAAAGAATATCAGTCATCAATACTTGAAAGAAATAGTAAATAAAAGGTTATTTTAAAAAATGTAACACAATTTATGGTAAGTTAAAATAAGACACATTTTATGTGTTTGCAAAAATTCACCCATTAAACCTTTGAATCAAAGATTTGGGTTACATCCGGAACGTTTTGTTGTACTGTTATAAAATTTATTACTATTGTACATCACATCTGTACACCTTCTGATTTAATCGCTTAATTTAATAATACAGGAATAAAATTAATCAGATAATAAGAAAAAAAGAAGGTGTTATAGCACATGCAATATGCCCGAAGGTTTCCAAGCTTTGATTTATTGCAATGCGAACTTGACATACGATCAAATTATTATCAAGGTTAACCATAATTGTATGCAAATTATTGATAATAAACTTAAACAATATTAGAATAGCAGTATATAATTTTATTCGTTAATTTAATGTACGTTGGAAAGATTGTGATTTATGAATAGACAATGTGTAAAATATGGAATACTGGTCGCTATCTACGGCGCTGCACGCGATTGAGTTGAATCCGGCACCGACAACAATAGTGGAGCATTTGACTGCACCGTATTGAAGTTTTGCCTCGTGGGGCTACGTTTCGTTTGGGAATCATAACAGTAGTGGAGCCATCGTCTCCACCGATTGCTGTCATGCCGAGCGTGGCACACCCGTACTTCCACCACAAAATGACTGTACTCCCACCATGTTCTCAAATTTAGTCAGTTTATTTGGGATTTTTATTTTTTATCAAAATAAAATATAACTTATATTATTCAGGGATAGTGTAGCTTTTTATTAGTAAAAGTATTTTTAGAATCGGTTCAGTAGTTCCAGAGATTATCCCCCAGATACAAAAAATAGACAAACAATTTTACCTCTTTATACAATAACATAGGCGAGTATAACAAATTTAGAGAAGAAAAATGCATCGAATACGGGATTCGAGTTTTTTTGTTTACAAGAAATGTTGAGTCCTCCAATACCTGAGTGCTATTAGACTTCACGAGCAAGTCAAAAAAGCTGAACAATATTGCAAAGTTATGAAAATGTAACGTATAACGCACTATCTCGTCCGTAATAAGCGCAGTGATTAGGGTTACATTTCTAAGGTTGCTAGTGTTAAATAAAAAGGATTTTGTTAACATGTGTGATACTGCGAGTAACATTGTAATCTATACGAGCCTTAACCAAACATTTCGTCAGCGTATACACAAATAACGTAATACGATAGAAGCAGAGAAAAATAGAATTTGCCTACACAAAAGACCTTTATAAAAAACGGGATTTTTTTTTTGGCATATACAGTCGAAACATTTCTAATAAAAATAAACACAGATTTCCCGGAAAATCGTACTGTACTTTTTCTATTTTTTTGACTAAACAATTTAAATATGTTTGTTAGACTCTTCTCATTTATTTTGTTAATAATAATTGAACATAAAGAGCCATTGTAGCATTATAAAAAAAGCAATATCTTCTCAAATGACGGTGATAAAAATCAGTTGATGAATTCGACCTTTGATTTATTCTGCTTAACAAATTATGTAACAAGTCACTGAACCGTTCTTTTTATGTACGATAAAATGTTGACCCTGACTTAAAAGTAGACACGTTTTTTGTGTCTTGAATGAACTTCGCTAATAAATTCAAGTTCAGTCTTCATAAATAAAGGTAAAATATATGTACGCAGGTACGTGCATTTTAATTAATTTCTTTAGTACCTAGCTACAACGTATTTTTGAGTAATTTAATTAAACAGTGGTTCGTTGTGGATGATTGACCTGTTTGCATAGTCGCTTATGATTTCTGTTATGTAGGGTCAATAATCTATTTTTATTTTAATTGACGATTTTTTGAAAATCAAAGCATTAATTTACTAGTAAAATATTCCTTAATCTCCTTTATACACCGACGGAGATATTAACATTTATTCCTACCGCTCTTTTCTAAATGAACCACTTAAATTTAAACTTTTAATTACAATAAATTTTGCAGAAGGTGCCTCGCCTGGAAAATGTCGGGGGATTTAGTTTGGTATTTAAGGGAAGCGGATACATAAAATTACTGCAAATATAAAATGAATAATATCGAGGGAATCAACTTTTTTATTGGTTTAGTACATTTTTATGTGTTGTTCTATTGCGGTCATATTGGTCACGGAATTTTTTTTCGTACAGCAGGTGCTACGGATTATTTATCAACGCACTGTTTTGCAGACTGGGATTAATATTATTTCAAGTTTAATTTTTTTTAATTATTTATCAATAAAATTCTGTCTTTGTCAGTTTCATGAAATTTAGGAGACAAATTAACTTCCCCTTCCGGAGACAATTCTACTTTCCCTCGATTTTTACTTTTTTCAAACACATACGTCGCTAAAGAAGATAAACTTCAAAAATCAAGTTACAATATTGTTTCAGAAAATGCTCGAAACAATAACTTATTTTGAGTGTAGCTGTCGATTAATACATTTTCACTTATTGCAGTATTTTTCTCGCACATAGTTATTAAACTACAATAATTATAATCATGATCTTTGATCTAAAAAAATTATATCAAACAATGGCGTGTCAGGTAAACGCTTTAATTATACTCACTCCAAATAATTCGGGTATTCCTGTACTTTCTATAATATATAAAAAACCGGTTTACATATTTTTTAGTTTAGATAATATACGAGAAGAAATAATTTATAGGTAGATTTATCTTTTACATGTATAATGCGTAGGTTATTATAATGCTGTGCTTTATATGAGGAAAACAGAGGTTGTAGTGTTGCGGAATTCCCAAGAGTAAATAACGTACATCTTCAAGATGACTGGTCCATCTTTGTTTGTATTCTAACTATAATAATCATTATCTTTAAAAAATATTTCATTTTTGTATACCGGAGATCGTTCTAATTATTTACAGATATTATTAGTTTTCAATCGAAGCCAGTAACTTCTTAAAAGTGGAAAAAGTGATTTTAGCACAAGACAGGAAATATTAAAATATTCTTTTAACAAATATCCAATTCAATTAATGATTTAATATTAAATTTTGTTCGTCAACTAGTTTCAGATAACAAGCTAAAATATAAGTTCGGAGGAACCGTGTACTGCAAAATTCCACTAAGCTTGTTTAACTATAACTTAAAACTTTCCCTGTAAAATTCTGCATAATATTTAAATTTTAAAACAAATTTATCCAAATCTTCAGAGTGATCTTTTTGTTACAAAAAAAAATGTATAAATAGGTAATGATACGACCGGGATGGAATCTTGGCACAAAACAAGAGTGTTGACCATTATACTACGTGGTTAATTAGGTATTTTTGTAGTATAACACGTAGTTGTCTTACTACTAGTACTGTACATTAATATATTGTTGATTAAAACTTTACTACCCATTATAAAATAGTAAAATAAAATAGTTTATAAAAAGTAGACTACTGTAGGCATTTCAATGAATTTAAATGGGGTTTTATTTTGATAGTGTACAAAGCAAAAAAAAAATAATAATAATAATAAACCATGACGATTCGTCATGAATGGCGACCTATACAGTGTTTTTCGAACAGGTAGATGTTGAGGTTTGCAATTTGTAACGGATGAAGACAGCATCTTGGGTGCATCATTATACACACAAGATGTTTCAGAGATGCTGTTTGAGAATTGAAGCGCACTTTTTTTGCTAAACAATTACATAATTTAGTGTCAGTGATACGGGACTATACGCTAATTTACAATCATTAAAATCTTATTTTGAACTTGCGACTTTTAAAGTTGTTTTTCTAGTTTCATGTTAGTAGCTTTATTAATTCAATTTTAGTTGAAACGCCGTTTAGCCAGTTCAACGTTACAGTTGAGCAAGCATGTGTTAGGGACGGCACATTTTCAGTGGCGGCATTTTGCATTTGATCATATTATCGAAGTACAGAAAATATATCAAAATATTAATTCATTAAATTTGGTTTGGGCAAGATTTAGAATTTTAATGCAATCTTTAATTTCAATGTAGACCGATTCAGTTTCCTCGATTTTGAGTTTGTAGGTTTTCATGTCACGTGACACATTAGAATTGTTATTTTTCGACAACTGAAATCAATCATTTATCAATATATAATTTAGTTGACGACCATTGTATTATTTTTTCTATCAGACTGTCATATAAATTATGACTCGTTTTTGTTTACTTGTATGAAATCATCTGTTATTTTATTAACACTCAATGCTAAATATTCAATATTTATACGCTACGACTAAATTTATCGACGAATTAATTTCAACCATAGCCTATAAATGCGAAATTTCTTAATAAAGCATGTTCAGGAAAAATGTCTGTTTTACCTCTGAAATGTAAGTAATTGATGGCAAGTTATCATCTTAAAATAGATTTAACGAAAAAAAATCATTTTCAAGGATGTGCCGATAAAAAATTCATATGACGAAAAACAAATGCTCAATCAACTGTACGGACTGTAATTATTTTCTTAGTAAAAACGTATTTTCTTTATTATTGATCATTAATGTTCTATCTAGTATATGTATATAATTTATATTCACTTTAATATAATATTACCGCGAACACCTGTTGTAGCCTTTAATGACATGGTTACTATAATAATTTATATTTTATAGTATTTAAATAAATATATTTGGGATCAGTGTTGAAAAAATACGTAATTCATGAAAATACTGTATTTCGAAGATATGGGAACACAAACATTTTTAGTTCGAATCATTTGCGTGCTCAACACTCTGCAATGGTGAGATAAGAATAGGAGCAGGAATTGACCCAATAAAACATATTGAAAAGAATTTATATCAATTTAAATTTTTGAAATAAGAAATAAACGATTCTTAATGGAATGTACTATTTTTATTGATCCGAAATATACTACATTTTTCTCTAAAAAATGTTGATAATCCTACTTAATTGATGAAAATTAAAGATGCAATATAATATGTAGATAGTAAAATTTGATGTTATTAGTATTTAATATTAATTATATTTTTAGTATGTTTAATACCCTTATAAGAAAGGAAATAAAGATGGCAGTTCTCGGATCAGAACATGGATACTTGTGGTTTGTAGTAGTAAATAGGTGATAATGAAAGAATGATAATTTTGTTGAATTAAATACGTTTTATTTATTAATAGCATAACTAATTATAACAAAAAACTAAATTGTTTTTAGGATTCTCATCTTATTTTCGTGAATTAATTATAACAAAATTTAATAATAAACTGAAATATGGTATTATGTAAGTAATTTTAATTATAAGTATTGTTTACTGGTGGAAACGGACATAAAATAATTAAATAATTAAAAAAATAAATAATTTGGAATGAAAACGAAAACAATAACATTTTAACTGAATTAATTATCACTAATCTATAAAATTTAATCAAATCCCAGTGTTTTCAGATTTTTTAATGACACGGGGCTTCTTAAAACATTGTTATATCTTTGTTACAATCATAGTGATTCTGCTCGTTTTATAAAACGTGTTGTGAGTACATCGTCCCGATGTTGAAAGTTTTGACTTAAAATACGTCGACAGAAATTTTTTAAATCAAATTTATCATTAGTATAAAGATTTATAATTATTTATTTAATATTTCATGTCAGTTGGTTGACGCACAGAAATTACATTTTAATTATGTTTACAAGAAAAACGTTTCAATTACGTATTTTGATGAAAGTTTTGAGATATTCTGTATAGGTCTTATTAAACCGGTCTGTATGACGTCACAACGGTTAACCCAATACTGGATCCATTGTGCGTCTTCTACAAACTATTGAGACGCTTACCTGACTGTTTGGATGTAACATATATCATAAACACATAAAAAATAACAGTACTTTTGCAAAAGGGCCAACAAAAAACGTTTACAACAAACATATGAGTAAATTAAAAAAACAAACGAACATTTTTCATTGTACTATTGATCAATATCTAAACAAGATTTCAGAACAGTTCTGTGCCTTTATTGAAAGTGATCGGGTCATTTAATGCTTTGCTTCTTGCTTACTTACCGGGTTTTCGTTTATTCATATCAAGTTTATAAGAAAATAAAGTGACTTAAAACTGTAACTAGACAGTAATTCGGTAAACAAGCACATTTCGAAAGCTAAACTTAATATTACGTTTAATTGTAGGTATATAATCTATAACCTTGCAAATTAATTTTATTAATCCATTCTTTGCACTGATTCGCATGCATGTATTTAGCTATGTAAAGTTAGAAGTGAAGTTTGCTCAAAAATAAACTGTCAAAAATGTCGAAAATATACTGAAATTTAAGTGAAAATCAGCAATTTTATAGGAGAGTCGCATAAAATTATGATATATACCTCGGACGGAATAATATTGTCACTCGTGCGTGACACTTAAAACTTGCTGGCGGTCGTTTTTAACACAACGTCACGTACTCGTGTCATTCATTCCACCCTAGATTTATAAACTATAGCTTTTTAGGTCTTGAGGCCAGTGCAACCAAAATCTGACTTAATCTTCGGCCCGAGTTTTCGATTATTTCCTTACGAAATATGGAAGTAACAAACATAATTGAATGCTTTCAAATGGAAACAAGGAAATCCTTACACAGAGCCCTGGATGTTCTTAATATTTGTAAACTAACACTGGATCCAAAACAGTTTTCTCTTCTGTGGATTTCGGTAAAACTTTCGGTAATCATTTGATCTCAAAATATTTTCTGCTAATACATTTTTAAACGGTTTTTATCTTTAGTCTGTTTATTTATTTGTTTCAAATCTTGTGCTTTTCGATTAAATTTTGGTTTGATCAATGCCTTAGAATGTTGACCTACAATTATTTTCTAGCTTTTAGTTGATTGTAGGTATAATAAAACCATTTAAATTACAAAGTTTTTTTATCTATCGATATTTTATAGCTTTGAGGATATCATAAATTATACAATAAAGCAGTTTAAATTTTACACATTTTTTAAATTACTGCTTTATATTCTCTTGTGAAACTTTTTTTTACTTTAAAATAGTTGACGTAAAACTTGTATTAGGTGATTTGAGGTGTAATATTTTCGAGACCGAGAAATTAACTACAAAAGTTGTAAGATTGCTATCTATATGTGCGCTACTTATTTAGTAATTACCTACCTATTCATATAGTTATCACAAGTTCAACATAACAATTAGTTTAGTATAATATTAATTAATGTTAACGATCGATGCAGCAGGAATTCCATAAAAGATTAGTTAATGAATAAATAAATGGAAGTGAACACAAGATTCACGTGATTAAGGCAATAACTATAATATTTTATTATAGTCTACTTTTCGCAGTTCATTTTATTTTGGGAATTAAGAGTAGTCTCTAAAACATGTTAGATTAAATTCTTCCCAGAACCCTTTCTAATGGTAAATTAACAAAATATGTGGTTATTCCAGATTATAATATTTTCTGCATACGATTAATATGAAAGTCGTATTCTATATTCACGTGGAGGAAATCGCGGACAAAAGCTGGTATAACTATGTAATTTAGTGGTAGTTAAACAAAGCTCAGTTTGTATACCGGCTTTTGTCCGCGATTTCCTCCACGTGAATATAGAATACGACTTCCATATTAATCGTATGCAGAAAATATTATAATCTGGAATAACCACATATTTTGTTAATTTACCATTAGAAAGGGTTCTGGGAAGAATTTAATCTAACATATTTTAGGTACTACTCTTAATTCCCGAAATAAAATAAACTGCGAAAAGTAGACTATAATAAAATATTATAGTTATTGCCTTAAATACTGTTAAGTAGTTGATCTTAAATTTCTAAAAAAAAACGTTACTTTTATAGTAATAATAAATACTTATGTAGAACGCACAGTTATATCCTAGATTTTTTTAGCATTGTAGTTTGAATTGTGTAATTTTTGAAAATAAAATTGTGAAATGTAAAACCTTACCGTGATATATATGTATCCAAAAAACAGAAAATAACTAATCACAGTTTTATATTTTCACATCCACTTTTTTTAAAAATAAAATGCCACTAACGATTAAACAAAAACTAAAATCTATAATCGCTATAATGCACAAATATTTTCTATAAACGATGTCTTTTTTAAGAAACAAATCACATATAAGTACAAGAACCACTTGCAACCAAAAACAAATTTCCAAAGTAGATCCAACTAAAGAACTACTATGAATATTATAACGATAATTACTTTCTGACCACATCTATTCTGTGGTCGGAGCTAAACTAAATAATTATCAAATTGTTTGGCGTGCACAGTGTTATAGTCTTGCAAAAGATACAAATAATGCAGTCTTCCCCACAACAATAAACTATCAAGAAGGCGGGAGCCAATCACCGCGTCGCATTCAGGGGAATAAAATGTAAAGCTAACTTGATCTTTTTTAAATCCATGGAAACTTGTTTTCCGTTTCCACGTAGTGTAACTATCTATGCTACACAACCGGATAAGGATGAGAAAATTTATGTTATTTTGGATCGCGCCAATAACCAAAGCTGTTTATTGTACTAAAAAGAACACGGTTACACTTTTGTTATCCAGCCGAATCATAACATTAGTAATTGATTAAGAATATTTAACGAAAATATCTTTACTGTTTCGTCAGAAGTTTACTATTATTAATAGATTGGACGATTATGCAGAATTTTGGAATATTTCACAAAAATATATGAATTTGTGGTGGCCTCTCTCATGTAAAAGCGTCAGGCCTGCAGCTCTTGTTGCCCGATTTTGGACTCGACAAGCGAGAAACAGCCTAGTCTAAAACTATATCTATTGTTGTTTATTCTGCAAACACGTTCTCGATGAATGATCGTTACAATATACGTGAATGATTTTTGGACATTCGTTTGTCTCATCCCTAACGGTTAACATATGTTAAGGTATACCTTGTTCACCTTCCCGTGGGGGTGGGGTGTGTAGCGTGCTAGACCTTGAACTTAAACTCTCCACTGTCTAAGTAACAAGTTACAATGCAAGTGAACGCTGAGACCTTTCTGCAACAGAGGCAGTCAACACTACTTACAATAGATTGCGTGAATAGATACTACTCCTGCATGTTGTTAAATGAACGTAGAAACAAGTGATGTGAAACAGTAACAGTTATTTGCAAATGTTACCATAAAAGAAGCCGGTTCCAACTGTTCTCGAAATCGTTCTGTTCGATAGTAATAATTCCCCATAGAACATGGTTCTAATTAAATGTGTTCCCACTAGAACATGTTTCTTTACCAGAACGTGTTCCTCTAGCAGAACATGTTTCTCTACCAGAACATGTTTCTCTACCAGAACATGTTTCTCTAGCAGAACATGTTTCTCTAACAGAACATGTTTCTAGCTAAACACGTTTCTAGCAGAAATGTTAACAGAACATGTTTCTAGCTAAACACATTTCTAACAGAAATGTTAACAGAACATGTTTCTAGTTAACATGTTTTTGACAAATCTGAATGCGCTTACAACAGAACAGACTTTTAAAGAACTATTCTTAAATAGAAGTAAGTAATAAGAAATAGTTTTTTTAATAGTTTAAGGGGCAGCGACGAATTTTTTTAAGTGCCTATACGTAAGCAAAATTTTTATTAACAATTCCTATATTAATTTGAGAATCTGTAAGTCTGATAGCCTTTCTCCGTTGCATTTAAGGTGGCATTTTTAATATTACGTTGCCTTAGTTACAAACTCAAGAAAAACCGTCGCCAGCTCTCTGCTATTAACCTAAGTGCACGGAACCACAGCAACCACAAGACCGATGTTCGAAAAAATATAATCAAGAGCTGTTACGATAGTTCTTCCGTGCGGAACCAAAAACAATAATGACGCAAATCTATTTTAAAATGTAAACAAAATGTACGTTTAACATGTCTGCATTATCAATTTCAAGTGAATAATTCTAGAGTACTGTTAGTGAAATGTTTGTTGAGAAAAAAACTGCTCGTGCCTCGGGTTTGATGTTTTGAGTTTTTAGTGTTCAGTGTCTTCATAGCAAATGCTCCATCTTCAAGAGATTCGTTAAAAAAAATGTGAAAATGTTATTGTATTCTTTTTTTAAACAATGACATACTTACCACATTTTGGTAGCATCAGCTTAAGATGGTTGGGCAGAAATTATTCCTGCGAATGTATTAGATTTAAATATAGACTAACGGAAATTACTGAACTGTTTTTTTTTGTTGTTCTTCTTCAAGATTTTAGGGATACGTTTCTATAACAATCTTTTTATTTTATAATTATTTTGGAGCATGCTTTTTTTAAAGAACAGTGCCATCAATAGAAAAAGAACTGTTTATCATAATCTAGATAACAGATATAATCTACCCTATCGGCTACCTGCCATAACTCTACGCTTGGCCGAAGGTGCCCTACACGTTAGAAACACCTGTAGGGTGACTTTGCGGTCATACGCAGTCGACTTGTGTTTTGCAACATGACACTGCAGCAAGTTACATTCGTCAAGGGCGTCATCAAATCGATGGTCTCAAAGAAGAGTATCATATCTGAAAAAAGAGAGTGTAAAGAAAAAACCCGGGTCGCAGTGCCAAAACCCTGCCGACAATATAGTGTATTTGCTTGTATAGGGCCGTGTGGTTTTATACTTTTATTATGTGAAATTAAGTTTGTTTTTGGGCAAAATAAAAAATTTAACCCCTTAATACACCCCTTAAAATAACATTTTTTTCTTAATTGTAATATTATTATCAATCTAACGTCTACACCGAATTAAATACACCCTTTAATAAATAAGTCACTATCTGCAAACTAGTGTTTTCATAAAATTTGTAAATCCGGTCCTGTCGGGCCGATTTTATTAAAATTGTGGGGACACTTTTTAATCACTACCAAAGGGTTAAATTTCAATTTTGAAACGATTCGGAGAATTTTTTCGGTATTTTGGGGCCCAAAAACAGTTTTCAACCCCTAAAAACTACCCTTAAAATAGCCCGATTAGGCCCATTTTAAATAGGCTTCTTGCGGTGATGGATTTCAACACGTGGCCCAAATTTCGTTGAAATCAATTAAATCTTTCGAAAGTTATCGCGCGTACACATATATATATATATATAAATATATATATATATATATATATATATATATACATATATATATAAACATTTTTAAAAATGGTGCCAAAGTGTTTAGGAGGTTATGAAACGTCGAGAAATTTTGGTCCGACACCTAGGTCCCGCCATCCGACCGACGCCAATAGTGTATGTTGCCATATGGCAAATACACTAATAAGTAGCCGCGGCCGTAATTACTTCCACGTCCATCGCAAGTGCTTCGCCAGGCAGAAATAATCTTTCTTCGCATTGATAGTGGATGTTCTCTTAGGAGGTTATCGAATATTTTGTGAAGAACGCATTTCTAGAAATTTTGTTCATCTGTCTGATAGTAGCGGCATAAGTCGAGAATAGCTGAACCGATTTTGATTAGTATTGTATACTATTTTTAAATACATTTTTAACGTCTTCTGTTTTATTATTAAAAAACAAAATTATCGTAATGAATAATTCAAAATAAATCAGCCAGTTATTTCTCTATTTAACCTTTTAAATGTTAAATGAGAACATTGATTTTGATGCGGTTTTTTATATATGAAAAAGGACATTTTTACGGGAAAATTAAAGAATAAAAAACATAACTGATGGTACACAAAAACATTAATTATAAATTACAAATAATAAAATAGGTAGTTTCTTTTAAAAAGAAAATTGAATTTTTTGGCTTGCCTTAAATAGGAACCCACGTACCGAATTATTTTTCTCTTTTGGGAGAAAGACTTTCGGAGTAATTAAAATTTTTCAATAAATATTTTGTTTGTAGGTACATTAAAAAGCGAATTATTTTCAAATTATAATTAAAATCTAAAGGAGCTATGCGTTGAAAAACTTTAATTATTTTTTTATTAAAATGAATCAATTAGAGTTTGCAAGAATCACTTAGTTTTACTTATAATACAAAAAAGTAATATTCTGGAAATTTATTTTCGCGATAATTAATATTGTAAAAGATAATAATCTGTTATAAATAAAATTCTAACCGCATAATTAAAACGATGTGAGAAATATTTAATAAACTAGTATAAGGATAAGTATTCTAAGAAAGCTAACATGTTTTGGGATGTCCATTCTTAAAATACCATAAATTACCTATTAAGTGTTATTGTGTTGAGACATAATGTTCGTGAGGAAAAATACCTGAATTTAAAAATTTCAGTCATTAATTCTATTTACGCAAGAATGGGGAACTTCCGATCCACTTCAACTAAAATTTTGTCTTTTAGAGGAATTTGGATTTGGGAAATTTTTAGGAATAAGTTTATAAACTACATTTTAAAATTAATCATGAAAATAATTAATTATTCAGAATACTGTAAATACAATAGTGAATGACGCAGACTTTTTAATGAATTATTTTATAAAAAAATAATGGGCTATTTGTTTGTTTACTTGCGTTTTTAAGTTTCTTTATCCCGTTTTATTTATACAGGAAATCTATATACAATTGTTTATCTATTGTTTTATATTTTTTTTGCTTTAAATTGTGTTTTGTTATATCTTTATTATATACTTAAACGTTGATGACCTCAGATTTTGAGCGTCTATACTCTACAATCTACCTAAATCTCAAAATATTATGCAGAAGTTTGTACTTTTTGCCTATTAGAATTTGTATGCCCCGTTAGCTATAATTTACGAGTTTCTATATTTTTTATTTTTCAGTATTGTCGGGAAATATGCGAATTTTTATACAATTTAAAATTACTCAGATCGTTTTCAAATTTGCCGTACTTAATGTGTTTGTCCCATTTCATAAAATTTGCGACGCTAGTTTAGATTAATTATTATTAATAGTGTTATAAAAGAGTGATTTTGATGATAATAATCAATTGTACCAGAAGCAAACTGTATCTAAAGCAAATATTCAGCATAAAGTGTTTTTTACCTGTTACTCTAGAATTAGGATAAAGATTGATGTACATATAAGCGAAAACGTGAGAAAAAAGTAGCAGTACCTGTAAAATAAAATAATTAATGACGAATTACGTAGATACAGTTGTTTTGTCATGCGTGATAATAAATAAACAAATAAATCAGCACTATTTAAATAATTATTATTAAAATTATGAAAAAGAAAATAAATAGATGAGAATTTTTACAAAACCATTTCAAGGATTTATTGTGTAAACTAGACAAGGAGTATGATACTTCATGAAAATTAAATAAGAAATTTAGCCTTCATTTGAAAATTTCCACAGCAAAATTAAAATGACAAATGGAAATTATTAGTTACAAATTAAATTCATGTCAGTACATAAAGGAATAGATTCTGTCAATTTTTTATTTGAGTTCGAGCTCCATGCATCAAATGATCCACAAGGGCACCTGATGTTAGACCAGGCTGCTTAAATTTCTTAGCACGTCTCTTTGACTGAGGAATGATAAATTATTATCATGATAATAGGAAACTATTACTGCAAAGTAAACGTTAATGAAAATTAAAAAAATAGCTAAAAATCACGTTTTCTTCGTTAATGAATATGCATTTACATTTATTATAATTTATATTTTTTCCACCTAATTAAGATTATTTTCTAATGAATATCTAATAATATTCACTTAACGTCTAATGACCTTTCGCAAAAACAATGGTAGTAATTATAAAATATATATTATATGAATATTTTAGTGTCATACTGGTGGAAATATCAATTATTGTTGTTAGTATCATAAAATTATATACAATAATTATTGATTATACAATAGTGATCACCAACGAGCAGAAAAATTTATGCAAAAACATTTTTTGCAAGACGTAGTATTTTTGAAGCATTGTATTATAATTTGTAGTAATAAATGATTCACACAAGATTTTTTTATGGCATTGTGGAGATTCAAGCTGGACACGTAAATTGATATCAAATGTTTCCATTGGTATAAATAACGACTTTACATAACCCTATTTTATTATTAACAGGCTTTTACTTATACAGCTGAAACTGAAACAAAAGCTCTAGACGTTAATTGTGTGTAGTAATTAATAGTGTAGAAAATTTATTTAATATCAGTACAGTTGTTCTCGGGAGATAGAACTTTTAAAAGTGCAGAGAGATAAGAATTCTGGAAAAATAGAAAATCTCCAAAAACTGTCAAGAAATCGAAATTACAGATAAGAGTCATGTTGTCCTGGATGCCTAAATAGGAACACTTTTTTTAATAGTTACATAATAGATACTTACCATTTTTCAGTCTCTTCGAATGTGTTAGATTCTTTGATTAAGGTTACAGTCTGTTACAATATTGTTTTGTATAGCCCATGTTTGAAGAGCAGGTTTTGCTGACGTTCAGGGAAACAGTTTATAAGAAAACAAAAACATTTTTTTACAAAACGCTACTCTATCTTTATTCTATTTACTACGTATATACCTATAATTACAATTAAGTTACTAATTATCATAAGGATGCAATTAATACCTACTTATTACGCTTAAAATCAGTTTAGATTTTGCGATAGTATCTAAATGATAATAGAAGAACTAGTCATCTTGGTTTGTCGTATTCCTATTTACCTATTATTAAATTTTCATCACGTAATTTAGTCTGAACAATCATTACTCTATTTCAGGTTTAGTATTGGCCAGAAACAAAAGTCAGGCCAAAAAAAGTGTACCATATCATTCACAATAATTTCGACATAATTTAGCAATCTTTTAATGATTACAAAGATCTTGCAGTAATTTATTTTTCATTGCAAAGAAAATAAGGTATACGTATAAAGCTTACGAAATTATCTAGTCTCTATAAACTACAATTTTCCTGTAAGGTAATGACAAATCTCATCAATTTTTACATAGCTCACACATGCCAAACACGAAATCTGCAAATACTGCTAACGGAGGAAGCATTCTGGTCTTAAAAATATCAGCATATATGTGAATCAAATAAATTAAAATAACGTTTCTAGATTAATACAACATTTTTCTTATTTGTTTTAAAACATAAATATTAATATTAAAAATGCAAGTCTCGTATTGTTTGTTTCAATTTTCTTCATAATCTGCTAGATTCCATTGAATTATAACTTGTTGGCGTTTTTCCAGTAATAAAGCTTTCAATTGTTGGTATAGTTGGTAGATTTGATTCATCAGCTGTTGTACAAATGCCATTTTCATGGCCTACATCTTCAGGCGGTGATTTAACTGGACCGTCCATCAAAAACATTGCGAAAAGAAACATTACGGAACCTATAAAATATAGCAACCAGTTCTGTTTTGTCCAAAACTTTAATCATACATTTTGATTTCAAATAGTGATGCTGGATTGCACAAAACATTAGCAAAAGATTGGATTTTACAATGACGTTAGATTGTGATAATATAATTACAGTTTTCACACAGTAGTCTAATGTCGTATTCAAACTCCCTGTCATGTAAAACATACATTGTATTCACACAAAAACAAATGCTTAATCTACACAGAAAAAGTTTGTTTTTCAAAACAAATTTTGATTAAAATGCGTAGAAAAATGTAGTTTCGAAGTAAAAATTATGCAAAAAACTATGTTAAATACACGTATACAGAGTTTAGTAAAAATATCATTTCAATCGATCACTTATTTTTCGCACAGAATCGAATTAAAATTATGGTGAAAGATGTTTGTAATATCTTAAAAACTAACAGAGTTACGCTACTTCAAAGTTAAAGTTTGAAAATTGTTCGCGCTATGCCGTCGTTATGCGGCACAAGTGTTATATTTAATACTAACTAAAAATATAGCGAGTCATGAAGGCACCAGAGAATTAATAGTTGAATAGATGTAAAAATTAATGCAATGTCAATTACGAAGTTTGACATATCTAAATATACCTTATATTAATGACTTACTATATTATTACTTTTTAGTAACTAACTACTAATGTGACACATAGTGCTCGGTGCGTCATAACGGCAGGCTGGACGTAGCGACCACACGTACAGAAAAATGAAATATTTTTTCAGTATTTTTAAAGTAATCCTTATTATCATCTTGTGATACTATAATAATTAGTATTTTTGTCACGTGGAAACTTAAATGAAATTTAACATAGTAAAATAATTTTTACTACTTACTGATTCCATAAAATCCGGCATAAAAAATATACAGAGCTTCTCTGTATCCAATAAGTTTCGAAACAGGGTCAACCAAAATTGGTAAATTTCCGCCGATATTGTTCATGACAAACAAAAACATTGCTACAGTTGTTGATCGACAGCTTAAAGGCACAATTTCAACTAGGATGGCAAATACAATTCCAAACCACATTTCAGCTAAAAAAGTGTAATATAAACTATTATTATTTTTATTAAAAAAAAATCATCATTTTGACCAAAACAGTCAAATCTGAAAAACATTGAATGATTCGTCGAAGGGCAATAATTTATTTTTCCTGTATATTTAAACTATATGTGCTGTCAGTATTAAGTAAATATAATAATTAATAATTATTATAATTAGTTATACTCGAATCGAGTGAACAAATCAAATACTTATTATTATTCTGAATACACGAAAAAAATGACAAAACATCAAACCACAATAACGTTTTTCTAGATGCGTCTTTCACTAGCCAACTTAGCATTGTCAAGCAATGGTTAAAACGTTTTTTGCACACCCCCCTATAAAATAGAAAAATGGTTCATTTCGCACTAGTGCCTAAAGTAAAACAAAAGCGACTTGTCAGCATTAAATTCTATAGAATGAACAGAGATATCAAACCGACACAAAGCAGGCGTAGTTTTCGTAAACAACCTAAATGAAATGTAATATGACCGCACACGGTGTTGACACCAGCTGCCAGAAATATTATGAAGTGAAAATCAGCTATTTTATAGGCGGTAGGTACGTGCAAAAATGTATCTCAAACGTTATTCTTTTATGGCTCGTATGACTTGTTAAAACTCGCTGAGGTTCGTCTTTTCATAAAGTGACTACTCGCATATAAAATTTTGCATTGCACTCTAGATGTAAAAGTATTTAATCATCTCCTTGTGATACTAGAATGTTTAGCGAAACGTATGTTAAGAAATAAAAAGTGTCCGTGATTATTTTTTATATATTAAAAGTGTTCATTCCTCTTCAAGGGGCTCGTGGAGTTATTATTATGACGTCAACGAGATTAAATCTGCTATAATTGTATTGTGTTATCCTAGGTCGCATTTATTTCATGTAGAAACATGAGATTTGCTAGATATGTAATCTTCACCATTAGAGCAAACGAAAAGTTCAGTGGTTCTGAGAAACTTGTGAGATTTAATAGCTGCAAATACGACACCTTCTGTACACAAGCACTTTCAGAAAAGTATTAAGCTTAGAGAATAAAGAATCGGTTCTTAAGAATATAAAATTTGCCACAGTCCACAGATTGTAAACAGATAAAATCTAAGGTATAAATAATGAAGGTTAGAGAATAGTGAAATGTTTAAGCATGACATTATTATGATCGATCTATTGCAGGGTTTCTCAATCTTATTTTATCGGGGAATCCCTGAATGACTTTCCTTTACTGACCATCTTGAAGATTTTCATAGTTTCCTCAATAATTCTAGATATATACTGAGGTGGTTTCTAGCACAAGGTCATAACCGATTACATGCCAAACAAAGTTGGATAATTTATCCTAATTTTCTATAATTTCTTCATTGATACAGTAACTAATTTGATGTTTAAAAATCTAGAAAATAACAGGAACTTGGTAAATGTTATGGAAAGAGGTGCCTTTATTACGACACAAATGTCGAGAACGGACATATTTGCGTCCGCGAGCATCCAAAACACGACAATATAAAGGAGGTGACACGATAGGCTTTTCGTGATTTTTTCGTCCACAAAAAGGGTTCTACCTGATAGACATGTTCAAGACGTAACGTTTACTCAATGATTATAATCACTGACAATCAACGACAACGCAGCAAAAATATTTTTAAAATTAAAAAACTTATTCATCTTGTCTCTCGGAGCTTTTTGAGAAACACTGATCTATTGTTGGAAGTGTCTTAGTTGCAGTTTTATGTAACATACACAAAAATCATGTATAGTGTAGATTCGTGAGTTATTCTATACGTGTTTTATTTAACCTTGCAGTTTGCAGATTGGAAGCTTCCGGTCATTATAATCAATATATTTAATATTCAAATTTTTCGTAATTAATTTTCATCCGGATAATTAAATTGCTTATATTTTGCATAAAATGTGATAATTATTCATTAAAAGCCAACGAATTATTGTTAGATAGTATTTGATATCTTAGTGCCGATTTGAAATTGAGTAGGTACCTAAGTTATATAATATTCTAAAAAAAATGTGTTCTTTTGATTGATTGATTAATTTTTTTTAATTCATTGAAATGATAATTAATTTCATATTTAATACAATGGAACTTTACGCTGACAAGTTTAAATAAGAATTTATTATAAGATAAGAGATTATGGAATACATTATAAGGATTCAATATCAAGGTTATTCTTTTTAAAAAGTCGTCAGTATCAATACACATTTGTTTTATGAAGCTACAAAAGACATTTTCTATTTCGTTGTTGCAATTCTTAAAAACGATTCACTATAAAAATTCAATATTCGGCATACGTTTTATCAACTGAACATTTTTAAGAGCATCAAATTAGACACAGAAAATAATTTTCCATCCGACAATTAAAGTGTTCATAAATTTTGTAAGCCCGACCCTGCACGTTCCATTTCAGTATGTGTCCTAAATTTCCTTTAAATCGATTAAGTCCTTCGTGAGTTACACTGTTATTACACAAATAAAGAGACATTTCCGAAAATGGTGTCAAATTATTCAAAGGGACGTGAAACGTGGAGATTTTATGGCTTCGTCTATAGGTCTCGTTATACGACCAACGCTAATAGGGTGTGCGTCATATAGGTACCTACTATCAAATACACTCACCAAAAAAGTATGAAATACTCAAAGTTATCATAGCTCCAACTGGTTCACACGCGACACTTCCAAAAGCGAACGGCGTAGCAATTAATTGACTGATAGCTAAAACAGCAACTCTGGAACGTATTCCCATTTTAGCGACAAATTTATCGCTTATGACACCTCCAACTACAACTCCAACACCACCCACAACGATGGTAACGCCAAATAACCACCATCCCAAATCCACATCGGGAAAATACTTCAAGTAATATAAATCACAATTGTATGCGAAACACATTCCACCTGCAAAAACAATCAGCTAGTTACATTTTTGATTTCATATCAAAATTTGTGGATATGTACTAAAAAACCGGTAAAGTACGAGTCGAATTCGCGTGGAGAGGGTTCCGTACTATTTCGTTTTCCGTGAGAACTAGAGGATTTTCGTTTAGGTTTTCCTGTGAAATATAACTGAGATCATGTATTCTTTATTTTTTCGAATTTTTAGGCTCGGTAATTTCGGATTTAAGGGCGGGAGATATTTATATATTTTTTTAAATATATTTTTAACAATGAATTTTAAAATTATAAAAAAATATATTTGTATTTCTCATAACGAATCCTCTCATTTGATATGTCACATGATGCACTTGAAAAATATATTTTTTTTTATTTTTTAAGTTGTTTCTCAAAATTCACCCCCAAAATCGGAATTACGCGTCTGTGATTGGGTCAATTAATTTAAGCTTTTTTCGTCCAGTATATTCGTTAAGAAAATAAACTGTGACAGACGGATAGACATACACAAAAGTAAAAACGGTAAAGTGCAAGTCGAACTTGCAATAAATGTGTTTCATACCAATCATATTTTGCTAATTTATTTATATCCCAAAAACTATCTAGGTAAAAATTATAATCAACAAACAGTGATGCGAATTATGTTCGATTTTGAAATTCCGAGAATTTTATTTTTATATCTGAGAATAAAAAGTAGACTCAATTGTAGTTTATAGACGGTCGATAGCTTTTATGTTTTTAATTTCTATTAAGAATAAATGTAACGCATTTACCGCAATGCCTAATTGAAGCTGCCAGACATAACAAAACAATTCTTGGCTGAGAAACGATTCGCCAAATCGAAACTTTCTTTCCATTTGGATCGTTTGAATTTTCTTCACCTATCGTTTGTCTGGGAGGTTCCCTAATCGTAAGTGCAGTCAAAAGAGCTATGAGTAAGCCTACAATTCCACTTGCATAATAACACACTCTCCAACCCTAAAAAAGATAAACCATACAAAGCGCTAGAATTATGCTTGTTTGAAAAGTTGTTTGCGTATTGTCTTACCAAGCCCCAAGGATTGGCTTCTGGAACATATCTTCCAAGAGGAAATGCAATACCATATCCACCATAAATACCCCAATTGAATACCGACATTACAAGACCTCTTTGATCTTCGGGGAAAATATCAGATAATATTCCTGTTGCCATTGGGTTGCAAGCAGCTTCACTAAAATTTGTACTTGTGGTTTGAAATCAGAAATACGCAGAAATAATAAGATATGTAGGTAGTTATTTTTTTTTAGAATATCACGGGAAAAATATTTTTTGTTCTACAACAACTTGACTGATTATTGGAATTTGGAAACTGTGACCGGACGGTTTTTTTGTAACTTTAATGTTTTAATTTTGTTAAAATTTTCCCTTTAAAATGCATTTGTTAACGTGATTTTTTAGTAGAATTTTAAATATATTTTCGTGAGGTGATATACATAATTCATTCAATTAGAGGTATTGATGTAGCTTTTTTCACCTTTACGAGATTTCAGAGATATATTTTTGTAACAACAGATAATGTTAATAACAGATTCTTATTTCAACAAACACCTGTCACCAAAAAAAAAAAAATTTTTTTTTTGACCATCAACTAACACGTTCGTATCCAGAATAAAAAATTTGTTTTCAACTAACCCCGCTGCTAGCAGCATTCGAAGTACAACAAGATGCCAATATTCCTTGACTGTACCCATTAAAATAATGGCAATAGAAAATATTACAGTACAAACTGATAACATTCTCACTCGGTTGTATCTATCAGCAGCAACCCCAAGAAGTACACCGACTACAGTGAATACTGCTATGAAACTTGGACCAGCCAGGATTTGATAATCGATACCCAATCCATTGTAGTTCCATTCACAATATTTGGTGCCATTTATTTCAAACGTATTGCATCTAAAATTCGAAACAATTTATTTAAATATGTAGTGTGCACTGATTCTTTGTTTGGCATTTAGTAGAACATGATTAATTGATATTTGACTAAGACTGCAGCTACATTAGTTCCGTGTTTCTTCCGATCCGATCTCGGTTGTCATCGGAACATTATAATGTAAGTGCCAACATTGGAAAAGAAATCAGGTTTTCTTTCTAGGGTAGGTACCTACATCGGGAGAAATACGGATCCAACGTAGGTGTAGTCAATACACAACATCTGGATAAGTTTTACAGCGAATTTAAATTACGTTACGTAATATTATTTCAACGCCAAGAGCATCACAAACTAAACAAAGTATCAAGTTTGTTATCTTCTTGACGATGGATAATATTCTAAAATGCATGTTGCCATAATTAAAGCTTATCCAAATGTCTCGTTTGAATATGTATGTTCTAGAAGTTTTCTAAACCTGGAGTGGCTACAAAAAAAAAACAAAACAAAATTCGCCGACAGTTCTTGCTAAAGCTAACTCGGTCGGTAATAATTAACTTACACTTCTGAACTATTGGCTTCTTCACACTGAATCGGTAACTCCGACAAACTGTATTCTGTAGAGTTGAGTTGACATGTGATATCTCCATAATGCAAGTCAATGGCAGTTACTTTGGAAGTAACTCCAATCATGTAATGGCCAAGTTCACCCAACACATAGCCCAACGATATCAATATAGCAACGTAAGGATTGTAAAGGAATTTTAACTTTTCAAATATTGGAAACATCATCTTTTTCCTGAAACGAAACTTAAAGTTTAAAAAACCGCACACCTGCAACCAGAAGACGGTCGCCTTCAATTTCTGTCTAGCCATGCTGGACCGATCTAGTGTGTTAGTGAACAACTCGTTCATAATGACTCGATCTTTCCAAAGACCTGTGATTGATTTAATTACTCACTATTAAATGAGTAGCAAAACTTCAAGTTATCAAACGTTAACATAACAACCATAAATAAATCAATAAATTAGTGGCTCAGTCTGATCTATTCATTTTTCAAAAAATATCTAATGAATGCAGGTTTGTGCAGGTCTGTTCATTTTGTGCTGGTTTAGTATGCGACATCACGCAGGTTGCAGGCTGTTTGTTCCATGCGCGGTTGATTTTTTAATATTCGAGGTGCTCCTGTTTTTTTGTAGTCTTTAAGGTTTCCAAAATGATGGTGCAGCCTCTTTGTCTGTCTGTCTGTATACCACTGTCGATTTTCTCAGGAACTATGTATGTATAGTTCCTGAGAAAATTGACAGTGATATACAGGGTGTCCCACGACATGACTGCCATAGCCTGGGACTGTGTTGCTGGGGTGATTTCAAGTCAAAACTGTCTAATGAACATATATCCGGAACGCTATCCTAACTTAGCTAGAAGCATTTGAAATTTTAAATAAGTAAGCCCACTAATGCAGGTATTAGGCTCGGCTGTTGGTTTTGTTATTATTAAAAAGACCAGGTGGCTGTGAATCACTATTCGTGCTGATCCTGAGACTCTTCGCAGAACTACCACTTCAATTCTAAGAAGAGCTAGACTATGTATAGAGCAACTGGGTGGACATTTTGAGCAACTAATTCAATAAAGCGATTTATTTTTAAATGGTTTTTAAATTAGTAGGGAATTCCTACTACTACTACTTATCTAAAATTTCAAATGCTTCTAGCTCAGTTAGAATAGCGTTCCGGGTTCATTAGACAATTTTGATTTGAAATCACTCCAGCAACACAGTCCCAGGCTATGGCAATCATGTCGTCGGCCACCCTGTATAGATAGCATAATTTTATGCTTTCGATTTGCAATTTGGCATCTGGTTTTAGAGTAAATAAAAAGAATGTCTGTTTTGGGGGCGTTAAAAATTGAGGGCAAAAAATATATGTTTTTTAATGGGGTATCATATGAAATGGCATTTTTTACAGATTCCATGAATGTATTTTTTTAACATATCGGCCTTCTTGTAAGCTGTGATAGAACACTGTTATTAATAAATTTACGAATTTACTTCGAAATTCAGGAACATATAAGTAAATTAATTGATTTCTTTTCATTTTTAATTTACCTATTATTATTCTATTTGTAGAAAAATATGTTAACTTCAAATATAATAAGAATATAATGTATTGCATTTTTATAAAAAAAGACGCATAAAAATATCCGTTTCTCGCACAAGGTGTATCCCACTCAAAACTCCCACTTGAAATTCTAAGCTGACATTTAACCTAAGTTCTTAGTTATTTTATATCTTCCTGAGTCATTTCACACTGCATTGCAATATATTTTTATGGAATAAATGTTTATATTATATTATTATTATCATCGACCTTAAGATAGTTACAGTTGTATTTACATAGCGTAATAATTCAAATAAAGGACATGGCGATAAACAGGCAAAATATTTTTTCAAATTTACGAGCGCTAGTTCTTGTCAAGCGAATTAATCCTTAACTAAATTAAACAAGGTGTGAATTATAAATTATAATAAATAATTAATAAATAATCGGCAAACTGCTACTATTTAAATAAACAGTGGGCATGCATATATAATATTGACACATAAGTGTAAAATGAGTCCTAGTGGTGGATCGTTAATGATTTTAGTCTCAACAAAACGAAACCGTTAACGAGTTTACGGTAGGCGAAACCGTAGCGAAAATAGTGTTTGGTTTTAAATACCAAGCACATCAGGCTGTTGGTAGTTTGTATGGATAAACATTTTTTTCTTCGTGTATTCGACATCTGTCCGGATTTTACCAGATTAACAATTATTGCTTTGGTTAGTGGCAGTGTCGTTGCGTTTCGGTGGTTGAAGGCACGGCGAATAGATCTATTGGTTGGAAGAGTTCTTTGCGTGCTGTAGTTGGATCGTCAACTAGTAAATTAAATTGAAACAGCTGATTCGTTAACGAACGGTTAACAGTTAATTTAATTAGTTCGTTGAATCAACGCCCACTACTAAAATGACACGATCGCGAAAAAAGTCTATGATTTGTGTTACCAATACTTATGTAATCTAGTTCAAAGTATGTATATATATTTCCTGAGTGATGGCTAGTTCTCCTTGAGAGTACAATCAATATGACATTTGTCATTTTTTGTGTCGATAATTATTACAAAGTAGTTACTAGTTAGTACCGAAATATACTCCCTCACTTGATGTTTGGAAACGATTTCAACTTATCATGGAACGTGGTAAAGCTGAAGTCTCTTTAATTTTGTTGAGGACGGGAGGTAACAGTTATGAGAGTAAAGACTGACATCAGGTTATCATACTGCAATTAGGTCATCAAAGATAGTCCGTACTTCTAAGTTCAATTTGGAGAATTAAGTTTAATAAATGGAAATAAAAGGGATTAGTATAAAGTAAGCTAATGCATTTTCATACTTCCTTCATAATTCCAGATCTCTTCATTCATATATCGATGGTTATACCTAGTATTAATTAAAATCGACGATTTTTGTCTATTTGGTCTACTGGTCGATAGTTAACAATGTGGATCATTTTTTTTTTAAATTGGTACGCAAAGACAAATTTAAGTACATCAGGAAAAATACTTGAACTCAAAGATAAATTACGCAAGTACGTCAACGGTTTTAAAATATAATAAAGGCTTTTCTTGGCAACTCAAATAGGAATATCATCTACACCAGATGATTTTTTATTAGGTAACGCAAATACTAAGTCAATTATGTCGCTATCTGTTATTTCAGGTACAAATAATGAATTTGTACGTTTCCCAGTGTGGCTCGTAAAAAATTTTGCAAGATCCAAAAAAAATTGTAAATTTTTGTGTATGAAATAAGCAAACAAATAACTTGATTTTTATTAAAAAATAAAATTTGTTTTGTAAACAAACGATTTTTTTTATAAGGTGAGTCGCGAAAAACTTTAAAACCTCATTCCGGGCCGCGGTTTATAAGACAGGTATATCTGCTAATAAGTACAGGTTACAAATCTTGAATGGCGTACTTGATTTGTTCGATTTAATTCACATTTTCCTGTAAACTATGTTTAGAAACTATTTTTATTTTAGAAATACGTTCATGTTTCACAATCACTTGTTTGTTTTTACGCAAAATCAATTTAGTAGCGACTTTTTCCAATTTAATAAAAATTTATTAGAAATTAATTTGTGCTCTGACACGTCATTTCGGATTACGGATTAACGTGTCTGTTTAATACCTAAAAGTAAATGCGATTCAAGGCCATCGCAAACTGTTCTTTTAAAAAACTTAATGCATTCGAAAACGTGTGCAAACGGAGCTAGAATGTCTTTATGTTAAACTAAAATCGATTTGGTTTTTTTATACTAAATGAACATTAATTTATGTCCTAATTAAAAACAGTATGGATGTTGTCATAAAAACTTGATTTGTTTAAATCAACCAAGTAGTTCTTTTTGTTGTTATGTTTTGTCAATTAGCGACGATGTAACATGATATGCAATATCATGTTAGTTTAATTGATTGTTAAACCAACCTATTTTTGACATCGTTTTTTTAGCCACCAACAGCTAAGTTTATTTGGGCATCGACCAGTTCAAATTTTTAATTTATTATTTTTTCATAATAAAAAGACATCATTTACCACGCATATCCATGTAATACATACAAATACAGTAAAACTTCGTTAATTCGGAATTCACGGGATGGGATCAAAACTTCAAATTAAGGAGCGAGTGTTAAATAGAAGAAGAGGGAAAACTAAAAGAAGAAAAAAATTCTATTCTATGTTCGATTTCTAAAATACTAATAGTGTCTTTCGGTCAACGATAGCCGAAAAATAATGACCACTAGCCGTGTTTGTGACGACATTTATAACAAAACGAATCAGTAATTCCAGGATTTTTTAGGAAAAGTATCCTTTGTTTTAAAAATGTTTTTAATGTTTTAAAAAGTGCGAATTATCGTAGCTGCTGTTGGAATTAACGAAGAAAATATAACATTGTGTTCTATGAGGAGTTCAAGAGACCAGTCAATAAATTCGAATTAGGTATCGAGAAAGTTGAATTATCGGAGTTCGAATTAACGAAGTTCCATTGTATACATATAGATAATATAAAATATAAATTAACAGTAACGAGATTTATTTTTTGTTTTCTTGCGAAGTTGACGAGAAAACCCATTTCCAGAATTTTAGTACTCGAAACATACGAAAAAGGATAAAATATCCATTTTGTGACATATTTGTGATATATGGAATCGCTTTTATAGAAATTTGGGTTATCAACAAGAATAAACAACATTCTAGTTATAACTGTTAGTTTGTCTAAAGGTTTTGGGGAGCCCTTGGATTGCAGCGCCTTGGGTCCAAGTCCAGCAATCCCATGCGGAAAGATGAATTTTACTGCATTTGAATAAAAACTCAACAAGATTGAAATCTCAAAAATGCATTAAAACAAATGGGCTCATTATAGTTTTAAATATTCATTGACTTTTAATTTACATGGCCGAAATTAATTATATTCAGGTTGGTTGATTGAATATACTTGCAAATTAACAAAAAGTAAATGTTTATCGTATTTATTGTTTAAACAAACGCTTCTGTTTAAAAAAAAACAGTAAGCATTGCTGAAAATACCATTAATATAAATTCCAGCAATGTACAATCAATGTGGTAATTGATTGTTTCATTAACATGCTTGAGGTGTACAAATTATGTTTTGCAGGTATGCATATGCTCAGGGGAATTCATGTTAAAAAATATAAAAGTCACCTTCCCATTTTCATGGTCACCTAATTCTGTTCACTTTTACAATACACAAACTCGATTTACAAAGTACGGATTGTTTATTGAAGCAAGACCATTCCTACGCATGACTCAATTATGACAGATTTGAGGTTTCAAGAATACTAATAATAATAATTCAGATTTTATCGCAAACATTGTATATGTCGTAGGATAATTGAAAAAATCGAATATACGCGAAAAAACTAGGATGTTTGCAAAAAACCGGATTCCAATTACCCGGTTTTTTGCAATCTACGTAGGATTTTCGCGAAGATCCGATTTTTTCAATTATCCTACGACATGTACATATCTTACAGAGGTCAGTGCAATGTTAAAAAGGCGCGCCTAGAATCTCTAGTGACAGAACGGCTCCCAAAGCAAACAAAAATGTAACCAATATGTTATCAAAAATGGTTTAAAAATTCGTCACTAATAGTTAAGTTGAGTAATAATCGAGGGTGATATTTCGATTGTTTGAACACCCTGTATTTTAACATTCTATAAAGCTTTGGAATTTATATCCTGATGCTGTATTGAATTTAAATCTAATGTAAACAATTAATCGAGATAAAACGCGGACCTATTTGCGTATTCAGCCAGAAAATTAATGAATAAAATTGCATAATGTCATACATTGCATAATTGCAATTGCAGGCTCCGCCTTAAAAGCCCACGCACGCTTATCAAGCATAAACTTACACGACCTGCACAGCTAGAATCTGCAACTTTCACGATGTCGCACACTAGACCAGCATAAACCAGCACAAATTCATACAAGCCAGCAAATAGTGCAGGTTTCGTCATGTGCAGTTTTCAAGTAGTTTTATCAATGCAAATTAATTAATGAATACGCCACGACACTTCACCCTAGATTGGTTCAGCACGGCCAGACAAAAATTGCAGGTGACCGACTGAAGGTCGTTGCTGGTTTCAGGGCTGGTCTTATGTGACTCCATAAAATAACACAAACAGTACGGGGTCCTTAAACGTCGCAATTAAATTAAGCTATGGTCAGCTTTAGTTTAAATTTGACAAATGTTAAGCGTAGACTGATCAGATAGAGTCAAATTATGAACTATATCAAATATAATATTATGAAACCTGAATTAGATATGTTCAGTTGTAAAAAAGGTATGATCAGTTCCTATGATCTCTAATAAATTTTTCGGGTTATTTATATGAAATTGTCTACGAAATCGAAAGGAACAGTTAATTTTACGCGTTATGTTAGAACTTTAACGTTTGAATACTATAGAAAAATTAATTGTAGACGCGTAAACGACGTACATCTATAGAAGAGGTAGGACGATTAGAATTTTACAGAAGACGAGTGGTTAGACAGAAGTTTTTGAGAGTTAGATCATGCTTACACAATAAAAACTGAAACACAGAGAAAGGGTGGATAAAAAATAATTAAGGAAACCATATGCATTTGAAAAAATGTGATGCTATAGTAAATACTTCATTTGAATTTACAAAACAATTCCATTGTAAGAAGCAGCCTTTTGCAGAGATGAACGGCCTAGCAGCGAAAGCGTCAAAAATGGTAATTCTCAATTTTTATTAATATTAATTGGTATAAATTGCATATTAATTAAGACCTTGAAACAGTTAATTTCGTGATTTTATTCTTTACCAATGTTTCGCAAGAATTAATTTTCTAAAAACTCGAAAAAGATAGCCAAATAAAAATATAACCTTTTTTCCGGCGAAATTTTCGTAAGCTTTTATTGTTTATCAGGATATTTTCTTTCGAGAAAATACAGTACAATTACAATTAAATAATTCCAAAAATTTCGTTGACGAAAGCGTAACAGTTAATTTTTAGCTAGTTCGTTGAATACACTCTCATCACTATGCCAACCACACCTATTATGAATTTTGATGATAATTAATGACAGTTGAAAGAAAAAACTCGTAAATCGAGAACACTCTTAGAGAAAAAAGTTTAGTATCTTTAGTGAGCTTATTCCAGCGATGTATCACTCCTGTATATTTTTTTTATTATCATATTATTGACTGCCGAGGGCGCATTTATTTTTTTTGGTAAAACGGTCTTTAAAATATTTGCTCTATTATACATGCTACGTTCATTAAATACAACTGTTGAAAATATGCTTTAGTGAGAGAAATGTTGTTTTATTAAGATATGTCATTGTAAAATATTTAGTAATTCAGCCGCCGCGATAGTGCAACACTGGACTTCGTGTCCCGACAGTAATATTGTTTGAGTAGTAATTTTTTCTAATATTGCATTATAATTGCAACAATGGGCGGTTTCATAATATTGTAGCAAACTATTAGCTATTTACATAGGTATATTAAGAAACTTACGTTCTTGTAACCGTAACGAAACCATTGTTATTAAATACAACTTCATAACGCAAAAAACTTATACAGATAATGAGAGTCTAACAGTTAAAAGTTCATACAAAGTGCATTTCATCTGTATAAATAACTGAAAATTGCTTTTTGTTTAGTTATGACGCTGTATTTAATAAGCGATATGTAACAGGGCTGTAATAGACCATGACAGACGAATGAACGAATACGGAGGCTCTTAAATCATCATTTTTTCCAATTTTGATAAGCTTTAAAACACGGAAAATGATACATAAAAACACTCGAAAATTTTACAAAAATTTCGGACAATAAGTCCGTCCTCAGGCATATTCCTGAGAATGGACTCATTGTCCGAAACGATTGTCGAGAAATAAATTAACAATACATTTTTGTAAAATTTTAAGCATTTTTGTTTATCTGTTTTGCCAAGTGTCGAGTGAAAAATTAATGCATCTTAGAGAAAATAATTGTGAAATAATCGTATTCATAATTTTTGGTAATATATTTAGTTCGAAATCTGTCTCTTGATGACTGTGAAAACGATTAAAATCAAACAAAGACGGTAGTAACTAATTATAACAATGAACATTGCTATACAGAACCTTCCAAGGTGTAAAAAAGTACCACGCCTTTTCAAACGCAGACTTGAGACATGCAAACTATATGAATCATGTAAAAAACTGTTTTAAAATGAACTAAAGTTACTTTTAATTTACTCTAAGAACAATCTTGACAAATGAACATTGCACTTATAAAGAAGTAATTTATTAAAAGAGCACTTTACATTACAAGCAGAACATTTTTGCTGAACCAGTACTATAAACGGACAAACATATACATAAATACGTATAGAATACAGTGTGACGTCAGAAAGTACAATAAAAAATATATTTAAAAATTCATTGATATCATAACAGTTGCAAGTAAAAAATAGTTTCAATTATTCTTTAAAATTTTGGTTCATAAGGTATACTCGTCTGACTAGGAAGCTTATTAAAAAAACTCAGTGCTACATAATTATAGCTAGTTTTGTCTAATCGTGCTAGGCCTATCTAGTATGTTAGCGATGTGTCGTTTTCATTAATTAATTTGCATTGATAACACTACTTGAAGATTGTAAAATGTCTACTGCATCTCACAAACCCTGCACTAAAATTTGGGCTGAGTTATGCTGGTCTAGAGGACAACATCGTGCAAGTTGGTCTGTGCTATGCTGGTCGTGCAGGTTTATGTCTGACAGGTGTGCGCGGTCTTTAAGATGAAGCATTGAATTAAAAAAAAATATTGATCACTAATGCATTTTGATCGATGAAAAATTATAGTCAGTTTTCGTGAATTATATCATAGCTGTAAATCAATATTAATTCCAGTAAATTAGTTTAAATATTTATAGCCATAAAATTATAATAAATCACAAATGATTTCTTTTCTGTCAGTCGAGCTAGGTGAAAAAACTTAACGTTACTTTCTTGTTAATTTACCGCAGCTTGTGAAAAGATCTCCATAATTATAACTTTTAAGTAGTAGTTCACGTTTATGTAGCTACGTTTTAGATTTAATTTACAGGGTGCAACATAAAATATAAGCAAATAAAGTCGCAATTCCACAGGTTCGTGCTAGACGTCGTCATGTTTGTTATACCATTTTCGAGCTACCATGAGAGCGAAGAAAGTGTTACTGTTATGATGGAAAAAATAGAGTTCGATATTTGTTATACGTTTTAGTGGAGGGAAGAGGGAGATGGAGGAGATAGAGGGGACAGCGGGAAGGAAGGACAGAGATAGTCTGAATCAATTTCTTTCTAAGCTTTTGGTGGAAAATAATTTCAATTCATTTTATTAACTTCCAAAAGAGAAGTTTATTTTTTCCAGATTGTAGGCGTGCAAAGAATAATGTCAATAACGTCTAATAACATCAAATTATAGTAAAAGCCATCGCAAAATATCTACGAGCGGAGTTGGGATGTGAACCGACGCCGACTCCGGTTTGATTTCGTAGGCTAGCACGCTAACCGTTATCCCAAGCTGTTTTTCTGATCATTTCAAAGATGGCCGTATCTATTTTTTGTTGCATTCTATATTAACTATAACGTTTTATAAGTAATGAGACCGCCAAAGCACTTGCGACTCCCCTACATTTATCTCTTCAAGCTGTCTCTGTAGGTCAATTATTGTCTGTTCTAAGTATAAAAAGCTTGTTTCCTACGACTCATGCAAAAAGTGTTTTTCCTTTATATTAACACTGTTCAATGAGCCACAGTAATAATTAGACACCGGAACGTTGGTTGAGAATACAGATCCAGATTTGTTTCAAAATATAATTACTGACTGGAAAATCAATGATTCAATTAATTTTCAGTTGAAAACATTTTCCGATAATATAATTTGCTGTGATATTTAATTTCTCTTTATCAAATATTTCAATTAGTTTTATTTAATCATTACTGTTTTCTACAATTATCTTTCCTACCTCTAATTTTGTGAAGCTTAATGCTTAATCACAGCAAATAACAACAGTATTAAAGTGAATTTTGTGACCACAGTTTGAAATTTCCCGAGAGCATATATATTTAACAATCTAAGAGATCAGCCATCTTATTTACTTGATATAAGATATTTCAAAGCCGAACCTGGCACTCCGTCTTTTTGTAAGCAAAATTCCGTAGCCTAGTAACAATTACTGTGACTAATCAGCCAATGTAGACACAAGCTTCTGTTTTATAATTTTTCTTATGCGTATCTTATGCGTAGCATTAATGATAAAAAACATACTGTCTGTCATTAGATAGTTCACTGTACCTAATCATTTACCATATGTGTCAATATTACTAAAGCATAAGTTTATGGGGCTCGGGCTAGTAGAAAGATATTGGAAATTATAGACGCTCGACAACAAAAATTCCGGATTAAACATTCAAATAATAATAATAATAATAATAATAATAATAATAATAATAATAATAATAATAATGCGTTTTACGTCCGTTTCTCGACTTTATGTCATAACAGACGCCATTCGCACCATTACTATTTTTCATTTTACCACTTCCCGTTTTTTCTACATTTCTTAAACTTCAACTTATATAATAGCAATGGGCGAATGAAGGAATTACAGGAAATTAGGATAAGGTAGGTAATTTTTGAACTAGGAGTTTGATAGGTAATCGGCCATGGCCTCAAATAAGGAACCACCTCGATATTTATCTGGAATTAATTGAGGGAAACCATGGAAAACCTCAATCAAGATGGCCGGTACAGGAATTACCGTTTCTCGGCGAAAGGCAGTAGGAAAAAGCCCCAGCCACATCTGCCCCCGCCGGGAATCGAACCCGGACCTCCTGAATGCGAGTCTAGTGCTGTACCACTACTCTACCCAGCTCGGTTAAACATTCAAATAAAACAGTTCTTTGTAATAAATTGTAATATTAACGAAACGACTTGGATGTCCTGTTTAGAGGGCACTTGTTATCTATATATAGCTACATAGAACATAATATAATAGAATCGAATAGAATATATAATATTATTTATTTCCGTACGTACACATTACACAAAGTCGAGAGGAAAACGTCAAAAAATAATAAAAATTACAAATAAAATAAATAAAATTTCTATGCAAATGTTGTCTGTTACGCAATTCACCGTCATATTACGACCGCTATACTACGATACCGCTTTCCTACGAAACCCCGCCTCTATTGTAAGCCAATGAAATAAGTCTGAAATAATAAACGAATTATGAATTTACATTAATTAACATCATATTTGAATTTGTTGCGGAAATAAATAGTTACAACTTTTTGCTGTGTTACGTATTACACAGTTTTTGTGAGGCTTTTTACAATTTTTATTTTTAAAATAAAATAGTTCAGAATGTATAATTAATGACTTCTTTTTATTGTCGTATACTCTATAATATCGCATCAAAATAATTACTGCTTCATTTTCCTAACGTGACAAGGAAATAGATAAATAAACGGAAAAAAAACCATAAACGTTATGGCATTCATATTATTTATGTTTTTACATGATTTTTTAACTTTTATCAAATTAATTTTTTGCGTGACGTCAATGAACAACTTTAAATTTTAAACTTTAGTTGCATACTTTGTAGGGAACTATTTTAATAATTATTAATACAGATTTTAATAAATATACACCCGGCAAATTAAGGGGTCACATAAAAAATGTTAAAATTTTGATGACTTTCAAATCGCTGTATTTCCGTGAAAAATAACCGAATTTTAAAAACCGAAAACTCATTTTAAAGCTTACACATTCTAGTTTTTAAGTAGAAATTTCAAAATTTTTATGATCTCTTAGCGAACCGTGAGAATTGAAAAACGAAAAAGAAAAATTAGGTCTTAATTTTTTATAAAATTGCATCACGAAAAATTGTGGGATTTTAATGAACTTGTACTACTACACAAAATAATCTTTAAAATGAGTCCAAGCTCATTAAACTCCCATAATTTTTATCAATTGACAGCCCACTGGATGACGTCATCCCCCACTACTATTCAATGGAACGGGGTTGCCTCTGTATCCAATAACTTTGGTATATACAAATGAATAGGTACTCATTATTTATAAGTACCTAAAAACTCAACCAGTGCCAGTGGGTGTGTTACAGCAAATGCGTCATGAATGGTTTTGCCTCTTGATTACAGATTTGTACAGTAAAGTTATTCCATCGTGACTGGACAACACATAATCGTTTCTTTTTTTAATTGAAACAAAACTTGTTTATTGGTTATGTAATATTGTTCATTTTTTATAATAAATATCCACGTGGTAATTAGCATATTACATATTATGTATCATAGATTATTGTACAAAACGTAACAAAGTATCTTTTAAGCAAGCTGTTAAAAATCTTTCTGTAGACTTTAAAAATACAAATATAAAAACTTTTTAAAAATCTAAAAATTTTACCAGAGCACAATTTTGACCTCATCAAGTTTGTCAAAATTCAAGATCATTAGAAATACACAGGTTACCTTGTTAATGAATGACAACAGCTGGAAGACCGTTCATATTTTTAACAACCATGCAATATTAATCGACAGTACACTTGATAACGTCATTCCCCAACGGAACGAGGTCACGTCTGTATATAATAACCTTGGTCAAAGTCGTCGTTTTGTTGCCGTCATATTGGATTTCTTTTATACATATTTCCCTCAAAAAAACGTTTAAAGAGGCAAAGGAGCTTAAGTTATATTTTTAAAGAGGAAAATCGTTTAAGCAAAATTGTCGTTCCGGAAAATTGTAACATTCTTTAAAACACTATCTTTTCTGTACTAATTGATACCAGCGGCTTCCGTCGCGTTAAGGTTGATTTTGACAGAAAATTTACTTTGCTTAATATAACAAAGATGTCTAGTAGATGACCTTTGAAGTACTTAGTATATCAAAATCTAGTTGTAATAAGAGAGGACGATGGGTCCTGCGTTATTTATATATGATCCCTACCGGAAACGGGAGACAACACAACTCACAACGAGAACAAATATAAAGGGACACCAGAAGTATTAACATCCGTGCGAAATTCTAGACGTTCCATGACTGTAATATTGAGATTACTTTAGTGTAAAAAGTATAACCACTCTTTACACAATAAAAAAGATACACTGATTTGTGTGTAACTAAAGATGTAAACACCAGTAGTCTTGACTCTTGAGCAAGTATACGTAGAGTAGAGTAGATCACGTGATATATGTCTGGATTTCATAATTGTTAAATAAAGTACATTTTTCATTATCCGTTTTTTACATTTTTGTGTCTTAAAATAAATCAGTTTCAATATAAAAATATAAAAACAACTTGTCTTTCTGTTGTAACTCTAACCTAAACCTAACCTTGTTGTGAAATCAGTCACCAGCCCCGTTCGTCACAAGTGTACACACGTGGTAGACCTAACTTGTCCCGCTATATTTCTCGTCATGTATCATTGCTTTGAGTAAACCTTTATATTGACTTAGAACTCTATGATAGATTCGTTATAATTTATAGACAAGGTTGATTACATTTTTGGGCATTTAAAAACATTGTAGATCGGTACCTTGATAATGACAATAAACTTGTAAAAACTGAGACAGGCCTCTAAGATTACTCTACCTTCACAATCATGTTTTTATATTATATTAATTTACTACTCGTTTAATTTAAATTTGAGGACAATGTGGTGTAATGAACAGCGTGCCTTTTAATCAGATTATCGTGAGCTCGAATTCCATCTCGACTCATGGATATTTTGTGATGTCGTTTAGACCCAGTTTTGATATTTGATGATATGGTTAATATCTGGTTAAGATACTTTGTATGGTGGGGCTACCCCCCCTTCCAGTGATATTCTCTTGCGCATTTGCTCATCGTATAAAAGACCGGTCAAATGTGAGTCGAACACTTTGCAAAACTTTTTTTTAATTTCCTAATTTTCCCCCTAAAAATGATCCTCATGTTCAAAATTCATTTATTTACGTTATGTGTCGTTGTCTGGGTCATAGAAATTCATATGTCTACCAAATTAGTGGGTCCATAGTTTCGGAGCAAATTGGTTGTGAGAGAAGCAAGTGATCCTATAAGGGTTCCATTTTTTAGTGTATTTGCCATATGGCAACATACACTATTGGCGTCGGTCGGATGGCGGGACCTAGGGGTCGGACCAAAATTTCTCGACGTTTCATAACCTCCTAAACACTTTGGCACCATTTTTAAAAATGTTTATATATATATGTATATATACGTATATATATATATATATATATATATATATATATATATATATATATATATATATATATATATATATATATATATATATGTGTACGCGCGATAACTTTCGAAAGAGCTAATTGATTTCAACGAAATTTGGGCCACGTGTTGAAATCCATCACCGCAAGAAGCCTATTTAAAATGGGCCTAATCGGGCTATTTTAAGGGTAGTTTTTAGGGGTTGAAAACTGTTTTTGGGCCCCAAAATACCGAAAAAATTCTCCGAATCGTTTCAAAATTGAAATTTAACCCTCTGGTAGTGAAAAAAAAGTGTCCCTACAATTTTAATAAAATCGGCTCGACAGGACCGGATTTACAAATTTTATGAAAACACTAGTTTGCAGATAGTGACTTATTTATTGAAGGGTGTATTTAATTCGGTGTAGACGTTAGATTGATAATAATATTACAATTAAGAAAAAAATGTTTTTTTAAGGGGTGTATTAAGGGGTTAAATTTTTTATTTTGCCCAAAAACAAACTTAATTTCACATAATAAAAGTATAAAACCACACGGCCCTATACAAGCAAATACACTATATTGTCGGCAGGGTTTTGACACTGCGACCCGGGTTTTAATTTCCTTTTGAGCCCTAAAAAAATTAATTTGTAAACGTAGTTTCGTAAATACTATAAATTAACCGTTAAAAGTAACAGTAAAAAATAAAAACTGTAATTTTTTTTGAGGTTGTTCTTTTCTTTAATTGTCTAATAGTAAATAGTTTAGTGTCGAGATGTAACGGAAATATTATCATAAAAAGTTTTCAGACAGTAAATTAACTTTGTTATTGGATTCAAGTACAAAAATTAAACTATAATGACAAATTATTTTTATGAGAGGTCAAGTACAATCGTTTTTCTTCTGTTTAATAGGTCATAAATAATAAAGTATGACACGCATGTCAATTGTCTTCCATGCACTTGACAGTAAATATTTAATGATTTGCTTTTATATTTTACTTAATATGTTAAAAACCTTGCATATATATACAGACTATATAGGACGTCAGTGTCCAGTGTCGTGAATCCAATAAATTCAAGGGTATGTTCTATGAGTTTCTTGTGTGAGTCGTTTCAAAATGGAAATAAAAAGATTAGAAGTTTTTTTCCCGGGGTCGGTTAAAGCAGTTGTAAAATGATTATCTGGGTTTGGCAACGATATATATTACTAAATACCTAAATTGTCTACTCATAAAGTGGAACAATCGGTTTTTGACTTTAAAAATAGTGTTTGCTTAAAAAATAAAATGACAAAAGAACCGTTTTAAACTTGTACCCTATTTATCCAAGACGTGAACCGTTAAAATTAGCTGCCGACAATATTCTTAATACACCTGTATACACAAAGAACACGTCAAATTAAGATGACAATTTGTCAGTACAAAAATAATATAATTAAACATATATAATACAATTGCTAAATATAAATATTCAAGGTCAGGTTCATTCACTTTTGAATTGTCATAATTATATCCACTTAGTTTTTCCTTTTCTAAAACAGTTATGCACGTCAATGCGACCGCCCTTCAAATTAGATAATTTTGAACAGTGCATATGTGTAAACCAACTTGTTCATTTTTATATCCTCTCTCTCTTAAATATGGCGAACACAAAATTAAAATATTAGTACAAAAAAAAACCTTTACTGAAATGTATTAAAAAGCAAAACATAATTTTTAATAATTTAAGTTCAGAATGGGTTGTAAATTTTATGATAGTTCATAAATTACTAAAAATTATTTTTCATTTTAAGTACATTATTTTTAAAGTATTTTTTTGTTAACACATTAATTTGTTCTTTTCACTCATTAATTTTTTTTTACTTTCGATTGTGTCTCATAATCTATTAACTGAACTTTTGCCGCCCTTGCCATTACTTCTCGATATTGCTATATATCAGTTTTACGTACATTCATTAATATGAAAAAAACATTAAATTATTAAAATTAATTGATGATTTAATTTTAATAAAATCGTGAAAGTGCATTGTCATCGGAACTATAGGCGTATGGAAAATTTTAACCGAATCATTTAACAGGTAGTGCTGCGAAATGGACTTGCAAACTTTGTAATACACAGAAAAGGCAAGGTTTATAAAAGCTCACAAAAATGAACATCATATTTTAAGTGGCTTTGCTCAATCTATGATTTTTATTATTGACTTTGTTTATAAACTTTCAGAATTTTACTTTCTATTCATCTTGAACATGTAAACAGTATTTTTCATTGTATGTATATTAGTAACCAAATTACCGGTCGTGAAATATATGTAACATTTTAAAGTCCTTTGTTAAATATCTTTGTTAGTTTAATACCGGCTTTAAATGTAACAAAATTGCTGTATTTCTACGATCTAACAGGAAAAGATAATTCAAGGAAAGAAGCTTGGCATAAAAAATAACAGCTGCAATAAAAGATTTGTGTTAAATCCGAGCGAACTAATTTAAAAGGTTAGGGACTAAATTATATAACCTAGTTCTGTCGAATTGATGTTCGCTCTAGGTCAGAACGAAGCCGTTGATTGTGTCATTTAACCTTCAGCTGTTGGGAGGGTTGAAAGAAATGGAGCCAATGCCGAGACTAAATGAGACGTTGAACAGAGAAAAGAATGGGGAAATGTCTTTCTATTGACAATAATAAACTCTCGAAGCTCGGTCTTCGAGTGCTTGGAATGGAAATAACGATTTTTTGCAGTTGCAAGCGATTCGTTAATTAAAAAAAAACATTTAAAGAACAGAGACTTGTGTTGATTGCTTTGTTAAAACAATTTATTTGTATAAAAAACATTACAGAGAATGTTTATTGAAATGTCTTTTTATGCTGATACTGAGAAATTGTAAGAAAAAGTCGGTGATATAAATAAATACTTGACTATTAAATAGATTTTTAATATAGCACGTGCATCATTAAAAGAATATCGATCACTAATATAAAATTATTTTATCAAATTACATGAATTTATTTAATTAAATATAAGTTACGCTTTATAAAAATCGGTTTCTTTTGGTTTTAGTTAAGGCATTTCTACAATAAAAAAAACTCAAACAAACATAATTGTTTCCTTATATTAGCCCCTTTTATTTTTGTACCAACGGCGAACAAATTAGCCAATTTTTATTTTTAAATAATGTGCATTTTATTTGTTACTTTATTTTGACGTTAAAATTCTATCCAAAATATTGTCATTATGAAACAAAATTCTCAACATCTAGACATGATTTTCGTCTTATGTGTGATTTCATTTAGACGTTTGAGGGCTCTGACAGACGAACGGACGGATATACAACGGTGTCACAATAATAAAGTTTCGTTTAGACCTTTTGGGTACGGAACTCTAAAAACATATACCTACATTGGAATTTGAACCTAGGCTTAAGATTCTCAACAATTAGTAAGCACAGCCTGGTTTCAATGATTTTCTTTAAAATTGTTAAATAAAGTGCAGTCACAATTTTAGACTTTTTCATTGACTTCGCCAATTTCCATGACAGAAATTTCTGCATTACTGCGAACTTTTTAAGTTTCAATTTAATTAATTATGATTTATGAGAATAACATTGGCTGTTTTCAGTTGGCTTTATCGCAAGCCTTTTACTCAAAATAAACTTTTGTTATTTTGAATGAGCTAGGGTATACTACGACGTAGTGAATGGAGCAGGGATGTTGTTTTGTCTCTTTATTATATTTTATCCCTAGAGAATAATGAGGTCACTGTAAATCCTTTACATGGCACGGAACACAGTGTTTCCCTTGTGCAAGGCACGTGCGTGAGCGTTACGGAATTTGTACAGTGGCGTAAGTATACAGTGTGTCCTGCAAGGACCTCGCAGCATAGGTTTATTCTGTTCGTGTTAACCTTGGCTAGTGATGGACGTTGATGCAACGAGCTACAGTTAATCGTCCAACAACTCAAATCTGTTTTTAGAATTAACTAGTTAACGAGTCGACTATTTTACCGATCGATACCAAAATCCAAAGACCTCTTTCAACCAGTCGATCTATTCTCTATGCCTTCGACGAACGAAACGAAACCGATACGGTACACGAACCACAGTAATTGTTAATTCAATATCCCCAAGCTTTTCCCAATCATGTGATATGAAAACATTTCTTGGTCGGTTCGATCGTCTGATTTGATCGCAATCGATTTTTTTGTGGGACTATTTGAAGACCATTGGGCCACACACACAATATTGCTAAGGTTAAACTCAGAATTCAACAAAAAATAATCAGAACCACATTGGAAGTTCTGCTCCCTGAAATGTGTAACATGCGCTCAAGATTATAAGAGTGTCTGCAAAAATAGAGGTTTAATACCTTCAAGATGTCTCTTAAATTTGTTCTGTACTTTAAGATAGCATATTTATAATTTCTGCAATAAAGTTTTGCAATATGAATTATTCAGTTTTTGTAATTACATGTTTCTTTGTCGCATCAAACTATTTCCATTTCAAATATGTTATTATAGTGATATTATTCAGAGACGACAAATCGCATTAACATCGGACCTTTATTAATAACTAGCCGCTACCCTCGACTCTGAACTCAATTGAGTTGAAACAATGATTCATACCTTCGGTTCCATTGTATTGTAATCTTATCTCATGGGACTGTGCCCCTTTCGAGAACGATAACTGTATTGGAGCTTTCGGTTCTACCGTATTAAAACATATTTGTTGGCTATTTTATTTGCTATAGCCGCTATCCGCGGCTCTGCAAGCGATTGAGATGAAACACAGCAGCGACAACATGTAGTGGAGCCTTTGGCTCTACCATATTATAATCTAGTGGCGAGTTCCAACAAAAAACCTTCACCATAAACTGTTATGGTCATCGATCAAGCGGTGTCGAAGTCTATTAATCTCAAACAGATATACCAATGTCCATATTTATATAATATTGGTCTCCACGAAAAGCGTTTTATTTTAACGCGATAATATATAGCATATGTCTATCCTGAAAGTCCATTTTAAATACTGGTGAAAATTTTTTTGAAATCGGATGATTACCTCCTATATTCAAACTTCCAATAACTTATAATTCTTGTATATAGTAGTCGGTAGACATGTGAGTGAGAGGGAAAAAGAGAAAAAGTGAATGTAAACTTGGCGTTGAGTATCTACCGATACTCTAGATATTTGTATAGATATGTTTATTAATATTATTAGTAATAGGCGATCGTTTAGCGGGCGGTGGACCTGGCAACATAGCTTCTAGCTATCGAGCAAAAAGCTTGTATTAAACAGATGCGAGACTCGAGAAGCACATTTTATTTAGGTTAGGGACATTCATTTCCATGACGTTTATTGATTTGAAAAACCATGTGCATCTGATGCATTACCTGTGATTGGACAGAGAAAGCTGTACTATATATTATGTGTAACGCGGATGCAAACTATGTTCAGCCAGCTATGTAATAATTACTTATAGTTGCATCGCACCTGCGAACATAAAATCATATTTGTGTTCCAACATGGACGTCAGGTTTTTCCTTTTAGCTTTTTATTAGTGGAAGAACTTTTAGAATCTGTTAAATAGTTCCGGAAATTACCTCCTACAAATAAACATACCAACAAACAAATTTTAACACTAAAATGTAAAGAGGTAAAATTTGTTTAATGGTATGTTTATTTGTAGCGGGTAATTTCCAGAACTGTTTAACAGATTATAAAAATTCTTTCACGAATAAAAAGCTACACTATCGCTGAGTAGGTATATTTTATTTTGATAAAAAAAATCCAAATAAACTGGCTTAGTTTGAGTACATGGTGGAAGTACGGGTTTAATAATACGGTGGAGTCGAAGGCTCCACTACTGCTGTAAAACATTGTTTTATATGAATCGCGTGCAGAGTCGCAGATAGTGGCTAGTATATTATAAAGCACGAATTTAAACAGTATTTAAATTCAAAATGGATTAAAAATCCACATAAATTTGTTCTTAATAAAAATTCTTCATTAGATGAGACCTTAGGCATGCCAAAATGCCTGACCGTAACTTTTGTTTTTATCAAAATCTACTTATTGAATTTGACTTCTGTTTGTTGCGGGATAGTGTCCCAATTAAATTGAGTTAAAAAAAAACTAACCCACGAAAAAAATCCCACCTGTCTTTATTTTTACATACGGCTAAAGATATCCGTTTTAAACTAAAACTAGCGAACGTCCTCAGTGATATAAGAAACAAGAGCTTAAAAAATGGCGGAACCAATAATATATATTTTTTTAATATAATAATACGCTCAGCTGCTAAGACTATATGCGTGGAAGGTTATAAGACTGATAATATTGAAATGTTAGCACTATAGTTCAAATAGGGCTATTGTTAAATATATCTATTAATATTATATTTCCTGTCTAGACTAATCCGGACTAATCTAGCCAGGTAATATAATATTAATGGATATATTTTTAAGTAAAAAATACGGACAAGTACGAGTAGAACTCGCGCCCTAAGGGTTCCGTACCATTATAACAATTTAATAAAAATGTACCACGTAATAATTATACCAAAGAATTAGGAATTAATGAGTTTCAGATTTTTTCCTTTACTTGAGATATGAATGAGACTATAAGTTTTGATGAATTAGTAAGTATTAAAAAATATTCCATTTTATTGCATTGACAAAGTCTGAATGAATGAAAAGAAAATACGATTTATTTTTAGAATAAATGAACGAATGTTTTTTATATAATTAAGTTGATTTTTTCAATAAGCCTGATCAACTTGAAAATTAAATGAAAACTACACTTGACTTCTCTCATTTGTTAGACTTTTTCTTGTACACAAAAGAAGTAGTGTTTTAAGAAAAACTTTCTCTTTAAATTCAAAGATAGATACGCAATTAGTAACGAGAGTCATTCATAGAAAAAAGAAAAAAAAACAAATTCATATAATTTTAATAATGGGAACTAAGCTTCCTAGTTCATTAATGATTAACTAATTAAACATGCGTTTGAATTAGAAAATATAAAATAAAAAAATTGATGTATTGTGTGTTTTATTATTCATAAATAATAAGTAACTGATTGAAGACAGACTATTCCTAATTACAAGTATATCCGTGGCTAAATAGCAAAACCGTCTATGTCCATTTTTTTTCATTTTTTTGTGGTTTCAGGTAAATTTTTTGACGTGAAAATGTCTTTACGTTCGGAACAGTAGGCTTGTACTAGAAGTTGAGCGCGACAAAAAATATTCTTATAATTACTTGTTTAAAAGCCAAATTTAAACCCTAAATATGGCAGATGATTTTATTTAGTTTTTTAGTTTTTTTTTTTTTGGTTTTAGTGCATTTTAATAATATTTCATTTTTAAAAAAAATTTTACTTATATTCTATAACAGAAAACATCACCAAAAATTCAGCATAAACAGTTTTGCCTCGCGACCGTAGAATAACAAGTACATAGATAGAGAAATAATTTTATTCCCTTGAACTCAAATCGTTGAAGCGAAACATCAGTTGCCGTGCACAGAAATCAGAATTGTCTGTCTTCTTGTACGTTCAATATTCATTAATTATTGTACACATTTACATATGTGTACATATTTATACGCAATTACACATGTTTATTATGTGATTGATGCGTTTGACTAATACACAATTAAAATATTTGTAATGTAATCTTTTATTATTATTATGGAGAAGAAAGAGTTTCTTAAAGAGTTTTATATTCCACAAGCACCCAAAACTTCGGGCTCATCAGCGTCATACAAAGGATACTTGCGGAGCAAGTTGTAACTAACCGAGACTCAAAACATGAATTGAACGATTACGAGTTTGGGTCCTGCGTACGGAGTACACGGAGCGACCCACTAAGCACAATCTTTTGCACGATGCTTATTCGCTGAGCTATAAAAACGAGACCAAATCAGCAATAGGCTATCGATATATAGGTTACTGATATAGCTCAGTGGGTAAGCATTTCCGGCCCTTTTGTTTACAGGAACTATTTTTGTTAAAATGATCTAAGGAATCATCTCGTAAAATATTTTGCAATAGCCTGTGCACATATTATATAAAAACGGGATTTTGAACTGAAGAAAACCATTGAAAAAAACATAATAACTAATTTTGAAAAATGTATATATCAGATCCTTTTGATGTTAATGTCTTAAAATTTTGATTTGTTATGATAAGTTAAAATAGTATAACAAGATAATTGAATTAAATCTAGTTATTAAGACAATTAATTAAGATCACCTGATGAAGTATTAATTTAATACGAAACGTTGTGAAATAATAATTTGTCTTTTAATTTCATTGATCCTAATTCCTCTAAAATATTTTAATAATAACTAATCTTTAGTAAAAATTATTTATTAATATCTGTATGGTATAACAAGAGTAATGGAATATCAGGTTAATAAAATCTTCCCATATTAATTCAAAATGGGGTTTAGAAACTGTTGGTAACAATATACCGGCTGAGTATATAATTAGTTTATAAATTTGGGTAGGCTATTAACACGGCAGTAGACTACCGAAAGTGTTAGTTTATAGTAACAGACAAACTAAGGCGACCTTTACCTCGATCTTACGGTTCTGTTCTTTGCACGTCGTCGTTGGTTCCTTTCTGACATTAATTAAAACTTACTTAATGTGCAGTGTCATTGTCAAGGTCAGTGTTATATCGTACATGAATAACAAATAAATAATGACATCGACTTTGAACAAAATTAAGTTTTTATTGTAACCGTAATTAAAATATTATGCGGCAAAAATTAAACAATAAATGTCCCGAAATAATACAGATTGTCCATAAATATTTATGAACAGAAGGATAGTTATAGTTTTTCTACTATTGTTAACAAACACCCATTGCTACAATTCTATATTAGAAAAATGTATTTTCAAACAATGAATTTTTCTAATATAACATTGTGACAACGGGCGTTTCTTAACAATTGTAGCAAAACTATAACTATCCTACTGTAAATCGTTTATTAATTTAGTCTTATGAACTGTCTCGTAATAAACATTTTTGCAGGTGGATAGGGTCCTGGATATAATTGAATTTGGATTTTTTTAACAAGTTGTTTTTAGCGTGAGGATCAATAAAACACAGCTTTTGCACTTAATTGCAAGCGTTTCGAGAGATTTTCTCTCATTTTTAGAACTCTAGGAATAACAATAATATATAAATATTTTTTTAAATTTAAGTTTGGCAAATAAAATTAAAAACTTCTAGCATGCTTGAAGTTTTTAATTTTATTTCACAAACTTAAATTCAAAAAATTATTTATACTTTGATGTTATCTTTTAAGCAAATGTTTGAAGGTTTCTTTGAAAATAAAACTTCTTTTGGTACGGTAGAGTAAAATTAATTCTTGAGATTGAAAATTTAACAAACGTGTCGCAATGTATGTGTACATTACATACTATAAAGCCGATTTTATAACATTAAGCTAAGTTGGCGGCGAGGTAGAATGGTTTAACATATTAAATCACTATGCTAGTTGAAATAAAACGCACTGAATATGATCTAGTAAAAAAACTTTGTAAAAAAAATATTAATTTACTTCAAAAAAGTCACTAAAAAGATGAAAATAAAGAAATTTTCAGGTCGGCATTTTAGTTTTAGTAATGAAATTGGCTCCGACTTTAAAATTTCATTATTTTAGTGACTTTTTGAAGGATGTTAGATAATATATTTTTTTAAGTTTTTTTATTTTTTGATGAATTTGATTTCGCACATTTTTATTAATACTATTTCGTAGTTGCTTTGTTTATAAATTATGATAAAAAAACTTCTGAACTGATTTAAGTAAAATTTATGTGAGATTCCCTTGAAAGTATGCTCTATTAAATAAGAAAAGAATCAACATCAAAATCCGTTCACAAATGCTGGCGAATGAGGTAGCAAAATATGTTTTTTGATGTCATTTAAAAACGGATGAACCGATTTTAGTAAAAACTATATGCGATCAAACTGGTAGGATTCTGAACAAAATGACGTTAAAAATGTTCAAATCTGTTCATAATTGGCGGAGTAATCACGTAATAAACATACAAAAAAAAAACACAACCGTCTTGAGAACCTCTTCCCCTTTTTTGAAGTCGTTTAAAAACTATATTTAATTATGTACTATGTAATAAGATGATATTGAATACTTATAAAATATTCATTTTTATATAAAAATAATCTATTTTTAGAAATTTTTATTTTCCTTTCAAAATAACGATCCCAATATATTTATTTATTCGAAGAGGAGACAAAAACTGATGCCATACAAGAATGTCGATATTTAATTTTAAAAATACAATTTAAAAATCAACTTCGATACATACATTTATAAATCACACTTACCACAAAATAAGAAATGACCACACTATAGAACACACACTATATTTGAAAATGATAATCGAATACAGATTATTAATTTAGTAAGAGCTTATTTTTATATTTCGATCAGAAAAAAATAATTGATTATTTCTATAAATTTTATTTAATAAAAAGCAGATGCATATTTTCTTTTTGTTGAGTCAGGAGTGTGTAAGTTTTAGATGTTCCAATTTTTGATGAAACCAAACAAAAAACCTCTTCATCTAACATTCATTCCTTATTGATCAAGTGAAAAATAAAACTAATAAATTGTAATAAAATTATACGATATAACGTAAATACCCCTCTTTGATCGAATTGTTGTAAAAACAAGTGAAGCGCAAAAAAGACATGGTAGTTGCAAAATAAGGAGAGTGTATTAATTTTAATTGTTATGGAAAAGATCACCGAATACAATGGTAACTCACGAGATAAATTATTAGAATAGATTACATCGATAAGAGACGATTGCGGAATGCAGAAGTTGCGAAATAAACAAATTATCTCATTGCAAGCATTGGAATCTACCTTACAAAATTATGAAACTTAAACCGCCTAATTTCTGTTTAATTAATATCTGTGATATTCTTATAATTTGTCAAATATCACAAATTGTCTTGTTTTCGTGCGTTTAAGAGAGATACAGAGGTGGGCGTGGTTGGAATGGAATCAGTATGATTATTTCGATAAGAATAATCTCAGCTGTAAATCATATGTAAACAATATCTAACAGATTTTTGTTTTTTTTAATAGAATAGAAATTTTTGGAAAATAAATTCGCTTCATTTCGTTGGATATTAATATATCCACAGTAGGTATCTCTTAAGTTGCAGAAATAGCATTTATACATATTTTCTTAGAAAGCGATATAACTTCTAAACGAAATATGCAATATGAGTGGCCGGAATTGATTCAGTGCGATTTTTTCTAAAAAAATAACCTCAATCGGTACATTTACGATGTTTTCTACTCTTTTGCAAGTTAATTTTGCATTACAAAATCGTGCGCATTGTTTGGACTAAAATACTGCCTTCTACAGAATATAGGTTATAACATTGCTTTATAAACCCGTGCTTATTTGGCGGCAACAGCGCCTCCTACTGAATACGCTTTTGTAAGTATATGTATGAGAAAGACATGTTTGTTTGGAGGCAGCCTTCTACTGAAAGCGCAAACGGAAATACGCAGTTCGGTGAGGCAGGGCCTCTATTGTACCGACTGACCAATTACGTTTCCGTTGATTATAATGTTAACACATCAGTTAACAAAAAGAATTCAGTAAGAAAACACCTTGCGCAAAGTGACATTGTAACTTGTCAACAGGTATCAATGTGAAGGGGAGGGTGATGCTGGGATTCGAACTGTGTCCTCGAAGGCTCTCGAGGCTTTACTGCAACAACAAACTATCTAATGAACCGTATCTATTGTTGTTCAAATATACGACAATATGACTGTAGCATAGCCTTTCTGGCGTTACCTATTTCAGGGAATATATTATTGTAGGCTGACGAAGGTTAAAGCTGTTATTATAGTCTTTATACATTATGTAACCCATTCTGCCAGGAACTTCATCATAATACCGCAATGCACTAGGCTGATCATAAATTATATTATCTGACCATTAACGATAGTTATGTTGCTGGTATGTGTTGTCGATTCGAAATTAATAATTTTTTTATGCTTAGTGATTTTTGATAGATTTTAATCAAGTCTACGATATCCCTCGATGAAATCTAAACTGAGAAAATCGTTTGCCCTGGCTGACTGACTGATCATTCAGCATACAGTTAAAACTACTAAGTCTAGAAAGCTGAAATTGGGAACATTATATTTTATAACGTAAGCTTCCGCTAAGAAAAGATATTTGGAAATTTCAACTTTAAGGGAGGAAATGGTCTTTGTTTTTTGAAATTCGAAACATGAAAATTTGAATTACAGCTACTTAGCATAAATTAATAGCGATGTTTCAGGGTTTCTGTATTTCACATTTTAAGAGGGGAAACGGGGGTGAAGGTTTGTATGAAAGTATCGGTTTTTTAAAGGTAAGAACTTGAAAATTGAAATGGCAGGAAAAACTTATTATCGCTCCTTTTTGGGTTATCACTTATCAATGCATTTTTTATATTAAAAACACGACTCCACGCGTGCAAAGCCGCGGGCAACATCACAATAATTCTTTTACTGATCACCTAAATGAATAAACGAACTTTAGCAATAAGATCTTGCTAAATGTCTGACTTGGCAAGTATTTCAGGTAATTTAATAACTTTTGTGAACTTAGTTTGTTGAGTAGGAAGATAATTAGTTATTAAATTTCCTAAAGGCTCATGAATTCTATATGTTATAAATTTCTAATATATTATGTATGCTGATCCTAAAGGTCATGTCACACTTCGTTAAAATGAATATTAACGAGTAGCATTTACCCACGGATTCTCTCAAATTTTTGTCGATATTGTGAATACTGCTCACCCCCTTGTAGTAGGAGGTGTTTAGTATTTTAGTATTCGTAATATAAATAATTGTTCACTCAATGAACTTTTTGTAAATGCAATTAACATGCTTTACATCGATCAACGTTTATTTACTCAATATTTATGAGTAATTTTTTCAGCGAGTGAATACCTAAGAATATTTTCGCATTTGAACTACATAACTTGTTAAGATCCAAACTATTATTTATGCAACTATATGCAGCGCTGAATCTCTAGTGAATAGTTTAGCATATAAATAATGCTATTACCCACGCGATCGATTTGCATCCAAGGACAGCTGAGTATATGTAAAAAAGTAATAAATGAATGTGAAACATGATGGTTTTTGTCAAACACGGATTAACATCCACATCCACTGATCGGATCGGATCAGCTAGGGCGCGATCAGCTGTTTAAATGAGTTTGCATCTACCATTCTGCTAGATCTGACCCACTATAATAATAATTTTAGTTGTGTTCACATGGCAGCTAAAATCTTTCATAATATAGATAATATGTGAAAACAATTTTCGCTTTGAAAGACACGAGATTTTAATTCTTATAATTTACTGAACGAGAAACATTTCATGTTAATAAACATTTTCATAGTTGAAATTTTTTTGTGCGCATGTCTGAACTTCCGCCATATTTTTCGGCACTTTTCATTTTGACAAGTGAAAAGTGATTGATTTTGAAAAAATAAAATAATAAAATAAGAAATGTTATTTAAAAAACTGATACAACAAGTTTTTTTTGACAATACTTTCTGAAATCCAATAGTATAGTAATATTTATAAACTTTAACTCGGTTGATGACCAAATCAGAAGTTTGAACATTGTTTAAAAATGAATAAAAATTAAAAATGCATTTTTGTCAAGGGTTATCTCAATGTAGTTAATTAAAGTGTAACAAAGCTTTAAGGTGTTATTTTAAAATTCTTGATTTATTTGGCAGTGGAAGGCTTGTAGTAATTTTTCAAACGGTAAACAGTAGAACACATTTATTTTCAGAGATTTCCAAAAATTACAGTAAACACGTAAACATGTAGATACAAAAAAAAAATACATACAATATTACCACAAATGCAAAGATATCACACAGTTAATTGTACTGTGGAAATTCGAAATACGGCCACAGTACTAATTGGTGTCTTAAAATTATTTAGCGGCCGACGGTTTGAAAGCTAAAACGTGATTAAAAAAAATATCTAAATTTTTGATAAAGTTATTTCTGAAAAGTAAAGAGATGTATTACGTAACTGCTTATACAAATTAAATAATAACAGTTTTTTTTTATAAGAGCAGTGGCGTGTAGCTAAAAATTAATGACAAATAATAATAATGTAACACTATGTTACGAAAGCATGCTCATAACTGTATAGATATATACAAGTTTAAACTTTGCCGCTTAATTCATCCAATTTATAGTTTTAAAAATATTTTATCACGTACTTACTGTTATTTATATAGGTATCTTTATTATGCAAAAAACATTATGGTGTTTTGCATTGATAATTAATTATTAAAAGATATATTAGTTTGTTTCTTAAAGTCAAATATGTTGAAAAATTGTGAGTAGGTACACTCCCAATGGGAAGTAATAGTTTTTCGCAATTTATTAGTACTTAGTTAATTAATAAATTCATATTAGTTTCAATGCTGGAAACTGTTGCATATATTATTTTTATATGCCTATAATCTACATACATACATATTATGATATTATTAAAGAATTAAAAAATCGAATAATTTATTATAGATTTTAATTTTTACAATACAAGAATCGCTCTATAAGTCAAGTTAGTTATACAATCTATCGATAGAACAAAAGAAGCGATACTATATGTTCAACTATTATCGTTATGTCACAATAACCACTTTTTACATTTTAATAATCTATATAGATAAAAGACGATGTATATGTAATCTATGGACTCCAAACGGGTAGACCATTTTTGATGAAATTTTCAGACAATCTTTAGATTAGCCCAGCGGGTGATCTTCTGAAGTTTGGTAGCCATCGGATCAACAGAATTTTTTAAATTTCTTTTTGGGAAATAAGATTTTTCTTCGATTTTTGAATATTCACAAATAAAAGCGATTGAATTCGCGTAAATTCAATACACGTTGAGAATTTAATGATAATGATTCTCATCTTTTATATCCTATATATTACATTTACACCCGGGCGAACCCGGACTGGACCGCTAGTGTTTAATAAATGAGTTATTATTAAAAAATAAATACACAAAAAATAAGAGAAAAGAGAATCAGGTAATGAGATCGGCTGACGCTTATGACCTCAGATGTTGAGCGTCTATAACCTAGATTCTCACTGAGATCGGCTAAAGCAACCCGGAAAGAAGAAAAACATTGATTAATGATGAAATGTCACATGCTCAAGGAATAACAGGAAAGACACGAATAAGTTCGACAATTTGAAGGACGAATTGCGAGTATGGAGCGGAATAAACATCATGATCGGTAGAAGCATTCGAATCTTTTGTTTTGTTGAATCGATTCATGATCCAAATTTAAATACATTCTGAAATGTTATTCCGTAACGGACGTTACAGATACTAATGGTATAATAGTCCTTGATATTTGTAAAAGCACAATAATTAACACTTTGTGAAAAAATCTAATGACTCGTATTATTGTGATTTACGCGCAAGGAAGAAAAATGTTACGTTAATTAATTGGATAAACTTCATTACCTGAATTTAACTCTTAATTAAGAAAGCCGGTAAATAATTAAGAGAAACTGTTAGCTCTTTTTTTTTAATTTTTAGAAAGGTAAATAATCTCATCACTGTAGGAAGTTTATTGTAAAATTTTAAAAGTCGACGTTGATAATATTCATTAGATGATGCCAACATTAAAGCCATTTATTTTTATTAAGAAAAGCATTCCAACGTAAATATCAATGTTATAGCATGTTACATTCACGGATTCACGAATGTAAGGTCCATAATTTTATGAACAAAATGAATACTGTGGATACATGATACGGAAAAATCAAGATAATTATATACAAAATTTTTAAAAAATACTCGAAATCCAATAAACTATTTTTTATAAAGAAAAACAAAATCTATATTCTTTAACATTTTACATTAAAAGACCGACTGCCGGGATCGAACCTATACGACTTTTAGGTTGCGAGGCAAGTGCGCTACTTCGCCGCCACCTTAACTTGATGCTCTACAGTCGGTTTTTGTAGTATAGAGTATACGTACATTACAATGTTTCGTTACATTTTCAATCTCATGAATCGATTTTACCCTACCGTGCCAAAACAATTGTTTTACTTCAAAAGGTGTGATAACGACATTAGATCACAATCTAAGGTTATTCTCACAAGGAATTCTGCATCTCAGTATTCGTGTCACAAACGATTCACATTTCCGTGGAAGGGTTAAAAAACTCTTAGCTTAAATTCACAATCTCAAATGTACACCCGTTGACTGTATATATTTTATCAGAATCAGAAGACACTATAGACCAGGGGTGGGCAAATATTTTGATAGTCGGGCCACATTGCAGATGAAAATTTGACCTCGGGCCAAACAGTTTTTTTTTTCTAATTTTAAGTATAGTTTTTGCTAAGGATGTCAATTAATGAATTTTAAAACCAACATTTTTGAATCAAAATATTTATTTATCAAGTCATTTGAATAAAAAAATTGAAAAGAAAATTTTTAAACATTAATATCAGATAATTATCAAACTGTACAATTATCATACAAAGGTGTTATTAAAAGTGTTACCACTATCATCTATGCTTAATAGATTGAGTCACAAACAGTCACAAAAAAACTAATAAAATTGTGCGACTATTAAACATACTGTAATTGTTCAATTATCATAATTATATTTTCGAATAGGAGGCGCTGAAAAGAGCGGGTGTCCGGGAGAAAATTTTGGCTCCCACCGGCCCTGATAATGTGTATAAGTATTGCTTAATATTTTATCTAAAAATTTTTATGCACCAATTTATGTTAGACAAAAACTAATATTTGTGTTTTTAATAATAATATATACAATGCTTCACGGGCCAGACAAAATTCTACCGCGGGCTGGATTCGGCCCGCGGGCCGCCATTTGCCCAGGCCTGCTATAGACGGTAGGTAGTCGATGTCGTTACGCTGACGTCATTGCATTTAAATTACCACCATTACCGACACAAACGCTGATTTGTATTTGTTTTCTTACGCGCTCGATATTCACAGTTGTCTCTCCTTTTATATTCTGTCAGGAACGGCCCAGTAAAATTCAGGTTGTTTTTCACATTTTTTTGTTTTTGAAGTAAAACTTCTTTTCGTATGGAAGAATAAAATCGGATTCATGGGGAACATCGCTAATTAAGCTATGGTGGGCGACTGACTCGTACCGCGCACGTAAGAGGTCGTAAGTTTGATTTCGGTAGTCGGCGCTATTACTTTCTTGTTTTTTTTTGCAATTATTCCATCTTTTCAGTATCATCCCGTAAGGCAGTGATCCCTCTCTCTCCTTTGCGTACGTATTTTATGGACAGACCTTTATATAATTACTTAATTGATACAATCAAGTCGAAATTATATTCATGCGTTATATTTACAAACACACAATTACGTAGGTAACAAAATACTTCGAGCTATTTATAATGTTTGTACAAAAAAAAAACAACTCAGACAAGTTTCGTAATGTATCATAATTCACTAATATTTATTAATAAAAATTTTAAAACAATATAAATCAGGTCTCAAAGACGTCATCACGTGCGTCACGTAAAGAACAGTATAATTTCTAAAACAAGTATTTGGGAATTCCCCTCTTCATATCACACCTTGTATTGCGGTCAACAAAATAAAACGGTCAACTTGTAAGTTCTTTCACTTTTATTAAGGCGAATGAGAACTGTCGATTCGAATTGATCTCGTCTTTTGTTTTCTTATTATATTGTTGCAAAATAAAAGTTGATAAAAAATAATCTGTTTCGCTAATAAAAGTGAAGATTATATGCGTAGATACATAGGTAGGTATATGTTTTTAGGGTGTAATTTATGTGAAATTATCTATATTCTATACTCTATACTTACCTTTTACTGAAGTTTTGTCTTAATAACAGGTGTCTTGGAACTTAAATGTTCACAAATTTCAACAGAAAAACTTAGCGGCATTTTTAATTAATCAAAAAAATAATTATTATTAATTTAAACGATAACTATAATACTATGTATGAATAGCATTTCTGGATGGATTCAAATCAGTAAAAAATATACTAATTTAGTGATTCTTTCCTTGTATTTTACACGTATATAGGAAACAAAATTAATAATTTTAGACGAGCACTGGTATCTCTATTAAAGTTCATGATAATTCACTAAAATAAATTTATTACAGAGAAAAAAAAATATTTCGAACATACTGGCATCGTAATTTCTTACAGTATAGTGCACGAAAACATTTTTAAAAATAGCTTATATTATGGAAATAAGAACTATCTGACTTACCTGTGAATATTTAACAACTTTTGACTGTTCCAACTCCTGTTTTTGCAATTTTCATTCTGTAACAAAATTATATATTTATCAGTTACTGTAAACAATTAGACAGATTATTAAAAATGGGCGCTATCATAAGTTTACAATTTCGTTTTGTCATATAAAAACTCGGTAAATTAACACTATAGAATAATATAATTTTATGCCCGCTCACACAAAATCTGTTACATCCTGTGTGAGAATTTTTCTGTCATTTGATTTAATTTTCAATTTTTTATTTAATAAATATCTAATCGGTTGTCAAATGTATCTGGGTGCGAAAAATTTAATTGCAATGGTTTAACTCTTAAAAATACACCGTTTATAAAATCGACAGTGGTAAGAGACTTTAATACGTGAATCAAGCGTCTAGTAACAATTTTTTTTCATCTGTGATAAATACCGATCTTTCAAATATAAAAACGGGAAGGCAATATCTATACTATTGGCTTGAGAAGTAACAATAAAACATGTCCGTGGTACAGTTTATTATTTAATTATCTAAATTCTAAAACATTGTTACTTATTTGTCTGTCGATAATAAGCCTTCAAATAGCATCGAGAGCGCTATCTGTATCTTATCTAGTTTTATTCTGATTTTTTTTTTTGGTAGTCTATTTGATGGAAAAGCTTGTTTCCAGAATTTTGATTAGTCTATCTTTTTAAAGATTTTGAAACTTGGTGCAGCATAGACAAATTTTGAAAATAAAATGGACCGAAAATTAGCAAATGAAGTGGTTTCTCAAAAATTTAATTATACAAAAATTACCTGGACATCTGATATTAAAAATTGACTAAATATTAGCATATTTATTGATTTAAAATCCCTGGCTATTAACAGATTAAAATGGAAACAAGTGGTCTGTAACATCTTGTATAGGATACGAAACTTCTAAATGCTTTGTTTATGTTATCAAAATTTGTTCTAGCTTTGGACAAATTTTGATGAAACATCATAGTGGTACCCAATATTTAATTATAGACTGCTTTTCATCAATCTATGGTTACATTAATATGTCTGCAGTCAAAACCGACATTAAAGATTTTCTGTAGAGTTTTTTCGTTATGATCAGGTAAGAAAGATATCTACCAAAACTGCCGTTAACGCGAGTAAAGACACAAAAAAAGGTTAGTCATATAATTACATCGATTCAAATAACGATTATTAATAGAATCAACGTGGTTACAAATGAAAGTAATAATCGTGACAACGAATTATTTTCAATATAAAAATTCTCAATGCCAATGTTATAAAAGCGCTCTACTGTCTCGATCTGGAAACACACAGGGCGGTCTTGCAGCCTCGACCATGAAGTTGAACTACCAATGTCTACATATAATACTAGTAATTTAATGTAACGACTAGTGATTTGCCAGGTATCCGTATTCATAGACAAACCTCAACAAATAAAGATCCGCTACTTTTAAGGCAAATCTGAAACGGATATCACCCCAAGAAAATATTAGATGTCTGTCAATTATGTGTTCGTACGTGGTAGAACTGCGTTTTTATCTTATAATCAGCCATTTAATCCTTTAGTAAAGATCAAAACGTGCTACTAAAATTTTAATAAAATCGACCTTACAGGGCCGGACTTACAAATTTTATGAAAACACTAGTTTGCGGTTACGAATTTTACTTACTGAAGGATGTATTTAATTTGGTGCAGATATACCGAGCTGGGTAGAGTAGTGGTGACAGCACTAGACTCGCATTCGGGAGGTTCGGGTTCGAATCCCGGCGGGGGCAGATGTGGCTGGGAGTTTTTCCTACTGCCTCTCGCCGAGAAACGGTAATTCCTTAACCGGCCATCTTGATTGAGGTTTTCCATGGTTTCCCTCAATTAATTCCAGATAAATATCGAGATGGTTCCTTATTCAAGGCCATGGCCGATTACCTATCAAACTCCCAGTTCAAAAATTACCTATCCTATCCTAATTTCCTGTATTAGCAAAGACACTATATTTATTAATAAAAATTTGTATTTATTAATAAAAAATAATGTTTGTAGATAAGAAAATAATATATGGTTATTAATGGTTATAAATTATTGTTGGCAGTCTAGTATTCTAATCATACAATAATACTTTATACAATATAATCTGTATCCGTTGTACAAAACAGTTCCACATCTAGATCTTGGCTTCCTATTTACTCTATAACTGCTAATGCTTGTGTTCTTTCACGCAAGAGATATTTCTTAACAATTTTTACGACGTTTCTGGGGCACCGTGACTTATTTATTGATTATTTATTTATGATCACGTAAAAGTGCAATGTCCAAGACTTTGTTTTACGTAAACATGTCGTTCGCGACATATATTTCAAGGAATTTACCGGTAATATCTATTTGTTTAACAATAAATCAATTACTATTATTATTGTTAGAGGTCCACGTGGGATGCAATCACATGACACCAATTAACAGGGGTAAATTTTGGATTAGTTTTTTTGAGAACTAGTTAATTTACGCCATCATTTTTTCGTCATTAATAAGAATTACTATATGTATGCTTATCTTTCTGTCCGTTGGTACGCTTATAATTTGAGAACCACTGATCGGATTTACATGATTTTTAGTGTATTTGCCATATGGCAACATACACTATTGGCGTTGGTCGGATGGCGGGACCTAGGGGCCGGACCAAAATTTCTCGACGTTTCATAACCTCCTAAACCCTTTGGCACAATTTTTAAAAATGTTTATATATATATGTATAATTATATATATATATATATATATATATATATATATATATATATATTTATATGTGCGGGCAATAACTTTCGAAGGAGTTAATTCATTTTAACGAAATTTGGCATACATGTTGGAATCCATCACCGCACGAAGCCTATTTAAAATGGGCCCAATCGGGTCATTTTAAAGGTAGTTTTTAGGGGTTGAAAAAAGTTTTTGGGCCCAAAAATACCGAAAAAATTTTCAGAATCGTTTCAAAATTGAAATTTAACCCTTTAGTAGCAATTAAAAAGTGCTCCTAAAATTATAAGCAAATCGGCGCGACAGGACCGGACTTACAAATTTTATGAAAACACTAGTTTGCGTATACGAATTTACTTACTGAAGGTCGTATTTAATTTGGTGCAGATGTTGGATTGATAACAATATTTCAACTAATAAAATTATTATTGTAAGGGGTGTATTAAGGGGTTCAATTTTTTTTTATTTTGTCCAAAAACAAACTTAATTTCATTTAATAAAGCCACAATATCTGTATTAGCAAATACATTATATTGTCGGCACGGTTTTGGCACTGCGACCCGGTTTTTTTTTTATTTATAGATACGTTGTTTGACCAGGTTTTAGTTTACATTAAATAGAACTAAAATAAAATCTATATTCAGAATAGGGCTCAAAAATTATTTAGATTGTCGGCACGGTGAGTTGGTACAAAATCGAAATAAGTTAGATTTAGTCGAAAAAAATTGATTACTACAATCATTTAAATCACAAATTTAAGTAAATGAAGAATTTTAAAGTAATGGTTGCTTCATTTTTTTGCCCACTAAATTTTTTTGAAGCTCCTAAAAAATTTACCAAAAGTTCGACATAAGCGACTTTTTAAATATAAATCCATTTGAAATGTAATCTTTCTCATGTGTTCATAAATACAAAGTTTTTTACATTAAGGGCAACTGTATTTCTTATAACAATATTGTATTATCCTCCTACGAATCGCGCACTTAAGGTTTCCTAGTGATGGGGCGTTGACGATTTTTTGCATTAACGAAATGAAACGGTAACCTGTCTCACGTCAACTTGTTGAAAAACCAGTGGCTTTCGTTAGGTGGTTTACCAAATAACGGTTGACTGGACTGTTTTCGAACACATCAAATCTATACTATATTAATTTTCAACACGAAGTAGATATATACAAATATATAAATACTGCCGTTTGATTGTTCTGACCGACCAATCACAACTCAGAATGTTAAAATTTTGTATTTTAATGTATTATTATTAAATTTATTTATTCGTGTGTCGGTTTAATTTCGTTCATGTTTTGCGTTTTGTTGCAGATAGATGAAGATGTAGTTGACTTCCAAAAATAGAAACAGTTGTATTCCTTGACGAACGATTCATAGTTAAGCCCCCCGCACACGAGTCAACGCAAAAGCAATTAAAATCACTAGGTGATCGACGATAAAGACGATATCGGTGTTCTGAGTAACAGGGCATCAGCACATGAGGCAACATTTTAGACAATCAACTCGTAAATTCCAAAGAGAAGGCGCCATAGATGCATTTTTGGATGACAAGCTTTACCAAAACAATTTGCACTCTATATGTTTTTATTGCAGTCAATAAAAAAAATAGCACTGAGCAGCCGTAATTATCAATTTATAAAGATTCCCTAAAATTACTCAGATAATTAATTATACTTTATATCATTCATTTATTTGTCATGTCTTTTTGAAAATACTCAGTGGGAGTAAAATACGAATTTGGCATTGAACGCCTCGATATTTGCGGGCGATATTAGTAACTTGTTGATAAAATTGCGCTTCCTTGCAGGTCGCTCGCGCTATTCAAATCATGCAGGTCGAGTATATCACCGATCGATTCCTCCTCCTATAGGAACTGAGAACGAAGGGATATCGCATCGCGGTTGAATTGCTTTCGTGTTGCCTCATGTGCGGTCGACCTTAATTTAACTAGTTCGTTGAATCAACGCACACCACTAAGGTCTGTTAAGGGGGTATTCTAGTGTAGAGGCATGAATTTCGCCCGGTTTTTGAAGCGCTGTACAAAGGAAACAAAAAATATTTTTACTACAAATTTTTTTATCATTTGTTTATTGATGTTTTATTATTACATAAAAAAATTATTAAAAAAAAAAATTAAAATTGACAAAGTTATGAGCAGTCAAAGTGGGGCGTCAAAAAAAAAGAGGGTGTCCTGGCGTGCATTATTCCAACCCTCCTGGTGATCTGGTACATAAAAAAAAAAGGATTCTTAATTATTATAGATGCCGCTATCGTATAACCCTTGGATAAGTTAAAAAAAAATTTTTTTTTAAATGGCGGCAGTTTGAAAAAAAAATTTTTTTTTTTCATATTTTTTTAACAATTCCGAATTTTTTAAAAATACTAAATGAGAGGTTATAGTTTTGGGCAAGGGTCACGCGATGAAGCGATGTATAGAGAACATCCTCTCCAAATTTGAAGTAAATCAGTTCATTAGAACTCGAGATATCCTTACCGCCAGCTCGAAAAAAGTAGTTCCGAGAAAAACGCGTTCAAAGATTTGAGACAAGTTTTCGACAATTTTACTTATAGAATGGTACAGAATACTTACATATTTTTAATCGGCGCAAAACTAACTTAAAATGAAACTAAAAAGAGAATATTCCAACAAAACAAGTTTCTGTCCTTCAATTAAAAATAGATTTAAAATGAATTCTTTACAATAGAAAGGGACATAAGTAGGGACTCGGGAACGCCTACCGTCTTTTGTTAACTTGTAGCGGTCGGGCCGGAACCGATGCCACGTCACTAAAACGGCTATAACTCATGAAATAATAGGAATTTTGAAAAATCCTTTTAAAGACATATTTTTGAATATTTAAACTTTAAAAATATGAAAAAAAAAATTTCGATTTTTTAAAAATTCTACACTAGAATACCCCCTTAAATTCGAATAATTTTGAAACGTACTGTGCACAGATCAGCATTAGCACAAATACGTGGGATGTGTGGTTGAACAATACAGCGACGCTTTCCTGGAACCGATGGCGCACTCCGCTCGTTCGCAGTGTTCCTGCGTCTCCCCCCCCCCCCCATATCTGCACTTTATTTTAATGGTGTTTAGGGAAATTTATTACCGTATCTCGACTATTCTCCGCATGCTGCGTGCCAACATAATATTACACAATTTAATATTTAAATTAGATACTGCCGTGTTTGATGAATGTATATATTTGTATACACCGACAGAGATTATCATTATTAGGGAAGATTAGTAGAGTGGATGTTGCCTCGTTTCGTTGAATAGTAGTAGGGGGATAACGTCATCCGGCGGAATTGTCAAATGAATGCGGGACGTGTGCTGTTGTTTATACGTTTTAATGATAGTTTTTAACAAAGTTCAAAGAAATCAAAAGACAGTATGTTCACTTTATTTGCGGTAAATTGTGAACCAAGTTTTCGTTTCTAAGGAATTCTATAGTTTGTTAACGGAACACTTAGGATCACTCTCGTGTCTGTATGTTTGTCTGTTGGTCTGTCACAGCTTATTTTCTCCGAATCTACTAGACGAAAAAAGTTGAAATTTGTTACATATAATATCAGGGCTATTCTACTAATGATAATCACGGTGATTACCAAGTGCTTAGCAACATAAACACTCTGGGCAACAACTTTTATTTGTTTCTTTCTGCTAAGCAAAGTGTTTGCCACAAGTGGTTAAAATGATCATGTGCCGTGTTTATAAGAGTGGATAAATTGTAACTTGTAAATGGGTGTTGTTAAGCTGACACTTTGGGTGTTTATTAATTAAAATGGACGCCGAAATATTTCACTTACCTATTTTGGAGTTAATTGAGAATGAAAACAGGTTAATAATAGAATTATATTAACGTACACGCGTTATACATTTTTTTATTATTCTTTTACGTTTTTTATTAATCCAAAATTCGAATTGGAATTCAGTATAAGGGCTAATTTTTCCCATTTTTTATCCACAATTGTGGATTCGGTTGATGAAAGTTTTCCACTCAACATATTTTTATTAGCCTCAATAAAATCAATCATCAATTTGTATTGACTAGATGATACTTTTTTTTGTCGTCTTTTTGTAATTTTATTATCCATAATAATAACAATTATTATTAATAATTAATTATTTTCAGCACTTGACAACTAACACAAATTCAAAAGTATATAACCGTGGTAACCGCACAAAAATAAACTTCTAATTAAATTCAGACAACTCTTTATAAATTTTGTAATCACTGTGGTTACGTAAGAAGAGTGATTAGAACAAAAATAGTAGAATACGGCTAAATATGTATAAAGTTAGATAACCCAGTCACGAACGGATAGCGTAAATAAACGAATTTTGGAGGTTAATTTTTAGGGCCAAATTAGAAAATATAAAAAAAAATTTCTTCCAGTGCACCATAGTCGTATCAAATAAAAGGTCTCATTATGAAAAACACAAATATATTTTTTTTATAATTTTATAATGCATAGTTTGAAAGATATTAAAGAAAATATACAAAAATCGAGTCTTCCCCGTTATCTCCGAAACTTCTGAGCCTAAAATTGAAAAAAGGGAATATAGGGTCTCACCCATAGTTTACTGAAAAATCTAAACGAAAATCCTAAGTCTTAGAGTTCTAAATGAAACAGAATGGTACGGAATCCTCTCCTCGCGAGTTTGACTCGCACTTGACCTTGTTTTTAGTGTATTTGCCATATGGCAACATACACTATTGGCGTCGGTCGGATGGCGGGACCTAGGGGTCGGACCAAAATTTCTCGACGTTTCATAACCTCCTAAACACTTTGGCACCATTTTTAAAAATGTCTATATATATATATATATGTCTATATATATATATATATGTCTATATATATATATATATATATATATATATATATATATATATATATATATATATATATATATATATATATATATATATATATATATATATGTCTATATATATATATATATATATATATATATATATATTTATATACGTATATATATATATTATATATATATATGTATGTATATATGTTTACGCGCAATAACTTTCGAAAGAGTTAATTGATTTCAACGAAATTTGGCCCAAGTGTTGAAATCCATCACCGCAAGAAGCCTATTTAAAATGGGCCTAATCGGGCTATTCTAAGGGTAGTTTTTAGGGGTTGAAAAATGTTTTTGGGCCCCAAAATACCGAAAAAATTCTCCGAATCGTTTCAAAATTGAAATTTAACCCTCTGGTAGCAATTAAAAAGTGTCCCCAAAATTTTAATAAAATCGGCCCAACAGGACCGGATTTACAAATTTTATGAAAACACTAGTTTGCAGATAGTGACTTATTTATTGAAGGGTGTATTTAATTCGGTGTAGACGTTAGATTGATAATAATATTACAATTACGAAAAAAATGTTATTTTAAGGGGTGTATTAAGGGGTTAAATTTTTTATTTTGCCCAAAAACAAACTTAATTTCACATAATAAAAGTATAAAACCACACGGCCCTATACAAGCAAATACACTATATTGTCGGCAGGGTTTTGGCACTGCGACCCGGGTGTTTTTTAAGTTTACGGATTATTGGTTTTCATACCGATTAGTGTAATTAGCCATGCCTGCGATTTATAGCAAGTATATACTATAGTAAGGTATCAAAATAATAGGAGTGAGTCATCTTTATAGCACGGTTCGCTAAATGAAGCGGCAAAGTAATGAAACAATGTTAAACATACCCGTCCCATGCATAAACATTATGTCGTTTATAATATTGTGAAGTATAAGTGTACCACTCCTTAAATATATATATAATAGATAATATAAACGAACGTTTTCGCTAATTACATAAAATTATGACGTCACGACTAGTTACTCATGGCATTTTTGAACCTAGGAATTTTAATTAAATGTACTGATTTTGGAAATCCCATTGTTTATTGTTGTGTATCGTCAAATCATTTGTCTTTTCGTAATAACAGACGAAAAATAATGCATGCTTTACCAAATATTATAAACTAGGACAATTGGGCAGGTGACAGTAAGCCTCTCTGTAAACGGTCATATAAAGCTTATGTTAACCCGTTTAATTATTGTTGCACAGTCGACTTTATATATTTTCCGTTAACAAGCAAAAAGCGGCGAGAGCCAGTATTCAATCTTCAGGAGATGGATGTAGGCTACCCCGTCAAAGTTATGATGAATGTTCCTCTCAAGAGGGAATGCCGAGTTGGGTCGTCCAACGACCCGGAGAAAATAGCAGCTGGCGTAAAAGGCTTGCTATAAAACACTGAAACCATTAAATTATTGTGCTGTATTATCCGAGCTTGTTGTATATTTAAATTGCATCCAATTCAATTATGAAAACGGTTGATTGAATTTATGGACGTACAATAGCGCAGCAAAGAAGTGGCCCCGTTTGCCGAAAGCGATGTTGCGCTGTGCGAAGCAGAGAAGCTTTCATCGCTTTCACGCGCAAGCGTCGTCGACATGTCACGGTATTCAAAAGTTTCGGGTACTTTTTCAAGCAATGGATGATCCAGTAATATTTTTCAATGTTAATTTGGATGCAAATATTATTCACAATGTCTAATTAGTGCACAAAACAGTAGAAGAATTGAGACGGTGCCACGATCGGAAAAACTGGTGAAAATAAATGAAAACTGGGTGAAAGGTTCTACATGTCATAAATCGTTGATTGTCAAAACAATTTATCTTCAAAAGTAGTGACATATTTTTCTACGGTGTATAAAAAATATTTTTTATTAAATTGCTCTTTACATTTTTCAAAATCAATCACTTTTCACCTATCAAAATGAAAAGTGCCCAAAAAAATCAGGTGAAATAAATTTCCAACTGTGAAAAAGTTTAGTGAATTCGTTTCATTGCTATGGCGGACCTCGAGCTAAGATGTTTGAATTTGATAAGCTGTGACTTGCTGAGCCAGCATCACTTTGCTCGGAGAGGTATAGCATTTTGTGCATTTTTGTCTCTTCTTCAGGTGATTTGCGACCCAAAATCGACACATTTCTCCAATCTATAAACACTAAATAATTAAAAACGTCGACTCCAAATTTATTAGCAGAAATATCTTCGTTGGAACTCAAACGACGCTTTTGAATTTCAATGTTTGAAAACATTTTATAATTTGAATTGTAACATAAGCTGTCATTTACTTAGAAACAAAGACCTCTTTGAACTGGGAAATCGGCCAGAAAATGCGACTGCTTTAAAAAAGAGACAGCGCGAAGCTCCGGTTGCAGTGGACCGTCGGTCACATCACAGCTTTCGGAAACTCACCACAGCACACTCCGTTTTTGATGGGCAGACTGTTAATGTTATTGTACAGTGATCCTCAGAAGTCTCTCCTCTAGATATTTTTTGAACATCACGAAAAACAACCGAAGCCGGTAATCTCTTTTACTACAAAAACCGGTCAAGTGCGAGTTGAACTCGCGTGGAGAAGGTTCCGTACCATTCAGATTTCCGTGAGAGTTTTAAAAATTAAAATTTTCGTTTAGGTTTCATGTAAACTATGAGTGAGGTCCTATATTCCTTTTTTTTCAAAATTTTAGGCGCAGTAGTTTCGGAGATAGAAGGGAATGCATTTTTCTTATATTTTCTTTAATATCTTTTAAACTATGCAATTTAAAATTATTAAAAAAATATATTTGTATTTCCCATAAAGAAATCTTTTATTTGATACGTTACACGATCCACTTGATTTTTTTTTAGTGTATTTGCCATATGGCAACATACACTATTGGCGTCGGTCGGATGGCGGGACCTAGGGGTCGGACCAAAATTTCTCGACGTTTCATTACCTCCTAAACACTTTGGCACCATTTTGGAAAATGTTTATATATATATGTATATATATATATATATATTTATATACGTATATATATATATATATATATATATATATATGTGTGCGGGCAATAACTCTCGAAAGAGTTAATTGATTTTAACGAAATTTGGCCCGCGTGTTGAAATCCATCACCGCAAGAAGCCTATTTAAAATGGGCGTAATCGGGGCATTTTAAGGGTAGTTTTTAGGGGTTGAAAAATGTTTTTGGGCCCCAAAATACCGAAAAAATTCTCAGAATCGTTTCAAAATTGACATTTAACCCTTTAGTAGTAATTAAAAAGTGTCCCTAAAATTTTAATAAAATCGGCCCGACAGGACCGGACTTACAAATTTTATGAAAACACTAGTTTGCAGAATTATTTACTGAAAGTTGTATATAATTTGGTATAGAGGTTCGATTGATAATAATATTGCAATTAAGAAAAAAAATGTTATTTTAAGGGGTGTATTAAGGAGTAAAATTTTTTATTTTGCCCAAAAATCAACTTAAGCTCGCAAAATAAAACCACACTGCCTGTATAAGCAAATACACTATATTGTCGGCAGGGTTTTAGCACTGCGACCCGGGTTTTTCTAATTTGTACCCTAAAATTAGAATTTATTTATTTACGGTATACGTCAATAGTTAGGTCATTTAACTCTATATATATATTGTACCAAATTTTAACGGTTTTCGTTCACTAGATTCGGAGAAAATAGGCTGTAACAGACGGATTGACAGTCACGAGAGTGATTCTATAGGGGTTCCGTTTGTTCATCGGATGTACAGAACCCTACTACAAATCACTTCAATAAAATAAAGCTACGGTGCTTCTATAGAAATTAAACATCAACATAATCCGTTTTGAACAAAATGGAAACTTAGCGTGACCTTTGAAAGCTGAATGAATAAGTGTAATTTTAGTTCTTATAGAACGTAAGCTAAATATATATATTGTCAATTAAAAAATTTAAATTGTACTCCAGGGGCAATTTAAATTTTTGTTTTTTATTATATAGTGCGTATTCCTCCCGAGTGCAATTTCGTTTAGCGTCGTACAACTGCCTTTAAATAAGTGCTTGTATTTCGGGACATCACTCGCTTTGCTCGATTTAAATCTCACTCGTTTGGCAGAATTAAGATCCACTCGATTTGGTTCAGTAAAAATGGGCCGCACTCGCTTCGCTCATTTGATTGAATTAAAATGAAAATCTCATGCGAGATTTCTAACTTTTTTTACGAACGAAGTATAAAAGGATGTATTTTTTAACTAATAAAGCCTACGTCTTAAGTAAATGACTTAATGAAGACACGGTACGTATAATTTTATTCATTAATTAAAGTATTAAAGATTTACAAAACTGAATAATTTGAGTTTAGCATCGATAATCTTTGGCAATTATAAGTTTGAATCGGAAGCATTATCGAATCAAGTCTAGATTTGCAGCAACATTAATTATAGAACTTTGAAGAGATATTATTTTATCAGTGTTCTGAGACAATAGTTTTAGACTACATCAACAAAACATATTTTATCTTTCTCGGTTGCTGGGGTCGTCTCCTTCTCGGCTTGTTTTCAGAACGGATATCTACGTGCAAAGGCAAAATAGCTTATACGGGTGTTTTCAGTCTACCTATTTTCTTTTTAAAGGGTGACAATACAGTCAAAGCCCTCTAAGTGCACAGCTCGGAACCGAGCCCATCCTTTAAGTGCACACTTCCCCTACGATCTTTTTCATCCCCACTCTTCTAACTCCTATAGCTATCTTTATTCAATCAGATGCTATAAACAATATCTCTAAAACTCTATGAATATGATGGAAATGGAAAGTTTGAAAATAGCGCGCTTACGGTCGCACGTGATTGATCGCAGATTATCGAAGTGGGGGCTGGGGAACGTGCACTTAGAGGGCGAGTTCGTGTGCAGTAAGAGAGCGTGTGCATTTAGAGAGCGTTCACTTAGAGGGCTTTGACTGTACATGTCACAAGAAAAGACCATTGGTGTAAAAATGGTATAGTCGTATGATAATGGAGATAAAGACTTCCCAGCTAGGGTTTCCAGGCGTCCGGATAAAGCAGGACATAGTTCGGCTTTTTGATTGCGTGTCCGGCCAAAATTAAACGGTGTCGGGCTTTTTCTAGAATTTAATTTTGACTGATGGCTTTATTTGATTGATAGAAAATAAATTATTTGGACTGATTTGGCGTTTTATTTATTTTTCATTAGAATTTAACAAGATTTATGGTAATAATAAAAAAAGCTTGTTTCTATATAATTTTTTTTGTCGTACCTATTAATACTGCGAAAAAAATCCTCAATAATGTTGGGTGTCCGGCTTTTTTACCCAAATGTCCGGCCAAACTGGCTGGTCTGTTCGGCTTTTAGGTTTGGGGTCCTGGCAACCCTATTCCCAGCTTTACCGCTAGAGACGCCAGCTAAATAATGACCTCACTCTGTGAATAGTTCATAGCAAAATGCGTTTATTTCAAGTGATAAAACATTGACAATACCAATGTGCTGTCCTTACAAATTTTCAAATTATATAGGTTTTGTATTTCCAAAGGATCCGGAAGTGGTAGTATGCTGTCGGAAGGGAAAAACTTTTATTGTAAATTCTGGAACAATAGTTTGAGAATCCCACTTTACTAAAGAAGATGCTGCTATAGAAATTACGGATATAAAAACTAATTATGTTTATTTAAATGATGGTTATGATATTAAAACATCGCAGATTTAATAAATTAGTACCATTCCTCACTAGTGGGTTGGAATGGTAAAATGATTTGAAGTCATGAAAAACCTGATCATAAAATTCGTCATAACCGATTTTGCCTTGTTGGCGCCGATATAATACTGAAAGTCAGGAGTTTTCATGACCACGAGGCGGTATCGATTTAAAGCCGACGTCAGCGCCAAGCTGCAGAGTAGCGACAAGCTTCCGAACTCTAAACATATACCTAACAACCGCCGTAATACAGCGAAAACAAGCGAAACGTTGCGTTGTCAACGTGAAAAGCGTCTTCATACTATATACATATATATAATATATATATTGTACACCTGACATATATGTACAACAATGAAGAAAACAAAAACGCAAAATACAAACACGCGTCTACCGAACCAGTGAATGTCGTCACGTTGAAAACGTCGTAGGTCCTCGGTTCATATCAGGTCTTGTCGTTATGTAACGAATAGTAGCGAACGTCTAAAAAACAATTAAAAAGCTCGCATGTTTCATACACATGTACAAGTATAAACGTGCACCACTTGTTAACAAACGAACGTCGTTTCAAAAACAAAACAAAACGTTATTTTTACGATGGATAAATGAAACGTTTAATAAATACATGTTGTGATAACTGCTAGTAGGAAAATAAATGAACATCGTTGACAAATAATGTAACGAAGTGAACGAACGAGTGGAAATGAAGCTCTCATCGTGTTGTGTACACACGAGACGCGACAGACGGCTGTAAGCTGAGCTTAATGAAGGCACGTATTGTGCTTTCTGCGACGCAGTTAGTATTTGCTGCTGGCTGCAATGTGTGGCAGGTGAACTGAGATATCACAAAACGTGTGAAAAGTGTTTTTAAAAAGCTTTCTACAATTTAAAAAGCTTTATAACAATTTAATAATATAAAAAAAACTTTTGTTATAAACACACTAATATAATTGATTACTACAAATCGTGCAAAAAATGTATCAATTTTGCAATTCCAATTTTATAAACAATGATTTTTATGTTTTATGTATTTGGAATACGTTATTTAATGCAGTAGTCAATATGTAACTGATCATTTCTAGTGACAAAAAATGTTCGAAAATGAACTGAATTGTTTATTAATTGCATGTACCTAAATTATTTTGAATATGTAAATCGTGACTTGCAAAAAGTTTGATATTCTGCTACAGCGTTTTTGAATCGGTAAGTACCTATAAATTTAATTTACTATTTGGTTTAATTTAGTCTTTATTTGTCCACGACACGCAACGTAAGTTGATTATTTTTTAAACAGGATATTTTGTTGGAAAAAATCACGAGTGTTTGGAAAATTTATTTCCATTTTTACGCAATTAAAATAACAATTACCGTTGGTAATTATGCCAATTATACAAGCTTGAAGTGTAAAATTGGTACTTATATAATATAGTAATCAAGAATAATTTAGTAATTTTCATTAATGTTATTTTAATTACAAATTATTCTAAATATATTTGCATACAATTTTTTTGGAGGCTTGAAAAAATTCACGCAATTTCAGTACGGCTTTGATATCGATCTTAAGATTACTAAATTATTAATTAATGCAGAAAGCGTCGTCTGTAAAGATATTTCTAGTTGTATCTATATTTACAAAAGAATTATGGAATTTGCTGAAAATAAGAAATAGTTCTTAAAATTAAATTTTTTTCATTATAATCAAGAGTTTTGGAAAGAAAAGTTTTGAGAACGACTTCATTCACAAAAAAAAAAGATTGTACGTAAATATAGGTAACATTAATAGTTGTGATTCATAAAAAAATGTAAAAATTATGTTAAAAGTAATAATTTAAGCATTTAAAGTATCTCACATGAACTACAATCCTGAAAAGAGACTGAAAAATTAATAAAATAATTAAATTATAACTGTTAGGTTTATGAATTTAGAATGTTTTGATATGACGTATATAACTTTAATACGTTAATTAGTGCTGAAATTTAAATGTTTTATTTTAAAGATAAAACACGAAAATACTTTCAAGCCTAAATTATATTACTAGTGATAATTTTATTTTTAATATAAAACCCACACAGTGTACAAAGGCCATAGGAGTTCCAATTTTTATGTTGAAAATCATAAATGTAGAATATCGTAATATTTACAAAAAAAATATTTTTTTTTACCTTATTTTATATTTTATTTTATATTAATATATATTTTATGAGATTACATAAGGTAACGAGATGCTACTTTTTGTAGAATTTGTAGAATTCGCGCATTAAACATATTAATATTCAAACACAAATATATTAAAATTAGCTAAATATTATAACAAACATTCATCTTTAAAGTTCAATTCCAGATATATGTTATAATAGAAAACAGTATCACGGGTAATTGGAATTTTTAGTAAATTATTTAATCCATAATGGTTAATATTTTTATCATATGAATGGTAATTTTTGTAAAAATTTTGTAGAGCTTGAAAAAGTCTTAATAAAAAAAAGACGAAACGTTGCAATCAATGAGTGTTTAAATTGATTTATTTTCATTATTCCAATTACCCGTGATACTGTTTTCTATTATTATAACAAACATTCATATCTAAAAGTTAATATAGGTAAAACATTCATTTTATACTTGCCACCGTCAGGATTCAAATCCGAAACTCCCAATTTCACGTTCGTTGGGAGTTTCAGATTTGAATCCTGACGGTGATCAGTGTATAATAAAAATGTTTTATATCTAACTTTTTACTTGAATGTGGTTTTTGGATCTGTGTGCTCATGAAATACTTTCTATTGAAAATAAATATTTAAAATTTGAGAACTTTATAAACACTAATTTCAGAGGTTTTTTTTCATTTTAAATGCACAGATAATAAACTTAGTAATCAACGCTTCTACTCTGGTATTATCAAGGAATAATTCTTTGATGTCAGGTATAAAAGACTAAAAACCCAGTTTTTAAGTCGAAAGAAATGAAGGAGAATACAATTAGACTTAACTTAAATTTAACAATTTTTGAATTAAGTCCTTTATATCTAACACCACAGAAGTTAACCGAAATCTCAGAATCTCGATGTCGTTACCGAATTTTTATTTTATAGTGTTATTTTATAAAAAAAAAAATTATATTTACGTATCCGACCATTGACTATTATTCTGCCTATTCATTTTTTAATACTAAAACAAACAAAAAAAAAATCCAGTAGGAGATTGTTGCCTAACATTAAAAATACTAAAAAAACTCGATGCGTTGTTGAGTATTTATTTTATTGTGTTTGTTTTGTGGAGACCAACATTTATTCAAAAGTTACATAATTCACTCTACTCAATATTTTTTATTATGAAGAATTTCCAGTAAAGATCGTTGTCTAGCATTAAAATTTTAGTGAATAATCTGCTAAGTTTTCTCTTTAAAGATGCACTCTTTTCGTTATTTTTTGTTAAATAAATTTTCCATGCAAAATGCAAACCCTTGTCTACCATTATTCAGTCATTTTATGAAAGTTTTGAGCCAGGGATAATCTAATTTCCACATTAGCTTTACGTCCTACATTAGCGACGTATGCATTGTAATACAGCGTGACGCCAGTAAATTAACTGTAAGGCAAGGCGCTTCATTAATAAAGATCTCAATCAACACAAATATGTTAGCTTAAACACGTGACTTCCACCATTAGAGCTACGTTGCTTCCACCATGAGCGACGTAAAACACGTTACGACAATAATAATTGTAACAGACTAGTGAAGCAAAAATAAATAGAATATCTTTGTTTATTGTTTTGACAAAACAAATCTGAATTTTAAGAAAAAAATGGTCAAGTTGAAGCATGGACGTTTTTCTTGCGTTAAGGGTACCGTAAATCATTTTTTGAAGTAAAACTTCTTTTGGCACGGTAGAGTAAAATTGATTCACGAGATTGAAAATGTAGCGGACGTGTCGCAATTTACGTATATACTATACTATAAAAACTGACCGTAAAACAATAACTAAAGTGGAGGTGAAGTAGAACGGTTGCCTTGTAACCTAAAGGGCGTAGGTTCGATCCCGTCGGTCGCTGCCATTATTATTATTATTTTTAAAAATAAATTAGCAGGAAAGTGGATGAAAAAGTTTATTATAATTAATACACAATAAGTACTTCTGCAACGTTTTGATCAAAAATGAGATGTTCATCAAGCATCACAATAAAGATAAAAATATTATAACACAATTTATGACATTAATAAACCAAATTTGGTTTATTATAAAAGAAATCAAATCAAACAGATTTTTTAATGAAAACGAAAATGATATATCTCAATATAATTATGGTCCCTCCTTTTTAAAGTAATTGCCCCAAATAGTTTGCGGAAGTGTTCTTTATGAGTGTATTGTGTGTCGTATATATTTTTATTGCAAATATGGGCTCGGTTTTCTTTTACAGTTCATTGAATTTTAAACTTAGTTTTATTACTGACCGAATAAGTTAATTTTTGTTCTAGTTATTAAGTGAGAAATGGGGTCACCTAGAATCTAGATGTTGTTTTATTGGAGTTCAGTGCACAAAGCGCTATGAAATGTATTGGCGATATATTGACCGCTGGAAATGTGTAATTGAGTGAAAAAATGAGGTTAGGTAGAGTCAGATATCTTGGCGGTACTTCTGATGGGTATAAATTAGCTTCATTCTTTAAAGCGTTGTCGACAAAATAAAATGACAAATAAAATTTTGATTTATTTTAAATAACTGATTATTTCATATTTTTGGTCAGCTCTTAAAGATACCTAAGCCTAGTAGCTTTACACAAATTAATAGCTATAGTCTGCTATAATATTACAAAAAACCCATTGTTGAAGTTACAATGCAATATTAGAAATATATCTTTAAAGTTCAATTCCAGAACTATGTTATAATAGAAAACAGTATCACGGGTAATTGGAATAATGAATTTTGGGAATTGTACACTGACCTCTAACGGAGAATTAGTTAAACTGAGCAACTCTCATACTATGATTTTTAGTTGACTGTGAAAATAATATAAATTAAAAAAAAAGGAACAATATTTTCTACAATTTTCAATTTTTAAAAATTGTTTTTTGTAATGCTAAATTGTATATTATATCATAGCTTAACTATCGTTTAAACATATTGAGGTTAGTCACACCATTGTTTCTTTTTAGTAAATTATTTAATCCATAATCTTTAATATTTTTATTATATGAATGTTCATTTTTGTAAAATTTTTTTAGAGCTTGAAAAAGCCTTAATTAAAGAAAAGATGAAACGTTGCAATCAATGAGTGTTTAAATTGATTTATTTTCATTATTCCAATTACCCGTGATACTGTTTTCTATTAGAAATATATTTTTATCCAAACAATGATACTGTCGGGACTTAAACCCGAATCTACCAGTAACGCGGCGGCTGAATTAACATTTATTCTACAGTGACATATTTAAACCATCTCATAATGAAGCATATTTGTAACTGTTTTTCACGTCATGCGAGAGATAATTTTTTTACTTCAGGTAACGCTAAACATGAACATTCATTATCGCGAGTGTTATGTGTGAATCAAATATGAAATTAATCTTGTAAATTCAGTGCGAGTTACAGACGTTTTTATATTTTGTTCTTAATATGCAAATGAACAAATATTAGTCGATATTTTTATAAGAATTCTCGGATGAGAAATCAGAAAGTAGAAATTTGTAAGGGACGAGCTATGGTTACCTAATTTAAACTACGACACACGACTGTTTTTAATGCCCCATACTTATTTAAATCGTGTTAGCTTTGAGCTAAACAAAGTTTTAGTTGAGAATCGGATACTTGTTGGTTATACTTTTTTGCTTCTTTTAACATCATATTTTTCAAAGATTTCGTTTAAATTTTAGGTTCCGCAGCTTCTTTAAACTTTGTATCACAAAAATGATAAAAAAATGTAATGAAGGCTCTGTTATTTTGATATGTATGTAAATAAAGTATTGGTGAATATTTAGCTATTTTTTATTTTTTTTCGCAGTTAGTATAATTAGTTAGTCTGACGAAATATAGTTTGTAATTAGTTTCTAATTAATGTATACAAGCATAATAAGTTAACAGGGTTATTTCTGCTTTAACGTCCACAGTTTTCGTAAAACTTTTAGCTGCAAACTTTATTAATGCACTCTTATTACTCTGAAAAGTTTGTGTGATATTATGTGTGATATCTCTTATATACAACTTTAGCAAATGCATTAAGAAAATTCCTGCAAAAATCCTAGTTTTGGTAAAATTTTTCGTATCATAAAATCCCTAAATTTTAGTATTCATTTCTAATACATGCGTTTATCTAAAATATATATTATATTAATATATTTAATAATTAAAAACAGCGTTTTATAACTTTACACTAAAAAAACCAACCGAGGAATCAGTCTCGAATGCGTTGTAGTCGAATATTAAACATTTAACGGCAAAATGTATTATTAATGTAAAACTTAAAACTTCACAATTTACGTAATTTTTTTTGGAACTAAAAGGTTTTGCTAAAGCTTACAAATAATTTTCATTTTCCAAATAAGTAGTAAAAGCCTTTAGAGCTTTTATTTCCAATTTGACAGCATTGCTTTTATACGACACCCACGCAAAAGAAAAACACTAAATCACAGACAAAAAGCAATTCGACGGTATGATAAGTAAACTGACGTAATTTTAGCCATAATCTCGTCTGTGAATAATTGACTTGTTTTATATTTATTTGATTTTTTGTCAGTGTCTTTTCTCTGTTTTCAATAATAGTCATATTGTAATCGGAATTTCCATAATAATCATAATTAATTATACAAAATAAACGATGTTAGTTAATACGATTTTTAAGTGGAAAAACAATTGGACTTAACTATACAGCGATATTATTTTTGTATGTTTATTTTTCGCTCGGAATTTTATAGAAGACGAGGCTTTGAAGTGTCATTCTAGTTAGATATTTTCCAAGATCATTAAATACACAGGGCACCGCGTTAATGAATGACATCAGCTGGAAGATCGTTCAATATTTTTATTATTCACGCAATATCAATTGACAATCCACTGGATGACGTCATCCAACCACTACTAATCAACGGCATAAAGTCACCTTTGGTATTTTCGAGAAACCTGAAAGGTTATTTGGCAATGATGATATAACTCCATAAAATAAATGTTACATAAATGTTACAATATTATTCAGAATGAATAAGCTTTTGCAAATTGAGCTGGTATTGTGCTTTCACTTGCTCTCCCATTAAAACTAATATGAAAAGAAAGAGAGAACATTCGAATCCGTTTAGTTTTCATCTAAAATGTTTTCCTTGCTCTTATGTTGGCAACGCCTACGTAGATAAAACGACACAGGGAAAGTGGTAAAATGATTTCATTAATATTATATTATGTGCTCCTTACTCTCTAATTTAATAAAATTGCGAATCGTTTGTAACATGTTCCTAACGTATTTATGCATACGTTTGTATGATGCCTTAAGGCCAACACCACATACTACTTTTTGTATCAAAAACACGTAAATTATGATACATTAGCTGTGTTTGGTATTGTACTCCAGTGTAAAAAGAACACTTTTTACACTATTGTGTTTGAATATACAAACGAGTAATATACACTGATCTATTAGCTACCTCAGTGCCGAGTCTTTAGCAGGAGTACGTAGAGTAGAGTAGACATGTGGCACGTGTCTCCAAAATTTTGGTAATAATTAATTATTTAACTGGTATCCAAGCTTTATTTTGTATTATAATAATTGTCTAATAAAAGCGACTATATTTAGGAAACATTTGCTTATAAATAAATATAAGTAAATATTTACTAAATATAATCGTTTTTGTTGGACAATTATTATATTTTTCAAACACGACGTCACTGAATGATCGCAGACAGTATACTTAAAAAAAATCTTCATAGTTATGCAAATGAAACGTCGACTTGAAATCGTAGATGCTTTAACAGGTGGCTTTTTGAAACAAGAGGTAGCTCTTCTACTCTAGTATTTTCACACTGAAACGGCCGTATTTTCATTAATTTCAGCAATTAGGTTATAACATAATTTTTTATGTTTATTTGTTATTTCTGAATACTTGACACCGATAATGGCATTTTTTTCAAAATTAAAATAATAGTAATCTATAAAATTGTGACGGGATTCTTTAGCTGTAGTTTCGTTTTATGGCGGATTTTTTGGGTAAAAACTGGACCTATTTTGATGAAACTTGACACAGTATTTACTCTTTTGAACATTAACACGACTGAAGTCACAAACAATTTTCTCTGATATTAAGCAATTCTTTGGTGATAGATATAAAGGACTTTCCTCGAAAAACCTAGTTTTAAGCGAGGGAGAATAATAATCTAGAAGTCCAGTATTAAAATGGAAAAACAATTTTTAACTTAAATCCTTTATACTTGACACCAGAAAATTATTGACTAAGAAATTATAATATAGTACTTCAGGCACTTGACGCAAAATATTTGGAATAATTTATGGTTATTTTATCGAAACTGTGACATAAGCTTCTCTGTTTTATCGCAAGCTTAAGAGCGCCGACAGTCGAAACTATTTGGGTCTAGTACAAATTCATATTTTCAATATTTTTTATAAGAAATTAAAAATCTGATTGATACTTTGATCAGTCCTTACATTATGGCATAGGAACTAGGGGTTTGCAATAAAGGAGTCATGAAAATGTCGTAAAGAACGGCATCACTACATGCTGGGCTATTCTCAAGCCACATCGCAGATTTAATTTTGTCTAGTAAAAATATTTTTGAAATTCACATACTTGTGGAAACCCTTTAGTTGATGTCAATAAAATGTTGCGAAATAAGTTTACGGGCGGTACAGATAAGATCTTCCCACTATATAAAATGAGATGAAATGAAGTTTATCTTAGCATTGTACAATATACACAATATTATATTTAAATCAGTGGTACTCAACAATTTCTCGGCGAGGACGATTTATATTTTTTATTATTAATATGAAAAGTTACTTTATTGATTTTGTGTATTATATACTGCAATAACTAAATTGACTATAATATAATATTTCTTAGTAATTAAAAAAAAAAATTTTTGCTATCAAGAAATTCTACAATATCCAGGTAAATTACAAGAAATTGAACATTTGCATTGAATTTATTGATATCGAAATAATTCTTTTAGCCTTTTCAAGTTAGTGGTTCATAAAATACGTTCGAAAACAGGGGGGATGGAGGGGTATTGCCCAGCGTGACGAGATATGGCAGGGAGGAGAGGGTCTAAGGAAACGTGAAGTTCGCAGGTTATCAATTTTATTTTAATTTTTTCTTAACTTGTTAGTCTCATTTTTACACGACATCGAAACTAGCGGTGCGACGCATCGCAATCGATGCCTCTGTAGATTCAATATGAAAAAATTAGCATTTCCACGGACACTTGAGTCCTGATTTTTGTGACACAGCGTGAAAAAGGGAGAGGGGGTCAAAAATGAGTGAATTTCGCGTGAGGTATTTTATGGATGGTCCCTATTACACTTATCGTATTCGGCTTGCAAAACCTCGGGCAGGACAGTCGAATAGTTACTAGACTTATTATGACAACTTATTAACAGTTCCTCGGCTATCTTCGGTTTTCTTTTCAACCAATGTCGACTGCATTCTTTGATCTGCCTCGGGGCAGGTTTTGCAAGCCGAATACGATAACTGTCATTATTAGTATTGCACATCTACTAACTAGACTAGCGAGTGTGCTCTATTATCGTTTTGCGAGTCAGAGCTGAGTTTCGTTCACATCAGAAGTTATATCTAGATTAATTTCACATGAAATTCATTCAAATTGTAGTTATTTTTTGAAAAGGGAAGATTCTGTTCTATATAACGGAACCATTTCTAGATAGATTCGAGTTTATAATTGCTTCGAAATTAGTAATTAAAAATCGCGAACGACAGTTGTCGATTAGTCTATACGCACGTACGTCCGAGCTGTAGAGGAACTAATTTGTCACGGGTCACCTTGAATTATATTTTATTTTCGCCAATAAAAACTTTCTGATTCATAAATCTCATTAAGATAAATTGTAAAATAAAAGTTGTGGTGTGAACGCGGGCCGAAAGAGCGTTACTTAGTTGAGGAGCACTGACAACGACTTAGGTAGATAAAGAACATTTTTATAAAAACTCATTTTTTGAGTCCATTTGTGACGTCTAACTTCATAAGCTTTTATTTTGTTTCGTTTGTAACGTTTTCAAAATACATATATACAACGCGTTTTATGCTTTTAAGATAAAACACGACCGTGACGTTTACTTTATCTTTCTTGTCGTGTTTTACCTGTTCACATTTGTTCTATGTTCAATTTCAAAAATTAAATCTTAAGTCTGTTTTACATGGAAACACTTTTTTATTAGTGTATTTGCCATATGGCAACATACACTATTGGCGTCGGTCGGATGGCGGGACCTAGGGGTCGGACCAAAATTTCTCGACGTTTCATAACCTCCTAAACACTTTGGCACCATTTTTAAAAATGTTTATATATATATATATATATATATATATATATATTTATATATATATATATATATATATATATATATATATATATTTATATATATATATATATGTGTACGCGCGATAACTTTCGAAAGAGTTAATTGATTTCAACGAAATTTGGGCCACGTGTTGAAATCCATCACCGCAAGAAGCCTATTTAAAATGGGCCTAATCGGGCTATTTTAAGGGTAGTTTTTAGGGGTTGAAAACTGTTTTTGGGCCCCAAAATACCGAAAACATTCTCCGAATCGTTTCAAAATTGAAATTTAACCCTTTGGTAGTGATTAAAAAGTTTCCCCACAATTTTAATAAAATCTGCCCGACAGGACCGGATTTACAAATTTTATGAAAACACTAGTTTGCAGATAGTGACTTATTTATTGAAGGGTGTATTTAATTTGGTGTAGACGTTAGATTGATAATAATATTACAATTAAGAAAAAAAATGTTATTTTAAGGGGTGTATTAAGGGGTTAAATTTTTTATTTTGCCCAAAAACAAACTTAATTTCACATAATAAAAGTATAAAACCACACGGCCCTATACAAGCAAATACACTATATTGTCGGCAGGGTTTTGGCACTGCGACCCGGGTTTTTTGTTTATTAAGGCCATCAACTTCCAGCAGAGTTATTTAGAGTTAACATTATTTCATATTTAAAAGTGTTATTACATCTTTACATCTTTTTTTTTTAATTAAAAGTTATTTGGTACTGTCAATATTTCTTTACAACACGTTACGAAATTTCGAATTATGGGAAGGCAAACCCTCATTTTGAAGTTTTTTCTTATATTAAAAATACTGACAAATTTGGCGTGCTCAACAATTTTTTCCAAATTAATTTTTTTTTATAAACATTTGTGTAAAACTTATGCTAATTTTCTCGTTTTTATCGGATTTAAAATAATTTATTTAGATCAAATAAACTGTAAAAATTGGCTAGAAGTCATATAGGAATAATGATATATATTTCTAGTTTATTTTGAAATATTACCATCAAATATTGAAAAAACCCGGGTCGCAGTGCCAAAACCCTGCCGACAATATAGTGTATTTGCTTATACAGGCAGTGTGGCTTTATTATGCGAACTTAAGTTAGTTTTTGGGCAAAATAAAAAATGTGACTCCTTAATACACCCCTTAAAATGACATTTTTTTTTAATTGCAATATTATTATCAATCGAACCTCTATACCAAATTATATACAACTTTTCAGTAAATAATTCACTATCTGCAAACTAGTGTTTTCATAAAATTTGTAAGTCCGGTCCTGTCAGGCCGATTTTATTGAAATTTTAGGGACACTTTTTAATTACTACTAAAGTGTTAAATGTCAATTTTAAAACGATTCTGGAAATTTTTTCGGTATTTTGGGGCCCAAAAACATTTTTCAACCCCTAAAAACTATCCTTAAATGGCCCGATTAGGCCCATTTTAAATATGGTTCTTGCGGTGATGAATTTCAACATGTGGACAAAATTTCGTTAAAATCAATTAACTCTTTCGAAAGTTATAGCCCCGCACGTATATATATATAAATATGATAAATACATATATACATATATATATAATTTTTCCAAAAATGGTGCCAAAGTGTTTAGGAGGCTATGAAACGTCGAGAAATTTTGATCCAACCCCTATGTCCCGCCATCTGAGCGACGCCAATAGTGTATGTTGCCATATGGCAAATACACTAATAAGATTTTTCATAGAAATTAGAGATTTCCGAAACGCGAGAAAGTTCATTTTACGCATGTATAACTTGAACAGCTGGTAAACAGCCACTTTAATACAACGTTGATGTTAGCACTTTTGTCGTTTAAAATAGGCTTAATGTACAAAGCTACGTCTGTATGTTTAAGTATTATTTACATTCTTTTTGAAAGGAACTACAAAGACGATTTGTTGGTACCAGTAGCTATAAACGTTACTTTCTTTTTTAACGTGTTTAAAATGCATCCCTAGGGACAACAAAGTAGCAAAATTAATCTACTATACGTAAGCCCCGTTTAACGCTAGTGCGATATATTCCAGAAAACGAAAACACTCAACATTTAGTCCTAGAACTCGTAGTCAAAAATTGTGAATTTTATGAATTTTATAAAGGGTAATCTTTTAAAATTGGCTGGTGTTAATTGTGGAAATGGAAATTATATAAAATGCTTCATCTGTATATATGTATGTAATGTCTGAACAGTTTTAACTTAAAAAACTATTTGACGAATTTTGATGAAACTTTTGTTGAAATGTTTCTTGTAATTTCAGAAATGCTATAAGCTGTATTTTATTTCATTATGTTATCGCAAAATTAATTAATTTATATTATTTTTCGGCATATATTTTTACAGATCGAAAAGTATCTTTCGTACATAGCATTGAAATTCGTCGTAGGATTTTTTCACTACTAGTTGCTTGAAATTAAATAATCGGTAGTAATTATTATTAACAGAGGTTATCAATTTAACGTGTACGTATATTTTTTTTAAATATTTGTTCAGCTTTAAGGAGTAAATCGTTTTGAAAAATCTCGGCGTCGTTGAGTTTAGAATGTTTACAGAATAGTCCCATAGATTTTTTATTTAGTTTTAGTTTAGTAGTTAAATATCAAGAAATAAATCAGTTAATAATGTATCGTAAGACCACTAAAATATAAAAAATACTTAGAAAAGTGAGCCTTGTTGAAAAGGAGTCACTTATAAACGGAAAATAATAAGGATTTTTAAGTCGGCGTCAATTTAATAAAAATACATAGATACATAAAAAGTTATAGCAATTAAATTTGCACCGACCTCAAAACTTTACGCTTTTTAGTGGCTTTTTTGAAGGAGGTTCAATTATTTTATAAATAATACAAATTTTAAAAACCCGGGTCGCAGTGCCAAAACCCTGCCGACAATATAGTGTATTTGCTTGTATAGGGCCGTGTGGTTTTATACTTTTATTATGTGAAATAAAGTTTGTTTTTGGGCAAAATAAAAAATTTAACCCCTTAATACACCCCTTAAAATAACATTTTTTTCTTAATTGTAATATTATTATCAATCTAACGTCTACACCGAATTAAATACACCCTTCAATAAATAAGTCACTATCTGCAAACTAGTGTTTTCATAAAATTTGTAAATCCGGTCCTGTCGGGCCGATTTTATTAAAATTGTGGGGACACTTTTTAATCACTATCAAAGGGTTAAATTTCAATTTTGAAACGATTCTGAGAATTTTTTCGGTATTTTGGGGCCCAAAAACAGTTTTCAACCCCTAAAAACTACCCTTAAAATAGCCCGATTAGGCCCATTTTAAAGAGGCTTCTTGCGGTGATGGATTTCAACATGTGGCCCGAATTTCGTTGAAATCAATTAACTCTTTCGAAAGTTATCGCGCGTACACATATATATATATATATATATATATATATATATATATATATATATATATATATATATATATATATATATATATATATATATATACATATATATATAAACATTTTTAAAAATGGTGGCAAAGTGTTTAGGAGGTTATGAAACGTCGAGAAATTTTGGTCCGACCCCTAGGTCCCGCCATCCGACCGACGCCAATAGTGTATGTTGCCATATGGCAAATACACTAAAAATACAGAGACTGATAGTTGTGCAAATAAAAACATGGATTCAAGTAAACGTTTCTTTATACGTATTTGTTCAGTTTCTGTGAAAAAGAAAACACACTTCATCTATGTTATTTCTTCGACTTCTGGTATCAGATCTTCTTAAGTGTTAAACAGATTAGTCATCGTCTAGTTCTTTCAACAACCAATGAAAAATACAATACAAGGAAGAACCTAAGCACAATATAATGCATGCTTTCTAATTCCCCGATCGATGATTCTTTGTTGTACTTTGCAATGTTTTGTTGTCTTTTGATTCCTTGCTTTCTTTCTTCGACTTTTAAACCGTAATATAAGGTCTAATCAGCCCCGGATTCAACTTTTTGGGTGCCCTAGGTTTTTATAATGAATGGTGCCCTATAGTATATATAACATCTCTGCCTACATAAATGTGTGCCTTTGCTTTGAACTTAAGGCGAAATTTCACGCTTACACAATATTTATTTATTATTGTTATTGTTAATAACCTCTCAATTAATAGAAAATATTGTTCTCATACCGACTTAAATATTTTAATAAGTTTTAACTATAATTCTTATCATTAAAAAGAGCTGAAACCATAATGAAGTGATCATAAATACTATACGCTCTGTGCAAACATATAACTTTTAATCAGAAGTCTATTAACCGAAGTAGCTCTAACTAGGAAATCTGTGGCGATGTCCAAGACCGGGGTTTTGTGTGCCTTATCATAAATCCAGCACTGGGTTTTATAAATGTCGGAATACGATTTTGACTGACAAGCATTTTGATTCTATGTAACTGTGCTTTGGGCTACCAGAAAACACTAGAAAAAAGCTTTACGCTAGTAAATAGAAATTTCAAAGGCTTCAGACATGAAAGTTGAGCATTCTATGAGTATATAGTCGAATATTTCTCTGAAAACTTCGTTCTGGCGTAAGCAAGAACTTACCTATTATTAAAGCTTATAACAATAAGAAAGCGTGCTGTTCTCGTTTCTAACCTAAATAATGCGTTTTGTACATACAAAAACTTGTTTGTAATCTTATACAAAATTATAATACAAGGACGTTGAAAGATATAAAATATCATGTTATTGTGCCTGCGTTTCAGCTTTCACAAAACAGGGTGTGATATTGTTTAATGTTTAATCCATCGAAATAGGCTTTCGGAGTAATCCCCGAGCTTGTTTTGTTTCCTTGTTAAACTTTGTCACCGTATTATATAACAGAATGTTTATTATTTGTTTACTGATTCGGGTGTATTTAACCCTCGATTTACATGGTACTAGGTACTACTTGTCTTAACATGGTCGTCGTTTTAAAGACCGCGGATCCTATGCCAGCACGGACCAGCACAACCCAGCATGGACCCAGTAACTGTTAGTGCAGGTTCCATGTGCGGCAGACATTTGACAATTTTTAAGTATTGAGAGTGCTGTGTGTAATTCGTTTTTTTATTTTGACGAGGTTGTGTGAAGAGAAGGAAGGGGAAAGAGGTCAGGAAAAAAAGGTTTTGGGTTCAATCTATTAATGAAAATTAAATACAGAAAACGGCACATCAGTAGCACACTAGATCGATCCAGCACGGCTAAACAGAAATTGCAGGCGACCGACTAACGTTGCTACTTCGTTAAATAGGATGACTAGTACCAATTCACGAACATGTTTTTCTGGTTCGTGCTGTGCTGGTCCGTGCTGGTATAGTGTGTCCGGTCTTTTATACGAAATGATTTTGGTTTAACGCGCTCGGACAAATATTATAATATCAAATAATTAATAATTTTCAGTTTGTCTGTCTGCTCCGTCGTAACTCTTAAAACCCTAATCCGATTTCTATGAAATTTGGCTACTCAATTTAGGGGACGGCTAGTTTACGTCACGCTTCGTTGGAGCTGAGGTGGGCTTCTGTACAAATTAAAGCATTTTTCATAATGAATCACCAAACGACTTAACTTTTAATTCAATTCGGAACATGACTTATGAGGCTTCCATACTCAAAAGGTAGTGATCGATGGATTGGGATGGAACATTGTAAAATGCATAAAAAACTGGTCAAATTACTATCTGTTGAATTATAAATGCAAATAAATAAAATTTTTGTTAACGCGTGCAATGTCACCGATAAATAATTCTAAACAAATAGTTTTTGTCAGTTGTTACAATCTAGAATACATAAACTATTTCCTTTACCCCCGACATTTTTGTTTTAATAAATAAAAATAATGATTATTCTCACTCCGTAGAGAGTGGTGTATAAATCAACCAGTTAGGTCATTGTTTGCGGGAAAAGAAATCACAATGAAACTTGCAAAATCAATCTGATTTTTCAGTATTTTTTTATTCGTATTTACGATTATTGCAGTCAGTGCAATCACATAAAACAAATTAACTGACAAGAGTGTTTCATAACCGTTATTTTTAGCTTTATGCGGAGGCATGTACCACTAAAAACATTTAAAAAAGACTATTCAATGATCCACTTCATCTCTGTACAGTCGCTTCACTTCAGCTGACTAGTAATTATTGTAAAAAACAGGCAATTTTTTTGTTGCTGATTCTTTTTTACATTTAGTTATATAACACAATAGTACGGGAAACACTAAATCAATATTAATATAGCAAATATAGCAAAAACAATTGTCTGTTCAGGAATCCATAGGAAATTTAATGCTCAAAACAATGAAGCATTAAATAAAAATATGTATTTTTTTTCTCCAATTTGGCAAAATTTCATTGAATTCGCTTGGACTAGAACGATTATTATTTATTATATTTATATTATATTTATATTATATTTATATTATATTAATATTATATTTATATTATATTTATTATATATTATTATATTATATTTATTACCTTTCTACATACTGCACTTTGCTAATATCTTTGTTAAACATTTGTATTCTTTCTTATTTATGAAAACAAATATTTTTAAATACTTATAACTTACAATTTTCTGAAGTTTTAACAAAAGCATCGTTTAAGACATTAAATTTCCTATGGATTCCTCAACGGTTTTTTTTGGTATAGAAGTTACACTTGTCAATAAAAACGTGTAAAACTCTTTGACGATTTCAACTTTGACTGCCTATAGCTTTTCAATTTTTAAAGATATCGATATGAAACAGAAAGTACTAGTTATGCCGTTCTTGTCTTTATGAACACGTGAACTTTCAATTTAAAATTCGATATGCATCTTAAATACAGCTGTTGAAAGGAACATTACGTTTTAGCCATTTGTTTCCAAAGTTTTTGAAGAATGACGGGGGACATATACTTTGCTCTACAATTTTTAGCCTATGATAAATTTGCGTACAAATAATGGTTTAGAAGGAAAACTCAAAACTGGTCCGCTCCAGGTGTAGTTTTTTGCACAAAAAGAGATTTTGCATCAACGATATATAAGTGGAAACTTTTCAGTACTTTATTTCTAAGGCTTTTAAGAGTTCATTGTCAAAAAAATCAAAAGTACTTTAATTATCTCTTGTATTGGCTGTTTTCCATTTAATTTATTTGCACCATGTAGCAGCCATTGACGGAAGTAATAATAAGTTCTTCGGCCAGGGGGCTCAAAATGCCAAGGATAATTAATTTATCCACTACTTTAAATGTCGTTTGCTACATGTCATCGCTACGATCTAGTAAGAAAGGTTCCTAAAATACTAATAATACGTCGCTGGTAAGGGCTAGTAATTTTTATAAGTTTATTGGTGCTTTGTCTTCGAACGAGAGTTGTGTGCCTTAGCGAAAGACAATAAATAATTAAGGTCAACCAAGTGAACAATTCAATTGGATTGTACATTGATACTATTATCGTAATCTTGTTTCTTATGACTGTCCACTGTCCAGCGATAACATTGAGAATTTATTTTATATATCTACCTAATGCTTCGAATGGGGTCGTTTTACAATTTTTATTGAGATACCGGATATCAGAAACATAAAAAAGCATACCTATAGTTTTTACAAAAAAAGTTGCACACTTTCAAATTTTAACTTTATGGAATTTATTTTTGAACTTGTTATTTGTTCCTTAGTTACGAAAAATCTTACATATTTCAATTGCATCGTATGATGCAAAATAATGAACGATTGGGATACTCTGTCAAATCTAGAAACTTTAGTAACTTCGAAACATTGTAATTTACACGAACATTGTAGTGTAAAACCAAAAACTATGAAAACAAATTGGACAGTTATCTTTAAATTCCATTTCGAGAGTTTAGGCACAATTTCCTATTATACATTATATATATTCCTGTTCGTTACAGATCCATATTATCATTTCATTATTGTAGCTTCCATTATTATGCAGTATTCAATATTCATGTTAATTGTCATATCCTTTGTATCAAGGTGATAATGAGGAACATGATAACTAATAATGCATATTGTATGTTTCCTATTAATTAATGATAATAATTAGGAAGAATTGTAAATAGTAAAATTGTAACGCAAAATTCCTCTTTTTATTCGACGGTTCATAATCGGGTTACCCCACATTTTTTCAAAGTTCAAAAGTATTAAAAGTTAAAAATTATGATAAAATCCATATCATAAGAGTTCACTGACTATAATTAAATTTCTGTTCTTTGATACATTTTATGTGAAACGGTTTAAATAAAGAAACGAGATACAAATTGATAGACGCATTTTTTACAGAAATAATTCTCGGTAATTTTGGTCTAGACGCTCGAGTATTTTTCTAATATAATTTCGATAATTTTGCGAAAGAACGCTTTTGCCGTTCTGTTCTAGGTGGGTAATACGAAAACAGAATACTTGACTACGAAGCATAACATTTTATAAAAAGTATTCGAGCATCAGTTTTTGCGCCGATTTCATTTGATATACAACAAGTTTCAATCGGATTTATTTCCGATTTTTATTTCCCGATAAATTTTCATATACCTATGATGCTGTTCGTTGACATTGGTCGTACATATTACATATACACAGAAATATGAGACTACAGATTGGGTATAAATGCTGTAGGTAAGTAATTTTATGTTCAAAAGTTTTTAAATGTTTCTTTCCTCCTTAATACTTAAAAAAAAAACGGTCAAGTGTGATCCGAAGTCGCGGGAAGGGAGCTCTGTAACACGATGTTCGATTTTTGTAAATTTAAACTATGCATTTTAAAATGTACAATTTTAAAATGCATAGTTTAAAAGATATTAAAGAAAATACAGACAAAATCTGTTATAACGACATCGAAGAGTCTGCTCATATTTGGTCGTAAAAATCGATAGTCGTAACAACCGGTGATGTTTTCGAGGTCCAAAGTATTTTTTTATTAAGAATTAATTATTATTGAATGTGTAGGTAGATATAAATCCATAGATATTAATAGGAATAATATTCACATTATCATCATTTTTCTCTATTCATAAAATCTGTAATTTTAGTCTGTTTGGAATTTTGTTTACAGTACAGCTGGTCGTTCTAGCAGATATAATTCTCCGAAGATATGAAACTATTACATTAAATGTAAATTAAAGAGAAATGAAATAGAACTTGTGGGGAGCCACCCGGGCCCTTCTGGCCCAGTCCGACTCTGTTAATATCTACAATTTATATTCAATGTACATAGAGATTTTAATTGTTGATTTTTAGCAAATACGGTAAAATAGGATTTCACATTGTAGATACAGGCATTTCAATTATTATGGCTTGTATTTTTTGTTAACGAGAAAATAATACCATAAAAAGAAATCATTACGCCGCACCGTTATTATCAATTAACAAATCTCGTTTCCGTTAAAGCTCGACCTTTTCATTATCGAAAACAAATTTTAATTGCTTTGTAATGAATTTAACATGAATGAAAATGACGAAGACAAAAATGGACTACACCTACGTGTTTTCCGTTATTTGTCACGAAAACGACGACAGTCCAGAGAAAAAAGTAAGTTAACGTTCTGTATCTCCTCTGCTGCTTCTTCGTTTTAAGATTAATGCTAACGATTAAAGTATTCGTCGTGTCTAAAAACGAATTTATTCAAATTTTATTTGTACAAGCTGTCAATAAAACAACCGATTTGGTTTTACAGTCTGCTAACTTGTTCGCTTAGTTGACGTAGTTCTTCTAAACTAGACAATGGATTTTGATGAGGTTTTCACCATCATTTAGATAGTTTCTTCCGAAAGGTTTATGTGTATTATACATTAATATTAAATTTAAAGATATAATAAAAATCTCAATGTTTTGTAATTAAGTCGTAAAATAAAAAGACGCTTTAAGGGCGCTTACATGGCTTGCGTTGACTAAACCACAGAGATTCATCAAATTAATGTACTACAGAATTATAGGCCTTAAAAACCTACAGAAAAGTTCACAATAGCATATATTTATCTTCTAAGGATGACCCTTAGAGACCATTCATAATTTTCAAAAATTTGATCAAAATTAGTGAGTTATATTGACCAGCATGGCATTAATTCTTATCCAATTAAATATGTTAGTTACCTTACACATTTAAATTAGATCATAATTGACCTTTACACCATTTAAAATAAATATCTTGGAAGATGTCACAGTTTTAAAAATTATTCGCAATAAAATGATTATGATTTACTTGTTTAGCGAGACTTGCCAAGCTATTTTGGCCGCCATAGTAACAATTCTTATCCAATTAATTAATTAATCTATAAATACGGGTGAAGTCGCTAGTATAATATAAAGTTCTCGCGTGCGTTTTTCTGCGTGTTCGCTAAAAACACGAAAACTAATGAACAGATTTAAAGGCGTTTTGTACCATTCGATTGATTATTTCTTAAGGAAGGTTTAGGGCTATAATAACTGTTAGGCCCGGCTTTGCCAGGGTGTAAATCGGATCATATAACGATATACTACATATATATTATAATACCGTGTTTCTTAAAAAAAAGTAGTTCTGTTTTTAGCGGACACAGAGAAACAAAAACGAGGAAGAGAATTGTAGATTATAAACGTTCAACATCTGAGGTTTTATATGTATAGGAACTGGGGAGAATATGAATGCGGTTCTTACCATTGATAGCTTCTTAAGTAATGTTAAAGGGCTGTAAATACTCCCCAATATCTATTATCAATTTCAAGGGCAATTTTCCTTTGGTTTGTAATACTATTTTCAGTAAACTATAGAATCTCATTAATGCCACAAAACGAGATTTCTCCCTGCTGTGTGCAGATATTGGTGAGTTACGTTAAAGGTATATTCGTAAATTAGATTATGATGTACGGTATGCTGAAATATAATTAGTCAGATGTAATTTCATTAATACCGACACTAATTGCTGCTCATATAAACGCATCTAGGGTTTATTGTGTCGTATAATATCGATATAATTGATGTAGAATGTCGCTACTATTGCTCAAGTGAAACATGAAACTTTGCAATGTAGACAATTCTATAGAATATTACATTATTATCTAGATAATACCCTTATACATCATTGGTTTTCAATCTCTGGGTCGCGATTTTGGGTCACGAGAAATGTTTGAACGGATGGTTGGACATTGTAAAGGCCCCAGTACACAGTGGTCTGTAGTGGGCCATTGTAGACCATCGCCATTGTGTACAGGGGGTAATGGTCTGTAGTGGCGGACAATTGTGAATCGTGGTGCGCAATTCATTTGTTGTCGGTTTTTTTGACACACTTCAAAGGAATCGTGGTGTAGCGTGGCCTGTGGTGTTCACACAGTGGCCCATTGTCCGGGACAGGTACCTACTTTTTTTGTTGCGTGCTATACTATTTAAATTTTTAATCGCCCAAAATGTCAGTATCCTGGAGCAATGAAGAGACTTTTAGGTTTATAATACTATAATACTTGTAAACAGTATATAAATAAATAGCCGCGGCCGTAATTACTTCTACGTCCATCGCAAGTGCTTCGCCAGGCAGAAATGAGCCATGAGTCATTGTGTGAACACCAAGTGATAGTGGCCTACAGTTGAACATTGCAAAACAACTAAAGTCAATAGCGTTATAAGAGTTTTTTGATGGGTTCCATAATCTCATTTATCAATTAACGTTATGTTTGCATCATCGCTATACTATACCAAGGTCACTAGAATACTATACAAGTTGAACATTAACGTTATTGAAACTGTGACTATAGGCGAGACGATAGAGATGGCGGGGGAAACACACTTGTGACGTCACATGAAACCTTTTTGTTCATTATAATTCAAGAATCAAGCCAGTGTTTCGAATGACGTAAGCAATTGATTTAATCAATCACAGACGTGACCACTTTTAAAGTCTCTTACGTCGAGTACTCTACATACCTTGAAACTACACTTTTCGCTAACTCTTGAACTCTCGAACAGTTTAGCTTAATATATATTGTTTTTGAGAGGGGGGGTGCTCGAAAAGATGTTTACATATTTTGTCAAACACTTTGAATATACAATATTCTGCCTCTGAGATTGAATATCGAATAGTTTTAATTGATATTTTTTATTAATAAAAAAGTAGTAGTCATTAATTCATCCACTTTAGACGAGTGATGGATTAATTCGATTTTGAAAAAAATAGTAGTAACTCGAGATTTTTTGATTTCATTTTTTTTTTATAATAAACCAGAACCTGTCAATCACTTATCCAATTGACCCAGTTTCAATATTTTCTTTCCTTCCATTGCTCTTTTGGCATCAAAAATGTTCGTCAAATACTCTGTTGAATATTTGGTATCCGATTTGGTGTCGAATATACTTACTATTTCGTCGCGACTCTGGCTGTAATATATCACAATGTCATACGTGCTATTGTATTAGTTACAACGGTCTATGTAATATAATACGTCCACACATATTTCGTTAGTATATTGTTTTGCCCCAAATGTGGCATCAATATAATATTGACATAAATCAGACCTATCTTGAAATGTTGATTTATGAGTCCAAACGTAGTGAAATGATATATTATTTTTAAATCATATGAAGTACCTATATTCAGGTTACTTTTTATAAGGTTTCCATTCTCTTGGGGTTTTTACTTTACTAATTTATGTAACTTAAGTTGCAATCCAGGTTAATTCACGTAAAAATGTTTAGTTACTAGCCTAAATTGTTAAAAAAATAGATTGCGAGCAGAAAAGGTTAGAAACGACTGATGTATAGATAATAATAGTAATATTTTCCGCTTATTATTTAATAATCAAATGTGTTCGGCGCGCATGACTATTATAAATTTCATTCCGATTCGGTTTTCCACCGAACTGACCCGCCACGTTTTCATTCAATAGCTTCATTCAATAACTATTATTTTATTTTTCCCTCAGTTCGTTTTCGAAATGATGAGTATTTTCTGTTCGTGTTAAAAAAAGAGCTCGTTTATAGCTGTTCATATCACAAAAATTATTATTAAAAGACAATATATGCCTCTATCTTACTATTATGACGCTACGAGCGGTAAATGTGGGAGATTGCAAATTTAGTGTGTTATTAATGACACAAAAATTTACAAATTCACCAAGCTTTAAGACTTCTAGATTTATTAACGATTTAACTTGTCCTTATCTATCGGTAATAAAACGCAAAACAGACAAAACTAAACCGGCACACGAAATAATATGTGTCATGTGTCTTTTGTTTGTGATTGGTCGATCGAGACAATCGAACGGCAGTATTTGAATGTGTTTGATTCGTATTGAAAATTAATATAGTAGTATTAGATTTGATGTGTTCGTCATTGATCAACGAAATACAAGCAGTTTTCCGTAACCTAATTTGACATCCCAACCTATCGTTCTTTGGTAAATTAGTTAACGAAATCAATTGGTTCGTCAACTGGTTATCATTGGCTACGGTTTTGTTTCGTTAATGTTAAAATCTTCAACCACCCACCACTACCGTCGCATGTGCCTTATTCAGAACTACATTTTTGATGAAACTCTTTGTCTGTTACCTTTTACATTTTTTATTAGAGGCTGGCTATTATCAAGAAAACGTTGTTATAAAAACTGTCAGTGAAGAATGATCTGGACTTTTCTGACCAACAGAACGTGATGACAATGAAAAAAAACCCCGGGTCGCAGTGCCAAAACCCTGCCGACAATATAGTGTATTTGCTTATACAGGCAGTGTGGCTTTATTATGCGAACTTAAGTTGGTTTTTGAGCAAAATAAAAAATTTTACTCCTTAATACAGCCCTTAAAATAACATTTTTTTTTCTTAATTGCAATATTATTATCAATCGAACCTCTATACCAAATTATATGCAACTTTCAGTAAATAATTCACTATCTGCAAACTAGTGTTTTCATAAAATTTGTAAGTCCGGTCCTGTCAGGCCGATTTTATTAAAATTTTAGGGACACTTTTTGATTACTACCAGAGGGTTAAATTTCAATTTTGAAACGATTCGGAGAATTTTTTTGGTATTTTGGGCCCCAAAAACATTTTTCAACCCCTAAAAACTACCCTTAAAATGGCCCGATTGGGCCCATTTTAAATAGGCTTCGTGCGGTGATGGATTCCAACATGTGTGCCAAATTTCGTTAAAATAAATTAACTTCTTCGAAAGTTATAGCCCGCACACATATATACCTATATATATAAATATATATATATATATATATATATATATATATATATATATATATATATATATATATATATATATATATATACATATATATATATAAACATTTTCAAAAATGGTGCCAATATGTTTAGGAGGTTATGAAACGTCGAGAAATTTTGGTCCGACCCCTAGGTCCCGCCATCCGACCAACGCCAATAGTGTATGTTGCCTTATGGCAAATACACTAAAAATGTTTTTTCATTTTCTCATGCGGCTTCGTATTGCTCGTGACACTTTGTACATAACTTGTGAGTAAGGGGTGAGCGTCAAAGTGTTCAAATAAAAGCATTAAAAGATAAAGATCTATTTAAGCGTTAATAAAGTGTACCCGTATTTTTAGACATTTTGAACGAAAGCCAATAATTATCTGACAGCTGATTTGAGAATAGCCAAGCATGGGCGATGGCGTGGTTTAAACGGCGTCTCCATTGCTACTCTGTCACAAACCCTTAGTTCTCAGGCTCGAATCCGAGAATTGGTAAAAGTATCATTTGGATTTTTAGTGTATTTGCCATATGGCAACATACACTATTGGCATCGGTCGGATGGCGGGACCTAGGGGTCGGACCAAAATTTCTCGACGTTTCATAACCTCCTAAACACTTTGCCACCATTTTTAAAAATGTTTATATATATATGTATATATATATATATATATATTTATATATTATATATATATATATATATATATATATATATATATATATATATATATATATATATATATATATATATATATATATATATATATATATATATATATATATAGGTATATATGTGTGCGGGCTATAACTTTCGAAGAAGTTAATTTATTTTAACGAAATTTGGCACACATGTTGGAATCCATCACCGCACGAAGCCTATTTAAAATGGGCCCAATCGGGCCATTTTAAGGGTAGTTTTTAGGGGTTGAAAAATGTTTTTGGGGCCCAAAATACCGAAAAAATTCTCCGAATCGTTTCAAAATTGAAATTTAACCCTCCGGTAGTAATTAAAAAGTGTCCCTAAAATTTTAATAAAATCGGCCCGACAGGACCGGACTTACAAATTTTATGAAAACACTAGTTTGCAGATAGTGAATTATCTACTGAAAGTTGCATATAATTTGGTATGGAGGTTCGATTGATAATAATATTGCAATTAAGAAAAAAAATGTTATTTTAAGGGCTGTATTAAAGAGCAAAATTTTTTTTTACCCAAAAACCAACTTAAGTTCGCATAATAAAGCCACACTGCCTGTATAAGCAAATACACTATATTGTCGGCAGGGTTTTGGCACTGCGACCCGGGTTTTTTTAATTTATAATTAACAAATAAATCGAAAATATAAATATAAATCTTGATTTTGGTGATCATACGAAAATTCTGAAATATATTCCTGAAATGAATCAGTATATTTGTAAAAAAATATCTAAATATACAATATCACTATAACAGGGTTCCGGATTATTGCAAAAACAATAGAACACCGCGCGCCTGTCAAGCATGAACCAGCACAACCAGCACAGCATGCTTCGTGAAGGTATGCCCACGTTATTTAACGGAGTAGCGCACATTAGACTAGCACCTGCAACCAGCAATTTAATTTTAATTTTAAAATTGTTTTAACAGAAAATTTTTATTGTAAACTTTGACATGTTGCATCCTAATAGGTTAAGCAATAAAATCTATTCTATTCTAATGTCTGTCAGTTGATCGCCCGCACTGTCAGTCTAGTCATGCTGGACTCATCTAGTGTGTCATTCGTGAACCCGCACTAAAAGTTGCTGGTTTGTGCTGGTCTAGTGTGCGACATCGTGCAGGTTGCAAGTTTATGCTGTGCTAGTAGACAATGGCACGCGGTCTTTAATGTGTTATTAATGGATACCGCTTTTTATGTACGGAAAAAACGACACGTTTTTTATTACGCCATATTACGGTCGCTATATTATGGTACCGTTAGCATAGGAAACTAGAATGCAAACTCTTCGCTTAAATACACAACTGATGTATCACGAGCGAATACATTTCTCGATCAATCGCTAGATTGAAACCATGTTACCAAATCGCGCGATTGCACGAGGAATTTCGAGTAGCTGAGTTATCGTTAAATTGCGGTACAGGATCGATGCGATTGTTAATTAATCGCACGTTTTCGATACAAAAAGTAGCATAACGTGTGTGTTATTGAAAAACATTAATAAGTAAGGTATTCTGGTTGAACCCTTATATTTAATGTCTATATTGTTATAAGACTTCGTACGATACTGTCAATGGTAAACTGGTTATAATCACAAGGTACCTTACCTAGTTAAATATCATATTATTGGCACCTGTTATTGACAGTAATATTACATTTCATTTGATAAAATATTCTGTATCACTTCCGTTCAATCGATCGCTTATTCCTGGAATGACTTTGGTACTCAGGGATGTAGCTCTAAAAAAATAATGCCGCCCAGTGATAGAACAAAAGACAAAACTATTCATATTCATAGCTTTATAATTATTATTTATATGTATTTTAAAGTTTACTCAAATGTAATGCAAAATTCTTTGAGAAAATGATACAGTTGAAAGTTAAAAAAAAAATATTTTTTTGTAAAGTTTAGTGGTCATATTTTGGATTGCCACAGTGTGTAGAACCGTACCCTGACATTACTACATCCCTTTTGTTGCTGTGGTACGACACCTTATAAAATCTTTGATTAAGGTCACCTATACACTATACGCAATTTCATGCAAAATTCAGTAAGATATGTTGTTGTGTTTATATAAAATTCGACATTTTTAAAACACTGACATCTGCTAATTACATCTTCTAACTGAATTTATTGCACAATAAACGATGAAATTAGCTGGTCAATATCGCTTAATTTCAAACGAGCTTGGCTTTTTTCAACTAGCTGCACAACACGTCAAACATTACCATACACCAAGGTTATTTGATAAAGAGGTGGTCTTGTTCATAAATGACGTAGCTGGAAGACCGATAATATTTTTGTCAACCACGCAATATTAATTAACAGCTCACTAGATGACGTCATCTCCCCATTACTATTTAACGGGACGAGGTCACCTCTATATCTAATAGTAATAACTTTGACCATACACTATACAAATATCGGCACAATAGCCTCTGTTGCGCAATTTGTTCACAGGTGTAAAATTCTGTTATGTAACATTTGTCTATTTTATGTAATTGTCCTTTATGTTGAAATTATTTGACTTAATGAAATTTATTCTGTTCACTTAATTACTGCAATAAACTTCTGTTTAATATACAAAATTATACTTTTACAAAAAACAAAAATAATAGTAGCTATGTATAGGAGAAAAGTTCATGTATTCATAGGCGTGACGCTTTGAACGAAAGATGATACTGAATCTTAAGGGGCAACGCGCACTGCATGAATATATGTGGCCAGACGCAACTCGGGGATCGATCCCACAAGAGTCATAATGTAATATGATTTGTTTTCATACACGAACGCGTTGGTCTCAGGAGACCGACGTCTCATTCGGTATTGACACAAAAAAGTGCAGTCTCATATTTGTGAATTAAGGACTGTACTACTGGCGTGTATAGAGAAAATAAAAATATAATCGTGGACATTGCATGCAAATTGGTTAAACAGTTTCCGAATCCTCTCACTCCTCTATATTATAGTTCTAAACGGGGGCAGGACCGCCCCCCAGGCGCGATGGAGCTTTCCATGGGGTCGATACCGGGTCCAGAGGTAAATGAGGGTCGTTGAGGCAGTCGGGGGACCTATCTATTTAGGAAATTAATATAAAAAATAAAAGAGTAGGACAAAACGAGGAACCCAAAATTTTTTCGAAAATATTCCTAAAACGGTTATTATTGACCCTCACCGTTATTTTGCACCATTTGGAACTTTTTATTTGTTGCTGAAAATTTTTTTTAGAAAATAAAAAAAAATTAATACTGTAATTTTTACATTTATTGTTATTATTAGTATTAACATGCATATATGAAATTTGAAGTGCTGAAAGGTTTTTGTCAAAAACTTTTCTTTAAAAATGCTATTTTCAAATTTTTTCGAAAATGTTTTTTTCAAATTTTTTGGGAAAAATTAGTTTCTGAAAAGATATTTCATATAAAATTAATTACTGTGAGCACGGAGCGTTGGAACTATTATTTTCTTTATTTTGATAATTTTTAGATCTGCAGAATGCTTTACAATATTCGAACTAAAATAAAACTAATAAACTTTGTTAATGCGAGACTATAAACGCAGAATTTTCTTAAATTTTTCTTCAAAACTTTTGCGTTATTTTTTGCATATTTTAAATAATACTTAATTTTCGTCCCCAAATTTCACTGATCTCGTTTCTACTAATCGCTTTGTGATAACATTTCTCGTGTTGAATTTCATTTATAGATAATCATTATTCATGAAATCAATTAAAATTACATAAACGTAAGGTCTCTTATCTCTTAAAAGATAAAATTTTATAAATATTGATGATATGTAAACTAGAAATTACGTAAATAAATATATATACTGAACAGAAAGTCGTTGCCGTAAAAGATACAAATCATAAATTCTCAAAAATAAGATCTCAAATCTCAACTAAGGCAGAATACCCTGTATTTATTGTAAAAACATCCGACCTATGTAGCGAGAAAACGGGAAAATCAATATGAAGCAACGGCTCGACTGTGTTATTTTATTTTGTTATCCTTTATACAATTCCGATTCTCAGAATTTGTATAAAAAAATGTTTTCATGTTTATTCGGTGTAACTGATACAATAATATTATACACTCTAGTATATATATTCATCTTGCTCCAACGCTTCTGAATTTCTTTTATTTTATCTATCATGCGTATCACGGCATTTTTGCGTATCAGAACGCAATGCTATTTTGCCTCGTGTGACTGTTAAACTTGCTGACGTTCGTTTAACATAATTTTACAACTCGTCGAAAATATGTCTAAGCACTAGATACACAATCTACAATTCTTTGGTGTCAAGTATAAAGGACTCAAGTATAAAAACCGTTAATACCAAACGAAAGAAAGTACAAATTATTTAGACAACTCCAGTATAAAATGATTTTTTTTTTATTTAGGTGCTTTGTACCTGATACCAGAGTATTATTTTGCGCGAAATGTGAGCAGATTGCTACGTGTGGTATGGGACGAAGCGAGAGACGAAAATAAGCAGCCGTGGGACTTTGAGTTCTCGAAAGTCTAGACATTACTATAAGCACATGATTAGGTTTTCTCATTACATTTGTGGTCGAAAATAAGCGATAATTCTAACAAACTCTCTGCACTGTTAATTTTAAAGTTTAATGATGAACCATTCGTTGGATATAAAAGCAAACCTATGAAAACTGTTTCAACATCTATCGTTCTACATCTCAGTTCTATATTTGTTCTTTTTTTATTAACATTCTATAAAGGCGTCTTGCTGAATAATGTTATTGATTCAGGCTCGGTTTTCCTCACGTATTACCGTGGAATTTAGTAGAATGTTCGCATCGCTGGAGGACGTGAAGAAAAATGAACAAGAATTTTCAATGAATCATCGGCGGTGAATAAAGTGGTAGTTTATGCGGCGATGAGAGTCTAGAGTTATTGCAGTGTTTAAAATGGAAATGGGATTTGTAGTGCGGTCAGTGAATAACAGTGGGTAGAAGAAATCCCACATTGATTAAACTTATAACACAACGTAGGTCTTCTGGGATAGTGTTATTCTATCTGTGGTCCGAGAATGTTTAGCTACATTGAAAAAACATTACATTTGATAAATAAAATACTAATAATAATAAAAAACCCGGGTCGCAGTGCCAAAACCCTGCCGACAATATAGTGTATTTGCTGATACAGGCAGAGTGGGTTTATTATGCGAACTTAAGTTGGTTTTTGGGCAAAATAAAAAATTTTACTCCTTAATACAGCCCTTAAAATAACATTTTTTTTCTTAATTGCAATATTATTATCAATCGAACCTCTATACCAAATTATATGCAACTTTCAGTAAATAATTCACTATCTGCAAACTAGTGTTTTCATAAAATTTGTAAGTCCGGTCCTGTCAGGCCGATTTTATTAAAATTTTAGGGACACTTTTTAATTACTACCAGAGGGTTAAATTTCAATTTTGAAACGATTTGGAGAATTTTTTCGGTATTTTCGGCCCCAAAAACATTTTTCAACCCCTAAAAACTACCCTTAAAATGACCCGTGCGGTGATGGATTCCAACATGTATGCCAAATTTCGTTAAAATGAATTAACTCCTTCGAAAGTTATTGCCCGCACACATATATATATATATATATATATATATATATATATATATATATATATATATATATATATATATATACGTATATATATATATATATACGTATATATATAAATATATATATATACATATATATATAAACATTTTTAAAAATGGTGGCAAAGTGTTTAGGAGGTTATGAAACGTCGAGAAATTTTGGTCCGACCCCTAGGTCCCGCCATCCGACCGATGCCAATAGTGTATGTTGCCATATGGCAAATACACTAATAATGCGTTTAACGTCCATTTCTCGGCTTTATGTCATAACAGACGCCATTCGCACCATTACTATTTTTTCCTGTTATTTTCTACATTTTTTTGTACAACTTCAACTTATGTAATAGCAATGGGCGAATGAAGGAATTATAGGAAATTAGGATGAGGTAGGTAATTTTTGAACTAGGAGTTTGATAGCCTCAAATAGGCTCAAATAAAGAACCATCTCGATATTTATCTGGATTTAATTGAGGGAAACCATGGAAAACCTCAATCAAGATGGCCGGTACAGGAATTGCCGTTTCTCGGCGAGAGGCAGTAGGAAAAAGTCCCAGCCACATCTGCCCCCGCCGGGATTCGAACCCGGTACCTCCCGAATGCTGGTCTAGTGCTGTCACCACTTCTCTACACAGCTCGGTTAAATAAAATACTATGTACACAGCTTTTAGGGTTTCATATCTCAAAAGGAAAAAAGTTGCCTTATAGGATCGCTTCGTTGTCCGTCTGTCTGTCTGTGTGTGTAAGACCCTTTTTCTCAGGAGTACGGTATCAAGTTGAAATTAATATCAAATACTCTGGTTTGCAATCCCTTGGAGCTGTATAAAAATCAAAATTCTATTTTGATACTCGTAAGTGAAAACCTATAGGGTACTTTGGCAAGAAGCAATGTCTTATCACAAGTATAGGAAAAAAATCCGAAAATCGTAAAATTGTAGTTATATCACAAAAAAAATATTTTTTTTCTATATACGTTAAAATAGTGCATACTAGCGACTTCGGACGGGATCTCTTAAAAACTATTAGTTCAGGCATTGCTGCGCCTTAATGTGTATTACTATGGCCGCTATAACAACAAATAATAAAAAAATAAAGTTAATAAATATTGTACGGTGGGACGGAACCCTTCGTGTGCGAGGTCAACTCGCACTTGGCCAGTTTTCTATTTCTGCTAGGTTGCATCTACAGTTTCTTCCGAATCGAAATTGGCCGACATTAGAAAAAAAGCAAACATTATTAGAAAGTTGACTTTTTTTTTTTTTGTTCTTGGTAATTAATATAAAAATGATTTGTCGGAAAAAAGGACTTTTTAAGTAAACTCTTATTTGTTATTTACAGCGACGTTTCGTCCCTTGCTTGGGACTTTTTCAAGCTTTATAACTATTAAATGCTTTGATCAAGTAGATATAAAAGTTAAAATACACATGTAAATATAAATTTGAGTTAAACAATTGTTCATTAAAAAGTTTGTAATAATTCCGTTTTTTTTAAATATTTTTACGGTCGATGTTCAAACTATTTTATTTTATTGACGGTTAGTAAATAAATAATGATTTACTAACCGTCAATAAAATAAACGAAACGTTGCTGTAAATAACAAATAAGTGTTTACTTAAAAAGTCCTTTTTCCCGACAAATCATTTTTATTATTAGAAAGGTTTTTCATTATAATCTTGGTGTTTACCTCTCTTCCGCTGCCCTATAATATAAATTCAAGGAGCGATCAATTTAAGGAGTGGTTATACACTGAAACTTTACTATATAATATATGCGGCATAGTTTTTAGTTATGATTTACCTTGTTTCATTGCTTTGCAGCTCGGTTAAGAAAGCCGTACTATAAAGATGACTTTTAAATTTTCTTTAAATTTTAGTAGCTCTAGTATAGGGCTGCCTTAATTAAGTAGCATCCCTTTACAGAGTTCTGTGTCTTCATAAAAGTCAATCATTTTATATATTTATCCGTCAGGGCTATGTAGGTTTAGAATCATTCCATAGTTTTGATTTATTAGTGTATTTGCCATATGGCAACATACACTATTGGCGTCGGTCGGATGGCGGGACCTAGGGGTCGGACCAAAATTTCTCGACGTTTCATAACCTTCTAAGCACTTTGGCACCATTTTTGGAAAAATTATATATATATATATATATATATATATATATATATATATATATATATATATATATATATATATTGTGTGTGTACGGGCAATAACTTTCGAAAGAGTTAATTCATTTTAACGAAATTTGGCACGCATGTTGGAATCCATCACCGCACAAAGCCTATTTAAAATGGGTCCAATCGGATCATTTTAAGGGTGGTGTTTAGGGGTTGAAAAAAGTTTTTGGGCCCAAAAATACCGACAAAATTCTCAGAATCGTTTCAAAATTGAAGTTTACTCTTTTAGTAGCAATTAAAATGTGCTCCCAAAATTTAAACAAAATCGGCCCGCCAGGACCAGATTTACAAATTTTATGAAAACACTAGTTTGCAGATAGTGAGTTATTTACTGAAAGGTGTATTTAATTTGGTGCAGATGTTCGATGATAGTAATGTTGCAATTAAGAAAAAAACTTAATTTAAGGGGTGTATTAAGGGGTTAAATTTTCTATTTTAACCAAAAACAAACTTAAATTCATGTAATAAAACCAGATTGCCTGTATTAGTAAATACACTATATTGTCGGCAGGGTTTGGGCACTGCGATCCGGGTTTTTATCATTTTTAATTATAATTTGAAAGCCAAAATTGGTAGGTAACGTAGTATTTTATAAATGATGAATTTTTATTTGGAGGTTATAGGATCATTAAATAAAAACACCAGGAAATTTAATTATTTCTTGCGACGTTTCGTGTTAGACAACACAATCTGTACAATTTTGTTGTTAGTTTTTTGAACAGCTCACTTAAGGAATAATTAATTAATATATTGATTTTGACTATTTTCAATCGCAACCTGTACTTATGAATTACGACAAGAAATATAATATTAAGTGGACGATGCCAGGATACTTGTATTATGGTATGAATGTTTACTTACATGTAATAATGTTTTTAATGTTTTTTAATGAATCCTGTTAATTATATTGTATTCTTGTTCTGTAGATTGCCTGATGAAGTGCAAATATAATGCACGAAACGTCGCAAGAAATAATTAAATTTCCTGGTGTTTTTATTTAATGATCCTATAACCTCCAAATAAAAATTCATCATTTATACATTCACAAGGATCCAAATAGATTATTATGTAGTATTTTATGTATGTTAACTGACATACCTGATGGACTGGAAAAGCATGGTTGCCTTAGCTGGCGGCAACAAGCGAAATCCAAATGAAGCGAATCACACATTAAGCGGAAGTTGAGAAATGAGCTTCAAGAAGTATTCGGAAAGTTTCCTTCTGAAAAAATAAAAACAAATGATTCTCTCGTTAAATTGAATTCACTACATCATTTATTATCAACTTAATAATAATATATGTTATACAAAATAACGCTTTATTATTTCTTTTTTGTATAGCATAAGTGAAATTGTGACAGTTTCTTTGTATGGAGTGGTTAATGGTTTATGGAAAATTAAAAATAATTTTAAGAGTTTTTTTTGTAATTTATTTCCTCAATTTATATATTTTAGTAAAATGAATAGACCTTTTCATACTTGAAATTTTTTTTGTACGTATGCCTTAACTACCGCCATATTTTTCGGACACTTTTCATTTTGACAGGTGAGAAGCGATTGATTTTGAAAAAAATTATTTACAGGAGCAGAAAAACATTTCACTACTTTTGTAGATAATGTTTTAGACAATCAATGATTCATGACAGGTAGGACTGTAACCTTTCAACCCAATTTCCTTTTACTTTCACCTGTTTTTCCGATCGGATAGGGGTAACTTACTTTAACTTAAATCCGAAAGGGAATGATGCGACGTAGCGAGCTTGAAAGTAGTCACATTCATCCGGATTTGTCAAGCACAAAAACCTGTGTAAATCTATTGACGCCAGGGCTCGGCGTTAGACGGTTTTTGTGTGACGGACAGATTCGAGTATTTTCCATTTTCTAGTTAAAAAGATGTGTATAATTTTACTCCAATTTTATTTTTTGTGGCAGGAACTATTTCTATTCACATTTTCAGTTCATTATTTTTAAACTGACTAAAAGTAATGAATTCGGACCTCAGCGAGGACAGATGAGGTAGAACTGTTTCTTACTATCGGTAGTTGGGCAATTCATTTACCGATCATTTTGTCGGGGTATTACATGGTTTCCCATTGATAAATATCAGAATTTGATTAAAAACTATCGCTATAATGATCTAGACTATTTTAGAATTGCAAATCTGTGGCGATACCCCGTCTTTTTTAAAATTCAATTATTTATTGGAAGGTTATTGTAATGGGTCGGAAATCGAAATCAAAACTTTTAACAATTTTTTCTGTTTCGCACTATTTTTTGAAAGAATTAATTTGTTAAACGTCTACATATTTAATATTCATTCTTGATCATACTGGGAAGTTGGTCGTGTGGACCTCAAGGGTCCCAATAAACGACCCTATTCACGATTTGTTTTTTTAAGTAATTATTTTTAAAAAACCGGAACTAGATTGAAATAATGGATGTGTCAATGCCATGGATCGTAAAACATTTTTGTGTTTTACTTACGCACGAAATATCGATAATTTCCGATCAAGGCTTTTTTATTTTTACAATAAAATCTTGATCTATTGTTCTAGTGAACTGAAGTGAAAGCAATGTAAATGGCTATTGACAAGTGACAAGTTCATTTATTTACGGATGTTCACGCCCACTCATAAATGTAAATTAACAAATTGATTAGAACAATATTTTATTACTTTCGAGGTTATAGTTTATCACGGGCGTGACCATTGAAAATTAATACGCCCCGCTAAGAACTAAATTTAATCAGTAAACTTTTAAATGGTTAAAATTAAGAATTCCTTCCGCTATGGATCTCAGTAGTCGAGCGTATACCGGGTGATCCATTTTAATCTCACCAGGGAAATATTTCGAAATGGTAGTGTTGTTGAAAATAAAGTGGTTCAGTTTGAGGGGGGACATCGTTTGGAGACAAAAACTACCCCCCCACCCTCAACCCTTGCGCAGGGATGATGGTGATTTTGAAATTTTTAATAGGAACACCTATTTTGTATCACAAATTATGATTTTCCGATAAAAAATGCGCAACATTTATATGAAACATTTTTGTATCCGATGCCTCCCTCAACCCCTAAAATTGCATATCAAAAATCGGTTTCCCGAAACTCCATTAAATTTTTATGCCTAAACAACGACCTTGCGCAGAAAATTACAAGAGGTAAAAGTTGTTTGGTTTGGGAAGGGTCATCGACTAAACATATAATCTAATCTATATAATCTAAAAGTACTCTTTCAGTAATATTATTTTTCGCTTTTTAGTAGCTTTTTTGGAGGAGATTCAGTTATTTATGTATCAAAAACTCGTGATTTAGAAATCGGGATTTTCCAATTATTATATTATATTATTCAGTTACTAGAAATTCACGTCATACATCAGTTGTGTATTTCAGCTGCTTTATGCTATTGATGGCTTCATCTAACGATCTCGAAGCGACTTAAATCATGGCGACAAAAAGTAGATTGGCCAATAATAGGCAGGAATATATAGTGACTTGAGTATCAAAAAAACGATCTGTTTAGTGCTTAGTGAGAGAAATTTAAAACTTTTAAGAGCGTCTGTGTTATTTTGATGCTGTTTCAATTCTTTTCAGTCTGTACTACTTTATTCCAATGTATTAATTTTGATCACATACGTTATTTAAGTTAAGCTGTCTAAAATTCCTTTCTGACATTTCTGACAAATTTAATTATATAACATTTTCTTACATTATTAATAATTCTTTCCCGCTCTCGCAATATTGTGAAATGTTTACGGCACTTTGTTAATTGAAATCGGGTTTTTCTTCATTAAAATTTCGCTTTCCATCGCCGTCTTCTTTAAATTATCAAATTACGTACTTTTGCCAAGGGCAATCTATATAAGTTTAACGAAGCTGATTTTGACGAACATCTGCTTGAAGCAAAGTACATACAAATAATTTAACGATTGCAACTTTTCACTTGTGTAATCAGTAGCGTACTCACAGAGACAATTTAAGTTGAAAACTCACTACGAAAATGCAAGATTGCATCTATTTATGCTTCTTCGTGCATCGTTTATAGATACTTTACGGAGCTGTAAATTGACACTTTCAACGTAATTTTTAATCTTATTTAGCGCAAAACATTGTGGACTATATTTACATGAACCATTTCGAGACCTGTTCGACTCTCCCTATCTCCGAGGTTAGTAATGTTAAAACATTGATTTTTTGCAGTAGGGTTAAGGCTACCATAAAGAAACAATATTCCAAATTTCACAAGTTTAGGTGAAATAGTTTCCATGATACGAGTGTTCAAAAATCAAGATATTGGGAGTTCACTAACTGATTGATAGATCTTCAAATTTACAAGCGCCTAGATCGAAGATTATTTGCGTCTGGTCGGTGATAGGATATATGACGTGTGATATAATAAAGTATAATTAATTATTAAGTGTGGTAAATAAGTATAATATTATATGTCTAAATAATATTTAAGTAGAATAAGTAAAAATATAACATTACAAAAAGTATTGAAATCCCACCAAAAACATAAATGTGAAAAAAACGCCAAGTCCGATACAAGGAACAAGTGCGTTTGCTGGTTTTATCGAAAAAAAAAGAAGTGAAATCTAGAAAGGTTCCAAGTTTCCACTTGATAAATTTTTATATTTTATATTATGAAATTACTCGTGTTCCTAACTCCTGATTTGTGATAAGCGGCAAATGCAATGTAATGCTTTTTTATACAAGCTGTTATGGTAATCAAATTTAGTGTAAACTAGAAATGAGACGTTAGTGAATATTAATATCTGGACTTAACAATTATCTCGTAATAGAATAAATTGTTGCCATAGTTGCGATCAATAAAAAAATCACACTTTTTTCGGCCCAAGAAATGTCAAAATTACTCCGTTCAGTAATCATAGGTCCACCGGGCTCCGGTAAGGGTACAATAGCACTAAAACTACGTAAATTGTTCAACATAACTCACGTATCGATTGGTGATCAAATATTAATGCATGTGAGATATCGGACACCGCTTGGAGATGAGTTGAAACCGTACTTGATGTCAGGAGTTCTCGTTCCGGATGAAATCATCAATAAAATAGCAGATGAACAGTTGAAAAATGTCGTCGACAAAAACTGGATTTTGGAAGGTTATCCATGTAATACGACACAAGCAAAAATACTTCTTGACACTCATAATATGGATCTGGTGTTAAATATCGAAATACCTTATGATATTGTAATTGAGAGAATTAGGAACAGGTGGGTTCATATTAAAAGTGGAAGGACCTATAATGAACAGTTTAACATTCCTAAAATTTATTGTCGAGATGATGTAACATCGGAATTCCTGACGCGCAGAGAAGATGACTATTTACCGACGGTGTTTAAAAAATTCATTTCGTATGAAACGGATGTCAGACCGATATTGAATGTTTTCAAAAGTAAAGGCATTTTAAGACAAGTCGAAGGCATGACAACTGATGAAGTATTACCGAAGGTCATGAAGATTGTGCACGAACATATTCCAAAGAAAACTGAAATTAAAAAAATGAAAAATGTTTGAACAAAAACATGTTTTTTCTTTGAATTTCTGCCGCATTTCTCCATTTAATTCGCTTAAATCCGCTGTCAGAACAACAAAGTTTATTTCGTTTGTGGTTGTAAATAACAAATATTTCATTTCTTAAAATATATTGAAAGTGCAGAGTATTAAATACTATTTTGTTATTTTGACTAAATTTTAAGTTATAAAATTATTATTATCCTTAAAAAATATTTAAATGTTTATATAATAACGACGTGTAATTATTTTTAAGTTCAAAGCATAAGAGTATTGCATATTTAAAAACAAATAACTGTATTATTGCATTCTGTTTGCAAATAAAATATTTTTTAAATAAAAATATACTGTTGTTTTTTAAAGTTTTTTTCTATTAATTTCACCAATGCAATTTTAGTAGTGTTATCCAGTGGACTTTTGTACGGTGGTAGCTTCGCGACAATATAGTCCGTAATCTAGTTCTAGAATATTTATCCCTTAAGTATTACAAATTACAATTGAGTTTCCTTATTTTTCAGAAAGTCAGACACGAAATTTAACGAAAAATGACGACTGTTGCTATACTGAAATATCTCTCTGATGCACATTACACAAAACTCTCAAAATAGAGTGGATAATACGTTTCCAAAACTGAACAATGAGGAAAACGAAATATTGGTATCGAATAGCAAATAACGTATATTAGTACTCATGGAAATCAAAGAAATAAAATAACACAAAATGACACTTTAGAAGCCTGATGTATAATTGATTCAAATCAACAATGGGGAGCCTGCCAAATCTTCACGAGCTGGGACGCGACAGTGACTCTGATAGCGCTGCAGCTTGTCGTCATACGGCGCCAGCTACTGCGACACATGCCGTGATCGATAACAAGATTAGAGCTCCATTGACTTCGAGAATTGCATTTCCGAAATCAACTCCTGCTCATCATAAAGTCTTCAGGACAAGGAGCAACGGCAATCATAATCATATCCACGATGACCATCTATTACTAGAGGTATTTAAAAAAAATTATAACGAATTAGATGAATATTAACTTAAATTTCCCATTAATATTAAAAATATGTTTAAACCACATGATCAGGAAATTATTTTTAAAAGCTAATATATATGTAATAGGCTGATGCAGATAATCCCTTGTTTGATGATAAATTGTAACTGCAATGTTTCAGTTATTGGGCAACCAACGTTTTTTGTATGCAAGAGAGTAAAATTAACGTGAACTCCATGTAGCGAAAACCTGTCAGTCGTGTAATTTCAGGTGTCACACAGCTAGAAAATATATTCCGTATAAAATGCAGAAAATATAACTAATTAGTTTGCTCAGAATTAAGTTTCACTTTGGGATACAGTAAAAATAAATAGATTCTTCTTTTTCAGCAAATGGCAACGTACTCTCCAATATCAGCGCGATCAACTCGCGGAATGGCGGCCCACAACGCTATAACTCAAGCAAACTCAATGATTGGTCGACGTCGTGAGTCGCTGAGTAGCTCAATCGGTGCGACTTCCGTTCGGCGATTAATCGCTGTCGTTCGCAACACCAACAGTCGTTTAAGTCCAATCTACAACCGACGCGTACTCGTCAAAAACATTCTTGTATTATGTATTAGCCACGTGTTTATCAGTGCATCATTTTTGCCACTTTTAGCTCTACAAAGTTCAATATCGGCATGGCACTGGCCGTTACGTCACAACTTTATCGCAAATTTAGATCTAGGTTCAATCTTGTTATCAATACTTTATCTTTTCGCATCATTTTCAAGTTTGTTAGCCCCAGCATTCGTGCAAAGAGTCGGTACGAATATTGTTTTTGTTGTCGGTTATATTGTTTTCGGTATATTCTTTGCTGCTCACTTGTTTCCAATCGTTTATGTTTTGTTTCCAACGTATGTTTTGTTGGGTTTTGCGCTCGGACCGATATCAATAAGTCGTGTCACGTTCGTAATGACTCTCTCATCAAAAATGAGTTGTGTGGCGACTGATGACGACGATATGGAAGATCATAAAAATAATTCGAGAAGAACGTGTTTAATTAGAAGAATTGCAAGGGCATTGCAAGGCGCTCAAGATATAGGATTGATTATTGGATCGATTATAACTGCTTTTTTAATATCGCATACAATGGATAGACCCGATTACTTTAATCAGTCGGATTCTGTATCAAGTATCAATCAAACTTTGACACCGGCTCCCGAAGTCCAAATAACAAGTGCAATTCCGAACTTAACGGTAACGAATTCTCCGAACTGTTCAAACAGCAGCAATTGCGAAAACTCCAGTTCGACGAGTGCCGTTCAGCAATATTTGTATTATGCATCGTTCGATGATTTATTTTATATCGACGATAACGGTGATAGAATTTGTGGTTCGAGTGCTTGTCCCATAACATTGTACTTTCGTTTTAACGATTCCGATTGGGAGTTGGTCGAGAACTTTATCAACGTGATACCGTTAAAGACATCGTCTATTTTAGCTAGTTTTTATGTGTGTTGTGCAGTTATATCGTTTATTCTAGTTGCGGTGGGGTTGGATAGGATTAGATTGTTTGTTTATCATGACCCGATGGACAGGCAAGGATTCTCAATGTTGGGCGCTGTCAGGGATACTTTTAAGGATGTCAGACTGCAGCTGGCGGCTCCGCTGGCAGTTTTCATCGGACTTGAACAAGGACTCATGTATTCTGAGTTTAGCAAGGTATGTTCTTATTTTATATATTTGTCCTCACAGGTGTTGCACATTTCATGGGGACAGTGCTATGGTAGGAGATTCGCAGTATATGAAATCTGTTTTGATAAACTATGAATATTGACTATGCCACCGGGGAAAAAAGAATATTAAAATTTTAAAATGAAAAAAAAACAACAATCCTATATTTTTAACCGACTCTTTCTGTATGTCAAACTATGAAGAGGAAAGCTCTTACGTAATTCAGCGTTCCTGTCCATTCTTTTTATCGTGACGTACGATTGCTTCGTTTTTTATTGTGGGCACAAAGAGATCAAAAATTCTCTTAGCTTTTGATTGGAGAAAGTTGATTGAGAAAATATGCGCGACTGTCACAAGAGCGCGCACATCTATCAAGCACGACTAGCACAGCACGAAGCAGAAACACCTGTTCGTAAGCACCTATAACCAGCAACCTGCAACCAACAACTAGCAACGACCGTCAGTCGGTCGCCTGCAATTTCTGCCTAGCAACCGATCTAGTATGCTAGTGCGACGTGCCGTTTTTTAATTTGCCCACATCACGAAAACTGTTCTAAAATTGGCTGGTTTGTGCTGATCTAGTGTGCGACATTGTGTAGGTTGCAGATTTATGCTGTGCTGGTCGTGCTTGACAGGCGTGCGTGATTTTTAACAAGTAGCAACTTGACAAACATTTTCGGAATTGTTTCAAAATTGATAACTAGCCCTCCAGTTAATATCCTAAAATTTTAAAAAAATTTATTGACAACACTAATCGTCGAAATGCTAATTACTTTCTGAAAGATAGATAGATTGTAGATTATAGACGTTTAGCATACTCTGAAGGTTGCAGTTGTCGGGCAAATCCCGAATATTAAAAGTAAGAAAATTTTAGCCTATGCGTCCGTGACTTAGTCGATAATAATATTGCAGTAAAATTAACTAAAATGTTTTTTCAACAGTCTTATGTAATGTGCGCGCTTGGTGTACACAACATAAACTTGGTGTTCCTGAGTATGGGACTACTTCAGTCTATATCGGCTTTTACACTGAGCATGTTGTTGCGTACCATTCGTCGTTATATTGTTATTGGTAAGTAACAATTATTATTAAGGCTGTCGGAACGCTCCGAACTTTGTTTGTGCTGAGACACAGCGGTAAGGGGCGAGGTAGGCAAAAGACATATTGTGGGTGTGGCTTTCTTTAGCTCTGTCTCGCTCAAATCATTCGCACGTTTCAATTTTTAGTTGGTGCCAACTACGAGGCTAAAAAATTTTATTGCAAGGGTGCCGCTGTCGACAGATTACTCTCATTTTTGGGAATATTTTGAAGATTTAAAAAACTTTTCCGAAAAAAGAAGAGTCACTTTAGGTTTGTGATGGAACAGTTTTGTGAAATAAGTACGAATAAGGTCGTAGTGCGACATTGAAAACGTGTGTTTTTTTGGCACAATTAATGCCAACTTTTTTCTAGTAAATCGTACATAAATTACAAAAGTAGTCCATTAGAGACCTAGATTTGTCCTTTATCTTCCTTATAAAGAAAGAATTTTTGCAAAATGTTGACCAATAAGTCTACAATCATGATGACAGCCGAAGCTCTATTTTTGGCTTAAATTCAGAGCGTTCCGACAGCCTTAAGGCTGTCGGAACACTCTGAATTTAAGCCACACTACGAGGCTAAAAAATGTTGTTGCAAGGATGCCGCTGTCAGTTGATTACTCTAAATTTTTGAAATATTTTGAAGATTGACTTTATTTCTTTTTCGTCCTTGGTAATTAATATAAAAATTATTTGTCGGGAAAAAGGACTTTTAAATAAACACTTAATTTTTTATTTTACGTCGCTGTAAATAAAAAATTAAGTGTTTATTTAAAAGTCCTTTTTCCCGACAAATAATTTTTATATTTTGAAGATTTTTCGAAAAAGGAAGAGTCACTTTAGGTTTGTAATGGAACAATTTTGTGAAATAAGTACGAATAAGGTCGTAGTGTGACATTGAAAACGTGTGTTTTTTGGCACAATCAATGCTAACTTTTTTCTAGTAAATCGTACATAAACTACAAAAGTAGTCCAGTAGAGACCTAGATTTGTCCTTTGCCTTCCTTATAGAGAAAGAATTTTTGCAAAATGTAGACGAATAAGTCTGCAATCAGTTATCAGCCGAAGCCCTATTTTTGGTTTAAATTCAGTGCGTTTCGACATAATATTAAATTAGTTCATTTTTTTTTAAATAACCGATTAGGCCGTCGTTTTATATCTTTTTTTTCTTATAAATTTTATACATTTTTTTTATTCAAAAGTAAATAGTTTATTAATGCTAGATGTTTTCCTTTTTTTATTATTTCAGCTGTTGGCTTCGCATTCCAGTCATGCCTTATAATGGTGTTAATACTCTGGAAGCCAAGTGGAGATGACCCGGCGCTTTTCTATGTTATTTCGGCAGCGTGGGGCGTCTGCAACTCAATCTGGGAAATGCTCAATTTCAGTAAGTTTCAATTAATCACATCAGCGTTTCATAATTCATTACATAAATCATTCTTCAAGTTCAGTATATAGTCTCTCTAAGAGCCGACACCCAAATTTTGTCCGCTCAAATAAAAACAGTACATTTAGATAGAGATTCCCAAAATAATATGACGTGATCACATCACCGTGACTTTTAAATCGTGCATTAGTTTCTTAAAACGGTTTCATAAACATACTATTTTAAACTTTGTTTTTGTTGCAGCTTTGCTAACTGGATTATATTCAGATAACTGGGAGCCAGCGTTTGCGAATTCCACGTTTTTCCGCTATCTTGGATTAGCGTTGGCATTTGGAATGCACGGACTTCTCTGTAATTGGGTCAAATTATATTCGTTGGCACTCATTCTTGTCCTGGCTCTAGTTCCCTACACATTTTTGGAAGTGAAACTCGAGAATACCAGGAAATTAAAAAATATTAGCAGATTATGACAAAAAATCAACGATTGGTGATTAATAACTTTAAAAGTTATTGAATTGCCAATACTGGAATTTTATCAGTATTTCAATTCTAGATGTTTTCAGCTGAAATTGTTTAAATATTCAGTTCTGATGATAATAAGCACATGCCACGATTGTATTAAAATTACGTAGTAGGTAAATTAAGTCGCAGAGCATTCAGAAAAAAAATGCAAATTACTGAGAAAAAAACGCGGATTACATAATAATACACATTACGCACGTAATTTTTGCACGGATTGATATTTTATAAAATATACTGCAAGAAATGGCGGAGGAAGTGTAACTTCTTATGAAATAAAAGTTAGTTTTAGTGATGTTTAGTTACCGCTTTTTTATTGTGACTATTTTAGCCGGTTAATTAGCAGGCTAAATAACCGGCTATATATGATTAAACATGGCGGTTTCTGGCTTTCGTTTCAGCAGTAGAATTGCGTTTACAAATTAAATGATTGTATTTATATTTATGTAGAATACATATATGTAGATATGGAACATTGACTACAAAAATTATGATGGCTGACACAGAATTTACAATCATGCGCAAAAACTTTCTGCACAGGCTAAGTATAATAATAATAAATAGTCGCAGATATTTAACCGGTTAATTATCTGGTTCTTTAGCCTTTTACATCACTATTTATTTTATTTATGCCTGTGTGGCTTACACTACACACTACAGAAGTGAAAGCTACTTTCGCAAAAACGACATACGTCATGCAAACAGTGACTCTACCCAGCAATCAAGAACATTTTGTAAGTAAGTAAATCTATAGGTACAGTTCGACCAGCAAACACTACATACTACAGAACTTAAACTTACATTTGTTATAAATTGGCATTTTCAGAATAATGTCGGTTCTTCGTAGCGTAAATGGTAAACGGCCTGAACTCGCATAAGAAGTTGCACTTCAAAAAGTGTGTACATTTTTTTAGAAACTTTTTGCAATTTTATATTTTTATATTTTACGCGGCTTGAAGATCACAGTAAATACTTAGGTACTGTATTAGAATTAATTGAAATAGAAGCAACAAAATGGCAAAAATAACAACATTGTTCGCCAGTATTAATTTTAAAACGAAATGTTAACAAAGTAGAACTTATAAACTTATAAATATGACTAAAAATTACGATATAATATAATACGTTGTTCGTCCACCTTTAACATATAATAGGAATTTTCTTTCCAAATTATCTATCCTTGATCAAAATAGAGTATTTTAACCATTCTACTTGAGAACTGTGACTTTATGTTTTATCTTGTAAACACAACTTTATATGATAACGGTATCACAAAATTCTTCATCTCAAATCTTGTAATTTTTGTAACTTCTGCATCTTTCGTATAATCAATAATAGTGCGCCAAACAAAACATATCCATAAAAATTACTATTTGCTTGTAGAGACTTTAATGATCAATAAGCACGGACGCCCTGATTGTTAATGGACTTAAAATGTTATTCTTTGCAATATTATTTAGTGTTTTTTTATTTCTTTTAAATAATGAATATGTAGAATTGGCGACGAATATTTAAAGCATTTTTAATTAGTTTTTGCTTAGATTTTTTCCATTTTTTTTTATTTCTTTTTTTTGTGATATAACGTAGATACCGAATAAATCTAAATGAAAAAGATATGTGCAGTTTTTCAGTATTTCCATTTTAATACTATTTTTCATTAAACAAAACATTTAGAAGAGGAGGGAGCGTGGCTTTGTTAGTAGGTACAAAGAAACTAAGGATAAAAGTGACTATCGGGTGAAAGAGTTTGAGCATCACTGCACTGGTTCAATGGTGAAATAGTTATTATACTTCTCAATATTATTATTAAAATTGAATTGTCCAATTTCCCGTGAAAAAATAAAAAAAAAACTTATAGTTATTATTTGTAACTAGCGGCCCGGGTAGATTTCGCCCGGATGCTAATTAAATACATCTGCATGCACTCATTTTGCTCGTGGGGTCAAATTACCCCCTCGCATCGCACGTTTGTTCGAATTTATGATTTATTAATTCTTTACTCACTTAGTCTCCAGCTGTAAATCTATCATATTTGCACTCGGGCGAAGTCGGGCTTGTAGACCGAAACCTTCCTCAAGAAATAAGCTAACCATATTAGCCGGTTAATTAAACGGCTATTTATAAAACAACATGGCGGTTTCAGGTTTCTGTTACTCAGAACAACAAAAACCAAAACAGAAAGCAGTTTCAATAAAATTAAATAATGTATTTATGTTTATATAAATATCGGTTATAAAATTAAAATAAAACAACGACCGGAAATTACAATCATGAGTAAAACTTTCGAAGCAGCCCTGTATAATAATGATAATAAATAGTCGAAGCTAATTAAAAAAAAATACCGCGGTTATCTAACTGTATATTTAATCGGTTATTTGCCCTTTTACAAAACTACTCGCCCTAATGGACGCGAGGCAGAATGGTAGACTAGCAGTTCAGTGCTGTTTGTCGATTTGTTAATTTTTTCAAAAAAATATCTTACAAACACATTCTATATTATTAAAAAATACTTCCGTAACCTACTGTTACATATAAAAATTATTTGTCGGGAAAAAGGACTTTTAAATAAACACTTAATTTTTTATTTACAGCGACGTTTCGTTCCTTGTTTGGAACTTTATCAAGCTTTAATAACTATTAAATGTTTTGATTAAGTAGATATAAAATTTAAAATATACATGAAATATAAAGAGTTTAACAATTATTAATAAAAAGTATATAATAATTTCGTTTTTTAAAAAATGTTTTCCCGACAAATAATTTTTATATTAATTACCAAGGACGAAAAAGAAATAAAGTCTACTGTTACATATTTCGAAAAAATATCTATCTGTCGAAATAATTATTAATATGCATTTTTTCCTGAAACTCTGTAGATTTGAAAATTATTCTACTATCTTAGTAAGAACAACACAATTCGGAATTGATTTTGTATTTTGTGACATATCACCCAACGATAATCAAACATTAGTTTTAATGTAATTTTTTTAATGTGATCTGGGTGTTTAAAATGCATATGTAGAGGTTGATGTAGATTATTTAGAAAAAGTAGTAACAATATATTTAAACATCCAGAAAGAGTCAGTTATACTTGTACTGTCGTAGATATTTGTAGAAAAATATAACTTTTTACGCCATCATAAGAGACTGTGTTCACATTTGTTACGAAATAGTCAGAGAAACATTGAAATAATAGTAATTTCTAACTGCATTTTTAACCTCAAACTGACTCAATAGTATTACACTACTGAATAATTTTAACATTAAAATTGTTAATATAATGCTTTTGTATGTAAATGGTTATAAAATATAAAATTTCAAATATATGAATATATATTATACATATTTTTCCTGACTGATATTATTCGCTTTATATTGAAATGTCCAAACTATAGTGCTCAGTTTTATGACAAAGTAATTAAAAAACATATATTTAAGGCCAGCAACCTCAAGTTTATCCACGTTTAGTAGGGCTTCATAACTATTAAATGTATAATTATTTTAAAAAGTACATTGGATATTCACTGAATACTTTTCACTAGTTTTCAAATTATAACAAACGAGCTAGAGATAAATGAACCATAAAAATATATATAAACAATGAGATTCTTGTAATCTCGGTAATAGTAGTTCAAAGTAATTTTATCTGAAAAATAAATGAATTAATAAAGCCGTCCCTGGTCTCTAGCAACTGTTCGTATCGGTTTTGTTCTTCACACAAAAGTAGATGTTATTCTGGATTCATAAGTCAAAGAATAAATATTGTCAGCTGTCAGTCGATGGAATGTTATTTATTTAAGTAAAATACATTTTTAAACATATTTATATGTTTGCTGTGGTTTGAATGGTGAAATACAGAACATAGTGTGAAATTTTGTGTTTAGAAAAAGATTAAGTACTAAAATTTGTGGTAAGTGTGTAATCAGTTCTTTGAAATTTTTTGAGGTTATATTTATTAATAACGTAACATATTTCGGTTTCAGTTGTAGAAAATTAAGTTTAATGTTGTTTTCTTTAACTTTACAGGCGTAAATTATGTCTCTACCTGGGAGAAACTCATTAACACGGTTTCAAAATATCAAAAAGGAGCCCGGAATTACTATAAAAACTGAACCAGGAACTCTTGACTTAGAAAGATTATCTTCGTTCAAAAGACCTCGAGATCTGTCATTGGGTGGAACTCCACATAAAACCAAAAAGATCTTTACGCCGAACGTAAATATCGTTCGAAATAAAAGCAAAAAGTAGGTGAACGTTTTTTTCATTTTTTTTCGGTAGATTATGGTTTTGCAGCGATCTTAAAATTTGTATGTCGACTCGGATTTCAAGATTTAAAAACATTAGAAATGAAACATAATTTATCAAAGCTCAGTCAAATTGAAGAATAGGATATCATTTTTTTTTTACCGAACTGGTATTAGAGTTTATATTTTCCTTTATAAATGTTTGTATTTTAGTTATATATATTTTTTTAGTTGCAATGTCTTTTATATGTGTAAATCTTCTATTGAATCGCTTATTGTATGGGCCCCTGGTAATTCCTTTTTCTATTAAAACTTATTACAAGTAACTGAAACTTTTATAATAAAGAACAAAAATTATTTACGGCTTCATAACTTAGGTCAGTTTGAGACCTTAGAGAAAGAGAATAATCTCGTTAATAATCCGATCCAGGCAGTTTACCACAAGGGTTGAAACCTTAATCATTGAAAATCGTTTCAGTTCAGTAATCGCTTAAAATCGGTTTTCATGAAAAGTTTCATTTTTACAGTAGAAAAAGTCCCAAGTTTAGGGAAAGATTCGCGTTTTTTTTTCATTCAAAAGTAAAAGAGGAGAAGCATTTTTGCTTTTGTACCACACGAGTGAACTTAAATTTTTTTGATGTTTTCGTTTAAATTTTTTTATTATAATTCAGTTTTTATTTTTTCCGATATTCATTCAAAATAAGATAAATATAAAATTATTATTCATAATTGAATTTTTGATATTTGATTGCTTGATAACTGTATCGTTACAAACTGGATTTAATTCCGACAAAATTTTAAAAATGATATCGAAAACGCGAACCGAAACCCGAACATTATTTATTTCTTAAGCTAGGGTGGAGTACTGCAAGAGATCGGACTTCCGAATAGATTGTGATGATCGTATTTGATTGTCAGTAATCTCAGATTGATTTTTGTGTTATAAAAAATTGGCAAAAAACATTAACACCGGAATTCAAACAATAAATTCGTGTCAAAAAGTGTATCAGAAATTTTGGTGTCATTAAAACAAAAAACATATATAAATATAATAAAAACCAAATCTACGTACATACTAAATATGTTAGTTAGGTACTAGTAACTATTTTGTTGTAATACAGACTTATACATGCAAATGAAAAAGCCTGTATTACAACAAAATAGTTATTAGGGAACTAACTTTTTCAGTGTGAAAGTAGATTTGGTTTTTACTATATACCTTCTTAACTGGGTTTTATACAGTAGACAGTACTGTGTTCGTGCAAAAAAAAAAATTCAATGAAAAACAAAGTAAGTACCTATATTTTAGTTAACAAAAAAAATCTGCAATTATCAATCATTAAGAAGTTATGTATTGTGACAAAACGAAAAACCAATGTTTGCATTTTTAAATTATTATATTTTTTTTTTTGAAAAATACCAGACGTCCAGACAGTATTGTCAGATGTTTTCAAAAGAAATCCCGATCAATGTAGTGAAAAATTCCTCAAAATGGGTCAGGGAAATTTTTTAACTTCTTTAGAATTTTAAAATATTTATGTGACAAAATTGAAATTAAAACCCTTTAGTGAAGATTAGAATGTGCTGTTAAAATTTTAATAAAATCGGCTTGACAGAACCGGACTTACAAATTTTATGAAATGACTAGTTTGCGTTAAATAACCTTCTGTTTCTCTTGGGAACATTATTATGTGCCGGAGGGACCTAGAGGGCACCGTACAAAAAGCGGTTAAGTTGATGAAAATCTGTTAAATTATTCTATGTTTAAAAATGTCTTGTTTTTATGATTTTAATGTGGAAATCATTTTATATTTAAAAACTGCAGTTTCGCCATTAGAAAAAATTTATTATTGGATTATTTCAGTACATTATTTGAAGAATACTCTGAATGAAAACTTGTTATTTTCCGCTTCAAATTACCATAAGAGTAGAATTAGTACTTTTGTTGCTTTTGATGAAACTGCTGTGTCAGGCACTAAACTGGACATAATGTAAAATTGTCTTATTTTTTTTTTTGTTTATGTGAATTTTATGTTATTTCAAGATAGTCGGCTCAAAATAAATTATTGAGATCATTTAGAATTTCTGGCCAAAGTTCAGTATGGAAAAATATTTTCCGAAACGAGGAATCAAGGATTATCGAATATTTTGATTGTTAATTGTGCATCGCGATCTACCAACACTTGAGACATGACTAAAATTGCTTCTCTTTTTTCTCCAGTGTAGAGCATCTATAATTTATAATTTCTATTTAATTTCCTGTCCAGTTGAAAAGAAAATGATATCCCATTTTAAAGCCTAGTTATTTAATTCAAAATGAAGAAGTCACATTACAAACTGCTTAATGATTGAGAATTATTTAAATGCATGTTTCTTAATTGACCGAACATATATTCATTTTTTCAATTTTAGAATGAAAGAGGTTAGATTTTTACCGAATAATATTTTAGAAGAATTCATAGAATGTTACAAACAACATTCTTGTTTATGGCAAATCAAATCAAAAGATTACAATAACAGATTTAAAAAAACAAAAGCCTATGAAGAATTAATAGAAATTTGTAAAAAATTTTATGATGAAGCGGACAGAGAATTTGTTGTTAAAAAAATTAATTCAATGAGAACTTGTTTCCGTAAAGAATTACGAAAAGTAGAAAACTCTTTAAGGTCCGCTGTATCAGAAGATGATGTTTATAGACCGACTTTATGGTATTTTGATTTATTGTTGTTTACCAAAGAACAAGAAATTATTGAAGAAAATATAGAAGAAAACTACAGTGTCATTAATTGGGTAATTTTCTATTTTTTTCAATACGTCAAAGCCCTCTAAGTGCACAGCTCGGAACCGAGGCCCATCCTTTAAGTGCACACTTCCCCTACGATCTTTTTCATCCCCACTCTTCTAACTCCTATAGCTATCTTTATTCAATCAGATGCTATAAACAATATCTCTAAAACTCTATGAATATGATGGAAATGGAAAGTTTGAAAATAGCGCGCTTACGGTCGCACGTGATTGGTCGCAGATTATTCGAAGTGGGGGCTGGGGAACGTGCACTTTAGAGGGCGAGTTCGTGTGCAGTAAGAGAGCGTGTGCATTTAGAGAGCGTGCACTTAGAGGGCTTTGACAATGATTTTAAAGAAGTAACTGGGGCTGGGAATTTTAATCTAAGAATTAATTTGATGTAAAATGAATAAAAATTCAATTCATTAAACATTCATTTATGTTTTAGAATGAATCAGATTTAGAAACAAGTCAAGATGCATTATCAGAAGTAGAGGAATCAGTCAATTCCAGAAATGTTATAAATCCTCTGAGAGACGTCCCTGATAGTTCTTTTATAAGAGATGTTCCAGATAATTCTTTACTGGCTCCTTTATTATCGCCCACGCCGACAAATCCTTCAAACAATGATGACGACAGTTATTTATATGAAGCAAATAATAAAGTTAGGAAAAAGAAGGAAGATGGTGTGATAGCCAGAGCCTATCAAAATATTTCAGAGCCGCATGATCTCTACGATGCTATTGGCTATAATGTGGCATGCAAATTGAGACAAATGAACGAAGAACAAAGAATCATTGCGGAGCATAGAATTCATAATATTTTATATCAAGGCATGAGAAATAAATTAAAAGACGACGATTAATGTGCGGCATCAAAACGGACTTTAGTCTCCAAATTTTTCGATCTTTTGTTTTGGATGTCATGTGATATATTTGTAAAAAAAATAGTTTTTAATAATTATTGTGTATCCCGGCCGGCAAATAATTCGCAATACATCACCCTTTAAGCATAGTGAACCTTTATTAGTAAGGGGCCGTTCAAATACGTAACGCAGTTTTCAAGGATTTTAAAAAGCATTTTGGGCAGGTAACGATCTAGCCTCCGAAAAATCAGTTTTAAACTCACCCTATGAAAATACACGGTTGAATGATAAATTGAATGCATTAAACGATAATCTGACTCTCCACTAAATTCTTGTGTAATTAAGTGTTTTCTGTGTTTATTGAGATCTGCTTTGATTGTAAATTTTATTAAAAAATAAAACTTGAGAATGTATATTTTTGAATCATTTTTACATTTCCAGTACCTATGTAGTGTTATATAATGTATAGTTTATAAATTTTGGCATAAAACAGACGTTTGTTTTCGGACTTTTTCTACTAGAAAACAGGTCAGGTGTACTGTTATTATAATATATATTTTTTATTTTATAGTAATTTTAATCTGTTTTTTCCAGTGCTGATGTTGCGACGCCATCAACTAGCACAAATCGTCCACCTCGAACTTCGAATCGTGGAGAAGAATCTCGAACTAGAGGTCGTGGCAGAGGCCGTGGCAATCCACCAAATTTAATTCAAACGTGGGGTGTTTTCTCTGAAGGAATCGGGAGTACAGTTAGAAAACCTTCAGCTCCTTCTGAAAGTGCTGGTCCGAGTTTGAGCCATAATGTTACACGGACCAGTAAGAATGAAAGGCAAAAAATAAAACGGGAGCTAGAGGTAAAATATCGTCAAACAGTAAATAAATTTTGCTACACTACTTTTCGGGTACCGTACGTCTAATTAGGGTGCTGTAGCAGTCCTTCGTGCAAGATTGTCTTCCTTGCCACTCGTGCTATATTATGCGCAAATCCATTTTTGCTCTTGCCATTACTAGATGGCAAGAGCAAAAATGGATTCAGTTGTCTGTAGTTGAGTCAAATAGCTGCTAACCTGGCACTCGAGAGTTTAAAATACTCGTTCTCTTTGACATTTTATGAGTTCATTTGATAAAAGAATTATTCTTTTAATTCTGCAATAATGATTTCCCACAACAACTACCCTAGTTTCTGTAGCAGGAATGAATATTGTACGTCGTAACTTTTGACCGAATTTTACGTCTTACGTGTTTTGGTTTCTGTGTAATAGGTTGACGATGAAAAGGAAAAGTTGAGTCTTCAAAAACTTTTTGAAGATCATGACCTGGATTTTGCGGAATATGAACCTGATTATATGTTTGCACCAGAAGAGCTACCTTTTAATAAAGGTAATTTACTTTATAACTTCAATAATTTCGGTTCGTTTTTATTTCATTTTTGTTTTTCATCTCATTTCATTCTTTAAATTTTCTATTTTGTACTGTGACACTTTCGTTGATCTTTAAATTGCATTTTTATTATGCAAAGTATAAACAAATGTCAGTTTAAACAAGTCTTAAATCTGAGAAACATTGTGGGAGTGATGCAAGTTTGTGGGAGTGTTTGTGAGTAATGCGAGATTGTGGGAGTGTTTGCGAATTGGTACTAGTAATGTAAGTTTATGGAAGTATTTGTGAGTAATACGAGTTTGTGGGAATGTTTGTGAGTTATGCGAGATTGTGGGAGTGTTTGCGAATTGGCACGAGTAATGTAAGTTTATGGAAGTGTTTGTGAGTAATACGAGTTTGTGGGAGTGTTTGTGAGTAATGCGAGATTGGGGGAGTGTTTGCAAATTGGCACGAGTAATGTAAGTTTATGGAAGTGTTTGTGAGTAATACGAGTTTGTGGGAGTGTTTGTGAGTAATGCGAGATTCTGGGAGTGTTTGCGAATTGGCACGAGTAATGTAAGTTTATGGAAGTGTTTGTGAGTAATACGAGTTTGTGGGAGTGTTTGCGAGTGATGTGAGATTGTGGGAGTGTTTGTGAGTAATACGAATTTGTGGGAGTGTTTGTGAGTAATGCGAGATTGTGGAAGTGTTTGCGAATTGGTACGAGTAATGTAAGTTTATGGAAGTGTTTGTGAGTAATACGAGTTTGTGGGAGTATTTGCGAGTGATGTGAGATTGTGGGAGTGTTCGCGAATTTGTGCGTATGTTTTGTGTTTTTAAAATACTCAATCTCTTTTTTTCTTGTCTTATATTTTTTCTTCGCACTTTTACATTTAACAGTCCTTTTATTTATTTATTTTTACAAAATGTTATCTTAGAAACGACGAAAACCTTCGAGAAAAAAATTAAGGAAGAAATAGAAGATTCTCCAGCATGTGAAAAAGCTTTCGGTGAGTTCAGGAAGGTGATCTCATTATTCAAATGGAGGAAATTGTTCTGCTTTTGCAATTTTTTATACCCTATACTATTTTTTTTTTATAATTAAATATGGGAAACTCAGACATTTTTTTTAACACATAATTTGTACAGGCTGTAATCGAATATGCTTAGTTAAGGTAATTTAATTTTCAGAAGATTTGGAACTTCAAAAACTTAGTACTGCCTGTAAGCTTTAAAAAATTATTGCCAGCCAAAATTTAAAAATCTTATATTCTACATTTTTTTAGTTAAACTGGAAGACGTAAAAGAGGAAAAATTAGAAACACTTGATAGCTTCTTCAAGTCGCATGATCAAAAACTAATTCTATTCCAGGTAAAAAGATTCAGTTTTTGTTTTATTAAATATATTCGTCATTATCGTTAGTTGATTTAATTTTTTCTTTACGCAATTACATAACTAAATTCGTTTTTTAGATGCCAGATACTCTACCAGGCTTTGGTAAAAGTACCGAATCGGAACAAAACGCAAGCACCAGTTCTACTCCAACCAGTGAGGTAAATTTCACTTTTAAATAATTATTATTCGGTTGATTGAATTGATTTTATTCATTTTCCAATGAAAATATGCGAAATATATATTTTTATTAGAGATTCATAAACCAGACTTAATGTCCATATTTTCTGTTACGTTTAAAAAAAACTCTAAAACACGTAAACTCGTTATTTTTTTAGAATATTAGCAGATGTACGTTAAATGACATTGATGAAGGTGTCGTAGGGAAAATTGTAATTTACCGATCAGGAAAAAGTAAATTATTAATGGGAAACATGGAATTCAGCGTGGAATTAGGCTTACAGTCTACGTGCTTGCAGGTAAGATCCAACATTTTATATAAAAACAACCTCTAGACGTGAAACTTCGTGACTACTTGGCCTATACCATAATATATAAAAGTGTCAGCCAATCGCGTTGTCGTTCATAAATAGTGCGTTTGTTGTTAAACCTATCTATATCATGTCGCTTTTTCGTTTCGTCACCTCACGAACTATCACTAGAATCTGAGTGTAGGTTTTTTGCCGACCGGCGTTGTTCAAAATCTTCTTTGTTTCCGGACTTGTAGTCCATTGCTATTTCCACCCGACGTTTCGTCTTCAACTGCGGTAAACATTATCATAGGTGCTGTGGCAGTCGGCGAGGTGTCCTTCATGGCGGCTCAATTGGGAGCCGCCAAGAACATTTCGCCTGCTGCCGCAGTTGTATAGACGAAACATCAGTTAGAAATGCCAATGAATCACGGCCTACCAGCCCGGAAACCAAGATGATTTATCACTATAGAAGTTTCACTTTAAAAGAAAGAAAATGATCATTCTCAATTTTTTTATTTAATTTTTTTTTCAGAGCGTAATGTCTATTGATGCCGATCCAGATAAGACAGGAGATATGATTGATTTGGGTCCCATAGAAGGAACTTTAATTGTTACACCAGATTGGAACTATTTAGATAATAAACAATGATTTGTTATTGTTTTATAGATATTATAATATATTTGCGACTGAATAAATTAAGGACATTTAATACAAAGCTGTTTTTATTTTGATGACTTAAAAAGATAAATCTTACAATAACGACTTGACACTATTGTCCATAGTTTTATTATTCATTTTTTTTGTTTTTTTTTTAAATATTTATATTTTTTCAAATGTAGATACAATTGTTATAGAAGATGAGTTAATCCGTTAAATTTTTTCTACACAGCCCTTTTATAATTTTACAGATAAAATCTCATATAAAGCCTCGGTGTATCTTTCCATATGGGCTCGCTGGGCTTGAGTCCAGAGCCCTGCAATCCATGAGGTCCCTTAGCAACAAATTATAACAGGAATGTTGTTTATTTTTGCTGATTTCTCAAATTTTCGAAAAAGGGGCCCCATATATAAAATACTGAGTCCCTACTTGGCTTAAGACGACCCTGATTATAGACGCTCAATATCTGAGGTCATCAGCGTCGACCTTGGTAAAACGGAACTCAGGGTGATGAATAATTGGTTATGTACCGCAACGCCCAAGTACTAACAAGAAACTTACGTGAATCATTTTATCCCACCCCCTCTATTTCCGAAGCTAGTTAAGTTACAGAACTGAATTTTCCTAAGGGGGTTAAGCTTACCATAAAGAAGCAGTATTTCAAATTTCATTCGTCTAGATGGAATAGTTTCCAAAATACGAGTGTCCAAACATCACGATTTTGAACATTGACTGACTCACGTCTGACTGAAAGATCGTCATAATTCACAAGCGTCTAGCAGGTGCTGGAAGCATCGAAAACTCGTGTCTAGTCGGTGCATTTGTCTCTGGTTGATTTTTACATGTTGCCTGATATAGTGAAGTATGGTATATAACTATGATATAAAGAAGTAGGATATGTAACTATAATGTATGAATAAGTAGAATACGTAAGAATATAACTTTACGACGACATCGTTTAGAACAACATACCGGTTATATTCACCAAAATCATAGGTCCCGGATGATTGCTATATGACACTGCTTTTTACGACACAACAATATTTAATGTAATATCTTCGGAGAATTATATTTGTTAGAACGACCAGCTGCATTGTAAACAAAATTCGTACGCACAGTAGCAGCGTCGGTCTGGCGATTGCCAGCCGGGCCCCAACCTGCGCGGGCCCCACACGGAGCATTACGTTCCGTAGTGCGATCGCGTAACTTTGTCTATGACAACACCAACCAATTTCTATCTTAAAGAAGTCCTAAGATGTGTTTAAGAGGCGAATTGATTTGTCCATATCCATTGGAAAGGTTTATACCCTAAGCACAAAGTTAAGTAGTTTCGGAATTTGCTTTCTACGTAACGTATTTTAAAAGTTTTTTGCGTTTTCGGCACGGGTTAAACTGTATAAATTGTGCTGAAATTTTAAGCTAATCATTTTTTTAATATATAGAACCATTTCAGGGGGTAGCAATTCCAAAATTAAAAAAAAAATTGGCTTATACAAATAAGGGCCAGTCTATTATTAGACTGGCCCTTATTTGTATAAGCCAATTTTTTTTTTGACAAGTTGGAAATTGTCACATGCAAACCTTTAAAATGGTTCTTTACATTGAAAAAATGATTCTCTGAAAATTTCAGCTCGAATGATTAAAATTAAGCCGAAAACGCAAGCCAGGCGGTAGGTAGGATAGGGGGCCTATGCAGGCTAGGTCCCAGCTCTTGCGACCTAAAGGTAAATTAGATCAGATAGTTCGTTCATAGATTAGAGAGAAATGAAATAGAAAAATATCCCATCTACCATTATCCAGTCTCGGCCCCCAGGCATGTGGGGAGCCACCCGGGCCCTTCCGGCCCAGTCCGACCCTGCACAGAAGGGTTCCAAACAGATTAAAATTACAGATTATATGAATACAGAAAAATGATAAACGTAATGTGGACATTATTCCTATTAATATTTCTGGATTTATATGTACCTACATAAAAAAATTCTTTGTCGCTCGAAAACATCACCGGTTGTTACGACCAAATATGAGTAGACCCTTCGATGTCGTTATAATATATTTTGACTGTATATAGTTTACACTTGAACTATATAGATCACACCCCACAGCTAACAGATAAGTGGTGTGTTGACTGAAATATTTAAGACAACCGTCTTTTAGTTCATAATAATATTAAGTTAGATAAATTAAATTTAAACACTGCAGACCAAAAATTTACACAGGGTGTCGCTTTGTTGCATAATACTTATCAAATATGGAGAAAAGAATTCATTGTAAAATTATGAAGTCATTAATACCGATGGCACTGCAGCACTTAAAGATGCAGTTTCTTGGAATATACGTACTTACAATTAGTAGTCAACATAAATAAAAGTTTTTAAAAAATATATGTAGATAATATTATCGTTGCATGTATGATGCATAAACGTCTATAAATTAATAAAAATATATACGAACATATTTTTTTTAAAGTAGGTTTGGATAATTTTATAGCTAAATTAAAAAAATAAATAAAATATTTTTCGTGTTTAGAAACCTATGGGTATAAATATCGCGATATAAAAATTATCGAAATGATCCCACTCGGTAGAAGTGAAACATTTTATTTAATACAATTTTATTATAATGTTTTATTTTTTTACATTGTTTTGCCGCTTCGTTAGTGAACTACGAAACAATGATGACTCATTCCTACTATTTTGGTACATATATCACTATAGCACCTTTTGTTTTTATATCAACAGACAATTAATCACACTAATTTTTAATTTAAAATAATATTCATTATTAAATATAATCTTATTTTTTATATTAAAAATTGTTATACAAAACGCTGTCATAAGTAATGAAATACAACAAAAAAACAATGTAAAATTTGAGATTTGAACTTGGGTTTGATATTTCCAACCGTCATTAAGCAGTCATCTAACGACCATGATCTTAAGACTGCTATACAAAGTATAATTTTGTTTTTCGGGTTGTGACGTCACTTTCTTCCGTTACATATAAAAAAATTCACTTTCTTGAGCTTTCAAATAATTTAGTATTTATATAAATTATTTATTGATCGATTACGGGTTTGAGTATAAACTATTTCTGCCAACTGGGCTCATAGATACTATTTACCACTATCGGTTCTAAAGAATTATGATATTTAAAGTCATAACTCCAAACAAGGGGGTGGTCAGACGGGTTGTAGCCAGGGGACCCGGTACTCGGTCAGTCATAAGTTGCTATACGGCTACAAATTTTTAAAAACTTTTAAAAACTCATTCTTTACCGATTTATTATTTCATTATGTATTTTATAAACATTCACTCATTCGTCACATTTTTATTTCGAGTAAATATTTACGTTCTAAAAATTTCAATCTTTGTGTATTCAGCGTCATAGTTAGAGGTTGGCCGCGGGGGCGGCTACCAGGGACGCAGTTTAAAGTTATTGTATTGTTTTTTCTTCCTACAAAAACAGTTTTGTACGTTGCAAATTTCAAATTTTACCCTGGGCGTTCAATACCTACGACACTGTGTGTGTTCGACATGTATATTTTTTTAATTTTTTTAACCAACTTCAAAAATTACTTTTTTATGTATGTTACCTCATAAACGAATTTGATGATTTTTTTCTATTTAATAGGGCTTACCTTCAGAGTGGTTCAACCAGAATTTTACTTCAATCGATTCAGTAGTTTTTTTTTCTAATTTATTAATCAAATATCAAGAAAGAAGTCGGTTAACATAGAAACTTTTTTAAGATTTTGGAAGTGTGAATTCGCCACAAATAGAAAATTGTTTTAATTTTTTCACAAATACAAGACTTCCCTTACATTATTTGTATTTATATGAGAAAGTAAAAACAAAAAATATTGACTATTGTTAATTTGTTTCGTTTAAGAAATCACGTCAACATGAATCAGTAGACATTAAGAACAAAATAAAATTGAATTATGTTTAATAAATTTAATATTACATTATATTTGTGATTCATTCCACAGTCTACGGTTACAAATTGTTTATGATGATTGATGACATCATAATATACATAATATAATGCTTTGAAATTGTCAATTCGTTTCTTCGAATATAGTGATAAAACAAAATTGGATATCAGGGTCATGGCGTCAAATTTGTTCTGCTAAAAGGCCTACTACGAGACGAAGATAGTTCCTACTAAGTTTTAGTAGTTCTTCATTTATCTTTTGGGATGGCCCTTTAACAAAAGCCTTGTGATGTTGTTGCCTGGAAATCTGATTCCAGCTGATTTTTGATCTATTCCCTAACGAAGATTAATCGCTCAAATTCAGATGGAAGTTCTTTTTTATAGAATCTAATGTTTCTTCGATTTAGAATAATTAAAAACCATGTTGATGCAAAAAAAACTAATGAGATTTTAATGAAACTTGCATAGATAGACGTAACTTACACTTTGTAATTTGTCTCATCTCGAATCTCAAAACTGATTTAGTACAACTTTTTTTCAAAGTGAGCAGATGAGGAAAATCATTTTTACATGCACGCCCATTTTATTCGACGCTACTGCAAGCCACGATTTATTATTCTGTCGGATTATCAAATTAATAAACAATACAGACTGATGCTATTACCGAAAATTGTATATGTCAAAGTCGGTTTTTGAATTATGTCAGTAAATTGGTCCAAGTCTGTACCGTCTTTTCTGGAATAAGTATGTTAAGCAGACCTTATACGAGAAGGAGAAAGCCGTTACATTTTTCATATTAATCCTAGTATACCTACAACTATTGTGTCTAGAAAATAGTATGGAATCAATCAGAAGATTAGAGACTTAAGTAATGCAGAACTAAGGTATTTTCAACCAGGAAAAACGTCAATATCGGTTATAACGACGGTTTCGTCATCATGCAAGAGACATACCTGATTATCGTTATAAGCAATTACATTTATATGAATAACTGCGTATAAATTTAAGCACTTCGTAGTAAATTTAAAAAAAAAAATAAAAAGATTGACGATCGCTTTTATCGCTCAGTATAGAAAGAGATGTGTCGTGTTGGTCGCTTCTTCAAACTTTTTTCCAATCAGACACAAACAAGATGGTTGACAATAATTTTTTTATCTCTTTCACGCAACAGTAGACATTTTTAGCAATCTAATTTCAATAATCTGCACTATCTATTTGTTCATTCACGGGAGATTAACCGTCCAGCCGCACGACTGCAGATTAAGGATTAATACAGACACTCAGCTTATTAGTGTATTTGCCATATGGCAACATACACTATTGGCGTCGGTCGGATGGCGGGACCTAGGGGTCGGACCAAAATTTCTCGACGTTTCATAACCTCCTAAACACATTGGCACCATTTTTGAAAATGTTTATATATATATGTATATATATATATATATATATATATATATATATATATATATATATATATGTGTGTACGGGCAATAACTTTCGAAAGAGTTAATTGATTTTAACGAAATTTGGACCACGTGTTGAAATCCATCACCGCAAGAAGCCTATTTAAAATGGGCGTAATCGGGCCATTTTAAGGGTAGTTTTTAGGGGTTTTTGGGCCCCAAAATTCCGAAAAAATTCTCAGAATCGTTTCAAAATTGATATTTAACCTGTCAGTAGCAATTAAAAAGTGCCCCTAAAATTTTAATAAAATGGCCTCAACAGGACCGGACTTACAAATTTTTTGAAAACACTAATTTGCAGATAGTGATTTATTTATTGAAGGGTGTCTTTAATTCGGTGTAGACGTTAGATTGATAATAATATTACAATTAAGAAAAAAAATGTTATTTTAAGGGGTGTATTAAGGGGTTAAATTTTTTATTTTGCCCAAAAACAAACTTAATTTCACATAATAAAACTATAAAACCACACGGCCCTATACAAGCAAATACACTATATTGTCGGCAGGGTTTTGGCACTGCGACCCGGGTTTTTATATCTTACGAAAACAGTGGCCTGGGGGGGGGGTGAATCTCAAATCTATAATCTTGGTCTTCAGTACCGACCCCAGGCATGTCTTAAGATGGAACGAGATCCAATTATGGCGTTCACCTTGCTTCCCTTTAAAGTTCTTTAGCACTGAGGTGCTTCCTGGTACTTGGCGTCTAGATTATGGCGCCTCCTTGCTTGTACCTAATATATACCACAATCAAAATATCGAAAAGCGAAAAACATTTTGTTTCTTTATTTTTTTTTACCACTGAGGAGCCTCCTGCGACTTGGAGCCGGGAGCGGTAGCTACATTCATCCTATGGTAGGGTCGACCCTGTTGGGTTTGTCTTCCAGAAAGTCTCGGTTTTGTGCGAATCCCGATTTATTAAAAGCGCGGACTACAATATGATTGTTGCATTTGCTTGTAACTTGTAATTTAATGTTTACTACTTGCGGTAGACGTTGAATGCTGAGTAGTCTGTAGGTCATTTTGAGATACCAACGTACCTAACATCAGATAATTATTATTATAGTCACTTACGAGTCGTTCAACAGTTCAGTGTCCGATCAGGTGGGAACGTATTCGGTACCACAACTATTGCAGTCTTGTGATATATTGTAGTGTATACTCGTGTACAACATGTTAATCCGAAACAAAAAATTTACTTTCAATGTAAGTTTTATTTTTATAAAATTAAAATAACTTATAACGGAGCCAATAAAAATTACAAATATATGCAATTAAAAAATGAAAAAGAAAACAGTTTATGATGACCGGTTTCCGTTTTGTTTATGAAATCAGATCGCGATCGGCTTATGCATAATATACGTTGAAAATAAGTGGAACTGTATTATTTTTCTAGGTTTGTGGTGGGTTTTTTGTGTGTTAAAATCTTTAGACAGCTAAAATTATTTATAGGGTTCCGTACCTCAAAAAAAAATACGAACCATCGTTTGTCCGTCCATCTGTTTCTCTGAACTAAATAAAATTGTTAAAGTGAAATTTAACATCCTTTAAGCTTAATCCGCACATATTTCAAAAGACAAATATTATGTTACCGTGTATACATTTGTTTATTAGTTGTACGGAATCCTCGGCGCACGAGTTACTCTTGTACTTGGGCGGTTTTTAATATTTTTTTATACTGTTTCTGATACGCCATTTGATTCAGCTAATCTAGATGTAAGAATCTCATTTGTTCTTTTTTTTTCAAAATAGAGATCGTTTGCTGAAAGTTGTGTATTACAAACTAAGCATAAGGAATATTTGAATTCATAAATTTATAACGTATTATGGAAGTCTTTAATTGCTAGTAATAATAAATAGTGCCTTGTTAAATTCTCAGTGAAATGAAAGAAATGTAGAATCTGTTTTTGAATATTCTAAACACGCATGTGAAATAGCTGAACGATATTTGGTATAAAATAAATTATTTATTTATAGAACAAATGCTGTCAACAGAATTATTTCTAATCTTTCTTGTTAAGCATTATATCCGACTTTAAAAAATTGATATATTGTTTCCTGGTGGCATATTCCCTAAGCTAGTACATATTAATTATGAAATTTACACAATGCATTGATGTTAATTTAATGGCTTACATCTTCGGCTTCCCCTAATATTGACGAATCAACGTTGTTAACAGTTGTGGACCGTAATATCCGAACTATAACTTTAAACTCTCTCACATGCATGTTGCAACTTTGAACTGGAAAGAATAGCGAGGGAAAAATCGGAATATAATTTATTTTTACTGTACCCACTCCTAAAAAACTATACGAATCAGTTAAAAGAGTATTACATATTTTCTTAAATTAATTAGTGTTGTTATATATCCAAGAACGAAATGTTTATTGAAGAAAAACTACTTTTGACACGGTAGAGGGAAATTAATTACCGAAAATGAAAATGTAACGAACCTGTCGCAATGTACGTATACCGTATACTGCAGTCATCTCATTAATGAATGACGTCAGCTGGTAGATCGCTCAATATTTTAATCAACTCTGCAATATCAATTGACAGTATACTGGATGACGCCATTCCCTGTCTACTATTCAACTGAAAGAGGTCACATCTGTACCTAATAACCTTGTCGTATGTACCTGTTACATATAAAAATCGGCTGTTAAATTAAATTGACGGCGAGGTAGACCCTAAAGGTCGGTGCCATTAATTACTTTTTTTATTTAATTATACCAGTTGTACTTCTGTAGTGTGTAGTGTAAAATACACAGTTCCTTTTTTATATTTCAGTTCAAAGCGACATCGACGTCAAATTTTGTTGTTGAATTACACCATATAATCTTTTTTTAAATGATTCTCGGATTGTATCCAGGGTTGTAACTGTCTTAAAAAACTTTACATTGATTGTTTTGAGTTGGTGGTCCCTACTCCCTAGTCAAGATACTAAACACGGCGACGTTACTCATTACTCATTAGTTATGGTAATGTAATTTGTGTTAAGTAATATAGAGTATTGTTATGTTATTTGTTTTTCCAATGGCTGCTAAAAAAACAATCATTAATGCTATACAATAATGCTTTATTAAAAAGAAAGGAAACAACGTCTTCATTACTGAAATATTTGCGTAAATAATGACACATCACATCTGTGTATACAGTGTAGTACCGGCGCCAGCTTTTAGGAGGCGGCGGGGCACACCTTAGTGCAAATTAATAAAGAGGGATACAAAAATTTGATGAATGTTTGGTTATAAAACCAAGAAAAGTATTCTTTTCTTGTAAGATGATAACAATCATGATTTTTTCGTTTGATAATATTCTTTACAATATATTTAGATAAGAAGGAAATATAATTGAGAGCTGATCACGGAAGGATATCTTTGGTAAATTAATTATTCTCTGTCAATATTGTTGTCCAACAATCAACCAGAATTATTTTTAAAAGCATTTATTATCACTTCAAAAATTCAGCATTTTTATAAGTATTGCGTTGTTGCTATATTATAGATAGAATGTAGATTACAGAGATTAGACAGTCTGTAGAAAAAGGGAGAATGATAATAATCAGAAATAGAAAAGAAAACAGTCGTATCGTTAATGTTTTTAACTATTTTAAAGCGGCGCATTGAAGATTAAAGTGATTACGTAAAACTTTTTTAATTAAGCAGTCAAGCAGAATGCAAATGAATATGTACATATGTTTTTAATTATCAGTAAATAATTATTAAAGTCCGTGTTGTTAAGTCGGTTTATTTAATAAAGATAAAAAAAATGTGTTTTTATTTCGTTTGTAGCAAATAGGAATGAGTTAAAAATCTGGTGCATATTTTTATTGTGTGGTTAAGGAGGTCATTATGTACAAAAATGTCAAATGCAATTCTCAACGCATATTAAAGTATATCAATTTGAAAGTTTCTTATAAAATCATGGGTCAAAGAAATATTTAATGGAACTGTTTCAATCAGATTGCATTGTATTTGCGTCGCTGTGATTTTAGTTGTTTATTTTATTTTTGTCTACAATTTTGTGTTTCCAGATTAAATTATTGCGATACTGCATCAATACCAAATGGTATCTATAAACTCCAGATACTGGTGATTGATTGATATTTTTTTTCCGCAATGATTAAATTATCAATAATCCTGATATAAGTCCGACTCTGTATAATCATTATTAATATTTCGTGGTCTTGTAATATTTAATTTGTAAATTCAAAGGTTTTTAATCATCTGTAAAACAATGTTTTTTGATAATATGATACGAAGTTGTGATATTGTAGCATTGAATGATAAAATGTAAATAAACTAGGTTTAGTAATCAAGCGTTTAAAATTACAGTTGAAAACAGAAACCTTGTTTTTTTAACTGATAACGATAACTGAAAAATATTTACATACATAGCTGCGAATCCGGCTTCGCTCGGGTCTAGTTCTGTGCGAATGCAATCTTTAAATAGCAGTTAGGGTGCGTGAGCATAGATATTGACTTTTTATTAATATGTCAGAAATTAAATTATTGACAAATTAAATAGTAATTTGTGATAGAATTTAACCAAGTCTAGCTTTTATAGATTTTAAATCAAACCGTATTTTTTGAACATTGGGTCGTGTGAACAATTTTAAATTGCGTTGTGAGCTTAAAAAACGATTAAAAAAGTTTTAAAAACTTAGTTTCAAAAAGCGCAATTAAAAAAAAGAGACTACGTATTGCACTACAGAAGCAAAATTGGCATAATTGTAAAAAAAAGCACAGGGACCTTAGCTTAATGTTCTACATATAGTATACGGTATACGTAGATTGCGACACGTTCGTTACATTTTCAATCTCATGGATCAATGTTGCCCTACCGTGTCAAAAGGACTTTTATTTCAAAAATGTAAATCTGTTACTTTGCAATGCAAAATATTACATTATGATAATAAATTAGTGGGTGGAACCTTGTACTACTTTAAAATTGAAATCGGTGTAGGTACATCAGACGTTTCTAGTTTTGAGATCCAAATTCCGAACTCACAAGTATTGGTTAAAAGTACCTACAGTATTTTTTTGATTTTTTATAATATCTCGCTGTGACGCACAGTTGCATAATATTATGAATTACGAATACGTGATATTATGGGAGGCCATCACAAAACGTGTGTTCTGTGGCAGCCACACAACAATAAGGCGCATGCAAGCACGCACAACAGGTTAGAGGCACATTCGCACGGAATTTGAAAACCAAATAGAAAATGTATTTAACGTTTAGCTATTTAGTAAAAAAATATAATTTTAAATGGCCACTTTGAAGGCATATTGCGTTTAGAGGTATTCAAATTCATAATCTTACAGTGGCTCGTTTTTTTTAACTTTTATGATTATACTAGCCTTTCCCCGCGACTCCGCCTGCGATTGTAATGATACACGGCAACACCAACAGTAGTGGAATCTTTATTAAGACCTAACAGCTACATTTTCAGTATTTTAAAATTTAGAGTGTATAGAATCTGTTCAGCGGTTTAGGCGTGAAAGCGTAATAAACAAACAAACTCACATTCGCATTAACAATATTAGTTAGGATTATAATAGGAACATTCAAATTTTTTTTAAAATTTAGAAATTAGCCACTATCGTTATGATAGTGGCTATCTCTTTTGCTGGAATTCACGCTGCTATATCTGAAGAAGAACTCAAGGAATACTTGGAAAAACAATATGAAAAAGATGCGTCAGCAATTAGTAACAAAGCAAAAGTAGCGTCATGGAATTTTGCAACGGATGTTGCAAATGAAACAAAAAAGGAACTACAGGTAATTAGTACAAAGATTTGCGGGAAATAACATATATATATATATATATATATATATATATATATATATATATATATATATATATATATATATATATATATATAAAGATCTCATCTCAATTTCTCAAATTCAGCACAATATACCAACGATAAGATTCAATGTTATTTTTTAAGTTAAACACCACAGTTGAACAAGCGGACTTCGATTTGAAGCAATGGAATACATATTTTCATGATTTGAATGAAAACAATTTTAAAGATGAATTGGTAAAGCGCCAAGTGGCGTCACTTAAAATTCTTGGAGGAGCCGCACTTGGAAATGACAAACTTACTGAGGTTTGTAAAAGATTTTCATAAAAGCACTCAATTCAAATAAAAATATGCGTGTAGATTTTAATCTAAATAAAAACAGCCATAGTCAAAAACAAGTTCATCTCACTTCGCGATACGCTTCACATACTCTTAAATATGCCTGATGCTTGCAGATATTTGTAGGCGTGGGGTTATTAAGATTCTTTGAACTATTTTCCTCGATAACTGGACTCGAGGCGTTTATTATTATCATGATAATGTATATTTCCTAGTTACCGAAGAGGTGTAGAGTAGTGGTGATAGCACTAGACTCGTATTCGAGAGGTATTGGGTTCGAATTCCGGCGGAGGCAGAAGTGGCTAAGAATTTTTCCTACTGCCTCTCACCGAGAAATGGTATATTCTCTATCGGTCATCTTATCGAGGTTTTCCATGGTTTCCCTCAATTAATTTTAGATAAATATCAGAAGCGTAGCGTGCCTTGGCGGGGCCCCGTATAAAAATTTGTTTGGGGGCCCTTTCCCCGTTGAAGTAAATGACTTAAACGAGAAAATCCCGCAGCCCACGATAACCGATGTAGGGTGTTGCCAACTTTTGAACGCACGCTTTACGCTGGAAAAAAATAAATTGTTTTTTTTTTACTTTTGTCATTTCTGAAATAAAAAAAAAATTGGGAAGTTTTTATTAATTTTTGTTTACGCACTTTGGGGGCCCCCGTGGCCCGGGGGCCCCGTATAATTGATACGGCAGTTACGGCGGTAGCTACGCCCCTGATAAATATCGAGATGGTTCTTTAGACCATGGCCGATTTTGCGTCAAAATCCTACGCTCTCACAACTACCCACCTTATCCTAATTTGGTATAATACCTTTATTTTAAAAACTTAACAAAATATTGTGGAAGTATAGTAGATATAGAAAATAGTAATGGTGCGAATGGAGTCCGTTATGAGATAATGTCGACAAAGGTACGTTAAACACATTATTATCATTATGTATACTTTTTAGCTTACGTCTGAAGTAAATACGATGACAAATATATATAGTACAGCGAAAATTTGTCCTTATAAAAAGCAAAACTGCAATCTTCCTCAAGAAGGTCTTTCACTGGATCCAGGTAAGATGTATCTACTTATTATAAATTATATCACATACTGCTAACGGGAGTGTATTATCGCTTAAGCGCGTCAGAGCCTAAGCCGAATTTCGTATAGATACACATTTACATTAATTTCGCAAAAGATTTTGCTGTTTAACATGGACCATTTTAGGATCTATTAGAGTTTGTAGTAAACTTTAAAATTGTCGTTGAAAATAATGAACAGCGGTTGACGATTTGATTGTACGTACGTACGCCCAAACACTACAGATCGCAATTCTTGATCAATCGACCTGGTTTATTTTTTACGCGCTTTGTTTACTATCAGAATTGATACCAACAGTCTTATTTTTATTCTTTAGATTTTAAGTTTTATTAAAAGAGTTAGCGCCACGCACCCAGGTAGTAAAATTATTGTCATTAAATAATTTTTGACATAATTTGTGGATTAAATAAGAGTTTATATTGATTTGGGTTCGCATCTGGTATAAATATGTTTTCTATTCGCAGATATGGACGCTATTTTAAGTAAATCTAGAGATTATAAAGAGCTAGAATACGTTTGGAAACAATGGCGTGATGCTTCGGGCAAAAAAATGAGAAAAATTTTTAAGAAATACGTAGAACTTTCAAATGAAGCGGCAACGAAAAATGGTACGAATAATCTACATAATATTATATATTTTTAAGTGTTTTAGAGCTTACTCACCAATATCAAAAGCTGTCCCTGATTATACAGCAAACGTTTAACACACTGCCTGAAAACAAAACAAAAATCCAATTAAAAAAATAATTAAAAAAAAAACATTATAATTTCAATATAAATTTTATATTTTCACGTCATACAATATCGAAGTAAAATATAATATCATTCGTTTAATTCTCCGTCTCAATCAAATTAATTTGTCTAAATAAAGAGTAGACATTCATAAAACTTACATTCCGCACGTTCGACACAAAAAAATCTTTGCATTTGGATCTGAAAATATTTTTTCCGGAATTTTATGTTATGTAGTTTTTGAGCTAACATTTCTAAAAAAAAAGCTTGTGTTCTCAGAAGTTGAACCGTCAGCGCGTGATACTAAATTTTAATTATCTTGCATTTTTAATATTAGTAATGATAACAAAATTACCAATTTTCTTTTTTTCCAGGCTTCGTCGATGCAGGTGAAGGGTGGAGGCATTCATTTGAGACTCCAGATTTCAAAAATATTCTGTTTAAGCTGTGGAATCAAGTAAAACCTTTGTACGATGAACTACACACCTATGTACTCAATAAATTGAAAAAACAATACGGCGATTTCATTAATAAAGATGAGAAACTTATTCCCGCTCATTTATTAGGTTCGTTATCCGTCTGTTTATAACAGTTAAGCCTAGTTTGCATTGATAGTGTTAGTAGTAGCATATTTTTTTCCCAAATCGCTGTGCTCAACTATTTCTGGTAGGGTTACCGTCTACAATAGAGTCTAAATTATCTGGAATGAATATCGCACTGTCGTCATCGTGCTGCCGTAAGAAAATGCTAATAACAGCTAAAACTGACTTGTAAAATGAGCTTTTGGAAGAAGACATTGCTAAGGAGAACATTTACAAATGATCCAAAAAAGTACGAATTGTGTTTAAGAATGACACCAGAGAATTTTGAAACATTTTTGAATTTAGTTTAGCTTTGCTCTACTGTTTACACTGATCGGCAGAGAAAAGTTAATACTGTGGTGGAGAACGGAGAGAGTAGAGACCGTCCTATTCCACATATGCTATTCACTCTACTTAATAAGAAAAAAAAATCCAACGGCCCGTACTCCGTAATAGTTAATTTGACATTAAAATATTGTTACATATCTGTGCCTTATTTAACTGTTTATTAAAATAATCATAAAACCCCCATGGAAGGCTTCAGTGTCCACTAGGAGGCGGTACAACCTCCGTTGGGAATCTATAGTTTACATTAAGCTAAGTAGTCTATCGCCAATGTAAACTAGGTCTAATAAAAACTATTTTTTCTTATATGCAAGCAGCATAATATATAAATCTTCGGCAAAAATGAAATGTACATTCAATAACGAAATTGTTTTTGCTAAGAAGTGACAAATTATTGTACTTTTTTGGATTTTCAATCAGTGTTCTTATATTAGATTTTGTCGATCTTTAGGTAACATGTGGGCGCAATCATGGGCAAACATAGCAGATTTGGTTTTGCCTTTTGCCAATGGTAGTAAAGTTGACATCACTGAAAGTCTTTTGAAACAAAATTATACAGCACTTCGAATGTTTCAAGTATCCGATGAATTTTATCAATCGCTCGGTTTAAAATCCAATGAAATGTCGTATGGCCCGAAAGCGATGATTACAAAACCAGCCAATAAAGAGGTTGTCTGTCACGCATCTGCTTGGGATTTTGATAATGGTGAAGATTACAGGTAAATTTAATCCATTATTTGCTTTTTACTCCGTCATTTGAGATAGCTGCCTTGGGCCAACAACGTTAAAAGTTTTAAGTCTATGTCAATGTTGAAAGGTTCGACTAAGTATCGACCAAATTTTAAGCACTCTATTCGATCGCAATCACCGATAAATAACAGATTCGGAGATTAGCTGAGAAAAATGTCGTTAAAGACGATGTCTTCAAGTTGGCTGAAGGATCTAATTGCGTTTCTATTCTGAATCCTTCAACCATCGTAAAGAAATTTTCATATGAAACAAAACTTCTACATTTCGAACTATAAATAAAAATAAAATAAGCCACAAGATAAATTTATAATTACATTTTGAAACGAATTTTTATGACTGTTACGTCTTGTAAATAAAATGATCCAAACACGCACTCTTTATAAATTTCGTTTGTTTGTAGAATTAAAATGTGCACTAAAATTAACATGGAAGATTTCATTGTAATTCATCATGAGATGGGACATATTCAATATTATATACAATATAAAGATAAGCCAGTTACTCTACGGAAAGGAGCCAATCCAGGTATCCATCATTAATCATTTATAGTCAGTTACTTTCGTTAATGAAATTGGTCATTTTTTCAGTTTAGATATTTTTTCATGAAATATATGAACTAGAAGCTGTTTTATTCCCATTAACTATTAAGAACTTTCACGCTCCTACTTCTACGTACTTCTACGTTTATGTAATTTGTTATTTTTGTACCAGGGTTTCATGAAGCTGTTGGAGATACGATTGCATTGTCTGTTGCGACTCCACAACATCTAATGAAAATCAAACTTCTCGAAAAATACGATGATTCGTACGAAAGTAACATAAATTCTTTGATGAAAATGGCACTCGAAAGAATAGCTTTCCTTCCATTTGGTTTTCTAGTTGATCTTTGGAGATGGGATGTGTTCAGTGGAAATGTTACGGAAAATAATTGGAACAGTCACTGGTGGAAACTCAGGTAGAACCGTTTGTTTGTGTTACCGAGCTGTGTAGAGTAGTGGTGACAGCACTAGACCAGCATTCGGGACGTACCGGGTTCGAATCCCGGCGGGGGCAGATGTGGCTGGGACTTTTTCCTACTGCCTCTCGCCGAGAAACGGTAATTCCTGTACCGGCCATCTTGATTGAGGTTTTCCATGGTTTCCCTCAATTAATTCCAGATAAATATCGAGATGGTTCCTTATTTGAGGCCATGGCCGATTACCTATCAAACTCCTAGTTCAAAAATTACCTACATTATCCTAATTTCCTATAATTCCTTCATTCGCCCATTGCTATTACGTAAGTTGAAGTTGTAAAAAAATGTAGAAAGTAACGGGAAGTGGTAGATGAAAAAATAGTAATGATGCGAATGGCGTCTGTTATGACATAAAGTCGAGAAATGGACGTTAAACGCATTATTATTATTATTAATTTACAAGTGTCACAGAATCATATTAACATGGATCGTTATATTTCTCTACCGGGTGTTTTTTTCAAAAAACTTTGAATGGATTTTTTTGTTGATACACCGGTTGAACCAAAAAAAGTTTTAGGCAAAAGCTGTTGGGTTTTGAGGGGGAAATAATTTACACCTGATACCAACCCCCAACCCCACCCCTCGGCAGGGGGAGGGGGTAACTTTTGTTTTTTAAATGAAAACCCCCGATTTTTATGATTAAATTTTTTTTTGTGTAAACATGAACAACTCTAAAATTTAATTTAATTTAATTTAATCATAAAAATCGGGGGTTTCCATTTAAAAAACAAAAGTTATCCTCTCCCCTGCTGAGGGTGGGGGGAGAGGGTTGTGTATTACGTGTAAATTATTTCCCCCTCAAAACCCAACAACTTTGGCCTAAGACTTTTTTTGATTCAATCGGTGTATCAACAAAAAAACCCATTCAAAGTTTTGAAAAAAACACCCGGTATAAGCATAGTACAATAATTGTTGCGTAATATTAGATTCAAAAATTAAAATAGATATCAGTAATGTTTTTAACAAAAGATTTTTTTTGCAGAGAACAAATTCAAAAGGTAAAAACACCAGTTCAAAGGTCCGAAAATGATTTTGATCCTGGCGCAAAATATCATGTTGCTGGAGATTCACAATATATATCGTAAGTATTCAACGCTTAACCATATAGGTTATAGCCATAAAGTTAACAATAAAATATTTGTATCTGTTCGCCACACTTCATATAAAACTCTCCAACGGAATTTGTATAGTTTATACTTTATTGTACTGCTTGACAAATTGGGATAAATGTGACAATTTTCAGCCGGCTACGTTGTTCCCTTTTTGATTTATGTTACGGTAAGTTGCCTCTAATCGAACGAAGCCAGATCGGGCAGTTAATATAATATAAATTTTAATTTAGTATAATAGCTTAAGTCTGCTATAATTGTTAAGAAACATTCATTGTTGTAACACTATATTAGAAAAATTTATTATTCCAGTTTAAGTTAGTAAATTGTTCACTGGGGATAGTTCGTCAGACTAAATTAATAGAGCGTAGAATAAGTAAAAATTTTGAAAATTTGCAACAGTGGCTTAATCGGTTATAAAAATTTTGTCTCACTTTGTCTAACATTACAGGAGTCACATTGAAACATACGACGGCGATTTTGTCTTTCGTCTCGAATAGATTTCGTTATGTAAATAGCCCCATAGAAAAATGTCGTTTGGGGCTAGATCCGTAGAACGACTCGGTCACTATAGTACCTCCACGACCTATCCAACTGATGAAGGTCAATACGTACACCATGGCAACGATCTGTGAATAGAGAGCAAAGCAATCTCGGATCTTAACTAATTTGTACTGTGTACTTATTCCCTATATTCGGTTTTCTGTGATACACCCTGTATAACAATTATAACCGTATACTGTTTGTTTTTTTAATGGCTAATGATATTTTTCAATTCTTCTTAGGTATTTCGTGGCGTACATTTTGGAGTTCATGTTCCACAAATCTCTGTGCACAGAAGCCGGACAATACGACCCCCAAAATCCAAATCTGAAACCTTTACACAAATGTGATATTTATGAATCAAGAAAAGCAGGGGCTAAACTAAGGTACGTTTGAACAATGAAATTGTTTTTTTATTGATTATTGCGTCGTAGAATTTTGACTGCTATTTAACCGACTTCTAAAAGGGAGATACTCAGTCAACCGGCACTTTTTTATTGTATTTGTTTCGAAATATATTCACCAGTTGTAGTTTTGAAGTTATGTTATCAAATATAAAAAAAACTCTGTTAATATATTTTAATAACGTGGTACAAACTACGTCTTGCAAATTCACTAGACATTAAAAAGAAAAGTGGTGTTGGAGGATTTCCACAAAGCGTCTACATATTTAATGATTTGAGTTGATTTCACTAGCTAAGCAAGCGTGGATAGAACGTGTGAGCGCACGCGCTGTAACGGTCTGCTAAAAACTAAAAAAAGAATAGAAAATTTTGAGGTTGGCGCCAATTTTATTAGCTATCTACTTTCATTAAATTGAATCCAACCTCAACATTTAATTTTTTTTCTTTTAGTGGTTGTTTTGAAGGAGGTTTAACTTTTTAAAAAGTTTTTAGTACAGATACCCAACACCTAATACCACTTTGCAGTTGGCATTTCTTATAAATACTTTCAATATTGTTATATAACTACTTAGTAGTTTTCGTGTTCAGCCTTTTCTAAATAATTATTTAGTGATGCGTTATATGATATTATTAAATGTTATCTCAATATTTTTTTAGATTATGTGTATTCAAATTTAAGTTACACATCTGTTAAGAGTGTCGGAGACTCACCGTTTCTTTTGTGATTTTTAGTTCTGGACTTTCGCTAGGAGCCACCAAACATTGGTCAGAAGTTTTGAAGTTAATAACAGGTGAAACTGAAATGAACGGACAAGCTTTACTAGACTATTTCAATCCATTAATGAAATTCTTACAAGAACAAAATAAAGCAGAAGCTGACCATAACAAAGCACAGGGAGAGTCCACAAGTCAAACTATTCCCATTGTAGTAGGTTGCGTTATCCTGGCTGTGTTAATTGTCGGTGGAATTATTTTCGTCGTCAACCGAAGGCGAAGAAATAGCCGCACATCTCGCATCACGTAAAATAATAAATTTTATATTATAAGTAACTCTCAAAATTAAATATTTTATACTTAAGGCTGTCGGAACGCTCTGAATTTTGTTTGTGCTGAGACCCAGCGGTAAGGGGCAAGGTAGGCAAAAGACATATTGTGGGTGTGACTTTCTTCAGCTATGTCTCGCTCAAATCATCCACACGTTTCAATTTTTGGCTGGTGCCAACTACGAGGCTAAAAAATGTTATTGCAAGGGTGCCGCTGTCAATTGATTACTCTAATTTTTGGAAATATTTTGAAAATTTAAAAAACTTTTCCGAAAAAGGAAGAGTCACTTTTGGTTTGTGATGGAACAGTTTTGTGAAATAAGTACGAATAAGGTCGTAGTGTGACATTGAAAACGTGTGTCTTTTTGGCACAATTAATGCCAACTTTTTTGTAGTAAATCGTACATAAATTACAAAAGTAGTCCATTAGAGACCTAGATTTGTCCTTTTATCTTCCTTATAGTGAAAGAATTTTTGCACAATGTTGACGAATAAGTCTGCAATCAGTTGACTGCCGAAGCTCTATTTTTGGCTTAAATTCAGAGCGTTCTGAGAGCCTTAAATGTTTTAATTTGTAAATATGAAATTTATTGTATCCACTTTTTTTAATTTTCGGATAACTATTAATAAATGTATGAATTTTAAAACTGACTTCATTTATATAGGTTAAAGTATCTAGAACTGGACGGCACACCCCAAAAAAGAAATACGTAAATTCTCTAAGGGGATGTAATAAGTTCCTACAACGGTCCAACCGTTAACCGACGCTCATGAGCTCAACTATTAAGCGTCTATAATCTACAATTCTTCTTCTTCTCTGGTTCAACATATCTGATTACCTAGCCATGTAGAACATTATTTGGTATCATGTACATAATATCAATAACTGTACAAAGCTTTCCTCAATATGCGGTGATAAAAATATATCACCGTCTCTTTTTTAGAAGTTACTACCTGGTTATTCCGACAATATATTATTTAGTACGGAATAGATCTCTATCAAAAGTTCTGTCTTTCTCTATGACAATAGCCAATCAGAATCACTGTTATCACAAAAAAAGGCAAACGAGTACACCCTAAAGCTTCATTGCCACTGGATCAAATCGGACCGGCTCGGACGATATATGAGGTTAAATAACTTCCCATGACTAGTCGGCTTGGATCGAGTCGGTATACATTGCCGTGCTGAGCCGATCCGATTCAGTGGGTGTGAACCTTTATGGTGTTTTCACGGCTTTCGTCCTACCGCAGTATATACCTACATATAATTTATATGTAGTACATTGGTTGTACTCACACGAAAAAAAAATATTGATCTGCATAGAAAAAGATTGCTTTACAAATTACAAGTTAAATTTTTATCAATACGAGTAGATCACGCAACGACAAAAGAAGAATGATCAGTGAGCGAAAAGTGTAAAGCAAGTTGGGAATTCTGCACGTGAATTTGTGTTAACCTATGAAATTCTAATTAACTGCTTTTGTCTATTTCGCTGCCAAATCTACCTGGTCGTTCTGAAGACGTATAAAAAAATTGAGCCAAACCATCCAGTTGTTTGAGCTCTAAATGTGGCCGCAGACAGATAAATATTTTTTTAATAAACATTTTTTTTTGGTTCAGGAAAGTTATCAAAAACTTAAAAATCAAATATTTGTACGGTCATGGTGTCATATGAGAAAACAAAAAAATGTTTCTGTATTTGTATATGGTTGTTAGTGTATTTGCCATATGGCAACATACACTATTGGCGTCGGTCGGATGGCGGGACCTAGGGGTCGGACCAAAATTTCTCGACGTTTCATAACCTCCTAAACACTTTGGCACCATTTTTAAAAATGTTTATATATATATATATATATATATATATATATATATGTGTGTGCGGGCAATAACTTTCGAAAGAGTTAATTGATTTTAACGAAATTTGGCCCACGTCTTGAAATCCATCACCGCACGAAGTCTATTTAAAATGGGCGTAATCGGGCCATTTTAAGGGTAGTTTTTAGAGGTTGAAAAACGTTTTTGGGCCCCAAAATACCGAAAAAATTCTCAGAATCGTTTCAAAATTGACATTTAACCCTCCAGTAGTAATTAAAAAGTGTCCCTAAAATTTTAATAAAATCGGCCCGACAGGACCGGACTTACAAATTTTATGAAAACACTACTTTGCAGATAGTGAATTATTTACTGAAAGTTGTATATAATTTGATATAGAATTTCGATTGATAATAATATTGCAATTAAGAAAATAATTGTTATTTTAAGGGGTGTATTAAGGAGTCAATTTTTTATTTTGCCCAAAAACCAACATAAGTTCGCATAATAAAGCCACACTGCCTGTATTATCAAATACACTATATTGTCGGCAGGGTTTTGGCACTGCGACCCGGGTTTTTTTATAAATTTGAAGATGACAAATATAATGTCATCAGTTTAATGACCCCTCATATTTAATATAAAGAAAAAGATAACGAAAAAGTGCCATCTAATCAGTACCGGCTTTACATAAGGCCACTTGGGTTCCAGGGCCCCCCACAACCTAATGAAAGTTCAATTTATGAAAAAAAAAATATACAATAAAAAATGTGCATGTACACTAGTCTGTCTCGATACTCTTAATGAATTTTCAGTAAAAATTTGCAATCAATGTTTCAGTTTAACAAATTGCATCATATGTATTTTAATATTCATCCAATCTTGATCTCCTTACATGAGGACCCCTACAGCTTTTGTGCACATGAGCCTTGAATTATCAAATCCAGTACTGTAATACATAATATATAATATGTAATCTGCAATTACTCTGCACTTTTGTTACAGTCTTTTTTATATATTTCTTAAAGAAGTATTGTGTCTGTTTTTTTGAATTCTAAAAAAAATATTTGTCACTATTTTTGTTATTTGAAAAAAGAAATACACAAAAAGAGCAGCAAAAAATTGAAATAAAGATACTCTAATTTAGTACACAAAATCATTACAGACGATAGGTAAGTACAACTATAATAACTTTTTTGGGATTTGCATTAGAGCTACAAATTTGATTTTTTTTAAATATTTTTCCATGAAGGCTTGAGCCTATTAATTTAACGGGTAAAGCGTAAATGAGTATGTTCTGGGTGCGAATCCAATTCTAGTACCCAAAAACATTTCTTTAGATGTGACGCTCTTATTAATCCCGAGTTTGTTCTTATTTTTAGTTAAAAAAAAAACTACATAGAAACTTAAGATAATGAACATCTTTGGAGCGATTTCAGTAGCGCTGTTACTTGCAATCGTTTCTAAAAACGAAGGCGCAAGAATTCTGGGCTTGTTTCCAGTACCAGGTAAAAGTCATATGAATATATTTGAAACTTTAATGAAGGGACTGGCGGAAAAAGGGCATATCGTCGATGTACTTAGTCACTTTCCTCTGAAGAAACCTGTACCAAGGTACGGCATTTTGAAACTATTATGGAAAATAATTCATCCTCCAGACAGACAAAATTCAACTGCATTTTAATTCATAGGTACAACGATTTGAGTTTAAAAGGACTTTTACCTATCTTTGTAAACAATGTGACTTATGAAGATGTTCAGGCAATGTCATCATACGGTGGGTCACATTTTTTGTTTGGAAACGTTGGTTGGAAGCTCTGTGACGTAATATTATTCTCACCGCAGTGTCAACAATTAAAGAACACAACTGTCAAATACGATCTAATAATAACTCAATTGTTTGGAACGGATTGCTTTCTTGGCTTTGCTCATCATTTTAAAGTGCCAGTAATAGCAGTGACTAGTAGCGTCATGTTGCCATGGGCCAACGACAGATTCGGTAACCCTGACAATCCTTCGTATATACCAAACTATTTGTTACCAATCGCAAGTGAAATGTCTTTAACAGAACGAATGGTTAATACTTTGACGCTTGTTGTATCCAAACTTGGGTACGTACTTTTTAACTAAAATTTCTTTTGACGCGGTAGGGTAAAATCAATTCATAAGATTAAAACTGTAACGAAATATGTCGCAAGGTACGTATAACGTATGCTATAAAACCAGCCGTCTTTTTTTTTTAATTTCAAATAATTACTATGAAATATTAGTTGATTTCATGTATTTTAGAGAGAGAGATGGTAGATTGTAGACGCTCAACATCTGAGGTCATCAGCGTTTTATTTTAGATATTTTTGTATGTCAACATACGTGTCTCAGAAATATGCAAACAAATTCTTTGGTTCTGATTTACCAGACTTTCACACCCTGGTGACGAACACGAGTTTGATTTTAGTAAATAGTTATTTAAGTGTGCATGGAGCCAGACCCACACCTCCAAATGTCATCGAAATAGGTGGGCTGCACATAAAACCACCTGGAAAACTCTCCCAGGTAATATAATATATATATTTTTATATATAAACGCGCAGAATCGAGCGATATTTATGATTTAAAAAAACCTGTAAGATGAACTGTTAGAAAATGGAATCTATGATATTAATAGTTATACGTTGAAGATTGGTAATATTTTAATGTTATAGTTTTCTAAATTACAAGTTTTATGTGAAAAAATAGCATGTTAACAGCTTGTAACAGGTGGTTGTGAAGTTAACTAGGGCAAAAGGCCGTTTAACACTTCAATAACAATGCCGTATTTAGCACAGGAATTAATCGCTGTTTCTTCATCCAAAACCGATTGATTTTCATTTATTTATAATGAATGGCAGCTACAGTCTTTTGTTATTAGTTCTTTTTTTCTAAGCTGAATTATATAAATAATTAGTGACATAGTATTTAAAGTTAATAATATTAAAAACCAGATGATAATGTTCATAATGAGTGCAACGCAATACTTTTGAGCTTTGAAATGCTATAGCAATTATATTAAAATTTTCATACCAGAAACAATAGTCTGGGGTAAATTGTTCCTAACCCAAAATTTCGGTCTATACAATATATATGAAATAAAAATGCTGAACCGGAAAATGACGGATATACCGCTTATAGCTTTGAGTGTTTTTTGATAAGACGGCGTCAAGATGGTGGTTTAAAAAACGCTCAAGGCAACGGGCGGTATATCCGTCATTTTCGGTTTCAGCAACCTTTTTTCATATAGAAACCATCAAATTGCATTGATATAGACCGCAGTTCTGGATTCTGATCGAAATGTTGATTATGGCTCCAGATTACAAGGGCATTTGCTCCTTGTTACTTAATACTTTTTCGAATAATGTTAACTTGATTACCGATTTTAGCATTTTGAAAAAATAATGACCGAGTCGCCAAATGGTGTGATATACTTTACGATGGGATCCATGGTGCTTTCGGAAACATTTCCGATAGAAAAGCAGCGGGCATTGATAGAGGCGTTCGGAGAGCTACCCTACACTGTATTATGGAAAGCTGAAGGCGCTAAATTACCGGGACCGATTCCCAGTAATATCAAATTTGAATCCTGGATGCCACAAATGGAAATCCTTTGTAAGTTTCTCGTGATACAAATAGAAAACATTTTGTTTTTGGAGAGCGGTTAGTGCAAACTGATACAGAAAATAAATTTAGCTCACACTAAAAATCAGGGGTAGGAAGCCTTTACTCGTAACTTTTAATAATAGGGCTGAACTATCGTTCCTTGCTATTTAATTTTTGCGCTAGGTTTTTAATTTCAGGAGACAATAATATTGATATATAAGAAGAAAAATAATTATTCAAAATATTAGTATGTTTTATATAAATTTTTGTTTTATATAATAAAACTATTTTTAGGTCATCCAAACACAAAAGTTTTCATTACCCATGGTGGCATGTTAAGCACTCAAGAAGCAGTGTATTGTGGTGTGCCATTGCTAGGTATACCATTAATTCTTGATCAACATCTCAACATACAAGTATACGTTTCACGTGGGATTGCTGAGAAAATAAATGTTAATGATTTAAGCAAAGAAACGATACTGCGCAAACTACATTTGCTATTGGATAATTCGAGGTACATGTAATAACGCAATCTCGCCTAATCAGTTCATATTTTCAATAAAAATATTATTGATTCATAAAAAAATAGCACAGTATAGTGCATAGATTCCCAACAGAGGCAAATGGGGGGCGTTGAGGCAGTCAAGAAAGGTGGACGTAACGTACTTATCTAATTAGGAAATTAATCTAAGTAATAAAATATTTTGATTTTTTTTTTTCGAAAATGTTTCTAAGCAGTCGTTATTGAGTCTTAACATAATTTTGTAACATTTGAAACTTTCAAAACAAAAAAGACTTTCTGAAAATTGTTTTAGAAAATAATAAAATAAATCTACTGTAATTTATCACTTTTTATAAAAAAATAACTTAACTTTTATTCTTTGGAAAAATCGTTTTTGAAAAGATATTTCATATAAAATTGACTATTATGAAATACGGGGCGCTAGATTTTTTTTCTAAAGGGGGCGGTGGTCCAGAAAAGGTTGGGAGCCTCTAATATAGTGTTTCTTGACAATATTTACGTTTCAATTATATTCTAAATAGTCAATGTATCCGAACCAAACCGCTGGAAAATTTGCGCATCCAAAACTAATTGGTCAGAAAACAATGCCACGCAACATCTTTTAAAAATAATTTTCTATAATAAATTAATTGGAATTTGAAAATTGAAGGCTTATAATAGATTAATCATTGTGACTCCATATAAACAATAGCAACTCAAAGTTCTCTGGTTTTACAACTAATTTATTTTATTGTTTGCATTTGATTAAAAGTGTCATTGAATTTATGCAGTTATCAAGCCAATTCCAAGAAAATGGCCCAGCTCTTTCGTGACAGACCAATGCAACCTCTCGACTTGGCTCTTTATTGGGTTGAATACGTCCTAAGACATAATGGAGCACCACATTTAAGACCAGTTGGACTAGAGTTATCCTGGTATCAGTATTACCTGGTTGATGTCATCAGCATTTTACTAGCACTATTCATTTTTACGATTTTGCTAGTTTATAAAACCATTAGAGGCATATTAAAATTGTGTTGCAGACGAAACGGAAGAAAAGAGAAAGATCTGTAAAATTGTTATACGTATGTAAAACAATATTTTGGAAGTTTGAAACGTTTATTGTATTGAATAAATATATTTGTAATTAATTTATTATTTTGTGTAAGTACCTAGTAATGTTTCCCAAGCTGAGTATCCATTAATGCTTTTAATTTATTATTATTTAAAACCATTCAAAATAAATCGGTTCTGAGTTTTTTCACAATAAATTAATAGCATCCATAACAATCAGTAGAAATATCTATACACAAAATATTAGATGGAGACTACAATAAAATTCATAATATTACTACGAAGTTTAAATTTAAAAAATCGGCTACTAAACATTTAGGGATACTATAATAACATAAAGAATATACGAATTGATAGTAGAACCAGTTGACCTTTTTAGTCAATGATCTTAAAAGAATATCAAATTATTTTGCGATCGACGGACGGAAAGTTCATTTATACTGACGCAATATTTTGTAGATTAATGCTGGGCTGCAAAAAGCGTTGTCAAAAAATTTGATTTGACAATGACCTTAGATTGTGACCACACAAACTTCTTCTTCATGAGAATAGCATTGTAGAATTTTAAATCGACCCTGCTCAAAAAATAACTGATAGTTTTTTTTCTACCTCAAAAAATTTTTCTGCACATTTTGATCAAAATTCAGTTTCAAAGCGATCTTTTTCAATGAAGATCAGTCATTTGTTGTGAGTACAAACTGATGTTCCGCATGATAAGGAGTTTTAATAAAACTTCTGCATGTATACAGACTCCAATTAATATCTATGAATATAATCTAAGGTCATTGCCAAATCAATTTTTTGACACTGCTATCTGCCACCCAGCATAAATTCGTTATTTTTTCCATTTCTGGTAGACTTGGTAATGAGACAAACCGTAATCGAAGAATTTCTTCAATTCACAAAAGCAGGATATTGTGGCGAAAATTCAACTTTCAATAACGTGAATCAATCTATACAAAGCGAAGCGCCATAGATTTTACGACAAATCTATGTAGGTATCTATTATTTATCACAACGTATTATATACGCATGTGTACATAAATAGCCTCTCCAAATTATATTTGTCACGCAAGTCTTTGCATAACAATAATAAATTGTTGTTAACATCGTGAACTTGTCTAAGTCCAAATTGGATAGATTTAATAGAAATACGCGAAATCTATAAACAAAATGTAGGTACTGATATTTTCAAGATTTGTAACGAATTGCATCAATATTATTTAGTTTTGTAATGAAATATAAAAAAAAACAGTTGAAATTATTTTATCAAAAAGAAAAAAAATATGTTGGAATCATAAAGATATGCAAGCTAATTTTACCATTCTAATTTCATAAATCAGTGGTCGGTAGATTACTGATAACAATTTCATAATATTTTTTTCTTGATGTTTTCAGAGCTCAAAAGTATGTTTTTTTTTTTATTTTTAGAAACTATCCAAGTCCAAGTTTTAGTTCTAGAATTGGTGAAGATATCAACTGGATTTAATTGATGAAAGAGACTTATACTTATTATTTTCTAATTTTTGAATAAAATCTGATAAAAATTTACACAACCAAAAATAAAACTGAAAATATAGCGACATGCCATGGTTGTGATTATTGATTATTCGAGTCAGGGTATCGTCCTTCTATGAATGAATTATTATTATAGACGCTCAACATTTGAGACTCATAAGCATCTATATTGTTTTTCTATTGATACCTACTAACCATTATTGCTGTAAGTTGTTTACCAATATTCATAGGTACTAATATAATAAAGAAAGATGTCTAAATTGGCTGACTGACTGACTCTACTAACCATTATTGCTGTAAGTTGTTTATCAATATTCTATAGGCACTAATATAATAAAGAGAGATGACTAAATTGGCTGACTGACTGACTGCGACTCATCAACGTCTAGGTCTAACTGCTGAAGCTATAAATTTGAAATCTGGACAGCAGATCCTCCCATAATCTAGGCATGAAATAACAATGGATTTGCCGAAATTAAATCCTTTAGGTGGTCAAAGCAACCCTTATTCCTTAAGGGGTTATTTAAGAATAATAACACATCTTAATAAACCAGCAGGATAAGTTTAACATTTAACCAATTTTGGAGCTAAACTAAAACCTCATTCAGTCACGAAATGTATTTACAAATGGTCAAATTAAGTTTAAACATGTAAAACTATTACAGAGATTTTGTCAATCAAAAATAGTTTTTTTATATATTGAATATACTTAAAAATACACAATTAAGTTAGCAGGAAAGTGGACGAATTGATGTTAATCAATAAACCAATTATTAATTTAGCGACGTTTCGGTCATATATTTATTGTGCAATATTACAAGTCACATCTTCATAAAACTTTATTCTTATGAATTAATAATTTCTACCAGATTTATTAATTTTGTAATGTTTATAAGTAAAAATAAGATCCATGTTGCTATTTATATGATGTTTATTATATACCGTGTATTAAGATGCCTGATGAAGGTCAACTATATGACCGAAACGTCGCTAAATTAATAATTGGTTTATTGATTAACATCAATTCGTCCACTTTCCTGCTAACTTAATTGTGTATGTTTAAAAAAATATGGTCGCAACAATTTCCAATACTTACAAAAGGTTTTCATTTATTATTCGTTTGGAAACCAAATGCAAAAATAACAATGAGACATCATATTTTTTAAAGTACAATTTAAGACTATTACGGAAAAGCGTTGTCATCTCTAATTAGTCAACATCAGCGTTCAGTTCAGATCAATATTAGGTTATTTACAATTTTTTATTACTACTCTGATAACAAGTACTATGTTTACAAATTATTAAGTACAGAAACGTAGATTTTAGTATAATTTTTAATTCGTATCTAATCCGTAAAAAAATTGATAATGCTTTTAGACATATGGTAGTTAGTATTTATTCATAACAATGACGTAGCAAGTAACAATGAAAAAAATATACGTAATATGAAAAAACGCCTTTAATTATATGATATTAATACTATAGTATTAATATTTTGTATGAATATAAAAATGATTTGTCGGGAAAAAGGACTTTTTAAGTAAACACTTATTTGTTATTTATAGCGACGTTTCGTCCTTTGCTTTATAACTATTAAATGTTTTGATCAAGTAGATATAAAAGTTAAAATACACATGTAAATATAAATTTGAGTTAAACAATTGTTCATTAAAAAGTTTGTAATAATTCCCTTTTTTTTTAAATATTTTTACGGTTGATGTTCAAACTATTATATTTTATTGATGGTTAGTAAATAAAGTCACGTGACATTTTTATATTAATTACTAAGGACAAAAAAGAAAAACCCGGGTCGCAGTGCCAAAACCCTGCCGACAATATAGTGTATTTGCTTGTATAGGGCCGTGTGGTTTTATACTTTTATTATGTGAAATTAAGTTTGTTTTTGGACAAAATAAAAAATTTAACCCCTTAATACACCCCTTAAAATAATATTTTTTTTCTTAATTGTAATATTATTATCAATCTAACGTCTAAACCGAATTAAATATACCCTTCAATAAATAAGTCACTATCTGCAAACTAGTGTTTTCATAAAATTTGTAAATCCGGTCCTGTCGGGCCGATTTTATTAAAATTTTGGGGACACTTATTAATTACTACCAGATGGTTAAATTTCAATTTTGAAACGATTCGGAGAATTTTTTCGGTATTTTGGGACCCAAAAACATTTTTCAACCCCTAAAAACTACCCTTAAAATAGCCCGATTATGCCCATTTTAAATAGGCTTCTTGCGGTGATGGATTTAAACACGTGGACCAAATTTCGTTAAAATCAATTAACTCTTTCGAAAGTTATTGCCCGCACACACACACACATATATATATATATATATATATATATATATATATATATATATATATATATATATATATATATATATATATATATATATATATATATACATATATATATAAACATTTTTAAAAATGGTGCCAAAGTGTTTAGGAGGTTATGAAACGTCGAGAAATTTTAGTCCGACCCCTAGGTCCCGCCATCCGACCGATGCCAATAGTGTATGTTGCCATATGACAAATACACTAAAAAAAGTCAATTTTGTATGAATGCTTTTCTTTTATTGAGTTGTGAATACTTAATAGTTGTAAAAGTCCAAACACTGTTGATAAGTTGGTTTTTTAGGGATCCGTACGTCCGATGAAAAACAGAACCCTTATAGGATCACTTTCTGTCTGTTCGTTTGTCACAGCTTACTTTCTCCGAATAAAGTTGAAATTTGATAGCATATATAGACTTAGATGACCTAGTCATGGACGTATAACGTGATTAAACGAGTTCCGATTTTGGAAGTTAATTTTGAGAGCCAAACCAGAAAATTTAAACGAATACATTTTTCAAAGTTCATCACGCCACATATGAAATTAAATGACTTATTATGCGAAATAAAAATATAATTATAATTTCAAAATTCATAGCATCAACAATATTAGTGAAAATATACAAAAATTGAGCATTCTTTACTTGTCTCCGAAACTACCGAGACTAAAATTTTGAAAAAAAATAGGGAATATACGGCCTCACCAATAATTTACAAGAAAACAAACATAAACCTGAAGTCTTAAAGTTCTTACAGAAAATGGGAATCCTTACGTCCTGTCATTTTTCCATGTAAGAAAGTAATGCTATAAAATGCCCGTTCGATTTTAAATACATAAAAATTTGTAAAATTTGATTTTGATTGACCCAATACAATAACATCCCAGTGTATTGGAAAGTTAATAAAATACGGCACCACTATAATAAATATTGGTTCCTAATATTAGAATTATTTTTCTACGCCTATGACTACGTGATTACATAGGTACAATAATATATGTCTAAAAAAAACACTACTAATTATTATCTATCGTACTAGCACATGTTCAAAACATTTTATAAAATACTCTCCGTCAGTCTTTCTCGAGCTATTCAACTGATGTGTAACTTTATTCTTTTGCGGGGTAAAAAGGTTTGATCAGTATGATGTATTCGTTATTTAACAGTGCCTTTTATTAGTGATTGTTAACACATCGCTTTACAATTTTTATTTAAGTTTTCATTATCTTTTCCAGTTTAATAATAGATATAATTTCTCAATATTGTTCACGTCCATTATAATTAATAAGTTTTTTATTTAAATAAAAAAAAAATAGATATAATTTTCGGATTTTTTTTAAACTGCATTAATTCCGTTTTTATTCTGTGTGGACCGAGAATATTTATTTGTAGACGTTAATTATAAAATTATTTTGATATACAGGATGGTCTGATTCACCCTGTATATAATTTGTTATGAACGAGGATTAATAAAGCTTTATATTATTCTGAAAATATAACTAACATAAGATAGTTTACAAAATACGAACTTAAAAAAAAATTTAAATCTTTAGAAATCAATATTATAGCAAATTTATGTTTTGTAAAATAATGATTTTCAATCTACAGAAATGTATTTGAATTTTTTGACATTCAATTTGTGTTCTCTTTTTGTAATATAGTAACTTACTGTTGCGGCATTCAATAATTGAGAATGATATTTCAAGGTCAAATGTATATAATCTACGCTGTGCTGCCTAATATTTAGGACATACCGCATGGAGGATTTAGCATGTAAACCTAAAAATTAGCAGATATTGACTGTTTTGTATATTTTAGAACAAAACGGCTAAAAATTATTTGCACTATGTGCAAATTTCATTACAGCTTCTTTGGAGTTGATTATAAAACTTTAGGAAACAATATATTTACTTATTTGACTCTGACACAGGAACTAGCTATGAAAAAAATATTTCGCGAACATTTTTTCTTGTTTACATGAAAAAGTGTAAATACAAAATAAATATTAAGTGCAAAACAGCTCAGTTTCAGATTTCACGATCATCCTTCCAATAATTAAATGTATCGACTTTCTTAACGTTTTTTAATTATTTTGTTATTTGGAAAGAAAACAGGGCAGCCAATATTTACAAGTTTTTAATTTTATATGCAAATTTCCTATGCTCCAAATATTAAGCAACAGTGTATAATTGTAAAAAAAAACGTAATTATTTATTTCAATTCTATTGTCATTATATTATCTTATGAATATAATGTTTTAATAACATCTTACTTATCTGGAAAATGTCTGGTAACTTTAAATTAAGCAAACATGCATTCTAAATAATATTATGAAAATAACATAATTAAAGTAACTGATGTTGCATTTCGCCATAATTTTATTATTCCAACTTTACAAATTACAATATAGAACTTTGGGTATTATCTAATGTTGCATCTTGTATAACGGTAGTTTAAATTATATGTATAATAAAAACCAAAATGTCTATTTCGTTCATCGATTTTAAATAAAACATTTTATTGGACGCTTATTTAATCAGTTTTTATAACTATTTTACAAGTAAAAACTCGTAGATTACGGATTAGGTATAATAATTATCTGGTGCCATGTATAAAGGACTTAAGTTAAAAATGATTACATTTTATTTTTATTGGACTTCAGTTTAAATTGTATTCTTGCTCTTTCAAATAAAATAGTTGAATAATTTTTATAATGTAAAATATTTAAAATGCTTACCATAGTATGACAAAACGATCTAAGAGGGGTTTTTGAAATCAATTAATTCTGTCTTTAATTTATTGCACTTCATAACCAAAATTCGGAAGAATTTTAGACCGCATATCTGATTTCGAGTTAGATAATAAGTTTTATTATGAACGATATTTAGAGTCTGGGTTGATCGCTCAAAAAATAAACCCGCACAGTGTTCCGTTAGCATGCTCACAACTTTGAACACTCGCGCTTCATTTAAACACAATTTAAGTTTTCCTCGGTTTATTTGTATTTTCAAGCTTTGTTTTGAGAATTTTTATACCGAAAATCCTAAAACATTCCTTACCATAATATAACGTCTCATCACCACTGCATTGATAACAATTTAATATTAGAGCCATGTGACTTAATGCCATTTTTTTAATTTCACGAGAAATTGTTAAAACACGTACACTTTACCGAAACGCGCATACAAAACTGATTCTTATGTTTAACATTGACTTTCAGAATTACGTCAGTTACGTAATACTAGAAATGTTATTTAATTAACTGTTCCACTTATTTGCCGTACTAAAAATGTTTTTGGTTTCATAATTTGAAAATTTCTAAGTGATTTTAGATGCGCAATATTCAAATAAATATATTTTGTTCATATATTTCATTATTTAAAATGTGCAAATAAGTACTAATTTTTAACCATCATTGACATGATAAATACATAGCATTTTGGGCTAGATATTTTGTTTAAGATTGTAAATTGAGGGTGCGCGATGTGTCTTAATCTAATTTTTAATTACCTAACGTAATTATTGGAAGCTTTTATTCAAATTTAGTAAATTAAAAAGGTTGCCTCGTTCCGTTGGATAATAGTAAGGGGAATGCCGTCATCCGACCGACCTGTAAAATCATATTGCGAGTCGTCATTTATACCAGGTTATATATCCCTATTTCGCTGTATCAGTATTATACTGAATACTGATGCAGCGAATTGAATAACAATACTTCCTACCATCAGCACGTTCAATTTGCATATCATTTTTAACACCTTTTTTAACACTTTTTCTTTTCAATTTTTAGATTTAAAAAAATGAACATATTGGGATTAATTTCAATTACACTGCTAATCGTAGTTGCCCCTGGAAATGATGGCGCACGAATTCTTGGCCTATTTCCAATGCAAGGAAAAAGTCACATGATGATGTTTGAGTCCTTGTTAAAAGGATTAGTGGAAAAGGGTCACACAGTTGATGTAGTAAGTCATTTTCCTCAAAAGAAGCCAATTCCAAGGTTAATATTTCTTTTCATTATTACTTAGGTTTTTTTTTCAAATAGTTACAGGCTACCAGCTGCTAGTGTTATTTGGGTCAGTTTATGATTATTTTTTAAAGTGGATACTTTCATCTATTGACAGTACCTATCTAATTTAAGCTTACTTAATCACAATTAAATTAACTTAAAAATATAAAAATGAAAAAAGCTAGAAACAACAGCTGACCATTCAAAAACATAAAATATTGGCAAAATAGAGTACGAATTTTCGGTCTGGTTTTAATATACTACTTTGTAACGAGACGACGTGGCTAAATGCTGTACAAAATTAACAAAAAATCGAAGAATTGGAGAATGTTAAAGTGCATTTAAATTGAACTGGAAATTTTATAGAGAATATATATTAAAATATTTACTGCTTCAAACAAAATCCAAAAATATTTATTTAATTTACTTTGCAGATACAATGACATAAGTTTGCGTGGAATTTTACCTATTTTGGTGAACAATATGTCATTCGAAATAGTCGAATCAATGTCGGCGTTTGGCGGATCATTTTTTATCTTTAAGGAAGTTGGCTGGATGCTCTGTGATTCAGTATTATTTTCACCGCAATGTCAAGAGTTGAAGAACACAAATGTTAAATACGATTTGATTATAACTGAACTTTTTGGAACGGACTGTTTTCTTGGATTTGCTCATCATTTTAAAGTACCTGTGATAGCAATGACCAGCAGTGTCATGTTGCCATGGGCTAATGAGAGATTCGGTAATCCGGACAATCCTTCATACATACCGAACTATTTGTTACCATTCACAAGTAAAATGACTTTAACGGAACGTGTATTGAACACTATCATGCTAATTGGATCCAAACTTGGGTTAGTATTAACATATTATGTGATTTTCTTCTTTTCTCGTTTGGAAAATAAAGTTACTATGGAAATTTCGCGGTTTAACTATAAATTTGTTCCAAGATTACTTTGAAGACTGCATTCATAAATTATTTTTGAACTTTATTTCAGATATCAGTGGTTATCTACGTCCATATCTCAACAATACGCTACTAAATTTTTCGGTCCTGATTTACCAGACTTAAACACGTTGGGAGCTAATATGAGCTTAATATTCATAAATAGTCATTTAAGTTTGAATGGTCCCAGACCACTTTCACCGAACGTTGTAGAAGTGGGTGGACTACATATTAAGCCGCCTGGGAAACTTACTCCGGTAGGTATGCCACTTTTCATAGACGATTGATAAGAAACTTTATATTTCGGTGGAGTTCAAATATCTAATGTTTATTTCATCACGTAAATTCTGAAGTGGAAATCACCAATCTCTATTAAATACTCGCACTTAGTTTACTTTATCAACTGTTTTAGTTCTATGGATCCGGTAGGCAGAAGTTGTCCTGCCAGAGACCTCATTAGCAAAATATATTTCTTGAAATAAAATTTGAGATAATATGTTTTTTTATGTGATAAATCCAAAAATATATAAAAAAAATTGGTCGGATTATAAAAAAAAATATTCTGGATGTCGACAGCAGCGCCACCTACCGTGTCCAATTATAGCTAAGAACCATCCAGGTGACCCCATAAGTACAAAAAAATTTCATCAAAATCGGTCAAGTCGTTTAATAGAAGAAAAATTACGAATACACGCACACCGGAATTTCATGTATTCCCGAAAAATGAGAAAATAAATATTTATTGGTTTCAGCATTTTGAGAAGATTATTAACGAGTCTACAAACGGTTTTATCTATTTTACGATGGGTTCTATGGTACTCACAGAAACATTCCCAAGGGATAAACAGCGTGCGTTGATTGAAGCGTTTGGTGAATTACCCTACACCGTATTCTGGAAAGCCGAAGGTGATAAATTACCGGGACCAATTCCTAGTAATATCAGATTTGAAACTTGGATGCCTCAGATGGAAATGTTGTGTAAGTTTCTTACAATTGTAGAATGCTTTTTGTCATATCTGTCATTAGTACTACCTGTTAACCCTTTGACTACTAACACGGAGTCACTGAAACTCCGTTGAAGACTTTGCTTACTGTAACTTCCGCTGAAAGTATCTTCCTTGCTTAATATGTTGCAGTCATTACTTTGTGTCATTTATATAGTTCAATTTAATTAGCTGTAAGAAAAACAATTTTATTTTTTGTATGCGGAATCTAGGACACTCCGTATTAGCATTAATCAACTCGAAACGACTCAGCACGGCAGTGTATACGCACACTGATAGATTGGCGAGTCGATCCGAGTCGATCGTACCGTACTAGTGCGTGGGAACTCATTTAACTTCATGTATTTCAAAACTCCCAATCGTCCCTAGTCAATTCGATCTGATTCTGTGATACTATAAAACTAGATGTAGGGTTAAAAAGTGCTTTTTATTCCATTTCTCTTGTTGATTTATGTTTCCACCGGCTTTAGCTGTTGACACCAAAGCATTTGTGATAGTCATCATTAATATGTAGATAATAAAATGAACTAATTTGGAATTAATTAAACTTTTTTAAACCTGGTTTATTCTGAGGTATAGTAATGTGATACGATAAACATCAGTTTAGGAATTTATGTCGTTTTATTTTAGGTCATCCAAATATAAAACTTTTTGTTACCCACGGTGGTCTCTTGGGCACGCAAGAATCCATTTACTGTGGCGTACCGTTATTAGGGATACCATTGTTTGGTGATCAAGATCTTAATATAAGAAATTATGTCTCTCAAGGAATTGCTGAGAAATTAAACTTTAAAGATTTAACCAAAGAAACATTGCTTCATAAACTAAACAAGATATTAGATAATCCAAGGTAGGTTTTTATCTATTTCAGGGCCTACTACGATTGACAATTGTGAAAATCCCAAATTTCGGAGATATAACCCATCTCCGAAATGTTGCACTTTTGTTGTCTTACGTTTTTACAGTTTTTACAGGCAGCCACTAAACAGTAACAAATTTGTATTTAAACCACAATTTTAACTGCCGATATTTTTTGAAGTGAAATTTCTTTAGCGACGTATCTGTAACAATAAAGCGTTAAAGGGAAAATGATTCAGCTACGGGGAAATATATGAAAAACCTTGGTAACTCAAAATGGTTAAATTATCAATGAAACGAAATATAACTCTAAAGAAGTTTCAATAATCCCGTGAGCTCACACACAAATTTGCTTTAGACAGGTTTGTTTTTTATAAATCTTTTATTTTATTGTTTATAGTTATCGAACCGAAGCTCAAAAATTATCCAAACTGTTTCGAGATAGACCGGTGCAACCCCTCGATCTAGCAGTTTATTGGACCGAATACGTTTTGAGACACAACGGGGCAAAGCACCTGCGTCCAGTGGGTGCTGATTTACCTTGGTATCAGTATTATCTTGTCGATGTAATTACTATATTATTAGCATCAGCTTTTCTCGTCATTTTTATACTTTACAAAAGCGTTAAATATAGTTTGAGAATATTACTTAGACAAAATAAGAAAAAAGAAAAAAGAAATTAATAATTTTTAAGTGTAATCTAGTTTAATTATATTATGACGTTTTTCGATAACTAAACGAACTTTTGTTATTTTCTTATGTACCTATTAACACTTCCTCTCATTCATTGGTCCTGAATTAAAAAAGAAATACCTTTTTGGTGATGTATCTTGATTTAAGGATTTGAATCCTCGGAAAAAGATCAAGCTTTTTACAAAAAATTAAAATGTCATTTTTCTGCAAACAAAAAACTTTTTTTTTTGAAATGAAAACTAACTTGGTCACACCGTTTTCTTGGACATTGAATAAGTTTAAAACGATGGTAGCGCATTACACCATGTTTTCATGGTTCATAAGTCGTTTTGAATTTCTGTTTAAAGCGATAGATATACAAATATTTTTATGCAAAATATATTTGAAGAGAAAAAAACGCCAAAAATATAAAAGGCTTGGTCAAGTTTTTAACTACGATAATAATATGTTTCTGGTGCGTGTTTTAACAGTCACAAGAGTCATAGATCATAATATCATCACGCACGAGATACATATAGTAATTTTCCCCCCTATAAAATAACTGGTATTGACATAATTTTCAAAGTTTTTAACAGTTCAATGCTGAGCAACTTCTCTTTTATAAGCTGCGTTTAATTTTTATACTTTTACTATGGAAATGGTAGTGCGACAACGTTTATTTTATTTTACGTACTCGTGTGAAATGGGTCATTTTACTATAGCTATACAGGATTGAAAAGCAGCTATTTTGTATCCTTTAAATATTTTTATAATTTTTTATTTATAAGGGCTTAGAAAAACTAATACGGTTACTTTTGATCATGTGATACGTTTTAAATTTTACAGCATGACTGTATTTTTTTCGTAATCAAAGAAAATTCGTCTCAAATTAAAATTGAAAGAAATCACGCACATAGCGATAGTATGACTCTGATAATTGATAATAAAATGTCAACATAAACATGGATAAACATGAACTACTTATAAAATATACATTAAACAGTGGCGTACTAAAAAGCTCATTATTGGAACTACTGTTTACTAAAGGAATTTGACTTAAAAAAAAGTTTGAATCTATAATTATTTGGCGTGATTAAAAACTAATTTTATTTATGCATGCAAATAATTTATTCAAATAAAATCTTCAAAATGTTTAAGAATAATACACTCAAATCTTTCAAAACACTTTCAAAATTTTATTTTGGTTTTTGGACTTTTATATTCAATCCATTGAGTAATCAAAAATACGATATTATAAATTCCACTGGATGGTACTTAAAATTGGTTGTAATCAAAGACTATATAGGTATCTAGTATATTATTATGTAATTTTCGGATGACAGAAAGTGCGCTAATTTCGTTCATCTGTCATTCCAGTGTAAGTTTCTTTTAACTTTAAATTCATACTGTCGAATTTTCGTTAGCACGGCCAGCTTCATCCTGTCGAATTTTCGTTAGCTGTGCATGCGCAACTTTGTTGTCTACTAAAATTTTACTCTCAATGCGCGAAATAAAGTATAACTTCACAAATATATCAAAAACAGTTTTAGCGTAAAAACGACCAAGTTGACATAAAATATTTTATGATGTTTATGAAAATTCCTGTGAAATTGGTTCGATCACGTAGTTTTCTTTTATTTTACAGCACTAGTGCTGAATTGGTCACTTTACCTGTCCACATATACGTAAAGTAGCTATTTTATAGGAGATAGTGAAAAAATGTCACGTCCCTGATAGAAAATGAGTACCCATTATCTGTCACATGATAGTTCAAGCATTGTCGTTTAAATTTAAATTTCTTAAAAAGGGAAAAAATGTTATAACTTTGATATATTAAAAGAGTAGGTATTTAATCGCTCATAAAATATCTGCAAGTAATTTCAATACGTTATAATTACGAAATTAATTAAACCAAATTTATTGTACTGATAAAAACGTTTCAGAACATGCAACTTCATCGTTTTTAGATCGTTTTAACAGAGTAGACTAGTGTATCGGTGCATTTATTTAGCATTAATAAAAATATTTCGTGGTTCGACGATGAAAATTGAAAAAATTGCAATAATATTAACGATTATTTGTGCTACTTTGGTTTGTTCAAATGAATCCGCGCGCATTTTGGGTGTGTTCCCATTTCAGGGCAAAAGTCATTTCATTATGTTCGAAGCTTTGATGAAAGCACTTGCTGAAAAAGGACACACTGTCGATGTGCTTAGCCATTTTCCATTAAAGGAGCCTGTGCCAAGGTAAAATATTTAGTTTTTTATTCTTTTATATTTAAACTGAAATTAAATAAAGTTTCCATTTCAGTTTGAGTTCATCACAATAATAAATCGCACATCAAAAACGTATAAAAATTACTACAAGTACTACAAAAATTTTGTGCACTTTCATTTTTAACTAGCTTTTGTGTTGGGCTTCTTGTGCGTTAATTTCGTTTTTTGGTTATTGCTACGACGCGCGATGATAATACATAATCTTTTCTATTCATTAATGTTATAGGGAAAGTCGCTTAAACCAGAAGGGACAAAAATTTGAGAGACGAAATTTGTAAAATGGTTCCACTTTGTGTTCTATATCAAAATGTTTCTGACTGACTACCCTCGCTAAAGAAGTTTCACTTCAAAAACATACGAAGCCTTATTATGTCTATTTCTTTTCTTTCAAATTTAGATTAATGATAAATATTTTTGTAACAATCTAATTTGAAGATATAACTGTATGGAACATTTTTTAGGAATAACAAATAAATAAAAATACTTTATAATTCTACAAAAATTATAATTAAATTATTTCTCGACGATCGTTTCGAACAATAAGTCAGGAATACTATTCCTGAGGATGGACTTATTTTTTAATACATTTTCGTAGAATTTCCAAGTGTTTTTATTTGTTTATTATTATTAATCATATTCTAGAAAGTGCCGAGTGAAACATCAGTGCAAATTTTTTTAGGTATAATGATTTAAGTGTGAAAGGAGTTTTACCATTTTATGTAAATAATCTAACGTACGAAGAAATAGAGGGATTTAATTCAATTATTGGAATAACGTTTATTTTTACCGAAGCTGGAACAGTACTTTGTCAAAAAATATTAAACACATCGGTAGCTCAAGATTTGAAACAAAGTAACGTCAAGTATGATTTGGTTATCACAGAAGTATTTGGAACTGACTGTTTTCTTGGTTTCGCACACCATTTCAAGGTTCCTACGATAGCCATAATTAGCAGTACAATTCTTCCATCGTTCACTGATCGATTCGGAATACCTGATAATCCTTCATATATACCAAATTATTATTCACATTCTGATGAGAAAATGAGCTTATATCAACGTATCGCTAATCTGGTGTTCATTGTTTCTTTCAAGTTGGGGTGAGTATCAAGTGGCATCATTGAGGCTATGAAAAGAGACTGTGTATTTTACAATACAGAAGTAAAACTGGTTTAATTGTTAGAAAAAACAAACACATAAAACCGAACGGCGAGATCGAACCTTGCAGCCACCTTAGCTTATTGTTTTTATAGTATACGGTATACCATTGCGACCCGTTTGTTACATTTTCAATCTCAGGAATGAATTATCCTTTCGTGCCAAAAGAAGTTTTACTTAAAAAATATACGACTGTTTCTTCTTAGAAATCATTGGTGAACATACTTACACTGATCTCGCACGACCAGAACGAGATAGTTAATGTATTAAGACTGTCGGAACGCTCTGAATTTAGGCCAAAAATAGGACTTCGACTGATAGCTGATTATAGACTTATTCGTAATATTTTGCAAAAATTCTTTCTCTATAAGGAAGATAAAGGACAAGTCTAAGTCTCTAATGGATTACTTTTGTAATTTACTAGAAAAAAGTTGGCATTAATTGTGCCAAAAACCACACGTTTTTAATGTCACACTACGACCGTATTCGAACTTATTTCACAAAATTGTTCCATCACAAACCTGAAGTGACTCTTCCTTTTTTGGAAAAGTTTTTTAAATCTTCAAAATGTTTCCAAAATTTAGAGTAATCAACTGACAGCGGCACCCTTGCAACAGCATTGTTTAGCCTCGTAGTGTGGCTTAAATTCAGAGTGTTCCGACAGCCTTAAATATATGAGCTGTGTTAGTGGACCGTGATGTTTGGAGTCAAAAATGGCAGCCCCTTGAAAGGAAAACTATTTATTAAACCAATTTCAACAATTGATTGTGAAGTCGTTTTTAGTTCTAAACAAAAAAATTCAAAGGCCTTTTTTAAGTTACACAGGGCTCATACCAATGTGTTAATAAAAAAGAGTTGTTTAGGCTCATTGCTCAATGTTTATTTATTGTATTTTATCGCAGCTATCAATATATGTCGATGCGACCTTCTGACAAAATCGCACGTGAATTTTTCGGAGATGATATGCCGCCATTGGAAACACTTGCTAATAACATGAGTTTGATATTAATTAACAGTTTTTTCGGTATAAATACGGCTCGACCATTACCTCCTAATGCTATTGAAGTTGGTGGACTTCATATTTCGACACCAAAGCCAGTGACTGGCGTAAGTAAAATAAAAGATTTTATAGTTTAAAATAGTTAATAACGACGCTGAGTGTAACACCAATTGAATCACAATAGGGATAATTAATGTTAAAGAAATTATTTTCCAAAATGACATCGAATTTGTCAACGGATATTAGATTCATATCGAACATAAAAAACTGTTGTATTAGAAATTTAATGTGAAGTTGCGCATAAATATGATATAAACCTCTTTAATTTTCATAAATTTTACTGCAAATTTAGTCTCAAAATTTGAAAATGGTATACGTATCCTGCAATCTCTTTTTAATTACAAGTATAATAATGTTATGTTTAAAGGACTTGGGAAAATTTTTGAACAATTCAAAACAAGGCGTAATCTATTTCTCGATGGGTTCCATGGTTCGTACAGAATCGTTTAGTAAAGATAAACAGCGTGCTTTTATAGAATCATTCGGAAAACTTCCCTATCAAGTTTTGTGGAAAGCGGAACGCGATAAGTTTCCTGGACCAATTCCAGACAATATAAGATTCGAAACGTGGATGCCTCAGTTGGATATATTATGTAAAAATATTTCTTAAATTATTTTTATAAGTTATCATTTTATAGTCTTGGCTTCTCCAATCTCTGTCTTCTCTAGTCACATTCTTAGTATAAGATACCAAAATTCGCTCACAAGTTGGATCGTGGGATATAGACGCTGATGAAAAAATAGGAAGAATTTCTAATACAAAGATTTGATTTTCCCACTTAAGTTATGCTTTTATAGTAAGAAAGAGGAGTTACTTAAAGTTAATCATTCATAATCATTTTTGAGGAATATGAACTTCTGTTTCATTGCTGTAATTGCACTTAGTAAATGGTTTGAAATTAAGATCAGATAATTGCAGCCTTAAAAAGTTGAACTGCTATTATCAACGTTGGTTTTTAACTTATCCAGAAGAATTTTTAAACAAAACTAAAGTCGCATGTTGTATAATTTTAGGCCATCCAAACACGAAGCTCTTTATTACCCATGGTGGAATGATGGGTGCCCAGGAAGCAGTTCACTGTGGCGTTCCTATGCTAGGAATACCAATGTTTGCTGATCAGATGGCGAACACATATACATTTGCTCAACGAGGTGTAGGTATTCAAATTCTCTACAAAGATATCACGAAGGATAGGGTGTTAAGTGCACTTAAAAGTCTTCTAGAATCTTCAAAGTAAGTAATCTGCGATAATCATATCAATTTTGGGAACGTTCATGTCTTTGGTTGCCAAGTGCTAATAATAAGTTGAATTGTTAGCTACGATTATATTAACTGGATTCAGAATATATTTGTGCTTATCACTGGATTAATATTTTTGCAGTATTTAGAAGGCCGTTCACCAAGAATTATAAGATTTCGATGTATCTAAACATTGTTGAAAACAGAACATCTCTGCTCGGATATTTTGAAACATGAAACTCTCATACTTAGTTGCTCAGTTTCTGATACGACTTTCAGCTTCAAATCTAGTTTAGATTGTCTTTATTATAGGCTATCCGATTTTGTTTGCTTGATTCATTTAAAATAATAATTGATTTTTAAGGCTAATGACAATTTTAAAATATCAACATCTATGTATTTTCAGGTACAGCGACAAAGCTAAAGAGTTTTCAGCAATATTTCGGGACAGACCTTTGTCGCCGATAGAGACAGCTGTATATTGGGTTGAATACGTAATAAGACACGCCGGTGCTCCGCAGTTACGCTCTAATGGGGCCAACCTGCCGTGGTATCAATATCTGCTCTTTGACGTCATTTTTGTGTTGATCAGTGTTTTTGTGATTGTTCTGTACAGTATTTATTTTATCACATCAGGATTAGTAAAAGTTTTAATGAAAAAAAGTGAAAAATTAAAAAAATCATGAAATCAACATATTTGTTACCTGTAATGTATTTAATTAGTATTGCTTAATGTATTTTTACAATGATTACAAAATGAATCCACGTTTTTTGATATAATTTTTTTGACTCCTTTATCTATCCATCTATGCTCTAAAAACTAAATATATACATTATAATATTTTACGTAAAGAAATTTGGAAAATATAATAGTATAAGATATACTTTTATTATAGAAAAGCAATTCCAAAATTTTTAATATAATTTATTTATTTATGAGCGCTCATAAATAATAAAATTATATTAAAAATTTTGGAATTGTTTTTCTATAATAAAAGTATATCTTATACTAAATATATACAATTTCAAAAGTAGAAAATTCAAGTTTAATGAATCAAGTTTACAGGTGTTATCATATTTTTAACCAGAGTTTTATATTTGTGAAAAGCTCTAAACGCCATTTATGAAATTCAATAATTCAGTAAATACGATATTCTCTTGTGCTTCAATTTGCTTAAACTTTTACACACAGTATATTTAGCATTTAAAGTTATGACACTATTCTGTATGATCAATGTTAAAATTAACAGGGATGGTGAATTTTTATCTCACTTTAACTTATGTTATGTTGAAGTTAGAGAGAGACAAAAAATTAACAGCACTGTAAATTATTATAATGACCGTATATAATAGCAGCATTAATTTAGTTTTTTTATATTCGATTCATGATTTACGTCGACCAAGCACTAAAAAGAACTTTGGTGTCTTATCTATTAGGAACTAAATTAAAGTATCTCTTGATCATTTTTTAATGACTTTGCTTAACAACAATAATTCAACGTTGCTAAACGGTAACTTCCGGCAGTTTTGTTCACTGCGTATTAATTTTATATGTATTAAATAACAACAGTATATTTTGTAACTGTTTAAAAGGTTAAAAATTTCAAAAGATGGCGTGCTAAATAAACGTGAAACATATTTAATGACATATTATTGTTTTTCACGACAATATTATACCTAATTTAGGAATAATATATACAGATGTATCAAATGAAAATAAACTTTGGTAGTTCAACTTGATTTTGTCAGAAGAGCGGTAATGTTGATTTTGACGTGAACGTAGTAGAATAAAAAACATGGATAAGTTCGAATAGAACTTGCGCCCTGAGGATTCCGTACCATTATAACACGTAATAATCTCACATTTCCACTTTTCCGTTACTTGTGCTAAGAGACCTTTATTGTGCCAAATTTCAAGATTCTCGATCAATGGGAATTAGCCTGCGAGTATGTTTTCACGAGAGTCAGAATAAAAATATCGCAAAAAAATTGTTTTTGTGATTTTTTTTGTGATTGTTTTTTCGCTTTATTTGTGCTATAAGACATTGCTTCTTGCCAAATTTCATGATTCTAGGTCCACGGGAAGTACCTAGCATGTAGGTTTTGATTCCTTTGCGAGTGTCAAAATATGCGGGATAAACGGTCGTATCTTTTGATTGCGTTGACTTAGAAGTTTGATTTTTTCACTACTCTAACGGGTTGCAGACCTGAGTATTTGATATTAATTTCAACTTGTACCTTTACGCGCTTCTGAGACAAGAGTCTTGGCTGACAGAAGGACAACGAAGTGATCCTATAAGAATTCCTTTTCCTTTTGAGGTACGGAACCCTAAAAAACATCTTTCCTTTTATTTTTGGTTTCACTTGATAGTGAACCAAGTTTAATCAAAATTGGTCAACTGCGTTCAATAAAAATAAAGATTTAACGATGATGAAGGTGTCATTTTAAAACCAAAGAAATCTCGTTCAATTATAATTTAAAATGAAATGTAAATTTACTTAGTATACAGCTTTAGCAAACATCGGAAAATGGACATAAATACATCATATTTTCCAAAAGACGCAGTCCTACGGAAAACACTGTGGTACAACAAAGGGCGCTGTTCTGTATGGTCAATGTTACAATTACAGTGCTCTTAAACTTCTGTCTCACTTTAACTTCTGTAATGTTAAAGTTACAAAAAATTAACAGCACTGTTAATTTTAACATTTACCATACAGAATAGTACCATAAAGCTACGCCCAACTATTTTTTAAGGCCACCGACTGTCTGAGTTAACCGAACGGAATGTCAATTGTTTATTTTCAATTTGTAATTATATAGGCAATTATTATCATTTGTTATTAGCATTTGCAGCAACAATTAATATTACATGGGATCATACTATACATCTGTAATTACTGGTTCTTTACCGATTCAAGGATTTACTAATTTTCTATTCACGCAGATAATTCCCGTGCATTAAATGAATGAATTCATTTTTCTTTTCATTCATTCGAGTGATCTGCTTCTGTATGAAAACAAGCACATGTCTTATTCTACTATCAAATTTAAATTTATGTTGTTTGTTCAGTCAACGGCAGTTTTTTTTTGTGTAGTGAATTTATACAAATTCTTATCTTAAGTAATAAATATTAATAACGGTAAGTTGATTAGTTAATTAAATTAAAATCCTTATTAGTTTAATGGTGTAGGTCGAATGGCAGGATTTAAGGGTCGAACCATAATTTCTCGACATTTATTTCACAACATTTTGAACAATTTGCCACCATTTACGGATGTTTCTGGGCCATAACTTTCGAAAGAGTTAAATGATTTTAATGAAATTTGGTTCACATCCTGAAATCCATCATCGCACGAAGCCTATTTAAAATGGACTCAAGCGGAACATCTTAAAGATAGTTCTTAGGGGCTGAAAAAGGTTTTTGTATTACTTCCAGATGTTAAAACTTACAACAATACTCTTATTTTTAATATCGGTTGCATTTAATGATTCGGCGAGAATTTTAGGCTTATTTCCAATGCAAGGAAAAAGCCATTTCATAATGTTTGAAGCCTTAATGAAAGGACTCGCCAATAAGGGCCATGAAGTTGATGTAGTTAGTCATTTTCCACAAAAACGACCAATACCGAGGTGAGGTGATAATAGTACCTAGATTATATACTTAGTATCTTTTTTTTACAATAAGCAATTTAAGAATAATAGTAATCTATACTCTAAGTCTATACTCTATAGTATAGTTTGTTACCATAAAAAACTTAAATTTTGATATTTATGATTTAAATAATAATAATAAATAATACATTTTTTTATTTCGACAAATAGATTTTTGTTTTATTGTATGGCATTTTCCTATCCAATTCCTAAGCTTTGGGTTATATTCCTAGAAGAACATTTATTTAATCTCTACTTTTTAGATACAACGACTTAAGTGTTGAAGGAACTGTTCCAAATCTAGTCAACAACATAAGTTATACGATAATTCAAGAATTATCTTTAAATAAAATTCTTGACTTTATATTCACGAAGACTGGGACGGAACTTTGTGAATCAATTATGTTTTCGCCAGTTTTAGAACAGTTAAAACAAAGTAATGTTAAATATGACGCTATTATAACAGAAGTTTTTGGAACAGATTGTTTCTTGGGATTCAGTCATCATTTCAAAGTACCTGTTATAGGAATGGTCAGTAGTGTATTATTGCCGTGGAATAATGAGCGATTTGGAAATCCGGACAATCCGTCTTTCATTCCGAACTATTTCATGCCGTACACTAATTCGATGACGTTGTACCAGCGCTTGATGAATACAGTTGTGCTTATTTTCAGCAAATTAAAGTAAGATTCACTTTCTAATAAAAAAAAAAACTTTGGAAAATCCTATCTAAATCTCAAAAAACAAGATTTTTATCAAACATTTCTTTCTACAACATAACTTTTCCAGCGATTGACATCAACCGTCAAATAATAAAATTTAGAATAATACATGCATAGATAAAAAATGATTTGAAAGGTCCTGTTTTGTTGTACACGAACCTAGAATTTTAAAATGTTTCATCGACGGCTCTTTATTTTAGAGATTAACGCAAATAATTTGGTTGCTTAACGTTATATTGTTGAAAAGATAGCAATGTAAATACATAACTGTTATGGTTGTTTTAGGTATCATTATCATTCAGTATTATCGTCTGATGTTTACGTGAAGAAATTTTTTGGTTCGCATTATCCATCTCTGGAAGCTTTAACCAAAAACATGAGTCTACTATTGGCGAACAGCCATATTAGTATTAATGGTGCAAGGCCATTGGCTCCTAATGTTATTGAGGTCGGGGGTCTACATGTAAATCCACCTGGAGAATTGACTGGGGTTTGTTTAAATTTTACTCTTTTTAGAATTTAAATAATTTCGTGACGACACAATTAAGTTTTTAAATACAGTTAGTAATACTTAAAAAAATTCAGAACCTTCAATTGATTTTTTTTTTGCTGCAACAGCCAATTTCTTAAGATAAACATTTAGCTACTATTTTGAAGTCAAATTATGATAACTGCACTAATTTTATTATTAGTGTATTTGCCATATGGCAACATACACTATTGGCATCGGTCGGATGGCGGGACCTAGGGGTCGGACCAAAATTTCTCGACGTTTCATAACCTCCTAAACACTTTGGCACTATTTTTAAAAATGTTTATATATATATGTATATATATATATATATATATTTATATACGTATATATATATATATATATATATATATATATATATATATATATGTGTACGCGCGATAACTTTCGAAAGAGTTATTTGATTTCAACGAAATTTGGGCCACGTGTTGAAACCCATCACCGCAAGAAGCCTATTTAAAATGGGCCTAATCGGGCTATTTTAAGGGTAGTTTTTAGGGGTTGAAAACTGTTTTTGGGCCCCAAAATACCGAAAAAATTCTCCGAATCGTTTCAAAATTGAAATTTAACCCTCTGGTAGTGATTAAAAAGTGTCCCCACAATTTTAATAAAATCGGCCCGACAGGACCGGATTTACAAATTTTATGAAAACACTAGTTTGCAGATAGTGATTTATTTATTGAAGGGTGTATTTAATTCGGTGTAGACGTTAGATTGATAATAATATTACAATTAAGAAAAAAATGTTATTTTAAGGGGTGTATTAAGGGGTTAATTTTTTTATTTTGCCCAAAAACAAACTTAATTTCACATAATAAAAGTATAAAAACCACACGGCCCTATACAAGCAAATACACTATATTGTCGGCAGGGTTTTGGCACTGCGACTCGGGTTTTTTATCATTATTACTGATGGAATTGGCAGTAGTCAAAATAATTGTTCATAATCCAGATATAAATTCAATATAACATCCAAAATGTTGTTTTAGAAATTGGGAGAAATGATGAATACTTCAAATAACGGCGTTATTTACTTCTCTCTAGGATCTTTAGTAAAATCTGAAACATTACCTTCCAATGTAAAAAGAGCGTTACTGGATGCTTTTGGAGAACTGCCTTATACTATACTGTGGAAAACCGATCCAGCTAATTTACCTGAACCGATTCCAAAAAATATTCAGTTTGCCACGTGGATGCCACAAATGGATATACTATGTAACTTTTACTTTCTTTCAATATTTGCGGTTAGCTGCTGCCCTATTAGTAAAACGATTTGGGTACTACTATAAGAGTATTACATCTCGGTGTCTCTTCTGTCTGAAACATTGTGTAGACACATTGAAAGGACGTACGATCGTAATGCAGTGGCGTCGTAGTTAGTGCATTACTTTTGAGAGAGCGACATAACAGACTACTTTTGATTGCAGGCCATCCCAACACTAAACTCTTCATTACTCATGGAGGCATGATGGGCACACAAGAAGCCATTTATTGTGGGATTCCAATGATTGGAATTCCGTTGTTTGCAGATCAAATTTTCAATATACGCAGTTACGAACATCGAGGAATAGCTATGCATTTAGATATAAGCACAATTTCTAAGGAGAATGTTTTAAACGCTATAAACACCGTCTTAGATAATTCAAGGTATTTTTTGATGTAAAACTTCTTTAACGAGGATATCTGTTTGAAATTTTCTGTGACGTGAAAGGGAAAATAACGTGTTATGTTAAAGGCGAAATATAAGAGAAACCTTGGCAACGCAAAATTATATATATAACATTGCGACTAAAGAAGTTTTACTTCTCCCGCGAGTTTTTGTGAATGAGACTCACACATTTTTTCTCACTGATTGGAGGTCTACTAGGACTAATTTAGAGTAGCGAAAGAAAACAGACGTCAGAAAGTCTATAGGTTTAGTGTACTACTTACTTATACAGGGTTGACAAAGTGGTTACACCTATTTTTTAAAAACTGCCGCGAGGATTTTCTAAGTGAAATAAATTTAAGATTGGCAACAACTTTTTATTATATGCTATTTCAATTTTAAAAAAATTATTAAAGTGATTACCATCAACCTCTAAATACTGTAACGGTTTCGCCATTTTCTTCGAAAAAGAGGAAACCGTACCATACGATTATTTCGCAATCTTGAAGCAGTTCTTAATGAAGATTTTGTGAATTTTCTCAGGATGTAAGCTTTATCTACCTTCAGCAACAAATTTATTTAAATTCTTTGAGTTTGCATAAGTGCCCGTTTTTTTAAAAGTGTTTTAATACATCAGTACATTAATTATTCGAAAATCTATCCATCACTTAATAAATTGCATAAATTATCCGTATACTTATCTGTCAAAACCAAAATCTTGCTTTCATAGGTGATGTCAGAATCCGGACACTTTACTATTAGTTATACTCGGTTTCGACGTTATCGTTACGCTATCCAAAACAGAACAATTTTGTAATAACGGGAAGGCTTTCGTGTCGCGGTATCTTTGATTGAAATGATTTGTTCGAAACAATGTGGAGACCTCGAAGAGCAGCGTATAACTTCAACCAATTTGTTTTTTTTTAGAGTGAAGCAAAGAAACTTCACACTTATGATTTTTTTTCATTTCAGTTACAAATCAAACGTTAAACGACTTTCGTCATTGTTTCGTGACAGACCGCAGTCGGCTATGGACACAGCTATTTACTGGGTCGAATATGTAATAAGATACAAAGGAGCGGCTCATTTGAAACCCACAAGTACTGATTTGACTTGGTACCAGTATTATTTAATAGACGTGCTTTTAATACTCCTTGCTGCTGTAATTTCTGCAGCGTTCGCTATTTACCAACTTGTGAAAATATTTATGAAGCATTATTTTCGTCCTGAAAAACAAAAAATAAATTAATATAGACAAATTACCGAATATTTGTTTCTAAAACAACCTCAGTTATTTTGCAGTAGGTATAATAATATTTAATCCCTTTCAATAATCATTTCATGTAACTCTCATGTAGACTTTGAATAATTACAATTAATTACAAACAAACAAATGTACGGAACGTGAAGTTAAATAAAACCGTTTAACATGCAAATAACATCTTGTTTTTCTATTTTAAATACAAGTCAGCATATAAATACTAAACGCAAAATATGTTTAATGAAATAAAATACTTTTTGTGTAACTATGTAACATCATTGACAAGTGTGCGTTCAGAGTATTGAAACATTGTCAAGCAAGGTACTTTGTCGTTCTCTTCGACCAGCCCTCCAATACCGTCCAGCCTCGAATATTAGCCGATCATTGTTACTAGTGAAGCAACAATATAATCGTTATTAGACGATATTAGCCACGCTTGCCATTGTGTAAACTCTAGAGTTTAAGCTTTGAGTATTTATTATAACCAGATTTAAGCCTGCCATTATATGTTGTATCGACAAGGAGCGACACAGTTTTTGAGAGTGTCTTGTCGTTGCAATAGAAGAATTCGTGTGATCTATTTTTGTCAGTATATAGGGGACCAGTGTCGTCTTGTGTTCGAATTTATAACGATTATTTTTAAACGTTGATAAAAATACGTAAATGAAATTTTCTGAATTAACAAAATCGGAGCATTTTAAAATTTTTTATGTGAATTTTTATAACATTGATATCATTGAGTGTGATTTGTTATAGTCGACGATTCATTTGATTAAATTTAAGGTGTTAAAAACGCATTATTTACAAGTGGTTATCATAAGTGTATTAAATTAGTCAGCATAAATGTTATCAATTATCAGTAATAAAATATTACGTAATTGAAGGTAAAGAGAATCTTTTAAGTATACAATTACTTTAAAATGATTAGAATCTAAATCTTGTTTTTGTTCACTAAGCGAAAATGACATTTTTAAAATTATTTCTTTCAATAATAAAATATAAAAAAAGAAAACATTGGATATATGTACATTTCAAAAGGAATACTCTACAATTTAATTGATGGCGATGAAGTGACGAAATTGTTATTTTTTATTTTCCAGCCATAGTCATCTTAGTATTTTTGACTAAAATATTATTTACTGAAATATTAATTCTTTTGAAATATTTTAATAATAATAAATGTAAAAAATGTAATTCTGTGTGCACTAAAATTATTATTTGATTAAATTCTTAGGCAAGTTGCAAGCTAAATAATTAGATAACTAATGAAAATGCACTTTGCATCAAATTAGTATCTATTCCAGCGGCGTTGTATTGAGACTATTCAAGAAAAAATAAATTTTCAACTTCTATATTACCTTTGTACTGAGATTGATTTTTCAGCTCCCAAATTGGCAACAGTATAAGAACGGTCAGAGTTAAATTAGTTAACCTCAAGGTTAGTAAATTACAGAGGTTGTCTCGTTCAATTTGACCGTTCAGCGTAAGTGCGGAAATGACGGCAGTTGGCGGATCGCTCATATTTTTATTAGCCTATAATGACAATATCCTAAATATCATTTATATTTAACTAGGACTATTTAAATCTCTGACCTTAAAAATTCATTTTATTGCAAAAAATATCAATATTCTGTCTTGATTTCTTTGACATTTGTTAAATAGTCTTATTAAAGTTTGTAAACAACAGTCGTCACGTAGTCAATTTAAAGGTTCGGCGAATGACGCCATCTCCCCAGTAATATCCAACGGAACGGGGAAACCTCTGTAATCTATTAATCTAGTGTTTAATAGTCCTTGTTGGCAACGAATTAAAAATAAACGGTACATGTTCACCGCTACTGAATTGAATGGAGCGCGGTATTTCGTTCTTCAGAATTTTTCAAAAATATTTTTAAGACAAATGAATGATGGTATATTGATTTATAAAAAATTATCAAGTTCGTTGGAGTCTGCGAAAAAATCTCAATTTTCCAATTTTGTTCATCACTAAAATGCCAATATCTTTGAGAAATCCTCTAAAAAATTGAACTTAAATCCAAAACTCGGTTTTATCGATTTATAAGGACTATGTATCTAATGTCTAAATTCATCTAAATATTGAATAGACTTTTCGCCATAACAAGATTTCACTCCTACAGTTTCTCGAAAGTAAAAACCGAAAATAGCAATTGATAATACGAATTTTGAATTTAGTTAGTTATCTTTTTTTTTTTTGCTTTTTCAGTACAGTAAACTTTGTGCGCCTGGCAATACTAGACATGGAATAAAATAAAATATAAGGGCACTAAAAAGCATGAAATAAAAATAATAAAACTAAAATAGGGAAATGATTATCCGACTGAAATCGAACTTATTTTTTAAATATTTTTTATTCAAAGTCCTTTGATGAAAAAACGACGCCACTGGCCAATTTAAGACCTTATCACTTATCACTCTCGTTAATAAAATATTATTGTCGACATACATAAATGAACAGAGGCAGCACACAATGGAATTTCAATGGATAATAATAAATTATCCCCATCTCAAAAATTCAAGTGCTGAGTAAAAATAAAATCTATCAAACACTTAGTTTGTAAAATAATTCCTCTTAATGAATAAATGTTTAGTAGTGATGACCAAACCATTATTTTTCTTATAATAAAACTATACGCACAGAATTATCATTTTCTTTCATCAAATCCTGGTGAAGAACACAAAACATATACGAATTTCTAGTACCTTTCAGCATTTTTAAAACTACTAAACTTAGCATTTATTTCACTCATCAAGTAATTTTTTGTAGCTGTTATTTTTGAAGCCTGTTGTTTAGTAACACTTAAATAACTTAAGCTGCTATTTCGTGCCATCACTGAAATGATAAACCGTCCCACTGAATGAAACTATCCTGGAAACAATCCTTCAACGTATTTATCGTATTTATAAGAAGTATTTTAACATTTGTGAAATAAAAACTAGAGCATATCTGTGTTTAAAAATAAAATCTCTATGTTACATGTTTTATCATTTATTTAATTGTTATCATAGTCACGAACCACCATTGCTGATAAACAATACAACTACTGGCTACCAAGTATAAAATATATATCTCATCTTAAATTACGGGAGATTAGGTACGTTCAGTCATAGCTGTTATTTATCAGTTAACATACAGATAGAAACAGTTTTTTGTTACTTATTACTTCTACACTTATTTATACCGACTGCAAATTTCAAAATTGAATAAAAATGGAGCAATTGAACTATTAATTTGAAATGAACGAAATTAGGAAATTTAGAATGAAAGTGTTTGTGTAATATTCAAAACATGATTATGCGTATTTAGTAGTTATTAAATAAAAAACTAATTTGGAAAAAAATCAGTTACACTATTTAATTCAAATTAAAAGGTAAGTAATTGGTTTAATTTTTTTCTGTGATTAAAATGCGAGGAGATTTACATCAATTTTTTAGGAAATATAAGCTGATGATTAATTATTATTACAGTTGTTTAAAACAGAGTTTTGAACAAGTTCAATAAAATATGCTCATCAATCATTTTCATGTATTTTGAATACAATAAACGTTCATAAACGATAATTGAAGGTCGCACTTATGGCAATATAACTAATAAATGCAACGTCCCATTTATAACTGTTCTGGCGCAGTTTCCATTTAATTTTGAGTTTGTGTAGGGAAAAAACATTTTACCAAATATGTAACTGTTACAAATATTCTATACGGTTCCAGTTATATTTAGTTTTTAAGCTTATAGTTTATGTAAAAAGTTAATGAATTCTTTTTTCATAGATCATGAAACCTGTTTTTTTGGTCCTCTTTATTTCATTGATAATATCCTTCGATGGCGTGTCGGCAGCGCGTATTCTGGGTATATTTCCGTTTCCAGGAAAAAGCCACTTTGTTATGTTTGAAAGGCTAATGAAAGGCCTTGCACACAAAGGACATGAAGTCGACATGTTGAGTGCATTTCCACAAAAAGAATCTATTCCAAGGTACACATAAATTCTAAATTCCTTTTTGTCGACCGGCTTCCAAATGCATTCTTTGGACACCATTTGGTTATGATTATAATAATGACAAACCGTCAAAATTATAGTAAATCATAATAACGCACGACCACGTAAATATTCATGAATTGCTTCCAAAGCGAAGATCATTGGATGACCCCACGAAAACTCTTTTAAAGGTTGTATTTGTTTTATTTTAGATTTAAGGATTTAAGTGTCGAAGGAATTTTTCCAAATATTACAAACAATGTAACAATGGATGAACTTAATGCCTTATCATTTCATGGATTAGTTAAGTCAATCTTCGAGGAAGGTGGCGTAGATTTATGTGAAGCTGTATTTAATTCATCTGTCGGACAACAATTAATGAAAACAGATGTAAAATATGATTTAATTATCACTGAAGTATTTGGAACTGATTGTTTTTTGAGTTATGCGCATTTATTTCAAGTTCCGACGATTGCAGTGGTAACTAGCTTTCCATATCCATGGGTAACGGAAAGATTTGGATTACCAGATAATCCATCATACATAATGAATTATTTTTATCCCTATGTAGGTCAATTATCACTGCTTCAAAGAGTCAAGAGTGCTTTCGTGACGATTTATGCAAAATTAGGGTAAGCCAAATTAAATATTTTTCTAATCAAAACGGTTTAAAAAAAATATGTCGGAAATTCTAAAGACGTATAGTGCTGATCAAAATAAATAAATGTGTCTTATTTGTTCATGCTTCTTATATATTTAAAAAATATTTACAAAAGTATCTTCCTCGAAACACCGTCGAGTAATTAAGTCAATGATATAAAAGGACTTAAAATACTTTTTATTGTCATAAAAATAAGAAACTCTCTATGGTTAAGCGTCGGATTTAACTTCTTTGTGCACTAGTTTTTTTTATAGTTTATATACAGTGCGTACGTAAATTTATTCTTTGGTTTGGAACAAAATATCACGCTTACACAATATATTATTTACTAGCGGCCCAGTCCGGCTTCGCCCGGGTGTAAATGTAATATATAGGATATAAAAGATGAGAATCATTATCATTAAATTCTCAACGTGTATTGAATTTGCGCGAATTCAATCGCTTTTATTTGTGAATGTTCAAAAATCGAAGAAAAATCTTATATCCCAAAAAGAAATTTAAAAAAAAACTTGGAACGTGTCGCGGGACACGCGTTTGGAACGAAGTCCCTTTCGTATAAGACGTTTTTCGTAACGCGTTTTATATAATCTAAAAACACCCGGTATAATCTAAAAACATCCGGTATAATCTCAAAACACCCGGTATAATCTAAAAACACCCGACATAACCTAAAAACACCCGGTATAATCTAAAAACACACGGTATAATCTAAAAACACCCGGTATCACCGTATACCAGTTTTTCGTGACATTTTTGTCTTACGGTATAGCCTATGTTACTTAGGGTGAATGCAGCTTTCTAATGGTGAAAGAATTTTTTAAATCGGCACAGTAGTTTTTGAGTTTATTCATTACATACACACAAAAATACAAATCTTTCCTCTTTATAATATTAGTGTAGATTATTATTATTGATAATAACATCTTAATTAGTAGAATAAGTAGAATAAGTTTTTATTACAGTTCTTATCATTAAAAAAAGCATAACTAAGTGATCATAAATGATCCTCTGTAAATATTTAACTTTTAATCAGAAGTCTGATGACTGAAATAGTTCTAACTAGGGAAAAAACTCTTTTTGCGGTTCCCTCTCTATAGTGATGCCCTAGACCGGTGCCTAGTGTACCTTATTATAAATCCAGCACAGGAGACTAAGATAAAGATATTATCAGTGCGTTCTAAAATAATTTCAACTTGCATGAAAGATAAAACTATTTCGTAAACAATAATTATATACTTGTCTGTCAATAATCAATCTACACACCATTTTTGTATCATAATACAACTTTATTTTGTTAACCGACTTCAACAAAAATAGGTTATCAATGTGTCATGTCTATAGTTTTTCTTTGTTTTCTACTCACGCACGTTTTAGTAGTAGGTTTAGTTTTTTATAACTGAAAAAATTAAAGGTTTTCTATAAAATTTAGGTATCACTACTATTCTACAGTGGCGTGCAATATGGTAGCAAGGCGATATTTTGGCCCCGATCTTCCTGATCTAGCTACACTTGCTAACAACATGAGCTTACTATTACTCAACAGTCATTACAGCTGGGCTCAAGCAAGGCCACTGCCTCCTAACGTTAAAGAAGTGGCAGGGCTTCATTTAAAGCCACCGAAAAAAGTAGAAGGGGTAAACATTTTTTTAACCTTCATCTTTAAAGTTCAATTCCAGAAATATGTTATAATAGAAAACAGTATCACGGGTAATTGGAATAAAGAAATAAATCAATTTAAACACTCATTGATTGCAACGTTTCGTCTTTTCTTTAATTAAGACTTTTTCAAGCTCTAAAAAATTTTTCACAAAAATTAACATTCATATAATAAAAAATATTAAACATTATGGATTGACTGTGAAAATAATATAAATAAAATATAAAAAAAGAACATATTATTTTCTACAATTTTCAATTTTTATAATTGTTTTTTGTAATGCCAAATTGCATATTATATCATAGTTTTACTATCATTTAAGCACATTCTTTCTTTTTAGTAAATTATTTAATCCATAATGTTTAATATTTTTTATTATATGAATGTTAATTTTTGTAAAAAAATTTTAGAGCTTGAAAAAGTCTTAATTAAAGAAAAGACGAAACGTTGCAATCAGTGAGTGTTTAAATTGATTTATTTCTTTATTCCAATTACCCGTGATACTGTTTTCTATTTTTTTAACCTTTTCTTTTCGCTGCGTATCTTAATATAACCTTAATATAACAAACAACCAAAATTCATTTACTCCTAAATTAAACACTAATAGTAAATTTATATACTTTCATAAATGAAAAAAAAAAAATATCTCAATGAAAATCACTGTTATTTTACGTTCACCTTTTTAAGAAAAATGGGGGCTCGTGGTACTTTAGGATATATGGGGTTCTTCTACAGAAAGTTTGAGTTATCAGCAGGAATAAACAACATTCCAATTATAATATTGTTATTTTGTCGCAGAAGCTAGGATTTCAGAAATCGCGGGGCCCTGGACTAAAGCCCAACGAGCCCATACGGAAAGATAGGTTTGATAGTATTGCTCAGATATCGGAATAATTCAAATCTATTTTTTCAGGAATTAGGCGAGTTTCTGAATAAATCATCGAACGGAGTTATTTATTTTTCAATGGGTTCAATGGTTCGAACTGATTCTCTTGACTTAAAAAGACTGAGTGCTTTTATTAACGCTTTCCGTAAATTGAGCAAATATAAAGTGCTTTGGAAAGCTAATGAAACTGAAATAAGAAACAAGATTAATGATGTTCCGAATAATATAAAATTTGCATCTTGGTTACCTCAAATGGACATATTATGTAAGTATGCCGCATGAGTTTATAAGCATTCTCGTCCATTGGAACCGTGAACTGCCGAACAATTCATTCGACCGAATAAACAAACGAGTGACAGAGGAGCCGAACGTGCGAACACTGCCGATGTTCGGTCGTCTGTTAGTTGTTACCAGTTATATGTCTTCGTGCTACAGGTTAATTTACAGAATTATGGAGATGGATGTAGAGGATTTATTATTCATGTTATCCATTGCGCAAAAATAAAAAAAAATAATTCAGAACGTTGCACGTAAGTTGCACGTCACTCCACTTGTACTACTGTTCGACCGAATGGAACCGGGAAATCCCACGTCCACGGGATTCAGGCCATCAGCGTCCGTTTTTGGTGGCACACAGACCGAATAAGGACGTGTTCCGATGTCTTCTCTTGTTGTTGGATCATTCGGTCGTATTAGTCCGTACACGGTCGAACGAGTATTCGATCGTTCACGGTTTCAGTGTAAAGCCGGTCTAAAGGGCGAGTACAATGAATTTTATGAAAATCAATCTTTAGGCCATCCGAATACAAAGGTGTTTATTTCACACGGTGGTTTAATGGGTATTCAAGAAGCAATAAGCTGCGGAGTTCCAATTGTTGGAATACCACTATTTGCTGATCAGTTTTTAAATATGGAAATTAGCTCATTTCGACGTATGGGAATTACAGTGAATTATGAAGACATTGCTGAAGAGAAAATGTTTACGGCAGTGAATGAGACATTAGAAAATCCAAGGTAAGGCTATATTATTCCAAATTGGAACTCGCACAAAATAAGATTAATTTATTCCGCATATAAAAGTGGCTGATAGTCATGAACGTGTTGGGAACATTTTTCAGTAGCATCGATCGACTAATCCATAGATAATCAACTTATGCGGGGAAGTAATATGTTTTGCCCATTAGGGAATCTAAAGTGGTGGTACCCCCATTCCTAGACATAAACTAAACTATTGTTTCGTGGCCAGCTAATAGATATTGAAAAGTGTTAAGTATTAAGTGTACGCTATTTTTAGTGACTGAACCAGTCTCACATTATCTTAAAAAGAGAGGCATGATTGGTAAATTCAGCTCTTGAGAGTGATGCACTCAGTTTAGGTAGTCGGTTCTTTATCGATTGGATGGTTCGCGTCTCTAACAACGGAGACTAGATACACAGGTTCCCTGGTTAATGAATGAAGTCAACTGGAAGACCGTTCAATATTTTTATCAACCACACAATATCAATTGGGAGTCCACTGGATAACGTCATCTCCCCACTACAGGTCAACGGTCACTTCTCTATTTAATAACCTTAACCTTATATTATATAGGTACTCTCAGTCTTAGCTCTCAGTGATAGTGTATAGTCGTCCATGCGTTCATGAATATCAGCTACATTTATAAACATTCGGTAAATTATTTCCTACTTTTTTATCAGCCCATTTATAATTTTAATTTAATTTATTACGGAAAATAAACTTTCTTTGTTTCAGCTATCGACTTAATGCTCGGAAAGTTTCCGAGGAATTTCGTGATCGACCTATCGCACCACTCGACGAAGCAATATACTGGGTAGAATATGTGATTAGACACCGTGGTGCGCCCAACTTACGACCGCTCAGTGTTGACCTTCCATGGTACCAATATTTTCTAGTCGACATTGGATGCGTTATTGTTGCACTCATATCATTTGTGCTTGGCATAATTTATCTAGGAATGACTATTATTTTAAATTTCAATTGTATTTTTAAATCGCAAAAAAAGAAAAAAGAAAAAGTGTCATAGCATAATAAAATATATTCCATTTTCTAAACAATCTTTTTGTATCTAAATCTCTACATGTAGCAACTGCAACGCGATTTGATGATTTATTCAGGTATAACCCGAAATTTTTCGTTCGAGTTCGCGATTTGACAATAGCGTGGAAATTTAATCGCGCTTTCTTGATCTAGCGATGGATGCGTTTGTTTCGTATTTGCGTGTGACGAGAGCAGCATTATTGGAATTGACGACATGGTGTAGCGCGAACTTGCAATTTGTGTGCTGTGTGTTTTTGATAATAATATTATGATTCGTGTGATGTTAGTTTAATTCAAATCATTCGTGATACATAAACTACAATTTGTTTATCTTTATTTACAAACATTATATTTTTAAAGCTATTCAGTAAAAAAAAAATACATTTTCTAAGTTCGATCGCAAAATTTGATTTTAATACCATCTTTCACTCTTAGTATTATGTCAGTTAAAATGACTATATCTTTTTCGGTAGTGACAGGTTCTAATATAAAATTCCTCAATATTCCTGACACTGCTGTTTTCAATTCAAGCATTGCAAACCTCTGACCTAAAATGAAAGAAAAACAAAGTGGGTGCGTGTACTTAATTCTTTGGCGTTATTGAAAACTAATTTTTAATATACCCGTAAATAATTTATTGAAATAAAATCTTCAAAATATTAACCTCAAATATTTTGTAACACTTTCAAAATATTATTTTGAATTTTATTTTTATATTCGATCTATTGAGTAATCAAAAACGCAATTATGAATTCCATTGGATGGCACTTAAAACGACTATTGGTTGTAATCGTCTAGTAGATTATATAGTTTTCAGTTAACAGAATGTGTATTGATTTCGTCCATCTAGCGTTTCAGTCTGGTCTACTTTATATTGTCGAATTTTTATTGTCGCGGCCAATTTCATACTGTCGAGTTTTCGTTAGATGTGCGCACGCAATTACCTGTTCAAAATTTTATTCTCAACGCGCCAAATGATGTATAACTTCATAACTAAGAATACCTGAAAATCTTTCTCAAAAAATAGAAAATCAAGTTACCTATACAATTTCTTGGTCCAGCACTGAAAGGTATATAACAAAATGGATGTCTGCCGTTGCAATTTTCTGGCAAGAATCTATCTGGATCAAACACATCTGGATTTGGCCAAAATTCGGGATGACGATGAACATTGTAAACATGTACATTGGCATTACAGCCTGCGGGAACTTTGTAGCCAGCTGTAAAAATATGCATTTCTTTAACATTTCAGAGATTTAAACACATGTATAAGAACGGAAACTCGTATTGTGCCAACTTCGCAGTGATTTCAATACATGGCAAGGACAGATTACGGAAACGTCTATTACTATGCTACTAAATAATAACACGGATAATATTAAATGTCAATACTCACCGAGTTCGGTTTCACTGGTTAGCATTCGTCCCAGAATATGTACTGGAGGATACAGCCGCAAAGATTCTTTAATACACATTTCTAAATAAACCATTTCTTGTAGCTGTTCGTAGGTTGGAACGCTAACTTTATCATTTCCGAAAATTCTTTTGAGCTCATCATACGCCCGATCCTGTGTAATATAAAATGTTTGATTGATACAGGGTCTTTAAATAAGGGTGTTTTATTTTTGACACATCACGACGGCATAGCTAAAACACCTATTTCATTCACAGATTATTTCATTTACTTTGAAAGATAGAATTTCTTATTGAAAGAGTGAAAGACCATATACTGGAGTTCTATTTTACAGACGTAAGAAAACTTCCGCTCTTGGTATTTCAAGTGTCTCAAAAACCAAATATAAAACTAGAGTTATTATTTTTGACGTTTTTTACACAAAATAATTTCTTACTTGGATCGTTCTATGATTAGCCAATAAAAACAATGTAAATGATATTCCCACCGAAGTTGTATCGTGTCCCTAAAATAATCAGTTAAAACATTAATGTGATAATTTATAAATTATTAACATCAAAAGGATCTGATATATACATTATTCATTAATATGATGTTAATTAATAATATATATTCTATTTCAAACTCATACCTCGAACATGAAAGTATCAACTTCTTCGCAAATACCTTCGATGGTAATATTTGCCCCTTCTTTTTTTTGCGCAATCATTAAATCCAACATGGCCAGTCGTTTCTTTTCGGTATTACCGGAAAATTGTTTGACTGTAGATTCGTCCCAATTTTCTAACCGTTTATTAATTATATTTCTTGTGAATTTATGTAAGACTTTTAAAACTTTCATAAGCTCACCACCAGTTTTAGATAAATTATACATAATTGCTTCATTCAGCAGCCATGGATGAAATATTCTGTAAGTCATTATTTCTCCAAAACTGAAAATATTAAAATACACGGATGAACCTCGTCCATATAAGCTCAAAGAAGAAATGAAACTTCTTAGATTTATGAACTCATCATGAACCAGCCATTGAAACATTATTATTTTTTTTAATTTTCCATTTAACGTTACAGAAATTTTCAAATAGATACGTCGCTAAAGAAGTTTCACTTCAAAATTGAGTTAGGTACTCGATCTTTCTAAAATGTATCTTTTAAAAATATTGAAATTCTAAAATATTCTTTATTTGCAAATGCGTTAACTTTTTATAAGGATTTTATTCAAAAAAGTTAAGAGTGACAAAAAATTACGACTTCCAGTGTGTAATTAAAAATTTTGGCTACAAATCTCGACGGTGACATTTAATTTTTTTATGATTAAATTATTATACCTAAAATGTTGATACATTTACAAAAAAAAATATAAGCACTTTTACAATTAGTCGATAAGTTTTAAAGTTAGAATATTTTAATTAAAGTTTTTTTACTTGTGTATGGCTGTTTGATAGTTGACAATAGATTTATCTTTCAAGTGATCAACTGAAATCCCCATTGACGTTTCTGAAATTTTAGAAATGAACAATTACTTTTTTATCACAAAACTTCGATAAATTGAAAGTAATACAATCGGGTTTTCGTGGAACAATTGAGTAAAAAACTAAAATTAATTACATTTAAACGTAACCTATTTATGCTTTACAATTCAATTTTATAATTTATCACTACTGAAACTAGGCTAGATAGGAAGTCTTCGCATTTTCCAACATATTTCAAAGGTTTATCCAAACAAAACAAATGTTAAGAAGCACTGTCTTAGAGAAATACTATATTTAATGCGTCAAACAAAATTTGAGAAAAACGGTTTCTCATTAAAAAAAACTAAAATTCGTGAGAAATTGAAAAGGTAGATAAGAGGTCCTATTACGATTTTTTTATATGCACATTGTCTATACTAAATTTAAATGATATTTAAGACTTGGGCACGGTAACCCATCCATACTTTTAATTCGTAATGCATAATATTGCCTATCAGAATATTGGTACTAGCTAGTCTGGTAATAGAACTACTAACGAGATTTCATACGTCTAGGTGAACTAATTTCCAAGATACGATTGTCTAACTGATAGATCATCATAATTCATAAACACCTAGCTTCAACCGGTTGTTTGAAGACTACTCGCGTCTAGCCAGTCCTAGAAGTGTGATATACAGAACTATATGGTAAAAGTTGGAAACTCACTTGTTCTTCGTATAGAACTTGCGCTTTTTTAACATTTGGGTGTTTCGTCACACTTACCACACATAGCCTGTAAGGTAGATTCCGATGTATACGGGACTACGTTGATTGGTGAACCTTCATTCACACTTCGGATTCGTTTGACCAATTTCATTCCTTGTTCACCTAATACAACGGCGAAATATTTTAAAATATTAAAGTGAAAGGCAGGTGTCAAAAATTTTCTTCTTGTGTGCCATTTTTGACCTGTAAAATAGTTTTTAATTACAACAAGGTCTGAACGAAAGTATACAACAGTATGTTACCGAACAACAGGCTTTTTTACTGAGTTGCATAATATTAGTTTTATTTGTTGTCTTGAAAATTTGAAATTTATTCGGAACATTTACGGAAGATTTTATTATTTTTGTGATTAAATCATATTTCATTTTTTTCGTTATCTTACCGAGGTTTTACTGTATTTATAATGTACATTAATTATCATTTATATCGACGGTCAAATAAATTCGGTACTTTTAGTATAATACTAGTAATATTAGTTTTGCTTCCTGAAAAATCTCAAATTGTTTATGTTTAGTGCTTTGTCTCTATCTAATTTCGAGATTTTTTTTTGTGTTTTATTAAATTCACGCTTGTGATATCTTTGTTGCTTAAAAATACAGTAATTTTTTAATTAATACCTGTACTAGTAAGAAGTCCAGTTCCTAGCCAAGGATGTAACAATCCATAAGCATAGCTTTTATCATTATTTACAGAATTTGAAATTAGTGCCTGAAATAAAAAAAATATGCGTAGGTGTTACGTATGTATATTAATTAACAGGAAAAAATCCAAAAATATCTACACATTGTCATCAAAATTCGCAAAATGTCAACGATTAGTAAAAAATGTTAATTTTTAACAAATATTACATCGACCTTAGTTGGGTCGAAGACAAGTGCCTTTATCATAAATAAATATATTCAACTGTACCTCAACATCATCAGGATGGATAAGATTAACAGACATAACACTGACAATTTGAAGTTTTACTATCCTTTTATATTTCAGAAAATGGCTGTTTTTTACATCCCAAATTTTTTCTAAAAAGAACATAGAAATGAAGATTATTATTACCAAAAAATGGTTTAACACTTTTAATCAAATATTCTATTCTATTTTATTAATGTTATCACATATAGTGATTCATTAACTAGTTTTTTATGTTTGATCATAATTTAATACGGCGACCATATAGATTCCTAAAAAGATCTTACCAATCAAAAAATTTATAAAAATTAAAAGCTTTTACTCTATGGGGCTAGTAACTACATAAAAATGAAAACTGGAAATGATATTTCCCGCTGTTGGCACGTAATAATAATAAACAGAGCAGCAAATGAACTCAGTCTTGATTTTGACTTCAGTTCCGCTAGAAATCGTAGAAATGCAACGTATGCATCTCTAACGTCAGATCAAGTAAGATTCACAGTAAAGAAGGCAGAGCAAAAGTTCTTGCTCAAACAACATACTGATAAACCGATGCATGGGACTTATTATAAGAACATCAACACTTGCGGTTTATCGAAGGATCTGACGTTTGCCTTTCTGAGATCAGCTGGACTGAAGTCTGAAACTGAGGGATTTGTTTTGGCGTGTCAAGATGGAGTTATCAACACTCTTGTGTACCGTCGCATAGTTATAGGTACAGAAGTAACAGATACTTCTTGCAGAGCATGTCGATCGCATCCAGAGACGCTCATGCATCTCTTATCGGCATGTAGTCACTATGCGAGTTGTGCTTACATTCACCGCCACAACGCTGCTCTAAGAGTTTTATACTACCACCTAAGACATCATTATGGTGTTGATAAAACTCCTGTTCTACCTTATGTTCCAAATGATATTGAGTCCGTTGTCGAAAATGAGTCATGCAAGATTTTCTGGAACTACTCATTTAATACTACCAGGCAACTTTCAGCTACAAAGCCTGACATAGTTCTCCTTGATAAACCTGCGCGAACTATGTATGTTATCGAGTTTTCAGCCCCTGCTGAAACGAACATAGCCGCAAAGGAGACTGAGAAGCGGACAAAATATCAAGATCTTCTTTTTGAGCTCAGAAAGCAGTACCCAGAGTATACTGTTAAATTAATTGTCCTTATAATTGGTGTTCTTGGAGGGGCAAAACCGTCACTGTTGGCAAGTATGAAAACTATTCCGGCATGTCAGCGTATTGCTGAGTCACTAATTTGCCGTATGCAAAAGGCCGTGCTTATTGGGTCGCTCCGTGTACTCCGTGCGCATGACCCAAACTCACTGTAATCGCCCATTTCATGGTTTGAGACGCGGTTACAGTTACAACTTGCTCCACAAGTATCCCTAGTATGACGGTGACGAACCTGAAGTTTGGGTGCTTGTGGATGCAAATTTTTTTAAGGAATATTTCCTTCTCAATAATAATAATAATAATAATAATAATAAAATTTGAGCCCTGAAGAAGACAGCAAAGACTGTTGAAACGTTGGCAATAAATTAAAAAGTTTAACACATCAAATTTGTCCATAATTCCCATTAAACTTTAAAAAAAATAATAATAATAAACGTTTATTGTACATATAAAACGCACAAAAGGCATGGCTCAACTTTCGTTTTGAAGTAACTATTTTTTCTGCAACTTTCGTTGTCTGAGAGCAATATATGTAGCGTTAACATAGTTTACTTCAACCGTGGGTACAGGTATACAAAATTAACAACTTTGGTACCTACGGTATTGTGTTCACCGCTCGCATTTGATAACTTACTAGTAGACTTAGAAATATTTCATAGATTTGGTAGTTTTTACGACTACAAATAACGAAAAATAAGTTACATCAAAATTGGTTAGGTGATTTCTTAGATATGTGTCTCAGGGCATCGTGGGATATTGTGTATAATTGATCAATTTTTATATTTACAAACTACTAGAATTTATGTAAATTTTTAAAGGTGACCTGATATTAAAAAAGCATGTAAATTTATTTTATCGTACCGGTTCCTCCAATACTAGTTGTCCTTGCAAAACAACATTAATTTCCTTAAACAAATTCCGTGTTTAAACTAAGAATATGGATATTTTTAGGGCAGAAAAAACAGAATTAGATTGATGCTTCACAGGAGTTTTTAGTTTTGTTTTGCTTAAATTTATGTTTTCTGTTTAGTTTAATTTTATTTTTAAAATATAACTTCAATTGTCGAGCTAGCTGTTTTCTTTGATTTTATTTACATATATTAATTTATGTAAATGCATCTCACAGACTTAATAGTTCATCTAAACATAGATTAAGCAATATAAATTCTATGATTTCGACGTTGTTTAGCGGATGCGGATGTGATGCATGTCATGACAAGATTATCGGAAAAGGTTGCAATGTTATTATTCTTCAAATGTACTTTACCAGTTCTGAAAATTGGTTTTTGCGTGACGAAAATAATAATTTTATTAATAAAAATAATAATAAATTACAATCTCTTTTACTTAGATTTAGGAAAATCTAAAAGTTAGCAAACTTGTAAGTATTTAAAAGAAGGTATTACTATTTTATATGATAGCGGGAAAATTTAATTGTGTTGAATTGATGCAATTATTACATAATTTATAACAAAAAATAGTAGTATGTAAATCTCGTCGGTAAACTGACACACAAACATTGTATCAATCAACTCAAATTTGAAATAAACATATTATTCTAACACTTACCACGCGGAACCATGAACTCTAAAGCGTGTCCTAATATCGGCAAGTCTCGCGGACCAGGAATTATTCTGTATTGCGAATACCATTGTCTTCGAGTTATCCACAAAAGATACAAAAATAACAGTAAAAAACAAAACAAAATTAAATTAATGATCATAGTTAAAATACACTTAGAACATACACAATCTTTTAAATTTGTGATCGAAGCGTAAATGCTAAATACTGAAGAAGTTTGATGAATCTCCCACTTTAAAAACTTAAGTAATATATTTCGTTTTATATGTCAAAAAAGAAGTTTAGTTGATTTTAGTATTATTTGCGTCCACAACTGGTTTTCAATGTCATTTATTTACATAATATTTGATTGTGAATTTTCCATTATATCGTCGTTAGAAACTGGAAAACATAATACTGATTATTTTTTAATATACGCTGCAATTATTATTAAATTTAATACATCTCCCACCTTCAAAACTTAGATTTTACCAGGTGTTCATTTGAAAATTACCAGCAAGTATAATATCTCGTAAATTGAACGCCAAATAAAAAAAAATGTTTCGGACAAAATTTGGACAATTTCGAAGAAGAAAGGATATTAACTAATTCACTTTAATTAGTGTGTTTTAAAGATAAACTTAAGGTGAACTTTGATTTTTTAATGGCGGGTCATATTTTTTTCAGCAGATCCATATTTGGCATAACAATATAAACAACTTTTATTCATAACATTTTTTTATCTGACCTAGATTTTTCGAGTAAGATGCAATGACATAAAAAACATTTTTCAAAGTGTACCTAGTAAATGCAAAGAAATTAGGAAAGTAGAAAAAAAATGTTTTTTTTTCATTTGGCGTTCAGTTGTCGAGACATTCTTTATGGAAGTTTTCAAAAGAACACGCGGTATATGTAATGTTTTTTACATGTAAAAAATGTCGTTCTTTCTAATGTTAAAACCTTTATCCTGAACAACTGGTTTATAGCAATAGGGTCGTCCCACATACCATTTGATCAATTTGAACAGTGCACATTATTCCTTACACATAAACAAATAATTTAACCCTAATATTTCGTTCTTCTTCCCCCTCAATTGCAAATTAATAATTTAAAAAAAAATATTCATTTCAAACAGCTAAGTTCAGCCGTCATATGATAAAGTAGACGCCAGTGAGTTTTAGCAGTCAGTAGAGATGGGAAAAACGGGTCTTTTTAGTGATCTGCATCTTTGCATCTGGATCCCGTATGTGAGCCGGCTCACTGAACCGGTTCAAAAAGAGCCGAGTTCTGAATATGTTACTGCAGTCTGCCACTGAGTTACCTAGTTCAGTCAATCATATCACGACTTGTATAGAATCAAGAATGCATAGCCAAACATGTGATGCATGAGTCATTTGAGCTGACAGATGCATCAAAGCAAGAACTGATACGTAAGTGTAAAACGTGCTTCTGTGTGTTAAGTGTTTCACTGAGTTATGCGGATCCGTTGATCCGTCGGCTCAAAAAAAAGTGAGTCGGCTCTCACGGATCTTCTGTCGGAGTCGGCTCTTTGAACCGGTTCAGATCTGAGCTACCCAACTCTTATCTAGAACATTCCCTCGGCCAATAAAGGAAGAATGGAAATTCAAGGAATGAGACAAATCATTACTGATAAAAATATTTTCTTTTACAAAAGCGCGTGTAATATACAAATGAGATTATATTTAATTCTTAAAACAAAGTGGGTATAAAATATATTCAACGTATTTAAAAACATTACGTTTGAGAAATTCGTTCACAAAATTTCATTTTTATACCATTTTTTACTCTCAGGACTAAATCTGGATCAATCACTATATCTTTTTCGGTAGTAACTGGTTCCAATATAAAATTCCTCAATACGGCTGATACTGTTGTTTTCAATTCGAGCATTGCAAATCTTTGACCTATAATATATGAAAAAAATAAGGCATATCGAAAAGTCAATCCCTAAATTAAAAAAAAAAGTGTTACCTATACAATTTCTTGGTCCAGCACTAAATGGTATGTAGGAGAAAGGATGTCTGCCGTTACAATTATCTGGCAAAAATCTATCTGGATCGAACATGTCCGGATTCGGCCAAAATTCTGGATCTCGATGTGTGTTATAAATAAGAACATTAACATTGCATCCTACGGGAATTGTGTATCCAGCTACAAAATAAAAAAAAAGATCAAGTGCGAACTGAACTCTCGTGGAGAGGGTTTCGTACCATTTGATTTTCCGTGAGAACTTTAAAATTTAGGATTTTAGTTCAGATTTTCTTCTTAAATATGAGTCACGCCCTTAATTCTATATTTTTTCAAAATTTTCGTATATTTAGTTTAATAATAATAATAATAATAATAATGCGTTTAACGTCCGTTTCTCGCTTTTATGTCATAACAGACGCCATTCGTACCATTACTATTTTCCATTTACCACCTCCCGTTATTTTCTACATTTTTTTAAAATTTCAACTTATATTGATAATGTCCCCATAGATACAGTTTCCACATTTAATTTTCTTGGCATCACCATGGATAGCCTTCTGACATGGAAGCAACACGTAGCCATTGTCTGTTCCAAATTATCGAGACTTAAGTACTTATTTTTTCGTCTCCGCAGTATTTGCGATATTTCTACCTGTTTAACGGCATACTATGCATACGTATATCCACTGCTTAACTACGGTATTCTGTGTTGGGGTAAATCCACCGCTATCACAAGCGCGTTCATTTTGCAAAAAAAAATATTAAGAATTATATTCCACCTTAAGTTTGCTGAGTCATGTAAGCCAGCTTTTGTTAGGAACAGAATCTTGACAATATATGCAATTTATTTACTAAGGTCTGTTTGCTTTCTTTTTAAAAACAAGCATTTATTTTCTCAACATTTGCCGGATCATGATTATAATACACGGGGACGTTTTAATCACGGTGTACCGGGGCACCGCCTTACCCTGTATGCCAAAGGACCGCGTTACTCTGCGATGAAACTTTATGAAACTCTCCCACCAGAGGTTACGAACGTGGAAAGCTACAATATATTTTAAAAAAAAGTTACAGAGTATTTATTAGAAAAATGCCCGTATGATCTTTCCTATATTTAAGTATTGTACTATGTGATTTGCTGACGCTTTCTTTGTCATAATGACAATCTTGAATAAAGAATTATTATTATTATTATTATATAATAGCAATGGGCGAATGAAAGAATTATAGGAAATTAGGATAAGGTAGGTAATTTTTGAGCTAGGAGTTTGATAGGTAATCGGCCATGGCCTCAAATAAGGAACCATCTCGATATTTATCTGGAATTAATTGAGGGAAACCATGGCCGGTACAGGAATTACCGTTTCTCGGCGAGAGGCAGTAGGAAAAAGTCCCAGCCACGTCTGCCCCTGCCGGGAATCGAACCCGTACCTCCCGAATGCGAGTCTAGTGCTGTACCACTACTCTACCCAGCTCCGTATATTTAGTTTAATATCTTCTAAACTATGCGTTTCAAAACTATAAAAAATATATATTAGTATTTCTCTTAACGGACCCTTTCATTTAGAGTTTTTTTTTTCAGGGTAATTTACTAATTATGTTGTAAGAACACTATCAGATACTTACCTAATACGGCTTCTTCTTTTAAAACTCGAGCCATAATATGTACTGGGGGATACATTCTCAATGATTCTTTAATACACATTTCTAAATAAACCATTTCTTGTAATTCCTCATATGTTGGGACTCTATCTTTATCATCTCCGAAAATTGTTTTAAGTTCTTCATATACCCGATCCTACAAACAATAATGTTACATATTTTGAAAAATATAAATATTTCACTGATTAAAATTACGATTCATTCAATAGAATAGAATAAAAATAATTCCTTACTTGAATTTCTTTGTGATTCGCTAATAATAGTAAAGTAAATGATATTCCTATTGCAGTTGTATCGTGCCCCTAGAAAAATAGTTTATTATTAATATTAAGTAAACAATAAAAACATATTAATAAACACGTGCCTCAAACATAAAAGTGTCAACTTCTTCACAAATGCCTTCGGTAGTAATATTTGCGCCTGCCTTTTTTTGGGCAATCATTAAATCCAACATAGCCAGTCGTTTTTTCCCAGTATTGCCAGAAAACTGTTTAACTGTGGAATGGTCCCAATTTTCCAATCTTTTATTGATTATATCTTTAGTAAATTTGTGTAAAACTTTTAGAACTTTCACAAGATTTTTACCAGTTGTACTTAAATTATATAAAATCGTTTCATTCATTAGCCATGGATGAAAAAGTCTATAATTCATTATCTTTCCGAAACTGAAAAAAACAAAAGTTTAATTCATAAGTTTGAAAGGTATTAATACTATTGATTTTTGTAACTGAATTTAATTTACTTATGTATGGCCTTTTGATATTCTTTTATAGATTTTTCCATGCCGTCAACTGAAATTCCCATTGAAGTCTCTACAAATTAAAAATACAGATTTTTTTTAACTATTTGTTCATATTTACTAAATTATATTATATAACAGAATATTTTATAAAGCAACAAATGTGCGCCGGGAGGAAGGTGCACCTCCTGCCATGAAAGAAAAGTCACAGAAAAAAAAGAAACATTTTTTTTTATTAAAAACACTGGTGAATAAAAACTTAAGAGGTCTCTCCCATCGTTGACCGATTACAGCTAAACTCAAATTAAAAAAAAATATAAACCAAATTAAAAAAATATTTTTGATGTCCGCATTAATATATGGATTACATAATGTTTCCTCATCTTCGAAATGTTCAACGAAGATGATGTATAACATGAGACATTCTTTGATCTTAATGATGACTAACCGGAACCATACAGTGTTGATTTTAATCCAAATTTTTGGAACATATTTTATATTACTTAACGCTGTTGCCTAAACATGGATGGATTCAACTTGACGATACGCATGACATGTAAGTAGTACTTGTGGTATTTTGTTTACTAACTTTACCTGTATTATATTTTTTTTATAAAATTATAATTATAAAATAATCTTGACGATATTGATTTATTTAAGATACCAACCGCACATAGCGTGTAAAGTTGACTCCGAAACATATGGAACAATGTTGATTGGCGAACCATCATTTACGTTACGTAATCGTGTGACGAACTTCGCGCTCTGTTCACCTAAGCCACTGGAGAATTGCTTTAAAATATTAAAATGAAAGGCCGGAGTCAAAATTTTTCTTCTTGTATGCCATTTTTGACCTATAAATCATTGTAATTTATTTTAAATTTATAATATTTTTTTCATTTCTAGTTATCACACCCTTGTATCTTTCTTATTTAATTTTTGGTCAATTATACTTCAAAAAATTAGTTTTATAATTTTACAGTAAAACCAACATTATTTTTGATCAAAACAGGCTGTTTTGATCAAAAATAAATTCGAAAAAATGAAACATCATAGTTTCATCGAAAAAAAAATGTTACCCGTAATCATAAAAATAGTCAGAAACAAAATTTTGAGGAGTACTTCCATTTTGTTTTTTTTATTTATCGATCGGTTTGAACTTTTTATATTTAAAAAAAGAATTTCTGTTAAGCCCTGAAAGCTTTTTAAACAAATACCTGCGCTTGTAAGAAGTCCAGTTTTTAGCCAAGGATGTAACATATTGTACGAAGAACTTTTTTCGATATGTTTGGAATTAGCAAGCATTGCCTGAAAAATAAATTAATTAAAAAAAAATACATAAGTGTCTTTCCAGTCAGCCTATAAATGGCTTTTTTATATTAAGTCTTCGGAATGAGCCTCATTTAATTCAAATAATACCGTTAGAAACTTTTTGTCTATAATTTAAAACGGCTCCGCAATAAATGTTTGCGAAGCTGGTAAAATAAGTGATTTCTTTTGCGCCAAACATCACGACCGACTAACTACAGCTCATATAATAAATTCATACATTAGGACCGAACATAAGCGGCCTGGTTATATAGAGTATATAATATATGTACGGAAAGAGGAACCTTGGTAACGGAAAATGGATAACTATATTCAACGAAACGAGTTCATAACTCTAAAGAAGTTTCACTTCCTCCGTGACCTTATGTGACTAATGTGAGTGAGTGAACAGACACGAGTAGCTGTCATTTAGGTAACGTCGAAGAGAGAGATTGTAGATTATATACACTCAACATCTGAGGTCATCAGAGTCTATGGTACTACTATTAGATTGACTTTAATAGTGGTATTTTTAATACTTTTATTTTCGTGAAAACGGCTCACTCAAAATATATGAGTAAAATAAATTAAAAAAATTTCTTGAAAAGTGTTACAAGCATTTTCCTAAAGAAACTAAAATAGGTCAACTTCACCTCAACATCGTCAGGATGCATAATGTCAACGCTCATGACATTCAAAAGTTGAATTTTTATTATTCGTTTGTACGTCCTGACATTCCTTTCCTTTACATCCCACATTTTTTCTAAAACAAAATATTAATAAATATAATAGAAAACAGTATCACGGGTAATTGGAATAATGAAAATAAATCAATAAACACTCATTGATTCCAATTACCCGTGATACTGTTTTCTATTATAACATATATCTGGAATTGAACTTTAAAGATGAATTAATAAATATAGAACATTTATTTTAATTCATTATCAGTTCACATCCAAACAATTTAATAAGTGATAATATTGCTACGGGTATTTAGGCAATTGAATGGTAAAACAATTAAACAATTTTTGATATACGACGTTTCGTTTTTTTATTAAGACTTTATCAAACAACTCAACACGTCAATTGATTTACTACTAGTAACTGTGGTAACCTTTTGTGTCAGAAATTTGCTACACAAATGAAATGTCAAACATTTTGAAAATATACTGAAAATGAACTGAGAAACAGCAGCTCAAAAAGTATTGTAGGAATATACCGACAATACTTTTTGTTAAAACACGCTGACGTTTGTTATAAAATCTTGTCACTAGACGCTAATAATATGATTTATTACGTTCTGGATACATAAACTAATGAGTTTACGTTCAGGGCATAAAACTATTATTCATATTACATTTGTAAAGCTCGGAGAATCTGAAAAATTTCAAAATTGATCTCAAATAAAATAATCAAAGATAGACTTAATTTTATCAAGTTTAAAAATGCAATACGCAGTCATCATTCTTTATAATAGATTTGATAATATGTGTTTAGCATTTTTATTATTCAAATAAACAATTTTATTTCAAAAATAATAATTTGCCGTCAATATTTATTACTGAATTTTAAAATGTAAAAGCTGATAGGGTTTTGCATAAAAAGTATTTATAGATTTTAACCGGTTGTTATCCTTGCATAGAACATTTGGATTTATGGTAATACAAGATTCATTTCCATAAAGAAGTAAAAGTAAAGATTAGAGTTTTAAATTTTTAGAAGCAAGCTGATACATTGTTATGAAAATGTTACATATAAAGCCTTAGGCAAAACTAATCAAGATAGAACGTGGATTCAGAGTATTAAATTTTACTATTTTGTAAACTGGAATTTCTATTTTATTTCAAATCAAGGTGAACAGGAATAAATCATCTAGCCACATTTTAAATAAAAAATATGAATATCATTAAATTGAAGAGAGATTTTACGAATTTTATTTAATGACATATTTCGAGCGATATGTAAGATGATATTTAAAATTTAATAATTTTGATTTTTATAATTCTTATTGATAATCAAAATATTTTAAATTTAGTAATTTGAGATTTTTTGTGCATACGTAAATTTTAAAGATTAGAATATAATGCTGAGAACCATAGCTTCCGTCGTGCGTCCATGAACCGACTAACCTTTTTTTTTGCTCACTATTGTATATGTCGTGGGATAATTGAAAAAATAGGATCTATGTAAAAATTCCAGAAAGATTGCAAAAAACCAGATTCCAATGACCCGGTTTTTTGCAATCTTCCTAGAATTTTCGCGATAATCCGATTTTTTTAATTATCCTACGCCATATATATCAACACAGTTATTTTATTAAAAAGATTTAGTCAAATGCGACCGAGTTATCTGTCTGGAAGCGACCGTCGAATTTAAGAAATCTCTTTTAAATAAGAAATTAAAAATTATTTTAAATTAGACATTATATCGCATCAAAAATTATTATTATAATTCAATAATAAATCTCAGGTATTTGGATTAATAATACAAAACAATTTTTGTTATTCATGTAAAAATAACTAAATTTGAAACGTTACCAATCTTTCTGAATATTATTTAATTAATTTTAAATACAATGTGTGTTGAATATTATAAATTTTTAAACATAAATCATTTGATTGATTATTTCATTTATTAGTTATGAGCCTGACGAAGACTAAATAAAGTAGTCGAAACGTAGCAAGATTAACAATAACACGATTGTTTTGTATTATTAAGCCAAATACCTGAAATTTATTATTGAATTATAATTATTTTAAATTTTAAACTACCTCACAACTTCCAAAGGTATTTGATTGCCTAAGACGATGTTTTTTTTGCTCGCCGGTATAGGATCCTTCGTGTCAATATAGCTCAACCTTGAAAATAAAGTAAATAATAATATAAATTCTTACCACGTGGGACCATAAAATCAAATATATTTCCCAATATTGGCAACGCTGGTGGACCCGGAATAATCCTATATCGATAATCCCATTGTTTTCGAGTTATCCACAAAAGAAACAATAACAACGCCAAAAGACCATATAAAATTATATTAATTATCATAATGAAAACAAAACTAAGAACTACACAGTATTTTCTGTTATTGAAATGTAAAAATCGTAAAATGAGTATAAACAAAACTACTTGTCAAGTAAAACCACTCCCCACTTAAAAAAGTTATAATATTTAATATATACCGTATGTCCCCGAATTGAGTTTACAAAAGGAAAAGTGTTTTAAAGTGTAGATATTTTGATTTGCATTTTATTAGTGTACCTATTTGCCATAAGGCAACATACACTATTGGCGTCGGACGGATGGCGGGACATAGGGGTCGGACCAAAATTTCTCGACGTTTCATAACCTCCTAAGCACTTTGGCACCATTTTTAAAAATGTATATATATATATGTATATATATATATATATATTTCTATATATATATATATATATAGGTATATATATATGTGTGCGGGCTATAACTTTCGAAGGACTTAATTAATTTTGACGAAATTTGGCACACATGTTGGAATCCATTATCGCACGAAGCCTATTTAAAATGGGCCCAATCGGATCACATTAAGGGTGAATTTTAGGGGTTAAAAAAAGTTTTTGTGTCCCAAAATACCGAAAAAAATCTCAGAATCGTTTCAAAATTGAAATTTAAGCCTTTAATAGCAATTAAAAAGTGCCTCTAAAATTTTAATAAAATCGTCCCAACAGGACCGGACTTACAAATTTTTTGAAAACACTAATTTGCAGATAGTGACATTTATTTTATTGAAGGGTGTATTTAATTCGGTGTAGACGTTAGATTGATAATAATATTACAATTAAGAAAAAAATGTTATTTTAAGGGGTGTATTAAGGGGTTAAATTTTTTATTATGCCCAAAAACAAACTTAATTTCACATAATAACAGTATAAAACCACACGGCCCTATACAAGCAAATACACTATATTGTCGGCAGGGTTTTGGCACTGCGACCCGGGTTTTTTATATTATGGACTAACGTACATAGTCTACATTTTTATATAATCCAATTCCAACGGGCTAATAAAAAGTTGATTGAAAGAAATTAATTTCGATTTTAGGAAAAAAATGTCGATAAAACACAAATTTTTGTTTGACATAAAACAAGCAATACTGTAATTATTAACATTGAGGGAAAGTTTAGTTGAGGAACAATTTAAAAAGAAGCGTTACTGTTGTTTCGCTTGTCACCGACATTTAAAAAAAAAGTGTTTTCATCTTGAGGGCCTATGAACGCGTACACAATTAGACAATTATTATTTTATAATCACGTACAAGTTGAATGTAAATTCTTAAAATAATTGCAGTTTTAAATATACAATTGCTTTTTTCAAGTCAATGATTTATTCCTTGGATATTTTTTTGTAATATCAAATGTTTTTCCGTTTGTACGGTATAAAATAATATCTAATCTAGGTATCGAATATAAAATAATATCTAATATAAGACCGGTTTTGTGTTATTATTATTTAACGCATTGTAAATAATTATCAAAAATCATTCTAACAAATTACTAATATAAAATGATTTTTAAGTAGTTTTAACAACTTTAAATTGGCTGCAGTATTGTTGCAATATTATATTTTGCGCGAGTCACAATTTCGAAATTTTGTTTTGTAGATTATAAACGCTCAACACCTGAGAACATCAAGATGACATTTTGTTTTATATCTTCCCTATTTTCTTTAAATACTATTCAACATATTTATTTTATAATTCAATGATAAATCTCAGGTATTTGGATTAATTATTATTAGAACATAATATTTTGACAGTTCCTGTCATTTTAAATATTATTTTAAATATATCCGATCTGTTTAAAAACCGGTATTAGTGAGTTTTTCAAAATACTAAATAACGTAATGGCATCCAAATTTTTTGAAGTGACAACAATTTTTGGATGGATAAAATCTTATGGGTTCGCGTCACCGTCACCGACATGCTAATGTTAACAGTATATCTGTAGCCATAAGTATGACATGTTGTGATACCGAGTCATAGCTCTGTTACTGTTGACGCTGCCGAGTTTAACACACTGAAGCCGAAGACTCTCTTACCGTTTTTGATACCGAGTGGGACACAGTGCCACGAAGTAAGACAGTAACGCTCCACTACTGTTGTCGCTGCCGAGTTTCATCTCAATCTCGTTTTTATAACGACATACGTAAAGCATTATCATTTTATTAATTATTATAACATGATACCCATAAATTTTACTTGATGACATTATTTAAAGACATAGTATTAAGGATTTACAAAAAAAATGTTAACAAAGACATGTAACAAAATATAAAAACGTTTTTTTATTTTACATTAGATTTTATAAATTTCTTTTACAAAAACGTACATCGATACCATTTTTTGCTCTGATTACTAAATCCGGTATAAGTACTAAATCTTTGAGTGTTGTGACAGGTTTTAACTCAAAATTTCTTAAAATAGACGACAATAATGTTTTAAGCTCCAACATTGCAAATTTTTGACCTGAAATTAAAATTAATATTAAAAACAAGGTTAAGTTTTTTAGTAAAAATAACCTATAGACTAATGGCACAATATTCAATAACGTAATATTTGAGTTCAAAATTACTTTTCTATCTAAAACTCAAAAAAAGTTTCCTTTATAATAAAGTTGACCTACTTAAATTGACATTAAAGTTAATTAACTGAAAATAATTTTTTTTACCTATACAATTTCTAGATCCAGCACTAAAAGGTACATATGCAAAAGGATGCCTTTTTTGACTGTTATCCGACGAAAATCTTTCTGGATCAAATTTTTCAGGATCTGGCCAAAAATCTGGATGACGATGTACATAGAATATATGAATATTCACAGAGCAGTCTACTGGAATGGTGTAGCCTCCTGTAAAAATTTAAAATGTTTTTATTTTTAAATCACTCGCCCATTAACTTTATTCTGTTTTTTCTTCTTTAATGGCCACAAACAGCTTTAGACCTAGAACCATTTTATACAAGACCAAAGGCCCACGGAGGATATTTTGGCCGTTTCTGCAACCAGCGACCGGTCTGGCAACTGCCGGGTGATACCGCAAAGGTGAAATACTGGTATTACCCGCCAATTGCCACGCCTGGAGATGATTGCAGAACCGGTCAAAATACCTCCCTACTGGTCCCTATAGAAACAACTGACATGGTAGGGGTATATAAAAAGAATGGATGACGAAAAGTTGCCAAAAGCGATGCTGGATTGGATATCGGAATAACGAAGAAGAGGGAGACCACGTAAAAGTTGGAATGCCGAGTAATTGCAGAGGCAACGGAAAACCAAGGGATGCAACTGATATGTTTAACAGCTCTTGAATTAATTAATCTAGGAGCTTCTAATAGAGGAATCATGAATACATTAACATTTGTACGAATATATCGGAGAATACGTAGACATTTATGGACATTTTTAGAAATATTTATGTCGGGAACTGATCCAAATTCATATAAGAATCTATTTTTTCAGGGAAACTTATAATAAATGAAGTAATAATGATTAAGAGTTCATGACAATTCACACAGAAATCAATCGTATTTTAAGTTTTGATTCTATTTAGGAATTAACGAGAATTTGGTCGCAAACGCCATGAGAATCCATATTGAAAAAAAGTAAATAATATGAAGAAATACCGATGTAGCGAACAGTGAAAAGGACCAAATATTGATTAATGACCGAATTTAGCGAGGCAAAAAAAAACTCACCGAGTTTCATTTCGTCCGTCACTTTTCTGGAAACAAAATGAACTGGTGGATACAAACGTAGGGTCTCCTTGATACACATTTCTAAATATGTCATTTCTTGAAGATCGTTATAAGTGGGAAGACGGTCTCTATCATCTCCAAAAATATGTTTTTGCTCTTCATATGCGAGATCCTATAGTTTAAAGTTTAAAGAATTGAAAAAAAAATGGGAATTTATTGTGCAGGATGTCTTTGCGGCAAACAACTGAACTTCAATATTGCTCCTCTAATTTTAGCAAGAAGTTTACAACAAGTTATGACTGCTTGAATAAAAATATAAACCATGATAAGTTTCTTCTTGAGATATTTTCGTCTTTTGTTACTTCGCTCATTTTTCAATCAGTATTAATATTGTTTGAATAACATTTTTTTGAGTAAATTGAATTTTTTCTCAACGAGAAAACGAATGATTAAAAAAAAAAATAAAATTTTCAAGAATCGATAAATACCACTTTAGTTTACTTACTTGGGCATTTTTATTGTTTGCTAACAACAGTAAAGCGAATGATATTCCCATTGCTGTTGTATCATGTCCCTAAAAATAAGTTCAGTTTAGTTTTATAAATGACTCATCTAATATTTTTTTCTAAAATAAATATAACCATACGACTTTTTCATTGCAGTAATTATATTATTGTTACATATTATTATTATTCATTTGATACAAAAACATGAATGAACATATTTATTAATTCTCTTCAGGCACGTTTGAGAATTAAAATAACATGTTAAATGTACAATTAAACTGTTTCAGTCCATGGACTAAAAAATAGACAATATGTTAATTTCTATTCTCTAACGGCGAGAAGCGTGGGACACTCATTTTACCTATATTTCATTTAATTGGTCGAGTGATCTACGCTTTTTTAATGTTATAGAAGAGAAAGAAACGTATTTTCTACTTTTTAGCGTGTTTTCAAGATTTTTTTGGAATTATAAATTTTACTTTTAAATATCTAACAGGGAGACACGTTTTCCCACCAGCAGTACCGTCACTTCCACCACTTATTTTCATTTTTGTTTTAAATATGATATTACGAGTATACATATTATTATAGCCAAAATACCAAAATATTGTATTGTTATCAAAACTAGAAACGACCGCAAAGTTTCACGTCAATTGTACATTTGGAAGAGAGTAAAAATCGAGTCGCAAGATTTTTTTGCACACAACAAACATACATACAAACATACAAGTAAACTTAATATATGCATGTTTAAAAGAACACCTCAAAAACAAAGGTATCGACTTCTTCAGCTATTCCTTCTGTAGTAATATTAGCTCCTTTTTCTTTTTGTGATATCAATAAATCCAACATTGCTAGCCGTTGCTTTCCCGAACTGTCTCCATAATTTCTAATGGTGTCATCTTTCCAGTTCTGCGTTCGTTTATTTATTATATCTCGTGTAAATTTGTGTAAAATTTTGATAACTTTATTAAGTTTTTTCCCAGTTGAACTCAAATTTAAAATGAATGGATTATAAAGCCAAGGATGGAATATTCTATAATTTGATAGGTCTCCAAATCTGTAAGATAATAAAATAGTTGAAGAGACAGATAGACAGAAAGTTTTATTGAAACAGTCTGAAAAATGATGTCAGCCGTCAATAAATGTGATACAGCACCATATTGTAAGATACAGCAAAACAATATACATGAAAGAGTACTGAAGAAGTGAAAATCTATGGCGCTGCACATTAATGAAATATTATTACTTGTTAAATCAATATTAATATTATCATCCATATTTTTTTAAGTTTAAAAATGTTTCTGAAGCCTGAAGAAGGTTTAATAAAAAAACCGAAACGTCGCTGAATTGATTGTATATTTTTATTTTGTCCAATTTCCTGATAATTTTTAAACTTAATTATTACTTGTCTACGTTTTAAGATTTTTTTGTCCGTGATTTTAGTCAAATGAAATGTATACATTTACTTGTAGATAGCTTCTTTATACTCGGAAATTGAACTGTCATTTTCGTCTAAAGATGTCCCCATTGATGTTTCTGAAAATAACAAATAAAAGCAAATTTCTTTGAATTAACACTAAAAGAATATTACAAATGATGCATCCAAGGCTTAAAAATATGATTTGAGAATTAAAAGCGCCAGACATTGTTTTCATCAATTATTTAGTTTAGATGACGAAAAAATTAAACTTAGTCAAAACTTTTTCATATTACCCAACTAAATTTTAACTTGAAAATATTTGTAAAAAAAATGCATTACCGCACAGAGAGTGCAATGTTGTATCCATTATTAGTGGAATGACATTCACTGAAGAACCATTGGTCTTCCGTAGGCGTTCAACTAATTTTTGGCTTTGTTCCCCAAAGGTAATTGTAAATCCTCGAAGTATATTAAAATGAAAGGCTGGTGTTAAGATTTTTCTTCTTGTTTGCCATTTCTGACCTGAAATTATTATAGTTTTAGAAAAACTAAAAATAGTTCTACTAAGGTTCACATCCACTGAATTGGATTATGTATTAGCCACAGCTATTGTAAAATGGTTCATTTTTAGTCCTTTACCTGTGCTTGTTAGAAGACCAGTTCCTAGCCAAGGATGAAGAAGATTATACACCCGACTTTTCTCAATATTGACCGTACTGGAAAAAACCGTCTAAAAATAAAATCAGTAATTCAAAATTTGCAGTTATCTATTATGAAATTACTGAACCACAAACCTACAAAAAAGCACAAAAAATATGTTAAAAAGCATCAGTATAAAAGCAAAAAACGCATTTTCTAGAAACTCGGCTGCTGAATTGACACAGCTTTTTTGGTAGTATTTTAAGATTACGTACCGACTCAGGAGTCGACTCGGTAGAAAACTGTTCTTTTTATATATTATGCGTTAAAAAGTCACGTCAAAAATAAAGTTTTACGTCTTATTTCTAACAAGGAATTAGGTATGTAGTTACGAAAAAAAACATTTATTCATAATTTGATCATATTTTTAGTGTTGATTTCGTTTTATAAATACACACCTCTACATCATCCGGATGGACAACAGATATTACGGTTACATTAAGCATTTTTAATTTATAAACTCTTTTATACGTATGCACATGCTTTTCTCTTTTTAACCAAAGTTCATCTGAAAAGAATAAATTTTAACAATGTGTTATAATTTAAACTTTCAATATTGAAATGAAAATTCTTCTAAAAATATTTGTAAAAATACATATTTTCTCAAAAGACAGACATTTGTATTGTTTTATTGCTTATTATTGCTGGATCAAAAATAGTCTAAATATTTAGGTCAAAGTGCTTAAATAATTGTAATTTAGTTAAATTAATAGTGGATTATATATCCTGGGTGTAATGAAGTTTATTATCGACGACCATGTTAAAACGATAACTAGCGAGTTTTAACAGTCACACGTGATATAATATCATTGCGCCCGAGATATGTGCTATATTTTTTGTACTACCCCCTAGAAAATAACAAGTCGTCACTTTATTTTTTCAAAATATTTGACAATTCATTTTTTAGCAAATTTCACTTCTAATTGATTCGGTAGTCTAAAAAGACCATAATTTAGGCAACTTTCACTGAACAACATTACAGCTCGGGAACTACTCTGCCGTGTTAGGTAACAAACAACGTTTTATTCAAAATTAATTAGTGTATTTGCCATATGGCAACATACACTATTGGCGTCGGTCGGATGGCGGGACCTAGGGGTCGGACCAAAATTTCTCGACGTTTCATAACCTCCTAAACACTTTGGCACCATTTTTAAAAATGTTTATATATATATGTATATATATATATATATATATATATATATATATATATATATATATATATATATATATATATATATATATATATATTTATATATATATATATATATATATATGTGTACGCGCCATAACTTTCGGAAGAGTTAATTGATTTCAACGAAATTTGGACCACGTGTTGAAATCCATCACCGCAAGAAGCCTATTTAAAATGGGCCTAATCGGGCTATTTTAAGGGTAGTTTTTAGGGGTTGAAAAATGTTTTTGGGCCCCAAAATACCGAAAAAATTCTCCGAATCGTTTCAAAATTGAAATTTAACCCTTTGGTAGTAATTAAAAAGTGTCCCCAAAATTTTAATAAAATCGGCCCGACAGGACCGGATTTACAAATTTTATGAAAACACTAGTTTGCAGATAGTGACTTATTTATTGAAGGGTGTATTTAATTCAATGTAGACGTTAGATTGATAATAATATTACAATTAAGAAAAAAAATGTTATTTTAAGGGGTGTATTAAGGGGTTAAATTTTTTATTTTGCCTAAAAACAAACTTAATTTCACATAATAAAAGTATAAAACCACACGGCCCTATACAAGCAAATACACTATATTGTCGGCAGGGTTTTGGCACTGCGACCCGAGTTTTTTTTTTGTGCTATTAGACAGAGAAGCAATCTTCTATCATATATAGCACAAAACACTTGAAATAAAATAGTTGTTTAGGGGTTTTATGTTAACACGACAGTCTACTAAAACAAAATACTTTAAACAGTGCCATATTAAAGCACAACAAAGCTTCTTTGCTACGGAATGGCGCGAGCAGAATCACTGGGCGGCACAAATTCTCACCACTACTTACTAGACCGGACTAGTGTTGCCTACTTTAAATGCTAATTTACGCACTGATCCAACGAATTTCGCAAGCGCACGTACCAGAAAAATAATTTACTATGAAATTGGTATAGCGTAATTACTTTTGTTTTACTTTACGCACTCGTGCCAAATGACTCATTTTACGACCGTTATACACGCCTGAAGAGCTGTTTTATACGGGGTATTACAAAAAAGTGTTTTTATATATATTTTAGTGTCTTTCAAAACCTTTTCGATTTAATCGTACTTACCACGCTCAATCATAAAATCGAAAATATTTCCAAAATAAGGAACACCTTTTGGACCAGGAATCTTGCTCAACTTGGAATTTCGATCTTTATTTTTTAACCACAAAACAGCCAACAACAACACCAAACCATACAACACAAACATCATTTTGAAATCAACGTAAAACCATTACATTAACAACTCCAGATAATTTGTTTAAATCACAGGTAATTGATGTGTAATATTCCCATTTTTGCATAAATGACAATTTTGTAATAAATGAACAAATTATTAATCGACAAAGTTCAATAATTACACAAATAATATGAACTATTTAACGTTTAAGAGCTGTGTACATTCAAAATATTATTGGATAAAATAAACCGGTTGTTCAATGCCAACGTCAAGTCAGAGTCGCGTTTGAGATAAAAACTAACCAGGTCTGGACTATATAAGTTTGTTTAAGGCAATTTTCTTGGTCTATCCTGTTATTTATAAATATGAAATGATATTTGTTGAGGTCAGCGCCGATAACGATTCGTTATATAACTTACAGGAAACGTAAAATGAAAATTCATGCTTGGGATTGTGAAAAAAAAACTATCGTCCTGATTGCCTATGGTTTTACGTCGACAAGCCTGCGTCGCGGGTAGCGATAGATTTTTCAAACATATGCTTTGGTTTGGGACACCACTGGGTGGATTTTAATACGATTTTACTTCTAGAGCATCTTTTGAGAAATATTTAGACCAGACGTACAAAACATTAAACTATGTTAAAAGCAGGCCGACAGTTTTGATCGGTATATTTTTATCCGATCTTATCCGCTTATTACATGAGAGACTCTCTAGTTTCATCAAAATCGGTCCAGCACATCTCTAATACGAATAAATAGATTCATGAACAAAAATTCTCGAAGTACGTTTTTTCCAACTAGGAATACAAAATAAGTATTGAGAAACTATCAAGAAAATGAAATTACAAATAGTGATCCCGCTATTATTAGTGTATTTGCCATATGGCAAGATACACTATTGGCGTTGGTCGGATGGCGGGACCTGGGGGTCGGACCAAAATTTCTCGACGTTTCATAACCTCCTAAACACTTTGGCACCATTTTTGAAAATGTTTATATATATATGTATATATATATATATATATATATACGTATATATATATATATATATATATATATATATATACGTATATATATATATATATATATATATATATATATATACGTATATATATATATATATGTGTGCGGGCAATAACTTTCGAAATAGTTAATTGATTTTAACGAAATTTGGCCCACGTGTTGAAATCCATCACCGCAAGAAGCCTATTTAAAATGGGCGTAATCGGGGCATTTTAAGGGTAGTTTTTAGGGGTTGAAAAAAGTTTTTGGGCCCCAAAATACCGAAAAAATTCTCAGAATCGTTTCAAAATTGACATTTAACCCTTTAGTAGTAATTAAAAAGTGTCCCTAAAATTTTAATAAAATCGGCCCGACAGGACCGGACTTACAAATTTTTTGAAAACACTAATTTGCAGATAGTGAGTTATTTATTGAAGGCTGTCTTTAATTCGGTGTAGACGTTAGATTGATAATAATATTACAATTAAGAAAAAAAATGTTATTTTAAGGGGTGTATTAAGGGGTTAAATTTTTTATTTTGCCCAAAAACAAACTTAATTTCACATAATAAAAGTATAAAACCACACTACCCTATACAAACAAATACACTATATTGTCGGCAGGGTTTTGGCACTGCGACCCGGGTTTTTTTTTTTTATATTATGTTTTATTTCAAAATTGACTCTTAATACGGTCCTAACAAAACGCGTTTTTTAATAGGTTCATAGCTCTAGTATCATCATGTTATTATTACACTGCACCATATAGGTGTTCATTTGATAGAACAGAAGGTTATCTGAAAACGTATAATACAGTGTGTTTCATTTCGATACTTTTGCAATTTTTTAACAATTAGCTTCCCGCCACTTGTTCTACTTCCAAAAACTCACATTTTCATAAAAAATCAACACACCAGCTTACTGTTATCATACAAAAGTACGAAATTTTTATATTTGTTACTCCCTTTTGAAAAAATATTATTGACTGTTACTAAACTAAAACACGCGAAAAAAATTTCATCACTCTATCACCTTGAGAATTCACGGTTAAAAATATGCGGAGATTTATTCAAGCAAAGTTACAAACAATAAAAGTTTAAAGTTTAGTTAAGTCTTAACATAATTAACAGTAAGAATATCTTTTATACCGAATCCATGTAAGAATTCATAGAACGTTTTAGACAACCTTTTGGTTCGAATTCTATTTATGTGTAGATTAAACGTTTCTGCATAATATTACTAAAAAAACAGAGTTTAAAAAAGATTACCTGAAGTATAATATGCAAAATAATAATAATAAAAAAATATATTTAAAGTTAAACAATGTTCTTAAATATAATATAATAACAAATACCAAATATAAATATATAAGTTCATAACAAATAATATAAATATATAAATTCCCCATAGAATATAAAAAAGTAATAATAGAAATTAGTTTCACGGGTAATTGGAATAAAAAATCAATTTAAACACTTATTGATTGCAACGTTTCGTCTTTATTAAATCAAGACTTTTTCAAGCTCTGGAAAAAATTTTTTTTTTACAAAAATTAACAATCATATAATAAAAATATAAAACCTTATGGATTAAATAATTTACTAAAAAGAAACAATAATGTGACTAACCTCAGCATGTTTAAATTATAATAAATCAATAAGTGTTTAAATTGATTTTTTATTCCAATTACCCGTGAAACTAATTTCTATTATTATACATATTTTGGAATTGAACTTTAAAGATAAAAAAGTAATATTTATTGATAAATACCACACGGTTAAATGAATAATAAAATCTTACCTAGCTGGTCTAGTTCCAGTCAAAAGAATAATTTCGTATTTTTTCATTTCAATATCAAGTCGTGTGTTTTAATTTGTTTAAAACATCAAGTATAATCGACTTAAAATATAAATACATGACTGTGCAAAATAATGTACATAATATTATTTATCTATTGTTATCTAAATAGATAATTTCTTCTATTTATAAGTCATTAAATTTGTAAACAACATGATTACTGATTAGAAGGTTTTTTAAATAATTTTTATGCAATAATTATTGAGAATACAAAATCAGCTTCAATGACTAATTTATTTACCAATTTACTACCACATTATTGTATATGGTAAATAAACGAAAGAAGCCAATTTTAAAGGCCCCAGTACACAGTGGTTTGTAGTGGGCCATGCTTTGCAATGTGCAACTGTAGGCCACTATCACTTGGTGTTCACACAATGGTCCATGGCTCATTTCTGCCTGGCGAAGCACTTGCGATGGACGTGGAAGTAATTACGGCCGCGGCTACTTATTTATATATGCTGTTTACAAGTATTATAGTATTATAAACCTAAAATTCTCCTCATTGCTCCAGAATACTGACATTTTGGGCGATTGAAAATTTAAATAGTATAGCACGCAACAAAAAAGTAGGTACCTGTTCAAATAATGGGCCACTGTGTGAACACCACAGGCCACGCTACACCACGATTCCTTTGAAGTGTGTCAAAAAAACCGACAACAAATGGATTGCGCACCACGATTCACAATTGTCCGCCACTACAGACCATTACCCCCTGTACACAATGGCGATGGTCTACAATGGCCCACTACAGACCACTGTGTAAGGGGGCCAATCGTGTATAAGTAAACGTTTATAAGGTGGAATTTTACTTATAAAATAGAAAAAAATCGAAAATATCCTTCTTTAAGAACAATTTATACCAAATAATATAGAAAAAAGACATCACACTGAATACAAGAAATATGAATAATAAATAGTATCTCGCAATGATTTAAGTTAAAGAAATCTTAGACAAGATTGAGAAAATGAAAAGTATTATTCGTTTTTCACCGACTTCAAAAAAGGGTTATCAATTTGACACGAATAAATACATAACTTTTTTTATGTTTATTCAACCATAACTTTTTTTGAGTATTGATATCGCATTAAAAAAAAGTAGTTTTCCAATTGTTTTTTTTTACTATCAAAAATATGATAGCTAAATTGTATTTTAATTAACGTCTTGGCAAAAATTTAATTTTTATGTTGTCTTTGGTACGTAAAATCACATCAACAATGAGTTGAATTGATTGAGGAGTGTCAACAGGTTTTAAAATAAAGTTTCTGAGTACGGTTGAAATTAAAGCTTTTTCTTCTAACAAAGCAAACTTCTGACCTGAAAAATAACGTATAATTATTAGCATTTTTTCTACTTATAATCTATATGCTGTATAATATATTAAAAATAGTACTTATCTTAGAGAAAATATTACTCGTAATAATCCAAGCTCTGGCCACACAAAAGTCTACTGACTGAATTTAACAGATAATGTGATGAAAATATCAAATCGGTGGCAAAATACTTCAAATTTTTGTTGTCACTATCTCGAATTGCGGATGAAAATATACAGATTTATCATCGTCTGCCTTACATTTTTTTTTTTGCATATCTGACAAATCTCATATAGAACATATTTTATACATTTGAAGAGATGTCTGCCACGTATGCAAAAAAATGCAAGGCAGATTAATTATTGTATTACTTTTCTAAAATTTGTACAAATTTCTTCAAGTAGAGTAGAGTCTTATCCAATTATTCTGCCACTGATTTATCGTTTTCCATCATATTATCGCAACTAAATTAAAAACATTTAATAAAATTCTAGTAGTGTTGTCTAGTAGACTTTTGTACGGTACGTAAGTATTAAACACGAACATTCAGCCCCTTATAACTTTTAAAGTATTATAAATGAATAAATGAATTTCGAAAATATAACATATTGAACACAAAAATTGTATCTGATAATTTGTTAATTTGAAATACAAATATTTGTCCAAATTTATTGTATTTTTATTCTCGCAAAAACAAGGTTAAGAAACCAAATTTATTAAACAGTTTGTGAAAACATATTCATTAAAAAATTCGGGTTGTTACCTATGCAATTTCTAGGACCAGCACTGAATGGAATATATGAAAACGGATGTCTTCCACGTGAGTTTTCGGGCAAAAATCTATCAGGATCAAATACATCCGGATTTGGCCAAAACTCGGGGTTTCGATGAAGATGGAAGATTTGAACTACGACTTGTGATTTTGCTGGTACGGTATAATCCTCTATAAAAAAATACAAAACAAATACATTATTCAATAAAACGAAAAATTGTCTCTAAGCAGATTGAAGAGGATCCATCAGATCTATGACAATATATATTACTTTCAACTTTATTTTCCTATGGTTTGTGTTTCTTTTGTATACTTACCTGAATTAATATTAATTTCTGATTAATAGCACAATTTCTAACTTAGATATTTCATTAAGAAATTTAAATGTAAACAAAATATAATAATATATTTGATAATTTCAAAATGGTATTACTTAAAATATAAAATATATAATAAGATATTCCGTGTGAAATATATTCTATGTTTTTTTAAGGTATTAAATATTAGTAGGTAGGTACTAGGTACACTAGCTGCTGTAGGTAATATCGCTTACACAATTACAGCGACGTAATTTCTCTGCAGAATTTGTTTAATTGACCCCTTAGCAATAACCAAATCGACGTACATCAAAAGTATTCTATTCATTTGGTTTTTTTATAACAATTATTTGATCTGTACCGTTGCCATCTTATTTATTAAGTTGACAACTCTCAAAGCAAATATTGTATTATTATTATGAAGTAGAATATAGTACTATATATTGTAAAATCATACATTTATCCTCGGATTCTGGTACGCTAAAACTACTTTCAAAGTAGTTTTGAAAGTAGATTAACTATTGGGATTTTTTGAAATTTAAAATACTTACTAAGTACTAGATCTTCGCCAAGTTTTCGCCCAATAAAGGAGACAGGAGGATACAAGCGTAAGCCTTCTTTAATGCATCTTTCCAAATACATCATTTTTTGTAAATCATTGTAAGTTGGCAACCTATCTGGATCATCATCGAAAATTTCATTCAATTCTTCAACAATTTTATCCTGAATACACAATATACTGATCATTAATCCTCTCATTTTCAGTATAATTGCTATACTAGATATATTCGATAGTTCAGCTTTGTATTATTATTAGTGTATTTGCCATATGGCAACATACACTATTGGCATCGGTCGGATGGCGGGACCTAGGGGTCGGACCAAAATTTCTCGACGTTTCATAACCTCCTAAACACTTTGGCACCATTTTTAAAAATGTTTATATATATATGTATATATATATATATATATATATATATATATATATATATATATTTATATATATACGTATATATATATATATATATGTGTGCGGGCAATAACTTTCGAAAGAGTTAATTGATTTCAACTAAATTTGGTCCACGTGTTGAAATCCATCACCGCAAGAAGCCTATTTAAAATGGGCCTAATCGGGCCATTTTGAGGGTAGTTTTTAGGGGTCCCAAAATACCGAAAAAATTCTCAGAATAGTTTGAAAATTGAAATTTAACCCTTTAGTAGCATTTAAAAAGTGGCCCTAAAATTGCAATAAAATCAGCCCGACAGGACCGGACTTACAAATTTTATGAAAATACTGGTTTGCCGATAGTAAATTATTTACTGAAAGTTGTATATAATTTGGTATAGAGGTTCGATTGATAATAATATTACAATTAAGAAAAAAAATTATTTTAAGGGGTGTATTAAGGAGTCAGATTTTTTATTTTGCCCAAAAACCAACTTAAGTTCATGTAATAAAACCAGACTGCCTGTATTAGCAAATACACTATATTGTCGGCAGGGTTTGGGCACTGCGACCCGGGTTTTTTTTATATTTTATTATGGACTGCTCTCTTACAACGAAAAAGGTCGGTTTTAGTGAATTTGCTAAATTTCATTCAATATGCTTAGACAATAATATTGAATTAGATTTATTCTTGGTCCGATAATTCATAAACTTTGCTTTACTTTTTTACATCTTCTCCTCAGTGTTCTGGTGCTGTTTTTTAACAGGCCATCAGTAACTTTGAGAGAAGAAAGATATTTTAAAATCATTATTACTTGCCAATTATTTTTACAATGTGCAGGACTTTGTGATTACCAATCGTAAATTAGGTATTGTTGAATTTTACTTTACTGCGCTACCTACAATATGCATGTCACCGACTATTTTATAGGAGGTATAACAAAAATGTTTTCTATAATTCATATCTGTAAACTTTACACCTTTAAAGGGTGCTAATAAATAATACTATAAACTGTTAAAAAAGTGACATTATTATTGCAGAATGATAACTTCTTCAAAATAGTAATAATACGTATATTTTAATGGCTTAAAACTGTATGGAATTTAAGAAAGTTTAAAATATTATGAAATCATTTTTTTATTATAACAATTATGAATATTTTACTTACTTGAATATCGGGATGGTTCGCTATAAGCATTAAGGTATAGCATATACCGTACGTGGTTGTATCGTGTCCCTAAATAAAAAAAAAAATCTATTTTATATAACCCTCATACAGTTCTTAATATTAGTGCTGATGTACTAACTTTTATTTTTGATATTTGTAAAATTACATGTAAAGACTTCATAAATGATAAAAAAACAAGGAGCCCAAATATTGTTTTCCCACGAACCCAACAGATTTAAATTGGAGAATTCACTATACGAAAAAACTAGTTTTTGAAGATATGCTGAGTTGGTAAAATTTAGCTGGCAACGGAAGTTGCGCGCGCATAGCTAACGAACATTCGACAGTATGGAGTTGGCCGTACTAACGAAAATTCGACAGATGAATTTAGCCATAAGAGGCTCAGACTGAAATTACAGATGGACAAATCAATGACTTTCTGTCATCTGGAAACTATATAATATACTAGACGACTATAACTTTTGATTACAATCAATAGTCGTTCCAATGGAATGTATAATATCGTGTTTTGATCATTCAATTAATTGATTATAAAAGTAAGAACCAAAATAAAATTTTGAAAGTGTTTATATTTAAGGTTCATTTTTTGTAAGCATTATTCTTAAACTTTTTGAATATTTCATTTCAATAAATTATTTGCATGTAAATTAGAAATTAGTCTTTAATCAGGTCAACGAAGTATAATTTCAAATGTGCAAACATTGTTTTGCTGATTGTTGGGGTCACAATTTGTTTCGTGTTCTATTATTTATTTTCATGTCTATGAGTTAAAAAAAAAGTATGTTAACCTCAAAAACGAAAGTATCAACTTCTTCAGCAATTCCTTCGTCATCAATATCAGCTCCCTCCATTTTTTGCGATATCAATAAATCAAGCATTGCAAGTTTTCGTTTACCAGCGCCTTCTGTTTCCTTATCGATATTATCGAGAATTGATCTGTCCCATTTTTTCAAACGTTTCGCAATTACATTTCTCGTAAAATCTTGCAGGGTTTCAACGAATTTCCTGCTCTTAAATCCACAAACAGTAAAATAGAATATTATGTCGCTATAGAACCAAGGTCTCACTAAACGGTATACAGAAGTCTTGCCAAACCTGGAGAAGAACCATTTGTCTTATTTTTTAAATAATTATTACAAAATGTTAATTATTTTCTGTAAATTCGAATTAAATATTTTAATGTATTAAATTCCAGTTTACTGGGATGGTCAAAAACGAATAAATTTACACAAAAATCGTCTTTTTCAAGCCCTTATTTTTACTAATTTTTTTTTGTTATTTGAACTTACCCATACAGTGCCTTTTTGTATTTGATAAGTTTGGAATCTTCTTTTTCCATGGGATATCCCATTGCGGTTTCTAAAAAATATAAATACCCTAAAATGGCTGTTATTTTATTTAAAATCAAAATTAGCTGGCAATTTTTCGTAACTTTTTATACGATCATGAACCAAAAAACGTATTAAAAATCGCGCACACTTTTTAAGCATGAGCAAACATGACCAGCACAGCACGGAGCAGAAAAGCCTGTTCGTGACCTTCTATTCATTTTTATCTAGCCATGCTGATCTGGTGTAATGTGTCATTCAAGAACCTGCACTAAAAGTTGCTGGTTCGTGTTGGCTTATGCTGGTCTAGTGTGCGACATCGTGCACTTCATTGCGATATGTGATTAAAACTAAAGTAGACAATCCTTTCAAACGGAGAAGAAATGTTTATTAAAAATAATAAACTTAAGTACCATTTATAGTTAATAGCGCAAATTCTGTTATATAATCAATGATATTCGTATGTGGTTTTTCGCATTCCTTTTTCATGGCTGCAGCAATTTTTGCACTTTGTTTTGCAAACACGTCGGAAAACTTTCGTAAAATTGAAAAATGAAAAGCAGGTGTCAATAACTTTCTCCTGTTGTGCCATTTAGCTCCTAGAATAACAAACTACGTAAGGAGATATTTGTTACAAGTCTTAGAAATATTATTGTTGTTGAATAATATTTGTGACGTTGTTAAATTATGGGAAACGACACAATCGATAAATATTGATATTATCGACAAATGATGTATATGAGATTGTCAATACAGACCGTGACTTTTACCCTTTCCGTAATTAGCTAAACAAACAATAAACAATATGTTCATTGTGAAATTCAGAAAAATATTAGAAAAACATCTAAACAAAAGCAATGAAAATTGAAGAAATAATAAAAAATACCCAAGGTGTCTGGCAATTATGTGTTCCTAATGTTCTTTTGAATCTAAAATTTCCAATAAAAACGTAGTCTTAATTAAGTCAATGGCTGGATTATTTTTAGGATTTTGAATATCTTCAAATTTAGATAAAAAATTAATAAATATTTTCTCGATAAATGGATTATTACAATTTGTTATAAATATCACTGTATACCTTTACTTGTGAGTAAACCTTCTTGCAACCAGGGAGCAAGAATAAAATACAGCGTGCTTTTTTCAATTTGTTTTGTACTAGAAAGAAGTTTCTGGAAATAAAAAACATAATTGTTTAAAGCTATTTTTTTATAGATCGAGTCTTATCCTTCACATCTACATCTATTTTTGTTTGAAGTAAAAATCTTTGCGACCAGGGTTGACCCCAGGGATTGTTTTTGATGTGTACAATCGCAGACAAAAGTACGTCCTTTAACGTATACATACTTTAAGATAGCATAAGCAACGTCGAATGTACCAAAACTTCTACTCTGGTACAGTTTGTTATACACCAATACAGAGATACATATTAGTATACATATGAGTGGATACTAAAATAGAAGATATTCTGAGAATGTCGCATTCGCACTGAGACGAAACCTGTGACTTTCATTGGTTACTTGTCAAAAGTGGGCGGAAGTTATGTTAAACATGTTTATATGTATAATTGCCCGAACCGACGCACCTCTGTTTTTTAAGTAAAATTTTTTTAGCGAGGGTATCTAAGTAATTGAAATTTTCTGTAACGTTAAAGAGGAATAACATGTTACGTTAAATATAAGAGAGATCTTGACAATGAAAATTAGAGAGGAGAACTCTTAAACCGTTCTGTCCAAAAATGATTTTCCAGATTTTTTTATATTCGTCTATTAAATATATAAGTAACATCTACGACTAAAGAAATTTTACTTCCCCCGCGAGCTTATGTGAAAGAGACACTCTTTTTTTTGCTGTATTGTAACTTGGTGATCAGGGAGCTGAGAAAAAAGTAAAAACAACGGAAATTGAGTAGACGGGAAAGGTGAATTTTGAGTGGGTCGAAAATAGTGATGAAAATGAACAATACGGTGTGTGAAAAAAAAGTAAGAAAAAAGAACAGACACGTTTGAAGCCGCGGTTCTGGTTCTAAAATAGAGCCAAAGGCTTCTGGTGAACAGAAAATTTTTAAAATAATTTTTAGACAATTTTTTGTAATCATGAATGATCTATAACCTATTCAATAAAATAAAGATTCATAGCTATTAAGCTTCATGGCATGCAAGTAAAAGGTTAGTACCTACCTCTATATCCTCTGGATGCGTCAATAATGTGATGGCATACCATCCCATCCACATCGCATAAATGTTTTTGAAACTCTCAGCACGTGTTTTGAGAATGTTAAAAATACCATCTAAAATATTAATAATTTCAAATAATCTAAGAATACGGAAATAGTTGTTTAGGAAATCTCTTAAAGCACCATGATAAAAAATATTTCAATAGTTTCTTTTATTTTGAAAAAGCAGTTGAGGAAATATTACTTTATCTACTAATTAGTGATTATCTGTATTTAATAACAAACTGTTCGAATATTGCAACCATTTGTGATTCGACTTATTTTACCTGTTTTCAGAAAAATGAAATCCAATGCGTTTCCTATGATGAATTGGCTCCTTGGCCCAGGCAGTCTTTGCATTAAATATATTGTCCGGAAATTCCAATCACTTTTTCCATAAATATAAATTATAATAGGTACCAAAATTGCAATAGCTCCGTAAGCTAAGTAAAAAATCAAATCTAAGGCATCCATTTTAAAAATGCACTAATTATTTCAAAGCGCCCAATTATATTAAATTAAAACAAGTAAATAGTACTAATTAAATTTATTTCATCAAAGAAATTATTCTTAGTTGAGAAAAAACAGAGTCGCTAAAATGGACCAATTATTTCAAAGCGCTCAACAATACTAAATTAAAAAGCTCCTATAATATTGCTTTCATTTATTTTAAATCAAAACAACAGTGTCATTCATTTTAATTATAAAAATAATAACATTTATCAACTTATTGAAATTTAAGGTGTACTCATACCAAAAATAAAACCCAAATTGTGTCAAACTGGGGGTAATAATTTTATAGGCATTTAATTTGTATATACTCGACGTATATAGGTATATTTGTCAAGTACATGAAGGCTTACAAAATATTTTGTAATATTCATTACAGTCAGAATTTTGAAGCGTTATAATGTTTAGTTTTTTAAATTATGTTTTGTTTCACTATTTTATCTGTACAAATATATAAAATCGTAACGTGGTGTAGTATGTTCAGAGTAGACTTCTCCCACAACCGCACTGCACTCCAGCGACTGTTTGAAACACCCACATTCGACATTCGGCTTCTGATTTGGCATGACTTGAAGTGGACAAGCTCTTAATATGTGGGATAATTTTAGACTGTCTTATTATGCTAGGGGGCTGTGATTACCGGGCAACGCCAGGCAGGTAAGGATATATTCTATAAAAAAAAGTCCCCAGCAGCACGATACTGAAAAATGTTTCCACCCTGCTTATATGCATGGCGCCCCTCAAATAAAGTTTTTTGTAACTTTAAATAAGGTTTCTGTCTTTGGGAAAAGGATTTACAAATTATGTACAAACTTCAAGTTGATATTTGAAGTCAGAAGACTTCGACAGACGGAAGGGAAGACATTATTACTACAACAATAGACTTCTTGCGGTACGGAACCCTAAAAATAATATAACAATAATAAATTTAAAAACGTGCAGCCGGGTGGGACGTGTGTTAAGGATATAATTTTAAGCAGGGCCGGACTAAGTCAAAAGAGGCCCCTAAGCAATGCAAGTCTCGGGATCCCCCTCGCATTAGATAGGTAAGATCTCTAAGTAGGTCAGTCAGAAAACCGTATTGAAAACTATTTAAATATTCAATCATGTTTTCAAAACACTTAGTTGCCTCAGTTTTTTATATGAATTTATCTTTAAAGTCGATTTTCTCCAAGATATATTCATTGGACATTATTGCGAGTGCATTGGACCATTGATGATCGAAGACAGTTTTTTAAATTTCAACTTTGAAAAGTTTCCATCGCCAGTTGCGTTTGTAAGCATCAGACTTTTGTGCATTTGCAATGCTGTCATTACATTTGGGAATGTTGATTGAGCCATATTACCAAAATTAGAAAAAAGCATCAAATTAAAAATACTTTTGACTTATTTTCCTAGTCGAGAAGGAGTAATTCCTATACCGGCCATCTTGTTGAGGTTTTCCATGGTTTTCCTCAATTAATTCCGGATAAATATTGAGATGGTTCCTTATTCGAGGCCATGCCCGATCACTTATCAAACTCCTAGTTCAAAAATTACCTACCTTATCCTCATTTCCTACAATTCCTTCATTAGTCCATTATATTACTTAAATTGAAGTTTTAAAAATGTAGAAAATAATGGGAAGTGGTAGATGGAAAATAGTAATGGTGCTTGTCAACGTATTATTATTATTCTCACGGTCCACGGGACTCCTAGGCAGCCGTTGCTTAAATTACCTATATGGATAAGAGTACCAAAACGTCAGTAGGTATTTGACTGCTAATAATATAAATTGTACCACTGATAAAGATATTACAGCTATTTACATTGTCAGAAATGAATCAATATTTTCGAATTTGATTTTGAAATTTTATGCCTGGTAGGCAGTGCTAGGGCATCAGAAGAGATTACTTTTTTTCTCTATTTCGGTTATTAAAAATCACATGTTAGCGCAGGAGTTACAATAATTATAATCACTTCATTATGGTTTTAACATTTTTCAATGATAAAAATTATAATAAAAACTTATTGCAATATATGCAAATCGAGGTGAAAATAATATTTTCTAATTGAGATGTTATTAGCAATAAATAATATATTATGTAAGCGTGAAATTTCACCTCAAGTCCAAAGCAAAGGATCACGTAGTACCGTTCACTATAAAAACCTAGAGCACCAAAATATTAAATTCGGTGCTGCTGTTAGGCCTTGAGAATAGCCGAGTGTATGGCGTCAATATAACGTTTCCATAGCTCCTCAACTACAAGCTCTCAGTTGACTCTTGTCCTAATACAGAACTAGTAAAATACCTACTGGAGTTTCAGTTTGTCATTAAAAAATATGAATTGATACTAACAAATATCCCTGGCATAAAAAAATCATTTACTGTGAAAAGTTGTGTCACTGAAACATAGCGTGAAATTTTTATTTTAAATTTAAAAAATCGCTAAAAATGAATGTGCAAATTACCCTTTAATCTAACCTTCATTGTTGGTAAAAAAATATAACTCATAACAATAATTGATTACAAACAATATATGAGTCACTAAATTCTGTATTTTTTAATAATAATTTTTTTCTTTACCTATGTATCTAAAAATTCTATCGTTTTCTGTAACATTTTAAGATTATGTTGTTATATAAAAATATTCATGGGTCATTTAATAAATTTATGACGCATATTTATTATACTGAACAATTGTTTTCATAAAAAAATTAACAACTTAACTTTTTTGTATTATTTGCGCGTAATAAAAATAAAGCAGTTAGTTAACAGCGTCAATATTTGGTATATTAGAAATATTACACAAAATATTTACATTTCACACATCAAAAATCCTGAAAAAATGTTTTTTTAGAAAAAATTTAAGATATCTATATTTTATTTTGTTGTAAGAACGATTTCTGCGTAATGTTGTCTCACGAAATGAAGCTCCAACAAAATGTCATCGTTTTCTTAAATTTAGTTTGTTCGTTTTAGTAATTTAAATAAAAAATAATATATTTATAACAAATAAATAAATAGGTACATTGCTCATTATATAAAATATGTCTGTAACATTACGTTTTTCTGTTTTATTTAAAACTACTAACTGAAATTAATATTTTCTTCCTTTTTCCTTTGTATTTAAATAATTTACTGTTTATTTTGATATCCCGATATCACTTAAGATTGTGGCTATTGTTTTTCAAAATATTTTGTAACGTTAAAAATTGTTTTTTTTTTTTAATTAATATTTAATTTTAATTTTGACACGTTTTTAACTTACTCAAAAAAAGAGGTCTAAAATGTTTATTCAGTCATATCTTTTCTACGGCCTAACTTATTTAAAAAATTTCGACATGATGTCCAGCATGTTTGCGGATATCCCATATTTATTTTGTAAATCGATTCAGAATTTTTAAAATTAAAAAGCCTAAAATATTAAAATTTTGAGGTCGGTGCCAATTTAATGAACAGGTAGGGTAGGTATATAAAAAGATGAGGTATAATTAAATTGGCGCCGATCTTAAAATTTTATAATTATTTTTTCGTGGTTAAGATCCTAGATGGCAATTATAATAGGATGAAGGATCGGGAATCACCAGTCAAAACGACATTTTTATTTTGCCCAACTTTTCGTGTAATTATACACTTCAAAAATTTATTTTTTGTTTTTTGTATTGTCGGATTATAGCTTTTGCAGGTAAAATACTTATATGTACCGAGTTCTTTAATCACTGTTGAAAAATAATATTTATAAATATTCATTATAATTTATATTTTGTTCGGATAAGAAATCGCAAAATAATAATAATTTTTAAATTAGACAACAATCAATGAGTCAAAATATTATTATTGTATACGTTCGAAATTAATATGAGTCATTAAACATTATTATCAATGCATTGCATTCAATTTTTGATAAACTTAATAATCGCTATTTATGCTACAAATTATGGCAAATTATGGCACAGCAATAATTGTAAAAAGAGCCGACAGACTGCGCTATGACACAGAAGAACAAATTGGCTTGTGAGTGCTAGGATCGCTAACCTTTCCATCCCGTTGTCGCTCAATTTAGTGGTGTCCTGCATATTATGCTTTTAATATTATATAAATGTACCGAGCTGGGTAGACTAGTGGTGACAGTCACTAGACTCACATTCGGGAGGTCCGGGTTCGAATCCCGGCGAGGGCAGATGTGGCTGGGACTTTTTCCTACTGCCTCTCGCCGAGAAACGGTAATTCCTGTACCAGCCATTTTGATTGAGGTTTTCCATGGTTTCCCTCAATTAATTCCAGATAAATATCGAGATGGTTCCTTATTTGAGAGCATGGCCGATTACCTATCAAACTCCTAGTTCAAAAATTACCTACCTTATCCTAATTTCCTATAATTCCTTCATTCGCCCATTGCTATTACATAAGTTGAAGTTTTAAAAAATGTAGAAAAATAACGGGAAGTGTGGTAGATGGAAAATAATAATGGTGCGAATGGTGTCTGTTATGACAAAGTCGAGAAACGGACGTTAAACGCATTATTATTATTATTTTTATTATTATTATTATTATTATTATTATTATTGAGAAGGAAATATTCCTTAAAAAAATTTGCATCCACAAGCACCCAAACTTCAGATTCGTCACCGTCATACTAGGGATACTTGTGGAGCAAGTTGTAACTGTAACCGCGTCTCAAACCATGAAATGGGCGATTACAGTGAGTTTGGGTCGTGCGCACGGAGTACACGGAGCGACCCAATAAGCACGGCCTTTTGCATACGGCAAATTAGTGACTCAGCAATACGCTGACATGCCGGAATAGTTTTCATACTTGCCAACAGTGACGGTTTTGCCCCTCCAAGAACACCAATTATAAGGACAATTAATTTAACAGTATACTCTGGGTACTGCTTTCTGAGCTCAAAAAGAAGATCTTGATATTTTGTCCGCTTCTCAGTCTCCTTTGCGGCTATGTTCGTTTCAGCAGGGGCTGAAAACTCGATAACATACATAGTTCGCGCAGGTTTATCAAGGAGAACTATGTCAGGCTTTGTAGCTGAAAGTTGCCTGGTAGTACTAAATGAGTAGTTCCAGAAAATCTTGCATGACTCATTTTCGACAACGGACTCAATATCATTTGGAACATAAGGTAGAACAGGAGTTTTATCAACACCATAATGATGTCTTAGGTGGTAGTATAAAACTCTTAGAGCAGCGTTGTGGCGGTGAATGTAAGCACAACTCGCATAGTGACTACATGCCGATAAGAGATGCATGAGCGTCTCTGGATGCGATCGACATGCTCTGCAAGAAGTATCTGTTACTTCTGCACCTATAACTATGCGACGGTACACAAGAGTGTTGATAACTCCATCTTGACACGCCAAAACAAATCCCTCAGTTTCAGACTTCAGTCCAGCTGATCTCAGAAAGGCAAACGTCAGGTCCTTCGATAAACCGCAAGTGTTGATGTTCTTATAATAAGTCACATGCATTTTTATTATTATTATTATTATTATTATTATATAAATGCAACCCATAAATACTTTATATCTTTGAATAGTTAAAAATAAATACGAATTTAACGGATAAAAACCTAATTATTTTATTTTCCACAATTTACATCTGTCACAGAAGAAGAATAATCTAGTTGAAATGTATAGTAAGAACAAGCTACAATGTGTCTTTTATTATTAGTATTCTTGTTTTTATAACAACATATCTTGTACAAAATTTTAAGTGCTGGCACTATGAAATACAAAATGCAGAAATAAATTATTTATTTTTGTAACGACAATGAGCAATATTTCACTAGCGGTGACTTAGTCGCTAACATGCGGATTTTACTGTTCACTGCAGGTACCAGTGATCGGCGATCGTAGCTCATCTCTTTTAAACTAAATTTCTCCTACCAGAAAAATCGACACGTGAAAATTACTAACTAATTTTTTCGTTTATAATTTTTCGCAAAAATGTTGCATTCGCGTGTCCTAATGAAATTTATGCGTTAAATTAGTTAATAATTATGTTAGTTTCGCGAAGTTAAAAAAATAAAAATCAATTTTTAGCTGTTTAATTAACAAAAATATAAATATGATTTCCATAAAATATTTATAAATAATAATTTATTTATTTAGATTAAAAATGTAAGTCCTTCTTTATGAGACACAGAGTCTGAAGTGATACAAACTTCTGTCTTAATTAAGTACTAGAATTTAGCTAATACGCTATTGACTATCTATTTTTGGGAAACACTAAAGTTGTAATTATGATAGCAGGTCGTACCTACCGCATACTCTGCTTACCATAAATAAGAACAAGGATATCACTATCCAGTCTTTAATAATTATTACGCATACTATAATTAATAGAAAGGTTAAGACCTTACTATCCGGACTCTAGGTAGACTATACATTTAATGTAATTTGGACTAAAATACAGGCCTTTTGACTAAGATTATGCTTATTTTGTTGTTAGAATATTTTAGCGTGCTCTTACTGTATAAATAATCATATTTGTTAGTTGTTACTTTTCTAAAGTGGCTAAAATGGAAAACATTTTTAAAGATTTATTTTTTTAATTTAAGTATATTACAAAGTTCAATTTCTTCTTTAAAGTTTAGACAAAATTTCATTTACAATATTTTATAGATATTGGACATATACAATATTTACATATAGCTAAAATTATTTAAAATTTCACTAAACTCTTTATCGCATGAGCTGATAAAGCAATTATCTACGATTGATCGCTTGGGACTGAACACAAACTCACATGCTCAAACAACCAATCAGTCTATTTGGGAGCGGCATTCGTAAAAAATGGTTCCGATTTTATAGACGATGAAACTTTCAGAAAAGATGTTATACCATGAAACAAAACTCTTACCGACTAACAAATTAATAAAAATTACAAACTCTAACTCTGTGGGACTAGTAACTACACATCAAAATGGATGCCGGAAGTAATATTTCCCCGCTGTCGGATTAGGTTTTCATAGGCAAGTGATTGAAGTCATCGTATGTACTCATAATATCTACAAAATCGGAAGCATTTATTACGTTCGCCGCTTGGACTATATTAGATACTATGGTGCACTTAAAAAAAACATGTGCTGTTCACGTGATAAACTCCATCTGTTCGATGGATTGGCTATATAACAGACAAAGTGTGGTTTATGGGCTAATGCAGTAATTGCTAAAACATTCAATCTATCGACTCACCAGCGCTGGTTAAATTCAGCCCCTAAATCGTTCTGTGATAAAACCAACCGTAGCGCGTCGACAGTTTGTTGTGTTGTCTCATGTCAAAAAATTTCTTTTGAGACGACCGATCATACTAAGCTGCTCGTCGGAACAATTTACAATCTAACATACCTTGTCGTGCCAAGTGCTCTGTCTATTGCGTTTAATTAGGTGATTGTATTAGGTTTATTCTCGATATCTGGTCAAACTTTGAGAGTAGATTTAAGATAAAAATACGTTTAGCACGGAATTTTACCATGGTATTTCCACAATAATAGATAAATAACCAAAAGCATAACTCGAAGTGGTTACCGACGAATTCTTGACCTTGGTTCCCAGTAAAAGATAAAATTGTATTGCTAAATAATTTATGTTTTTACGGCTTTGTTTAAAAAATATGTTTAGCTATCATAGCAAACATAATTTCAAGTATTGAGATAAAGTAACGAAATAAAATGTCTTATTAGCCCCTCGACACTCGAGACGGTACTGATCCAGAATATAATCTCAGATTAATCGAGAACCGAAGTCACGAAAATAAGTAAAGATCATAATACTTATTCTTATGGTATTTCAGTACTATTAGCATCGAAAACTTTACCACGTACCAAGCACTGGATCAACCCCTTCACTTGCACAAGTTGGCTTCGAAATACTTGTTAAAACAATAGAAATGAGCTTAAAACAAAAAGGGAGATGTTTGGAAAGCGGATACAAAATCAATTTGAACGCCTGTTTTGTTTTTTGTATCTTTTTTAAACAAAATAGCGTAATTTTTTTCTGAACATTATTTTGACTGTACATATTATTCTTTCAGGTACATTGGAACTACAGTTTCGGTGTGTGCAATTAAGGCAGCTCTGTATGCCTCATATAATTATATTTCTTTGTTTGGCGGTACACCAAAAAGACAGCTATTGATATTACTAATACGGCACCTATGGTTCCAAGTGTGATAGCTAACACATGAGAGCTTTTTGTTACAGGAATATCTGCCGCACATGTCATTTCTGTAATTAAAAAAAATACATATTAAAGTGGAGTTACAGCTTATGTCAAAATCATATTTATGCAGGGAAAGAGAAAAGCTTGAATAATAGCGAAAAGTGCCTCAAAGTTTATATTTATATATTATTAAAACTGTAAAGTTATTTTTAAAAAAATTTCTAATCTATACATATAAATAAAATTGAAGTATCGTTTATCTGTCTATTTGTCAGGGATAATCTCCGAAACGATTGTACCGATTTTGACGAGGACTTTTCAAAGATTATTTTGAGCTACTTTTCATCCCGCAAATATTTGGTGTTACTGTGTAAACACTGAAAAAAGGTAAAAATTGTTTGTTTGTTCGGGTAAGGTTTTCCCAACTGATTTGTTGATAAGTGAAGAAAAATAATACATACTTTCTCCATATTTTCCTTCTGTATTCTGATTAAAAGCTTGTAGTCTCATGTCTTTAATTATCACATTAATCTCATGTCCATCACCGTTGCTAAGTGGAACTTTTTCTTGCGATTGGCAACTGTAACTTTTATTTAGTGGAGTCTCGAAAAGATTTAAATCATCGCCGGTAGCAGAAACTGGCTCTCCTGGAACAAACACGATAATATTATTGTTATAAACATTCATTGTTACAATGCTAAATTAGAAAAAAATATTTTTTGTCCACTGTCACCGTCGGGACTCAAACCCGAATCTTTCCACTTTCGCGACGGAATTACTCTACGGTGCGATATCCATACAGTTAATTCATCATAATAGAGCAATTGTAACAATAAATTCACTACATACGAGAGCCTGTTTTTTAGCTAGGTAACGCTAGACGTGAACCATCTCAGTAGCGAAAGTTATTAATGATTCAGGTAAATTTCCATTTTTTTTATTATTAATCCAACCTGTTTATTTATAAAAATTATATAGCCGTTCTGCAGCTTTGTAGAAATAAAATATATCTTATACGATAATATTAGTTTTATGCACCTAAATTGTACTGCATTATTTTATATACGAGTTTTGGCATTATGTTAAAACAAACTATCAGCGAATTTTAATATCCACCCGAGTCATAATAGCACTGCAATCATTTTCTACACGTACTATAAAATAGCTGATTTTCAAGTATATATTTATATATCTGACAATTCAGTTTTGGAAATTGATATTATAACGCTTTTCTCGAAAAATTTCAGTTTTATTTTGTTTAGCTCAGAATTTTAAATAAACTCCTTATCAAGAAAAAAAAGTCTATACAAATCAATGTACTCACCTTCATCGAAAACCATTGTATCGATTTTTGTTACCTTGAAGTTTTGCTTATCATTTGTCATATACAATGTTACGAAACTATTGTTTTCTTCTTTTGTATCCCTTTTCGTTCTTTTTTCTGACCATTTTAACATCATATAAGGAGAGACGCTATCACACGAACCTTCTGTTTCGGCATCCTTTGGCACTTCGAATACCTGTAGATTACGTATCGAATATAACGGATATTTTTTCAAGATTTAATTTCAATATTTCTATACTGTGTCTCGTGCACGTTATTTTTTAAAAAAAAGTGTGTTTTTTTTAAATTAGTTCTTTCAAATTAGCTACTCATTTACAAAAACATTTCAAATAGCTTTTTATATATTTAACTAACAGCATTTTTGTCAAATAATTTTTCTATAAAAAATACCTTTTCGTTTCCAAGATCTATTTGTATCAACATTTTGGCTATAATGCATTTAGCACCATTTTCGTCTTCCACAGAATAATAAATAACTTCATCGGGCGGAGTTTCCGTGGATGGCTCAGGTGGCTTGGTCGATGGTGTGGGCTCGGTTGGCTCTGTTGGTTTGGTCGGTGTTGTGGTTTTGGTTGGCTCTGTTGGTTCGATTGTTGTTGTAGGTTCGGTTGGCTCTGTTGGCTCGATTGTTGTTGATTCAGTTGTTGTTGTGGGTTCGGTTGGCTTTGTTGCTTCAGTTGTTGTTGTGGATTCGGTTGTTGTTGATGGTTCGGATGTTGTTGTGGGTTCAGGTGTAGTTGTGAATTCGGGTGTTGTCGTTGGTTCGGTTGTTGTTGTGGATTCGGTTGTTGTTGTGGATTCGGTTGTTGTTGTGGATACGGTTGTTGTTGTTGTGGATTCGGTTGTTGTTGTGGGTTCGGTTGTTGTTGTGGGTTCGGGTGTTGTTGTTGGTTCGGGTGTTGTGGGTTCGGGTGTAGTTGTGAATTCGGGTGTTGTCGTTGGTTCGGTTGTTGTTGTGGATTCGGTTGTTGTTGTGGATATGGTTGTTGTTGTGGATTCGGTTGTTGTGGCTTCGGGTGTTGTTGTGGGTTCGGATGTTGTAGGTTCGGGTGTTGTTGTGGATTCGGGTGTTGTGGTTTCGGTTGTTGTTGTGGATACGGTTGTTGTTGTGGATTCGGTTGTTGTTGTGGGTTCGGGTGTTGTTGTGGGTTCGGGTGTTGTTGTGGTTTCGGTTGTCGTTGTGAGTTCGGTTGTTGTTGTGGATTCAGTTGTTGATGTGGATTCGGTTGTTGTTGTGGGTTCGGGTGTTGTTGTGGGTTCTGGTGTTGTTGTGGGTTCAGTTGTGGTTGTGGGTTCGGATGTGGTAGGTTCGGGTGTTGTTGTGGATTCGGGTGTTGTGGTTTCGGTTGTTGTTGTGGATACGGTTGTTGTTGTGGATTCGGTTGTTGTTGTGGGTTCGGGTGTTGTTGTGGGTTCGGGTGTTGTTGTGGGTTCGGGTGTTGTTGTGGATTCGGTTGTTGAGGGTTTGGGTGTTGTTGTGGGTTCGGGTGTTGTGGGTTCGGGTGTTGTTGTGGGTTCGGCTGTTGTTGTGGTTTCGGTTGTCGTTGTGAGTTCGGTTGTTGTTGTGGATTCAGTTGTTGATGTGGATTCGGTTGTTGTTGTGGGTTCGGGTGTTGTTGTGGGTTCTGGTGTTGTTGTGGGTTCTGGTGTTGTTGTGGGTTCTGGTGTTGTTGTGGGTTCTGGTGTTGTTGTGGGCTCGGGTGTTCTTGTGGGTTCGGGGGTTATTGTGGGTTCGGGAGTTGTGGGTTCGCTTGTTGTTGTGGATTCAGTTGACTCTATTGTTTCTATGGTTTCAGATGATTCTATACCATTTAGTCGAGCGTCTAAGATTCTGTCTTGATATTGTTCTAATGAAAAATTTGTTGAAGTTGGCGACAAGGATATATCATTGCTGCTACCGCTTGCTGTTTCCTGACAAGCCGAAACTGTAAGATTTTTATAATTTGTGAGCTTTATGAAACTATTCATGGTCACTTATTCTCTTTGTTTTAATTTTTGAAACCAATTTTAAACAGCTGAGTTACTTTATTTTTTGTACGAAATATTATGTAAGAACAACAAAAGTCATTAGAGTATACTCATCGAAGCTTATATGTTTTGAGAAATAAACTGTAACTCATAGTCTGAATATAATTGCCCTACTTGAAATTTCCAATGTTCAGTTTCGATTGAAGGATCTTTAAATTAAATACCTTAATATGGTCTTTAATATCTGTAAACTTTTTCTCGACGTTAATAACCTTATTTGCCAAACTTCTATAATATACAATCTCCCTCGTTCTCTCTTTTAAAAAAATTTCACTACCATTCCTACTCAAGGAGTGTGAAATTTAGATCCGAACACTTATTTCAAAAGTTTAAAAAAAAATTGTTCTGAATTCAGGATGATTTTCAAAGGCTTATTTGTGCAATGTTTATTGCGAAAAAATTCAAACCTGTATACTCATATTTAAAGTCAAAAATAAGTGAAAAAAATTTGCGATATTGTTACCTTGAAACAAAAGTACTTATTATCTACGTAGTCAAAATTAATCAATAATCACTATTATTTTCGTTAATTCATATTTTAAAAACCTTTAAACGATCATAATATCTTCATATATGTTTGTGACATTTACACACATAGTACTTACATCCTAATAATCATTATATTAAGTATTTATTTATTAATATTATTAATAAAGGCGACGATTTTGGTCTATGTTCACTCCTGATTGAACTTGAAAGAGCCTAAAAGTTCATCAAAGATGACGGTTTTATTTTAACATTTATAATTATAATAATATTATTAAATATTTATGGATACGTTTTCTAAAATTATATTTCCCTGTTACAAAAACAATTTGCGAAAATTGTAATTCCTTTTGTGAATGAACGCCTATTGTCAGTTATTTAGCTTGCCCTAAAATAACCCGTTCTAAATTTGATCTGATATCACAAGGAAAAATCTGGATAAAATTGAAAACAATTCAATATAGTTCTAACCACAATGACGGTTAAATTAGAAACATTTCATTGTACTGTTTTTTGTATAAAAGTTTTTAATTTGTATAAAATACAAATAACACTAATTTAAAAAGTACACCATAAAATTATATTTGCTAACTATTATCAACAATGAAAATATAAAATGTAACTGTTGCTTAATGTTAACAATTGAACAATTTGCGCAAAATATCGGAAGTATTTATTTCGCAAACGGAAATAAAAATTGTTTATTCAAATTTCGTAAACACTTACCTATCAATAGAAATAATCCTATCGAAACACAATGTTTTTTAAACGCAATCATTGCTGTAGGTCACTAATCACTGCTCAAAAAATAACATAAAACACCTGCACATCAACATCACCTAAAGTGCAATAGTCAGTAAGAACTAAAATTCTGTAGAATGCACTACTATGAATAGGTATTATCATGTATTGTATTGCAGTTATTGTGAATTTGTGTTACAGATTGAACCTATATAAAGACCCCACCATATTATCAAGCAAGCACCACGCAGATTGACACATTAATCTTATCAGCTCATCAACTGATGGACAAGAATTTAATGATAACAACCAACTGACTAACCGGTAACGCAATCGCAGAGTACTTGAGCTATTGACGTTGTGTTACATTGTTTGATTACCACATCGTCACTTGAAGATGATTGTGTCTCTTACAAAACAGTTTCAGGTTACTGATTTAAATAAGATTTTAATATTATTTACTTAATTCAACAAAATTGGAGTCCGACATCTTGTCAAACTTCTACTATCAATTGTATCGACGCATCAATACCACTCTTTCAGTAACAGGAAAAATCGACTAGCAGTGAATGGCTCAGTGTCGGATTTAGGCATAATCAAAATAAAGTCTGAACTCGCTAGGGTTTAAAAAAAATCAGTACTTTTCGAGGACTTTTTTTCCAAAGTGAAGAATAGACCTGGCCGAACTCAAAAGTACATCATATCAACAAAGAATATACGCTTCCTCTATGTGCCTTTGTTTCTTGACACATCTCACATGTCGCTAGCTCATTTTTTCGCAGTTTACTGCCTGTGCCGAGATCTGCATACCTTCAATAACGACCAAAAAAAAGTTGAAGTATGTTTTAAATTGTAAACGTAAATTAGTTGTCCCCTATTATTACTGTCATGTTTCAATTTACAAATCTGCAATAATGTAAAATCAGAATTCCTTGGAGGCCATAAAATTGGACTATTTTTGTCAATCACATTTACGATATTGTAGTTTTGACTAGATAAATATTGTTTATTTCTAGTCAAGAAAAATGTTTTACTCTTTAAGTTTTTTTCGAAATATCAAAAATATTTTCATACTTAGTATACAAGATAACTGTACTTTTAATATTATAGTGGGATATGATTAGTCATAAAATATTCACTATATAAGTAATTTTAATAGATAGATAAAATAGATATATTATCTCAAAAAATGCGAATAAATAAATGTACTAGTACAAAGTATACTTATCATATGGCAATGGCAAACGAGCGCCAGCAATTTTCACAGTCACAGGAGTCGTAATACCATTACGCACGAGGACATTTTTCGCACGAACCTACTATAAAATTACTGTTTTCACTTTATTTTCAAAATTTGTAACAGTTCGTTTTTAACAAACGTTACTTCTTATAGTAGGTTATGAAGAAAAACAACTAACAGATTTACCAAGGAATTGTACCGCACTAGCGCGAAATGGATAACATGCATGTAAAAGTTGTTTTACTGAAGCTAGTGCAAAAAAGTATAAGAAAATGTATGGTTTTCTGTTTAAATACAGTCCTGTATTAAATAATAGCACACGCTGAACGAATTTGTCTAATATTTATTTAAACCTAAAATAGAGCAGATATATTAGTATTATACTTATTAATATACTTAGCAAAATACGTTACGGATATTATATATTATTTATTTTAAACTATTTGACACAAAGAGACGGTTTTTAGTAAATTTTGGATCGTCAAATTATTTTAATGACAATTTTTACAATAATATAATTGTTCAAAGTTGAAAGCAATGCCCTATGAATTAAATTGTTTCAATCAATGTAATGTTAAGTATCTATTATTATTCGAAGTTATCCTCTACCCAAGCGCCGAAAAATATTAAATAAAAACTAGGTACTTATTGTAAAAAAGAAACTTAAAAATTGTGAATTTTTTTTCACTCACTGAATTGTTTTATTTTTAGTGGGAAGGTACCGTCACTTAATAACAATTATAGAAAAACGTAAGGTTACACCTAAAATACAAGATATTCTGTTTAATTTTTCTAATTAACACCAGCAGGTATTCCTATTTTTGGAATTTAATGTAGCTATATGAAAAAATCAAGTAGCCGTGATAATATGATAGTAAACTACTACGTCACCAATTTTTTTAACAAGTATTGTTGATCGATATAATTAATGATAAAATAAAAAAATCATGTTTTTTTTTAATTAATATTTTTTTGAACTATTAGGAACACCTAGGTTCAAATAAAAAACTGGCGAACGCATCAATAATTACATTTCCAATTTATTATTAAAAGTTATAATCAATGAAAATATAAGAGCTGGTTAAAACATTGTAGATTCTGCCGCTATTTGATATAAATAAATACATAATATTATTGTTGTAAATAAATGTTATACATTTTGAATTAAATAAAACAGAATGTTTTCATTTATTTACAGTCAAGAACTTTTTTATAAAACAATTGGTTCACACAACACAGTGGCTTTGTCAGAAAAAGATCTCAAGTGTAATTAAGATTTTTAGCTTAGTTATTGTAAAATACTACCAGAAAAAATGATTTTTAATGTTAACAATTTTTTTATCTTGATAATTTTATCACTTTAACTCTACAAATAGAAGAACGGAGCTAACTTAGTTCAAAATTAACTTTTCAATTTTTTCTAAAAAAGTATACGTCTATCAATCTGTTAGGACAATTCAGATGAAAGGATTGAGCGGATCTCAACCAAATTTTGGTAAGATATTTGTCATGCTCTATTGTTTTTAGGAAAAATCGGCAGAGCTATAACATTGTTTTCTCGATTATACTGGGTTATCCAAAAGGGAGTGTAATATATTGTGAACGAGCCATTTTTTTTCTATCTGTCACTTCACTTGACAAGTAGAAGATAGTACAATTTTTACCACGGAAGAAATTACACTTCAACAACGCTGATTTATTTTTTCAAGACAGTTTTGTAATTTTTTTTCCTAAATTGAGCTAGTTTTAAAACATGCATAAACTGTATTTATTTCCGCAGTGTGTCTATAATATATACAATAAATTATTACGGTTTAGCGTACGCCACTGACAAAAATGTATTTTTATTTTCAAGGTGTGAAAATATTGCATACATAAACGTATTTCTCTAATTCCGCCTTCAATGGCATAAAGTGAATATTGTCTGAGTCATATAACGGCGACAAAATGTTATACATATATATATGACCAAAAAACAAAGCCGCTTATGTTGAAATTTGTTATACCTTATTGAAATTGAAATAGAGCATAATGTTCACTGAAAATAAAAAGTGTGGGTACCCATTTTACTTCAGAATTTCAATCTCTACAACGTTTGTATAGACAATTTTGTGACAGCGTTGGTTATTTTTAAGATATTGGTATGTTAATCGAAAACACGCATTTTTTAGTACAGATCTGCATGCAGCGACTAAAACTCACCTAGTTGGAGGGGAGAAACTTCGTATGTTGATTTCAGACCTAAACTGAAGGAATTAAAATGGTTTACGTTTTTCTAATAATTCTGAATTAGGCTTGTTTTTACTCCCTAACCACTGGCGTTTTTATATAAAATTGCGTAAAAACATTTCATTTCTACATTAATTCTGTTCAATCAAAAACTTTACTTGATCTGATCTAATCAATCGATTTTTGTCGTACTTGACTGGTGGTGATTGTCGGGAGGGGGTGATGAAGAGATAAGAACAAAAACTTAATTTATACAGATTTATATTATTTTTCCATACATATTATTCAATATAATAAAAAGTTCTTCCTTAAAATAACTGAATTTTTCGATTCGCCATATTATTAAAAATGCGACGAACTCCACTCAGATCAACTGACTTTAAACTATGATATTTTTAAAGGTAGGGCATTGGTATTTTAAGGTAGGGCATGGCCTCACAATGCCCCCCTCCTCCTAGCTACGGCCGTGAGCTGAAATCTATCACCAAAAACTGTAGAAATCAGAACTCGAAACAGATAACAGACAAGGCGATAGAGCTATATTAATTTAACATGTCAAACTGTATGTTTATCTAACACGAGATATTTATGTGCAATATCACTATTTTTCTTGCAATAAAACAATAATATGCATAATACTTTTATATTTTAATAATTGGGCAAACAAGTAATTATGATTTTTATAGTTAAAATTATATCAAGGTGATAACTGCCGTTAAACAAATAATGCATATTTTTTATGTTCAGATAATGAGAAAGGAAGAGGAAAAACATAGAAAAAAGAAAACGTTTTAAATTTTCGTTATCAAAATTGTGAAATACTTTTAATTTAATTTCCAATTTTCAGTTAATTTTGTTAACCTGAATTGAGGAAAGATTTCCTTGTCAGTTAAATTTTCTTAATGGTTTTACTGTATTTTAATAGTTTTTCTTCTCCTAAGCTGTCTGTTCTCTAAAATAATCTAAAATAATCACATGAACGGTTCATCATACTGCACGCCATAGAGTCGATGTGCAATTTTTAAGTTAAATAGGTATTGCACAAACATATAGTTTGAATACATTTCGTCTGTCATTTAAAAACGGTTGATAATACTACAAAATTAACTTAAAGAAGAATTTTGTCTTAATTACACCTTTAATACCGATCGTTAATCTGATAAATTTAAATTTGAAAACAGATTACGTAGGTAGGTTCATAAATCACATACGTGATACAGGTAATCTATATTATATTATATAGACAAAAAAAAAAATAATCAACACAGCACTTCAACAGATATAAATTGTAATAAATTTAAAAATTGACCATAATAGTATAATTAAGTATTAAAGGCAGATAATTAAAATGGCTTTTAAACATTGTAAATTAGTAAGTAACCCACTCAAAAGAGAACACTGACTGTAAAATTCAATGCATTCTTTACCAGTGAATATTACTTAGATTCCTAGAAGCATTGAAGGAAAAATTCCAAAAAATATTATTCTAGAAAACGCACTAGAAATTATGGTGATACAAACGACAATAGAAACCTTGTCAGCGTTGTACAGATTATGTAAAATTCGTTATCAATTAATAATTTTGATTTGAAACAATAATATCGTTAATGTTAATATTGACACAAAAATAATGGAATGAATGTTTCAAGATAAGAAAGAATAATCCAATATTTTTTCAAATTAACGTACGTCTCAATAACTTTTTAATGATTAATGTAGATAAGACCTATCTGAAAATACGTAAAAACTGAATTAAACTTTGGACAGGAATTTGGCTTATTGTTAACTAGCTGTGCACGCGACTTCGATCTTGTTGACGTTTGAATTAGTTTAGGCAGGCGGTTGTTTACTGATTTTTGATGCGAAAGACATTAATAATTAAAAAGTTAATTAAGATCAAATTTAAAGTCACGGGGTACATGCTCTTATAAAATAGCTGCTTTTCATGCCTGTATAGTGATCGTGAAATGCTGCGTAAAGTTAACGTAGTAAATCAAAATCTATCCACACGAAACTGAACGCAGCCTGCAATTAAAAGTGATCTTGCTCAAAACTGAAGTGCCAAAAGTTTTGAAAGTTGGACAAAAAACAGCTATTTTATAGAAAGTACCTGCAAAAAATGTAGTATGTATCTTGTTCGTAATGATAATGTGACTCGGGTGTTAGATTTTAGTCACAATACCTTCAGTCACGAACATGATACAGAAACTACTATTTGTCAACCTACCCTACATTTCTCCTCCGTAAACTACAGACATCCACGCCTTATTATTTTTTTTTTCAATTTTAAACACTTTAATTGTTCATACCATGATATGAAAATGCAAATTAATTATTAGAATTTTTATGTTGATCTAGATTTCTTTAATTAAATGTCATAGGATTTGAATAGGTACCTAATCAATAATCATCAATCATTTTAATTATAAATTGTCTTTTTAATATTATCAACAAACACATTGCAAAATATCATTATTCAATATTACAACAGAAAAAAAACACGAATCTTATTAAAACATAATATTTCATTCCTACTCCTTCCAGTTTTAGTTCGATCACAAGCCATTCTGACTGTTTTTTGGTATTCATGCATAAATAGATTAGCACAAAATGTTAAACGCTTTTCATATATTATATAGACAAATATTAATTCGGCTTAGTCCGAAATGAAGCGAACAGTTAACGCTTTTAGAAAACGTGGGCGGCTCATTGCATTAAATGCGATGACAATACAATATTATGGTAACGCTGATCGGCCCACCTGGGCCCGGGTGCAAACCGCACTTTTGAATTTTCGCTCACTTTTCATTAACGGATTAAGATGAAATTTTGAACATATGTGTAGTACGATGACAACATAATATTATGGAAACTAGCTGACCGGCCCGGCTCTCTCTCCCGATGCGCTGAACTTGAAACTTTAAAATTTCACACACAAAAAACTAAGAAGCTGAAAATAATTATTAAAATAAAAAAAATTATTATACCATGTTTTTAAAACGAACTAAAAAGTGTAAAATAATTTCTCCTAGCACATTATGAAAGTGAGGGCTGTAAAATCTGTGATAGTTTATTAGTTCCAACCAGCGCTTTTATAATGGGCTAGGAGAAATTATTTTATACTTTGTAGTCATTTTTAAAAACGTAGCACATGTATTAATTTTTAATTTTGAAATTTAAAGAAATTATTTTTTTAATAGTTGTTAGCTAAGTATAGTTTTAAAAAAACAGTTTTATCTACATGTCCAGTTACCAAAAGCTAAACGGATCTGTTCTAGCTAGAAAAAACACCAAGCGAAGACCTAAAATCTAAATAGTTCAGATTCCAGTCAACTTGATTATATCTTATATTGTCTTGGTCTAATCTTGATTCTTAAGCCCTCAGAAGACCTTATTACTAAATCAGTCATTAATTTAATGCTTTCTGGTGTATCCACAGCTTCCAAAGTATAGTTTCTTAAAATCGAAGATATTACACATTTTTCTTCCAGTAAAGCAAACTTTTGTCCTAAAATTATATATTTATTAATCGTTTTAGCTATTTATGCTACTATTTGGAAATGTGACGAAATATAACATGTCAAAGGAGAACGAGTGGAGAAATGTCAGGTAGAAATACCGATGGACCACAGCCTACAAGTCCGGAAACCAAGAAGATTTGAAAAGTATTCATTTAGTCTTAAAATTTGTTCGGTTTTTGACCACGAGCTCTTGTACTAATATACTACAGATGACTCAGTGGAATCGTATGATTTTTGAACTTACCAATGCAGTTTCTAGGGCCAGCACTAAATGGAATATAAGCGAATGGATGTCTATTGTAACTATTTTCCGGAAGAAATCGATCCGGATCGTATACCTCAGGATTCGGCCAGTATTTGGGATTTCGATGCAAATCGTATATGAATATATGGACAAAACATCCAGCCGGCGCAGTATACTTTGCTAAAAAAATACAAAATTTATTTTCACATTTAGAACTGCTTTTATTTAGACCGAACAGAAAACATTTTCGATTTTAATGAATTAATCTTAATGTAACTTCGGATTGCGTCTAGTAAGGACTACGAAAGTGGTGTCAGTCAAAAGTTGAATAACTACGCTACAGTTAATCAACGAAGTTTAGTTATGGAGTGCTAACATCCTTCTGCGCATGGGAAAGAGAAAGCAACAAACAGGGTATATGCATGTCTCTTTCTGGTCCATTTTGTTGCCGAACAAAGACGGAATGACTGTCGCAATAATTATCGTTATCTCTTTTTATTATTTGACTCGAGCAGTCCAAACTAATACTCCATATGTAATACCTCGATGACAAATTGATTTCAACATCAGATAATCAGAGTCGAGTATTCACATCAGAGCGTGTCCTCCTAGTAAAATAATTTAATTATAACAATTGTTGGATGTTTTCACTTACTTAGTTTTACAACTTCAGAAAGTGTACGAGATATTTGAGGAACCGCCGGATACAATCGTAATGATTCCTTAAGACACATCTCTAAATAATTCATGTTTTGGAGCTGTTGATACGTTGCTGGTGTGCTTTTATCATTACCAAATATATCCTGCAATTCTTCAACACAGCGATCCTGCAAAAAATCATGTACTTATAATAATACTAGCGGCTCAGTCCTGCTTCGCCCGGGTGTAAATGTAACATATAGGACATAAAATATGAGAATTTTATCTCTCTGCTTATATCGACATCAGTCCAGTGCCGGATTAGCCACGTAGCCACAGTGCTTTCTGCAATCCAGTACCTAATAATGATTTACCTGTATTTTTTTGAAATTTGCGAGCATTAGTAACGTGAAACTCATTGCCATTGACGTTGTATCGTGACCCTAAAAGAATGTTAGAATTATTAAAATGAAAACAATTACAGTCGGCTCTCGATAATTTGACACTCAAGAGACCAGAGAAAAATGTCAAATTGCCAAGAGTTTAACATAACAGGAGTTTAAATAACCAAACGCGATAATGGCCACAGAAGCCGAATCGCTTTTATTAAATAAAAAAAAAAAAAATAACCAAGAGGGAGGGAAGAAAAAAATCAAGTAAACAAGAGTTGGATCAAAATTCATTTTAAACATTTGTACAATTATTCACTTATTCATTTTGAAAAGAAGTCCGTAATTTTCTGTTGAGTGAGCGACATCAGTCGATCTAATTTTTGTAAACAAAAATGCATGATAAACGCTTCAAATTATAGAGTGTAGGGAAGCCCGGACTTCAAATTATTGCATGTTGGCGGACAAGATACTATTCCTTCAATTAATATTGATTTTGTTCAATTTATCGAGTACTTTTCAAGGGACCGGGAAAAAATTTCAAATTATCGAGAGATTCAAATTAACGAGTGCCAAATTATCGAGAGTCAATTGTACATATTTTAAAAATTATCATAGTTATTGACGACTATTGCGTAACAGATTGAGTTGTACTTTTACAATAATGAAAACATATACAGTGGAATCCGTTTATAATGACATCGAAGGGAATTGACAAACACGTCATACTAAGCGGACGTCATTCAAAGCATTTTTGTGAAAAAAAAACTTTCTTTTTTTAGGTAGCATAGGGCCGCTGACGGGTATTCCTTTGTTTCGCGTGACTTTAAACTACTGAATTAACGCTTGATCAACATTTTCTTGCGCGATTTTCGAAGCCTCTTCGGTTTCAAAACATTTGAATTGAACGATCGCTTAATCCGGTTCTTGTTTTTGAAAATCATTGAGATTGTCGAATGACCCACGCCCAATTCCTCTGCGAGAGATGAGCTTGATTCTCCATTTTCTAATCTGCATATTATTCACCTTTCTCCTCAATCGTAAATGCTTTACGACGTTGAGATGACATTTTTTACATAGGATATCACTAAAAACAATGCGTGACGTTCAACTATCAATTACTCACTGAGATTCAAAACAAACACAAGCCACGTGCCGAACGTCGTCGGTGTAAAGAATCAGGTCGGTCACTATAGACGGACAAAATTTATTAAAAATGGGTCATAATAAGCGACATGTCACTGTAAGCGAAGTCATTATATCCGACTTTGTTACAAAGAATTTTATATGAAAACCAAACCTCGTTGTGTAATTACGTCATAATAGGCGGTTGGTCAATATAGGCGGAGTCATAATAAACGGATTCTACTGTAGTTATTTTGTTGCATATTGATGCACATAAAATTAAGAAAAAAAAACTGCAATTTATAGTTTCAATGGCAATTGACCTTCGATGGGTGGACTTAAGTACACTGTTTTTCAATATTTAATGAAAAATTATTTATTTAATGACTTAATTATGGTACTTAATTTCTTTAAGATATTTCAGAAATTGTCCGGTGCCTTGAAGCTATTAATAATAGTGTATTTAACTACTTTGTAATACATTTGAAAATTAGTAAAAGAAGAAATCCTTTCCAAAACTTTTTTTAAAATTTTTATTTTATTATTAAGCGCTTTCGGACGAATCGTCCATCTTCAGAAATAAATGTTGTACAAATTATGGTATAAAAACCTTACACAATTTATAAATTATGTTACATTATGGATATAAATAAAATAAAACTATCAGTTAGGTTAACCAAAGTCTTCGAAGATTTTGATAAACAAGTTTTGGAAAGGATTTCTTCTTTTACTAATTTTCAATTGTGTTTTTCCAAATTTATTGAGTATACTTGTAAAGTTATACTCTGTAATACATTATTTTGTGACGACTTGTGACATAGTATTATTAACGAGCGATTAGCAAGTCTTAACAGTTACACGAGTCATATAAGCATTATATTTGAGATATATAGTAAATGTTTTTTAACGCATTTTCTATAAAATAGTGGATATTTACATCGTGATAAGTATATTTGTAATATTTTTGACAGTTCACGTTCGGTCATATTAAAAACTATAAATCAGTGACTTCCAACCCGTAGAACTCTGCGGACCACTCAGTCTGAAATTGAATCAGTACGGACCCACATTCAAAGCTGTTTAAGTAAAACAGTTTTTTAAAACACATTATTTATTACGATAGGCATCAGCACGGATATATGCCAAAATGTTCAGGAGGTCTCGCCATCCGACCGAGGCCAATAGTGTATGAGCCATATATGGCAAACACATTAAAAAGTGTACAAAAAGGTTCACATTCCCTTGCCTCGAACATAAAAGTGTCCACTTCTTCTCTGATGCCATTAACATCAATATCTTCACCATTCATTTTTTGAGAGATTAGTAAATCCAGCATTGCTAAGCGTTTCTTCCCTGCTGAAGACATTGTAGCATTATCAATTATTGAGTCGTCCCATTCGTCTAGACGTTTTTTAATAACTGTTTTAGTAAATGTATGTAAAATTTTTGTTTGCTTCTTCGTACTTATGCCAGTGGGACTAATGCTAAACAATAAATCGTTGTAAATCCAAGGGCTCATCAAACGGATGAAAAATAATTTTCCAAACCTACAACAATAATTATTAAATTTCGTGCGCTAAGGGTGTACGAACGCTATAAAGAGAAAAATTTACAGAATATACTTATAATAATAAAATAAAATTTAAAATAAAATATAACAGTCCTTTAAAAAGAACAAAATCTGTCCTTAGAGTCGACTTATTTTAAGGTTCAATTTATTATTAAAAACAATAAATTAAAAATTCAATTGATATTACTCTTATCAGTAGTCACAAAAAATAAATAAAATATTATTCTCTACTGTTGCGTCCATTTTAATGTTAATTGTGAATATTCTCAGGAAATTGCAACAGGCAAAAACATCAAAATATCGATTATTACTTCTGCAACGTTTCGGCCTTTATTAGGTAATCTTCAGGCATCTAAAAAATATTTATTTGTTAATTTTAGAACACATGGATAGATTCATTAAGTATCTGGATGTTACGGTATTAATTTTATTTGTTATTTCTTCTTTACATGGAAAATTATATAGCGATAGTCTATCCATGTGTTTTAAAATTAACAAATAAATATTTTTTAGATGCCTGAAGAAGACCTAATAAAGGCCGAAACGTTGCAGAAGTAATAATCGATATTTTGATGTTTTTGCCTGTTCCAATTTCCTGATAATATTCACAATTAAATAAAATATATTTGGAAAAGTTTGAAATAAATACCCATTTTCGCATTGCATACCGTGTTATATTTTAAACATCCCTAACTGCGAAATATTCACTGAATAGTTAGAGTAATCTGACTTTCAAATTCGTTCACAGTTCATGTATGCGTTTTTCGAAACACACGGTATATATATTTAACAGCAATTACTTACTTGTAAATAGCTTGTTTGTAATTAACCATTTTTTCATCATCCGTATCAACAGAAATACCCATCGCTGTTTCTATTAGAGACAAAATAGAATTTATTGTCATATTATAATTTAATAGCAATAATAATAATAATAATAAATAAAGTATCAAGGAGCAAAGTTCAACTTTAAGTTATTTTTATACATTAGAATAAGACGTACATTTTATTTTTTTACACTTAAGAACTTTATTTTGCCTGAAGCGAGGCTACTGTGTTCTGTAAAACTATTGTTGTAACTTATAAAATAAAGTGTGAGTAAAACAAAACGTTGGTTTTGTTTGATTTAAATATATAAATTTTAGTTATCAGGAGAATGGCCCAATTTCTATAAATAATGTTTTGCTATGAATTCACAGAGTCGATATAGTTTACTTTGGTTACATTTACTTACCACAGATTATGTTAAGAGCACATCTGGTAACGTATGGAACAATGTTCGTTTCAGAATTATTACATTCGACTTTCAGTAGTTCAACTAACCGAGAACTCTGCTCAGAAAAAACCGTAACAAAGTTCTGTAAAATATTGAAATGAAAAGTTGGCGTTAAAATCTTTCGGCGTGAGTGCCACTTTTTCCCTAAAGCAAATATGTTTTTATTAGAACAACTTTCCAATTAACATTTCTTATATCATCAATGATATCATTCCTTTGACACGTTTATATAGGGTAAACTTTTTCAGTAATGCCCACTATTCGTCATTTAAATTTTTGCGCGCGTCTGAAAGTTGTTATTTGCATAAAAAAAATAGGAACATAAAATAATAAAACAACATAAATTCAAAATACCAATAACAATGTAAATATAATTAAATTAACGACCTGTAAAGTAATTTCGCAACAAATAACGCAAACTGTGAAATCTGAATAATTTTAACGAGAAAGGTTTGGGGCCCCCAGATTGAGTGCCACCAATCTTAGCGTCAATATATATTTTTCTTGTATATTTGCGAATTTATAGTTTCATTAGAAAACACAAAATGGTTTTGATCTTGAGTTTTTAAACATTACACTGACCTGTACTTGTCAAAAGTCCAGTTTGAAGCCATGGAAGTAGTCCATTGTAAGGCTCGCCTTTGTCAATATGTTTTATATTAGATAAAATAATCTAAAAAATATATTCCTAGCGTTAGGCACATGTGTCACGTGATCTGCTCTACTCTACGTAGTCCTGCTCAAGAGTCGGGACCCTGAGATACCGGACAGATCAGTAGACACTTTTGTATAATAAATGTGATAATGTAAAAAGTGTTAACAGTTTTTAAACGGGGATACCAAACACACCTATTTTTAGGTAAATATTCTACTATTTTCTTAGGTAGTTGCTATATTAAACCGCATTAACTCAAATTTAGGGTGAGATTCAATAACAGTGTAGAAGATTGCCTAAAAGGTTTGCTGATGTTTTATTATTTATTTAGTGGGTGTGAACCTTTATACCTTAATATTAGATTCTAGATAGTACTTTATATTGTCATTATACAATTCAAAAGCTGTGTAAAAAATAAGTTAACTTGCCTCGATATCATCTGGGTCTGATAGAATCATCGCATAATAATTTAGGGTCCAAAATCCAAAACAACTGCCATATTTTTTTACATAACCACGAAGTAAATTCCATATACCAACTAAAATTAAAAGGAACAATATATGTTAATTACCCATTGTCACAAAAAGAATGTAATTTTCCTATATGTTTTTTGGTATAATATGATTAGCTTAAGGGGGTATTCTAGTGTAGAGGCATGAATTTCGCCCGGTTTTTGAAGCGCTGTACAAAGGAAACAAAAAATATTTTTACTATAAATTTTTTTATCATTTGTTTATTGATGTTTTATTATTACATAAAAAAATTATTAAAAAAAAAAATTAAAATTCACAAAGTTATGAGCAGTCAAAGTGGGGCGTCAAAAAAAAAGAGGGTGTCCTGGCGTGCATTATTCCAACCCTCCTGGTGATCTGGTACATAAAAAAAAAGGATTCTTAATTATTATAGATGCCGCTATCGTATAACCCTTGGATAAGTTAAAAAAAATTTTTTTTTTAAATGGCGGCAGTTTGAAAAAAAAATTTTTTTTTTTCATATTTTTTTAACAATTCCGAATTTTTTAAAAATACTAAATGAGAGGTTATAGTTTTGGGCAAGGGTCACGCGATGAAGCGATGTATAGAGAACATCCTCTCCAAATTTGAAGTAAATCAGTTCATTAGAACTCGAGATATCCTTACCGCCAGCTCAAAAAAAGTAGTTCCGAGAAAAACACGTTCAAAGTTTTGAGACAAGTTTTCGACAATTTTACTTATAGAATGGTACAGAATACTTACATATTTTTAATCGGCGCAAAACTAACTTAAAATGAAACTAAAAGGAGAATATTCCAACAAAACAAGTTTCTATGTCCTTCAATTAAAAATAGATTTAAAATGAATTCTTTACAATAGAAAGGGACATAAGTAGGGACTCGGGAACGCCTCCGTCTTTTGTTAACTTGTAGCGGGTCACTAAAACGGCTATAACTCATGAAATAATAGGAATTTTGAAAAATCCTTTTAATGACATATTTTTGAATATCTAAACTTTGAAAATATGAAGAAAAAAAATTTCGATTTTTTTTAAATTCTACAGTAGAATACCCCCTTAATTTATTAACTCATTTGATTTATGATTATAGTTATCTAATTTTCCTTTTTAATTTCATAAAACACATTTCGAGCTTCACTGAATAGAATATTTGATTCTTATATTTCTATTGTCTTAATATGTTCATATCGTATTATCAGTTCACAATTTTTATAGAATAAAATATATAATTTTAAATATATTCTATATTTTAAATATGTATATAACTTGACGCAAAAAGACAAACCGCCATGTTTACCTACTGTGACATATAGCATATTTGCAACAGATTTTCACATCCTCCTAATAATATATAATGTAAAATTAGCTTTCGAAGGATGTCAAATACTGTTGCAAATATGATTTATTATGAGAAAGTTGATTTTTTCGATGTATTACTGTAGCTTCAGCTACCGTGATATTAGTGGAAGATTTGGGTTTGAGTTCCGACAGTGATATTGCTTGAATATTATTTTTTTCTAATATTGCATTATAACGTCAACAATGAGTGTTTCATAATATACAGTAGAATCCGTTTATTATGACTCCGCCTATATTGACCAACCGCCTATTATGACGTAATTACACAATGAGGTTTGGTTTTCATATAAAATTCTTTGTAACAAAGTCGGATATAATGACTTCGCTTACAGTGACATGTCGCTTATTATGACCCATTTTTAATAAATTTTGTCCGTCTATAGTGACCGACATGATTTTTTACACCTTCGGCAATGTTCGTTGACTCCCGACGACGTTCGGCACGTGGCTTGTTTTTGTTTTGAATCTCAGTGAGTAATTGATAGTTGAACGTCACGCATTGTTTTTAGTTATATCCTATGTAAAAAAATGTCATCTCAACGTCGTAAAGCATTTACGATTGAGGAGAAAGGTGAATAATTTGCAGATTAGAAAATGGAGAATCAAATTCATCTCTCGCAAAGGAATTGGGCGTGGATTATTCGACAATCTCAATGATTTTCAAAAACAAGAACCGGATTAAGCGATCGTTCAATTCAAATGTTTTGAAACCGAAGAGGCTTCGAAAATCGCACAAGAAAATGTTGATAAAGCGTTAATTCAGTGGTTTAAAATCACGAGAAACAAAGGAATACCCGTCAGCCCTATGCTACCTAAAAAAAGGTTTTTTTTTCACAAAAATGCTTTGTATGACGTCCGCTTAGTATGACGTGTTTGTCAATTCCCTTCGATGTCATTATAAACGGATTCCACTGTAATAGCAAACTATTGCTATCTATTTGTATGTAGTTAATTTGTATTAGTTTTTATAAGAAACTGATTTCTAAAGTGTTTAATTCAGCAATAGTTTTATACTAAAATAATCAGGAAGGACAAAACGTGTCGAAACAACCTAAAAATCATTATTGTTAAAAATTTTCATTTTTACTAACATATTGATAACGATAACTCTAGAGGTCAGAATATTTACAAAATGACTTCATGGTCGACCAACAAATTATTATTAGACAGATACAAATTTCCATATAACTATATGACTGCAGGTTTGTGAGAATCGATTAACTTCACACTTTGCTTGAAATTGAAATGTTCGTACTGCGAGAGTTGTCTTTTTAATGATTTATATAGAAGTTAGTTCAATTAATACAAAGGAATAAAATCATAACTTAGTCTGCAATAAAGATTCCTAAAGCCAATTTTCAGTTTTCATTATATCTTGCAAAAAAATAAATTGGAGGATGAAGGATAAATGCTAGAATGCATTAAGATAATTTTTGCGTGTTGAAGTAAAATTTCTTTAAGCGCGTTTTGTGAATTTCGCAATCGGGCAAATCTGCGACTTGCCATTGTCAATCTCAAAAAGACCCAACAACATCCTTATAACGAACTAATGTGGCGATATTCAAATCTTAATAAATTCTTACCTGTCCCATCTAGATGAAGATAGTCCAGGCTATTTCCTATTACAGGATAGCAGACAGGTCCAGGAATCTGTTTAGATAATCGGTGAGCGTTCAAGCTCCAATTCCCACGCAACAAAATATACAAAAATATCACTACTGTTATGATTATTGCAATTAACATTTTCAAAAAAAAAAATTATTATTATATTAAACGTATTTGCACGACTGATAGAAATCATGTACTGTTTATTTGCCGGTTATCTGCCTCCATAATTCGATATTGCAATCCCTTCTCTATGGATATTATAATATGTACGTAAATCATGATTTTTAAATTATATTTTTAATATAGTACAGCTCATAATTACAACGCACCTGCAATAAAAACCTTCATGGAAAACACTTTGTTTTAACACTTCCATATCAGTTTTTACAAGCTTTTATTTAGTTTGACCTGTCCCGGTGTCTGTTTGTCTGTCTGTAATCAAATCTTGCAAGTTAAACTTGACCCACTTCTCGGTTTCCAATTGAGCTGAAAAGTTGCACAAAATGGCGGATTACATTCTTCTTTACAACCTCTTCCACACGGGTATCAAATGAAATGGTATGACAAGTAGATTTCAGTCAGCAGTGTGACTTCATTCCAAATCTAAAATGGCGGCCGACACAAAATGGTAGATCATCTATTTGTTTACAACCTCCTTGATATGGCTATCAAATGAGTGGGTAGATTACAGTAAACTGAGTGACGTTATTTAAAATACAATATGGCGGCCAAAAGACGTAACTAAAAATTTGAAAATAAAATATTAGATAAAAACTTTTATAAAGACAAGCTTTTATTGAAGTGTACTAAAAAGGATAAAGTAATTTTGAATAATTTAAGTTCATAATTATAAAAGCGTGGGTTGTAAGCTCTATTATAGTCACGGTCCACGGTTTTATAATTATGAACTTAACTTATTAAGAATGATATTTATCCTTTTTAGAACACACTGCAATAAAAGCTTGCCTTTATACACGTTTTCTTGTTTAATATTTTAGTATATTAAAATACCGTACCAAAAGGCTCCAAACATACCTATTTCTAGTTCTTATAAATTATAATTACTATATAATATTGAAATTAGCGTATATTATGTTATTTAAGTCTAGGAAAATTTTATTTTTGAATTTACATTAATATACTATATTTTAGATTAGACGTATATTTGGTTTCATGAACATTATGTTATTAAAAATGGCGAAGGTACCTAGATAATATAACCTATAAATTAAAATGCATCACTCTCTTTACTGATATCAATTATTAAAAAAGTGGATAACATCTTGACGCATGAGGTTTTTTCTCAATTAACTTCCCAGTAATCGAACGCGCAACGTCAATAAAAAAAAACCCGGGTCGCAGTGCCAAAACCCTGCCGACAGTATAGTGTATTTGCTTGTATAGGGCCGTGTGGTTTTATACTTTTATTATGTGAAATTAAGTTTGTTTTTGGGCAAAATAAAAAATTTAACCCCTTAATACACCCCTTAAAATAACATTTTTTTCTTAATTGTAATATTATCAATCTAACGTCTACACCGAATTAAATACACCCTTCAATAAATAAGTCACTATCTGCAAACTAGTGTTTTCATAAAATTTGTAAATCCGGTCCTGTCGGGCCGATTTTATTAAAATTGTGGGGAAACTTTTTAATCACTGCCAAAGGGTTAAATTTCAATTTTGAAACGATTCGGAGAATTTTTTCGGTATTTTGGGGCCCAAAAACAGTTTTCAACCCCTAAAAACTACCCTTAAAATAGCCCGATTAGGCCCATTTTAAATAGGCTTCTTGCGGTGATGGATTTCAACATGTGGCCCAAATTTCGTTGAAATCAATTAACTCTTTCGAAAGTTATCGCGCGTACACATATATATATATATATATATATATATATATATATATATATATATATATATATATATATATATATATATATATATACATATATATATAAACATTTTTAAAAATGGTGCCAAAGTGTTTAGGAGGTTATGAAACGTCGAGAAATTTTGGTCCGACCCCTAGGTCCCGTCATCCGACCAACGCCAATAGTGTATGTTGCCATATGGCAAATACACTAAAAATGGATAGCATCTTGACGCATGAGGTTTTTTTTCAATTTACTTCCCAGTAATCTAACGCGCAACGTCAAAAAAAAAAAAGTTTCGTTTCAAAATTATCGCAAAGACCAAATAAACAGCCGTATGTAAGTGGTAAAATAGAAATAGTGTACTGAACTTCCATTACGTAGTCAAATGCAAATTGAACAGCTGACCTTTGTTATAAATATTTATTGAAACATAAAACATTCTGCTGTGATGATTTTTTATCTCCACGAACAATTGTTAGGTACTTAAATAGTTGCGTGTCCAATAAATCCTCGCATAATACAATCATGACACCTACAGAGAGGGTAGCTGACAAGACTCTTATAGCATAAAGTCCAACATAGCGGATCGTCCAGCTAAGTGAGATGTACAAAAGACAAAAATATTGACTTTTGTTTTGTCCTAGGTGAATATTTTAGTAGACACATTACATAATTCTCTCATCATACCAATCCAATTAGAGATGGGAAAAACGGGTCTTTTTAGTGATCTGCATCTTTGCATCTGGATCCCGTATGTGAACCGGCTCACTGAACCGGTTCAAAAAGAGCCGAGTTCTGAATATGTTACTGCAGTCTGCCACTGAGTTACCTAGTTCAGTCAATCATATCACGACCTGTATAGAATCAAGAATGCATAGCCAAACATGTGATGCATGAGTCATTTGAGCTGACAGATGCATCAAAGCAAGAACTGATACGTAAGTGTAAAACCTGCTTCTGTGTGTTAAGTGTTTCACTGAGTTATGCGGATCCGTTGATTCGTTGGCTCCAAAAAAAGTGAGTCGGCTCTCACGTATCTTCTGACGGAGTCGACTCTTTGAATCGGTTCAGATCTGAGCTACCCAACTCTAAATCCAATGTAAAAACGGAATCGTTACAGGATCACTCTTGTATCTGTCAAAACAATTATTGTCTCCGTATCTTGGTCGAAAAAAGCTGAAATTTGGTACATATATAGAGTTACATGACACATGCCCGGTCATATAATGTAAATAAACGAATTCCTATTTTGGGAATTAATTTCGGAGGGTGGGTGCAAATTTGAAAATTAAAACAAACATTTCAATTAATGATTTTATTAAGCATACATATCTTCCTGATTTAAATTATTTCCAATTATCTCAATGTCAGAATTAATAGCAGTGATAAATTAATATTGCTATAAATAATTATCAATCAACAGAATAGCGTAGATTTTACGGTAATTTTTTAACTTTAATTATAAACACACTGACGTTGTTTGGGTTGCCTGCTAAATTCACATTTGAATGAAATAGTATTATATACTATGATTTAAATAACGATTGATTAATATCTACAAAGCTGCAGAACGCTATATAATTATTGTAAACATTCATTGTTACAATGCTAAATTAGAAAAAAAGTATTTTTTATCCACCAGCACCGTCGGGACTTAAACCCGAATCTTCCCACGCGGCGGAAAGAGTTATCAATTACTCAACGGTTCCATTGTTCGACATCTAAAGTCATTAGCGTCAATTAAAACAATGGATGAACCATAAAACATTGTTTTCACAATCCGATACACTTCAAAACTGAAATGTTCCGAAATACTATCATCAAATGTTAAAGCTGGATCTAAACAGGGATGGGATACGAACCCACGACAGTCTGAGTCAAAGGCCAGCTCAATAATTAATAGATCACACTCTCCTATCTGTGATATTTAAGTAGTAATATTTTTTTAAATTACGAATATACTCAAATATAACAAAATTATAAAAACTAGTTCTTAGACTGAAACATCTTTAAATGGAGCTAATTAAAAAATAAAATAATAGATACATAATAAAATTGTTACTAAATACAATAAAGACAAAATGATATTTTTGTATTCCATTTATTTAACGAAAACTATGAAACCGTAGCAAATTTTGAATATTTGTTATAATTTATTTCCCATTTCCCCAGACGTTTGAATTTTTGTTTCGAACTTCGATTCCGGTGTCCTTCAAACATTTCGCAGTTCGCCGACTCTATGAATCATGCATAATGCCAATGGTGATTCGGGATCGTTGTTTGGGACACACTGTCAATAAAGACTCATCTCTAGCATAATAAAGTAATAAAAATAAAGTCACTTGTTTTAGGATCCATAAGATCCGGGTTATGAATGAATTGTGCTAACGTTACTTGCTACAAGACACCGTACAATATGTGTGTCACAAATCAACCTGTCTAGATATCTATAAAGTTGTTAGGTTGACTGATTGGTTAATATATGACAATTCGCACGCTGTAATATCTCTGATACCAGGTTCGAGAAAGCATTGTCAGAAAATCTGATTAGATTATAACCACACATATTTTTCCATAAGAAAAGATTAGTAGAATATTGAACCGATTCTGCTCAAAAAATAGTTACGATATTCTGTTTTTGTATAAAATTTCCATTTTGAAACAACATTTTTCTACGCATTTTGATCAAATTTTAGCTTGAAAAGTGATCTTTTTCTATGTAGATCAAACCCCACATGGTTTCTGATTCGAACACCAGATGGAAACCGCTTTGCTTTTAATTACGAATAACTTCAGACCTATTGACGCTGGTGGCAATCGGATCCATAGTTTGGGAACTATAAAGTATTTTGAATTTATAATAATATTGCTGAGTATCGTATAAGGACTTTCAATTATCATTGATCAACGATGTCTTTAAAATGTAATTTCATTGTTCCAAGATTGTTTCTATCCTAAATACTAAGAAGTAAAATATATTGTTTTATTGTAAAAAAACGTAGGGTGCTTGATATCAGCTGGTATAAATAATTCATTGGTAGCTATTTGCAAAAGTAGAGTTAGTATAAAAGTAGTAATAAGCACACCAAGGTTTTTTACAATATTTTTTTTTTTTTACTTTTTAGTTCGGTTACCATCAAAGCATGTCTTTTGAGTTTTTTAAGCTAATATTTATTTTTTATTTTTTTACCCTGATGATTTTGGTATCAGGATAATGAGACAAACTTGTTAAATTGTATTGTCATTGATCCTTGATAAGTGTGCAAACTTTCAGTTTAATCTGACATTTGGAAGTGGCTGAATTTTCCGTTCAAAGATACACACAGTTAAAAAAGGTGTCGTTGATGCAACAATTTCATAAAAATGTTCGTTAAATGATTCATATCTTACTGCCACTCTACCTACCATATTAAAAAATGTCTTTGCTTGCAAACAATAAGCACAAAAGAAAAACGGCAACGAGGACAGTTTGAAATGTATACCAACAAATCAATTCTGCGCAAATATGTCGCCTATGACCTTTCAAATTAAACAAATTTTAAAGACATATGTTACTGATGTAGGTATATGATGAAAACAAAAGATAATTTCCAAAACTTTATTCGCATTGTCGTTAGACTTTCTATCGACTGAGAAATTTAAAATTGGATTATTAATTATTAATTCTTTGTAGGTAAGTGACTGAACCTCTTCTTCTAATCATATAAATAATTAAAAAAAGCACATAAGTACTTATGTTCGACGATATTTTGAAGACATTACTCGAACGGGGAGGGGGTGGATTTTATATAAAAGAATTTAACTGGGTACAATATATCTACTATAACACGCGAACGAAATCAAGGATTCACTACCGTTGTCGCTGTTCCATTACAAACGGGGCCCTGGGCCTGTATATGGGGTATTTCAAACTTGGCATTCAAGATTTGAACTAAATTAAATTGCACTGTTCAATCGGCACTTGGTAGAACATGTTTAATAATAACAGATAAATAAAAACACTTGAAAATTCTACAAAAAAATGTTATTAAATTATTTGTCGACGATTGTTTTGGACAATGAATCCATCCTCAAGAATAGAAATACATAAAATATAAATAAATATATACATTTTTCGTGTTTGAAAGTGCAAATTGGAATAATTTTGATAGTTCAAAATGATAGACACCTGGAGGCATTGTGATATAGTACATACAAGAAGATTAAAAGTAAGTATTACAAATTAATACCATAATGATATGTACAATATTGATATTGTTACAAAGAAGCCGACCCACTGACACGAATAATATATTGATACAAACAAACTAATCATTATTGTTGACACAATACATTTTTTCAGAGCATTTTTAATTTCTCAGTACATTGGGAAGTTATTGTAAAGGGTCCGAAAAATGAAATCAAAATATTTAACAAATTTTTATGTTTCATGGTTATTACACACTTTTTAAAAATATGTCCGATTGTGTGAGTGTCTATGAGTACATTTCTTTCTAACAGAAAATCCCCAAAATAAAAAATGATCAGTATTGACTTTGTTAGGATGCCACAGTCGAGGCTTCTAAATGATTCGAAAGAAATGTTATCAAAATCGGTCCAGCCTCTTTTATTTGAACAAAAAAACTGCAAAAAGTGTATATTACGATTTTTTGACAAATATTTCTCGGGACTAATTTGTTAACTACCTACATATTTAATATTCAGTATTGATTATACTGGGAAGTTTGGTTATCTGGACCTCCAGGCTCAAGTCCCAATAAACGACCTACCTCTCGATTTGCTTATGTAGTATTTATAATCTATAATTCGAGAAGATCTGTTGCCAGGGCTGTAAACGTAATCCAGTTTCGTGAAGTTTGCAGAAAATCAAGTGTAAATACACTTCTTAAATTTATACTTCACGATGGAATTTAGACAGCACTCCTTTCGCATTTCAGATGTACTCCGAGTTACACATACTCAATTACGGTATCTTCGTCGGTCCCACCTATCCCATAAATTCGCGACATCACTGTACCATAAAAACAGTGTAGACTGTGTCATATATAAAATAAAGCAGCAACAACATTGTTTTACTTTAAAATATTGTAAAAATGAATATATTATAATAATCAATATTGCGTATTTTATTGTACAATTTAAATTATTTCAACTGTAAACAGACGACCAGCGAATGGGTACTTGTTATTAAAAAGCATTTCCCAGCTGTTTGCTTATTAAATTAACAATGAAATAATAATTACTTCACAGAGAAAACGGGCCTACATAAAATATGTAGATTCACTAAATATTCATTTACTAGAAAATATTATACGGATTGTATTATAACACAAATAAAGATCTTGATTTATAAATAAAAAATACATGTACATAAATAGCGTTCTGACATGGATTTAAAACAGCGTTGCCAGACGTCCCGATTTTGGCGGGCCGTCCCGATTTTTAAATCAAAATTAAATGTCCCGCGCGGGACAGTCTGAGTCCCGCTTTTCGGGGATAACTCGACCGTACGTAAATAATTATTCTCTTATTGTAAGTTGCAATTTGTAACACTCACTCCTCAGACTATTGTTTGAAACGCCATATTTTTCTAATGAATAAAACTTTTTTGATTTTGATTTGTTTTTTTTTTTTGTTTTTTTTATTCAGAAGACGAATAAGACTCAACTATTTAACGATAGGGTCAATCTGATTTAAAATATCATATTTTTATAAAAATACATTTTCTATGGCTATTTCTGCTATCTATTGTCACGTAAACGTAGTTTGAACTCAAATAAAAAGATAAATATTTAAAAACTTCTGATTATATACGTGTTTTTACTATGTCCCGCTTTTTTCACTCAAAAAGTTCCAAAATCCCGACTTGGCAAAAAAAAAATCTGGCAACGCTGTTTTAAATATACCTACTTTTGGAGATCATATATTTTCTGGGATACTACGAACATTTTCAGATCGTTTTAAAAAACTTCCGTAATTGTGTTATTATTTTTAGATTGACGGGTGTCCGTATTATAGCATTGTGTACTCCTTTTACACTAAAATAAGGCCTACAAACTGTCTTAAAATAATTTCCGTAACTTGAATATATTCTGAAATTTAGTTGATCCATGTGGTTCGAAAATAGGTTCTTTATATGCACTTGGTGTATTTTTACTGTTTTGTTTCATTTTTGTGTTGATTTATACTTATTATATAGACGCTGATGACCTCAGTTGTTGAGCGTCTATAATCTACAATCTCTCTCTCTCTCGAAAATAGTCCCTGTAAAAATCGCCATTAAACACAAATGAAACCGCGGGTAAGGACTAGTTTTTCATGACTGTCATTTTTCGCATTTGCTTGTTATATGCATAAGTCAAGCGATGATGCATGATTAGAGGAAACAAACCGAGAAAACCGCGCTTTTTGTCAAAATGTATAATTTTATGTAAATAAGCACCCATTGTGTAATGTGCGATAATATATTATGGCAGTGTTACACTTCCACTGGTTTGTTTTATATAATGTTATCAACAAAACTAAAATTATGTCGTGTGAATACGTACATAATTTTTTATTCAGATCGAAAAAAAATTATTTAGACTTTAGATTGTTTTAAAACTCCAAAATATGTAAAAAAAATTCCAGCCAATTGGGCGACAGGAGCATTCCGTCTTCCGACTTAAAAACCAACAGGTTTGTTTGTTTGTGAACACGATACAGGCGATACGGGTCAAACGATTGAAACCAAACAGATAAACAGACATTTTCCAAAAATATGTTTTTTGGGTCTAGAGACCTCGACCGAAAAAATATTGTAAAATTTTGAAAAGTAATTTTTGACCTAAATTAGTGGGTTGGAATTGTAAAAAAATGCGTCTGTTTTTGAACACACAACGGAAGCAAAAACATTTTATATTAATATATGTTTATGGTTGGACATAAATAAATAAAAATCCTAAGTTTTATAAATTTTGCGACGTTTCGTAGGCAGTTTTCCTACTTTATCAAGCAATTTTATAGTTTAGAATTTTTGTAAATAAAAATCCTAAGTTTTGTAAATTTTGCGACGTTTCGTAGGCAGTTTTCCTACTTTTTCAAGCAATTTTATATTTGCAAAATTTATAAAACTTAGGATTTTTATTTATTTATGTCCAAGTACCCGCTAACCATAAACATATATTAACATCATGGACGATATCAACGTGAATATTTTATATTAATGTTTAAAATTTACGTATACTAAGATTCTACCGCTAAAAATAGGCCGCTCTAAGTTTAGTTTACTTATGCTGGGTTGCAGAAAGCATTACCAAAAAAATTGATTTGACAATGACCTTAGATTGTGATATAATTACGGTTTTTATATTTACATGCAGGGACAGTCTAATGTCATTGTGAAACTCGCTGTCATGTAGAACGTTAGATTTTACTCACACAAAAACAAATCACTTATCTACATAGAAGATCGCTTTTCAAGCTAAATTTTGATATTTAAATACAGTAGAAAAAAAATGTTCGAAGTAGAAGGTGTGCAAAAAACTATGTTAAATACACATATACACAGTTGAAAAAAATAATTGATCGATTCAAACGATATTTTAGAAACGATCAATTATTTTTCGAGTAGGATCGATTTAAAGTTCTACAACGTTGTTCTTATGGAAAATTATGTATGATCACAATCTAAGACTATTGTCAAACCAGATTTTCTGGCAACAGTTTCTGCAGAGAGCAACCCAGCATTAAAATTATAGACCTGACGACAAGACGCCGGAAAGAGAATGCATAACACATGATGACAGGCCGGAAAACGCTTGTACCGTACTTTAGGTATTAATACGTCGTCGGCATGTCCAACAACTGAGTTCCTAACCTCAATATCAAACGATAACAATATAATAGACATGAATATTTCTTCTCGTGCAGCATCGTAACAGTCCATCACAAATGCTGTGAATTAGGTTTGTCACTGACCGAAAAGAAAGTGTAAATACTGCAGCTAGTCGGCAATTATTATTATTATGCGACGAACAAAAAAATAAAATACAGTTAACTGTGCGAAAAACGACTTAGCTGTCGAGCATCTATAATCTCTCTTTCTTTCTCTCTTTCTCTTGCGAAAAATGGAGCCGGTCAGCTGGAGAAAATGGACTGGAGAATCTTTTTAACACGCTTTTTTATTATTAGCTTCACCTGTATGTTTTTTCTCTGTTTGTTTGTAAAGGAATCTTTGAACGTGAAATTCATCCACTTCAAAATATTAAATTAAATTGAAACTTTGCATACTTATCAAGGACTGATTACAATACAATAATTTAGTAAGTTTGTTCAATTATCCTGACCAGGATTTTCAGGATAAAAAAACCTGAAAAATTACAGCAAGCAGGCTAACACACTGTACTGTTTAGTCTTATAATTAAAATTACAGTTTAAAAAAACTAAAACACGCTTTTAAGAAATAAAAAATGCAAAATAATTTGACAACAAAATTAGTTTTACTGTAAAAAGCGTGGAGTGCTTAATATCGTTAATACATTTTTCATCGACTAGTTAATTGTAAACGTAGAGCTGTTACGAAAATTTAAGTAGATAGTACACCAATCTTTTTACAGGAAAGCTTATTTTTGTTATCAAATAATTTTGCATTTTTATGCTCATAAAAGCGTGTTGTTTTAGTTTTTTTAAACTCTAATTTTATTAGCAATGCGTACGCACTAGAGATAGCAGTAAACACAGAGCTGTTTTTTTTATTATATTATGTAGCATTTTTTAAGGTTTGGAGTTGTAGGAAGGAGCGCAGTCGCGTTCATTTCAGACTTTAAGAAGTTTCACTGTAGCAGTAAATATCCTACATACTATGTCCCATTGATCTATTATAAATAATGCAATTATCAAAACGTTTTGTCAACTGCCGCATCTTGGTAATGTTGTACGGTCAGAGCTTCGGCGATAATCTGAGCAGTACTTAAACCAGTTTTTCACAAAAATATAATAACTTATTCTAAATCGTATTATAAAAGATGGCTTTTGGGTTACATTAATTCTAAAAGCGTACCTAACTGAGACTGTGTGTAGTTTATTATTTCTTTAAATACGAGCTAATGTTATATTGCATTCAAATCACGTTATTATTTTAACAACTTAAGAAAAGTGCTTACTTAAAATAAAGTTCAGGTTAGTATGTTGGTAGTACTACACAGCAGTTATACCAGTCCCGGTTCAAAGAAGGGTATTTTGATCCAATATTCAAAAGGGACATTTACGAATATATAAAGAAAATGCAGAAGATATCAAAGTCGGTAAACTACAAACTGTAATGTTAAGAATTAAGATAATGTAAAAATTAACCATAGTATGCTTGTCAGCTATCTATTTCTTGTTGACAGATATTCAGAACAAAAGAACCTCTGATTTTATTTTAATTTCAAAATATTTTCGAAACTATGAAGACTTTTTTTTTTTTTTTTAAAACCATAACCATTGGCTTCAGGGCTTGGCCCATGTGCCAGCATCTTATTCCCCATACTTCATAAACATATAACATATAAGACTGGGACACAATGATGGATGGGTTAACAGGAATTGGGATTGGAAACATGGACTATGAAGACTTGTAAAAAAAATTGTACGAAACTTTCATGGAAAGACAATTAAAATAATAAAAGCACACCATCATTATATAAAAAATAACGTCATAGCGTATGTCTTTTCCGCGCTTACGCCGATTTTCCCCAAAAACAATAGGGCTCTTCATCGTACCCAAATTTGACTTATATTCTCTTAGCCTTTTGACCAGTATCGTGCTCACAGACTAACAGACTAACAAAAATATGTTTTGGATTCGAGGAACTTCAAAACGAAATAATATCGTAAAATTCCCCACTTGTGAAGTTGAAAATAAGAACATCGAAAAGTACAAAGCTGTTTTATTCTAGAACCGGTCCTGTATTAAAAATGCGAAAAAAAACGAAATTCAAATAATTAATAGATAGGTATTTGAGTATTTAATAAAATATTAATAGCTATACAAAAGTAAAATCAATTAAATTTGTCTACTACCGAATTTGCTATCCCAATTCTAAAATTTTAACGAGTACATACTAAGTGATGAATTAAATATTTTTGTTATTCAAACACAAACTTGACTTTGATTGTCTAATAAACAGATCAGTCGGGTTAGTGGGTTGGTTTTGTTTATTTAAACTTTAAGACGATTTCATGTAGATACGTATATTTCAACACAAAAACGTGCAAATATTAAAAAAGAAATGTTTCTAAGAATAATATGAAAGATTGTTTTGAGTCTGGCCTAGTGACGGATTAAACCATAAGACGGAGCCTTACTTTGGAACTCCCTCTAAACAAACATTATTTCCCGTAATTGACAAAACGTTAAGACAAAAAATGGGTTTATTTGTTGTTTGAGATCCCAACAGGACGTTTGTTGTAGCTGCACCAGTTATTCGCTTCTGTGCTGCTGTAGACGAACAGACAGATAGATTATATAGACGCTCGATAGTCACTAGCGCGTTCTGCTGTTAATTTACGTGTATAAAAAAAACAGAATTATTGTTATTTTTTAATTATTTAGATTATATAATCATGGACTCTTTTCAATTTACTCTACAAAAATTTAAATTGAATTAAATTGAGTGACCTTGGAAGGAAGAAAAGATAAACCATTTATTATGCTGTTTAAAAATAATTTAAAACAATATCTTCAAATTATTGTTTTCATCATTTTGTTTCCATTGGTGTAGTTTTTAATTATTATATTCTCAGATTTGCAATTCTGAATTAATTTTTAAACACAAATGTTAAACAATGGAATAATTAATACCGACGTCCTATGAAAAAACTGGAGAAAAATCCAAATTTCAATAAAAGCAATCTACTAATGACGAAAGAATGCTCTACGATTTTTATTAAATGCACTATTTTTTTACTACTCTTATTATTTATTAATACATGTTCATTTGTATTAACCGTATAAGCCATGGACCAAAAGAAATGGACATGCCCTAGCGGTGTAAAAAGTATCATCCCCCGAAAGAAAAAGATAGACCGATAGTGGGGTCATCTCTATCTCTCTCAAAATAGCACCTTAACCTCAATCGTGCGTGTAGAGAAAAGGATAAACACTGTCCGACACATACTTTTATCCTCCTCACCCAATGAGCAGAAAAACAATTACAACAATATATGAAGAAACCGTGTCCATTTTTTTAGGCCTATGATATAAACTGTAAACCACCGATTTTTACTTCTTAAGTAAATCAATATTTAAACCAATGTCCACTTCTTCTAGTACGAAGAGTGCATTTCCACAATTAAAGTACATATACGTAGTATACCGTTTAGTACAGGAGTGGTCAACGCATGACTCACGTACCAGGAAGAGAGATTGTAAATTATAGACGCTCAACAAGTGAGGTCATCAGCGTCTATGATTAATATATAATAGAAGACACTTTAATAAATCTGTACTGTATCACAGAATGTGTTTTTCGTCAATTCTAGTGACTTCGGTTGCACCACAATCGTGAATAATCTTTATATTCAATAGTTTAACTCTGTACCTTTCATTTTTTTACGTTTTTTAAAAGCGTCGCAACGTCAGGTATCTCGACCACTGACTTGCTGCCTGTGGTATATTTATTTACACCATAAATACCAGCCATTCTCAAAATATTCTTAGATCGCAAACTCTTGAACTATACCCTTAACCCATAGCTTCGCAGAAACATTAATATAGGTAGGTACTAATGAAGTCCGTTCTCGAATAACGTTAGTAGTGGTGCAAACAGACCAAAAAATTCAGGAACACGATTTCTTAGCTAGGTTTGCAATAAAATACCCACAAAACCGAAGAACTAATGAAATCATAAACAGATGTTCCATTGAAATGTTTAACATTAATACAAAATACATAAAATAATGCATTTTAATGATGTTGGAATGGTTTTGAAACAAGGCTGAATTCACTTATTATAATTTATAAATAATATTTGTTCCCTAGAACTTTATATTATAGTTTAATTCTAATTACGAGTAAAGTGGTTTTTGATTAACAAGCACATAATGATGAATAATGAATAATTATCTATTTTAGTGAGAAAATTAATTTACGCAATTAGATTTACAAACAGTAGTTGTGCAAGTACTTGAAAAAATGAAATACCGATCGAATACTCGATTCGAACAAAAAAATTAATCGAAAAAATTCTAGTCCATTTGTAAACGAATGAAAATAACATATTTTTGACTAGAAGATCAATATGAATATAAGATTATGTAGAAAAAATGTACATAGCGACAAATAATTTATTTTGATTTTCGATTCGACTACATTGTAAAAAATCGATGTTTTTCGAGTGACACGTTATAGTGTAAGGAGAAATCATTTAGATATTAATAGATGTTAGACACTTTTTCACTACCTACTTGATACGATTAAAAATAGAAAATTCACTAGTCGAATACCCCTGAAATTATCATATCTCTGTACGACTTCAAATGATTTCCTGTTTTATTACATTGTAATTTTGCTGTCAACATTTAAATAATTGAGCTGTATAAGTTAATAAATAAGTAAAATGTTGAATTTTTAGAATTTCAATTACCATGTGACTATTCTTGCACGCTATACACAATAATAAATACATTTAAATTTCTTGTTGGCCTTAATTATAATCACCTGTTTCAATTTTTCATTTTGTACTGTTGATTGAACGCAAAGACACGACGATGAAGTCATTACGCGTTATTCTTCTTTTAGCGCGTTAAGAGTAAAATTTGAACAAGCAATGGAAGTTGCACGCGCACAGCTAAAGAAAATTCGACAGTAGGAAGTTGGCCACAAGAGGCTCAGACTGAAATGACAAATGGACAAAATCAATGCACTTTCTGTCATCTGGAAACTATATAATATACTCTAAACGACTATAACAAGTAATCATTTCAAGTGTCATCCAGTGGAATTTATTTATTCAATGGATTGAATATAAAAGTAAAGACCAAAAATAGAATTTTGAAAGTGTTTTCAAATTCTACGTATTATTCTTAAACTTTTTGGAGATTTTGTTTCATTAAATTATTTGCATGATTATTAAATATCACGCCAAAAAAGTATAACTTCAAACGCACGTAGAGTGGGATATATTTACTCAATGGATTGATTATAAAAGCAAAAACCAAAAGTCAAATTTTTAAAGTGTTTTCAAATATTTAAAATAATTTTCTGTACGTATTATTTTTAAACTTTTTGAAGATTTTATTTCAATAAATTGTTCGTATGATTATTAAAAATTAGTTTTTAAACGCACGTACATATGTACACGAATTCACTTTTTTATGATTCAACTATTTATATAGCTAATAATATTGACTCTACCAACAGTAATAGAATATTAAATTTGGTCGAAACGTTTTGTGAATAAAAAAATGTTTTGAACAGTAATCGCAAGTGGTTTCGTTTTATTTAATTATTTATATAGCTCATGCAGACCAATTTTCAAATCTAACTGCTTACTAACTGTTACCTCCATTTATCTATTTAAGATCTTGCTTTATGTTAAAAAAGAACATTTCTTCTCTTGACTGTGTCTCTGAAGTGCATCATTATGAAACTCGACAAAAAAACTTAATAGGTATATAATAGCTTTTTTCAAAATTATTTTTTCACTAAATCTCCACGATATGCTGGTGGTAAATTGTATAATCATTTGCCAAAAGAAATTAGGGACATAAATAATTTTAAAAAATTTAAGCACGCCTTAAAGTCTCATCTTGTAGACAGATGTATATACGAGACATAAATGAATATTTTCTCATCTGAACTGTAACTATTATATGTATGACGCTATTTATACTGCGTATGCAGTCTTTAATAAAGTATTATTATTATTATTATTATTATTATTATTATTATTATTATTATTATTATTATTATATAAATAGTTTATTCGTCACAAGCCATGTTTTATTGAGATCAATCGAGAGCCTTCATTTTAATTAAGTATTTAGATATTTATTTATCGCATATTGACTCAATTTTTAAACGACTGTGCAGGCCTTATATAAAAAAGTTGGACGCTACTAGGCGTTCGTCATGTCACTTGAGGCAGTAATTATTAAGTTATTTTGAGGTCACAGAGTGCACGTGGACACACCAAACAATTTAAGACGCCAAGGTAAATAACCACAGTACAAAAAACACTGGACAATAGCAAACGCGGTATTATCATAACAATTAATGGTTTTTATGAAATAAACAGTTATTGCTATTATTAACATTAGAGGCCATCCATAAATTACGTCACACGTTAAGAGGAGTGAGGGGGTGTGAAAGCGGGGGGGGGGTGACCAAATTTGAAAATGATAAAAATGGTTATTGTAAGTCAATCTTAAAAGACAGATATAAGGTATCGCGGTCTTTTTTTTAGAACGTTTTAAGATGAATTATTTATATTTTCGTGTAACTTTAACTATTTACGCAGCGCACGTCACGGAAGTTCTCACAAGAGACGATTTTTTCCCACTTTATCCACAAATATCATCAGACCCGTAGCATATTGTCGCAAAATGTTCATAAATTATAGCCTATCACTTTTCTAGATAATCCCTCTTTCTATTAGTGAAAACCGTATGAAAATCCGTACAGTAGTTTCTGAGATTAGTTTGGACAAACACAAACTCACCGCGGCGGAATACTTTAATTTATAATATGTAGTTATTAGTTTATATGATGATATTATCTAAATATTCTATCTTGCGATTAAGATGATGCAGACGCGAAATTTTAACATAATCACGTGCCGTCACTCATGACTTGTAATATAGATTTGATATGGCAGCTTCTGTGGAGATCATATTGAAACACTCAAATATGCACTATCACTTTTCGTTGTTCTTGTTTAAAATGTGTTTTATTGTATGTTTATGAAGTAACAGTTATACATTAAAAGACGTCGTGACGTCACAGCTGCATTAAGAACATAGTTTGACCATTAAGAATAAATTTGTTTAATAAATACAAAAACAGTGAATTTAAAAAAACAGCGGAAACTATGATAAAATAGTTATAACAACATTAAGAACACTGTTTTATTAACGGATGTACATTTCGAGAGCTAAGCTCCCATCTTCAGCAATACACTAAACTAATGTATTGTTGAAAATGGGAGCTTAGCTCTCGAAATGTACATCCATTAATAAAACTGTTTTGGTAAGAAGTAATTATACTTTTATTTTTATAAGAGAGTTAAACATATGCTAGATTAAAAGCTACGATTTTCCACGATTGTTTTCTTTTTGTGTTTTATTTTTTATCCATAATAACCTAGTTGGCTAGTTCTAGCATAATTTTATGAAAAGTTTAATTTGAAAGACAAAATTGCAGTGGTTTCAGGAACACTGCAAAAAACAATGCCGATTGTTAATTTTTTGTATATTTTTTTTATACCATGACAATCAATTTTATTATTAATTATTATTGTTGTCAGTACAATCCGCGTTAAATGTATAAGGTACTTCAGATTCTACGAGTAGTTTTATAAAATTAGTTTTGATTGGATCTCCGTTAGAAAACTGTCCATGCTGTGATATTTACTGTCAGGTGGAGAATAAATTTAAAGCAAAATTTTTGGTTGTGCTTGAATCACTTACAAATTTCACATCTAACCTCTACAGTTGTCATTTGAACTACATTCGAAAAATAACAAATAGTTCGTGATTTACATAATCTAGTACAGGAGTCCTCAACCATATGTCCGTCGACCGTGTTATTTGTCCAACAATACTTAAGAAAATTATTTAAGTTTTCAATAAAATTTTAGTGTGTCAGAGAAATTTTAGTTTTTACAAAGTGAGCGCCTATCAGCATCGCGATTCACTTGACACTTTATTCTTTCGCTCATTACTTATTCCCTTTTTGTCGTAACGTAATAACATATGTCCCTTATAATGGCACTCAGTAAGAAGTAGGCTTTTAAACTGGGCAAAAAAAAATTCAAATCGGTTTAGTAAGTTCTGATTGTTGCGTTAACAAACAGACACACATAAATATAGATTTTAATTAATATTATAAAATATATATAAACTCTTCTTGGGACCTCATCATATTTTTAAGTAGTAGGAGTTTTTTTTTACATAGTACGAAGCGCACCTTAATTATTAAACCTCGTAAATGCATTTATACAAAAAATGAGTATTGGGTCACATTTTTTCTTAAATGGAACACCAATGTAGGAATTACATTCAATGATAATTTTGAATTGACCTGAATTTTATTGTTTTGTATAAGCAATTACAATGTCGGTATTAATTTTCAATAGATCAGATTTGTCCTTTACAGGTACCATATTAATATTAATGAACTATTAAATGTAAATATTACATGTGCAACATTGTTCCAATAATAATGTCAATTATCGATTTCCGTTTGCAGTGGTGCATTTGGCTTCCGTCCTAAACATGTTGCCACTAATGAAATCAGGGTTCGCCTGTCACTTTGACATATATTTTTGAAAATCAGAACGCATTAGTCTTAAAAATGCATAGTATTTCTGACATATCGTTGATACAAAGAATAAAAATAATCCAAGTCATTCGTCAAGAGTTGTAACCTGTAGAACTTGAACGTGGTATAGACCAACCGGTAATTGCTGTTCGCGATTTTCAATTACAATTTAAATAGAACAAAATCTTCCCTTTCCGAAAAGCTTCAATTTGGAGGAAGAAACTATTTGTAAGAGCGAAATTCAACTTTGGAGCGCAAAGAGATGATAAAGATCCCATTTTGCCGACGTTCTTTCCTCGGTTAAACTGTGCAACCAGAGCTGGGCAATGCTGTGATTTGAATGCTTGTAACAATGCTTTAAGCATTTATATCGCTTAGGTAAAGCACCAAAGTTTAATAAAACATATTTCGTCTATAATTTTTATTTCATTTAATATTAGAAATCATTTTCTTATTGAGTCCAAACTTCCCCAACAAATAGAAATATTTTTCTTATCCAAAATTTATAACATAACTCAATGTTGGAAGTTAAGATTTAAAAAATTACTTTAAAATGCTTCATGTTTGTTAATTTAAGCACTTTATTAAGTGCTCGAAGCTTGGTTCTTCGGTGCTTTGCCTAGCTCTAAGAGCATGATACCTTTTATCTTTTTCGGCAGTGGTTCCCAACCGGTGGATCGCGACCTAATAGTGGATCGCGAAAGAGTTACAGGTGGGTCGCGACTCGATACTAAAACTATCAGAAACCATCGAATAAACCATCACAAAAGATAAGAAGAAATCGAAACAAATCGAATTGTGTTTTGATTGTTTTCTTGGTTCTTGATTTTTGGCATCTGGGGCAGACAACAGAACCACCTACATCCCTCCCAATTTTTTTTTACTACGTGGAGATATTTTGATAAGGAAAGGTGGGTCGCCAGCTGAAAAAGGTTAGGAGCCACTGCTTTACGGTATTGATCTGTTTGGTATCTTGATACTTTTTTCAAGATCTTCTTTAGCTCTGAATTGAACAATCAAAAACCGTCAAAAATCGCTCAACAATGCGTTTACATGTAATATGTATTGTGGTGAGTGAGTACACTTGAGAGACGGACGTATATTTAAGAGTAGGTCATCTCATGTGGATGTGGGTTCGTATATATAAGTGTGTCCATGGCACCGATCACGGTCATTACCACATAGTATAACCACGCTGCGTCTGTGCAGACATTGTTAGTGTAGTAACAATATATAAATAAGCTCATCAACACCGCCGACCGCGACACTTCAATCAACACACGCGCTCAACAGTTTACTGCAGTTCACTGTCAAGGTAACAAAAAGTGCGTCTTTTTAAGTCTAGTGTTATTGTGCGTATAGTGATCTACATTATATGTATAGAATATAGTGCCCAATTTAATTTAATTATATTTTCCGTTTGTTTTGTTTATTGGTGTGCAAGTTTCCGTGAAGAAAACAGTTTGTTCAGTGATTTTGTTCAGTTTTTTTTTTTTATAAATGCATACAAAATTATTTCGTGTGCAGGGATTCGTAAAATTGAAAATTAACAAGTTTTAAAGGTGTCGCTGCTGTGTCGGTTATAACCAGTGGCGGATTGGAAATCCTTTAACACAATTAAAGTTTCTTTCTAAAATTGTTAAAGTTTTACCAAACGCCAAAAATAATATTTTTTTGTTAAAGTTTTTAGCTGCCAGGGTTGCCTGATTGGTATTTATAATATTATTTCTAATTTTACTAAATAGCTTCTTTACGGAATAAGAACGTAATACAACAAATAAATAGCTGTAGTCTGCTATGATATTATGAAACATCCATTGTTGAGATTGCAATGCCATATCAGAAAAATGTATTATGGTGTAAAAAACAGTTACAAATATGATTTATTATGAGAAAGGTTGATTGTTAAGATATGTCACTGTAGATGAAATAATTCACCCGCCGTGAGATACGGGTTTGAGTCTCGACAATACAGTCTCGATAATAATTTTTCCTATAATATAACATTGTAAATGTAACCTTAACAATGCGTGTTTCATAATATTATAGCATTTCTAATAACAAACAGAAAATAATATTGTTAGGTACTTTTACCTTTTCTCGATTAGAATCTGAAAACTGGAGGCTTGTAATAAAGAAGGCATAGTTACAAGTTCCGTAATCGGGTTCGTGTCTTACGCGTGCGTTGAAGTCTCTTTGCATTAACATATTAATATTATACTTGAGACTTGACCGATATTTTATGATACAAAACAGGGTACCTTCAACAAATAGTTAAGACATTAAATCAGGAAGATAAAATATACTTTTCACTTGTCAATACATTTTATATTAGATACACCATTTTCTGGGTATAATTCCATTCTTTAGAAATGTTTAAAATTTCCGTTTGGTGCTTGGAAACTTTCGATATCATATATTCGATTTGACCACAGATTATCACAGCACTATTTCTTGAATTCCATTAGTACCACACCATATTTTTTCAGGTCAGTAAGTAGGTGCATGCAAACCCAGGTCCAAATCCCGAGTTGTACTTTTTTTAGTGTATTTGCCATATGGCAACATACACTATTGGCATCGGTCGGATGGCGGGACCTAGGGGTCGGACCAAAATTTCTCGACGTTTCATAACCTCCTAAACACTTTGGCACCATTTTTAAAAATGTTTATATATATATATATATATATATATATATATGTGTGCGGGCAATAACTTTCGAAAGAGTTAATTGATTTTAACGAAATTTGGCCCACGTGTTGAAATCCATCACCGCAAGAAGCCTATTTAAAATGGGCGTAATCGGGTCATTTTAAGGGTAGTTTTTAGGGGTTGAAAAATGTTTTTGGGCCTCAAAATATCAAAAAAATTCTCAGAATCGTTTCAAAATTGACATTTAACCCTTTAGTAGTAATTAAAAAGTGTCCCTAAAATTTTAATAAAATCGGTCCGACAGAACCGGACTTACAAATTTTATGAAAACACTAGTTTGCAGGTAGTGAATTATTTACTGAAAGTTGTATATAATTTGGTATAGAGGTTCGATTGATAATAATATTGTAATTAAAAAAAAAATGTTATTTTAAGGGGTGTATTAAGGAGTCAAATTTTTTATTTTGCCCAAAAACCAACTTAAGTTCGCATAATAAAGCCACACTGCCTGCATAAGCAAATACACTATATTGTCGGCAGGGTTTTGGCACTGCGACCCGGGTTTTTTCTTTTTAATAATGTCAATATTTTAGGTAACAATTTATATTACTTATTAAAATAAAATTACATTTAACAATGCATATTACCTCTTTAGAAAAAAACAACGTATTTAATCCTATATTGACATAAAAAAATTGACATAAAAAAAAACAAAAAAAAAAACAAATGAAAACAAAATGGACACGGAATAATCTATAAATGATAAAATTGTAATAAATAAGCAGTTTAATTTCTACCAACTGTCGCTACATTATATTTTTAAAGAATACTGAAACATTGCTAAAATCGCCTTTAAATTGATATAATTTGTGCGTGCTCACACCCAGTATATACCACATTTGGTCTTAGATTTTTTTAATATCTAGTATCATCGTTGACCCTATAATAACAGATTAGAATTTTATAGAGAATTTTTTTCTATCAGTTTCCGTAGAAACGGTTTAGGTCATTGGATGACAAGATCAACAGCCGGTTTTTTTATAAACAACTCAACTACTTATTTCTGATCTCCTTTCCTTACCAATCATAAATGCATTTCTTATCCACTGCATTACAAAACCCGGATACATAATAATATGGACAGTGAAATAATAAATGTATCATGGAGATTCTAAAAAGTCTGTCTATACAGAGTGGTTCAGGTTTTTGTAACAGAACTTCAGTAGGTATTAGAAGACATAATAAATTTTAAAAATTAAAAGTTTCTATGGCTTGAGAATAGTAGCTTCTAGTATGTTACTCTTCTGTTACAAGTCCTCAGTTATCACGTTCTCATCCGAAAACTGGCAACAGTGTCAAAAACACTTATTGCTCAAAACAGGCATTAGATAATATGTGACTATAATGATAACAAAAACATAAACGACGTTTTTGCTCACCTCGCGTATAATTTTTGTATTGTATATTTCGGTCTGTCTATATAAAGGCTCGAGTATTATTAAACCTATTGGAAATAAACATTCCACTGTTGAATAATATGAATACATAATTAATCAATCGTTTAATAATATCGGAAATTTATGGAACTTGACATGATTTCAATATCTCATATGATGTGAAATGAGGTCAATTTACTGTTTACTATTATTTTTCGATTTTTTCGCGGAAGAAGGAAACTTAAATATCTTAGCAGAACATATATAAAATCAAATATTGATGTTCGGCCTCAATTATATTATATAAAATGTATTTGGAAGAAATAATATCACTTTAATGAAATTTTAATAGTAATTAAAATGTATATTTTTTAAGAACACACAACCAAGTAGTACTGACTTATGTATTTAAGGTCAATTAGGAATTAGATACTAAGTAAACAAAGCCACTTATAAATATTAGCTTAAAGATTTATTTTATGACTTCATCTTTGAATGCCAAACAATACGTCTCAATAATTTCTAGCTGCAGTATTATTTGTTCTGTTTTCAATATTGTTTGTTTAAAGAACTGTACTGTAACTCTTTTTTTTTAAATTCTTTAATCTTTTTCATGTGACTAGAATAATCGTGTCAACCTCGTAGGTGATTTAAAAAAAAAATTAACTATGAAGAAGCAAGTTGTATCTAACGTAGATATACCTATTTATCAGGAGAGTTACGCATAATTCGATAATTATTCACATTCGATTTCGTATATCCAAAATAATTCTAATGAATATCCAAACATGTTCAGCGTCAATGCCGTCTCTTCTTGGTTGCAAAAAATCCCCGTTTCAATGAATAAATATATAATTCGATCTACAAAAAGTTAATTATTTTGCCAGAACTTCACCTGCATAAAAAGATACCAAAACAATATATAAAAACAAAATCCGAAATAATCCATTAAGAAATAAGGTTCCCAAAAATTCCATAAGACTTCTATTACGAATAGAAAGGAGATATTCTGGCATAACAAGATTAAAACCAAACTGTAGTGTATTGGTATATTCCCCACTCTATATTTTTTTACTATATTTTATCCCAAAAATCGTCAAACTCCGTGGTCATACCTTGTATAATTAAAATTGTACATGAGAATACGGATTTGCAGTTGATGATCACCTAAATAATCACGTAAATAGCAATTTTAATGAGTGAAACAGTTGTAATATAAATTAATGCAGATTAATACTACGTGACGAGTTAAAAAGTTTTAATTGAGAAAGTACATCCAGACATAGTTTGCGAGCTAAATATCACAATGCTTTTATCCAGAGCACAATATATTCAGTTAAAAATAATACTTGTCTTATTTGGCACCTGTAACAATTGATTATAAAAAGAAAATAATATTTATACTAATCTTTTCGTTTGTAAAAACAGCATTAAATAAAGTTTGTCAATAAAAAATTGGTAGATCTGAACGTTTCCGATTAATTAATTTAATAATCTCCACGAGTAATAATAATGACAGATACAGATTCGCATAGGTAAAAGACAAGCATAATGTATTATGCACATGTTGAACAAGTTTCAGCAAAAACATTTTAACTCAGAACAGCTCTACTATAAATGCAAGTTTCAGATGCATATTTCCAGTTTACGTTAGTTTTTTATAAATGTCGTTGCTTTCAATTTTGTTGAATGTTGGCAATTATTCATCAGTTTGTGAATGAAATATTAATTTTTGAACGTTTATATTACAGATAGTGCACATTGAGCGCTCGACGTTGCGTTGAGCGCTAGTTAGTTTTCTCTAAAATCTGACAACGCACGCTTTAAAATTACCAATAAAAGAAAAAAGACATGCCCCAATAAATAATTATGTAAGATATTTACTAATCAAAACATGAAATAATATTTTTGCTTTAAGTCTTGGACGTCCAAGTGATGGACGTCCAAGACTTAAAGCAAAAATATTATTTCATGTTTTGATTAGTAAATATCTTACATAATTATTTATTGGGGCATGTCTTTTTTCTTTTGTTGGTAATTTTATTGGTAATTTTAATGTCTTGGACGTCCAAGTGATAACAAAAAAAAATACTATCGCACGTTCTGATTTGTATATGTGTATTTCACTTCTTATAATCTATTTCCAAAAATTAAGGAATGAATCGTACATATTTTATACTTCACAATATAAGCGGTGTCGTTATTATTCACGGGTATGGTTTACAGTATTTCATTGCATTGGCGCTCCATTAAGCGAGCCGTACTATAACGATGAGTAAAAATACTTCGGTACCTTACTATAATTTGGAGGACGTAGGCGCGTGGATCGTTGAACGGTATTTGTAGACATAATATTATCATTTAGGTTTTTAAGTAAATATCCAGTTTGACAAGATTTTTATAAGACTAGGTAAGTAGGTTACGCCCATAACAACATCCATAATAAGTGATGCTGCAGCGCAAACCAGATGATTGGTATAAATTACAAGAATGTCTCTGAGTCAAGAACCTGTAAAATGCATGTTCAATGGGGATTGTAGGTTTCATTACAGCCCACAATATTTTCTGCAAAGTGGAAAATCTTGATGTTTACTCGAAGCTGTTGGATTACATATAACTGAGACCGGATATGTAATTTAAGAGTATTCTGAGCGTATCAAGTGGGGCACAATTATCATATTACAAGTATTATTAAAATTATTATATAAATCGACATGACTATGCCAAGTTGGGTGGATATTGTACATTAAAAATAATTAAAACGCCTCTTTCCGATGAAACTTCGACGATATCGATGTTCAAATGAGAGCTACAACGTTTGGGCAATTTCGTTTTACTACGTGCGGTTTCGATCTAACTTATATTAACAATCAGAAAAATTTAGGAAAAGACAAGGATAAAACACTAAGGCCACCACAAATTTTTAAATGGCCCTAAATTATTTCTTTAATGAAAATACAACATTGTGCTTCAATCTTAATTGTCTAATAGTATAGATAATACTATCTTACATAATAATTTAGCATGTCTCTAGTGTCAGGTATAAGATATTTAAGTCAAAACGTTGTTCTTCATTTTTCACTGAATTTAAGTCTCAATTGTATCCTCTTTTGTTTGGTATTAATAGCTAAAAAACTAGATTTTTTCGACTTAATGTCTTCATACCTGCCATCAAAAAATTTATGGCGTTATGTAACCGTTTTAAACCTACTGCAACAATATACAGACTAAAAAGACACCATAAGCTCGATTTATCAGACATAGTATAATGAAAGGAAATTTGAGTAGCGACATGTCTTGCCGTTATCATAATTAGTTTCCTGATTACTCACGAAATGTAAGCGTTTTCTTCCCTGACAGTGCTGAATATAGAACTGGGTTCCTGCCCAGAGGTCTCCACAAAAATGTCTATATGGCAAACCGACTTATCTGCCCAGGGACCACCACAACCCTAAGTTCGGCCCTGTACTCCATTATAAACTGTTTTTAAGTTAGTTTTCTTTCTGTTTCAGTTTATTGAAAAGAACGAGAAGATTATTTGAACAATGTATTTTCAAGACGAAGATCGCATTAAATTCCACAGTTTCTGGGATATGCTGCTCGACATTTTGTTACCCAGCGATATTGCGTAAAAGTTTAAATCAGCGCGATTTTTTTTATTTTGCCACATTTTTATAAATTTCGTTCACAAAAGATATTTTTAAAGTTTAATAATTATAATAAATCAATCAATCATGGATGCGTATAAATCAGCAGTCGTGATACTCTTAATAGCTATGTGCAGTGTCAAGAGTGACGATAAATTACAAATCAGCAGTTTTGTATCAAATAAAGCTTTAAGCACGTTTGAAAACATTTTTGAATGTTTTCGCCATGATGAAGCAACGCTGTGTGCCGTTGAACGAACTCAAAAAGCCTTGGATGACGAGAAAAATGCTGTTTTAGGTAAGATATTTTTATTTTCATGTTATAAATAAATTGTTTTTATAACCTGATCTAGGATACGTAACAGACAGTTGGGAACATGACTTTATCAACAACAAAAAAATGGCAGACAGTTGGGAACATGACTTTATCAAAAAAAAAATGGCAGATGTGAAAAATTATATTCTCGAGTAGCTAGGACCCTGGACGCCAATAGCTCTAATTACGACACTGCCTAAAAGTACCTTCATCTTAAATCTACTCCTATCAGAAATTATACTTTGAAGTTTGTACGTAGTCTCACGACATTGAAAATTGTACTACTTAAACATTTTGTTCTTTTTGTACGGAATTATTGGATTATATTGCATTTTAAAATAGATAACTACTGCTTTCGTTAGAGGATGTATTTAATGCTTCAAGCAATTTAGATTTCCCATGGTGTACTTCAATGCATTTCTTTGACAAGCATTTGACAAGCAATCTAATTTTAATTACTAATTTCATAATTGACAGCTATCTAGGGTGATACTGATACAACACGATATATAGAAGCAAGTATATTATCTACCTGTAAAAGCTAATAAGAACACTTTTTTCACAAAAAATAAATTACGTACAATCTAATTATTAGTTATGTTACCCTGCAATTTGTCTATGTTTTACTAACAATTAACAGCAATGTCTTCCATTAATCTCGTGACTTATATTTTATGTCGTGCGTCCACTTTCTTTTTACTTTTTACCGTTTTTAACCTCACTTTTATAATCTGTTATGTTAATGTAAACTTTTCAGCGGAAGCGGATGCAGCCTACATGAATCGTCGTAGCGACGATGGCCTACGGGGCGAAGACGCAGTAGCCAACAAACCGAGTATTCTATCGGCTGCAATCAGCAAAATAATCAGCGAATTGGGCGAACTCCTTGGTGATAGCCTGACTGGCCTATTCGGGGACGAAGAAGGCGGTGTAAAGACAGCTGTCGAGGAAGAGGAGGAAGAGGAAGAAGAAGAAGAGGATGGCAGTGACGTCAAAGAAACCGACGACAGCCAGTTAAAGAAAGATGGTAATGGATCACGTGGGGTAAATGGAGGTAAAGGATCGCTTTGTTAAATGCTAAACGCGCTTACTAGACTCCGATGCAATGATTGACGATTTCCTTGGTTTTTAATAGCCGCACCAAATCTATTGTTCATCAGCATATCGCCAATTCTTCTTAATGAGTTTAAATATAGAAACTTGTATTATGCTGACATCATTTAAAAGACGGTTAGGATTTTATTGCAGATGTCTTCAAGCTTAGATTTTTTACCATAAAAAATTTTAATTTATATCGTTCGAAGATTAAGAATGGTCGGTCACTAGGTAAATTTTAATTTGGTTTTCACAGTTACATGGAGTATTTTCTAGGAATACTTTGTGCTATATATAAAAATATCTCTGCCAAATACGAAATGGACACGGGAACCGCCGTGCTTAACAGCTGCATAAAAATCCTAAAATTGACAAGCACTGCATTATTTGTGTATGTTCCAAAATATGGCCTCAGACTTGCCACTTTTTAATTTAAATGTATGGTGTTAAAATAGTTTTTATAATAGAACTACTTTTCAGATAACAGATATGTAAAGGTGTAAATTTTCTTTTATTTTTTTATTTTTGTTTTCTTTCTGGAAATCGGCAATCATTGCAATTGTATAATTATTAATTTGCTCCTTTAAGGTGGCAACACTGTAAAACGAATGAACATTATTTGAAGAAATAAAAATATATGACAAAAATATTATGTCATTTTATCGAGTTGAAAACTGTATTATCCTAATATTTAATAGCTTAATTATGTGGGAGTAAACAATACAATTTGCCGCCTTAATTGGTGTATTTTAACTAATTATTTACACGTATGTACAACTAATATTACCTAATTAAAATAATTAATTTTAATATTCTTGCATGTAATGAATTGCAATATTATTTATCTCGGATTGCATGTGAATTTTGATAATGGTTGCGTTTTTTCACAATTCACAAAGTACGACCGCACTGATGCAGAAACCGTTACTGTTTGGATCAAGAGCTCATAAATAAAGACAGTATTTGTTAGAAATAGAATGATGAAACCAATAAATAAACAAGAATTCAGTTATTAGATAAAATATATTTTAATTTAATCAGAGGTTAACTTCGCATTACCCAAAGATATTGAAATATTTAACATAATGTCAAGATGATTTTATTTTTGATAAAAACTAAAGGACCACCTAAATTAGTAACTCTAAAACTTTGACTTTGGAAAGGAGGTCTTACCTATGTCAGTTATAACTGAAGGGTCACCGATTTGCACCAAATTTTTATCACGAATCTTCATCGAATCGTATAATATAGCTTATTCACAAAAACGATAAATAAAAATGACAAATGATAATCTTAAGTTAACAGGCGTTTCAGATTAATTACAATTTCCGTAATCTTTTAACACTGTTATATTGTCTGTGACTTAATAATAATTAATTTCAAACATTATTTTACGGTAATTTGAGGCAGTTATGTGCTATCATAAGTTTTATATTAACAAAAGTTTTAATTATCTGCAAATATTGTAAGGATGACTCAAAATATTACTGACTATTCTTATATTTAAATTTAAAAAAAACGTCAAATCAAAAACAATGTATCACGTTATTGATAAATTATTATAAGTTAATTTCTATCTAAATCATTAATATAACTTTCTAAGTAAAATTGTGTCATTTCGACAATTTCTTTCATACATAACAAACTTTTTAATATCCAATTAAAACTGCAAAATTTAAAATGAGAAATTTTGCTTTCGTAACTACTAATTTATGCAAATCTAATAATTCAATAATAACCCAACATATAGTGAAGTATGTTATCATCATAATATGCAATACTTAAATTTATATAAGAGAAAATATCGGGTCAAGAATTTAAATATCTGACACTTCTGAATATTTCGTATTTTCAAACTCAGTGTTTGTGGCAATACATTTTCCTACCTATCTATAATAATTTTTCGATTTATTGCCAAGTTTAATATTCCGTTTTGAAGTGTAAGTTTAGAGGAAAAAAACATAAAGGCTTTTTTAATATTTTTACGGCGAAAATGAACCTTTATATTAAATGTATTATCGTGTGGTGTTCGTTTAGCAAGTACTTATTTAAGTATGGTTTCTGCTATTTCAAATCATGTCTTTATAACATATACGTAAAATCGAGATATTGCCAAGCGTGACAATTTTATTTTCCATAAAATATGACACGGTCTATAAAAATTAAAACCAAGGTGTAATTTGGTTATTTTACGTTGGTAAGCCTTGTTTGTCATGCTACTATGTAGCAATAACATTATTCAAAAACTATATGAAACAAGCCGTGAGGTGGGTCGTTTACTGGGACCCTTGAGGTCCACACAGCCGACTTCCCAGTATGATCAATATTCAGTGTTAAATATGTAGATGTTTCAAGAGTCAATGTAACTTTTAAATTAATATATTTCACGGATCTTTGACTAACAACAAATTATTATACAGGTTAGATCTAATAGAATTTGTTAGTCGCGTTCCACTGAATTCTCTTTTATTTTTGCAATTAAAATGCAATTATTAATAATAAATTTATAAATAAATACATAGATTTAATTCAAGATGCCATGAAACGGTGCCAATAAAAAAACTTACGTTATCTGACACACTAATAAGTCTAATTTTATATTATTCGATTTTTTCCCGTAAAGTGCATTAATGAGTGCAAAAAAGAATTTACAGATGATCCAAACAGTCGGTAAACAAAAGCACTATATTTATTGTATTTTTTAATCCAAATATAAAAGTCGTTATTAGTAATGTATGCAGTAAGCTAGTGGAAACCTAAAATGATCGATCAATTTTTTTTTTGAAGATTTAATCTTGATAAAATTTAGCTAAAAATCAAAGACTAAGATCCTCCCCAAACTGATCGACTGTTTTGCAAATTGATTTTTTTATAGCATTCGATCGTTCTGTGACCTTTCGTACGTCAGAGAAATAGGGGGTCGACAACACACGACCGATTTGAGATTAGTTTCAAATGGGTCATCTGCGACCGTGTTTAAAGGTCAAGAAGCAATTTCAGTTACACGGTTGCATGTTGTAGCGAAATTTTTCTTCTATAAGGTAGAAGCAACAATCTTTACCAATTCAGATTCAGTCATGCTTGTGTGCAAACAAAAAACCTCAATCGATTGCATAATAGTCGTATCCTGAACTGATTTGAAACGCAGGCTGCAAAACAGTCGACCAGTGTGTGGAGAGCTTTAATCTAAACGTATTGACTGTTTCATCGGGACGGTATGAACCGAGTCGATTTAGGGCGTCCTGCTACTACATCGCACTGCCGCAGCATCTGCTGTATCTCTAAAATTTCTAAACATTTCATGAAACGAAATGAACTGAAATATTTATACTTTTCATGAAATAACCAGTTAGATACGCAAGAAATCTGCGACATTAATTTAGTGTTGCTGTTTACAAAGCTTATATATTGCAAGAGTTTATGGTCAAACATCGCGAGATTTTTGTGAAGATTAAGTTTTTAGATTGGGTAGACTTTAGGTTGTAAATAAATGTACTACAGTCAGCGGTCCCGACAACTGTCGACGGGGTGCTTTAAAAGATATAAAAAACTGATGTTTTGTAAAAGCTGGGCACAAAGCTAATTTATTAAATGTAATTTATAAAAAAAAACAGTCAGACTCCATTTTGATCAAATCAATCTAATCTAAATCAGATCAGATCGACTCCGGCATGACCGGCAGTCTTGGGATGCATGAAGTTAAGTGAGTTCCCAGTCGGCTTGGATCGACACGGCAAGATCCAAAATATACTGCCGTGTCGAACCGATTAAATTCGATTCAGTGGGTGTGGACATTTAACCAACAGTCAGTAGAAGTTCCAAACGTCTACCGACTAGAACGCTTTCATCAAAATGAGAATTGATATATATTCAACAAATTAACCCAGTACCATATTTCACTTTATAAACGCTCCGATGCCAAAAATCCCGACGGCTAACTTGCTGACTGTAGTTCTATATTTATTTATACCCGAAATACGAGCTAATCTTATAATATTAGCCTTTAAAACATCTTGAAATTTTTGACCACGAGCTATTTGTATTATTATTTACAGAATAGATTTAATCACGACTTTTGCACGCGCCAAGCTTGCACTGAACACCTATATTTATACGCCGTCATAACACTTCATTAGTCATATTAACGAAGTGTCTAGAAATCGCTGCAGGCTACACAACGCGTAGTATTTTTTTCAATGTTGCAAAAAAACGAAGAAAAGCATGCAATTTGCTTCATATATAATACAGTAAACCCAGAAAGAAATTACTCACTTCACAGAAATTAAAATCTAAGTATCTAAATATACCACGTTCATTAACCCATTTTGATAACCAAATATTAACTCTTTTTTAACCGACTTCAAAAAAGGAGGAGAGGTTCTCAATTCAGTTGTACGTTTTTAATATAACCAATCTTGGCGTACCTAATCAAAACCTGTTACTAAATAATATTGTTTATAAATTAATCAATAAATAAGGCATCGAAGATGATTTTTCGAAGTGTAATAAGGTTATCAAATAAACATTCAAACAGTTTTTTGTTATAATAACGGATTCATTACGGTTACAATAAGTTTCGTAATATAGGAATAATAGCTAATAGTTTGCTATAATATTATGAAACATCCATTGGTGCAATTAAAATGCGATTTTAGAAGATTTTTCTATTCAAACACGAACTCGAATCTTTCACTAGCGCGGCGGCTGATTTACCAATTATTCTACAATGACATATTTAAACAAACAACATTTCTCATAGCACAGTATATTTGCAACAGTATTCCACTTCTTACGAGAATTGATTTCACGTTAGATACCATTAGAATATGAACCTTCACTAAACCGAGAGCCAAGTCTAAGAGTGAATCAAATGTGAAATATTTTTCCTATTATTAATTTTTGTGTGTCATAGTTTTCTGTTATATTTTTGGAAACTCCTGTGATTTTTTTTTTTCAAAAATTTTAAATCTACTTTGAGCCATGTCCTAATGGATAACTCTAATGATTATCTACTGCATTTATTGGCACCAGTGCACAAAATAAGCACTCTATAACTACAAAAACAATAATTACGCAAACATCATGACACGATAAAAAATTCAATAAAGATAGGCACTGTCAAACTTAATCGCTAGAGACGCCAGCTATATAACGACCTCAGGCTATAAAAAGTTTACAGGAATGTTTGCAAAATAAGTTTATTTCAAATAATAAATCATTGACATCGCCAATGTGATGTGTTTACCAATTTTCAAATTATACAGGTTTTATATTTCCAAAGGACACGGATCTGAAAAATAAGTGGTTGTATGCCATGAGCATGAAAAAAACTTTTACTGTAAACGGTGGGACAATAGTTGTGAAGTCTACTTTACTAAAGAAAATTTTGCCACAGAAGGAGAAATTGCAGATAGAAAAACTAATTATATTTATTTAAATGGTAGTGATAATAATAAAACATCACAAATTTACTCTTTTTTTTACTCTTAAATCACGCAACTTAGGAAGGAACACGTAGATTTGGTGAAAACCAATCATAACTTAGGTCGTTATGTACCTGCTGCCATCTACGTTACACTTGTCATGTGCCCATGTCCAATTCTACTTTGTAGCAGATACCTTTAGTTTTACTATTTACCTTAGTTTGAATTTTCAATTCGTTATCAAATAATAAATCCCTTTAGGATATTACTGGATATTGGCAATATCGAATCGCAAACTAATCAAAATAATTGTATTTTCAGACACCAGAGGGAAGAAGAAAAAGAAGCTTAAAGCGCTCATCAAACTGCTCATTTTGGGTGTCGTATTGAAAGCAAAATTAACAATATTCTTACAGTTGTTGCAAGCACATTTGCAGGTCAAATTCTTCTTGATAGCTTTGGCAGGATTGTTGCTGAACAAAGCGCGATTCTGGTTGGAAGTGAAAAAGGGCCATCAACCTCAAAAGGTAAAGTACAACATTATGCAAAACTAGTCTTAAATCTCTATCGCTTTTATTGCTTTTGGCTTAGTTCTCACGTTTTTAATTTTCAAGCCTCTAATTAATTTAATTTTATGTTTTAGTTCCTTTATTAAGACGAATTCACGTGACCAATAAATTTGTGTAGTAGGTACGCTAATTTGGACTTAATACAAAGCTGGGTTTTAAAATTAAACAGTGGCGTCTCGTCAGAGTAGGCAAGGTAGGGGGCGCGCCTACCCTGTAAGTTGAGCGGCAAAATTGGAATGAACGTTATTTTTTTCAAAACACATTTTATAATCAACTTGGTATACTAAAATATAGTAGTTTTGTCTTTTGTCATTCATCACTATTTCTGTCTACCCCATATTTTTAAATTCACGAAGTACCACTGATATTATATTATCCATAAAACTATAAAATTTGTTCATTAAAAAATAATGAACACTACTTAGTAGTTTTATCATTTAATAAATTATAATTTATTAGGTATAGGTACTCATTAAGGTGACTGTTTACCAGCTGTTCAATACGCCGTCTTTTTCACCCACCTAGCTCTTATCTTACGAGCACTTGACATTGTGTGCATGTAAAATACGGTTACTCACGTTTCGGAAATCTCTAGTTTCTATGACAAATCTTATTCAATCATTGATGTTCGTGTTTCCAAATAAACTAGAAATATGTATTTTGCCCAGTTTTTACAGTTTATTTAATAAAGGATTTAAAATTAGAGACAATTAGCATAAGTGCTACACAAATTTTTATACAGAAAAAATTAAATTTGAAAAAAATATATGAGCGAGCGAATTTTGGCAGTATTTTACAAATAAACCCATAAAGAAAAAACTTCAAAATGTTAATATGCCTTCCCATAATTCGAAATAATGTGACGTGCTGTACAGAAATATTGACGAATACCGCGTTTTTTTATTCAGTTTATGTTTTTTGAAATTTTTAATCAACAAGCAAAATTTAGAAAACTTAATACTTAAGGCTGTCGGAACGCTCTAAAATTTGTTTGTGCTGAGACCCAGCGATAAGGGGCGAGGTAGGCAAAAGACATATTGTGAGTGTGACCTTCTTTAGCTCTGTCTCGCTCAAATCATCCGCACGTTTCAATTTTTGGCTGATGCCAACTACGAGGCTAAAAAATCTTATTGCAAGGGTGCCGCTGTCAATTGATTACTCTAATTTTTGGAAATATTTTGAAGATTTAAAACACTTTTCCGAAAAAGGAAGAGTCACTTTAAGTTTGTGATGGAACAGTTTTGTGAAATAAGTACGAATAAGGTCATAGTGTGACATAGAAAACGTGTTTTTTTAGCACAATTAATGCCAACTTTTTTCTAGTAAATCGTACATAAATTACAAAAGTAGTCCATTAGAGACCTAGATTTGTCCTTTATCTTCCTTATAGAGAAGGATTTTTTGCAGAATGTTGACGAATAAGTCTACAATCAGTTGACAGCCGAAGCTCTATTTTTGGCTTAAATTCAGAGCGTTCCGACAGCCTTAATCACAGCTAATAAAAACTGTAATAAAATGAATTTTGCGACCACAGTTCGAAATTTCCCGACAGCATAGTTTACAGTCATCTTAAGTGTATTTACAAAACAATTACACTAATACGAAATAGTTTTTGCTCTCCATAAAAAATTGGTAAATGTGGAATTGGCCGGTTCTGTTGTTGATATTCTCAAACACATAATTTAATAATTTTCAGGTAATATATTACGAGCATGCTCAACATCAGCATCACTACGACACTCCCGAAGAGGATGAACATGGTTACTGGGGTCGTTCATTTGAAGAGAGCAGCACCGATCAATTGATTGATGTTTATCCGCGACCGATACAGAGAAGCGTTCCACTCAGCAGTAGCAACAATTGGAGTGCTTTTTCAAGCGACGTTATTAGTGACGCTTACAGACAAGAGCTTGCTTATCGCGGACAAAAACCGTCGATATAATAAAAAATATTTACGTGAACACTTTGACGTGAACAAACATTTTAATAAATTATTATGACTGTGGACAAAAATAATACATTTCAGTGATTTTTTTTATAAAATGACAAATAAAATCTGTGGGAATGTTTATATCAACTTATGCTCGAAAACATAGCAAGGTACTTTTACTAAGGACAACTATTTGACATAAATTACCAAAGAACTAACCTTCACGACTAACATAAACGCTGTTTTATTAGTTGCCGCATATTATATACTGAAAGAATGCTTCTTGTTAATTATCAATTATCATTTTTGAAAGCAGAGTGTTTTTTGAGATATGCTGTTTTTGTTTAGCCCGACTTTGAAACTTCCAATACAATAAATGACTCAGAAATATTATGCTCTTCAATCGTTATCTTTGTCATAAAAACATAAATTTCTTCGTAAAATGAACAAAGCTTGACTTTAGTAACAAAATTATGAATTTCATTGAATATAGAAAATATGTAGCTACCGTATTTCTAGGGTATCCTGCCGGTAGCCAAAATGAAATTGTGTAGTATGATTATGACAAAACATTAAAGCTCCACATGCACTGAATCGACTCGAATCGGTTTGGCAGTGTCTGATAGGTTGCCGAGTCAATCCGTATTAATTATACCATACTAGTGATTGGGAACTCATTTACTTCATGTATCCCAAAACTACCAGTCATGCAGATCCGATCTGATCTGATTCTTGTGCCAAATTCTTGTAAAATATGACGGAAATCAATGACCTACTAAAAGCATTAATTTTTTCAGTTCTAATATGTTTGTAGACAACGTAAAAGAAAAATGCCAAAATTCTGCACAAGTATCGTTTAAGTTTAATTTCTTGAAAATGGGTAGATTTATTGCTGAGATTATTGCATTTAAAATATTCAAAAACTCGTGCAATTGAAGAGGCACTGGTTTCTTCAGTTTGTACTGATAATTAGAAAAAGATATTTTATTCTGTTTCAAGTCTTCCTTGATGCCCGATTAACTAGTTTCGAATACATGTTTAGTAGGCATTTTGATAATTATTTGCCCATTTGTGCCATATTTTTATCATTGACCAAAATGACATAATACTACATCAAGGATGAAAGCCAGTTATATGGTAGAACTTAGACTTAAGACGTTGATGACCCTAGCTGTTAAGCGTCTCTAATCTACAGTTTAGACTTAAGATTGTTGACGATAATATCCACAAGAATCCTTAAAATTAGTAAAAAGACTTTAGATATTAACTTTTTAAAGTCATCGTGGATAGTCTTACAATATTAATCAAAAGTACTTTTCTGCAAGTGTCTCATGAATTTAAAAAAAGTATCTTGTATTTCATCATCAAGAGTCGGGACAAAATTGCGTGAACTTGAGAGTCACCAGGATCCGTTAAAATATTACCAATATTCATTTCGAGGTCAGAGAAAATTTATAAGTGCCTACACATAAAATCTCATGGATGCACCCACGCAGTCGGCACTTATGAAGATGACAATTCTGTAATAAACCGGAGATGAAGCCAACCTACCGTTTAATTTTGAAGTAATTTGAGAACTAGTTGTTCATGAATACGACTCTAATAATAATAAAACAAAAATGGGCATCAAATATCGTTTGACAAGTTGTTCATAAATATATTATATGGCCAACAAGAGAATTAACTGAAACGAAGATTTCATATAAAAATTGTAAACAACAACGGTTGCGATTTTTTCTTTAGAGAGAATACTATAATTATAGTATTTGTTTTTATATATTGTAGTAATATAGGTAGTGTACTATTTAATTTATTTTTTCTTAGTTTTGAATTGATAAAAAAAGTACTGATAACAGTGATAACAATGGTTTATTATGATGGGATTTAATTATTAAGTTTGGGTGTATATGTGGGATCAATGTTATTTATTTCAATAAAATTATTTATATTATATATGATCTGTTTCTGTTCAATTTAATTTGTTTTTAAATCTTTATATACTTTACAAATGAAAACTTCTACATTCTTTTCAAAGCGGCGTTCAAAAATATCTGATGATGGAAAAGTGATTTCCAAATCCTAAACCAAATATAAACAGAGCCTATTTTAAATACAGCTAAGCACTGGATATTCGGCAGAAATTAGGTTCTGTTCTAATAGTGTTGCCAATGGGGACATACCTGTATCTCTAAATTGAATAAAACAAAGCCGCTATTCGCGTTTTTGTGTTAGATCGCTTAGTTCTTCTAAACTACACTATGGATTTTTTTTCGCCATCATTTGGAAAATTAAAAAACGCCATAACTTCTAAGCGAAGAAAGATAAAGAGGTAAGAATGGTCGGAATCTATTCAGCGCTATTTTCCATAGGAATACTACTAAATTTCAATTTTAAAAAATTTCGAATATTGTTTCGGTATTTTTGGGTGTAAAAGCAGTTTTCAACAACTCTTAAAATGATTCGATTGTGCCCATTTAAATAGACTTCCTACGTTAATGAATTACAAAGTTCGTACTTTTTGTTAAACTCTATTAACCCTTCCCAAAGCTAATGCCCGCACACATCCATAATACAAAAAATGACCCCAAGCTGTTCAAAAGTATGTGACCCCTAGGTCCCGCCAATATTGGTGTTCTAGAAGCATAAAATACCGATACTGTTTACACAACATGGCTGGTATAAAACCTTGATACGTCTGCGCTATGGCAATTATAATAATACACTATCCGCATGATTATCCACTCAATACACGAACCGTTAAATACTGAATTCCGTATGGCGACTTCATACGCGGTTTGAATACTTGCACTCAAATTATTGACAGACAGAGTCCGACACAAGTTATCGACCGTGCTTATAAGGAAGAACAACACATTATTTTCAATGTTTTCCAAGTAAGCATTAATACGCCCGAATTTACTCAAAATAACTCACACGAATTTCACGATTTTTTTTACCCCTTCCGTCCTTGTTTAGATAGTCACATTTGTGGGAACCCTCGTCCCTGCGTGATGCAATCTTACACCTAGAACTGAGTAAATGAATACAGCAGTTCCTAAATTATACAATACAAACATTATATATCCTAAAAATATGTTTCGTTTACCGTTTTGTGTTTTTATATGCTACGTCACGAGGCTTATGACCCAGCCTCCCCCCGCCCCTTGTCATGCAATATCACACTTTGTCGACCCCCTGTGACCTAATTTATGGATGGCCCCAAAACATGAGAAACAGTCGCGGTTTTAATTCTGGAATCGAGTATCAGAGCCCACAGTTGCCAGCACGAGTGTCGGCGCGGTCAATCCAGCAGCAAAACCAGCGTTGTGCTCAGCGGCCTTAACAATCGCAAAATTGCTTAGTACCAAACATGTACCCCAAAGGATACCTACAAATCGGTACGTTGAATATTTTGCTTTCGAGCAACAGTGAACAAAGAAGCGCGCCGCGAATGTCGGCATCTCGGCGCGCGTAGCTGCGGAACTCTGTTCCACACCACCCAGGAGGTCGAGTTCGAGGCGCGTTTTTTTTAAACGTGGTTTCCCCGATAGGCCTAGTCCACTACTGACACATCTCGACATTCGCGGCGCGCTTCTATGTACACTGTTGCGCGAAAATAAACATTCAAAATACCAAATTATAGGGGTTTCTTTGCCAAACAAGTTTGATAATAAACAATTTTCTCTTATAAGAAAAATAGGAAGAGCCCATTTGTTACGCTTAGTTATCAAAAAATCCTATTAGACCGATGGAAAAATTAAAATGGTCATAAAATATAGGAACTTTTATTGTAGACATAGAAGTATAGATATTTAGAATAAAACCTTTTCTAAGATGGCGGTAAACCCTGGTCGAGAAAACTCTCGACAACTCGCCACAAAACTCACGAATGACCGCCCCGTCAAACCAATCACTCACATCAAGTGACTTCTGACTTCATCATAGCAAATTTATATTCTGAACTAATATAACGTTTCCTGGAAGAATTTTTAAATGTAATGCCATCTTCATTTTCACATAGTTATAAACAAGTAATAAATAAAAAAACATGTAACATATTTAAACAGACGTTTCATAAATATATTGAAAACCATAATCATAAAAGGTAAACTTAAAATTAACATGTTGACCCTAATAAAGTAGAGCCATATAATATTACGATAAAATGATTAGTATATTGTAAATATTATAATCAATTTTATCCCCTGCGCCCCCAGAATGTTTTAAACTACAACTGCGAGCTGTACCCGGGGGAGATTACAGAAATTTATAATATCAAAAATCATGCACAGTATGTGGGATCGGGGTTTTTTTCGGGCCCATAGGAGGGCCCACAGGGAACCGGCGCGTGCGATTCATATGCGACAAAATGCGACGACCGCTTTGCTTATAAACGACGTATATATAAAACGAGTCTATGAAATTAAAAACTGACCGGACTTATTACATTTATGCTAGGTGTCTAATACGACTTTCAGTATTAAATCTAAATTTAAGAATGTCATTTCTATTAAACTAAAGAGCATTAAACTATATATATCAAAATTTTAAAAAAATATGCTATACCTATAGTAAAACATGAAGCTACATTTAAAATAAAAGAAAATTATCAAAACAAACGTTAAAAAAAGTAATAAGTAATTAAGTTTTAAAAATGTATGCAAGAAACATTTATTAATGACATTTATTAAAGCAAAAAAATGGCGGTACAAAAAATCAAAATTTTTAAAAAGGTCGTTTGAACAGAGGATGGTGGCTTGTCCCTCTGTTCTGCTGAAGGAGAAATTAAGAATCATAAATAATTTGGAAACTTGTTTTACTTACTATATTGTCATACTGTCAATTAGCGGAAAAAAAATGAGTCTCACTGAAATATTACAAAAAAGCCGCAATATTATTTGCAAGGTACCTTAATAAGATAACTACTGATAAAATTTTGAATTTGAATTTCTCCTCCAGTTGGGTCAAGCAACAATTTGTCCACCTGCCACCGTTGGAATGGCTCACAGTTTGTTTGCCATCACCGCTGGTAGTTGGGAAGAGGGCTCGAATTGTCCCTCCGCCTTTGTTGGAACCCCCTGCACTAAAGAGTTCCTTCACGGTCTCACGGAGGAATCTGTTTGCTGTAGTGTGTGTATAGTGTTCACTTTAATTAAACGAACCCTACGCGGACCACCTCCGCCCCTGGATCAACTATGGCTGTTGCTTACATGACCCAAGGCCTCCTAAAGGACGCAAGCCAGTGGTCCAACCCTAGGTCCTGTCCTAGAGATACCTACAAACCGCGCAAGGACCTTGTGCGTTCAAAAAACCAGCTAAGCTAACGCGAAAGCTGCGATGGTCTTACAAGGATGGGGAGCTATGCTAACGAGACCGGATACCGAACCCTACAGAGCAGTCGGCAACGCACACTGACTGCTTCCCAAAACCCCTAGACGCGCCCCAGTATATTTTTTGGGTGATACTATTTCAAAGAGAACGCATCTTCAATATATATTAAAACTCAAATTGTTCGAAGACACAGAAATATTGAAGATATGTTCGGACGCAAAAAGACCTACTAAACACAAAATATATAAACAAAGCATTGCAAATTTCAACATTAAAAAACAACCGATGGTAGCTGTGAACGTGTAGCATGAATGACAAATGTCGAAATTTGCATTGCAAAAAATTTTACACAAAAATACCTGAAAAAAATCACGGAGACCCTAATTGAAATTAACGCGTCGCGAAAGATAGAAGAGGAACGATGGATCCCAATTTATTATAATTACCATAACCAGAATATACATACAACAGCTGTGTTGTATTATTATTATTGGTTAATAATAAAATAACATGCTGTCTTACTCGGCAGTCTGAGTTTTTCCAGTCAATAAAAAACATCCTTTCAAGTTAATCGAAAAGGTTTATTTGTTCAAGAATTTCTATTAGCTAGAAACCCAAGATTACAGAAAAATAAAAAAAAACTCACCAAAGCAGATTCATTACAGGTTCCTATCTGAAACAAAAGAGACATTTTCTGTTAATTTGTATTTCAGTATTTACATACAAAAATATTATAGGCGTTTTAAACCAGGTTGGAATCGGCGCGGCCAATCCGAATTCAATTTTCATTATAATAACCCATATTACCAGACGGTAACCTAGTCTAATAATGTTTAAAACATTTTTTATAAAATTAAAAAAAAAATTTCAATCACGCAATTTTTTTAATATTTATTCACCAATTTCCAACAAAAAACTTTTTTTATTAAAATTGAAATAGTAATACGAGTACATACCAACTTGTGCCGCATGATGAAGTGAAGGCCCAGCTATTCCTGAATTCAGCCCCTCACTGTCAACATATTCTGTATAAGGCCCTGCAATTTTGAATCCCGTTTTGAACGCGAACCAACACACTGCACTACTATTTTATTGAGTTAGATTGATTTAGATTAGATTGATTTAGTCTTGTTTTGTTGTATCAATTTATTTTTAATATAACGGATTGAAAGTCGCGAATTCTTATTAAAGTATTGATTCCCATGTCGTTGTCCTATAGATCCTGGTCGCACAAGAAAGATTCTTCCATTTTGTGGTACCTTACGATTTTAATGAAACGCACTCGATCACGGTTTTATAATAATTCGCTATTTATTCAATAGAAATGTACAAAATAATATTACATTATACTCTTATATAACTATCCTTGACACCGGTCTCCACACATTTACTGATTAAAATTTTTATTGAAACACTTAAAAAACATTTTTTTTAATGTTTGAAATGCACACTTTTCTGTTTTATTATTATAGTATCCGTCATTAAAAAATTATTATTAGCAATGAAAATTTTCTTATTTCGGATCACGGGTTTTTTCAATTATATTATTTAGAGTCAAAAGACTTTTTTTATCGCATGGTATATTTTTTGTGAATTTTTAATTGGTTGAAAATAGTCAAATTCGTGATTCTTAAACTTAAAAAATTCATATCTTCTAAAATATTAATTTATCATAAAAGGTCATAGAGCCTTTTAAGTTTATATTTAAAAAAATTTAAAAAAATATCCCGTTTGAAAATTACATTATTTAACAAACACTCTCGGATTCTTAACAAAATAATAAACACTCGTTTTTCTACACTTCCCGAAAAGCTACTTGTATGAAAATAATCTGCAACAAACACCGAAACTCTTTACCATAACAATTAATTATGATTCTATAATTTAACTGGTCAATTTTACATTTTACAAAAGAAACGATAGGTAGATACAATATTGAGAGACAGTAATATAAAATCAATTCGGTCAGACAACAAAAAACGATACGATCCATTTTGTGCAAGAATAAACCTAATTGTACAAAACCAACTAATGCATTCAGATTTTAGAAATAACTAAAATTTGATATTACACTTCCTGGACAAAAAAAAACGGACACTAAGATTTAGCGTTTTTTGTGTTTTTTTTTTTCAATATTACTAAGTAAATGTTGACAAACGTGTCTTGTTTCATTAAAATATGCATATTTGAGTTTAGAATAATGGAACTTTATTGACTATTAATTTCAAATTTAAAGATTTAAGTTGCATAAATATAAAATTTTGACCAATAAAAAAGCATATGCTTAAGCAACTTCATCAGGTTTCATTATTAAATAAAAAAGTTTGACATCCACGGAAAATCACAATAATGACAGAAACAACAAAAAAATAATTGCCACGATTGTCAAAAGATAAAATACAAGGTATTTTTGATCAAAAACAAAGAAGGAAGAAAAACACAGTTTAAATGAACTTTTAATAATAATGATTTTTAAATAATATAGATTAGTGATTTTACGAATTTTTTTTCAAAAAAATGTTTAATAAAAATTTACAATTATTTTAATCGTAGATAAATGTGTAATTTTAATATCGAAAAATAAATGTAAAAAAACGACAGTTCGGTTTTTTCTGTCCACGGTTGTATGTTACAAACACAATTTGACACGATTATGAAATGCGTTTTTATTACACTTAAAAAAGTGTCGTTGCCTTTTAATATAATAAAATCTATCTAATAAATAGAATAAGAACATATTGCAGAAACATTATTTAAATTATTATACTTTCCATTTACAAAATTACATATTTGACTGATACTGCTATTTCGAGTTGATGTTATAAGAAAAGTATGACTAGATGCGAATTTTTGTTTTTCCTATAGCTAATCGATTAACCAAAATATAGGATGATTTATGCCAAGAGGCAAAAACATATCAGTCGATCATTGTTTTAGAGATATCGATGCATTATTATTATTTTTATTTACTTTATTTTTTACATAAAACTGCTTGGAAACAAAAGACTTATTATATTTATGAATTGTTAACGTTTTCCGCGTTGCTCTAGCATACAAAAGATACTAATTTTACCAAGAAAATATTAAATAAAAATAATTATCTTCACATCAAACTGCACTCTCTGCAAAAAAAAAAATTTGCACTAAAAATATTATATCATTATAGTGTGAGCAATAAGAGGTTTAAGCTTGTTAAAATGACAGTGCTTAGTATATATTATTATGAAGAAATGCATCAGTTCCAAATTCTTAATCCCGTTATGCCTAGTGTTTTTTTCAGCACTATTTATGTTCAAAAAATCTCATCAAGGCCGAATAAAGACAAACTGAGACAGCGCAGCTATTGACCTAATAGTTAAAAATGTAAAATAACTCGTGCCAGATGCAGGACACGTTTTTATTTTCAAGGTACAGATTTAAAATAAATGATAAATAATGTAAAAACCTCCCAAATTTATTGAGATTTTGGTGCCATTGACTAACTTTAACAATGAAATCAAGGATAATTGGAAATAGGTCTCCGTAGTTGAGTCGTCAGAAGAGGATTTAGGCTTAGTCCCGCGAGGTCTGGGCCTAGGGCAAGACAGTTTAAGGGTCAGCAAACTTTAGAAAGTGACTAAAATATTAAATGCGTCTACAATTTGAAAGGTGACAAAAAATTGGAAGATGCTGAAAATTCAAAATTGACTGCGTTTTAAAGTTTGGTTATGTCCTCCCTCAAATGCACTATTTTCCAAATTCATCATTTACACTGCACATTTCAAATTGTTTACTGAGTTAGTACGCCAATCCTGGCAAGTTATTCCAAGAGAAAAATGAGTCGCGAGGCATAAGAATGAGATTATCGAAAGCAAGAAGCTCTCTTCTCTCTTGAAGCGTTGGTTTATCGAGGATCGACTGAAAGATAGGCTTCCTTATGCCTCAGCCACACACTCGACGAGTGACATGGGAAGTAGCGAGGAAAGGAGGCAGAGACGTTGTGTGGCCGCGTTACTTGTCATGCCGCACGTCATGCTCCTCGTCATGCCCAGTGCTCCCTCGATTGTCGGTTTTTTGTGCGCGAGTCAAAGGACCGGCAATAAGAGCACGAGTAAGCCGGCCACATACTCCCGAGCCAAGCGGTCTAAGTGTAGCGGTCTAAGTGTAAAGGCATAGTGCGCACGCTGCCACAGTATCGACCTCCATTGCCGAGAGGCGAAAGCCGAGTGCGGAGCGTCGCGAGTACAGCAGTGTCTGGCCGCTTAGGGCAACATCGCGACAGCGCGATGAGCAGAGCGAGGAGCAGTGCGAGGAGCATAGTCTGGCAGTAGGGTTACTTGTATATTTAGTGAATGCTATTATTAGAATAAGTTACGCAAGTTTAGTATAACAACTATTATGCAATGTAAATTGTATTTTTACTTGTACATTAATAAAAATTAGTTTGAAAGGATTTTTGCTGACATGCGTCGACGAGCTATTAAAATTTCCACTAAAGTGTGCACTAAATAAAAACTATAAAAAATACTGACATGAGATGTTAGCTTCCAAAATTAAACCTCTACGCAGCGTTTCAGTTGTCTCACAATACATTTACTAAGTTTTATTTTAGTGATATATTGAGTGTTCAGTATTTGAAAAACATGTTTTGTCGTACACCCCAGACCACTGTATAAACTATATATAATTAAAATATTAAACAAAGAAAAAATAGGAAAAAAGTTCAGCTAAGAAAAAATGTTAAAATTTAAAAATCTGATAATAATTAAATGATTTGTTTTCAAAAACGCAGATGCAGAAATAACTGTAAACTAGCTGTTATTCGACCCACACAAAATTATTCTGAAACGTAATTTTGTATAAATAAATTGCATTCAAATTACAGTGATATTCAAATTTTGTTGACCGATTTGTGATTGGCCAGGGATAAGATTACGTCAGTACATATAAAATTATCAATATTGGAAATCTATTCCCACGGATGTACAGACATCACGTCCACGAGAAGCTACGTCTTGGATACTCAAGCAGAATATTAAGTTATTTTGAGGAAAATTGCAGGACCGGTTTTTTTCATATTTTTTCTCTCTTGTTTTTGAAACGAAACTTCTTTACTCGACTCCTACGACTGAAGATGTAACGAAACGCCGCGTCCCTTGGCGTCCCCTCTACTAAGACGCAGTCGAACTACAAATGGAGGCACTGCAGCGATCGTAACGGTAAGTTTGTATAAATAGGCACGGGTGTATGTGTGTGTCTATAGTTGGCGCGACTAGAAGTTTCACTTCTGTATAGTAAAAATACACACTCTTTCTTTTTTATTATGTATGTAGCTCGAAAGTTCTGTACACACATGAAAAATTTGAACAAAATCTACTGGATTAGACATTAGGTGCTACTATATATAGACAGCAGACGTTTTTATTATTTAAAAATCAAGCGACTCAATTCAAAACGAAAAATGTTTCTAAACCTTAAGTTCGAATTGGAATATATTAATATTTGTGGACGCATTAATGTAAATTCACTGACGATGTATTAAATAAAAAAAAATGCAAATATGAACAAATAAATTTTTCTAAGGCCAGTTCTGACTAAACAGAACAGAACTCATCAGTGAATATGTGATTGGTAAAGAATTATAATGCATATAAATGGGTAATAAACGAAGGATTTTTATTTGTCTTTATAAAACAACCGACGTAGACTTCATGACATTCGTATTTCCACCCCTCCAATGAAAATTTAGTCTAAAAGTTAGTAATTATATTATATTGTCTTCTGTTTTTGTATATAAATAGTAAATGTGATACGCAAAAATTAATCACTGCCGTTTGTTACGAAATACAGTAAACCATTAATGAAAAGTGCAATTAGAAGAAAACGTTTTGTGTTGTGATAAAAACAAGTGATTTAAGTTATCTATTAATTATTTATTCTGCAATTATGATTGGACATACTGTATTTAGTGGTGCGGTGTTAGTTTTTTGTTTGATTATAATTTCAAATGGACTTAGGGTAAGTTGACACTTTCATAAATGTAAACTGAAAAAGGGGTGGTGCTGACTCAGAGTCTTTTTTTTAGTTTGTAGTTTTGTTTTAAGTGGGGCAGATAAACAAACTGATTGTCCGCTTTATGATAAAAGCTAGAAATTTGGCTAGCCTTCGAATCGCAACCCCAATCATGGATATCGGTTAATTTAATTTGATGCGATTTGATATAATTAGACACCAATGACCCTCTCAACCGAGAGTCTAGAATCTACAGTAAATGTAAAAATTCAGTTTAGAGTGATAAAAAAAAATAGTAAAGACCTTTAAAGAAATATTAATTCAGCCAAATCTTTTTAAATCATAAATAAAATTATTAAACTTTGGTAAGAATACTTTAGTTAATAAAATAGTACTCAAAAATACGATTTTTTGTATATCTGCATATTCACCTGCAATTTCACAGATAATCTTAGTAAATTCAGATCTGAAAATTTACACTCAAGCAGCGAACACATTTCTCTGTGGTGTTGAGTTGTCATGAAAATTTGGAAGCAATGGATTCGCTGCATTGTACCACAACACAACAGAGAAATGTGTACGTGATCCATTTGATTACATGCAAAAGATGCTCTCTGACCCAATACAACACAACAAATGTAGAATCTTTTGTGTACTCCTTCTTAAGACGTACGGTACATTCAAGCAATTACAAATTACTAATTATGAAATTATCCTTATTTACGTGAAGTGAAACGTTACAAATAATAATAGAAATTAGTTTCACGGGTAATTGGAATAAAAAATCAATTTAAACACTTATTGATTGCAACGTTTCGTCTTTATTAAATCAAGACTTTTTCAAGCTCTCAGCATGTTTAAATTATAATAAAACTATGATATAAAAGGCAATTTTGCATTACAAAGATCAAATTGAAAATTGTAGAAAATAATATCTTCTTTTTTTTGATCTTTGTAATACAAAATTGCCTTTTATATCATAGTTTTATTATAATTTAAACATGCTGAGAGCTTGAAAAAGTCTTGATTTAATAAAGACGAAACCTTGCAATCAATAAGTGTTTAAATTGATTTTTTATTCCAATTACCCGTGAAACTAATTTCTATTATTACATATTTTGGAATTGAACTATAAAGATCAGTTACAAATAATATTTTGATTAAAATAGGTAAAAACAAAACAGCAACCGGCATCGACGCTGTCGCTTCCTGCAAACGCGACTTCCATTCGGGAGGAGATCAGCGACAATTTTTCATGTGCAAATCGTAGTTACGGTTACTACGCCGACGTTGCCAACGAATGCCAAGTGTTCCATGTGTGTTTGCCTGTAGTGTATGCCAACGGCAAAGAGCAAATGTTCAGGTGGAGCTTCATTTGTCCTGAGGAAACACAATTCAACCAGGTAATACAATTTATATATATTGGCAGAAATATCTCAAATTCAGTTGTCGTACCGATTCTAGATTTTCAATAAATCATTAAAGCCCTATACGCACGGAGCTACTGAAAAGAAACAGAACGTGTAACTGAAATTACTAACCAGTTAGTAAATCACTCAGAGCTACTTATATTAGTGATCGAAATCGGTATAATTCCTTCTGGGCTGTTATAGAAGATTCCACATCATTGCAATCATTGTGGGCTTATTTTGGAAATTAATTATACTATTAAAACGGTTTTTCTGAGTATTATAATGTAAGGAATTAATTATTTTCGAATACTTTTGATTTACCATAAAAGTATTTAAAATAGTAATTTAATTACTTGGTAATTACCTCCCAGCTCTGTCACCTATTAATCTGGGTCTAGGGCCAATTTACACGTCTTTAGTATATTGTTTTCTTGAATTCGTGTGGCTGAATAAACCAAAAAGGCCTAACTCATCCGCGCTGTTGATATATTGACTAGATCGCAACCACTCTTGCCTCGTAAACGTTTTCTTTATATTTCTAAAAGTTCACACCCTGCTCTGAATCGACTCGGAACGGCTCAGCATGGCACTTGTAGGATGCCGAGTCGATCTGAGCCGACCGTACCGTACTAGTGCGTGGGAACTACCCGAAACTGCCGATCTGATCTGATTCAGTGGGTGTGGACCTTTAGTATATATGAAACATATGATTCGCGTTTACGCCAAATAAATCGCGTTATCCAAAGCAACTGAGCGGTTCTCAAAAGAGCATTAAAACATACTTTGATTGATTTATACTTTTTCAGGAAGATTTCACGTGTGCCCGAGCTGAAGATTCGATCCCGTGCGCAGAATCGGAACAATACTATGAACTGAATAGCAGCATCGGTGCAACGACTGAAGCAGCAGCCCGCGAGGCATCCAATAACACAGTGACGTCATCGGCCAGATCTCAACCCGGCGTCAAAGGTACAAGGACGAGACAAGGATAAATAAAACAACTGAATGTCAAGGACGAAACATTGATAAATGCGGTGGCAGTGTCCTTATTCCTATTTTGATGATATACGTAGATCTTTATTATTTCAGAGGATTATTTTTATAATTTTTACTCAAAAATAAGTTAAATGTAAATTCAAATTAATAAATCTTACTATTAGGCTAGTTTATAAAATATACACCAGAATGAGCTCAAAAATAATGCGGTATTTGATGCTAAACTGAAAAAAGCATTGAAAATTTGTTCGTTACGAAAGAAATTCAGTAAGAATTTATGTTCATTCAGTTGACAAAAATTTAAATGATAAACATTTTCATTTGCATTGCTTCGGATATTTTTAATAAGATAATCAGATAACTTTTCCACAAGCGCTAATATTTTCTAATAAAATAATAAAAGATCTACGAAGTAATAATTCCTATATTTATATTTAGCCAATTGTATACATTGCTTTGTTTTAATACTGCTTACAAATATATAAATAATTTTATCATGCCACGCTATTTTTATATACAAAATATTAAAAAAATGTGTTCATTATTGTGCTTTTACGAATATTTAATAAAATTATAATTTTTAAAAATTTGTTATAGACAGATCTTCATGACGGCATTCTTTATCCTAACTCTTGATTTTTGAACATTTATTAATGAGTTGCCTTGTAGCGCCTTCCAATTGGGTACAGCCACGGAACAATTTCGTAGATAGGTACTATGCAGAATATCCCGTAAGGGTTTGGTAAAATTATCCCCCAAGTAGACTCAAGTACTGATATGTTGTCAACATATCGGGACTAATCGTATTTTAGTATTTTCAAGTTCTCCTTTACCCTCACTTCATAGCAGTCATAGATCAATAAGAAAAAACCTTTATTAATTTGAGGTTAAGCGTTGTCTAACGTTTTTATTAGCTGAAATACTTTTCGTGAGAAGTAGAAACTAATATTTTGAAAACAGGTGAATAAAATCAGTTGAAAATACATGAGTTGAAAATAACAAATTATTTGCACTAAATATCAGTCAGTCGTCGAAGTTTTTATTCTCTAAAAAATACATACCTTTATACAGGTCACTCAGAAATAGAGACGGCAAAAAACGTGGGCATAATGAAATCTAAGAGAACATAGCATGATTTAAAAATTAATTTTAAATTGTTTTAAATTTAAAAATACGGAACCACCCTTATCATGACGCTTATGAAAATTATATCGGCCAAGTAATAATGATATGATTTTATAATTATATTTTGATATGAAATTTAATTTGCCAGTAGCGGGTACTTTAGGATATTCATTATTTAGTCAATTTGATGTGTGATTTTTTTCTGCGTCTTTCTAAATCATTCTGTTTGATGAGACAATGGTAGTTTAAAACGTCACTTTCTTTATTTAATAAAATAAATATATAAAAATTAAAGTACAGTAGATTTTAAATTTAAAAGTATTCTGATTATTTATGCAATAAACAGAAGTGGTGCATATTTCCTAAAAACCCAATTTCGCAATATGTCAATGTTGTTTTAATCTACGTTCACGATTAGGAATTTTATCTGCTATTCCCTATAAATTATTATTAATATTTCAGGAATCATGAGTGCCTGCTATCACAAATTTGTTATATTGCACCTTTTTCACGATAAACGATTTACGATAAATTCATAACAGATAAACAATACCATGGTCTTATCACATGCTTTTGTTTCAGATAAATTGAATACAATTTTAGGTGTATTATAATGTGTTTTTTATTGACAAAAGATAAATATTGTTAATGTTACACTGCTGTGTACTTTTAAAAGCAATTTTATCAGCAGCTGGAACAAATTTCCTTACACAAAAATCCAACACAACATATGCAGAACTGAAACAAATAAAATTTAAAAAAAATTCAAGTGAGTTTACGTGAAATATCGATAAAAGGGAGCGTTATCAATACTTCTCTGAAAGAATAATATACTAACTAAAATCAATATTTACAAACAGGGCAGTAGAAACTAGAGAACATAGATAGTCCTCCGGGCTACGATAAGTTTGTTAGAGTAATATCGAATAGTAAATAATAAATGTCGAATTTTTTAATTAACATGTCCAACTTCAATTTCATTGTTAATAATAAAGTAGCCTCATTATTCGAAAAACCAATGACAGAGTCACATTTACTGGACTGTCAATTTATATTGCGTGGTTGATAAAAATATCGAACGGTCTTCCAGCTGACGTCATTCATTAACGAGGTGACCTGTGTATCTAATGACTTTGAAAGTATGTGCTTGGAAGACTTTTGTAGAGTTGTACGTGCCCTGTACATCCAGTTATTGTTAGCCGGAGTCTTTGAATTTTTATCAGTCCTGCCCCCCCGTAGTTGCGCAATTACTCTTTGTTTCGGTTCTATTTAGACCAGTAGTAACCTTTATGGTTTCTATTAATCATGTTCACTAATTAATATGCACGTGTTTTTATAATTATGCATACAATCATAATTAAATATTTAAATAAGACTGCACAACATGCATAGATAATGGTGTTATAAATAAAGCAATTAAAAATAAATGTTCTTTCTTACACATTTGTTACATTTCTCGTCTTTCATACAATGGATATTATTTTACATTTTTTCTTAGGATTTTTTTCTTAGTAAAAATTAACACAAAAGTGCATTACAAATATTATAATAATATGTAAATGTTTCAAAGTTTATTATATTACTAGAGATTTACCAGCGACTTCGTCCACGTGGCATAGATTGTGCCCTTAATGAATTAAATTCATATCAAAATCAATTTTCCACCTCATCCATGACGAGTTTGGATTACAATCAATTACAAGCAAGCAAATATACGGAATATGAAGTTAAATAAAACCACTTAAAAATGCAAATAATATCTTGATTTTCTATTTCAAAAACAAAACAACTAGTTGTGATAGTATTTACGTATTCTCAAAATATGTATATTGAAATTAAATACTTTTTGTGTAATTATGCATGTTACTTCACTTAATTAATTGACTTTATTGAAACATCGTCGACAAATGTGTGTCCAAACAAGATGGCTCCTTTGACGGACTGAAAGCTGGTCGATATTTGTCGATCAGTCTTCCAATACCGCCCAGCCTCGAATATTTGACAAACATTGTTAGTGGTGAGGCCGCCACATAATGGTTATTGGACGATATTAGATCTGACTTGCCATGCGTGAAGCGTAGATTTTATAATGCATAAAACTTGGTTACACTGCAACTATTATAATCTATCACTCCATTTTCTCAGACAACCATTAATAGCGATAAACTAATATATTTAATATATAAATCACAAATATGACTTGAGTTACTTACATTTGAATACCAACAATAGGAACAAAAAACGATTCTTGTCTGGGAACGTTTCTTGTGTGTAATTGATTCATCAATTGACAGCTGGGGTAGGATTGTTTCCAAATAAAAATGCTGTTATGCAATAACAAGCTAATGCACATTCAATCACTTACAAAAATCGATCATAAAAAAGACATATTCATGGGCGTCGGCAGGATTAGTTTCAAGGAAGGGCACCTGCATCTACACATCATATTATTAACTATCTACATATATAATTTCCAATTGTGTGTCCAGATGTCCGGATGTCCGTCTGTCTTTCCAGACCCTGCAGAAGGCCCCAGCAGACTTAGGAAGTTGAAATTTTGCACACTTATAGTACGAAACACGGGACAGATCCTTACGTAGCCGGATTTTTGATTTTCTCCCCGGGGGTCAAAATAGAGGGTTTTTTAGAAAAAAAACTTCATAGAACACAATAGGCCATGGATGGATATTTGGTTGCCTTGGTTACCAATAACAAACTCAGAAACATTCCGATATCAAATGTCAAATAAGTTTGCAAATAATTACAAATTTTTTAATTAAGCTAATAATACATTGAAAAAAGTGTAGAATAATTGTGTGCGCAATGAGTTATTAGTTTACAGATTATTTTTCGTCTTATAGTAGTAAAAAATGTGAATTAAAGGAAACATTGAAAATGTGAATATTACAATTTAGTGCAAGCGTCATACTTTAACTGAAATATTTTAACGGTATTTTTTCATTGTTTAAAAATTTTTATTTGTTGTTCTTTGTTAAGTACCAATTTTTTCAATTGTTATTTTAAATGAGAAAAAAATTATTTAAAAAATGTATAGATTTTTGTATACTATTTTAAAAATCACAGCAAATTAATATCATGTTTATTGAACTCTCCGAGCAAAGCTTGGTCTCCCAGGTACTAATTAATTAATTCATGTAAGTTTTTTTGACATGTAAGTATAGGTAATTATTAAACCTTTTAAAAAATAATTTTTCGCCCAGCGTGGGACTTCAACTCAGGGCGCTGCAGATTTGAATTTGACTCATACATTTAGACTTCCTAGGTCAACGGGACATAACTTAAGGGGATCTTCTAAAATATATGTAAAAGAAAAATGCCATTTTGAATATTTGAAATTCAATTGCGCCTGACGGAGACAGGCTTAACCCACTAGTGAACATATAATTTACAACAGTGCATCCTCAGTCTTCCCGCTTTTGGAATCGTGAACGACCGAATAAACAAAAGAGTAACGCAGGACCCGAGCGAGCAAACATTGGAGCCGACGTTCGGCCGTCAGTTACCAGTTATATCGTGCTAAGGGCTAATTAAAAAAATTATAGAAATGGACGCGAAGGATTTGTTATATGCTTATTGGACACCCCCTACTATATAAGGAGATGGATGCCAACAAAATAACAAATGGGTGCACCCGATTCTTTCAGAACTATGTCGCCTGGGTGACTTTCACCACTTACACTCACCAAACTCCGACAAGAGAGGGTGTTTGATTCGACACTAACTAGTTTTTCGGCGTCTGTGGTGAAATAAAAAAAGTAACTCAAAACATTGGACGCAAGTTGCACGTCACTCCACTTGTTGCACTGTTCGGATGAATGGAAGCGGAAAATCTCATATCTATTGGATCAAGTCGTCTTCTGCCGTAAACGGTCGAATTAAGACTGTGTAACGGACGCGTTGCAATGCCTTCTCTTGTTCTCTTGTTGTTGGATTCGGTCGTATTAGGTCGTCAACGATTGTATGAGGATTCGGCATGCTTAGTGTTCATAGGAAAAGTATAGAGAAGGATACTGAATTCATTGACAAGGTGTTGAAGGTCAACAAACTAGGCGTCCTAAAGTTTTATTCAAACAGTGACTTTATTAATAAAAAAAATATTTCTTAAACGTCGTCTGCGTATTTTCTTTCATGGCACGAGAGTGCAAGGGCACTCCCTTGCACTGTCCTCCCGCCGCCAATGGGCATATTATATTCCGATTAAAAGAAGCAAAACAAGCAATTTGCTTTTAGTCTCGTAAAAGTTTACTATAATAATTATATAAAAATGATTGGTTCGAAACATATTAAGATTTTCTTATGCATAATATTAATATATCTTTTTAAATTGCACCAGATTTTAATCTATCTATAATTATGTTCTATTTGTGCATTAAAACTACAAAATAAATAAATTTCTATTATCATCTTAAATGTTTAATAATTTTACAAGTCTTTGGATTCATTTCGACATCTAAAAAATTATAATTTAAAAATGCCAAATTACTAGAACCACTCGAATTTAACTTTGAACTGTTGTAAAGCATATTTGTTTAGCTCATATTTTGTATTTTCGATAAAAAAATGGGGTCGTGTTTCATTTTATCTATTATCAAATAATACGCCAAAATCAAGATAAGATTTTTTTATCATCTTTGAGTCAAAACAATTTATAGATGTGTCCTTCACTTTGGACTTTGGAGAATCAAAATAAATTCAACAAAGCAAACGAATTGGAATCTAAAATGATCGAGTGAAGTAATAAAACAATAAAAATTACGGTCTATGCTTCAGTTTCCGCTTCGATATCTTCTTGTATTTCTTCAGGTGACCTTAGATCAATGGCAAACTTTTTAGGTTTGTGTTGCGCGCTTTCATATCCTAAAGTATTTTTTTGGTCATTAACTCGTTTACTATATTCCTGAAACGCAGCTGCTAACGCATATGTCAATCTTCTTGCTAAATTTCTTGATTCACAAACAAATGCATGGCAATCGAATGGTGTCTGCCCCCGAAAGTCACCAGTTTCATTGACGATGATCATCGAAAATACTCGAGTGTATACAAGGTCCTGTACACCGTACGATATCGTTTCAATTGGATAGGAGACTGTTTCGAGTTTTTGAGTTGTTTTATTTGTTGACGTCGGTTGATCCGTTATCGTAATACCGTGAATAGAAATGGTAACTTTGACGTACGGAAGAATTTTTCCAGGTGGAAGAGTTTTGGCTGTCTGTACCATCACGTCAACCGGACGACGGGTATGTTTGATGCCCCATAAACCTCGAGCGGGCTGAGAACCTGAACAATACAAAATATTGTTATAACTACTGTACTAAACTTTATTAGGAACTAGCGGTTTACCCGCGATTTCGTCCACGTGGTAAAGGTTGTATCCGCGGTTCTATTATATAAAATCCACCCTCACTCCGTTCGGGTAGCTATGTTCAAAAGACAGTCGAACATGTATTTCTATATTTTCTAAGAAGTTTTTTTTGTCGAATCTCACGTTTTTGGCTTGAACAATTTCAGAAACACAGCGTATCCTTTATGAATTCCCCTCTTAAGGCTTATTTTTGGAATAGCTCTTTACCTGTCTGTGAAGTGTCATCACAATCGGTCCAGCCATTTCGAAGATTAGCCCAAACAAACTGATAATTTTTACATTTTTTCAATTTTTACACAGTAACCCCAAATATTTCCTGAATGGTAGTCTAAATTAATTTTTGAAAAGTCCTCTACCTGTATATGAAAATATCTTTTAGTATAATAGCTTAAGTCTGCTATAATTGTTAAGAAACATTCATTGTTGTAACACTATATTAGAAAAATGTATTATTCCAACACGTCACCGTCTGGATTTAAACCAGAATCTTTCCACTTTCGCGGCGGAATGAGTTAATCAGTTACTCTACGGTGCACACAATTCAACATTTTAATCCTTCATAATATAGCGATAACAACATTTAAATTCACTACATGCGAGAGCCAATTATTTTTAGCTGTAGCTAGACATTAACTCTCACAGTAGCGAGGGGTCTTGAATGAATCAAAGATGAACTTTCCATTTCTATTACGGTCCTAAGTCACAGAATATTTCTGTTTCGTTAGCACTGATTAGAGCGGAAAACGACAATTTAATATCGGTAAATTATCAACACCATTAATATTAGTTATTAGTAGATTTTTAACACACGCTTATAGCTACGTACCAGCTCAATTCATTTAGTATAATAGCTTAAGTCTGCTATAATTGTTAAGAAACATTCATTGTTGTAATATCGTCAAAATCGATTCAGACGTTTCGGAGATAATTCGGGATAAACAAACAGTCAGACAAAAAATTAAAAATTGCGAATTTAGATTTTGATAGAGTGTGAATAACCGTATGAACTCAGAAAAAAAGATTAATTCACAGACACTTCAATATTATTTATATGTTCATCTTTAAAGTTCAATTCCAAAATATGTATAATAATAGAAATTAGTTTCACGGGTAATTGGAATAAAAAATCAATTTAAACACTTATTGATTGCAACGTTTCGTCTTTATTAAATCAAGACTTTTTCAAGCTCTGGAAAAAATTTTTTTTTACAAAAATTAACAATCATATAATAAAAATATAAAACCTTATGGATTAAATAATTTACTAAAAAGAAACAATAATTATATCATAGTTTTATTATAATTTAAACATGCTGAGGTTAGTCACATTATTGTTTCTTTTTAGTAAATTATTTAATCCATAAGGTTTTATATTTTTATTATATGATTGTTAATTTTTGTAAAAAAAAATGTTTTCCAGAGCTTGAAAAAGTCTTGATTTAATAAAGACGAAACGTTGCAATCAATAAGTGTTTAAATTGATTTTTTATTCCAATTACCCGTGAAACTAACTTCTATTATTATTTATATGTATAGATGTATAGACTATAGATTACCGACTATATTTTTGAAAAATTACCACAGAGTACTGTATAGCCCCCACTCTAGAAATAAGGATTAATATAAAAAAATATTGTTTTTTTTTTAGTGCATTCTCATCAAAAACTGACCAGTCAGACAGACAGTTTTAATAAAGCTATTTATAACATAAAGATGTTAAATTTATTTTTTCCAATATACATAGTAAAAGTATAGAAATGGTAAACATCATTTAAACTTTAGTGAGTACTAACTAAATTTAATAGGTTAACTACGTTCCTTTTTATTTGAGATCGCGTCAGTTAGTTCTATAGACAATTGTATTTATAAAAAAAAACCCGGGTCGCAGTGCCAAAACCCTGCCGACAATATAGTGTATTTGCTATACAGGCAGTGTGACTTTATTATGCGAGCTTAAGTTGGTTTTTGGGCAAAATACAAAATTTTACTCCTTAATACACCCCTTAAAATAACATTTTTTTTTCTTAATTGCAATATTATTATCAATCGAACCTATATACCAAATTATATACACCTTTCAGTAAAAAATTCCCTATCTGCAAAATAGTGTTTTCACAAAATTTGTAAATCCGGTCCTGTCGGGCCGATTTTATTAAAATTTTAAGGACACATTTTAATTACTACTAGAGGGTTAAATTTCAATTTTGAAACGATTCGGAGAATTTTTTCGGTGTTTTGGGGCCCAAAAACAATTTTCAACCCCTAAAAACTACCCTTAAAATGACCCGATTAAGCCCATTTTAAATAGGCTTCTTGCGGTGATGGATTTCAACGCGTGGGCCAAATTTAGTTGAAATCAATTAACTCTTTCGAAAGTTATTGCCCGCACACATATATATATATATACGTATATATATACGTATATATATACGTATATATATATATATATAAATATATATATACATATATATATAAACATTTTTAAAAATGGTGCCAAAGTGTTTAGGAGGTTATGAAACGCCGAGAAATTTTGGTCCGACTCCTAGGTCCCGCCATCCGACCGACGCCAATAGTGTATGTTGCCATATGGCAAATACACTAATAAGTAAGGAACATATTAAAAAACGCTGGTCGTAGTGCTAAACTCTATCGGCAAAATATTTTATTTGCGAACATAATTATCTTGACATTTAGTGTATTATTTTTGAACAAAAATAAAAACCTCATCCTTTAGCCCAAAGTTAAAGACAATTTAATTTTTATCAACTTCAATTTTCGGCAACATATGCACCAAATTAAAATACCCCTTTAATGTTTTCATAAATTTTGTAGATACTAAGCCGACTCTGTTAAAATTTTTGAATCTTTACTAAAGGGTTATATTTCAATGCTGAAACAATAATAGTTTTATTCCCAAAGGGGACGGTTTAAGGTAAAAATATTTTTACGCATCATAATCGAGTCAAGATTTATTATCTATTTTATGGTGAGATTAACATAGAAATAGAGACTGTTCTATTTCAATGCGCAATTAAAACTTAATTAATAATTAATAACCACAAAAAATACCAGGTTGCAAAATGATCTGCTATACTGATATAAGCTAATCTTTTCAACCATTATCAATATTCTAATTAAAAAGAGATTAGCAGCGACGATATTGACTTATCTATCAGTTATCGTTGTCTAAAAATATATACATTTACTATCTAGTTACAAAATGATCGCAATTTGTTAAAGAATATTAAATACCTACCACTTTTAAAAAAGTTTCAATGGAGAATGGACGTATATATTTACATACAGGGTTATTTAAATTATAGGCCGCAGAGAAGTTAAAGTGAACTTAACAAAATAAGAAACTTAACCCCTTAATGCACCCCTTAAAAAAACGTGCACAGCATCCGTTCATAATAACTGATATGACTATACTGTGCTAAAATGCTGCTAAATCGTTTAGCACAGTATAGTCAGTTATTATGAACGGATGCAACTTGTCTACAAAATTGACAACCGCGACCTGTCTATAGTAGGATGAAGGCTCAACAGTTTTTAAAAATAATACTACCACTAGAAAATGTTTTAGACAATTAGTATTGCGAATGAGCCTCTAATAAAACAATACCTACAATCTTTCTTGTTTGCACTATGTCAACAGAACCCCTTAAATTCCGCGACGTCTACGCGACAGGTCCGCTCATGTATCAATATTTTTTCGCCAATTTTAAATATCAATCAAATGAGAACAACTGGCCATTCATTAAATCAAATTTTGCTTTTGAAATTTTTGAAATATTTTGGATACTAGCCTCTTCGTAGTATTTTTGACCAGGAGGAGTTCAGGAAAAACAATGTTGAAGAACCGTTACTTTACGTTATGTAAATTAAATTTCATTTAAAGTTTTGGCAACTGCTACAAATAAAAATCCTTTTGATATAAAGCAGTAGAAATATCGCTAAATGACCATACCTAAATATTTAACTTGAAATGTGATTGGCAGTTCATCAACACTGACAACCCCATCCTTGGGTTCAACAACAAGGGACGACATCCTCCTAAGAATTCCTGATTTCTCTGGAGGCGGTTTAATCAATATCGACGCTCGCCGATCGTTAATTGCTGGATTTTCACTTGGCGATATCGATAACGATCCGATCGATAAATGCGACGCTCGACGTCGTGACGACCCTCCACTGCTGCTGGCTGAAGAATTCGAATACAAACTAAGCGTGTCAGCACTTGTGACCCAACTCGTCTGCGAAGAAATTGTTGAAAACTTATCGAAATTTTCAGAATTTGATTTCACCACTTTTTTATTATTTTCCCCACACACTTCTTTACTTAAAATCACTGAATTGTTTGTTTGAGAGTTTCGTATATCTTCGTCAACTTTCGACGTGACACGATCACAACAATCACTGTTATCAGAATCGACTACATTTTTCTTTGCACGCTGATCTGTTAAATAAATTTCGTCCTCTGTAATACTTCCGAGTTGGGCGCGCGTGTTGATGTGCAGGTGTTTTCGCTGTTGATGATGGTGGTGATGTTCATCAGTCAACTGTTTCACTGGCGGGTCTGCTATTGGTGAATCATGGCCATGGCCTACTGCGCCGCATATTGTAGTATTACTAATGCTATTATTGCTGTTAGAAACACCAGCTTGTTGTGAGTTTGAACATTGCTGATTAAAAATGGTGGGAGGGACGTTATCATCGTTTTTTATTGCAGGGTTTGACGTCATATTGTCACACAAATTATAGATTTTTTCCATGATTGTTTTATCGCGCTCAACGTACCCAAACTCTTCGTTATCTGCGATTTTATCGCCAGTTTTAATGTGGACGATTTCGTTGTGTTCACTCATTTTTCTAACGACGTTGAAAAAGTGCTGAAACAAAACAATTACATTTTATACTACAGAATGCATTTAAAATATGTTTGTGATACAAAGTGCAAACATTAAAAACGAAACGAAGAGCATACAATTTAATTTTAAAAATGACGCCGTTGATAATACTTCGAACCTATAATATTAAAAAAATGTTACTTCTAGTTATAGGGCCGTTAGGGGTGTAGTCAGGACTCCAGGAGTACTATTTTGCTTAATAGAACTTTAAGTATCAATATCGCCGCTTGCCTCATAAATATATTTATTAGTAACTAGATGAACCACTTGGCTTCGTCCGAGTATATTTGCTTTGCTCATATTTATCACGCATTCTGCTCCGCTCGTTCACTCAAATTTTTAATTTCATTCATTAGCATTTAATATTGGGTAAAATATTACATTTCACACCGTGTTTGATATAAACATGATATTAATCAATCCAATTTGCAGCTGGGTGAAGTCGAACCGGTCTGCTAGAGTATAGGCCTAAAATAATCTCAAGAACTAAGTTATCGAATGGTAAAAGACGCGTTCAATTTCGTTCTCTATTTGTCGAGATTAGCAAGGCAAACAGACATCCAGACAGACATCTACCAACATTTATTTTTGTACTATGACGTATAGATAAAAATACGAGATTTTAGTATCTGTCTTTCAATCATTTGAGGTCCTTTCGGAAGACATTACGTCATTAAATACGGGACTGACAATTAAAGTAACAAAGAACATAAAAGTACGTCAATGATCTAATGAGAAGAAGCATGCGACGAATTGAAAGGTCACGACTTTATATTAAGTAGTTAAAACGCCGTTAAATGCTTACTGTTTTTACCATGAAGACGATTGTAAATCGTTTTGAATAACGATGGAAGCTTGTTACTTCCAATTACGCAATAGACGCTTATGGTCTCTGTTATTGAATCTCAATATGCAGTTTAAATCTTGTTGATTATACATTAAGACTGCCTTAGAATAAGAGTCCACACACTGTAAGACATCGCTACGTTACCAGCCTAACAGCGGCCAAGTCGTACTCAATTACTAGGGTAAGCGAAACCACTGAACCGATTAAAAAAACACTTATGAGACTACCCCAACATCTTTCTGATGTGAAGAAAATACGTAGTATTCTAATTTTGAATTTTAGACAGAAGAAATGAAGTATGAAATGTTTGTAGGTATGTTAAATTAATATTAGTATAGAAAGAATTATGCAATATACATGTTAAAAGAAAGTTAATGGCGCTATTCTGTATGGTCAAATGTTAAAATTAACAGCACTGTTGAATTTCTGTCTCATTTTAACTTACGTAATGTTATATTTGTTAGAAAATGACTAAAAATTAACAGTACTGTAAATTCTTGACCATACAGAATAGTTACTTTAGTAGTTATGTTCACACAATTTTCGAGTAAACTAAAATTGTGTCAATAAACTATAAGCATGCATTTTAAAATTTCTGAAAGTAGGAGAATAAAAACAAAAAATTATCTAAATTTTGAAGAAGATTTCGTTTTTGTGTCCAAAAAAATTCCGTTAATCATAATTATGTAAAGAATTCATGTAATTATTTAATTTCGAAACCAGAAAAGGGAAAACTAAAAGTGTCTATACAATTTGAAGATACTGAAAATTACATATTAACATTATTACGCCACATTATGCATGAAAAAGTCAATTTTGTATGTTGTAACAAAATATTAAATATACACCGAATATTGTAATGGAAGTTACAAATTACATTTGAGTATTATAAATCTGATCTGTAACTAGCATTAACCTCAATAATTTTACAAATCCACTCAGATAGCCAATAATGCTAGTAAAACCCTAGGTCGTAATATGACAGAGAATGACGTCACAAAAACATGTGCATAGAAATAAATGAATGCCAGTTTTTTACGTTACGGTGGAGTCGCCGCTACCGATAAAACCACACCCATTTACTTCTTGCATACGTTTTTTGTGACGCCATTCAATAGCATAACCTCTAAGAAAGAGACGCAGGTATATTTTTCTCTCTTTGTAGCTTACACTCATCACACATTGAGAAAATAAACTAACCGCGAGTTATGTAATAATAATAATGCGTTTAACGTCCGTTTCTCGACTTTATGTCATAACAGACGCCATTCGCACCATTACTATTTTTTCATCTACCACTTCCCGTTATTTTCTACATTTTTTACTTCAACTTATGTAATAGCAATGGGCGAATGAAGAAATTATAGGAAATTAGGATAAGGTAGATAATTTTTGAACTAGGAGTTTGATAGGTAATCGGCCATAGCCTCAAATAAGGAACCATCTCGATATTTATCTGGAAATAATTGAGGGAAACCATGGAAAACGTCAATCAAGATGGCCGGTACAGGAATTACCGTTTCTCGGCGAGAGGCAGTAGGAAAAAGTCCCAGCCACATCTGCCCCCGCCGTGATTCGAACCCGGTACCTCCCGAATGCGAGTCTACTGCTGTCACCACTACTCTACCCAGCACGGCTTGTCGCCATAATGAGCTGTTTCTTTGTCTCTATCTATCTCTATCATGTCGCTTTTTCGTTTCGTCGCCTCACGAAATCAGTCGCACTATAGAAATTTCAAAAATGATAGTACCATTGATGTGTCTACCTACACTAATATTTTAATATGATTTGCTGAAAATTAAATACTAAGGATATCAGTAAAGTTTGGAAGATTACTCGCGGAACACCCGTATAACATTGTGCCGGATATGAATCGAACTTCTAAATTTTAAATAAAATAAATTGAGATCATCAAAACGTTACCGGCTTGAAGCCCTTAAAGAAATAAGTAATCTCATTTGCATGATCAATTCGGACATAGGATAGCTCTGTACCAAACATTTAATATTAGACACACCGCTGACATACACGAAGCCCGGTTCACATATGTTACATAAAATTATTCAGAACGCCTACATAAATATGTACAGCGGTACACATACAACTATGACGCTGTCGATTTGTAAAATGGGTGTGTTATCGCAAAACTTATACTGGGTTTGCGATATGTTTTTCAGCTTTAAGTCTAGATTATAGAAGGTCATCTTCAGTTAAATAGAGATCTTAATTTAATAGAAAACAAATGTCATTCTTAAATTTAGATTTAAAGCTGGAAATCGTATCAAAATCGAGCACCAATATGATGTCCTTAAATTCATTGAGCTGTAGATATGGAGTGCTAATGTACTATTGTGCATACAAACCGACATGAAAGTGAAGGCGATAAACACGGTATATGCACATCTCTTTCTGGCCCGTCTTCTTGTATGTTGTTCAACAAAGACGGAATGGCTAATGCAATTGCCACTACTGCCATATTGCTCGCACAGTCCATATATTCACAAACATCATATTATTACGAACAAAGGAAACGTCAACGTTTGCAGAAAAAATAGAATATTTAAATAACAAAAACTTTCTCAAATTCAAATTATAAACTATTATTTAAAAAAAGCTTTACTTCAAAAAAGATGCGTCGCCCGATTGAAGTGAAGCGTCTATGCATTTATAATTGATTTGAATCAATGCACTAGCTAAGCGTGGATAGAATGCGTGCGCGTAGTTAACGGTGACGCATGACGTTTTTTCCCATGTTACTCCCCATCAGCCGAGCGAGCAGCGTTCGAAAAAAAGCTTCGCTTGAAACAATATAAATTAACGCTATAGGATTGAATTTAGAAACAGATAAATTCTTAGAATTTTTCACCCAATTTGCGCACCTCTTAAAAACTAAAAAACGTTTCTGCAGCTAATATTGTATTCATTTAAAGTAAACAGCTACATTTGTATTACAAAACAGATACACTTTTTATACGCAGTGTTTTACACGTCACCCATTTTATGCAAATATTTACATTCTTAATTGATGTACAATTTCAGGTACCAAAACAATGGCACACACATCATCACGTCACCGGTGGGCGGTTATGGGTAATGAATTTATCAAGGAAACGTAATCTTTGTTTTTGTTATATTTCAGTCGCCATTATGTATAAGGGAATTTATTTCTTACACACCCCCCTACTAAATATCACATTAGACACTAGTGCGAGAAAGTAAAACAAAACCGCTCGCGCTATACCAGTTCTATAGTAAATCATTGTTTGTTTGTCGATTGCTTTTTTAAAGTGAAGCTTTCTTAGTCTCGGTGCACGCTCGATGTCGGGAAGACAACCGAGAAATTGCGCGGCTACACTATTAAAAATGCGTAGAAGCTTCGTTTCTGTCTGGCGTCACCCGACGGCTACATTTTTTTATCTATGAATAGAAGTGATGTTTGTTTAAAAGTGAACCATCAAAATTTTTGAAAATGAAGTGAAAAAGTGCTTATTATAGGGAGCACAAAAAAAATCGTAATAATATTACGGCACAAGATATATAACCTACTAACTCTTACTATCAGCGACTTTGCTCGCACAATGAACATATCAATATTCGGTATTTCTGTACCAAAGAATAAGAATGCGTCATATTTGCATAGGTATTACACACGGTTATATTTCATCAGGTGTAGTCAATGACAGGTGCTTTCAAATTACAACGAACAACGGAACAATTTTTTGTTCACCAGTTGTGTATTTATTTTAGATAATACGGAATTATCTCATATGAAACTTGCTCACTCTTTGTTCTCACATTAATGCTCACATTCCACATGCACTCTATAATAAATTAAAAATAAGCAGTAAGTACGTGTGTGTCAACTGTCAAAACAGCTGAATATGGAACAAATGAAAATATCAAAACGGCCGTCTTGAATCTGATGAATAATGATTCTGAGGCAACCTGTGAAAGGTTGGCTTTTAAACACTGATCGTGCTAATAAAACAAGGGTTGAATCGACCGCAAACAAAAAGTTCGCATATTGTCCCGTCAGCATGATCATTGAGCATACTATTACGCTAGTACATTTTGGCAGCTTCAATAGAGCGCTTCAGCTATTTAGGAAGTAGAATATTATGGTCAATCTATTAGGTGTACTTTTGTGGTATCTCAGTATTAAAGAATTGATAACCCTACTATATATTAATAATACTTATAACGGTCAAAAGTAGAAGAAAACAAAACCAGCTGATTCTCATCGATTGTTTTGTTTTAATAAACAGGTGTGTCAGTTGAATACTGTGACAGGTGGGCTCAAAGGTTGAAACATTTATAAAGAGGAAGCGGTTAACATATGGTTGATGAGATATGCGTTGGTTGAATGAGACGTTTAATATTGCATGCAACAAAACAAATGCACACAGTGTGTCGTCAAGACTCGATATTGTTTTCAAACCCAGTATATCCAAATAAAAAAAAATATTTCACAGAAAGCAATGCATACTAAACAGAGCCTCTGCTCGGTATTCGAGTATTTTGTATGATGCCTATAACAGAAGAATGCGTCTCGGAATTGTCTGTCTGTCTGTCTATGCCAATTTGAAAACAGTTGAATCAATTTTTATACAACTCGCTACCCTAATTATTAGTGCCGAAACTTAAAAAATAGCGTACTTTTTAATTAGTTTTGATATTACAGGCTTTTGCATCAGTACTGACAACAACGCAAATGAATCGATCGTTCACGGAGTGGACTTGTAGATGAAACATTGCTAAATAGATAAAACTGAGAAATGCTCCATAACAAAACTAAAATAGCAAAGGGCACAATCGTAAAATAAATAATTAAAAATGTTTTTATATAGAATCACTTACACAGAAATATTAAAATCAAACTAAATTTGTTATTAAATTCTACGCTTTCTTTTAAAGTTGAAACAAATATTCATAAAGACATTGTTTAACAATAACGGTAATAATAACACAGTACTACACTAGCAAACTCTGTTACTTGAATACTATTAAACTAGCAAAATTGAATCACGATTGTTTTTAATTAAAGTTAAGCCAAGGATTTCGACGTCATTTAATTGTCCAATCAATCAAAATAATGTCTGATTTCAGGCACCAAGTAAACATTGATATACATACTTTACCAAAGATAAATGTAGTACAAGTTATTAAATGTATTTTTTATGTTTTTTCGCTTGATAACATGTTTCAGAAGTTTATATCACATTCGTCATCTCTTTGTATATTACTGAAAACTTGAGTAAAATTTAAAAAAAGGATGATTTTGATTATTATGATAGTGCAAAACATCCAATTGACTTCATATAGTTTGATAAAATGATTAAAATTATCTATTTTCAATAAGTTGTATTATGATGCTTCTTTATAAACTTCGCTCGTTGTTATTCTGATTATCAAACAAATGATACCTAAAAATTGGTCATATATATTGGGGGTAAAAATCAACAATGAAGTACTGAAAATCTACGCAATGCAGTAAATGATCCTTAACCTAGAGCTTTGATGATAAGAATAAATCTCCCGAAATGATAGCAATAAAATATGCAATTTTAAAGTTTTTGAACCTTAAGCTACAATACAGAAGATTTTCTTTGAAATTTCACATCAGAATTACTTCAAGGATCGCTATATTACATTATACCAATTCATTCAAAACTTTGTCTACAAAGATTGTTTGAAAACTTTTGAGACGACTTGTAAATAAATCTGGAATCATAGCATTGGCATAATTAATAAAATAAATCATTAAAAAAATCTTATTAAAACACTGAGATTTTTTACGAACGCTATTAGTCTTACAGTTATAGTAATTTAAAATTACGAACGAAACAAGATTTTCGGAAAAATACATTATACAGACTTAACATTTTATGAAAATGGTACATTTCAAAATAAAATAAAAAAAATTTTAATAGAAGTATGTTATACTATTTTCAATATCTAAATACATTGTGTCTATTATTTCACGTCAGTTATTAAAGATGATTCTTGTTAATGAATTAATATGATTTGTTAATTATATATAATTATATTAGTAACAAGCATGCAAGTGTCGGAATAGTGCGGTAAAATAGTTCATATTAAATACGTCTGTGGAAGACTGCCATGAGAAACAATTGGCACTATAATACGCCATGGCCTACCTATACCAGTTCCACTCTTCTGATTAAGCAATGTGTACCTCTTACCTACCCATGAACAATACCTATCCGGTTTTTGGTAAATTATTATTCTCTCACATGTTTTAGCTGTAGAGAGTTCTTTGTTCTTGCCATGATGGAAGAAGGAAATCCGGTACCAGGACGACAGTTTCATCCTTTGTAGATTTAGTAAAGCCCGGAAAGCATATCGCAATTTGAAAGAACATAATATCTAAAAATGTAAACTTATGGAATCCTGATTATGTTTCATAATAATTTTTTGTTCCTTGCAGTCCTTCCGATACGACAAAATGCAATTATTTAAGTTAAAGACTATAGTTCTAGGGTCTAGACAATCCCAACAAAAATCTGTATTTGTGGTAATAGTAACATTTATTATAGACATTTGCCAAAGTTCCAAAATAGTAAGCTTGGCAATCTTAGCTTAACATTATTTACTGAAAATCCAGGGAACTTGTTTTACCATAGACACCCCTTTTAATGTAATAGATGGGCCGCGAGAATATTTAGCTACTGTTGTTTCATTTTGAGTGAATTTATTTACAAAATAAAATATTAGACAAGAGGGTGAATGCAAAATATGCTTCCTGCCCAGGGCACAAAATTAGCTATACACGACCCTATCTACATTTACAATAAATCGAGAACTTGTATTTATCGAATATTATACGAAGGCAACATTTTAGATTAATTACTCTATCATTGAGATTAAAAATTCGGAGTTTACTGTAATTTGGAGAAACTATATTAAGCGAGTATGTGAATCTAATTTTGTCCGATTCTCTTACACATTAGTAATAATATAATATACAATCTAACCGGTACATAATGTATTATGACATTTATATGTGCATACATAATATTTATTACGCGAATATCAAATGAACAATGGCCAGAAAAAACATTTTGAGCTACCGTCTTAAATCTTCATCAGTGAAGATTGCCGTGGTTATTCAGACTTATTCGAACTCTTTGATGAAACTAAGAGTTATTTTAAGGGTAGTGAGTATTCATCTTATATATACATTACCAAGTTAAAAATTGTAATATAAGCTGAGACTAAACTAGGTCAAAAAAGCTATGTCGTCAATTAATTCGCGGAAATTAGACGTTTGCACCAATTTTCTGTAGGGTATTTCAAAAATCTCGAATTTTTCGGACACTACATTATATAAAAGTGACATTTCCTAAAAAGTGCGTCGTTTGTAAGATAGCTTGTAAATATTTTTCTTATTCGAGTAAAATTTTCACTATCATTTGACAGATTCCATTACTTGCTAGGTCACTTTGTCGTTTTTTTCGTACCATCCGAACTACGTAAGTTGGTACAAATAGAGAGGAGAGAAAAGAAGGTGGTGGTTCCAACGGTAGCGGGTGCAAGAAAAAAGAATGTAGCGTATAGCATGTCACTTTTTTGCTCACAAGAAGCTATTGCATATGCATGCATGATTCTTTTTTTACACTTCATCTCAAATACTTCTAAAAATATTACGAACATTAAAAAAATTAGCCAAATCGATCTAGCCGTTTTCAAATGATGCACTTACCAACAAACAGCATTTAATTTTTATTTATGTAGATAAATATCGACTGTTGATACGGAACGAATTTTTGCAAAAAAATAATGTTTCGACTGACATCTGATCATAGATTTATATGTCAACACTTTTCGAAAATTCTCCCTCTGTAAGACAAAAAAAGGGTTCTAATGAAGTATTTTTGTAATTTATGTGCGGTATCCATAATTGCTCGACAAATACTAATTTTCAAAGCTACACTACAACCATTATTAATATTTTTTTGATTAAATTGCTCCACCATTATAAGGTAATACTGCCTGTTTAGAAAGCATTCAGAAATGTTTTCCAAAAATTAGGGTACTGTCAGCGTTTGCAACGACATTTTGAAGCATCATAGCGCTAGCAGGTTTTCTGTTTTGTCGTGTGATAGAAATAACTGAGACTCAGTCTTTATCTTACGTGTTACCCGTGATTGAGTAATAATTATAATAGACAAAACAAAAACAATTATTCCAGCAAGCATCCTAAGTATAAATACAATGGCGTTAATTAAAAATTGTTCATTATCTCACCTAATTCCAAAGAGACATCACATTTTATGTACAGTGAGCCTGGATGACAAAGGAGCAGTGCTTGGTCAAATTGCTGAAGTGTTTTACAGTGTTTTACGGATTACATATGCATTTAAAAAATCGTAATAAATTTCTGGATAAATTATATATTTTATCGTTTACTTTATAGTGCCAATTATTAATACTTAGTTATCCATGTGGTGTGATTAAATAATATAGTAATAATAACTTTTATATTGTAAATAAAATTAATTAACTTAATTTTTAAAATGTATTCTAAAAAATATGTTTTAATATCGACACTTGTTCTTGGATTTATTGTCTGCAGAAATATATTAGCCGTAAGTGATTTTTTTAACAAAGAATAATAATTATTCTTTGTGCACGTGTAAAAGAATAAATAATTCGCCCTTGAAAAATGTTTGGGAGATAGCCAAAAGGATATCCTTTGCCAGAAATTTCGGTAAATATACGGTAGCATATAATAATGCGATTTTTCAGAGCGTATGTAGGATACAGTGAAAATTTATATTACTGTCGGATATTTGTGATGTCTTTTTTTGCGACAAGTGTTTTTCAAAGTATAAACTTAAAAATGATTCCGGTCTTTTGTTTAATCCGGAAACGTAAGTAGGGCTAGATAGGTCAAGGTTTTGCCCAAATGACATCCCTAGGATCGAATAAAACCAGTAAAGCAATAGAAGAGAGCGCCCAGCTATAAGTTGGCGAAGAACTTTGGATATAATGAATCACATTTATTAAAAAAAAACGGTTCAAAATGTTATATCATATAAAAATAAATCGAAATACAGAAAATGTATGGATTAAATAAGCTATAATTTCACTGATTTTAATATTATGTAGATACTTACCTTCAAACTGTTAAGTGAAGCATAACATAAGATTTTCGAACAACTAACATAATCATAAAATAATCAGTCTATAAAAAATGCACATCCGAGGTGAATGAATCTAATGTTTTTAGGATTATAAATAATTTAACACGCTTGGCTGACGATCAGAAGGCCATAGGTTCAGAACAATGCTCGGATAAACTAAAACATTCGATCTATAATTTCAAAACCACTACACACAAATGTAATGATGACTAGCTTTTAATTGTTATTTCGATCGCGCAAACATCGACAAAATTAAAAATGTCATCTCTTTTAGTTTGCCTTTGATAGTGTACAAAGTTTCTACAAAATCAGTAGATACAGTTGTTTTCAAAACGGCATACAAAAATTATGGAAACACGTTATCTCGTCTTGCTTCTTGGTGCAGTAAACATTTATAAAGTCAATCGCAGACATAACGGGAGCGAAGAGCCCCTTCTTTTTATTTCTTCTTAGCCCAAATTAAGCCTACACTGTCTCATAGCAGCGCTCAAGGTTAAGATGTTGCAATGATTGAAAACAGAAAAACAAAGTAAGGGAAGCTCTATGTTAGCGATCAATGTCAACTAAATATGTAAAAAAGAATACGAAACAAAAATACTTTTAGACATCAATCTATACTAATAATATATAAAATTCTTTGTATTTTGTGTTTGAACAGTGGGCTGTTAGTCTGTTAGTCTGTTAGAGATTAATAGAATCTTTTGAAGTTTGGTACCGATCGGAGCAACAGATTTTTTTTCGATTTTTGAACATTCACAAAAAACGATTGAATTTGCGCAAATTCAATACACAATCTCATCTTTTTATAATTAGTGCTACCCGCCCGAAGCCAGACCGAGCCACTATAGTATATTATAAAAAACCCGGGTCGCAGTGCCAAAACCCTGCCGATAATATAGTGTATTTGCTAATACAGGCAGTGTGGCTTTATTATGCGAACTTAAGTTTTTGGGCAAAATAAATAATTTGGCATCTTAATACACCCCTTAAAAAAACATTTTTTTTCTTAATTGAAATTTTATTATCAATCTAACCTCTATACCAAATTATATACACTTGTCAGTAAATAATTCACTATTTGAAAACTAGTGTTTTCATAAAATTTGTAAATCCGGTCCTGTCCGGCCGATTTTATTAACGTTTTAGAGACACTTTTTAATTACTACTAGAGGGTTAAAATTCAATTTTGAAACGATTCGGAGAATTTTTTCGGTATTTTGGGACCCAAAAACATTTTTCAACCCCTAAAAACTACCCTTAAAATGGTCCGATTAGGCTCATTTTAAATATGCTTCTTGCGGTGATAGATTTCAACACGTGGACCAAATTTAGTTGAAATCAATTAACTCTTTCGAAAGTTATTACCCGCCATCCGACCGCCGCCAATAGTGTATGTTGCCATATAGCAAATACACTAACAATTTGAAAAGCGAAGGAAAGTTTGTGGCCTGGCCTCAATCAAAATGTAAATGCAAGTAATCTATATGAAAATGTTAACAGACCTTTGTTGAATATAAAATTTCAATAATTTAGGTAAATAATTTAATGCTAGCTATAATATGATGGACACAACGATAGACAACAATGAAACAAAAACAAAAACGATCTCTAGTGCGTGGATAGATTTATTTCCGTTTAGACAATACATTAGCACAGACTAGTATGCATATTTCCGGTAGTGGACACAATGGCGTCGTTTATAATAGGCAAGCTAAACTAAAATCAAGATTATAATTTAGTTGACAATTCCATTAAAGTTGTAATATTTTATTTAAATGACTGCGTCATGTGATTTGAAATTTTAGACAACTGACTGTATAGCGCTGCATGAAATTAACTAGTATTGCTAATTAATATTCAGAGCAGTGTATCGGATTACGCGTGATTTGTATGGTTAATTGTTTGACACACCTGTATTAGCCAATGAACGGGAATGTCGAGATCATGCACTGACCTCCCTTTACAATATACACATCCGGTCACCTTATATTACATGCCAGTTTTTTAGTTTTTTTATAATTTTTTATGTATTCGATAAATAATATTGTTATAGGCAGTACAAAATACTTCAATTATTTTTCAACTATAAGTCTGTCTCAAAATTATTTTTAACCAACTTCAAAAAAAAGGGTATCAAATCGTTCCGTATATATTTTGTTTGTCAACCATAACTTTTCGAGGCGTCAATCAATTTGAAAATTTTTGACACCATTTTGTTCAGAATGTTTGTTTTAAAATCAGCCTGACTTAAAAAACTAGGTTTTTTTTTGTATATAATGTTACTTCATATCATCAGCCTTTATGAACCGATCTAGATGATATTTTTCCTGTTTGATAGAGCACACTTTCAGTGTGATCTCACATAATTGTTTATTAGGTCGGTTCAGCAGTTTTTCTAGTTTAGTATTAAAATATTGAAAAAGAAGGCTGTTAATAACATTCAAACTACGTATTACGAAGCCATCAAAACCTTAAAACAAAACAACTTGGACTTCCTTTATTAAAAAACCATTAAAAAACGAAAAATAATAAAGTTTTGAGGACGACGAAATTTTGAAGATTATAGTAACTAAATTGGCGCCGATCTCAAAACTTTATTATTTTTCGCTTTTTTGAAGGAAGGTCAATTTTGCATATACTTTAACGTGAGCAACGTCGGAAATAAAGTAATCTCTCCTTTGAGTTTAAGACCTCTGTATTCGTGTATCTCCCTATAAAATAGCTACTTTACATGCATTATTACACCACTAGTGCTGTAAAGTAGAACAAAACTGGTCGCGCTATATCTATTCCATAGTCACACAATCAGATTGAGATAGATAATGTATTAAATATATGAGCTGTAGCCAGTGGGCCGTGATGTTTGGCGCGTTCCACTAGGTGAAGCCTATTACACACGAGGTTGGTTTTGCCGCTGAAAGTGCTGCTGAGATTTGTTCAGGCTGCGAGGGTCACTGCGAGTTCTGCTGCGTGGTTACAGCCTGGTTTTCAAAATTAGAACCTGGATTTTTTTCAAGCTTGATTCTTTGCTGGCTTTCTGCAAGAACCAATCAGAAAACAGTATCTTGTCACGTGGGCAAACGTCATAAACAAACATGGCGTCATAGTGTACATGTTCGGTTCAGAGATAATAAACGTCTACTTTTGTTAAGATTCGAACTGTCACTGCGCGCGCATCCAAACCACCTACAAATCCAGCATCCCAGCGCGCTTGAAATCTAGCTGCAAAATCAAGCAGCGAATCTAGCGACAAAATCAGCCTCGTGTTCACGCAAACAAAATCCTGGCTTATTTTAACGCTTTAGATTAATAAGTTAGCATGTTTGGTTTATGATATATTAAATAATTACAACATAATAATCGCGTAAAGTCTTGTGATTTATTTGTCGGATATACAATATTTTCTCTTATGAACATGAAAATATGCGGATCACAAACGGAATAATTGTCAATATATTCTTACATAACACTGTTCTGCTAGAAATGTGAGAATGTAGACTCGTAAATTATTTGAATTCTGAATTGTAAATTGAAATTTTAATCAACATAATTACTTATTAACATATTGCAATTACAATTCGTAAAAGTTGTACACATAATGTATAATGTGCATTAAATTAACTCATGTCGTAAGAATTCATTCATGGAGACTTCATTATTATATTTTATGAATTTTCTCAAAATATTTACAGAAGTTAAAAAAAATGAAATTCCAACGGTTCTTATAACAGTATCGGAATCTGTAATCAATATTTTACTCTTCGTAGTGCAACATGACTCCATTATATAAAAAAATATTAATTTCATATCCTATTGCATTTATACACGAAATAACTTTTTACATAATAACGTTATATTTGATATATCGTGCAGAAATAAGAGAAAAACCGGAAAATAATTTCAATAATATTTCGATAAAAAATGTCTTCAAGATAAAAGAAATACAAATAAGTTAAGCAAAAGCTTCGAATAAATTAAGTCAGTTCTCGAAATACTGACCTTGTCAAGTTGTAACTAATTAATATTTTTATTGTGGCATATATTATAGGGGCAAACAAGGGGGGGGGCGCTATAATTGGATCTCACTCCATCCTAAAATTTGCCTCGGGCCGGCATTGCTCACGGTCATTATGTAGTAATCTCTTTGAGCGAAACAATCGGCATAATTATGATTGAGTTTCGCCCTTCGGTGGACTTGCGCGAATGTTTAATTTTTTTCTTCTAGAACAATTTACAAAGTAATTGTTGTATTATCTCACTATAATGTAGACTCAACCCTAAAAAATGTGGAAAGAGCCCGTAGCTACGGAGCTGTATAGACCCAACCTAATGGTGACGGTTCGCGCCACGCCAGAGACAGGAGACCGAGACCGGAGACAGAGACTGGAGACCGAGGCCGTTACTTGACCTTAGGTTTTCTATGTGTATCAGTTCGCGAACGAGACCGAGACAGGAGACCGCGACGCGAGACAGAAGACAGCGAGACGGTCTCTACCCCGGACTAGTACTGTCTCGCGTCTCGCTCGAGACGCACTTGCAAAATTGTGAAAAATGACGTCGTTTTCTGATGAAGATTGAAATGATTAGACAACATCCTGCGCTATTTAATTCTCGATTTGACGCATACAGAGATGAAAATTTGAAGGATAATATTTGGAAAAGCATAATAATAATATAATAGCAAGTCATCGTCTTCTTCTTCTTCCAATAGTAACTTCATAACTGAATGGCTTTCCATTACGCTGTGGATTAATAATTTTCCAGAACACGACTCTAAGGACTCAACAAAACTGAATGAACAGAGGTCTTTGGTCTCGGTACACAACAGACCACCGGAGACGGAGACATTTGTCTCGGTCTCCAGTCTCTGTCTCCGGTCTCGGTCTCGTGTCTCTGTCGCGGCGCGAACCGCCACCTTAATGGTCTGTTTTTAGTGTATTTGCCATAGGCAACATACACTATTGGCGTTGGTCGGATGGCGGGACCTAGGGGTCGGACCAAAATTTCTCGACGTTTCATAACCTTCTAAACACTTTGGCACCATTTTTAAAAATGTTTATATATATATATATATATATGTATATATATATATATATATTTATTTATATATATATATATATATATATATATATATATATATATATATATATATATGTGTGTGCGCTATAACTTTCGAAAGAGTTTATTGATTTTTACGAAATTTTGCCCACATGTTGGAATCCACCACCGCAAGAACCCTATATAAAATGGACCCAATCGGACCATTTTAAGGGTAGTTTTTAGGGGTTGAAAAAAGTTTTTGGGCCCAAAAATGCCTAAAAAATTCTCAGAATCGTTTCAAAATTGAAATTTAACCCTTTAATAGCAATTAAAAAGTGCTCCTAAAATTTTAATAAAATCGGCCTGACAGGACCGGATTTACAAATTTTATGAAAACACTAGTTTGCAGATAGTGAATTATTTGCTGAAAGGTGTATATAATTTAGTTTGGAGGTTCGATTGATAATAATATTGCAACTGAGAAAAAAATGTTCTTTTAAGGGGTGTATTAAGGAGTCAAATTTTTTATTTTGCCCAAAAAAACAACTTAAGTTCGCATAATAAAGCCACACTGCCTATATTATTAAATACACTATATTGTCGGCAGGGTTTTGGCACTGCGACCCGGGTTTTTTTTTGGTTATATAATCATAAAAAAGCAATAAAACTAAACGTGTTGAAACACAGCAGACTTTTTATATTAACATTCTTATTTCCACCAAAACTAAACAATGACAAAAATAATCATTCGCTATATGAAAGGTTCTGTTACAAAATGTACGCGTTAAATGATGTAATTGTGCACATAATAATATACCTAATATTAAATCAAATTTCACGTATGTAAAGCTATGTGAGAATTAAATGTTAACAATGTACTAACCGCGATGCTGTGTTAATTAGTGTGATTGAAATTCCTGATTAACATTTTATATGCGCGCGGTTAAATATGCAATTGTACATTATTATTAAATAGTTGCTAGTCTAACTTCTACCGAATTACGCGATGAAGGCGTGTAAAAAATTCTTGACAGCGCATTTTAAACCGCAAATTGCGCAAACAGCCCAGTCCGAATACTTGCACCAAACAATGAGGTCTTCGTTGCATTATTCGTTTATATGCTTTTAAAAAAACGTCCGTATTGAAATTTCACATCACTTCTGTCTATAAATCTGTGAATTTAACTGTCTGTCTGTCAGATCTTTGTGTACAGGGTGTCCAGCGACTTTATATAATTACTTTTTTTTTGTCCTTGGTAATTAATATAAAAATGATTTGTCGGGAAAAAGGACTTTTTAAGTAAACACTTATTTGTTATTTATAGCGACGTTTCGTCCCTTGCTTGGGACTTTTTCAAGCTTTATAACTATTAAATGTTTTTATCAAGTATAGATATAAAAGTTAAAATACACATGTAAATATAAATTTTAGTTAAACAATTCTTCATTAAAAAGTTTGTAATAATTCCGTTTTTAAAAATATTTTTACGATTGATATTCAAACTATTTTATATTATTTATAAATAACAAATAAGTGTTTACTTAAAAATTCCTTTTTCCTGACAAATCATTTTTATATTTTTTTATATAATAACTTTGGAATCTTGATCCTGCAATGAAATTGGATTAAAAATGTCGTAGGTTCGATTCTCATTCGTGTTAAACAAATGAAACTCGAACTTACTGAATGTTATAGACCCTAGAATAATGTGAGGGCACAAAAAACATCAGAACACAAGCAATGTGTTTTTACTAACGTAGGACCTAGAGTTGGGTAACTCAGATCTGAACCGGTTCAAAGAGCCGACTCCGACAGAAGATCCGTGAGAGTCGACTCCGACAGAAGATCCGTGAGAGCCGACTCACTTTTTTTTGAGCCGACGGATCAACAGATCCGCATAAGTCAGTGAAACACTTAACACACAGAAGCACATTTTACACTTACGTATCAGTTCTTGCTTTTGATGGCTATGCATTCTTGATTCTATACAGGTCGTGATATGATTGACTGAACTAGGTAACTCAGTGGCAGACTGCAGTAACATATTCAGAACTCGGCTCTTTTTGAACCGGTTCAGTGAGCCGGCTCACATACGGGATCCAGATGCAAAGATGCAGATCACTAAAAAGACCCGTTTTTCCCATCTATACTAGGACCTAGGTAGATCAAATTTTATATTAAAAAACTTTATTGACAATAAACACGTTTGGTGAAATGGTAAAAACATTATGAAAAAATATTTAATGAAAATTATTATCAGGATTGAAAAATTCTGGCGCGATCAATTGTTATGAACAGTTTAATTGTTCATTTTTTTATAACAGCAGAATCAAATTTTCTCTATAAAACACGCACGTGAGAGCCTGATAGCTAGAGACTCTAATTATAATATTGCTTACACTGAACCGATTTTTTTCACTGGGAGGGTTCCATATAAAATATTAATATTAAAACAAGTTTTATACACCTATTCTAAAAGCAACTTCTTTTTCGCTACGTAAAACTGAATGCCTAACTGCACACAATGTTCGTAACAATGTGGCTAACAATACGAATGGAAACAGTCATTGTTACTTTTTGTTTTATAGCAACTAGATGGCTATTCAGCTGGTGTCGATTACCCCATCTATAATACGGTACCGCAAGGCTTAGCGTTCTCCTGCGACAACAGAGGGCCCGGCTACTACAGTGATCCCGAAACACGGTGTCAGGTACAACAACTGAATCGATTTTAATTGTTTATTTTCTTTCGAGGCTCGCACCACGTAGCCCGATTTTTTTTTCTGTTTTTCCCCCAGAAAAATGTCAATTATTAAAAATATTTGTTCCAATAGTAAAATGACTTATAACTTTAGTATATGCCAAAAAAATGAGTCTTCAGTTTTACGATTTTTAATTTTATGGTTTTATTCTGAACGGTCTGTACTTCTATGCATTAGTTATTGCTTACGTTATTCATCATCTTATTACGGTCGCTATAGTACGGTACCGCTATCTAAAGGTGATATCAGACGATTCACTCGGATGAATGTTTATTTGAGTGAATGTTCATTTTTGTTTCATTCCGCGTTCACACGGCACAGACTGAATGACATAGAAATGAACGTCCATCCAGTCTTTTCCTCGAAGAGGTCGTCGAATGAAGTTGTGCGTCTTGGAATCTCTTTGTTTTGTGATCATTTGATCGAAGACTTGTCAAAAAAGAAGCAAAGTCTAAGTTTAAATCATTAATTAGAGATTTCAAAGAATTTGTCCGTATTGTTCTGTCTTTGTATTCGTCGAGTTTGTGGTTCCAAAGACATTGATAATTTTTGAAATTCTCCAAAAACAGCAGCGTATTTTGGTCGTTCCACTTGAATACCATTTTGTCATACACAATCAGAATATATTCACTATGCGATGTCGTACTCCCAAGTCCGTTCGCTACAAGACGCGAGAGAATAGCCATTTTCACTCGCGTCTTGTAGCGAACGGACAAGTTCATTTTTCGTTCTTTCGGAGTGCGAAGGAATGATGCCGAATGCCGTCTAGCATTGTTGAATCGATTCATTAATGAACCGTCTGATATCACCTTTAGGAAACCAATAATAATAATAATAGCCTTTATTTTTTCAACATTAACGTGTATAAATAGCGTCAATTTTTAAACTTTATTGTTTCTTAACTATTATGTATAATTTGATTGCTGGGTTAAAAAATTTTTAAGTGCTTTTTTTTATTTGAGGCAACTTCTTTATCTCATTGGGTATTTTGTTGTATATGCGTATCATGGCATTCCTGGGCCCCGTTTGCACGACAGTAAGTGCAGAGGCCTCTGGTTTTAATTTATCTTTGTTACGGGTAATATATTTGTGGTCATAATTATTCTGAAATAGATTGATGTTCTTGTGAACAAAGACTGCACATTCTAATCTATAAAGGTCAAACACTGTTAGAATTTCAAGTTCTTTAAAATATTGACGGCAGACCTCCCTAGGGATCAGGCCTGCTATGATACAGATACATTTTTTTTGTAAAATTAATATATTTTTTACAGAGGCAGAGTTTCCCCAAAATTTTATGCCGAAATTTAATAGTGACCGGAAGTACGCAAAGTAAACCTTTAATAATACTTTAATATAACCAAGACTTTAATAAGCCGTTTTGAAACGGAGTTCAAAAGAAATTATATAGAGTTAAAAGTTAAAACATTTTCTTATATAATATTACAGACTAAAACTTAATAATTGTATCTCTAACTTTTTAATATCTACTTGTAAATATTTATTATTTCATACAGGTATGGCACTGGTGTCTTCCAAATGGCCGTAAATACAGCTTCTTGTGTCCGAATGGAACTGTTTTTAACCAGGCAGTTCGGGTTTGCGATTGGTGGTTCAATGTCGACTGTACTAATGCTCCAAACTTGTACAACATCAACGATGACCTCTACAAAGACAAAGATGGAAAACCGATTTAAGCAATGGTGAATTAAGGATTGTCAAGAAGATGCCGACCATAGGAATTCTAAAGTTTCTAACGATTTTAAATAAAAAATTACAACCTGTATTTTAATTAGAAATATTATTAATCGGTTTTTACTAAGGCTATGCCAATTTTCGCAAAATCGACTGCCGGTCGATTACGATGTAACGATTTTATTACTCGAAAACATTTGAGTGAAGCGGATTTGTTAGCTGCTTGATATGAAGGAATAATACTCGACTACGATTTTGATACTGAATTTAATATAAAAGTCATTGAATTTTACATGTGAATTAAATTCTACCTGTACTTTGAAAGTAGATTTAGCGTTAAAAGTTATACTTGAAACCATATAGATAGACCGAAATTAATGAAACTGTTTGAAATGAAAATATTATCAAAACGTTAGATTTTATTTCGCCGTCAAAAAATTCTGCTTCCCTAGTCATTAAAATTATTAAATCGACTTTATGAACTCAATTTTAATATTGTTGTAAAGTTGATAACAAAAAAATAAACTTTTAAATTTTCTAAAATATAAACCGGTGTAACATACCACTTTTTTACTTATTTCAACCAGACCTTAAAAAATACTTGTTACATATATTTCAAAAATTATTATTTTACTCCACCATCGTATTACTGTGATTGGCATTAGTCCGAAAAAGATTTTTACATTTTTCGGCATCTTTTTGATAAACATTATAATAGGCATAATTTTTATACCAAAAATATCGATAAGCCAAAGAATTTATAATTTATTTTTTATTTATTGATTTTGATACGACAATGTCCACATTATTTCATAATTTTTTAAAATAAAATTTTTTACAAAAATATTTTGTTTACATAAATTCGTCTGAAATGGGCTTAGTAAGGGATGTACTTTTTGGAATGAAAAAGAAGTTTCGGTTTGGCTTCAAAAGCTGATTTTGACAATACGATTTTTTTTAATCTCCAATGGAGACTCAGAGCAATGCCCGCTCTAGGGGCGGGCAACCCGAAGATTTGTACGGGGTGCCAAAATTTGGGGGCAACATTTTGGCTATAAGTGACAGAAGAATATTGATGTGTTACATTAATAGAAAATTTCACATTTAGATTTTTTCGTTCGCTAAAAATCTACAGTGCGTAGCGTATTTATTACCTGCTTATGTTTGAAAGCTAAAAATATTTACAATTCTTGATTCTAAAGAAAACAATTATAAAAGAGCGCTCGGTATGTTCAATTAAATAACCGTTTTTCCGTTTCAGGGGAGAACGGAAAACCTCAGCATTAATTTCGTGAAATTGTGATACGTATCACAATGTTTAAAGATTTCATATCTTTATTTAATTTAAAAAATATACATAGATTCTTAAAGAGTAGCAATTTGTCTTTTTGTCTTGGGCGACGTAACCAAAAGAACGGGCGCTGCTTAGAGCAAAACCATAACTACCTATCAGTAATATTTTTTTTACATTTTTGAAAAGTGAATATGAAAAGAAATATTATCGTTGAATTAGTTTTACTGCCATCGAGATGCCTTTTTAAGATGATCAACGATCAAATAGTAAAACTTTTTTGTCTTTCATCAAATACCCGACAGATCACGTACAATAGTGAAGTATTATTTCCTATTGTAACAATCATTTTTGAACGCACTGTATATATTATTATATGTTTCCGCATCATAGTATATTATTAGATAGTGTTCAATTTTTGAACTAGATTAGAACTATTGTAGACATAGTTATTGTACAATCGATGACAATATTGTTGTTTCCAGTGAAAGTAATCACCATTGCAATTAGGAAAATGTAATAATAAACGACACTAATTAACCTAAGTACAACGAGAATTGTAAGCATCAAAGGTCCCTCACACACTAGATTTTCTTTTTAAATGTCAAATCTGCTCATATGGGAACTAAAATTGGAAGTTATCTTTAAATGGTATAAGTTATTATAGTTCATAATAATTTGTGTTCATCCGTAAAATTAAAAATATAACTCGAAAAAATTGGCATAATAACGTTAAAATGATGATGTAAAAACGCATGAGCCTCACCTATATAAACTCCCGGGGAAAGTGAAATTTCTTTAGAGTTTTGAGCTCGTTTTCCATTTTGTGTTACCCCTGCCGTTGATTCATTTCCTCTTTAATTTTTCGTTACCAAGGTTCCTTTATATTTTTACCCGCTATTCCCCTTCAACGTTACAGAAAATTTCAAACAGATACGTCGCTAAAGAAGTCTTACTTTAAACATTAACATCACTTAAATCGAGGACTCATTGACGTGCTATTTTAGTTTCCATCAAAGTACACCATAATATTATCTATTAACGATATCCATAAGATATCAAGATTCTTAATGCATCTTGATTTGAGGAATATACTCTTGTACTTAATTTATATGTCTTATATTCTTTAATAAATAAGTATAGATACTATGTACATGTTTTACAAGAAATAGTTTTGTAAATAATTTTTATACATATTTGTAAATCGATTTTTAAATAAAATATCCAAACTGTACAGCAAATAAATGCTCTTTGCAACATTATAGTCCTAAAGCAACAAAAAATTATTTTGATAAACTAACTGAAAATATATCAGCTTATTAGGGAAATTTGACGCGTTTCCAAGCCTAATTAACAAGCATACACGTTCTACGTATTTTCATTAGTTTGGAACCAAAACGAGTATATTCTTAGTTGCTAAGCCATGATACGACGCATGTCGAATTTACTAACTGAATTTAGCGTTATACTTTCTAATTTCAAATTTCAAAAAATCTAAGATATTTTCCAAAATACTGGAAAAAATAAACTGGGGTCAATATCTCAAAACTTTTTTGAAATTTGGTAATCTTAAAGAAAATTTTATGCTGAATTTCACGAACACACCTCGCCATTTCATATTTGATTTTAGGAACTATATGTCTCAAAATACAGAAAAATAACGTCCTTTTATCTGCTTTAACTCAAGATGATTAGATACACAGGTTACCTCTGCATATAATTTGCCGGTTTTCAATTTAAAATTTTTGGTTCGAGTTTTATCGCGATTTTTAGGTCGAGGCATTTCAAATTTTTAGGTTTAAATGTTATTATTATTTTCTGTGAGTGCTTCTGGTACTCGGAGTTGGTGTCAGTGGAGAGATTTAGCTCTGAGGATTACAATGCACTTTGTATTTTCGCCATAGTACTTGTAGTTCCGGAGATATTTGAGTTTTAGTGGAACAATTTAGAAATTTTCGGCGTAAAAACACCCTTACGCAGACAAAGTCTAGAGGCGACTAAAGTCACTTGTCAAAATTCTCAGTACTATCAGTAGAAGGAGGTTGAATGACTCGATCACCTGACACCTGGTTTGCTGGGATTAGTTGAGCGGTTCGTAAAATAGTGGTATACCGAAAGTACATTTGAAACAAAGGGTCGATTTTTGTGAAACGTGCGAGTAAGATTATGAATCCCATGTCAAAAATATATTAAACGGTTACTTTTTCGCTTTTACAATGAAATTGTTCGTTTTTAGATTCGGTATAGACAATCTGGATCATGACACCTGTCGTCAACAATGGTGCATGCGCATAATAATTGAGTCTGTTCTGCGTTGTTGCTTGTTGAAGTCGCAGTATTGGGGAAAGTTCTGCGCTGCCTTCCGTCTACAAGCGATATGTATAAAATATCGTTCTATATAACGCACCAAGCTGTCGGTTACATGTTTATAATGGATAGTATAAGGTAATCCAGGGTTGTACTGAAATCGCCTACACGTTACCTGTTGTGTTAAATCTGTTGTTCAATCAGTTGTCCGGAATTTTCAAAAATCAATTCAGTTAAAATATTTATTACTAGAAATACAACGCTTAACTTCACAATACCGGGCAAAATTTATTTTCACAAGAAGTTTCTTTCAAATTACATTGCGTTCGAAGTTATTGCTAGATAAAAGAGAAAACGTTCTGGAAAATCGAAAACTATTCGATTTTTTTTTTCAATCTAGTGACCCTAGATATAGGTAAAGGTAAATAGGTATTCGAGTATATTACGGTCACTGTCTACTAAGACCTGGTATTGAAAAAAATTCATGGCCGACTTACATTTAAAATTTCCTCATTTGCCTAGAGTGACTTTCTATAATCTATATCATGCAGTGTACTTTACACTTTCCATGCGTAATCTATATTTTTCCAAGACTATTAGATTGCAGAGGCTACCTCGTTCCGTTGGACAGTAGCGGTGGAATGACATCATCCGGCGGACCTGTCAATTGATAACATGGCACCGCCTATTGTTTGTAAATCTTAATGGCAGTATTTAACAAATGTCAAAAAAATCAATAAAGAGAATATAATGATAATATTTGCAATAAATTGAATTTTTAAGGTGACTTAAATATAAATTGCATTTTTGATATTGCCAATAGGTTGGTAAAAAAATGACAGCTAACGTCATTACCGCGCTTATACTGATTGATCAGATGGAACGAGGAACCATTTCTGTAATTTACTAGCTTTGATAGTTTGCCAAGTTATACTGGTCCATTATTTTGAAAATGTTGAACACAGCTATTCAAGCACGCCCACTTGCTACTAAATCCCGTCAAAATAGCAAAAACAGGTTTTTGATTCGATAAACATTTTAAACGACAAAAAAAAAATGTTTGGTCCGATTCCTAGGTCCCGCCATCCGACCGACGCCAATAGTGTATGTTGCCATATGCAAATACACTAAAATGCAACAAAAATGTATATTATTTACTCGCTATGACATGATTGAATATGCAAGTATCCGAATAAAAACAGTGTTCCGTCGCCATTCTCTGCAAATAATATTGTAAATAATATATATATGTACCTAATTATGTAACATCTGTCAGACTGTCACATATTGTTACTGTATCTATATAGTGTTTATCTGATCTATCCACGTACCCCACTTTCCCTTATACAAGTAGGAGAAACTGAACGTTACAGAAAAATTGACTATAATTAAAAAATATGTGTTTAAACAATATAATTTGTTGACTTCCAATTACCGATTATGTATTATTAAAGTTTTGTTTTTATGCTGAGATAGTCGCCGTGATACTGATTTAAAAAAAAATTACAAGTTCTCTAAAACACCTCTACAATCCAAAAATATATTTATACATGGAATTTTACAAATGTGTAAAAAGAGCTAATAAATTGTATTACTGGATGCGCAAGTTTTTTTTATATATAACATTAAAATTAAGATTTGTGATATTAATCATGACCTTGGCATTTTAATTTTAGTACAGTTTCATTCTCTTCTTTAGTTAAATATGCGTGTGATGTAATATTCAATTTTTTTGCCCCAAAAATAAAACATATTGGTATTAATTGGTCCTAACCATTCGATTAAAGTCAGTCGGTTGGTTTAAACATCACTTCACATCAAATTGCATAGACTTTTACAGTAAATCAAACCAATTGCCTATAGGTTGGTATTCTATTTTCTTTTCTTTTCGCTATTATTATTAATTAGCAGCTATTTTTTTAAAACAATAAAGAAACAAAAAAATCTAGATGGCTCAACGATTTGGATCCAATTATGTGTACGGTACGCTCCAGCGTGAAATTAAGACTAAAGGAACATTTCCAAGTCCAATGAAATGTCATTTTTGTGAAGGTCCTATTTCTTGTTATTTGAAGCACTACAGATTTTCTGAAAAAGGTAATATTCATTTAAAATTTGCGAAACCTGATCGGAACACATAGGTATAATTAATTTTTGGTTAATTTTTTAGGTGGAGAGATCCCATAACTATCAGAACTAACATTTCTATCATAGGATCTGGTACAATATAATTTTTTAATAATGTCGTTAAGGTCATTCAAGCATATTAATTTTTTTAACAATAAATTTGTCTCTGTATTAGGGAAAAATGGTGTCATATTATGGACTCCAAAGCAATTTTCGCACAAAAGCAAAGAAGGGCAAAACATTACTCAAAGTATACTTGCTTACACCACAACACAAAAATCACCTTAATAATACTTAATGGTGTCATAATATGGTATATTATTATAAATATTAATTAATAATAAATTTACTTTTCACTTCTATATAATGTTGCCCAACTGTTAAAAACAGGAGTTTTTTGCCTTTAATTATCAATGTGCGATATTAAATATCACTAGGTTTTTAGCATTCGTTACTTATTTAGTAGAATTTTATTTTTCCTCAATTAATTGTATACAGAATGTTTTGAAATGCGACATATTTGCTCAATCTAAAACAATTTAGATAGTCTGACTATAACAATAGACGCTGATTCCCGAGCTGTCGATCGTCTATAACCTGCTATCTCTCTTTTGAATATAACAGTCGTTAATGCTGGGGGGGCGGAAAGCATTCTCAAAAAAAAAAGAAATTTGACAATGACTTATTGTGATTATGTTAGGTAAAGTCTTTATACATTTAAAAAAAAAACTATGTTAAATAAATGTACACACAGTTTAAAAAATACCTTTTCAAATGATTAATTATTTTGCCAACAGGGTGGATTTCAAATTCTACAATACTATTGTTATAAAGAACTATGTGTCACAATTAAGATCATTGTCAACTTAGTTTTTTGACTACACTTTCGGCAATTCAACATAAGTCCTGGAACTAACAAACGGGATTTTCAATTTAAATAAATAATAAATAAATAACTAGGCGTGGATAACTTTAACAGTCAGTGTTCTAAAAATTCATTATTGTTTGTGTAATCCTACTGTAATGTATTTGCAAATGTAAGTTAAATAAGTCTTAATTAATTATATAATTATTATCCAACTTGCATATTTCAAATAAAATAGCTAATTAAGTCAAAATATGTTTTTTGTAAAGTTCTTACTAAATTGTACATAAAACTGATAACTAATAAAATAATTTTGAATTATAAAGATGTAAACGAATGTTTAACTTACAGTATTTAAACGAATATAATAATCCAGTAATGTCCTATGAATGCCTTATGTTATGTAAGTTGCGTATACTGATATTGTAAAGATTGTAAGTGGAGGCAGTTTAGCATTCTGTGTTGAGACAGGATAGAGTTCGCATCTTTGAATTAAATATACTTTTTTTAATAATTTAATTCTTGCTAATTTATTGGTTCCATCATTTTATTTCTTACAAAAAAAAATATTTATGTCAAATATCTAAATACCTACCAAATAGATGGAATTTGGTAGATAAACTGCCATTAATTATTTACTTAATTGAAAAAAAAAAATATTATACTCATTCTGACGACAGAAATCGTAAAAACAATGTACAAGACGAAGACAAAATAATTTCTCTTTATCGTTACTTATTGTTATCAACTGTCACAATTTCTATCGAACGTTCAATCCACATAACAAATATTTCCAGTTTTATTACCTGTCGCTCACCTCAATTAGTGGCACAGACTACGCGAGCAGTGGTATGAAATCAGTGTTTGACTTATGCTAAGCTAAATAGCGGTGTTTTAATTCATTATGCGATGGTCTGTCTACAATGTTGGCGGAGCGTGCACTTTTGTGGTCATTGCGACAAATTTTAGTTTAAATCGTGTTTTTATCAGCACCTGCAGTTCTTTTATCCAGTGCCAGAAAAATTGTGTGTTTTTAAATCGATTTTAAATTAAAAATATTTTTTATAAATTTGTTTTAAGTGAAAAAATAGTCTTAAAACTAAAAATATTCCATCAAAATATTTCGATATTGTAAAAACCAATAAAAATATGTTTCAAATACAGTGAATTTAATTTGCATACAAATTAAATAAAATACTGTCTCTAAAGAAATAGCAAAAGATATTTGACACCAATTCTTCTGTGTCATATCTTCTACTCATTTGTTTTAAGAAGCGTCATTTGTTTTGAAAAGAAAAGTGCATCTGCGAATAACACTTGTATTTTGTTTTTCAAAAAGTGAGGAGATTTGTGTTTTAAATTTTTGTACTTCGTTGTGAAATATTTAAAATATTTTTATAATATGATTTCCGCTGTAATTTTCGTGAAGAAATTTCTTCAAACTTATCCTACGACCTATATTTACTTTAAATATATCAAATTTGGTTTAGTCGCCATTTTGCCAATATCCTTGTTTCATATCAACGCTTTTATCACCGATTTCGTTAACAACTGTGATCAAATTTAAATGAGTTGAGCCAGTTCTGCACTCATTTGTTTTTTAAAAAGTGAACTGAAGGAATTCTGAACATCGTTTGTTTTGTAAAACAATTGACAACATATAAAAGTGATTCAAAGTTGTGAACATTTCCAAACGTTTCTCATGTTGAGAACACTGCAAGATATATTCATAATCTATTTAAAATATTTATCTCTTTTTATTTTCGCATACTTAGTGGTATATCTTTATACTGAATATTTTGCCACAAATACCAAAAAAATAGAAAAGTAAACATCAAGAAATGACAACATTAAAAAACAACAGTGAAATATAAAATAGATATCATAAAATATAACAAATATAGAAGTGAAATCTAGACAAGAACTCTACTAGAGTTTTTTACTTTTTTATATCTATGAGATAATACAAAATTGACTACAGTTGTATAAATTCAAATTAAAATTTAAACAACTCTCAAATTATTGGTGACACTCGGTTCATTTTCATTTTATAAACAAAAAGAATTTACAACACACGTAATAAAAGACTAAATATATGAGCAGTGTATAAAAAATATTTCTTTTATGATTTATTATAACTGAAAAGAATAAACGGTCATAAAATTACGAAACATTTATAAATGACAGAAACGTATTTATTTTAAGATATATAATTACAACTTCCTTAATAAAAAAACAAAATATCTTTTCCTGTCTACCTAGAAAAATATATATCAACACAACAGCAACAAAAAAAATCCAAATGATACAAAAACAGAGCCTCATTAGGTGCTAATTTAACAACGGTAACAATTGCAACATTGCATATTAAAAACAATTGCAACACACTTTCCAATCAAGGGATCTCTGACTTGAAACAACTGAAACGCGTTGTCGAATTCGTGAAACAATATTGCATCACGGCGTGTTTCTATATACGTATGCATATTTACTGAATCAAGTGTGTCCATCATTTGGAAAAAAAGAACAATTGCATCACGGTGCCAGTCAACTGTTCGTATAACAGACAACAATAGAGATTATAATCTTCAAAACAAAACGATGCTGTTACATCACAGGAAAAGAGTTGTTAAAAAGTAATTGTCGGTAATCTATGATTTCCATAGTTTTAAAATCACACCTAGCTGGATTTTGCGTAATCAAAACAAAATTTAATCGAGTTAATAAATGAGCAACGAAACAAAACAATAGATCAAATAAACCAATTTATAGTTTTTATTAACAGTGTTAATTGAGAGTCTGCAAATCGGTGCTGACTTACAATACTTATCTTTAATTAATAATTAGTGTTTTGTGTTTGTGTGTATTGTGTGTTCACGGAGAAATAGTTGCATGGCATTCAAGTGAAATGCGCCTTCAGTGAGGAGAAGAAAACGAAACAACAGATTCAACCGAACAAAACAGTTCCATTTATCTACAACTTAACCTGTTCCACATTAAATTACAGGTATGTGTTTCTTCGTAACTCTCCCGAATATGGTTTTAACCCTTTAAGTGCCAAGGAGCGCGATCGCACTCCTCAATACACTGGCCGAAAATGTCAGAAGCACGATCGTGCTTTTGCTCCCATACGAACTAATACGATCATAGTTGTCGATTCTTGTTAATTGTTTATTGTTTTTGGAATTGGAATTCGAGAGTGGTACTTTTAGTTAATTCTCTAAAAATCATGTTGGCACTCGAAGGGTTAATTAAAGTGCTTTTTGCGCACATACAAAATGTAGATAATTTAATTTCACTAGTGGGAGTACAGTACAACTTTATTCATCGTGGACAACAGACTTTACAGAAGCTTGAACACTATTGCCTATATTCGTATTTTCTTGTGGTAACGATTACCATAAGATTTATAAACTTGCTAAAAATCTATTTCAAGTTTCCCTATGCAGTTTTATATACATATTAAGCTTACAAAAGTCTTACAAACGCAGCTCTGTTGAAAAGAACCTGGTATAAATATTTTCAATAGAATTACGATGAACTGCTTGCTAGACCTTGAAGTTTTATTGAAAGTTGCCAAACATCAGTTAAGAAATGTAATATAATAAAATAATAATTAACAACTTTATAGTATTTACCCATTAATAATATGTCAGTACATAATGCAAGCGTTTGGAGGGAGAGAGTAAGTAGATTATAGACGGTTGACAACACAGGTCATTACTGTCTGTCCAAGCCCCTGTAGATACGAGTGCATGGATTTAATTAGGATAGTAATGTCTCTAACTCCCTGTTTAAGAGATTTATTAATTTTTGAAATCGGGTACCCGAATTCAATAACCGCCTTTTATGTCTTGTAATAATCAATTAACCAATAGCTACATTTTCAGTTAAATATTTATTGTCACAAAAAATGCTCAGTTAGGCAACATTTACGCAATACCTATAATATTTAGAAATAATTGATAAATAAAAGACACTAAACAATCCAACAAACAAATAATTTTTGTTTTATTGATAGTTCAATTTTTAGACGACTGGACAAGGGAAGAATACATAATAAAATTCGGTAACTTTCTGCCATCTGGTGATTATTACGAATTTTAAATTAAACGTTGTCAAACGTATTTATATATTGACTGAACGTAGAAGAGCGTACTTTGCCTGAGAATTAGGGACTAAAAAATACGTAAATAAAATCAGGGTGTTGAAAATACATGATTTGAAAATACTTGAGTTCAACTGTAAATTGTTGAACGTAGAAATTCATCTTTTTCTCTCCTCGACACGTAAATTCAACAACATAGTCTCTCGGAGATGCCCCCCCTCGTCCCAAATGAAATCTGGAAATTGTCAGTGATGATCTGCACCACGGGCCAAAGCTGTTATCGTCAATACGACTAGCCCAGGGCAAAACAAGCTACCCCTCCAGGCGCCGAATCTGGAGGGACGCCGCAGAACAAAATCTATGACTTCCAGTTTTTTCTTTTTTTTCAAGTATTATAAAAACCGAGCTGGGTAGAGTAGTGGTGACAGCACTAGACTCGCATTCGGGAGATACCGGGTTCGAATCCCGGCGGGGGCAGATGTGGCTGGGACTTTTTCCTACTGCCTCTCGCCGAGAAACTGTAATTCCTGTACCGGCCATCTTGATTGAGGTTTTCCATGGTTTCCCTCAATTAATTCCAGATAAATATCGAGATGGTTCCTTATTTGAGGCCATGGCCGATTACCTATCAAACTCCTATAGTTCAAAAATTGCCTACCTTATCCCAATTTCCTATAATTCCTTCATTAGCCCATTGCTATTATACATAAGTTGAAGTTGTAAAAAAAATGTAGAAAATAACGGGAAGTAGTAGATGAAAAAATAGTAATGGTGCGAATGGCGTCTATTATGACATAAGATCGAGAAACGGACGTTAAACGCATTATTATTATTATTATAAGTATTATAAAATTGAATTAACGAAGGAGAGCGCCGAAATGAGACCCGCTCCACTCTGAAAATAGTCTAGACCCGGTCCTGGCCTAACCCATACCAATGGCCATACTAGAAATGAGAGGTTAAGAGACCTTATTATCCCAGATTCAATAAATCATCTATCAATGGTTTCATTAAATGGGAAAATTTCTATGTTAAACTAGACACGATATTTTGTGAGAATAAAAGTGCAATTTATTTTTAATACAGTGAAACTTTATTTGCATTAATTTGCAACTTAATTTATACAACTAGATACTGTCTACGCCTAATTTAACACACATATTGTTCGACTTTTATTATGGACAGAAATCAGCGTACATGATTGGTTGTTTCACGCATTTGTGTTAAATGATGTTGGTACAGTAAAATAAATAATAATAAGGGATAAAGAAAACACTTGTTATAACCGGTAAGAATATTCTATATTGCGAAAACAGAAAAAGAATATCGTATATCTAGGGTGTAAGGAAGTATATTATTGACGAGGTGACATTATGTTAAACGAGTAAATATATATTATTACACGCTATAAGTATATATTCACTGTATTTTTTGTCCTGCACCTTATAAAATTGCGATTTTTGTCTTCATTTCCAGTATTTTCAACATTTTGACATTTCACTTGTGTAGCAAACTTAACTTCTAATAGTACGTATGCAGAAGTGTATTGCACTTTATGTGTAAATATCCTTTTAAGCTGTGAGACTTCAAGTTTTCATGTCGTTCGTATTGTGGATCGTTCATAAGATCTCAGGTTGCCCCAAATTTTAAAATATTTAATTTTTCTTTATTATTGAAAATATCAAATTGAAAAACACTAAATCATTATTGCGAATTTTACTTTAGCGTCCGATGAGAAGCGGCAACTTTATAGGGGTTGTGCAAAAATTTTTTTAAAATACATATACATTTCCACACACCTCTAAAACTAAATTTAAAAAAATGACAACTGTATGCCTTACCTTTGTACTGAACGGATTACTTGAAAATTTGTATATGTAATGTGCATATATACTAGAATAAAATCATAACCCTCCTTTTTTATTGTAGCCGGATACAAATAGAATAGAATAGCATTTTTTATTCTGTAAGTTCCAACAGTAACATAGAACGGGTCAAATTTAAAATTTAAAAATATAGGGTGTGTTATTAATTATTGTGTAAACATCTAAGTTCTCCCAAAAAAATAATACGACAGTAATTTAAAAAAATTGCAAATGTGACGAAAAACCAGATGGTTATACATTATACGCAACAAATCTAATACGCACAAGATGTTTACACATACTATGAAAGTACACATTTTATTAAGATCTCTACTATCATGACGAATCCGAAAAATCTGTAAAACGCCTTCATACTGTATTAGCGCACACTTGAAACCTAATACCTAACTATATATACTATAAACTATTAATTAATAATTGTCTGTTTTAAATATTGTAGTAATTATAGACGACTAAAACCAACGGCTATAGTGCAGATTATATTCTTATTTCCTTGATTGATCTTCGATTAAAACCGGATCAATCGGAACACGCCGTAACACTTTTCCGGTCATAATTATTGTTATGTGATCGCTAAAGCACGTTCGCAACGGAAAGTGATAATTTTAGCGCGACTTTTAAAACCTCATACAAGTTATGTATGACATCCGATTTCAGAAATGGAAATTTAGAAGAAAATATTATTTTAGTTCAATTTATAAAATACCAAGCGCTTTTAAATCAATTTTCAGCAAGCTGTTACAATATAGAGTTATTTATCTAAACCATAAACTAGATATATTTCAAGAAATTGCAGCTGCTCCCCCGTTTCTCTCAAGGGCTTCAATTGCCAAAATTTTTTTATTCAGTTTAGCTATTTAATAACTATAATTATACATACATATTATAATATAATGACTAAACTACACTGAATCAAAAGATCTATACTAATTATTACCTATAGATCTTATACAAAATAATGTTATGTGTGGTTATAGTAACGTTAACGCCCGATAAGACGGGTAACATCTGAAATAAAACATAACATTAGGTGAATATTATTAACACACATTTTTTTAATAAATTTACCAAAACAATTATTTTAAATGAAGGTAGTAACATGCAATTTACGATTGTGGAAAAATTGTATTCATTTCATGTAACTACAAAAATTGCTGACGTTAATTATACACCTTTCTCAAACCACCTTGGAATCGATTAATAATAATCTATAGATATATGCTCTAGAATCTAGACTACCTTTCAGTAACTGATAAAAACATGTTGAGGTATTGTAATAACAATGTATCAATTATATTCATTAACCTGAGCGTGTGAATTACGGCAATGATCCAATTGTCATAATTTTGTCCTATATAATAGAAAGAGACAGTACTGTCGATATAACTATGTGTATGATTCCTTTGCAAAGGAATCTAACCTTTAGTGTGACGATACCTAATATTAAAGGTTCTTTAACCACAAACTATCAAACTACAAAAACTTTTTTCTCAACGTAACTACGTCTAGAATAGTAGCCTGTGTATCTATATTGACTAGTTGTGACTAATGAATAATTAGGGAGTTTAACACACGACTCATAAAAGCTTTACTACACTATCCAAATGTGTAGGCTTAGAAGGATACTTCGCCCGCTACCACACCCCCTTTAATAATGTTTGCCGCAGTTGTAGACGAAACGTCAGGTAGAAATACCAATGGGCCACGGTGTACAAGCCCGGAAGCCAAGAAATTTTACATTACTGCACTGTTTGCACGTACCTCCTATAAAATAACTGCATTTCACTCGAAATAAATATATATAAAATATTAGTTGTGCTTGACCATATTGTAATCTAGTTGGATTAATTACGAAGGCTACTTCTACTTTGTTGTCTCTGTTTCTATATCATGCACTAGCGGCCCAGTCCGGCTTCGCCCGGGCATAAATGTAATATACAGGATATAAAAGATGAGAATCATTATCATTAAATTCTCAACGTGTATTGAATTTGCGCGAATTCAATCGCTTTTATTTGTGAATGTTCAAAAATCGAATAAAAATCTTATTTCCCAAAAAGAAATTTAAAAAATTCTGTTGATCCGATCGCTACCAAACTTCAGAAGATTACCCGCTGGACTAATCTAAAGATTGTCTGAAAATTTGATCAAAAATGGTCTACCCGTTTGGAGTCCATAGATTACATATACATCGTCTTTTATCTATAGAGATTATTAAAATGTAAAAAGTGGTTATTGTGACATAACGATAATAGTTGGACATATAGTATCGCGAAGTTTTTTGTAGTTATTGATATGTTCTTTAATATTGTAGAACATACTTTTGTTCTATCATCAATAGTTTCCGCAGCGCATACGACGAAAGATGTTTTATGACATTTTTTTTTACACCTTTTTCTAGCAATAAATATAGCCTATGTTACTCAGGGTGAATGTAGCTTTCCAATGGTAAAAGAAATTTTTAAATAGGCACAATGGTTTTTGAGTTTATTCATTACAAACATACACACAAAAATACAAATCTTTCCTCTTTATAATATTAGTGTAGAGTAATTTTTAGAATGGAAATGGTGCCTAAAACCCGTAGTGTATCTTTAATTATAACCAATTTACAAAAATTGACGAGAATGGATATAATATTAAAAATCACTTTAAAAAATCAAAGTTTTAAACCCTTCAACTTCAATATAAGCATTGTTTAAACGGCGAATATCAAAATGTGTATTCGTGAAAGTGAAAAATTGTATATCTTTAATCATTGTGTTATATTCTTATCATGGTTTAAACTCCAATAATGACAGCTGCTAGACCAGCGAACTTAAGTGCGGAGTGATCAATACGCCCACTTTCAGAGGCGTAACAATTTAATTCTATAACAGCTCAATAAAAATATTGAGAATGTAACAATTGGCGAAGTAAAAACAAAACAGCGGAGATATATCATCTCACCGAAATGTGATATTGGAATATAAACAATACAAATTTAATTGTTGACTCAAATAACAATGGCCTCAATTATTATAAGGAGTGATTGGTAGTAGATAATAGAACAACTTATGACCTTAGACTATGCATAGGCATGGCAAGATACTTTTATATTGTATAGACTTCAATAATATTATGCAAAAATGAAAAGAAAGGAAATGTTAAAGTCGCTATCAAGTGGTCTACGAAAGAAGAGGCAGCAAACGACCGTTCTCTGATGAACTAGTTTTTATGATAGCACCTCGCCTTCTTCGATGGTCTGACTTATAATGCAGTTACAGGCTCGACTCTAGTTTGATTAAAGTACAACTTCTTTTAAAAGTTCGGGCCGTTTAAAAAGACAGCTGGGTGTATTGGTTATCATGTTGGCCTTTGAATAAAAAAGTTGTAGATTTGAATCTCATCCCCGCTCATAGATGTTTAATGATGATTTTTTTTATATAATTAAACGATAACGATCCTAGTTGTCGTACGTCTATACAGTACAATAAATTAAATAAATCGGGCCGTTTAACATTTGCGTTAAATATTTAACACTAACATGAAAATGTCAGTGTATTCAAAATTTCAAATGCGTTACATAGTTTTATTGCTTTGCAGCTTCGTTACGCGAGCCATACTACAATGATGAGTCACTCCTTGAATTTTTGTAAACAACATGCCACTGCTAGACGGCTGTGTAGCTTTGTTCACTTACAAACTTGCATCTCAGATCACTGTTTGCCAGACGTATACAGATTTTACGCAAGTTTCACTTCTGTAGTGTGCTGTGTGTTATCATTGTTGTTTGCCGGACGGCGCTCATACAATTTGACCGACGCCTGACGGGAAAGCTGCTTAAATTTCACCTAAAAAAACGGACATAGTCTCACGATTTTTTCAAAAATTGAGTGTAATAAATGGAAAGGTCGACACAGAGGTATGATCTTTGCTCTTCAGACACGTTCGCGCGGCGCGATTTCGAGTTGTATATGTCGTAGGATAATTGAAAAAAATCGTATTTTCGCGAAAATTCCAGGACAATTGCAAAAAAACCCGGGTCGCAGTGCCCAAACCCTGCCGACAATATAGTGTATTTGATTGTATAGGGCCGTGTGGTTTTATACTTTTATTATGTGAAATTAAGTTTGTTTTTGGGCAAAATAAAAAATTTAACCCCTTAATACACCCCTCAAAATAACATTTTTTTTTCTTAATTGTAATATTATTAACAATCTAACGTCTACACCGAATTAAATACACCCTTCAATAAATAAGTCACTATCTGCAAACTACTGTTTTCATAAAATTTTTAAATCCGGCCCTATCGGGCCGATTTTATTAAAATTTTGGGGACACTTTTTAATTACTACCCGAGGGTTAAATTTCAATTTTGAAACGATTCGGAGAATTTTTTCGGTATTTTGGGGCCCAAAAACATTTTTCAACCCCTAAAAACTACCCTTAAAATGGCCCGATTGGGCCCATTTTAAATAGGGTTCTTGCGGTGGTGGATTCCAACATGCGGACAAAATTTCGTTAAAATCAATTAACTCTTTCGAAAGTTATTGCCCGCACATATATATATATATATATATATATATATATATAAATAAATATATATATATATATATATATATATATATATATATATATTATACATATATATATAAACATTTTTAAAAATGGTGCCAAAGTGTTTAGGAGGTTATGAAACGTCGAGAAATTTTGGTCCGGCCCCTAGGTCCCGCCATCCGACCGACGCCAAGAGTGTATGTTGCCATATGGCAAATACACTAATAACCGGATTCCAATGATCCGGTTTTTTGCAAAAGTACTAGGATTTTCAATTATCCTACGACATATGCATTTGTAAGCATTATCGTAGGTGCGTAATTTTTATATTAAGGTATTTGTCGTGGTGCAATATTGTCAAAAAGTTATAGATTATAAGTGCTACAAAAGTATACTAGCTTGTAGCTAAGTGATCCATAATTTGTACGCAAGACTGTACCCGTGGAAACGTAACCCATACAGTATTCATATGCATGTATACTTTTCTATAAATTGTTGAACTTTAAACCGTTATTTATAAATAATTAGACGGTCAAAAAAAAATTCTTATTTTTTTTAAACTCATAACAAATGCATTGAAAGACTGTCAGTTTTTGGAAAGTTTCTGACAGTTAGTTCTTTTTTTATAAATAAGCAACTGGTTCAGAACTACAGAGATCGTATACAATCAATGTTAACTATCCAATTTTTAATTGAATTTATCTCGGATTATATACGGTCGATCGACTTCAAATTTTCAGGGTAATTGTATTATCATGTCCTTAATAAGTATACAAAAATTAAGAATTTTCTGACGGTGTGCCTTAACCACGACAACTACCTTAAAGTGAAATATTTCATTTACAGTCAATTAATATTTATTTCAACTTGAACATTTTTGCACTAATTTTACGCCGTTTATAAACTACTAGCCACTACTTGCGGCTTCACACGTGATTAAGATAAGCAATTTAGGTGCTATAGTTTGCTCGGCCAGTAACCATTCCGCAATGTTGCGTTGCAAGGCTGCACCCGCTCGATAGTTTTTTCGTCGACGTTGCGCAACTGGTTTCCACGAAAAGCGCTTTTATTTTAACGCGATAGCCATCCTCAAGGTCCATTCTAAATATTGGTGAAAAAAAATTTGAAATCGAATGAATAGTTTTGAAGATTACATCCTACATCCCCACTTACAAAATTTACCTCTTTATACTTAATATTAGCATAGATATGTAATATTTTTATTTCAGTTCAGAGTTTTCGAATGTAACTTGATTTGGACTATAATCAAAAACGTTACATAAAAATGTTCTTAAGCCGGCCCTTTTATTGTAACATCACATTAAAAGTAGCGGGAGTCTTGATTCTTGAATGCATTTCACTTGTTATCAATTATACTACTACGTAAGCCGATGGTACCTATACGTACTATAATAGTATAATAGGTAGGTATAGGTGTTCAGTAAACCTGGATGATTGGATCTGTAAAACTTTGACCTGTACCATACGTCTAGCCATATTCCACAATAACAAAACATGAATCAAGTAAAACCTACAGATTACTGAGATATTTAAACTCATGTTGTGTCTAAAAGCGTAAGAAGTTTTTTTGAAATTAAACTTTTTAGACGACCCTGATTTTAACAAAATACAGTCAATTTGATTAAAATAATAAATTCGCAAGTAAAAAATTTGAAGTTTATAAAACTGATTATAGATATAAAAAAGCATTTATAATTATCAACTATATTTGCGTAGACCAAAAGGCTAAACTTGTTCACCAAACTGATAGTGACCCTCACAAACTAATAATTTCGTGTAGAAAACTAAGCATTGCCCAGCCTTTTTGTTAACAGCTACGTTCAGCGATTTGGTTAAGGTTTCTTTACAGTTGAACGCTAGCGTTTAACTAACAGGCTATTCGTCTAATTAACTGACTAATTTAACTATCGGGCTGCCACAAAGACTACTGTAAAGAATAGTTCCGTGTACCGTAACATATATGGTATACGTAGACAGTTCAAAAGTGAAAATACCTACAATATATTACAATAAAAAGACAGCTTCATTATGCATATTGTGTAGTATAGGCTATGGAATATTTTACTTGACCAAAACAAGCATTTGTTTGCTGATGACTCAGATTTTTTTAATTACTAATTTTCTCATCGTTTGAAATCAGGTAAATGGCACTGAATTCCTTAAAAAAACGTAAACCATGCGAAATATTAGATATATTAGCACTAGTTTTATCCCGCGACTTAGTTCGAGTGAACATCAATTGTGCCCGCTGATTTGAGGGCAATAATTTCGGATTGAAGTCTGATAAAAAGTATATCTTAATTTAAAATTTTAATCGTTTTCGAATGAGACCAGTGCCTAAGAAAAAAAAGGCTTATTGTTTATTTAAATAATCTTTTTATTTTTCATTTTTTTAGTATGAACTGTAAAGTCCGACCAAAGAATACCAATATTTTCGTCGAAACCAAACTTGGGTTTTTTTTCTCTCCATCGGCCGAATGGAAGATATTGCATAATACTAAAAAATCTGAGAACTAATAGACGTATTTTGGCAAGCTCAACGCAAGTACCACAAAGATGAAAAATATTTTTCATTTCTTGTTTTCTTTAATACTTCTTATTTGCAGAGCTGCGTGTGGGATTTCAATAAAACAATATTCACTGAATTATTCAGTAAGTTCAACATTCGGCTTGAAGTCGAATATTTTGCTGAAGATCCGATTTTTGACCGAATGTGTCCGAAGCTTTTGTCGGACTCCAATCAACTGTAAGCATTATTTTGAATTAAATATTGCAAACTTTCAAACACCTGCAATTTGAGCAACGAGTCAATGCTGTCGTTTACAGTAATTTATATTACCGGCGTCATTTGACGTAATGAATCTTGGGTGTGGCTCACTTAAAATACAACCTCGACAATTAATTAACCGTGTATTTTATAATATATGCAGACGTGCGTAGTAACAAAACAATATCTAGTGCTTTATCTGTCTCGCTTTAAAAAATTATCGCTTTCATTTCTTCACTATATTTTTTTGAAAAATTCGAAAATGTAATGCGCTCACTAATCATGCTTAAGAAATTGGGAATGCATAAAGATAAATGATCGGTTAATATTCTATTAACGCTAGAAAGCTTTTAATAAGAGGTACCTCCTAGGGTTGCCGTTTTTTTTTGAAACGTCAGAACAAAGATAGAATCACTTTAATGCAAAGCGTGCCAGTCACGAGTGACTATGATCTCTGTCTATCTCTTTCTTTGATATACAGACGGACCAATTACAGATCGCTATGTTTTTTTTGACTCGCTTTTTGAGTCAGAGAACCAATCACAGGTTACTTTAGTCTTTCTATCTCTCTCTCTGTCATACAGAGAAGATCAATCGTAGACCATTATGGTCTCTCTGTGGGGAGATGTGAAGAAATTGGCTATAAACAATTTAGTCTTCTTTTGCTTAACAGCCCACATAATAAATTTTACAGAAATTAATATAAACATTTATTATTTACATTATATTACTGTTAATAACGTGTTGCAAAATATGGCAAGTCGTTTTCAAGATTTTAAATCCAGTCGTTAAATAAAGTAAAACAGTATAATGTCAACTAACTTTGGTATATTTTAAAACACGAATGGTAGGACGTAAACAAGTGAAGGTGATCGGGAATTATAAATAATCAAGCAAGCTAATGTATAATCAAACCACAGCCAACTGTATACAGCGGGGCGTGTTGGTATGCAATGGAGATTGTGTCCACCTAAACCAGGCCTGGACAACTATTTGAGCACTGATCATTTCTCAGCGAAATATAAATTAATGAAAAATATTATTTTGTATTTTAAGGGTTCCGTGCCCAAAAGGTGTGAGCCCGACTGTTCTGTTGAATCACGCCGACTGGTACTTAAGACTTGAATCATGCGGTAGTAGTATATACATCTCATTCCATCGACGTACTTTTTTATCTGTGCGCAAAAGTGTCGTCATGGCTAGATCCACCTTTAACGTCATGACATGGCGCATAAACTCAGCCATTAGAAATGAATACATATTTTAAATTCCTGTTTGCAATTAAGAGGAAAGATAAGAGAACGAAATAACACTATTTGTTTATGTCTAAAAAACCATATGCACTGTTTAAAATTATCACATTTTATAGGCGGGACGAGCCAAGTGCTGGATTGCAGAAAGCATTGTCAAAACATTCTATTTGACAATGGCCTTAGATTGTGACCACACATATTTCTCCAAAAGAAAAGCATTTTTAAATTTTTAATTTGATCAAAATTTTACTTGAATAGCGATCTTTTTCTATATATAGATCTGCAATAATTGTTTTGTGTGAGTACAATCTAATTTTTTACATCACAGGGAGTTTCACAACGACATTAGAATACTCCTTAATGTATAAAAACTGTAGGTATATGATTACAACCTAAAGTCATTGTCAAATCAAAATTTTTGACGATGCTTTCTGAAGCCCAGCATTAGGCTGGCTTGTACGTCAAAGCCCTCTAAGTGCACAGCTCGGAACCGAGGCCCATCCTTTAAGTGCACACTTCCCCTACGATCTTTTTCATCCCCACTCTTCTAACTCCTATAGCTATCTTTATTCAATCAGATGCTATAAACAATATCTCTAAAACTCTATGAATATGATGGAAATGGAAAGTTTGAAAATAGCGCGCTTACGGTCGCACGTGATTGGTCGCAGATTATTCGAAGTGGGGGCTGGGGAACGTGCACTTAGAGGGCGAGTTCGTGTGCAGTAAGAGAGCGTGTGCATTTAGAGAGCGTGCACTTAGAGGGCTTTGACTGTACTCCTTAATGTATAAAAACTGTAGGTATATGATTACAACCTAAAGTCATTGTCAAATCAAAATTTTTGACGATGCTTTCTAAAGCCCAGCATTAGGCTGGCTTGTAGTAATTTTTCTGATTTGAGCTGCAGTTTGGATTTGATATTTTAATTTGTTAACCACCTCTATGTTCCAAGTCTTGGTACCTGTTTCTGCGACAAGATTCGAAGCTGCCCGCTGGGGTTTACAGGTATGCGCGCCCAACACTGGCACGCGCACACTTCTTGCTATCGACTATCGTCGACTAAACTAACTAATTAATGCATAAATTCAACCTCTACTAATGGTGCTATTCTGGACAGACAATGGACAATGTAAGAACTTACAAGGGTGTTACTTTTTTGTCACTTTCTAACAAATGCAATATTACATAAGTTAAAATGAGACAAATGCACTATTCTCAATGTTGAAATTTATATCAACATTGAGAATAGTGCATACAGAATAGCACTAAAACATTTCATTCTACTGATTGTGTCAACAACTGTAAATATATTTGCGAGTTTCGGGGCCATATTTCTTGAGCCCAGAGCTGAATTTTAAGCCCGAGATATTTACATTGCTTTTGTGTTGTGACTAAGGAAATAATAATTATTTTGTGATTTTATCGCGATGACAAAATGATGATATTGTTACTATTTTTGTAAAAAATGAAACATACCATAAATACGGTGATTTTGCACGCTGACACACCCCTACAAAATAATCAATCGATAGACAGCCAAAAAAGAAGAACTAAATGATAAATAAATAATTTATTTTCGAAGTTTGCGAAATTGCAAGTCGCCACCCAAGCCAAGACGTTATATTAACTTTAACGCAGCCAGATTCTCCATTCGTACCATAGCTGTTTCAGAGGTTATAGCACTCATTAAACCAATCATAAAAATTTAAATAAGAATCACGTAAAAATATCAAAACAAAACGCATATACAGAATGAGCCTTAATGCGTCATATGGATACTGTGATTGGATAGCGTAGCGTTTTACTTTTTTTCATCCTGAAAAAGTATTCAACCAATGATCCCCGACTTGCTTTACATCATCCTACGGTTGCCTTAGCGAAATAATTATATATAGCCTATGCTATTTGGAAAGGTTTTTTCTGTTCAGAATGCTCTATTTCACACTACTGTCCGTAGCCGGTCGAACTGAGACAGCCTTTATAATATGATATTTCAACTTTTAAATATACACATTTAAATAAACAATAATAAAAAACCGCTCGATTCCAACAAAAACGAAGTGAAACACATCAACATATTAATGACGATATTATGCAGAAACGTCTATAAAATATAATAATTTTTTGTTCTGTATTAATTTTCTATATATAACGCAAATATACATAAACGTGCAGCGATAAGCTTTCAAAGGAATCTTCCACTGTAAAATTGTTGGCATCCACGAATTGTCCACGAATGCCACTTGTCTTTTAAATGCCGAGACGAAACGGTGAAGGTCAAACACCAGCACATCATTGTGTGATTGTTGTGAATGTCGTTTGTCATGCGATTTTTAACAGTCGACATTCGATTTGCTTGAACTTTTTCGACAATGCACAATTGTTTTAATGTCGATGTGACGTTCGTCTATTGTTTCTGTTTTAAATAACACAGGCGCAGCATTAACCGTGGGCACGGTTAAGCATGCGCGCGTGACATATAATGTTTTAATAATTAATTATCGTAAAGTTTAAATTGTGAATTTTGAAATTAAAAGCACTTTGAAGGTCTGATCAACTTGCAAAATAGAAATGACATTTAATGAACCCAAGATGCATCGTGCTAATTATTAATAACAAAAAAAGATACTGTGTATTTTACACTGCACACTGCACAAATAACACCGATACACCTAATTGTAAAACAAAAAAGTAAAAAATGGCATGGATCGCCGAAATTGAATCTACGACCTTTGGGTTGCGACGTAAGTAATCTACCTCGCGGCCACCTTGCCTTGATGTTCTACATCCAGTTTATGTTATACGCACATTGCAACCACTTCCGTTACATTTTCAATCTAAAAAGTCAAATTCACTCTACCGTGCTAAAAGAAGATTTACTTCAAAAAAACAATGTAACTTGCATGGTTAGTGATCCTTTTTTGCATACCGTCTAAAATATTTTAAACCTCGTTTTTTCGAAACATATCTTAGGTAGCATAATAATATGTAGGTTATATGTCACGCGGAAAGAATTAGGCTTTTAAACTAGGGTTGCCAGGTATCCCGATTTGCACGGGACGTCCCGATTTTCAGGGTCTGAGGACGCGTCCCGATTTGCACCTGATCGGGACGCTAAATGTCCCGATAAATCAATAAATTTATTAAAACCCCATTATTATTAGAATAATGAAAAATTACGCATCACATCACTATATCGAGTCCGACAATGCGTTTAAAATAGCACGCATCCCATCACTAACGCTATAGGTAACGCTATAGGAAAGGGTATTTTCCCAGGCTAATATAATTTGGTCTGAGACGCGAAACCGTTTAACACTCGAGCATGTCAAAGCCGCGAGATTCAAATTAAAACCAACTTTAATATGGCTTGTAGTGAATTCTATAATTACGTTATAAAAAACAAGGCGATCTTAAAGGCAGCAAAATCTAACGAAAAATATAATTTTAATAAAAAATAAATTATTTAAACTTCTATTAAAGTCAATCTAATACTTAAACTACGATTTTATTGTAATACTTACCTATTTTTAAATTTCTACTAGTCCAACAATTAGTCTGACTATTATTATGTAGGATTAAATTCTGACATAGGCCTACTTGTAATGTTAGTTGCGAAACGCAATAAATAAAACTTTTATTTAAAAAACGTTGTTTTTTTGTTTGTCCCGATCTACAACCCTAAATCCCGATTTGTTTTACCTTCTGCCCCGATTTAAAACAAATCGGACCTGACAACATTATTTTAAACAGTAAAAGAATTTTTCAAAACGAATAAGTGGTACTTGACAAACTTTTCCTTTAAATAATGTAATATTAGGAGATACCTAAATAGATTATATTATAGGAAATATATTCAGAAGAAGTTATTGAAAATAATTTTCAGTGGACTAGGGTTATCGATACCAAAGGCAAGATTGTAATTTTGCGTTCTCAAAAATTATTTGCTTGCTCCATCTGGGGTCTCAACCCTGGCGAGAACTTCTGTTGCCAGGCTAACGCACTGATCATGATTAATATATAATTTATCGCTTGAAATTGAATTGTATTTTATTTATTATCTAAAAAATGTATGCACTGCATCATTACATCTACAAAAAAACAATATGAAACAGCGTTTCAATTTAGCATCTTCTGATGTACTAAAATAGAAAAAAAACATTTTCGATCTAGCGTTAGGCTTCTATTTTACAAGTAAATTAAATTTTCGCTCACGTAATATTTTTTTATGAGATAAGTAAATTTTCAATCATTAAAACATAAACTGTACATATAGTAGATAATTATAAATTTGTTTACCAAATTATCAATTTACGTGACTGTTTATAGTTAAGTAATGAGTAGTTTCTTAAAAACTCTTAATTTTTAACCTCTGTTTATCTGTTGTAACGAATGGGTAATAATTATATGATTTAATATTCAAATCCAATTGCGTCATAGTCATTATTAACTAATTATATACTTTAAAACTTTTATTATTTCATCTTTATTATAGTTTTTTATTGAACTGAAAATACGAATTTTCGTCAACTCACATCAAATCCTGTAGGTCTAAAAGAACCACAGAGGCAAAAAATCGTGGAATTTTCCTTATTTCCATATTGCAAGCTGCGCTTTGTTGATTAATCCTACTAGAGGTAGGGAATAGATTTGCAAAAATTTCTAGGAATATAAAGAAAAAAAAACACAGATGCGAAGGAAGACATTTCTTTAAATTTGAAAGCTTCACGCGAATTTTATTTTAAACATCTTTGTTCGAGTTAGTGTTTTCAACCCAATCATAACTAGATAGAATACTTTTTAGTACTATATCCTCTAAGTATGGAAACTAGCAGATGATGTTATGGTATATCTACCAAATTTCATCAGAATCGATTCAGTCGTTTTCGGGTGATTGTATAGTAGCTCAAGAATTGATTAAAAGTGTTGAAGGAATTGCTATAATTCAATGTATACTTGCAGTCCTCAAAAGGCATTCAAAGAAAATCATGTGTGTTGGTTTAATAAAAGGTTAAAAGTAACATTAAAGAAGTGCCTCCATTTTTTAATATGAAGTACAAATAATAATTTCAAAAGAGCTTAGGTATAAACATTTTCAATTATTCAGCGTTAATTTGCAATGAATGATGACCCTATGAGATAATCTGACAAAATACAACGGATTTCGTGTAAAAAATTCAAATCTCCCTGTATTCTTGTTGTTCAACGACCGTTTAACGAGCTCAAGGTGATACGATCACCGAAGATCCGCGCGCATGATGTACATTGATACTCGCGATTCAGAATTATTTTTATCGTCAACAAACCGTACCTTTTTACATCCTTTTTAAAAATATACTGTTGGTACCCATCCACTATATAGTGATCACGAAATGCATTTTTATAGAAAAGGACACAGATGCTCTTATGTTGATGTTTTTTGCGTAAGTTATAGTTTAGCAGCTAAGAAACATGACCTTCCTTCAAAGTGGCTTGCATAAATCTATAGGGGCTTGTAAAGCGTCCAAAAAAAATTATAATGAGCGGGCAAAAATCATCTAAACGACGTCAGTTTGAAAACCAATACTAAAATGTAATGTCGTTTTCAACCTCAGTCCTTCTTTAAAAAAATCAATAAAAAGTGTCGGCGGTAGTTTAATTAGATTTTTAATTGAAGCACTAAATAAAGACATAGCCTTAAGCGAGAAAATAACGGAAAAGTGTAAAATGTTAAATAAAAGGGAAAAATATTAATGTGTAATAATAACAATGAAAGTAACTTGGGCTAATGGAAAAAATTTGTTTATAGAAACAGTAGCATTCAAATGTCAGTTGCAGAGCCATTTAAATTAATCAGAACTTCTGATTAACTACAGATATATTAAATATTTCTTGCAATCCATTGCGTTAGTATCGATAATATAGAAGCGGCCTGACGACTTCGACAACTCTGTCACACCAAGTCATGTCTTTTAAACAGAGGAAACTACAAAACACGGCGGTATCGAAGTTTGTTGACCTTTTGGTTTAAAGGTTCATTATGTACCATTCTCCATTATACTTAAATTTTAATTAATCATGCTTTTACGCTGACACAAAAATATAAAACTATTTTTACCTTCATATATTCCAATTTATTTACTTGAGGTTGAATTTTTTTAGCGATTTTTTTTATAATTGTTCAATGGAGATCTATAAACTGAATTGATTTAATAATTAATCAAATTAAATTGAAAATAATAAGTCAAGATTTTAGTAAAAGATTGACTTTAAGTTTAAGCTTGTTTACTCAATTGGAATATTTTGTAAATAAAAATCCATTATGACAAAGCAACTTTTTTTAACGTTGGTCATTTTGCGTCATTTGCGCACGGTTAAGTTTAGTGATCAAAGATCAGTTAAAAGTAACAGCAATGATTAACTAAATTAAATAACAACTTTTAAAACCCCACTTAGAATAATGCTACTAAACGTCATTTGAACAAAGTTCCGTTTACTGATCACGGCTGTCTATAGTGATCAAAAATCAGTATCAAGTATAACCACAATGATTATGCAAATTGAAAAACAATTTTTTGAAACGTCATGCTACTTGAACAAAATTCCATCTCAATTTACCATCTAAAAATCAAATTTGATATAGTTCTGTAAAAAATTTAATAGAAACAGAAATATTAAGCGAACAGTTTTTTAAGTCTATTTTGTTGCTTTCATATTCCGTAAGATAAGATTAGATTGATTTATAAACCTAAAAACATAAGGAAAAGTAGTTTTCGGCCAAGTATCTATGCGTGAGTACAAATAGAAAAAAAAATCTTGGAAAACTTAATTTCTTTAAAAAATATAAATAGCGTAATCTTTCACATATAGCTAAAAGTTATTTTTTCAAAAAGTTTATTTGTAGAATCTGTAGTTTGATTCTTAATCCTTTAGCTTTAAAAATAGCGTCGGAATCGTTTTTAAGCGAAGAGAAGGGATTTGAAATGACGAGTGTAGGAGGTATTTGTAGTATTCTTAATGCTAATTATTTTTAAACACATTATTATACTAATGTACATAACACCTTAAGCGATTTATTAAAAAGTTTCAGTTTCTGACATGAGAAACGCGGTTACATATTAACTAGGTTATTGTTACAAAGTGCATAAAATTGTTAAATAATCCCAAATTATACTTAACAATCACCTGAGAAATTATGAAACACAATTTTAATACTGGCTTCCTCGTTCAAAATATGTTTGATTGATTATGCTTAATAAGAATGAAGTGAATGAGATCCAGCAATTAAAGAACTTATTTAATGGGAGTTTGGGATAGTAAAATTAAATCTTCACGAGCGAAGTCGTACCCAAAAGCCATGAAAATATAAATTTATACCCAAAAAGCCATCCGGACGACGCGGGACCAGCTCGCTGGTAAAGTAGAAACCACCAGAATATATTAATAACCAGATCCAGAAGTATAACTCTCTATTCGAGCTTTACTCATTTTTGTGATCTCGATTGTCAGTTAACCTGTTTCTATCCTGAAACGGCCAGTGCTGTACTGTCTCGAGTGTTAGAAGTTTTACAGCGAATTGCTTCTTACGCGTCGGGTTTAATAAAACATTTTATTTGCTACACCTAAAGAAAAACAATAAAATTTCATTTTTTTACTTAGAACCAAGGTCACTAATCTGTCGGTAGACACGTCAAAGGCACCGCCTCCGACATATACTTCTGGTTTTTATTTCTTGTAGTATATAAAAATCAGAGCAGAACTACTCGTTCTGTCCGGATATTAAAAACATAATTTGAACAATTACACGGTGTGGTCTAACAAGAGCAAAGTTAATTAATAACTCCATATTAACTTCAATAAACTAACCGGAAATTACAAAACTACAATCTAAAGTACAAGCCGCATGAGCTTTTGTACTTAATTTGCATTTATATGAGAAATACACGTAGTTAATTGCTATATGTCTTTTATATCTAATTGTATAGAATAATTATAATTAAAAGAATTTACTCTCACCACTTTAGATCTACAAAAAAGTACAATCAGACTCAAGGTCACAAATTAAACGCGTACAGTACAGTACATGTGTTAAATAAGAAGTATTCACACTGTCGTACTAATTCGGTGCCGTAGCTTCTTTTGAATCGAGCCTTTCCTCTCCTGCACCGTACTGTTTTCATCCGTTACGACTCTCCACTCATGTATGCCATTGATAAAACTGGGATATGTTAAAATCTCACATTTTTAGTTTGGACTAAAAAGAAGAAGAAGAGGTTTCCGTCAAACCAGCGTTTTTTCTCCACCCGTCCGACTCCACATTTTGACACCTTATTAACTTAATAGATTAATATGATGAAAAACATCAAATGGATGTACATTTCGAGAGCTAAGCTCCCATCTTCAGCAAAACACTAAACTGTTCAGTGTTTTGCTGAAGATGGGAGCTTAGCTCTCGAAATGTACATCCACTGAATAAATCTGTTGTGGTAAGAAGTAACTATTCTTTTATTTTTATTGTTCCAACCACAATGCTCTTAATATTAAATTATTATATTTATATTTCTTAACATTTATATGGTAATGTTGAGCCCTATTCGAGATATTGACAAACAAAATAATTTAATCCGCCATATTGGAACCGTCATCTTGAATTTTTAATACATAAAATGTATTGTCATCAGAACTAGACGTGTATGCTAAATTTCAACCAAATCGGATAACCGAAAGTGGTTCAAAATCAGGTTGCAAGATTTGACCCAAACTGAAAGACTGACAAACATGTCTACACCGATAACACAAACTATTATTGTGTAAACGCGCCTTTAAGATTTATTCATAATAATTCTTAGATACATTTCATTACTTTGTATATTACATTCAGGTGAAAACGTAGTTCACTTGTCATAGCTGCACAGCATGTGACATATGCCTGCTTAGATGGCTACTGTATTTGGCCTGATTTTAAAATCAGTGAGCGAGAATTCTATGAGCGAAAATGAAATTCTAAAAGCAGTTTGATCAGGCAGCTGGTCAATTTGATTGCAATAAATGTGATCGATCGACTTTATGACCCGAGAAAATGGTTATATCAAGAATACTGAACAGTCAACTATTATGCACTGGTCTCTTAATTAATGTGTTCTGGCGGCATGGACTGGTGATTTGATTAAAAGAAGTCGATGAAACAGTTTAAGATTAAAATTAAAAAGCGAAAGTATTCCTTAAGGTTAAGTAAAGATCTCTTTTACAAACGGTTGGTTTTTTTAAGATTTAAGGAAAACTGAGTTTTGATATCAAAAAGATAACTCAAATAAGCTAATAGAAAAAGATAGACAAAATCCAAGATGCATGAAATTTTGAATCTTGTATGCTTTCAATGTGAGTATTTAAAAACAATTTACAAAAATTATGACACCTAAACTGTAAGAAATGCAAAAGTTTGCTTGAAATCAACAAATGTGTGTAAGCATGAAAAGCTCAAATTTCATTTTTTTACGAAACTTTTTTAAACTTATATCATTGGCGTATATTACGGACGTCGAATAGACAAACGAGAAGTCTACACATTGGTGTTTTTTTGCTTAAATCTGTTGCAAAAAAAACTAAGTAAATTATATAAAACTATTGACGTGGAATAGCTGAAAATTATCATACATTAAAATTTCCATTCATAAATAGAGTTCAAGAGAAAGATATGAAAGTAAAAGATTTTTCTTTGACAATTATCTTTTGAATTTTCTAATGCGTATTGTTAATTGTTGTTAACACGAGTGTTGCGTGTATAATTACTATAATTTATTTTCTTTAATTTTACAAAAAACGTTCATTCATCGTCTCAAGTTTTTCTTTTTACACTGCTATTGTCTACTAGAACTTTTACGACGAAGAAGTGTAATTCGAAACAATATAAAAGTAAAAAAAACCCGGGTCGCAGTGCCAAAATCCTGCCGACAATATAGTGTATTTGCTAATAGAGGTATTGTGGCTTTATTAAATGAAATTAAGTTTGTTTTTGGACAAAATAAAAAAAAATTGAACCCCTTAATACACCCCTTACAATAATAATTTTATTAGTTGAAATATTGTTATCAATCCAACATCTGCACCAAATTAAATACGACCTTCAGTAAGTAAATTCGTATACGCAAACTAGTGTTTTCATAAAATTTGTAAGTCCGGTCCTGTCGGGCCGATTTGCTTATAATTTTAGGAGCACTTTTTAATTGCTACTAAAGGGTTAAATTTCAATTTTGAAACGATTTTGAGAATTTTTTCGGTATTTTTGGGCCCAAAAACTTTTTTCAACCCCTAAAAACTACCCTTAAAATGACCCGATTGGGCCCATTTTAAATAGGCTTCGTGCGGTGATGGATTTCAACATGTATGCCAAATTTCGTTAAAATGAATTTACTCCTTCGAAAGTTATTGCCCGCACATATAAATATATATATATATTATATACATATATATATAAACATTTTTAAAAATGGTGCCAAAGTGTTTAGGAGGTTATGAAACGTCGAGAAATTTTGGTCCGACCCCTAGGTCCCGCCATCCGACCAACGCCAATAGTGTATGTTGCCATATGGCAAATACACTAAAAATAGAAATAGAAATAATAGTCCATAGCACTTATTTTAATTCTCTAGCAAATCACATCCAAATGATTTTGTTTATCTAATAAATTTATATGTTTAACAATATCAAACTATTTTTATGAACACCTTGAGTGCCGGCGTGCTTGGCGAAGCGAGAACTTAGCGCCCTCTCATGACATAAAATTCATACAAGGCAAAACTAAACCAAACAAAACAAAACAACAACGTATGAGGGCAGTGTAGTGTAGTAGTCAGCGCACTGTTCTGGGTTCAGATCTCGCTTCTGCTCATGGATGTTTTGTGATGTCGAATTATTTGATAATATATATTTATTTGTATAGTATTAATATTCAATAAAGCAAGTTGTTGCTAATTACACCAAATGTAGAAGCCAAAAAACTCGTATATTGAATTTTGGCAAACGGTCTTAAAATGCGTAAGTCGATTTAAAATGTAATAACTATAAGTTTAAAAGAAAAACATAGTATATACTGCGTGTCAAGATGGACGATAGCCCTGCTTGAATTATAAGACTTACTTTACGGTAGAGCCCTCTCGAATATTTTTCTTATTAACCGACTTCAAAAAAAAGGAGGAGGTTCTCAATTCGTCGGAATCTTTTTTTTTTATTTTTTTTATTTATTTTTTATTTTTTTTTATTTTTTTTTATTTTTTATGTATGTTCCCCGATTACTCGAAGACACCTGAACCGATTCGGAAAATTCTTTTTTTCACTCGGGAAGAAGTAAAGTTTTAAGTCATGAAGCAATCTTTTAGTTTGCTCTTGAGATTAGCTTGAACAAACAAAATAGATGTAACAAATTAAAATACAGTGAAATTAATATCGGCAACCATAACTGTGAGAATAACTTGAAGAAGATCCGCGCCTGCGTCAAAGAAAATAAGATAACAATGCGTGTACACTCATATGTAAATAAATATAATAATTATTTATATAAAATAATTTCACGGTATGTTTGTAATGAGTGAGATGCACACGGACGTGTGTGTGTGTTTTGGTTGTAACCTAGATAGCTAATGTTATACAGCCATGCATCGCGCAAAATGCATGTAGGATAAATAAATACAATATAAAGCACACATCGTGGCGGCCATCTTCGTGTTGTCGATGCACGTGAGGCACTAGTTACACGCTACAGGTGAAGCAGTGCCTCGTCTGAGTATTCTTTAAAAAAAAAAATTTTCGAAGACAAAATAACAGAATATGCACATTAAGTATATGTATTATAACCTATTTTATATTAATTGTTTTTATATATTTATGTAATTTTTTATATTAGTATGACGAATTTATACTTTTTGTAAGGTCTTTAATGAAAAATATATATCATATCATATCATGAAAATACAACTGAACTTTAAGGCTGTCGGAACGCTCTAAATTTAAGCCAAAAATAGAGCTTCGGCTGTCAACTGATTGTAGACTTACTCGTCAACATTCTGCAAAAAATCTTTCTCTATAAGGAAGATAAAGGACAAGTCTAGGTCTCTAATGGACTACTTTTGTAATTTATGTACGATTTACTAGAAAAAAGTTGGCATTAATTGTGCTAAAAAAACACACGTTTTCAATGTCACACTATGACCTTATTCGTACTTATTTCACAAAACCGTTCCATCACAAACCTAAAGTGACTCTTCCTTTTTCGGAAAAGTTTTTTAAATCTTCAAAATATTTCCAAAAATTAGAGTAATCAACTGACAGCGGCACCCTTGCAATAAAATTTTTTAGCCTCGTAGTTGGCACTAGCCAAAAATTGAAACGTGCGGATGATTTGAGCGAGATAGAGCTAAAGAAGGTCACACCCACAATATGTCTTTTGCCTACCTCGCCCCTTACCGCTGGGTCTCAGCACAAACAAACTTCAGAGCGTTCCGACAGCCTTAAGTGGAACTTCCAAAACTCGAACTATTTTCTAAATCTAATTTTTGCCATATGAATCTTTATGATTGGAGACATTTTATTATTATATGTAGTTACTCGATTTTTTTTTGGTCCTTTGAAATTCGAACTTATTGTATTTTGCATAGTGAGAAAACCTATCATTTATGCAAATTAGATCTTTATTTTTACAAAAACGATGCGTTTAGTAAGTGCATTAGAAATGATACTCCTCTGCCGTGATTTAAAACTAATTAGTGTATTTGAGATATGGCACATACACTGGTCTTATTATGGCATATCATTCCCTCTTTTTATGCAAATGAAGTTTATTTCTTTTATCATTCTTTTATCACACAATTTAAAATATTTCTGATTTAAGCTTTTACATATGAACAACGTGAAAAACAAAAATATTACGTCACTGCGTCTTCAGCCGATTGACAAACGTCTTTAAACGGCGCGTGTCATCAATGTAACAATCTCGCGTTACCTTGATTCTTACCAAATGCGAAATGTGTTAAGTTCGTTTATAATTAGTACAAGCATTCACTATTATCTGTAATCTGAATGGCCATTCGTAGTAATTACTTAGTCTGAGCGATATCAGCTGATTTGAATTTAAATATAAATAAAAGAGAAACTGAAAATTACAAGGTAAAACGTACTAAATCTCATATATTTGTATTACATCTCAAGCAGGTGTCATCTAATTTTAATATATAAACAACTGCTCATTGTTTGAAAGTGAATTGCCTGCAATACTGTAATTAAATAATTGTGCATTCTTATGAAAAAGTCTGTTCTCGAAAAACAGTCTCGCAAAAGTTAAGTAATTTTTTTATATCGAAATTATCAAAAAATCTGTTTTTTACATTGTACAAGTGTCACTCAGGTATTTGGATTAATTATACAAAACAATCGTGTTATTGTTAATCTTGCTACGAAGACTAAATAAAGTAGTCGAAACATAGCAAGATTAACAATAACACGATTGTTTTGTATTATTAATCCAAATACTTAGCTGAGATTTATTATTGAATTATAATATCTATTAACTTTTTTTATTTTTATTATTTGTCGTTATAGCGGTCGTAGTAATATACACTAAGGCGCAGAAATGCCTGAACTAATAGCTTTTAAGAGATTCTGTCCAATGTCGGTAGTATGCACTATTTTGATATTTATAGAAAAGAAAATTTTGTTTTGTGATGTTACTACAAATTTACGGTTTTCGGGTTTTTCCCTTTTATGCTACAAGACATTGCTTCCCAATTAAAAGCGATAGAAAACCCGAACAGCTTCGTTGAAAATGAAGAGACATTTTTTCTGCCTAAGGCTCTAACACTTAAAATTACGCCACTGATGTGCCTGTTTTAACATTTAATAAATACATATTTTCTTTCGTTATTAAAAAGTCGTCTTTGACATATCTTTTTTCAATTAACAGTTATTTCACTATTTTATTCAAGGTAATGTACATATACAAAGTACATACATAAAACATTTTATGTAAACGACAAACCTATAAAGATGCCGTTATAAATTGTGATATGTAAATTACCATTACCTCATCAGTCATCACTCTCAAATCTACAGAATTGTTAAGTATTATGATAATATACCCAGTTTTTAACGAAAAAATGACTTTCTTAAGGTTAACACTCTTTTGATATTTTCAAGTTTAGTTTGTTTGTATTGTGGATTCAGAAAGAAAATTCAAGCAGTCTGTTGATTCCTTGAATGCATAAGTCGACTTGTAAATCGATTTCATCTGTTCAATTCGACTACTGCAATAAATTCAAACTTTAAGAAGTGAGCCTAGGAAGCCTAGAAAGCAATTTAACAGCGATACGATATCCCTTATCGTATCGCTGTTAAATTGCTTTCATGTTGCCCCGTGTGCAAACGACTTTTAGTTGAAGTGGCACATCGTTAACGTTTAACAGAACTGATCAGTGTTGAAACAAACACCGGACGCCTTGAGTCCACACCTGCGACACTGGATATTGCCGTCTCATATTGCAACTGAATGACATTTATCGACATATTTGTGGGTTTACTAGTAAATCTGAAATGTTTCTGTTACAAGATTTTATTGCCTTGGATTAATTTACCTCAGCATTTGCTTAGCCATACTGACGGTATGGTGCAACGCGGCATACATACCGATTAGCTGTCATACGATGAAGAGGTTGTGTTAATTAACAGCGTGCGGTTTACAGTTTATTACTAAATCGTGAGCAGAAATGATCATGAAATATTTATTAATGAATTATACACTTATTGTGACCCGTTTTTTAGACATGGATTATATCATTAGCACTTAGAAACTGGTTTATTATGGCATCTACAGATCAAAGTGAGCTGACCTTATTCGCATTCAACCAAAAATTGACCCTTCATTGCCATCATTCAAAATCAGACCGAAACTTTTGTTGTAGCCGATTGTTGAATTTACTGAATAATCGAGTTAGTGCTACTTTACAAAAAATGAAAAAATACTTCGCAACTTCAACGCAATTGTGTTCCGTCTTCAGCTTCGGTCAAAGGTTGAGAAAAAGACCGGCCTTCGGCTGCAGTTTCGGCCAAATTAACTTTCAATAGGACCCTAGTGATACCGAATTAAAACCATTTTTAATTATGATGATCAATTAATATTAGGCAATGTACTGAGATTGCGTTCCTTAGAATCTAGATGGTAATCGTTCCTCTAACTTATACGGACGAAAGACAAATCAAATTTGACAGCCGTTGATGCATTGCTTTAAAAACACATTTTTCATATCTACGGTGCAATTGTTTGCCCTGAAATGCATGGCCAATGTCAAATTAATTCTTTCTAATTTGAAGTCACGTATAGTTAATAGAGTTTTGCTATAACTACGAAAGGAATGATAGTAAATATAGTTCAAAATCATTATATTTAAAAAGTATACATAATTTAGTATATCTACTCGAATTTAACTGTTTTTTGAAGGTAAACCTCATCAAATAAAATTTCGAAATTATTGACAAATGACAGCATATGCAATTTATTAATGTAATTCAATGCATTCTTCGTGAATCTATTAAAAAATGCCCTCTTCAAATAAATTGCAAACTTACACCATCATGCAAGTTATAGTGACTCGTTTAAAATTGAAATAGCATCACATAAAAAAAAACATAATGATTTCGTAAGTATTGAAATTATAATATCAAAATATTTCTTTAAATCTTGTACGAAATCAGTGATTAAAGATGAAAATTGTAGACGAAGACTTATTCAATAAAAATCAGTTATAGCAAAATGAATATCTTGCCTTAAAACTTATAATTTCAAAAAAAGAAAATTTTCTTAATTTATCGTTTTAAGTTAAATCACCACCTGAAAAATATATTGTCCGATGTTAAATTTGACACCAAATAATCACATAAATTATTGACATGGTGTTTTCACTGTTCAGTGAGTTTATTTATGAATAATTACTGTCAACTTTGTTTATTCTGATGTTTTTGTTAATCAGATAACTCAGAAACTGAATACTTTCCGACGCAAACAACATTCTGATTGCTCGACAGGATGCATATCTGCAGAAACATCTCTATATTATAAAAATGTTATCAACAAAAAGAACTTTTTATTGTTGCAGTCAACGTGGATACAGACAGCACGAAAAGCAACTAGAATAGTCATTTATAGTAACAAACTTATAGACTTGCATTTATATTAATCATTTCGTCGAAGAATACGGTAGAAAACAATTTGTTATTAAACATAAAAAACATAAAATCGAATCGACAGCATATATGTATTCGCTAAATTCGAATAATCATGGTATTAACATAATAATAACAATGAATGACAATAGGGATGTTGACTGTATTCAAATAAAAACATAATTTTAACGAAAAGTAGTAGTTTCTATGATAGAAATATTAAAAAACACTATATTTTTCCTTATTTTTAAGGAATTTAATTAATATTTAATAAATAAAACCTAATAAAATCATTCTCAAGTCACGTGACAATAGACACCAATCAGAGCGCATGACGTCATATGCTCAGCCGCTGTCAAAAAACTTCATTGTTTGGTTAATATTTAATGTGTAATTTATTATTATTTGTTTATAGGAAACGTCAAATTACATGTAACTATAGCAACGACTACGAAACAACTTTTCATCACCTCAGTTTACTAACGTTTATGAGCACAGAATACGCATCTATAGGATGGTAGCTCCCGTGTAAACTTTTGACCCTCCTTTGGTATGAACAGGTGACGTCACGCGACTAGTAATGGCGTTTTGGACCGAAATTTGAAACGGGATTTAAAATACATGATTTTTAATGCTTGAGTTGTATTTAAATAAAAATAATAAATGTTTGTGGCAATATTAGGTACTTATGCACGATTTGAAACACTTTCCCAAAAATAGTCAACATCCCTATTATTTCACATACACACGCAATTAATGCACATTGCACTAACTACAAGAAATAATTGATTGGTTGGCATTGATTGTGCCACACTACAACCTTATTTGTACTTATTTCACAAAATTGTTCCATCACAAACCTAAAGTGACTCTTCCTTTTTCGGAAAAGTTTTTTAAATCTTCAAAATATTTCCAAAAATTAGAGTAATCAACTGAAAGCGGCACTCTTGCAACAGCATACAATAAATATGTATTTTGACATATTATGTGAATTGTATTTAAAAGTTAGTGAGAATTATGACTGGAACATCGTTTATAGTCGTTTAATTTTATTTATGCATTTACTTTGACTGAGATTTTTTCTGCAGAAGAGTAACTATTTAATGTACTATTAAATTAGTATTTTCATTAATTAAGTACTATAAAGACTTATAGAATAAGTTTATTTAAATGTGCACGAATTATAAATGCTTTTTGTTCCATATTTTTATAACAATGTTTCTCACCGAAACTGTTTTTATGTGATATTTTTTGAACACTTTGTGCAACATCGCGCGCCAGTAAATTTACCTACAAAACGTTGGTTACTTTCACTTTTGAATGTTGGTTCCACTGACACTATATATACTGCATTATTTACGTGAATAATATAAAGCAATATGATTTGATTGCCGCTTAGCAGGAATTCTCAAACAATCTTGCAGAGAAATATTTACTCACATACAAGAAGCTAGGAGCATGATACACTCAAAATTTAAGAAGTGAGTCATATACTTCACCAATAATCACAATGTAGGTAATATAAGCGAAATTAACTGTATACACGAGACGGGTTTCAGTGCTTTGCCGCTTCATTAAGTGAACCATACTATTGTGATGATTCACTCCTACTATTTTGCTATTATAAGGCATGTCTGTTGTACCGCTAAGAATATAAGAGCGCTGCATATTTTGTCAATTTATTGCTGAGCAGTGACGTTACAACCGAAATAAAAAATCAATTGACTCTCCTTACTACAACGATACGGATAATGTCATAGAGTAAAAAATAATTTCAGCACTTAGAAAAGTGTCTGTTAGGAAAATTGTGTGAAATTTTCGGGAAGATTATCTGAAATTCTCCTGTTTGTTTCAGTAAAAACTAAAAGGACCTGAACTTTTTGATTTTGGAGCCAATTCCGTCAATATGGTTTTAAAACATTTCAGTCGCAATTTTTTTCGTATTTTGCACAAACTTTCTGGCAAATATACCACATACTGAAATGTTTTACATAAAAAAATATTTTTGAGATTGAAATTTATTTATGGTTCTCTGATTTTTTAAAATTATATTGGTTACTACTAATACGTTTGGTCACTCAGAAGTATTACATCAAAATATGTATATGTAACAGTCTATTGCACACGGTCCACTGTATCAATGGTCACTATCACTTTTCACTAAACGTATATAGAAGCTATTGTACAATAATATGTTAATAGATAGTATTATTAATATAAATCACTTGTCCATAAAGACATAAAAGACATTATATTGCAAATAATTTAGCCGCAAGCATCATGTGCAATGAATGCAGTTCATAAATCGGTAAACTAGATCGCTTAATTCGGTCCCTAATTTTACGTAATAACAATTTATGTCAAACTCATAACACACGTAGTGGTGTTAAAACTTAAGTCTTTGTCAAACTAGAATTTATCGTTTTAGTGTTCCGTAATCACTAATTCGTCCCAGAACACTCAAGGAATCAACTCGATGTCTGTGTGTCCGTCTGTAACAGCTTTTTGACATAGAAAGTTGAAATTTGGTGTAGTTATTGGAAGTGGTGACCTAAATGTAGACGCAAAGCACGAAATGTTCAATTTCATGTTTGATAGACCGTTTTGCGGAAAAATAACATGTTTTCTCATCAAATCAATAGACGCTGATGACCTTAGCTGTTGAGCGTCTATAATATACAATCTATCATCGAATCAAGTGGGAATCCAAAATATCATATAATAATAATAATAATACATTTTTTATTTGCATGGCCACAAGAAATGGATACAAAAAGTCACTAAAACATGAATACATTAAAATATTAAGATAAAACATTATAAAATCAGTTAATAAAATATAATAAAAGTTATTCTATAAGTTATGACTATATGGGCATTTTTGTAGTATGTATTTTTTGACTTCTTTTCTAAATTCTTTTTTTGTTGCTTCTATTGCTTTAATTTGGGTTGGCAGTTGGTTGTAGTAGTGCACTGCGCTACAAACAGGCCCTTTTCTATACTTTGTAGTTCTGTAATTTTTAATGTATATATTGTCCCCTGTTCTAGTATTGTAGGCGTGCATATCTGCAATAGTAGTGAACTTATTAAGATTGAGTGCAATGTTAAATAGTAGCTCATAAATATATATACCATAGACAGTCATAACTTGATATTTCATAAAAATCGGCCTACAACTCTCTCTATACGACATATTGAATATAAGTCTTAATATTCGCTTCTGTGCCCTAAAAACTCTGAGAATCTCTCCAGAATGACCCCATACGTTTATACAATATTTTATGGTACTATATCCGTAAGCATGATATACAGTCAATAGTACAGACTCACAGACATATATAATTTATTTCAACTAGTGTGTGCTGCTTAAAATTGAAATAAAATATTCTGATTAAATAAAAAAACCACACAGCTAATACTGTTAGCTATTTAAAATGCATTGCCGCATTATTCCATTATTGAAATATAATATGCATACATAAGTAATATAAATACGTTTACTTGTTTGTCGGAATTTGCCTTAAAGGCAAGAATTGCCTATAATATTACGTATATTTGTACATAATAAATGCAAGTACCACAATTATTAAATAACTATATAGTGTGTCCTTAAAATAAATTAGCGGTTTGCCGACAATTGCGTCCGCGTGGTATAGATGATATATTTGACACATTCTTTTATATCAAATCCACCTTCATAACCACTGGGGTGCAGAACACAATTTGGATTAATAGTTGAAAAATAATTATTTACGAGGTTATACTTCATTTAAGACGCTTGATCATTTCGTTGTCAAACCAAACTTTATCCGGAGGAAACCATGTCGAAAAGCTAATATTATAATATTATGTATTATCATCAGCAAACTTTTTATAAGACACCTATATATATTTTCTCAACATTATGCTTACTGTAAATATTTATTAAAAATGACCACACCTTCAATTTGTGTTCTTACAGTTAATATAAACCTTGCATATACTTATTAAATTGAATATTAAACTGTATATAGTGCAACTAATTGAAAAATTGTTAGGTGCGACTTTAATATTACACGATGCAATTTTTGCAATTCTGCGACACAACGGCATTTTAGAAATCAACATTGCAATTAATGCATTTTTTATCTAAATTGGGTAATCGAGAAACTATATAACACGGTGACTTGCGATCTGGTACAATATTTTGTTCCACAACAATATGAATTATTTAAAAAAGTCGAATTGTTCCTTTATTTTTTTTTTAATTCAGAGGTAATGATCCACTCTTTCAGTCACATAAAAATCAGTTTTCGTAGTGATCTATAGTCGAGAGTAACCAAATAAAAAATATTCACTATAATTAATAGATAGTGCGAAGTTTAATCGAAATCGGTTTAGTCGTTCTCGAGAGATTTTGGTACGACAAACAAACAAACATAATTGTTAGTAACAAGTTCCTAGTCTGGAAATATCCAAGAAAATAAAATTACAACGACGAAATTTGCACCAAAACCCGACCACAAGTCTATGATTTTTAACTGTGTTCGATAAAATAGCCTTAAATGAATACAACAGACTAGACTCATAAGAAACTTTTTTATAATTTTGCGGTTTGTCAAGGTTTTTTCGACATAAATGTTATGAAGTTATCTCTATGTCGCGTCTAAAAAATGCACATGTGTTTTTTTATGTTGATTTTACCTTCGATTTCAATTACCGGTAATACAGGAGGTGTTGTTTTATTCATTGAATAAAAAAAAACTATTGCTCTCTTTTTACTTAGGTCTATATTTTGTCCTTCAAAAAAAGTTCTAGAAACTTTCTATTATACTGATAGGAGTAATAAAATGTAATATTAGTTATACAGTACAATTATTACAGAGGTTGTCAAACCTTTAATGCAGTAGTTTTGTTTATTTATCGCTGAAAGGAAATAATTTTAAAGTAGTTAAAAAATGATATAATATTGGTAAAATAAGTTGTTATAATTATTTACTAGAAATCATTATTTACAACTTAGTTTGTCAGTAAAAAGACTAAATTCGGGTTGCACAAATATATCGTGTGTTGAATATGTTGGGTTAACATACGGTTTTACAAGTTTAATTAAATATATTCTGTTTCCTATTATACGAAAAAAATGTTAAGAGTTCGCATTTCTTTCATTTCTCATAGGTTCCTTTTTCTATACAAAAGTCAATAAAAAATTTAAATTCTGCAATGTAATCTGCCTTCTTATTACAGCCGAAAATTATGTTAAAAACCTATCAGAAATGGTAGAAATCAGAATAATAAAGATATTTATTAACATTTTTAATACAATATTTATTAATTACAAAAAAATGAAGTTTGTATGTTTGTGTGCTTGTTTATTCATCTCAAAAACTACTGACGTGATTTGATTTTTTTAAATCTTAATTATAGGTCAAACTACGTAACCAATATAATTTTGTTTAAAATTGGCGCCACTGATGGCTGTACAGTAGCTCTGACGGTAAAACTTGTTGAATACCAAGAGAAATTTTTTTTCACGCAGGTTTAATATTAATACCGACATGACCTTTAACAGAAGTAATTATAGACGGACGTGCAATATTATCAATTGACGGAATATTAGCCAATATTATTACTTAATTACAATTTATGCGTTGTATTGCAACGTTGACAATACCTTCTGTGAGTTAATAGTTCACAGTTTAACCAGTTAATACTGTAGGTATGATATGCAATTTTGTCCTAACTAGCATGTTTCTCACACCCAGTAAAGTGAACGCTGTACTAAAAATACATTTTTAACAATTTTTTTCACCCAAAGAACTCTACTTGTGTAGGTTCTACCGTAGTAATTTTGGTTTAGATTATCCTAAACTGACTACTTTCGAAATCTCGCAAAAGAACGAGTTTTTTCCTGCGCCTGCCAGTTCTAGATAATTGAAGCTAATGCTTTTAGGAAAAAAATTCTGACTAGTTTGTAGAAAAAAATCTGCTGTACAATTTTTGTACTATAATATATCGTCCAAGTAATGGTTTAAAAGACAAATGAAGAAAATTCTGATTCAAGCAGTGCAGCCAATAGCGACGTCAAATTACGTCACTTTTAACGCGCGTTTTAAGTGCTCTGTTATCATTAACAAATGCAAAATTCATTTTCTGACAAAATGTTCTATAACCACCTAATTGTTCTAGGTACGTATGCATGAAAACTAGTCATTTTATAGGAGATATAGGACAAAAATTTACATAATTAATAAATTCTTATTGTATTTCCGTTCTTTTAAACTCTTATGCTCGGTTGTGTTAAACTTATAATATTTGTACATCGGTGCGTCACGTAGGTACATATTGTATGCATATTATGTTACCAATGCATATTTATTTACCAATATGTTTATGCACAGTTATGTAACCTCGCCAGTACAATACGGTTATAAAGTTCCTATATTTGTTATTCAAATGTAGTGACATTTAATTTCGGAAGTTGCTCCACCTGATTTAATATGTCGCATAGATTTTGTAACAATGACATCATCCTAACACCTTACAGCAATGCCTAAGCAATAAATTATATTCGTTTGCCAAATTGGTATTCAAATAATATCATAACACACTATGAATGGCTGAATTTGAAATGTTATACTGTTCTGACTATGTTTCATTGCTCAACAGAGCTCTTTCTGGAACTAATAAAATTATTATTATTTTAAAAAATTATTCCGATCCTGATGAAGGAATAAATTAATTCCGAAACGTCGTGTAAAAAATAAAAAATTTAGTATTGATTTAAAAAAACTGATCCTAAGTCCTCAGAAAATTTTTCATCTAATTATTATTATTATTATTATGTTATAGACTTTGTTTATGATGTCTTCAATTCATAGAAAACAAAGCCCTTCAATAACAATTTAAGGATACGTACTATAACAAAAAAAGCCTTTAGTAAAAAAATTGAACTGCTTTCAAAAAAGGCTAAAAAGAAAATTAATAAATTGTTTAAGTCGATGTCAATTTGATTACCAAAATTTTTTATATATGTACTTATATTGAATTGGCACCGAACTCAAAATTTAGTGGCTTTTTCTAAGAGTGTTTAATTTTTTTTAATAAAAAATTTTATTTCTTTTTTAATGACTACAATATCTACATGGTCGTTATTAAACCGATTTAATTACTAAACTGATTTACGTAAAAATTATATGAAAATATTCCGTTCTTTTCCTGAACACAACGGTATAGAAATTTCTCGAATCGGGTGATCCCTCGGGAAGAGACTAATAAGTCCTAAGAGATTTTTGGATTTTTTTGAGCACACATCTTCTTTTTTCTCACAAACCCATTTGGCAACACTGTTCTTCTTCTTCTTCCCCTCACCGATTCAATCAAAAACGATCGATGTTACTGAAAATTATTATTTATTTATTTCTACCGGTTAACCTTCTAAATTGCGTTTTGCATGTCGATGATGAGATGTTGCTATTTTAAGATGAACGGTATAAATTACATTTAAGTATATATAATAATCTGACCTTAGAATGTGGAGTAGGTTGAGATTGAACTAACTGATCTAACAACCCACTATCCATCTCCAAATAGGTATAATTGGTTACATAATAACACACTTCTTTAAAGCTACAACTCACGTAAATTTTCTGCTTTAGGCAGTGTCTTCTTCTCAGTTAAATTACTCTTATCATCGTATTGTAAGTATATAAGAAATGATCACATTTTTAACATCATAATTATATTTATGCTTTTAATAAACCCAGCATCGACAGGAAACAAATAAAATTCTATAGAAATTTGTTTTAATCAGTTTATTCCCTAGAGCTTCATCAACTATTAAAAAAAAACATATTTATACACTAAGCATAGTATATTGACAGATATAAAAATTTTACGAACAGGTTACTCGCCTTATCGAACGTTAAACTCACTGCATTGCTTGCGTATTATTAAATTGCAAAAATGAACGTGCATTAATTTATTACATTAATATAGTTTAAAATCTATAATTAAATCACAGTACGCTTGATCTTAAGTACCTGCCGTTATTTAAAAGCTAGACGTCGATCAGGGCCGGTGTATGCGAGCGTTGCTGAGGGCCTGTAACACATGACACCGCGAGATTTCTGCATGCCACGGAGCTGAAATAGGTGCGCTCTAAATACTGAATTACTTGTTATATACTAAAATACAAAAAAATTAACAGTAAAAACAAACTAAAACCCGACTAAGTAAGCGAAGAAAACAAGCGAATAAAAACGTGAGGCACTATTTTTTGTTATTAATTTTCAGAAGACGTAGTCACGTGCTATATGTATTATCTAAGATATTATTACACATTTTTGTTATAAATTATTGTTTCCTTTAGTCTCCAATTTCAATTAAACGTAATTGTATCCCGATTTACGCATATTCAACTTACACGGTTATCGCTCGGCCCCACATATCGCGTAAGTTCGAGGTATTACTGTATTATACAATACCTGTTAACTTCGTTCAATGCATATCGCTACTTTCGCTTACTGCAGAGCATCCCCTTTTTGTCGTGAAGTAATATAATACCGATTTCTGAAAGCAGCGTTCTTTACAATTTAACACTAATGTATAATTACCATGTAATATGTCTACAACAATTACTAAAACACGTTTCTACTTTGTTTGACTACAAAATAAATTAATGGTTGTTTACTTTTGTTACAGAAATGAAACGTAATAAACAGAAGTTTCTAGTCATTATTGGTAAGTACGCACTTACAGTATTATACTACTATATTGTAATTATGAACGGCAAAATAATTTGTTTAGAATTATTATATCAATTAAAGATTGCAAATTAATAAATATATTTTGCACAACTTCCTATAGAGTAGCTGCTTTTCATGTGACTTAGGGCCGTATTAATAATGGAAAGTTTATCTTTGATTCATTCTAGAGCCCTCGCTACTGTGAGAGTTAATGTCTAGCTATAGCTAAAAATAATTGGCTCTCGCATGCAGTGAATTTGAGTGTTGTATATCACTATATTATGAAGGATTAAAATGTTGAATTGTGTGCACCGTAGAGTAACTGATTAACTCATTCCGCCGCGAAAGTGGAAAGATTCTGGTTTAAATCCAGACGGTGACGTGTTGGAATAATAAAGTGGTACAATAATGAATGTTTCTTAACAATTATAGCAGACATAAGCTATTATACTAAAATAATATTATGGTTCATGTGACTATTAAAACTCGCTGTGCTCGCTTTTAACATAATGTCACACTCGCCATAATATGTCATCACGTACTATAGAAACATAAATAGTCCAACGCCTTCGCCATGAGAATGGTAGTGTGAACAAGCCTTTACATGTCACATTTTAAACGCCAAAAACATGGTACAAAGAGCACCTTTTTACAAGTTTTTATTAAACACCCACAATTAATCAAAGATGAGTGATTATTGTGACCTTTGCATTATCTGCGATGAAACAAACACATAATAGTATGTTATGTCACCCGTCCACAAATGATGGACGTTCGCATGTCAGTAAGTAATGATATATTACTGTATATTTACCTGGAACTTGTATTTCAACTTCAGACTGTTTTTTTTTCTAGTGCCATGCAATTCCATAATTCAGTGTTCGGAGCCCCCTTTATCTACGCTACTGATATCAAAGATATTTGAAATTACATACTGACATGGCAATTTGGCAGTTTGTCAATATTTATTCCTTTTGAAACTTGACATGTATGTATGCATAAAATTGACGGGCGTAGAAAATTTAATAGAAGGCTACTCGCTTTATCGAACGTTAAAGTCACTGAGCTGTAGACATGTACTGATGTGTTATGTCTATAATTATATCACAATATATATAACTAATATTAAGTATTTTTAATTAAAAAGTTGGTTAAAATTACATATTAAATTAAAATCAAGTTGATCGTTTCGTTCACCAAGTTAGCATCATCAAGATACAGGTGTAATTGTCTCTATATTGCTATTACTTGATTAACTTTTTAGCCCCTCTCCTCAAAATGGCTTAAATATTAGGGTAGGAAATGATGTGTAATAGATTAAATCAGCTGCAAAATTATATTTCCTAATTTCTCTTTGTAACGACAGAATAGGTATATTGTCTGTAAAATTCGAAACTAGAGATTTAAAATAATAACAATATAATTTTCTTTAATACATATTATCTACATTATATTATGTAACGGCATAAACACCACAGTGGTTGACTATAGCTGAGTGATCAGGAACCAACGTATGTACATTTTTTGAATAATAAATATCAGAACTTTTCCAAATCTTTTTGGTTGCCGAGCTTGTAGGCCGTGGTCCAATGGTATTTCTACCAGCGATCTACGGCAGACATTTTCAACCGAATTGTTTTTTTAAAGACGGTTATACATAATATAGTTTATAATATCGGTTGAACCGATATATTATATAAGCTATAGGTATAACCGCCTTTAAAAATGTCAGCCATAGTTATAAACGAAAGGTCTGGTAGAAATACCAATGGACCACAACCTAAAAAAACCCGGAAGTCAAGAATATTTGGAATAATGCTGGCCATGAAAGCCTACACATGGATCATAACTCTTCATCCATAATAATCACTTTCTGAGACTAATCTTCTGCTCCGCTTTCATCCCCGCGGTATTAAAAAGTCTAAATACTAAACATATTTTCAAAATTATTTTCACTTGAAAAGCACCGCAAATAGTGGTAGAAAAGTTGTGTTTTAATTGTATTTCGATGATATAAACATTGGGCAGTATTGCAAGGAGTTTCATTTCGCTAAATTTAAAATACTAAAATCTTCAAAAATCTGTTTAGTCGTGCTTGAGTCTCTGATTTCATTTCATTACTCATTGGCCAGTAGTCATCCCTTAGCGGAAACCAATTTTTTTTCGTTTTTAAAAAACCGTTACCTTCAGCAGTCATGTCCAAAATTGTAACATTATAAATAAACATTAATTGCAATCATATACTGCAATTAAGTTAGCAGGAAAGTGGACAAATTGATGTAAATCAATAAACCAATTATGAATTTAGTGACGTTTCGGAAACGTCGCTAAATTCATAATTGGCTTATTGATTTACATCAATTTGTCCACTTTCCTGCTAACTTAATTGTATATGTTTGAAAAAAATACGGACGCAACAATTTCCAAATTAATTGCAATCAACAGATATTTTGGGAAATGGACATTACAACTTTCACTTGAAATATTTCAAAAGCCAAAATATGGAGTTTTCTCATCGCCGTTGCAATATTGAAACTGTTAAAACAAAACTTCAATAATATTGATAAACACACTCAGTTTAGAATGTTTGAATGTTGGTTAAGCGAAGGTCACCCACTGTATCAACCGTCTATACAGTCAACAATGTGCGGTAAACATTAACCTCTCTCGGACTTAGTACCAACTGATTACATAACGAAAATTAGAAACATATACCACAAGAATTCCAGAAGTATTATGAAAAATACAGTGTGTTATTTAATCATTCAACCGATTCGTACGGCCACGGCACCCGGACTATGTGTAGAGTGCGATCTAAGCTTCAGCTGTGATCAGAATTTAAATCTTCGGCAAAATATCCAACTGCATCCAGAATCAGGTCGAACGCATTACCGAAAAGAATTCTACAGAAGACAATAAATCAAATGTTTGAAAAAATAAGAAATAAAAATATAGAAAATAATTTTTACTTCTATAAATTCCACATATAATTAAAAAAAATAATATTTTAACACGAGTTTGAAAATTTAAAAACTATGATATAACAATCCATTATTTGAAATTTTTAAGTGCAAAAGAGGTTAGCGGCCCAAAAGTTTGAGAAACACTGCTCTAACTGATCGTAGCGATGACATCTTACAGTCACTGACTAAAGTATTGTTGTATAACTGCTAAACATCATGGATAGTTTTCCAGTGGCTTTAATTTCGGGCTCATATTGTCATTGACTGAACTGAAATATAATTTCAGTGTGAAGCAATTTATAAAAGTGCATTTTCAATTAGTATATACGTCGCAATAATTTGTACCTATGTAATATTTATTATTTACTACACAGAAAATTATATCAACTGATATCTTATAAATAAATGTACATTACAGAAAGTTTGTGTTACAGTATTTAGTTAAACGGTGCTAAAGAGACAGTTAGTGAAAATTCCACCGCTAGTTTTTAATTGTTACAGTAATAAAAACTTTCATGATTGAACAATCATATAAATTATTCCAAATGTTGTTTCCAGTACAACAGTTTATTGAAATTAATATCGATTTATATTTCACTTGACTGATTGCTTAAACTGTTTTTATTAGAAATACCAATAACGTTCAAGTAGGTAGAACGATTGTTAGAAAATTATTTACACATTAGTATTTTTAAGTTAGAGCCGCCTAATAGAGCCGTGAAGCCAGGAATTATTTAAAATACTTTCAATTCTGGTTTAACTTTGAATCTTCTGATGCCCTACCAGATCCGACATTACCTTACAAATTCTACCGCTAGCATTATTGGTATTTTTATAATATGTTGTTCTAATAATTCATTTATTATTTTTATTACAAGTAGTATATTTTTGCACCAAAAAATGTTGAAAATTAATAACACAACATTTTTGCCAAGAATACAGCTCGGCAATGTATACGCATACATTTTTGTGTGCAGTTTTCTTGACAAACTTTTTATGTTTTCAACATCAAACTCACAATATGTCAACAATTAATTAATAAGTCTTTTATTTCAAAACAACTTCATGTCTCCATATCTTCAAAACAAAGGTTGGGATTTTTTACTATTCAATTCCGGTACCAAATTTTCATTTTTCACCTCCCCAATAGTACTAAAGTAAAAGTCTAGTATATATCCAATATTTACCTATAACCCGATCGCCCATTACTGCTGTATAACAATTTGAAAACTTGTTCCCCTCCAGTAAATTTCAAAAAGTCAACTTCCATGAACTATGCGTGACTTATTGCAAAGATATGACAGATTTATAGACGCTGAGCAAATGAAGTCATTATATTTTAAACTCAAACGGTGCTGTTGTATTACATTAATTTTATTTAATTCATGACTTAGATGAGGTTACACACACAATGATTTCTGTGATTTTATGTGCGCTAATTGAAGGCTGAATACACGAAATTCACTGTGAAACTGTCATGCTCTATTTCAGTAAATACCTGAGTTGTTTAGATTTGCCCACCGGCTGTTAAATTACAAAACTGTATTTAACATTAACAGTATTTCACTTAAAATTAATGTTTATTAGTTAAACTTTAAATTATTGATCATCTCTTATTATCATTAGCAGTGGCGAAAATATAAACAACGCGGGAACGGGAACGAACGAGGCACGGGATTAAATTGTAATGCGGGATAATGATACGTCAGCATATATACACTCAATATCCCGCTCAGGGAGGGATATACTTTGAAACTAATAGGACTTAAGCAAGGGATCCACAAAAATTATATTATTATCATATATTTTTTAATTCTTTTTCATTAACAGTGAATATTTATCGTATATTAAAAAAATGTTAATATTAATCATTATTATTACTTCGAGTGATTGTTTACAATTTTTTGGATGAATTTTGACAATAATTTGGGTGAAATTTTACTTTTTTTTTGGTGAATTTTGACTTTTTTATGGTAAATTTTTTGGGTGAATTCAGACTTTTTTTGGGTGAATTTTGACAAATTTTTAATGAATTTTGAACTAGATCCGCCCCTAAGCCCGCCATATAAATATTATGATCCCGTCCCGCATTGGTTTACAGTGAGTGTCGTAATAAGTCCAAATAAAAAAATCAAACCTCAAGGAAATTTGTTTTGTGTCGTTCTATTTATGAAATAAAACAAAAATTGGTGCCAGTAGTTCCAAAAATATATTATTCGCCAAAAATTTCAGGCCCACACAGTTCTACCAGCCAACCAACGCTAATATAATATTTTTCAAGACAATCTATGGATACCTACATGAATTACAGTTCTTTTGTTTTATTTTCAGGTATACTATGCACGTGCCTAATTTCAAAGACTGAATGTGTAAAAGCTACTTCTTTAATATTTGCAAAAACATCGACGACAACGAGCACAGAAGCGCCATCAGAAAATGAGGTAAATATAATAATAAATAAAACCCGGGTCGCAGTGCCAAAACCCTGCCGACAAGCTTGTAGAGGGCCGTGTGGTTTTATACTTTTATTATGTGAAATTAAGTTTGTTTTTGGGCAAAATAAAAAATTTAACCCCTTAATACACCCCTTAAAATAACATTTTTTTCTTAATTGTAATATTATTATCAATCTAACGTCTACACCGAATTAAATACACCCTTCAATAAATAAGTCACTATCTGCAAACTAGTGTTTTCATAAAATTTGTAAATCCGGTCCTGTCGGGCCGATTTTATTAAAATTGTGGGGACACTTTTTAATCACTACCAAAGGGTTAAATTTCAATTTTGAAACGATTCGGAGAATTTTTTCGGTATTTTGGGGCCCAAAAACATTTTTCAACCCCTAAAAACTACCCTTAAAATACCCCGATTACGCCCATTTTAAATAGGCTTCTTGCGGTGGTGGATTTCAACACGTGGCCCAAATTTCGTTGAAATATATATATATATATATATATATATATATATATATATATATATATATATATATATATATACATATATATATATATATATATATATAAATATATATATATATATATATATATATATATATATATATATATATATATATATATATATACATATATATATAAACATTTTTAAAAATGGTGCCAAAGTGTTTAGGAGGTTATGAAACGTCGAGAAATTTTGGTCCGACCCCTAGGTCCCGCCATCCGACCGACGCCAATAGTGTATGTTGCCATATGGCAAATACACTAAAAAAGAATATTTTCTTATATTCTATGATAAACATAAGCAATAACTACGATTGAAAATTATACCTTAGAATATTAGTTTTTTGGTAATTATTAGTTATTATTATTTGTATTTACTGAAAAACTCGCAATAACCATTGTGTCAAAATCGAACGCCATGTTTTTTGCTTAGATGCGTGTAGACTGTAGAGTAGTGTCATTTAGAAAAGATAGTAGCAAATAAGAAGAGTGGAAAAAGCGATCAGTAGCGGCTTGATTTTATAATTTCAGAGGCTACCATAGGCGGTATCTGTACTATCAATGCTACGTGTCGACGAACAATTAAATGAACATATTTATAAGATCATCCCTTGTTGGACTCGTCCGACCCAAAAGTCGTTTGACGCTGACGACCTCAGATGTTGAGCGTCTATAATCTACAATCTATCGAAAGTCGTTTGTCTGCAGAACTGGTACAACTATCTTCTCTAAACGATACTACTCTACCTATTTGCTAAAACCGATTTCCGTAAAAATCGAATAATTCGAAATAAAACATACGATGAGACTGCGACGGGGCTCCAAAGTAAATGCAGGTGGGAGGGGGGAGATTCACAATATGAGTATTCACGTCAAAACTGAGATTTGAGTCTTCTACTCAACCTACACGGTTTTTTCGTATTATTTTATGACAATAAAATTCAGTCAGTTCTTGAACCAAAATTGAAATAACTTTTGAAGCATTTCTGTCTGAGACTAGTAATGTATTTAAGGAAGAGCAACAAGGGATAAAGGCCCGGAGCCTCCACGTAACAAGGACCTTCTCAAATTTTAATATGCTTGCAATGAAAAAATACAAAAGTTTGCATAAAAAAACTTAACAGACAGTTTTGATCTTAACTTTGAAGTCACGGTTTTTGTTTCATAGATCATATTTTTTTACATAACAATAGATACAATAATTATGTCAGAGTTTCCCGTCTCGGGATACCCGTAGAACTTACGAAAGTCTACTGAATATATTTTCTTAGAAAATTAGTGTCGAATTAGGCACTGGGTAACTATCGAGGGAAAAATGTTTATACTGAAGACGGTCGCCAACCGATTTGACTATCCAGGAACCCCCACAACCAGCGTTGCCAGATTTTTTTTTTGCCAAGTTGGGATTTTGGAACTTTTTGAGTGAAAAAGCGGGATTCTTTCGTCGAAAGCGGGACATAGTAAAAAAACGTATATAATCAGAAGTTTTTAAATATTTATCTTTTATTTGAGTTCAAATTACGTTTACATGACAATAGATAGCAAAAATAGCCATAGAAAATGTATTTTAATAACAATATGATATTTTAAATCAGATTTACCCTATCGTTAAATAGTTGAGTCTTATTCGTCTTCTGAATAAAAAAAATAGAAATCAAAATCAAAAAAGTTTTATTAATTAGAAAAATATGGCGTTTCAAACAATAGTCTGAGGAGTGAGTGTTACAAATTGCAATTTACAATAAGAGAATAATTATTTACGCACGGTCGAGTTATCCCCGAAAAGCGGAACTGAACCTGTCCCGCGCGGGACATTTAATTCTGATTTAAAAATCGGGACGTCCCGCCAAAATCGGGACGTCTGGCAACGCTGCCCACAACCCTAGATCCGGCGTTGTCTGTGACAAATTAACTTTAATTAAAAATTTTAAACAAAACATAATGTAGATCCATGTATAGACAAACATTGTATAATAGTCTAGTATGTGAAAGTTGTGTCAGATACCCCCTTGCGACTCGCCAATCGGTTCTGTCGGTGATCCAACGATCAAACCAATTCGTGCAGTCGGCTTTGGTGTTACGACATCGAGAAGACATATCTGGGTGATTGCATCAAACTGGCTCCAGCGTAATATAAATGCAAAATGCCACCATCAACCAATGTAAATACTAAAATAACACGCGACGAAAAAAGTGTTTGCCGATTGTAAACAAACGATTTTTGGAGGAATGCTGCCCGTTCGTAACTATTTTAGGATAACCGACTTAGGTCAATTTGCCCACATCAATACCGTATCCGTGCTGCGTCAATTAGATAGATAGATAGATATTTTATTAAATACAGAGGCATCACAAAATAGTACATGTATATTATATCTAATAATATTTTAAAAAACATGAAAAAAGTCTTTAACTTTATATAACTCAAGCCTATCTGCAACAGCTTTTTTAAACAATTTGATGGTTGTAATATTTTTAATTTCTGCTGGTAGATGATTGTAGAATTTGACGCAGTTATAGTGACAGGTACGTGCAAACATTGCAGTATTGTGCCTGATGGTTCTATAACAGCAGTTACGTTTACTATATTGGTGATTAAAACTATAGGCATCAAAATTAGATTTATTTACGTAAATATAGCATAAGCATTCAAGTATATATAGTGAAGGGAGAGTTAAAATTTTTAGTCTATTAAAGAACCCTACGCAGGTGGTAGATGCACTGACTCCTGCAATTATACGTATCGCACGTTTCTGTAACCTAAATACTGACTGGAGGTCCGTAGCTCCCCAGAACAACAGTGCGTATTTGATGTGTGAGTAAAAGTTGGCATACTAAATTGTTTTCAGAATAGTGTTGCTTACCTTTGGTTTGAGCTGTCTAAGAACGTTAAGTTTCAATATGCCCGTGAAATGTATTCCGTGATTTTGTTTTCTCACCGCAATAAAAAAACACGTCAGTGAAAAGTGCAAAAATATTGTTGAAAACGATATAAATATCACGACACTGGTACTGAAGCAACACTGAAGCTAAGACGTTATTGTGTCGGACTCGGACAGGTGTAAACGTGTTCATTTAAACTAAAGGGACCGGCATTATTTTTCACTGACACTGTTACACATTCGCAACACTGTGTAGTCTTTCGTCAGCACTCAACATTTGAAGCTTCTCCCAAATTAAGTCAGACTTCTTTTCTTTTTCATAAATTATTATTCAATAAATTAACACTGCACCAAAATTTAGTATTCACAAAATAGGTACCTATTAGTTTTTTTTTGCATCTTTCAAACGCACACAGACTCAAGTATCCCCATCCCTGATTTGCTGACTAGTATCTTTATTTACACCGTAAATATTAACTAATACTAAAAAATTAGCCTTTACAAAACTTTTGTCACGACATCTTAAGGCTATAGATCTTTCTAAAAAATGCAAGGAGAAGGAATGTGGGTTCGAAATATGTATGTTTTGTTGACCTGCTCTCTAACTTTTGCCGACCTATTATTTTTGAACGGTTTTAATTAACTTCACGTTTCACGTATTAAAAAGTCATCTGAATTATATTATTTATCACTTAGTCATTAATTTATCAAAAAATTAACATGTCTAAACCATCTTGTTCGTTTAATACCTTCTGAGAATAGATCGTCATGTTGGGTATATTGGATGTATGCAAAATTTCAAAGCTCTAGCTTAATTAGATCACGTCGAAATTTTGATTCCAAGATTTGACCCAAACTAACACACTGACTGACAAAGGTAACAAGTTTAATAAAAGATTTTAAAAAAGTCACGTTACTTTGAATGCAAAATATTGATGAACAACAAATTCAAAATAATCATGGACTATGCAGCGTTCCTTCTGTACACAGTTTACATAAATTAATTACGTACACTAATCTTGTTGGTATTTTGTTATCTGTACTCAGCATTCGTCAACTTCAACAATTCATCTTCATTAATCTTCATCTATTACGTAATAGTTAGTATTGCTTTCTGTAAATAATAGGCGTACATTACATTATTATAAAAGAAACCTCTGCATAACCGTCATTCTCTCAGGCTTAGAGAAATAAGGAAGTTATGCGCTATCTATGTATAAATCGTTTCTTGTATTAAATTCCTAAATTATCTTGTTAACTTTATCTTATTTTTAAAAATTCCTAGCTCTTGTGCAAGTATAAAAATGTAACCAGTAGTTTAAGAATATTCTGATAAAAATATAGAAAGTGAAAAAGAATTTTAAAATTATATTCATTGCATTTTTGTTGTTTAAAAATAGAGATTTTTAGTTTCATTTATTAACTTTTAATTGGTTGGCTTGAGCTGATTTGTCCTATAATACTTGTCTCAAATAATGTCCTAAGTTCAAAACAAATTTTTATCAAAAATTTTTATTTCAATTTTTTGACCCATAACAATAACTTTTCAATGTTCTGGAAAATTGAAAACAGTAACGCCTTAGTATAATGTCCAAACTTCAAACACAACAATCCATTTTTTTTTAAATAAACGATTCAAATATAACTTTTTTACATTTACGAATTATTTTGGATTGTAAGCCATTCTGGCTCTGAGATCCTGATACATAATTTAAATAAATCTGTGACATTTAGTTCTACAAAATAGTGTCGCTCTTAGATGCCACAAAATTGTTCTGAGTATTAGGTGCTCAATTGAAAGTTACGGAACTGTAGGTTTGCATAAAATTCAGTAATAATATGCATTTTTTCTTTATATGTATCTCCGATTATTTCGTGATCGTACTTTTCATAATTTTCATCGAGCAAATATTTTAATAGCAGCAAACACTGCAGATCAGTCCGATTAATTAAATGAACCTGTACTGGTCTAAGTTCGATACGAGCAGGCAATAAAATTTTGCGCAATAGTTTAAGACGACATAATAATGTCAGGTATTTATTAGTTACCAGTTAAATAAAACCGCATCCTTGACCTTTGCTAACTTGTAATTTCTTCATACAAATAAATTAAATGTGTCGCGTTCATTTCACAAAACGGATTAAGTTTGGTTTAAGTTCTTTGAAAATTTTGATAATTTACAATTAATTAATTTTTCCATTTGATGATGTATTGAACATTATATGAATTTGTCAATTTATACTTTATATCAGTGACCAAAACGATCGTTTAATTGATTAATTTTTTAAAAACATTTTTTTAATAAAATTACAATTTTGAATATTCTGATCTACAAAATTTCACTAACCTAAACAATTCTTTAATTACAACTTTCTTTGGTCCATTTTTACTATGATCACGCTAAACATATTAAAACTATGATGCGGATACTATGTTTCTTTTAAAAATGCGTTTTAAAATTAGTTTGAAATGGAAGCTTAACATTCTCTTATTTATTGGAACTACGTATATACATATATTAGGGAATCCACCACTCACTGCGACTTACTCAGAATTGCTATAATTACTTTGTGAAAAATAAAATAATTTATGCTTTTTATTTAGTATACAATAAATTGTAAAATGATTCACCACAGTTTTACTTTTCTAATTTAAAATACATTTTTTTTTTATTTAAGGCTTCATCGAGCAGCGAAACGTCGGCATCTGGCAACAATCAAACAACCAAGTCGCCTTTGACCGGCATTCCGCAAATCGACTACAAATGGGATCCAAACTTACCGCGCGAACTAAACGGCTACAATTTGACTGATTATCCGTTCTATTCGAGTGTACCGCCTCCCGAAGAAATGGACTTCAAATGTGACGGCCTCCATGACGGATTCTATGCCAGTGTCCCACACAAATGCCAAGTAAGTTAAGAAACCGTCTAATTAAACGTAGTTGAAGCCAAGTGTTAAATTTCAGAGAATTCATATGCATATCTATAGGCATTGATATAGTTATTTAATATTTTGTTTTGATTACGTTACTTAAGCAGGTTAAAAAAAAGAAAAAGGGAAATTGTTCGTAGTTTTTTTTTATAAATTCACTTTTCGTTACAATGTCTAAGAATAGTACCAATAAAACTAATAGAAAAAGATTAACTATAATGAATGTTTACGCTAGCTAAACAAGAAACCTATTTTCTGTCGATCACAACGAATTCATTTTAATCAAGTGAAAGCATTGTTCAACAGAAATTTTGTCGTCAACATCGTATTCACTTCCGAAGGTCGTTTTTATACTTTTGTACCGAAAAAATATATAGCATATCAAATATAGTAATGCTCTTGCCTTAAGGTGTCTCCACAATCTCTTTTGAAAAGTGCTCGAATGACAAAAAAACAAACGATTAAAATCATGAAACATTACGTGTCCTTTCTTTACCTATCATTCAAGTCTCCATTCACCTAATCAAAATTTTTCAAATAGTCAAGATTACGGTGTCTCGTAAATAATAACAAACTTTTTAAATAATAGTGTTTATTTCAAGAATTGAATACGCGACCGTTTCATTTCAGAAACTGAAATCAAAACCGAACGAATCATGGGAACCGGTTAAAATCTATCGTGAAAATGTTTATTTTTATCGAGAAAAAATCACGAGCTCGTGAAAATCCCAATATCTAAAGTTTTTAAAGGGAGAAACGTTTTTGTCATTGAAATTTTATTTTCCTTTCTTATTATTTTCGATTAATTATTTTCATTAGTTTTTTTAATTTTCGTTACTACATTAAAAATAAGGTACCTAATAAAAAATTATTAGATAAATATAACTATTGAGTATTTAGTAACTTTATAATAATAATAATGCATTTAACGTTCGTTTCTCGACTTTGTCATAACAGACAGTTGCACCATTCCTGAAATTATCGTTTCTTGGCGAGAGGCAGTAGAAAAAAGTCCCATCCAAATCTGCCCCCGCCAGGATTCGAACCCGGTACCTTCCGATGCGAGTCTAGTACTCTCATCATTACCCTCCCCGCTCCTAGCACTTTATCAATTTTCAAAAGTAACTCTGTCGTCATTTTCACCCTAAATGTTCCATTTCTCTCGCCACACAAAATACAATATTTCCATATTTCCGCAAAAAAAGCTTGTTGAAAAAAAAATAACTAAAAACTTACTATTTTCGATATGAGGCGAAGACTCCGTCACCTCAATAATCCATTCCCAACACCTGATCAGGTATGGGACACAGATCTCAAAGCTATTCTAGGCTTTATCAAAAGCCTTAATCTCATAGAGATATAAAGGAGTCAGGGCTACACAATAGATCTATCAAGGTCACGGTGTTGACGAGGAATAAAATCCTCTCGCCCTCTTTTCTTATCTAATCTAATCTACTATTTTCGATAAAACGTGCAGCACTATACTTATTGGTAGAAAGAAGACTTGATTCACTTTCAATTCCTTGCTGTGTTGTTAATTTGATAATGTTGTCATTTTGTGTCAAGAACATTCTTTTCTTCGGGCTGTACAAAGTACGTTTATTTAATCATAATCTGATTTAACCGGGAAAAAAACGACCAAGTGCGAGTCGAACTCGCAAGGAGAGGGTTCCGTACCATTCCGTTTTCTGTGAGAACTTAAAGACTTAGGATTTTCGTTTAGGTTTTCCTGTAAACTATATGAGTGTGGCTCATCATATTCAAGGGTTAATAATTGTATTCACTTTCATTCGGTGCTTCTGTAACTTACTTCTGCTAGTTTACTATTATGAATATTAAGAGACCAAAACCGACATAGGTGACTGCATGTAAATTTGAATAATTCTATATGTAAATGGATATCTAACTTACATAAAATAATGAAAAGAAATTAAGAGAGATATATTTCAGATATTTCGTTATATAGGATGATTTTTAACCCGAAACTTTCAAATACATCGAGTAATAAGCACTCTACTCTATAACCGATAACCAAATATTTCAAAAAGGACGTCTGTTCCTGGGGTACGATAATAGTCGAAAAAAAAATTTCAGAGAAATCTTACGTATTTTAGCCGTAAAATCGAGATTTGCATTAAAAAATAAGGGTTTCTGTTAAAAAAAAACTTAGTTGACCTTGAATGACCTTAACCCTTCCACCCAAAGTCAAAATGACATATACTGCCGAACTGTCCGATTATACAACTTTTGTTTGAAACATTTTTTCGTAGAGTGCTTACAGCCCTAAGCAACCGCGCTTGATGTCGCTATTTTCTTTTGATTTTACCAGTAAGTTTCCGTATAAACTCGCCGTACAAGTTATAATAATTAATACGTGTTTATTAATTATGAAATTAGATATTATTTATTAAATATTAATGTCCCATTTTCTTTAAAAAAATGTCGATATTTTTTTTAATTTTATTTATTTGTGACCGTAAGACAAAACGATTTATCTCGGATTTTAATTCACTATTTAATAATTCAGTCCAATCCATTGTAAGAGCGCGTGAACAATTTTAAAACGGCTTTAGAATGCCGAAGTGGTTTTGAAATTAGCGTTTTGCAATAATATTGATTTTACTGTACCACCCCCTAGATTTTGGCGTTGGTCGAAAATGCTAATTTGAATAAAATTCATTCATTTTAAATTTGAATAACCTCGAAACGATAAGGTCTCCTGTTTTACAATGCAGTTTAAATTTGTTTATGTAGACCTGGAACATTTTGACGCAGTTTTAAATAAAATGTACATTGAATTTCAATTAGCTAATGTTGGACATACGCCTTTTTACATTTTGACCACAGAAATACGAACTTGATATACGTTTATAGCTAAATCTAAATATTTCCGCGTTATTAGAAAATGACAAATGAATAGTTATTTGACTTTTAGATTGTTGGTTTCTAATCTTAGAGTTTGTGACAGTTGACACAGTAATCAAAATGAGTACAGAGTTGTATTCTTTACGAAGATAAATGATTTCACGTTATTTAAAAACCGTTTTTAAATCAAATAAAAGGAGAAATGAGAGAAATACTCACTGATTATTGTAAAATATTTATTTTATCTTCGATTTTTTAACAATAAATTTCTTCATAGGTATACCACCATTGCTTGTTTGGAACTAGATATGACTTTCTTTGCGCCAACTATACAGCTTTTGATCAGAAAACGTTCATCTGCCATTTTGCGTCGGAAGTTGATTGCGTGAATTCTCCGAAATATTTTCACAGGTAAGCGAATAAATTATTAGTTTCAAAACATCATACATATATTATTCTGAACAAATAACAGATGTTCACGACGAATGCTCAAATTATGTCATGGACTTTTTCAAGTCAATATTTGTATTTTTTACAGAAATGATGCCTTATATCAAGCAGCGTCAACTACTACTACAACAATAGCACCACCATTTGCATTTCCTCCACGTCGCGCCCCGACGATTTTAGGAGGCGCGCAGCAATCTCCTGGAACAGCAGCCGGTGCTCCTGTCTCATCGACGGGTGAAGCTCCGGCAATAGCTGGACCGGTAGAACCCGCCGTTCCGTTGATACCCGTGGGTGCAGCGTATCCTCGCCGCAGACGTCCGTATTATCGCCGACGTAGACCGCAATACGATTATTACGAGGAAGATGATTACTTAGACGATTATTATGATGATGACTTACCACCTCCTCCGCGCAACAGACGTCGAAAACGTCCAAGACCAAATCGCAGACCTGATTTTGATGAATATGATGACGATTACGACACAAGATACGATAGACGTTCATCTTACGATCGTAGAAGACCTTTAGATGATCGACGATCTTCTGATGACCGCAAATCTCACGATGATGATCATGAAGATAGACGTAGACCAGATGATAGAAGGCGAGCGCCGGATGATATTGATGTGGAAGAAAGAAGATCGTATGATGATCGCAGACGACCCAGTGATGAATATGATCGTAAATATGAAAGAAGGAAATCAAATCGACAACCATCAGATGATAGAAGATATTCATCGGATGATGATGAAGAATTTACGCTTCGTAATCGTAGAAAACCAGCTATTGATGATGAGCGGGGTGCCGAATCAGAAAGTAGACGTTCAAACTATGGACACGAGCGTAATCGTAGACCATCTGATGATGACACTAAAAGACAAACTAAGCCCAAGGATGATCGTCCTGAACAACATGAATCAAAACCCTCCTCAAAATCAACGTCAACCAGCTCTTTGTACAATAAACCGAGAGTGTCACCTATAATTCGACGTCCTATGCCAGCAAGCGACCGAAGTAAATTTGAGAACACGTCACCAAAATCAACGACAAAACAACCATCGGCAGTAAGAGATGAAGATTATTACGATGACTATGAAGATGAAGTCGAAGAACAAAAACCTAAACATTCAAGTAGCACAACTACTTTGAGACCACGTAGAACTGACACCGATACGACTACCCATAAGTATGGAGCAGGTCGTTTAGCATCGACAGACAGAAGACCGAGTTACTTGTTGTCATCTAAACGGCGACCAGCGGACGACACAGAACCGGAATTAGAAGATGAAAGACCATCATCCAGAAAAAGACCAACATCTGTTTCGTCCACACAGAGAACTAGATATGACAATAACGGTCGTAAAAATCAATCCCCACCACCAGAAGAGTTTGACGACGAATCGTACGACGCAAATTTAAAAGATCGCGAAACAATACCGTCAAGTACATCACGATATAGCTCAAATAATCGCAAACCAATTGTAAAAACCGAGACCACAACTAAAGAAAGTCCTAGAAGCAGCACTGAAACACAGCAAATTAAAAAAGACACGTATGTCAGAATTCATAAACGACCGTTTTTGCCAAGTAGAGGCGGAAATCCGTATGTTGCACGAGGATTGCTTCCAGTAGGAAACAAAGCTTTAGGGCTAACAACTACAACTACAAGTACGAAAAAACCACAAACTGTGCCTCCTCCATTAGAAGAAGATTTTTATGATGATGAGGAAGAACTTGAAGATAGAAAGACAGATGTGCCGACCTCTTCTGTTCCATCGAGACCGTACTTTAAAACGAATAAGTTCGTAGGAAACGGAAATGCTAGAAATCCCGACACAACAGCAGAAACAGTAGCCAATAAAGAATCGGATGAAAGTGCAGCTATTTCAGAAAGTGAAGCAAAAATATCTCGACCTTACATTTCGCAAGGAAATAAAAATACAGGAACGGCTAATATTAGTGACAGAGGATCAATCACGTATCAGAATATCAACAACTCTGCAAATGATAATAATCAAGCAACACATTCACCAAGCAATGAGAATGCCAACATTGCATTAAGAAGCAATTATAATGTTGCTGGAAGAACATCTGACACCGATCAGAGTGGAAGGAATAGTAATTTTAGAGCTTCTCCACAATATTTTGAAGATTCTAGATCTCAACGTGGAGAGGCAACATTGGTAGATGTCAGTAGTACGCCCAAACCATATCAACCAGATCAAAATTATAGAAATACTGAGACCGACAATTCAAATATTAAAACCAGTTTTGTACCATTAGAGCAGTCTCAGTCCAATACAAATTTTGGTACTGCTGTCGATAACTTAGGTGATACAGTTCCAAGATACAATTTTAAAACTTTTCAAACCGGCAAATCTTTTGGTTTTTCCATTTCTAGTCCTCGACTAGAAGATTCTAGAACGAGCTACGATAGTAATGCAGGAACCAGAAACTACAATCAGACATCACAGTATCAAAATCCAAATTTAAAAACGAGCGTTAATCAAGGAAATCAAAACTATGGTACAACTGGACAAGGGACGTCAGAAAACGCGCAATATGCAAATAACAGAGGCCCTCAAAGTTTCATTTTAGAACCGACGCGACAAACACCCGTTGAAGGGGATGCAATTTTTACAAGCAGACCTCGATCTGAGGTCAGACCAAATTTTCGTTCTGAACAAAGTCCATTTCGTACTGAAATAAGAACGCAAAGTCCCGAAACCACTCCCCAAAATTACAAAGTAGAAACTACAGACCAGCGTGACCCTTTAGATATAACAGAAAACGAATATGATGTAAATTTAAACGATGCCTTAAATCCAACTTTACCAATTCCTAGCAGACATCACCCTTCAGGATTTTTGCCATCTAGAGAAAATGATTATAGTTACTCAAATTATCAAAGACCAAGATATTTAGCTTATGAACCTTTACACCAAGCCAGCTCAGAATTTAGTTACCATTTACAAACCCCAAGTTCTGTCAATACTAGACGAACGAACTCACCGCAACGATCTAATAATTTTAGCAGTAATAAGCAAAACAAAAACACTCCGTTCATTTCGCCGTACTAACTCAACAAAATTATAATTAGGTAAAAAAAGTTGATTGGTTAATACTCGAATATGATTGCATTTATATCGAAATGTTTCAATTGACTTGAGTCAGCTTGAGGATTAAATTTCAAACTCTGTATTTTCATTGGTATAATGCCTACCGAATATTTGACATCGATGCAGCAGTCAATATTACTGAAAACTTTAGTTAAGAATCTATATTTTTGCAATTAAAACTGTTTATTACTTTTTTTACAAGCTGTCCCAAAATCAAGTTAGTTGGATTATTTTAGATTATTGAAGCTCATCCGATAGTTTTGATTTGAAAAAAGCAAAATTGGATTTTTGGATATTATTTTTTTTTTATTTATAAAAACTGCCATCATCTGAAATATACAATTGCTATCATTAGTTACAGCAATATTATATTGTTATGGAAAATGGTTACTACATTGACAAAACTCATATGTATGATATTATTACAAATAAAGGATTGACTAAGGATTTCTGCCGAATTTAGATCTCTGAAAAGTGAGCAACTGTTCTAAGGACAAACAAAATAATTTAAAAAAATACGATTTTTACAAGACGAAAGCTATTCTTGAAACAATTAATTATTCTTCCCACTGCTCTCTTGAAAACAAAAATGCTTATCGAAACAGGAACCTCAACAAGCCTTAATTCGACACTAAACCGGTTTGAACTAATTAATTGATATTATATTGGACGGAAATGAAAATGGCACTTTAAAAGAGTGCAATATTTACCAACTATTTCTGTCATATTTATTTTTAAGCAATGTCATTAGATGTTGCATTGTTTAAAAGTGATACTGCTACTATTTACAATGTGCATAGTAAATTTCACTCATCATTTAAATAAAAATTTATTACAGTTTTTATGACACAGACTGTAAAAAATACAAATCAGGCTTTAAGACCGCTGCTCACGAGACTAGGTTTGCCGCTGAATTCGCTGCTTGTTTCCAAGCGTACTGAGCGCTGAATTTTGTCATGGTTTGTATGTGTTGATTTCACACGATGCGTATTTTGTAGATGGTTTTGGTGCGCACAGAATTCAAATGTGAACATTTATTCTCTCAGAACGGACCACACATTATGACGCCATGTTTGTTTATGATGTTTGTCCATTTCACCCTAGTGACTAGAAAACTTTTCTTATTGGTTCTTGCTCAAAACCAGCAGAGAATCAAGCACCAAAACAGAGCCCAGTTTTAATTTGTCTTGTGATCACACAGCGGAGCTCGCAGTGACGTCATTTCCATCCTCGCAGTCAGCACAAGTCCAGCAGCGAATCCACCGGCAAAATCAGCTTCGTGTGAAGCAATATTCAATGCGGTGACAAAATACTTGTTGTATGCATTTATAACACTATTCCACTATATTTCTATTTAGGTATAAATTATTATATCGATAACTAGACGTCAAATCGGTCGAAAGATTGTGTTTAAGTCCTTCGACCAATCGAACTATGGAATAGTAATGACATACAAAAAAGCGTGCATAAAATCGGCCGATTTTATGTCGGTTCATTCACGCTTTCTATGCGATAGTCCGATCTGCCGACTGTTTTTTGATTCGCGCGCGTCTAGTCTTTTAATAAATGATCCACACAATGCATTTTTTTAAGTACGAACTATTATAGAAAGAAAGATTGTATATTATAGATGCTCAACAGCGTCTATGCATACATTAAAGTATCTGCCTGCTAACATATACATAAACCAACTGGTATAAGCTCGGATTCCTGGGAATGTTAATCCCATAAGACATTGGAATGCCAACTATAATTCCAATGTTGCCCTTGAGACGACGAGCTGCTATAGCGATTACAGTTATAGAGCATAGTAAAAATGAAGAAGATTGTGAATTATAGACGCTCAACAACTGAGGTCATCAATGTGTATGTAAAAATGTACTATCCAGAACGTAGCCAAAACTTTTGTAAATGTTATAAAATGAAATTAAATGCGTATCAAAATCTAATTTATAATAATAATTTTGTCGAAGGATATGGTAAACTTGACTGAAATCTGTCAAAAAATATTAAGCATAAAGAAATAATTATTCAAATATCAGAATATTTCCCAAAAATACAGTCTGAGCAATACAAGAGAAAAAATAACTAAGTCTTACTTGACGTGTTATATGGTTTATTCTGTACATTGTAATAATCGACGAAAGTGATGTAAATAGTTAAGTTATATGACGTAATTACATAGTTTTGTGTTTAATTAAAAGTAATATTTTTGTTATATTAATAACTAAAAGAAAAAATTAATTTATTTGTGAAATATAGTCCGTAAACTTTTTTTTTGTAAATTTTTAACGGGGCTGTGCTGTTGGCACTAATTTCTTTAGATTGTTAAACAATTATCTGTAGTACCTAGTCTTAATGATATTTTTTACATAAATTTTTCATAGACTTTAGTTGGCTTTTTAATTTTCTTCTTTCTGTTGATCTAGATTCTGTGTTTTTAATAGAATATTTGTATATTTTATTTAATATGAACATTTTATTTTGAATAATCATAAACTCTGTGTGTATGTGAATTGTAATTATTGTGTGCTAATGTATCTTTATTCATAGTTTAAAATAAAAAAAATTATGTAAATTACTGAACTTACTTAATAAACTTTTATAAGTGAAACTTCTTTACGCGCGGTAGATAGTAATGAGGAGATGACGTCATCCGGCAGAGCTGCGTAACCGGCTGTTATTTATAAACTTTAATGACGATGTTTAACAAATGTCAAAGTAATCAAAAGACAGAAGATTGGTATGGCAATAAACTGAATTTTTAAGGTAAGAGATTTGCATAGTCCTTGTTAAAATATAAGTGACATTTTTAATATTGTCTTTATAGATTGATAAAAATGTGAATATTTAAAGAATTTAACGTTGCAACCTCTTTGGACTTAAAGCGATTTCGCAAAGGTTCATAATATATTAACCCCTATTGGCCGAGTGGTAAAAAAACTCGAGCTCGCATCAAGTGCTGGGCCCGCCCCCAACAATCCGCAAGAGCTCCGTAACGACTGTTGCGATTATTAAAAATGATGCGACTACTCCGTGATCATGGATGCGGATGCGACGTCTGCAACATCCCTACAATATACAGCAGACTAGAGATGGGAAAAACGGGTCTTTTTAGTGATCTGCATCTTTGCATCTGGATCCCGTATGTGAGCCGGCTCACTGAACCGGTTCAAAAAGAGCCGAATTCTGAATATGTTACTGCAGTCTGCCACTGAGTTACCTAGTTCAGTCAATCATATCACGACCTGTATAGAATCAAGAATGCATAGCCAAACATGTCGGCTCTTTGAACCGGTTCAGATCTGAGTTGCACAACTCTACAGCAGACTGGTGCGAGCTCGCGTACCTGGGTTCGCTAATGTTCATGGAACATTGGACTTCAACCGCGAATACAACTACATTTCAATGTCCTCCCTGAGTTGCAGTGTATAAGAAATCTGCTAGCCGACACACACAAACCAACTGGTACGAGCTTGGGTTCCTGGGAGCGCTAATTCTCAAAGAACGTTGAAATGCTGACTATGTTCCAATGTCAACTAGGGAATAAATTTCCAACTAGAAGAAAAGCGTTGAGCTCATAATTTGTGTGACTGCTAAAGTTCTGGTTTCCTAAGACAACGGTACCGTAATATAACGGCCGTAATATGACAATGAATGGCATTACAAAAACATATGGGTAAAAATAAATGGATGTGATTTTCTCAGTAACTGTGGCACCACCGTAACGTAAAAAAGCGACATCCACTTACCCTTATGGACGCGTTTCTTGTGACGTCATTCAGTGCCATATTACGGACGCTGTATTACGGTAGCGCTATTTAGGAAAATGTAATAATTTAAGCTTATGACCTTATCTGAACATCTTTGCAGTAACGTTGAAGATGAATAAATTAATGTGTCAGAAAAAACTTCGATTTGAAATTAAGATCACTACATTAATTTTATTTATATTCTTATTCATAGGTACATTTTATTTTGTTTTATTCTTACTAATACAATTACTAACAAAAACAAAATTTCAGCTATGCCGGCAAAATAAAATGGCACTTTCAACAAATTTAACTTTGAGAATTTATATTCTAAGTAGAAATCGTTAATATTATTTTCTACGACAGTACTTTTGAACAAATTAATCATTTTTGTCCCAAAATAACCAAAGGTAGTGGAGATATTTTCATCTTGAAGCTTGATATAATTATTTGGAAGGTGCAATCCAAACATGTGAGCGCCTTCAGGTAAAATTATTTTTGTTTTACTTTTTTTTACTAGCATGTTATTAAAAATATGATCCACAATTCGCATTTTCAAGCAATATTTATCATCTTCATGAAACAGATATTCATAAGTCGGAATTTGGTATTTGACGTGATATTCAGTGGACCAGCCCCCCAAAAGTATAAATCGAGGTTTTATTCTGAGGTTTATATAATCACTGTAGTCAGTTGTTTCCACGGAATATATGAGCCCAATATTGTCGAAACAAATCACATTTTGTGCCGAGGCAGGCAAAAATGTATTCCAAGCATTTATTTGAGTTCTTAATGCCAAGCTTTCAATTTTATCTACGTGGTCATTTCGTTTAAACAAAAAACCGTCTGGCGTCTGATCGTAGTTCATTATCCTCTCAAAAGGACTTTTTAATTTAGCACCTGAAATTTAAAAACACAATAATATGTCAGAAACGGAATCCATCTAGTTCTTCTTAGGTGATGCTAGTACAAACAGATAAGCAACATTTTTTGGAAATGCGCTTTCTCATTTAGGGGTCATACAAAATACAAAAAAACCACATGAAAACTAGATTACAGACAAACGTCCTATTACTATTTGAATTTATATCAATACTATTAATTAATTATTAATAAATAGCAGTTCTTTTTTAATCTGTTCTTACCTGAATGCTTAACACGAATAATTTCTTCTACAGTTATTGTTCCAAAATGAGATATGGCTATGATTCTCTCAAAAGCAGTAACAACCATGAAGCCGACGTTATTTTCATAATAAATTGATAAATCTTCGAAAGAAAATATTCCTAGATTTTTAAATGGTGCGTAAGAAAGAACGCCGTCCTGGAAAGAGGAAAATGGAGGACCGCTTAATTGTTCAAACGTCTTTGATGGCAATTTAATTTTAAGCCATTCAGTTTCCGTAGCATATTTAGAATAGTAATGCAAATTCCCGGAATATAAAAAACACTGTGGTTGAAATAGAGCTATTTTTTCCGGTAAAACTTTTAAGTGACGATGGTAAATAGTTTTCACAGTAAGTGACTGATTTTCATTTGGTCGCAAAGGCTTATCGAATTTAATTTGAAAATACCAGTCACCATTTTCTTTAACTTTGTCGATATCGTTGATTTCAATTTCGTTAATGAATGCCAGAAAATCGGTGACGTTTGGATCACTATAGAAGACGTAGCTGTCGATACTATTAGTGGAATTGTTGTGAATGAGAAGATCAGTGGTTATTTCGACAAGATGAGTTGTCAAATCAATATATCGATGCACATGTGTGTTAATAAGCGGCGAATCTTTAATTTTACACCAACCACAATTAATAAGCAAAGAAATTAAAAAAACGCGTTTAAACGAACGAGCTGACATGTTAACGAATTGAAATGATTTTTCAATTTTTTTTTGTTTTTATGATTCACTTTTTCATGGCTCACTTTTTCAATTATTTAAAACTAGTCATCGAGGATGTATCTCCTATCTAATCTATGCTCCTATGCATGAATAGGGATGTTGACTGTATTCAAATCAAAGCATAATTTTAACGTTAAGTGGTAGTTTCTATGATAGAAATACTAAAAAACCCTATATATACCTTATTTTTAATGAATTTAATTAATATTTAATAAATAAAACGTAATTAAATCACTCTCAAGTTACGTGACAACGAACACCAGAGTGCATGACGTCACAGGGTCGTGAACAGCATCAGACGCTGTCATAGAGAAGGGTACAAAACGCCATCTGTAGAGAATAAATGTCAAAAGGCTTCATTGTTTGGTTAATATTTAGTGTAATTGATTATTTATTTATAGGAAACGTCAAATTACATGTAACTATAGCAACAACACGAAAAAATCTTTCATCACCTCATCAGTTTACTAGCGTTTATGAGCACATAATACGCATGGTAGCTCCCATGTAAACTTTTGAGGCTCCTACTTTACGACCGTACGACGTCACGGCAGTCACGTGACTAATATTGGCGTTTTGGAGCGAAATTTGAAACGGAATTTAAAATGCATGATTTTTAAAGCTTGAGTCGTATTTAAATAAACATAATAAATATTTGTGGCTATATTAGGTACTTATGCACGATTTAAAACATTATTATGAATCCCTATTATGAATTAGGGTCAGTAGAGTACTTGTACTATAGGCTGGGCGTAAGAGGCTAAAAAAGTGATCACGTCTGTTATCGGTTGAATGGATTGCTTACGTTATTCGAAACCCTTGACTTGATTTTTCAAATATAATGAACCTTTGACATTTGGGAAAAAGGTCTCAAGGCCTACTACCCCACCCTCTCTCCTGTCTCACCAAGTTACACTTTCAACAATATTGACGCCCAACCTATTATTTAGTATTCTACTAGCCTTGCGAATGTAGCGCAAGGACCATCTATATAAATATCCTAAGAATAAGATATATCGAAAACTTTGTGTGAGTGAGTAAGTACTGCCACAGACTTCAAGGGAGCCACATTTTATATAAACTAATTTTGATCGCGTCATGAAATTTTGACGTGACATCCATTTACGATTTTTAATATATTTTAGGTCATAAAATACATGAGTTTATACATTAAATATTAAATACAGAGGATTTATTTTAAACAAATTATCAATAATTAGTTTTTGTCGATAATCCAAAATTTCACATGTATAAATAATAAAATAAAATAGTTGGAAATTAAAAATAATTTTTATTTCACATACGTAAATAGTAGGTACAAGTTTTGTAGCTTGCAGATATAATATTGGCTTCTATAGACAGTAACGATTCTAAAGAATGAGTCATTTTTACTTTCTACCGACTTCATTAACGGTCTTTGGTAATCGCAACAATGAATTAATGAGTTCCGAATTCCGCTTCTGCGAATTGACTAGGCGATACAGGAAGTTGTTCGTCTCGGAATTGCGTTTGGAAACAGTCGAAGGCTGGCAACGGCATAGATCCGGACTGTTGTTGTAATCCGATAGTCCATAATCTCCTTGATGTAACTGAGACAGGAGATATGTGAGCACTTCTCTACCCTTCTGTACAAAAAACAATAGAAATTATATTCATGGCCATGATGAGTAAGGTTTTCAAAGTAACACTACCATTTTTGTAGTGAAACTTATTTAATAATAATAATAATAATGATAATGCGTTTAACGTCCATTTCTCGACTCTATGTCATAACAGACGCCATTCGCACCAATACTATTTTTTCATCTACCACTTCCCGTTATTTTCTACATTTTTTACAACTTCAACTTATGTAATAGCAATGGGCGAATGAAGGAATTATAGGAAATTAGGATAAGGTAGGTAATTTTTGAACTAGGAGTTTGATGGCCTCAAATAAGGAACCATCTCGATATTTATCTGGAATTAATTGAGGGAAACATGGAAAACCTCAATCAAGATGGCCGGTACAGGAATTATCGTTTCTCGGCGAGAAGCAGTAGGAAAAAGTCCCAGCCACATCTGCCCCCGCTGGGATTCGAACCCGGTACCTCCCGAATGCTGGTCTAGTGCTGTCACCACTACTCTACACAGCTCGGTTAGTGAAACTTATTTATCACGGTAAAAGGTGAGACATCAGTTCGATGCTAATAGTTAAGGGAGCTAATGATGATTTTACTCATAGTATGTCGTCAAGCCTAATTCTTTGTGAGTTCATTAAAGACACTATCCTGAACATAAAAACAGCAGTATGGCAGCTGAGACGCGGTCCAAAATGTCAAACTGAAGGTGTAACTTAATATATTTCCTCATGTTTGAAATTTTCTTAGCGATAAATTCAGGCGTCCTCAAAGTTATTATATTTTAAATGGTTTGAAAAACGCTTCCTTAAAGAGACGCTTACTTAAAATTTTTGTAAGGCCCGCACTGAATACAAACCTTACAACTAAACAAGACCTGCAAAACGTAAAACGTTATATCGAGCAGATTTTTGTGCAGTTTTAAATGACAAAATTCACTTTGTACTTAAAAAAACTCTGCAAACATTTTCAAAAATACAGTTTCTAAAATAACGCTTTCCTCGATAGTTTAGTCGTAGCTTAAATAATCTAACTGTATTTTCATTATGTTCTAAAAATAATTTAAATGTATATTGGCAAACCTCATGGTCGTCGTCGGGGGTAGCATGCGCCGCCGCGACGCACAACTGGAAGACAAGCAGCGGCAAGACGAGGAAGACGGCTGTGCTGAAACATCTGTTAGTATGCTCAATTGTCCTGGTATTCGCAGCCATCGTTATCGGTTCTCTCTACCTGTCTTAAACAAAAAAAAATATTTTCAAAATCTTTTTTCATTGCTGTGGGAACCAGGGCCAGCATTATCATAAGGCGAATGGAGCGGCCGCTCCAGACGCCAAGGTCCACGGGGCGCCTCTTTGGTAAAAAAAAAATAAATAGTAAAGAAAAATAGTATCGCTTATCGCTATTTTTATTGTTGTATATATTAGGGGCGTGCCATAAATGGATCTCGTTCCATCCTAAAACTAACCTCGAGCCAGCACTAGCGAAAAAAACAATTAGTAAAAACCCTTAGTAAAAATATTTTTGTCTATAAAATTAAGTGCGTGTATACCAGTAGAAATACGATCCGTTTAACACTAGTGCTGTCAACTAAAACAAACGCTATGTTACCAACCTAACAGTAATTTTCAAAAGTAACTTGTCATTTGCCATTTAACACTATAAAAGAAACAAAGATAGCAAAGCTGGCGTATAAAAAATAGAATCGACACACATTTTTTATTTGGCATTTCCGAGATAAATTATTATCATTCCTAAAAATTTGCAATCCTACACATAACTTATTTGAGACAGCTGGAGCTGGGACATATAGTTTATATGAATTAATATACATAACTAAAGTATATACCGGAATCTCCAACAGGTAATAAATTAAAGTCTGATATTAAAGGTGGTAATTAGTCCATCCCGCACCCTTCCAATCAAAACACGGAATTAACTCCGCAACCTCCAATAATGTTTTACGACATCACAATAATAAATTGGCCTTATGTAATCTATACCTATTAATTATCGACAGGTATTATATTTTAATCGATGCGTAATAATATAATGCCACGGGTTTAACGCAGTCTTAGATGATATAACACTGTTAGCAGAATAAATAGCTTTAAATGCCGGTATAATAATTAATGTAACAGTTTAAATTATACATACAGATAGATGTATAGGTACTGCAGATTATAGAAGCTCGACAATAAAGATCATAAGCGTCTTAACACATTTACATTCTGATTTCAATACATTATCCAAAAATTGTTTATATTCTTTCTATTTCTTACAGAAATATTTGTAAATAATACGATAGTTATAGTTTGCTACAATTGTTAAGGAACATCCATTTTTTACGCTGTATAAGAAATGTATTTTTGAACAACTGTCTTTATCGGGACCTAAACCCGAATCTTTCCACTATCGCGGCGGAATAAGTTATCACTTTACAGTGACATGTCTAAATAGTCAATCTTTCTCATATTTAAAGCATATTTTTAGCTGTTATTTAAAGATGAGAAAGATTGACTGTTTAGATATGTCACAGTAACTCATAACTTATTCCGCCGCGATAGTGTAAAGATTCGAATTTAAGTCCCGACAATCACAGTTGTTTGAAAATAAGTTTTCTAATATTGCATTGTAACAGTGGGTGTTCCTTAACAATTAGCAAACTATAGCTATCCTACTATGTATTTACTAATTGAGTCTTACGAACTACACCATAGTGAACATTTTACTAAGAAATATTTAAGTTTTAAAATATACTCTACATTTCCATGCTTATCCTTAGTGATGTAACTACAAATTTGAGAACCCTGGCAATTTTTTATAGTGGATACTCTGGCATATTAAAAAGTAATAGCTTTTAACAAAATATCGACTTACACGTTCATTTTAAAGGATAAAGAGAACGAATTAGTCGTTTCCAGAATTTCGAGACCTTTTCGATCCACGATACATGAAGTGTAATATATAGAACTAGGTACCTAATCCCGCCATAAACAAAAGTGTGTGAAAAAAAGAACGGTACAAAAAAACAAGTGAGTTTACCAGCTTTGCCGAAAGAAAATAGTAAAATCAAAAAAGGTGCCAATTTTTCGCTTAGCAAGTACTTTTTTCACATTTATGTTTTTGATAGGATTTATATATGACGGTATATCATCATCGCAATCTCTATAGCAATAAACATATTTAAATTTCAATAGACCGTTGGCATTATCGGAACTTGTTCCGTAAATCAGAAATATTTAAACCAGTTTTAGAATTGAGAATGATTCAATATTGGATGCTGTGACCGTATGATAAAATGGTATTTCCAGTGTTAGTTCTATAAATTGCAGTGAAAAATAGACTGTGGCGTGACCCACACTTCCACTGAAGGATTATTAAGGTTTTGAAATACAGTATGAATTTAAAATATACACAAGTGAAACGTTTTTAAGTCTATCTGAAGATACAAAAATACAACATATGCGGTTTTTCTTTATGAGCACAAATCGATATAAATAAATGCAGTTCTTCATACTGTTTATCATACAGCAGGGAATATGACATCCCAATTGTAGATATTTGCTGACTTTGTACGTACTAGAAAAACCTATAAACCTGTAAAAACAATTTATTTTTGAAAACATTTTTATAACAAAAATAGTTTTTTTATCAATTAATATTTTCACTTTTCACTACTCTAAAGTAGGTACAACAACTACAGGTGATTTTTAAGTTGAATCTTTTTTTTAGTAACGTGTAGAATTAAATAGACAAACAAATGTTTCAAGTAACTTTTTTAATTAAAACTCAAAAATAAAAGATAAACAGACTTTCAAAGTTTAATTAAGTTTTTTTAAATGTTGAGGTCGGTCTCTATCTAATTATGTTGTCACTATGGAAATATGTTATATCATGATCAAATATTCACAGAAATTGTTCGCAGTCGTCCCTGTTTTATTTCAAACAGGCACAAAGATACTTGATAATGACATATCCATAGTGGCATAACATAACGCCGAGACCAACCTCAAAATTTAAAAAAATGTATTTAAATTTTGAAAGGCTGTTTCTCTTTTATTTTTGAGTTTTGATAAAAAAGTTAGTACGTCAAATATTTGTTCGTCTATTTGATTTCTACACGCTGTTAAAAAAAGGAATCAACTTAAAAATCAACTGTATAACATATTTTGTTAGTCAACATTAGGCTCTATGAAGCACAGCTATCATATGGTGTAGGTGCTGGGTATCGATGTGGTGGAGGTTCATTTACCATGGTTTTATAATTTTCTAATTTGTCTCCCAAAATTTACCCCCAATATCAGAATCATTTATTTACGCTCTACATATATACTAAATTTCAACTTCTTGCGTCCATAGATTAAGAAAAAATACGTTATGACAGACAGACAGACGCGAGGTGATTCTATAAAGGTTCCGTTTTTTCATTAGATGTACAGAACCAAAAAGAGTGAGAATTGTTTAGCTCGTAAAACTTCTCATTCGAGATATTGTTGATTTTCACTTTCTTATTAAAACTATCATTAACACTTTGAAAATACAAACCGGTATCAAACCAGTTGGTGAAATAATATACATAAATGACCGAAATTAATATACATTGAAGCTGAGCTTCAATGTATAATAAAAGGTACTTACCTTATTATATCAAAAACTGGCAATTGTTAAAACAAATGAAATAGCAACAATCACTACTTTAACTAGAGTTAGTTTAACAAATTGTTTGAGCGTGGATGAGCAGTGACAACGTAATGATAGTTCGAAGGCGTCTCGACGGTGGTTAAATAGCCGCAGAGCCGGAGGCACGCCGAACACCGCGGGGCAATGCCGCTATAGCGATGCATCCACGCGCGCGTATTTATGCATGCCCCCGACACGAGAGGCAACATGCGACACGCTCGGAGGGAGGATTGCAAGACAATTTCAATAACAGACAACCGCCATGCACATTTCGACTGGAAATGATTGGTAAAAGTTCAGATAAAGCTGCGATAAAAATATCCAGTTACTGAAGAAGATGGTATAAAGATTTTTTAACAACTGTTTTCTTAAAAATATCAAATTATATATTGGTATACATACTAACAATGAAATAATTTATAATAATCAATATGGTTAATATGGTTAATGTTTTCTTGTTTCAATAAGTGATCCTTTAATAAGAGACTTAACTCAATCTAAACAACCTATTTTTATTAAACAAAATGAAATTACTTGCAATTACTGTTCAAATTAATTTTTTATTTGTAAGACGTTTCGACCAACCATTTTGGTCCTTTATTTAAAAAATTGAAAAGGACCAAAATGGTTGGTCGAAACGTCTTACAAATAAAAAATTAATTTGAACAGTAATTGCAAGTAATTTCATTTTGTTTAATATTCTATTACTGTTGGTAGAGTCAATATTATTAACCTATTTTTATTTTTTTTGAAAAATGTCATAAAAGCGATGCAGATAGGTTCGATCTCTCTATCTTTGATGCACAACGGGTCAAATCTCTTTCTTTTATACAGAGTGGACCTGTTACAGATTATCGTCTTGAAAATTTATGGGGATTAACCACAAATTGCTGAGTTCACATTTTTATGAAAGGGTCTCTAAGATTTCTTCTTTCAGGGGAGGATTCCTAGAATGGTCTCAACACATATAATGATTTATTATATATTATGCAGTAGCCTTTTTAAAAAACCTGTACAATTTTGTTTTTCTATAAGAATATTTCGAAAAATATACCTGCAACTATTTTTTTGAAAAACTAGTAATGTATGTATTGGTATATTATCAGGGGCGTAGCTACCGCCGTATCTGCCGTATCAATTATACGGGGCCACGGGGGCCCCCAACCTGCGTAAGCAAAAATTAATAAAAACTTCCCAATTTTTTTTATTTCAGAAATGACAAAAGTCAAAAAAAGCAATTTCTTTTTTTCCCGCGTAAAGCGTGCGTTCAAAAGCTGGCAACACCCTACATCGGTTATCGCGGGCTGCGGGATTTCCCCGTTTAAGTCATTTACTTCAACGGGGCAAGGGCCCCCAAACAAATTTTTATACGGGGCCCCGCCAAGGCACGCTACGCTTCTGTATATTATATAATATTCTTTACCGAATTTTATACAATTGTCTGCCAATATGACGTAAAATATGTCAGATTTATAATAAAAAATATCAAATCGTAGTGTCTTGAGCGATTAAGACACTTAGGATCGGTTTTACACATTCGGCTAAAACTCGAGTTAAATGCTAAGCCTAGTTTAGAAGCTTCATATAAATGCATATGACATTTTAATATGCGAAATCTATTCATAAATTCTCTCTTTTTTCGTTTAAGACAGGTTTCGAGACAATCTGACTTTTTTTTAATGAACTATAATCTAAAAAACATCGGGATCTGCTCATTTGCTCTCCTGCAGTACCAAAAGGAATCGAATAAAAAAGTCTTTTAAAATCGGTTGAGCTGTTTTGATTGCACGACTAGTACAAAAAGTTATACAAACTAAGCTTATATTAAACTGAGTTCACTTAAACTGACCTTAAACTCACATTGTAAAACCGGTCTTTAGACCATTCTTAAATCATTTCAAGAACATTTTTAATGTATATGGTTCAAAAATGAAACTTAAATTTTCAAAAGTAATTTTCTTGTACATATTATTTTTGTAGTCGTATAATACTGCGGTATCTATTGAACTAATTAAGTATCCCTATTTTATAGTCTACATAATATGAAATTAGACAGTAATTAGTAAGTAATTACCGTTAAATATAATATTATATCACATACTATTCATAATCTATAATTATATCACAATACTCGTTAGCTTTAACACGTCGTATAAAGCTTGGTTTATATATAAATGCTAAACGTAACATTAAATATTTTAAATAAAAAATATTACGTTTGGTTTACAAAAGTGGATGCGTTAAAAATTAAATTTAATTTTAATTGTGAACATTTGAATTATTAAACAAATTTAACTTAAACTATGTATTTTTGCAAGCGCTATTACATTCAGTTATATGTTAACAGGCAAAGATCTAATGAAATTTAAAATCGGGGGAAACAAAATTAACATTGTATAAGAAAAAATAAACAGACAATAGAGTTATCGGAAGAAAAACGTGCATAATTATGTTCAAAATAATATATAACTAACGAATACACACTTCATCCCACGCGTTCTTTTAATCCACACCAGACACTCTTTTCGTAAAGAATTCGCGAAATTTTCCTGTTAGTTTCAACAACTACAATTTTAGAAATTCTGATCAACTCACGAAATTTAAAATGACCGATCTACTGCGACTATCAGAAACTGAAAATATGGCACAAAGAATAAGCAAGTTCCTCGCAATATTTATACGGAAAGATCATACAATGTAAAAATAAGATACAGTGATCTTTAACACTTAATTATCATTTTCTTTTCTACTGGACTATGTAAACCAATGTTAATTACTTTGAACCTTCATATCTCTGAAACCTTTCTTATGCTTATAATTTTTTGTGATTGATGTATTAATTAGACTACAAATCAATTAAAATTTTACGAGCTATTTTTCGGGTTCTTGTTTTTAGTGAGTCACAAACTATCAAAATTTGAGAGGTCTTATGGTCCCCAGTTAAATTTCTTTTGAGCTAGCTATAAGTACTATAGTTCGTGCGTAAATAGAAGATGTCAACCACAGAACAACTCATCTTGCACAGTTGTTAAGAAATGTCGACGAGAAGACAACCACTGAAATGTCTTTGAAAGAAGCGAGCAACACGTAATTAGAACAGGTAGGCGTAGGAGTGGAGAAAATGGATGATTTTTTTCCAAGGTATTATGTCAAACTCATATTACTACACAAATACACAACAATATTTTCTTGCATAAATAAAAATATCGATTTAGATGTCATCGACAGACGGACATAACGATCAGTAGCGTACAATGCAAAATTAATTTGAAAAGTTTAAAAAAATGTTCGGAAGTTACCAACGTGTTTTGTCAAAGGATAGCGCACCACCGAATTTATATTAAATAGTAAAAAAAGTATTAGATCAATCGTACTGAAATCTCTTCATATAAGACTCAGATCCTTCGAGTCTATTGGCATTTGACATATGGACGGAGCTAAGGCCAATTGTAATGTTGAATCCGCAATTTTTCATATATATAACAATACAATAGCAGCATATAAAATGTAATTTGTTTTGAATTTTTGTCACCAGATGCCGTATCTTAATTTACTAAACACTAAAATTATGGTCTCTGTGCCTATTCGTAACAGCCTTTAAATATCTCATAAATTATTTTTGAGCTTACTTGAACTCAAAATAAAATTATTGAAATGTCGGTTTGCAAGATCTTAAAAGTGTAACCAGGCGTCCCGTATTTGACTGGTTCTCCTGTATTTCAGATATCAATCGGGTTCACGAATTCTTAAGTGATCCCGTATTTTGACTAAAATCATATATACGCGAGCAGATAGCGAACTGAAAACAGTTTCTACTGAGAATGCATTGTATTTTAAATGGACACGATTAGGTTTCTTTACAAATTACAATAAACATAATATTATAATGTTTCTTTTAATTTTTACTTATATTTTTAATAAAAAGAGTAAACACCCTAAATACAATATGTCGGCAAGAATAGCGAATCGAAAGTATAGCCAAATTATTGTTTTCAGGAGACTGAAACCATTAAAGTAAAACTGAAACCAAACCAGTTAGTGACAGCCCCTAAGGCTGTAAACTAATCGTGAAATATATTAAATCCATTGTTTGCAGGCCTATCAAGTCGTCGGACCAGGGCCGTAGACAGATTGAAGGGTCAAATAATTTTTTAAAACGGCCGACGCTATTAGACAGTTTTTTACATGTAGGAAACACAATGTATTTATAATTTTCACAATGTAGGTATATAATGAAAAAATTACACAACTTTTTTGCGACTAATAGTAAATTTTCCAAAAAAGAAAAAATTTAAGCGTTAAGGTCGCCGTCAAGTTAATTACATCCATATTTCATATTGGAACCGATCTCAAAATGTAATTAATTTTCTTTTTATCGGGTTTTTTTAAGGCGGTTCAATTTTTGTTATAAAAAGTTTTATTTTTCAATTTTAGTTCATTGCTGGTTTTACATATCTATCTATAAGCAATAGTTTTTAGCAACCTATTTCTTGAGATTAGTAGAAAAGACAGATATAAACGAGAGCTGTTAGACATTTTTAGGTAGGTATTTGAGGCAATGTGAAAATTTGTGCAATACCTCTTTAGTAATATCGTAATATCCGAATACAAAAACACAGACCTGGCAGAAAGGTAGCGGGGCTCAACCAACCCTCAAATTTTCAATCACCTGACAGTTAGAATGTCCCACCAAAACGACCTGTTTTCTTTAATATATCTATTTTTAGCTACCAATATTGTTCTATTTAAATTTCAACGTGTCTCAAATATATTTTTAAAATTTTTCAAAAATATAATTTTGCAAACACCTGGCTAAGTTTTAGACCGGATTTGGAAATCTGACTTTTTTTATTTTTCAACACCTTAAATACTCAAGGTATTAAAATTTCAAAATGCTTTAAGGGCTTTTTATTGCAAAAAAAAATGCTAATTAAAAAATTTGAGGGTCGGTTAAGTCCCGCTTCCCTTCAGTCAAGTCTGTATTTTTGTATTCGGATATTACTAAAGAGGTATTGACAAATTTTCACAGTGCCTCAAATACCTACCCAAAAATGTCTAACAGCTCTCCTACTAATAGGCTTAACTAGTATGAACTCTTGTGGGTAGTAGCTTCAAATACGGCCCTACGTCGAGCATGCTAGTTCTATGCGTACATGGTACATACGTTGATAATATAAGTGCACTGGACACTGTTTATATAGTGCAAAGCAAGCTCATTTATCGCAAATGAATCCTCCTCCACACTCGCATTACCCCCTTCTTCCTCCGTCACCGAGATTAACTTCTCAAACGATATTGTTTATTTTACTATTTGACTTGTTCATTATTAATACTCATTACCGCTGTCCAAGGGATGTTACTGTTTTTTGTCGTTTTAGCAATTGTTTGATCAAAGCATAATCGCGTTAAGGTAATTCAACCGCTAATCATTCTTCTTGGGAATTTGATCAAGAAGCATTTTATAGAAAACATTAATATCTAACAGCTGCTAAATTTCAAGAGTAATTCCACATGCCAAATTTGAGTTATTTGCACGTCAGTTTTAAGTACTTTTTGCACCCAGAGTCGTTATCACATCCGACCTACCTTTCAGTGTCCGTTGATCGACGCTTTCACTTCACATAAATGGTACTTCGGTTTTATATTAACTAACTAAAGTCTCAAATCTTCAAAAAATTTTATTGCAAACATGAACACTTGTCGAATTTAAATTAAATTAAGTAGCTTTGATTATTATACTTCTGTTTCCTTAACATTAAGAAAGTTTTCACATTTGGCTTTTTGGCGCCTAGAGCGACCGCTCCTCTCGCTCTACCCTAGGGCCAGCGCAATTTCTGGAGCACGTGCATTTAACAATGTTATCTTACCAGTCGCTGTCAGTTATGTATAGACAAGAAACATGTTTTGCATACAAAACAGAGATGTTGATTGTATTCAAACAAAAACATAATTTTAACGTTAAGTGCTAGTTTCTATAATATAAATACTTTTCCTTATTTTTAAGATATTTAATTAATATTTAATAAATAAAACGTAATTAAATCACTCTCGAGTCACGTGACAACGAACACCAATCAGAGTGCATGACGTCACTCAGTTATAAACATTATCAGACGCTGTTCACGCTGTCAAAAGGCTTCATTGTTTGGTTAATATTTAGGGTGTGTAATTTATTATTATTTATTTATAGAAAACCTCAAATTACATATAACTATAGCAACAACTACAAAAAAACCTTTCATCACCTCATCGGTTTACCATCGTTTATGACTGTATGACGTCACGGCAATCACGTGACAAATATTGGCATTTTGGAGCGACATTTGTAACGGAATTTAAAATACATGACTTAAAGCTTGGATCGTATTTAAATAAAAATAATAAATATCTGTGACTATATTAGGTACATATGCACGATTTAAAACACTTTCCCAAAAATAGTCAACTTCCCTATTTTACTTCTAAGCAGGACAGCAGATTTTATTGGATTCTGATACCACACTAAATTGCGAAGCTATTCGAATAAACTTTGATAAATTAAAATAAAAAAGAAATAAAAAACATAACAATTTACATATTTTATTATACATAACTCTACTTGTTAAAAGACTGATATACAGTAAACTATAAATATACCAAATTTTAGACTACACAAAAAAGTTACTATATAATAATTTTATCAACGATGATAATGTTGACTTAGCCCCATCGATGATTAATGGAAAAAATGGAAACGCGATGAATATTTTGCAGGTGGTTGTGGATAATCTTCCGGCAACTTAACCGCTGCATCTGGATAAACCTCGGGTTCCGGAGTTGGTGGTTTCGGACGGTTAGTATTGTGAACTTTTGCCCGGCAGAAATAAGAATACTCGGGACGTTCAACTCCAATGTTATCCAATACGCACTTATCATACACAGCTTGAGTTTTTCGACAGCTAAAATAAATGGTAATTAGTTTATAACATTTCTTACAAAATAGTCTACTCCTCAAGCAGTTCGGATCAGGTAACTTCTATTGTAATAATTTAAAAAGTAGTCAATATTTCGTTTGAAATAGGCCTGGCGCTGACAGATAATTTTTAGTCGGTCGAACGTTTGGTTGCATGAGACATTACCAAGCGATCTTATTAAATGGTTGCTCAACATTCTTGTAACAAACAGATTTAATTGTGGCTAAGCTCTTTTTTAGGGTAAGAAATTATAAAAGAAAAAAAACATACGCAGAGAAATCAAAGTTTCCACTTGATTTATCCAAGCAATTAGCATATCGTGTGAATTCTTGAGCACATGACTTTTTTACTTTACGGAAAAAGTCTAAGGTACATCCTGTAACTTCCTTCCCTTCAGTTAAACATTTTCTAGGATCATCTAGCTCCTGACGACATAGCATGAATTCCTTTCAAAAGAATAAAGTTACAATTAATGTTTGGGTTTGTTTACAACTAATTTATAATGTTATTACAGAAGGATTTAATTAATTTTAAATGTTTTTAAATAATTTAAAAACAGGCATGTTATGTAATAACGGTAATAAATTAATTATAGAAGTATATTATACAGGTTACATAAACTTAACCTTACATTATTTTGGTTTTCGCAATATTTTCCCAAATGAAAAGAGCCAGCTCTCAATGAAGAACCTGATATATTTACTTCAGGAACTGTAAGTTCTTCTTCTGAAGGTAAATAAATATCTGCTGTCACAACCATTTCGCAATTTAGAACCGAAATATTTCCTTGACAGAAATGGAAGGCAGCAAAATACTTGTCAGAAAAAGTTGCTGCCAACAAGAGGAAAATATAAATCTAAAGACAAATCTGTAGCATAACGTGTTAAAGAAGAACGTGTTTTTCTGAAGAATATCCCAAAATTTTAATTAAAAATGGTTGAGGAAATGAGAAATAAAGTTGAACAAGAAATGACAAGTATAATAGAAGATTTGGATAAGAATTATTTGAGGAAAATGCAGGTATCTTTTTTTGTTCAAAAGTAAGGTTATCTAAGAAAACTAATAAGTGGTATTTTGATTTCAGTTGGAAATGCACAACTGTGCAGCAAAATGTTGCGAGAATAATTCGCTTTCGGTGACAGCTTTACATAGTTGTGTGGATTCATGCAGTACTAAATTAAATAATGCACAAACTTATGTTCAAAATGAATTGCAGCACGTACAGAACAAATTGCAGCGTTGTGTAATGGATTGCAACGATAACATTCGTTATGAAATGGGACCAAATCCTGAAGAAAAAGATGTAATTTTTTGATTTATTGTTATTAAAGTGGTGTAATGATCAACTTGCTGGTCTTCGGATCAGACTGTCATGGGTTTCGAGTCCCACCTCTACTCATGGATATTTTATTGTCGTTAAGGCTCAGCTTTAATATTTGATGACTCTAACCAATACCAATTATATGGTGGATCCATTCTCCCCATGTGATATCGTCTTTATGCCTTTATAAAAAAGAAGAAAGAGTCAAGTTGTGACTATTCAGCTCAGTACCGACCAATATTATTTAATGTATTGGAAATGATTATGCTAAGCGGATTGTACAAGTAACTAACTATATTAAAAAAAATAATAAATATAATATATAAATTGGTACTAGCCGCAAGTGACCATGGCCGTTGGTGGTTAAAAAAAATTAAACAAAGTGGAAATGTTGCCACAAGAAATATTCTTGTATTTTAATTAATCAAACAAATGAATTTGAATATGAATTTTATCCTATGATAGTTGCAGTAAACAATGTTTACTTGCCTACCGTTTAATTTATTATGCATCGGTTGGCAAATCTGAATTAATGTAACCGTTTTCAGCTTGGTATGTTGTTTTTCTCCCAATTTGTTAGAGTAATTTGGTTCGAATAACTAAGCTATATATTATTACACCCTGGGCGAAGCCGAGTCAGGCAATTAATATTTTATAATGCAACAAAATATATAATGTTATTTTTTCCCTTCGAATATGATATTATAATGCGCTTAGAAACATATAATTAGGATGCTACAAATAAAAATTAATTGTAAGGCACATTCCTACGATGTGGATTTTATTCTAAACATATGGCTGAAGATGCTGCTACAATGCCAAGACTAAAAAAATAAATACTGTTTCTTAGAATCAACAGCTCTGTGCTTGTTGTATTTTTGTTGTTAATTAAAAAATAATAAACATTTATTGTAAAAAAGAAAATTGTAAAATGAATACAAAAATAGCTTCTGTAATTAATAATATAAAGTGAATATGGTCCATTTTTAGAAGTGCATGTTTTTAAACTTGATTGGCTTCTTTATATAAAAATGTCTGATCTGTTATTTTATACATGTGTTCGGTACTTGTTATAAGGGTTTTTAGTTTGCAAGCCATCAAACTAGCAAAATTCCAAAACAATATTAACAATCTTGTAAAAAAGCATGAGTGAATTGATTGTTAAATATACGGAACAAATTATATTTATGTTTAATATTCATCTGAATTGGTGTTTAAGGTTGTTACTTTTATCTTTTTGACATGTTTTATTTTTTGTTTTTAGGTAAGCAAATATACTAGTAAGTTTGAATCGTGTGCTGTAAAATGTGTTGATGACCATATTAATCTTCTGCCATCATTTATGAAGAGCGTAAGACAAGCTCTTTCTAAAATGAGTAAATAATATAAACAATTAGTTTAGTTTTTCAAATTTTGCGAGTCTGATTTAGTTTTGTTGCGCTTTTTTTTATTAAATGTATTACAAAAAAAGCAAAATGACACTTTTTAGAGATTCCTCTATGGCCCTGTCCCTATTTCCTTAGAACAAGCAGTGAAACATACAGTAAATTGTAGTTTATTAGTATCAAAATTTTGTAGTGAGATTCTAATTGCGATATATTTTTATTTGTCTTATGATCTTATCCGCAAGTTATGAAGGAACAATGTAAGTAACACAATCAGTCGAGCGTCTATAATTTACAATATCTATCTATAAACGATCACTATTTAAATATCTATAAATAATAAAATATTGTTTTATACATAACTTTCATATACATATTATTTTTTTTTTGTTAAAATATTGAACCTAAGTGTAATAATTAGAATATAAAGGTATCTGCAAAAAAAATGCTTTTTGATAGTATTTTCGTAGGCAAAAAATAACAATGTGTTTTCGAAGGATATTTTTCTTTAGACAAATATTTTTGTCAATTTACTATTTCCCGCTCATTAAAATATTAAAAACGGCGCTATTTGTTAAATCTGCAATGCCACGCGTTCGTTCTCACATCATTTCCGTTCCTGCGCCTTTTTTAACAGCTTCGTATTCGATCCCCACCATTTAAATGAATGGTTGAATCATTGAATGTAAATAAATGAAATAAATTTTATTGAAATTATTTACTTGGAAATGACACATGACATTACATTTGGCGACTATTTTTTTTTTTAATTAAAGAAGAATTTTCAATCTTATGTATTTTTAGTTTAAAAATCTTGTTAATTTTCAAAATATAAGAAATATTCTGAATATTATTTGTGTGTCGTAATCGTGCCGAAGACACGCGACAACAGAAATACGGTCAAGTCAAGTTGGCGACTATGCGTTTTCTAAAATATTATCTGAGGACGCTCTGAATAATTGACAATTCAAAAAATATAAACCAGAAATGTTTTTATTGTGCCTGCAATATATCTGTATAATAATAAAGTAACATTTTGAATATAAAACTATCAATATGAACACAGAATTATGAATGGATACAGCTTCCCCATGCGTCTACAGTTCCCGCGCACTGCATGTTGGTAGTAAAATCTTCTATGGCGCTCCATCCATGGCAAAGCCGCCATGATGGCTTTCCGTATTCCACGCTTAACACACAAAGTTTCAAATACGTTTTATTGTAATTGTGACTGAGTGCGCGCAAATAAAAACAATGGGAACACGCTGACGGTCGCATACATTAACATAGTGTCCGTCTTGGACCGGCAAATAGCCGCAAAAGTGCATATTCGGGCTTGTTTTTTCACCCGTCCGCCCGTGTGTTCAGTGCTGTCAACAAAAATGTCCAAGCTCCAATTTAGGGCGAGGGCCCTTGATGCCAGCAAACCTATGCTTATTTATATGGCTGAGGAACTGCCCGATTTGACCGATTATTCAGCTATCAATCGGGCAGTTCCTCAAATGCCTTCTGGGATGGAAAAAGAAGAAGAATGTGTAAGTTCAGTTTAATTTGCATTAGTTGACTACATTTACTCGGCCCCACAGCCGCCATGTTGTTTTGATGGCTATTTAATTCCCACGTTGCTCGCTAGGGATCTGTACTGTTTTTGTTGATATTTTGCAAAAAAAATGTATTTAAAAGATTTTCTTAATTTCCCATAGCATTTAATATTACTCTTAGACAATTACATGCTTAACTATGATCCTAACCTAAAAGGTTTCACCTGTCATGTATTTTCTGAACAGCAGCACCAAAATACTACCCTTCTTTAATGGGTTATTGAACTGCTCTCTTACATTCAGAAAAAATACAAATATGATTTTAATGTCAAAAGAAAGTATACATATTTTGCTTATAATACCCTCTCTGATTCGAGCAAATAAAAATGAGTTCGGTTAATGTTGAAGTATCGCTCTGCAGGAGCACCACCTGCAGCGTGCGATATGCACAGGACTGATCATCCCAACTCCTGAGGTGTCGGATATTGCAGACGTCGAGGCCTATGACAAGATGTATCCTGCTACATATAAGCAGCCTCGACAGCTTATTCACATGCAACGTAAGTGCATGTTTCGGTCATTAGATGAAAGTACCTAGTTTAAAAATATGCACATTATGATTTACATTTTAAGTGGCTTCTGTATTTTACTAGACACTTCTTACATTTGTGCACAAACATTCAATAGACAGATATCTTAAATTTTTATTTGAACTTTAATCCTTTATTGTCGATAATAGTGAAAAAATTACAGAAAAGTACTACGATAGGTAGTACCACGGATGTACATTTAATTACTGTTTAAACGATCAATTGTACAATCAAGGATTAAATTTTTTATTTCTTTATCATTCTTATCTGTACTTTTCATCTCTTTGATACGAACTAAATAGTTTGTGGGCATTCGGGTACCCATTAATAATCAGCTACTTGATTCGGCTGATATTATCCGTTACTCTAAAATAAGCACATTCGTTTTTAATACATATTTATATTGTAGAGATGGAGCGCTCAACCTATTCAAATGCAACTACTGCAATAATATAGTTTTTCCCGGAAATTTTATCTTAGTAAAGTTTTTGAACTTTTTTTTTACTGTAATGAACTTATTTTCCCTGTTTAATCTACTTTTCTCTTAGTTTTGATAATCATAAGCTGCTGTAAATCGAAAATAAAAATAAAATCGCCTATGACAGACGGACTCAGACAGACACCGAAGAGATTCCACAAATGTTTTGTTTACACGGAACACTAAAAAGATGTCAAATAAGTTTCTTGAACAAATTTATTTTGAATTCAAAAATATAAAAGTATTTGATTATACTGAAAATCAATTTAATTAAAAGTAGGATGCGGATGCAAATAGTTGACTAAATTAAAATTAATTCCTTGCTATAATCAATAAAAGAAGAAAAAACAAAAACTATAGACGCATTTTTAAACAGATTTACCCCCGGTTTAGAGCATTAAAGAATTTCGTTTATGAAGATTTGCTAGAATTTATAAATGTTTTTGGTCGTACGCAACACAGAAATTTAATCCAATCAATTGGCGTAACAAGAAACCGAATCATACACATTACAGAAATCGATAAGTTAATACATATCGATCACGTTTCATTTCTGTTTTTATGACATTACGTCATTTTGCTTTAAAATTTCAGTTTTAAATGCTACTGGCGTTTTCAAAATGGGTACCTCAGTAAAATCAAGAGTGACAGCAGGTAACAAATTAGATACGGGTAATACTTGATGGGTACGCGGGGTACAAACATCGGTATTCCCAGTCAAAATTTTAATTTTCTTTATACTTAGTCGTCAGACATCCATAGTTTTATAATTACATTTTATAGACTGTTAGGCATAACCCGTTACAAATAAATTTTGCTTTAGTGCTCGATTCTACATTCATGCTGGCTTGCAGAAAGCATTGACAAAAAATTTGATTAGACAATGACCTTAGACTGTGGTCGTATAATTTCAGTTTTGCAGGAACAGTCTAATGTTGCTGTAAAGCTCTTTTTCATATTGTACTCATACAAAAACAAATAATTGATCTACACAAATTTTACATGGTTTGAAAAGGATATTGTTTCAATCGTTCAGTTATTTATCGAGGGGAATTGATTAAAAATTCTACATTGCTTTTCTTATGAAGAATATATGTGGTCACAATCTAATGTCATTGTCAAATCAGATTTTCTGACAGAGCTTTATGCAATCCAGTATCGAAGTTTTAATTTTATTTCTATTCTCTTTTTTTCTTCCATAAATTAATTTGTTTTTAATGTTATTAAATCTAAAACACTGTATTCTTAACTATTCATACAGACAAATAATCAGATCAGCAAATTTATTTTCAGATTTTTTTCTTATATACATATGCAAATATCATCTTTATCGAAATGATGGATTCTATAATATTATTGATTATTTTTTATGTACTATACTTGTGAACGATAAGAACTTCGTTGTTATAAGTCCTCATATTTTAATCCTTTTTCGATGTTTGTTTTTCGCAATTGTATTATAAAAATGTATTCTTTTGATTCAGAATTAATTAATTTACATTTGCGTTTTTAATTCTCAATTATCGTTTTCAATAAAGATGATATATGCTACTATTATTATATATCGAAGCATCTCCGATGTATATTTCCTGTGTGTAACAAAATCTGTGTCTTTCGATACCTTGTTTTTATTTAAAATACAGAATTTGTTACTCATGAGTATTTAGTGTCGCCTTAATAATTCAGTAAAAAGTCACATGAAAATAATTTTTAACAGCTGATCAAACAAGTATCTAATCATTTTAGAACTCTGTGAGGGTTTTTTTGTATTGATTTGTGTTTTTAATTGCCCGCTATTGAAAATTTTCAACAAACGGGACGTTATTGGTTTCGATTCGATATTTTAAAATCGAGTTTTCATGAGATCTCGACGTTTTGGGGTCCTAAGAAACTCTTCAGACCATTTTTAGATAATCGACCGTGTTTCGGAAAAAACGAATTTGAATTAAAAAAAGACCACAAAAAAGTGCATATGCCATTGTAAATCTGATTCCGATACTTTGGGATCGATTGATTACAAGCAATGTGTTGCCAACTCCTGCTTTATAGTGTTTTCAAATATTTATTATGCAAAATATTTTACATTATTCTTTGCAGATAAATTTCGCTTTTAAGCATTTTTCCAAATACTTCGCGTTTAGGAATTTAAAATTATCAAAAAAAAAATTAAGTTCACAGAAAAGCTATAAATGACAAACACAAATGCTTTAAAGTATAAAAATTGTGGTTAGTTTTTGTTCTTTTGCAATTATGAAAGTTGAAAATTTTGAATTGGGGTCTTATTTAAAAGTTTCACAAAATGTACAAACTTTTAGAAACATTTAATTTCAGACGAGGTGAAATTGTTCAAAACATAAACTACTGTAATTTTTTAAAACTTAAACCATATTCCAAAACCCTTAAATATTCCAACATTGGCTTTTGTCTGCTAATTGAATTTTCATATGACTTTATAACAGGGATGTTACGGAGCTCTAATTCTATAACTATGGGTAATCCGATACTTTTTCACATTTGATTCCATATCTTAAATCCTTATAATGGATACTAAATGTTGGTATCATCAATCGATGCGCGTGATGGGTTCCGCCTGTTACGCGTAATTCCCTTTTTTGAATAAACATATAATTTAATTTCATAAAACAAAAAAAAAACTTAAAAAAATTGGAAATCTATTATATTTTTGTTAAAACTGATTCTGATATGACATCCGTACCATCTCTGGTAATCTTTGGTATTTTAAACTGAAAATCAATGGTTCGTGTGTTACAAACTTAAGAGTCTAATCTGAGAACTGGTGAAAGTGTCAGATAGATTTTCCATTAAGTGTGTTGGCTTTCACGGCCAGTGTTGCTCGAAATTTTCTTGGTTTCTGGGTTTGTAGGACGTGGTCAATTGGTATTTCGACATTGTCAAAGTTGACATGGCAGCGAGCAAAATGTCTTTTAGGCAGCTCACAGGTAAGTGTCTACCGCAGTTGTAGACGAGACATCGGATAGAAATACCAATGGACCACGGTCTACAAGTCCGGAAACCAAGAAGATTTACGATTGATTATTGAAACTAATAAACTGAAACCGATATCCGCAAATAAATTTATAAAAAATTAAAATACTTATTTGAATTGTTACTGTAGCGTTCACGATGGAGCAAGATATTCCAGACTACGATATGGACAGTGAAGACGAACGCTGGGTGGAGGCTCAGGCTCAACGGTTGGCTCTCACTCCGTTCAAGTTTGAAACCATGATGGATCGACTTGAGAAAAGCTCGGGCCAAACTGTCATACAACTGCAAGAAGCCAAGCTACTGCTAAAAGAAAATGATGATCTTACTATTGCCGTCTATGACTACTGGCTTAACAAGAGACTCAAAATTGTAAGTGTCCATATTTTTTTTATTTACAGTAGAACCTCGATAAGTTAAACCTCAATAAGTTAAAAAACCTCTGTAAGTTAATTTTTTTTTTCAAGTCCCTTCACCTGAGAGCATAAAACCTCCGTTACTTAATTACTTAAATCACAAAACCTCGGTAACTTAAACAAATGTTCTGAACATTACCCTCCAAACAAAAGGTTTTGCCAAGAACTTAATTGATTTTCACTTTAGTCTTCCACTAAATTGCTTTATTGATTTCTTTGTTTAAATAAATAAATAATTGATTCTAAATGAATAGATAAAAAATTTATGTAACCTCTATTGAATTAAATTTTCTGTATGCCCAGTTGAAAGTATATACTTTCGGCTTCGATTTTAAGCCTAACATTGATGCACTGCTGGAACTACTCGCTCGCCATCTGTAACAGCGGGTCGAAACCGTTTTCTCGTGCACACTGATACAAAAGTACATACTTTCGACCGGGTATAAAGAAAAATACTATACACCACACGGCCAGAAAGTTGAAATTCCTGCACTACGCGACACATGATGCCCTCTGCTTTGCCTCAGACGTCGTGTGTCGCGTAGTACAGGAATTTCAACTTTCTGGCCTATATATAATATACTATTTTTCATTCTACATAAAAGCGATGCCTATATTTGCAAGCCTGTGCCTGCAAAATATTATTTTTTTGTAATATCTGGGAACTACAGGGTTGCTTATTTTCCCCTCTCCTTCGTCCCTTACCTCTCACTGCATTTTTTTCTCGGAATTATATCCAGTTCCCAGACGGTTTGGAGCTTAATTGGACGCGTGTACGACACACACTTGGGCGATTTGAATTAATTTTTTATGTTTTTATTGCACCAACAACATTACGCAGAAAAACAACAATTGCGTTCCAACAATACCAAAAAAAATCCAACGTTTGTTGTCAATTTCTTAAGCTAACTAGTAATAACACAATGACATAAATCTAAAATTGATGATTTTTATATCCTCAACTCCAAACTATTGTTAACAATAGAAATAATTGTCGATAACAATAATAAAATTTTGTGTGAATTAGTCACCACATTATTGTGCTTGTAGTGAGAACTATAGTGTTGTGTGGTGGCCTTAGTGGTGAGATAATAGTCTGAATATTTACTCAAAAATACGAAAAGTTCAGGATGCTAAAATAAAATACAATAGACACTAAGATAGCATTGTTAGATTGTTTCTTCTGTGTCATTGTTTTAAGAAAATATCGTGTATTATTTTGCATAATAACTAATATTGTTTTCAACTGTTTTTAAGCTATATTTCCGAGCAATTGTTTTTTGTTTTTCGTTAAACTATTGAATACTTATTTTGATTGTGGTTTTTTGTGCGTCTCAGACGTTACGAGTGCATTGAATTTCTATTCAAGAATTATTTCTGCAAAATAAGTTTCTTTATATAAATCGCTCACAAATGTCTCATTTTATAGTTTTTAAATTACAAATATTCGTTTATAACGAGAATATGTACCTATTTTTTTAGCAACAACCATTAATTTTAAATGTGAAAACGGAGCATCGTGGTGGTTCTGGTTCAGCAAGCAGTCCCTATCTAGCGTTTAGACGGCGAACTGAGAAAATGCAAACGCGTAAAAATAGGAAAAACGATGAAGTATCGTACGAAAAGATGCTTAAGCTACGTCGGGACCTGACAAGAGCTATTTCGATATTAGACCTTATCAAGCGAAGAGAAAGATCCAAGCGTGACCTTCTTCATTTACAAATTGAAATCATCGATAAAAGGTAATTACAATTTTGCTCATTATTTAATTATATTTATCTTTAAAACCGAGCTGGGTAGAGTAGTGGTGACAGCACTAGACTCGCATTCGGGAGGTTCAGGTTCGAATCCCGGCGGGGGCCGATGTGGCTTGGACTTTTTCCTACTGCCTCTTGCCGAGAAACGGTAATTCCTGTATTGGCCATTTTAATTGAGGTTTTCTATGGTTTCCCTCAATTAATTCCAGATAAATATCGAGATGGTTCCTTATTTGAGGCCATTACCTATCAAACTCCTAGTTCAAAAATTATCTACTTTATCCTAATTTCCTATAATTCCTTCATTCGCCCATTGCTATTACATAAGTTGAAGTTTTAAAAATGTAGAAAAATAACGGGAATTGTGGTAGATGGAAAATAGTAATGGTACGAATGGCGTCTGTTATGACATAAAGTCGAGAAACGGACGTTAAACTCATTCTTATTATATTTATCTTTAAATAGAAGTTTGTCGTCGAAATACCTTCATTTACGAACAAGATACATTAACTACTATTTCGTGTTTTGTTGTTTCTCATGTGAATAGTATTAAAATTAATTAAAATTGTTAGATCCAATCTCTTTGTATATTATTTGTTACGAAAAATAATATATATTTTATTTCATTGCTCAGATACAAAGCGCAGGACTACAATGGTTCGTTGATATCGGAAGTGTCTGCAATGAAAGCATCGAGGCCGGCATTTGCTCCTCTATTCTCGAACCAGTTTGTAAATCAAAATTGGGCCAACAGCAAAGCGGTCGTGAAACCGGATGACCTACTCGTTCCGCGTAAGGAGAAACGACAGTATAAGAAACGCAAACACAAAAGTACGTCGTCTCACACCAACAAAACTGCTCTTGCCGGTGAGTTGTTTTTTTTATTTAATTTCTCCAAAACAAAGTGGCACTGCCATATAATTTTTGCTGTTTTATAAAATAATTTCATCGCTTTTTATAGCATCTGGTTTGGAGCAGTTATCGTCTGACGAAGATGAATTACCGGCGCCCGCTAACATATTCGTCGCCGCAGAGGAAGCTGATCAGACAGATGCTGAGGAGAGTCCTTTTGCTTTCAGGCGAAACGTCAACTGTTCCTATCACATGGTACGCATTCATTTTTTTATTTTCAGTTCGCCAAAATTTTGACGTGAAACATCTAATGACGCGCTTCGACGGGAGTAAAAACGTTTAGATTGCACGTGTTATACTTCGACGTATTATTCTGCCAGTCTCGCGCTCCCCTCAATACTTATACTGGACGCTTTTCTCTCTACTATACCACACACTCGCTACTTCACGTCGTGAAACATCTAATGGCGCGCTTTGATGGGAGTAAAAACGTTTAGATTGCACGTGTTGGACGTCGACGTATTATTCTGCCAGTCTCGCGCTCTCCTCTCAATACTTATACTGGACGCTTTCCTCTCTACTATACCACACACTCGCTACTTCACGTTGTGAAACATCTAATGACGCGCTTCGATGGAAGTAAAAACGTTTAGATTGCACGTGTTGGACGGCGACGTCTTATTCGACCAGTCTCTCGCTTTCCTCTCAATATTGAGCGCTTCCTTCTCTACTGTACCACACACACGCTACTTCACGTATGTAATAGTGTGTCCTGTGTAATCATTTACATCTGCCAGGCGTCTTACGATGACTCACATTTTTTTCATTTTTCAGTTTTTTCTCTCTCACACAAGCCGTTTAAAGTTTCCTTTTCTTTTCAGCCCGTTGCAAACGGCTATGGTAACTGGCCATGGTGTTCTCGTGAAGATAACGGTCTGGCGGATCATAAATATCGTTTCACGTTAGCATCGGTTTCGTATCCGAAACGACGCTGTATCGGATTTGCGAGAAGACGGCTGGGTAGGGGCGGTCGCGTAATTCTTGACCGAGTGTCGACGCCCATGGACGACTTTTGGCGGGATCTCGATTTTACGATCATCGACACGCATCGCGAAAATGAACGAACAAAGCCGAAAAACGTCGAAAGTAACGGCAGGACAACAATCGATGCCGGCTGCAGTTCGGTGTCGGAACTTAAAAACGTTCATTCCGAACACAACTATAATATTTCGTCGACGTCGGTTCGAACGTCTAGTTACAACAGATCTTCGTCTTCAGTATCATCGTATAGTTCAAATAGTAGTGCTGTTAGTTTTGGGTGTAGTTTATCGCAACAGAATAGACTAAAAGCAGAGACCGATTTCGACAACTTAGTAGCTAAAACGTTAGGAACTGTAAAAAGAACATCGTCGGCGTCCTCAACCAATGACCTTATAACGAATAAAAAACTTTCTGTCGACGACGTAAATAAATATGTCGTCGATAATATTAAAACAGAACCCGTCGAATGGACTAGTGTGTCGACCGCTAATGCGATTTTGCAAGTTAAGCAGGAACCCAGTGATATGTCGATAGAACCGTCGGTGAATGAACGGTTAAGTGCTGAAACAAGTGAAACAAAGACAAGTAGTACAGTGAATAGTGTTGTTCATAGTAGTGACAGAAGTGAGATTGCAAAGAACTTGGAAATGCTAGAGTTTTTACAAGAAATTCGAAAAGATTGGTATGTATGATTTTTTAAATTTTCTTCTTCTTTTTATTCCATTAATACGTGATCGCCCAAAAGTCATGAAACACGTTAATTTTTTCATAGTTTAAAATAGCATTTTTTTTGTGATTTTTAATAATGAGTTTTCATCTTCATAAAGTAGCTTTTTTTCATGTGCCATTTGTCCTCGGACAATTACACGTATGTATTATTCTGAATAAAATATAATTTGTAACTATAATACACTAAAATAAACAACAGTTTTGATTACGGTTTGAATCGTCTGATAAAAATAAAAATTTGGACATTAAGTTCAAATAGAACCAGAAAGGATTCGAACAAAAGAGAAGTTTTTTTTTAAATTGGCCAAGCCGTTTAGGCTGTACGACTGATTCAAAAAAGCATGGCAGATTCACAGACGAAAAGTAATTAGGCTTTCAATAATCATAAATTTTCGGGTATTTTTAAGTTGCTTCTACTTTTTTTCTTTTTGAAAACCAGGAATAGTCTTTTGATTAAATTAATTATATTGTAATTCCAAATCTCAAAAGTACTTAAAAATATTTTATAATCTATTTTTTGTTATTTTATTACATGTAATTTTAAACTTGTGTGTTTCCTGCAAAAAGTTTTGAGGCAAAATTACCAAGGTATTTTAATTTGTTAAGAACACGAAACATGCAGAACTGACAATTAATAGTTTCGTTTTTATAGTTGTAATTAAAAAAGGAGAGTCATATACTTCACAGTGTAATCTAAGCCGCATATTTTTAGGTCTGGTGTGTTTTACATTGTCATTTTTTTGCCGCTCTTTTAAATTTTGGTACCTTACTAAGTTACTATTGAGTAAACTAATCTAAGAATTTCGTATTCAAATTTGTATGTAGGGACACCAATCTGAGATTCGAAGAATCGATTTCTTGGGCCAAAAAAATCTTTTTTTTTTTTAATTGACTGACTCGGTAAAGTAAATCGATATGTCACCCTTGAAAATCGAGATTCGATTTTTTCTGGTTTTAAAATTTTTAATTTTAATTAGTTGAATATACCCAGTCACATGCAAAGAAATTACAATTTTTCACTTAATTACTCAAAAACTCGCGAGATAGATACATTTTTGAAATCAGTGGTGGTTTTTTATACCCGTTACTTTGATATGGTTGTAAAAACAATTTTATTAGTAAAAATGATAAAAAATCGATTATTATGATGTCCTTTATGTTTTTCATAACGTGGATTTAGATTTATATGGTAAATATAAACTCTAAAAACAAACCGAAAAAAGGCCGATTTTTGAGAAATCGATCTTGTCGATTTCGATTTTTTTGTGAATCAATTCATCAGATTTCGATTCGAATTGATTTAAAAGTCGATCTATTTCGAAAAGAATCACAATCCCCATTTGTATGCAATTTACCGCAATCTTTATCAGATATTTAAACGATTTTAGACTTCACTAACCCAAGATATATGAAAGAGTAATGCTAAAAGTTTTCGTGCGGCGTTTTATAATTTTGATCTATTCAGTTGCGAGTTGCATTGACAGAATATAAAAAACTTAACTTCTTCAGGGCTCTACAAATCGAAGAAATAAACGTTGGCAATAGAAGCAAATATATTGCACATAAAAAACGTCGACTTTCCCATCATTAAGAACTTATTTAACGGAATAAGACAGATGATAAGAATTGAAAATATCAATTGTTATTAATGTTGTTGACTACCAACTACGAGATATCTCGTAGGTTGTTTACTTGCCCAGGACGCCTACTACGAGTTATCTCGTCCCTTCGTTATTTGCCATATTTGTACAGCTATGAGAAAACTCGTAGCAAAACGCTGTAATTACGAATAGATGACCTCAGAAAAGAGAATAAAAAATCAGGTTTGGCTTAAATGAACAGAAAAAACACTTAAACATTTAAAAAAAAATGTCTTATGCCATTTGATTAATTATTAGTTTTTAATAATATAACATGATTAAATCAAATTGGCTCTTTAGACAGAAAACGTGAAAAATTCGGTGGCATTCAACGTGTTAAATTTGGTGTGTGATTATTTATATTTGATTTGTACAAAATTTTATATTTATTTACAGGTTACATTTTCGACCAAAGACGCCACCTCCAGACTACGAACCTCCGTGTCATCTGCTGCCGGTGGACGACACGCCCTTCAACCCGTCAGATGGCACTCCCATCAAGGTGGAAATAGAAACATTAACGTTAGGTGCTCCGTCAATGCTTGTCGATTCGTCAACGTTCACGTCAGAAATTACGCTTAGTGATTTGTACACAGATTTTAGTCTCGATCAGTTACAATTCGATACGGGAACGACGACTACGTACGATTATTTAGGTTCGAGTTTAAAGGATACGCGACAGCCTGATGAGAACACTAGTGCAAATAATAATAAACAAAATTCGTTTAACGATAGCGATCACATAGACAGTCAGCAATTCGGTAGTTCGTCGGTTAAATGGATCGATGATTTAAATAGCGGCAGTACTTTAATAGCAGATCGGACATTAAACAATAACGCAGTGTGTGACCTCGGTAGTCGAAATGTGAATAGTGCTAGTGTGTTAATACAAACAAGAAAACAAAACATTAACGTAACAAATGACAGTACACAACAACAACAGTCTATTTTATCGAGTACATTGACTAGTCCTAAGTTAAATAGTGTGAATAATAGGTACGGAGAAAAAAAAGTTAGTGCGCGTATATTTTGTTCGGACGATGAGGTAGTGATGTTGCCGTCGCATATCGGCTCTCAGTACAGGTTGGGTCTCGTCAACCATGTTTTAGAATCGAGTAAGGACGCAACACCTTCTTCGTCGACGGCAGTGACGACACACACGTCGCATCATCGACCGATGAGTGCTGTCACGCAAGCTTTACTCAGCAACGGACCTGTTTATCACACAGATTGTAAGTACAACTTGACTTGACGTAATAATTTACACTGTTTTTTCACTCGGCACTTGGTAGAACATGATTAAGGTAGTTGTCGTAGTTAAGGAACACTGTCAGAAAATTCTTAATTTTTGTATACTTATTCAGGACATGATAATACAATTACCCTGAAAATTTTAAGTCGATTGACCGTATATAATCCGAGATAAATCTAATTAAAAATTGGATAATTAACATTGATTGTATACGATCTCTGCAGGTCTGAACCAGTTTCTTATTTATAAAAAAAGAACTAACTGTCAGAAACTTTCCAAAAACTGACAGTCTTTCAATGCATTTGTTATGAGTTTAAAAAAAAATAAGGAAACATTTTTGACCGTCTAATTATTTATAAATAACGGTTTAAAGTTCAACAATTTATAGAAAAGAATACATCCATATGAATACTGTATGGGTTACGTTTCCACGGGTACAGTCTTGCGTACAAATTATGGATCACTTAGCTACAAGCTAGTATACTTTTGTGGCGCGTATAATCTATAACTTTTTGACAATATTGTACCACGACAACTACCTTAAAAAAATTCCACAAAAATTTATTATTAAATTATTTCTCGACGATCGTTTCAGACGATCCTCAGGAATATACTTAAGTGTTTTTATTTATTTGTTATTATTCGAAACTTGTGCGCAATCAGTTAATCATAATACTGAATTTGTTACGCACTACCGTCTGTAAAATAGCTGCTTTTCATGCCTGTATAGCGGTAGTAAAATGATCCTTTTCGCACTAGAGCGTAAAATAAAACAAAAGAAATGCGATTTTACTAATCCAATAGCGATTTTTCCAGTCGGTTGCCATTTAAAACCGTATGAGCAACGGAGTAGGTGTAGTCTTTGTAAACAATCCAAATAGATTCGAATATATATTTATTATGAAGTGAAAATCAGCTATTTTATAGGAGGTGTGTAAAATAATACTGTGTATACATGGTGTATGACTATTAAAACTCGCTGGGCGCTCGTTTAAGCATGTCATACTGCGTCATAAAATAATAGCTCACGCATTAAAGATATTATTAACCTACTATTTTATTTTACTATTTGTAAGAGGTTGAATCAGTAAAGCGAGAACTGTTTTAACTTATTAAATTATTGCCGTCTGAAGTATTAAAATGAGTATTTCAACTGAAATGACCATCTTATTTTAACTATTAATAAAATTGTAGCGTATTTTGTCCTAATGTGTGATAAATTCGAGAACGGATAGACCAATTTTGATTAGACTTTCTACAAAGGATAGAAAATTTCATCAGGTTGAACATAGGCTATGTTTAATGCAAAGCAATTCAGTAGTTTATTAGTTATTCTGATTTTAGTTAACTCTTATCGACTATTTTAGATTCACGGGAACACTCTTTGGATGGTTGTACCATCAGCACCCATGTACCTTAACAGTTTATGACTTTCATAGGACAAAAAGAATGTTCCCGTGAATCTAAAATAGTCGATATGAGTTAACTAAAACCAGAATAACTAATAAACTACTGAATCGCTTTGCATTAATCATAGCCTATGTTCAACCTGATGAAATTTTCTATCCTTTGTAGAAAGTCTAATCAAAATTGGTCCATCAGTTCTCGAGTTTATCACACATTAGGACAAAATACGCTACAATTTTATTAATAGTTAAAATACGATGGTTTTTGTCCTATGAAAGTCATCAACTGTTAAGGTCACATGGGTCTGATGGTACAGACGTTTAAAATAATATTTTCACGTAAGGTTGCAAAGTTTTAAATATATTTATCGTCAAAAACTATATAAGTCAGTGTTCTAAGTCTCATCATAAAAAAATTGAAGCCCAGTCAAAAAAAGCTACTAAGGAGCATAATATAATAAACTGACATCTAATGAACGCTTAATCACTTTTTCAATGTATGAATTGTTTTCATTTTGTTTATAGTGTTTTTCTTTTGTTCTGTAGCTCTGTCACCGAACAGAAGAGTGTTGAAACAGCAGCAGACACAGCAAACGAGTACAGCGTACAGCACAGGAGCAACGGTTATAGGAGGGCAGGTCATTACGGGACTGGCGACAGCTCGCATGGCCAACCAACGGTTGTTCACGACAGCCAGTCCTGTTAAAAGGCCCCCTTCAACTACGCATACGCTTAATAGTAATAGTAATAGGTATGTTTCTTTCATTTTAAATTAGTTCGACCTTTTCGCACCAGGCGAAACTGACCTCACAAACACGGCTTTTTTTTTGTACTCGAACATTTGTGCGACTCCCGTTAAAACCTCTGCTAAAGGATGCGTTTAGAGGCTCTCGAATGTTCCGCGTGCTCATAGCGAACTTAAATATTAGGCCGCATTTGCACGTTTTCTGGATTTAGTGCTCGACGGGGCGTTTTGAAAAAGTGTGTCTCGTTACAGTCGTAGAGCGTTTTCAAACGGGGCAGTGTATTGCCAACAATATTGTCCTGCACCAAAAATACTTACTTTTCAATGATTCAACGATTCATTAAATAATTGCAGAGACGCTATTGACTCTTCAGATATTGCGCAATATTATATCGCAACCATTGCAGACACAGGTCCATGTTCATTTTCGTATGAGTCATCATTTATTGTGAATTAATTCAGTTTGAATCAGTACCGTAATACCCCGAACTTATAAGTGAAATCGAGCGATAACCGTGTCGAATTCGCGTAAGTTGGGGTCCAAGTTTGCATAGAAATACATACAAATTATGTTTAATTGAGATCGGGGACTGAAGAAAATAATTTAGAAGGAAAATGTACAATCAAAAATGTTAGATAATACAAGTTAATCGTATTTATGAATTATGAATTGCAATAAACGTAAACCAAAGCTATTTTCACATATCTGGCAGCTGCGAATTCTAAATGACATGGCGGTTGCCTGCGCAGCGACCGTGTATTCGCGAATTAGGCTTTGCACTTCGGGTGATTCAGAGGGTTAAGCTATTGCAATAGGGATGTTGACTGTATTCAAATAAAAACATAATTTTAACGTTAAGTGGTATACTATAAAACACAATATTTTTCCTTATTTTTAAGGAATTTAATTAATATTTAATAAGTAAAACGTAATTATGTCACTCTCAATCAGAGTGCATGACGTCACTGGCTCATCAACATCATCAGACGCTGTTCACGCTGTTAAAAGGCTTCATTGTTAATATTTAGAGTGTGTAATTTATTCGAAAATTTCTATGACGACAATTACGACGTCGCGGCAGCCACGTGACAAGTATTAACGTTTTGGAGCGAAATTTGAAACGGAATTAAAAATACATGATTTTTAAAGCGCGAGTAACAAATATTTGTGGTTATATTAGGTACTTGTGCACGATTTAAAACACTTTCCCAAAAATAGTCAACATCCCTATTGAAACAATCGAAATGCTTAAATCTGTATTTGACGTTGTTTTGTTTAAAAAAAAACATTAACTATAGAAAACTTTGACAGTGCCAATCTTTTGGAATTACCACAACTGGATTCGATAGACAACGGTAAAGTAAAAGTGACAGCACAGTTGAACAGCGGCGGCACAGGGGGCGATTCGGGTGCGGCGTCGGCTGCTGCCAACGCAAAACAAACACAACAGTCGACCAACAATAAACAGCAGATTGTCAGAAAAACAAACAATACACTCGCAATGGAAGTAACATGATGTTACTAGATTATTCTCTGTCGTTTTTTGTACCGGCAGGGAAATCGAGATAACGAGTAACCGTAACGTTAATTGCACTTACAGGACTGGTCCGAGAGAGTTGCGTTAATCTATTTAAAAAAATAAAAAATTAAAAAAAATAATAATAATAAATTCCTTCTATGTTGAGAGCATTGTCGGGTTGCTGCTATAAAAAATGTACTGCATAATTTTTAAAAATAGTCTGTTAGAAATGCTATCTTTTTATATTAATTACGAAAAAAAAGAAAAAACGAAATTTAAATATTTTTTCGTAAATGTGTTCTCGTATACTTTTTCACAAGTTCTCACTTTTTTTATATGTTTCTCCATTGTTATTTTATTATGTAAAAATGTATCATAGAACATATTTATTAAAGAAAAAAAAAAAAGAAATCACCTCATACAGGCAGGCAGTTCCCGTTTTACGAGTTTCCCGGGTTCGGGTAATATATGGCATTTCAAACCATCCGTGTAGCTAACAATACAGTCGATATTGCGCGTATGTTTGTCCGAGCAGAGGAAAGCATTTCCACCATGGATACAGTAATTTTAGGGATGGAGTATGCAGCGGAGGGGGCGAAGCCATTGAGAGACTGGTACAAAGCATTGGTACAATGTACGACTGGCGTCAGTTTGTGATTGGTCGACGCATTGCGCATGTTTAGTAGCATGAAATTCAAACATGGACATAGGAATATAGATTCATGTACGAAAGAAATTTCCTTTTTACACCATACTACCTACATGCATTTCGTGCCACTGGACATGCGTAGTGCGTCGGCCAATGACAAGCAGACACCACTCACCACGTCGCGTCTCTTAAACGGCTGTACTCCCCTCGTCTAAAACCCAAGTACATGCTCTGTCCCTATATTCCTAAGTTCGTGATTTCCACTAACTCGCATACTAAATTCCCGCTTTATGAGTCTCGCTTTACAAGTTCGCTCTAGGAATAGATTAATTCGTAAAGTTGCGAACTACCTGTGCATTAATTTATCTGATATAACTTGACTTTAAAATATCATAAACTTGGAAAATAGTCAGGTTGCAAAATAAATTATACCTTACATTTTACTTTCAACTCTGTACAAATATTTTACCAAAACTATTTCTGCTTTATTTCTGAAATACAAACATGTAATATATATAGTTCTAATATCATAATAAGCTATTAATGTTACAACAGTTGCAAGTAATAACAGATAAATTATAAAATCTTTACAAATCACTATATGCAATCTGGTTTTTTAACGATAAGTATGGAAAGTGACCAGTTTAATCCAGTAATACTTTGTAGTCATGAAATCTTTTGAATCACATACTGCTTTTTAGTTAATACAGGTTGATAAAAATACCAAAATAATTTGAAAAACGTTTCGTCTTTGTCTCAATTCTTTAAAATATCACATTTTCTTATTTAACAACGGCTAGGCTGGCCGTATGCAGACGACTCGAGCTGTTAATTGTCGAACAACACACATGAATCGCTCAAGCAGCCACGATTAACCGCTCAAACAGACGCTTTTAACTGTTCGAGTAGCTCGCTAAAATCTTGTTGCAATATGGAAAGAACAAGTTTTTCCATGTTCTGTATCGCGGTGCCGAGATAACCATGCTCTCAAGTCAGTGTTCATTGACGAAATTTCGTCGTGCTGCTGACCGTGACCGCTCGGGCTGTCATATATATGACAGTGGAATATTTTCTACAGAGATTTGTAGTTTGTCGATGCTTAAAGCAGTTTGTTTTGACAACGGAAACTGCACGTATAAGGCCAGCCCTCTAGTTACTGCAACAACTATTAGCTTTTTTACTACATTTTTGGTAGTAATCATAATTGCAAACGTAAATATTTACTGTCAAAATTTTTTTTGTTAATATTAGTCATTAGTTGAGATAAGTCGTGGTCGAACTTTTTTCAAGATTTCGTGTCAAACCGGGAAAAATTCATAGAAGACATGAAAATAAAATGCATTTTTATTGTATAAAGTTCGATTTTGAGTTTACGAAAAACAAACATTTTGAGGTTAAAACACCACATGTTGTGAGACAGATTTAAAGAAAACAGCGCCAGATTTGACGCTATTAATTATATCGTTAAGCCGTATAGTTGAAAGTGACTACTATTTGACAGCTGATTGAAAACAATTGCCTGCAAATAAGTAAAATTAGTCAAGTGAATTTAAGGTTATAAAATTCCAGACAAGAAGCTCATGCTACAAAACGCTCTAATTATGATATGAGGAATTTAAAGGCAAAGTTTTACAAGTGGCTTTGATTTGGAAGTCATATAGAGTGTGCTACTGTGCACAGAGTACTCGGTCCACCAATCATCGTTGAGTAAACGGTACTACCGAACATCAACGTTGTTAGTGTCCAAAAAATTAACTCTCTCATTTTGTGTGCCGTTTAAACTCCTTAAATATGTATATTCCGTGGTTATGAAGGTCGGTCCGTTTGGCACATCGTTCTGTACACATTTTCCCACGTAGTGCCGGAGCTGTTGAGCTTTCCCGTTGAGTTTATTAATGAATTCACTTTCCGAAACTTATCGTTGTAAACCGAACGTGTATGTTTGCATAAATTTTAAGACTTCAGAAACAAAACGGATTCACATTTTTGTGTGTGCACCAATTTTTCAGAAATTTTAATTTTCCATAGTGCTTAAGTAATAAGAAAGAATTTATTCTTTTGTCACTGTTAATTTTTTTGCGTCAAAATTTTAAATAGATATATCAGCAGGAAATTTGTATTCGTATGAATTCTTTGTTATAGTATCGTAATTGCTGAATGAATTTGAAAAGTGTATTGTTCTAAAAATCTTGTTATTGTGAACAGAAAATATGTATTATATATTTCATTTCTTTTTCTTTTTTTTTTTTACTGGACAAAAATACGATTGTTTCTGTTTTATAGAAAAATCGTATCGTTTATCAATGATATGTATTTTTTTTAAGTGATAAATAAATTTAACATAAAAAAATAGTTAATTCAAAGGCTGTTAACAATCGTTTATTAATATTATGATTTTGATTTTTTATTTTTTTTCTTTTTGTTGCTCTCTTGCAGTTTTTTTTTAACTATACTTACTGTGGTAGATTGTCAATTGTTTAAAAATGCATGTGATTTCAGATTGATACTGCGATCGTTTGACAGACTGAAAAACGTTTGTAACATTTCAAAAGTGAAATATTTGTTAAAGTGTAGTCTGTTTTATAATTGAATTTTCTGTATATAATAACGCGTTAGTTGATTTTTGGAAACGATCTTCTAATAGGGCTCCTTCAATGTCTGTATCTGTCTAAAATCTAATTCAGGCACTAATTTGTCATACTCCTTATTGTACCATACTGTACATAATATTTTACGTGTTATAATTAAAACTTTGTACATTAATTGCATTAAATCTTCAGGTCTTAAATTTTAGATTTAATATCATTTTTATTACAATTTCTTATTGTTGATAGTATTTTTATATTTTGTTCCTTTACGAGTAGTAATGTTAATAATTTGATTACTGTGTTTTAAAAGATTAAAGAAAAAGCGAAAATATAAATTTGAATCATTTTTAAGTTGGTTTTCTTCATAATATTAGATGATCTATCACAGTTGAAAGAAAAAAACTGGATATTTTCACCGACAGTGAAGAAGGAAATCGAGACGATTTTTTAATTTCATAATTTAGATACACATTCCGTATTTGTGGTCGCTTTTCAATTTACGATATATAATTTAGTTAGAGACTGTTGTAATGATGCCAAAAGTACCCTTTTAGAATTAAACAACAATAGAATGATCTAGACACTGGAATATGCATTTAGTGTGAACATATTCAGCTGTAATCAAGACTACATTTCTTTAATAAGCCAATAACTATTCGTTCAGAAATTTTAACTTTGTCGTTTCAGAATATCAGTGAAAAAGCCGGATTACGCTTCTGATATGCTTGATGCCTATTTTTGTAGTTTTAGACTCAAAATTGTCACTTTATTGAACGACAGGTTATATTGAAAATGTATTTTTGTATTTAATGTCTCTTAATTAGACGTGTTTGTCTGTAAATTCTGAACTGTTAAAGCGCTTGTTGACAATACAGAACTCTTAACTGCATGTTTGTTAATCAAATCCTCGAAGTCTTCAAACTGATCTTGGTTCTAGCAGTTTCTGGAGTCTGTGCCGAGAACTACTAGAACCCAATTCAAACAGTTCGGAGATTCCAAAACAACTGGAATACACGCAATCAGCACTCAAAGACTCAATTAAACAAAATCAAACCCAGAATAAGTCTAAATCCATGGTATAGACAATTTGAAGAAACTAGAGATTTCATAAATACTTTCAATAGAATCCGCATAGAATACTGCAGCAGCTATATACATTTGAGCAGGACAAGAGTAATTCAAAGCCCTATGTGTGACTGTGAAACAGGTAAAGGGAACACCTACCATTTATTATTCCAGTGTCCTCTGTATTCACACCTGCGATGTATCCTGTTCAATGTTAATAACATTAAAAACTACTAATCGCGATGATGTAATCAACCTCCTAACCAAGCAGGACTACTCCTCCTATAAAGCAATATACGCGTACCGGAAAGAATGTCAAATAAATTTGTAGAAAAAGAAACGAAAGTAAAGAATCAGAGCTCATAAATACGGCTACAGGCCAAAGACAAAAGTCAGGCCATAATCAATTATTTAAAACAAAAATTGTGTTCAGCCCAAAGATCTCTGTATTACCGACAAGCGCTTTAGCAATTCAGAATATGCCAACACCAACAAACGCCTAAACCACACATAGGTCTGTATTTCTTCCGATCCAATATGGGGCGAAATATGGATCCAATGCCTTATGACATCTTTGAATGTCATCGCGTATTGAATTCAAAAAAACTCCATCATACTATATTGAATCGTATCGCGTATTTATCTATTTTTCAAAACAGATAGAAACGAGTTTAGCGTATGTGCCCTTTTACTGAAAAAAGGCACTAATGAAAGCTTCCTTTCAGCTGAAAATTGGACGCGTCGGATTACAGATATTATAAAAGCATATGTTCACACAATAAATGCGTTCTGGTTACTTTAGAATGCTCGAAAATATTTGATAATACATTTTTTTTATCTGGAATGTCAAATGCAACAACAGTCTTTTTTTTTGTATTGTTGTGAAAATAGTGTAAGTCAAATTGTTCATATCATAGATACAAGGTGCTCTGGATGTTAAGTAGTGTTTTTGATAACTGTTGTAAAAATCGTATTCTTCATGGTCAAAAATAATGAGTAGGTTTTTAGCTTATTCAATGGTATCTATTTTATTCCGGTGTATTTAAACTGCACTAGCAGTAAAACATAGCTAAACAGACGTGACCTTGGCCGCCATGTTTTGGTGTGCCATTTTGTTTGTGAACTATAATTAAAATGGATTTTGTTTTCTTTACTTGAAATAAAGTTACAGAACTTTATTGTGTTATATCAAGTCAGCGTTTTTGCCATATTAAAAGATCCATAAAAAACTTCTGTTGGTTCAAATCATTCCAATAGATTCGTAAAGTCACTATAAATTGATCTATTTGGATACCTGACAAAAGGCAGTGATCGATTTAGTATTTTTTTAAAAGGAACATTTTTAAGTGTTAACAACATAAAAAAGATCTATAAATGAAAAATAAATAAATTGTCGTGTGAGCCCATTTGGTTCTAAACGTCGTTTAAAAAAAATAAACGTCACGTTTTTTATTAATCATATTGAAAAAAATGACTTCACGAACAGCTATCTTCTTTCTCGAATAGGTGAATTTGAATTAAACGGAATTTCGTTTTTTAACACTTCTGTTATTTTTTGTAAACGTTGTTATTAGTTAATTCTGAAAGGGTTTGAATTTAATAATTGTAACTGTAATATAACAGTAAATTAACATTTTTTCTGTATAGAAATATCAGAAATAGATGCAAAAGTTTTCAAAAGAGAATTTTACTACGTATTAAATTATATCTTAATTCAAAAAGCGTGGCATATTTTGTTAGGTACAACAATGTACCACCTGTTGACCACTTTTGTTTCCTTCGTATTTGACAGGCAATAATGAGCTTGGTTATTTAGCCCCTCCGCACACAAATCAACCGTTTGCAATTTGAGTTTCAAACTGGTTCAAGATGGACTATTGTGCAATCGATTGAAGTCTGAATGGGTAAAAATAATTGCTCCTACCCTACAGTAGAAAAATTTTACTCCAGCATGCAACTGAAATTGCTTTTGGACCTGCAAACATGGTCGCACACAACCAGTTTGAAACTATTTCAAATATGTCGTATTTCTGTCGACCCATGAACGGCTTTCCATTCTCTAATGTGCGAAAGGTCACAGAACGATCGCATCGCGAACCAGTTTGAAACTCAAATTGCAAAACAGTCGACTCGTGTGCAGAGGGCCTTAGTTTTAGTTTAGTAGCCAGTGTCAAGTGATTCTTTTTCATCTCTTTCTGATATGCAATATATTTTTAAAAAACTCTAACTGTATTATGCTACAGGGTGTCCTTCAGCAATTGAAGTGCGTTATATAATGTGGAATTTTAATTAAGGCAAAAGGTGTTTGAACCTTTTTTTTTACAGTTCAGTGAAATATGCGACCTTTGTCAAGAAAAAATCATTGAATAATTCAACTTATATTTTTTTTAATAACGTTCATCGCATATGTGATTTAATCAAAGATGTAAAATAAAATGTATAGGTTTTTACGTTTTTTTTAATCCACCGCAAAATAAATCATCAAAGTGACTCGAGTTTAAAGGGGCAAATACTTGGTTTTAATCAATTGACTGCTAAAACATAATGAAATTAGGATGAAACAGATTTACCTGGTTAAAGTATTAACTATTGTAGGTATAGTGATTAAAGCTTACCAGATGAACCTATGTTGATTTTTTTCCTAACCAATAGATATGTTTTATGTGAAAATGTAGAGTAATTATCTTATGTTTTTAAACTTGGTTGTTTTAGCATTAGTTATGAAAAGCCATCTTAGGTGTTAAACCTCGACGTTTGCCTTTTTAGAAACCGGTCACAGATTGTTAATTATTAATAAAACAAAAAAATAATTTAAATAATTCACAGCACGGTGAAATTTTTAAAACTATTTAAGAAACATGAATTTTTCATTATTTCTGAAATAAAAAACACTGAAGAATAAAAATATTCTGTTTTGTCTTGCGATGGTTTTCTTATTTTACTATATGGATTGTGGCTTGTTTTTTGTTTTAGCGCCGGCGTTGGTAAAATGGTAATTTTAGTAGCAGAGAAATAAATTGAAATAAAATTTCATTTTGAAATTCAACTACATTTTTGTGACCAAAATGCAAAACTGCTTACGTTGAAGTATTAAAATACAAGTGATAGCTTAATTAATAATCCAATTCTCAATTTCTTGCTGAAATGACAAGAGACAGCACTTCCGATTTGCCTCTTTATTGCTGTGAGGCGACCCGCACACTCTCTAGACTCTAGAGCAGTGGTTCTCAATCTTTTTCAGCTGGCGACCCACCTTTCCTTATCGGAATACCTCCACGGTCCATCAGTGCATGGTGGAGAAAAAAAAATGGGAGGGATGTAGTGGTTCTGTTGTCTGTACCAGATACCAAAAATCAAGAACCAAGAAAACAATCAAAACACAATTCGATTTGTTTCTTATATTTTCTGATGGTTTATTCGAAGATTTCTGATAGTTTTAGGATCGAGTCGCGACCCACCTGTAACTCTTCCACGACCCACCGGCTGAGAACCGCTGCTCTAGAGTGTATAAATTTAGAATTTATGGTAAAATGGCAAAATACAGTAAAAAAATATAAGGATTTAAAGAAACGCAAAAAAACGAGTGTGTGTGGAATCACAGATGTCTGAAACATTTGTAACCAAGTAAACACTGAACAGAAAGGGGCGTGTCGATCGAGTTTCCCCCTCAGCGCATTTGTACCTACCTGCCAGCCAATCGATTCCACTTCCCTAATAAGCTCCCCCACTCCTGATGGTGTCGTTGATCGTTTTCATTACCTTCATCGCGGCCAAAGAAGTTCACTTATATAAATCAACATAAGCGACTTTGCCTTTTGGTCACTTCTGCTTAGCAAACACCAGGTTAATATGACTGGTTATAGAACTACAAAATAACGATCCACGTATATGGGTTACTAAAATTCGTACCATTTTGTTCAAAAATATTACTGTGCATATATTGGATTGGTGTGTCGAAAAACTAAAAAATAAATCTGTTTTAGATTATTGTTCAGATTTATAATAGATTTGATTCTTAGTTACATTTTCTGTCGGGATTTAGTATTATATTCATATAAAAGATTACGATATTCATAATCTTAATAATAACATTATAATCAGTACTTTCATTAACCAATTAACAGATACAAATCAGTTTGTTTTATGTTCTCGTATACTGTCTCGATTTGCTCACAACTTGGAAAAAAAAATGAAAAACTTATGTTCATCTTATTTTTGAACCCAAAATGCAAGACTGCGTGCTTGTTCTACTAATTATTTATTTTTATTTTTTTTTTTTACTACTTTTAGTACTGTCCATTCAATAATAACTTGTTGCTGCTATTTAATGTTTTGTTATAGCGGTGGTTTTAGCATTATTTTTTCACAATTGAAAATATATTTCATTGATAAAAGTTAGTAGAACAATAAGTGTGGTTTAAATAATTAGAAGAAAAAAACGCTTTTTATGAACATTAATGTAAATATACCTTGATACGGGTTAAATAACAAAAAAAGTATATAATTCTTTTTTTTTTGAACTTGATTCAATATGATAATTATAATAATGGTATTGAATGTGAAAATAATTATTATTAACGATTATTATGATTAATTTTGAAAATTGTGTATATATTAGATTTCAATGTCTGCGTGATACAGAATATAAATAAAACCTGAATATTGTCGGGTTTTAGATTGAACCTGCATATGTTGTGTCTTATTTTCTTAAATTAGAACCCCTTTGATCAAATAAATTCAATTCTGGTTCCAAATTCCTTCTTAATTCACTTTTCCGGTTCCAATTCCTTTCCACCACTTTTTTAGTTGCTGCCCTGACTCATGGCTGGCGCTAGCCAGTTTGCCGTCTTGGATTTACTAGCGACACCCCTATTTTGATACATGAACTAAAAGTTTGATTCGCAAGAAAAATTTTATCTGGTTTTAAGTATATCATAGCGGCACTCTCATTCTTAAACATGAACTAAATTATTACTACTCCATAGTTGAAATCCACGATAACAATATTTTTAGTTTACGAACTAGTAAAATTCTTAAAATATGACATTTTAGGAGTAGGGCACCAGATACACGAAGAGGTATTTTTGCTTGCAATGTTAGAAAAATATTTTGTCGTTTACAGACTGAATTGTTAAAATTTGAAAATTTAGGAACAGGACACCAGAAACACGAAAAGGTATTCCATACGTGTAAATGTGGAAAGAGAAATTCTTAAAATTTGTCATTTTAGGATCAGGTTACCAGAGACACGAAGAGGCGTTTATACGTGTTACACTTGAAAAATATTTTCTTATAATATGTGTTTATTTTCTCACAATAAAAATTACTAATACAAACATAATTTACAATCATTCTAAGCAGAGTCCTCTTTCCCACTGGGCACGTGCCCACGGCCCCGCGATCGATGGGGTCTCCTAGTTCTTGCTAGATCAACATACTATAACTGATACTGCCGACAAACATCATATATCGATAAATTTTTTAATAATGTATTTGTTAATTATTGATTTGCTTCGCAATTAATCTTTTTTTTTTTAAGAAAAAATAGTCTTCCGTAATAGCCATGTCGTATTTTCCTAAAGTGCCCAGGGCCTACAATAGGTTAAAGACGTCCCTAATTCTAAGACAATAATTAATTATTGTTAAATGAATAATAACATAAAAAATACCTAAAATAATATTTGATTTAAAATGTAGGCATGGAAGCTCCAGCAATGTGGGTCGCGCAGTCCCGTGACGTCGATTCAATACGATCGGAATTAACAAAAAAAAATATTTTGTCAAAAACAAAAATTTTGCTAAAAATTATTGAAATTTAATCAACAAACCGAAAAGTCAAAAATTTGCTATCCAGCTCCCAGAAGCATGTAAGAGGTATTTCTACTTCAAATAGAACATAGCATGCCTATAAAATGCAGTTACATAAGTCTTTATATACGGGGTGTTTTCTACCTCTCTGCCGCTGTTGTGTATATTCTTAGAATTATTTTTAATTTATTATTCAGTATGCTTATAAAAAAGATAGATTGCAGATTATAGACGCTCGACGGCAAAGGTCATCAGCATACTTATATAGAGCAGTCGGAGATTTTAGCTCTTCATATTAGATACAAAAACTTAATTGCGCAACGTAAAAACTGTGTTTTGCTTTGCATTTTGTGAAAAAAAAACTCATACAACTCCTTCTCCAAATCGCGTTTGTGTGTAAAATAAATATAATATAGAACAAATATATAAGTATATATACAATAATATACAGTTACATTTTTCCGAAAAATTCCGTCAAATTCCGAGTAAGTGTTTTAAATGCAATATTTGAAATTTCTCACGTCACATTTTTTATTGAACTGTTCATAATTTATTATTAAAATTGATATCTTTAACTTTAATTGACTTATAAGCATTTTTTTCTAAATTAAAAAGTTAGATCGAATTTAGTTACAAAATTCGCAAGGTCTCGATGAATCGATGGTCATGAGACTGGGATCTAAAGCAGGTGCTTATTTTACTTATGAGTAAATCCGGCCCTGACGAGGTACAAAGAAGGATTAGGCGATTACTTGCAGATCATTTAGCATCATACAATTAACAGTTATTTGAGACAGAACAATTTCCAACGAAAGAACTGTTTATAAAATTTCATTATGTTCGAGTCAAGTAAGTACAAGATTATACCCATACATATTTCGTAACAATTGCCATGGATAATTATGTTCAAGTGTGTACTTTGTAATTTTTTTCAAAGTTCTGAATCTATTCAGCAACCGGGACTGCCTACTTTTATCAGACACTGCGTATAATATTTTTCATTTAAATAGCATTGTCTTCTGGCACGTAATAAAAAAAATTGTATTAGGATAGCAGTTCGATCAAGTTTTGTATAATATTATAATTATTTATGAATCAGTAGCGTGCGAAATTAATACTTTTTGACCAAGTCAAAATAAAATTTAAAGTTTTATATTTTGCATTTCATAACAAAAGAATTATTTCAATTAAAGGTGATGCAGAAACTGATCCAATAAAATAATCTCTCTATGACTGCCGTTTTTTAAATAAGATAGTAAGACCGATATGAAATGCATATAAAGATTTTTTTTTTTGAAAAATAAAATAAGCAATTTTACAATACATTAATTTATTAAAGTTAACTGATTACTTAATTCTAAAAACGATTGAATCATGCACTGTCATCCAGAATACATATGTGTACAAAATTTCAAATCGATCAATATGTGGCGTCCGACATATTGGGTTTACAATGACGTCACATAGCTTATCGTATTCCACTCGTCAAACTCTTATTTGATACGATGTCAAGAGGCTTGTGAAGAAAAAGGTAATCCGCCATCTTTGATTTATGCACTGATTAATTGCTTTGTCGTCTTAGGTATTATCGCACAGTTAAAAAGTATTAGCGTCAATGTGCCTCCCCAAAACAATTAACGATAATTAATTAAATTATATATTTATGTACACTTGATGTGAAAATCGTCCATTTCCACGAAAAACTGAAGTAAGAAAATATGGTTCCAGTCAAAATGAAGATACGTTTTAATACTTTAAAAGATAAATACTTTTAATATTATATATTAAAAGCATTTATCTTTTAAAGTATTAAAACGTATCTTCTAAATGTGCAATTTTACCTATAGGTAAAATAGCACATTTTTTGTGCGCCGCTGGAGTAAACGACAGTTATCTAATCAATTCAATTTTTGAAAAGGAAGTGTTTTAACAAAATACATTAAATTAAAACCACTCCCACTGATTTATGACATTAATATACACATTGCATAATGTCTTTAAAACAACAAAGACGAAATAAAATAATATCTAAAGCATCGATACCTCCTTACTACTTCTGGGAGCTGGATAGCAAATTTTCAATATTGATGAAATAAGTCTTTTTGCAGTCAAATACATATATTTTTCGATCCAAAAAATATAATTTATTACACAAAGTATCGAAAAAGGTATAAAAGAGCACGCTATCTCGCGTACACCAAATTCGGTATTAATGAAATTTGGTAATTTTTTATTCGCCTTCGTTCGCGTAGCCCATTCAAATAAAGGTATTTTTCATACAAAATCAGATTTTTTTTTGATAGGTTCTATCTTTACAACGGTAATAGATACATATTTTTGGATGTGCTAATATAAGGTTGGACGTTAGCATTGTTGAAGGTTTAACTAGGCGAGACGCCAGACAGGGTTAAGGAATTAGTCTTGTGACATCACATGGAGTCTTTTCCAAAGGGTTAGGATAACATTAATTGAAAAATCAAGCCACGGGCATCGGTAACATAAGCAAGAGACTCAACAAATCACAGACTTAACCATATAATATTGCAATTAAGAAAAAAATCTTATTTTATGGGGTGTATCAAGAGGTTATATTTTTTATTTTGCTCGAAAACACACTTAAGATCACAATAAAACCATACTGCCTATATTAGCAAACACACTATATTGTCGGCAGAGTTTTGGCACTGCGACCCGAGATTTTTATTTATATATTGTTTACTAGCGCATTGGATGAACTTGTAACGAGATAACTTGTTTTTTTTTTTTCAATCAGATCGAATCCCATTCATATTTTTTAAAAACAAATTAATGTGTATACAGTTGTTTGCTGGTCACCAATGCAATACTTCTGAGTCGAGGCTCAGTCGACATTCATGACAACACCATAGGGCTCTCATTGTCTAAACTCCGCCTTCAGAGAATATTGCATAATTATATATTTTTTTTAATATTTCTCATTTATAAACTTTTACTAACACCGCCCTCAAATTGTATCAGGATTGCAGTTCGATATTGTTTTACATAATTTCATATTATTATATACGGTCAGTAGCGCGTGCAAAATTGTATATTCTGCAATTCAAAACTGAAATAGGACAAAGTATTTTATATTATGTTGCATTTTGTTCATAAGTCATTTTAGCATTTATTTCGATAAAAAATAATGTAGAAACGATATTTCAGTTACTGATCTACAGTGTTTAGTAATTTATCTTTTTATTAAATTAAACAATTTTACAATAATTCATGATTAATTGTTTCGTCGTCTTAGGTATTATCGCACAGTTAAAAAGTATTAGCGTCAATGTGCCTCCCCAAAACAATTAACGATAATTAACTACATTATATATTTATGTACACTGGATAAAGATACGCTTTAATACTTTAAAAGATAAATACTTTTAATAGGTAAAATAGCAAATTTTTGTGCGCCGCTGGAGTAAACGACAGTTATCTAATCAATTCAATTTTTGAAAAGGGAGTGTTTTAACAAAATACATTAAATTAAAACCACTCCCATTGATTTATGACATTAATATACACATTGCATAATGTCTTTAAAACAACAAAGACGGAATAAAATAATATCTAAAGCATCGATACCTCCTTAATGATTCTGGGAGCTGGATAGCAAATTTTCAACATTGATGAAATAAGTCTTTTTGCAGTCAAAATACATATTTTTCGACCCAAAAAAAAAAAAATTTATTACACAAAGTACCGAAAAGGATATAAAAGAGCACGCTATCTCACATACACCAAATTCGGTATTAATGAAATTTGGTTATTTTTTATGCGCCTTCGTTCGCGTAGCCCATTCAAACAAAGGTATTTTTCATACATATTTTTGGATGTGCTTATAAGGTTGGCAGTTAGCATTGTTGAAGGTGAGACTAGGTAAGACGCCAAAAAGGGTGGGGAGTCTTTTTCCAAACAGTTGGGACAACAGTAAATGAAAAACCAAACCATGGGCATCGGCGACGTAAGCAATCGTCTCAACCAGTCTCAGACGTGACTATGTTTATAGCCTCTTACGCCCAACCTTCTAGTATTCTAGTAACCTTGTGGATTAGGGTCGTTGCAAGCAAGCCGCACAGTCAGGGTGGCGGTTAAATACATATCAACACTTTATTAGTGATTTTTAATTATTATTACCTACCTATTTATTGTTAATTTTCATTAATTTTACTTGAACCACTGCTATCGGCGTAAAAAACTAAAAATTCTTCGTGAGTTGCAAATATATCTAGAAAAATAATTAATGGGAAAAACATTTGACAAATTGACTTCATGCAAGCGCAGAGACGTCTAGCAGCGAACCTGATTATGAGGCTTCCATAAATGTGTAGAACTTGATACAGTTTTAACTAAATGAAATATTCCCAATGGATTTTGATGGAACATTGTAAAATGAATAAAAAGTCGTCAAATTATATTTATTTTAAATGCGAGGACTTTTCATTAAAATAATTTATTGCCATTGTATAAAATCTATGTTTACAGACATTACAAAAAAGACAACTATATATACAAAAGATAAAAATCAACAGCTTATAACAGTGTGCAAAGGTAGGCAAAATACAATGAGATTTTTTTTAATCTTTACTTAACCAGTTATTAATTATATTAGGGGCGGGTTATTCATTGTTTGCGTATTTTATTAACAGTTGAACCATCACCCTGTTCAAAAATTCCGTGCGAACGTTTGCAATCATTGCAGGTGTAAAAAACCGTGTACACTTATCAAGCACGGACCATAAAAGCCTGTGAAGATAATCCATGTTATCTAACGTTAGACTAGCACCAACAACCACCAACGTCGTCTGCACTTTCTGTCTAGGCGTGCTGGTAGTAGGTTCGTGTCGTGCTGGTTCGTGCTTGATAAGTGCGCGCGGTTTTCAATATTGAATAAGTGTGTTCATCATCGGTTATTACTTTAATCAAATATTGAAAATAACTCGCATTTAATCAAACACAAACATATCGCCTGGTAAACGTGGAAAAGTGACACAAAAGAGCGAGTAACTTGCCTTTCAGCCCCGCTTATGATTCACTGATCCATTAAAAAATCCCATTGTATTTTTCCTGTTCTGTAGTACCATTTATAACACTTGCAGTTTCAGTATGTGAACTAATACTATGTTGAATAAACAAATTGAACGCCATTTTGTTCACACACTGCCAACTGACTCTTGATAATTAAAGCATCACTACTTTTTGGACTAATAACTTGGGCTCCAAATGGACTAAGTAAGTAACAGTCGGTTTATTCTACAATCCAAAAAGTCGTGACAAAACAAAACTAATGTAAAGTCACGTTTTTCAAGTCGAAAAATATGATACAGTCCAATCTGGTTATAAGTCGACAAACAAAATTGTTAAAAGATACTCTCTTGCGCATGTCCATTTTGTACGTTCTATAATGCCATAAAAATATTCAGTCGAATCGGATGAAGAATTTGGCGAGAACGGGCCAAATTCTTCACTCGAGTCATAGAGATAAAGATGGAAATACTTGTAGCAGCTGTCTCTGTCAGTTTGCGTCAATGGCTTTCACGCGCGCTTTGGTATTATTTATTTATACGCAATTATCTGACAATTATAGACGCTCGACAAACTGCCATTAGCGGTTAAAAATTGCCTTGCTTATCAAATCTGAATAAAGGAAAACGCATTTACAACTTATTGTTATAACCAACAAACTTATGAACCGATTGGATTGTATCTGATTGGGAAAACAAAACAGTTGAACTTTTAGTCAAATCTCAAAGGGACATACAAAAAAGTGTAGTTACAGCAACCTCAAACTAATTTCTTTCTTCTCAGTTGTACAGAACCATAGCTTTTTTTCGACAAAAACATTAAACTTTTTGCGATTATAGTCAAAATTAGAGAATAAACTCAATTGCGGGAGTTCGACTATGAGAAGTTCAACTGTTCTATTTCAGTGGAAACAAAACCTAACATGAGTGTACAATATATCAATGGCGCAGAACACCTGCATTGTGATGTTCTAAATAATACATCTTCTAGTTGTTGCCCGTTAGTTTATAAATGCAATGCAGAAGTTTTTCTCCAGCCGGAAAACTTAAGGTAGTTGTCGTGGTACAATATTGTCAAAAAGTTATAGATTATACGCGCCACAAAAGTTTCCTAGCTTGTAGCTAAGCGATCCATAATTTGTCCGCAAGACTGTACCCGTGGAAACGTAACCAATACAGTATTAATATGCATGTATACTTTTCTATAAATTGCTGAACTTTAAACCGTTATTTATAAATAATTAGACGGTCAAAATTTTTTTATTTTTTTTAAACTCATAACAAATGCATTGAAAGACTGTCAGTTTTTGTAAAGTTTCTGACAGTTAGTTCTTTCTTTATAAATAAGAAACTGATTCAGAACTACAGAGATCGTATACAATCAATGTTAATTATCCGATTTTTAATTGAATTTATCTCGGATTATATACGGTCGATCGACTTCAAATTTTCAGGGTAATTGTATTATCATGCCCTTAATAAGTATACAAAAATTAAGAATTTTCTGACGGTGTGCCTTAACCACGACAACTACCTTAAATACGGCTGATACGTTAATGCATTAAAATTTCAAAATTAGAGGACGTAAATTACAACAATATTTTAAAACATACATAACAATTTTTAAAAACATTGAGAATAATACAAAAAATTAAGATTTATAATTTTAAGCAAAGGAAAATTAAAAAAATCGAATTTGCGAGGAAGGCAAATGGATTTGATTTATACTGTCTGGTTTCTTCTGTTTTGCGTTGTAGAGCAGTATAAAAAATGGAAGTAGCGTTTGATTCACAAAATCCTTCAAATCTGCTCATTAGAAATCTCATAAGACACTTGCAGAAAGCATCGTTAAAAAATCATATTTGACAATGACCATAGATTGTGACCACATACATAAGAAAAGCACTGTAAAATCTCTGCTTGAAAAACGATTCAAACCATTTTTTTTTATCTGTGCATACATCGTTTTTTTGTACAATTTCCACTTCGAAACAATCGTTTGCTATGCATTTTGATCAAAATTTGGCTTGAAAAGCGATCTTTTTCTATATTGTAGATCAATTCTTAGTTTTCGTGTGAGCAAAATCTAATATTCTACGTGACAAAGAGTTTAACAGCATTAGACTATTCTTGCGTGTATAAAAACTATAATTAAATGGTTACCATCCAAGGATATTGTCATATTAAATTTTTTGACAATGATTTCTGAAACCCAGCATAAGATAAGAATCCGACCATCCTAACCTAAAAAGCAGTATTTCAATTTCCAGTCTCCAGATTTATTATAAGCCGTTATTCTACAGCGCTAGAAAGCAGTACGAGCACTAGATTAACACAAAAATGTCAGTATGCATCACCAATCCATAAGCTATGAGAACTTTTTTCGAAACTATTTGAAGAGACTGCTTTCTAGATTGGAACGCCAGAATCTATAGCGATTTAAAAGACACCTCGTTAATATTTTCCATTGTATATTTTCACACCGGGACATGTAAACTCCCGTTGTCTGCGTTGAGGAGATCTTTAAAAACTAGATATCTCTGATAAGAATAGATATGTTAGTTGGTAAGTTCCGAACTCCCAAAGCGTCTGGCGGCAATTCAGAGCTCTTCGGACACAACTTCCTGCATTGTTGATCAAGAACTGTTCGAGCCTTTTTGTATCAATTCCAGACTTCAATCAATTCTAGAAGCCTAGAACAACTAGACCAAATTCGACCAGTTTGAAGAGAATGTGACCAACACGCAGTTGTGTTCGACAGATGCTTTGGGAGTTTAGAACTTACCAACAAACATACCTAATGCTAAATGTTTCGTGTAGGGTCCACGGAGATGGTAAAACGGCTCTGCTTGAACGCGGAAGTTATCAAAGAACCCGAAAGACAGCACATTCACGATAACTTTAATAGCAATGTTTTCAAAACAAAAAGTTCACATTTCTCAATCGCCTTGTCTCGACACCACAATCCATCCATCGTTGGTAGGTGTTCTGGGTTCAGGCGGTGACATATTACCGGATTTCTTCATAATTTCTAGCTGCCGCGTTAAGTTTTTGTGTAGTGGTACCAACCCATCACGTTCGCTTTGCAGTTTGGAAAGTCGTTGTCTTTGCGCTTGCTGTTCGCTGTCTTGTTTAGCCAGTACTTCGTCTCTGTACCGGGATAGGTATGCTAATTCAGTTTGCACCTGTGGAAGTATCGTTAAAATTAATCGTATGTAGGCCTAACCAAAGGCGGATCTATGTAGGGACTAATAGAGCTTAAGCCCTGGACCCTCAAGTGTCAAGGGCCCACAAAAATTGATTTATCACCATACACTTTTAATACTTTTTGAAGTTTAACTTCTTTAGTGACGTATCTGTTTGAAATATGTAAGACATCGAGGGGAAGTAGAATAAATAAATAAAGGGGAAACTGACAAGGACAGAAGTTTATAGTGTGTTGCATTTTGATTCGCAAAATAGTAAGACAAGCATGAACGGCTTGAGTCTGACGTTTAAAATTACGAACTGACAAATAACTGCCGGTGGTTCGCAGTTGGTTTGTTTCCTATGAATCGCTGGAAGTTCGTTGTGAAAATAATCTCAAAGAACAGTTTATCAGCGACTCGCAAATGCACACGCACTTCTGAACACGTCCACCTAGTGTCTTTTTTCCCACGTGTAAACATCTAAACGCGCTCCCTCGCCCTGGACCCTCAAGTGTCAAGGGCCCACAAAAATTGATTTATCATCATACACTTTTAATACTTTTTGAAGTTTAACTTCTTTAGTGACGTATCTGTTTGAAATATGTAAGAATTTGAGGGGAAGTAGAATAAACAAACAAAGGGGAAACTGACAAGGACAGAAGTTTATAGTGTGTTGCATTTTGATTCGCAAAATAGTAAGACAAGCATGAACGGCTTGAGTCTGACGTTTAAAATTACGAACTGACAAATAACTGCCGGTGGTTCGCAGTTGGTTTGTTTCCTATGGATCGCTGGAAGTTCGTTGTGAAAATAATCTCAAAGAACAGTTTATCAGCGACTCGCAAATGCACACGCACTTCTGAACACGTCCACCTAGTGTCTTTTTTCTCACGTGTAAACATCTAAACGCGCTCCCCCAGTTTTAGACGGAAATAATTTCAGAAACTTGATGTGGCCAGTCCTAAATGATACGGGCTATAAATACTCACTTTAAAATATTGTTGTGCAAGTTTCTTATGCTCTTCGAACACCTGTAGTGATTGCGGACCGTCGGGATCAGGGCTAACGGGTCTCAGGTGTGGATCTAATATGAGGTATACATTATCCAGGTCTGGATCTGACTGATCTGTATCTATTCCGCTTTGACACACTTGTGGATCTACAGGCGCTTCTGTTTGCGTGACAGACGGAGCCGAGTTCAGGTTATCACCTAAAACAATAAGAAAGCAAAATATATTATTAACTACACTTTAAGCTAGGCCACCAACTTGGGGGTTATTATACACAAATAATGTAAACCAAATATTTCGTTCTTATAGCTTTCCTCTTAATTGCAAACAAGAATTTAAAAAAAATGCATTTATTTCACACGGCTGAGTTTAGGCGACACATGAAGAGGTCAAAGCTGGACCTAGTCAGTACATCACTTTCGCGCCAAAATTAAAGAGAAGTATGTCTATGGAAAGAGATGCATATAACAGTTATCACACAATCCAAGTGTAAAGAACCAGGTGGCGTGATTCAACTACAGGTAGCCTTCAGCTGAAACTGTTTAGGGATGACGTAACTCCGTAGCGGGTTTATTCTAAGTTTAAAATTACATTGAAAAATTCGCTTTTGAGAATGTTTTTTTGCAGAAAAATCTTCCGAAAAAATCCCAAGAAAATTGATTTATTATTTATTCAACAAAAAAAAATGTGGGTTGTGTCCATTAAAATTTTGAAATTATTATTTATTGCCGATAAACTAAAAATCAACTAATTCATACTTTTACTTGTTCTCGGATTTAAACCTGGGAACTGGGGGCTTGTAATAGAAGAGCCATTGAAACGCCATATAAACAACGGACTTGCTACATACTCGGCTATTCTTCAAACCCTTCCAATTTTTTTATGTAACCATTTAAGATATTTCAGGGGAAAAATACAAGCATGCAAATTTGTGAACATAATATTCAATAAATTAAAAAAAAAATTGTGCCACTCGGGTGATTGCCGCCCTCACAGTACCCTGGCGAACAAACACCACCCTCTTTCGCAATCGTCTTATTTTCTGTTCTAGCAACACAAGCTACTGTTTCAGTAACCCAAAACGTTGTGTGATTTATTCCGTAAGCGAAATCAAAATCAGTGTATAATACGGTTCTAAAAGCTTCTGAACCAGGACGGCTCTAAAATATGCAGTTACCGGCTCAGAACGTACGCTCGTCGGTGATTGATTATCGCTGGTTGTCGTGTCACTTGTCGCTTTCCTGCTAATAAAGTACAGTCCAGTACGTTATTGTTAAGTTGTTTCTTTGATTGTTAATTGATCATGATGCCTAATACAGTTTTGGATGGACAAGCACGAAAAATAATTTTTTGGATGACTTTATGCAAGGAATTAGACCTTTAGATTAAAGAAAAATTAAAAATAGTAATATAGGGCGAGTTTGTAGTTTTTCAACTGACTCCAAGCCTCAATTTGCATATAAATAAATAAATAAACCGTGGCGCGTATTATACGGTGTTTATGATATTAATTTAAAAGTGAAATCGCCGCGTCTAAAAATGTTTATGTGAAATAACCACAATGATTACAAAACTGAAAACACAACGAGAAACTGAACAGAAAAAAAATATTGGCACAATTTTCTTTCATGTAATTTAAATGCTAATGAATGCAGACATGTAGAACTTTTATATCATCAGGGCCAGACACAGCGTCTACAGCCATAATATTCGCAAATGGCCCGTGAAAATATACATAAATATAATGCACACGCAAGGAAACACATTTTGATTTCTTTCAGATGTTTTCCAATATTAAATATCGTTTCATACACAGATTACCGCGGAAGTGTATGATCTATATTTCATGAGTGTTAGTGTATTTGCCGTATATGGCACATTATGCACATACACTATTGGCGTCGGCCGGATGGCGGGATCTAGGGGTCGGACCAAAATTTCTCAATTTATTAAAAAGTAACTAAAAAAAGCAGTATTAAGACGAGCGAATCTGCGAACAAAATCAATGTCACGCCAACGAAACCTCGAGCCAAAAGTAGAGGTTTATTATAATAAATAAACTAGATTTGAAATAATTTGTGTTTTCAATTCATTTTCAGTTTAACCCTAAGCTCAGACATAATTTAAAAAAATCTCACTAATCTACGTTTATTCTTAATTGAAACAAATACAAACAAGTTTTACGCTGGGTTGTCAAGAAAAATTGATCTAACCTTGGATTGTGATCATAATTTAGTTTTTATACATGCGGGAGCAGTCGAATATCGTTGTGAAACTCCCTGTCATGTTGAACATTCGATTGTACTCACAAAAAATTTGATCTACATTGAAAAATATCGCTTTTCAAGCTAAATTTTAACAATATGCGTAGAAGAATATTGTTTCGAAATTGTTCAGAGTTTAAAGAATATCGTTTAAATCGATCAATTAATTTTCAAGCAAGATCAATTTAAAATTCTACAATGCCTTTCTTGTGAAGAAATATGTGGTCACAAACTAAAGTGATTGTCAAATTAGATTTTCTGACAATGTTTTCTGCAACCCAGCATTAGTATCTCAGAAAGTATATAGGTTGTCGAAATCTGCATCAAATAAAATATGGCACCAGCTGTAACGTGAAATCTGTGTGATAACCTCCTTTCAACAAATCGTATAATTTGACTAGCATACACGCATAAATAACACAAATTTACTGCTGTCATGTTATTATGTTTTTATTATTCTGAAAATGACAGAATTACTAATAAAATAATGTTGTCTACGTCATGATCTTTGTTTTATCAAGGGCACCGCAACATTGGCGCTGATATGAGTCAATAATTTTGGCCAACGGAAAACTATATATTTGTTCGTCATGTTTTCATAAATGATTCCTTTTTCCGCTTCGACGGCAGACGACATACTTTAAGACTTGCGCAAAACATTCGCAAAGACGGAACGACCACGAAACGTTTTATAAAGTTTACTTTTTGTACACGCATTTTTAGAAGGAACAATAATAATTATATATATTTTTTACCAAGGGATGCTTAATAGGTTAGAAATAAAGTACTTAAAACTATCCCTGAACCGGAATTGGTTTATTTACGCTATACATCACTGATTGGGTCATCTAACTCTACCTATATGTACCAAATTTCAACTTTGGATTCGGAGAAAATAAGATGTGAAAGACGAGAACAGACAAGAGGGTGATCCTATAAGGGTTCCGTTTTTTTCAAAGAATGAACGAAATCCTACAAAAAGTGAAGCAAACCTTTGGATAGGTTGTGGCTCTTGGCTCTCCTGCGTCTATTTTAACATAAAATTACAATTCTCAAATAACTATTTTATAAAGTAAAGCATTTCAAAACATTGAAAATGAAAATCTACGTTAATGAATAAAAAGTTAGTATCATTCCCCATTGAGGAGTATCTAGAGCTTACAAAAAGATGACCGTAAAAGTTAGAAAGTATAAAACGCAAAGTTCAAAATTATAATATTCTGTAACTTTGTAACAGTTAGCGAATATTAATATAAATAGCTTGTTCAATAAATTAGAACTGTCACTTCCTCATTTATTTTTGGAATAGTGCAAAGCTTTTTATATGTTTCTAGTTAAATTTAACAGAAAACAAAACGTTCTAATCCAAAATTGTTTCAAGTTAAACAAAACCGTATCTAATTTTAACAAGTATTTATTTTTTCAAACGCACAATAAAAATTCATAGACCAGGTATTTCGGATACACTAATAAATTATACTACACCTCACATTTATTTTTTCTTGCATTACTATTTTGTAAATTCAGAAATAGTTTTTGATACCCATACATTTCAATAATAAAAAAAAACACGGGTCGTTATTATTTTTTAAATGCCACCAACACAATACAGTGAATTCTCTATTATCCGATCCTTCCGGTAGTCCGGCGTTGCGAGTGTCTTCTTATTTTATACGTCGTTTTGTAATAAAAACATAATACTACACGTTTGCGATGTAACCTTCAAATATTTCGGCGATTTCGGTAATCCGACATTCTTTGGGGTGATATGTGCCGAATTAGTAAGAATTATTATTAATGTATTCGGTCAGATGGCGAGACCAAGAGGTCAGATCATAAATGTCGATTTTTTTACTGACCATTATTTATTGTACAAAGTATTATTATAGATATTAAAATAGGAACAATAAAAGTTATTCTTTATAAATATATAGGAATAAAGTTTGACGTGATGTGAATATAGTCCAATAGGATCAACCGATTGCTGTGTATACGCACCAATCACGACCCCTATCTGGATGATAACCTCAATATTACGGAAATGTATTCCCGATCCTGAAGGACGCTTAGAATTGGAAGACCTACGTATAAGAACACAGAAAACTAAATCATTTCCTTGCCACCAGATCTGCGCAACATTAGGAACAAACACACGACTCAAGATATAATGCGGATTATAGACGTTCGACAGTTAACGCCATTAACATATACAGTATGTAAACAAGAAAGTACATAGGACATTTGGCATTGGTATAAAATGCACGAATCAGAATTCATCATGACAAAAAATATATTCTATTGAATAGCAGAACTTTAAGTTAATAAACGCTAGCCACCACCCGCGGCTCCGCACGCGATTGAGATGAGACAAGACAGCGACAACAGTGGTGGAGCCATCGGCTCCACCATATTATTATCTTACCTCGCGGGGCTGCACTCCACTCGGTAACAAAAATAGTAGTGGAGGTTTCGGCTCCACCGTATTACGATCTTGCCTCGCGGGGATGTATTTAATCCCTATTTCACCCCCTAGTTTGAAACTGAAATTGCAAAACAATCGACCCGTGTGCTAAGAGTTATTGCTCATTCTGATTCATTCATTGTGTCTTACAGAAGAAGAATTTGTAGATTATAGACGCTCAACATCTGAGGTAATCAGCGTCTCTAGTCTTACAGGTTTACGCAGTATTAAGCATAAGATTCAAAGACAATAACTTGTTTTAGCGGAGTGAAAAATTCGACCAATAAAAAAAACACAAATAGATGCTTTCAGTAAACTAACTATATTTATACAATTTGTGTAGCAAAATGGTTATGAAACTACGTAACAGAAGCGATAGAAAAACTGTCTATGTATAAATTCTGTTCAGAGCGCGCCAAAAAGTCGTTCAAGAGCTACGGTACATTAAAAATGCATTCGAAACAAGTGGAATCGATGGCGCCAACTTATGATTTGTCCTTCTTGACTCTTGAGAAGCCTTTATGAACACTATAACTTAAATATCCATTAATAAATACAGTATTCTCTAATTAATCCGCTCACACGAAAACCTAGTTAGTGTCAGAATGTAAATTTTTATTGAGAAACTAGCGGTCTACCCGCGTCTTCGTCCACGTGGTATAGATTGTACCCGCAGTTCTTTTATATAAAATTCACCCCCATCCTGTTTGGGTAGATGTGTTCAAAAGACACGTCTTTCTTTATTTTCTAAAAAGAGTATTTTTCCCGAGTCACATTTTTAGCTTAAGCAATTTCTGAAATACAACGTATCCTTCATGAATGTTCCCCGCTTTATCCCATTAAGACCTATTTTTGGGATAAAACGTAGTTTAGATCACTCCTAGCACAACCTTTTACCTGTCTGTAAAGTGCCACCACAATCAGTTCAGTCGTTCCGAAGATTAGCCCGGCCAAACAATTTTTACACAGTAACCAAAAATATTTCGGGGATAAAAATAATTAATCTTTGAAATGACCTGTATATGAACGTATCATCAAAATCGATTTTTTTGCGAATTTAGGTTTTGGTAGTGTATATGAATAACCAAATGAACTTAGGAAAAACGATTTATTCCGAAATCACAGACAGGCACTTTAATTTTGTTTATATGTATCAACTAACATAAACATTAATATTATGTCAATTTTGTTGCAGCCTAATAATTTGATAAGTATACGGAACTGATCTCTTTTGCCACAAACTCCAATTAAAAGGACAACACTAGTTTCTTCTTCTCCAACGTCATTCGGTCACACATTTTATAATAGAGCTGTTAAGTCATCATAACTTTTAAAAGTTAATAATAAACGTGTCATGATTATTTTTAAACAGCATCTGGTTTGCCGCTTTTTTCGTCGCAAAGTTCACGATCTGTTGATAATATGAACCCAAGTTATGCAATCACAGCGACCCTGAAGTTTTAGTATTAAGAGGGCTCTCTCATTAACGTTTTATCATACCAATCGTCTGATGTAGATATTGCAAAACAGTGCAAACAGATGTTCATTACTGACAGTATTTTTGAAATTATAGCGTCCGTTTAGCTCTTAAATGGAAATGTGGGCAACGGAGATACTTTTAAAGGGTTACATTTAAAATGAACGCTTTTTTGTGTACAAAGTTAATATGTAGTTTTAAAAACGGCTTGTTATTACTTTTGTTTGAAAAACAATAAAAAAATGTTTTTTTGTAAAAAACTGCATGTATATACTGAGATATTAGAAGGTCCTGTTGAGAAAATGGTGCCTCACTGTAAGCATGATAACTGCTCGAAATATTAATGGATCTGAAAAATTTAAAAAGATTATTGTAAAGTAAGGTTACTTTTATCGCGTATGGAACTAATTTATTTTGTTTCAGAATTTTTTTGTAAACTATGAAATGTCAAAATTTTGCACGAAAAAAATTAACTTAATAATCTTTCTGAATTTTTCCGATCCATCAATATTTCGAGCAGAGAGATGCCATTCTTATTTTATTTCATTCTAAACTCTGTACACACGAAAAATTTCCTAACAAAAATGATCATTTTGAATACGTTTAGGTAGATGTGACCTTAAAATACCTGCTGAAAAATTCAGTCGAGCTGACGTCAATCATATTCGGAAGAGCGTTAGGTAATCCGAACTCAAAATTTTTTTGAAAATTTGGCCGCCTTTAACGTTCCAACTAGGTTTAATTAGAAAAAAAAAACTATCCTAGGATCAAACATACGACCGAGAACATGTAATAAAGTTTAAAAAGGTAAGCAGAGTTCTAGCCTTGCTAGAAAAAAATTATCTAGCTCGGCTAGACCCTGCCTAATATTTTTTTTTCTAAATTTTTCAACAAAAACAAAGAACTAACACGAAATCAAGTTATGCACATTTTTCTTTCACAATCATTAAAACAGTAGCCAATCATTTCCGGTTGTAGCTAAGAATAAACTGTCACGTTGTTATTTTTTTTGCAGCAATTCTATTATTTCACAAATGCAAGAAAACCGTCATTTTGCACGGGAAAAAATCTTCGCGTATTCCAGTATGCCAAAAGCAAAATTTTCTCGACTTTTTTACATTTTTGTAGTCAAGGTGAGCACGGGGTAACCTCGCTACACGTTTTTAATCAGAAAACAACACATTTTTATATTTTCCCTGACTGATGCCGGCCGGGATCGAACCGGCGATCTTCTCCATACTATGCAAGAGCGTTTACCTTTACTCTGCCCCATTTGTGTTGCACTTAGTTGTCCTACTATATTATGTTATTTAAGCTGTCAAAAATATTAAAATTGTTTATAAAAAATAAATACTGGACGCATTTCAATGTATTTCTTATATTCTGATAGTAAACAAAGCGACTAAAAGATACGACAATTGACGCTTCGTCAAGGTTTGCGACCTGTATTGCTCGGACGTACATATAAACCAACCGCGACAGCTGCTGTTCGTACTTTTCAGTTAAAATTTCAAGACTTATTATGAATTCTAATCAACCTAATTTTTTTTTTTCAAAAAGCTACAATTTGAACGAATCACAGCTCTTACGCACAAAGCGCTAATAGAGCACACTACCGCTGCCGGTGTAGCGGTGTGCGCAATTTAACCTCAAAAACATCGTTATTTACCATCGTCCTCGCTGCATCCACTATAGACAATCCAACTGCACTTGACAGTTTCCCTGGTAGTGTAAATAGTTGACACTGGACAGTCGCACATCTTGTTCTTCAGTATTAATAAAATCAGTCACAAAAACAAATTGAACAACTCACTTCCAAAATGATAGTCGTTATCACTCACAATTTACAACACAGATGTTACAAACTGCATTTTAAAAGACCAGTCGACTAATAAACACTAATAAATCTTAAGGGTTCATTCTTCAGGACAATCCAAGTTCGCACAGAACATTTTGAAATCGGAAGAAGCGACCAAACGGGAAACACAAAAACATCGTTCAAATATTTCGGTATAGTTAAAATTCGATCGGAAACAACAACATTAGACAGATAACAACAAAGATCGTTCGACGAAAATAATAAAAACGCTCCCGAATCTTCCTGGCAGCACAATGGAGCGCACAGCAACAACTCCGCGGCTTCCACACAACACCAACAGTTAGACACCAAGATAGCAGACGTACGTGTATTTATTTTTGTATGCGTATATCCTATACATATATGCATGCGAAAGTTTGGCTTTGCGTGCGGCAAGCGAAATTTTAATTAGAAGCTTTTTTTCCTGTAAGGTCATCGACATCACGGATTTTACGTCCATGTTTCGCCAAGCTCCCACCGTACTACTTACTACTGGACAACTGGACTTGATTGGTGAATTTAACAGATAATAAAGATGGAAAACATCAAACCGTTGGCAGACTAATTTGATTTTTTTCAATCATTTCCGTACCTCAAAAGGAAAAAACGGAACTCTTATAGGATCACTCGTGTGTCTGTCCGTCCTACTGTTTTAGCCAATTTGATCCGAACTACTGGACCGATTGAGTTGAAATTTGGTACACATATGTAAGTCGGTGACCATAAGACGGACGTGTAACGTAAATAAATGAATTTTGAACATGGGGGTCATTTTTGGGGGAAAAATTGGGAAATTAAAAAAAAATGTTGGCATACTGTACCATCAAATGAAAGAGCTTGTCGTAAGGGTCTCAACTATATATATTTTTATAATTTTGAAATAAATAGTTTTCAAGTTATTTAAGAAAATAGGTGAAAATTTACCATTTACCCCCCTTTATCTCCTACTGGACCAATTGAGTTGAAATTTGGTACATATGTGTAAGTTGGTGACCCAAAGACGGGCGTGTAACGTAAATAAATACATTTTAAACATAATAATTATTGACATTCAAATAAATAGACTTGTATAATTTAATTAGTTTATAAACTGTTTGGCGAAAAATTATAAACTAAAACCGTAGACTACAAATGGAAACAACAAAACAAATAAATAGAACAGTTAATACTTATAAATAATTTATGGTATGTAAAATTGTTTAAGATTTATTTGTTTTTGTAAAAAATATTTTGTACTTATATGTATTGTTTCCAGACACCTGATGAAGGAATAAATTAATTCCGAAACGTCGTGTAAAAAATAAAAAAAATAGTATTGATTTAAAAAAACTGATCCTAAGTCCTCAGACAATTTTTCATCTAATGGGGGTAATTTTTTGGGAAAAAATAGGAAATTAAAAAAAAAGTTTTGAAAACTGTCCCGTGTGACATATAAAATGAAAGGGCTTGTAGTAAGGGTCTCAAATATATTTTTTTTATAATTTTAAAATAAATAGTTTTAAAGTTATTTAAGAAAATAGCTAAACAATCGACCGTTCCCCCCCCTTATCTCCGAAACTACTGAGCCTAAAATTTTGAAAAAAATAGGGAATGTCGGGTCTCACCCATAGTTTACAGGAAAATCTTAAGTCTTAAAGTACTCACGGAAAACGGAATAGTACGGAACTCTCTTCTATTTTATGGGAAGTACGTATAAAAAATGTACTACGTGTTTCGAATGTAATGCTTAATTGTGGCTCGTGTAACTGCTAAAACTCTCTGAAGCTGGTCTTAACACGATGTCACACCTCATTTAAAAAATTGCATTTACGTCCTAGATACATAAACTACTATTACATCACGCTACTGGTGTCTCCGCACACAATTGATATGAAACAATGTTTTATACCTAGCAGTAGTGGAACCTACGGCTCCATTAGGCACTCGTAGTAAATACCCGTACTCCCACCATACAATTACTGTACTTACGCCATGTATTCAAATTGTCAATTTGAAATTTTTATTTTTTATCAAAATAAAATATAACCTATATTACTCCGAGGTAGTGTATCTTTTTATTAGTGGAAGAATTTTTGCAATCGGTTCAGTAGTACTCTATACATATATATACTACATACTTACAAATAAAATCGACAATTCTAAACTTTGTACAATACAGCACTCTGTACAGAAGTAATGATTGATATGTTTATGTATATAGCCAATGGATTACAAAGTTCACATACTGCGAGAGTTGCTTTTTTAATGATGTTTACAGAAGTTAGTTCAATTAATATAAATAAATAAAATCGTAACGTAGTCTATAATGGTACAGTTTATAAGATTCCTAGAGCGAATTTTCAGTTTTCAGCTATATGACGTTTTTGTCAACTTTCAGCTGCGACAAATAAATTTGTATTCCATTCTATTCTATTCTATTTATTATATCACGCGGACGAAATCGCGGGCAAACCGCTATAGTAATATTAGGTATAGATTAATCAAGTGAGTGAGTAGCGATCAGGTGTAGAGTTTTTCATGGCAGATGTAGTAACACACAGGACGGTTTATGTATATATATTTACATTAATGCACGCATATACTGAGTTACGCGAATATAGATATAGATGGAGGGTAACATATTGTAGACGGAGCCAACTGGTGTGGTGACTGACAATCGGGCTCGCGGTGAAAGCTTACTCACAGCCCACAGCTTTCGGCTGCCAGAACAGGACAGTCACTTTGAGGCCAGTGCCTTGGATCTCCGCGCTCTCTTAACACGGTACAATTATTATTACTCTACGTACACTATTAAGGAGGCTCGAGCGAATCGATCGCAAAACGATTTTTTCAAGTAAAGGAAGATTTGGTTGAGGATCAATAAATAAATAAGCTTTACCAAAGTTTCGCTATGGCCAACGTTTCGGAAAATTTATTTCCATCGTACATGATCATTTATATAAATTAATACAATTTTAAACATCACACACATTAAAATATTAATTCAATTGTAAAAAAAATAATATTTTGTGACAGTTTATTTATTTTTTTACAATTGAATTAATATTTTAATGTGTGATGTTTAAAATTGTATTAATTTATATAAATGAACATGTATACTATTAGAACAATTTACTATCATTCGACCAGCTTAAGACCCTGAAGATGGAAATACATTTTTCGAAACGTTGGCCATAGCGAAACTTTGGTAAAGCTTATCTGTTTATTGATCCTCAACGAAATCTTCCTTTACTGTGACATTCTATTGGATCAACACCACCATATACGAAGATTTTTTCAAGATTAAGATTTGAAACTAATTAGTATACATATAAATGATTTACTCTCAAAAATTGAAAACGATCCACTGTTTAGTTTCTTAGGGAAATAAATTTAAAAATGACATTTTTAAAGTTCTTATACACAGACTCTTATGGCTGATAAGCTTCCGTCACGTCTTTTTTTTCTATTGGGATTGCCTACTACATAAAATAAATAAAAAAGCCGGGTCGCAGTGCCAAAACCCTGCCGACAATATAGTGTATTTGGTAATACAGGTATTGTGGCTTTATTATGCGAACTTAATTTGTTTTTTTGGACAAAATAAAAAATTTGACTCCTTAATACACCCCTTAAAAGAACATTGTTTTCTCAGTTGCAATATTATTATCAATCGAACCTCTAAACTTAATTATATACACCTTTCAGCAAATAATTCACTATCTGCAAACTAGTGTTTTCATAAAATTTGTAAATCCGGTCCTGTCGGGCCGATTTTATTAAAATTTTAGGAGCACTTTTTAATTGCTATTAAAGGGTTAAATTTCAATTTTGAAACGATTCTGAGAATTTTTTAGGTATTTTTGGGCCCAAAAACTTTTTTCAACCCCTAAAAACTACCCTTAAAATGGTCCGATTGGGCCCATTTTAAATTGGCTTCTTGCGGTGATGGATTTCAACATGTGGGCCAAATTTCGTTAAAATCAATTAACTCTTTCGAAAGTTATAGCCCGCACGTATATATATATATATATATATATATATATATATATATATATATACATATATATATAATTTTTCCAAAAATGGCGCCAAAGTGTTTAGGAGGCTATGAAACGTCGAGAAAATTTGGTCCGACCCCTAGGTCCCGCCATCCGACCGACGCCAATAGTGTATGTTGCCATATGGCAAATGCACTAATGACGTAAAATAATGCCTATCACATTTACCATTGCCTAATACAGTCAAAACCGTTTACGACGACATCGTTTAGAACAGAAGTGTAGCGTGCCTTGGCGGGGCCCCGTATAAAAATTAGTTTGGGGGCCCTTCCTCCGTTGAAGTAAATGACTTAACCGGGGAAATCCCGCAGCCCGCGATAACCGATGTAGGATGTTGCCAACTTTTGAACGCACGCTTTACGCGGTAAAAAAAGAAATTGCTTTTTTTGACTTTTATCATTTCTGAAATAAAAAAAAAATTGGGAAGTTTTTATTAATTTTTTTACGTACGTTGGGGGCCCCGTATAATTGATACGGCAGATACGGCGGTAGCTACGCTCCTGGTTTAGAACAACATATCGGTTATACTGACCAAAATCATAGGTTCCGGCTGAATGCTATATGACCGCCTTATAAAAAACATAGCTTTTTACGACATTGCTTATTACGACATACTGCATTAAGCGACTACATTTAATGTAATATCTTCATATCTTCGGAGAAATATATCTGTTAAACAAAATTCGTACGTACAGAAGTGTTCCAAACAGACTAAAATTACAGATTTCATGAATTCAGAAAAATGATAATGTGAATATTATTACTATTAATATCTATGGATATATATAATCGCTAAAAATCAAATATACGAACATGTCTGATAGTTCCCAATACACGCAAAGCCTACTAGGAAAATCCAAACTTAGGTCTGGATTTCTATCTCCAAAAACATTAAAATTTCAAATTCCATGAGAAATGTAATTCTTTAATAAATTTAGACATTGCATGCTTTTGAAAATCTTAAAAACACAGTTAAATGTGCACTACTACAACACATTATGCACGCATGTAAGCGCTAACATTAGTCTCTTTACTACTATATTTATCGTATTTAACGAGTAATTACAGCCTGTCCAAAATACACACATATTAACACATGTGCTATAATAGTGCTGTACAACGTTCTCTGAAAACTACCGTTCTATACATTGTGCAACAAAACGGCGTTACAATACTGCAAATATTTTTTCTATGTGAAACATCTAAAGCCGCGTTTAAATAAGACTGACAACATTTAGATTCCTCGTTGTGACGTCTCACTCAGTCAGCCTCGCGTCTCGTCGGCTTTTTCCGACTTGGCGCTTCCCTCTCAATACCTATACTGAGCGCTTCGCTCTCTATTATACTACACTCGCTACTGTACGTGTGCGTTAGTGTGTCGGAATTTTACTCGTGAATATCTGTGTAATGTTTCATATCTGCCAGGCATCTCACGACGGCTCACATTTTTTAAGCTCCGAAATTTACACTGAAAAATGTACGTTAGACAAATAGTCCACGGTTACACTTTTGTACAACAAACGCAATAGTGTCAACACTTTTCACGCTGGAGCATGATGACGCATTCATTTAAAAAGAAAACAATTACTATTCTTATCTTGCCGTCCTAATAACTTCTTCCAATTGTTCGTTTCGAGAAATTTAAGTCCTTAGATATAGGCATATCTTTTTTGAACTGATGCTGTCAGGAGGACTTACTTAAAAAGTAAGAATAATTTATTAGTAAATTATTCACTACGGTATAGTTCGTAGGATTAAATTAATAAACAGTATAATAGCTATCGTTTGTTATAATTGTTAAGAAACACCCATTGTTACAATGCAATATTAGAAAAAAATATTTTCAATCATCGTCGGAACTTGAACCCAAATCTTTACACTTTCGCAGCGGAATGAGTTATCAGTTACTCTATAGTGCCATATTTCAACAGTTAATCTCTCTCATAATACATCAAATTGTAACAATAAATTCACATCACGCGAGAGCTGATTTTTAGCTTAGGTAACGCTAGACATGAACCTTCACAGTAGTGAGAGTTTTTGGGTGAATATGTGAAACTGTTTATAAACAATTTCTAGTAATTCAATTTTTGTGGGCCCAGTGCTCTATTAATACCCATGTAGATCCGCCGTGGCTACGAGTCTATGGAACAGCCTGTACTACAACATGTTATGGTTCCAAATTAAATGCACCTAATCCCGATTTATTGCTTTATGATGAGTCACACCAGGTTTCCCATATGCACATACATTAGCTAATTACACATGTCGGGTAAATGTATCCACAGAAAGCATAATAATAAAATCATGAAAGTGACGATGGGGAAAGACGCGAAAATACAGGTCGCGCGATGTGTGAGGCATCGTCGCATTTTCCTGAGGACAGAGCGAACAAAGAACAAGACGTCTGCTCGAAAGCAACGATCCGGCCAGAGACAAGTTAACATGATCGCAGCGTGTTGCATGTCAGAGATAAATGTTTAGCGTTTCTGTAAACGAAGACGGTAGATAATTTCTTCTTAATTTTACGCACACGACTTTTTCATATAAAATCTGTTGTAAGTCAAAAGTCAGATTTTCAATTTATTTAAGGCCTTCAATTGCTAAGGTTACCTTTTTCATTAACTAGCCTGTACTCGCGCTTCACTCGCATTAATGCCGATTTTGACGATTTGCTTCGTTTGTCGCGACATTCTTTTTAGTAGAAAAGTATTACCCTGAGGTATGGCGTTGAAAAAGAGATGATTTATTTAATAGTTTCGTACTTCAAATTGAAAACGAAATCCATACAGGATCACTTTGTTATCCATCAAGACCCTTTTCTCAGGAACGGTTCGTAGTATCAAGTTGAATTTAATACCAAATCCTAAGGTCTCTGATCCCATAATCCTGTTAAAAATTCAAGCTTCTAGCTCAACGCAAAAGAGATTTAAAATGAACATTTTTGACAGTGGCTCATTCATCAAAACCTATAGGATACTTTCCGTTGACTTAGTTTTGGTTGGAGAGCCGCGCTACTCCCTTATTGGGATTTGACATAAAACGATACGACATCTGGTGACATAAATTTAAACCATAAGCACATTACATTTTATTTGCTATTAGCATAACATAGCGTACTGAACATTATATTTGGCCTAAGTTCCACCCATATGTCAAATTTCAATAGTATAAATGATTATGTAATGTGAGTATGTAATAAGATGATATAAGTGTTTAATTGAGAACGAACCTTTTGTTAAACATAAAACATTACATGGAGACCCTGCCAGACGTGCGTAAAACATTACAGAATACTGGATCGAGTGTTATAAAAGTTCACTACCCGATGCAGTATCTCGTTCCTTGTACTAGTTTCCACAAACCGTGAACTAATTGGTTGTTTTCTGTCTTTTGGAGCCATTTCCTGGAGGATTAATAAACCGACTTGTAATTAAGTTTAAATTCAAAATTTTCGGGAGGACATTGACACAAAATAAAATTAAGAAAATGTACTTGAAAATATCGAAGAAAAAAAAATTCGACACGTAATTTTCATCGTTACCTCAATTTTAAATTTCACAAAGAAATAAAAAATAGAACCAGTGAGGTCACAGAATATGAACCTCAATTGTTTTGAATAACGCAAAAAAAGAAAACAACATTATTAGATATTATTAAGGGTACTCAAAAAAACACGTCTTGGCAAAGTGATCTGACAGTATACTAAAAGCTTTTATGTTCGGTTTTACAGAGATTTACAAGCGTTTATTTATAAGTCGCCTTTGACAGTACGAATGCTACAATTCGCCATGAATTAGCATTTGACGCCGATCAAAATAAAATCATTTGATCCAACTATAGCCATCATAAACTTAAGTTGCGCAGATGTAATTGGCAGGGTTGCCAACTCAACCAAAAATGTAGACTATAAAATTAAAATTCTAAACAGATTCATTTTTACTTTTAAAATGCGGAATCTGGAAAATATATTTTTCAAAAAACTTAATCTTAAACCGGACTGCTCTAAAACAATATAAGATTAATATTGACCAAGAAAGCAATTTTAATAGCCGTTCCAACGTTTTTGAATAAAATAAATGAAATCTATTTGAAAAGAAAAACAATCTAAAGTATAAAAATAATGGTATCTATATAAATTAGCATTGCCAGACGTCCCGATTTTTTTAGTTATATTTGAATCTTCCGCTGGAGGTAGTTAATTTCACGACTTATTAAAAAAATTACATTTAGAGCCTTACGCGTTATGCGCTTGTTTTTTATGCACCGAAAGAGATCGCTGAGTACGGAAACGTATAGTATCAAGATACTATAAATTTAAGGAATTAGTCACCACTGTAGTATGGTTAGTTTAAAAAAGCGGCAAAGCAATAAAACAATGTAAAACATACAAGTCCCATGCATAAAAACTATGCTGCTTATATTACATTATGAAGTATAAGTTTATGACACACTCCTTCAATTATAAATATTGACTGTAGTTCCCGAAAAATAAATACCGTACTTGCTAAATGACTTTTCAATTCGCGCCGAAATGCCGATTTTTTAATTTTTTCACGAGCAAAAATTCCCGATTTGGTAAAAAATTAAGTATTTGCCAACGCTGTAACCAATGGATATTTTAAGGTAGTTGTCGTGGTACAATATTGTCAAAAAGTTATAGATTATACGCGCCACAAAAGTATACTAGCTTGTAGCTAAGTGATCCATAATTTGTACGCAAGACTGTATCCGTGAAAACGTAACCCATACAGTATTCATATGCATGTATACTTTTCTATAAATTGTTGAACTTTAAACCGTTATTTATAAATAATTAGACGGTCAACAAATTTTTCTTATTTTTTTTTAAACTCATAACAAATGCATTGAAAGACTGTCAGTTTTTGGAAAGTTTCTGACAGTTAGTTCTTTTTTTATAAATAAGAAACTGGTTCAGAACTACAGAGATCGTATACAATCAATGTTAATTATCCAATTTTTAATTGAATTTATCTCGGATTATATACGGTCGATCGACTTCAAATTTTCAGAGTAATTGTATTATCATGTCCTTAATAAGTATACAAAAATTAAGAATTTTCTGACGGTATGTCTTAACCACGACAACTACCTTAAAGAAATAAAGATTTTTTGATGATACACTAAACATTGGTCGATGATATTATTAGAAATATGAACACCTACCGAAATTCGTACATCCGTGCATTTTTTGAACAAATATGGAAGATATAAGTAGCATTCACAATCGAGTAAATATGTTCGCACCAACACACACACACACACATACACACACACTCAGTGGGGGTGAATGTGTGTGCGTGTGAAGCACACTAATAGCAAATACACTATTACCAGAAGAGATCTACGGCAAGGGATGTCAGAGGAAGAAAATACGGATAGAGCACTGCTCACATTAACTTCAATATTTTTCAAATATCTATACGAAAGTCTTTCTCTCCAACACATACAGTAATCGCTATATTCTTGGATAACGATGGAGGACCTATTTACGTTCAAAAATATAACGATTACTACAGCAGAACTCATGTATTTTTCTAATTTTAACTAATCGACTCATGTATTTTCTACCTCTCTTTCATCCCCTCTTCGTGACAGTCACTGACCAAACAGAAAAAAAATCTCTATTAAGTTGAGGTTAAACGTTGTCAAACATATTTTTCCAATGGCTGAGCAGCGTATGAGGAGATAATTTGCGCGAAAAGTAGGGACTAAAACTTGAAAATAGTGGAGTAAAATCAATTGAAAATAGATGGCGTTGAAAACACATGAGTTTGACTGTATATTGTTGGGTAGGTACGGTGAGATGTTTTGGAAAACCATATTTGAGATAGTGGGAAGACCCATTCCAAAAGTAAAACAAATAAACTTTTTAAAGGAAAAATTCCATGTTTAAAAAGAAAACATTTAATAAGCAGCTTTCGTATACATCCTAATGTACATCTTCAGATTATCTAAAATTAAAACATTAACATCTGATTTTACAACTTTCAAAATTTTTTAATATATCAAAAAGTTGAGATGCAACTAATATACTTACAAGTGATAATTATTGTGTGAAAAAAAACAACATATTTTAATAATTTGTAAAAAAGTTGAAGAAAAATTCATTCTATTGTTTCAAATGATCAAAAACTAGGTTCAAGTGAACCTAGTTTTTGATGATTTGAAACAATAGAATAAATTTTTCTTCAACTTTTTATCATGGCGAGTCGAGCTGGGGAGTAAATTTATCATAAGAAATGGATCACCCAGTTGAGTCGAAGGTCAATATTAACGATAGATTTTATTACCACTATCATTCATCAACATAAAAATATACCTTTAAATCAAATCTGGTTAATACAAAAACCGGGTACAGAGTGTCGAAGCCACAGCCCCATATCAGGACCAAGTATTCACTTGAATAATTCAAGTGAATACTTTTGTAGTTCTCTTTTCGAAGTTGCACTGTGCCAAAGCCTGTCGGGCATCTCAAATAAGAAATCCTACTTGACGCTATATTTATCGTTTGGATCTTGCTTTCGGTTTTAAAATTATAAGAAAGAACATCACCACCCAATTTCGTAAGGCTCAACTTTTCGCGCATGAGCTCTTAAAGACTATTTATGTCAAAAGGCATGTTGGGAAGAATTATTAGGTCGAATTATTTCGGTCCAAGTGCGGGTCGCGTATTAATTGATTCAATAAATAATAAAAGATTAAGCATTCAGCGCCAGTTGCCCAAAAGAATTACTGAATGTGAGATGTGTTTTATTGAACCAATGTCTATAAGAGGAGCAATGACTCATCCATACGACGAGTTATATTGGGCATCTTCCAATTCCGCGACGACGTTACATGGCAGCAGTCGGCCCGTCAGCTTCGCGGGCACGATATCTCTGTCTCCTTTTCATTTTCTCTATCTTGCTCTCTAAGTCTTTGTATATACTACATCTATGTTGGCTTTGAAAAAAATAGTACACGATGTTCTACACCAGTGTTCAGAAAATGCCGATACATTGGTGATCATTTCAATTTGGAGTGTAATTTTTCGGTACAGGAAGAAGAACTTGTGTTAAAGTCTTTTCTGTTCCTATTTCGTGTCCTAGAAGATTAACTTCTGTGGAAAATAACTACTCTTTTATTCAGTCGGCCCTAAGAACATGCTCTGTCATTTTTACAAGTTTTTATTTGACTTCATTTGCTAGTTAGGGCTATTCAATTTTGACTAACTTCACTTTTGAAATTTTAATTACAAGCAATTCCTGTTCAATTGCTTACATTTCTTTTCTGGAAAATTATCCTTTCGGATCCACGAATACCCGGACCCTGACTTCTCATGAAGATTATTCACAATTAAGGAATCTGGTTTAGATGTTGGAGATGTACAAAGAGCCTTTGTAGAATTGAATGCAGCGTGAATATTTTTCTGTCCCGGAATTTAATTTGTCATTGTACAATTTTATATTTATATAACAACGCTATCGCGGTTCAAAATTTCCATATTTGGAAGATCACTACGACAGCGACACTTCGTTTGAGAAACACTGATGTATAGTGTGAGCTTTTCTCTGGTGACACGCGGACATAATATCAAATTAAAAGCAGTTAAATTGTAAATTGTGAGCAATGCGTGCAGCGGCAAGGCGAGATGTAGCAGGTGTTCTTCTGGTGTATAATAACGCTACATAATAATACATACAACATATGTGTGCTGGTGATATGGATCACAACACGAAATCTGGACGAGGAAAGCTTCAGAAAGATTAACTATATGTACCAACATAATTATAACTATATAATATTTTATTATTATTTGTATGTATCAGACTGCACGATGACTGTACAAAGCCGAGGTTCCAAATACGCCAGGACCGTAACTTACGGACATTTTGAGATATTTCGTGCAGATAACAGAACAGATCATCTTGTACTCTACAAAACACAGTTGCGAAAATTGAAGAGCTCAGAGAAAGTTTGTATATTTGCCTGCCGCGGGTAATTTCAGAAATTACTGAAACGATTCGAAAAAAAGATGACTGTTTTTAAAAGTTACTTCTTCCCAAGTGACATCAGGGGCACTCAGACTTATAGTGACGACGATCTATCACAAAATATTCAAGCGACAAGCAATCGACTAGACTAGGACAAAGACGTATTTACGAAAGAAAAATATGCATTAGAATTAGATATATATGTATTTTACCTAGTCATGCGCAATTAAGTACATATTTTTATAAATATATGGCGCTGTGATCTGCAGGTAATTGTAAGTGACGAATCGCGATTATTTTTTAGACTTTCAAGGAAATGCAGATAGTAGATGCTTTACCGCGATCGACTCCAACAGCTCTCACGACGCACCGTTTGAGCACCCCTGATATATATGATTACGGTAAGGTAAAAGCTTAGATAAGCAGTGAGCGAACGTAAGAAAACGTAATAACAAGTCGAGGACCCGAACGAGATTTTTGAGCTTAATCAGTGTAAATACTAAACTATAATTTTTAAGCTGTAATTTTTAATCTGTAATTTTGACGTTTTCTATATGAGTTTTTCTCATCGTTGGAATTAAAGATTATTATTATTTTAAGAGATTACAGATAAGTGATGCATGATAACCAGAAACAATGTTACGGTAACTTTGTTGCTCTTGATTATTTAGTTGTCAAACCAAAATCTTTCTAGACGAAGCCGGATCAAAATGCTATAGTTTTTTATATGACTGGCGTAAGAAGATGAACCAATGCTGATATATTAGTTTTCAGGGTTAGCAGTACGATGCGAATGTGAAAGAAATGCATTGTCCAAAAATTAGATTTGATATTAACCTTAGATTGTATTCATATTTATGATTTTGAAACATCCAGGAGTAGTTTAATGTCGTTGGAAACTCTTTGTTATGTAGAACATTAGATTATACTCGATTATGATCTACATAGATAGAGATCGCTTTTCAAGCTAAATTTTGATCAAAATGCGTAGATAATTATACACAGTTTAAAAAAATATCAAAGAATCAATCAATTTTCGTGCAGGATCGATTTAAAATCTAATACTTTTCTTATGAAAAAATTTGTGTGGTCATAATCTAAGGTCATTGTCAAATAAGATTTTTTAACAATACTATCTGCAATCCAGCGTTAGTGTGTTAGGAGATTTCTAATGAGCAAATCAATTTACTATTTAATTAGATCAATAATATGGAAGGACTTGTTTTAAATAAAACATTACTTCCATTGTTTAATAGTGCTCCGCAACGCAAAACACAAGAAATTTTATATATGGAATCCATTTGCCTTACTCGCGAACTACATTTTGAAGATCAGATAATATTGACGTTTCTCTAAGGGGAATGGAGTTATTGAAATTTTATGAGTATGCTGGGCTGAAGAACGTGATCGCCAAAACGAAAATCACAATCGAAGCTCAATAAATAAATTCACAGTTGGCGAAATACAAAAACGGAAAGGACAGCTCTGCAACTTCAAGCACAATCACCATAAAGGCACGCGACGTACAATAAAGAAACAAGAAAACATCGTACAGCTCCAAAACAACTGTGTATGCTGTGCGTGTTTTGTTTTTCATTTCACTTGTTTTCTTTTTCTTAGAAGGCATTGGTATCCCTCATGCAAAGAAAAACAAAAGAGAAACGTACGTTTTGCGCGATGACTGTACTGAGCACAAAGCATATACAATTATTATTATTATTAAGCGACCTTTAAAAATACTGTGAGATTTATTTCATACTGCGACTCATTTAATTTATATAATAGAGTTATTTTCTACTCGTTTTGTATTTGTCTTATAATTATATTAATACACAAGGCGGATATGTTACTTCGCGACGGCGCCATAGTTTTATGAGTTAGGTATTTGTTCTTTCAGAAGACGAGCAATTATACATTTTTGAAAACAAAAGGAGAACGTACTCTCCTCAACACTAAGCGACGGCCACAATAAATCTTTTCATAGTTGAAAAACATGGCTCAACTTCCGTCATATTTTTTTAGAAAAGTAATTGATTTTCAAAAAAGTAAATAGTAATGATGTAAGAAATATTAAAAAGGTGATACAAGACCGTAAAAGAATATTTCAGTTTTGAAGGTAACTTTTTTGACAATCAAAGATTATGACAGAACTGTAGCCTTTCAACCAGTTTTCATTTACTTCCACCAGTTTTTTCCGATAGTGGCACTCCAATCACTATCTCGACTGATGAAAATGTGTTTTTTATTTAAAGAAACGCTTCTTTTCTTTTAAATTTGGGTCCGCTATCGCCAGCTGAGTATTCCCTTCAGTGCATTGCCTAGGCAAGAAAACCTTCAACAAGCAGGTGACTAGTTGTCACCCAACCAACCATTGTTGACAAAGCGAACTATTTTCAGAACTTTATTGTTTAAAATGCTGCACGGATGACTTTTTTTATCCATTTTACACGGTATCCTGAAATAGTGCACCAGACATAAAAACCGAGATTTATGAGTTTATAAAGTTTAAGGAACTTCCTTGATTTCTCGTTGACAACAGCGCGCTCTCTCTGTGAGTCATCAGACAAAATCTTCACATCTCAGAAATAGTCTTTTATTCAAAATTAGGTTAAAAAGAAACTGGTTGTGCCAATGGCGTCGTATGTCCGTCTGTTTTGTAAATATGCTAAGTTTATATTGCAGTCAAATACGTGCGTTTTCAACATGCACTCGGTAAACAAAAATAAAGTAGGGGAAGGTGCTTTAAAATGGGATACTTAAGGTATTACAAGTTCTGAAAAAAAAATTACAGACAGTTAATTACTGCAAATTTAATACGTGACAGTGGCAAAAGCCTCTGTAATGCGGGTTTTAAGTCAGCAATGTCAGTAACCTTTCTCCGATAAACAATATCCTTCAAATAACCCCAGAGAAAAAAACTTTATGAGTTGCATTAATAACTGCAGAATGTGAATATCTTTTATATTTCAAAAGTTATTAAATTTCAAAGTTGTAAAGATAATTCTCGGACACCCTGTATATTCAATAATGTACTGTCTTCAGAACCAAAGATGTGTGCATAATTTCAGGTCAATCGGAAACCGGGAAGTGGTTCAAATTTAACTTGCAATCTATCGATTACAGACAGAAAGCCACCGGGGCAGGTGGAACTAAATAAAAGTTTGTAAAAAGAGATATACTCCACGCTAGTAGTCGGAATAACCAGAGAATAATTTTGAAAAAGGGACGGAGATATATCTCTTTCGCTCTTTGAGCTTTCAAAGCTTGATATAATATATTATATACACGATTTTATTTCAAGACCCACTCTCACTTATACCAAATAAATTGAATCAGTCCAAAACAAAACGAGTGAGTGTTTTCACTACGACTGTATATTTGATACGCACGTGCGATAATGTGACCAATAGAAATAAATGAAGCTCTTTACACACAACACACAGGCAGCAGGGGAAGCGGCGGCGGCAGTTACAGAGCTTGGCGTACAATTCGGTTCCGTGGCACGGCGCGCGGTGTTATGTAGCACCGCCGCTGTGGGGCTATGCGGTCGATGCGATGAGTCAGTAAGCAGTGCGCGCAGCCAAGGCAATGTACCGAGGCGCGTTATAAATACTGAGTCTGTTACACATATGCGCTACATACGCGACATTACTCCACATCGGTGTTTCCCAACCTTTATTTATAAGGATTTCTCTCTGCATCAGAGGTCTTATACAGTTAGGTCACTGTGATCTGTTTAAGGTACAAAAAAAAATTAAACTGACTTAAAATAGTATATTACATCGCCGGCTATACGCTATAGATTTTGATTAGTGAGTCACTCTAAAGAAAATATTTTTTTAGTGTATTTGCCATATGGCAACATACACTATTGGCGTCGGTCGGATGGCGGGACCTAGGGGTCGGACCAAAATTTCTCGACGTTTCATAACCTCCTAAACACTTTGGCACCATTTTTAAAAATGTTTATATATATATGTATATATATATATATATATATATATATATATATATATATATATAATATATATATATATGTGTACGCGCGATAACTTTCGAAAGAGTTAATTGATTTCAACGAAATTTGGGCCACGTGTTGAAATCCACCACCGCAAGAAGCCTATTTAAAATGGGCCTAATCGGGCTATTTTAAGGGTAGTTTTAGGGGTTGAAAACTGTTTTTGGGCCCCAAAATACCGAAAAAATTCTCCGAATCGTTTCAAAATTGAAATTTAACCCTTTGGTAGTGATTAAAAAGTGTCCCCACAATTTTAATAAAATCGGCCCGAGAGGACCGGATTTACAAATTTTATGAAAACACTAGTTTGCAGATAGTGACTTATTTATTGAAGGGTGTATTTAATTCGGTGTAGACGTTAGACTGATAATAATATTGCAATTAAGAAAAAAATGTTATTTTAAGGGGTGTATTAAGGGGTTAAATTTTTTATTTTGCCCAAAAACAAACTTAATTTCACATAATAAAAGTATAAAACCACACGGCCCTATACAAGCAAATACACTATATTGTCGGCAGGGTTTTGGCACTGCGACCCGGGTTTTTTAACTTTTTAATGCATTGAGTTAGAATTTTTTACTAAAGCAGGTACTTGCTGATGACGTATGTGGACAAAGAATTTCATTCTAAAAAAAATGTAAATCGTTCGAGTAGAGACCGCTGGCAAAGTGTCGAAAAAAACGGTTTGTGTTTTAAATTATATCGATTTTCGACAAAATGCTTACTTTTACGGTCGAATAGTTCATAACACAGTTTTATATCTAGGTGGACAGTTTTAAAATTAACGTAACGGAAACATTTTTCTAAAATATGTACTTTCTGTTGACAGCCACTGTTGTATCGCGTCCCATTCTAAATACATTCCCTTAAACGCAGCCATCACGACCTAACTCTATGCCTATAATATCTATTGAAATTAAACTAGCTATACGCATGTCCTATCGACATCTAATTTTGTTTGAAAATAAAATTAGACTTAATTTTTGTCACAAGTGCTTTGTTTGACTATTAATCTGTATGTTCACGCGATAAATCTCAAAATATTTAATTTAAACAAAATTTGGCACACATCAGAATCGCCGGAAGACGCCTATTGGGTATTATCGAACCATTGTATCTTGTGGCTGAAAAAACACCAAAAAAATAGCCGAATTTCTCGAAATCAAAATTGAAACTTTTAGTAAAATATGCAGTTAACGAATAAGTGACATGTTCAAACGAGCATCAGCGAATTTTAACAGTCACAAGAGTCATAATATCATTGCGTTCGAGATACGCATGATATAAAATAGCTGCTTGTTTTCATTTTCAGTTCCTATTTTCACCGTTTTTTAAGATTTAATTTATGTAGCAAACTTCATTTCTTATTTTTTTCTAAATTAAAATAAAGTTCACGACAAACACAATAAGTTACTATAATTAAAAGTAAATTAGTATCGAACCTTTCGTTACGACGCTAGTGTGTAATGAGTCACTTTACATGCCTATACACGTATGTGCATGTAAAGTACCTACTTATTTTATAGGTGATAGGACAAAAAATTAGTTCGCGAATAGTGAATTACTAGAATGTCTAGTACGTTTTAGAATTAGGCTTTTTTTAAATTAGAACAATTGTCTAGAACTGTTGGTACATTCAAATCTGCCAATTTTTATGCACTATACTTGCACAGCAAAGACTATTTCACGGTCTTAAAAATTACTTTCTTAGTAGGTGGTAAAAGCAATTAAAAAACAATTAATAAAACTGTGCTAAAATTCCGTTCATTTATAGCATCTTGACGCCTCCGTTTCTCTCACATTTTTCCCAAAGGTTAAAGTACTTAATTTGCTTTATTATTTAATATTTTACAGTATTTTATTTAAAAATATGATCTATTTCCACATAAAACTGCCAGGTTGGTTGGTTTATTACCTATTCATATTTCAAGTTATTAGTTCTAAATTCTAATTGTTACGTTTGCTCGTTCTCGACCATAGCTCATATGAACGGGGGTGCAAGCGTCGCGATTATGGTTATGATCACGGTATTCAAAAGTTTCGGACACTTTTTGACGGAATGGTTAACGCCTGAATAACGTCTTTAAATGTTAATTTAGATGTTATTAGTGTATTTGCCATAAGGCAACATACACTATTGGCGTCGGTCGAATGGCGGGACCTAGGGGTCGGACCAAAATTTCTCGACGTTTCATAACCCCCTAAACACTTTGGCACCATTTTTAAAAATGTTTATATATATATGTATATATATATATATATATATATTTATATATATATATATATATATATATATATATATATATATATATATATATATATACGTATATATATACGTATATATATATATATGTGTGCGGGCAATAACTTTCGAAAGAGTTAATTGATTTTAATGAAATTTGGCCCACGTGTTGAAATCCATCACCGCAAGAAGCCTATTTAAAATGGGCGTAATCGGGCCATTTTAAGGGTAGTTTTTAGGGGTTGAAAATTGTTTTTGGGCCCCAAAACACCGAAAAAATTCTCCGAATCGTTTTAAAATTGAAATTTAACCCTCTGGTAATAATTAAAATGTGTCCCTAAAATTTTAATAAAATCGGCCGGACAGGACCGGATTTACAAATTTTATGAAAATACTATTTTGCAGATAGGGAATTTTTTACTGAAAGGTGTATATAATTTGGTATATAGGTTCGATTGATAATAACAGTGCAATTAAGAAAAAAAATGTTATTTTAAGGGGTGTATTAAGGAGTAAAACTTTTTATTTTGCCCAAAAACCGACTTAAGTTCGCATATAAAGCCTCACTGCCTGTATATCAAATACACTATATTGTCGGCAGGGTTTTGGCACTGCGACCCGGGTTTTTTTTAATATTATCGACGACGCTAAATTAGTGCACAAAACAGTAGGAGAACAAACTTGTGCTCGATTGAGACGATGGTTGATTTGTCGCGATCAGAAAAATTGTCGGAAATAAACGAAAACTCTTTGAAGGTTACAGTCCTACCTGTCATAAATTGTTGAATGTCAAAAAATATATCTTCAAAAGTTGTGAACTATTTAATTACTAATTACTTTTTTCAAAAGCAATCACTTTTCACCTGTCAAAATGGAAAGTGCCCGAAAAAAATGGCGGAAGTTGAGGCCTAAGCACAAATATGAAAATGTCTATTTAGAAGGTCATGATTGCATTCCATCTTTGTAACGCTACTCATTTTATGTCTTTCTTGTTGCACTCATTAATTTTCTATGTTCTTAATTTTGGGAAACTCCCTGTATACGTTCAGAAGCGTAGCGTGCCTTGGCGGGGTCCCGTATAAAAATTTGTTTGGGGGCCCTTCCCCCGTTGAAGTACCTAAATGACTTAAACGGGGAAATCCCGCAGCCCGCGATAATCGATGTAGGGTGTTGCCAACTTTTGAACGCAATCTTTACGCGGGAAAAAAATTGCTTTTTTAGTGTATTTGCCATATGGCAACATACACTATTGGCGTTGGTCGGATGGCGGGACCTAGGGGTCGGACCAAAATTTCTCGACGTTTCATAACCTCCTAAACACTTTAGCACCATTTTAAAAAATGTTTATATATATGTATATATATATATATATATATATATTTATATACGTATATATATATATATATATATATATATATATATATATATATATATATATATATATATATATATATATATATTTATTTATATGTGCGGGCAATAACTTTCGAAGGAGTTAATTCATTTTAACGAAATTTGGCATACATGTTGGAATCCATCACCGCACGAAGCCTATTTAAAATGGGCCCAATCGGGGCATTTTAAGGGTAGTTTTTAGGGGTTGAAAAAAGTTTTTGGGCCCAAAAATACCGAAAAAATTCTCAGAATCGTTTCAAAATTGAAATTTAACCCTTTATTAGCAATTAAAAAGTGCTCCTAAAATTATAAGCAAATCAGCCCGACAGGACCGGACTTACAAATGTTATGAAAACACTAGTTTGCGTATACGAATTTACTTACTGAAGGTCGTTTTTAATTTGGTGCAGATGTTGGATTGATAACAATATTTCAGCTAATAAAATTATTATTGTAAGGGGTGTATTAAGGGGTTCAATTTTTTTTATTTTGTCCAAAAACAAACTTAATTTCATTTAATAAAGCCAGAATACCTGTATTAGCAAATACACTATATTGTCGGCAGGGTTTTGGCACTGCGACCCGGGTTTTTTTGACTTTTGTCATTTCTGAAATAAAAAAAAAATTGGAAAGTTTTTATTAATTTTACCTTACGCACGTTGGGGGCCCCTGTGGCCCGGGGGCCCCGTATAATTGATACGGCATATACGGCGGTAGCTACGCCCCTGTATACGTTACAATTTAACGATTTATTGGAACCATAAACCAAATGTGATTTAAAAACGCGTATTTATTGACATTCACTTATTTATTTTCAAAACAAAATCGCAACTAAGAAAACTGACTCAAGATATAGTTTTCGCAAGAAATTTTTAATTCACGGTAACTAGTAACATAAAAAACAACTGAGAAAAATTTTCCACGTAGATTTAATATTTTTCTTAACTCTAAAATTAGTTTCAACTCAACTGTATCAACAAATAAAAAACGTCATGCAAATATACATTAAAAAGGTTTGTCAAAAGTCTTTTCAATTGTTGCCCACTGAATAAAAAAAAAAAAAAAAACCCGGGTCGCAGTGCCAAAACCCTGCCGACAATATAGTGTATTTGATAATACAGGCAGTGTGGCTTTATTATGCGAACTTAAGTTGGTTTTTCGGCAAAATAAAAAATTTGACTCCTTAATACACCCCTTAAAATAACATTTTTTTTTCTTAATTGCAATATTATTATCAATCGAACCTCTATACCAAATTATATACAACTTTCAGTAAATAATTCACTATCTGCAAAGTAGTGTTTTCATAAAATTTTTAAGTCCGGTCCTGTCGGGCCGATTTTTTGAAAATTTTAGGGACATTTTTTAATTACTACTGGAAGGTTAAATGTCAATTTTGAAACGATTCGGAGAATTTTTTCGGTATTTTGGGGCCCAAAAACGTTTTTCAACCCCTAAAAACTACCCTTAAAATAGCCCGATTACGCCCATTTTAAATAGGCTTCTTGCGGTGATGGATTTCAACACGTGGGCCAAATTTCGTTAAAATCAATTAACTCCTTCGAAAGTTATTGCCCGCACACATATATATATATATATATATATATATATATATACGTATATATATATATACGTATATATATATATATATAAATATATATATATAAATATATATATATATACATACATATATAAACATTTTTAAAAATGGTGCCAAAGTGTTTAGGAGGTTATGAAACGTCGAGAAATTTTGGTCCGACCCCTAGGTCCCGCCATCCGACCGACGCCAATAGTGTATGTTGCCATATGGCAAATACACTAAAAAACGATGGAGTGCGAGCTTGTAGCTTCTAACACCCCTACTTTAAGTCTTCCATTTTTCCCCTAAAGACAATTAAGGGGCATTATTGTATTTGAACAAATTGGTCCGATGAAATATTTCCCAGAAAGCAAGAAATATCTTTTTCATACAAAGATTTACAAACGTTATGATAAAATAATACGAATCTTTCAATTTCGACACACATGACAACAAAAAAAACGAGTGAGTTCAGATAAGAGTACTCTCATAGCTCGTGTAAAAAACTTGTGTTCGGTTTTCATCACATCAATTTCCGGAGATTACTATCATAGAAAATGTTTTAAAAGAACGCGAGATTAGAAAAAAAAGCTTTCTTTAAAAAGACTTTTTAACAAAGATAATAAAAATAATTATGAACAACAAAGTTTTTTTGGACACCCGTACCTAATAATTCGATCACAGAAAACATGCAAAAGTCTATGCTATTTATTTTAAAAGAATAATAAACATATAATATATATATATAATCCCAAAACCGTTCAGAACTTTAAATTATTCCAGGAAATTCACTCAAAATTCACAAAATTATTAATCAATAAATGAAGCAGTTTAAAAACTGTCAACATGAAACTTTTCTGCAGTTTTCTTCTCCTCTTCAATTTTAGAAGTATGTATACACTACCCTCAATGTTTACTGGTTTCAAAAAAGAAATAAGAAGCCTTCGAAAACTTAAATAAGAATACCAGAATACCTTAAAAAAGAATATAATAATATTTCATTTCGTTTTACAACTACCTATGTTATTATTTCATTATATTTTGACACCAAATTCAATTTAAATTTAGGTAGAGCAGGTGATTAAAAACTAAGGGAAAAATTATTCTATCATTTTTAGAGGTATTTTTTAAGTCAGGTAAATTATTCTTTTTATTTCAAATTTTTTAGTTTCAATTTAAAAGTGTAGTTCATTCTAGCAATGTAAAAAAAAATCATTCGCCAAAATCGGTACATACTTATGGTGAAAAATATACTTTAAAAAAATGAATCCTCCTTCTTTTTTTAAAGTCGGGTAAAAACATACACTTCCGGGTCCTTTTTCTCCCTTCGAGATTCAAAGCAAATTATTTGTGAACATATTTTAACTTTTTAAATTAGATTTCACAAAAGATTATTTTATATTACCCGGATGGTTTTGAGCAGTAAAACGAAATCACTAAAATAACGAATTCAGTGGAAACCAAGCGATTTCTTAGTAAGTTACACTTCGTGATATTCCACGAAAACAAACATTTAATTAACATTCATGAGGTTGCAAGATATGAACCCTCCTGTCGGCGCGTCGATCATCCAATAATCTACTTATCGTTTCAATGGAAAGAGACAACACTGTTGCCAATGACGAACGTAACGTTAAAGTCACGTAAACTCAGTAAAAACGGTGATCTCTGGAGATCTCATAGTTTTTCAAGTTTATTTAGATTTAAAGTAAAATATTTAAAATAATGTTTGTCAAGTTAAGAGTCGGGATTGTAAGGAGTCAACAGGTTGAGAACACACGAGTTCTACTCAAGGTTATTAGGTATAGAGGTGACTTTGTTGCGTTGGATAGTAGTAGGGGGATGACGTCATCCAGTGGACTGTCAATTGATATTGTGTGGTTGATTAAAATATAAAACGGTCTTCCGTCATCCATTAACGAGATGACTTGTGTATCTAATGACCTTGAGTTTTACTGTAGTTTTATGTTCATGCGATAAAATGGCATCAAATTGACCGTGCTTTCAGTTAAATTGTATTTTTGTAGCGAAGCTTATTCATTTAAGAATGATTCTTTAGTTTTCAAATTAAAAATCTTTTTTCGTGCTACAATCAGTATATTAGAACACAGGCTCATATAGCGTTTGCCAGAACTGTCTTAGAGGTAATCCGCCCCTGCGGATTACTGCTGTAATCCACGCGCCCACCGGAGGGTTAAGGAGGTTAGCTAGAAGTGAGAAAATAGTTGCTTTTGATCTCCTATACAAATACACACAAAACAAAAAAACAATGTCTTCACAGCAACTGGTCAGAATCAGACTAATGTGTCCTTTCCGTCACTTTGTATATAGAAAAAAAGAAAAATAATAATAAAATAAAAGATGAAAACGTCCACGAGACAACGTTCTACGGATGACTCATGGAACAGACCTGTGATGTATTTCTGTAACCTAGTGCTGTCTACACATTTAGAACAGCGGCACACTGAATATAGAATGATTGATTACAATAAAAATTACGACCCTAATAATACCCTATGAATGACTCCCGAAAATTGTATCCATCACTCACTCTATAATAATGTTATTTGAACCATACTATAGAAAAAATCGGATGGATTCAGTTCTGATTATACCGTAGTATTTTCCGCAAGACTACGTTCTTTAAAAATAACATTTTTAAAATCACATTGAAAAATACACACTTTGGGGAAATGATAATTCCTTTCTTGTAGAAAAAGCTTCCGGAAAATTCTCAAAAACATTGTTTTAATAAGGTGCGCTTACACAGGCAACTAAAATTGCTCAATTCCGGGCAATATTGATGAACTATGTACATCAGCAATTCACGGCAATGGCAACATGGAGCAATTGTTGCCAAAGATACCGCCACACCATATCACGCAATATGGAGCAACTTTGAGCAACTAGGCAATACAAGGCAATCATTCATACACTATAGCAATTCAGTTGAACTGTCACTGGCTATGGACGAGGTTTTACTGGCAGCGGCATGTAGTGCTTTTATTATAATAAGTTTAAAACGAAAAAAAAAAGAAAAGGAATAGACAGATTTGGGTGCGAACGTATCTAGCAAGACGAAACCCATCTTTATTGTGTGATGATATGGACAATTATTTATTCAAAAACTTTATTATTTTTTCATTATTCCACGCCATTTTTATTAATCGATGCACAGCTGTACTGCACTGTACAATAGCAGCAAAGAAAATGAAATGACAGCGGCGCATCTCATCCCTGTCACCACACGAAAGTGAAACCATGGAAACCAAAGAAAATTGACTAAAATTTCCAAACCGTGTGGATATTCGGCAATTCATGTCGGCCACTTTGGGCAATAGGAATATATGGAGCAATTAGAAGCAATATTGCCGAAACTATTGCCGCAATTTTATTGAAATTGCTCCAGATTGATCCATTAGTTGCTCCATTGTGTTGCCGGGCAATTATTGCTCAAAAAATTGCTCGTGTAAAGGCACCTTTAGTATTTGTGAGGTTGGATGTTGGCATTGTTGAAGGTGTGACTAGGCGAGACGCGAGTGAGGGCGGGGGAAGTAGACTTCTGGTGTCTTTTTCCTAACAGTTGGGAATAACAATAATTAAAAAACCAAGTCATGGACATGGGTGACGTAAGCAATCGACTCAACCAATCACAAACGTAACCATGTTTATAGCCTCTTAAGCCTAGCCTTCTAGTATTCTAGTAACCTTGGGACGAACACATTGTCTAAAGCAGCAAACGAATCTTTAGGTAATTATTGTAGACTGTAGACAATTGACAATAATAATAATAATCTTTATTTCCAACGATGAGAAAAAATCATATAGAAAACGTCAAAATTACAGATTAAAAATTACAGATTACAAATTAAAATATTCAGGCAAATTGTAAAATGTGTTCTCCAAAATATATATTTTTAACAAACGAGAGAAACTGTTTCTGTTGTTAGAGTTCTTTATTAAAGTTGGAAGCTTATTAAAAATGTTTACTCCTATAATCAGGAGAATTTTTGCTGACATCAAGTTTGTTTAAGGGGGAATTCAGATTTTGCCTAAAGCGCGTATTATAAGAATGGTAGTCGCCATTATTCATAAACTGGTTGGAATTAATATAAACATACAAACAAATTTCGTAAACGAAAATTTGACAAAATGTCGTAAGTTTAAGATTACTGAAGGATTGGCGACAAGACACCTTGAAGGAAATAGCAGCTATGGCGCGGATTATACGTTTCTGAGAAATAAAGACATCGTTAGACAAAACTGAGTTTCTAACTAAAGTCTAATTGCATAAAATTAAACTGCACATCACAAAACATTCATGAGCTAAGGTAATTTAAATGTCAATGATGATAAAATCATCTAAAATTGCTGATCCCCGAAACAGCTTGTATGTACTATTGGCGCCAAAACTGTAGACGGAGTTTTGATAAACGTTTTTCCGAAATTTTACCTGTTTCTATGGCGTGTTTTCATTAACTTGTTTGGTTACATCATATTAGTATCATTTTAGGGTTCCGTAGTGTTTGTAGAAAGTATTTATGGGTCATGTACATGTGGGTGGAGCTAAGCACTTCCGAATGCCGCGCTCGCAAAATGAGAAAACTTGTGCAAATATTTGTCGCAATGTTAACACGCTCATATCATTATTTTCGAAAATATTTTTATTACCCGCAACGAAAGGAGTTTGCGATTGACATAAACGCGTTTTGTCAATTGAAAATATATTTTAAAAGTGCGACTTTCATTATTTTTATAAAACTTCCGTCATAAATATTGGTCGCGATCGCATTTTCAACTACTGGTTAAAAAACAAAGTAAAAATATATAGTTGTAACAAATTAAAATCAACTCACCAAATGCAAAATAGTCTCTGTTGTGTTCTGAAAGGTCCCAGGCATTCTGAAAACAAAAATCAACATAATTAGGTACGTAAGAAAAATATACAAGGTGTTTCAGACTCTGAGCAGACAAGTCTTTGTTTTGTGGTTTTAAAATAATAATTTACTTTTTGTTATTAGTGTATTTGAGTTTAGTTAATTCAGTTGCATAATGTTTCTCTACTTACATAAGTAACTAAGTAGAGGGCATTACAAACATCTTTTCTTTTTGGAATCGACAGTAAGAAATCGTTTTTTGAGATTGTCATTGATAAATTTACTTCGGTGAACAGAACATAAAATATTATTGTAAAAACAGCTTATATTTCTAAATATATATATACATCTTTATAAAATAAATTATCTTTTCGTTTTTTTATTTTTGATCATCGATAATAAAACATGGTGTCAGGTGTTTCACGCTAAAAGTATAAATCTACAAACATCTACAAAAAATTAATCACAATGCCTGAAGATCGTGCAGAGAGAAACTTATTTTCGGCGCCACCTCCATCGGAGTTTTCGTTTATAAATGAAGAATGGGCTAAATGGATTCGTCGCTATAAACGTTTTTCACTCGCATCAGGGCTACTAAGCCAACCTGAAGAAATACAAGTAAATAGTTTACTGCTTTACATGGGTTCTCGCTCCGAAGACATTTTCGACAGTTTCAACTTATCATCTTCTGATCAAAAGAAAATCGACGTTGTCCTGCGAAAATTTGAAGCCCATTTCGTCAATAAAGTTAACCTCATATACGAACGAGCAATGTTCAATAGAAGAGTGCAGAAGCAAGGCGAAACTATCTCGGAATTCATCACAGATTTGCATAAATTAGCCAAATCGTGTGACTTTAAAACTTTGCAAAATGAACTTATACGCGACAAAATAGTCGTCGGCATTTTAGACGCCAGTTTATCAGAGACACTTCAACTCAATAGCGAACTAACGTTGGAAAAGGCTGTATCTATTTGCAGACAACATGAAGATGTTAGAAAACAGCAAGCAGACTTGCGACAAAATTCACAAACTCCTATTGATGTCAATGTTGACCACGTATCTAGATGGAAAAATAAGAAACCTACGGAAAAAAACAAAACATGCTATTGGTGTGGAAGGGATGAAATACACGGAAAATCTAAATGCCCAGCTCGTAATCAGATATGTAACAATTGCAAGAAGAAAGGCCATTTCGCTTCTGTATGTAAGCAACAAAGTTCCGTGCACACTGTTCAAGAAGACGAAGATACCACATCAGAAAACATGTTTATTGGAAATATCTCCAGTAAAGAAGATTTTTGGAAAGCTACAATTGAAGTTAATGGTACCCAGATTGTTTTCAAAATTGATAGCGGTGCCGATGCTACTATAATTCCGATGTCAATGTATAAAAAAATTCCAAATTGTTCCTCACTGTTAACTAACAGAACAAAATTTCATGGCCCGACAAACAACCCTATCAACATTTTGGGGAAATTTAAGGCAACAATAAAATGGCATAATAATTCATCGTCTCAAGAAATATATGTGTCTGATCAAGTTAACGCCGCTTTATTGGGTCGTCCAGCTATCACTGCCTTAAAACTGCTAAGCTGGATTAACAATGTCAACATAGATTTTAACGACGAAATTAAACAGCGCTATTCCAAATTATTTCAAGGACTGGGAAAATTGCACAAAAATTATGCTATTTCAATCAAACCTGATGTACAGCCGTATGCTGTAGCAGTTTCGAGACGTATTCCTTTTCATTTGCGAGACAAAGTTACCCAAGAACTGAGGCGAATGGTTAAAGAAGGGGTTATTAGTCCCATAAATGAGCCTACAGATTGGTGTTCCGGAATGGTGGTCGTACCAAAGAAAAATACCGACAATATTCGAATTTGTATTGATTATACACATCTTAATACAGCGATTCGACGAGAAAAATTTCTACTTCCTTCGGTGGAGGAGACAATTGCACAATTGGGAGGAGCTAAATTATTTTCAAAAATTGACGCATCGTCAGGTTTTTGGCAAGTGCCCTTATCCGAAGACTCAAAAAAACTAACCACTTTCATAACTCCTATCGGGAGATTTGTTTTCAACCGCCTTCCGTTTGGAATCACCTCAGCGCCAGAAAAATTTCAAAAAATTATGTTAGAATTATTAGAAGGCATTCCAGGTATGGTTTGCCATATGGATGACATACTTATCTTCGGAGAAAATGAAGAACAACACGATCGTCATTTACACCAGGTTCTACAGAGAATACAAAACTTGGGACTCACATTAAATTTTCAAAAATGTCAATTTAAGCAAAAAACAGTTAAATTTCTCGGCTATATAATAAGTGAAAATGGAGTATGTCCAGATCCTGACAAAATTAAAGCCGTCGTTAAATTAAACCCACCTCGAAACATTAACGAAGTGAGAAGTTTTCTCGGAATGGTAAATTACAATCTGAAATTTTTACCACATCTCGCAACCATATCCAAACCAATCAGAGAACTTCTTGAAAAGGACAAAATATGGACCTGGAGTGCAGAGCAAGAAAATGCATTTACTAAAATTAAAGATTTATTTTCTCAGTCACCGATCTTAACTGTATTTGATGCAAACAGACAGACGAGAATCGGTGCAGATTCTTCTTCTTTTGGTCTCGGTGCTGTGATTCAACAACGACAAGAAGATGGTGACTGGAAAAACGTTGCGTATGCCTCGAGATCGTTGAGTAAACCAGAGACACGATATGCTCAAGTCGAAAAAGAAGCCTTGGCCCTCACGTGGGCTTGTGAAAGATTTTCAGAGTATATCATCGGCAAACAATTCACATTGCTCACCGATCATAAACCGTTGACTGCTATACTTTCTTCAAAACCACTGGACATGTTGTCGGCCAGATTACAAAGATTTCGAATGCGCTTGTTAAAATATGACTACAAAATTCAATATACACCTGGAAAATTTTTCTACACGGCAGATATACTGTCACGCTCGACTGCAAACAGCAAGTCTTCTGCAGAAGACATACTATTACAAGAAGAAGCTGAGATGAATGTCAACCTTATCATCGCAAATTTCAACTGCACCGATAGTCGCCTAGACGAGATTCGCGAAAAACAGCGAAACGATGAAGAATGCGTGCGGATCGCTACCTATCTAAGAGAGGGATGGCCAAAAAAGGATAGTAAAATTGAAGGATATCGCATGTTTAGAAATGATTTCGTCATGTGCCATGGAATTTTATTGAAGCGCAACCAAATAGTCATTCCCAAAATTTTGCGTGCGGATATACTGGAGCGAATACACGAAAGTCACATGGGAATAATAAAATGTCAACGCTTAGCAAAGTCTACGGTTTGGTGGCCAAATATTAACTTAGATATTCAAAATTTAGTAAATAAATGTACTATCTGCATTAAGCATCGAATAAACCCTGTGGAACCTATGATAGCTACCAAAGATTTAAAAGGTCCATGGCAAAAAGTTGGAATGGATTTATTTCACCTAGATAACAAAGATTTTATAGTGATACAGGACTACTTCTCCAAATATATTGAAGTACTATATTTAGAAAAAACTAACGCATCGCACGTCATAAGAAAAATAAAACCTGTCTTTGCTCGTCACGGAATACCAGAGATCGTAATAAGTGACAACGGGCCGCAGTTCGCAAATAATGAATTCGCCGAATTTGCAAAAAAATACGGATTCTCCCATATCACAAGCAGTCCTAAATATCCAAAAAGTAATGGACAAGCGGAGTCGGCCGTTAAAATTGCAAAATCAATTTTAAAGAAGGCAGAAGATCCGTCCCTAGGTCTTTTGCACTACAGAACTACCAAACTCGAATATGGTTTTAGTCCAGCCGAGATGTCCATGGGACGAAGTTTGCGAACAAATATTCCTACATCCGATTTAATGCTGCGACCGACATGGAAAAACTTCAGTGTGATGAAAGAAAATCAGCTAAGTATTAAAGAGAAACAATGCAAATATTTTAATAAACAGCATGGCACACGAAATCTGCCATCGATTCCAAACGGTGATCGCGTCTGGATTACCGACCTCAACCGATACGGGATTGTCGCAGGTCCTGCAGCTCAACCTCGTTCCTACTGGTTGTTAACCGATCAAGGGCAAGTACGAAGAAACCGAAATTCGCTTATACCTACTGCAGCCGCTGACCAGAACCAAAATGTCGTCCAAGATGAAGGAATGAAACTGCGAAGTGGATTTGTAAAAGAATAATTTTTTTTTATTTTATCATTTATTTTTCTTTGTAAAACAACAAATCTTTGTTTTCTGAAAATTCCAAAAAAGGGGAGATGTTTTGTGGTTTTAAAATAATAATTTACTTTTTGTTATTAGTGTATTTGAGTTTAGTTAATTCAGTTGCATAATGTTTCTCTACTTACATAAGTAACTAAGTAGAGGGCATTACAAACATCTTTTCTTTTTGGAATCGACAGTAAGAAATCGTTTTTTGAGATTGTCATTGATAAATTTACTTCGGTGAACAGAACATAAAATATTATTGTAAAAACAGCTTATATTTCTAAATATATATATACATCTTTATAAAATAAATTATCTTTTCGTTTTTTTATTTTTGATCATCGATAATAAAACAGTCTTCAGACATTTTTTGATCCGATGTAACTACAATAGGTTGAGCACAATAATTAGGAATAAAAATTTTTGCTCTTGATATATTTTTATAATTCATTAATATCGTTAATATCTCATTAACGCCCCATCGAATCAAAACATTTTCTACGGATTTTTCTATACAGAATTGTTTTCTCTCTTTCACGGGCATTCGATCTAAGACATCCTATATATTCATATACAATGCATAACAATTAAAAAAATAAGTTAATATAATTAAATTTTTGGCAGCGATTGACAATTCCATTATGATTTCGATTTCAATTGAAATAGTTTAGAAAATGTTTTGATTTAGGCAACCACTTTACCACTGTTGTTGCACTTGTTATAGACAGAAAATTTAATAATAAAAATTTTAAAATGGAGTATTTTGACAAATTGGAAAAAGAGCTCCAGTTGATCTATTAGTATCTTGGAAACTGTTCGATAGAGAGAAAGGGTTTTATACAGAAAACGCATTTTGATAATAGCTATTTTTCATGTAATTCGCACCAAACATGAAATATTCGCCTTTTTTTCTAATATTTAATGTTGAAAATAGGGCTCCGCTAGGTAGGTAATACTTCATAAAAAAAACATTAATTTGTTTGCTCACTTTCCTCTACTATATTATGCAAAAACGTTTCTCATAATGCATTATTAGGCGGAGCAAAATATTGTTTGAACATACCGCCACTAGCTGGTGCCACACTACTAGATTAAAAAATGCTATACCACGGGTGCCGCCGTCAGTTGATTACTCTAATTTTCAGAAATATTTTGAAGATTTAAAAAACCGAAAAAGGAAGAGTTATTTTAGGTTAGTGATGGAACAATTTTGTGAAATATGTACGAATAAAGTCGTAGTGTGTTTTTTGGCACAATTAATGTCGATTTTTTTCTAGTAAATCGTACTTAAATTACAAAAGCACTCCATTAGAGGCATAGATTTGTTCTTTATCTTCCTTACAGAGAAAGAATCTTTGCAAATTGTTGACGAATAAGTCAGCTATCAGTCGAAGCCCTATTTTTTGCTTAAACTCAGACCGACAGCCTTAAGAACTTCTTTACACATCAAAAATCACTTACCGGGTCAATATCTAGCGACATCGGTGTCATCATATTCTGGTTTGGTTGTGGTATAGAGATGTTCCGTATGCCATTACTTTGACTATAATTATCAAAGTTGTCCATTCCAACTGTATAATCGGTGTAATCCAAAGATTCATTATCATCTTCCGTGTCATCTATCCAGCTTTCATCCGAAGAATATTCAACTGGTTCTTCGGCACCCGGAAAAAACTGACATAGCGCAGACATTATTCTAACAACCTAAATAAAAAATCACAAATTTTGAAATTTACCAATTTGCAATGTCGTTCAAAAAAGAAACATGTCAATCCCGTTTACAGGTAAAAAATCTTGAAAGTTGTAATATAAATGGGTTTTCAAGTATGCTGTCATTGTTGATACTAATAAATAAAATTGTAATGCAATTCTGAGGGTATCTGACGTCAACATAATAAATAAACATTAATTGTATTTGTTAGGAGCTTTTGAACTCCCAAAGCATTTGTCAGCAATACAGAACTCTTCGGTCACAACTGCGTGTTTGTTAGTCAAATCCTTGGACTCTTTAAATTTATTTTTAGCAGTTCCAGTTACCTATACCTGCCAGAACCAAGCTCAAACAGTTCAAAAGTTTGACAAACAAACACGCAGTTGTGTCCAAACATTTCTGTATTGCAAAAAGATGGTTTGGGATTTCAGAACTTACCAACAAACACACATATTGTCAAATGTGAGCAAGCCATGGATTTAGTAATTATAGGAATGGTGTATACAGCTGCGGGGGGGAATCCATTGAGGGACGGGTACAAAGCATTGGTATAAAGTAAGAACGGTGTCGATTTTTGATTGGCCGTTGCATTGTGCTGCATACAAAAGAAATTTTCTTTTCACACCATACAACCAACATAAATTTCATGTCACTAGACATGCGCAGTGCGCCGACCAATGACAAGCAGACACCATTCACCTCGCCGCGTCCCTTAATCGGCTTTACTCCCCTCGTCTAAAACACTAGTACATGCTCTGTCACTATATTCCTACGTCTATGGAGCGAGTAGATCCAAGGTGTGCCATGATGTGCGGTGTATTTGGTCCCACCCCCGGTTTGCAATTTCAGTCAAGTTCGTTCTTCTTATTTAGTCTTCTTGACAGTTATACTCAAGTTAAGATGCAGTTTATATCAGAACTAATATAAGCAAAAGCGAGCGCGGGAAAAATAGTATAGTTTAAATGTCATAATGACAGCTCACCTCTCCCATGCTAGGACGTTCACTAGGATTTTTTTCCCAGCAAGCAACCATGAGTTTCTCTATTGGGCGTGGACAGCCCCTCAGTAAAGGCGGTCTGTTGCCCATATGTACGGCCCACATTATCTGATAAGCCGATCGACCGTTGTGATCGAACGGTTTGTGTCTTGATAAAACTTCCCATAATATAACGCCCCAACTGAACACGTCACATTTTTCTGTATACGATGTGCATTCAAAAACCTGCCAAAGAACAAATGAAAACAGCTTTACTCGGGAAATAAAGAGTGAATAGAGAAAAGAATTTTCTGCTCATTAAATCAATAATTATTGACGGGTAAATTCTCATGCGAGTTCGGGCCGTTTAACGTTGGAATTAAATATTTAGCACTTTACAGTGTTCATGTAGATAACCATCGCTACTTGAACTGGATATATTTGCATACTTAGAAAGGCGTTCCAGATTGCGTTTATACAGTTGAGTCACGGCTCAAGTCAATAGTCATGGCCAGTCTTAGCTCAATTAGAACTATTATGCCGAAACAGGCCGTCGTGTTTTTATTTACAAAACATTGAAAAAAAAAAATAGGTTAGGTATATTATCGAATTCATTTGTCATCGTACACAATGCCCTGTAAAATAATTTTTTTCATTTCCCAAACTGCCCTTTGAAATTAACCCCCAGAATAAAAATTCAACGATTTATGCTTCACGTCTGTATTTGGGTCACCACATTTTATCTCTGTGCCAAATTTCAAATTTTTACGTGAAATAGTTTCGCAGAAAATCGGTTGTGACAGACGGATGGACACCGAAGTGATTCCATACATGTTTCGGTTTGCACGGCACTCTAAAAATATACTTATAAAGAGTAGAAACTCAACGTAACGATACGCAATAGCAAAACTGCGATGTCACAGAAGCAAAAATTCAATTAAGTAAAACATTTTACCTCAGGAGCCATCCAAGCAGCCGAGCCTTTATTATTTGTCATGTAAGTGCTTTGATCTGCAGCTGTACCAAAATCACAAATTTTAAGACGCTGACCTCCAAGCAGTAGCAGCAGATTAGGTGGTTTTAGATCACGATGTATAAGGGGCTTAGGTTTCATCGCATGCAGATATTCCACACCCTGAAAGAAACAAAAATATAATAATTCGAAAATAATATACACAATGTAATATAAGCGGCACAGTTTTTATGCTTTACATCGTCTCATTGTTTCATCGCTCCATTAAGCGAATCGTACTATAAGGATGACTCACTCCTTATTATTCCGAAACCGCAATATTATACAAGATATCCCAACTTGTGATATCCGTGTTAAAATTATGTATTTTATTGGGTCATTTTTAAACTAAAAGTCTTAATACACATATGCCCTGAAGTTTATTGTTTGTGAGTTAAAGCGACAAAAAAATTTTAAACAGTACTAACAGTTTAAACATTAACGAGATACAACGGTTTCAATTCTAAGTTTTTCTGTCGAATATTGTATTTTATATAGCTGTGTGAAAATTGTATTTTTCTGACAAAATAAATATATATAATATTATTAATACGTGCATCAAAAGATATCAAATAAACTATCTTAAAAACTGTTCAAAATGTCAACCTTGATGTTCAATACACAACTGCGTCCCTTGAAAAATGGATATTACGGAGTCGAAAAGTGTTTCTGGGTCGTTTCGGATGTTGTTACAAACGGCTATCATTGTTGCCGAATGTTTAGTTTTTCCGAGTAAACTATATATTTCATTTAGGGCAAATGCGTATTACGATTTTGAGACTGGTCTGAGAAATATGTAATCGCAATACGCATTTCACGTGCGTGGGGGTCTGTTTACATAGAATACTTGTTTTATTGTTCTCGATTACTTTGAATAATCAACGCTATACTGTATTTTAATTCGACTAGCAAACTATCGACAATCTATAAATATTTACCTGTGCACACTGTAGCGCCCACGACATAGCATGTGCGGCCGTATATCTCGGCTGTGGTTTGCAATGTAAAACATTGTACAACGATCCACCTTCCGCATACTCCATAACAAGACATACGTGGGGTTCCCGAGTACATGCACCATATAACTTGACAATATTAGGATGTGATACTCGAGATAGTTGACGTACTTCTACGGTAAATGCTTTTCTTTCTGCTTCAGAGTTTATATGTTTTACTGCGACTAATTTTTCTCTCCATCGTCCTTTCCAAACAACACCAAACGAACCTTTGCCTACCACCTATATTAATGAATTTGTTAGAACATAGTCATGAAATAAACTCACTACACTTAAGTATCTACTCCAGTAATTCTACTTGTTACTTTCAATCAATCAAAAGAAATTTTGTATCTAATAACTGGACATGAACTATTGCTTGTAAATTAGTGAATAGGATACTAAACTATTTAATAATATTATAATAAAGTTAAGCACCTCCAGACGTTTTATCTCATTGTAGTTAATCTCTTCAACAAATTGTTGGCGGGCCACTTGGTTGCTTGGTTCGTGCGCCGCCATCGAACGCTGCCCTCATCACATTATTTAATCGACGTTACAACCTCGTAAGAAATTAATTTATTTAACATAAATATTGTTAAACTTTCTTTAATATTCTTTGTGGTTAGGTTGTGACGTTTTTAAAAAGTACCATTATCGATACGCGATTGACAATGTCGAAAACATTGCAAATGTTAAAAAAATACTGTAGGTTGCCATATTTTGGCGGAGATGTCGCGACTTATTCTACAGCTATTGTATTATAGATGTCAACACAATCACTCCAATCTTGTTTATATTTGATTTGATTCTACTCTTTATCTTTGGTATCTTGTATCTCTAGACTCTAAGGCATGCTCCTGGAGGATTATTCTTGAAACTATGACAATAGAAATCGCATACGGCCAGGCTTTCGCATGGGACATCGAATATGAGATCTTGAGCCATAGTTTGAAGAATAATCACCCAGAGCTTGAATTTGCTGATTCTACCTTTTCATCTTTGGTAGTTTGTATCTCTAGACTCCAAAGCATGCTCCTGGAGGATTATTCTTGAAACTATGGCAATAGACGTCGCATTCCTTTAATTTTTTACATCAGGGCCGCTAGGTCACGATATCGAAAGACTGCATTATCATATTTTATCCAATAAATTAATATTTTTCGCCGCCCACTCCCACTATTCCATAAAGAAGGGGTTTACATTGTATCAGTTCCATAGTAATTACAAAGTGGAAGAATATACTTCATACTATGACTGTTACAAGTAAACTTAAGTGTTAAAAAAACTCGGGTCGTATTGCCAAAACCCTGCCAACAATATAGTATACTTGCTAATACAGGCAGTGTGACTTTATTATATGAATTTGTTTGTTATTGGACGAAATAAAAAAAATTAAACCCTTAATACACCGCTTAAAATAATATTTTTTTCCTCAGTTAAATTATTTTTTTCAATTCAACATATGAATCAAATAAATTACACCCTTCAGTAAGTAATCCTTATACACGTAATACTGAAACAGAGTTAAGCAGAGCAGCGTTAAGCGAGGTTTTACTATATAAGTGTTGCAATTGTTCGACTACATGACGAAATTTCGCTGTGCTGCTGACTGCGTGATGCGGTCATCACTCGGGCGATTATGTGTATGCTAGAGGAATATTTTTTATGGAGTGTAGTTCGTCAATGCTTGAAGTCGTCAGGTTGACAGCTTTAAGCTACTCGCGTACAGCTGGCTTTAAGACTGTAACATTTAACTGATTCATAAATGTACATTATTTTTTTTGATGGGACTGAAATTCATACGAAGCCCTACCGTGTAGCGTTGAATGAAAGATGCGCACGGATGGTCTAGGTGTGAATTCAGCAGATGGGACCACTCAAAAAAATTTAATGACATACTCTTCCGTGACAATTCAACACAAGAACTCCATAAATACTTTTAAGGAGTTTAAAATAAATTTCAAAACTAAATTGATGAATGTAGACAACTGATATGCAGAACTGACTAAACTAATCTAGGTAAACATTTTCGGGAAAAAAACATCGTATTATAAAGACTTTTTTTTATTATTTGTAGGGTACAATTTAGTAAAAATAATATTAGCTCAATAATTAAGAACTTTGAATATTCAAGTCATTAAAAAACTGAATTATTTGTAAATAATGTCGAGATAAATAAAACTTAAAAAAATATGCACAGCTTGAAAAAAGCGATTATACAACGTAAAAAAAAGAATATTCAAAATTTTTAATATGAAAAATATTATATACTAAAATACTTTTTAACTTAATAATATTATAATAAACATAAGTAAATATTATTTTAGTATAAAATACACTTACATATGTTTTGATTTTCTGCCATTGTCATAGAGGGCAAAAATTAAGCTATTTTAGAGATCTATCTGGTGATCTTACTTCTAAAAAATTTGAGGCACATCGGCGATCATTTTTTTTTAATCTATGACAACACCATTGAATAAGATTTGGTTTTAATTAAGTAACTAGTATGAGTTATGAGTAATTAATATAAATATTCTAAAAAAATATATAAAAGTAAAAGCCTCATAATTTTAATTACGTATGGAATGGCCAAAATTATAAAAAGAAAAATAAATCTATACTCAAATATATATTGAAAAAATATTTACTACATCCTGTAAGAAAAGAAGAACTAAATAAAATTTTAATCAAAACATATGTACGATACAAAAAGGCCACTCAAAATAATGCTTGTAATTTAGTGCATAAAAAAGTATTTACAAAACATTGAATCAACTGATATTTTTTATGCATATCAATCAATAGTCCTTAATTAAATTCTATACAAAAAAAAAATCGTTAAATTTCTCTCAACTAGCATAGTTCAACTGTTGTAACTTATATATATTTTTAGAATTGTGACAAAACCGAAAAATAATAATAAATATATTATAGTAAATGAAAATCTCATATGTCAATTCGTTAATGCTATTATAAAGATAAAAATATTAAAATAAGTATTAATAATGACATAGTTTCATTGTTATTTTTTAAAAATTTCCAATTATCAATTTATCACTAACATACGATAAAGTAATCCCTTTTTTATTTCTAGCCTCACTACATAAAAATCACTCGCTTTTATAAATTTGTACAGTATGTATAACAAAACGGGTAATACCGCACAATTTTCTACTCGGTAAAAGAAAAAAAAAAAAGTTTAGACTGACTGAAATTACATGCATCTTACAAAATGGCCGGTCGAGAGAAAATCTCTCTTGTATAAATAAACATATCCTCCTCTACTCAGAGGGTACGTTTCGTTAAATTCATTTGCAAATTAAGACAAACATAAACAAAACAACATCATATAGCATTTGTAATAAACTACTCATATTTTAATGTTTTCAAAAAAGCGTCCATCAAATTTCATAATAATTTTTGTTCCATTTCCGAATAAGCAAAGTACACATTTCGCATAATATAATTTCGAACTCAGTTTTCAGACGTTCAATCTTTTTTTTGACAACATTAATTAAACAATTATTGTTTTGTTATTGTTTTTTTTATATTTTTAATCCCCATTGATATCAATTGGAATTGATGTTGTAAATGTAGGCGTTTCCAATTCCTCGTGTTTTTTCATTTTTAGCATCTGTTGCAATTTATAATGGTTTATAATATCCTGATCGGCCGGGCAACTCTGTGTAAACGCATCGAGTTGATACATATGATACATGTAGCGCCAGAGTGACGTCAGGTCGGTCGGGATTGTAAAATCTACAAAATATTTACCGGCCACACGGATATGTTGTAGTCTTGGCATGAGTTCGCAGTCAAAACAGCACATTGTATCGCCTGTGAGGAAACGCGTGCCTCGTCTAGCGAGATGGTCATTGATTTTTCGCAGGTGAGCTAACAGCTGCGCACTCTTTGCTTCGTCTTTCTTAACAAGCACGAGTTTTAACTTGCTGTAAAGATTTTCGATCAAGGTAGCTACTTCTTTATCCTGCGAAAAGAGAAACAGAACATAATGATTATGTTTAAGACATAGAGCAGCGATTCCCAATGGTTGGGTCGCAACTCAATCCTAAAACTACCAGAAACCATCGAATAAACCATCAGAAAAGATAAGATACATCGAAACAAATCGAATCGTATTTTGATTGTTTTCTTGGTTCTTAATTTTTCGCATCAACAACAGAATCACCACACCCCTCCCAGATGATTCATCGTGGAGATATCCCGATAAGGAAAGGTGGGTCGCCAGCTGAAAAAGGTTGGGAGCCACTGACATAAAGGATAACGGCAAAGAAGGCGCATATTGAACACGGACCAAAAAAAGAAACGATTCTTGTAGAATTAGTCGCTAGACGGATATGTAAGGACCAATTGTCAAAGTGAAATGAAGAATCTATTGTATAGGTGTATTTTGCATTAACTTTTACGGGGAGTTCTAAGGGATTTCGAAAAATTTGTTAAATCGAGGAAATCGTTATATTGATGTCCGTTATATTAAGGCCACCCTGTATAAACAAAGTCTTCTAACGAGCGACATCAACTCTTATGGTACGCAACTTTGTTGGGTCTGACACGCTGATTGTTTTACTCACCTGTACAAATAAATTGTGACCACCTGGTATATTCTTCATGATATGTCTTTCGATCTTTTCGTTTTCAAGTACAGCAAGGCCGTTGTCGATCAAAATCGGTGGAGGTGTAGCTTCGAAATTGGTACGAAAATCGGGTGGCGGTTTTTGCATATCGACCGTTGTCACTTTTAAACTGATTGTCTTCAGTTCCGCCAACAGGTACAGGTCCATGAAGTATTCTTGACAGAACAGACATGCTCCTTTGCGACGACCGTCTATGGTCGAAGCCTGAAAATAAAAGAAACAAACTGTTAAAAGGGCAATGATAATAAACCAGACAAGAATAATATCCAATGAATTCAGTTATTCACGAGCTCCCAAATTGAATTTAAACCCGCAATCGTAACCCTATTATTTTTCAAAAAATCAAACCGTGTTTAAAAATTTACAAAAATCTAATATATTATTATTTTAGTCACTGTTCAAACTTCGATTCAACTATTTTTAAGTGACTAAATGAGTCAATAAAAAATAAGTGAGTCGGAACAGTCACTTTTATATTTATTAATTCGTAGAATGATGTTACATATTCTAGCATGTATTTTAATATATACATAATTTAATAAAAAAAAACCGTATTCTTTGCAAACATTAAAAGTCTTTAGTTTAGTGTGCATTCGACCTTGGTTACCTACTATTCTTATTGTTATAATCAAGTTAGATTTATGTACTCTTGTAAAAAGTCAGGGATCTATAAAAAAAGAACGTTTGTGCGTTTATGGATTGCATAATACACAATATTCGTCACATTCTGTCAATTTTGTAAACAAACAGAAGAAAACAAACAAACGGAATAAGGTCGTTTGGTGGTGTTACAATTAGCTTGTTTTCACAAAGCGAAATGACCATTGTCTAATAAAAATATTACAAATGCTTACTAATTTTTAATAATTTAAAATCATAATTATAAAAGTGTGGGTGGTAAGCTCTAAACTAAGGAATTACATACTATGTGTGAATTTCAAGTTAATATCTCATTTCGTTTAGACGTTAGAAGCCTCTGACAGAAGGACGAACGGACAACGTTGTCACAACAATATGGTTTCGTTTAGACCTTTGGGCACGGAACCCGAAAAATGAGTGAATTGTTGTAATATTAAGAAGTGACTAAACTTGTTTTTTGTACTCCAGTAAAAAATAAAACTATTCAAGCTACACAATAATATTGGATATACGTAGTAAAATTATATATGCAGGTATTTTATACCGTGTGTTTATGAAACCAATCTGCATGCAAAATGCATGTTGAATTTAGCATTCGATTTAAGAAAGTTGTAATCAAACAACATAAGTTTATATTGAAATATATTTATTATATTGATGTATCTAGTAACTGGATTTTGGACGAATTGTCATCATTTCTCAATTCTCACGTTTAAACTCTCTATATCTCCATCAATTCTTCTCCAAATCTTCGTCTTCCTCACTCCAGCTAACTTCTTTCCAGTTTTTATTTTGATAAATATTGCCTTAACATTCTTGTCCATTTTTCCTCATTCATTCTTCTCTTGGTGTTTTTTCCCACCCATTTCGAGATGGTCTAAACATTTATAAATTAATACTACAAAAAATATTTCAGTTTGGTTATGCCATATAAAAAATTCAGGAAAGGCACAAGAATATTAAAACCGTAAATCACACGAGTAGATTCGGCAACGAAATAACCAAGAACAGCAAATTTCTCGTCTTTGTACCATGTCATCCAGTTGTTTACGAGGATGCTATCACCACTCGATTACACCCAGAACCCTTTTGGCAAACACCGATGTATATAAAACCTTGTCAAACAAAGGTTTGGTTGAGGAAGAGTTGAAGCCTGTGAATTGTGAAGTGATGATAATTCCAGGTTTAACCTGGTCATAAGGAATATCGGGAGAATTTCTAGTGGATCGGCTTAATATCCTCAGTAAAAATAATTAATGGTACTGAAAAAGTCGTATGAGGCGAGTCTCTCGATCCGTTTCCCCTAGTAACTTTTTGTGTTCCATGTCAACTCTGGACAAACCGTTCTGGCAAAAAAGCAAGACCAAGACTAAATATGCAAGTCTAAGACCAGGATTAAGACCACGACCGATAGCAAGGCTACCACGGTTTTTGGTCTTGCTTTGCTCATCACCAAAACAAATCGTACCAAATTCATTTGGAGTGTCTCACATGGTGGACATGCGGTATATTTGCATATTGTTAATAGTGGAGCATGGCTTCTAGCGTGTCATTTGCCACACCGCAGCGTACGGGATGTCACCTACTATTATTCACAAACAATGTAGGTGAATACAATCTCTTCAATAGTCAACTCCTAACGGCGCTGGTTCAATGTAATTGCCGTAGTAGTCGACACACAATCACAATACGAAATAATATATAATCAAAGTATAACAATGGATCAGACAAATGCGTTATCTGAGGTTGAAGGATTTGCGTTTATTGTGATGTGACAATATCAACGCGTAAATAAAATCACGCACAAAAAACGCACCTGTTACAGGTGAGTTTTTTGTGCGTGATAACTGAAAATTATACAAGTGGCCTGTATACTTTTTGGGATATTTAAATAGTGCTCCCAAATTTACTACCAACACTTTGCTTAGTTTGTTTTGCCTTCCGCAAGAAAATTGCATTAAAATCGGTGAAGAATTATGATAACCATAGACAGCAGCAGACATGCAAACATACTATCCATGCTCATACCAGTCTTTTGTGAGGCGGGGTTAAAAATAGAACAATTTAAAATAATATTTTTAGTGTATCATCAATTAAAATAGGTACCGTTTTCAATTAGCAAACACTACAGGTATTTATGATTATGTTATTATATAAAAAACGAATGTTTTATTCATTTGAAAAGATAAATAACATCTAATGATTTCATTAATATGTTCAATCGATTACATAAAAAACAGCTGCGTAACCACAATATTGCCATTTTTAGTATAAAACTGGAAAGTAAAAATACGCGAAGTTATACAGACGAACCACAAGATTAATCATTTACACCTGGTTAAGGGAGAGCAGATTTAATTCAGAAGAAATTGCAGTTTTAACTTTTTGAATTTTTATTTTTGGAAAATAGGAAAAGAATAAAAAGATTGGATTTGCATTTTGAGAACTGTGTTTAAAATTGAGCTCACTTTTTTGTATCAATCGTACAGCCCAAAACGGCTCGACCGATTTTTGAAAAACGTTTTTGTGTTCGAATCCTTTCGAATCTAATTGTACCTGACGTCGACAGATTTTTGAAGATTGGTACCGAAGCGGAGCAAATTAACAAATCCCGATGTTTTTTTGCTTATAGTTCACTCAAAGTTAGATCAGCTCTAAACCTGCCTTAAACGAGATAGGATAACTTTTTAGGTAGAATGTGTCAAAACAGTTTTTTCAATAGGTAATACAAATTTAGTAGTGTTGTCCAGGAGACTTTTGTACGGTCAGAGCTTGGACTAAGGCTTTTCCTCTTTATAATAGTACAGATACATTTTTGATCCAGCTGTATATTTATTGACCATTATTGGGAACAAAAACCGGTATTAGAAGTGTCATACTAAGCAAACTTAAAATTGAAACGATGCGTTTATAAATTTCACTTTTATTTAAATATTTCTATTGATGTTATCTTGTTTTAATACCCATTAAACATAATATACGTAATAATAAATTATGTATACAAATAGCGACAGAAGGAAGCAGTGTTGATTTTTTTAAAGCATTTCCGTGTTGATCGTACTTTTTTGTTTCATTTAAACTGATAAAATTAACAGATAATTTGATAAAATAGATTTCGAAGAATCTGATAATCTAAAAAAATCAATGATGGAAATCTATATTACTTCCATATTGTTATAATTAAATATTTAACTATATCAGTAAAAAAAATTATACAAAATATGAAAATCAATATTGATGGAGTGCATGTCGTAATTATCAACAATCCCTAACAGAATTTGTTGGCACAGTATAGGAGGTATGGCCTTTGAATTGCTTATGACTTAAGTCTTCAAACAATTCATCAGAATCAAAGAAATGGTGAGTAAATGCATATTCCTTTATAGTTTGTGAAATCACTGTGCACACACCATTAATGTCTTAAACAATTTTACTCAATAGACTATTTTACAGATAAGAGTATTAAGGAACCTAAGATAGTTAGTTAGATAGATAGTTAGTAAAAATCTAGAGTCAAGACACCGGACAGGCTGAAGCGGTTTTGTCGGAGTGAATTACTTGTTGAAATTCGCCAGACAAAAATCACTAGACGCCTGGGATTTGCGTAAAAAAATAATCACAGTAGAAAATTCATAGGGAAATCCTTTACTATTCGGACACTCCCCAGGGGTGTACTCGTGTAAATGTGGTGGACGGCGTTAAAATATGATAAAATAACCCGAGAAAGAACTCATATAAGTTAAAAGCCGACGTGTGTCAATATTAAAAACCATTAACCGTTCATTAATCTGTATATTTGATTAACTTACAAGCAATTTAAAAGTTAAAACAACACCGTGTGTTGATTAATAAATATCAAACAAATCGCGTTTTAATTCGTTACACGTTATGAGTTCTGGCAATGTGAAAAAATAATATTGTTTTATAAAAGTGTGCCGTTCATGTTAAACCATGGAATTCTTGTAAAGTGAGGTAATGAGAAGAAAATGTATAAAAGAATTTTGCGATTAAAACATTTTTCATCCTGCCCCATATCTTGTTTGTTCACTACAGGCAAATCGGTGCCGTGCTGTTGTTATCGGCTAGAGATATTGTAAATTATAGACGCTCGACAAGAGTGCCAAACATACTACAGTATACAATAATCTCATGGGATCAGAAAAACTCCAGCCGGACTCTGACTTACAAAGAGTTCATATCCCTTCTCTATGGTTCATTCTGTTACTCCAATAGTGAGAACAATATTGTACTTTCATAGAAATCAACCAAGCTATTCAGACAATCCTTTGACTCGTTTAGTGTCCAAGTACACGTGTCAAAATAATACTTTCAGTCTGAAGTGCACTAAAAAAGCTTCTTGTATGTTCATAGAAAATGATCAGGCTTGTATAACCTCGTTCTTACAACAAGGATCAAACAATTTTCATTGACTGAACTATAATTTTTTGAGAAAACCATTTTTCTGACCTGCCAACAATAACTTCTACATTACAGGACAATACCAAGTATCTTAATTAAGACACAGCCATTTGAAAAACCACTCGAGTACAACTGAATCAATTGGAAATGCTTTGTGAAGGACGTATCATGGTCAGGAGAATGAATCCTTCTATCATATTGGTAGTGGGTGCGTTCTTTTGGTGGTGTTCTGATAAAACATATTTGGATACATCGGTGATCTAGGTCACATTTGGGACAGCAATTCGTAAGTTCAGAAGCATTTTTGCTGCAACATATTGTTAACCGTCACTTCTACAAAAATCGAGCCCTTAATATGAATCATTAAAAAACTCGGGTTGCAATGCCAAAACCCTGCTGACAATATAGTGAATTTGCTAATACAGGCATTTTGACTTTATTACGTGAACTTAAGTTTGTTTCTGAACAAAATAAAAAAAAAATAATCCCTTAATTTCGGTCCGAGTCTTAGGTTCCAACATTCGACCGACGCCAATACTGTATGTGCCATATGGCAAACACACTAACAAAGTTGATAACATATGTCGTAACTGGGGTAGCAAAACGTTCTTTTGAAGCGTAAATTCAGGATTTAACCTGCCCTCAGCTAACGAGCCTTAGTTACGTGAACAGCAAAATCGTAAAGAAATAGTTAATATGGTGTACAGGCCACAAATGGACATGAATACAAAATTAACTGTTTATAGAATATGTACACGGTGTACTCGTCGCCATGTGCCTTGCCGCGCGCGCCAGTTGCATGTCTGACCCACTTCTGGTTGGCCAACGACTTGGCGCTCAGCAGAACACGTCATCGCTACCGAGTAGCGATTTGCTGTTCTTCTATCACAACGTTCTACAGTTAGAGGCCCGAGCATTAGCTCTGGTGTTTGTCGTAATCCGCAATACCGCCGGTTTATAATATCCACTGTACACACTATACTACCTGATGGAATAATTATCGTTGTAAATCTTTTACAAATATTAATACACTCGAAACCGTTTACGACGACATCGTTTAGAACATACCGATTATATTCATCAAAATCATAGGTCCCGGCTGAATGCTATATGAGCGCCTTATAAAAAACATTGCTTTTTACGACATACCGCATTAAGCGACTACATTTAATGTAATATCTTCATATCTTCGGAGAATTATATTTGTTAGAACGACCAGCTGTATTGTAAATAAAATTCGTACGCACGGAAGTGTTCCAAACAGACTAAAATGACAGATTTTATGAATACAGAAAAATGACAATGATAATATGAATATTATTTTTATTAATGTCTATGGATTGATATGTGCCTACACATTCAATAATACTACATACTTAATAAAAAATTACTTTGCACCTCGTTAACATCACCGGTTGTTACGACTATCGGTTTTACGACCAAATATGAGTAGGCCCTTCGATGTCGTTATAACAGATTTTGACTGTATTTACAATTCGTATAATGTACACGAAAAGCATTAATATAATCTGAATTTCAATCATTGACGCTCCTGAGGTGGCTTCACTGTTTTGCAAGTAGATTTAATGACCGAATTTCGTTCGATTCGGTGTTCGCAACGATCACGTGATACGAAAATATCAAGTAACATGTGATCGGCAGTGTTTCTGCACGGAAAACTGGATCATGAACCAATTCAGGCTGTCATCGTCCACATTTTACGATAGATTCTGCACAAACGAGTCGGCCTTTAATATCATTCTTATGCAAATTTATTATATTCTTAAAAAGAATGAAGTATTTTTTTACAGATGTGGATGAGGTCAACGATAATAATGACAACTGACAAGTAGGTAGGTTAAGGCAAGTAGGCGCGTTTAAAATATATTTGACTATTTAGTTACAGCTCGATTTGACATTAATATAACGGAACCATAAATATATAGATAGACAGGCACATTTAAAATATGCACGGTTCAGTTATAACGCTTGTGGACGTATAATAAATAATATACAGTTCGCATGCAAAAGAGATCAATGCAAGTTCCTCATTGCACGAGCAACAGAAACAACCAATCAAACACTATAATTACACTTCTAATAATTCGAAATAGTAATACGTACATTATAGACGTTCGACAGCGCAGGTCGTTAGCGAGTAATACGGATATATCACAGCTTAAAGAAATATATCTCATTACTCGAAGTGTAACATCTAATTAGGGCATATATGCTGGTCAAGCTACGTTTTTAGTAGTGCAAAAATAACTCTAAAAAATTTAGAGTGATGATGATCCTTAAAAGTAGAATTGAGTAATTTCTTAGGAAGAACCTAGGTGGCACAGGATGGAAAAAAGCAAATACTGAGTTATGTGAATTGGATTTATTCTAACGTTTCGGCAATCTTTTTGTCATCTTTAGAGAGTCAATGCTGTCCAATTGTTCAGTGTTATTGTTAAAAAAATGAAATAAAATAAAGTGAAGATCTAACATCATTTACAACCAGGGGCGGATGGGGTATATAAAATAGAACCGCGATAGATTTGATCGAGAGCCCTGCATGGCGGTGAAGTCTAAACGTGATTTTTGTTTGAAATATTGACTCAGGATGTAATTTTTAGGGATTCTGAGATCATTCCAACTCATTAATATTGTGCCATCTTTAAGATGGGTGGGAATTATTACCAGAAAACTAAGTATTTTCAAACAGAATAAACTAGATGTAATAGACACAACTCTAATGATATACGAGTAACATAAAGAAAATTCTACAAACATTTTATAATAAAATAGCTAACAGGCGCATCCATTTTTTTCTTCCTAAATATCAATGACATTTATAAAAAAAGCAAATTAATTCAGCGGTTCCGATTTACGTCGACCTCTGAAAAAAATGGTATGCGGTCCACTGGGTTTTTCCCCGGTATCCCGGCGGCATCTGCTTACAACTATACCACTTACTTGGTATAAAAGCAGGGCCGTAACTAGGAGGGGCATTGTGGAGCAATGTCCTACCTTAAAATACCAACGCTCTATCTTAAAAAATACCATAGAAGTCAGTTGATCTGAATGAAATCCTTCGCATTTTTAATAATATGGCGAACCGAAGAATTTAGTTTGTTTAAGGATGAGTTTTTATAATTATATTGAATAAGTTTGGAGAAATAATATAAACCTGAATAAATTAAGTTTTTGTTCTTATCTATCACCCCCTCCCGACAATTAAGTACTAGCTCACTCACTCAGCCTCACAAGTCTAGTACGACAAAAATCGATTGACTAGATTAGATCTTTACTTCCGTCCTACCTGTAACCACCGCTGCCCTACCTTAAATTCAACAGTCTAGCTATACGGCAACGTATAAAAGTGTAAATATGTCAACACATTGCGTAGGTGCTGTAATAATACACAGATGAGTTTAAATTTGTAATTAAAATATAGGACCAAGGTCGTATCAAGCGCTGATGAACGATGATAAAATATCTTTTTATGGAAAAAAATGTTTACAATATTTACTCACATTCTTTGACACACATCGGTTGTGTGTACCAGCTCATGTTTGTGCACACCGAACTGAACAATAGAGCACCTGTATTTTATTGAGTACTAAGTACAATAAAAAATACACAGATGAATGATGACACCGTTTATAATAGTGATGAGACAAAATAACAGTAATGGTTGTTAGTGACTGCAGCTTCTATTAAGTGAAAATCGCTATAAAAAAACTGGGCAAATGTGAGTCGGACTCGTACACGGAGGGTTCCGTACCACCGTACAATATTTATTAACTTATTAGTGTATTTGCCATATGGCAACATACACTATTGGCATCGGTCGGATGGTGGGACCTAGGGGTCGGACCAAAATTTCTCGACGTTTCATAACCTCCTAAACACTTTGGCACCATTTTTAAAAATGTTTATATATATATGTATATATATATTTATATATATATATATATATATATATATATATATATATATATATATACGTATATATATATATATACGTATATATATATATGTGTGCGGGCAATAACTTTCGAAAGAGTTAATTGATTTCAACTAAATTTGGCCCACGTGTTGAAATCCATCACCGCAAGAAGCCTATTTAAAATGGGCCTAATCGGGCCATCTTAAGGGTAGTTTTTAGGGGTTGAAAAATGTTTTTGGGCTTTAAAATACCGAAAAAATTCTCCAAATCGTTTCAAAATTGAAATTTAATCCTCTGGCAGTAATTAAAATGTGTCCCTAAAATTTTAATAAAATCGACCTTACAGGACCGGATTTAAATATTTTAAGAAAGACTAGTTTGCAGATAGTGAATTTTTTACTGAAAGGTGTATATAACTTGGTATAGAGGTTCGATTGATAATAATATTGCAATTAAGAAAAAAAAATGTTTTTTTAAGGGGTGTATTAAGGAGTAAAATTTTTTATTTTTCCCAAAAACCAACTTAAGTTCGCATAATAAAGCCACACTGCCTGAATAAGCAAATACACTATATTGTCGGCAGGGTTTTGGCACTGCGACCCGGGTTTTTTATTTTTATTATTGGAACGAAGTTCCTTATCGCGGGTTGGCGAGGGGACCTAGCCGAGAAAAAATGTAACGCGTCACGAAAAACCGTAAGAAAAAATTTAACGCGTCACGAAAAACCGTAAGACGTTTTTAGATTATACCGGGTGTTTTTAGATTATATAAAACGCGTTACGAAAAACGTCTTATACGAAAGGGACTTCGTTCCCGCGACACGTTCCAAGTTTTTTTGTTGTTACAGATGTGATACACACTCTGTGAAAATTTGCAGTGTCTACCTATTACAGTTCAAAAGATACAGTCCTGTGACAGACAAACATACAGACAGACAGCAGAGCCTTAAATAGGGTTTCCGTTGGCACCCTTTGAGTACGGAACCCTAAAAAGGCGTAAGTGACGCGATATACACGAAAGTTGATCTATATTGTTTTCATTCAGAATAAGTTGTTTGTCGTAATGGGTTATATTATTACGACTCCATGTGACAGCGAGATATATATGGTATTTTTTGCACGAATCTCCTACAAAATTGGATTGTTAAAGTGTAAGCATTGAAGTACCCACTATTCATATTACTCTAAATCAGTATTCAAGAAAATAATATTCAATAACGATATAATTTGCATTTGCATGCGATTTTCTCATATCGCATGTAAAATACATAATATATTAATATTTATAGTCAACAAATGACCACTTCCGAGGTCAGAATGAAAAACTGTACCTTCTGCGGTGGGAAAAGATCAAAACAAATACTTATTTCTGTGAGTCATTGACACGTGATCATACATTTTAAAATACACGTCCGACAAATTATTCTTTATGCTACAGTGGTTTTTACGGTGGTCTTTGTTAATCATAATTTGTATTAATTATTGTATTTTGAATTAATTTATACTATACAAACGACGATAATTTTTAATGTTTGACGTTAATTTCAAATCTTCTTTTTACATCTTTTTTACTTCGGTTCAATATCAGAGTTAGTCGATTTTAGTGATTCTGGCAATTTATTGAACAGTTCTCAAGCAACATTCGAAAACATTTTTACGTAGGCTGACTTTAATTAATGACCGCTGCGCATTCAGATTTACCCTGGTTCTGGTGTTGGAGACATGATCTCACCATTAATTTTTTAGCGCGATAAGCTGACTTAAAACAAGTTCTTTTCATAATTCCCAAAAAATAAATCTAAGAAAACAAGATAATATGGAACACTATTAAAGACCGTTAATTAAAATGTGCCGCCACATTTACAACAACTTAACAACATTGTCAATTTGCACAGAATGTTGACGTATCGAATACGTCATGCGCACAACACACCACGATGATTGCACGTGTTGTCAAGTTGTGATTCATTCAAACATTCGCGATGGAAAAGTCTAACCAATTTCATACTAAACACGGATCTTGCATTATTTATAGATATTACGTCTTATTGGCAATGATTTTAAATTGATTCGTACGTATAACAGATTTTTCACTACATTTTAACTTGTTTGGTATAAATGAAGTCTCTGCAGAGCTGTCGACTTCAAAAATCAGTCAAGTGCCAATTTCTTTTCTACAGAGGGTCCCGTATTAGATAATTGTAAATTCCGGAACTGGTTTCGATATTTGATTCTCAGTTCTGGAATCTTGGAACTGTTTCAATATATGTACAGAAACATGCCTTTTTTAAAATCGATATAATATGTTTACATATTGATATAGAAAAAGTCCGAAACCCTAAAAAATTAACATTCTCGCCAGGTAATAATCAAGACTACTTCAAATATGAAACTTAAAAAAAATATTTTTTAAATAACTCTATATAGTGCATGGTTGACAAATTAAGTAAAATTGTGTTAAATTTTAATCGTTTAAAAATATTTCTACAAACTGCGTCTACGTGAAAAAGCCTACAAACGTTTTCTACGTAAAATAAAAAGCGTTTTTTTTTCAAATTCGCGGTTGGCCTAGCCTCGGCTGCTATAAGATTATTATATTTTCATGACAATATGGATGATTTCTGTTATATCTACTCTACTAAAACTAATTTGAAATTTTCACGTACATTATTAATAATGTGTGCAACATAGAAGACTTGTAATTGCAAAATGTGGGTTATGATGTCAAAGATCATGAACGTATATTGTTACGTAACATTTCCAGAAATGTTTCTCAATTATGCAAATACATAATATCAATAATCATGTACATATTGTTGAAAGACAATACAATTCTTTCAACGTCGAGTAGATTGGAAATATACATATTATTTATTGCAGTGGCAAACAATACATGCGCATTATTAATAATTTCCTTACAAAAGTTAATACAAAACGAAATTGAAAACGTAGACTATTAGAAGGAAAATTACTACTTATCTACTATACTACCACTTCCCTAGATTAATATTTGACATAATCCACATATATAAGTACCAACTAAAATTATAAAGAGGGAGTTTACGTTTGTTTGTCGAGGGTAATTTCAGAAACTACTGAACCGATTTCAATTTTTTTTCATTGTTCCATGGGTGATACTGTGCTTCAGGACATAAGCTATAATAACTGACCGGCACGGCTTTCATTTGGATAAAAACCAGGCTGAATTAGCTATATATACTGAACAGATTTGAATGCAGGTTTTACCTTTCGGCAGCTTATTTTTTAAGGACGGTCACAGGTGTAATATCTGTTTTCATCCGAGTGCAAATACAAATTGATTCTAAGTTGAAGAGCTAGTGATCAAAGTATTAAGAAATCATAAATTTTTGTACCCGAGCGAAGCTGTGTTCCAATGCTGTGCTGTACTTTTGTCTGTGAATAACGGTTAAATCACTGTTAGCCTAAGTGTTATTTCATTAATCCCGGCTCTCTCCTATAATTTCCCTACATTTTTTGATCTTTCGATGTACTTTTATCATATACAGACATGATCTTAGTTGTTGAGCGCGCCTACAATCAATCTATCTATCTCATGTTTTGACTGTGTGATTTTTCTGGCTGTAACAGTTCAGGTACAAAAACGTTTATAAATTTATGCCAGATCCTGTATTATTTCCATTTGTTGCCACATTGTTCCATGCATTTGTACTGTTTCAAAATACGTATACGCAGAAACAGTCATTCTTATTAATACTTCTTACTTTCGTTCTATAAATAGAATTCGTTTCAGTGTCTTTATTTTTATTTTCTTTCTAGTCTCAACACTGCATAGTACGCTTGCGTATTTTAACGTTTGTCTTTTTATTAACGTTTTCAAATGTACTTTCTTATAAACAACTGACTGTTTCAAAACATGCGCACGTTCCAAATGACATTTCACATACACACACATATACATAAATTCGAAAAAAAAAACTTGAACTTTGTAGTAAACTGGTACGTAGCTAATAAATAAATGTAAAAATAGCTGAATGTATTGATGCATGAATGCCACGATAAACACCAGAAATTTAACCCCGCAAAGATCTCTTCATCCGGCTTTACATTATTTTTTGAATACATAGTCTCATTACTGTTAGAAAGTCGTTCCTAGTCGTTATCAATCAATCATTATTTTTAACATGCTTATATAAACATGACTGTATGTTGTGAGGAAAAAAATCAGCAGCTCGATTTTCCTCCTGATCCAAATGTCTAATTTACGTGAAACTTTGGTTGTACGTACTTCTGATGACAATACGATATTTGATATTTTAGCCATAATTTTTAGATAAGAAGTTAAAAAATAGAAATAAAACAAGAGGTGGAAGTGAGGGTGCTGATGATGGGAAAACGTGCCCTCAAATTTAAAGTAATATATGATACTGAAAATAAAATTTATAGTTAATAAAATATCTTAAAAACATGCTTACGTTCAAGCACAAACAAGTAGAAAATAAATTTCTAAATAGGCACAGAATAGAAACGAAAGAAATAGTATCTAATTATTTTACAAACGTTTAATCTGGCTTTTAGTAAAGCTGTGTAACTTCCCCTATTTCAGCGCTAAAAATTACAATTTATATACATTAAAACTATTTCCTATCCCGCAATAAAAATTGGAAATACGTTATTACTGCATTACGAAAATTAAAGGACAAGGTATGTTAATTTTTAACTTCTGTATTTTAATATGCCGTTTGATTTTATCTTCGTATAGATATCATGTATTAAAAAAAACAGTACACAGACCTTGCGAAATAATAAATTTTAATTTCAAAGATCTTTTGAGTCTTATCAAGGCAACCATTTTACAGAATTGGAAATATATATAATATTATCCAAAAAAACTTTCTTAAAGTAATTTTTGAATCTTGAAATTAAAACTTAACTGATTCATTCAGCTTCCAAATACCCTGATTGCCTGTCTCATAAATATATTAAGGTTACATAAAGTCAATATAACATGTCTTGGGCTGCACAAATAAGTGTAAGGCCACTTCAAAATCCATGCAAGTCTTAATCTTGGTTTCTATCCCTATTCTGTCAGTAGCGTTTTTTAAATAAAATATATTTTAATAGATAACAAACATATTACTATTCCTTAAAAATGTTTTGCATGTAATGAGTATCGCAATTAAAGAACTGTTGTCCAAACGATTAGCAACAATTACATTTTCTCCAATTATCACTGTTAATTTACGATTTGATTTGGTTCAATGGATCCGATGTGCAAGACTAATAATGAAAACATCAATTTTCCACTTAAAATCATTCAATGTCAGGAGAAGTGCATAAACCGAGATGCATTTTGTTTTATGTCATCATCATCATCATCACCAATAATCACTTTCTATTTTGAATGATTCATCCAAATCCAATAGACTTGTAAAAACAACAAAATAAATCACAGATTCGCCGCGGGCAATTTAATTTAGCTTTGCAAGAATAAGTAATACAATACAACTCTTGTTCGACTTCGTTTTTGTACTTGCATCGGGTCAAATCAACCATGGAACCAATTGGAATACTAAACATGATCAAATCTATAATTGGTCTGCTGTAATTACAATGATACTGGAAGAGATATCTATAGTGCTGCGCATTATTTATACACATCCGCTAGTATAGGTCACTATATAATATTGGTTTGCAGTTCATTTCCTATTTCAATACAATTTTAATGCCAAATTATCCAGTGGATGAATGATGCTTCCATAACAAAGGTCGTTGGCATTACCACAAATTATTATAATTAACAAATGCACATCTCTGATTGTATCTACCTGGTTATTTTATCTAAATCCATGTTTATTAATTCGTTAGTCCACCTACACGTCAGAAATTATACACGCTTCCCTCTAAAATCAATTCTTTTTAGTAGTGTCGAGTTCCAAACTACGGCTTTAACTTTGATTTTATTCGAAGCAATTTTATAACTTTTTTCTACGTAATGTCTGACCTCTATTTCAGTCCAGTCCTCCAGTGTACTTCAATAATAAATTTTTGTTTCTTTGTTCTTTGTGGATTCTAATCTTATCTAATCTAATGATCTAACAATGTCGGCTCGTAGCTTTTCTCAATGTGTGCTCGAATCACATTGCCGTATTTTAATGGACGCCATAGTATCCTCCGCTATGTTCACATCCACAGCTCTTCTTCAGTTCTGTCAGAAAATTTATATAACCAGTGTCGGACTGATCATATTCTCAAGTTGGCGTTTGCCACCCGGATCATAGCCCGCGCGGGCCCCCAGGCCTACTATTTACACACAAAATAGTTCACACACGAAGAGAAATGCGACATAAATTAAAAAAAAATTTATTAACTCAACATACAGTTTTGTACATACATGAGACAACAGAATTTTAAAAAAAGCGTTCAAGATAACTATAATTATAAAGTCAGTCTATGGCAAATCACTTTTCTACATGGTAATCTCGTCGCAATTATAATTTTTTTCTTTACAGAAGTTCCGTTTTAACCCGTAAAACTTCCTTCGGTAAAAGCGCGTGCTGTTCGCTCGAATGCTGTTGGGTGACGTAAAAAAAAAACGTCATGAAAAAATTTCATGTACCGGGGATGAAGTGGGTCGTTATATAATGGGTTCCTAAAAAGTTGGTCATAATATTTAAAATATCATATGTTTAGGAATAAAACGAACTACGATGCCGCACGTAGTTCGTCACTGGTTGTATAAAAAAAATCATTTTAGTGTCTAGACTCTAGAGCAAGATTTATTTATTTTAAAAACTGTATACATTCCACATAGCTGTAAATAGTCTTGAAATTTTGATCAGATTGTATTTGTCTAAGCTGTATCTATATTTTTTAAGCACTTATCTTGAAATTAACGGTAAATATCTTTTCCTGATAACACATCGTTTCCTGCTGACTAATATTGACCAAAGAAGGAAAATGTAAAACAATATAATTAATTATCACACCTTACCTGAACACAATGATTACATTTTTAAAATAATGAATTCTACTAAAAAACTAATGATAATTAATGATAAGCTGAAAATCCATATTTACTAATTAGTTTTGATAGCACATAATTATAAAAAATAATATAATATAGAAAAATAATTGTTTCTTTTTAAAAATAAGTAAATAAATGCATTTTTAGTGGTACGTCAATTGTAACAAGTTAAAGTTTTGCAACTCACACTATAAGTTGTTTAATTAAATGAAGTTAACTCATTAAAAAGAAATCGGAGCCATACAAGAAAAGCCCTCAAAGACTTTAAAGTAAATATTATATAAAACAAGTATAGGTGCACAATTTTTATAGTAAATGATGAAACGTAAATTCAAACGTTATGTTTCTAATTTTAATGAGTAGACCGCCATGAGTTTTATCTTGTAGTGAAATATAATTAATTCGTAGTTTTTCGTTGCGAAGAACCAGAGGATTACCAAAAAAAATCCTTACTATGAAGATACAGTAAAATAGCGTTAATACACCGGATTACCGGCAATGTCATTATACTTACGACCAGATTAGTGAGATTATATATTGCGTAGTTCTAAGATTTCAGTAAATATTAATGTAGAAAAATTGCGGAAATTGCAGAAAAATTTTGACGCGTATCTGACATGATGTACTGAAGTATATAAACATACTGTACACTATTTGGATTATCATTTTATTATAGAGTAGATTAATGTTTTAGAAAGTGAAATTTAGAATGGCAGCTATCACCAATAATTGATTTTGATTCAAACATTTCTGGGTCAACATGAAAGGATGCTAATTATTATCTTCTTGTCTAAAATCTGTATACCTATTGATAAAGAACTTGAAAGTGTTTTGTAGTATACGAATTACAAATTTGCAAGATGATCATAAATATTTATGATTATTGATTATATTTGAAATCTGTCACCAGATGTATCGTTTTATGTTAAATCCCAATAGCGCGATCAGTTATATTTTACTTTACAGCTCTAGTTGTGTAATGGGTCACTTTGCATGCCTGCATACATACATGTAAAGCAGACATTTTATACGAGAAGTATATTAAGATTAGTTTTAGATACTTACTAACATTAAAATTGCAGAGGTGATATTTCTGTTCCCTCAGGAGAAGCATTTTTGGTGTAGTGGGAAAAGTTGTTAGGTATGACAAGATCTTTCGATACTACTTATGTTTACTCTGGGAAACATATGTAACAAAATCAGGCAATGTCTTTTGAGCGACTCGGGTAATGTTTTTTTTATCTACTCGTGAGGCGGGGCCAAATGTGGTAATTACTGATTGTCTCGCTGCCTCTCGCTGAGAAACGGTAATTCCTGTACGAGGTTTTCCATGGTTTCTCTCAATTAATTCCAGATAAATATCGAGATCAAAAATGTTATGTAAAAAATAAAAAATTCCTTATACAAGGCCATGATCGATTACTTGCTACTACAATGATTGATTAGATCTATTGATACAAAATAAAAAGTAAATAATAAAACAATAAATTTTGATTTAACCAAGACGAAGTCGAAATATTATGTTTGATCACAACGAGATTGAAAATTATATTAAACTTGTTTGTTTCTTAAACTCAAAACAAAACAATGTTGCGGTCGACAATTATTATTAATGTTGTTTCAAAAAGACGCAACACTACATTCTTATTCTCACAAAGATTCCAATTTTCTATAATTATTGGCGTCTGTTACGATATGACGTCGAGAAACGGACGTTAAACGCATAATTACTACATTTTTTTGGTGTTTTGCGAATTTCTAATTCATCTACTACGTGCACATCAAAAAACTGCTACCGTTTCATTTCAAAAATACTATTTTCACTGTCATTTCATCAACACCATGAACCTGCCATTCAATTTCTTTATGCGCCTAAGGAAATGTCGATGAAACCAGTTCGTTGCAAATGAAAGTAGCCCCCAGAGGCTTGAACGCATTTCTCATTAAAAAAAACGTTGAAAAGTCATATTTATTTTTATCTCAAGACAATATCAAGTCAATGACCGCGCGATTAAAAAAATTAGAATGGATTAAATGCAAACCTCTTAAGAACCAGATCACACATTCAATGAAAAAAAACGTTTATCAATTAATGCAGTCAGTAGTTTTACAATTACAGAACTCATTTGTATCAATTGGTATGATTAATATTATTATATGCTGGTATTAGTTTTTCTTCCGCGGCTTCGTTCGCGTGGACGTCGGTTTTGTCTACAAACTTGTTAATGTCACTTTCACGAAAACTCTATCTATAAGTCGGTAAGCGGACAAAATAGTATATGCTGACATTTTTGGTTTCCGAATTATGCTGGTAGCCTGGTACATACAACTAAAATTTTGGAAACCTATTACAATCTACATAAGTAATTTGAATTTCTTAATGTCCGGATATCTGTCTGTCTTTCTTTCCAAGCCCTTCAGAAGACCCCAGTTGACTTAGGAAGCTGAAACTTGGCACACTTTTAGTATAGGACACATGACAGAACCTAACGGAGCCGGATTTTCGATTTTCTCCCCGCGAACAGAAATATAGTCGGGTTGTCAAAAAAAAGTTTTCGTTAACCTAGAAAGCTGAAACGTTGTACACTTATAGTATAGGGAGCGGGATAGAACCTAAGGAAACGAGATTTTCGATTTTCTCCCCGGGGACAAAAATAAAGGGGGGGGTCGAAAAAGCATGTTAAGTTCCATATATATGACATAACATGTTAATTTGAAATCTTGGACTTCGATATTACACCTGGCGAAGACGTAATCACTAGTGCAATTATGTGAGGTATCATTTATTCGTTTCATATAGTTGAACGGAATCCTCGGCGTGCGAGTTATTCGGCCGGTTTTTTAATATCGCTCAACAAGACTGCATTTCATTTGTGACTCGATTACAATCTTTTTAATTTCGAAACTTGAATTACAAATTAAGATCACATGTACTGAGCGGCTTTTAAAAACAGTCTATTTTTCTATACGTAGTACTAATTAATAAAATTCGAAAGTCCTGTCAAAATGTGCAACAGTTGTCGAATACAAATTTAACAAGTAGTAGTCCGTAGTATGTAATATGTTCAGGCGTAGATATAAATTCGAGAGACTAGAGAGATTGACTTGATACACTTTCTTTCAAAAATTAATTATAGTACACAGCTGTAATGTCAGGTTCAAGTCAAAGACCTTAAAATACACACGCAATATCGCGAATACGCATACTTTTAAAATCAGTCCATTGTGCATTAGTTTATATCGCATTAGCGTATAAATATAATACCTATTTCCTTTAACATGTTTATGTATTTTATATTCTGATAATTAATAACTGTTGTCCTTAACAGAATCCTCTTTTGAGGTATTATTATATCAAATAAAGAGTATCAGGAGAACAGGTACTAGTAATGTGTATTTTCCATTCAGCAATCTTTAAGGTCGATATAATAGTTTCCTATAGTGTAAAAACTCTAATCAATTTTTTTTTCGCTTGTTCTATTGTTAGGTTTTTTGATAGGTGTTCTAAAATGCAACAAAACGTGTTTAGGATATTTTAATTTTAGTTCTTCAGTCACAAAACATTTTCTTTCAACTACGTTATCAAAATTTCTTGATTATAAATACAAAACTCCTGAATGTGGACTTTAATTCGTACTTTCAATGAGAACTATTAACTAGCACTAGTAGCAAAAATCGCTTATGAAAAAATTAAAAATAATTCAAATCGATGTTAGTGAGAGTAGCTATTAAGGAACCGTATCATGTGCTATTTTTCTTTAAACGCTTTCTAGCGAAACAAGAACGTTATATTTATGTTTTCCTGATTATTATAGGAAAATATGAACACAGAAGAGTAGGTACTGTCCTTATTATTTACTTAATATTCACTTTGATCGATTTTTAATTATTAGGAAAGCATAACCATAGGTATCAGGAGTCTCACAGTTTCTCCATATGAAAAAGTATTGTTTTCAGATAGTTTCGCTTGGTCCCTTTTAGCACAGTCTTGCTGTTGATTGTCAATCTACGAAACCTTAAAAAGTAATTCTATTGTTCAAGTTAAAATTGTTTATTTATATAGTTGAATTATTTAAAACGAGAGAGTTTATGAACAACGATATTCTGAAATATTTCGTTTTAAATGTAATGGAACGTTTGTTTAAACTAAAATAATAAGTTGCATGTACGTAGGTAATCTAATGTAATGTTTGAAGAAGAACAAGACGTCATTAAGGTGTGATTGTAAACAATACAACTTACAGTAATGATTTTATCCCACGAGTACGTCATAAATTCACCTTCGGCAGCGAAAGTAAAAGGTGAATCCCATTGTATTTCTATTAATAAAATAAAAATATTTCACAGGATGTGCAACTCAATGTGTCAAGTATTCGTAAAATTATATAAGAGTTATCTTAAATCTTAATACAATACTAATAACTCCAGATACAATCTAACGTAACGTAAATTAAAAAAAAAAACATTCAGTAGAAAAAAAATATTTGACTATAGTTTTAGTGACGGTCCAACAAGCTGGCTAATTTCGCTACATTTTGTTCCCTGGTCGCATTTTAAGACTACTTATATAAAAAACCTACCGAGTTGGGTAGAGTAGTGGTGACAGCACTAGACTCGCATTCGGGAGGTACCGGGTTCGAATCCCGGCGGGGGCAGATGTGGCTGGGACTTTTTCCTACTGTCTCTCGCCGAGAAACGGTAATTCCTGTACCGGCCATCTTGATTGAGGTTTTCCATGGTTTCTCTCAATTAATTTTAGATAAATATCGAGATGGTTCCTTATTTGAGGCCATGGCCGATTACCTATCAAACTCCTAGTTCAAAAATTACCTACCTTATCCTAATAATTTCCTACAATTCCTTCATTCGCCCATTGCTATTACATAAGTTGAAGTTGTAAAAAATGTAGAAAATAACGGGAAGTGGTAGATGAAAAAATAGTAATGGTGCTATTGGCGTCTGTTATGACATAAATTCCAAAAACGGACGTTAAACGCATTATTATTATTATTATTATATAAAACACCTACCAGACACAAAATTTAAAAACTAAGTTATTGCAGACAAATTTTTACTGGGTCGAGGAATATTTTAATCATAAGTTTTAATTGTAAACTTTTATAATGGATGCATTCTACACTGTTTTATACAGTAATAACAGAATAAAGTTTACTATCTATCTATCTATCTATGATAATTTTAAGTTCCATCAAAATCGGTTCGATGATTTCGGAAATAAGTGTCTCAGATGTAATAGCTGCTTTTTATGCCTGTTAGCGGTAGAAAAATGATCTGTTTAACACTAGTGCTTTGATCTAAAACAAATATATGCAATCTTAGCGATCTAATAGTAAGTTTCAAAAGCAATCTGTCAATAACCATTTCAATACTATAAGAGAAACAGAGATAGCGCAGCAGCACAAAGCAGGCGTCGTTTTCGTAAGCAACCCAAAAAGATTGCAAATGGCTTTAAATGGATCTGTCAAAAATATTACAAACATACTTATTATAATGTGACAGTTAGCTATTTTATAAGAAAGGCGTGCAAAAAACTTGTAGGTGTATATCTCGGTTGTGATGGTTGTTAAAACTCGCTATCGCTCATGTCACATAATGTCACGTACCTAAAATAATTTTCATCACAAATCTGTAGATAAATAAACTACTATAATAAAACATTTTGCAATTTTTTAGATTATGCACAATCATATGCACGTTTTTTACTTTTATATGGCCCCTCATATAAATATATATTTTACGCATTATTTCAAATAATTATATCTTTCTTAAAGAATCCGTTGATAATTAATGTTAATTGACATAGTTAATTGCAGGTAAACACATTGTATGTATTACCGACAAACAATTGCTGCAGATAAGATAAAAACTATTTATCTGGATTTTTATTGCGCCATTTTTCTGTTATTTTATAAATAAAAAGTGATTTTTACCCAAATAAGACATAAATCTTAACTCTACTTTATGATGTCACTGAAATGGGGTTCGGCAATGAAATGGCTGTAAGATGACGTAATTTACACCGTTATCTTAACTACAACTACTATTTTCGATTTTTCAGAGAAAACCGCGACATATCTACTATATATCAATCGATAAATTAATAATTGGTACGACACCATCACATTTTCGGAATGTAAGGATCTTCAAACTAAAATAAATCGTCGACATTTCAAATTCAATTTACAAAAAAAAAACAGTCTAAACCACACATTGATAACATTTTTTAGACTGCAGATCAAAATCACGGCTCGGGACAACGGATATTTTCATTTTAAAACAGTCGTTATTGAAGAAGATACATTTTACTGAGAAAACTACTACAAAATGTTAATCTCGTTACTTATTTATATTTGTTTCAAGTTTATGTTTTATAATGTACTGAAGTTTCGTGCGACATATTGTGTAAACCGTGCTTTATGCTTTACAAGGCAGGAAAACTGAAAGAACAAATGACACATTAATTAAACTGATAATACTGCTAGACGGTGAACACATCACGAAAAGAATGTAAAACATTGCTATTGACATTTGCCGCTAATAAAAAAAACTCGGGTCGCAGTGCCAAAACCCTGCCGACAATATAGTGTATTTGCTGATACAGGCAGTGTGGCTTTATTATGCGAACTTAAGTTGGTTTTTGGGCAAAATAAAAAATTTTACTCCTTAATACAGCCCTTAATATAACATTTTTTTTCTTAATTGCAATATTATTATCAATGGAACCTCTATACCAAATTATAAGCAACTTTCTGTAAATAATTCACTATCTGCAAACTAGTGTTTTCATAAAATTTGTAAGTCCGGTCCTGTCGGGCCGATTTTATTAAAATTTTAGGGACACTTTTTAATTACTACCAGAGGGTTAAATTTCAATTTTGAAACGATTCGGAGAATTTTTTCGGTATTTTGGGCCCCAAAAACATTTTTCAACCCCTAAAAACTACCCTTAAAATGGCCCGATTGGGCCCATTTTAAATAGGCTTCGTGCGGTGATGGATTCCAGCATGTGTGCCAAATTTCGTTAAAATAAATTAACTTCTTCGAAAGTTATAGCCCGCACACATATATACCTATATATATAAATATATATATATATATATATATATATATATATACATATATATATAAACATTTTTAAAAATGGTGCCAATGTGTTTAGGAGGTTATGAAACGTCGAGAAATTTTGGTCCGACCCCTAGGTCCCGCCATCCGACCGACGCCAATAGTGTATGTTGCCATATGGCAAATACACTAAAAAACAGTCCGCGGGGGCGGCGACGCGAATCGGCGCGAAACGCAATTATTCAATACTTCAGTTTAAATAAAACGGCAAACATAAATCCAACCCGTTTGAAATGATAATAAATTAGCAAAATGAACTAGAGCTAACAGATGTTGGCGTAAAAGAAAATTCGATACTTACAACTATATTTATTTACGAAATCCGCGGGCATTTATAGAAAAAAAGACAAGTATAGAGCTCGCGTTTCGAGCGTTCCGTATAGTTACAATTTAATATAGTTCACAATCAAAGCGCATGATGGCGCCACTTTCGCTTACTTTCGACGCTTTCAACGATGCACGTAGTACAAAAACTAATTGTACAGTTAAAAACCGTATCTTTTTATTGCACTGAAATAGAAGTTTGAATTTCGTACAGGAGTGGTTGTAGATATTAATTTTAACTTGATACCTTAATCCGTTCGTGAGAAAAAGAGTTTTGGCGAACAATGAGACCAACAGACAGATAGACAGGTATCAGACGGACTACAAAGTGATCCTATAAAGGTTACGTTTTTTTCATTCTGACGTACGGAAGTCAAAAAAATCGATTATGACAATTTCTTGTATGACATGCACATTCCTAAAATATTCACAAATAATTTATATACATAGTAAAACATATTTATTATATTATCTACTTTGGTGCTTACAAATGAACATGGAATCGGTAGTATTGTATAATCGCGGGAAAAAGAGGAAAGTTCTTTGTATTAAGAGAGTAATCTCGACTTTCGCAAATAAACGTAGCGCCGGTCAAATTAGTGTAGAAAAAAAAATATAGTAAGCAATAGGCGCCAGTTAGTAATTCCTAACAGAAACATTTTCGGCACTGTCGTATCTGATTTCAACTTTTTTTTACCTGCCTTTTAACCTGAAATTCAGAATTCCGCATCATGTACACATTTACTGAACATAAATTCTGCACAAGCGTACGTGATAAATTTCTTCACATCGTTCGTAACCAGCGTTGCCAGACGTCCCGATTTTAGCGGGACGTCCCGATTTTTAAATCAAAATTAAATGTTCCGCTCGGGACAGGCTCAGTCCCGCTTTTCGGGGATAACTCGACCGTGCGTAAATAATTATTCTCTTATTGTAAGTTGCAATTTGTAACACTCACTCCTCAGACTAATGTTTGAAACGCCATATTTTTCTAATGAATAAAACTTTTTTGATTTGGATTTCTGTTTTTTTTTTTTTATTCAGAAGACGAATAAAACGCAACTATTTAACGATAGGGTAAATCTGATTTAAAATATCATATTTTTATAAAAATACATTTTCTATGGCTATTTCTGCTATCTATTGACACGTAAACGTAATTTGAACTCAAATAAAAAGATAAATATTTAAAAACTTCTGATTATATACGTTTTTTTACTATGTCCCGCTTTCGACGAAAGAATCCCGCTTTTTTCACTCAAAAAGTTCAAAAATCCTGACTTGGCAAAAAAAATCTGGTAAACCTGTTCGTAACACTCAAACAGTTCTTTAACAGGATACGTTTTTTAAAATGTACAAATTACTTTATCTTCGAAAGTCGTATCAGAAACTCAGCACAAAGCTTTATGAAAGTATTCAAATTTAATTTAAATAATTTCTTCTGAACTTCAATTGCCACAGGTTCTACAAGTTGATGCCAAATTGTATTTAAAACTACAAACAATAAATACGAAAAAAATCAAATGTCTACGTTTGAGCCAAACGATTTTTATTCTTAATTACCAAGTAAACTAGATTAATAAGATGTTATTATATTGTCCAATACTGTACACAGCAGACACCATGCTGATAACAAAACTGTTATACAAGAGAAAGTTCATAATCATTTATCTATCGTCATCTCACATCAGTTCTATTCAAACGAAAAAGAAAATATTACGAACCTAACGACAACTGCTGTTCACAATTTTCAGTTAAATTTTTAGGACTTATTATGCACATGAATCAACCTAGAAATGGTTCCCTTTTTCAAAAAGCTACAATTATAAACACTTTCTTGCAAATTAACCTAAATATAACTATTTGTAAGAACAAAACTCAGCTCTGACGTGCAAAACGATAATAGAGCACACCCGCTAGCAGTGTATACACAAATACACTGAAGATTAGACACATCCATACATAAAAACGATTCCACCTTGAAGATACCTCTTCAGTTTTTAAAATAAACATCTCAATTGGTGCTTGTTAGAAACATAATATTGACATGAAGATGGCTGATGGACCTATACTTGTGTTTTATGTCAGATCACTATAAGATCTTAGTCGCCAAAAAATTTTACCGTGGTGTCGAAAAATCTAGGATCAGATGTAAATTGCTCGTTTTTACTTTGAATGTCCTGTAGCAACAACTTTTTTACTTGAAATTAGCTTTGAGGCCTTCTCAATTCAATTTACTATAACAATATTTCTACACTGAATGATTTTTTGTTATAAAAAAAGTACACACATCATACATTATATTCACAGACAAACCAATATTTTTTATAAACGAATTCTGGGTAGGTACATATTTTACATTTACATGTTTAGAATTTGTTTATCTAATTCATTATCTGTTCATAAATTGACATCGCAAATGAAAAAAAGATATGCATTCGTTTTTGATGTTTCAATTTTTTCGGCTTAAAAGATCACTAAGTTCTTTCAGTACCAATAGAGAACAGTTGGTTTTTCGACTTTTAGTCCAGTAATATTGTCAAATGTCATTTGCAAACGTGTTTATTTTACAAAAACCTGAATTTTCACATGAACTCAAAAACGCACAGAATGTGAAATAGTGACACTCTGTAACAAGATATTCCATATGCAATCACTTATTATTTAAGTCAGATCTGGTCTTATTTTTTGCAACGTATTTAAAATACACCGATCTTCTTTGAGAGACTGCACGATTTTAATTTAAAGTTAGATAATTTCTACATTGGCACATAAATTACTGCACATTTCTCACAGCACTAATTTACAGTATTTGAAACTATTGTCAGATTTTAATTTTTAATTCACCGGCAATAGCCATCTGGCAACAATTATTAATGAAAATAATTGCAAATACTAAAATAACTTTCCAAAGAATAAATATATTTATTGTTTCCAATCTATTTTGAAACTGGCGCCTCCCTAAGTAAGTATAATTACCAAGGTCGAATGTCACTTTCTGGAAAACATTACTTTTAGGTTTTGAAGTTTTTTTATAAAAGTAAAATAATCGTATCCAACAAAATTGTTTTAAAAATACCTAAAATTATTTAAATTTCATGAAAACCCCATTAAAGTAGACGTACGTTTTCCAATGAATCATAATTTCATACGATGCACTAACCGTCATGGCACGCCCAGGCCAACAGAATAAGTTAAAACTGAAAATATAATTTATTTACCTTAATAATTAATTCAATCTCAGGCACATCACCGTTCGTGGTTCCGTTTTCTGTGTGTTCGTCCGACATTCTTCAAATTCAACACTAATAAAATTGTAAAAAATATAGATCACAATGGTTTATAACACACTTCACTCTTTGCGGTTTTCACACTAAACTGCCATGCCGGCTGGTAACTATATGAAGTACACTCAATAACAAAACACTTTAATGTCAGATTGCGAAATGAAATAATCTACAGATTAGAGTCCACTTATACGCGTCTAAAGTCACGAGATGAATGCGCACGTTAAAGAGAAATCATTATACCACAGTTTGTATTTCTCCCATACATGTATTTCTATCAAATTTTTTAATATGAATGTACTGCGTGTACCGGCAAGATTGAAATCGACGATGAAGCTGACGCTTTCATGGAGTATAGTTTCACTTTGTGTTCCTAGATGACACGTCTCATTTCTCTGTTTCAATGTGCTGATGGCGTTGTCCACCTATTATCCAATGTAAATAAGTACTACTCGAAACTGAGAAGGTTTGATCTTTCGACAAAGATCGATTTCGATTTCTAGATTCAGCAAAAGCAAAGCGCTATGTTACTGCGCCAAAAAATATAACTATGCATAAATTAAAGGGCTGTATTTTTGCTTACACTTGAATAATTTTATCGTAATTGTAAAACTTCAATAATAAAATTATTTTGTAAGTAAATTGTTGATAACTATTTATAGATAAATGATATATTTTGACTAAATTTTAAAACTGAAAGAGGCAAAGCTATCATTTTTATGTATTATATATTGATTTCTCGTAAGAATGTAAAAGCATTTATTTTAAAACACACTTTTCGTAGTATTTGTACCTTATTTTGAAAAACATCCGACCCAAAATCGATTAGGTAAACGTTTAAATTCGTTTTTTTTAAATTTTTATTTTCAATTAAGTATGAAGCAGGCAACTCAACATACGCCGTTGTTTAGCGTATTCACCTGTTTGCAGTAATTTTTTAACTAAATTCTATAGCTGAGAACCATTTCGCAATCATACTCTTTAAAACAAAAAGGCGCATAAGCGCTCTGTTGTCGATCGTCTGTCATCTACAATGTCTCCAAAAACAATGCAATGAAAATGTGTCGCTCGTTTTGAAGATACGATGCCACGCACAAACAAAGACTTCAAACTTATAACAGTTACTCCTTCTTTTTTAATGTCGGGGTCAAAAAATAACTACTGTTAATATCTCTACTTAACCATTTATTTATATTTTAGTCAGCATACTTATTCTAAAACTGTCGGTGTAGAAAATGAAAAATATCTTAGCATTATTAAATTAAGAAGTAAAAGCAAACAAGCATGCCATATTTGAACAAAAATAGATCTAGTAGCTTAGGGCAGTAGTTGCTAGCACAGACAGACAAATTGACCGATTTTTTAAAACAATTTTCTTGGGTTCACCGTAAACTCAAAATCAAATTATTGCAGGATCACAAAACTTCGTATACGAGAGAGCAAAAAAGCTTTCATATCTAATAAAATACGATTTTTTTTTTATTAAACAACAAAAACAAAAGTTGTGCTTCAACTCTAAGGCTATTAGCACTATAATACGATTAATTGCTTTTTAATAATATAATTTATCGATTTAGATAGATCGTTAAATGTTTATGTTATCATGTCACGCCCAAACCACGCCTATAAAAACAAATTTGCGAACAAAAAAAATATAAACAAATTTTAATGCTAAGATTTTTAATAGAACATTTAAATTTTTTTATCTTTCCATGTAGATTTTTTTATTTTGTTAATATCAATAATATCAATTTCTTGACCATTCTCTGCCATTTTAGATTTTTTTTAAACAAAATCGCAGCTGTACACAATTATATTGTGCACGCTAAATATTCACACTTCCATAGAAACTAAGCGAGCGAATTCGATCCAAATATCAGAAGAATTGTTTACTACATTTTTTATGGCACCATTAGAGTGTACCTTCAAAAACTCACTTTTTTCTGCACATGTCTGCCAGATATCAGTTTACATAACTTTATTTCTATCACATTCTCTTGGAATAATCAGTTCATACGAAAAGTTAGCTTTATTAATTACGTCATTGACGGCAGAGTAGGCTGTCAAGACTAAATTCTTTATGTCGTAATCTTGATCATTTATCGAATCTCCTATTGTTACGTTCGATTTGTCATCATACTCTTCTCTAGCCATTTGAGCAACATAAGTTTCGGAATTTTGTCCGGAATCTTCTACCGTATCTCCGACATGCATTGTGCAAACTTTCTTGGAACAATCCTACAAAAAAAATAATCATAAATACATCCATATTAGGCCTGCAATTCTGTCTGCTGGGAACAAAAAAATGATTATCGGGCACAAGGCTAATTCTTATAAAAATTCAATCTGCAGGTAAGTATAATTTCAATTCTGCAAAGCCTTCCGAAAAAGTTATGGCTGGGGGAAATAGATATATAGAGGTAAGTTGTAACTTTTTCCGAATTTGACAATCGAGATCACGTTTGAAACTGACGTATAATGAAAGATTATCGACTATTTAGATTAAATTTCAAAGGGTTGCCGCGTAAGAGCTTCGGAGGTAAAGTCTATTTTTTTTCAAAAATCAATTATAGTGGACATGGCAACCACTTTAAACCGGTATGCGCGGTGTTGTTCTTTCACAAAATTATAATGAATATTTTAGTTTATGCCTACATATTTATTAAAAAAGAAATACTGAGGTAAATAATAATAAATCTCTTATGAATTATTGTCCTGTTCAGACAAATTACGTCATAAAATTACCGACTATAGTCTCTACAGTTACAATTAGAGTTTTATAAATCAATTTGTATAAGGAAAAAGACTGACTCCATCGAAATTCAAAGGAGTGAGAATACTGGATAATTGACAAAGTGTTTTAAAAATAAAAGATATAATTATTAGAGTTTATAGTGTTTTAAGGAAATAATTCTAAATGCTCCATTTTAACATTCTTGATTGCCGGTTTTGGGCTTCGTCGCGCCGAATGATTAAATTGATACTTTATACATACAATTTGCACAAAATGGCGGATATTTCGAAAACCACGGATCTAATTAATTTAAAATCACAGAAGTAAGAACATTGTTGAAAGGGGACATTCAAACTTTGCATGTACCGTTTCTACCCGTTTTTACTTTAAATATCAAAGTAAAAATGGGTAGATAAATTCGCCATAAGCGCTTTTACCTTGTGGTCACAAACACAATTTAAATAAATGACTCTTTCCATGCTGTTGCCAATAGAATTTTTTTCATTCGTACACATTTTAGATTTTTTTTTTCAATTCAATAAACAGCTTAGACCACAAATCCTTGACACTAGGTTTTACTAGGTAATTTGATTGCTATTATTGAAAACTAATAAAAATCAATTAACTATTGTTTTTATGTTTTTTCCTTCTTTTAAGAAAACAAGAGCACAATTTAATCACTTCCAGTTTGTATAGTAAAAATTAATATTAGCAGTTGGTTTTGTTTCATTTACTTGTGACAGTGACAAATTATTATTAATAATATTTTATTTACACGTGATATCAGTAAGTAGTCTTTTATTATTTATCAGCATCATTCTGACGTTTTTGAATAGGTGTGATTATCCCAAGATATAAAAACCCGGGTCGCAGTGCGAAACCCTGCCGACAATATAGTGTATTTGATAATATAGGCAGTGTGGCTTTATTATACACACTTAAGTTGGTTTTTGAGCAAAATAAAAAATTTGACTCCTTAATACACCCCTTAAAATAACATTTTTTTTTCTTAATTGTAATATTATTATCAATCTAACGTTTACACCGAATTAAATACACCCTTCAATAAATAAGTCACTATCTGCAAATTAGTGTTTTCAAAAAATTTGTAAATCCGGTCCTGTTGAGCCCATTTTATCAAAATTTTGCACACTTTTTAATTGCTACTAAAGGGTTAAATTTCAATTTTGAAACGATTCTGAGAATTTTTTCGGTATTTTTGGGCCCAAAAACTTTTTTCAACCCCTAAAAACCACCCTTAAAATGACCCGATTGGGCCCATTTTAAATAGGCTTCGTGCGGTGATGGATTCCAACATGTATGCCAAATTTCGTTAAAATGAATTAACTCCTTCGAAAGTTATTGCCCGCACATATATATATATATATATATATATATATATATATACGTATATAAATATATATATATATATATATATATATATATATATATATATATATATATATATATACATATACATATATAAACATTTTTAAAAATGGTGCCAATGTGTTTAAGAGGTTATGAAACGTCGAGAAATTTTGGTCCGACCCCTAGGTCCCGCCATCCGACCGACGCCAATAGTGTATGTTGCCATATGGCAAATACACTAAAAAATAATCGGTATTACAATTTATAGAACGACTCGTCTTTAACAATTTCAAGGAACCAACAGACTGAAATTTATTATTCTTAATATTAATTTTATAGAAACCGGACTCTTCAGAGTTCGGTTTCCTTTTTATTTTTCACAAATAATTGGAAAATCGGACAACTGGCCACCTCTGCGTTATATGTATGCGCATATACTTTAACAAAGCAGGCTGTTTTCATGAATACGAAGATCCACATACCCAAAAAATTGTGCAAATCGCATAGGTCTAAAGTATGTTGATTATCGGAACAGTTACCCTATGCACCAATAAGTGGGGCTCATAGCGAATATAGATGTTAAGCTCAAAGATCGAAAACACTTATTAAGGTAGTTGTCGTGGTACAATATTATCAAAAAGTTATAGATTATACTCGCCACAAAAGTATACTAGCTTGTAGCTAAGTGATCCATAATTTGTACGCAAGACTGTACCCGTGGAAATGTAGTATTCATATGGATGTATACTTTACTATAAATTGTTGAACTTTAAACCGTTATTTATAAATAATTAGACGGTCAAAAATTTTTTCTTATTTTTTTAAAACTCATAACAAATGCATTGAAAGACTGTCAGTTTTTTTAAAGTTTCTGACAGTTAGTTCGTTTTTTATAAATAAGAAACTTGTTCAGAACTACAGAGATCGTTTACAATCAATGTTAATTATCCAATTTTTAATTGAATTTATCTCGGATTATATACGGTCGATCGACTTGAAATTTTCAGGGTAATTGTATTATCATGTCCTTAATAAGTATACAAAGATTAAGAATTTTCTGACGGTGTGCCTTAACCACGACAACTACCTTAAGTGAACAAACACCTCACAACGCTTTGTGGTTTCTGAAAACATGCACATCGCGAAATTCGTGTTAAGGGTCCCACGACGCGTTGTGGCATAGACACTGATGATTTCAGCTGTTGAGCGTCTATAATCTACAAACTATCTCATAGAGAGTGTCGACTGTGATTTGATCATTGAGTAGTTTGATCTTTACTCTCACTAAAAATGAAAAATAAAGATAAATGAACTAATTTTAGTTTCTCGGTACACCTGTTTTCGCCAGGCTCATCTTTCCTCGTGGGCAGGCTGGGCTTGTACCTAGGGTCCCGCAATCCATAGGCTCCCTAGGCACTGCAACAAAGTAACAATTATAATAGAAATGTTGTTTATTTCTTTTCATAACCTAAATTTCCCTTACTTGGCTTAGCACGTCCCTGGTTTTCTCAACGAATTTCATAAACAATATTTAATAAGAACAACAAATTTACACAAATTTAACACTTTATATTTACATTTTCTAAGCTCTATATGTGGATTTTAATCCCATAAAAATTTAGAGACACGAGTCGACACTGACTATTTCTGGAGTGCGTAAATGTATTCAATTAAATCTCACTGAATATTTTAATTACGATGTTATTTCTTATGATATTTTTAAATCGAGTTATTTAAAAACAAATACGCGATAAGTCATAAATTATTATTTGCGAAATGATAACGATTAAAGGAGCGCATTAAATCTACACGTAATATAAAACTATAAAGGAAAATTAATCTTCTTTCAATTTTCATAAAATTCTTTTATGGCTGTTTTTTTTATAATTATATCAAGTAGAAATATTGCATTTTCGAAGAAAAATTATCAGTCTGTTTGGTTACCTGTCTGTCTGCATGTTTGCTGATAACTGCTACATCAATTTCGATAAAATCATTAATAATAATTGTTACCTTAAAGTACAAATCATTGTTTGAAAAAACCGCTTCTTGCGATTAATTTTCAAATTTCACTCGCAATAACTCAGGTGGCATTAGTCCTATGGAAAACGTGAAAAGGAGAACTATGTAGGAAATTTGATGTCCTTTAAAATGCTTCTCCGTGTCGAATTTTGATGTGGAAACAATCAGTCCCACAAGTCATCATAACAATGATTCCCCTACCAAACCCCAAACAGCAGCTCAATCACGTGACTTTTAACCTCACCCTAGGAAATTCATACTATTGAGCAAGGATGATGTATAGAGAGCAGAAATACTACAAGCATTTACAAGTGAAGGTCAGTTGCCATATTTGGCCAGTACTTTAATTTTAGAGAGAGCGAGATTGTAGATTATAGACGCGCAACAACTGAAACTTTATATGTCATATTGTGTCAGCTGAAGGAGAAGAAGAATATTCCTTTTAATCCATCTCCTGTTTGGCCGCTATGTTTGTCAACTGTAAAGTCAAACTTGGCTTCCCATACATACTGACGACTAAAATGATTTTAAAAACAAATGAGTAAATTAAACTTTGCATTATTCTATTTCTAATTTGTTGAAAAAAACTTAAGGTTTTTTTGAATTATTATTAATAAATATAGTTAAAAATTACCTACTCAGTTATTTACTTGTGATAATTCAGCTGGAGAATAAATAATACTGTAGTTGTTCTTTATTTTTTTCCAATATAATTTTTTACATATTATCAGATACTGAAAATTTTGTTTTGAAACTATGTAAATAAGAAAAAAATCGCTTTCTTTGATTTATAAATCCGTGTTCCTAAACTGTGACAAATAAAAAAAAAATCCACAAAAGTTCCTGTTTAGTCGAATTATAAAAAACACTTTTCGAGATTTGCATTATTTCATATCTTTTTTTAAGTATTATAAAAAATAGCTTTAAATAACAAGAAATAAAAAATAGACAACATTTATTTTAAATTTAAAACATCACATAAAACAAACACATCTAAAAATTTATTACATAATACATAATTATCTTTTTCACATCAAAAAACTTTGACAAATTTCTATTAAGAAAGCTTAACTTCCATAATAATATATTATAGTTGCTACTGAGCTTGACTAGCCTCTGTAGCGCTTTCATCAGTTGTTTCAGCAGCTTCGGTAGCTTTTGCATTCTGATTAGCCATTTCGCTTTGATCAAGTTCATATTCTTCCCAGCCAAATTCCCCTTCAACTTCAGAATCTATATAAAAAATACAACATTGAATCAGGGAAAAATAGATTCACTAATGTAAGTAAGATCTTAGGTCAGTTATGATAGTTCAGATCTGGCGAAAGTATACCGTGTGACAACAAGAGTATCGTTTTCATATTATTTTTTTTATGAACTCTAGTTCATTAACAGTACTTGGTAATATTACTACGTGAAGGTACCAGATAATTATCAGGCATCGGGGAAAGGAAGTATAATAATGTGGCCCCTCTTTTTTGTTTAGTGAATAAATTCTTACTTTGAAATTTTCATCGATTTAAAAGGAAGATTAATCTGAATTACCTCCGTATTCATCTGCTTTCAACTTCAATTTATCTTCACTGCAAATGCAAACTAACAATTTTTCAGTTGATTCTCCTTTGGGTTCGCAAATACAGCTGTCTGAGACGTGTAAATCTTTTTGCATATCTTTTTCATGACAGTACATATCTCTTAAATATCTTCTTAGAGACAATACAGAAATTTGATCTCTTGGATCTAAAACGTCTGCAGCTTTAGAAGGTAAACTTCCATCCTTAAGGTCTTCTGTATAGAAATATTTTCCTTCCAAATATCTGCTCAGTAATATTTCAGAATCTACATCCCTTACATCTAAAACGTCAGGAATCTTGGTTGGTAAATAGGAACCTTCCATATCTTTTTCATGGAAATACTTTCCTTGCAAGTAACTGCCTAATTGTATCTGCGAACCCAAATCTCTAGGATCTAAAACATTAGGAACTCTTCCTAATCCTGTATCACATCTACAAGGTTCTAGATTACATTCTCGGCAACGCGCAGGTGGTTTCGGTAAATAATCTCCAATCTTATCTTTTTCATGGAAATATTCACCAGCTGCATAATGTATCATATTTACTTCTGAAACTGCATCTCTTTCGTCCAGAACGCTTCTTGGTGGTTTAGTTATTGGATACGGTGGCATGTCTTCAGTTTCTTCACTGGTAATACTTTCTTCTAGAGCCTTTTCTAAAATGTTCAAATCTTTAGGCGGTATTAATTTTTCTCCAGACAAGTAAATACCACAATCCACTATCAGAATTTCTCTAAGCGGCGCTTCGTATGTTGTTGGTACTTCTTCAATTTGTTTTAATGTCTCTTCTCCGTCAACCAGTTGACTGAATTAAATATAAAAGTTATTTATGAAATTTTAACATTTTGAACCTTAAAATCACTCACTTGTTATTCCCGTATAACGTACACGGGCTTTGTTTGACTGCGTAATATTTTAATGTCTACTGCAGTCTGGAATAGTTTATATTTCAATTATATCTTAATTGATATCTACGATCACACTAAATAGCCAAAAAGTTAAGTCGAAACGTTGCGATCTCTTTACTACAATACGTTAATTTAATGTTTATCAAAGTCTTACACCCGCCAGTTAACAAGGTGACGTATTTTTTCAGTATTTTAAAAATAAAAACATGAACTCTTCATAAAGTAGAAGGGTTGATGTTTTTATTTTTAAATGAGTTGTAAACTTCTATGAGCATGTTCAAACACTTACGAAACGTGACAAAAGAATCATTTATTAACTATTTGTCTTTGTATTAAATGACGAATCGTCAATGAGCCACATTGCAGCCCCCATAATCCTAAATGCTATCCCCAGGCTGAGAATAGATGGTCTAAGCTCTAAGGTGTGTTTGCACGGAAATTTTATTCAAGGAATTGTTTTAGTATTTTTTACTGCTTTAAAAATCGACAGTGTGATTCAAAAGTGTGATTCTAAGGTTGAAGCGGAGAAATATCTATTCAAAGAAGAATGTACACCAGTTCCAGAAAGAAATGCAAATCCAATATTACAGAAATTGGAGATAAAATTTATAACAGTGATTATATTATTCCGAATTAAAAATCCTGAAATTATTAGGCAACAAAATAATGGTTCGTCGGCATTTTACCCAAATCCAACATAATAGTATTGCATCCATTCTGCAGGACCTAATGTAATGAAGAATTGTCTGGAATTCTGATGGTGTTTTTCATCATTACACATACAGAGAACACCTCGTCTGTCTTTGGCGATACAGTAGCCTTCGCAGGGTACTTTGTGACGTTTTAAGTCCCAGCCACCGCACTGGATCCATCCTGACTTGCATATTCTGTATTAAATCAAAGAAATAAAATTATGTCTTAAAGTTGCGTCTTCTTCCAACATCAGTTAACAAATTAACTACTTAGCATTTAATCTCATAGCTATGGGATGAGAGGGATTTTCAGGATTTTTGTCTAAATGTTTGTATTACAGTGCTAACAAATGGCTAGATCGATTTTGAAAAAACTTGGTATATTACCACTATTTTATCTGACTGCTCTCGTCAAAGCCGACATTGATTCGAGCAAAGGCCCATGCAAAAGTTCTTTCGTTTACTAAAATCGGTGACTTTAGCTCCACTGAGCATAGTCTTGTCAAAAAATGACTTAAAAATGTATAAAAATTTTCGTGAAAATGTAAAAGCTTGTCTCAAATTAAATACGGGAAATCAATAGGAGTTACCTGTGTATGGGAGAGCCCAAATATCCACGCGTTTTTCTTTGGCAAAGACGTACGAAGTTTGCACATACTTGAGGAAGGAGATCGGAATAAAGCTAAGGTTATAAAAAAGAGTTTGAAATGATTACATATTTATATATATATGTTGTGACTGATAAAAGCTATAAACAATAAACAATTTAGAAGTTTCCAGAAAATACTAATAATGATTGTGTCACGTCATATTGTTATTTCTAACGATATTACAAAAAATCCCTCGCAATTAATTTTGGAATTTTTAGAACTATGATTAAAGAAGATTTTACTATCTTGCATTTCTATGGGCCATCTCAGATCGACGGACCCATGGAAAGCAATTTTAAACAGAAAAGTACCTTTTTGATCCGATGTACTGTTAGTGGCATATTAATTAATTAATCATTACTAAAATTGGGGGAGTAGTATGCATTCCGCTCAATTTAATAGTGATAATATCTTAAAAACAAACCCCAGCGATGTTTAAGGACTTTTCTGCTCAGAATTTTTTCTCCATTTCACTGTACAGTCTGCGGGTGATTGATCTGAGACACCTATACCTATATTTTTATGCGAATTTAACAACTTTACTGCGACCAAGTAGTAAATTACATAATTTTCTTTATTTCTGATTACACCGGTACACAATGAACAAATCCTGTACATATACACGTTATTCTTACCATGAATATTAAATTTCCAATTAGTTGGGTATCGACAGCTATTGTAAAATATATGAATGTTCTCTGTAAAATAAAAACAATTTATTTTGAAAATAAAGTAAAAATAATTTATCGGATACAGTTAATTTTGATTCTATAAATTGTATTATGTTTTGTTTTTTTACGGGCTTATAAAAAGCAGTCCTGCATTTAGAAGTAAGCCAACTAGACAACTGTCCAGGAGCCTCCAGAGTCTTCCGTAATATGAAAATTTCAAAACTTTCCAGTTATATTTTTTTCATACTTGCCATGAAATTGGTTTTAATTACAATACAGTATCTTTCTTATGAATTATTAATGTACATATTTTTCAAGAAACGCCGATTAGCTGAATATTTTTTCAGTGAAATAATAACCAGGATAAGTTCACAAGAAAGTACCGACTCTGAGTCGCTTCGGCTCACAAAACACTGTTTTGTGCTTCGGTCTTCCAAAAGTAACCACATCCGACACTACCACTATCTCCTATGATTCTATCATTCTACCCTAGTAACTCTGCACACACGTAGAAGGCTGGAAAATCAGCATTCTTATTAATTGCAGCGTTAAACGCTGGCTTCCTGGGCTTAACGACATTGGCATAAAGACCAGCGTCAGTTTACTGACAAACTTTTTTGCGGTGAAATATACGACTGTAGTATTATAACATGATAAGTTTAGAATCGAAGATGACTGCGAGCATACCGAAAACTGGAAAATAAATGTTTCAAATATTCTTGTTCGCTGAACGGCGCGTTATGCATGTTTCGATATGCTTCTTGACATCTGGGTATACTTGAAAATATGGCGATATTAATTCTCGCTTGTTGCCGCTTATTACTATTGGCAGCCAGCGTTCTACGTGAGCTTATTCTTATATCGATTACTTACTTTAGTGTTAGCTACAAACTCCTTCAAGTGACAGGTAACATCATGAATATAGTCGGATGTTAAACTGAAGTTATATGCATCAAAAACATATTTGCTGAGAGTTTCAGAATCTCCTAAGACTTCGTCATTCACATATACTACTACAGAACTTTGTATTTCGTAATATTTACCTCCAAATCGTCGTCTGTATAGAAAATTTGTTATTGTTAATCATGTTCTACCAAGTGCCAAATGAAAAATCAGTGCATATTGTTAATTTTGATTTATTTGTGGTATATTCAAGTCGACTGAATATTAATTATTCTGTGTAAATTGTAGGCAATTGTTAAGAATTGTGTTTAAATTGCGCGCCTCGACGCGGCCAGTATAACGGACTAGATACGTGGCATGAGGGTAGATGCGCACAAGACATGTGCGCGTATATACGACAGTCACTAGTCACTAGTCAGTGTCGCTCGTGTGTCAAAATGGTGGACGGTGTGTAGCAAATTGTCAAATGTATATTATACAGTTTTAATTGTTTTATAAAATTATTTGTAATGTCATTTATTGTTACAAGTGTGTTTATTTTTTTTTTCAACGAATAAAACAATCCAAAAAATACAGTCTAAGTAACATGAGATTATTTTATGTGATTGACTTGAGTTATACGCGTTAGAACAGTGGCTAATAACTTTTGAAATGTGTATTAGTGATTGAAGATTTATTTCTACAATTCTGACGTTGATAAGCAATCACATGTAAGTAATATTAAAAAAATACTTTTGTTAATTCCAATTTCGAACGATAGTTCGCGGTTCTTAAGAGAGTTAATATTTATATTACAAATTTACTCGAACAAAGTAAATTAAGTAATTAAACTATAATTTGTATTTTGGGCCTACTGTTGGTTAATGATTACATACCTAATTTCGTCTATTACTCATGTAACAAATTAAGAATTCTCTTTTCAAAAGTACTCTATCAATTTTTAAACATTTCTGTTCGTAGAATAATTTCTAAAGACAATTTGGTGTTGTGGTTAGCGTACTCGTTTCTCATAGATTTGAACGCTACTTTCGTTTATGGATATTTTTTGGTGATATTGATAACTTCAGGTTATCGTAAACTGGCAAACAGGGAACCCTTATAATTTCGTCATGTCCGTCTGGCTGTCTGTCGGTATGACACAGCTTTATAACTCCACCATCTTTCTATCGATTCTGATGAAATTTTACAGACAGGGGTCTTACATGAACCAGCATACAATTATTGTGCAATGCAATTACAAAAAATAATTTTTGGGTAGCATTCCATACAAAAAACTAAGAGACGAAAATTTTTATTTTCGCGCACCCTATTGCGTGGGGTATCGTTGGATATGTCTTAAAAAATGCAATACTAGTTTTTAAGTTTTCTTTCTTTAGGCGAATATTTCCCGAGATATAAGCTCTTAAAGTCGTTTATAATGTGTCCCCCCTTTATAACATTGGAACCATGAGAATTAAAAAATCTGAAAAAAATCAAGACAGTAGCACTTTGCAATTTACTTATGATGAAAGAATACTCTACGGAACCCTAAGTGTTGCATGTACGACACGCACTTGACCGGTTTTTCATTGTACTGTTTTTTATTAGTGTATTTGCTATATTGGTGTCGGTTGGATTGTGGGACCTAGGGACGAAAATTTCTCGACGTTTCACATTATTCTAAGCAGCTTGCCACCATTTTTGGAAATAACTTTCAAGGGAGTTAATTTATTTTAGCGAAATTAGGCCCACATGTCATGAAGCGTATCTAAAATGAGCCTAATCAGATCATTTTAAGGGATGTATTTAGGGATTGAAAATACTGTTGAGTTTTAAAAACACCGAAAATATTCTCGGAATTGATTTAAAATTGAAATTTAACATGTTAGTATCAATTAAAAGGAGCTCCTAAAATTTTAATAAAATCGGCTCGACAGGACCGGGCTTATAAATTTTATGAAAACACTTGTTTGCGGACAGACTTATACTTGCGGAAGACTGTATATAATTTTGTGAAGATGAAAAATTGATAAAATAGACGAAATATTTAAATTAAGAAAAAAACTGTTATTTTAAGACATGTTTTAAGGACTTACATTTTTTTATTTTGTCCAAAAGCAAACAAGTTTACATAATAGTTATACTGTCTGTATTAGTAAATACACAGATTGTCGGCAGGGTTTTGATACTGCGACCTGGGTTTATTAATTTTAGGGTCAGTAGTTTCGGAGGTACGAACAGAGGAATGTTCGCTTTTCGTATATTTCTTTAATATCTTTTAAACTATGCATTTTATAATTATAAAAGAATTGTATTTTTCCTAACAAGCCCTTTCATTTGATACATCACACGATGCATTTTAAACATTTTTTTTATTTTCTAATTTGACCCTCAAAATCGCAATTCGACGCTATACGCCCGTTCTTGAGACACTGCTCAAACAAAAATATTATTCTATAATAAACGTCTGTTGTTATTAAGTAGTATTTGAATAGAGTTTAGTGATCTGCATCTTTGCATCTGGATCCCGTATGTGAGCCGGCTCACTGAACCGGTTTAAAAAAAGCCGAGTTTTGAATATGTTAGTCCACTGAGTTACCTAGTTCTGTCAATCATATCACGACCTCAATAGAATCAAGAATGCATAGCCAGTGATGCATGAGTCATTTGGGCATCAAAGCAAGAACTGATACGTAAGTGTAAAATGTGCTTCTGTGTGTTAGTGTTTCACTGAGTTTAGCGGATCCGTTGATCCGTCGGCTCAAAAAAAAAAGTGAGTCGGCTCTCATGGATCTTCTGTCGGAGTCGGCTCTTTGAACCGGTTCAGATCTGAGTTACCCAACTCTATATTTGAATACTAACGCTTTAAACTTTGTAAGCGAGCACATTTTTTTTGAGCCGTATTTTAGAAACTGTGTTTGTTTACACGAACTGTTTTTTATGTTTCCGCGTGGGAAGCTCGAATCCAATTTTTGTTCATTTATTTTGATTACTATCCGTATTTTTTTTTAAACGATAGGGCTTCGGCAGCAAGGCCATTAGCTCCAAATCTATAACTGATTATGGTGCTTTTCAAAATTAATTTATGTACAGATGAATCATAAGTCCTTACTTGTGTTTCAGAAGAAATTCATACCAATCAAAACTCAAGTATGTCCTTATTTCAGGTTTCGGGAACTTCTGCGGGTAACACTTGTGAAATCTTTCGACGCATAATTTTGCTTTTTGAAACTCTCCACTGGTCAGTAGTCCTATCACTTTGAAGTGAATAATTTGAGCCGGATTTGTTGTTAATTTAGGGATCATTATATTATTATAGAAAGATTTATAAAGTTCAAAAATGTTTCACTAAAATTTGGAATACTAGAATTTGGGGCAAATTTTGAATCACCAAAAATTTAATCGATCGGCATTTAAAATTTTGACAGCAAATGAAAAGAAAAAGTGTCAATCGTTTATATGACAACGTATTTTCGAGCTGTTTGGCTGCTCTGGATCATTTTTAGAATCACTACTTTAAAATGTTGACCAAATATATTTTTTTTTCTATGTATGTAATATTCTTTATTACCTCGTATCATTCAAACGGCTGGACGGATTTCTAAAATTAAGGTATCGTTGTCTCGGCAACTCAAGTGCCCTAGGATAGGTGAAAAAAAAATCAAAATGGTGGATTTTAGGTGCAATAATGTGTGGCTCGAAAAACATTTTTTTCTTCAAATGAATCCAATAGGGTATCAAAATAAAGAATATTAAAAGGAGAAAACGAAAATATATAAAACTTATATGCTTATTTTATTAAGGTGGTTTGTCAAATTGCAAAGCACGCTATTGGAAGGGAGCTATCTCAGGCTACCAATCTCATTATTATTTTATAGTTTTTTTATTTTTTTCTAAACGAAAACTATTCTTTTAAATACAAATACATATATCTAAATAGTATATTGCCGTAACATGTATCAGAAGGTACCTTTCTTAAAACTAGTTTAAAAAATATCGGACAAGTTTTAAAAAGGAGGCAGCTTTTTGCACTTGTCACGCACGATACTTTTTATAGCGAGAACATGTAAACGGATATGCGTAAAAAGTGGTATTACCCAGAAAGGTTACTAATTATTATAATTGCATAAGCACGACTAACCTAGAGATTGGAAATAATAATGCCGAACTGATCGTAAACCTTAACTTTTGAAGGATACTTTTAGATTAATATTAACAAAATAAAAAAACCCGGGTCGCAGTGCCAAAACCCTGCCGACAATATAGTGTATTTGCTTATACAGGCAGTGTGGCTTTATTACGCGAACTTAAGTTGGTTTTTGGGCAAAATTAAAAATTTGACTCCTTAATACACCCCTTAAAATAACATTTTTTTTAACTGCAATATTATTATCAATCTAACGTCTACACCGAATTAAATACACCCTTCAATAAATAAGTCTCTATCTACAAATTAGTGTTTTCAAAAAATTTGTAAGTCCGGTCCTGTTGGGCCGATTTTATTAAAATTTTAGTGACAATTTTTAATTGCTACTAACGGGTTAAATGTCAATTTTAAAACCATTCTGAGAATTTTTTCGGTATTTTGGGGCCCAAAAACATTTTTCAACCCCTAAAAACTACCCTTAAAATGGCCCGATTACGCCCATTTTAAATAGGCTTCTGGCGGAGATAGATTTCAATACGTGGCCCAAATTTCGTTAAAATCAATTAACTCTTTCGAAAGTTATTGCCCGTACACATATATATATATATATATATATATATATATATATATATATATATATATATATATATATATATATATATATATATATATATATATATATATATAAGTATATATATATATATAAGTATATATATATACATATACATATATATATATATAAACATTTTTAAAAATGGTGCGAAACTGTTTAGGAGGTTATGAAACGTCGAGAAATTTTGGTCCGACCCCTAGGTCCCGCCATCCGACCGATGCCAATAGTGTATGTTGCCATATGGCAAATACACTAAAAACAGATCGAAATAAAACAACAAATATTATACATAATTATGTATTTTAATTTACATGATAAAATAAATATTTACATAAACTGGATTTTCACAATGAATTGTCTAAATTCGAGAAACACTATTAACAAAAGAATTGAGATGGCAAATGATCTGTTTGGATAAAAAAAATAAGAATAAAACTAAATGTCAATAAAATTAATTATCATACGACGTTGTTGGAGTCTTCATTCTCTTTTTAATTAATAAATATATTTTTACAAAGTTTCTGATATGCTTTGAATAATTTGTTTCCTTTTAAAAAAACTAAAATTTCAATACTTTTTTAACGTAAACTATCGATTGTCAATATGGTCTCCAAACACTGGAGGGATCACCCTGTTGAGTTTGTACAACCGAACGATCCACCACATCCTGAAGTTGAGCATCTGGATTTATAGTCGACGACGGGATTAATCCTATTTCAATTGCTGTGCCCCTTGCCGGACTAATCGTCAGTGACGTATTATCATGAGACGACGACGTAATATTATATTGGTCGATCTTGTCTGGTGGAGCACCATGCAGATGAAGATGAATTTGGTTCTGGTTCACTGTTGAATATAGGTGAGGATAAAGTACCATTGTTGGTGGGGCGCCCGGACTTAAATACTGACTTTGATTGTTGTTAGGCGTGTTATAATAATTGTTGTAATTATTACTATAACCGCTGTTTGTTGTCCAGTTGTTTGGGTAGTAACTGTTGTCCGAGTATCGTTGATTGGATCCTAGTATTGGATCGAGATCAGGTCCAGACGGAATTGGTGAAAGTGCTTTGGTTGGTCCGTATAAATGTGTTGGTCCTGGAGGTAAGGTGGCATTGCCGCCATATTCGTGTGGTGGTACTGCATCTGGTAATACTGTAATGAAATGATTCAATTAAGATGAGTATGTTTGAAGTAAGAAGAAATACAGTCGGGCTCACGTATTTTCAACACCATCAATTTCGACATATTTTATTCACGTACTTTCAAGATTCTCCTACGCTGCTCAGTCAATGGAAAAACATATTTGACAACATTTAACCCGGCGTAAATGAACCTCTTTTCAATCGAATTGTCAATGAACCAGGGTGAATTTTACCCGGCTATCGATTTCAATATATTTCGTTTAAAATAGTTTTTTCTTATCTAGATAAATTACCTAATAGGATATTGTTATAATGCACGTAATAATAAAAAACATTTTTAATATTATAACTATTTGTTTATGAAGTAACTTTAAATTTGACTGATGCACTCCTCTTAGTCAATATCCGACCCCGATGGATAGCTATCGTCCGAAAAACATTCTTCCAAATTTCGTCTTCAATCATGAACAAAATAAGACTAATCAAGTCTTTTATATTACGTACAATCCAAAAACAAGAGAAAATATAGAAATGCTGTTAAAAATGTTTATCACGCGAGCTATGAACTTCGCAGGAGGTAGGATACCGTCAATTGTGACAAGTATGTGCATTTTTATACACGCCGGGTTAGCCTTAAATTATTAAAGGTTTTTTTATGAGTGTCACGGAGTGAGGATGAAGGAAAAGTTGAAAATACAGAAGTCGATGTCCCGACAGAGGTTGTGAAAATACATTAATTCTGCTGTAACGTCTTCACAAGGATTGTAACTTTCACACTCAAAATTTATGAAAGTGGTTAATGAAAAAAATAAAATATTAGCACTTTTAAAATTATTTTTTTAGACTGAATGGTCTTTTACTAGATCGACTTGCGCTTTACTTGTTTCATAATCTAATAGACCAAATAAATTATAAAAGAAATATGTTACCGGCAGGAAGATGCAAAGATGCGGCGTGTGGTACAGCTTCCTGGTGCTGTTCGTAATAGCCAGTTTGTAAAGGTGAGAAGGGGGTGTAGGGCGCGTTGTAACCACTGTTCCACGTGTCTGATGCCTGTGTGCTCATTATGCTACTGCTATTTGACTCTGAAAAAGAAAACGAAAATTAGTATCATGGAAATGAATATCTATTTTACTTTCAAATAAACGATTTTAAAAATTCTTGGTAATGCAAAAAAAAAAAAATTAAAAAATCAAGTTTTGAACAACTTCGTCACAAGGAGTAAGTATCGATTCTTATGGTGATCCCACCAGGTTTTACGGTATAGGGTTTTGACTGTACCTATAATATATTAATCGAATGTGAGAGAACTTTAAATCTTATGGATTTTGATGAAACAAATATTTTGTTCTTGAAAAAAATAGCTCGCAGTACTTTTTTCATCATAGAAGCAAAATAAAAAATGCATATAGATTATAGACAAATAAATTGTTATCATTTTTAGTCCAGAGTTGGACATATTTAAAATTCTATAGTATTTAATACCAGTAGATATTAATATTATTATTATTAATATAGGCTCATGCTGGGTTGCGCAAAACATTATCAAAAAATTGGATTTGACAATGGCCTTAGATTGTGATAATATAATTATAGTTTTATTACATGCAAGAGCACTCTAATGTCGTATTCAAACTCCCTGTCATGTTCAACATTAGATTGTATTCACACAAAAACAAATGCTTGATCTACATAGAAAAAGTTCGTTTTCCAAGTCAAATTTTGATTAAAATGCGTAGAAAAATGTCACAAAAAAAATTATGCACGTATACACAGTTTAAAAAAAAATAATTTCAATCGATCAATTAATTATTTTTCGAACCGAATCGATTTAAAAGTCTACAATGTTTTTCTTATACAGGAATATGTGTGTTCAAAATCTAAGGTCTTTGTCAAATCAAATTATTTGACAATCTTTTCTGCCACCCAGCATCAGACTGACAAAAAATTGGAAACTCATTTTTTCATTTAGTTTTCATACCACATACTCGAAAATCATAAGAAAACGAAATTACGAATAGAAGCCCAGTACAATTTTATTTATTAGTATATGATGAATTAATTATTTTTCCACTTATCGCATTGAGTTTGCATAATTTGTGTGTTGAAACCATTTTAATATATTGTGTCCAATTTATACCATAGTTTTAATATTATAATTTACTTGCATTAATTAAGTGCTGTTAAAAATTCAGAGGAAACACGCCTTGCCTATTATGCGTCATCATTCAGCAAGAGAGTGTTGACAGTTTTTGTTTTCTACGAATCAATGCATAAAAAGCATTTAAAAACTGTTTAATTCAGTTTAAAATTTAAATCGTTTGTAAGAATTTGCAACAAGTATATATTATGTATGCACTGTGAGTTTTATAAAACAAAACATAATATATACAGTAGAAACTCTATGAACCCAAAGAGCTATATTAGCGCTGTAGAGCCTTTTGGGTTTATAGAGTTTATGGCGATTGTTAAATTATCTTCGCCTCTTGGACGCCATTTCTGTTATAGTAGGCGTATATGGCATTCAAGTTTTAGTGCCATCCAATGAAAACTATTTCAAAATATGTTTTGGGTGCATCTTGTCCAAAACTAAAATGTTATTTCAGATCAGTCGTCTATATTTTTTGTTTGAACCCTGTTATATTACATTTATAATTTCTTGGTTTTTCACACTATTAATATGAGCAATAAAAAACTACACGAGCGATCAATATTTATTTAAAGGTTATATATATTTAGAGTTTACATTAATTATTATTATAGATCTTTGACCTTTACGTTACGGAACATTGGAAAGATCTCAAGTAGATACCCATTTTTTATTTTTCCATACGCATTGGTGATTTCCCAATATTCGCAACTTTTAAAACTAATAAGACAAAAATATGTGTAGATTTAAAATAATATATTGATGTTTTAAAGCTAATGTCACACACAGCTATACTGCGTCCTAGGAAATAATAATAATAATAATGCGTTTAACGTCCGTTTTTCGACTTTATGTCATAGCAGACGCCATTCGCACCATTACTATTTTCCATGTACCACCTCCCGTTATTTTCTACAATTTTTAAAACTTCAACTTATATAACAGCAATGGGCGAATGAAGGAATTATAGGAAATTAGGATAAGGTAGGTAATTTTTGAACTAGGAGTTTGATAGGTAATCGGCCATGGCCTCAAATAAGGAACCATCTCGATATTTATCTGGAATTAATTGAGGGAAACCATGGAAAACCTCAATTAAGATGGCCGGTACAGGAATTACCGTTTCTCGGCGAGAGGCAATAGGAAAAGTCCCAGCCACATCTGCCCCTACCGGGAATCGAACCCGTACCTCCCGAATGCGAGTCTAGTGCTGTACCACTACTCTACCCAGCTCGGTGCGTCCCAGGAAATAACGTTGCGTAATTTTTACACTATTGCTGACATTAGTTATGCGTAAAGGCTGTTATATACACATGATACCTTGTTATTGAATGACGTCAGCTGGGAGATCGTTCAATATTTTTATCAACCATTCAAAATGAATTAACAGTCATTCGAATGACGTCATCTTTCCATTACTATCAAACGCAACGAGGTCATCTCTGTATCTATTAACCTTGGTGATGTGCAATCTTTTTGCTTCAAAAATTATTGTATATTTAGTTACAGGCTACACGTTGAGAAAACTGAATAACTTCTAGATATATTTTATTATTTTTGACGCTAGAATTGCATTTTTAATGAATGTTGGGTCTTTTTGAGACAACATTAATACTCTGCTTTGTCGACTACAGCATTGTTTTGTTTCGAGTTTCTATTAAGCAACGCTTAAGAAACAAACAAGAGTAATATAATTTTCAATATCGTTGTGATCAGACGTATTTAGATTTTGTTTTGATAAAATCAAGTTTTATTATGTTTTATTTATTTATTTTATATCAATACATCAAAAATCGATCATTACATTATAATAAGCTGAGAAGGACCGTAAAAATGCCTCAAGTTGCGCATTTCAGTTCTCATATATCTAGTGTTGGCACGATTAAAAACTATTCCTGTCCGCTTGAACGATTAAAATTTTAGCCACTGTAGCTTCCAATTGTGCTTCTATACTGCATGATGAAAATTTAAGAAGTTATTCATACATGTATACTTCACAATGTAACATGAGCTGCATAGTTTTTATGCATGGGGCGGGTTTCGCCATTAAGCGAACCGGACTATAATGATGAGTAACTCCTTGAATTTTCATCACTGATTATTGAAATTTTACTTAAGGGTGGAGTTGCAGTCAAATGTTATATCGAATCCATCATTTTTCATATAAAGAATAGTAGCTACTAACAGTATATAAAATTTACTGTGTTTATGGTTTAAATTTCTGTCACCAGATGTCGTATCCCAATAGTTATTTGCTCTTTTATGACAACTGGATTAGTTTGGTGATAGTGTTTGATGGTTATTTTTTTTATTCTTTTAATTTATGCGAAATTTTCTAAAGAACATTTATAGCTTGAATAAAAGTCTGAAAAAATAGGCTTCTATCAAAAATAAACGTCGTAATTAAATCTTCAAAACTTATACATATTTCTAAATTTAGAAGTCTGCAAAGTGACCTGGAAATACCATTTTTTTCATAAACAATTTAACTTTCATATTAAAAATAACTTACGTAAATGCTAATGAAATCAATAGACACAGAAAAATACAGGAAAGTCAACCAGTTTGAATTTAAGCATCATATAATCTATAATTTAGAATATATCTATTTATCGCGTGCTAGATTCCGACTATCTTTGCATTTTCACCCGCCGACGACTCGCTGCTTTCCTATGTTACCCGAGAAAAAAGAGCCTTTTAAAAAATGAAAGAATTTTTCAAATCGGTTCAGTAGATTTGAAATTCCGCATCGCAAACGAACAGACATACGAACTCTAACCTCTTTAAATATTAGAAGTATCGAGGTTATATTTTCTTTGTTAATAAAAACAGTTAATCTTTCTTCCAATCCTTGTTTTTCGTGTGCAATATGAATCCAAACGAATGAGAGAGCAATGAAAATAATTTATGTGTCATGTTTTGTCCAATCGCAAAATTACACTAAGGAACAAGTCACACCGTGGACAATAAACCGTACGACAGATAATATGTCGTAAATATTTCGTCTGCTGTCGATCAGCCTATAACCATGGACTTTTATTTACTGACAGCCCAGTTCTTCTGATTCAATATCGCCTTGATTTTGTGACGTATTGTGTTTAAGACAAGACAGTTATTTGGCTTCTTTCGTCGTCTTGAGAATATTTTTGTATTTCTATAGACTACTCTTAACTGTCAGGTAACACGATATCAGAAGCCTGGTTGTGATAATGTAACTGAAAGCGTTGTACGTTATTTGGAAGGAAGTGGACACTGTATCAAGGCGTGGGAAAATTGGTTAAGTATTCAAATTTTAAACCGGCATTGAATATTTTGATGAAATATGATAGAAAAAAATAAAAACCCGGGTCGCAGTGCCAAAACCCTGCCGACAATATAGTGTATTTGCTTGTATAGGGCCGTGTGGTTTTATACTTTTATTATGTGAAATTAAGTTTGTTTTTGGGCAAAATAAAAAATTTAACCCCTTAATACACCCCTTAAAATAAAATTTTTTTCTTAATTGTAATATTATTATCAATCTAACGTCTACACCAAATTAAATACACCCTTCAATAAATAAGTCACTATCTGCAAACTAGTGTTTTCATAAAATTTGTAAATCCGGTCCTGTCGGGCCGATTTTATTAAAATTGTGGGAAAACTTTTTAATCACTACCAAAGGGTTAAATTTCAATTTTGAAACGATTCGGAGAATTTTTTCGGTATTTTGGGGCCCAAAAACAGTTTTCAACCCCTAAAAACTACCCTTAAAATAGCCCGATTAGGCCCATTTTAAATAGGCTTCTTGCGGTGATGGATTTCAACATGTGGCCCAAATTTCGTTGAAATCAATTAACTCTTTCGAAAGTTATCGCGCGTACACACATATATATATATATATATATATATATATATATATATATATATATATATATATATATATAAATATATATATATATATATATATATATATATATATATATATATATATATATATATACATATATATATAAACATTTTTAAAAATGGTGCCAAAGTGTTTAGGAGGTTATGAAACGTCGAGAAATTTTGGTCCGACCCCTAGGTCCCGCCATCCGACCGACGCCAATAGTGTATGTTGCCATATGGCAAATACACTAATAAACCGTGTGTTCTCAAAGGGCAACACGCCCAATTAAAATTTTGGACTGCATTTCTTTAACCAAGTTAGCATCGTCAAGATGATACAGATTCGATGGACTGGTATAGGTAGTTAGCGTAATTTAATGTTGATAAATGTTTTGCATACGTTACGCGATAGATATAGGATCGACAATGATCACATAAATTGATCGGTTTAAACAATAAAAACGAGAACCTTGTAACATACGACAGGAAATAAAATCTCTCACATTTTTAAATTCGTTTTGAAGATGGACTATTTTTAAAAAGAGTTTTCGAAGTGAAATGTATTGCTTCATTATATATTTTTTATTATTCCTACCTTTGCTCCCTCCATACTTACATTACGATTGCCTATAAAATAAAATTGTCAAAAATATTGCGGGCAAAAATGAATAACATCTGTTTTTTACTTAAAAAATAAAGAATGCACCATGGGTAAATTACACAGTTCGCGGAATATAGGTAGATAGTATCATTTTAGTTTTTCAAAGAAATTGTACCTAGATTTGCAGCATATTATGTATTTGGTTGGATATAAAATGTGATAGAAAAAATAACTATATATCAATTTAACGGGATTATTAAAAATAAAAAAAGTTAAAGTCACTTTAAAAGAATTTATATTGACGCAAATCACGTCCAACAAAGAAGAGAGGTATATGGAGATATCTCGTACCCAATTTTTTCCTATTTCGACATATGACCTTGGATAATTTCCAGGTAAATAGAACCAGGTCTAAATTAAAGTGTAAACTTTTGATTTAAATATTTACAGCCTTTTCTAATCAATACTTATCAGTTTGATGTGTTACGTTTTTAGTGTATTTGCCATAAGGCAACATACACTATTGGCGTCGGTCGGATGGCGGGACCTAGGGGTCGGACCAAAATTTCTCGACATTTCATAACGTCCTAAACACGTTGGCACCATTTTTAAAAATGTTTATATATATATATATATATATATATATATATATATATATATATATATATATATATATGTGTGTGTGTACGCGCGATAACTTTCGAAAGAGTTAATTGATTTCAACGAAATTTGGGCCACGTGTTGAAACCCATCACCGCAAGAAGCCTATTTAAAATGGGCCTAATCGGGCTATTTTAAGGGTAGTTTTTAGGGGTTGAAAACTGTTTTTGGGCCCCAAAATACCGAAAAAATTCTCCGAATCATTTCAAAATTGAAATTTAACCCTCTGGTAGTGATTAAAAAGTGTCCCCACAATTTTAATAAAATCGGCCCGACAGGACCGGATTTACAAATTTTATGAAAACACTAGTTTGCAGATAGTGACTTATTTATTGAAGGGTGTATTTAATTCGGTGTAGACGTTAGATTGATAATAATATTACAATTAAGAAAAAAATGTTATTTTAGGGGGTGTATTAAGGGGTTAAATTTTTTATTTTGCCCAAAAACAAACTTAATTTCACATAATAAAAGTATAAAACCACACGGCCCTACACAAGCAAATACACTATATTGTCGGCAGGGTTTTGGCACTGCGACCCGTGTTTTTTTTTATTGTTTTGTTGAATATGAAAAATGAAAATACATTATTCTATTTTGTGGCACACGATAACAAAATTCTAATAATAAACCGTGATCAATTCTCAAGAAAATAACAGAGTTAACTACGTTAACCAGAAGTTAAAAAAACAACGCTAACCGTGTCGTATTTTCGTGACTTATTATATTACAACAGTGAGCTAAACATCTGCTTGAGAACTGACTTATTATGTCAAATTTAAAATAATTATCTGTCCATTGAATTCAATAAACTATTTCGAATTAAATATAAAAATAAAACCCATTGTGTAACGATCGCTTTTCAATTTTATACACGCACACGCCAACATTCAGTTTTTAAAATACTATTCAAAAGTCAAACCAGGTGTGTGAAGTAGAATTAAGAATATCAGGAGTTAAAGCCAATTCAGACTAGCCGTTCTCGGTTACGATTCACCGGTCCGGTTGGGAGCTCGACCAATCAGGGCGTAGTCGTTCCCGATTGCGGTTCGGTTCGAGAGTTTAGGTTCAGCTCTAATTTCAACCGGACCGTTCGCAACCGTAGCCAATGAGAACGCTTGCTGGAGTCACGTGACTAGCCAGCGGTTTTTGTTGACGTTTAACTACACATCAAACGTCAAATCATATTTCGAAATTGCGCATGCGCATCGAGAATACTCGTAGAACAGAATCGGGATAGTGTGAGCAGCCTAGATTAATCGAAAACCGAACCGGACCGGTGAATCGTAACCGAGAACGGCTAGTCTGAATTGGCTTTTAGACCAGTGTTGCCAGATTGGGCGATTTATCGCGAATTGGGCGATTTTCTCTCTGCGTAATTTAAATTTGGGCGACAAATCGCAAATTAGGTTCTTTTCATTTCTTAACATTGGCAACGATGTAAAACTACAAAATTAGATATATCTGTTGGCAATACTAATTAAATTTATTTTCTTGATTCTGGAATTATCCTTACAAAATTACATTAAAACACTATTTTTAGTAGAAAACAGTATCACGATGTATACTAGCTCTTCGACAAAAAAAAAACGTTAATTGTCAAATCTACTACTGACTATTTGGTGTAGCAATATTAAAGATGTATTTAATGAGTAACTGAAGCGATGAAAATATAGTCCTTCAAATTCTAAAGAACATAAAAATAACTAACGCTTTTGGATTTTCGCCTCTGATATTTTTATCTCAATGGTTGTACATATGGTTTCGCAGCAAGGTGTATATTGTATTATTATGTTATTTTGTTCCATGATACCCTAGTTGGTTAATTGCGGTTTTGTGCACCCTGTATTAAATTTCGACGTTCTCGCAAAACTGTAATGTGCATATTTTTTATACTCCAAATGAATTATAACCGAGTTAGAGACGTGCGAAAATTGATACATTTTACAGATATCAAATTGTTATAAAAATGGTTATGATTTTTACTTTAGTGTTAACGTCAATTTAGGCTTCAAATCGAAGATTTGAATGGTCTACGCAAAATTTAAATTACTTAAAATTTAAGTAAAAGTGATGCATTCGAATCCTAGGGTTCGTTTTCAATGCAATCATTTAAAAAGTCAAGTTGTAAAGTGAATTTGGACCGGTTTTGATATTGTCAAGAGCTACCCCGTCAATTTAGAAAGTATCTTCAATAAAAACAAAACGAAATCTTTCTTCATTTATACGATTGGCCCCTAATTTTATAATATTTTTACGATCAACTATGGGCGCGATTCTTATAAGCATAAAAAAATTATACGATAATAATAAATGAAAATCAAAAAAATGAGACTGTGTATTTTACACTATACACGACAGAAATAAAACTGGAATACATGTAAAAAAACAACAAAAAATAATAATGGCGTCGATCACCGGGATCGATCTTACGAACTTTAGGTTATGAGGCAAGTATTCTACCGCGTCACCAACTTACTTCAATGTTGGAACTTTACCCTATCGTTCCTTAAAAAAATAAATAGATAAAAAATCCGTTTGTAATAAAGAAGTGAATTTAACATCTTACTATGTTGCAAACAATGTCCGGAAATTTTAAAGAAGAATCATTTAATCTCAGTGTAGTTTACTTTCCTGGAAATACAATAATAAATTGTCCAGCATCTGCGCAAATCTGTATTTTCTTATTACCTTGAAGATCTTGTTGTAGGTAGTAAAACAGACTTTAGAGTTTAGAATACAGTGTTTTCCAGTTTGTACTTTTGAGCAGTTATTATAATAACTCTTATATTAACTGCATAATTACAGTTTTAATTTTAGTTTATTTGAAAAATGTAAATCTAAGAAATCATTCCAGTTGAGAATCGGAAAGATTATTCGAATTTTTAGTAGTTTTATTAAATCAAATGTCAAGTGCAACAGAAATTAGCATATGAAATAAAATATATACGAATTCATTTTAGAACAAGCCTTGGCTCATGTTTTGCATAAATGACTATTTTTTTAGGGTAATCGTATAATTTGGAAATTCAAGTTTCGGCAAAATTGATTCACCAGTTTTCAAATGAAGCGGTACAAATAGACAATAAAATATTCTAGATATCATGTAAAATACCCAAAAAATCCCAAAAAGTTTCAAGGAAACGGAATTTATTTATTCATAAGCCAAGTGTACTATTTTAAACAACTGCTGAGTGGTGATTTTGACTGAACGATTAAGTTAAAGATTTTGCATAGCCAGATTGAATGATGAATGAAATGGTAATAGTCGACGTACAGAAATAGGTTAGATCTATAGCGGTGTCCTTGACCGTCCATTACTACGATGGCCCGAAGGCATCAGCGGCAAGCATTATTAGGCAAACGAGAGAGGGAGTTACCTGTAACCGGTACTACACAGCGATGCGTCAGGCGGCGTTTAACAAGAATCTTGTCTGCCTTAACCTACCTAATATAATTTGTTTCTAACTGTTCGTCAACAGCCCAAACGTTCGGAAATATCAAACAATCCTCCTGGGTATTGTTATTATTGAGACGATAATGTTCTTCGACTGTAAACTAAAACTTAACGCAGTTCTCAAACAGTAGGCTTTTTTGCGAATGCTAAAGAGCATTTATAGATTTTGTCAGAAAGTCCTTGTACGATACTTTTACAGGCTGAAATAAAAGTTGCTTTCCCTAAGAAATTTAACAAGTGTGTAGTTCCACTGTAAACGGATCGTGCGATTTTTTAATCGCAGGACATCGCAACTGGAAACAAACATATTCTGTTTGCTTTCTTTTTAAAAACAAGCATTTATTTTATCAACATTTGTCGGATCATGATTATAATACACGGGGACGTCTTAATCACGGTGTACCGGGGCACCGCCTCACCCTGTATGCCAAAGGACCTCGTTACTCTGATATGAAATTTTACGAAAGTCTTCCACCAGAGGTTACGAACGTGGAAAGCTACAATCTATTTAAAAAAAAGTTACAGAGTATTTATTAGAAAAATGCCCGTATGATCTTTCCTGTATTTAATTATTGTACTATGTAATTTACTGACGCTTTCTTTGTCATAATGGCAATCTTGAATAAAGAATTATTATTATCATTGATGGTCGGGCAATATCGTCCGAACATCGGAGAAAATCAAACGTATTTGCTTGCGAAATCGTACGTTTTATAGTTCCAGTCTATGTGTTTTTGGTGACTGAAATCGTGACTTTTGATGAATTTAAACGATATTCTTCAATAATATTTTAAAAAATTAATTATGTGCGTTCAATCAAGAACACAGTTATGAAATAAAAAAAAAAAATAAAGATTGCCATAACAGATCATGTTTTGACAAAAAAAATCTTCTACAAACCAAACAATTCAATCATCAAATCGATTCTAAAAAATTCTCCAGAAACGTAATTTTTGGGAAACGCTGATACAATCTGAGATCAGATTGTAGGTGTGTTTTATCATACCTGTCATTATCTATAATGCCGCTCTTTAGATTTCGCATATCCTTCCCTCTAGTTCAGAATAGCGATTTTTTGCCACTTATCTCACGTAAAATTGACCATATTATTTTAGCGCGTAAAGTTTGAAAAGAATTAACTATAATATATCTAAGGTTTCAACGATTTAAATGAAAACTTGCTTTCTGAACGATAATGAACTTATACTAACATTGATTTTTGTTCACAGTTTCGCTCTCGTGAAAACGGTAATGCCAGTTTTGATGGCAAACCGAGCGTAGTCGGAACTTCACCAAATTTTATTAAAATCAGTCCAGCCGTTTTCTTTAGATATCTTACAAAAATTCACAACCCCCGTATGAATTCCAGTGCGTAAAAATTTTTCACTTCAAAAATATAATTACTAGCTGCGAACCCGGCTTCGCTCGGGTCAAGTTTGTGTGGACGCAATCTTTAAATTGCAGTTGGAATGTGAGTACAGTCATTGACTCGTATAATTAATATTAATACAGAAAAAGTATTTATCACACCCAGAATAATAAATTGTATAAGATTATAATTGAGCCTACCATACCGAAACGTCATCTACGTACCACATTACATCAACAACTTAAGTGGATAAAACAGCATTCGACACTAAACTATTTTATTGGCAGAGACGAGAAAGCTGTCATGGCGTGTGTTGTGGATATGAAATAATTGCCATTTGTTTTATTATTATTGTAATAACGCGAGTATTCAAAATTGGGAATGTATATTGTCGATTCGAAATTGTTATACTTAATAATTTTTGATAGCTTTAAATCAAATCTACCGCACCCCTTGATGAAATTATTATAAACTAAGTTGTCCTAGCTTCAATTCTTCAGCAAATTGCTATTCAAGACAGGAAATGGAAAAGTTGAATAGTTTTGATTTTATTCTTATAACATGGCAACGGTTCGTGATAATGAACTTCATACCGTGGCGTGTTGAACAGAGTACCTCACACACTCCCAGGTACCTTTGATGTATATAATTGACGCTAGCATTAGTTGCTCACGGGTGGTCACTTGTAAAGTTCTTCAAGTAAGAGTTCTAGCGGCAGCTGCCATTGATAGGAAGAATGAAAATTTTAAGATTTTAAGAAATTCGAGTCGGTTTGTGCTACTCCCGTTTAAAAAAATGTGTACAATATAATTCTGTTAAAAATTAGTTTAAATTTACCCGTTATAAATTGTTATAAACAACAATAATTAAAGCATGTAAAAATATAACACAAGATTTATTTACTAGTTTGACAGCGAGTTGTGAAAACTGCCACTTAATCCAATAATTTAATTTGTTTGGGGTTACCACCATACCGTAAAACCACATGTACATTAAAGACTGTCAACCGCAAAATCATCGGTTAACTATTTTTTCTTTTAAACCGCACCTTTTTGGTTACACTGTTAAAGATACTTTTGTTTATTTAATTGATACCTATACAAGTATAATTCATTCATAATATTTATTGATGAAGTAACGACGTACCACATTGTTCAAATACTTTATTTATATCGAAACAGTTGCGTAATTTTCAAGAGCGACCATTTTTTGTATTACAAGGGTTCTCGAGTTAAAATCATCTGATAGCTTCAAGGTCATTGCGAACATAGTCAACTGATAACTATTCTTTATTTGGAATTTATAAATCTAAAATGAAACCGAACATTCGAACAAACATTCGGATTTACAAGTGCTCCAGGGTAAAAAGTGTTGTCACTTTTGACACTACTGCGTTTGTTATACAAAAGTTTTACCACGGATTTATATACTTAACGTACATATCTCAGTGTAAATTTGACTGAGTGATTTACACTACACTAACAAACACCAAAAGTTATGAGACACGACTTTTCACTGCCTACTATTCTGTCGAAAAATAGTAATTAATACAGTCGAGATTGTCTGAGATTTTTTCTTCAATATGCTTCGATATGCTTTATATTCTCGCGAAATGCTTCCGCGTCTATTGATAAACTCAATTCTACTAATTTGTATTTCACAAATTATTTTTGTATTTCATAAATTAGAAAAAACCCGGGTCGCAGTGCCAAAACCCTGCCGACATTATAGTGTATTTGCTGATACAGGCAGTGTGGCTTTATTATGCGAACTTAAGTTGGTTTTTGGGCAAAATAAAAAATTTTACTCCTTAATACAGCCCTTAAAATAACATTTTTTTTCTTAATTGCAATATTATTATCAATGGAACCTCTATACCAAATTATAAGCAACTTTCTGGAAATAATTCACTATCTGCAAACTAGTGTTTTCATAAAATTTGTAAGTCCGGTCCTGTCGGGCCGATTTTATTAAAATTTTAGGGACACTTTTTAATTACTACCAGAGGGTTAAATTTCAATTTTCAAACGATTCGGAGAATATTTTCGGTATTTTGGGGCCCAAAAACATTTTTCAACCCCTAAAAACTACCCTTAAAATAGCCCGATTAGGCCCATTTTAAATAGGCTTCGTGCGGTGATGGATTCCAGCATGTGTGCCAAATTTCGTTAAAATAAATTAACTTCTTCGAAAGTTATAGCCCGCACACATATATACCTATATATATATATATATATATATATATAAATATATATATATATATATATATATATATATATATACATATATATATAGACATTTTCAAAAATGGTGCCAATGTGTTTAGGAGGTTATGAAACGTCGAGAAATTTTGGTCCGACCCCTAGGTCCCGCCATCCGACCGATGCCAATAGTGTATGTTGCCATATGGCAAATACACTAATAAACTAAGCTGTGCGGGGTCACGAAGTTTGATTTTGATTGTACGACCTCTTCAAGTCCAAAATTGTTGTTACAAGATGTTTATTAAATTCACTTGCTAGTTGGGTATAATAAGGGTCAAAACTTGCAATTCAATTTTGACCCCCTTTCAAATATACGATCGACTTGAAACTTCGTATAGATGCATAGTTCCGATGACAATACAATATTTTTATGTCCCCGACCTGATGATGGAGTCAGGAGAGGGGATATCTATCGGAGGCAAAAACATATTTTTAAGAATAAACTAAAAATTGAATTGATAACCTTGATTTGTAATTGCTGAATATCGCTGGAAACTGTCCTTTATATGTTGTTATTATAGTTTGTGTACACTCTAAAGCAGGGGTGCTCAAACGATCGATCGCGAGAGCTGTTAGATCTACGTTTCTTTGAAACACTACAAAATAATCCCGATTTATCGCTGCGCCGACCGCCCGCCGGTGCCATCTATTTAATTATAATAGCGCTTGCTTAGGTTAACAAATGTATCACCAATAAAAGTATATATCTAATTCTAATGCATATTTTTTTTACGTAAATGTGTCCTTGCCGCTTGAATATTTTGTGGTATGATCTTCGCCACTATAAGTCTGAACATCCCTGCTCTAAACTCTAAAGTTTAGCTTCCAGGTTTTAATTTAAGATCTGTTGAAAACAGGCCCAGATAACCCTGGCAGTTGGTGAGCTGAAAACAGCATCCCGTATTTATATACCTGAATACTCGTAGTTTATGTTAAAGTAACGTTATATAAACACCGACGTCCCTGCGACCTCGACTATAAAACATAAATATATATTGTGAATCGGGTTAATTATAGCAATATAAGATCGGCTAATCAATGTTGGGTCTTCTACACGGAACTTGTTCTTTAGTAGGTAGATAGTTAATATGACTTTTATGACAATTCACGGAACTTGGGTCTGCACGGGCCCATCAACGGACAGTTAAATAATTAGAGATGGCCGTTGTATAAAGAACACCTAAGTTGATGATGAATGCGCCTCAAGAAATGAATGCAAGCTCTGTTGTACATAAATACAATAAACAATACAATACGGCTTACGATATTATGTCGAAGATTAGGTTTAAGGGCGTTTGTGACGAGCGCTTAAAAATTCCACTAATATGCATACGGTATAATGTCATTGGAAAATTTTGCAGATTTATTTTTCTTATTTTGTAGGGCGCTCCATTAAGGTAGTTGTCGTGGTTAAGGCACACCGTCAGAAAATTCTTAATTTTTGTATATTTATTAAGGACATGATAATACAATTACCCTGCAAATTTGAAGTCGATCGACCGTATATAATCCGAGATAAATTCAATTAAAAATTGGATAATTTACATTGATTGTATACGATCTCTGTAGTTCTGAACCAGTTTCTTATTTATAAAAAATGAACTAACTGTCAAAAACTTTCCAAAAACTGACAGTCTTTCAATGCATTGGTTATGAGTTTAAAAAAAATAAGAAAACATTTTTGACCGTCTCATTAATTATAAATAACGGTTTAAAGTTCAACAATTTATAGAAAAGTATACATGCATATGAATACTGTATGGGTTACGTTTCCACGGGTACAGTCTTGCGTGCAAATTATGGATTACTTAGCTACAAGCTAGTATACTTTTGTGGCGCGTATAATCTATAACTTTTTGACAATATTGTACCACGACAACGACCTTAAGGTTTGCGTCCCTGGTAGCCGCCTCGTGAGCACCCCCTAGTTAACTCTTTCAGTCACGCTTTAACATTAAGAATATTTTGAATTTAGAGCAATATTTAATATTCAATTCGACGCAAATGAACCATTCATTCAATATACCGCCAATCGGTGTAACATCTTGCTTGGCATGATTCGAATTTTTATGATATTCAACCGACTTCGCTAAATGGCATGGATTTTAATTTAAAAATTCGAAAAGCGGTGGTTAGTGACACTAACCACCAAGACTGAAAGAGTTAAGACGCTGTATAATACAATGCATATTATATGAATCACACATTGTAAAATAAACATCAAATAAGTTGGTCAACAAAATGAGTCAACAAGAAAATAAAAATGATTGATTTTTACAAACAAATAAAAAATGAACCGGTAATAGAAGAGTTATTATAAAACATTTGTTTATTGCAGTAATAGGAACAACTAATAGTGAGTTAAGAGAAAGTTTTGTATAAAACAAATTTATTTATACGGATGAAGTGCGGATTCACTTTCAATATTTTGTACATTTATATGCTCGATTACATTGATTTGGTCGAATACATACCGGGGTAGCAAAGTAAAAACACATTAATAATTTATTGTATAACTTACTGGAATAGTATAAACATTAAGAGCACTGTGGTTGGAACAATAAAATAATAAAAGAATAGTAATTTCTTACCACAACAGATTTATTCAGCGGATGTACATTTCTTCAGCAAACCAGTGTTTTGCTGAAGATGGGAGCTTAGCTCTCGAAATGTACATCCACTGAATAAATCTGTTGTGGTAAGAAGGTACTATTCTTTTACTATTTTACTGTAATAGACTTATGCCTACTTTATATATCTTTTTTTTAAATGAATTTTTCGTATTGAAATTACATGAAATTATTATAATTATTGAAATATTTTTAGGGCGTCGTGCAAAAAATATTTGTTTGTAAATTAAAGCTAGTTGCCATGGTGATAAATACTTTTTAAGCATTCGCATGACGTCATTTCCGTGAGCAATTTTGTTGACACAAAAATTCTGCATTGTCTCAAACTAAGAAATTTCACTTTCATGTCTTGTCGCTTTGTGCTTTAACAGTGTGAGGACTGATATACAATGATAATTGATTTCTAATGCTTGGTGTCTAACTAATATTGTTACTTAGTCGGCTTACTGTAAATGAATTTAAGTAGTACGTCAGTATCATTACATAAGCGGAAATTAACAATAATTATCTTTCTTTGCAATCCAAAATAAAAATAAAAACCCGGGTCGCAGTGCCAAAACCCTGCCGACAATATAGTGTATTTGCTTGTATAGGGCCGTGTGGTTTTATTCTGTTATTATGTGAAATTAAGTTTGTTTTTGGGCATAATAAAAAGTTTAACCCCTTAATACACCCCTTAAAATAACATTTTTTTCTTAATTGTAATATTATTATCAATCTAACGTCTACACCGAATTAAATACACCCTTCAATAAAATAAATGTCACTATCTGCAAATTAGTGTTTTCAAAAAATTTGTAAGTCCGGTCCTGTTGGGACGATTTTATTAAAATTTTAGGAGCACTTTTTAATTGCTATTAAAAGGTTAAATTTCAATTTTGAAACGATTCTGAGATTTTTTTCGGTATTTTGGGGCCCAAAAACTTTTTTCAACCCCTAAAATTCACCCTTAGTGTGATCCGATTGGGCCCATTTTAAATAGGCTTCGTGCGATAATGGATTCCAACATGTGTGCCAAATTTCGCCAAAATTAATTAAGTCCTTCGAAAGTTATAGCCCGCACACATATATATATACCTATATATATATATATATATAAATATATATATATATATATATACATATATATATAAACATTTTTAAAAATGGTGCCAAAGTGTTTAGGAGGTTATGAAACGTCGAGAAATTTTGGTCCGATCCCTAGGTCCCGCCATCCGACCGACGCCAATAGTGTATGTTGCCTTATGGCAAATACACTAACAATAAGGATATAAATAAAAAATATTATCATTTAAAGAAAACATGTTTTCTTTCAAGTGCAAAAATTTTAAAAAATGTATTCATAACGCACATAATTTCATAGTCTAGTAAATGTTTTTATTTTTGAAATTTGTGCGTAGAAGGGAATACATTTTTAAATAATATTTTTCTCTAGACTAAATTCATCTTGAAATTATTATACTATAAACGAAAAAATATCCGGATCAATGGCTTTTTTTAACAACCAGGGCTAATTAGTTCTAATCGATAGATAGACCGTAGATTATAGACTCTCAAAAGCTGTCATTATTTTTTAATAATAAATTAAAACTTCAATTGATACTTTTACCAGTTCTCGGATTAGAACATAGGAACTCAGGGCTTGTAAAATAGTGGCCATGGAGACGCACTTTGTAGTTTTGAAAACTGTATATATTTGATGGCAGTCAAAGTTGCGTTAAAATCGTGCAGTGAAAAAGTTTCAAAACGACTTAAACTTTGCGCTCAATTCTGATGAACGCGATCAATGACTCGTCACTTTAGTGCCATGTTGAACTGTTTATTAAGTGGTATCAAGAAGGATAAATATTATAGAGTCGTTAAAAAACGAGTCTAGAACTATAACACTACCGAACAATTGTTATTATATACAGATGTATTTATCAAGTAAACAGCACATTAAATATTTGATTGGTGGATCTGCTGTGTTGAGTTGCAAACAACTAATCATATGCTAATCACGCAAAATTACTACATTGATTCATGGAATATAGAGTATAGTTACTAGGTCACTAGTCCCTGGTTTGTTATAGAGATAAAAGATAACAGACAAAGAGAGATGCTTAGTTTTTCACAAATAGATGGCAACAGAATCTTCTCACTCGCAACCACTCAATGTTATCGCGGACTTTTTTTAGACCTTTTTAAGAGGAATTATTCCACCATACATTATTTTCGTGTAACTTTAACTATATTTACGCAGCGCACGCCACGAAAGCTCTCCGAAGGGACGATTTTTTCCGACTTCATTCACAAATAACATCATACCGGTAGCTTATTTTCGCAACTTGTTCATAAACTATAGCCTATAACCTTCCTAGATAGTCCCTCTTTCTATTGGTGAAAACCGTATGAAAATCCATACAGTAGTTTCTGAGATTACTTCGGACAAACTCAGCGCGGCGGGGGACTTTAATTTATAATATAGGGAGTAAAAATTTACATTTGTATACATTTAGCACAACAAAAAAGGAGAGGTTTTATTACTTTTGACATAAACCATAACAATTTTAGTTTATTATTTTAAAACCAATTAACTACTGATTCATTAACGCTGTGAGTCTATAATGCACTTAGTATATGGTGGTACATTGGAAATGGAGGTAGATGTACTCGCATCATTAATATGTATACATATTTTAAAATCAAATCATTCTTGGAATTATGAGTAATTCACATTCCTGTTTTTCGTCGCACGAGACATGATCATTTCATTTAGTACATCCATCATCCTATACAGGTTATAATTATGTGTTCGTACAGTCATTACACATTTGGTATCAAATAAAAAGAAAATAAACAATACAATATTTTCCGTTATTGTTTACTGTTGTAAAGTCTCATAATGACTTGTTTCGCGAATACACAAATAGTAAATAGTAAAAATACAAAGAAAAAACAAGCTTTTATTAAAATACTAGGTATATTCAAATGAAAAAAATAACAAATAATCAAACAAATAAAACCATTTTATCATTGTTGACTTGATTTAAAAGCTTTTCGCGAAAAATTTAAATTATGATTTTTTGATCAGGTCAACAATGATAACTATGATTTTATTTGTTTGGTTGCTTGTTGTTTTCTTCGTTTAAGTACATTTTGATAAAAGCTTATTTTCAAAAGGTGTTTAATAATTCACAATTGAAAATGATTTGTGATCGTTAAGGCTGTCGGAACGCCCTGAATTTAAACCAAGGCTAAAAAATGCTGTTGCAAGGGTGCCGCTGTCAGTTGATTACTCTAAATTTTGGAAATATTTTGAAGATTTAAAAAACTTTTCCGAAAAACGAAGTCACTTTAGGTTTGTGATGGAACAGTTTTGTGAAATAAGTACGAATAAGGTCGTAGTGTGACATTGAAAACGTGTGTTTTTTGGCACAATTAATGCCAACTTTTTTCTAGTAAATTGTACATAAATTACAAAAGTAGTCCATTAGAGACCTAGATTTGTCCTTTATCTTCCTTATAGAGAAAGAATTTTTGCAAAATGTTGACGAACAAGTCTACAGTTAGCTATCAAACGAAGTCCTATTTTTGGCTTAAGTTCAGAGCGTTCCGACAGCTTTAATATATAGTTTTTATTTTGATTATGCAAAAAAAAGTAACTTTTACCATGGATTATAATTTTGCAATATACCTACCTAAAACTAACGTTACTAATGATTGTATATTGTTTCATGGGTATACTTAGACAAAATTAGTGAATAAAAATATTACTATGAGCAATATTTATACTATATATTGTCATAATTATTATACAACAGCTAAGTTCAATATTATATACCGCAAGTTATTCCCACTGTCGTAATAAATAATTATATAAATATTCGGAAACTAATTTACTTGAAAATACATTTCAAATTCCACTCACTGAATATACGTACAGTTACGAGAAATAAGTTTTTTGTCGCAAATAAAGCTTTAATATTAAAGTTGTGTCATCTCGTAGCTTTAAACAAGTAAAGTTTACAGTTGGTAGTATGTTTTATAAAGTGAAAAAACTCTTTTGCTGCTAATACTGTGAGACGCACGTGGAGTTGTAAGGATTTGGGAAGAGTCAATCGGGTGTTTCGTAGTCGGGACTCTGAAGAAGAGAAGAAGAAGAAGGGTACCGAGTCAAGTGAACGCCAGCGCCTGGCGATGACGTGTCAGTTATTAATTAAAACATTATGTGACACTTTAATCAGCTGTGCAACTTGTCTCAAGTATATTAGTACACTAATACAATTTGCAGGGGAGTACTATTTTGTCGAAATTGGTTTGAATTTACTAATTAATAACGAGCCTTATTTACCCAGTGTTGTCCGAGAATGGTAAATCCCAGTTATGATAGCATATTTTATCTCGGTATTCGTATAATCTAGTGAACAGGCAATATACGTTGCCTATAATCTATACTAATATTATAAAGCTGAAGAGTTGGTTTGGTTGAACGCGCTAATCTCAGGAAGTATTGGTTCGAATTGAAAAAATATTTTTGTGTTGGATAGTCCATGTACATATATATTTATATAATATCACGCTACAACCAATAGGAGCGGAGCATCAATGAAAAATGTTGAAAAAACGAGAAATTATATTTAATAAAAATGTAACGAACAGAAAACTCATTGTCATCGATACCCGCTCGTGATTGGAAGGCGGACTCACCGGATAGCAACGCATGCGCTTTGAGGTTCTATTAATACAGTATGACGTATATAGTTTAAACTTTATTAGATTTTACAGGAATAATTCGGAGATAAGAAATATAACCATTTCGATCTAGTACTGTAACCACTAAAAGTTTTCAAATAAATCCGCTCAGTAGTTAGGACGTTGTTGAACAACAAACATACAATTTTCATTTTTATATCAAATAACAAAGCAACTTAAATTAAATAATTGTTTATAGTACACCACTGGCATAATTTGTGTATGAATCATAACATGGGCTTTTCTCAATATACTATCAAACAGCCCAACTGAAGACAAGTATTTAGCATTGTACACTTGTTATAAGCTTATGCCATAGATGTTACGAAATACAGAAAAACACTCCATGAATCATAATAGTTCGTAATAAGTTTTAATAACGCTGGAATATAATGTGACGGTGGGTGGAATGAATAATTAATTTTAAAATAGAACTACTTTTACACCTAAATTATGACGTACATTTTATAAAAAACTGATTATTTAAATGTCAGTTTGTTTTGACAAAAATAGTAAAACCGATAAGTTTTTAAATCTCGTCAAGTTGTATTATAAGACCGCTTCTTGACTCTTTGTTGAATTCTTGAAGTCTTCTGTTCGATAGTAACTTATGTTTGATTTTTAAAGTGTCTGTTCTATATAATTTAAATTGCAAAACAGGAATTATTGCACTCCCTACAATTACCTGATAGGACTTACAGGGGGTGATCGACGCAAAAAAAGATCGAATGGTGGAAGAGTGGACCCCGCTAAATATTTTAATTTCTTTAATATATCAGATCCTATTGATCAATATATTTCCAATTTATTTACACAAACAAAAACAAAATTTTAGACATGTTATTGTTAATTTCATTCACTTTGTGAACATGCTATATTTAAACACTATATGACATAATTACGACGGTGTCATAAACATACTGAATATCTTAACAAAACCTTCAAATTTATTATGTATACTACACAAAACGTTCACGACCAGATGTGAACCTGTGGTCTCTTAGTTGAGGTAACTTACGGGTAAATTGTTATTCTGTTTCTGTACTTATGTGTCAAAGATCAAGCTCCGATTTTACTTGCGACAACACTTTGCTGTCCGAAACTAATTATTACTCCTAATTGTCCTTTGAACATGTTTCAATTTATAAGAAATCCTACAGAAAACGTCTTAATTAAAAAATGTACTTTTTGACGCCACATTGTATTCATTTATGTATAAATACATTTCTATTCTATTATGTGGATTAAGAATTGGGATGGGAATCTTTAATATTTTCCCAGAGGAAATGTGGAAAAGCATAAATTTAGCGTGTATTATAAATATTTTTTAATTCACTTTGAGGTGAAAATTATGTGACAAAAAACTTGTAATGGCCATTGAGAAAACGTATTTTAAATTCAATGTCACTTGTAGGTGCGACTTCAACATAGCTGAAGCGCCTACGTGTTATTTTTATCATACGTATAGCCAAAACTGCTGAATCGATTTTGAAAATTCCGGAAACCGTAAGTTTATAACGTTTTAGAGTGTATATTTCCCATTGGTTCAATAACTAAATCATCTTTAATTTAAAGACGCTTATGGCGTCTGTTGTCGAGTGCCAGATATGTCCCAAAGGTTATCTATACCAATAAGTTATAAATATATGTTTTTAAATTGATATAAAACTGGAATTATTTAAAAATAAAAATAAGTCATAATTGATAAAAAGTTTTTAAAAAATTGATACATAAAAACGAGAAAAAAATAATGGTTCCAGCCAGGATCGAACTGGCGACCTTCTGCGTGTAAAGCAGACGTGATAACCACTACACTATGGAACCTGTTCACCACTCTAGCTCAGTATACTCAATATACTTAAATATGAGTACTTAATAAATCTCACGCAATGCCCTCAAGCTTTGATACATAAATCTACAATATTTATCGATCTATGCATATATTATGATCTTAAATAATTAATGTCGCAAAACATATTAGCATTATGTTAATGAAATATGCTTTTATGTATTTGCTATTAAGTATTATTATTCAAGACATTTTGACTCTACTTTGTTTTCAACTTTTAAGTTCATTACCTTATAAGTAAGATATCTGTATGGTTTACATATTATGTTTTATTTTTGAGGAAAAACTGTTTAGAAACATAAAATCATACAAAAAATGCTAATAAGATAGTTACAAATCAAAATATGATTATGTTTGAAGATAATTATCAATCTTATAAAAAATATCTGAGCTGGTAATATTATCATATTTTGTCATTTAGTGTATAAAAAATTGATTTGTGTTAAAAATTTTAGACAAAAAATTTACTTTTTTCATTCATATTTCATAGCAGTTAGCAACATTATTTTCGTTTCTACGCTTCAATAAATTATGTAAACTTATCGAATGTCTTTCAAATAGAAAAAAAATCCCATAATTTGACTGTTTAAACCTACGTTTTTATTTGTCTTTTGTTTTTATTATGATTTTAATTTTTTCACCGTTCATTCACGTTAAAGTTATAAATCTATAGGTGTTAGGTAAATCTACCATAATCTAAAACTAAATGTATAAAATCGTTTGTCCTGACTGACTGATCTATCAACGCACAGCCAAAACTACTAAGTCTAGAGAGCTGACATTTGGAACATATAGGTTTATTTTATAACGCAAGCATCCGCTAAGAAAGGATATTTGAAAATTTCAATTTTCGTCAAAAATCCACTTTTTTTCAGTATGTGAATTGTCTACGATACATCTCATCCTAACAGTTTGAAGAAGACCTTGATGATGAATTCATTGGTAGTTACTAACCCTTTTCTTCTTCTATTTTAGTTCATTTCTTTATTTTTTCATCCCTTTTTTTACACTCCATTAGGTATACTTCTGAATTATATGTAAATTCGGTTTGATTACTTGTACTTGATTTGTGGACATTAGTAACACACGACTGGAAATTGTTTCCGTAAGTTTTTTTGCATGGAAAGAAGATACAATGATTCGTTTGGAAGACGTTTACAGTCAAAGCCCTCTAAGTGCACGCTCTCTAAATGCACACGCTCTCTTACTGCACACGAACTCGCCCTCTAAGTGCACGTTCCCCAGCCCCCACTTCGAATAATCTGCGACCAATCACGTGCGATCGTAAGCGCGCTATTTTCAAACTTTCCATTTCCATCATATTCATAGTTTTAGAGATATTGTTTATAGCATCTGATTGAATAAAGATAGCTATAGGAGTTAGAAGAGTGGGGATGAAAAAGATCGTAGGGGAAGTGTGCACTTAAAGGATGGGCCTCGGTTCCGAGCTGTGCACTTAGAGGGCTTTGACTGTATTTTTGAGTCTGGAAATATTGTCACGGATAAATGTTGATTTCTGTAGTTTATTTGGATGGTGATGATTTGAGCATACGCACAATACGAGACATAAGCAATCATGTCTGTAGTTCAGAAAGGAGTAATAAATTCAGTAATTAAAATGTATAATAAAATTCCGTTGGAAATAAAAAAACTGCCTCTACGCAAATTCAAAATTCAATTAAAAAACAAGCTGTGTGATCAATGTCACTATAATATAAAAAAACCCGGGTCGCAGTGCCAAAACCCTGCCGACAATATAGTGTATTTGCTTGTGTAGGGCCGTGTGGTTTTATACTTTTATTATGTGAAATTAAGTTTGTTTTTGGGCAAAATAAAAAATTTAACCCCTTAATACACCCCCTAAAATAACATTTTTTTCTTAATTGTAATATTATTATCAATCTAACGTCTACACCGAATTAAATACACCCTTCAATAAATAAGTCACTATCTGCAAACTAGTGTTTTCATAAAATTTGTAAATCCGGTCCTGTCGGGCCGATTTTGTTAAAATTTTGGGGACACTTTTTAATTACTACCAAAGGGTTAAATTTCAATTTTGAAACGATTCGGAGAATTTTTTCGGTATTTTGGGGCCCAAAAACATTTTTCAACCCCTAAAAACTACCCTTAAAATAGCCCGATAGGCCCATTTTAAATAGGCTTCTTGCGGTGATGGATTTCAACACGTGGTCCAAATTTCGTTGAAATCAATTAACTCTTTCGAAAGTTATCGCGCGTACACATATATATATATATATATATATATATATATATATATATATATATATATATATAAATATATATATATATATATATATACATATATATATAAACATTTTTAAAAATGGTGCCAATGTGTTTAGGAGGTTATGAAACGTCGAGAAATTTTGGTCCGACCCCTAGGTCCCGCTATCCGACCGACGCCAATAGTGTATGTTGCCATATGGCAAATACACTAACAAGCTGTGTGATCAATGTCACTATAATATAAATGATTTTTTGTAACTTTTCTTTCATATAAACAATTTTCTATGTTCTTCTTTGTACAAAACAGAAAATAAATATATTCTATTCTATTCTATGAATTATGATGTGGAAGGGCACATATTGTACCGTCCAGTTTTAACATTAAAAGACTGGTTTGATCTTCAACTTGGGTACCGTATTGTAATACAATAATAAAGATGCTATACTGTTATGTTGCAATTGATAGGTCAGATCAGGCGGTACTTTAGGTGAAAATCGATCGTTGGATATTACATTAATAACAATAAAACAAAAATGTGTATGTTATATACTAAGTTTGTATTGTAGTTTCATTCTTACAAGTTGAATTACGTTACGGTTGGACACTTTCTATGTAACTCGATTCACTATTTCAATGTTGCAAACAATAATATATTAGTTTTTCAATCAATATATATAATAAAATATTTTTATATATCGAACTTACAATCAGGGATTAACAAATTATACAAAAACCTTACTCGTCGTACGCAAAAAAAAATCGTCGTTTATTCTTAAAAAGAACACGAACACAAAGTCAATTTCATAAAAGAACGATTTGGCTGGGTTATTTTCGCGTCCATTTTTTCGGGGATGTTGTAGATCGACCGAACTAATTCTGACGAAACCTTGAACCAATAATTTACTAGCAAAATACAAATTATAAAACTATCAATAGCTTGTCTCAATCTCGAATCTGTGAGATTTTTAAAGGTTCAAATATAATTTTCTAGATCAATTTTGTATAACTCAGCATCCTTGTATATATTCTGATTGTAAATAAACTCTTCTTTGTATAGTATATTTATAGTCATACTTCTACTCTAGACACTTCGCTTTGTGATCACAGACTCAAACTAAAAATTCTAAATATTACGAAATTAATTGGATTTATTATTAATTAGATTAGTGTCCTCAAGCATTTTATGTCACAAACCACCACCTGAATAATAACGTCCGGATTTTAATAATCTTCGTGATTTGCTTGCATTCATTAGACTGTCAGCTTCATATTGATAGTGGTAAGCAGTTTGTTTGTCAGTAAACATATAAAATGATCAGTGAAGCGGCAAATATATCTTACATTTCATAGCTACATACAAACACAGGACTGGAAGCAACATTATATTATTATAGAAAAGTGGATAAGAAGTGGATAGATGATAGTCGATCTGTAGGATTATGTTTCCTCCACGAGACGGACGAGTGACTCTGGAGGTACGATGGTTGTATATACTGTTCGTTCATCTTAGCACAAAATATATCGGTTGAAAAATTCCTTAGTTGGGAACACCGCTATATCCACTAAAATAATTATTTATTGAAATCTGAAGGGGTTATCGAATTTTTAAATAAATAAATAATATACTCTGTCGAAAGAAAAATACAGAACAGCGCGCCAATGGATTGCAAATAAAACAAAAAAGTTTTGCTATTAAAATTTCTTTAAGCGTGTCAAATTTTGTACGACTGAATGTGACATATTTTGTTATAGTCACATTTGGAGATAAAATATCGTCATACAATAATTTTATAATTTTTTTCTAATTCGCGCTCAGCCCTTTAATTCATACTTTGGAAATATACGACGGTAATATATCCGAAAAGGATATTACAATTCATCTATGTTAAGACCACATAAGATGGGTCCAAGTATAATATCCTGTGGAACATCATATCCAACAGTATTGGTATTTATAAATGTTTAATTCACATCAGATGTAAAATACAGTTGGGAAATCAAGTCACAATTTTGCCTAGAATACCCACATCTATTAGTTGCTTTTTTAACTTCCCACTACTGAAAATTACAAAAAAAGGGAGGTTATTGTTATGGTCCGATTTTCGAAAATCGAGTTTTCATCAGATCTCGACGTTTTGGGATCTTAGGAAGCTATTCTGACTACTTTTGGATGGACGTTCGTGTGTGTGTAAAAAAATGCTTGAGATCGGGTTTGTGGGTCTATTAAGACTTAGATCTGATTAGATTTTGGAGTCAATGGATCACGTAGTTTATTTGAACATTTTTTTCACTTTTTGTTACATAACTTCTATTCTACGTGTACGGTGGTTATACGGTGTTGAGAACTTAAATTAGCTTAAATATAAAAGCGTATAAAACAATTTTTTTTTCTAGATTTAAAATTAATTTCAAATTTTGTTGACGAACAGTGGATACATTGTAATATGTCTGTCAGTATTCTTGTACGATATACAATAGTCGGCTCGCATGACACTGTCCACTGTTTTAAACTGACCAGCGACCACAATTCTGTAATACAGGTATCGATAGCTCATAGGCGTTGGAATAAAAAAAGTCGAGTCGCAGTGCCAAATCTTACCGACAAAATAGAGTATTTGCTCATACATACATAATGACTTTTTTATGTGAAATTTAATCTATTTATGGACAAAATTAAAAATGTAATCCGTTAATACATCCCTATAATAACTTTTTTCTCAATTTCAATATTCGGCCTTCATTCCAATCCAACGGCTAAACCAAATCGAATTATAATAATTGAATCTCCTCAAATATTCCATCCATCCAAAGTGCCTTATCCTTTACAGGACCTTGACGATCACACTTTTCCATTATTCTCTGTCGTTTACGTCGAAAACAATATTAAGGTTACGCTATAAGGATTAAAACGATGTTTTTGAATCGTGAATTTTTTATACGGAATATGTGATTTGTTCAGTATATAATAAAAAATGTTACCAGATCAGTTTATATTTTATAATATTGTATTGATACGCCACTGTGGCGATCAGGTTAGGTTTGTTAGTATTAGTACGTACATACTACTGTAATAGGACAATACTTCCAGCACGTAATACCAAACCGTGTCTGTATTAATATCTGTTTGACACTCGAATGATCTACTTGGACATTGGGACTCCACGCAAACAGAATGTACGTACTATGTTATGTAAATCAGCCGGTTCCTAAATTCCGTGTCCACCTGTTTATATGCCGGTATAATATGTACCTATGATGCGATCAAATTACGTCACGACTTCGTTTTGCGATCGACACGAGGTCTGAAATAGCAAGAGATCTGAAGTTGATGGACAATGGTGGAAAATATATTATTGCTCTAAAATAGTGATGATGGATCACATACATGGATATATAATACTAGATCGCCATGACCCTGGCGCCTGCTGTCCCCATTAGGAGTCGTTTCCATAGAGGCAAACGCCGTAAAAAGCGCGCGAGGTTTCAAAATATTTAAAATTCCATGTTATTATTTCATTAGAAATATCATCAAAACTTATAATAACTAATGAAATATTGCATGATTTCACGTAATACAAATTTAAAAAAACTAAACAAATAATACAATCGGCATAAGAAGTTTCACTTCCCCCGTGAGCTTATGTGGGCGAGGCTCACACATTTTTTTTGTATATCTAACATCACTTTTCCACTTCAAAACAACATTTTTGAACGCATTTTGAGCAAAATTTAGCTTTTTCTAGAATGATCACTCATTTGTTTTTTTCTGTGAGTACAATTTAATGTTACTCTACAATAACAAAAATGTTGACAACGACTTTAAACTGTTATAAGCGGTCGTTTCTGAATACTAAATACATTAAATATTTGGATATGACCATTTTAAGGACCACTCTAGTTTGGATGTATCACTGTTTAGGAACCGCTGCTTTTATGTATCTCAAAATTGCAGCAACTATTGATGAATATTTGTTATATTTTATATAAATTTCTATACAGAATAAATTAGCAGGTATAATAATTTACATTTGAAAATATGGAACAGTACAGCATAATGCATGTAAATTATTTATAACAAATTCAGAATGCGTAAACAAATACACAATAAATGCGCAGCGGTTTATGGTTTTTAGTGTGGTTTTTGTGGTTCGGTACCACATTTGAAACGAGCGGTAAGTTGGTATCACGGACTTGATATGCGTCAATTATATATTTCATTCAGTACTATTCGCTGCGTTCAAAAAGTGATATATTAATTATTATTAGTGTATTTGCGTATATATAGTATATAAACCATACACTATTGGTCGGTTGTGTTTTGTTTTTTCAAGTGATAACTTTCGAAAGACGACAGATTTAGATGAAATTTTGTATACATATTGGAATCCATCACCGCATGAAGCCTATTTGTAATGCAATCCGTTACTTTTAATTAGAATTCTATTTAGAGATTAAACATTTTTTTGGGTTCAAAAACACCGAATCAAAAATAGGATTTCTTTCAAAATTGAAGGTAATTTTAACGCTTCACTAAACAGTCAAATGTGCTCATACAATTTTCCAAATACATACAGAGGGTGAAATAATTATCAATTATTGGATCGATGAAAATTTAAATAAGAAAGGCATTCACGCATTTTTTCCCAGTGTTCCAAAATTGAAACGAGCGTTTAAAAAAAATTGTAATTATGTTGATAGAAATGTTCATAAAGTTTGCCAACCTGCATTGTTTTCAACAGAAAAATCTTACTTGATTAAAAAAGTTGCTGTTATGAAATACTATTTATACAAAATGGACTAAAATAGCTTTTTAGTCTGTAAATCAATTTAAGCTCATATAATGATGTCATAAAATTATATTTATGCATATCGGAAGGATTTGGTATTGCGACCTGTGTTTTTTGTTTTCGTAAAAAAGTCACAACAATGGTACAGGAACAAGTTGCATGTAATCAACCGGAAATCGGTTTTCGGATATAGATAACGCAGATCAGTGGTTGTCAAATAGTTTTTGTTTTTGCAATCAGCATTGTTAATCAATGTACAAACCGAAAAAATTATTAGTTTCATTATTCGCTACGTGCACACAGCCTAGTAGCGTTACTAAAAAGTGCCAGAAACGGGGTTTTTAATTTTATTTATTTTTCAAATGGTACCAAAAATGCCCGAAAAAGTTAAACTCGCACACATTCATATGGTGACTTAAGGAAATCTGTAATTTCTATGAAAAATCTTTTTCAATCTTTGATGATTATGTTTTCAAAATAAACTAGAAGGATGAGTCATGGTACTCGTATGATTTAGGGTCAGATTATTTGGTCTAATTTAATGATTTAAAAATGACAAAAATAGTTCCAGCTTAAGACAAATTCCCATACAGAAAAAAACAAAAATTGTTGAACAAGTTAAATTTTACGAGCATACATTTATAAAGAAAAAAACTTCTTCTAGCTTGAAATTTTCTGCTGTATGTAAAGAAATATTAACAAATACCACGTTTTTTTGTTACAATTTTTAGGCTAAATTTTTTAAGCCAGATTTTGTAATGAAACAGCAGTAAAATAGCCTTTGCTATTATTATTATTATATAGAATGATGTATTCCTTAAAAACCACCAGCACCCAAAACTTCGGGTTTTTCGTCGTCATACTAGGGATACTTGTGGAGCAAGTTGAAAATATAACCGCGTCTTAAACCATGAAATGAGCGATTACAGTGAGTTTGGGTCGGGCGCACGGAGTACATGGAGCAAATCAATATAAGCACGGCCTTTTGCATTATTATTCTTATTATTTATTAATACTCTGTTTTTAATTTTATTTTTAAACCTTCTGTATATTTACACAGTTTTTCGCATCAATCAAATTATTTTTAGATACGTGATCCCGTAATGGGATAAAATAAACAGAATATTAACACTTTTCTCACCGAGTGAACACCATAATCTACGTTCTTTGATAACAAGGACAGGAAATCGATTTTTTATCACTTATTATTTCAATAACCAAACTGCAAATTAAAAAATTACAAAAAAAGGCAATTGTTGTTTCATAAGTAATCATAATGTAAAGGTAAATTACATATACCTATCTAGGTATGAACAGGTCTATTTATAAACTATAGATTTTATGAGGCTTTCGTTTTATGGCAGAGGTGGCAAACTTTTTATATTTTTGAAGTAACACTTCATTTGGCACGATATATGAGAAAGCCGATCCATGAAATTGAAAATGTAACGAAACGTTGCAATATACGTGTGTACAACATTAAGCTAAGGTGGCGGCGAGGTAGAGTGGCTGTTTCGTAACCTTAAGGTCGTAGGTTCGATCCCGATACCTGATAGTTTAGATTAATTTTTCGTAATTTGACGAGATTTTCCCTACTTGAGATCTCCAAAGTTTAAGTTTATCAGCACGATTCTGATCAAACAGCTGAGAGGATTAAAATCAAATTTTAGTGGAATGTTTGATACGTAAAGCTTCTGCGCATGCACCGATTTTTTACTGTTTTTGAGAAAAATCGGTGCATGCGCAGAAGCTTTTTTTTTGTTGTACTTTTCATGACGCTTATTCGACTTGTTAGTTTTATAAAGATATTTTTTTCTAAGCTTTGTGGTTTTGTAAATATTTAGTATATTTGTATATTTTTCAAGATTTTTTTTGACCCTTGTTGAAACAACTGTTGTCTGTACCTATTTTAGTAGTATCTACTTGTGGTAAATTATGTTTATTCGGAAGCATCATCTGCGGTTAAAAGGACTGAAGCCTTTAATCAGACTATATATGGCTTAAAGTTAACAGTACATTATATTTTAAATTGCGTTAAAAAATAAATGAAAGTCTACTATATTATTCTATCACAGTCGATAGAATTATTTTTTCTTGTCTTTGCCCCTTATAAAATAGATATTCTTTTCGTAAATGTAAATCAATCGTAAAATGACCGATTTCAGGCCGGTGACAAAACCCGGGCGGTAAGTAACTGTTCCACTCGCCACGCGCTAAAATACATTTTTTTTCAATTTACTATGTTTAATAATAAAACTTATACTTATACCTAATGTGTACAGTACCTATTATTCATTGTTAAAATTAAGTTTGCCACACAACTGAAATGTCAAAATTAAAAATTGAGTGTTGAAAATGTTGAAAAGAATGCAATTGCCGCCATTTATACAGGCAAGCCAAAAAAAAATACAGTGTGTGTACTAATATTCGCGTAATATAATAGATGTGTTTAGTCTCATTCTCCAATGTAAAAAGTGTTGACATTTTTGACACTATTGCGTTTGTTATACAAAAAGCGCAACCATAGATTATACTTCTAACGCACACTTTTCAGTGTAAATTATCTACACTACACTATATTCCAAACACACCGAATGTCACACGTCATCAAAAATATTCTATTTCGAAAATGTAATATTGTTTTTAAATTGTTTAGGTAACTGCTTTGAAAGATATATAATTATTTATTTTTCTATTAAAAATGTTCTTAGAATCGGCACAATTCCTAATTATATTACTGATTAAAAATCACAGTTAGGTAAGCTAATAATTTAACATTCTAACTTTTTATACGTAAATTCTGTAATAAATAATAATTATATGTATTTTTAAAACAGTCAGTTAATGTTAAATTTCGCATACCGAGTGTGGTAAAAATATAGATACATAATGTTACCTGTTAGCACTTGAAAATAGCCGAGCTTGTGGCGCTACCTCTGTTTATATGACGTTTCTATGGGTCCTCTATTACAAGTCCCCAATTACCAGGTTCTAATTCAAGAACTGTAAAAATTATCAACTGGATTTGAAATTTATTACTAATAAGTAATGAATTGAAAATATGAACTGGTGCTATTTCGAAATAATAATAATAATAATGCGTTTAACGTCCGTTTGTCGACTTTCATGTCATAAAAGACGCCATTCGCACCATTATTATTTTCCATTTTATCACTTCCCGTTATTTTCTACATTTCTGAAATTTCAACTTAACTAATAGCAATGGGCGAATGAAGGAATTATAGGAAATTACGATAGGATAGGTAATTTTTGAACTGGGAGTTTGATAGGTAATCGGCCATGGTCTAGAATAAGGAACCATCTCGATATTTATCTGGAATTAATTGAGGGAAACCATGGAAAACCTCAATCAAGATGGCCGGTTAAGGAATTACCGTTTCTCGGCGAGAGGCAGTAGGAAAAAGTCCAAGCCACATCTGCCCTCGCCAGGATTCGAACCCGAACCTCCCGAATGCGAGTCTAGTGTTGTCACCACTACTCTACCCAGCTCGAAATAACCCTAGCTATTAGGTGGCTTAAAATTGTTTTTGGCTACCTCCCTATAAAATAGTTGCTTTTCATGTCCGTATAACGTTATAGTAAAATGACTCATTTCTTACTAGTGCGTAAAGTAAAATAGACGTTGTCGTACAAACATTTCCATAGTGAAAGTATGAAAACACAACGAAACCGACACTTATTGGAAGGGAACTTGCTCAAAATTAAACTGTCAAAAATTTTGAAAATATTGTATAAATCAGTTATTTTATTGGAGTATGTGCAAAAAATAGTATTATGTGTCCCGTACGTGATGATATTTTGGCTCATATTGTGGCAACTCGTTTTTAACATAATGTTACATCGCGTACTAGAAAAATAACCAACTAATGTCTATTCGTTGTTTATAACAAAAATTACACTTTATTGATCATAAATTGTTGCTACAAAATAGTTCACTTTTTTCAAGGACACCGTGTAGACAGTAGTATTATTGTGAATCTGATTTCACTATTCTAGAAGTTTTGAATCTAAGCTTTTAGAATTCAAGGTATTGGTTATTATTCGTTATTAACTATTACTTAAAAGTTACCCGACAACCATCTTTCATTAATAACGTCTTCTTTGCTACGTCAACTTAATGCTAAAAGATTAATTGATTGATATAGTGCTATTCTGTATGATCAATGTTGAAATTTCAAGCGCTGGAAAATTGTTGTCTCACTTTAATTGATGTTATTCTAAATTTGTTAGAAAGCGATAAAAAGTTAACAGCACTGAAAGTTCTTACACTGATGATACAGAATAGTACCATAAAACTGATATTTTGTGTTGATATTCCCTTTGGTAATTCCTAATAGATTGTCTTGAATCTTAGCCGAAGCGGATAAGATATTAATTTTATATATATTGTTCCTCTTTTTTTATAATACATTTTTAAAGGAGTGATTAAATATTACGGCACAGTTTTTACCGGAAAATAGCATTCAATTGTTATCATTCACTTTCCTGTATTGAACAAAGTAATAAACAACTATTTAGTCCCAACAGAAAAATCAAAAACTCGAATATTTTTTTTATTATCCAAACTAAAAGTCAATAAAAAAACTGTTCGAACATTATTTAATTTTGAAAAAAAGCAAGCAATTGTCAGAAAGATAAGTTGGTAAAGAAAAAACTTCAAAATCTTAATTTGCCTTCCCGTAATTCGAAATCTTGTGACGTGTTGTAAAGAAATATTGACGTTTTTTAATTCAATTTTTGGGGTAAACATACGAGTATATGTTTTTTGAAATTTTTAAGCAGCAAATAAAATTTTGTGAAGCTTAATGTTGTTGATAAACGCAGTATTAAAATGAATTTTGCGACCACAGTTCGAAATTTTCCGACAGTATATTTTACGATTTGAGAGATCAACCTTAATAATATCCGTTTACGCATTGAAACAGCTACGAGCTGATGTGGATTTCTTATGCTTATATTTTCTTCACCATTCTGTATATTAATAATAAGCAAGAATGTAATACGATACACCTTCACTGCTATAAGGACTTGTAAATATTTTGGACATATTTGGGAACTGGTAGTTTTTATGGACATTAAACAAAGATAGATCATAGCATCATCTAATGATTCCGATAGCTCGTTCCGCTTTACGATTGTCGGTACCAACATAATTATTTCTATAGAGTGGCACATAGTATGCAATGTATTCTTGAACCATAGTATGCAATGTTTGTTGAACTTCACAGATGATTAATCTAAAATACATTTGTTTTTAAATTTTGTTTGCACTTATATATTTTTTTTATCTATAATTAGACCTACTGGTCTGTTGATAAATAAATTTATTATTATTATTATTAATGACCTATTAATTTTAATAATCAATCGAATATACGTGAATTTTGAACTGTCAAAAACTGACACCATACTCCACTACAATGGATACCTACATGTAAAAATATAGTATATATCTCGAACGTAATGCTATTATGACTCATGCGACGGTTAAAACTCGCTAACACCCATTTTTCTATAATGTCACAGTTCGTAACGGAATAACATCCATTACGTCTTAGATATATAAACTATTATTTATATTGGAACCTTCAGTAAAATACGAGTGAAGGCGGATATAAAGTAGACTATACTTTGAGTTTAGAAGCCCTGTATAGATGTACCAAATTTTATTGCAATCGGATTAGAGGTTTAAGAGTGATATCAGATATAGAGGAAGGAAACCTTTACCACTCAGGCTGTAATGATGGGTCATTACATTAAAAAAATAAAATAGGTCATTGGTCACTATAAGCCAGGAATTATTGATAATCATCACTGATGGTTGTATTTCCTGATGTTTTAAAATTATGAAATGAGAATTAGTATCGCTGATTTTAACATTTAAGCCCAGATTCTTATGATCTAAACTGTCCAGGTACTTGTAATAACGGTACGATACTAAAGCACAATATATCATATCAAAAAGCATTTTCTATTATTTTTATAGTCAGTGAGTTGTTATATAGCTGTGTTATATCTCCCGATGGCTCGGAGGCATTATTGTAATATTATTACTTAGCAGCTATATTACGTTCTGTGCATTATCTTCATAAATTATTACATGTACATATATTAACAATTTTGTATATGCTATTTGAGTGTGTGAAAAAAAAACATAATACTATTATATTTTCACTGAGTTACTTCAATTTACACTTGACATGTGTGCAACTTGTGAAACAGTGAAAAGAAGAACCTGAATTGAATTAGTGTCTTTATGACCGTCTTCGGTTCGAGCGAATCTTTGCTAAAACAAATTTTCCAAGTTTAATATTTAGTATTCTAGTCGATGGTGCAAGGTCCGTAGAATTGACTGTGCAAAATTTATTTCCCCTCACACTCTTCCGTTGTGCGCCTGATGACTGCGCAGAATCCGTATCTTTTTACAAAATTCCGTTGCAAATTAATCGAATTAAGCCCATACCACCGTATAAGATATTCACACATAAATATGTTAAATTTTAATGCTCCGGTTCATCTAGAAATGGGTTAGGGTATGCTACACCCAAGATTTTTTTGGAATAAGCGAAGAGTGATAAAATAATAATCTAGAGAACAAACCTTGCATTTCGCTTTTATATGACACAGACGTATCTGGGACGGCGGCAGTGGTGGTTGTGGTAGGCGTGACGTCATGCGACGCAGGTTCAATGGATTCGGACGCCGCTGTTGTCGTCGTTGGATGATGGTGATGATGATGATGATGATGATGTGGATGGACGTTCGGATGATGATAAGGCGCACTCTTCCGTCGCAATGCATCCAAGTGCGACGCAAACGGAGTGTTATTCAGTACGGGAGGATGACCCAAGCCGTGAGCGCGAAACGTCTGCAGACCGGCTGCAAAATGTCAAACGATTCATTGATTTAATAATAATATGTATTTGCCAAATGTAAAATATAGCAGAATTTAAATGTAATAAAATGTTCTTCTAAGGATAGCTGATTCCAGATTAGATTAATATATCAAAATTTAAGGAGTTAGTTATTTTTGCAGTACGGTTCGCTTAAGAGAGTGGCAATGCTATTCATTCATGCATAAAAACTATGCCGCTTATATTGCGTTGTGAACAGGGGCGTAGCTACCGCCGTATCAAATATACGGGGCCCCCGGGCCACGGGGGCCCCAACGTGCGTAAGCAAAAATTAATAAAAACTTCCCAATTTTTTTTTATTTCAGAAATGACAAAAATCAAAAAAAGCAATTTCTTTTTTTCCCGCGTAAAGCGTACGTTCAAAAGTTGACAACACCCTACATCGATTATCGCGGGCTGCGGGATTTCCCCGTTTAATCATTTACTTCAACGGAGGAAGGGCCCCCAAACTAATTTTTATACGGGGCCCCGCCAAGGCACGCTACGCTTCTGGTTGTGAAATAGAAGTATATGACTCGAATTTAGTGAATTTTGAATTTATAGTATAGAATATAGGTTATAGATACTTCGCAATGGTCTTAGTGTTTGATGACTATTTCAGTAGCAGAGTAAACTAATCTTTTCAAACGTTAAATAATGATCTTGGTTGTTGAGTGCTTATAATTCACAATTTCTTTTTTCCAGTTATTTTTTCATTTACCGACTTTTTAATTTTTTCTACTTAAAGCCGCTCACTGCCTGGATTATCTAGGTCTAGTACGTATTTATATTTTCAATTTAATATTTTACCATTCCCACTCGACAAGCGGGGAATGATAGATAGTAATTTAGGTAAAAATCAACTTTTCAAAATTTTACAAAAAAAATTCGTTTTGACGTCCTCCGAGTCCAAAAACCATATTTTTGTTTGTCTGTTAGTTTGTTTCTTTGTGAGCACGACATTAAATAATAAATAATTAATTTGAGCTTTCAAAAAAGTTAGTCCCTTATTTCATATTTTCATATAGGGTGCCAACTTTCCCCTAGCGGCGTAGTTAAGTATTAACACGGCGTGTCTGCGGTTATTGCAATGTGCTGCATGCAGGCGTTCTATCGCAGTTCGCAGCAAACAGTAGCTGTTTTCAGAGATCAGATAGTGTATAATATGAACGCTTCTCTTATTACACGCATATTTTATTGAAAATCCTGTTTCACGATTTTTATATCACTTTCATGCTCGTTAGTAAACACTCACATAAATTCTAATACAGTAAACTTCCTTCAATCCGGCATGCTTGGTAATCCGGCACGAATTTCGACTTAGAGTTGGATGTAACAGCATGCGTCCACATAATGAGGAGTTAGAGAGTCTAGTAATATTTCAGTTGAGTATCTTACTTCTGTTACATCTTTCCATCCATCAATGGATCGAGGGATGATCCAGAACTTCAAATCACACTACATAATTTACTGATGTTTTATTCTGTAATCCGGAATATTTATTAATCCGGCATGATTCAAGTCCCAAGCGTTTCGAATTAGGAGGGGGGCCTGGTCCGTGCCGACTTCAAACTTATCTAATGCCAACTTCAGAATGTTACCAACCCTAAATTTTAGGATAAACAATTGAAGTCCTAACGGAACAAGTAAAAAAAGTTTTTTGCCCAAATTATTAAACTAATCCAAGGTGCGATTGTCGTATCAGTCAGCTCAGTCGGATGTTAGCGGAGCTTTTTAGCTATGCGGAGAGTCCAGACGTGGCTGAGATCCACTATGGGAGAAGAGAGGTTCTCAAGTACTTCTGTTCTCCATACAGAAAATAAAAACGTGAAAGAAAACATTACGCCCCAAAAAGTGTTAAATATTTTTGTCGAGAAAAAACGAAAATTAAAGTTGATATAATTGATTGATAATGCTTAAATTAAAATAAATACGGCTCACAATTTTTTTTCTATAAATTTATTTAAACAAAGAAATATGCGTACATTTTTCAGGGGCCAGGCCCCTCCTTAGTAGATAACCCATTAAATTATTTCGCTGTGTTTGACCTGTACTCTGTAAATAATAAAATTGAGCCTATGGATGTACTAGCTCTCGCATTAACTACGGGTCGATGATTTTTGTTATAGATCTTAAAATTTTTGAATTACGTTATATAGTTCAGAATTGATTTTAGATGATATTGGGAGCTTGCAGAAGCTCAGAATTCAGTACAAAAATAATGATCCTCATAAACACCCATGCGTCAATGAACATGTGACATGATGTAACGCCACTATGTTGATTGAAATCAAACGCACTGTATAAAAAAATCAATAGACTTCTAGGAAAGCATGCAAATCACAATTTTCGGTGATTGCATTTTGAAATCAGATCTGGTCGTATTTACGAAGATGAACCAATCTAATTTCTTGCACGATGAATTATGGTATTGTATTGTCTGTGCATTGGTAGATTAAAGTGTAATGCTATTATATGTTGGTCATAATGTGTTATTTCCTCTGCGGGTCGTTCGTAATGATAGAGCGTCCTTCTGTTAACATACATATATATTTTATGATATATATATATATATATATATATATATATATATATATATATATATATGATATATATATATATATGATATATATATATACAATATTACACAGTAGTACAAATATTATGCCTATAGTACTGCCCACAGATGTTCCAGAAGTCAACTCACAAATCTTGACTTTTTTTTAATATTATGTCGGTCAGTATTAATCACTTTGAAATTTTCCACCCTCCCGAAACCTACCGCCTTAGACCTACTAGCCTATTACTAAATTTACTCCTGATAGAAAACACAACTAAGGTTTTCTTAACCATTTTTTATATAAATTATCATTGCTTTTAATTTTACTAATTTATCACCAACGAGTTATCAAAAAAAAAACTCAAAATGTTTGAGCAAGACTCTTCGGAATTCTAGCAAGTCTGTGATTTAATGTGTCAACAAATGCGATCGCAAGGACAAATTCTACTATTTTGCTAAATGCGGGACAGAAAACATATTTCTGTACAAATAGTAAGTCGACGAATTCCGGGACGTTCGTTTGTAACATGGCTCCAAGTGTCATACACTCAACTAATGCAGAGGTTCCCAACCTTTCCTCGTCAACCATCCCCTTTAGAAGAAAACAAGTTCCAATGCCAATAATTAATCTATAAATATAAAAATAAATTCATCTTTAAAGTTCAATTCCAGATATATGTTATTGTTTCTTTTTAGTAAATTATTTAATCCATAATGTTTAATATTTTTATTATATGTATGTTAATTTTTGTAAAATTTTTTTCAGAAGCTTGAAAAAGTCTTAATTAAATAAAGACGAAACGTTGCAATCAATGAGTGTTTAAATTGATTTATTTTTATTCTAATTACCCACGATACTGTTTTCTATTATAAAAATAAATGTTTGTTTGAGATTAATAGAATTCGACAACCGTTTGACCGATCACCATGAAAGTTGACAGATATATGTATTCTTTCATGGAGAATGTTTTTATGCTATCCACTTTGTTGTAACTCGCTACTAGATGGTAGGCTCCACTACTGTTACTGTCGTGTTTCATCTCAACCGCGTGCAGAACTGCGGATAGTGGCTAGTTTTATATAAAATATTAAAACTTTGTTGCATACTATCTGTACCTAATTTACCTGTTTATATATCTATTAAAAATCATAAAGCCCCTATGGAAGGTTCCAGTGCCCACTGAGGTAGGGCACAGCCCCCGCTAGGAATCTATGATCTAATGTCATTACATTTATATAAATAAACAAATAGGTCGATTCCGTCAAGTTCATCAAACATTTAGATATTGAATTACAGTAACTATTTTACGCATTTGATTCAAATAAACACGCTCTGTGTGAACGTGATTGAAGTGATTGGAAGTCGTTTGGTAAGCAGAGGTAATAATTTGATGTTTGGACAGACAAATAACGTGGCTTAAGTTTGAGAATGAAATTCACATCACTAAAATACGTGATCAATATACTCGGTAGGACGGTGATGATGGGAACGTGAGATCTTTCATTGCTGAGCAGAGAGCATAAAAACATTATAAGGAAAATACATTATTTATACACTTTGTTTTACGTACATATGATATTGACTGGATCAAAATATTACGTCGAATGTAAAAGGCAGAAGAAAATATATTCTTTGCACTACATTTTGTAAAATAGTTACTTTACGAGCATCTAAAGTGAGCCATTCTGCACTAGTGCTGTAATGAAAATAATAACAGGTTGCGCTATACCAATTGCATAATAAATCAATGATTTTATTTAAGGTATATCCAATTGTACATGTCCAAATATGTGGAGCATAGACGAGAGAATATCACTTGGGGATTTGGCTTCCACCATAAGGCATTTTGGCCAGCAAATGCTTCAGTTTATTGTAAAATAATAAATTTAAATACGGATAGGTATACTTAATCCAAACGTTCATTACAAATGGTGGATTAAAAACGGGCCAAGTGCGAGTCGGACTCGCACACGAAGGGTTCCGTACTACCGTATAATATTTATTAACTGTATTTTATTTTTATTATTTATTGTTATAATGATCATATAAATATTAAGAGCACTGTGGTTGGAACAATAAAAATAAAAGAATAGTAACTTCTTACCACAACAGATTTATTCAGTGGATGTACATTTCGAGAGCTAAGCTCCCATCTTCAGCAAAACACTAAAGTTTAGTGTTTTGCTGAAGATGGGAGCTTAGCTCTCGAAATGTAGTGCATCCACTGAATAAATCTGTTGTGGTAAGAAGTTACTATTCTTTTATTTTTATAATGATCATAGTAATACACACTTAGTGAAAATTTCAAGTGTCTACCTATTAATACAGTTCTATGACAGACAGGCAGACAGTGGAATCTTAAAAAGGAATAAGTTAGCGCCATTCAATATATATGCAGTAGTAGATTGCTTACCTATAAGTTTATATAAATATCTTTGCATAATATAATGATTTAGAAAATCGAATCACTCATAATAAGAAACCATCCAGGTATTGAATATGTCGTTATTAATGAATTATTATGCATTCTATACGTGCATTCAAAATGAAATTGAAATTGTTCCAAAATAAATAACAACTTTCTGTATCGAATTTGTGTTCGAGACATAAAATAATCAAGGGTTGGTTTATTTATAAAAATTGCGATTAGTTCGATCTTTAGAGTTTGAGAATAAACGAGCGTGCGACCGTTTTTAGTGTATTTGCCATATGGCAACATACACTATTGGCGTTGGTCGGATGGCGGGACATAGGGGTCGGACCAAAATTTCTCGACGTTTCATAACCTCCTAAACACTTTGCCACCATTTTTAAAAATGTTTATATATATATATGTATATATATATATATGCTGGAGCACTTGAATAAAGAGCTTGATACGATGCTTCAGTTAGGAGTTGTTCAGCGCTCGTCCAGTCCCTGGTCTTCGCCAGTTTTGTTAGTTAAGAAATCGAACGGTTCTTTGAGGTTTTGTTTTGATGGTAGAAAGTTGAATTCTGTCACCAAGAGGGATGCTTACCCTCTGCCTCGTGTTGATGCTATTTTGAATAAACTTTCTGGAGTGCAGTTTCTATCCAGTATTGACCTCAAGTCAGCCTTTTGGCAAATTCCTTTGGAGGATAGTTCACGAGAGAAAACTGCTTTTATTGTTCCTGGTCGTGGGTTGTTTGAATTTGTTGTAATGCCGTTTGGATTAAATAATGCCCCCCAAACGCAGCAAAGACTCATGGATATGATTTTAGGCCCTGAATTAGACCCTTTTGTTTTTGTGTACTTGGACGATATTATCGTCGCCACGCCCTCGTTTGAGAAACATGTTGAGGTTCTCAATGTTGTCCTTCAGCGGTTATTGGCCGCTAATTTGACTATTAATTTGGAGAAATGTGAGTTTTGTCGCTCTTCCTTGAAATATCTAGGTTTTATTGTGGATCGGAATGGTTTAAGGACGGATCCGGAGAAAGTAGCAGCGATGCTTGAATTTCCTCGTCCACAAACCGCTACACAGGTTAAAAGATTTATAGGCACTTGCTCCTGGTATAGGCGCTTTATACCGCAATTCTCCACTCGCACAGCACCGATAACTGATTTGATAAAGGGGCGTCGAAAATCCCAGCGGATTGAATGGACACCTGAAGCTGAAATCGCTTTTAATGATATAAAGCAGGCGTTAATCTCTGCACCGATATTAGCCAGTCCGGATTTTGGAAAGGAGTTCACCATACAGTGTGATGCTTCACAAGTAGGTCTGGGATGTATTTTGACTCAACTTAATGACGGCGTTGAAGTTCCGGTCGCTTTCGCTAGTCGCAAGTTAACCAAGGCTGAACAGAATTACAGTACCACCGAGAAGGAATGTCTTGCAGTTGTGTTTGGAGTCGAAAAATTTCGACCTTATGTTGAAGGCGTTCGGTTTAGGATTATTACAGATCATTTTTCTCTTCTCTGGCTACATCAGTTGAAAGATCCGTGCGGTCGACTAGCTCGGTGGGCCGTAAAGCTTCAACAATTTGATTTTGTTTTGGAACATCGTAAGGGGTCGTTGAACGTCATTCCGGATGCCTTGTCGAGAGCTCCGTTAGAATTAGCATTGGTGGAGATAGTTCAAGAGCATGTTATTGCTGATAATTGGTATCAGCGTATGTTAACGAATGTTAATGAGAATCCGGATGGTTATCCCGATTGGCGAATAGTTGATGGCTTATTGTATAAGCACGTTGATTCAGGAATAGACCCGGGCGTAAATTTTGACGATTGGAAGATAGTGGTTCCTAAAATCCGTCGACGTGAAGTCATGCGTCAATGTCATGACGAACCCACAGCCGCCCATTTGGGAGTTATGAAGACGCTAAATCGGATTTGTGATGTTTATTACTGGCCCAAAATGCGTTCGGATATAAAAAAATATGTCAGGTGTTGCAGGATTTGTGCCGCTCAAAAGGCTCCCACTCTAGCTCGGCCGGGATATATGGGGCGCCCTAAGCGTGTGTCGATGCCCTGGCAGCTTATTTCGTGTGACATTATGGGTCCACTACCAAGATCACAAAAGGGTTTTTCGTATCTGTTAGTGGTGACTGATTGGTTTACCAAATATACTTTGTTGAAACCCTTGCGTTCTGCTGTTTCCGGTGCGATTGCAGAATTTCTGGAGAATGATGTATTTTTAGTTTTTGGAGCTCCCCAGATTCTCATGTGTGATAACGGCACCGAGTTCACCTCTAATACAATACAGGCGTTGGCTACAAGGTTTGGGGTTAAGGTATGGCCGAATGCAAGATATCACCCTCAAATTAATTTTGTGGAAAGGTACAACCGAACTATTGGTGCCGCTATTCGTTCATTTATAAAAGATACTGATCACCGGATTTGGGACAAGAATATTCAGAAAGTTGCTTATGCCCTACGCACTGCAAAACATGATGTCACTGGCTATCCTCCGACATTTTTAAACTTTGGACGGCACGTGCCGATTGACGGGAATTATTACGGGCGTCTGGAAGACTTGGATGAGGTAGAATTGGAAAATGCCAGAGACTTTCTAGTGAATGAACTTGAAGCCTTGCCAGCGTTGTACCAGGACGTTCAACGCAAGTTAGCAGTGGCTTATAGAAAGAGTGCGAGGTTGTATAATGCCGGGAAACGAGCTACTCCTGTTTATCGCGTGGGTGATCAAGTTTGGAAACGAAACCATGTTATTTCCAATGCGGGCCAACATTATTCTGCGAAGTTAGCTCCACGTTACGTACCCTGTGTGGTGCGTCGAGTAGTGTCGAATCTCGTTTATGAGCTTGATGATGAGGAAGGAAAATCTGTTGGACGATGGCACGTCAAGGATATTAAGGGCCAGGTGGCCTCCAGTTCTTCGGATTCTTCAGATTCAGAATCTTCGGTTTCTGAATCTTCTAATGCAGAATAATCCTCCTATTATTGTTGTGATGTTGTTAGATGTGAAAAAGCTGCGTCACCGTCGCATCTTTTTCTCCGGGAAAGAGGGGAGTGTAACGTTTTACAATTTAGAGACCGCGTCATATTTTATATTTTATCTAGTTCGGCAAATAAAATTGTTTAAAAATTAAAACATTTTAAAGAGACACAATGAGAGTGACGGTGAGGTCCGAATCTCGCCATAAGAGGCCATGGGATAGTAAGAGTGCGTTAGATCGATTTAAAAATACAAAATTAAAAAACCATTCTATACTTGTATTGCGAGTCAGTGTTAGATTGTGGCCGAGTGAAACAGCACATTGGTATAGAGTGCGTTAGAGAGAGAGCTGAATATGCGGCCGCCGACGAAGAACGCTTGATTCAGTGGATTCAAGTTAAAATTTGCGCGCTCGAGCATTCGACGCACGACGTTTGTCGTAAAAGGACTGTCTGATTTTTGGCGTTTTATTTGTTGATTGCGAGTATTGGTGGTGTTAGAATTTGAAGCTGTTTTTTGTTTGAAATTTGAAGTTGGGTTCTTGGCGGTATTTTTGGAGCTGTGGGGTTCTGGTTTTCGATTGTCGATGGGGCGTCCCCCCCTGAACTCTGTTTGGCAACAGTTTTGATTCCAATATTCCTGATTTTGGAGTTATTGAATTATTCCTTGTTTTTCATTGTTGCACGATTGTTGTCAGTAGCAGTTGGCCGTGAAAGGATACAAGCCTGTTGGCATCCCTGGAGTGGGGGTGGATTTGTTTTTGGAGTAGGATTGGATTATTCTGGATCTGTTGTCGGATTGGGCTAGGTTTCTGGAATTTTATTTAATGGCGGTATAGAATCCTGATCTAGGATATTTTGGATTCGGACGTTAGATTCTAACGAAAGAACTGCAGCGTATCATATTATTAACGATTTAACGCCAATAATTACGTCGAATCAAATCAATTTATAATTTGATTGTTTTAAAATCCTGCGATCTAAACAAACCATTTCATGAATTTGAAGTTTATTTTCAGGTTCCGTGAATATAAGTGTGGTTACCGTGTGTTGCTTAAACTTCCGGTTATTTTAGTTTTAAGTTGAATTTGTAAACCGTGTTATAGGAATGATATATTTTGGTGTTGTTGAATTTTGGTTGAAGCGCGACATTCTGTCTCGCGTTTTGGTTGCTGAAATTTGGTGTTAATGATGTTGTTGTAGTGTGACAATTTAAGGGTCGCGTATTTAGGATTATTTCGATTTGTGTCGTAATCATTTTGCGAATTTCAGTTCGGATATTTATTTGATCGTTTGGTTTGCTTTGATTGTAGTCTGTCGGATTGCAATCGTTATTTTGGCGATTTGATTTTGGTTTGCCCTGGCTGTAAATAAGTTGGTTATTTGTTCTGGTCTCACCATTCGTTAGCGAAGGGTTACAATTGTTGTGGTTGTTAGTTGTTCATTTTTACGGGTGTACTCTCGTACCGAGGATCTTCTACATTCCGTGCTTTATTTATTTGTTGTGGCGTGGTTTGGGCTGCGTGTTGTTTAGGCTTAAGTTGGCTGTAAATATTTTAGTTTTTCCTGCTGTCTACCGTGGTCGTCTCTAACGTCCTGGGGTGGACTCCTTGGACAACTCCGTGTGGCCCCTATGTCCTGGCGCCCTTCCTTACCTCAGTCGGTTGTGGTCCACACTTGCTTTATCACATCAGAGCGTCTATTCTAGTAAGCAGGAATTGTGTTATTTATTTAACTTATTCAATTGTTGCGTTGTGTGTTGTCCTTCGTGTTAATTAAAAACAAATTGCCAAACAATTTTATTGGTTAAAGTGGTCGGTGGTCGGATTTTAACGCCCCATAGTGGGCCTTTCCCCAAAACAAGAACAATCGGGTTCACTCTAATACTTTATTTATTTTTATTCTCCATTACCTACGCCCCTCGCGCCGTCTGAGTATAGCTAGCTGTGGCCTCCTCAAATAATTGTGAGACTGGTTGCCGAAGAGGTAACAATATATATATATATATATATATATATATATAGGTATACATGTGTGCGGGCTATAACTTTCGAAGAAGTTAATTTATTTTAACAAAATTTGGCACACATGTTGGAATCCATCACCGCAAGAAGCCTATTTAAAATGGGCCCAATCGGGCCATTTTAATGGTAGTTTTTAGGGGTTGAAAAACGTTTTTGGGCCCTAAAATACCAAAAAAATTCTCAGAATCGTTTCAAAATTGACAATTAACCCTCCAGTAGTAATTAAAAAGTGTCTCTAAAATTTTAATAAAATCGGCCCGACAGGACCGGACTTACAAATTTTATGAAAATACTAGTTTGCAGATAGTGAATTATTTACTGAAAGTTGTATATAATTTGGTATTGAAGTTCAATTGATATTGCAATTAAGAAAAAAAATGTTATTTTAAGGGGTGTATTAAGGAGTCAATTTTTTTATTTTCCCAAAAAACCAACTTAAGTTCGCATAATAAAGCCACCCTGCCTGTATAAGCAAATACACTATATTGTCGGCAGGGTTTTGGCACTGCGACCCGGGTTTTTTCATATGGCGTTCCCATGATTACTCTACATTATATATATTATATAGGTAATCTCTAACATTTCCAGGTTCTAAACCGGTAAAAGCGTCCATTCGAATTTCAATGAAGAACTATTAATAAAAATGATAAACTAAAAATATGTATTGGTACTAGGCCTATATAACCCTATCTATCGGTTTCTTGAAAAAAAGTTTGCGGACTTCTTTGGCTTCCAAATGACATCTAAAACAACGCGGTATATCCTGACGCTTTTTTTCAAAGTTACAGCGATTTTGCCTGTTATATGAGGAAGTCGGTGTGAGTGGCGCAAACCCGTAAACATTGATGTACGGTTTGACCGAAGAAAGAAAGTCTGACAAAAGAATGCGCATAGGGTTTTTTTATTTAGAGAAAACGAACGATTTATATCAGTAGATTTTACATACGCTATAGCTACGTACCAGCTAAATTCATTTGGTATGATAGCTATTGTCTGCTATATAAACGATTTACAGCTAATATGCGTTAAGTTATGCGTTATGACAAGGATTGCTTATGCAATATCTAGCTGTGTTAATGTAAAGTGTTGATACATTGATGCACCTTTAAGCAAAGATCCATTCGTGAACTTGTATTTGTCGAGATTTGTTATAGGGATCTATGTGGATTTTATGTAAAAATGAATCGTAAACGAAGACAAAGTGTACGAAGTGTTGCGACGGGATATTATAGCTCCGCCTTCTGCTTTGCACAGATGTTCTTTGATTACACATCCAGTAGTCCCACAAAAAAAATGAACATCCCCTACATAAACGCTAACCTAATTCTTTTTTATTTTGTAAGAAATGTGTTTTTATGTTTTTTTACTGATGACGGTGCAACGTGTTATTTTTGTCAGTTTACATGCGAACACTACCTAAAAGTTAAATATTATCTCGACGATATAATAGTAGGGGAGCCCAAGCGGGGATTTTGGAAGTAACTCGAGCCCGACAGTTTTATATGAGAAAAGAAACCTTGTACCATGTTATGTACTTCCACCACATATGAACCCTTAATATAGGGGTGTGCGTCTAGGGCAGTTGATCAGATTAGTAAAAAAAAATCGATCTATAAAAAAACTCGAGCGCATCAGATTTAAACAAAATAAGTTAATTACATGCAAAAAATTAAATCTCTATAATAATCTGACGATTTAAACGTGACATAAAAAAATAAGCGAGTCGCAAAGTTGCAAAAAAAAATCATAACCTCGAAATGTTCGAGCGTGGTTTTTTTTTTTCATTTGAAAGAAAAATATTTAAAAATTATAGGAATAACATAATCTGCCGATTTTCTTAAGCCGAACTATCTAAAATTATTAATAGAGTGTAGTGTTTACAAGTACAGAGAACTACGTATTTCCCGCTCCACGCTACTCTTCCTTTCTCACTCTTTCTCTATGTCTTACTTTCTCGCACTACTACACACTACTCTCTTTTCAATTGTCAGATTTTTCAATTGTCAGATTTAAAAAATCCCTTCACCAAATTGTCAGAATATGAGTCAGCATGAACAGTGCATCAAGCTAAACCGTCTGTATAAAAATCTGATGCGCTCGAGTATTTCAAGGTCACGGCTTTTTTTTGCATTTTAAAAAATCGGCTGTGAATTTCAGTCACGTTCAAATCGTCAGTCTTTATAATAGGACATTTTTTAGGGTTTACTTAACATCTCTCTTGAATTTCTGACAAGCTCGAGTAAAAAATTTTTTTTTCTAATTTTCACCTCTTTGTATGGCCACCTCCCACTACCAATCTGGCAGATTATTATCTCTGTGTGGTCAGAAGTTCGTAGGTCGTATACACAATCAAACTCTGACGCGCTCGAGAATTTTTGTCTGACTACTTTTTTTTACATTTTTGAAAATTCATACACGCTCCCCCCACCACTGAAAGGATATACATCATATAAACTTTTTTTCTTTTTAATATGTAATCTTCACGATTCCTTAGGTCTTCAAAGGGTGGGAGAAAAAACACATTTAGCACGCTGGGCTCCCCTACTATAATGATAGTCGCCCTATAATTCTATTAACAATAATAGGACGCGCATGCGCATAACACGTACACACATTATATGTGCACGAGTTTAACGTGTTGACAAATGTACTAGATTAGCAATTAACAAATCTACAACCATTACTCTGCAATAACAGGCTCATTATCTTGAAAGTAATTACCGCACATCAGGGATAGGAGAATACAGCAAACCAAAAATAGCGAACGTTTGTGGAATCGCCCTGTAGAATTTTTCGTTTATAAAGCTAAGGTATGTTCTATAAGTGTAATTTTATAATTGGTATTTTGTGTGAGCATCGAAAGGCTGTGCATATTTGTGTGCGGGCAATAACTTTCGAAAAAGTTAATTGATTTTAATGAAATTTGACCCACATGCTGGAATCCATCACTGCATGAAGAGTATTTAAAATGAGACTAATCGGACCACTTTAAGAGGTTAAAAATTGTTTTGGGGTCAAGAAACACCGAAATAAATTCTAGGAATCGTTTTAAAAATTGAAATTTAATCCTTTAGTAGCAATTAAAAAGTGCTCCTAATTTTTTTTTAAAATCGGCTCATCAGGACCGGATTTACAAATTTTATGAAGACTCTAGTTTCCAGATAGTGAGTTAGTTACTGAAAGGTGGGTTTAATTTGGTGTAGATGTTCGATTGATAGTAATATTGTAATTAAGAGAAAAAAAATGTTTTTTAAGGGGTGTGTTAAGGGGTTATTTTTTTTTTATTTTGACCAAAAGCAACCTTACGTCCACACTGATTGTATTAGAAAATATACTATATTGTTGGCAGGATTTGGCACTGCGACCCGACTTTTTTTATTAATGTGTCCTGAGTCTTTTGTGTAAATATAATGTGCAGGATTGTAAAATTAACATCCTATGATATCGTAAAATTGCAAACATAGTTTGGTCAGTATTTGTATGGTAGGTACTGTAGTAAACATTGTTACATTAACCCTCCCTCTCTATAATGTAATATTTTCTAAATTGCTTTCCTTAGCTACGAGAAATTAATAACATTCTTTGAAAAAACAATTTATTACGAATTATTTATAATTCAATTTTAAAGCTTTCGTTTATTTAAAGTAAGTGCTTACACGATATTAGTTCTTACATCCCTACTGGACGGGTAATCATTGTGTGGCTTTGGTTGCAACCATTATTTTACTGAATATTCTCCACGTAACAGTGTAAAACAGGTGCATGGACACGGACGTACGTCGTATATTCCACCAGTGTATATAAAGTGGCAATATTTTCGTACTGAATGGTGGTAACAGTGGTGAGGCAAGAACTTCTATACAGGACATCCGAGATTTCTCAATTCTGTACATATCAATTTCAGAATATCGGAATACCGGAATTAATGAAAAGATGTAAAATTGACAAATTTGCTGACCTGGACATGGCCCTAATATACCAATTTTATCAATGGTTTACATTTTTTTTTGAATTTTTCTTCGACGTTATTATACAAGTCAAAAATAATTATTTTCTTGTTGGCGAAAGTAGAGTGACTATATAGTAAGAGTGTGGCCAATGTATTCGATCGCCGCCATATTGGACCGCGAGTAGTAGACACTGCGTATGTAGCGCCTGCGTGGTCAGTCTATACCTCTTAACCTAGAGTCCGCGGACCACTGATGGTCTCTGGAAGCACCCGAAGTGGTCCGCGAAGCCAACCTAACATTTACTCTATATTACTTCCAACCGGTTGGTGGTCCCTGGCAAGACAGAAATTTTGTTAAATAGTTCCTCATCACTAAAAGGTTAAGAACAACTGCCCTATACAGCTGTACAATGCGTACAGAAGCAGCCGACAGCTGTACACTGTGTATAAAATAGCCCAATATGGCGCAGTCAGTCCATTGTTCCGGTCAGGTCACGTGACCTGTTGGCCACACTCTTACTGAAGTCACTCTAGGCGAAAAGAGGGTGAAGCGTTCGAACGGACATTCGTTCAACAACAACAGCAGCAGATTTTGATGTATGCATTCAGTGTTCATGATGCACCGTGTCATTATGCATTTTAATGCAATGTCAAACCGCACTATTTGTAAACGACAATTTTCACATTGCTTCGTAGGTGTGACCAAATTATTTACATTGTAATCAAATGGTATTATTATAATCAACACCCTCTAAGAATGCGCAGTAGTCTTCTTACAGCGAAATAAATTATTGCAAATTATAGACGCTCGTTATTAGACGAAACTGAGATACTACACAGGTTAAGTTTCACTGGTATAAATCTAGGGTTGCCATCCGTCCGGGTTTCCCCGGATTTGTCTTAGTTTAGAGGGCATCCGAGAGGGACTTCATTTATAGTCCGGGTTTTTAATAAGGTTTTGTTTTCATAACAGAGTATAATAATAATTTGTGTTTTATTTTAAGAATAAAAAAATTCTAACTGATTATTAAAACAATTTGTAACAAACTGTAATAAGATTCTGTTTTGTTAGGTACATTTAAAATGATGATAAAAGATGACTAAATTTAATTTTAAGGGGTGAAAATAAATAAAAAGGTGATTTATGATATTTTCAACTATTTTTTATTACACTATGTTTAAAAAAAACTGTTGACATGTCCGGGTTCTGGGCTCTAAAATCCGGGGTTTTCATGCGTTTTGTCCTGGTTGCCAAATTTTAGAGATGGCAACCCTATATAAATCAAACAATAATAAGAGAAAGAGAAAACACTTTACCTGAGTCAAACTTATTTAATTAATTGCTTATTTAGTGTCGTCCCAGAGGATACAAAAAACTGCATTTTTAATTTTGCATATTCATTCAAAACAGGTATAATTTTGGGTTTATAGGCATATGTGTGAAAAAAAAAATATTTATCAAAATAATTTTTTCATCAAATTCTTTTAATTATGATGAGTTTATTGTGTTGCTTGTTATTGACCAGGATTTATAGTTTCGACGAATATATAAAACTGAAAAGAAATCAGTTTCTGGAGGGAAGAGATTTTTTTCTCGTTATATATAAGGTTTTGGACAACCCTTTCACATCTATATACAAAGTATGCATAGGTTTTGTGTACGCATGCAAACGTGTGTAATACATTGTTATACAGGTGCATAGGACGCTGCACCGTAGATACTGCATGACCTACGAATGAACAATGACGCGCACTTAGAATTTGGCTACCATCTTGGATTTTCAGCAGTAAATTTTGTAGTGGCCCAATAGCATACTATGGTCCATTAGTGTTCATCGTGCCAAATTTCATGCTTTTGTTCAAAAGTGAGCAATAAATGAATGTGATTTGTCAAGACTTGCGATCTGTACAGCTAGGACGTAAGTGCTTACATACAGATCAATCGATAACTGTTGTTCGCAATTTTCAGTTTTTAGTATTGTTTTATGATATGCTATAAGGCATCGGATCCTTGTACGACGCGTATATAAACGACGGAACTACGACGTCAAAAAAGACCGCTTCTATACATAAACATCAGTACGTGATCAACGGCGTTTATTGCAGATCACCGCCTTCCAACTGTTTCACGCATTTCCAGGTTGATTCAATGCGCATTATTCTTGTGTGTGCAGTGCGCTTATCTATTTTTAGTTTTTTCTGTCAATCTTATGCTGAAAAAGATTAACCTGATTTGAGCCGAGCTTTTACCGATAAGTGTAATCCTTTCCGAAAAAGTTACTACATAATACACCCAGTATATAAATTAAAAACTAATTTCACTCATCTCTACCACCAATAATATGACAATATTCTACTTCATGGGTAAAATGTATATAAAATATAAATTAATATATACAACCGGCTAATTAGGAAACAAAAGCAATTTCTGGGGATTTTATTGAGAATGCTGTGCAAATTCTAGGTATTCTCCAACCGGTTTTACCTAACGTATATCGTTTTTCTATCGAGGCTTTTTTGAAGTAAAACTTCTTTAGCTGCAACCTGTCGGTAACTCAGATTATTTTTAATAGAAGTTAATCGAACGGAAATTACGTTGTATTGTACAGTATATAGTAGAACAGCTATGCCTTATACCATAAAAATAGCTAGGCATCAGTTAAGCTCTGTGGAGTAATGGATCAAGTATGCTTAGTATGGACAAGGTCGCTGGTTCGATCCCGGCCGGCATTATTACATATCTTACATATATTATTTCACCTGATGTTTATATATTTCAACAGTAATTTATGCCTTTTATTTAATTATTATTTGCAAACATTTTATTATTCTCAAATCCCATTATTTGTTTCTTTAATATTAAGTCAAAGGCAAAATTATATTAATTTTAAGTACACTAAATTAAATTGCAGCTACAAAGCCTTTACCAATTATGTATCTTGGATACTTTCCTCTAATCATTGTTCTAATTAGAAATGACTATGATAAAACCTGTGTACAATAAAGGTATTTGTTATGGTTTAATTAGAACAAATCATTAACAGATGTTGGCTGCATCAGCAAATGCAAAATTCTACGAATAATTTAGTATTAATGCCTCTATAAGCGGAAATGGGTCGCACACAACTAGTCTATGCCCGTGTAAATGTTACAATGGATACAGATTAGGACTGGTCAACCTGTACATTATAGGTGATATCGTACTCCAGTTTAGGAAGACTTTTTACACTATTGTGTTTGTTATACAAAGGAGTAAGATACACTGATCTGTTTAGTATCTTAGTGTCGGACTAATGGATTAAAAACTACCAGTCTCAACTCCCGACTCTTGGACAGGAGTATGCAGAGTAACAATTCTTAAAAGAAGTACATTTTTCATTATCCGTTTTTTACATTCTCAAAATGAATCAATTTTAATATAAAAACAATATAGAAGTATAAAAGCAACTTGTCTTTCTGTTCTAACTTTAACCTAAATTTAACCTTGCGAAGTCCGTCACTAACCCGTTTGTTATAAGTGTACGCATGTGGTAAACCACACCAAACACATTTTTTGATTCCATTCTGTACTGGTCTCGTATTTCCGTTTGCGTATTCAGTAGGAAGCACTATTGTCTCCAAACAAATATAGTTTTGTAATGCAACATTAACTTATAAAAGTGTATTCTCTAAACTAGCATGTTAAATGTCAGTCGTTCTCGAATCGTGCATGGAAGTTCACCGTGTTATTTTGAGGCGCTTAAAAATTTGAAATTTGGCACAAAGATAGAATACGGTGGATCAAATATAGACGAAAAGTATAAAAATTTTTGTTTTGATGCTGGGCGTTAGTTTTTTTTAAATTCTAGGTGAATACGAAACCATGCAGAATAACCGTAAGTTTTATGAGGGGTTATTACTTTTGTACTGAATTCTGAGCTTCTGCAAGCTCCCAATACTGGTTGTAAATGTTGTATATGTATATAACGTATACTGTATTTAATTTTGAAATCTATAACAAAAATTATCGACCCGTAGTTAATACGAGAGCTAATAAATTCATATGCTCAAATTTAACATTTACACAGTATAGGTCATACGCAGCGAAGTAATTCAATGGGTTATCTTTGAGGAGTAGGCGGGGTCTGACGCAGTGGCCGATGAATGCGAAATCCTAATTGTTATTTTAATTTAAAGTGTTGAACTATATTTTGACCATCGTTCATCTTTAACGTATTTGTTTTCTATATGGAGAAGAGAAGTGCTTGAGAACCTCTCTTCTCCCATAGTGGGTCTCAGTCACGTCTTGACTCTCCTCGCATCCGACTGAGCTGATTACAATCGTCGCTTGGATTAGTTTGTATAAAGATTTGGGCAAAAATACGTGTTCCTTTAGGGCTTCAAGTGTTACGTCCTTTTTTAGTGCCCACCCCAAAATTTTGGGTTAGTAACCCAACATCCGGACAATTCTGGGGTGGGCATGTAACCCCTCCCCCCTATATACGCCAGTGAAGTAATTAAAATTTGAACTCTACATTTTAAAAACTTTACCCTAACTATTTAATACTCAATAAATTGTAATAATAATCCTTAGATACTTTTATTGAGTAGCCACTAATTTGGAATTAGTAAAATAAATTGATAGTTTATCCATGGTTAGACGAACTCATTAGAGTTGTGCATCGTCATTTTGTGTTGATTAGACAAGGGTAACTGAATAGACACAATGGATGCGAAAGTGAGAGGGGTGCATGGCTGTTACGCAACACACAGGAAAGGAAATGATTGTGCAACGCGGTTGTGATGCGTTAACATTGCATGGGAACTGTTGGATGATAGTAAAGTACGCAGTCCACCTTTATCTGTTTGAAGCTGAGGATGATAATGGTGGCCTATTTTGAATCTGAGTGCACGGCAGTGCATCCGCCAAGTCGAGCACAGCTTTTTTCGAAGCGACTCGGCTTATTTTTTAACCTTCGTAGCTTCGATCTGGATAACACATCGGATCTGTAAATTTCAGGATAGGAAAAAGTCACGGAGCTTATGCAGCATGCCAAATTTCATTTTTAAAGTTATGCTACTTTCGATTATATGTATTATTATATGCAAAATATTCAAGTTTAGAATTTTCTTTAAATATAGTCCAATTATCCAATATCTATAAACATATTATATGCAAAGTTCACTGATTTTATCGCTTCACTCATTTTTGAGCATCAAAACCTTTGGAGTACTTCCCGTAGGACTAGAAAACAAATTTGGTATGCAGGATACAAATAACTAGAAAATTAAAAATATAATAATAATAATAATAATAATAATAATAATAATAACAACTTTCAGCTACAAAGCCTGACATAGTTCTCCTAGATAAACCTGCGCGAACTATGTATGTTATCGAGTTTTCAGCCCCTGCTGAAACGAACATAGCCGCAAAGGAGACTGAGAAGCGGACAAAATATCAGGATCTTCTTTTTGAGCTCAGAAAGCAGTACCCAGAATATACTGTTAAATTAATTGTCCTTATAATTGGTGTTCTTGGAGGGGCAAAACCGTCACTGTTGGCAAGTATGAAAACTATTCCGGCATGTCAGCGTATTGCTGAGTCACTAATTTGCCGTATGCAAAAGGCCGTGCTTATTGGGTCGCTCCGTGTACTCCGTGCGCATGACCCAAACTCACTGTAATCGCCCATTTCATGGTTTGAGACGCGGTTACAGTTACAACTTGCTCCACAAGTATCCCTAGTATGACGGTGACGAACCTGAAGTTTGGGTGCTTGTGGATGCAAATTTTTTTAAGGAATATTTCCTTCTCAATAATAATAATAATAAACGTTTATTGTACATATAAAACGCACAAAAGGCATGGTTCAACTTTCGTTGGTCTTCCACCTAGCCCATGGTAAAATTTACATATTAAAAAGCAATATACAAAACAGTACAAAGAAAAAGTGTAATTTTTATCGCAGTTGCTCTGTCAGTAATTTATTGAAAATGAATTGAGAAAAATTATTTTTATTATAATTTTTATAATTTTTTCTTCCTCCAACTCCTCAAAGGGGGGTGTAGATTTCTATGAATACAATGTCGCGGTACACACGGCCGAAATGAAACTTCTATGTTAGTATAGGAATTGAAATGTCATCAAAAACATTTCATGTCAAAAGTGTAGCCAAGTTTCGCGTTATCCCACTAAAATATTTTCATTTATTTATATAAGATTAAACATGAAAACTTGCCAAGAAAAAACCCCTTTAGATTTCATTTCATTTTTTTTTTTTTTGTACAGAGCAGGGCCCTTTTTCCACATTAGTTTTCCGTTATTACGTATTTTTGACAGCAGATAATAAAATGTTGCTGTTGTGTCAGTGTTCTTCGTTTCATATTCATTTTATGTCCCAAATTGACAAGCTACCGCATAAGAAGTTTCACTGCAACAATAATGTTTGTTTATTTGGTTACGGTCTGTTCCTTGGTGCAGTTTTATGAGTGATATAACAATGATAGCCTAGTCACTAGTGCATCGTGACAGTATATTAGCATAACAATGGTAATTAAATACTACACTTATGTTAGTTTATTTATGATTTATATATGAATAAACATTCACTGTTGTTACTGACTGTATTTTGCGGTTTGTGATTTAATATTTAGATTTTAATCGCTTTATTGCATTTTATCTCGCTTTACAACTTATAAGGTTTTACATTACTTCATAAAATATTTGCTAAATTTGAAATTACTCGCAAAACTGACCATTTTAAATAGGCTTACGGCGGTGATGGCTTCTAGAATGTGGGCCAAATTTTGCTAATATCAATTAATATATATATAACATATATAGACATCAACATTTCCAAAAATAGTGCCAAGTTGCTTATGAAATGTCGAGAAATTTTTGTTCGACCTCTAGGTCCCGCCATCCGACTGTCGCCAATAGTGTGTGGCAAATACACTAAAAAAAACAGAACTGCCTTCAAAAAAAGCCGATAAAAAGGTAACCGGATTTTTTTAAGACGGTTCAGTTTTTCTTATAAAAGTTTTTAGACGAAAACACAAAAAAAGATAAACTTACATTTAGAGGGCATATTTTTGTATTAATATCTGAGCTTCTGCAAGCTCCCAATATATACCCAAAGGTAGAACATATATATCGAAATAATGGTCTCAATTTACGAAACTTCGAAATCTATAACAAAAATCATCCCCTGGTTAATACGAGAGCAAATAAATCTATACAATATTTCAATATTGTAATACAGAGTAGTAATAAGTTGCGAAAATTTAAACAGTTAATAAAGTTATCGATAATAACAATTAATTATTTCTATTTTTTAGTCTTCTATACCCAAATTGGAAAAACGAAACACTCATAGTTTCACTTCGTCATTCCGTCTGTCACAAGCTCCCAGAGCCAAACAAATTTGTGTAGATGACAGAGAAATACCAATTATTTACAAATAATTTTGTCTGCCTTGCAACTTTTTTTGGAATACCTGGCAGACTTTATACTGAAAATGTATTCATTTGGGAAAAGTTTGTCAGGTATGCAAAATAATTAATAGTTATTTAACAGTTATCTAAAATCTATAAACTAAAAGTATTGTCGAACCGTATTCGAGACACTGACAATAAACAATATGTAGTTTAAAAAAAAAATTTGTCTGACGGTGATTTGATGTTTTTCAACATATTATTCGTTAAATCTACACTAATATTATAAAGAGGAAAGATTTGTATGTATATAATGAATAGACTCAAAAACTACTGTGCCGATTTAAAAAATTCTTTCACCATTAGAAAGCTACATTCACCCTGAGTAACATAGGCTATATTTATTGCTAGAAAATATTGGGTGTTTTTAGATTATACCGGGTGTTTTTAGATTATATAAAACGCGTTACGAAAAACGTCTTATACGAAAGGGACTTCGTTCCAAACGCGTGTCCCGCGACACGTTCCAAGTTTTTTTTAATTTCTTTTTGGGAAATAAGATTGTTCTTCGATTTTTGAACATTCACAAATAAAAGCGATTGAATTCGCGCAATTTCAATACACGTTGAGAATTTAATGATAATGATTCTCATCTTTTATATCCTATATATTACATTTACACCCAGGCGAAGCCGGACTGAGCCGCTAGTATAATAATAAAATTTTAGTAGTGTTTTCCTATAGACAATTGCGGCATGAAAGATCACTTGAGAACGGCTCGACCGATTTGGCTGTTTGTTTGTTTATAATTGTTAGGACAAGGTTTGTATGAAAGAAAATTTTTGGAAAACCCACCGGAAAATTTCGATAAAAAAGTAACGTTCAGTTAAATTAGTAAAATATTAATTATTAATTTATTTAGTGATATAGGCTATATTATATTATCGCGTTAAACTAAAAGCGCTTTTCGTGGACACCAATATTACTGGACATTAGTAACTATATCTGTTTGAGATTAATAGACTTCGACACCGTTTGGCCGATCATCATGAAAGTTGGTACATGTATATTGTATTTTTTCATGGAGAAGGTTTTTATGCTATCCACTCCGTTTTAATTCGTCACTAGATTGAAATACGGTGGAGCCAAAGGCTCCACTACATGTCGCTGCCGTATTTCATCTCAGTTGCGTGCAGTCGCGGGTAGCGGCTATAGTAAATAAAATAGCCAACGAATATATTGTAAAACGGCGGAGCCCCGCAAGGCAATATTGCAATACAGTGGAACCAAGGGCTATATAACCGAGGGTTATATAAATCATTATTTCAACTCAATCGCGTGCAGAGCCTCGGTCGCTAGTATTTTTATAAATATTTAAAATAGTATAAATTATAGGAATGATATGTTTTTATATTAATTTCTGAGCTTCTGCAAGCTCCCAATATAGTTTTAACAGTAATTAATTTAACACGCTTTGCAATCAATTTTAAAATCTATAAAAACAATTATTGATTCGCAGTTAGTGCGAGAGTTAATAAATATAGTCACAACTTTACAACGAAATCATCACACTTTTTTTTTTGTTGGATACTAAATTTAAGAAGATAGATTACGAATCAATGTTTTTGAGAATTTTTCAGAATTTTTTTTATAATAAAAAAACGGATGTGTGTACTTGTGGCGTGATTAAAACTAATTTTTAAAATACATGCAAATAATTAATTGAAATAAAGTCTTCAAAAAGTTAAAGAATAATATTTACAAAAAAGTAATCTTAAATATTTAAAAAACACTTTCAAAATTGTATGCCTTTTACTTTTATAACCAATCCATCGAGTAACCAAAAATACGGATTTTTAAATGCCTTTGAATCACATTTTTTTATAGTGTCCAAATAACAGAAAGTGCATTGATTTCGATCATCTCAATTCAGTTTGAGCCTCTTGGCCAATTTCTACTGTCGAATTTTTGCTAGCTGTGTTCAACTCAGTCTCGCGTGCAGAGCCTCGGTCGCTAGTATTTTTATAAATCTTTAATCTAGTATAAATTATAGGAATGATATGTTTTTATTTTAATTTCTGAGCTTCTGCAAGCTCCCAATATAGTTTAACTATAACACTAATTAAGTTCATCACGCTTTGCAATCAATTTTAAAATCTATAAAAACAATTATTGATTCGCAGTTAGTGCGAGAGTTAATAAATATAGTCACAGCTTTACAACGAAGTCATCACAATTTTTTTTTGTTGGATACTAAATTAAAAAAGATAGATTACGAATCAATTTTTTTGAGAATTTTTCAGAATTTTTTTTATAATAAAAAAACGGATGCGTGTACTTGTGGCGTGATTAAAACTAATTTTTAAAATACATGCAAATAATTAATTGAAATAAAGTCTTCAAAAAGTTAAAGAATAATATTTACAAAACGGTAATCTTAAATATTTAAAAAACACTTTCAAAATTGTATGCCTTTTACTTTTATAACCAATCCATCGAGTAACCAAAAATACGGATTTTTAAATGCCTTTGAATCACATTTTTTTATAGTGTCCAAATAACAGAAAGTGCATTGATTTCGATCATCTCAATTCAGTTTGAGCCTCTTGGCCAATTTCTACTGTCGAATTTTTGCTAGCTGTGTTCAACTCAGTCTCGCGTGCAGAGCCTCGGTCGCTAGTATTTTTATAAATCTTTAATCTAGTATAAATTATAGGAATGATATGTTTTTATCTTAATTTCTGAGCTTCTGCAAGCTCCCAATATAGTTTAATTATAACATTAATTAAGTTTATCACGCTTTGCAATCAATTTTAAAATCTATAAAAACAATTATTGATTCGCAGTTAGTGCGAGAGTTAATAAATATAGTCACAGCTTTACAACGAAGTCATCACACTTTTTTTTTGTTGGATACTAAATTAAAAAAGATAGATTACGAATCAATTTTTTTGAGAATTTTTCAGAATTTTTTTTATAATAAAAAAACGGATGCGTGTACTTGTGGCGTGATTAAAACTAATTTTTAAAATACATGCAAATAATTAATTGAAATAAACTCTTCAAAAAGTTAAAGAATAATATTTACAAAAAAGTAATCTCAAATATTTAAAAAACACTTTCAAAATTGTATGCCTTTTACTTTTATAACCAATCCATCGAGTAATCAAAAATACGGATTTTTAAATGCCTTTGAATCACATTTATTTATAGTGTCCAAATAACAGAAAGTGCATTGCTTTCGACCATCTCAATTCAGTTTGAGCCTCTTGGCCAATTTCATACTGTCGAATTTTTGCTAGCTGTGCGCGCGAAACTCCCGTTGCCTGCTAAAATTTTACCCTCAACGCACCAAAAAAAGTATAACTTCGAAAATTCCGAAAAGTGCATTTTCAATGAAATTTTAAAGATAGATTTGTGTCGCTTCCGAGGCTGTTTTTTTCGATCAATGGTTTTTTTAAGTCTCAGTGCTGTAGTCCAGGTTTTACTTCGATTTAGGCTTTCATTTTTACGGTTGAAATTATGTGTTTGTTTTTGTATTTCTATGGCCCCCCTGTATATAGGAATTCGATGTTCTGTCTATAACTTGTCTAACGTCTGTGAACTCAGCTATTGCAGTCTCTTCTATGTGTGCCGGCTTCTATATTGTATCTTTACGCTCCATTTTATTGTCCCAACCTACGGATGTAAGGAACGCGGTATACTCCAGGTGTTACCAGTGGGTTTTCTATATCCTCGGCAGATCTTGGGCACTCTTGATCTTTTTTATTGGCTTGTAGATCGTACAACACAACGGATCTATTCGACAAACTTCCGAAGAAGTACAATATCAAGACAATTTACAAGTCAACAACGTCGGCCGTGAAAGCCTTCACTCTTGGAAAAATTCGTTTTTATCTTATCAAAATTTAAGAATAATGACATAGGTTTTTACTCTATTTCCTAAATCTTTAAGCGCTCTCTTAAGCAATTTACGTTCTTGAACGCACTGTGACATTCCGATTGCTGGGGCTAATTATTTCTCGTGCACTTTAAAAAACCCTGGGTCGCAGTGCCAAAACCCTGCCGACAATATAGTGTATTTGCTTGTATAGGGCCGTGTGGTTTTTATACTTTTATTATGTGAAATTAAGTTTGTTTTTGGGCAAAATAAAAAATTTAACCCCTTAATACACCCCTTAAAATAACATTTTTTTCTTAATTGTAATATTATTATCAAGCTAACGTCTACACCGAATTAAATACACCCTTCAATAAATAAGTCACTATCTGCAAACTAGTGTTTTCATAAAATTTGTAAATCCGGTCCTGTCGGGCCGATTTTATTAAAATTGTGGCGACACTTTTTAATCACTACCAGAGGGTTAAATTTCAATTTTGAAACGATTCGGAGAATTTTTTCGGTATTTTGGGGCCCAAAACAGTTTTCAACCCCTAAAAACTACCCTTAAAATAGCCCGATTAGGCCCATTTTAAATAGGCTTCTTGCGGTGATGGGTTTCAACACGTGGCCCAAATTTCGTTGAAATCAATTAACTCTTTCGAAAGTTATCGCGCGTACACATATATATATATATATATATATATATATATATATATATATATATATATATATACGTATATAAATATATATATATATATATATACATATAAACATTTTCAAAAATGGTGCCAAAGTGTTTAGGAGGTTATGAAACGTCGAGAAATTTTGGTCCGACCCCTAGGTCCCGCCATCCGACCGACGCCAATAGTGTGTATGTTGCCATATGGCAAATACACTAATAAGCGTAGCTTCTACCTAATACGCACATCCCACCCCGGAATGACACGGCAGTCTATGACTATGTATTTTATACCTACATGGAGGATGATCAAAGGGTAGCGCGTTACAAATAACTAACACAATTAGTTAGCTTTGTCATGTCAACTTAATAAACCGTCTTTAAATATGTCAGCACTCTGCTATTGACTTTCGTTTCCCGGAACACAATTAAAATGGTCTCCTATAAAAATATTCGTATCTTGTTTGTGTAAATTCCATAAATAAACTTTTCCTCTTCATATTTCAGTACTGAATGTTTTTGTAAATCTACTGTCGATTGAAACTATAAAAGTCCAGCCTGAATTTCGTATAGATTTGTATTCTAATAATCTACATACATAATGTCTTTTGATCTAATATGAAATTGTGTATTATCACGTTTACTTGAATACGAGTGTTCTCTTTAACACCATCTGATCTGTGAGATGCAATTTAAATAAATAAAAAAACCCGGGTCGCAGTGCCAAAACCCTGCCGACAATATAGTGTATTTGCTAATACAGGTATTGTGGCTTTATTACATGAACTTAAGTTTGTTTTTGGACAAAATAAAAAAAAAAATTAACCCCTTAATACACCCCTTACAATAATAATTTTATTAGTTGAAATATTGTTATCAATCCAACATCTGCACCAAATTAAATACGACATCAGTAAGTAAATTCGTATACGCAAACTAGTGTTTTCATAAAATTTGTAAGTCCGGTCCTGTCGGGCCGATTCGCTTATAATTTTAGGAGCACTTTTTAATTGCTACTAAAGGGTTAAATTTCAATTTTGAAACGATTCTGAGAATTTGTTCGGTATTTTTGGGCCCAAAAACTTTTTTCAACCCCTAAAAACCACCCTTAAAATGACCCGATTGGACCCATTTTAAATAGGCTTCGTGCGATGATGCATTCCAACATGTATGCCTAATTTCGTTATAATGAATTAACTCCTTCGAAAGTTATTGCCCGCACATATAAATATATATATATATATATATATATATATACGTATATAAATATATATATAAATATATATAAACATTTTTAAAAATGGTGCCAAAGTGTTTAGGAGGTTATGAAACGTCGAGAAATTTTGGTCCGACCCCTAGGTCCCGTCATCCGACCAACGCCAATAGTGTATGTTGCCATATGGCAAATACACTAATAAAGTCCAGAAGGCCTCCGCTGACTTAGGAAGCTGACAGTTTGTATACTTATAGTTAGGTCACTGGAATAATCGATTGATTTTGATAATCGAATGCTTGTCATTCGAATGATTTTTATTATCGAATGATTCATTCAAAATGATTCCATCAGCTGATGTGTCTTAATAATAGGTGTGTGTGTGACAATTTTCACTCGAAATATCCCATCTTTACATGAAACGCGGAGCAAAACAACAGTCGAATTTCTAATTTCCACGTTCAAAAATAATCGCTCTCAATACAAATTTTGTTCGACTTTGCTTGAGTACATATAGGATTGAATCCAAGTGGAACTGAAATCCAGTTTATACTCGTTAGTACGTAGATTGGTGTCAACAAAATGTTAGTTCGGTCCTGTGTGACCGATTACATATAAATCAAGTTCCTACTGTGTTAAAAGCTTATTTTCTAGTTTCTACATTTACATATAACATAGCTATGTATATTTTGCACTGAAATTGATCCGTTACACATGTCTATTATTTCATCTACATAAAATTAGAAAAAACGAATTATTTGTAGTATGATTCATCTACTTACTATATATTAGGTACATACATATTACTTAAACATGCAATAAACTGGTTTTCAGAATATAGGGAAAAATAATGCTGTTTGTTTCTCAACAGATATCGAATTATGCGCGAATATTATGATAGGCCTGCAACTCAAACATATTTTGCAAAATTACATATATTAATACGCTAAGGTTAAGATGTTTGCCTCCCTTTTTCGCAAAAACCTCACAATTACTCCACATAAATTTTGTATCATTTTATAAATAATTACTTGTTCTATGTGTATCAACAATTAAAAAATCTATAATTGCTTTTGTTTTTGCAAAATAATTAATTATAACAATTATATGTATAGATATACATTTACTCAGTATGCAGCAATGCTGCCATCTGACGGTTCTAACTTTGAAACAACGTCAACATGTTTGACGGTCGGTAAATTTTTTCAAATTTTTTCGCCCAGCAGATTCGGAGAAAATAAGCTGTGGCAAACGAACACATAGACACGATAGTGATCTTATAAAATTCCGTTTTTTTTGTAAATCATGATAACATTCATCGTATAATATTATTTCGAAAAGTGACATTCGATTATTTTGGCGTAACAAGCACATTGATATGCAAGGTGCTCGAAATATCACATTAGTAGTAACAATTTTAGCGTCAATGAAACGAAACGCCAATTAGTTATTTCGTTATCTAGTTGACATTAACTTTAACCAACGTTAGAGGTCGTTGCGATAAACTGTCATGTCAGCTAGTTGAAAACCGGTTGATCAGCTAGTTGACAACAGAACCGTTGCAAGGACTGTTGCAAAAAACTAACTGTGCCACGTCAACTAATTGAAAAATCAGTAGCTTACATTTAACAGTAAGGAACGCTAGGCGGGACCGTTCCGAAAAACTGTACTTCGTTGGTTTTCAATAACGCTATTTGATTATTTATTTTTATTCGTATGCTCGATATTTGTCCGAATCAAACCAAATAAAATACTGCTGTGGTTCGTGGATGGTGTCGCTTTCGTTTCGTTCGTTGAAAGATACGGGGAATAGGTTTAGTGGTCGTTCCCTTTGTTAATGATAAATGAAATAGGTCAACGAGTTAATTCCAAAAACAGAAACTGTTGATTCGTTTACGTGCGAATAACAGTTAATTTAACAAGTTCGTTGAATAAACACCCACAGCGATTTGGAGTATAGTAAAATCTACACCTTTGGAAAGGTTCAACATTATATCACCAGTCGTATGTCAGATCGCATTTCCAGCTTCTATAAATCGTAGTACATTTTGTAAGTCGATCGACTTGTGTGACAGATAAAAGAATGCAGTGAACTAATAAATAATGTATTGGTTAGAGGTATCGGTTATCACTTCAGTTGTCACAGCAACATTGTTTCTGTAACACAATACTTCTTGTAGTTATACTCCGACTTAACACAAACTATTTAGGAACAAATAACTACTCACGAACCGTTTTTTGTTTATTTTAGAAATGTTATCAACTTTGTAATGCCAAAATATGACCTCCAGACTTGTACTTTCGAAACTTTCAAAATTTAATGTAAAAAATAGAAAATAGATACTAACGAAATTTCTCATACCGTGAGTTGGTAACAAGGTAGATTATAGAGGTTACCTCGTTCTATGGGATAGTAGCGTAGATCCTTAGACAAGGAAAAGATCTGTTACTATTTTGTTTGTTACTATTGATCAGCGCTACAAAGGATATGTTCTAAAATAATATAGTATTCTCAATATTGTTCACGTCCATTATAATTAATAAGTTTTTTTTTATTATTTAACAGGAAATTTCAGTTTTGCCCGAAGAAGTTAAAACGAATTAACGAAACGTCGCAAATTTTTTAATTTAGTTTACTATATTAAAATTGAATTGTCCAATTTCCTGTTAAATAATAAAAAAAAACTTATAATATAAAAAGTTACAATATTCTAGTACTAATATTAATGTTCCAATTTCTGACAAAATTTCTATTTCAAATAATATTGATTTTATTGTTTTACCATTTATAAAACACCTTGAACAGAAGTTTAAATCAACAATAAAAAAATATAATATTAATTTAATATTTAGATCATATAATAAATTAAAATTACTTTTGGGCAAAGATAAATTAGAAAATTTCGATAAATCAAATATTGTATATAAAATTCCTTGTAAAGATTGCAAAAAAGTTTATGTAGGTCAATCAGGAAGAACACTTAGTACTAGAATAAAGGAACATATTAATGATGTTAATAAAGGCAAGGTGACATCAGCTTTATATTCACACACTGTCGATTTGAATCATTGTTTTGATTTTAATTATAATTCTGTTAAAATTTTAGATAATGAACAAAATTATTATAAACGATTGAAAAAAAAAAAAAAAAAAAAAAAAAAAAAACAACTGTTTTGTTTTCATATAAACAATTATAATTTATTTTATATTTTAATAAATTGAAAAGGACCAAAATTTGGTAGAAACGTTTTGTAAATAAAAAAATATTTTGAACAGTAATCGCAAGTGGTTTCGTTTTATTTAATATTTAATTATAATATAGTATTTTCGACAACAAATACAGTTCGATTAAAATTATATATAGATCAATGTTTGTGTGAGGTATTACATGTTTCGTGTTTTTAACAAAAAAAAAAAATATGTTCTCTCTTTAGTTCGAATGAATGAAACAGGATACAGATATTCTAAAATTGTACAAAATAATGACTCGAACCAATTGGCATATATAGGAGAATTATTACTGTAGGTACATATTTTTTAACTAAAATACATATTTTTTCTTTCTTCCTCAACACCCCAAGTCAAACGTATTGTATTTTTTTTAAAAAGCAAATTATCCAGTAATTTATTGCACGCGAGATACTGTGTAGCATTCGTGTGCCTATTGTACACAAAATTCAGAAATACACACGAACATTTTTATATCTGCACTTCGATCCAAACTTTGGCACACGGAGTTTAGACCCCTTGTCACCTTTGAACACAAAAGCGAAAAAGGCCTAAACTCCGCTCACAAACTCTAGAAGGATGCCAGAACGAGCTCTAAAGATGGGATATTTCGAGTGAAAGTTGTCGAACTATTCGATTAATCAAATATCTCGAGATGTTATTCAAAATCATTCAAATGATTTTTATACCTACGAGCTAAGATTTATAATACAATCTTCAGTAATAAATTATTATACTACGCTCTTTCTTTACTCTTTCAAACACTGCATGCAATTGTCTCTCTCAGATTGCATTTTACTGTATTTAATATATGATTACTTAGCCTATTATTTGGCACTTCCATGAAATGCATCGAAATGCATTCGTAATCAAACGCGAGGTAAGGTGCACAGCTACCGATTGTTTTTGGCTAGCGATCTTAAGACAGGTACACAAAATGCTCCCTTTTCAAATGTAGAATTGATCGGTCTGAATGTATTGACTATATAAGAACGACGTACTATGTGCGCTTTGTTTCTATGGTCTTTACGTTTCGTGACGGTCGCTCCGTCGTTTTTTCGCAGTTCACGGCCAGTCCCTAGCCTTGCTTCAATAAATTTTCTTAATTTAGTTGGAATAATTTTACATACAGTGTGGTGAGATAAAATAAGCCAGCTGTAATACGTTGTACCTATTTTAACATATGTGTATTTATTGAGGATTATTTTATAGCCCGTACGATTTAAAAACGACATTTTTAAAAGCTAAAGGTTCTCAAAATAATTTTTAACACAGCTAATAACTCGAAATTTAGCAGTGTATTATTTTTTAGTTCACGTACATTAAAGTTTAGCGTTAAGGCTGTCGGAACGCTCTGAATTTTGTTTGTGCTGAGACCCAGCGGTAAGGGGCGAGGTAGGCAAAAGACATATTGTGGGTGTGAACTTCTTTAGCTCTGTCTCGCTCAAATCATCCGCACGTTTCAATTTTTGGCTGGTGCCAACTACGAGGCTAAACAAATTTTTTGCAAGAGTGCCGCTGTCAATTGATTACTCTAAATTTTGAAAATATTTTGAAGATTTAAAAAACTTTTCCGAAAAAGGAAGAGTCACTTTAGGTTTGTGATGGAACAGTTTTGTGAAATAAATACGAATAAGGTCATAGTGTGACATTGAAAACGTGTGTTTTTTTAGCACAATTAATGCCAAAGTTTTTCTAGTAAATCGTACATAAATTACAAAAGTAGTCCATTAGAGACTTAGATTTGTCCTTTACCTTCCTTATAGAGAAAGAATTTTTGCAGAATGTTGACGAATAAGTCTACAATCAGTTGACAGCCGAAGCTCTATTTTTGGCTTAAATTCAGAGCGTTCCAACAGCCTTAAGGTAAGGAAGTTAAATGTTATGCAGTTGTAGATATTTATTCGTATCTATTAAAAATGAATACTTTTGATAGTGAACGATTCATACAACTGACATATTGCAATCAGATATATTTAACGAAATAAGGAAAAAAATACAATTTCGTTTCATGCTTCTAAATAAAAGTTTTGTAATGAGTTTTTGTATGTAGATACCCAATTTGTTTTTAAATTAATTTATTCTAATTTGTGTACACAGTTTTTTTTTTCTACAAATAGAAAACGAATGTACCTTTTCGTTGAACAATTGTTCTGTATCTCATGCGACGTGAAAAGATCAAAAAAACGTTTTTTTAATTTATTTACTTCAGCATTATCTAACTGAAAAACGCAACTAACATAAAATTTAATACTGGATAATGCTACTTTATTTTTCTAACTTTTTCTTATAAGCTGTACGAATAATAATAGGAGTGTTTGATATCGTTCTCCGGTGTACATTTGTTATACAAAAGTGTAACCATTTGTGTCTAATGTACACTTTTCAGTGTAAATTTTAATAATAATAATAATAATAATTCTTTATTCAAGATTGCCATTATGACAAAGAAAGCGTCAGTAAATTACATAGTGCAATAATTAAATACAAGAAAGGTTATACGGGCATTTTTCTGATAAATACTCTGTAAGTTTTTTTTTAAATAGATTGTAGCTTTCCACGTTCGTAACCTCTGGTGGAAGACTTTCGTAAAATTTCATAGCAGAGTAACGAGGTCCTTTGGTATACAGGGTGATACGTCCCCGTGTATTATAATCATGATCCGGCAAATGTTGATAAAATGCTTGTTTTTAAAAAGAAAGCAAACAGACCTTAGTATCTAAATTGCATATATTGTCAAGATTCTGTTCCTAACGAAAGATGGCTTACATGACTTAAGATGGAATATGATTCTTAATATCACTAAAATACAAAACACCTAAGATTGTGTTTGATGTTAATTATATTATTGATATATTGTTTCTTAAACAAAAATAATTCACAATTTCAATAATAAATGTGCAGGAACCATATGTTTATTATAAATTAATACAATTGATTGCTTCAGCTACGTTTGGATTTACATTAAATCTTCCTCAGGCATCATAATTAATTTACAACAAATAAAATAATACGTATATATATATATATATATATATATATATATATATATATATATATATATATATATATATATATATATATATATATATATAATAAATATAATAATATTGAACATAAATAATTTTCCTTCTTATTGTATTAATTGTATTAATTTATAATAAACATATTTAATACAAGTTCCTGCAAAATTATTGAAATTCAAAATAATGGATGCTAATATCAATATAGATAATTCACAATGTTTCACAGGGTCGCATTATGTAACACGCGCAAGTGTTCAAACTTGCTTAACATTTTCACTCACTGATCATTTACTGTAATAACTAATAATTATATCATATAATCAACACCACTCGAAAAGAAGAAGGTTTGTTCATAGTAAAATATTTTTCTAAATCGGTTCAGTAATTGAGATTATTATGAATAAACAAGCAAACAAACAAACAAACTTTATAATAATAGATTAATAACTTCATTTTTATGTGTCAAGGCCATGCGTTTAGTATCTTATATTATCAACTCACAGTACTGAAAATAATAATTATATTTTTAAAGATTTACATTATTCATAAAGCTTATCTATTTATTGACGTCAAATTTGAAAGCTTCTAGAAATAAAGCCAGTATAATGATGAGTAATGATTTAATCAATACTTATCTCGAACTATTCTTAAAATAATTGAAGTTAAACTTTCCTCGCTTTCATACTAATTTTGCTGACAAATACATCCGATGTAAAGTGAATTAACACAATTGTGTTATCCAAATTACATGAAATTCAAATTAACGACGGTAGATAAAAATTAGTAGTTGCCAATGACCTAATGTTACAGTAGATAAATATAGTGTTTAGAGAACAAACTACAGAAATGATAATATGTTAACTTGATTAATTATGTTCTAAACAGCTATTTACAATGTACTATAAGCAATTAATAATTAAGTTATTTCAAATCGCGATTTTATTTTTATATTTGTTACTATTTCCCATATACGAACGATCTGTCGGTGTTGTAATCGTATTTTGGATAAATTTACAAATTTTCATATCCCCTGAACCCAAAAAAGTGATATGGCAGCTGGCCAGCGTTGCCAGACGTCCCGATTTCGGCGGGACGTACCGATTTTTAAATCAAAATTAAATGTCCCGCGCGGGACAGGCTCAGTCCCGCTTTTCGGGGATAACTCGACCGTGCGTAAATAATTATTCTCTTATTGTAAGTTGCAATTTGTAACACTCACTCCTCAGACTATTGTTTGAAACGCCATATTTTTCTAAGGAATAAAACTTTTTTGATTTTGATTTCTGTTTTTTTTATTTTTTTTATTCAGAAGACGAATAAGACTCAGCTATTTAACGATAGGGTAAATCTGATTTAAAATATCATATTTTTATTAAAATACATTGTCTATGGCTATTTTTGCTATCTATTGTCACGTAAACGTAATTTGAACTCAAATAAAAAGATAAATATTTAAAAACTTCTGATTATATACGTTTTTTTACTATGTCCCGCTTTCGACGAATCCCGCTTTTTTCATTCAAAAAGTTCCAAAATGCCGACTTGGCAAAAAAAAAATCTGGCAACACTGCAGCTGGCGCTCTAGATACCCAACCATTGAATCGATTTTGCTGAAATTTTGAACGCGCATTCTGGTCGATAATATCTCAAGGTGGAATCACAAAATAAGTCGATTTAAAATTGGGAAAATCAAAAATCAATTTATTGTTTTAATTGCGTATACCTAATAATTTTGTTTCAATGAAATATATTTTACTGGCATAACAAGTATAATTTCAAAATGAAATAAAATAAGTGCCTACAGATAAAGCAATTATATATGAAATGTGTTATTAAATTCGACGCGTAAGAAACAATGCGCTGCAAATCTTCCAACACTCGAGACAGTACAGCACTGGCTGTTTCAGGATATAATCTCAGGTTAACCGAACATCAAGGTTATGGGAAGTAACAAAGTGTGTAACATAGAGTTATATTTCTGGTTATTTATTTATTCTTGTAAAAAAGGAACGCTCCACGATTGTTCTTAAATCCACTAACCCGATTTTATTTTATCGCTTTTGAACTTATGAACTTCACCATGATCATAAGCGATAAAATACAATCGGGTTAGTGGGTTTAAGAGCAATCGTGCAGCGTTTCTTCTGGTTTTCGAGGAAAAATAAATATTAATTTTAGCTATGTCTTTTTTTGAACTATACTCATGGAAAATCCAGTCTGATTTAATCAGAAAACAGAAAATTTTATTTTTTTTCTTGATTATGCGATCACGCACAATCAGAATATTAATAAAGTGCGATACGCACGCCATAATAATATTAGATAGATCAGATCAGTAGCGGCACGTTAATTAGTTTTTCTGTACTTTTATTTTTGAATAACATTTGGCAAATCTTTCTTGCTTCTACAATATGAAAGAATTCATATATGTTTTATTTATTTATTGTAAATTATAGACACTCGACAACTTAGGTCATTAGCGTCTTAATTACATCAAAAAACGTAAGCACTTAATGCTAAACGACATCACAAAACATCCAGGAACAGGGGTAGGATGCGAATCCACAACAGTCCGGTTAAGAAGTCAGCACACTAACCACTGGACCACACTGTCCTCTCCATATAATATGTATAACTTCTGTACATTTTATATGAGCCTAGTGCCAATACATAATTTCAATTTATTGAACGTTCATATAATTGCACAGCGAGTTCTCTATTAAAATTATATTTAAAGAAAGAGAGGGAGAGACTGCGTAGATTATTGACGCACTAAATTTAAAAAAAATTTAAATGCGAATGTAGTCAGTACTTGCGACATTTAAGTGGGGTCTAATCGGTCGTATCACAAGTAAGTGAGTGAGAGAGGTTACAGTGTAGCAGAGAATGAGATTTGTAGGCCCGCATAGAATAGTTTCCAATTTGAACACCAGATGTCAACCACTTTGCTTTTAATACTGCATTAAAATAAAATGAAAGAAAACTTTAAAAAGCAATGGTTTTCTTTTGCACTTAAAAGTAGATAATAATTTTGATCAGAATAATTTTCAACATTTATAAAAAGGAAACCATTGACCGCTTATTAAATATTTTTATTGCTATTTTTACGAGTGCTTAATCGTACTCTTTTTACGAAAAAATTTTGAAAATTATTTTCTACTTATTAGTTCAGAAGAAAACTACTGGCATCTACTTTAACGGTAGGTGGTGTGTAGTTTATGAAAATTACTGTGGAATTGACATTGCAGCACTAGTGCGTTATGAGTCCACTTATGCATGTAAAGCAGCTATTTTATATGGTATTTGACAAAAAAAAATTATTACCCGCTACTGTAGTCTGTGTGTACGAACATACGTATGTAAATAAGACGTTTTGTGAACCATACAGTTCCACAACAGAGTACTTCCGTTAAAAAACGATAACACGCCTCTGATTACGCCTTGCACATATTAAATATTCCCATGGACTACAATATGTGAACACCGACTGAGCCAAAATAGTACAACCGTTTTGACAAAATTACAGAATTTCTCACATTCAATTCATTTTTTTTATCAGTTTTTTACTTAAATTGATAACAAAATAGCTTGGACGGAAGCTCATTTGTTATCAAATTTTAAAAAAATGTGAGAAATTTCTGTATTTAAGCTATTTTATTATCATTTTAAATTTAAAAAAATAGCATCGGTATAAAAAACATTTCTGAAGTGAAACTTTCTTTATTTGGTTCAACGACTAACGAAATAGCTACCGAGATAAGACAAAAAGTATCGTTTAGGACTTTAAACTTCCTATGGATTCTTTTTAAATCGGTGAAGCAAGTATGTATAATAAATTCAATTTCGACTGTCTATAAAATTTCAATTTTAAAGATTTTGATATGGAACACAAAACACACATTACGAGAGAGAGAGAGATTGTAAATTATAGATGCTCTGGGATCATCAGCGTCTAACACTTTTTATGAACACAATAAATACTTTGAATTTAAAATTCCAAAAATGGCATAATAAATTCATGTGTTGAGAAGAACGTTATTCTGTTCTGTATTGCCAGTGTTAAAATTAACAGTGCTGTTAGATTTCTGTTTCACTTTAACTTATGTAATGTTATTTTGTTAGAAAGTGACAAAAAAATTGACCATACGGAATAGCTCCATAAGTTATATTTATTGGTTTCGAGTTCAAAAATATCAGTAAAAAACAAAAAAAAATGTGGGACATGTACTTTGTAGAAACAATTCTGCTCCATAATTTTTGTCCTATGATTAATTTTCCTCCGAATAACAGTTTAGAAGATAAATAAAATAAACTGAAAACCGGTCAGCTCCAGGGGTAGCTTTTAGTCCAAAAAGGGGTATTCCATTCACAAAATAGATGAGAACTTTTAGTCTCTTCTTTCCAATGTTTTTAAGAGTTAATTGTCAAAAAATAGATTATTTCTTCTATTTGACAATGTTTCATATAAGTTATGGACTATTTGCACTTACATCAACATGTTTATGAAATTTAGCTCAAAAAGTTTGTTAGTTAACAAACAATTTTGTAACATCCCATATAAAAAGATATGTACATATACATACGTAATTTGTTTGTATTCGGCTCATATCCAATCCAAAGTGTGATATTTAACTACGTAAAATGTGTCAAATTAATGAACAACACTTGTGATCAAAGATTTCAGCAAAAATCCTAGTTACGTCTAACTGCCCACTTGTCAAGTTTTCTTTATAAATCACGATATGTTTTTAGAAGTAATACACCTGACATTTACTACAGTTAAAAGTACTTCAATGATTTAATTTAAATAATTTCTTACGATTATGTCAGTCACTCTATTTGATTATGCAACTGTTTTCATGTATAATAAGGTGATTTTACAATTGTAATAATATTAAAAAATACTGCAGTTTACTATTGATTTTTGTGGAGTGAATCGTACTTATACTTTTTTTGTTTTTAATGTGGTAGCTATTTTTGGTGTTTGCAGTGGTAAAGGAAAAATAACAGTGCATTAATTATACATTTATTACCTGAGATTTTTTGGATTTCAATTTAATTTTTTGAAATATTGCAGGTAAAAGTCATTTGGCAACTATTTTATATTTTATTTTTATTTATTATTTTAATACATACATGAAAAAAAATTATAGATAATCAGGGAAAATGAAATTAACAGAAAAAAAAATTGTAGTTAATTCTAAACCGAAAGAATGTGAAATAGATACATAATTAAATGTGCCAAGAACGAATTTCAATATAATGCGTATTTTTCATTATTTATTATTAATTTTATTTTTTTATTATAACCGTGTTACGTAAAATTAACTACGAAATCACAGAAAAGCATTATTTTTTGTAATATATTAGGTGTAGGTATAATAAAGAAATAAGTTATTCATCATCGAAGCACAGATCAAAGCAATCGTGGAAAAAGAATGATAAACTTACCAGTTTTGGATCGAGGTTCTCTGGGTCCGTCAACGGTAACTTTGATTGCTTTGCTGTATGTTGCTACTTGAGGTGGGCTTGTTGAAACTGTTATTGTCAACGAAAATGATTTTCCTGAAAATAAATTATCTAAATTAGTTACCAGTATAAGCCCCTGAAAAATGTGTTTTGAAGTGAAACTTCTTTGACCGCGTTTTGTTATACAATCACGGTAAGTCAAACCACAATAAAGATCACATGTAACCGGGCTACACGTATTCATTTTTTTAAATCTTGGACCTGCATACTTCTTAAAAATAAAGCAAAGTGTAGATATATTTAAAAACAATTTAAATATTCAGCTACCAAAATTGAATCATCTTATTTTGTATTTGTTGTTTAAGTTTCCCTGTGTATTTATTATAATTTTTTATCATCCATTAGTATTTTAATTCATACTTTATTGTAGAGTTTTCTCACTTCTTATCGGGCTAGGTTAATATAGGTATAGATATTATTATACGAAAATAAACTTTTTTATTTATAAGCAAAGCAGAAATAAAATAGTGAGTGGTTTTCTGTTCCGGATTTAACAGTACACATATTATAACGGAATTTTACACCTAATAAAAAATTATTAAAACTATTTCACGTATTGTATATATATCATAATCTATAATCGAATTTTGATATAAATAAAATAATACATGATGCATAAAATTACGTTACTTATTCAAAAAATTGTTTGTGGTAATGGATTTCAGTAAGAAACTAGCGCAGTTGGATATAACAACCTTAGACCATAAAACTAGATAGAGTAACAAACGTCTAGTTATTGACTGGCCATACCAATTGTACTTTGACTGCTTGACTTCCATTATATGTCACAAATACCCCTTTCGTACGTTTTTTGGGAAAAAAACGCTATCGCACTATCACCCCCCGAGAAAAACTCTCCCACTGCCAGAAAGTTTTTCCCTGCGAGAAACAACACACCGCTAAGTTGAATTTTATGATAAAAATAAAAGTAAAAAATAAATAAAGACAAAATTAAAAGTTATTTAAATAAATATCAAGTGGAATAGTTGTAAGAAAAAAAATGCTGGTGTTCTTAGGAATCGACCCAGCGACCTGTGCAAGGCAGACGCTATATCCATTTAGCTATCGTAACGGATTTATTTACACTTATGTACTTTATTTATCGCTAGAACTATTTCTTACAAAGTCTAAGATGTCTTTGTACAGCAGATGCGTAGTAAAATGATGGTATTGAATTAAAAACACATACTAATATAATGCTTCAATAGACACCTTAGTTTCATAAGAACGAAAGTCGGCTTTACGATTAAGTCAACTTTGTTGGTGTTAAAAAATGATAAATATTGATTTTCTTATAACATCTCATTTGAAGTTATTGTAGGGAAACGGGAAACCTGTTTCCGTTTGCGCATTCAGTAGGAGGCACTACTGCCTCCGAACTAGGCCGGCTTTGTAATAATAACTATAATAAAAATTATTTATTTCGCAACCGAAGCCTTATCCAATTTTAATACTACACAAAGCTCTTTATATTTGAAACTAAGAAACTTAAGGCTGTCGGAACGCTCAGAATTTTGTTTGTGCTGAGACCCAGCGGTAAGGGGCGAGGTAGGAAAAAGACATATTGTGACTGTGACCTTTTTTAGCTCTGTCTCGCTCAAATCATCCGCACGTTTCAATTTTTGGCTGGTGCCAGCTACGAGGCTAAAAAAAATTATTGCAAGGGTGCCGCTGTCAACTGATTACTCTAATTTTTGGAAATATTTTGAAGATTTAAAAAACTTTTCCGAAAAAGGAAGAGTCACTTTAGGTTTGTGATGGAACAGTTTTGTGAAATAAGTACGAATAAGGTCATAGTGTGAGATTGAAAACGTGTGTTTTTTTAGCACAATTAATGCCAAATTTTTTCTAGTAAATCGTACATAAATTACAAAAGTAGTCCATTAGAGACCTAGATTTGTCCTTTATCTTCCTTATAGAGAAAGAATTTTTGCAAAATGTTGACGAATAAGTCTACAATCAGTTGACAGCCGAAGCTCTATTTTTGGCTTAAATTCAAAGCGTTCCGACAGCCTTAAACATAATTTTCTGAAATAAATCTGGAAAAACTTGAATCGAAGTGGTCAGAAATTGACTGTTGATAGATTCAAATAAATATTGTCTATTGTTAATCAATATTTTTCCTGCATTCATTACCACGATTTATAATAAAATTGTTGATATGACAGGCTTACAAATTAATTAATGTCGCTTTCCTCGAACAATTTAATTAAAAGAGTAGGATAGCTATACCCATTGATGTGATGCCATATTAGAAAAAAATATTTTCAAACACTGTCACCGTCGGAACTCAAACCCGAATCATTCCACTATCGCGGAGGAATGAATTATTAATTACTAAACAGTGATATATCTAAACAGTCAATCTTTCTAATAATTATAGCTCTCCTATTGTTATTAATTTAGTCTTACGGACTATACCGTAGTGAAAATTTACTCATAATTTAATTAATGTGCTATATATAATTGTTCTGGCCTTAGAAAATATGATAGCAGTGGACTTTGGGTAACAAATTAGTAATTTCCATTATTGTGGTGCATAGAAGTTGAACGCGTTATCATTTGTGTTCCCAGGCTAACATTCCTTGATTAAATCATCATTGATAATTCTCTTAACTGAATGTTCTCATGGGAATAATCATTCCTAGTGAATTTCCGGTAGCCCACGTGTGTGTCCAAAAATACGTGGGCCACCGGATGTTTTTTAGTCTAATCAATAATAATCAATAAACCAGAATAAAAAAATAAGACAGATTCATATAATGCAGCTCCCACGATAAGAACTCCTGTTTAAAAAAAAATTAAAAAAATACATCACAAAACCTCAATTCATTGCAATGTTTATATTGTAACGAATTCGATCGCGCATTCTTGGACGTAAGTGTTTGAAAGCGTTGCCTAGGTACTGAGAGTGGCCAGTGAAAAAGTGAAAAACAAACTTGACGGTTGCAAAATTAATAGAAGTGTAAAGATAGACAGTTTATATATACAAAAAGCATTTTCTGTACCTTAATTATCAAATTTTGAACCTTGTTCTTTCGGCTCTACAAAATAAAGATTATTTTGTTAAACCTTTCATACAGTTTTGTTACAATATCATCGAAGACAATATGGCGGATCATGGACGTGATACTAAATTTAAAGTACAAGCATAGCAAAGGCATATCACGCAGCTTTTTATTAATAAAAATATGCTTGAACTTTAGATTTAATATTGTAGATATTTCCGTTAATATTGAGTTTTGAATTTGTATAAGGTATTTTCTAAAGGTGTTGCCTAAAAGCCGCTGCAAACGCGGCTTATTTTGTCGCTGGAATCGCTGCTGAAACTCGTAATGACTGCCGTTCTGGCTGTAGGGCTGGAAATGACATCATTGCGGGCCTCGCTGCGTGATTACATGCTGGATTTGAAAAAAAAATCCGGAGTTATTCTACGTGCTCGAGATTTGAGCAAGAAACAATCAAAGAACAGTATCGTGTCACGTGGGCAACATGGGCAAACATCATAAACAAATACGATGTCATAGTGTGTGTTCTGTTGAGAGGCAATAAACGTCTACTTTTGTTAATATTGGAACAATGGAACTGTTGCCACACACGAAAACCATCTACAAATTCGGCTTCAAAACACGTATAGTGTGAAGCCACAAACCGTAACAAAATCCAGCGCCACACCACGTTTGGGACCTAGCAGCGAAATCAAGCAGCGAATCTAGCGGCCCTTATAGGAATGCACTTTTGGGTTATGTCACTCACGTCGTGGGACACCCTATAGGAACAGATACATACCAACATTTCAATAATTCATTAGAAATGACGTTTTTACGACACCGCCATATCTGTGTTCAAAATCAAACTCCACTAATAACACCAGACGACTGAGTCGTGGCCTTTACCAGTACCACTTTGGCGGTTCCATCCATGGATATGACATTAAGAGCGTCTCCTGGAGGTTTATTACTTAACAGTTTCACGTCAAAATGTTATACAAATTAAGTTTTGCTTCTGCGTCTAAAATAAATTGTATGATGAATAGATTACTAAAATCAGCAGTTCCAGTTAAGAGAAGCCAGGTCGTAGTTTCTTTACTATTGATCAATGATTGATAGGTAGATAAAAATAGGGTATATACCGGATATCTTTGAGTATATGGGTATATATTTGTATATACAACAGTTACGGCGAAATATCTTACAAATTTTATTTCTTTAATATAGCATGGAGAATATACAAAAAGCACTAACACAAATTAACAGAATCCGCCCCCTAAATCGTACATATTACGTTTTCTTTTTTCACCACCAGCGTTGATAATTTCCATTTTGTACTAATTTTCATTTGTCATTTTAAATTATTTTGCTATGCAAAATTCATTTTTTATTGTTTACTGAAATATAATCAGATTAATTATTTATTTAATTTTCGAAGAAATCTCCATTGGTAGATATATGGATAGATGTAATCTTTATTACGAACCAAATTTGGTACAAATAGCGACAAAAAACAGGTACAAATTTGAAATTACATAATACATATTAAAATTTCAAGATCACATAAAGTTCAATTTAAAATGGTTTGTTAAAATAAAGACAATGGAAAAAAAATTAAGTCATATAAGCAAGTATCAATTAATTTAATTTTTATAATATTTTTTTCGAAAACTTTATAATTTACATTCATAAACAGTATTAAATCTATAACTGTTTCGAAACATCCATTGTTACAACGCTATATTAGAAAAAAATGTTTTCAAATAACTGTCACCGTCGGGACTCAAACCCGAATACTTCCACTTTCGCGGCGGAATGAGTTATTAGTTACTCTACCCATATCTCAACAGTTAATCTTTCATAATAAAGTCCCGATGGTGACAGTTGTTTGAAAATAATTTTTTCTAATAATTTTGTAACAATGGATGTTTCGTAACAATTATAGCAAACGATAGCTATTATACTGGTTATTAACAGGAAGATCAAAATTTCAAAGCCCAATAATTGGGTTCGTAGGTACCCCTTCATCGTTTCGGTACATATGAACATCAAAAAAATTCTAAAAACAATAATTTGGTAGAATTAACCACACAAAACTGTGTGTATATTAAATTTCCATCTAAGAAAGTACATAATCAATAAAATCTATAAACAAATGTTTCGCGGAAGCCTTAAAATGTAGGAAAACTGCATTAAGTTGTGCATTGCGTCTAATTCTGCAAATGCATTTGTAAATATATAGACATAATATTTGCGTATTCTTTAGAAATAAGGCGACAGTTTGCTATGCACATAAATGATTGATGTTACGTAATATGAAAAATAAAAAACTTGCATTCATTCTGCTGCTTGTTTTATTAAAATTAAATTGTTAAATTTACACTGTCATTATTAATTTGGTTGTAGTGTTTATTCGTTAATAACATTCAAATTCGAAAACTGGTTAAAGTAAAAGTTGTAAAAGTGTCAACTGAATTTTAAATTTATTATTACAAAAATAATAAATAATAATAATGCGTTTAACGTCCACTTCTCGACTTTATGTCATAACAGACGCCATTCGCACCATTACTATTTTCCAATTACCACACTTCCCGTTATTTTTCTACATTTTTAAAACTTCAACTTATATAATAGCGATGGACGAATGGAGGAATTATAGAAAATTAGGATAAGGTAGGTAAATTTTGAACTAGGAGTTTGATAGGTAATCGGCCATGGGCTCAAATAAGGAACCATCTCGATATTTATTTGGAATTAATTGAGGGAAACCATGGAAAACCTCAATCAAGATGGCCGGTACAGGAATTACCGTTTCTCGGCGAGAGGCAATAGGAAAAAGTCCCAGCCACATCTGCCCCCGCCGGGATTCGAACCCGGACCTCCCGAATGCGAGTCTAGTGCTGTCACCACTAGTCTACCCAGCTCGGTAGATTTTGAAAAAAAAAATAGGGAATAAATGGTCTCACGCATAGTTTAGAGGAAAACTTAAACGAAAATCTTAAGCCTTAAAGTTCTGACGGAAAACGGAATGGTACGGAACACTTTCAACGCGAGTTCGGCTTTTTTAATGTGGATAGTACGGATTTATAAATAGCGATCTTGATGATAAACACAATACAGACAACCTTAAAGAACATAACAGATATTAACTTATCTGCAGTTCAGCGGAAGAAATTATAGATATATTGGCCATAAAATAACACATTATGTTGATTGTTATTTATGTCTAGCCATAATTCTGGTCGTCAGAGCCCGACTCTAATTGATTTCGTAATGTCACAATTCGTGACAACTCTTATTCTCGCATTTTGTAGTACGACTTTTGAACGCTAAAAATATATTTTTCATATATACTTTTAGCACTGACGTACCATAAAATCATGAGTTAATGCAAATATTCCGGATTGCAGAAAGAATTGTCTGAAAATCTTATCTGATCATGACCTTAGATTATGACCACATATTTCTCTATAAAAAAAGCATTGTAGGATTTCAAATCGATCTTGAAACGATATGTTTCTAACTGTGCATTTAACATAATTTTTCACTTAGAAACAACATGTTTCTGCGCGTTTTGATCAAAATTTAGTTTGAAAAGCGATCTTTTGCTACATAACAAAACGTTTGTCAATGATAGACTGGTCTGTAATTCTTTGTTAAATATTTCCTCTAAAACGAACTACTAAATACTAATTATCTAAAATAGTTCCATATGAAAAGCAAACATCAAAGAAGAAGACCATAATATAGATATCCCGCTGCTAACAAGTCATAGTGATTAATTTTAGTTAATTGTCTGTTTTGTTAGGTTTGAAATTGAATGAGGTAAATTAAGTTTAGAAATGCACTATGTAGGTGTATCTAAAATACACTGACTTCAACAATTGTAATGGATGTAATCTGACAGCTTCGATTGTTAAGTCTTAAAATACCGTTTTGGTATTTTTTCTTCTCGCATCCTACTATGGCAAGAAAATATTCTATTCAGTCTGATTAACATTTTGGTATTCTATGATTTGTTTGAGACAATTTTCTGATTGATATGTGTATGTGGTAAAATTTTTCCCCTTCACCATCGTAAAAATAGAACAACATAGGTTCATGAGGTTTTTTAAAAGATATACTTTTTAACTCGTAGTGACGCAGAATTTTCTGTAAGAGGAACGTGAGCCACGGTGTGTGTGATTTCAGTTGCTCGTTAGTAAATCAATAGACAAATAACACGACCTGTCGTGAAATATAAAAAGAAAATTGTTTTGTTGAGAAATTTTTCAGTTACAAGCGACTGTTTCCTAGCTGGCAAATGACTCCCTAATTGAATTTTCTTCTTAAAATTAATCAATCTATTAATTGAGAAGCTTTTTTATTTTTTATTATTATTTTTATTTATTGACCATTCAGGCTGTTAAAATAAATAAATATGACCATGTGTTGCTAAAGGGAGTGAGAAAAGGAAAGAAATAATAAAACCGTTCCCATAATCATGTACTGTTAATGACTCAAAAGGTAATAGCAGTTTAACAAAAGGTAGGTATAGCCAAATTAATAACGTTTAGTTGGCCTCTTGAAGTTGCGGCTTAATACCAAAAGATCGAGCGTCTCTAGTTATATCAAAATAAACCTGTTTATAGTCAGATAGCTTTAAACTGGACTTTTACTATTATATATTATATATATTATATATATTATATATGTTATATATATTATATATATTATATATACTATATTTTTTTCAAAACTTTGAATGGATTTTTTTTGTTGATACACCGGTTGAATCAAAAAAAGTTTTAGGCAAAAGTTGTTGGGTTTTGAGGAGGAAATAATTTACACGTAATATCAACCCCCTCCCCCTCTCGGCAGGGGGAGGGGGTAACTTTTGTTTTTTAAATGAAAATCCCCGATTTTTATAATTAACTTTTTTTGTGTAAAAATGAACAAATGTTGTCTAAAACTTTTTTATTTTCCCTGTTATTTTTGTGTAAAGTCTTGATAATGTTGATGATAATGATAAGGGGTGGGGGAGTATTCCGAGTTGCCAATTGCATTAAAAATCTCACCAGGTACTTCAATTAAATTATTCTTTATTTTAACATTAAGATAATAAGTTTTCAAAGTGTTCTCCATTCACTGCCATACAATGGAACAATCGATTCAAAGTTTTGAAAAAAACACCCGGTATAGTGTTTGTTACAATTGGAAGAACATCTATATCAAATCAAACCAACGTTATTTGTTTGTTTGGGTATTATGTAATAACGGTTGAAGCACCTTTTACAAATTAATATTAATAGACACTGTCACATCAGAATTTCAATTGAGAGTGTGTTATTATTATTATGAGAAAGAAGAAGTTCCCAAAACTTCAGGCTCATCACAAATTATACTTGCGGGGCAAGTTGACACTATAATCTCGTCTCCAACCATGAAATGGGCGATTACAGTGAGTTTGGGTCGTGCGCACGGAGTACACGGAGCGACCCAATAAGCACGGCGTTTTGCATGCGGCAGACTAGTGTCTCAACGTTACGCAGACATGCCGGAATAGCTATTATATTTGCCAGCAGTGACGATCTGGCTCATCCTAGGACACCAATTATAAGAACAATAAATTTAACAGAATACTCTGAGGACTACTTCCTGAGCTCAAAAAGAAGGTTTTGATATTTTGTCCGCTTCTGTCTCCTTCGCAACTTTGTTCGTTTTAGCAGGAGCTGAGAATTTGATACGCCGACATGCCGGAATAGCTTCTATATTGGCCAGCAGTAACGATCTGGCTCATCCTAGGACACCAATTATAAGAACAATAAATTTAACAGAATACTCTGAGTACTACTTCCTGAGCTCAAAAAGATTCTTGTAAGCTTGCGCGCCATTTTAAATCTTAAAATGATCGTACTGTAAGTATACGATGAGAGCGGCATATAACGAGTGCGTTATGGTCCGGTCGTAAATGTGTTTCATTAGACACGTTTGGCTGTTTGGATGCGTCAACTCTAATTAATCAGTTTCTATTATACATGATTATTATTTAAAGACATTGGCTGTTGTAAATACGTACACCAATCCACCTATTGTATTATACAATAGTATTATAGTACAGTGGAACTACTGGCAACTGAAAGATAAAGTTCCCGCGGTACTGTTAAGAGTTGGGCTTCCAGTATCGGATCATCTTCAATTCCGAAATTGGTCGTGCCTAGAATTATTATTGTTAGGAAATGTTTTTATAAAACCAAACAAAATACTGAAATTTTATTAACGTCCGATTTCGTTTATAATGAAATAAAATTAACGATTACTATTTTTTCAGACTCTTTAATAAAATATAACATTTTGGCACTAATTTGGACCTTAGATATAATTTTTTAAACGGTAAAGGCTTGAATAAGTTAAACTATTCGATCTATCCACGATTCAACTATTTGGTCAGTGCACGCCAATAAAGCAGCCAAACAGCGCTTTTTCTTCCGACTTGATTGACAAATATTGACATTTCGAACTAAAAACTTATTGTTATCGAAATAAAAGATAGCCTATATTACTCAAGTGGAGTGTAGCTTTTCATTCGTGAAAGAATTTTTAAAATCGGTTTTGTAGTTCCAGAGATTACCCTACAAACAAATGTTACCTCTTTATATAATTATATATTAAACTTATTTATTTATCTACTTATGTAAAATTAGATCTAAAGAAGGTCCAAATCAGGGTCGAAACGTCATACTTGCAATAAGAATTCTGAAAATTGACTAGCCGTTAATTTTATTTCATTAAAATGATTAATGCTGTACCTATGTTATATTTCTATTACACTCGTATACTAAAAAAGTTCTGCTTTATTTTTTAAGTGTCAGCAAGTAAGAAAATTAAAATGTCCACTATTAAGGCTGTCGGAACGCTTTGAATTTAAGCCAAAAATAGAGCTTCGGCTGTCAACTGATTGTAGACTTATTCGTCAACATTCTGCAAAAATTATTTCTCTATAAGGAAGATAAAGGATAAATCTAGGTCTCTAATGGACTACTTTTGTACTTTACGTACGATTTACTAGAAAAAATTTGGCATTAATTGTGCTAAAAAAACACACGTTTTCAATGTCACACTATGACCTTATTCGTACTTATTTCACAAAACTGTTCCATCACAAACCTAAACTGACTCTTCCTTTTTCGGAAAAGTTTTTTAAATCTTCAAAATATTTCCAAAAATTAGAGTAATCAGTTGACAGCGGCACCCTTGCAATAAAACTTTTTAGCCTCGTAGTTGGCACCAGCCAAAAATTGAAACGTGCGGATGATTTGAGCGAGACAGAGCTAAATAAGGCCACACCCACAATATGTCTTTTGCCTACCTCGCCCCTTACCGCTGGGTCTCAGCACAAACAAAATTCGGAGCGTTCCGACAGCCTTAACAGTACAAAAATGCTTTCAAATCTTTTTGTGGAGATTCTACTGTACCACTAGTAGACAGGTCAGTGTTCTTTGGTGTTCGCCTCATCAGACATAAACTGTGATGCTTTATCAATTTTAAAATATTTATACCGTGTGCCCACAAAATAGCCGCACAGCATCGCTGTAATTATTTGTTTTAGCACTTAAAAATTATCTATTTTTTACTTCACATAAAACTTGCACTCACTGAATATTTTTAGAACTAGTACAACTATGCACATCGCAAAAGGTATAAATAATAATTAAATTATCCTAAGATCATTTTTATATTGGCGATATTTCGTATAGAGAAATTACCAGGTACAGAAAATTGTGTAAAAATACTGTGATCTTGGAACATAAAAATATGTCAAAAAAATTTATTTTTATTTTCGAATCTCCATTAATACTGGAAGCTAATAATACATAATATGGAGCAGAATGTTGGGCGATGAGCAAGGCAGATGAAAACATATTGGGCGCCTTCGAAAGGAAGGTGCTGAGATCCATATTCGGAGCTTTACAAGAAAACGGACAGTGGCGCTCAAGATACAACCACGAATTATACCAACTATACAACGAAACGGACATTGTTAAGTGGGTTAAAGTGAGTCGATTAAAATGGGCGGGGCACGTGATACGAATGAATGATGACAGACCTGCTAAAAAGATTTTTGCCACCAAGCCAGAAGGGAAAAGAAAAAAAGGAAGACCAAAACTACGATGGGGTGACTGTGTGGACCAGGACGTGAAAAAAATAGGAGAACGTAATTGGAGAAGTAAAGCCAGCAACAGGGACGACTGGAAATATCTCCTGAGGAAGGCCATGGCCCACACTGGGCTGTAGTGTCAATGATATATATATAATAATACATAAATAAATTAACAAAAATGAACTAAATACTACGATTTATGGTCAGCTATTATTTTATCAGGTGAATAAATATTTATGCCCTTGAAGTTGGACAGAATAGTTATTCTGACGATTTATATCTATAGTAAACTTAACTATGTTTGGTGAATTGAATTATCACTATTTTTCCGACGAAAAGAACAAATCAACGGAATAAATAACTAATTACTTTCGGTGAATACGGGCCTCAAGGAATGTTCCATAAACACAATATATTTCTTTCATTGAATGTTCATCGGCTGAATTTTTCCGAAGTTTCCTACTAAACAATTGCAGGTTCATTTTGATCTTGTAGTATATTACGAGGGTTAGAATAACAAGGGGACCGATGTCCCACAGACAGTTTGTGCGAACGCGACCAGGATTATAGCGTGCACCAGACAGTGAGCAGACAGTGATGTCCACGCTTGGACATCAGCCAGCAACCGCTCAGCGGGTGACTTTTAATGAATCCGTCAACATTTCTCAAACAGAGCAAATATTATACATTGCAATGTATATTATAAATGCACTACCTATTGTTTAACATGTAAATCAAAGCTTCCTATAAAAAGAGAGAGAGAGGTTGTAGATTATTATAGACGCTCAACATGTTGTAAAAAGCTTAGATATCTTTTGATCTTTTACACTGTCAGGGACGGATGAGTTATATTAAATATCCGATGCTATTTAATATAACTCATCCGCCCCTGGTAGTGTAAAAGAGAAAAAATTATAGATTAGATATCTAAGCTGAAAGATGAAACTGATGATTTACAAGAAGGACAGCGAAACCGTCACATTCGGGGACGAATCACCGCGGGGGAAATTTTTTGAAATGTTAACTTTTGAGATACAATTTAAACTTTTTTTCTTCGCTGCATAAAATAGAGTTAAAAATATATATAGGGTTATCTATTTCGTAGTTTGAAGACTAAACCTTGATCAAACACATATAAAATGAATTTTCTTATGTTCTTATTTTATTATAAAGTTTTCACCCTGACGATATCTGGTAAACACTAAATGGCCGTCTAGGGATTTGTCGTTAAAATTGATCCTTTTGTAGTGATTTTCGACCACATTTTTGCACATTTCGAGTGATATCTCAGCCATAAGTTGACGAATGTTAGTTTACAAGTGCTCTAAAGTTTTTCACATAAACACGGTCTTTTATGTAGGCCTTTTTTAATAAGTTTTAACCATTTTGACGCGTTGTTCGGTAGTTATTAAACTATCCATTATCGTAAATGTCAAACGACAAGCAATGAAATGATGCCTGGAATCAGATATGTTTGACAAATGAGACGGCAGTATTACGGTTTTGAAATCACGAAATGGATAACCCTTTATTAGAAAATTATCTACAAGTCGACATAAACGATTGGCTTTGTGGCCACAGAAATATTGGTAAAGCCAAAAGCTTATCAAGTTTGTTCAAACCACCAAGTTAAGCAAATCGCATTGAAAAGATTATTATAATAAATAATAAATATCAATCATAACATACGTATTATGTTCTAAAACTAAAAATAATTATTATAAACAAGTTTTGTGCAGGGTTGCAGAAAATATTGTTAAACAATTTGATTTGACAATGATCTTACATTGTGACCATATAATTACATACATGAGCAATCTAATGTCGTTGTTAAACTCCCTGTCATGTGGAACATTAAACTTTACTATATGATAAAATAAAATTTAATTTAAACAAAAAAAAAAGAATTTTAGAAAATAACGACCTTACCGACGGAGAACTCTCTTTAAATAACCGTGAATATTCTGTATCTAAATGAAAATACTAGTTTATAATTTTGTGGTTTGGAAAATCAGCTAATGTTTTTTATTTTTCAAAACTATTTTATAAGAAGAGTGTGCAAAAAATATTTTAATTAACTCACCTCTTCCACTTCGTCCAACAAATCTAAGATCATTGAATTTGGCAACTTGATTCTTCATAACAGCTGTACAATTTCTCAGTTCAGCACAACAGTTCTCATCATTACCGGCTCTGATAGTAACTATAGTTCCATCCATAATATCAGCGAGTGCCACAACCTTAAATGCTACCGGTAAAGTCTTATTTGAACGCCAATGATTGGGCAATGCTGAACACAAGAAGTATGGACTACCAGTTCTAACCAACTCATTTGGATATTCAGTCTGAGCCTGAACGATGCCACGTTCAGTCCACCAAAGATCTTGATTATTCACCGACGTTGATGTTGGTGATGTTTCCGACATGGTGTATCCTTCTTCGCCTTCCCTTTTGTAAGATTTGGTGGCCTCTTTCTTGATAGGCCACACAAAATTGTCCTCATCTGTTGTTTGGACGAAGCAACCTGTCATTGACACTGGCAAATGCATTTATATTGAGTTTTTATAATATTTATAGCAACTGAAAATATTTTGTTACTCTATTGTTTTCTTATATATTTACAATTTATTTCATTTTGATTTATGGTCCGAATGACAAAATGGATCTACAATTTAGTATTAATTTTTTTAAAAATGTTCATATTACCCAATTATTTACCATGCAAATAATTAGGGTTTAATTTTTTATGAGATCATTGTTATTAATTTTTATATTTTTCACTGTTTAAATTTATTATCACAATCGTTTTATTGCAATGTTAATATTGAAAAGTTTTTTATTATGTAATATCGCACCTGTAACAATTAAATTAATTTATTAAGAAAGAATTCATTTTCATTTAAACGTTTTATACAGAGTAGCTACTAAATATGTGACGTTATCTAATGAAAAATATTGAAAATGATAAATAGCGTCTTTTCGCAAATCTTCTTGATTTCCGGGCTTGTACGCCGTGGTCCATTGGTATTTCTACCTGACGTTTCGTCTACAACTGCGGTAGACATTATCAAAGGCGATGTGGTAGCGGGCGAAGTGTCCTTCTCGGCTGCTCACAAGCAAGTGTGTGTGTGCTTGTGAGCAGCCGAGAAGGACACTTCGCCCGCTACCACATCGCCTTTGATAATGTCTACCGCAGTTGTAGACGAAACGTCAGGTAGAAATACCAATGGGCCACGGCGTACAAGCCCGGAAATCAAGAAGATTTGCAACAACGCCAGCCGTGAAAGCCTACACAATTGGATAAAGCGTCTTTTCGATTAAGTAACACCAATATTTTTGATGTAATTTATATTGTCAATGAAATTTTATTTATTTTGTCTATCGGTGTGCATTAGATTTAAATAAAATTAGAATTATCAATAATTCTAATTTTATTTAAATCTAGTGCACATCGTTAGATGACGAAACGTGACGCATTAAAGATTGGTTTACTGATACTAACGGAACGAAATAACAGTAAGTTATTTTTTAAACTGTTATCGCAAAAATACGTTCCAAAATAACAGTTTCCACAAGCAGGCTAATAAAAGACAACAGTTATTAAAATAGCGTAAGTTAAATTCTTAGAAGTGTTCAGATTCTCAAAAACGGTTCAATACTCGAAAACGTTCCGTTCTCTGTTCTATTTAGGTTACCTGTTATAATTTTCAACTATTACCTGTTAGTTGTTATTATTTACGGCATTTTACATTTTTATAAAAAAAATTATGTTAACTATTCATTCGCAATTCGCTTTATTTAGATTCAAGGAACAGTTATTAAAACAGAGTCAGAGCGCAGTCGTTCCTGGGTAACGTCGGTTAAACACGTCGTGTTGTCATTTTTTATGAAACCGTTCTAGCACGCGTTGATCAAAATTCTAACATATTGTTCGTATTTAGCTATTCTGTAATTGCTTAGAAATCGTAAAAAAATGAATGAATTTTCTATAGATATTTGGTGAAAATTTAAATGTATGGTTAACTGACAATTTACAAAAATTTAATTTTAAATTGGTGTCACGGTAGACCAGATCTTTAGATTTCTACACGATGAATTTACAAACCGGATGCACTTTGCGCGCCGACCTCTTAACATCAACTTTTGTCTCTACAAACATTGAATTACATCATAATACAGTGAAACCTTAATCCGTCATTCAAACAAGGCGTGTTGATTATTTTTTTGTAGTTTCAAAAAAAAGTCAAGAAAACCAAAATTAAAAAAATAAAATATGATTCTCACAATAATCAGTTTCTATTTTTCTTTTCTATTTTTATAAACTTGTTTAAATAAATAATTGGAATGAAACAAATTATCCTATTATTAAAATTATTTTTGAAAAGCAGGGGTGACGAAAAGTCATTGGCTAGCAATAATACATTATTACAATTAACCGTATTCTACTTTTGTGTTCTAATTACTATTCTTACTTAACCACAGTAATAAATATAATTTATAAGCATTTTTTGTAATTATATTGAACATACCATTTAAGTAGTTACTTTGCTTAAGGTAGTTGTCGTGGTTAAGGCACACCGTCAGAAAATTCTTAATTTTTGTATACTTATTAAGGACATGATAATACAATTACCCTGAAAATTTAAAGTCGATCGACCGTATAGGTATAATCCGAGATAAATTCAATTAAAAATTGGATAATTAACATTGATTGTATACGACCTCTGTAGTTCTGAACCAGTTTCTTGTTTATAAAAAAAAAATTAACTGTCAGAAACTTTCCAAAAACTGACAGTCTTTCAGTGCATTTGTTATGAGCTTAAAAAAAAATAAGAAAAATTTTTGACCGTCTAATTATTTATAAATAACGGTTTTAGGTTCAACAATTTATAGAAAAGTATACATGCATATGAATACTGTATGGATTACGTTTCCACGGGTACAGTCTTGCGTACAAATTATGGATCATTTAGCTACAAGCTAGTATACTTTTGTGGCGCATATAATCTATAACTTTTTGACAATATTGTACCAAGAGAACTACCTTAACAGAATAAAAAATGCTTTGGTAGTCGTGGGACTACCGGTAGACATGAAATCATAGTCTAACGGGGTTTCATCAATCTTCAACTGGTTACCATTTTCTAAGTTCTTTGTTAAATACTTATGGTTATCGCTTGTAGAATAGATCTGGGTTATCTATATCATATTTTTCATTACACGCTATATATACTTATAAATTATACATGTTGAAAACGGTTATTATTTTTGGAGGTGTCTAAAAAAATACGCTTTCAATGACAAATTCTCACTGTACGTTAGACTTATTACATGGTGTGCAGCACATGTGATTGTGTGGCCCTCGTCACATATTGTTTTTTCCCAAGTACCGGTATTCAGTGACTAATACTGACTTTTCACGTTCGCATATGTAGTTGTGTTCTGCGTTAACTAACTTCTGAGCTACCTACACACAGACTAACACACATACGTGCATTGTTGTCATAGACGCGCGCGATCGCGGAATCTTTTTATACATTCCGCTCATGTGTTTTATTAAATATACACATGGTATAATAATGTAGCATCTGTGTGCAAAATTTAAGAAACCCGTAGAGATGAAAATTACACAAATAATTGACTTGTTTTCTTTTTTGTCCTTGGTAATTAATATAAAATTGATTTGACGGGAAAAAGGACTTTTTAAGTAAACGCTTGTTTGTTATTATAACGACGTTTCGTTCCTTGCTTGGAACTTTTTCATAGCTTTATAACTATTAAATGTTTAGATCAAGTAGATATAAAAGTTAAAATACACATACAAATATAAATTTGAGTTAGACAGTTGTTCATTAAAACTTTATAATAATTCCGTTGAAAAAAAAAATATTTTTACAGTTGATGTTCAAATAAATAAATAAAAAAAAAATAATTTGAACATCAACCGTAAAAATGTTTTTTTTTTAAACGGAATTATTATAAACTTTTAATGAACAATTGTGTAACTCAAATTTATATTTATATGCGTATTTTAACTTTTATATCTACTTGATCTAAACATTTAATACTTATAAAGCTATGAAAAAGTTCCAAGCAAGGAACGAAACGTCGCTATAATAACAAATAAGTGTTTACTTAAAAAGTCGTTTTTCCCGACAAATCAATTTTACACAAATAATGATCGACGAGCAAAATTGTTTTCGACAATTCGTACTGTTCATATCTCATAACTGTTCATTTGAATTTACTGAATACAAATTATGAATTTCTGAAATTTGGGGATTAATGCTTCTAATATTGGTTATGTAAAATATTACCTACTTGATCACCAATTCATCTCTAATAGGCAAACCAGGGTTTTTTAAATCAGCGTTGCCAGAACGTTACTTTTGCAACGTTTTACGTTACTTTTTGACCCCTTCACGTTACATTTACGTTAGTCACAAAACGTTACTTTTGCGTTACATATCCGATGGACTTTTAAAACTTTAAGTTTTTGGAGCTCCCTGCATCCCTACATAACAAACCATTCAAATAAAATGATAATTGGAGTCTATAAATTATTATACTGAAATATAAAAATTTTATAAAGCGTTACTTTTTCGGGGAAAACGTAACTTTTTGAACACTCTTAGGTAACTTTTTAGGACAGGGCACTGGCAACACTTTAAAATGTACTTGCTTCATATTCTTTTCATGAGACATTCTGTACCTAATCGTTCTACTAAGTGTTGAATTGTTTTATTTATTGCTCTAAAAGAATTCTTAAATATTGTGTATTACTATACAAAAATAGAATCTCCTTTTTATGTACGGGTTTTTACGTTATGAGTGACATTGCAAACGGTGGATACACACCATGCATTGCCTCCAGCTTGTTCTGTTTTTTGTTCTATTAAAAACAATTTTTACATATTAAAAATACGTAATTATACATACGTATATATATATAGAGAAATGCAGTTTCTTAACGGATTTTTACACCTACGTTAATCATTATGGAAAATTCGCTTCTTAAAAAGTTACCGAAAAATAATTATTGCGTTCAACAAAAATTACTCATTGTCTATTAGAGTAAGGAAAATTTTGAAGTCAGAATAGAGAGAAGGTATATAAATCAATTTATATCTACAAAAAAATGTACACTTTTTACCCGAGCGCGAAAAAGAAAGGATAAATGAATTATAATTATCAGTAAAATATGAAACTGTATAGATTTAAAATAATGAAATTATAATTTTCTTCATTATATACGACATTACGTAACAGCGTTGCCAGATTTTTGTTTTGCCAAGTCGAGATTTTGGAACTTTTTGAGTGAAAAAAGCGGGATTCTTTCGTCGAAAGCGGGACATAGTAAAAAAACGTATATAATCTGAAGTTTTTAAATATTTATCTTTTTATTTGAGTTCAAATTACGTTTGCGTGACAATAGATAGTAAAAATGTATTTTAATAAAAATATGATATTTTAAATCAGATTTACCCTACCGTTAAATAGTTGAGTCTTATTCGTCTTCCGAATAAAAAAAATAAAAAAAACAGAAATCAAAATCAAAAAAGTTTTAATCATTAGAAAAATATGGCGTTTCAAACAATAGTCTGAGGAGTGAGTGTTACAAATTGCAACTTACAATAAGAGAATAATTATTTACGCACGGTCGAGTTATCCCCAAAAAGCGGGACTGAGCCTGTCCCGCGCGGGACATTTAATTTTGATTTAAAAATCGGGACGTCCCGCCAAAATCGGGACGTCTGGCAACGCTGTTACGTAATAATGCGTTTTGTCAGCTACAAATAAAAAAGGCTTGGCCATATAAAGATATACCAGGAACAGATCAACATTTAGAACCCGCGAGGTCATGACAAAGGGCATAAAGTTTAAGAATATGGCTAAAGCTTCGAAAATTCTGTAAGAATCATAGATTTTCGTAAAATAGGTATACATTTCATCGTGTTAAACGTAATTCCTATATCCAAAAAATTAATTGGGTTTATATTGTAAGACACAACAATATTTTGTTGAATAAATGATGACCAATTAAAAAAAATATTAGTAAAACACTTTATAAAAACAAAATCTATTGAAATGTACTGAAACGAAGAAAATAACAAAAAAATTAGACAAATAAAATTCATCATTGTCGATCTGAGCTAAAAGTTTTTCGCGAGAAGTTTGAATCAACTTTTTTATCAGTGTATCTCGCGACAATCTCTTAGGTCAGGTCAACAATGATAAAATGCTTTTATCTGTTTGATTTTATGTTATTTTCTTCGTTTTAATACATTTTAATTGAAGCTTGTTTTAAAAAGGTTCTTACTTATATACCTAAATTATTCTCAAAGTGGAAGCATTATTATTATGATCAAGTTTTGGCTGAAGTTTTGGTTTAACTACGATAATAATTATATAAAAATTAATTGATAAAATATTGCAAATTGAACTATGAATAACACCGAGACTTTAATTGCTCGGTGTTATTCATAACACCGAGCAATTAAAGTCTAAATCATTGGAAACATTATGATATCATCATACTTATTAGAATTATTGATTTTGGCCTCTGGATACGTTTTTTTTAATGGTTATATGAAGAAAAATCTTCGTGTACATCAATACATCAGTATATAGAAAAGAAACCAAGCTTTTCCAAAAATTTATTAAAAAATTAAGAGGTTTTTCTCAAAGACTGGTTGCTGAAAATGTTGTTTTAAAGTTTCAGAAAAAATTATCCGTCGATTTTTTTTTATTATATTTTATGTGCAAAAGTGAAACCGCTTACACCTCAAAACTATTTTAAAATTGCAAAATTAATTAATTCTTTATATAAATAAAGCTTTTTATGAGTTAATTATACTAAAAGAATATGACGCTGGTATTTTTAAGATATTTAGTACCTATAACATTACCTAATAAAATCATGCTGAACTTTTAAAGACAAATTTCGAGGTATATCAAAGTATATAGTTCAAAAATATGTTTTTTTTCGTTTTACAAAATTACTCTTGTAGCTTTCTGGTTTTTAAATATCAGCATTATGTTTAATATATGTACAAATTTCAATAAAAAACCTAATTAGTGTTTATAACTAGTTTTTTCATAATATTACTTAGTTGAACTAAAAACTTAACATTAATTTCGTACGTAATTAAGGCTGTAAAGCTTTTTCTACATAATGGACTCTTATGTCAAAAATAGGTGAGTGAATTGTACCAATTCCAAAATAATATGATTGTACTACAAATGACAAAATATGCTAAATCTGTCAATTATGTTCATAACTGAATGAACGCGCCGCAAAAATGTAAAAACTACAGAAATAGTACAAACAAGAAAGTATTTTCCATAAATAAAAAAGCAAATCGGTTATAGCATTAAGCGCGCCAATATTTTATTGAAAGACTAAAATAAAAATAATTATATAACGTAAATACCTAAAATATTTAAATGTTACAACATATGGTTTCATGCCTGTTTTATTGTTGTTGACTAATATCAAACCAATCAATCAGAATTAAAGTGCACAAATTTTAGGCTATTTAAATTATTCACATAAAATTTTTTTTATCACAATTGAGCAATTTTATCCTTTAAAACGCAATTATCCACACACGTGCGATTACATAAAAAACAACTGATATACAAAAACAAAATTAACCGTTATTCTTTTGTCACAATTATTTACAAAATTTGTAAACGCGCCGTTAAAATATCAATTGTCAATTTATGTTTTTGTTAACGATACACACTTTTTGTCACATAGTTTATTTACTTCACATCCGCGCGCAACAATTAAGAAAGATCGGTAGTGATTGTTAAGATAAACTAGAATACAAAAACAAAAATCAACCGTTATTCTTTTGTCACAGTTATTTAGAAAACTTGCAAACGCATCATTAAAATATCATTAGTCAATCGATGATGTTATTGTTTAATCAACGATACACACTTTTTGTCACATAGTTTATTTAGTTGACGCACGTGCGCAACAATTAAGAAAGATCGGTAGAGTGATGTTAAGATAAACTAGAATATCAGTGTGATGAAGATCATCGTGAAGCACAGCATCCGTGTGCGTCCAACATAACACTAACTTTGATGACTACTGACTATGGAAGTCAATGAGTACAATAGAGCGAGTATACACAGTACAGACAGAGAGAGACAATTTGTGGTCAGCCGAGCGGCTTATTAATATGTCAAACAATGATAGCTGATATAAAATATTAAAGCGTTAAACGAGGATCGATATAGACACTGTATTATTGTAAACAGAGAAACGCTATTGTTTTGTTTATCCTAATTATATGGTGGGTCCTTTTTTTAAGTGCAGGGTAACGGGTATTTTTTTTTCTTTTTTTATAAACTTGTGTCGTAGTAATTAAGGTTGCCTTTGACAGTGTACTGATACGCCGGAAGAAAATTTGAAACGGAAAGTGTTTTTTTTACGAAGTAACAGGTGTGTTTGTTTGACAGAGAGAGAATGAGTATGACGCAAGCGCGAGATTAAAGTGGGATGGGCTTGTTTATTATATACGTACTCTGAAAATATTGAGAGTGGAAAATCTGATCAAACGAAACTTGCTTCCTGCAATCCTGCTGGCTGCTTCATAGCATCGGGGATACTATTTTTTAAAAATTCTGTATTTTAATGTAACGGAATATTTTACACGATTTTTTTTCCTAATGAAAAAAATCAATTATTTCAATGTTATAACTGCATTTTTTGAATTTTTTTGCAAACGATCAAAGGGTTTAGAAAATTAAAACATTCATTGCAACACTTTTAAAATTAAAAAATAATTGAACATCTGCAACAGTTCAGTTTTAAAACTGCAAAAAAAGGCACCGCCCATAAAAAAGAACTAAAACAAAATAAATCATTTATTATCGATACTTCGAATGATGGACTTTTTTAAGTTGAAATACCGTTTCTTTAAAATTTTGGTCTTGAACTGATCTTTCCTAACACTTTTGGCAAACTTTTCAGGTTCAGTTCTGATAATGGCAACTTTGATAGGAATTTTCAAATCATGAACCTGTTTAAAGCACTTCACTACACACTCGGTGATTTCCGGAAATTCAGGACCTCGAAAGCGTTTTCTTTTCAAATTGTTGTTGTCACATAAAATCATATTTTTATTCTTTAAATAAGTCGACAGTGTTTGCTGGTATGCCAAACTTTTTTGCCACTTTTGAATTTTCTCCCTTTCTCTGCTGCGCAAATAACCTCCAATTTCTTGACCATTGTTAATGTTTTATAAAACAGCTCGGACATTTTCGATTTCTAAAACACTCACCGCTTATTGCAGTAAATGATCTTAACAGTACTATAGCCGAAAAAATTCCAACTGGTGTTTGTGAAGACATTAATAACAGAAAGAACCAACGATTTCAGACTTTTCTAGAAAAAGTGTATTTTATTTTAGATATGATTTGATTGGAATCAAGAAAAAGTTCGAATTATCGAATAAAATATTACATTGAGGAGTTCAAGAGACCAGCCAAGAAATTCGAAATATCAGAGTTCCATTGTATTTGCCTGTGGCCAACAATAGACCCGACAAATTTCGTAGTAGTCCGGCTCTGACGTTTCTCGTCATATATGAAATTGAGATAGCTAACAACATTGTAGTTTATTGTACATTTACGGTCGTAAAAGCTAGTGTAAAATTGATCAACTGATTGAAATTAATTAGTAATTACTTCGAGTTAAAAATCAATTAAAATTTGATTTGATTGACCTGCGGCACTCAACTGTAATGTTTACCAGTAAGGTACAGAAAGCTTATAATTGTATAAAAAATTGTTTGTTAAGTTCGGAGGCGTAACTTATAGGCGGGGTCTTATGGTCAGGCGCAATACCACAAGACTGCCCCCTCCTCCTTCCTTCGAACGTATCTGAACTCCAAACAAGTGATGTCTGATTTCCACATAATGTTACAATTTATTATAGAAAAGTATCTAAACCCCTGTTTTAAGTTTTACTACTTTTAACAATGCTTTGGAATGAGAATTTATTTAGTTTCCTATGAAATTGAAAAATCTGTAAACTTTTTTGAAATTGTACCATGTAAATCCAGGGACAGGTTATCCTTTTTGTCGCTCTACGCTAATGTCCCAATGGCGCCCCCTAGCCAATATAAAATTACATCTTAATTGTATGCAGAAGAACTATACATATTATTAATATTCTATATTTGTTGAGACAGATTAATATTTATTTATTTTAAAAAATTTTTGAATTTCAATTTTTCGCAGGAAGCTCATTCAACAAATAGCCTAATGGAGAAAGCTTACTTTCCAATTTCCAGTGTAAAACAATGAAATTATAATTTTTTATTAGGGAAATTTTGATTTTTGTCGCTCCTCGGAAATATTTTATTACTTCTTAAATGTTTGACACAAAATTATTAACGTATTTTTAAATGTTTAAGCACGTTTTATTAATACAAATCACTCTCTTGCTATAGTAGTTTTTCAAAATTGAAATAAATTATTGAAAATGTTTATCATTTCTTAAAATCTTAAAGATAAAATCCAGATTAATCCTATGAAAAAGTAGTGAAATACAATTTAGAGTTCAAATTATTATATAGTGGTTATTCACAACTCTATACCGCAAAAGTTTTTAGTTAATTTTTGTAATAAAATGATTTTTTGTATTTTCAGTATGACTTTAAAGTAGTAATGTCAGAAAATAATTGCAAGTCCATATTAATAATAACGTCAAAAACATTTTTTGTACTAAGTATTTATTTTTCTTGCCCTCACTGGATTTCATCAATTTTTGAAATTATATAACAACTTATTTTTTCATGTATTATCTGCATTTTTTATCACGATACCTACTTATGCAGGACAATGTTGGGCTGCAGAACATATTGTCAAAAAATCAGGCTTGACAATGACTTAAGATAGTATCAGTTTAATTACAGTTTTCATACCGTTGGAAAGAAAAACAAATGACAGATAATTTATAAGAAAATATTGAATATGTAATACATATTTATATATAAAAAAAATATCGTTTTAATCGATTTTTTGGGCAGTAACAATTTTAAATTTTTTACAATGCTTCTCTTATGTGCGTGGTTACAATCTAACGTCATTGTCAGCCTAGATTTTTTGACAATACGTTCTGCAACCCAGCATTACTGTAATCTTAAATGTGCTCTACGGGATAAAAAGCTTGAGAACTACTGCTCTACAGTATAGAAATTCTAATTTATTAATATTAATCTATTGGGTTTTTGATACCCGTGACACACAATGTCAAATCAAAAATCAAAGGTAAATGAAATTCCATTATTTTGAATTTAGATGTTGTGTTAAATTGACTTTTTCTGATAAATATTAAAATCCACAAGCAAACCACTTTATATTTTTTTACAAGTTTTTTTTTTTTAATTCTTATAAGGTTTTAGCATTTGTTTGTATAAAACAGACTTTACTTATATGTTCTTCTGACGTTTCTATCTCAGACACAAAAATATCACATTTTGATTTATCAATTTTTTATACAGTTATAACATTTTTAAAATAAACTAACGTGAAAAAATGCAGAGGTGTGGTAGTCAGTATCTTAAAGCAAACAATGGTAATAAATTGATCTAGAACAAGACTGTACCGTGGAATAAAAACTATTTCAAGCTCTTACGCATTACGCAATGTAACTACTCGCTGTCTTTTTTAACATTTTCTATATTTTTTTTTATAACAAACTTGTTATGCACGACATGTTTTATTTGTTGACTGGAAATTGGAAATATCTTTCCTTACTGATCATTGAAGTCTTTAAACGAATCTTTTTTCTTATTGGAAATATTTTGAATTAAGCTGGTTTATTTATACTTTTATAGCGTCGTCAAGCTTTTCTTTTTCTATAATTATTTTATTGCAACTTCAGTCAGTCGATACCCAAAGTCTTTGTGTAGAATTAGATTATCTCTATTTTGTGAAATTTTGAATTTTCTCGTTATAGTTAAAAATTGCGCGATTTCTTAATAAATATGAAAAACAGATATCAAGAGATTCAGTTAGTGGAAAATCAGTGTTCTGGGATATATTCCGTGTCTATTTTCATCCGCACCTGTCCAATTTTTTTTAGCACGTTTGCAACATTTTGGTTTTTCATTAAAAACGTATAGATTATTTTTAAAATTTTGAGGGGTTCCATGTTCTTTATCATATGGTTATAGTTATCTAATCTACTTAGAAACTAAAAACCACTTTCCAATATGTCATAACACCACAATATGCTAAAATATGATAAATTATTAAAACTTTATAATAGATATATGAAACTTGGACAGTATTACGTTTGTAAGATTGAATGGAACATTAATACGAATATAAATTATTTTTAATAAAAAAAATTATAATGAGCCTCACCCTCATAAGCTCACATAAGAAGTTTAACTTCTTTAGTCTTTAATATTATTCCCAAGTTTAATTTTTTTATGTGAAACTAATTAATAATATAACACACTATAAACATCTGTCCTTGTCAGTTTCACGGAATTTAGGATTCCCCTTTATTTGCCAGTTCTACTTCCTCTCGATTTCTTACTTTTTTCAGACAGATACGTCGCTATAGAAGTTAAACTTCAAAAATCCGAGAATTGTTATTAAAATATGAAGATTTTTAAAAATTATGTATATTAAAAAAATTAAGATTATTTCGTTTCATCAACGATGGGTGTGCTGTACATTGGCGATGGTGGAAGGAAAGAGACTAGCCCGAACTAACTGCTTCTTTAGAATATAAAACAATACATTTTGTTTTATAAGAAGTTTTTATAAATTATTTTTAATAAAAAAAAAACATGTTTACTTATCTAAAACATTAAAATTGAGAGAGAAAAAATTAATTTAACATATTTTATTAGTCAACGTCGGATGCGCTACATATTGGTGATGGTGGAAGATACGGGACTAGGCGAGACTAATGTATTTTTTTAAGAATATAAAACAATAAATTGTGTTTTATAACATGTTTTTATATACTATATTTAATAAAAAAATTCAAGTTAAGTTATTAAAAACTTATTATTATACGTACATAGTAAAATTATTTCTTTTCATCAAAGTCGTACACTCTATAGATTAGCAATGGTGGGAGGTACGGGACTGGACAGAAGTAATGTACCTACTTCTTTTTAAGAATATAAAACAATAAATTTCGTTTTATTTTTGTATCAAACTATTTATTTAAATCTTATAAATAGCAATAACTTACAAAAAAAAATATTTCTTATAAAATTTTAATTTCTTGAATAAAAAAATCGTTTTGTATGTTTTTATTTGTTGTGTGTCAGTTTATAAATCATATAAAAAATTGGCCACAATAAATCAGTGATTGAACAATGTTAGCTTAAAAATAATTTCAAGTTATTTATTTTGTTTAAACAGTTTAATTTCGTCGACTCGAAATAGAGTACATGAGTATAATAATTGTGCGTATATTATTTTATGTAGGCATTTAAAATAAACGTAATATTGAAGAAAAAATAAGAAAAAAACATTTAAACATTTATTGTCAAACTTATTTGTCTTTTTGTTGTATTTTTCACATCTGTATAAACATTTTATTTGGTAGTTCTGTGATTAATCAAAGAAACAATGGCGGCTGTCCGGTTGATAAAGACTGCTCTGTATAAGCAGGAAAAGTTCTGTCAAAATTACTTAATTAGTGCTGATAAAACATCGATAAGCCACCGTACAATACAAAAACCTACACATATAAACATTACAGACGCGTTTATTTGGTGTGTTATAATTAAATAAAATAATACATGTATCTACAAACGTGTTAAGGAAGACGCACAATGAAGAAACTTTATTTTCAAGAAGTTTTTTCATCGAACAGAGTACTGAAACTTATGAGTTTACCATAGTTCATTCCAAAAATTGGTCCTTGGCAAGTATAAAAAAAAAGTGTTAAGAGGCAGGAAAAGGAGAGCAAAAAAATTGATACATTGTTTTCTGGATAATCGCTTTAGGTATGTGTAAAACCGAGAAATATGACCCAAGTCTTGCAAAACATTTTGGAACTACCCATGGATAGAGATTGACTTACTTACACCATGTGCAAGATCAACCAGTTGCGACTAATGCAGCTTTATAATATACGATACGATACTTTGGAGTTAATTCATTGCGTCCAGTATTTCCCCTTCCACAGTTTACTGCATTTGATTAAATTTTTTTTTGAAAGCTCAGAAAAGTTTCAAAACCTCAGGAGAGTTTCTGAATTGCAAGGAAAGTGGATATGTTACTTTTTTCTAAGAATTCATTTAGAAGTTCTCAAGTTGCTCAATTTGTATAGTGAGTCGGATAAAAAAATCGTACCTCGACTTTCAGAAGCTGGATTGAAAGCTGAAAATCTAATCTCCCACGTTGTGATAATGAAAGCTGCAAAAAAATAGCAATTTTTTTCCTGATTTATTTAGAAGTTGTCTAGCGACACACAGAAACGTAATTCGAAAAATTAAATATCAGTAGTTGAAAGCTAAGACTTTTCCAGTCAAAACACGGTATTCTAGAAATGTTTACAAATTTTGTCCTTCAGAGTTACATGAGTTTGAAAACTGATGATTTTTGACGACGTTAAAGTTGATTCCCTAATTGTTTAGAGAATTATAGCAGACCATTGTGTTTGCGTGATGTGTCGTGTAGCCTAACTCTTACAATAACGAAGATAATCGCAGTAAATAGACGTTTTAGTTTAACTTGGACCCATCTAATGATTTCACAGAAGAGTAGACCGTGAGACCTTCGTTCTACTGCTTATAAATTGCTAAACATTTCAGAATTAGCTATTCTTGAGATACGCCTTTTGTCATTTAGTTGTGCAGTTTACCATAAATTTACAAATACATACGCAGAATTTTAAATATGTGCGTTGCCTGTGGTTTTCCGTACTTTCTACAGTATAACCGGGAAATGTTCTGATAATGTTAATTTATATCAGATTTTTTCTTGGTAAATTATAATTAAAATACAGCTTGATAATCGAGGAAATTTCCTATTCTAATAATTAGTATTTGGGAAATTGGTCTATTCTTTAATTATAACTAATACTTTCCTTTAATAGTTGAATATATTTTACAAGGTTCTTTCATAAGTAAAACAATCCAGTCAGTTGAGCAACAGAACCATTCCAACTTCAAAAATATTAACTTTTGATATTTTATAATAAATAAATAAACCGAGCTGGGTAGAGTAGTGGTACAGCACTAGACTCGCATTCGGGAGGTACGGATTCGATTCCCGGCAGGGGCAGATGTGACTGGGACTTTTTCCTACTGCCTCTCGCCGAGAAACGGTAATTCCTGTACCGGCCATCTTGATTGAGGTTTTCCATGGTTTCCCTCAATCAATTCCAGATAAATATCAAGATGGTTCCTTATTTGAGGCCATGGCCGATTACTTATCAAACTCCTAGTTCAAAAATTACCTGCCTTATCCTGATTTCCTATAGTTCCTTCATTCGCCCATTGCTATTATATAAGTTGAAGTTTAAATTGTAGAAAATAACGGGAGGTGGTAAATGGAAAATAGTAATGGTGCGAATGGCGTCTGTTATGACATAAAGTCGAGAAACGGACGTTAAACGCATTATTATTATTATTATTATTAATAAATAAATACACTTTTTTTAATACCTATGCATTTCGGTCGAGACTATATTCATAACTTATGCATTTTCTTAGGCAGTGCCTCGTGCTTTGGGATTTTTCAGAGTGGCGATGGAAAATGTTGAATGGTTAGCTACCTTTCAAAATAACAATTAGCGGTTTCGCATATACTCACTTTGTGTGTAAACACAGTGGCGTATCATTAACTACGATAAAATTGTATTATATATGTGTCTAGAACGTAAATGCAGTTTTTATGTACGAGGTGTGGCATTAAAACGAGGAACCAGTGAGTTTTAACAGTCACACATTCAAAACACACGCTATGTTGTTTGTACGTATCTCTTATCAAATAGCTGATTTTCACTTCATAACAAGTATATATTTATAAATCTGACAGCACCGAGCTGGGTAGAGTAGTGGTGACAGCATTAGACTCGCATTCGGGAGGTACCGGGGTCGAATCCCGGCGGGGGCAGATGTGGCTAGGACTGTTTCCTACAGCCTCTCGCCGAGAAACGGTAATTCCTGTACCGGCCATCTTGATTGAGGTTTTCCATGGTTTCCCTCAATTAATTCCAGATAAATATCGAGATGGTTCCTTATTTGAGGCCATGGCCGATTACCTATCAAACTCCTAGTCCAAAAATTGCCTACTTTATCCTAACTTCCTATAATTCCTTCATCGCTATTACATAAGTTGAAGTTTTAAAAATGTGAAAAAATAACGGGAAGTGTGGTAGATGGAAAATATTAATGGTGCGAATGGCGTCTGTTTTGACATAAAGTCGAGAAACGGACGTTAAACGTATTATTATTATTATTATTATTATTATTATTATTATTATATATCTGACAGCTCAGACTCGGGCAAAATTTGGATTAAGTATTTACGAAAACCACGTTTACTATACTATCTCTATTGCTTATATAGTTTTAAATGGTCCTATTTGATAGACCGGTTGATAAGATAGCATTTATTTGGTTTACTTTACGCACTAGTACGAAATGTGTCATTTTGCGTCCGGTACACATGCATGAAAAAAAGTAACTTAAATTTCATAAACAATTCTGTTTGTTCAGTCTTAAAAAAAGTTATTAACAGAATTTCATTTTTTTAACTTTTTGGCATAAAATTGAAAAATTTGACAATAAATATGAAATTTTCATATATTGGAATTTATACATCTATTCATTAGTCAGAAAAATTTGGAAAAACTCTAATAGCGACTAATGGAACGTCTATGACTTAGTATGGATTTGCATACCGGTGCTGTCGTTAAGGAACAACGCCAAAACCAAACCCAAACCAGAGACTCTTTGTATATGCGCGCTTTTGTTTCTCTCTTGTTCTCTCTCACATGTCACTTTGTTTATTGCTTGTGAACACTAAACGCACCCAATAGCTGCCAACTTATGAAACATCAACGTCTTGCGGTTTGCGTTTGAGATTTTATTGAAAGCCGCATAACAACCACCGTGAGCTTAAAAACACCGATCGATTTTGTGCTATACTGAGTGAAAGCAGAAACGGTTCACACTAAAGGCAGTCTTTTGAAATTTGCGATCCCGACGAAAGTAGTGTTGGGTAACTCAGATCTGAACCGGTACAAAGAGCCGACTCCGACAGAAGATCCGTGAGAGCCGACTCAGTTTTTTTTGAGCCGACGAATCTACGGATCCGCATAATTCAGTGAAACACTTAACACACAGAAGCACATTTTACATTTACATATCAGTTCTTGCTTTGATGTATCTGTCAGCTCAAATGAATCATGCATCACATGTTTGGCTATGCATTCTTGATTCTATACAGGTCTGAACTAGGTAATTCAGTGGCAGACTGCAGTAACATATTCAGAACTCGGCTCTTTTTGAACCGGTTCAGTGAGCCGGCTCACATACGGGATCCAGATACAAAGATGCAGATCACTAAAAAGACCCGTTTTTCCCATCTCTAGACGAAAGACAACCACAGAGTCGAGGACAGTTTTATTGGTGTAGCGGTTGGCGTGTTGGATCAAACTGTCGCGAATCTCGTTTCATTTCACGATAATAATCTTAGTTGTCGAGCGTTTATAATTTACAATAAAACTTTAGAAGTAACAGGGAGACAAAGATAAGTCTCAAAAACATCGATAAAATCTATTCGAGAGGAGCGGTCTTTTAGCAGGACGCATATCAATGTTGTGACATGCAGCTATCAAAAAAAGGGTGTTGTTTTAGTCATGTGTCGTTGTTTGACATCGCGGTCGCAAGTTTTGAAAGGTGTCTTTAACACAATTCAATTCCAAGGACTGCTTATATCATTTACTTTTTAAGTGATTTTCTTAAAATATTTTAGATAATCTAGATGTTAATTAGATCAAATGTTTGTTTTATGTATATTTTTATTCAGAATGAAATCTTTTCTGTTGTACAAATAGTATATTACACCACAAAGGCATCAAGTTCAATCTTCTGTCCGTGTGGTGTATATACTATTTTTCTTTATACCCAGTCGAAAACACGTACTTTCATCATTATATAAAAAGACTAATAACTTTCATGTGAGCAATTTTGAGGTAATACGTAATAACAGCTGTAACGATTAAACACATAAGTGAAGCCAAATTGCAGGCTTTTGAAACATGGTGCATCAGAAAAATGTAAAATTTAAAGTGGACGGACAAATTAAAAAACGAGGATGTGTTTCGTAGAGATGGTTATAAAAGATGTTTATTAACTATAATTAAGAAAAGGATATCACAATACTTTGGTCATATTTGTAGAGGAAGAGAATATGAACTACAAAGATTAATTATGTGTGGTAAACTGGAGGGACATGTTTCGAAAGGTAGGAAGAGAAACACATGGATAGCGAACTTAAAAAAGTGGACAAATTTAAAATCTTTTAGTGATCTAAAATCGACAGCTATAGACAAAGTGAAGTGGAAAAACGTGGTCTCCAACATTCTGTAAAGGATAAGGAACTTTATGATGATGAACAGTAGATGGCAACAGTCTCACGTATCAGTATGCAGGAGAAAACTCTTTCGTCCCGCTGTCACTTTCTTTCAGCTCGCTGTTATAGATGGCGTGCAAGTCCAGCAGAACATAAATGTTAAGCTTTCTGCCTTAAAATCGAAGCCGAAAGTACGTACTTTCGACCGGGTATAAAAAAAAACAAATTTCAATTCACAAAACAATGCATTTAAATGTAAATGTCAAATACAATATTTTGTCGTTCGGGTGTTGCATTGCGACCCGAGTTGTTTTTTTTTTCTTTATTTTTAAGACGAGTAATTTTCAGAAGTCTGCAGATGAATTTCTGTAATACAGCCTGTATAAAGAATTTTTGGTTTTGCGGTATTCAGTTTATTAGTTGTTAAATAATTTATCGATGTACTAGACTGCACGATCTTTAAATAAAGTGCTTGATCAAGACTTGTCTGAGAAAATGTACATTGATTTTTTGATTAAGTTAATTGATTGAGTTAATATCCTTGGTGAATGATTGTCACCAAAAGAACTGAAAGTCTCATTAAGTCTGAATGTTTTAAGGCTGCAATTTATTCTGTCATAAAATCTCAAACTTGTTTGTTTTTTAAGCGCAGCTAATAGAAACTCAAAACAAAACAATGTTATGATCAACAATTCAGAGTATTAATGTTGTTTCAAAAAAGATCCAACAATATGTATGCACTATGCTCTATTATGTACACTCCGAAAAATCCATAATAAAACGAAATTACAGACGCAAATCCCGCTACTATATGATGTATCTGTATTTATATAATTTTAACTAAAATATGATAATATTTTGGAAAATTTTAATTCGTCATTAAATTATCATTTTTTTATTCGACGGAAATCAGAATATTTTATGCCGTCTATATTTTATTTAAAAATAAAGTTTGTGTTGATATCTTCCTGTTCCGATAAAGTAAACTCCGTTGAATTGGTTTTGTGTTTAACCGCTAGAAATATCGTCAACCACAGATACATATTTAAGGATTTAGTTCATCGTTTCTTTGTATGATTTTTTTCTTGGATTAAAATTATATCATCGTTTCGTCATAAATTGATTAGGAATACTTAGCTCTTGTTACAAAATATGTTCATTTGTTTCAAAACTAATCTTAGAAAACCTGAGAAAATGCGAAGGGGGCTCCATAAGGTGTATTTGGTATCGTGCTCTAGTGTAAAAAGCTAAAACATTTTTGCGTTTGTTATACAAAGGAATACCATGCACTGATCTGTTTTGTATCTCATTGTTGGACTAGACGAGTAAACACGAGCAGTCCCGACTCCTGAGCAGAAGTACGTAGAGTAGAGTATATCACGTGACATGTCTGAATTTCACAACTGTTAAACGAAGTACATTTTTCATTATCCATTTTTACATATTTTTTTGTGTTAAAATGAATCAATCTCAATATAAAACAATATAAAAATGTACCGAATGCAACTTTTTTTGAGTGCCAAATATACGAATACATATTTTTTTTATTCTTGCCATTGGAATATAATATATGGGCTAGTAAGCTTTATAAGTATGCCAAGTTTCATCTTTATTTTGTCCAATGAAATTCGACTGTGACAGACGTACGAACGGAGGGACAAACGAGTAATACCATAACCCCAAAAACGGCTTAGAGTTTCATACCAAAATGATAAAAAATGAAAGCCTGCTGTCCGGTAGTCTATATTAACTTCATTTTCAAAACGAAGTAGGGTAAATATATGTACAAAATACATGGCGTTCAAATCTTCCAACCGACCTCTCACAGCTCGAGAAACAAAGGTACACACGCTGACCTTGACATCTTGAAAATGAATATTAGTTGTTCGAAGTTTTTCGGCGTACAGACAGAGTAATGGATTTCGAAGATATTTCAGATACTAGCACCTATTTTGATCTTGGCACACTTAAACCACAGATATATTGAATCAATATTATAAGATATGCTGTCAGTTTATCGACGAAATTTCATTTATTTGTCAACAAAAGCGTCCAATGCGATGGACATACTTCCGGTGTTTTATTTCAGGCATTCATTTTTAAATAAAATTCCTAAACAAGTAAACATTATCAGTACGTTATCCGTTGCAATTTCCTGTTTTTATGATATAAAAACTGATAATTTATTAATATATTTTTTTATATTTTTAGTGAAAGTGAGAACTTTGCGGTTTCCGATTTGTGTTAAAACTGGTTAACCCTCGAGTGTAGTTTTTTTTTTTTTGACGAAATTAAACGAAAATGAATTACTGACAAAAAGAAGTAGGTTCGTCTACGTATGTACGGGCGTTATATTTCTTTTGCGTGATTGAAAACTATTTTTTAATATACATGCAATTAATTTATTGAAATAAAATCTTCAAATATTTCAAATATTTTGAAATTTTATTTTGGTTTTTACTTTTTTTCGCTGCATGACACTTCGTTCAGTATATTATTATATCGTTTCCAGATGGCAAAAAATACGTTAATTTTGTCCACCTGTTATTTTAGTTTGGGTCTCTTACGACCGACTTCATACTTTCGAATTTTCGTTAGCGCGGTTAACTTCATACCGTCGAATTTTCGTTAGTTATAACTCGCAGGGGAAGAATTTCTCGCGAAGGAGTGTTGTTGCGAGACGGCATTTTGGCGATGTGTGTGTGTCTACAATCGCCTCGACTAGAACTTTCACTTCTGTAGTGAGTAGTGTAAAAATACACAGTCTCTTTTTTTATTAGCGACGCCGCGGGTATCGGCTAGTAGGGGTATATGTAGGGATCGCGGACATCACCTGCGTGTTTATTAGAGGTAAAATATACACATAGAGGTATTTAAAACAGACTCCGGTCAAATCCTACTTACAGTGATTTAATCATCAGCTCTTTGTTCTTTTGTACGGGTGATGGCATGGTATCATGTTAAAACTTCTAAATGGTTCACGATATTATTCGTTTGACAATATTATATAAATAACTACAATACACATATATACACGCGTAACTGAACTTCGTCAACAGCATTATTATGTAACAAAAGGTCATAGCGAGCCTATATGAACGACTTTTCGAGATGAACCTTTTTTGGCGACGTATCTGTTTGAAATTTTCTGTGACAAAGGGGAAATGATTCAACAGCGGGGAAATATACGAGTAAATCTTGTGCGCGATAAAGGAAGAGACCAGTTGTATACATATACATATTTACACGTGGGATGATTGATTTATTAAATAGTTTGGAGTGGGTTTTATAATATTGTATAACTATCAAAGTACTATATATAATGTAAACATTTTGTAGCATGCAAGTAATTCCATAGTTACATCAGGGCGCAAAATTTTATATAATACTCCCCGGCGCTAAAGGATGAAAATCGGTGTACATTTTTAATGACAGTTTGAGCTTAATAATATAATTTAAATTACTCAGTTTGAAAAAAAAAACAAAAAACCCGGGTCGCAGTGCCAAAACCCTGCCGACAATATAGTGTATTTGCTTGTATAGAGCCGTGTGGTTTTATACTTTTATTATGTGAAATTAAGTTTGTTTTTGGGCAAAATAAAAAATTTAACCCCTTAATACACCCCTTAAAATAACATTTTTTTTCTTAATTGTAATATTATTATCAATCTAACGTCTACATTGAATTAAATACACCTTTCAATAAATAAGTCACTATCTGCAAACTAGTGTTTTCATAAAATTTGTAAATCCGGTCCTGTCGGGCCGATTTTATTAAAATTTTGGGGACACTTTTTAATTACTACCAGAGGGTTAAATTTCAATTTTGAAACGATTCGGAGAATTTTTTCGGTATTTTAGGGCCCAAAAACATTTGTCAACCCCTAAAAACTACCCTTAAAATAGCCCGATTAGGCCCATTTTAAATAGGCTTCTTGCGGTGATGGATTTCAACACGTGGACCAAATTTCGTTGAAATCAATTAACTCTTTCGAAAGTTATTGCCCGCACACATATATATATATATATATATATATATATATATATATATATATATATATATATATATATATATATACGTATATATATATATATATATATATATATATATACATATATATATAAACATTTTCAAAAATGGTGCCAAAGTGTTTAGGAGGTTATGAAACGTCGAGAAATTTTGGTCCGACCCCTAGGTCCCGCCATCCAACCGACGCCAATAGTGTATGTTGCCATATGGCAAATACACTAATAACAAGTGAAAAAATCAGTGGTTAACTACTATACAACAATGAAAAAAATATTAGTAAAGAAAACTTTTATTGAAATGTACTAAAAGGAATTTTTTTTTAATAAGTTTGGTTCATAATTATAAAGGCGTAGGTTGCCTCTGTGATAGTTATTAGTCACAACCCACGGTTTTATAATTATGAACCTAAATTATTAATAATTATTTTTACCTTTTTAGTACATTTCAATAAAAGCTTGACTTCAAAAAAGTTTTTTTAATATTTTACTTTTTCCAGTCTTTCAAAATTTTCACAAATAAAGCATTAATTTATTTAAATTAATTGATTATTTGGATTCTAAAACTTGCTGGTGTTCGTTTTTATCACAATGACACACCTCGTTGCAAAAAAAAAACAATTACGCAACTAGATATACAATTTACAATTGCAAACAATTTGACACATTTTCTTGTAGATCTGTTCCTGACGTTTTACGTGCGTACTACTGTACAAATTCTGATTTATACTAACTCTGATATATCAGCCAGGAAACAAATCACCGACCAGAAAAGCCTGTTCGTGAAGTAACCCATGTTATTTAACGGAGTAGCGCACATCGGACCAGCACCTGCAATCAACAACGACCGTCAGAGCTAATCGATCGGGGTACAATTCTGACCTGCAGTTTCCAAGTGTGGCCGTACTGGACCCACTTAATCTTGTGTATTGGTGCTGGTTTGGTACTGTCAGTTAAGAGAAATGTTATTCAAGAGCTCATAGAGTTTATGTTGTGGACATTAAAGCAGCTCAGCATCAGTGCAAGTATTGGGAAATAAATACATTTAAATAAATTAATTTAAAAAAAACTGTTAGAGTCAATGAAAAACAATGGAGGGGATATCTATTTAATTGTATGTTTAAAATTTACTTTTCTAATATTTTTTTATTTCAACATTGCTTTAACTTTATTTCGGTAACTAATTATTTCTTGTAAAAAAACCATGAGATTTTTTAAAAATATATTAACGATATGTTTAATGACTCTAAAAGACGAGTAGTGAGCGAAAAAATAGCGACAGTAGTAATACTAAGGATATCGAATGAAACTTTTTATAAGCTGATGGCGTAACATTCAACCGCTGTCATTTTATTTTGACATTGTTAATGGAGATCACTTTCCATTTTAAAATAGCCTATACCGTTGATTAATTCAACGCCCATGTTAAAAAAAACCCGGGTCGCAGTGCCAAAACCCTGCCGACAATATAGTGTATTTGCTAATATAGGCAGTGTGGCTTTGTTATGCGAACTTAAGTTGGTTTTTTGGGCAAAATAAAAATTTGGCTCCTTAATACACCCCTTAAAAGAACATTTTTTTCTCAGTTGCAATATTATTATCAATCGAACCTCTATACCAAATTATATACAACTTTCAGAAAATAATTCACTATCTGTAAACTAGTATTTTTATAAAATTTGTAAGTCCGGTCCTGTCGGCCCGATTTTATTAAAATTTTAGGAACACTTTTTAATTACTACTAAAGGGTTAAATATCAATTTTGAAACGATTCTGAGAATTTTTTCGGTATTTTGGGGCCCAAAAACATTTTTCAACCCCTAAAAACTACCCTTAAAATGGCCCGATTACGCCTATTTTAAATAGGCTTCTTGCGGTGATGGATTTCAACACGTGGGCCAAATTTTGTTAAAATCAATTAACTCTTTCGAAAGTTATTGCCCGCACACATATATATATACGTATATATATACGTATATATATATATATATAAATATATATATATATAAATATATATATACATATATATATAAACATTTTTAAAAATGGTGCCAAAGTGTTTAGGAGCTTATGAAACGTCGAGAAAATTTGGTCCGACCCCTAGGTCCCGCCATCCGACCGACGCCAATAGTGTATGTTGCCATATGGCAAATACACTAATAAACGTACATCGGTTGAATGGCTATCTAAGATGTTATAATAAATCCCGTTCGATGTCGCTAGTGGGTACTACTAAAGTCTTATTAACATTCAGTAGAAATCTGTGGCTAGAATCAGTATATAAAATATATGTACGTTAACTAACATGAGGGCTGTTTTTGACGATATGTAAGGGCGGCATGGCATAGATGGAAATGACGTAGAGGGAGATTATTACCTTTAGCGAACTGTTTATTACCGCGCATAGAGGCCAGAGGATGCGTTCGTTTTGAGAACTCGGTGTTTCGACTTTCGGGTTACCTGGGCACATTAGTTTGTTTTTCTTCCGTCTTTATGGAATTCAAGAATTGGTAGGGTTTTCTAATGCACGTTAATAATCTACATTGTTTATTAAAATAAATTACAGAAATCAACGAACCAACTCGCTAGAGGTTGAGGCGATTTCTTGTTTCAGTAATTCAAGAGATTTGACTGTGTTCATTATGTCTTCACCAAAATTCGTGAAATTTTTACGTTTACTTTGAAGAAAAAAAATAATAAACTAAAATACAAAATATATCGGTTTGGCAATTGAAGACAAACGTAGCAAAACGCTTAATGCGCATGTCAGTTTCCACAGTTTCATGTTTAAACCTTATATTGAAATGATAGTTTCGAAACCGTCACCAAACGATCACCAATTCGGTTGGAACGTTTAAAGAATGGTTCGATAACCATCTATGTCTCGGTTGGAACGCGTTTTATCTAATGCGCATGAGCGTGATGGTAATATTACCGTTCGCAGTGAGATTGGAATTTGGAACATAGTTTTTGATTGTTTGATGCAGGCTAAAGGAAATTACAACAGCCTTGAAATTAATTCCACTTTTCATTCCCATAATTCTAAAAATAAGAATTGTTTACGAGTACAGTACAGAATAGCTATAATTATTTAGCATTGAATTTTTTTTAAATAAGATTCCTTTTCATATGCAAATACCTTGCGTACGAATAAATTTTAAAAAATAATTAAAACTGTTTTTACTTGCAACTGCTTTTATGATACCAACGAATTTTTTAAGTTCGTTTTTAATTGTTCTTTCTATTCTCTTTTTATAAAGTTTGCTTGTTCTTTTTTTAAGTATCTTATGCCTTAAAGATTCTGAGTGATTTGAATTTATTATAGATTCATTCTAAAAACTCAAATATGTCAGATTTCTATTTGATTTTAAGGTCCATTTTATGGTCACAGTTAAATGCGAAAAACGAACGCATCTAGCCTACTTCCATGTTAAAATAGCCAACCTTTGAGTTGATACAATTAAACTTGTCATCATATCCGATTTTATAGAAGCAATTCTATTTCGAGCTTAAACATTTGAATTTAATTAGTTTTATATAATTAATCGTTTTGATTTTAATTAATTAATATAATAATCGGGACCTGGAATCAATTTGATTTTTTTTCGAAATTTCGAAATTTTTATGGGAGTATAGGTTTTTTTAAAGATAGGAACTTGAAAATTGGAATTGTAGCTCCTCATCTAAAATAAATAATGATGTATTTCAGGGTTTTAAAAGTACCGATCAAGCAATACATAAATCTAAGTAATAATAGCCTTTAAATTATCAAATCAAACAAAACGTCGTTTAATCAAAAATAGTGCTCTTGATTTTTATTGTCCACACTCCTGTTAATCCTGCTATTGAATACATATGAATATTATTAATTTAACTACAATCAAAATCTATTATAACGACATCGAAGGTCGTAAAAACCGATAGTCGTAACCGGTGATGTTTTCAAGGTGCAAAGTAATTTTTTATTAAGTATGTAGTATTATTGAATGTGTAGGTACATATAAATCCATAAATCTTAATAAGAATAATATTTATATTATCATTATCATTTTTCTGTACTTGTAAAATCTGTAATTTTAGTCTGTTTGGAACACTTCTGTGCGTACGAATTTTGCTTACAATACAGCTGGTCTTTCTACCAGATATAATTCTCCAAAGATATGAAGACATTACATTAAATGAAGTCGCTTAATGCGGTATGTCGTAATAGGCAATTTCGTAAAAAAATGTTTTTTATAAGGCGGTCATAGAACATGCACCCGGAACCTATGATTTTGATCAATATAACCGGTATGTTGTTCTAAACGATGTCGTCGTAAACGGTCGTATGCGGTTTTGTAATTTAAATAATTTGTGTAAATAATTGATTACAAATTAGAGTTTAGTTGGCTCACCCCCCATTAACAGATAATGATAGAGTGAGTGATACCTGCAAAGTTAAACGATGCCAACTGTACGCAGCCATTTATCGCGTCATGAAGTCCACTTTTGCGTTTGCGAGTTCATTAAGCCTTTGATAGGATTAAGCTAGTTTGTCCTGTTTGTATATACAGAGAATTCGTTTGTCGACTTGTTATGGACATTATTATTTTGTATATTTTTTTATAAGAACGAGAAACTTTTTTGCGTATATCTTAAATCTTTGAAAAACAAAAAGTATACCCTACATAAACATTATGAAGTTGTATAATTTAGTCATTATAGCGTCGTTGCAGTTGAAATATAAATAGCATTTAAAATATGATTTTGCTCGACCTCCTATAAAATAAATGTTTTTTGATGCCTGTATATAGCGCTAGTAAAATGACTCATGTGGCACTCATGCTTAAAATGAAATAAAAGAAATGCGATTTCACCATGTACCTACTAAGTATATGTACTGCTGATAGTACGAAAATGGTATTAGCACAACTAGAGTGTAATAATAAATTTGTCTTTTTTGTGGTAACAGCTCGTTGGTTCTGATTGGGTACTGTCATGGATAAAGACATAGAACTTCTTCGTAAACAATTCAAATAGATCTTGATATGTTCGGACCTGAACTGAACTAAACATATACTTATTATGAAATAAAAATCAGCTATTTTATAGGAAATACGTCTAAAAATGGACTATGTTGTAATGATTTATTGACTCGTGTGACTGTTGAAACTCGCCTAATGCCACAGCTTGAACATAAAATAATGCATTATAGTCTAGATACATAAACTACTATTATCTTGCTGCAATAGAATTAAGATAAAATTTCTGTCAAAATCTCATTTAAAACGAGCAAAGCCGCAGGTAATGATTTTTTTTCTTAGACGAGAAAACCGTATTGATAAAGAAAAAAATCGTTTTTCCAAACCTTACAAGCAAGTTTTTGATATTTACAGAACAGAGTACTCTTGCGAACAAACTACGAACTATACTGTGTGGTGTTATAATGTTTTCACATACCTTTTGTTTCGCTTGTGTCGCAGTTCTCTGCTTGCTGTATGCGGCGCATGAGGGCACGTGAAGTTTAGTATTATGTTTTTAGTTGGATAGTTCAGTGTGAGATGGCAATATGCATCAATTCATATTTAAATATAAATATCAATGAAAAAATGTCAAGCTTTTTCATTTTATTTAATATCAAATATATTATTTTTAATTTTGTAAATATGTATGCGTAAAATTTAATGACATTGTCTTTTTGACCTAGGAATTCTTATGTAAGTTAGAATCGTCGTTTGCGAACGCTAACGCTGAGAAAGAGAGAGAATACGTATTGTTTTATGTAATAATTTAATGATTAACATTTTTTTCCATCAATTGCGAAACTCAGATTAAACTTGTGTCTGAACATGTATTTCAGAAATTGTGTCTGAGCATGCATTTCAGATGTTTCTGCTGTGATCTTGTTTTAATTATTCTCAATAAAAGAACATGCGCTCAGAAAGTTGAACATTATTAATTATTCTGTCATTTCTTATGTGCGTAGATTTGTGTTTAACAATATATTGAACATTGTCTTGTAACCAAAAATTTCATTTAACGTTTTCTTCGGGTTATTTAAAATAAGTTCAGTTAGTAGTTTTGTGTTGTGTGAACTCTAGCTGTTCGGGACCTTAAAACTATTTTGTTTAATATAAACTGGCGGATAGAACATACAAAAAAAATAACTTTGCAAATTAACATTTAAAAAATAATGTGTTTTAGAAACCGCTTAGAAGATCATGAAACTTTGAAATGAGTGCAGGTGAGAAGTTAGCAGAAACTTTATTTATTGTAAAACAGATTTAAAAAAGTAAAAGTGTCATTAAGTACTCCATATTTAGTTTCTCCATTCTCGTTATAGATGATTGCGTTACGGATTATTCTGTTGAGATTTTTTTAAGGGAACAGGATACCGGAATACCAGGGGTGGATCTACAGAAAGACTAATAGGGCTTAAGCCCTGGGTCTGAAGTGTCAAGGGCCCACAAAAATTGAACTATATCATCATACTTTTTTATTTACAATGGGTACTTCTTGCATAGTATATACAGTTAATATTAATGACTATTATTACCATTGGTGAATTTTAACAATTTTTTGGGTAATTTTTCCGATGAATTTCTCATTTTTTTTGGATAAATTTTGACTTTTTTTGGGTAAATTTTAACACATTCTTTGATGGAATTTGACAATTTTTAGGCGAATTTTGACATTTTTTCGGGTGAATTTGTGAATTTTTTGAAAGAATTTTGACAATTTTTTAGGTGGATTTTGACAATTTTTCGAGTGAATTTTTAGTATTGGTCAGGTCTCATTTTGATGTTATTAAAAATGAACTTAAAACTCCACTTTAAAAATTCTTAATCTAACAAAAAATAGGACCCGTTGGATTTCAATAAGCCCTGAGCCCCATAAAACGTAGATCCGCTTCTGCAGAATAAGATTATTATCAGTGATCAACATTTAAAAAATCCCAGGTGTTCGTATACATTTTTTTATTACGAAGTATAATATCTATCTAAATTTTATTCAAATGCACTTAAAAAAAGGTGATAAAATCTCACATTTCAGTTTGAAGCAAGATGTTTTGCAACGTTTTTGAACCCACCGATTTTTTTTCTCTACATCTTTTTGTATCTTCGTGAATGCAAAACTATAATTATCTTGTCAAATGATCTTAGAAGCATCAATGTTAACCTTGAACAATAACAAGCGATAAAAGATCTGTTTAGTTGGTTAATTCAGAGGGCTTTATGGTATAAATATGGGTTTTATCTATTCAATTACATTTTTTAGTATGCTCTACTATAACCCTGCATAGTAGATCATAGAAAAACTATTTTTGTGCTTATTTACAGAATGTTTCCAAAATATCTATCCAAACTAATGACACCCAAAATTATGAATTAAAAAACAAATGGAGTTGGTGATTCCAAATGTTATATTCGTTGATTAAACTATAATAATATTATAAAGTAGGTATGTTATTTCCAAAAAGTTCACTAACTCTTGAACTACTTTATAACGTAATTTTTATCATAACACGATTGCTTAAATAATTAGACCCAAAAAAGACACCTCGAAATTTTTTCTAATATCACCAGAGAGATCATGCCCAACCTAAAATATTTTAAAAATTATAGATTCGCCAGTTTGCCAACGTCGTATTGAAGTTATATTTCTTTTGGCGCGCTGTGAGTAAAATTTTAGTAGGTAACGTTCACAGCTAACGAAAAATCGACAGTTCGAAGTTAGTTGCGCATAGCTAACGAAAATTCGACACTATGGAATTTACCGTGCATAGCTAACCGAATACACTTTCTGCCGTATGTAATTTATATAATAATATACTAGACGATTATAACCTTTGATTACAACCAATAGTCGTTTTAAATGTCATTCAGTGGAAAAATGTAAAAACCAAAATAAAATTTTGAGTGTTTTGAAACATTTGAGGTTAATTTTCTATACGCCTTTTTTTTCAATAGATTATTCGCATGTATATTAAAATTTAGTTTTTAATCACGTCAAAGAAGTATAACTTCAAACGCACGATAAGTACACGCATCCACTTTTTTATTGTAAATTTATTTCTAAAATGTATTGTCTAGATTCTAGATCATGACGATAAAATTGGCAAAGAAAAACATAATAAGTTAGTTGAGGGTCAGTCACCCAATATATATTATTTTTTGCTAAAAACATGTCGTCTATATCCAGCAGGTATGTCTAAAAAACGGATCAATATTTAAAATATTTAAGTACGCAATAGATACAATATATTCAGGGAATTATTTACAAGAATAAAAGAAGGATTTTGTCCAGTTCAGAATTTGGTATCATGTATCCTATAATTAAGAGCTTTTCATATTTATTTATAGAATATATGATTAAACAATAATAAAAAGATCTATAAAGGAGCATGATGCAATTTCGTTTTTTATGGGATCTTTTCACGTATGCAGCGACACAGGCGCTTACACGCCTGTGTCGCTAACAATCGCAAGACAATCCAGACGTGGTTTGGAAAATAAATTTTTGGTGAACCTTCGGTATTAAAATATTTAAATTATATTAAATTGTCCAATTTTTGCGCTCAGAATGTGCAAATTTTAGAGATGGCAACCCTATCTTTAGGCCTTAAGCGCGTGCTTTTTATCCACTTGTACGATATTAGGTTAGAATTTGCGAAAGGGAAGTTTGTAACCTAAAACTTTGCAAGATGGGATATAAATATTTCGGCAATTCTTGAATCCTGGACAGAAAATTGATTTCATGTTTCAATTAAAATTTTTGCGATGGCAAGTTTATACTACGCATGAGACAAACAAAAATGTATTTCAAATATTTTACTTAATAAATCAATGGAAATAATTTGAACATGAATTCGTTTATAAAACTACATTTACCATAAATTGTAATGTGCACTGAGCGCGCAAAATATAAACACACCTCATTTTGCTCGTCGAATTTGTACCATCCATAAAGCGTATTTATAAAACAGTACAGTATTTTACATTGTCCTATCTTTCTGCTAGACTTGGGAATAATCGAAAGGTTGCTTCGCATAATGTATGATAAATAATCCGAGAGCTGTTAGACATTTTTGGGTAGGTATTTGAGACACTGAAAATTTGTAAAATACCTCTTTAATAATATTCGAATACAAAAACACACCCCCAAATTTTTAATCATCTGGCAGGTAAAATATCCCACCTGTTTTTTTGAATATATCTATTTTTAGCTACTTACCAATATTATTCTGTTAAAATTTTAAGGTGCCTCAAATATATTTTTTAAATTTTACAAAAATATAATTTTGCAAACACCTGGCTAAGTTTTAGACCCGATTATGAACTCTGGCTTTTTTAATTTTCAACCCCTTAAATACTTTTCACGGTATTAAAATTTCAAAATGCCTCAAGGGCTTTTTATTGCGAAACAAATTTTGCTAATTTAAAAATTCGAGGGTCGGTTAAGTCCCGCTACCCTTCAGCCAGGTCTCCTACTTATAAGTGGTAACAATAGGAGGTGTGCTGGTACTGGAGGTATGCGAGAATGAATTAATATTTCAATTCTCGAATGAATTTGATCTCGGTTTCGATTGTCAGTCTTGGAAGAGTTATCTCAATACGGTATTTCATAGAACAGCGGCAGATAAAAGACGCAAATAATCGTATTCAAATCTCGAGTGGTGACGACATAATTTATTCGATGTGTCTATGCATTCGATATAATAACAACTGAATCTAGGTCTCGTTTTTGATTGTGAGACTTGAGAACAGAGGCAGATTCAATATTGTGAATTACAGTGAATAGTCTAGCTGATGAGAACCTTGCATGCAGTGTTTCAAAGAGTCAAGAAAGTCGTAACTCGTAAGTATAAAAAATCTTGTGAATGATTTTGAATAACCTTTTGAGATATCTCGATATATTTTAATAGTCGAATACGGAGTTTGCATATTTTCACTCGAAATACCCCATCTCCACGTACACACGTTTTGAAATGTGTGTATGTGTGTGTATTTTATATTGCGTATGGATGTTCCTATGGGAATCCCCGACGCAGTCGTTGTACCACAATGTGGCGTCGCGTCATATAAATCCCGTGCACAAACGAACTGTGCCAATGACCGTGACGCGTTATTGATATCCACTGCATAATTGGTCTGGCGGACAAATCCACCCGCACTACACGACGCTGTGTCGTGCAGGTATGTAATCCAAGCTGGAACCATCACTGAAAATTCCTCCCTCTCGGGCCTTATGCACCTGAATTTCGTTGATTTTGATAAGCCATTTTATGTTGAAGAGCTGAAAAAAACGTTTGCATCGTTTGCATGTTAATCAGCTTTATTTCTTGCATGCCGAAAGTTAAAAAAAAAAAAAATGGTATCGTTTCCAATTTTTTTCTAAAGTATCATCAAATAGTTCATAACTAACCTAGAAAAGTCGCATGAAATGCAGTTATTTGTAAATTAATTGGGATTATAAATTCATATATAAATGGAAAAAATGCTTTATGTAAAAAGTCTGTCAAAGAAGAGCATGAAAAAGTTTGAACGCAGTTCTTTCCAAATATGAATAGAGTCGGATTCGCATATTTTCAATCCCATCAGTTATTTTTCACGAATTTTAGTCACGTATTTTCAAGATCCCCGTTTCTCAGACAAAGTGTCTCCTCCGAGCTAGTCAGCCAATGGGAAAATATGTTTGACAAAGTTTAACCTCAAATTAATAAAGGTTTTTTTATTGACTGCCACGAAGCGAGGATAAAGGAGAAGTTGAAAATAAATGTGTCGATTGTTCCCGATTGGTTGAAAATACAAGAGTTCAATAACATCACCCATTAACAAAATAAATGAAATTCACAGGAATTCCAGTTCCGTGATCAGAATATTGATTTCAAAAATTACTGAAGATAAAGATCCATCCAATTTACACGCTTCAAATTTTCTGACCCAATTTTTTAGTACCATGTACACAAGATACAGTTTTATACAATATTATATTCATTGGTTTGTATTATATTGTAGCGTATTATAGGGTTATACCTGGCAATCATTTGAGCTGAGAACAGAAGACAGGAAACCTCGAGGTGTACACTAGATCTATTGTTAGGGCACCATTGGCTCCATTCACGTGAAATTACATATCATGCACACATTTATACTGCATGTAGTTTCTATATGGTATCGTAACCCGGCCGGTACACTGCCTTCTATAATCTGCTTTTTATACGGTAAGGGGTTTGACTCACATTGCTTCTGTATTCAGGATATCTAAAACTCTTGCAGAGCGTTCGCCACATAACTTGTCATACATAGAGATGGATCTTATTTCGAATGATTGTAAATTACAAACGTTTGACAACTTAGGTCATATGATGCCTTGCAACTTCAGTTATTTACAATAAAATATAATAGAATTTTTAAATTACAATTCCATTGCACAAATACATATTATTATTCTTCGGATAATTTCTACCAGTAAAAAAATAGAGAACGATAGTATCATAGTAACGACAAAATACAAATTATTTAGATTTACTTACAATTAGTAATGTTTCTAAAAAGGTGATTTAAATTTATTTTGTCATTATTGAAGTGAAACTTTTTTTGCGACGTATCTGATTGAATTTTTCTGTAACGTTAAAAACTCGAAACTCAAAAAAAAAAACTAAATAAATAACACAAACGACTAAAGAAGTTTCACTTCCCACGTGAGCTTCATTGAGTGAGTCTCAAATGTTTTTAGGGTTCCATACCCAAACGGTCTAAACTCTAGACGGAATCCTATTCTTGTGGCAACTTTTTTTTAATTACTTTCTACTTTCCGAAGTCCTTGAGCATTCTGAAAAACGACATTGAATTAGTGTTATAAAACATATCATATACGTGTTCGAAGTATTTGATCTTTCTCAAGAGAAATTTTTATAACTGCTGATTGAGACCAAAGCAAACATATAACTGTCAGATTAAAATGGGCTCTGTTTGAAAGGAGTGAATGGCATAAAATAATATAAAAGTAGCATAATAAAATGTTGAAAGAGTAATACAGCGTGCGTTTTCCTTTGATTCAGTTATAGTATTAGCATTATTTGATAATGTTAGCTCTGCACACGCTATCTCATTTATGTAAAAACTTATTCCATGGAAGTAGGTAGTGCTTTGTTTACGGTGATTGTTCACCAGCTGTTCAATATGATCGTTATAACATCTTCTATATGAAAATCCTTATTAAATCTTCGATATCAATGTTTTTAAAACAAACTAGAAGGATGTGTCATCCTTCTCATATGACTTTTTAATATTTTGGGAGGGAAAAAGAAGATTAATTTTCGTTGTGCTAATGGACTGAGATAGAAGAAGGAACGTGAAATATTTGATAAGGTTTTGTAGTGCGTTAAGACCAAAAAACAAAAGATGTTCTTTGATAAAATTATATTTTAGCACTGTTTTAAATAAATTATTCTGTTCGATTAAAACTAACAAAAATTTGTCATTCAAATAAATAAAAGTACAATTACGTAACAAAAAATTAATAATTATGAAATCAGAAATAAACGTCAAAGACAGGGGCGTATTTTAGATTGCTAACACGTTGAATTTTGGTACGAGCAAAAAAGAAAGTTTTTTTCTGGGAAAAAATGACAAAAACAACAAGTTTAATACAAATTTATACATCAAAAAATGAATTTTAAAATTTGTTGAACGAGTTAAAATTTTCAGTACTGTTGACAACCTTTTTTATAACCAGAATAAATTTTACGTTTTCCGGCGGCTGTAGTAGTTAATTGACACCTTCTTGTGACCTGTAATTTTTTAGTTTGCATATATGAGATAAATAAAACAAAGAAGTTAATTACTACATTTATTTCTCTTTTTAAGAATAGTTATGATCAGAGAGGACATTTGAAGTGAAAAATGCTTTAATAGATGTTAGTTTTACATTTAGTACAAAATTATGGACATATATGTTGTTATGTGTGTTTAATATTAAATTTAAACTAGACGAATTACATCGCAAAGTAATTATTCATAAATGCTTCTAAAACCTGCTTAAATATAAAATATGTAAGGTCAATCTCAAACCAGATAAGATTTTATTTTTGAATTGAACAACAATAGATTAATTGATCTTTGACCCTAGTCCAAAAAAATCACACAACGTAGAGTCCTAATTTTATGAACTATAAATTGTAACAATAAAGATTTGAGACCTGAACCTTTTCTAACCTATCTATGTAACTATATATTTTCTATTTGTATTGAAACAAATTATTTTCTATTATGTTTATTTTATTTTTTTTTTAAATAAAACATTTAAAAACCCGGGTCGCAGTGCGAAAACCCTGCCGACAATATAGTGTTTTTGCTAATACAGGCCTTTTGGCTTTGTTATATGAACTTAAGGTGATTGTTGGGCAAAATAAAAAAATTAACTCCTTAATACACCCCTTAAAATACATTTTTTTCTTAACTACATTATTATTGTCAATTATTATTGTCTACACCAAAATTAAAAACATCTTTCAGTAAATAACTCACTATCTGCAAACTAGTGTTTTCAGAAAATTTGTAAATGCAGTCCTGTCCAGCCGATTTTATTAAAATTTTAGGAGCACTTTTTAATTGCTATTAAAGGGTTAAATTTCAATTTTGAAACGATTCTGAGAATTTTTTCGGTATTTTGGGGCCCAAAAACTTTTTTCAACCCCTAAAAACCACCCTTAAAATGACCCGATTGGGCCCATTTTAAATAGGGTTCGTGCGGTGATGGATTCCAACATGTGTGCCAAATTTCGTTAAAATGAATTAATACCTTCGAAAGTTATTGCCCGCACACATATATACCTATATATATATATACATATATATATATATATATAAATATATATAAATATATATATAAACATTTTCAAAAATGGTGCCAAAGTGTTTAGGAGGTTACGAAACCTCGAGAAATTTTGGTCCGACCCCTAGGTCCCGCCATCCGACCGACGCCAATAGTGTATGTTGCCATATGGCAAATACACTAATAATACCTCAGAATCGTTATTTAAATCTTTCATAAAAATAACAACGGAACAGACGATCAACCTAGAATAAATGAGACGCAGTTTATAACTTGACTATGTCATCATACGGAGGTCTCTTTTAAAAACTGTTTTGTCACATAATAAAAGTTTGAATATAATGAAAAGAAAAAAAAGGCGTGCTTCAATGACGGTGTTTTCTGTATTCATGCTTAGTAGCATTCGGGATGCAGTCTGTGGCCACTGTAACGACATCTGAGGTTGAAAGGATTAACCAGAAGGCGTCTTTCTCCCCAAGCACAGTTTTCGGTTCCCTTAAATATTAATGCTATATTTTATATAGAGCTGGGAATAATCGTTGATTTTCATACCTAATCGAAAGGTTACTATTCAAATGAATTTGATAATCGAATAATTCATTCGAAATTATTCCTTCGTATTATGTATGATAATAAGATAAGATATGAACGAATGCGTGTTTCAACTTTTGAACGAATTTTCTCTCAATTTTGACTGACAGTCTTGAGAGAGTTACCTACATATAGTGCTTCATAGTATAAACACAGATAAAAGACATAAGTAATCGTATTCATTACCGTGCAATGCAAATAAGCATCTCAAATTGTTAGAATGCGAGTCAAAACACAATTTATTCTATTTCTACATTCGATATGATTGTTATAACGAATGAATTTTCGATTATGAAACTTAAGAGAATCACCTACGTGCAGTGCTTCATATAATAGTGGCAGGTAAAAAACTAAGTAATAATAATAATAATAATAATAATAATAATGCGTTTAACGTCCGTTTCTCGACTTTATGTCATAATAGACGCCATTCGCACCATTACTATTTTCCATTTACCACTTTCCGTTATTTTCTACATTTTTTTACAACTTCAACTTATGTAATAGCAATGAGCGAATGAAGGAATTATAGGAAATTAGGATAAGGTAGATAATTTTTGAACTAGGAGTTTGATAGGTAATCGGCCATGACCTCAAATAAGGAACCATCTCGATATTTATCTGGAATTAATTGAAGAAAACCATGGAAAACCTCAATTAAGATGGCCGGTATAGGAATTACCGTTTCTCGGCGGGAGGCAGTAGGAAAAAGTCCCAGCCACATCTGCCCCCGCCGAGATTCGAACCCGTACCTCCCGAATGCGAGTCTAGTGCTGTCACCACTACACTACTCAGCTTGGTAAAAAAATTAAGTAATCATATTATATTAAATACTTTGAAATGTAGTCTGAAAGACAATTGCATGCAGTATTATAAAAAGTAAAGAGTTTATTATTGGAGATTGTATTATGTCGTAACTCGTAGGTATAAAAATCATTCGAATGATTTTGAATAGCCCTTCAAGACATTTGAAGATATTTTAATAATCGAATAGTTCAACGATTTTCACTCGAAATATCCCATCTCTAATATTTTATACAAACCATCGTCTTTGAAACACGAATCGGTGTAGTACTCTTTGAATGAAGTTCTGTTATGAAAAAAATGTGATGTTATGGTTGATTCAATCGCTTCTTAATATACTTTTTTGTCATAAAAATTTAAGCACTGCTTTCAGTTGTCAACAGCTTCCGTTGGGTGTTTTGTTGACAGGCTTAAGATGTTTTTTATTTCTAGCTATAATTGGAAATATCAGTTTTTAAGAATAGTAAAAAATATAGATGGTTGATACATCCGCGTGGTAAATGAAACTGGTCATACCAAACCCTTCCTGCAGCGGGATTACAAGTGCCAAGATCTTTGGCACTTCTAATTCTGTCTACTGTTCCTCTCTTATAGTTGGTCGGTCCTCTTTCAATCCCGAATTTCATACTAGAGCCCTGCCCTTTCTCCCTTTGTCGAGACCATGAGTAGTGAGTACGGTTACCAGAAATAGATAACTGCCAGAAAAATCAGAGATTTGTATGAGTCATGAAAACATTAGAAGAAAGGCTATATATAAAAATATCAATACGGATTGGAATCATACATTTTTTTTAAATCGTTTCAGTAGTTTTTAACTGACTTCAACAAGGAAGGGTTTTTTATATGTTACCTAATATCGCTGCCATTTGTGGACAGACTTTGACGATTCTGAATAAAATGATGCCGAAATTTTTCAAATCGTTCAATCCCTCGAAAATTATGGCTGAACTAGCACTTAAGAAATATATGACTATTGTTTTAAATGGGTTCAAAATTCAAATTGAAATGTTATGCTTTTCTGATTTTGAGGGTTACCAAAATTGATTTTGATTCGCAACCATTGTCTAATAAAATATGTCAACATAATATTGCACGACCCAAGATGAAGCCGTTGATTTTTCAACGGATATTATGTAAGTTATTAATAATGGTAGGTGCTATAGAATTATATCGACGTGTTAATATGCCAACAAAAGCATTATGCATAGTTATATGTGCCAAGTAACGTTTGATTGTATGCGTTCACCTTGATGTTAAATCATATAGCAGGCCGTGGTGTACCGTCGCCATGCTATAGTTATTGACAAGCCCAATACACAACCCTTAACACGCATAGTGTCTATATATATGTAGCCCCCCAAACTTTGATGCTTGGCCACTGGGGTAAACCGAAAACACACCATGTCAACCCTCCCTGTGGGGTGTCTTCTCAGTTATAGTTTACTCAATCGCTTGCCTTTCAACATGGGTTTCGAAAATACATCCGCTTCATGTCTGCTTTATTTTCTCAATATTTGTTTTACAATTCCAACTCCTTAAGTGGGGAATGGTACTAATTTAGATCAAAATTCACTTTTCAAATTTTTTTAATATTTTTTTAAGGTCCCCCGAAAGCATATTTTTGGAAATAAGTTACTAGAATTACTAAGTACCGTAATCCATTGTCTACTTATATGCTAGAAAGAGATAACAATGTATTCGATCCAAGATGGCTGGACTGACAGGAAATGATTTTAAGTCCTACGTGTTCCGAATAACATTTACGTTACTTTGCAGTACAAAAAATCACAACTTTTTTTTATAATTTAGGTAATTTATGTATTTTTGAATGTGAAAATTATTATCTCCCATGAATATTTTTTTTGAACTTGTGAGTTTTTCCTTATAGTTACGAAAACTTTAATATACGAGTATTTTTATTGAATCGTATACTCCAAAATGGTGGACGATTGAGGTACTTTGTTAAATACAGAGATTTTAGGTAGCATATCATATTCTTAAGGTGATTGCTCCCTCAGACTGTAAAAAATGTTCTCAGGAAACTTCAAACTGTGGTGTCAAAATTCATTTTATAATTGTTTTTATTAGTTGTGATTAAGCATTAAGCTTCACAAAATTGGGTTTGCTGCTTAAGAATTTCAAAAAAAACATATTTTTGCTTTAAAAAAAGAAACAAAAAACGTTATATTCGTCAATGTTTCTTTATAGCACAAAATTTCGAATAACGGGAAAGCAAATTAACATTTTGAACTTACAAACTTATATTAAAAATATTGAAAAGTGCGGCTTGATCAATAATTTTTTTTTCAAATTTAATTTTTGCTGTACAAAAATTGTGCTAAAATTGACGCTAATTTTTTCAGATTGTATAATAGCTATCGTTTGCTATAATTGTTAAGAAACATCCATAGTTGCAATGCTATATTAGAAAAAAATATTTTCAAACACCTGTCACCTTCGGGACTCAAACCCAAATATTTCCACTTTCGCGGCGGAATGAGTTATTAGTTACTCTATGGTGCAGCTATATTAGTATAACTCATACGAACTATAACGTATATGTATATTTACTAATATGCTATTATTTTCTCGTTTTCATCGGATTTTAAATAGCTTATTTAAACCAAATAAACTGCAAAAACTTGGGTAAATATCATATGGGAAGAACGGTACATATTTCTGGTTTATTTTGAAAGCATTATCATCAAAGATTGAATAAGATTTTTTATTGGAATTAGAGCTTTCCGAAACGTGTTACATGTTTGTAAGATAGAGCTATGGGGGTTAAAAAGGGGGAATATTGAATAGCTAGTAAACAGTTACCTTAATAAATTGCCTCATATGCTGTTGTTTTGAAACCGTAACATCTTTGTTTCAGCAGTGTGACAACTTGCCGGCGAACAATAAAATAAGAGATCTATGTATGTTTATTCGCTGTTGACACGCCAGGTGAGTTCTGCATTATAGCCTACATATTATTATAAATATATCCCTGTATAATATAATATATAAAATACATGCATATTTGCACAAACATACACGAATTGATGCATATGTGTGCGTTCATACAATGACATCTCTATTTCACATTACCGTTTGACTTATTGTTAACAGGATGAATTATGTTTCTATATAAACCCTAAATGCTGGTCCTTCATTCAGGGTGACTGCTGAGATACTGTTTCATAGTAATAATTATAACAGATACGGTCGCAGAGCTCCCTAGAGCAGAGATTAATTAATCGAAGAATCGATTTTTTGGGCCAATAAAATCGATTTTTTTAATCGATATATAGTACTGAATTGATCCAGTGAATCAATATTTCACCCTTGAAAATCGAGATCCGATTTTTTATGTTTTGATAAGTACCATAAAATTATTTACAATTAGTTGAATATACCCAAACACATATGCTAAGAAATGACATTTTTTCACTTAATTACTCAAAAACTCGCGAGATGGCTGTGTGCTGTTTTCTTCACCTCTCTTTAATAGATAGAAATAAAAAATTACGTTTGTAATCCGTGCTTTGTTGTATTTATTTTGCTTACACCTTGATTGACTGACTCTTTGTGATGTAATGCGAATAGCGAAATAAATATTGATTTTTTTGGTCGTAAAAACAACTTTAATTAAAAATAAAAGAATAGTTACTTCTTACCACAACAGATTCATTCAGTGGATGTACATTTCGAGAGCTATGCTCCCATCTTCAGCAAAACACTAAGAAGTAACTATTCTTTTATTTTTATTGTTCCAACCACAGTGCTCTTAATATTTACACAACTTTAATAGACCAGGGTCGATAATTTTTGAGACCAAAAAAAATTATAGTAGGATGAAAAAAGGTAGAGAATATAACAAAAATGAAAGGAAAAATAATTTACGGTCAATCTGAGGTCGGGAAGGGAAGGGGGTGAGTTTTTAAGGGTAAAAAACGGTTTATCTCGATTTCCGGCAAAACTACAAGTCCTATGAAAAAAAGTCAAATAGCCATTTGTAGGTAATAAAAGTATCTACAACTTTTGTTTTTACACTTTTTCACATAACCTCAAAATTTATGTGAAAAATTCAAATAACCAAGTTTTTGGTTTTTTATTTTTATCTTTTGCAAAAAAATTAATTTTTTCACGAAATTTGGTGAAAACTTACCTTTTTATGTCCCAAACACACAGTAATTTTTTTGATTTAAAATATTCATTTTTTCACCTTATTTTGACTTAATATCGAAAAAGCACCCTAATTTTCAATCGAAAATTATCATGTCAAAATATCTGCTTTTTTAAAAAAGTCGGTGGGCTTTTTGTTCCTTGAAATCTCTACTTTCTGATGGTATGAAAAAAAATGCATTACTACGGTAAATGTTCTAAGAAAATGCAAATAAATTATCTTAAAATAGCAATAAATGGCCATCTACGCATATAATTTATAAGATTATATTATTTTTCCTTTCATTTTTGTTATATTCTCTACCTTTTCCAATAAGTTTCATCCTACTATAATTTTGTTTCACTTTTTACCATTTTCAACACTATCGACCCTGGTCTATAATTAGTTAAAAATCATACAAAATCGATTATTGTGGTGTCATTATTGTTTTCCATAATATGAATTTAAAGTCGGATTTTGGATTGTTAAACTTCGTTTAAATTTCATTCTGGCAACATTGTTGAACAGAGAAACGTGTCTTGGGTCAAGTATGTTCACAGCAAGCTGTGGACATAACAGTGACGATACGAAGAATAAACTGCATTTCCACACAACACTCACCATGGAGTCCTTTTATAATATGTGAATGATGAGTTCTTAAATACAGTTTAATGTAATGGCCATCACGAATGTGCTTGACAAATTTTTATGTTCGATAATGTCTCATTCATAGGTGAGATAAAATTGTATATCATCGTACCTTTGATCACAATGTTGAGAAATAAATTTATCACTATCTATTCAGATAGTGACGTTTCAATCGTAGTTTTGACTTTTTGGATATTGTGTTATTATACATCATAGAATGTATCATAAAGAATGTGCATTGAAATTGATGTATATTTTTCGAAATAGCATTTTTGGCAAATTTGTCGTATACGTTTTAGTGTTTTAATTAGGAAGTTATTAAATTAAAGACGCGAGTAGTTTTCGAACGACCGGTGAATGCACAGTGCTTTGCATGCATCTAAATCGTGGATTCCTAACGCAGGGTACTACCCCCCAGTGGGCGCTAGAGCCTTCTATGGGGGCGTTAGCGGATTCAGAAGAGCGTTGTGACAGTTTAGAAGGGCAGCTGTGGTGTACTCATCTAATTAGAAAATTAATATAATCAAATATTTTGAGACTATAGGTACGGAGGGGCAGAACGGGGTGTCCAAAAAATTTGGGAATTTTTTTTTTCGAAAATGTTTCTGAAACGGTCTTTAGCATCGTTTTGTTGCACCATTTGGAATTGAAAAAAAAAGTTTTTAACTGCAATTTCTCAGTGTCATTATTATTATTAGTTTTTTTTTTCAAATTTTTTGGAAAAAAAGATATTTTATATAAAATTAATTATTATGATCTACGGGAATCTAAAGGGGGAGAGTGGTGGTGGTTCAGGAAAGGTTGGGAACTTCTGATCGAAATGATAGCAGATGTGTATAGGCGCGTATTTTATTTAATCAACTGCAATTATTTATTATTCATTAATATATCATTTGTATTTTTTTAATTATTATGTTAAATTTGTAAACAGATTACTGCGGCATATGTCTCGTCACAAGCATTTTTAACAACAAAACAGATTATAATATTAAATGTCAACAATTTTACGCAAATAAGCGTATTTTTCGCATTGACAAAATTAATCACACGTCACTGAATATTTTATAATTTTATACTTTTTTTGACGAATTTTTAACCGTCATCATAGAGATGTCCAATAAACTGTCAATGGACGATTGACAGCGGTACAACGGCGGATGTGTAGCTCTAATTACAGGGCCGTACTTTTCAAAACATAGATTCATTTTATAAATTATTCCCATGCCAATTAATATTGATACTAAGGAATTATTCATGTATAAAATTTAATCTACATCATCGTCGCTGTCAAGCAAACATTATTTTTCAGTTCTTTACCATTTTTTCGACGGGCACTTTTCACATACCTATTTAAGTTAATAATAATAATAATATTACAAATTTACAATTTACAATATTACAAACATACAGGTTGTAAATTATATTCATGTTATTAACTTATGAAATGAATCCATCCTACTTAGGACAGCCAGTGCTTAAAATAGATTTTGTGATTTCGTCTCGAAGAGTCACTATTCGTGGTGAAACCCATGTAAGTAAAATCGATCGTGTGGTTGGGGGTTTTAGGTCCTAGACATTTTTTGAAAACCACTTTTTATTTAGGGGACTCGAAAACGTGAAGTTCATCAAAAACTCAAAATAATTTGGTCATTACCATAGAACTTTCCTTAAAATCTCCTACCTGGAAAAAAGAAAATATAAGTTCAGCTCTGGAATACAGTTGTCATGAGAGTCATGACGAACCTGAATACAAATATTCGCACAATAATATGCAACGGTGTCATTTCTCGGTCTGCATTGTTTGTTACCAACTAACGTTGTACAATATTTCGCATAATATTGTTAGTTTTTGTACAATTGCACAAAATCTAGATGAAAATCAATTCCGATCATCTACAGCCCCGTATGTCGTTTAGAAAATATAGCCATTCTAAACTACATTTTAAACCGTCATAACCTCTAAACTAAACGGGATTCGAACCTAATTGATTCAATGTACTTTTTTTTATCAATCTGAGATATTTTTATATTTTTCCAAATATCGCAAATCCTTTCATGTTTCGGCAACTTTTTATGACACTAAGCACTTTTTTATCCATTTGATATTAACCGAACTGAACTGATTACGAGCATCGTCAACCCTGATCTCTTTTAGTTTCAGAGATGTGATCGTTTACATAAATGTTTTTAGAAAAACCTAAAAATCCCAGTAGCGCGTATTCTAATCATTAATCTATTCATCCAGAAATAATGAATACTATTAATTTATGAGCTTATATATGTTCGAACTTATTTGTAAAACCAATTCTTTTACAAACGTAAATCTATAATCTGCAGATCAAAATATTACTCAAAAGAGATCAAATTACTGCAACTTAAAACTTATTATTTGACCATATTCTTTTCCATTCTTTACTTGAGTTTGGTACTTTTGTATAAATGATTACGTAAACTGTTGATTTAATCTTAATATTTATTTGTAAATTGAGTGGATATTGTAAAAAAAACGTAAATGACCAAATAAATCGTAATCTGATTTCATGCACAATTGCGCATTGCATTGCAACCCATGATTTCCCATCAAACATAAAAATATCCCGGCTTTGTTATCAACGAGAGATCATCTTGCAGTATTATTATTTGTATACAAAACAATTTATATTTGCTTTTTCGTTGTATGCAACTGCTACTAAAAATATCCAGTGGCCAGCTTAAACAATTTTTTTATTATATAATAATATTTTTTTGAACTCAGTTTTGTGGAGAAATATACTTATTATATGTAATCGAATTGAAGTTAGAAAATCCCAATGTACTTTAATATATTATATCTTTAGGTAGGTATTTAAAATTTAATTAAAGTTATTTGTTTCTTAATAGACCAAGAATCATACTGCAGATCCCACAAAATATCTCTTGACTACGTGTGAAAGATTAAAACAACTTCAATCATATTTTATTTATTGTTAAAGTAAAGTCTCTTGAAAATGGCCTTGAAAAAGCGATTACGTAAACAATTGTTTATAATTATCGTATACTTAAAGCACCACACAAATTTGAACTGCCTTGAAGAAACCGAACCGGAAGGATCTCCTGCAGGGTGTATGATATTTCAAGGTTAAAAAATAAAGTCTAAATTACACTTTGGTTCAGAACTGTTTGGTATTGCTCTTTTTTTTATTGTTAAATGCTCGTAATTAGTGCACACATTATTTTTGTTTGTCAGAAAAATAATTTAAAATGTAGTTATTTAATATTATTATGGTTAAAGTTGAGTTTGACAAGATTTTGTCGTCAGTATCAACATTTTAATTATGTCCTAAAATCATGAAAAATACAACGATGTTGTTAATAGGTGATTTTTTTGTTACAATGGCAAAAAATTGTTATTCTGAACTAGGGCTGACCTTTGCTGACAGTTCTAATGAATTCAAAAAGCAATTAATTCTGTGTCGTTAAGAAAAATGTCAAAATTGTATACAAAAGTGAGTTGTTTATCCGTTACAAATTTAATTTGTTATGGTTCTGTCAAACTGAGTAAAGAGATTGTGAAGTGTTCCCACAATGTGGCTGAAATTTGACCATTTCATGGTAATGAATATGTTTCAACTGCAGCTATTAGACCACACAGAGAAAAAAAAACAAAAAGATTCATCACATGACACACTATTTAAGTCTGAAATAATATTCTCTTTAAATTTGATGTTGATTTTTTTCACAGATTTTTTCGTTTTCGATAAACACATTTCTAGATTTTAAATGCGTTTAAAAACTTTAAATATCTCGAAAACTGCGAGTTAAGTTTTACAGAAGGTTTACGGCTCAAGGGGTACGGTAGATTTCTTTAAAATGTATATCAAAATTACTAAGCATATAAAATATTAATCTGAAAAATTCGAATCCTCATGTTATAGCAATATTATTAACTAATTTAATTCATATGCACACGCTAAAACAGCTGGCACGTCTGTGTCAGTAAAGGAGTTTACTGTCGAATGCTGTTTTCTAAAGTATTTTTTAACACGAATTTTTTATTAAAACTGTCAAATTTTATTTACATAATAAAATATGTTGTTACTATAAAGCGAGTGGGTAACATATATCAATTATTATAAATTCGAACAAAAATGTATCATACATTTTTTTTGGACTTATACCAACGCAATAACAAAAAAAAAAAAACCCGGGTCGCAGTGCCAAAACTCTGCCGACAATATAGTGTATTTGCTTATACAGGCAGAGTGGCTTTATTATGCGAACTTAAGTTGATTTTTAGGCAAAATAAAAAATTTGACTCCTTAATACACCCCTTAAAATAACATTTTTTTTCTTAATGCAATATTATTATCAATCGAACCTTTATACCAAATGATATACAACTTTCAGTAAATAATTCACTATCTGCAAATTAGTGTTTTCATAAAATTTGTAAGTCCGGTCCTGTCGGGCCGATTTTATAAAAAATTTAGGGGCACTTTTTAGTTATTACCAGAGGGTTAAATTTCAATTTTGAAACGATTCGGAGAATTTTTTCGGTATTTTGAGGCCTAAAAACATTTTTCAACCCCTAAAAACTACCCTTAAAATGTCCCGATTACGCCCATTTTAAATAGGCTTCTTGCGGTGATGGATTTCAACACGTGGACCAAATTTCGTTAAAATCAATTAACTCTTTCAAAAGTTATTGCCCGCACACACATATATATATATATATATATATATATATATATATATATATATATATATATATATATATATATACATTTTTAAAAATGGTGCCAAAGTGTTTAGGAGGTTATGAAACGTCGAGAAATTTTGGTCCGACCCCTAGGTCCCGCCATCCGACCGACGCCAATAGTGTATGTTGCCATATGGCAAATACACTAAAAAAACGCCATATTATTATGGCGTTATTTTTGCTTAGCCCCACACGAATGTACGATATTCAGTATTCAATTTGCTGCACGGTGCACATACATTCGGTTGATTTAAAATTCAAGCTGAATCGCCACGAAATGACCTCTTCCGGCGATTACAGACGCGGTGGACGTCGTCGGTGTGAAGGAAACTGGGCATTAGACCGCCGCCGCCACCCGCTCGGGACTCTGGTCGTCACAATAAGACTCTGATTGGCACTCACACCCACATCTTAACCCACATCTACCCAACATCAACACTGTTCACACAGTTTAGTTCAGTGGCGGATTTACCAGCAGACTGAGTAGGCTGAAGCCTAGGGCGGCAGATTTTAGGGGGCGGCCCAAAAATGTTTGTCTTACAGAAATAAAAAAAACAACATATACATAGAGAAAACGAATTTCGAAAATTTAACGAAAATTTCAATAGGTATTTTAGAAAAAAATAGGCTTTCCGAGAATATGTATTTTATAAGTCATGTCTTGTCATTCTTGCTGTCAATATAACATTTCTCTTTAAAAATGACGTTTTGGTAACATTTTAATACAGTCGGCAAAGCAACTTGATATTATATCAGAAACATTTAATGACATAAGATGTTCGTCTTTATAATTACTTAAAAGTCAATTCAGATCAGTTTGGCTTGGAATAATGGGACAAACGACTACATATGGACAATTCATCTACGGCAAAACTCTCTTTTTTTCTTTGCCAAGTGTGTTAAAATGTTATCAAAATTCCATTTTAAAGAGAAATATGTTATATTGACAGCAAGGATGACAATATATGAGATTGCGAACTAAGGGTATTGAATTTCAGAGGTCAGTAGGGGCGGCAAAAATTTAATAGCCTACTGGCGGCAAATTTGTAAATCCGCCACTGGTTTAGTCACATTCAAAAGAAACTAAAACGACATATTGAGGGCGGAATATGTCGGTGAATTTAATCAGTTTGATACGCGTTACAAGTCTACTTTTTAGGGTTCCCTACGTCCGATGAAAAAAATGGAACTCATACAGATATTTTCTCCGAATCTATTGGACGTTAGAGTTAAATGGCTTAATCACGGACACATAGCGTATAAATATATTCTAAAAAAAAAAACCCGGGTCGCAGTGCCAAAACCCTGCCGACAATATAGTGTATTTGCTTGTATAGGGCCGTGTGGTTTTATACTGTTATTATGTGAAATTAAGTTTGTTTTTGGGCATAATAAAAAATGTAACCCCTTAATACACCCCTTAAAATAACATTTTTTTTCTTAATTGTAATATTATTATCAATCTAACGTCTACACCGAATTAAATACACCCTTCAATAAAATAAATGTCACTATCTGCAAATTAGTGTTTTCAAAAAATTTGTAAGTCCGGTCCTGTTAGGCCGATTTTATTAAAATTTTAGGGGCACTTTTTAATTGCTATTAAAGGGTTAAGTTTCGATTTTGAAACGATTCTGAGATTTTTTTCGGTATTTTGGGGCCCAAAAACTTTTTTCAACCCCTAAAATTCACCCTTAATGTGATCCGATTGGGCCCATTTTAAATAGGCTTCGTGCGGTAGTGGATTCCAACATGTGTGCCAAATTTCGTCAAAATTAATTAAGTCCTTCGAAAGTTATAGCCCGCACACATATATATATACCTATATATATAAATATATATATATATATATATATATATATATAAACATTTTTAAAAATGGTGCCAAAGTGTTTAGGAGGTTATGAAACGTCGAGAAATTTTGGTCCGACCCCTAGGTCCCGCCATCTGACCGACGCCAATAGTGTATGTTGCCATATGGCAAATACACTAATAACGATTTCGGGGGCCAAATGAGAAAGTTAAACAAAAAATATATTTTTCAAGTGCATCATGCGTCATGAGAAATACAGACATATTTTTATACAATTTTAACATGCATGACTTAAAAATTCATTAAAAAATATATTGACCTAGCTGGGTAGAGTAGTGGTGACAGCATTAGACTCGCATTCGGGAGGACCGGGTTCGAATCCCGGCGGGGGCAGATGTGGCCGGGACTTTTTCCTACTGCCTCTCGCCGAGAAACGGAAATTCCTCTACCGGCCATCTTGATTGAGGTTTTCCATGGTTTCCCTCAATTAATTCCAGATAAATATCGAGATGGTTCCTTATTTGAGGCCATGGCCGATTACCTATCAAACTCCTAGTTCAAAAATTACCTACCTTATCCTAATTTCCTATAATTCCTTCATTCGCCCATTGCTATTACATAAGTTGAAGTTTTAAAAATGTAGAAAAATAACGGGAAGTGTGGTAAATGGAAAATAGTTATGGTGCGAATGGCGTCTGTATGACATAAAGTCGAGAAACGGACGTTAAACGCATTATTATTATTATTATTAATTTAAAGAATGTATACAAAAATCGAGCATTAAACGAAATTGCTGAGGTTAAAATTTTGAAAAAATAGGGAATATAAGACCTCACTCTTGTTTACAGGAAAACCTAAACGAAAACTCTAAGCCCTTAAGTTCTCACGAAAAACGAAATGATACCGAACTCTCTCCTCGCGAATTCGACTATATATTTTAAACGGTGTCCAAGCTCCGTACGACAGTTGCTATTTTTGAGAATACTCTTAATGACAAAGCTAGAGCTTTGCTTTGTAAATAGTACATTTGTAATATTTTAACAAATATGATCAAAAGACGTTTTTGAACTATTATAGAATTGTAACTCCCGAGATTTTGAACTTTATTCATCGATATAAAAACTAAATTTCATTTTTTTTCTCTCCGTAACTTATGGTAAATAGAACATATAATAGCAAAATACATTTAACACTTAAACATCTATAAGTAATATAAACAGAAATCAAGAATTATGTTCATGCTTATGGCGCAGTAATACAGCGCTTTAGTATATGATCAGTTTAGAACCCATATTAATATCTCTGATATTTGGCAAGCTTTGCAGCTACGTGATATCTAGAATAACTTGGTTACAAATTTTAAAGTTCTAGACTTGCTTTTTCATGTTAATTGGTAATTTAGCAGTGTTTTAAAATTTTTGTATTTCTACAAGTTTCATGTTAATATGTCTCTTTCGTTGTTCTATTCTACCTCCTTGGGTATAATATAGTTATATTATAAGAGTGAAGTTACTCAGGTAATTTAGTTCTCAGTAATGGAAGATGAAAAGTAAAGCTACACTATATTATTAGCTATTTAACGTGCATACTTACATATTATAGAGAGTATAGAGAGCACAATAGATTTCCGTTAATGATCTTTTAACTAATGGACCGGGTCGTCGACCATGGGAACAGTGTATAGCTGGTTTACAATGCCAATTTATATTGGGGTATCACCGTGGGGCGCGTGCTTACACCTCGTTTACACGAGCTGCTGTTAAAACGCATCGACGTGTGCGTTCGTAACGGACACTGCATAATGTTGTCACGAAACATTGAGCAAGGAAGATATCAAGACGATTGGTGAAACTGACGGTTGACTAAAAATCATTATTTACAGGAATACAAATATATTTTCGTATATGGTGGTGTTGATCCAATAGAATGTCACAGTAAATATATTTGACTTTTCATTTTTACACCAAGAGATGTCGTTACTCTGCTCATTTTTACATATTGTCTTAATATATTAGCATATTAACTGGCAATTATTATTTAAAAAATATGCACATTTTATAATATATTCGACCAATAAAACAGAAACGAGTGATATCTTAAAAAAAAGCAAAATAAAAAACATTTACAATAAAAGAAATCAGTTTCACGGATAATTGGAATAAAAATAAATCAATTTAAACACTCATTGATTGCAACGTTTCGTCTTTATTCAATCAAGACTTTTTCAAGCTCTGAAAAAATTTTTTTACAAAAATTAACAATCATATAATAAAAAAAACCCGGGTCGCAGTGCCAAAACCCTGCCGACAATATAGTGTATTTGCTAATACAGGCCTTGTGGCTTTATTATGTGAACTTAAGGGCAAAATAAAAAAAATAACTCCTTAATACACCCCTTTAAATTACATTTTTTTTAACTACATCATTATTGTCGATCGAACGTCTACACCAAAATTAAAAACAACTTTCAGGAAATAACTCACTATCTGAAAAACTAGTGTTTTCAGAAAATTTTTAAATCCGGTCCTGTCGGGCCGATTTTATTGAAATTTTAGGAACACTTTTTAATTGCTATTAAAGGGTTAAATTTCAATTTTGAAACGATTCTGAGAATTTTTTAGGTATTTTTGGGCCCAAAAACTTTTTTCATCCCCTAAAAACCACCCTTAAAATAACCCGATTGGGCCCATTTTAAATAGGCTTCGTGCGGTGATGGATTCCAACATGTGTGCCAAATTTCGTTAAAATAAATTAACTCCTTCGAAAGTTATTGCCCGTACACATATATACCTATATATATATATATATATATATATATATATATAAACATTTTTAAAAATGGTGCCAAAGTGTTTAGGAGGTTATGAAACGTCGAGAAATTTTGGTCCGACCCCTAGGTCCCGCTATCCGACCGATGCCAATAGTGTATGTTGCCATATGGCAAATACACTAATTATTAAACCTTATGGAAAAAAAAAATTTCAGAGCTTGAAAAAGTCTTGATTGAATAAAGACGAAATGTTGCAATCAATGAGTGTTTAAATTGATTTATTTTCATTATTCCAATTACCCGTGATACTGTTTTCTATTATAACATATTCTGGAATTGAACTTTAAAGATGAATTTACAATAATGTTCGTGAGTATGGAAAAGATAACTGATTTCAGGTTTCGAGAGTGTAGTAAGAATAAAATTAATAGAACGAACTCGTCGAATTAATAAGTGCTTTACAAAACAGTGATTTTATTTTTCGTCATCGAATTCGTTCTATTAATTTTATTTTTACTACACTCTCGAAACTTAAAATTAGTTATCTTTTTTACACTCACGAAGTTGGCATTGTAAATGTTTTGTTGTTTTCTGAGGATAACATTTAGAAGTGAAGCCAGTCGCCATATTTAGTAAGTCTTTTTATTTCATATCCGGAAGCGAGTCGTTGGCGAAGAAGTGTTAATTTTTCAATACCCACCTATTATGCCGCCACAAGATTAAATCAAAATAAAAACTAGGTATTTATAAAAATTTACACATAAACCTAAAACTCGCAAATTCTTTGCACTCGCCATTTTTTACTTCACGTGTGTTCTGTGAAAAGCATTTTCTCTGTCTGAACATAAACACTCCTGGCCCGTGCGTAAAATACTAATCTAAACCACTTTTACAAAAACTAAATATTATTTATTTTTTATTGGACCTAATGAGCACAGATTTCTAACACTAAACAAATAATGTCGTTCCAGTTCCAAAACTTAGGTATACAAGCAGCGTAAATGTTGAACGCATTGCGTGACGATAAAATAGAGGAATTGCGTATTTTTAGAATTCTATAAGTCATATACAGGTCTGATTTAAATTCTTACTACCGAAATAATTACGTATTTTCTTATATATGTCAAACTTTCTTATATTACATTAATTTTTACATCTATTCAACTGTTAATTCTCTGTTGCCTTCATGACTTACTATATTCTTAGTTAATATTAAATATGAAACTTGTGCTGCGTGACGTCAGCTGTACTGAGAATGGCATAACGCGGAGAAATGACAAACTTAAACATTGAAGTAGCATATCTTTATTTTTAAAGATATTACAACCATGATTATGAATTATGAATTAAGAGTAAAAAATGAAAAATTTCGTGTCTGCAAAAAATGTGTGAATAATTTGTTTAAATATCAATTTTATATTTGTTTTTTTGGGAAAAACTTTTCGTTCGCTTGCAACAAAAAGAATTAATTAATATTTTTAACTCAGCATACTGTATACTGTATACTGAGTTAGAACAACAGCGATCAATCAGAAATAAGTAAATCAGCTGTTAAATAATAGCAATTTTTTTGCTTTGAGTGTCGTCCTGTTGCTAGGATCACTGCAGTTTTTTGGGCTCCTCACCCAATATTTTCGTTCCTTACTATTCAAAGTTAGCTTCGCGGACAAACAGTTGAGTTAATTTTGAACCAATCCTGTATATTATACCTATGCATATATGTACAATAAAAAAGACATTTCCTAGAACATTATTCAGGCTTGTTGAAGGCTACAGAAAATATCTGTATGTCACACGACAATCGTTATAGACATGTCAATATGCACACGACAAATAAGTCGCGGTAACACTTTTTGCAACGCCGTGCCGTGTGATCACTAGATAAAAATAATAAGTGTATTTGGTATCGTGCTTTAGTGTTTAAAGTGTAAACACTTTTGATACAATTGCGTTTGTTATACGAAAGTGTAAGCTACACTGACTTGTTTGGTGTTTCAGTGTCAGTACACTCAAGACAACTAAGTCGCTGTAACATTTTTGCAACACCGACCGTGACGTATTTTACGAACTTTTTAACGTTAATGTTTTGTTTTATTTAATGCCCTAAACTTGAGAATCTAAAGCAAACCAAGGGCCCCTTGACAGAATTTGCTACAGGCCCCGCGCTGGCTTAATCCGGCACTGAAAAGAATTCCAGCCAATTGGACGATAAGATCATTCCGACTTCAAAAATATTGACATTTGAAATTTGATAACATGCGGTGACGCGAGTAACGACTAGTAATAAATATTATGAAAGCTATTCGTTTGCATGATTACTTAATTTGGTTTTACATGTAAATATTAACCGAAGCATAATTGGCAGCTACCTAATTTATTTTTGATAGATTTTCAGAACCAAAGAATAGCATTTTTTTTTATTTTATAAATATTATATATTTTTAAATATATATTTTATAAATATTTCCGAAAGTATGTTAATCAAACAGAAAAGCGACGTTTGCGACTCGTGTGATTTCTAAAATTCTTAAAGATTAAAATAAAAGGACATTTTGAAAGGATTTCTGTGCTTTCCCTTTTACTGGATCTAGTCAGCAAATAATCTGGATCTTCTTATAAGCTCCAAAAGATTGGCTACTAGATTGTCCTGTGAAACTATTCCATCCTCATCGTTGTAGTCGCATCGTCTTTTTAGACAGTGTAACCAAACCTGCATTGCTCAAAGGCTTTGTGAGGATTGTAAATTACTTAAATGTATCCTCTGTTGTCTATTTTTGGTTCACTAGCATTTAGAACATTTCAAAAACATGTAGTTCTATATACTGTGTTTTCTAATGTACCTACACTAAATGCGTATACACATTTTATCTTATGTACTTATAAGTATATGGTTATTTTAAGTTTTTCTAAATTACTTCATTTTCAAAATATATGTTTTCGTTAAGGTCATTAGTGCCTCTGTGACTTTTATAATTAATGTCAGTTTCCGGAAGGAAGCGCTTTTCAATCAATGACTATGTTCAAACAGATTTTTTTAATTATTTTATGCACATTAGTATGGCCCTTATTTTGACAAGTTGAAAATTGTCACATGCTAACCTTTAAAATGGTTCTTTACATTGAAGAAATGATTCTCTGAAAATTTCAGCTCGAATGATTAAAATTAACCCGTGCCGAAAACGCTGTAACGGTTATCGGTTATCATTAGCATTACATTCCGTAGTGCGAGTGCGTAACTTTATCTAGGACTTGACACCAACCAATTTCTATCTTAAAGAAGTCCTAAGATGGGTTTAAGAGGAGAATTGATTTGTCCAGATCCATAGGAAAAGTTAATTTTTTATACCCTAAAGCACAAAGTTAAGTAGTTTTGAAATTTGCTTTCTACGTAACGTATTTCCAAAGTTTTCTGCGTTTTCGGCACGGGTTAAACTGTATAAATTGAGCTGAAATTTTAAGTTAGCCATTTTTTCAATATATAGAACCATTTCAGGGGGTAGCAACTCAAAAAATTTGAAAGAAAAAATTGGCTTATAAAAATAAGGGCCAGTCTAATAATAGACTGACCCTTATTTTGACAAGTTGCAAATTGTCACATGCTAACCTTTAAAATGGTTCTTTACGTTGAAAAAATTATTCTCTAAAAATTTCAGCTCGAATGATTAAAATTAAGCCCTGCCGAAAACGCTGTAATGGTTATAGGTTATCATTAGCATTACGTTCCGTAGTGCTGGTGCGTAACTTTGTCTATGACTTAACACCAACCAATTAAATAAATTGAAAAACAAATATGGGAAAACTCACAAAAAAAATAATTGCGTAATCTTTCAGATATGTTTTTCAAAAAATACGCTCGTAGGATCTGTGGTGTGAATTTTGTTCCGTCATTTGACGCTTACCCGAACCTTTTAGCTTTAAAAATAGCGTCGGGAGAGTGGGATGTTTGTAGGTATCCAGTATTCTTGAGTCTGATGGATAGTATACGTAGTCAAACATTTAACGGCAGCAGAATACAGCTTTGATCTCAATTAAGGAATCACAAATCCACAATTAATTTTTTGAGCAGATATTTTGGGAAAAAGCATTGTTTAAATGTAGAAACGCCTTGTCGAATCGGCAGAAATTTCAGTAATTTATTTTAAAATTCCGTAAAAGATAACAGTTGCGTAAGCTATTTATTTACGAAAAACATAATAAGTTCGTTGTCCAATGATAAAACAGAAGTGCAGAAGTCGTCAGACTGGCCACTAAATGCAGACATCTCCACATGCGATCTATCTTTTGACAGGTACAGATATGCTCTGATTCTTCTATACAGTCCTGTCCGCAGATCGCAATATCCTGGTTAGGCGGCTACTATGTGACCACTGACCTGTCAAAAATACAGACAATTGATCTGTCTCGACTGAAAAATACATCCGTAACGTCACTTTGTTATGTAACTACTACAGTAGACTCCTAAACAGATGTTTGGGTCACTTTCACATAGTTTGTGCTAGTGCCACACTACGAGGCTAAAAAATGCTGTTGAAGATTTAAAAAACTTTTCCGAAAAAGGAAGAGTCACTTTAGGTTTGTGATCGATCAATTTTGTGACATTAAAAACGTGTGTTTTTTGGCACATTTACTTTTTTATGGTAAATCGTACATAAATTACAAAAGTAGTCCATTAGAGACCTAGATTTGTCCTTTATCTTCCTTATACAGAAAGAATTTTTGTAAAATGTTGACGAATAAGTTTACAATCAGCTATCAGCCGAAGCTCTATTTTTGGCTTAAATTCAGACCGTTCCGACAGCCTTAATAACAAGAATGTTGGATTTTTTGATCTCAAAAACAGGTACACTCTTAAAAAATAATACAAATAGATAGTTACAGTTATGCTATTATTATTATGAAACGTCTTTTGTTGACGTTACAATGCAATATTTGAAAACTGTTTTATTCAATGTCCTCTCAGGATTCAAACCCGATTTCCTTTAATCACGGCGGTTGAATTATCATTTATTCTACGGTAACGCATCTAAACAAATCAAGTTTCTCGTAATACAAACATTTTTGCAACATTATAATAAGTTTAATAACAAAAACCCGGGTCGCAGTGCCAAAACCCTGCCGACAATATAGTGTATTTGCTTGTATAGGGCCGTGTGGTTTTATACTTTTATTATGTGAAATTAAGTTTGTTTTTGGGCAAAATAAAAAATTTAACCCCTTAATACACCCCTTAAAATAACATTTTTTTCTTAATTGTAATATTATTATCAATCTAACGTCTACACCGAATTAAATACACCCTTCAATAAATAAGTCACTATCTGCAAACTAGTGTTTTCATAAAATTTGTAAATCCGGTCCTGTCGAGCCGATTTTATTAAAATTGTGGGGACACTTTTTAATCACTACCAGAGGGTTAAATTTCAATTTTGAAACGATTCGGAGAATTTTTTCGGTATTTTGGGGCCCAAAAACAGTTTTCAACCCCTAAAAACTACCCTTAAAATAGCCCGATTAGGCCCATTTTAAATGGGCTTCTTGCGGTGATGGGTTTCAACACGTGGCCCAAATTTCGTTGAAATCAATTAACTCTTTCGAAAGTTATCGCGCGTACACACATATATATATATATATATATATATAAACATTTTTAAAAATGGTGTCTATATAAATATATATATATATATATATATATATATAAATATATATATATATATATATATATATACATATATATATAAACATTTTTACAAATGGTGTCAACGTGTTTAGGAGGTTATGAAACGTCGAGAAATTTTGGTCCGACCCCTAGGTCCCGCCATCCGACCGACGCCAATAGTGTATGTTGCCTTATGGCAAATACACTAATAACAGTGGATAAGTTACGGCTGCTTCAATTGTTAAGAAATAAAAAGCTATGTTTAAAAAATGTATTATCAAACAATGTCACCATCGGGACTTAAACTTTTGCTAGTCTGCGGTGCCATATCTTAACAGTTAATCTTCCTCACAATAAAGCAAATTGTAACAGTAAATCCATCTCATGCGAGAGCTAATTTTTATCTTAGACAATGACTATTAATTTAATCTTACGAACTACACCGTAGCTAATAATTTACTAATATATTAATAATTTGTTTTGTGATGCTCTAAGTAAATTGGTATATAATCGGAGATTTCACTGTACTTAGCATTATAGGTACTAACGTATGGTTTTGTCTGCATGTCGACAATTGGTTAAATTTGTGGTGTCATCATTCAATGCAGATGACGTTTTTGGCGCATTCAGGTGAAAAATGTAACGATCTGTATTGTGTTTTAGTAGTCAAACTGTACCGCCTCGATTCTTTAGTTAGCCATAAATTGTTTGCTAAATACAATATAAACTTGACTCTTGAAGCATTATCTAACATTGCAAGTCATCCACTGTAAGGACACATACTCATCTGGAGGAAAAAAAATACAAGGTTAAATGAAATCGAATTCGTGCAAGCTGATCTCTTAACAATGAGTCTTGAGTAAATTTTACTGCGTCAAAAACTTTTCAAAAAAATTTTATTGTGTGTTAAAGCAAAAGCAATTTTGCCATAGATTTACATTGAGTTTCGGTCGTGGTAGACTTTATAAATATTTCAGTTTGGAGCTGAATATTCGATTGATTATTAAAGAAATTTTATCGCAGTAAGCTCCTGTTAACTGGTAGGGTCAAATTGATTCAGGAGATTTAAAATGTTTTACTTCTCTAGTGTGTTGTGCAAAGTATTTAGTTTTTTTTCCGTCAAGACAAAGAAAATCATAACTTTGATTACTTTTTTCTAACAATATCAACTTAACACATTCAACGACTTATTTTCAGAATTTTTGCTTGCGTATTTATCCGTTTGTGTCTGCTGTGTTAACTATCGAACTTATTCTAATCGGACTTTCATGTAGTGTTTGTTGGTATTAAAAAAAATATCCTGATTATTCTGGTCAGGACATTAAGACAAAGTTATCAAATTAGTGTACTGTCATTGATCCTTAATAGGTGTGCACATTTTTTAATCAATCGGATGTCTAATATTATAAAGAGGAAAGATTTGTATTTTTGTATGTTTGTAATGAATAAACTCAAAAACTACTGTGCCGATTTAAAAAATTCTTTCACCATTAGAAGCTGCATTCACCTTGAGTAACATAGGCTATATTTATTGCTAGAAAATATTAGGGATCCTTACTAAAACTATAGTAACGTAACCCAAGGTGTAAAAAAAATGCCATAAAACATCATTCGTCGCATGCGCTGCGGAAACTATTGATGATAGAACAAAAGTATGTTCTACAATATTAAAGAGCATATCAATAACTACAAAAAACTTCGCGATACTATATGTCCAACTATTATCGTTATGTCACAAGAACCACTTTTTACATTTTAATAATCTACATAGATAAAAGACGATGTATATGTAATCTATGGACTCTAAACGGGTAGACCATTTTTGATGAAATTTTCAGACAATCTTTAGATTAACCCAGCGGGTGATCTTCTGAAGTTTGGTAGCGATCGGATCAACAGAATTTTTTAAATTTCTTTTTGGGAAATAAGATTTTTCTTCGATTTTTGAACATTCACAAATAAAAGCGATTGAATTCGCGCAAATTCAATACACGTTGAGAATTTAATGATAATGATTCTCATCTTTTATATCCTATATATTACATTTACACCCGGGCGAAGACGGACTAGGGCCGCTAGTACATAATATAAGTATACAAGTATACAGGTGAAACTATTAAAAGCGTGGGTAAAAATAAATTGTAGACGCCTAAGTAGATATCTTTTAATAAACCATTATGGTTCAGTTGTTTCTAAGGGATTATTTCCTCAACATTTTTTTCTGTTTAGAAACTGGAATTGAGTATTTTGCTTTATATTTTAAAATGCAGCCGGAAAGTCGTTCGATTTGAGGAAAACAGTAAACACAAATAATGTAAATGAGTATAAAAGGTGTTGTTGATTTGCAGCGGCAGCAGGTCGAGACTCGAGATACGGCCACTTAACAAAAGCAGTCGTGTTTTTGTTATCCATCGGAGGTCTGTTGTACACTTCCTGTTCCGTTTAAGATATTGTTTTTTCAGTATCGCTCTCGACAACGCCTCACCGTTCTACATTGCCCACTTTAACATTTAAATTAAAACCATTGCAGACGATTGTGAACCTTAAGTCATTACATTATTAGAAATGTTTCCCTTCTATTTAAGGGTACCAGCCACATATTACGATACCGTACAGAAGTTATTGCTTTTAAATGATTTGACCAAGAACTTGCAGTTTCATTTTTAAGATTTAAAGCAAATTAAAACATGAGAGAGTATTTTTTATTTTTTATATCAGTTGTCGGGAACCTGTTCATTAGATGAAGCAAACATTTCAGTTTCCAAGCCCCGACTACTAACATAACGTTGCTCGTAATCGGGTTTTAGTTATTTTAACATTTTTTTTTTATTTATTTGTTATTGCAGTAATCATATTCCATGTAAATTTTTTCTACTACTAGCCGTTACCCGCAGCTTCAGTGAGATTGAGATGAAACAATGTTTTATAGTTCGCTCGGCAGCGACAACAGTAGACTCCACCGTATTACAGTCTTGCCTCGTGGCAAACAGCACCAGTAGAGCAAACAAACATTAATTTTATAAGAATAAGATTTTTTTGGGGGTCAGAAACCTTTGCTATAGCGCGCGCAAACCAACTCAGCAAAGATTCGTTAATTTTAATCAGATGAATGGTATAGAAATGTATAGGAGACGAACAAACAAACATTCATTTTCATATATATAAGGATTTATAGAGTGCAGTAGTTAATCGCTAACGAGTCCTGTGAAAACGTTCTAATAGTTTAGTTAAGTAAATGGTCTACCCTTTAGTTTCAAGAATTTAGTTGTTCGTAACATTTGTTCGATAGTGTATTTGAGCATGCTAGTATAATATAATACGCTATGTGACATTTGGTCAAATCTTCAATGGTAGCACGTGACGTCAATAAAATAGGCTATGAAGCTGTGCTGATATTTTAACAGCTGCTTATCTTTCATAGTTTGAGTGGTCAGTTTTAAGGTTTCCATATTGTATTAATCTTCTTTGTCAATTATATTGGTACGTGCGAAATCAAAAGGTATTTTGTTCCGACATATAAAGATTTATTTTAATGTTGTTTTAGTATCGTTCATTGGGCACGTGTCGCATCGAATATTTTTAAACGATTTTATTTAACATGACGTGTCGCATATTTGTTTCAAATCTGCGAACGATTTTTCATTCTTTTCGCGTTATCCGATTGCATTGAAATTTCAACATGTTATGTGTAGTTCCGATGACAAATTGCAGTCGACCAACTGACGGTCGTTGCTAGTTGCTAGCATAATGTGCGCTACTTCGTTAAATAACATAGACACCTTCATGCACCAAGGGCGTACCCAGCGAGGGGCAGGGGGGGCAGCTGCCCCCCTTGGAAGCAAAAAATAAGTCGTTATTAGTGTATTTGCCATATGGCAACATACACTATTGGCGTTGGTCGGATGGCGGGACCTAGGGGTCGGACCAAAATTTCTCGACGTTTCATAACCTTCTAAACACTTTGGCACCATTTTTAAAAATGTTTATATATATATGTATATATATATATATATATATATATATATATATATATATATATATATATATATATGTGTGTGCGCTATAACTTTCGAAAGAGTTAATTGATTTTAACGAAATTTTGCCCACATGTTGGAATCCACCACCGCAAGAACCCTATTTAAAATGGGCCCAATCGGACCATTTAAGGGTAGTTTTTAGGGGTTGAAAAAAGTTTTTGGGCCCAAAAATGCCTAAAAAATTCTCAGAATCGTTTCAAAATTGAAATTTAACCCTTTAATAGCAATCAAAATGTGCTCCTAAAATTTTAATAAAATCGACCTGACAGGACCGGATTTACAAATTTTAGGAAAACACAAGTTTGCAGATAGTGAATTATTTGCTGAAAGGTGTATATAATTTAGTTTAGAGATTCGATTGATAATAATATTGCAACTGAGAAAAAAATGTTCTTTTAAGGGGTGTATTAAGGAGTCAAATTTTTTATTTTGCCCAAAAAACCAACTTATGTTCGCATAATAAAGCCACACTGCCTATATTAGTAAATACACTATATTGTCGGCAGGGTTTTGGCACTGCGACCCGGGTTTTTTAAATTTTGTTGCTGGAATTTTTACGATTCTTGAAATAACTTTACTTCTACAAATCCAAGAAAAATGATACTAGTATAAGACATGTGACTAGAATTTTTTTTTTTTTCAAGCAAATAATTGTATTAACTTAGTTGATAAAGCACTGCTATAATTATATATAATTTTCTTAATATTTTGGTTTCATTCACCTTTTCCGTGATAAAATGTTACAACCTGAACTTGCCCCCCCCCTAGTTTGGATCCTGGGTACGCCCTTGTCATGCACAGCTTTACTGGTCCGTGCTGTGCTGCTCATGCTTGATAGGTGTGCGCGGTTTTTAAAAGGTCCCATCTATGTCTGAACGCATTCAAAATGAACGTTTTTTAGAGTTAAGAATGAAATAAAATAAAAAAGGATAGTTATTTCTTGATCACTTGTATTTAAAAACTAAAGAAAAAATGATAAAATCGAATGTATATAATGAAATTTTAGAAGGCCCTGTTGAAAAAATGGCGTCTCACTGTCGGCATAATAATTGCTCAAAATTGATGTGGATCTGAAAAATTCAAAAATATTGTAAAATAAGATAATGTGCTTGCAATTATCATTCATATGAGTTTTATTTTGAAAGTAAAAAAGAAATAAAATAAGCTATATGATATTTGTTGGTAAAATGTTCGTTAAAATCGTCTTAAGATGTTATGCGGGGCAGTTTGCGTAATGAATCAAAGTGAATTAATGTCGAAGGTATAATAAACGTGAATAGTAAAATGTGCACAAACAACGTTATATGTAAACTACAGAACTGTGGGCGGCAATAAAATAATCCTAAAACCCCGAATCAAACCGAACTGGTGTAGCCGAGCACTCTGTTCAACATGATAGAGTGCACACATTACATGAAGGATGTCCATCGTTATTCAATACAGAGGTACATATAAGCTAGAGATGGGAAAACCTGTTATTTTCAAGTAACAGGTACGACATGTTCCTGTTACTTTTAAATATCAGTTTATAATAACAGGTACAAAAGTAACTGTTACTTTGCTGCTTTAGCACAATACGCACTACGCAGTAGTATACAATAAAGTATACAATACGACAATTGCATGTCTATTGTAACCGCTGAAAGGACATATGAATGTAGTGTTGTAGTAAGTGATTATACTGTACTATACTATTAAAACGTCTAGAGCGTACGTAAGGTTTATAGCTCAGTGGTATAGTTTTGCACTGCTAATCTAGAGGACCCCGGTTCTAATCCGGGTGTCTCCACGTATGACACGGTTTTCCTTTTTTTCTTTTTATATTCAAAAATAAGTATTTTCTATAATATTTCATACATTAAAATATATGTTATGATTAAACTTATTTTATTATTTCGTATATAGAGGGAGAACGGGTATTCACAATGGAAGTAAAAGACGTTTTCAAATATAGTTACTGGTAATTGAGACTCATATATTTGATGGTACGGAACCCTCGCCGCGCGAGCCTAACTCGCACTTGCCCGGTTTTTTTTATGAGAATGTCAGCAGATTGCAGACACTCCCTTTTTTATTGTTACAATAATTATATTTAAGTTAGGTACGTATTCATTTTAAAGTATTGGATTTTTTTATTAAAATAATGTTTTGAACATTAGATATATATGTGTAACTGTACTTAATGAAAATACATAGCTTACTATACCTATTGTTTAATTATATTTTATTACCATACCACTCTATTACTAGTTTTTTGTAACACTAGAAACTACGTATTCGGATTAAACCTGTTACTTTGTAGTTGGTTATTCAATTATTCATTTGTTAACTGTTTTGTTGCAAAAAAGTGAAGCAGCGTAGAGTACCTGTTACTTAAAGTACCTGTTACTTTTTAAATCAAATAACAGATTGTATCTGTTACAAATGAATAACAGGTACAAAGTAACAGGTTCAAAAATAACAACCCATCACTAATATAAGCCGTTTTTGGTATTGTGCTCCAATAATCCAGTGTAAAAAGTGTTAACTTTGTACACTATTGCGTTTATTACACAAAGCTGTAGGACTAAAGGTGTAAACACCACCAATTCCGAGCAGCTGAAGGTAGAGTAGAGTAAATCCCTACACTACTATACCAAACACACATATTACGTAGCATCAGTTCGAACCATTTTAAATCGACTTAAAAAAGGAAGAGATTCTCAGTTTCACCCGTTTATTTGTGTTTGTTACACGATATCTCCGCTAGTTGTGAACCGATGTTAATTCATATTTGATGGTATTTTCGATCCTCTTATGTAACAGAAAAAAAAATGTAACCTCAAGCCTGAACAATTATAGAGCCCTGATTTTCACTCTATTTAATAGAGCACATTTTCAGGGTGGTCGCCCACGGTTCAGTAGTTTTTTTTAATGTATTTTTTTAGTATGTTCCGCGATATCTCTGCCAGCTGTAAACGGGGTCTTATTTTTCAAAAAGAATATAATAATGTTTCCCTGATCGATTTTCATGTAAAAGTCGCCGTAAATAAATTACTATAATAGATCGCTTCGCAGTCTTTGCTACTTGTTAATGACGATTGGACAACCCTGTTCACATTCTGTTCAATACTGGCTATATTCAGATTTATGTCCAGACGTTTCGCAGTGTTTTAATGTCTTCAGTAATAATGTCAATAGTCAGGTTTGTAATATTAACTACTGTAGTTAAATTTTAACGTTTCTTATTACGGAAACAGTAGCTATATAGATGCATTTATCGTTTATTTCGCCTTTGATATTTGTGTTTTATTTTCCACGCCTACATTAGTATTTTCGTGCAATTTTTAATCTGAAATTGATGAAAGTTGGGTTCTATTTCATATTTACAATATGCGTAGTGTTGCCATTGGGCGATATCTCTCTCTTGCCTGTAGTTCATCATCATATTAGTTAATAATTTGTTTAGACTGATTACTAATAAGACGCAAATTGTATATAAAAAAAAATTTATATTTTGGTCATTATAATCACCAACTGGTCAAAGGTACAATTTTCAAAACCAGTTTTCTTTTATGTATTTAGGTGACAAAATTGTGTCCTAAATACGACCTGGTTCTAATTGTACTTCCATAAGAAAAGCGATTTTCCTCCTGACAGCGTATTTGTGCAATTTTTCGTCCACAGTACAGTCTGAAAAAATGCACGGATTTGAATTATTTGCAGTAAGAACTAAACAGATCAGTTGTTCTAGAAATAATATACGCAATTTTGTGCATATTCAATATAGGGCTTTTTGGTAAATTTTGTTGAAATTAATGGCTGGTAGTTTTTTAATATTTATATGTCTATTTATACATTGCGTATTTTTTAACAAAATTTTAATATTATGTCACAAATATTTATGTTACATGCGGGTGAGAGTTGAAAAACAGCATTTTTTAAAAACAAAATAGGTATGGTTCTGCAGTACTGCAGTCCTGTGACTTTTTTTGTATTTTGTACTTTTTGGTGTGAAAACTGTTATTTACTTAGCGCAACTTGGTGTTACATAAACTAGTTTTTAGAAGTCAGATGAAAATCAATTTTATTCGTTTTCCAATTTTCCGTATCACAATAGAATTGATTGTAACAGTGTTAAGAAAAGTGGTCATTTCCATTGCAATAAAGAAACAATCTGGATGTTTGTATTCATGTGTTGTTTTTGACACTGTTCAACAGAAAATGTTTTGGATAAAAGGATGCGTTACTCGTTTCTATATTTTATTTAAAGCTTTTATTACTGTGTATTTGCCATAATATGGCACATACACTATTGGCGTCGGTCGGATGGCGGAACCTAGGCGTCGGATCACAATTTCTCTACGTTTCATAACCTCCTAAACACTTTGCCACCATTTTTGGAAATGCTTACACGTGTTAAGTTAAAAAATGTTTCATGTGATGTTGATTTTATTAAAAAAATAATCATTTTGGAACTGCTGTTTTCATTTATTCAGTTCTAGGTGTAAAAACCAAAATATGAGAAGTCACATCAGGGAAGGGGGGTCCACAAATGTAACTGCCTGTGGCAAGGACGAGGGGTCAAAAAATCATGAAATTCGTGTGACGTAATTTTTTTGCATGACCCCCAAGTTGCTTAGAATGATTTGGAACGGCGAGAAATTTTGATTCGACCTCCAGGCAAATACACTAACCGCTGTTATGCCTACCCATCGAACCTAAAAAAATCTCAGAATAAAAAAAAATAACGCCTTGTGCTAGAAATATATAGATTATCTGTCTACATGTTTGTCCATTTGTCTATCTATTTTTTATTTTATTTCTTTTAAAAAATGTAGCCCATCCTTGTAACGGGTAGCGATATCGTGTTGCCGCATGCGGCACATTGGCTGGCCAACCGCATCGCGGGTTTACTGACCGTCGCCCAGATGGCGATCACAATAAAGCTCTGTGCTTGCTACCTCCATATGCATCGGTCGTACGTCTCTCCTTGTTCTTTCTCCCTGTTGCTGAATCCTCGAGCTTTAAAACGGTTGCAGATAAAGCTTTATGAGAGTTCAAATAGCAGTGACGCCACTCCATTTGCTGAGAGTCCACAACTCCCAGACCTCCACTCATATACCAAACTCCATCGGCTGGTAATAATATGCTTCCTTTTATGGCTTTGTCCTCTACAATAATGTCTCTCAGTATATGGACTGCAGAAACACCCCGAACGAAACTAATGATTGCAGTTGGAAGATCTATGCCTAACGCTTATATCAAGATTTATACAATCTTATTCCGAAGTATATACAGTGTAAACTCTTTACAACGAAACTCAAGGGACCGAGCATTTTTTATCGTTATAGAGAGTTACCGTTATATGGAGTGAAGAAAGAAAAACAACCACATTAACAATAATCTTTAATATGTATGTTTTTGATAAAATTAATACTTATAGTCAGTTAACTTTCCCTGACGTTTCGGGGCCTCAAAGGTTTAGTCGGCGTCTTTTGTAACCTGATAAGATAACATAAACAATAACACCGACAATGACGATTTTCTGTGTCTAAATATGAACACATTTCTTCGTAATAGAGAATGGCTGCTGCGCTATAAAGAGTGTATCAATGTATGGGTTTTAAGGTAAACCAAGCAAATTGCGATCTTTTCTATGTTATAGAGAGTTTATCGTTATAAAGAATAATGTTATAAAGAGTTTACACTGTATGAATAAATGCTATTCTTGAATTAAATAGGCTAGAACTAAGATAGAGTTCTCTGAAAAAAAATGTCAATGAATAAAACATTAAAAATTTCTAAAAAATATCTCGTTGCTAGTCATAGATATAACCAGGATGAAATTCTGACTGCATCACGTCAACAATTTTATATACTTATAAAAATAGATAGCTAAAATAGATATAATATTATTTTGTCTCAAATTAAGAGTAGGTACATATAAAAACATCAGAAGTAAAATGTGAAAGTACAATCATGCAGACACCTTTCAGTTAAATAGTCCTTTAAAAGTTTTTTACAATTATTTAGTGTCCACATTTTTTATATCTGCTGGTAGTTTATTATAAAGTTGGCTGCCTCTAAGCAATTGCTTAGAAGTTCCATATTTTTTTATGTAAATGTCACTGCTTGTGACAATGTGTTTCACTATTTAAATTTATCAAATGACTACGTTGTCTGATGAAAGATAAGAATTCTAGAATATAGGCACTCTAAAAGATGAAACTTTTATTTTGTTTACAACTATACATAATTAGCTCCAAAAATAGTTCTTATGATCTGGTTTTGGGTTTTGAATACTTGACCGCTGTCATAGGCATGACCCCATAGTATAACCACAATATTTCATGCTGCTATAGCGGAATGTATAGTACACTGATAATAAGATCCTTTTTAGTGTATTTGCCATATGGCAACATACACTATTGGCGTTGGTCGGATGGCGGGACCTAGGGGTCGGACCAAAATTTCTCGACGTTTCATAACCTCCTAAACACTTTGGTACCATTTTTAAAAATGTTTATACATATATGTATATATATATATAGGTATATATATATATATATATATATATATATATATATATATATATATATATATATATATATATATATGTGTGTGTGTACGTGCGATAACTTTCGAAAGAGTTAATTGATTTCAACGAAATTTGGGCCACGTGTTGAAATCCACCATCGCAAGAAGCCTATTTAAAATGGGCTTAATCGGGCTATTTTAAGGGTAGTTTTTAGGGGTTGAAAACTGTTTTTGGGCCCCAAAATACCGAAAAATTTCTCCGAATCGTTTCAAAATTGAAATTTAACCCTTTGGTAGTGATTAAAAAGTGTCCCCACAATTTTAATAAAATCGGCCCGACAGGACCGGACTTACAAATTTTATGAAAACACTAGTTTGCAGATAGTGACTTATTTATTGAAGGGTGTATTTAATTCGGTGTAGACGTTAGATTGATAATAATATTACAATTTTAAGGGGTGTATTAAGGGGTTAAATTTTTTATTTTGCCCAAAAACAAACTTAATTTCACATAATAAAAGTATAAAACCACACGGCCCTATACAAGCAAATACACTATATTGTCGGCAGGGTTTTGGCACTGCGACCCGGGTTTTTTATGTTATAGAGCCGGTTTTAAAGCGTCTCCCGCAAAATGAAAAAAAATACTGTAAGATTTTAAAAAGTTAATTTTGATCTAAATTGGAATAGTAAAATCGAATTAATCTGCCACTTATAAATATTACCTGTTAACATATTTTCGTGTTTAAGATCCTAAATGACAAATTATTATAATAGTAATTTTAGAAGATTTTAGAGGAGATGTTTACATTCGTGATGTATTTCTAAATGTTTCTTTTTCATTATATAGTGTATAGTTTAAATAATTACACGAAACGTTGCAGAAAATTTCGTTTTGACTGGTAATTCCCGATCATTTATCGTTTAAAATTACTATTATAATTACCTGTTAAACTCACCAATCAAAATAGTGTTCTGGTCCAGTAGACTTTTGTAAGATGGAAGCACATACAGACATATACTTTGGTGTAGGAACGTAGTCATGAAAAAAAATTCCGTTAGAAATCACCTGCTATTGGCACTTTCACCTACAGTTTGTTTTTCAAGGAATAACACAAAGCCATTTGTATTGCAACTAAGTAGATTTTATAAATTATTTTTTGTGACATTTATAGATCATCTTCCATACTTTTTTTACAAGAAAAATGTTATAAATCATTGCCTAGTTATGAGTGAAAGTTTGATTTAAAATAGAACCGTTAGAATGTCTGTTATAATCCTTTCACTGCTATATACATTCCTTGGTTGTGAATCAAATAACGGTCTGTTTGCATTGTATAACAAAATGGTGTTTACGTCAATTTTGACCTTCAAAATGACAGATACAACATTCGTGCAAATAGTGTCAATAAATTAACAGATCTATAAAAACATATTTACCGTTGTTCAACCTATTTTAACCCTTTTCGCTTTCAATTTTATGTATTATATTCTTAGAAACATTTATTTCAAATACGTATGCTTTATAAATATATATTCTGTAAAGTGGGGTTCACATTAGTGAAACGTTATTTGATCGTTAGAGCACTTTTCAAGACAAAAAATTACAAATTGTAATGTGTCATTTATGGATATTTAAAAAAAAATGCACGCCTAATTTTAACGTAGGTAATTAATCGTAAAAAATGCGATTTTTTAATGTAGTGAGTGTGCTTATTTTTACTAAAATAAACTATAATTTGCTTCAGACAAAATTCTGAAAACTGATTATTCGAAAGTTCGACTCTTTTAGATTACGTAAAAATTATATTGAAAAAATTTTGTCGTGTAATTTTGGGAAAATATTACTTTAAAACTGTTGAAACAACTGTCAAACTGTCGCCCTTGTACTAATTTAATATTTTTATGATATCAGTATGGTTTACGAACCCACGTGCAAAACATTAAAAGTCTCCGTATAATTAAAACAATAGGGAAATATTTTTTAAGCATTTTTAAGTTGTCCTTTTTAGGACACTATTATCATTAGCATTTCCGCGGCAATTTCTTAATTGGAACCTGAGAAACTAGGCTTGTAATATAGAGGACCCATGAAAACTCCGTATAAACTAATGCTAATGCCGAAATATTCTTAAGCCTGATGTTATTTTTCGATACGTCGTGTGTTGTTAATGTGAACTAGGCTGAATCACTTAAATACAAGATATTTATAGTCTGCAATATAATCTACATTAGCATTGTGGAGTTAGGTTGGCCACACGAACTGTTTTATGATCGAAACTGTGCTTACTGTTCTGATTTTAAAATAGCCCTTTTGTGCGATTCGATTCAGTTTTTACTTTTTATTCAAGCTGGCATCACAATCACTTTATTGCCTTTACTCATAAAAATGTTTTCTTGACATTTTACAAACAATCGTGAAACGAAACAGTTGAAAAATACACGACATAATTAAGAAAAGTTACGTGTTTTGTTCAATAAACTATTTTTCAGTTTGGAACTATACATTTTGCAGTAAAAGCTGTGAGATTACACACAATTATTTAAACATGTATTATATGGTGTCAGTTTATGGTATTTGACAAGCTAAAATAAAAGTGTCCAAAAACCGAGAGGCGTCTGGAACTCAAAAAGAAAAATAATTTCAAAAACATGTTTATAAATTTTTTTATTTTTTTTTCAAATTTAAATATAAAAATAATTATTAATTATTATCATCAAATAAAAATAATACAGCTTTTTGTCATAGCGGTCCAAGCTGAACTTTAAACCACACTCTTGTTTTTTGGAAAATAATGGGTTTAACAATATTAGGAAAAAATTACATTTAAGAAATCTATTCATATCCAGAAAAAATATGATTAAGAGTTAATTATCATTACATCTTAATATTACAAAAATGGTCTAACATTAAAGATTGAAAACAAACAAAAATACTGGTCGCCCAACGTGGGGCTCGAACCCACGACCCTGAGATTAAGAGTCTCATGCTCTACCGACTGAGCTAGCCGGGCTGTTGTTCTGCGCTTCCCTTCAACAAGTATGTAAATAAGTTTATTTTAAGTTTAAACGTTCAGTATAGTAAACTTTCGATTATCCAAACTCCATATAATAATATGATCAAACACTATTTTTGTTATTTACGTAATTTTTTTGTGAATATATATTTTTAGGACATACGTGTACATGATAAAATATTAAACTCCATATAATCTTATGATCAAATACTATTTTTGCGTAAAAAATTTATTGTGAATATATATTTTTGGGACATATCGTTTTGCATTTTATTTCGAATAATTTGCATTATTTAGCGTGACATTAGTTTTGAGCAACTCTTTTATCTATAACTTGAAAAATCCATAATTCATTTATTTTAAATTTCTTTCATTTTGATACCTACTTTATGAATTAAAATATATTTGAAATTTCCTAACATATATTGATCTAAAGTTTAGATCAATATATGTTAGGAAATTTTCAAAAAAGACCCCATGGTTTAGATTCTAAACCATGGAGTCTTTTTTGACGGACCGCGGTTTGCATTCAAACTATTGCCACAATATAATTTTTAGGCTAGGATGTGACCTCACGAGCATGACGTATCCTTGAGGCTGCTCTCTCAATAACTCTATATGTGTGCTGTGCACCATCTTTTTTCCATTTTAAGGACGTTAAATTATAGACACATAATATAAATCAATAACCTCTTATACCAAGAATCTGGGTTCTCTAGATCGACTCTCAGACACATTTATCAATTTTTATTTTTGAATGGTGCCCTTGGATGGTATGAAAAACGTTTACATTGCACGTTGTTCAAATGGAACGTTGCATGGTGCAATTTTTTCGGCCAACCTGGTGTCTCGTCGAGCTTTCCGACTTGGGTCTCAATATCTATAGATAGATAGATATATATTTATTTGGTCATGTCGTCAAAAAATATATTTGAAAATGACAAGTCAAATCAATAACACATATTGCATAAAACAACAAATTACAAATTATAAAAATCATCCAACGAATAAAAACATTGCGAATACATAAAAATTTATTTGGTACATAAAATTATAGTAACATTTATTAGTTACAAACGTCTTTAATTCTTTAAAAAAAAATTATTATGCTTCCCTCTCTACCACACTACACACTTGCGACTTTAACGTATGCATTAGTGTGTCGCGCGTGTGTGTGTCGGTACTATTTTTCTGAAACTGTATTTGGAACGAATTTCACGACGGCTTACACTTTTTTTATAATGTACCTAAATATTTTCGAAGTTTCAAATTAAGAAATTAGTATGCAATATAAATTTAGTTATTGTAAATTGCTACCCAACAGATCAACGCAATCGTGAAATTACATCAAACTTGTTTAAAAGCTCGTAGAGCTTGCACTGGATTCTCGAATCATACACTTGTCGCGAGTTGATCATAACGTCGTCCTCTCGTCATGGGGAGAAAAAAAGTCATATAAAGCTATAGAAAATCTGGATACAAACGGGCTGAAATACAATGTGTGTGAATAAGATATCAATCTAAAACCAATCGATTGGTGTAATAAATTCGAGCTATCTATTCTCTTTACGATACCATACTCCTTGTGTAGATTTTTCAGAGTAATGTGAAAAAGAAAAATTGTTACGAGACATCAACAACGGGGAATTACTTTCAGTTAAAAACATCGAGCTCTATAATCAGTATATTAATCATTATTTTGTATTTCAAAATAAAACCAGTTAAGCATGAAAATTGAACGCCAATTGTTCCATAAATTATAGTAAATTGCTATAGTTTTCTAGTAATCAGCCTCTTTAAAATTAAATATTTTGGACTAAATTTCAATAACACAAGAACATTTGAACCTCGCTGTTTATATGCCTTAATTTTTCCAACATTTCAAAACTAAACTTTCGGAGATATGGGGAATATAATTTTTTGGTACATTGTCATAAAACATAATCGAAGTAGGTATCAATAATTCATAAAAAAACAATCTTCAACAAAATTTTGTGTGTTCAACGACATGCCACATACTATTGTTTTTTAATTTTCACTTGGACTGCCAATCTCGAATCAAAAATGTTTTTTTCTCGCTAAAGGACACTGGAATTATCAGTGGAACATATCACTATATCTGCGTGTCAAATTTTAGCTTTGATAATGCCTAGCCGTTTAGAAGTCGCAGACTAGATAGATAGGAGTCTGCCATAGGGATTTCGTCCATCTGTCATTTTAGTTTGAGCCTCTTATGATCCACTTTATACGGTCGAATTTTCGTTAGCGCGGCCAGCTTCATACTGTCGAATTTTTGTTAGCGCAGTCAACTTCATACCGTCTAATTTTCGTTAGCTGTGCGCGCGTAACTTTCGTTGCCTGCTAAAATTTTACTGTCGACGTGCCAAAAGAAGAATCACATATGAAACTTGACAAAAGAAAAAAAAATTTAAAATCAATTTTCATACAATCCGTTAAGCGATTAATCTGATATATTGTTATCGTTGTTTAAAGCACTGAGAAATGTTGGTGTAGTCTGATATAATTTTCTTTTACCCACTACTGTACATACATGTGTGTAATGTATATACTGCAGATTGTAGAGTTAAACTGCGCTCTATATATGCATCCTATCGTGGATCCACTATCTAGAGCTTGCTGTACGCAGAGCTTTGCATTGGTATAAGCTCATTGGAAGCTTTACTGCACTACGACATCAGAATAAAGTTCGAAACACAATCCATCGGAGATGCACAGTTGACAAACAGTAAAAATATAAGTTAACCGCCTATTCAATATTAAATAGCTGTTCTGTACCTGGCTTCACCCGAATAAAGTGTAAAGGAGCCGTCCATATATTACGTCACACGTTAAGAGGGGGTCGACGAAGTGAGACGCGGGGCGTGGGGGTCATAAGCCTCGTGACGTCACATGTCAACATTTTCTAGAATTCTCTAGAATGCTTAATTTGATGTTCCTTTTATTAAAAAAATAATAATTTTCATTTACTTAGCTCTAGGCAGCGTTGCAAGATTTTTTTTTTGCCAAGTCGGATTTTGGAACCTTTCGCCGAAAGCGGGACATAATAAAAAAACGTATATAATCAGAAGTTTTTAAATATTTATCTTTTTGAGTTCAAATTACGTTTACGTGACAACAGATCAAAAATAGCCACAGAAAATGTATTTTAATAAAAATATGATATTTTAAATCAGATTTACCCTATCGTTAAATAGTTGAGTTTTATTTGTTTTCTGAATAAAAAAAAAAAAATAAAAAAAAACAGAAATCAAAATCAAAAAAGTTTTATTCATTAGAAAAATATGGCGTTTCAAACAATAGTCTGAGGAGTGAGTGTTACAAATTGCAACTTACAATAAGAGAATAATTATTTACGCACGGTCGAGTTATCCCCGAAAAGCGGGACTGAGCCTGTCCCGCGCGGGACATTTAATTTTGATTTAAAAATCGGGACGTCCCGCCAAAATCGGGACGTCTGGCAACGCTGGCTCTAGGTATAAAACTGCAAAACCAGGACAGGGCGGAAAAACATCATTAAATTGTGTGACGTATAATTTATGGATGGCCCCAAAGTATCGGAGGTTCTTTCATTTCTGAGTAGTGATAGTATTTAAATAAACCCGTCCTCTTACTGCTCACCCGTTTGGGTAATTTTTACGAAAAATTATTGAACATATATTTATTTAGTTTAAAGTAACGACATGAAATTGGCACGAAAGTAATTATTTGAAAATATAACCGCGCGCTGCATTCTATGTGATCTACACTTTATTAGTGGTGCACTGTGGCACCATCGGTGTAACCAGGACTTTTATAGGGCAACCGTTAAATAAAACTTTGCGAGACGTTTGATTTTGATAGCGCAAAGCGACGGCGACGGTGGTGTCGCCTGATGGTATGGGTTGTTACTAGCGCACATAGCGGCAGGGCGATGCGCGACTCGCGCGCGGTTTACCGATATCTGGGCTTTATTTTATGGTTGGATTACGGATATTGTTTTGTTCAATATATAGGTAGATATATAGATATATCTTCCAGTCTACAAAGATATTGAATATACAAAGGCGAAATGTGCTGTCTTAAATATATATCTGCGGCTAAAAGTCAAAATCGCTTATGTCAATATTTTTTGTAATCAGATCCAAATTTTCATACATATTACCATTTCTAATTTAGGTCAAAAATCATTTTTCACAATTTCACATTTTCTCTACCTGTGGTTCCGTGGATGTAAAAAAACATGTTTTTTCGTCTGTTTGTTGGTTAAGTAGACCGGAACCTTTAAATAGAATGTCTGTTACGTAAATATTATTTTTGGGAAAAATCGGCGCATACGATTAAAATATATGCGCTTTGATGAGAGTTATGTTTTTTTTATGTCATATTTTTACAAGGCAATTTCGAAAACAATTTTTTTTCGAAACTTTGTTTGAATATAAAAATTAGCTGTTTTTTGTTATGAAGTTCAATGGCTGCAATCAAAGACTTCTGATGTCGAGCGTCAATAATTTACACTCAATTAATCAGAAGCACCTTAATTTACAAAAAAATATTTATTCGTAAAAATGCATTTAATATTTTAATAGCACTCGATTTGTTAAGAACTTTTGTAATTTGCCAAGTATGCATGAGCTTTCAAGCGTCAAAATATTTTTCAAACCAAACGCAAACTTTCTTCAGACTCTTTGAACTCTAAACAAGGGAATATAAATTGGCTGGATAATTGTCGAACAAATTAGACGCTTAACACTTGAAGAAGTTGTATATTACATCTACATTATAAAATCACTCCAAAAAATTAAGAAGCATATTTTCATTCATTTAATATCTTGTGTGTTTAAAATTGTACTTTTTCATTATTATTTTCGTAATTTTCACCCTCGACCCAAAACTGGAGCGTGATAAAAAAGTAGGAATGTTTTACTTGTATGTATTTGCATGTGTCTGAGACCTTTTAATCAGATTTAATTGATATGAAAGAATCTGTTTTGTCGAAAAATATAGTTGGATTTTTAACTTAGCCCTCCATTCTACGAAATACTATACTTTGTCAAAAAAGAATCTTCGTTTTAATTCGTTCGTACATCATATACCCGGTTCTCCACCATGTCGCCATATTATACCCGTTCTTCCACCACGTCGCCATATTATACCCGTTCTTCCACCACGTCGCCATATTATACCCGGTCCTCCACCATGTCGCCATATTATACCCGTTCTTCCACCATGTCGCCATATTATACCCGTACTTCCACCACATGTTATTTTTTCCTCCATGCTAGTGTATTTGCCATAATATGGCATACACACTATTGGCGTCGGTCGGATGGCGGGACCTAGGAGTCGTACCAAAATTTTTCGACGTTTTTGAGTCATGTCCAAAAGGGATGTGCAAAATAATATGCAGGTGTTTTGCTTCGGAGATGTTTTACACCTGCGAAATTTAATTTTTATGCCGCGTATAGATAAAAATACGTATTGTATAATAACATTAGATAGGCAAGATGAACTGTTGCTATTTTCAGAGCATTACGCTATAAAGCCACATAGTCTTCAGTTGTATTGCTACAACTTCACAGGGCTCACGAACACATATGCGATATTGTTATAGGTCTATCTTTGTCACAGTTATTCGAGTATGCGTCGTGTTTACTCTCTCAATCAGTGTCTATACGTCTTCTGTTAGACATCCCTGTGTATTCTCTTTCTTTACACCGTCTCGTTTATTCCACAATAAGTGAGTATCTGTAAAAAGATGCTGTACGCAGGGCTGTACAGTTTCTGTGTATATTTTTGGCAAATTAATTACCATAGTCATTAGAATGCGTTTAACGTCCGTTTCTCAACATAATGTCATAACAGATGCCACTCGCACGATTACTATTATCTATTTTCCCGCTATCTTCTATATTTAAAAGAAAATTTAAATATAGTCTATCTTAAAGCAAAATGTATTTCAATCTGATATGATTAAGAGAATTTTAAAATTATGTTTAAAGTCACAGCCTTCTAGGGTAAGACTTCTATAACTTAATTGTTTTTATAATATTTAAAAAAAAATATACATTACTACGGTAAATGTTCTCAGAAAATGCAAATAAGTTATCTTAAAATAGCAATAAATAGGCATCTACGCATATAATCTTATAAATTATATGCGTAGATGCCTATATTTATTGCTATTTTAAGATAACTTATTTGTGTTTTCTGAGAACATTTACCGTAGTAATGTATATTTTTTTTCATACCATCAGAAAGTAGAGATTTCAAGGAACAAAAAACCCACCGACTTTTTTAAAAAAGCAGATATTTTGACGTGAGAATTTTCGATTGAAAATTAGGGTGCTTTTTCGATATTAAGTCAAAATAAGGTGAAAAAATGAATATTTTAAATCAAAAAAATTACTGTGTTTGGGACATAAAAAGGTAAGTTTTCACCAAATTTCTTAAAAAAATAATTTTTTTTGCAAAAGATAAAAATAAAAAACCAAAAACTTGGTTATTTGAATTTTTCACATAAATTTTGAGGTTATGTGAAAAAAGTGTAAAAACAAAAGTTGTAGATATTTTTATTATCTACAACTTTGCCATTTAACTTTTTTTCATAGGACTTGTAGTTTTGCCGGAAATCGAGATAAACCGTTTTTTACCCTTAAAAACTCACACCCTTCCCTTCCCGACCTCAGATCGACCGTAATTTATTTTTCCTTTCATTTTTGTTATATTCTCTACCTTTTCCAATTGGTTTCATCCTACTATAATTTTTTTTCACTTTTTACCATTTTCAAAGCTATCGACCCTGGTCTAATATACACATTTGCATATATATGTATTTATCGTTGTTTTTGTATGTAAATAATATTGTTTATTATATGTTTTTATATATTTGTAAGATAATCATACTTATTTTAAAACTAAATACCATATTATTATATTATGCATAGTATCAAAGAATTTTCACTTTCCCCGTGAGCTTATGTGGATAAGGCTCAATCCAGCGTCTGGTTATTGGTCATCCCTGATTCATTCTCTTGTTTGCCGCCTCGTTTCATCCAATTAGTGCCTCCCCGTGCAGACCGCAGAATTTTAAGTGCCTTCGTCTTTTTAACGACGTTCCTCCTTCTTTGCTCTGTTGTAAGTTTTATTGTAGAACATGAGCTTTGTAAAGCCAGCCTTCAAGTTTCCGTACATTATGTAGAGCTTTTAATGTCTGATGATGATACTGATGATGATTTTATTTTCAACTTCATTTGAAGTTCTCTTATTTGAATTTCATTTACTTTATATTTTAATCAATTCTTTATAGTACGCTTGATTATTAAATTCTTCTTAATCAATAATTATTTTATTAGCGAATGTTTATTCAACAAGAAAAATGTTAATCGCAAATCCTTCAAAGCAAAATGAAATGTTTGCTATTAAAGACCTATGTTACTTAATACTTTTCCTAAAAAATCATTCGAGATAAATGCTTGTTATTAGCGATGGTACAAAATATTAGTACAGGTAAATTAGATAAAAAATACCTGGTCACATAGTTCATGAACTATGGGCTTTTTGACATTGAACTCTTAAAAGGGTTAGAAATAAGGCACTAAAAACTTCACAAGTACATCGTTGATGGAACATCCTTTTTGTGCGAAAAACTACCGCTAGAGTAGATCCGTTTTCCTTACAAATAAACAAACCTAAGAAACAAACCAATCTAAACTTCTCTATTTCTATTTTAATTTCTAATTTCTTGCAACATTTCGACTTTTTATTTGTATAAACATACCAATACGTAAACAACACTTTCAATATTACCCTGTACAAATTTAAAATCTATAAGTGAATGACTCTTTATACGTTTATATGCTAAAGTGAGTTTTTCATTTCAAAAATATAATTTGCCCTTGACGTTTAAATTACTATCATGCTAGTGTCATTTATTTTCACGCATGCGTCAATAAAAAAATAATCTAAATATTGGGGCCCGGGGGCGACGAGAAATCTTTAAAAATGCTCATTATGAAAAATAATTCGCATTACGTAAATTATTAAATCAAAGCCAGAATTTGTGGGCGTCTCGGGACGCGCGCCCAGCTATTTCTTTGCTTTAAATCCGTCGTTATAATTTGTGTTTACTTGTGCAAGCATATTTTATTAGAAATTTAAATGTAATTATTTGTTTAATTATTTAAATAAATTTTATGCGTCTCGTGAGACACTAGTTTTTATTACGTTTTCTGTAAAAAAAAAAATCTAGTTACAGGTTTTATTATTTTTAAAAATACTTTCCATACCGTGTCTGCATGTAGTTTTATAAGAAATGCAAATGAAATAAGTAAATTTAAAACCAACATCTAAATATTCACACCACGACGTCACCTCAAACAGTCTTGTGAGTGCTTATTTTTCAATAAATCAATTTGCATACATTTTCGATCTTGATAAGAAAGTAAGTAGCTACTTCGAACATGTTATTTGTACGTGTTTGCGGATACTTTTTATGTTGATTTTATCACGAAAACTTACAGTATGTCTAATAGAAGAGGCTACGCAAAACTAAGCCTAAATGTCACTACCAGGACAAGCAGTACATAAATCAACACATGCCAAGTTTTTAAATTATTTATTTATTTGCAAAATTGTAAGAAAAGCTATGTTGAAAGAGATTTAAAACAGATTGAAACAGTACACACAATTATTCTGAATTTAAAATTATGTATCTTATACTTCAATACAAATATTAGCGGCATAGTTTTATTCCTGGTTTTGCCGCTCCTTCAAGCGAACCGTATTATAAAGTTGACTCATATTGGGTTGCAGAAAGAATTATAAGAAAAGAATTGTAGAGTTTTAGTTCGATTCTGTTCGCAAAATAATTGATCGATTGAAATTATATTTTTTCTAAACTGTGTATATATGTATTTAACATAGTTTTTTGTATAATTAGTGTATTTGCCATATGGCAACATACACTATTGGCGTTGGTCGGATGGCGGGACCTAGGGGTCGGACCAAAATTTCTCGACGTTTCATAACCTCCTAAACACTTTGGCACCATTTTTGAAAATGTTTATATATATATGTATATATATATGTAGGTATATATATATGTATATATATATGTATATATATATATATATATATATATATATATATATATATATATATATATATATATATATATATATTTATATATATACGTATATATATATGTGTGCGGGCAATAACTTTCGAAAGAGTTAATTGATTTCAACTAAATTTGGCCCACGTGTTGAAATCCATCACTGCAAGAAGCCTATTTAAAATGGGCGTAATCGAGCCATTTTAAGGGTAGTTTTTAGGAAAAAAATTGTCAGAATCGCTTCAAAATTGACATTTAACCTTCCAGTAGTAATTAAAAAATGTCCCTAAAATTTTAAAAAAATCGGCTTAACAGGGCCGGACTTAAAAATTTTATGAAAACACTACTTTGCAGATAGTGAATTATTTACTGAAAGTTGTATATAATTTGGTATAGAGGTTCGATTGATAATAATATTGCAATTAAGAAAAAAAATGTTATTTTAAGGGGTGTATTAAGGAGTCAAATTTTTTATTTTGCCGAAAACCAACTTAAGTTCGCATAATAAAGCCACACTGCCTGTATTATCAAATACACTATATTGTCGGCAGGGTTTTGGCACTGCGACCCGGGTTTTTTTTACTTGGAAACGACATTTTTCTACGCATTTTATTCAAAATTTATTTTGAAAAACGACCTTTTTCTGTGTAGATCAAACATTTGCTATGCTGGTCGTACAGATTTATGCTTGACAAGTGTGGACCTTCATTAAAATCTGAACTTAAGAATGTTTTTAACTACATGAAAATCTCCATTTAGTTGCAAACAAATGAGATTCGTAAATCTAGATTTAAAACTGCAAATCGTATCAAGAACCCAGCATTAAAGTCACTAAAGTAATCAGTTTGTTTTGTTTCTATCAACTTCATTTTTTAAGCCCTAAAAGAGCAAAAATTATATCAATCTTCAATAAGATATGTTCCTGTTTTTCCTGGACACACTGTATAAATAAGTTTCCTGTGGACAAATAAAGAATTCAACCGAGCGACGTGTATATGTACTTTTATTCAAGATTGGAAATGGCGTAGATTGAGATATTTTCTCTTTATTGAAGGTTTCCTTGTATGATTGGGTTCAATAAAATAACTGTAAGGTATGTCCACAGCAGTGATAGTCCAAGCGGCGAACGTAAAACATGGTTCCGATTTTATAGAGAATGAAATTTTCAGAAAAGATAGTATATATTTTCTGAAAGTTTCATCCTCTATAAAATCGGAATCATAATAATGACTTCAACCGCTTGCCTAGGCAACCCTGCGGGAATACTAAAATGTTATTTTATTAAATATTTATAAATCACAATATTAACCACATGTAAAGCTTTATAATCTATATAAAATTAATGAACTAGAAAGAACCAAGATTACATTAATAATTGATTGATTAATTTAAGCTTGTTATGCTAATTCCCGTCACCAATTTTTGATACTGAAGAGATTTGTTTCATCTAGCTCTGTGCAGCATTTTACTCTCCAAATCGTTGGGCAATTCCGCTTAAGAATTGCTTCTATAATGTGATAGAAAGCTTTTTTACTAGATATTGAGACACAATTTACTATGCGATTGAAGCGTTCAGGGAGTTTCATTTGACGGTGATACGAACAGCATAAAACACGTGAAAGTGTATTGGTAAAGTAGAGGACAAGAGTCATAGATGCCTTTGCATATACGAAATGTTTCAATAATATCGTCCACATAATTAATGCAACAGATATCTTTCCGTCGAACACTGTCATTATGTATCTTATACTACGGAAGCATTTATGATTTAATAATTGCATCTTTATATTTTACTAAATTATTATTATTATTATTATAACCAGCGTTATTTGGACTTAGTACCAATTCAAGTTTTTAATTTATACTTTTTTAATATTAAATTGAATACACTCATACCTCGCTATACGGCCGCTCTTTATACGGCATTTCGCTATAACGGCCCTATTCAATTAAGGCACATTTTCGATTTACGACCTAAAATGTCTCGCTATAACGGCAAAAAAATATATCTACATGTTGCCAATCTTGCAATTTAGAATAATTGATTCCTTATACGGCTTTTTGCTTTGCCGTAAAGCGAGGTATGGGTGTATTCAATTAATACATTTTCACCAGTTCTTAGCCAAGAACCTGAGAATTTTTTTTTTAATACTACTAATAACAATATTAAAAGTGATCAGTAACAGTAAAATTTCGAAAAAAAAATTTAAGTTTGAAGTAGTGCAATATAAAATTTTTTACCAAATTTTTTGGGTCTCCCATTCTGCCTCCCCCAGCTCTATTTTCAAAGTATTTTATTATGTTAATTTCCTAATTAGATATGTACTCTAGAGATGGGAAAAACGGGTCTTTTTAGTGATCTGCATCTTTGCATCTGGATCCCGGATGTGAGCCGGCTCACTGAACCGGTTCAAAAAGAGCCGAGTTCTGAATATGTTACTGCAGTCTGCCACTGAGTTACCTAGTTCAGTTAATCATATCACGACCTGTATAGAATCAAGAATGCATAGCCAAACATGTGATGCATGAGTCATTTGAGCTGACAGATGCATCAAAGCAAGAACTGATACATAAGTGTAAAATGTGCTTCTGTGCGTTAAATGTTTCACTGAGTTACGCGGATCCGTTGATCCGTCGGCTCGTAAAAAAAGTGAGTCGGCTCTCACGGATCTTCTGTCGGAGTCGGCTCTTTGAACCGGTTCAGATCTGCGTTACCCAACTCTAATGTACTCCATCGCCGCCCTTCTTGACTGCTACTGTTCCCGTGGAAGGCTTCAGCGCCCACTGGGAGCGATATCACACCCGCTGGGATTCTATAATATTTGTCTTATTGGGGCGCTATAGATACCTTGAGTACCTCAATAAGTCACATCAAACCATTCTGATAGGCTAACCGGTATGAGGCGAATCTATAACCGGCTTTAGAGTCTATGTCAGTGTCATTATTTAAGTATTGAGTCATTTCGTAGTTACGTCGGTTGTACATAGAGGCACCACTGACATCACACAGTGTCATTAAGTCACGGAAACTGGCCGACGAGTGTGCAATTTCCCTTCTCGTACCCTGTGAAGTCCCGTTGCCTGGTCACCGTGACTCTGTGCGATATAAGGATAACCAAATCACCATGAAACGAAATCTAGCCTTTATGAGGGAAAGTACGATAGTAAATAAATTCTAATAGAGACATTTATCAGTAACTAGCAGCTGCTAGTTACTGATAAATGTCTCTATTAGAATTTATTTACTATCGTACTTTCCCTCATAAAGGCTAGATTTCGTTTCATGGTGATTTGGTTATCCTTACATCGCTTCTACCTGTGCGAAGTCGGTCCGACTTCGCACAGGTAGAACTAATTATCTATAGCCATAAAAGATGAGAATAATTATCATAAAATTATAACAGTGTATTGAATTTGCGCGAATTCAATATTTTTTAATTGCGAATGTTCAAAAATCGAGGAAAAATCAAAATTGCAAAAAAGCCAAAAAAAAATTCTGTTGATCTGATCGCTATCAAACTTTACAGGATCACCCGCTAGGCTAATCTGAAGATTGCCTAAAAAATTCATGAAAATCGGTCCAGCCGTTTTGGTCATAGGGAACATACATACACACACTTAAGATTTAAGCAGATGAAATTCAAAGCAAAAATATAGTAGTTGATTAATAGTATCAATACAGTTACATAAAAGATTAATAAAACAAGTTTGGTGTGTCGTGTAGACTGTAGGTGTAAGAAATGTGTTTCCAGAATTTTTGTCCGTCTATCTTTATACCAGTCGAACTGTTATGCTCTATACTAAGTATACTGTCTATCATTGGGTTAAGATATTTCTTTGAATACTAGCCTGCATATATTGTTTCTCTTCTTACAAAATAAGTTTTGAGAAATGCGAAATTTTAATTAGTTATTTTTATTCTTAATGTTAATTATATTATATGTATAATGTATATTTTATTGTATTGCTTCCGACTTTCGCTTCCATTATGGCTACGCGAAGAAATATATATCTATCTATCTATCTTGCCCTGGGCGCTCGTGACTTTAGCTACGAAACTGGTCAAAATCAAGATGCGACCGAAGATGCGAAAAAATAATGGTTACTAGCATTGAACACGTATCTTTTCATTATTTGGGGACGTTTTGGACATCCCTCCAGTTCATATATGCAACAGCACTATGCTAGTGCTGTGTTAGTAGCCGTAGTCCGCTACACCTTTTGCTACAATCACTACTAAGCACAGCAGAGAACGCCACGTGTGTTGTATGTGTGTGTGTGTGTGTGTGTGTGTGTGTGTGTGTGTGTAGCCAGAAAGATAGACGCTGGTGCTGTGTCGGCAATTACTGCCCCAATGTAGCGACACTAACGTCGCTACTCGGAGCCGATCTAACTGCTACTGTTTAATAACACTTTATACTATAGGCGACGCTCGTTCATAAAGGCTCTAATTCAAATCTGAGATATCTTATAAACTTGTCAAGCACGAGTCGGACCCGCGTACTGATGGTTCCGTACTTTGTAAAACCCTGAAAAGTTGTAAAAATAAGGTAAAAACAATATTGAGATCGTCCACGATCGAGCCAGGAATCTTTTGCTTCCACCGTAGGCGCTCTTTACCGCTCGTCCACCGAGCGTGCTTGGTTTACAACTGTTATTCTGGTATAGTATTATACTCAATAATACCATGACGGCTCGAGAAATATCAAATTTGATTGTACGGTTAGACGCTTGTTAAATTTTTGAGTTTGAAAATTACTTACAACTTTTTTTCTGTTGTAAACCTATTTTCAGTTATTGTATTTATTATTAGTATGTGTAATATTGTAATTTACTTACGACTTCTTATGTAAAGTATTTTTTGTGACAGACCTGGTAACAAAATATGTCTAAATACTTAAAGTCTCTAGATTGCCGAAGTAACGTAGCTAGGGGTGATTGACACCCAGGACAAAATTTTAATTTCGCGCTTTCAAAAAAGCTTTGCTTGGTATATTTAAATAAAACAATAATATTGACATTGTCGAATACGCCCTACAGGACATGCGCCTCTAGTGCGTGCCTCAGTTTCCAGTCCCTAGTTACGACAATTACCGCAATCGTCCACCATTTTGGGGTACACGATTCTATTAAAATATATAAGTTTTCGTAACTAGAGAAAAAAATAGTAATAAGTTCAAAGATATAATCGATGACATAATCATTTTCATATTCAAAAATACGAAAAATACATACTCAAATTATACTATTTTAAAATTGTGTGTAAGTAGTAATTTTCTGAATTGCACAAACTAATTAGTGAAGTTAATTAAAGACACATTTTTGATAAAAATAACTCTAAAAATTTTTTTGTTTTTAGAGTGATGATGATCCTTAAAGTAATTTGAGAAATTTCCTAGGATAACCTAGATGGCACAGGATCGAAAAAGAAAGCAAATACTAAACTATGTAAATTGCATTTATTTCTAACGTTTCGGCAATCTTTTTGCCGAAACGTTAGAAAAACGTTAGAAATAAATGCAATTTACATAGTTCAGTATTTGCTTTCTTTTTCGATCCTGTGCCATCTAGGTTATCCTAGGAAATTTCTCAAGGCACATTTTTCTTAATGAACAATAAAAACTTTTGACACAATTTCTTTTGTCAATTTCGAAAATGTTGAACTTACTTTCTTGTACTCCTAAGATGTGTTTTAAGAAAATACTAAATCCTTTTGATCTCAATCAGAAATTCAAAATTTGTCCTTAAAAATTGAAAGTCTTTGCGAAAATGTACTTCTGAAATCGTTCAAATAAATATGATGCGTAGTTTGCGAAGACAATCGAGTTTGCTTGCGTTAGTTCTCGTGCCTGTACAATTAAGTGTAGATAATGTTATTTAGCCGTGCCAACGGGTTAGTCAAGGGTTAGCAAATGGCCGGGTGGATGACTGTAAGGTGGCAATCAACTACATAACGTAGTTTTAGGCGCGATTGACTGAAACGACAATTTAGTTAAGACACGGTCATATTCGTCGCATTCAACAGGACCTTTGTTTCACAGTGGTGGATCGTTTAACTGAACGAAAAATTTATATTTTTATCGATCTTTCTCGATATCGGATCTAACTAACATGAAACTAGTTTCAAATCAGTCGTGTTTCTGTCGACCCATGTGCAGGTCTCCAGTCTCTATCGTACGAAAGGTCACAGAACGATTGCATCATGAACTGATTTGAAACTCATATTGCAAAACAGTCGATCGATGTGCGGAGAGTCTTAGTGTATCAATATAGTATCAATATAGTCAGACTAAAGATGAAAAAAACGGGTCTTTTTAGTGATCTGCATCTTTGCATCTGGATCCCGTATGTGAACCGGCTCACTGAGCCGATTCAAAAAGAGCCGAGCTCTGAATATGTTACTGCAGTCTGCCACTGAGTTACCTAGTTCAGTCAATCATATCACGACCCGTATAGAATCAAGAATGCATAGCCAAACATGTGATGCATGAGTCGTTTAAGCTGACAGATGCATCAAAGCAAGAACTGATATGTAAGTGTAAAATGTGCTTCTGTGTGTTAAGTGTTTCACTGAATTATGCGGATCCGTTGATCCGTCGGCTCAAAAAAAAGTGAGTCGGCTCTCACGGATCTTCTGTCGGAGTCGGCTCTTTGAACCGGTTCAGATCTGAGTTAACCAACTCTAATCTTGACTTTTGAATTCCTCTTTACTTGGTATTTGGCAATGTTAGAGATAATGCAATTATCTATTTTGGAAGAGTTGTACGCCCATGACTACTGTGGGCATACATCTAGTTCTGATGACTTGCTTCACTGTCTTGCGTCTGTCATTAAGAGTCCTGCGTTGGATAATCAGAGGCTATTGCATACGCGCGACCAATGCCTGGAGGCTATTTGCGCATACAGAATGCGTACATCTTTGCAACCCCTTTTCAACTTCATTAACACTGGTTCACACTAACCTTAACTGGATTTCATACTGCATCTCATTTATCGCACAGAAATAAGAAAACCTCTGCGTGAACCTTCAATGTCTTGAAATGAGCTGTCCAAGAATAGGAACTCTTTTTTTAGATACTTGACTCTTCACATTTTGATATCCTAAGAATATTTTGAAATCATTTTCTGATTGATTTCTCATGTGTGTCATAATTTATTTTTATTTTCATTCTTTGTCTTGTGTTGAACAAGGAGGAGCTTAATGGTGGAAACTCACCGATCTGTTACATCATTTGATCACGTATTTTATTTTCTGAAATATAGGTATATTTTCCTGCCTTTGAATAATTTCCCCTTTAATTTTGCATTACCAAGGTTTCTTTTATATTTCCCAGTCGCTGAATCATTTTCCCTTTAACGTCATAAATTGCTAATTCGTATGCATTTTTGAAGTGAAACTTTTTTAGCGACGCAAATCAGATACGTCGCTAAAAAAGTTTCACTTCAAAAATGCATACGCATTAGCAATTTGTGCTGTGATTTTCGGTGTTCAGGAGACTCTAAAAGAAAGCCCATAAATGTTTATATTTGTAGTCCACTATTATGTGTTTCAATTGTGGTTTTATTTTCCTTGTACGAAAGGCAAAAAAGTACAGGAAAGTTTTTCGGAGTGCCATAAAATTTCTCTATTTTATTATCGGCGTCTTTTTAAAAACGCATCAACAACCAACATAACTTCTGGTTTTTAATGACGGCGGCATGTCTATTGGCGTCTTGATAAAGGGCCGGCTTAGGATAGCATTTTTGAACTAGCGAACTCATTTCGCCAAAGGTGAAAACTGTCTAATCTATGGGTGATGCTGAATAAATTTCTAAATATTATTGATGGCGTGCGCTTAGAACTTCAAAAAGCATTAGATTTTTTTATTTTTGGCGTTATACATAATTGTTTTTTAAAGAGCTTCAAAATTTTGTTTGTACTTGTGGGCTTTGAAATACTTAGCTTGCCACAGTCTTTATTAGAATAGAGTAGAATTATATATTTGTTTCTTAAAATATAAATAAAATATACAATTTTTTCCATATTACATACAAAAATAAACAACACTATACTTGAGGTAATCCTTAATAAATATATCTATGGGTATTTTTTGAAAAAATAAAAGAATTTTTCGTTACTCTTAAATTTTAAGATATATTTTCAAATATGGATGTTATAAACTCGAGTATTCAAATAATCTACCCAAAAGATCCATCTATCCAATACATCCATCTATCCAAACGACCCATCAACCCAAAAAATCCATCTACCCAAATGATCCATATACCCAAAAGATCCATCTACCGTATTGGATAGTTTTGGAAATTTAGATCCTTTCTTCTCCCGGGTCAAGTTTTTTACATTACCTAATTTTATAAGTATCAATATTATATATTTTTCAATATTCGGAATATATTGTACATAATAAATATTGAATTGAATGGGGAAACAGATGAAATTCCGCCATCTATGTTGAATCTAAAAAAATAAGAGAAATGATTGTACTGCTACTGTAATATAATAATTTCTCTTTTTTATTGTTGGTTTTGCGGACAGCTTGCTCTCACTTTAAGCCGCCTCTGAACTCGGTATCATAAACGCATAAAATAAAGCAAAGAACTTGATTCGACAGAATAATACTTTCTGCGGCTTTCTACTGAAACCACGGTACGACCTTCCGAAGGGCCACTTAGAATATGTCAATTTGAATTTACATTCAGTAGGACGTTTTCACATTCTAAATTTGGTGAGACATAATTTGTTAAAACCCGATTTTTATGATACTAATAAAATTTCGAAATTTTGTGTGTTACTACCTAAAGCTTACTCCATACTCTCTTGATGTCATATTTATTTATTTTGCCTGTATATTTCACGCAAAAACCTAAACAAAAAAGTAAGCCATATTTTTTAGAGTAGGAATGTTAGATAATTTAATTTAAAAATTAGGACTATTCATCTTTAAAGTTCAATTCCAAAATATGTTATAATAGAAATCAGTTTCACGGGTAATTGGAATAAAAATAAATCAATTTAAACACTCATTGATTGCAACGTTTCGTCTTTATTTATAAATTGATTTATTTTTATTCCAATTACCCGTGAAACTGATTTCTATTAGGACTATTGTTATTGAAAAAAAAAGAATATTATCTTATATGTGACATAAATTAAAATGCACCCATAAATTAATACGATAATAATTCTTTCAAAGCCTACCAAAAATGTAAAAATTTCAAAACTATATCACGTATATTATTTTTTTTTATAAATTTGGTACTGCCTCAATTATTATTACTACTTACATATTAATTTTGAAAGTAGATTTTGCTAAGCCAAAAGTTTCAAAAATATTATGAGCATCTAGTACTAGCTTTATTAACTAAATTTCTCTTTTTACTTTAGAATTTTCTGTTTTAGTGTCGGTATTTTTACTTATTGAATATTTTATTACAGAAGAAATTTTTGTAGTTGCCAAATGTAATTTTTATCATATTGGTTTCATTTTACAACATAAAAATTAGCATATTTTATTATGGAAAATAAAATACGCACATATATGTTTTATAAAACCGCGGCTTCACTTAGGTGAACGTCGATTACTTAATTTTGGTTTTTAAAGGAGCCTTACCATTACACGAGCAACAAGCTTATTCAGGAAAAATTATCGTCTACACTTGAAATTTGAACTATAAATGTACCAAGTTTTTTTCAATTTTTAGGGGTGATTTATCATTAAACAAGCTTATCATCCTACGCGTTAGACAAACTCATTAACGTTACCCATTAAACAAGCTCATCGGCCTACCCATTAAACGAATTTTTTTCAAAAAATTATTTTTTGGATTCGAGGGAAATCAAAATGAAAAAATAGTGTAAAATTTTGATATGTGAATTTTTACCCAAATTAGTACCATTCTGCTAGTGAAGCTGGGAATGGTAAAATGTAAAATTTTACGATGTATCTAGTTTTATTTTTTAACTGCTTTTTATACAAAATTGTTTCAAACAAAAAATATGTTTGTATATTTTTTAAAATTTATGATTTTTTGTCGGTGTTTATGAAAAGATAGTTACATAGTGCGTATATAAAAAATTATAAAAATTCTTTTTTTAACAAAAACCCTTTAAAAACCCGTCCCTTATACAAGACCTACTTTCATCCAAACCTTGGCCAAGTACCATTTTTTTATTACGTGTTTTAAAAAACGGTTAAAAAATTCATAATTTTATTACACCCTTTCTACTACTTCCTTGTTATTTCCTTATTTTACAATGCCGGGTTAAAAATTAAAATTTTTTGGCAGCTATAAAAGTTTTTGAACCATAGAAACTGCAGAACATACAAAACATTTTTTTAACAGTTGTACCGCAATTTTGCTCCTTAATATAATAAAACGTAAACGTTGCTTACTTTTTTTTAAATCATAATTTGAAAAAATATTAATTTCATTAGTTTGCACGCTATCGAAAAATGGAATTAATATTTTATTGGGGTATCGTCACTTTTGAAAATGTATGTAACGTGTTCCTAACTAACTTTTTAATTGCAAATTCAGTTACCAATTCTAAAATAAGTGGTCGAGATTTGCTTGCAATTACCTGCTGGAAACTGAAAATTAAGGAAACGGCTAAAATATGGAATTTGATATCTGTGCGGAGTTTAGGTCAAATGTCGATTCTGCCATTTAAATTTCTGTCATCAGATGTCGTATCGTTTTATGTCAAATCCTAATATCTGTACTTTTTTAACTATTAAAAAGTTTATAAAAGTCTGCACAACTTGGGTCGATAATTATGTAACTGGAGGCTATTATTTTGAACACGATAGAATTAAGATTTCCATTGGAATGTTTGTCCAAAAATATAAAAATACATTTGTGTAAGCCTTTAATACTCAATTTTCATTATATTTTAGTTTTTAGGTAGAAAAACTGAATGCGTAAGTGGCTTAACGACGGTGACCCACTCTATTGACGCACACTAAAATTTGTTATTTTATGAAATGTTCAAACATTTCTTTTGGTTCACCGATGGGGTTTCGTCTAAAGATAATCTCTATCAACAATATTTTTGCAAACAATAAACAAATCTACCATATTATATACCTACTTGTTGTTTACATATAAACATAGTATGTAATCCTGTTATTTTAAGCTGCAGTTTGTGTCGAGGTGTTTTGTTTTCTTATCATTGGATTACATGCAATTACAAGGATAAAGTAAATTTACCGTCTGGATTTAAAAATGTAACCAATCCATTTTACCAAGATGTTATCGATATGCTACAACATTTCTTGTAGTGAAAGAATACATGGAGAGCTATGCATGTATGACGTCATGTTATTTGTCAAAAAGAGAAAATATCTAATAAATTAAATAATAAATCTCAGGTATTTGGATTAATAATACAAAACAATCGTGTTATTGTTAATCTTGCTACGTTTCGACTACTTTATTTAGTCTTCGTCAGGCCCTGAAAAATACATATATATACAAATTTAATTAGATATACTATAATAAGTAAAAAATATATAAAAATTTTTGTAAATTATTACCATAACTAATAAATGAAATAATCAATCAAATGATAAATAAATAAATAAAGTAGTCGAAACGTAGCAAGATTAACAATAACACGATTGTTTTGTATTATAAATCCGAATACCTGAGATTTATTATTGAATTATAATAATAATTTTGGATGCGATATAATGTCTAACATTTAACAAAACTGAATATATAACAAAATTATGTATCTCATATACTATTCATTACGTTTTTTTAGTGTAACATACACTATTGGCGTCGGTCGGATGGCGGGACCTAGGGGTCGGACCAAAATTTCTCGACGTTTCATAACCTCCTAAACACTTTGGCGCCATTTTTAAAAATGTTTATATATATATGTATATATATATATATATATATATGTTTATATGTGTACGCGCGATAACTTTCGAAAGAGTTAATTGATTTCAACGAAATTTGGGCCACATGTTGAAATCCATCACCGCAAGAAGCCTATTTAAAATGGGCCTAATCGGGCTATTTTAAGGGTAGTTTTTAGGGGTTGAAAACTGTTTTTGGGCCCCAAAATACCGAAAAAGTTCTCCGAATCGTTTCAAAATTGAAATTTAACCCTTTGGTAGTGATTAAAAAGTTTCCCCACAATTTTAATAAAATCGGCCCGACAGGACCGGATTTACAAATTTTATGAAAACACTAGTTTGCAGATAGTGACTTATTTATTGAAGGGTGTATTTAATTTGGTGTAGACGTTAGATTGATAATAATATTGCAATTAAGAAAAAAATGTTATTTTAAGGGGTGTATTAAGGGTTTTTTTTTATTTTGCCCAAAAACAAACTTAATTTCACATAATAAAAGTATAAAACCACACGGCCCTATACAAGCAAATACACTATATTGTCGGCAGGGTTTTGGCACTGCGACCCGGGTTTTTTTTGTTTTCAGGCAGTAACTAGGATGGAATTGTCGGGCAAGTCAAATTTTTTTGATCATTAATTAATGACTAGATCGTCAAAAACCTTACTATAACGGAAAATTCGACCTACAACCAATTTCTCATTCTATAGCTAACCATAATATACCTAGTTGCTAAATAATATTGTGACTCAAAAACTTTTAGACTCTTGAGCCAATTTCATCCAGCGAACGTCAGTGTTCAAAATATGCATCTCAGTTTTGAGTCGTGTTTAAACCATAAAATAGGTGCCCGTTGAAATCGGCATACTTAGTAAAAATATAAGAATAAAGTTATAAGTTTTATGAACGTGTTTCTATAGATCTTTTTTCTGTTCGTTTGTGCAACTCATAAACTGCACAGTAGGACTACATAAACAAGGTATAAACTATACACGTTTTGTTTTCACAGATCCACGCGACAATTTTATGATTTCATTACTTCTAAGAAAAAAAAATTTACACAACACTGACTGGTAGTTTGAAAAGTTTATAACTTTGAATGCAAAAACGAAATGTATATAAAGTTTCTATAAAATTATTGCTTCTTTTTTTGTGTTGTGTCAGGACATATTCTACACCAAGTTAAACGTCTGAACAATTTTCCACATACAGTAGAACCTTCTTAATCATGCATCTTCTATTGAATTATCGAAAATTTCGGACTATTGGAAAGATACAAGGAAATATCAACACATATGGAGTACCGTAAACATCGAATTGTGGACTGTGTGTTTGGGATAATTGAGGAAAAATGCCGAATTATTGACGGTGGCGGTGGGTGAATTAATGAGATTCTACTGTATATATGTATATAGGTCATCTGAATATATCAATACTAATATAAAAAAAGAAAACGTTTGGATCTATCTTACCTCCAAAAGCTAATTTAGAACATTATAATCTATTTATTTTGACGAAGTCCTGGCATTGGCTGTGCTACTCAAACATTTTGAGTTTTTGAATATACAATATTTTAAATATATATTTTATAGCCCTATTACTATGCTCTCAATTAAAAAAACGAGAAACAAGAACAAAAACAAACAAAAACAAATAGCTTCTTAAGGTAACTGTTCAGCAGTTGTTCAATATGACCTGTGTAACTATATTAAATAACTGATTTAAAATCAGGTAATTTAAAATCAGGTAAAAGCAAAAGTTTAACACAAATGTATATAGAATAAAAAAAAAGTCATTTCAAAAAAATTATTGAACAAGCTAAATTTTTCAGTATTGGATCAAATCAAACTTTTAAATGTCCTTCCTTACATGACAGAAACTATATCGATTCTAATTCAGCTTATTTTAGGTTTTAGAGCATACATCAAGAATACATTTTTTCGGCAAAGGTTTCACGACGGTTACATAAGTTTCTTAATATAGAAATAATAGCGTAGCTAAGAGTTTCCTCTAGTATTATGAAACATCCATTTCTGCAATTATAATGCGAAATTAGAAAAAAATACTATTTAAACAATGTCACTGTCGGGACACGAACCCGAATCTTCCACTGTCACGGCGGCTGGATTGCCAATTATTTTACAGTGATATATTTAAACAATCAACAGTTCTCATAAAAAAAAAACATATTTGCAACAATATTCGATATCATCCGGAAGCTAATTTTACATTAGGTGTCACTAGAATATGAACAAAAGCCAAAAATGTAATTTTAAATTAAAGATGTTTCATATTATCATAGTAAATAATTAGCTATATTAATAATAATTACTAAAATTTTAAAAATACTATTTTTTTCATAACCACGCTGTATATATGTAGATCAATTTGCTCTAAAAAAATCAGGAGAGCACGAATTTGTATAATATGTTTGATTTTACTTGTAAAATCCTTATTTACATATAGGACGTGTAGCATCCTGTATAAGTTATAAACTATGGGTCGATTCTTATTAGTAATATAGTATTTTTTATTTTATATTACTTATTTAACGCACCTATTATATTTATGTGAATCATCTTTTTTTGTCTGGTTTCGTAACTGACTAGTCGACCAATTGACTGAAAATTAAATAACACGTAATATTCTGAATTCTTTTCATTTAAAACGCAGTTTAGTATTGTCTTCTAGTCGGTGCGCATTTATATATTTTTATTGGTTATTAGTAGATTTTTAATACGCTTGTAGCTACGTACCAGCTTAATTCATTTAGTATAATAGCTTAAGTCTGCTATAATTGTTAAGAAACATTCATTGTTGTAACACTATATTAGAAAAATTTATTATTCCAACACGTCACCGTCTGGATTCAAACCAGAATCTTTCCACTTTCGCGGCGGAATGAGTTAATCAGTTACTCTACGGTGCACACAATTCAACATTTTTAATTCTTCATAATATAGCGATAACAACATTTAAATTCACTACATGCGAGAGCCAATTATTTTTAGCTGTAGCTAGACATTAACTCTCACAGTAGCGAGGGGTCTTGAATGAATCAAAGATGAACTTTCCATTTCTATTGCGGTCCTAAGTCACAGAATATTTCTGTTTCGTTAGCACCGATTAGAGCGGAAAACGACAATTTAAATTGGCTCTCGCATGTAGTGAATTTAAATGTTGTTATCGCTATATTATGAAGAATTAAAAATGTTGAATTGTGTGCACCGTAGAGTAACTGATTAACTCATTCCGCCGCGAAAGTGGAAAGATTCTGGTTTGAATCCAGACGGTGACGTGTTGGAATAATAAATTTTTCTAATATAGTGTTACAACAATGAATGTTTCTTAACAATTATAGCAGACTTAAGCTATTATACTAAATGAATTAAGCTGGTACGTAGCTACAAGCGTATTAAAAATCTACTAATAACCAATATTAATGGTGTTGATAATTTACCGATATTAAATTGTCGTTTTCCGCTCTAATCGGTGCTAACGAAACAGAAATATTCTGTGACTTAGGACCGTAATAGAAATGGAAAGTTCATCTTTGATTCATTCAAGACCCCTCGCTACTGTGAGAGTTAATGTCTAGCTACAGCTAAAAATAATTGGCTCTCGCATGTAGTGAATTTAAATGTTGTTATCGCTATATTATGAAGAATTAAAAATGTTGAATTGTGTGCACCGTAGAGTAACTGATTAACTCATTCCGCCGCGAAAGTGGAAAGATTCTGGTTTGAATCCAGACGGTGACGTGTTGGAATAATAAATTTTTCTAATATAGTGTTACAACAATGAATGTTTCTTAACAATTATAGCAGACTTAAGCTATTATACTAAATATATTTTTATGTTAAAAAATTGTTTTTCTATTATCATGTTTTCTTAATTAATATACCTTTATAAAATATATAATTTTATAATTAAGTGTGTTGGTTGATTCGTATTAAATTCAGTTCAGTGACAGACTTTGTGTAAACCTAAATTTATTTTAATTTTTTTTAAAATAAGTGCACAGCGTTGTGTCACTTTTCCTGAAAGGTAACACATTTTGAATAACCATTTAGTTTTCAAGTAGGTACCTACATAAATTCTTAGAAATTCTTTTTAAAGAGTTAAAATTCATTAGTTAAATTGTGTCAATAGTCTAAAGTAAATTTTTCATGCGATATTCTTTTGTTTGATATTTAGTAACGCTTTAGTCATAGATATAACTTATTCGTTTCTGCTCCTGTGTAATGCGACAAATTTTGTACAGTTTAATTTCAATTTGTCATGTCTGACCCAATTACGTTGACAGCACATGTATTCTTTTTGAAATATGACGTTCCTTGACTTAGTTTTGTGTTGGTATGACTAATAAAATAATATAAGCAAAAGTCAAAGCTGCGGGGGATGTTGAAAAAATGGCTACCCTCTGTGTACAGACACTGTACTGTTACTATTTAAACGTCATTAACCTACTTTCTAGTTGTTAATTTTTACAACATATCTTCTGAACACGCGTAAGTACAGTGCTGTATTCAGGGGAACAGTTTCACAAAAAAAGTGTAAACAACCTGAGGAAAATCCCACCTGGAATGCGGGACGCGAATTGACAACTTTGATTTGTGCCAAGGCCAGTAGATAACAGAGATTGCCTCGTTCAACCCATAATGGCAACATCAGAAATGTCATATATTTTTAAATATAGGACCAAGCAAATTTCTCACCTTGAAAACTCAATTTATTGCAAATAATATCAATATTTTGTCTTGTGATTTCAATTAATTTTTCATAATTACAATGCATCAATTCATTGTCTGAATTTTTTTTTCAGGGTACTCTAGACTTGTGATCGGGAAATTTAAATTCCGACTCCACGTTTACCACCTTCCTGAGGATAGGCCTTTATTTTTGCAATCATTCCAGACAAATATCGAGGTAATACCATATAATAATATATTTTAATGATGAACTTAATTGCAATTGGTAATTTCCAAGGCTGCAGATATTATCAGGACCGCTTTCCCACAAATAATAAGCGATTTCAAAGCCGCCATCACCATAGGAATACCCCAATTTATATGGAGTTTCCATAACTCATCTATAGACCCTCCAACTCGCAAGCTCTAACTAATTATTAATTGATTTGTTTGTGTCTTATTATTAAAAATATCTGATGATAAACTGCAAATATTAATTGGTACTATACAAATAGCTATAGCTTGCTATTATATTATGCAATACCCATCGTTAACATTTAAAGCACGTTTGAAAAATTTAGTATTCAAACAATGTCACTCTCGGGGATCTTCCACTATCACGGCGGCTGAATTAACAGTTATTGTACAGTGATCCTTTTAAAACAATCAGCACTTCTCTAATAAAGCCCATTTGCAACAGAATTCCATATCTTACGGGAGCTAATTTTACATAAGGCACTGTTAGAAGATGAACCGAGAACCAATTGTAAGAAATTTACAACTGAATTATTATCACTTATTCTGCGGTAGACTGCATTAATTGAAGACTCGAATTTGAGTCCCGATATTGACATTGACCATTTTTTGGTCTAATATTTCATTATAGCGTCAACAATGGGTGTTTCATAATATAACATCTATTAATTTATTAATTGCTACTAGCCCAAAATTATCTTGAAAATAAGTGGCTGTAAGTAGATATAAAATAAAATAAAACAAGATCAATTGGTTCAATAAAAATTCTGAAGATTTGATGTAAAATTTCGAACATGTGTGTTGAAGCAAATACAATTTTAAGACAGAAGATTCTCTTCGAAATGTTATATCAGAATTACTTCCAGGATCGCTACTGCCAACATAATATATTTTTGAATTTTGCTTATTGTAAAATTGCCCAAATACTGCTCTGATATACAGTAGAGTTTTTAAAAACCCACCAAACATGGGTTTATGGTTTACCATTAGTGGAAATAACACTGTACCAATGAAACAGAAAATGCTGTTTGTTAAACTTTTATTGACCTTTTTGTTTGAAAAAGACAGTTGAAAAAAAAATCTAAGAAATATTCGAATTGTTACATAAATATCTTTTGTTACAATTCAGTGTATATAATTTGTTACAGTCATTTTGTTCACAAAAATGAATTTTGTAATTTAAACGAAATGTTTCATATTTCTTTTTCTTAATAAAAAAGTTAAATTTTTAATTTAGATACTTAACTCTCTAAAATTACGGAAAACAAAGATTTGCTATAGTCGATTATTGACATATTTTCTATGTATTTAAGGCCACCAACTTTCAAGCTTATCTAGGTTTAGTACTAGTCCATATTTTCAATTTATTGTTATGATGAATTTTGCTAAACAATAGGTGTCCTCAGATGCATGGCTACATTGAGATTTAAAAATGTACATATTATAACATGTTGGCGTCACTTGAGATCAACTAATTGCCATATCTAGTAGGTAGTTCAGTTATATAAATTGAAGAGAATTTGAACTAAGTTATTGAAAAACAACTTGTCTTGTGTTTGAACTATTATTATGCACAGTGAATATTTTATATAACAGGACATAAATAAATTTTATTCGATGAAGTTCCAAAATACAATGTATCGATATTTTAAATAAGATGAATTTCTTGCTAGTAAATTACATAAAGTTACTACAAAAATTGCATAATTGCAATCTAATAACAACATTAAAAGCGGATATACATAATATCACTTAGTTTAGTTTTAATTATATTTGGCTAGAAATGTTATAATTTTTTAAAATGTCAATTATTTTCTCACTGTAAAAAAATGTTCTGACTACCAGTTGCCTCCATCCCAAATGAAAACCTGTATTCGCCCTTGATTCTATGTTATTTTATATTTGGTTTAATTGAAATACCAATCAAATAATAACTAGCTCTTCAAGAGATGCGTGAAACAGAATGCCCTGAGCAGTGCTTTCTCTTACAATTGCTGCAAAAAATAATTTATGTCTCTTTTATGCAAGTAAAATCTGTCGATTAAGAAGAGTTTATAAAGAATTAAAATAACACTACCTCACTTTTGGATTAGGTTTTAATAGAAAGCTAGAAAATTTGTGAAGTGAAAACTCTTTCTTTTTTCTCTGTAGTCTGATCCGTCAGGCTCCAAGGTGAAACGCTCATTCGGGTAAACTCGGGTAAACCGATTTTAACCGAGCGAGAGAGAAAAAGTCATTGCTGGATTCGGCTGTGATGTATAACTATAGTAGTCAGAAATTATTTCCGTTTTTAAATTTCTAAAAAAGTCATTTTTAAACGGTTTTATTAAGGTCAATGTCAAAATAATTATTGTAAATTCTTGTCAATGTCAAATTTTGCGGGCTATTTCTTGGAAAAGCATCAGACTTTATTTCAATCAAAATAATAGTTTTTCCTTTCTTTTTGTGTTGACTTTAATTGCACCGTTTTAGACAAAAACACGTTTGGCGTGATTGAAGTAACAAAAAGTACGATTTAAATTTAAATGCGAGAGGACTCGAGTTTTCATGACAATAACACTGCTTGTCTTGACAGCTTTTTGTTTGAAAATACACGTACCTCTAAATATTATTTCTGTGACCACAAAGCAGAGTAGCTCACGTATTATATATTCTCTGATAGAATTTTAGTCTTCAAGTTTTTTAAAGCGCTTGAATGGGACCAATGTGCTAGCTTAACTCGTATATAATGCTTGATATTGCTATATATACCAATTTGCATTCATTAATGTAGCGTTTTAAGTTGTTTATAACTATTGATCGTGGCGGAATTTTTCAATCCTGATTTCTTTAGATTTTTTTGAACGATCCTTTTAGTAATAAGGGTAGGAAATAGCAATGTTTGCGGTTTTTCCCGAAAAACGCTTAAAAAAATTAACAAAAAAAAAACCACTTCATATACGAGTATATTGTTGAATTCGTGCTACAATAAGCTTTCATTTCACACCCTACACGATACCTTTGAAACAATTTTTTTTCATTTTTTAAGCCCCCCCCCCTTCTGAAATTAGCCCCAGAAATTAAGTTCAACCTTTTATACTTCACGTCTGTATTTGGGTTACCACGCTCCATCTATGCCACATTTCGAATTTTAGATTAAATATTTCCCTTTGACAGGCAGACGAACAGACACCATAAGCGGCACGGAACACTGAAAAATGACCATAAAAAACCAAAATGTGTTGTGGTTAATTTTTCAGTATTCAGTATTTTCACGTTTTCAAGAGATGCTACATCCATCCATGTAGCATCTCTTGAAAACATGGATGGATGTAGCATCTCTTGAAAACGTGAAAATACTGAATACTGAAAAATTAGCCACAACACATTTTGGTATTTTATGATCATTTTTCAGTGTTCCGTGCCACTTATGGTGTCTGTTCGTCTGCCTGTGTGTCAGTCTGCATTTTGTCGAAAATTTGACATAAGTGACTTTATTTTGCGACTGTAGATATAATGCTCAAAACGAATATTTCAGTATTTACGAATGACTGACAATGAGTACTGCATGTATTTATGTATGTGTGTAAGGGGGCAATAAAGCAACGAGTCCCCTTATAAAGGGTGACACAAGCGGCCGACCGTATAGTACTGGCCACATGTGCGGCCCACCACTCTCTCCACAAGCAACCCCACAAGCTCCATCTCTCTCACTCTCCTATTTGTACAGTGTCTTTGTTTGTTTCAATTACTCTCTCGTTCTGGCTTACTTATTTAACCCAATTTCCGTTCTTTTCTTGTAAATTGGGTTCGTATGAAATGTATTTTTTACGAAAAATTTGTACTGGGTAAATCAATCTTTATCCAGTTTTCAATTCTTTTTAAAGATAAGAATTTTAAGGTAGTTGTCGTGGTACAATATTGTCAAAAAGTTATAGATTATATGCGCCACAAAAATGTACTAGCTTGTAGCTAAGTGATCCATAATTTGTACGCAAGACTGTACCCGTGGAAACGTAACCAATACGGTATTCATATGCATGTATACTTTTCTATAAATTGTTGAACTTTAAACCGTTATTTATAAATAATTAGACGGTCAAAAATTTTTCTTATTTTTCTTTAAACTCAACAAATGCATTGAAAGACTGTCAGTTTTTGGAAAGTTTCTGACAGTTAGTTCTTTTTTTATAAATAAGAAACTGGTTCAGAACTACAGAGATCGTATACAATCAATGTTAATTATCCAATTTTTAATTGAATTTATCTCGGATTATATACGGTCGATCGACTTCAAATTTTCAGGGTAATTGTATTACCATATCCTTAATAATTATACAAAAATTAAGAATTTTCTGACGGTGTGCCTTAACCACGACAACTACCTTAAAAATTAATTTTTCTCACTACAGTAAATTTTTTACATTTGTTCAAGAAAGGTTAGTAGGCTTTTAAATCTTACTTCCTGATTTATATTGCTCTAACTGCCTTCCCTAAAAATACTACAGAATTCTTGTTATGCAATCTTAATTTTGAATTGAAAGTGTGTGAAGGTTAATTAGCCTTTTTATTGATTCACTTGCTTCATGAAGGCCAGCGAGCTGCAAAAGATTTGAAACTGGTCAAACCTAATAATTACCTTCAGTAATTCATGTTCATATTAATAGAGCTTTATAAAGTTGCAATAATTATTACTAGTTAATTCATTTTAATGACGACTTTTTTTCATTTTTTACAACTGTAATATTTATATGTATTTAATCTTCTAACCGAAACCTATATAAAAACATGTTAAAAACATTTACATTACGACATGTTTTGTTACATGAATCAATTTTAGCCTGACGTGCCAAAAGTTTTACTTCAAAAAAATAAAAAAAATACGCTGCCCAAATATCAAAATCCTTTGACGATAACCCCTAGAACTGACGAACTGAAGATAAAAAATGATTGAAACGGCGACCTTTGATATTACTGAAAAAAGGAAAGCAGTTACAGTTTGTATGAATGAAAAATTGGGCAATAGTTATTTTATCTTCGAACTTAATGCACGAAGGAATGATTGTTTTTAAGTATTTTAAGCTCTCTATTATCGTTTTAATTCCGCCATCTGTGGCCTCTGAACCATAAGCAAAGGGGTTAAAGCTTTCACACAACACACGCAACGCAAGGGGGTGAGAGGGCGCGTTGAAGAGACGTAATATGCACACGAGAATATACACATGTGAATTTAGGGAGGCACCCTTATTCCTAAATCCATTGGTAAAATCGCAAATCCTTTATCATTTGTATATTGTTTTGTAGGGGGTTCTGTAACACAACACATTACCGAATCGTTCTCTCGGATTTCAATCTTGTTTTGCCGCTGGCACAACTTTTTGAGGCATTATTTTTTATTTATTTTTATCTAAAGATAACCATCAAAAAATTGTATTGTAGCATATTTAAATATAGGTAGTATAATGAAGGATAAACTTCTTTGAATATTCGTTTTTCAGAAATAGTTTTATCATAGTCAGTTTCGTCTGTTATGATACTAGCTTTTTCTTGTTGCTTCGCTCGTTTTTATTTAATTTTGACGGAAACCTTCTCTTAACTGGAGCGCAGTTTGATAAAAAAACCCTATACTATCGTTGGACATAGGTTTAGTTGTTCTCGAGTGACTTCGGTATAAATAAATACAGACAGGAAGATAATTTTTTTGGAAACATACCAGCAAACTTCCCTAACCATCAAAATTAATTTCTAAAGAAATCCATGAGCAACATACCATATGCCCTGTGAATTTCTTAATGACTTTTTGATATAGCAATAAAACGATCATCAAAGTTTACTGTGAACATACTACACCACGTTACGATTTTGTATATTTTTACAGAAGCATGCCAAGAAATATATTAAAATCAACTTTGCATTGAAATACTGTAATCATAAAAATCATTTAAAAAAAAACAATTGATAAAAGTGTCACAGCCCAAATACCTGTGACATTTTTATTAATAATTAATTTGTTTGAATATGAACTAATGATGAATTTCAACAGAAGTTTCGTCATAATTCATCAAACAATTTTTATGTAAAATCCGTTCCAACACACATATATTATTATTTTTATTAATTTTATATAGTAATATATATAAGAGATTTTGTGCAAATTTGAATAAGCTACAATATGTGTTTGAATCCTTTTACAGTAGGGATAAACTTGTAATTTTTGCACCTTCCTACTTGTAGTCACCCATGCAAATGGGACAGGTGCATAAAAAAAATTAAATCTACAAACTCACTAAATATCATATCTCCAACACACTTTGTAGAGCAAACTGTCTCAACCTCTCTGGCGATTGGACGATAAACAAATTAAAATTTATCTCTAAAAATAGAACATTTTTATAATCTCAGGGAACGAATGAGCTAGTCGGCTAGAGTGTAGTGTAGACAGTGGCCAGACTGTGGCAAGTAGCGCGACCAAAACGGGGATTCCCTTTATACCACCGCCACCACCATCCGTTGGTTCGCTTCAACTTACGAAGGGGTAGCGCGCTTATCCACCCTTGGATTCAGTACCATTTTCGTTCAGGGGCGCATACTAAAAACTGCGATTATAAATAAAAGGCACTGTGTTTTTTACATTACACACTACAGAAGTAACACTGGTATAATTGTAAAAAAACAAGATATAATAATAACATCGACCGCCGAGATCGAACCTATTATCTTTAGGTTACGAGACAAGTGTTCCATATTTAATCAAAATTTAGTAACAACCACTGGCAGCTCACAAAACACCTGTGTATTCTGTATGGCAGACTTTCTTGCGCTCAAGAGCTGTAGCGCGACACCATCAGATGCTCCCGATGTACACCGCGCAACCCCTGACCCACAAGTTATAGTGTGCTATTTAGCTGTTTAGCTGTATTAGTACAATGGAGATGGCCACTACCAAAATTTACCGCTAGGGGCGCCAGCTGTAAACTGCCTTCAGTCTATCAATAGTTCAGAGTAGTGTATGCAAAATTAGTTTTAAATACAGTCAAAGCCCTCTAAGTGCACGCTCTCTAAATGCACACGCTCTCTTACTGCACACGAACTCGCCCTCTAAGTGCACGTTCCCCAGCCCCCACTTCGAATAATCTGCGACCAATCACGTGCGACCGTAAGCGCGCTATTTTCAACCTTTCCATTTCCATCATATTCATAGAGTTTTAGAGATATTGTTTATAGCATCTGATTGAATAAAGATAGCTATAGGAGTTAGAAGAGTGGGGATGAAAAAGATCGTAGGGGAAGTGTGCACTTAAAGGATGGGCCTCGGTTCCGAGCTGTGCACTTAGAGGGCTTTGACTGTAATAAATCACTGACAATGCCAATATACTGTTTTTAGCAATGTTTAAATAGTTTTGGATTTCCAAAGGATCCGGATCTGAAAAAGAAGTAGTTGAATGTTATCAGAAAGGATGAAACTTTTACTGTACATCTGTTTTAATATGGACTTCCCTAGGTTTTAACATGCTTGCATAGCGTTCCTCCTGTATGAATACTATCCTCCATAGTGAAAACGAATCATAACCTAATCGATGAACTGCTGTCATCTGCGTTCCGCTTGTCATGTGCCCATGTTCATTAATAAGCATCTATTACCATCACATACTAGAAGTGTTGACTGATTATATCTCATTTGTATCTCCGGTTGACCCCGCAACGCGTGTTCTTTTAGACGAGATACGGCTTGAGCAGCCGAAGGTCCTAAATGATATCGATTTTTTCGCGAAGTTAATAAGATCGGAAAAAGTGAAATAGAGAGTCGGTTACTTAATCCGACGCTGGAAAATGTATTCTTTGTATACAGCAGCATGCAACAAAACGGTCGACGTCACCGTCCCCATGCACCCTCAGGAACATACAAAATAGGATAGCATGGACGCTACCCTCCTTATTATATCCTGCATCTATGAATGAGTGAGTCACAGTGTTTGTGTGTGATGCATGATTCTGTGAAGCTTAATGTTATGGCGACGATATCTCCGATTTCATACCAGTGGTACTCAAACTCAACAAGTGCGATCGACACGTTTAATCGACGAAAGTACTTGTAATGATGGTGTCACATCATCATCATAATATGAATAACTTTAAAAATGCTAAGATAGTTATTTCAAGATTTTTAAAATCAATTTTTTGCACGCGGAAACTGATCGACGTCTGATCCATGACGTAAATTAAATATTACATAGTGTGCTCATTAGACAGATTTCTCTCTAACAATCGTTTCTCTCTTGCACAGTTTAGTTTTTGCCGAAGACGGGAGCTATCCAAAAATAAAATTGGTTAAATTGTTGTTTTCTTTTATGGTTTACCACTACAGCGTTCTTAATTCTCCTTATTAAAAATTCAACATAGAATATAAAAAAATCTTTAAATTCATTTGTCTCAAGATCGCAGCATTCATTTCGAAGTTACAACAACAAAACTCGAATCTAAAAACTGATGAAAACGACTAGCAATAACTTGAAAATATAAATTGGTACTTGTGACTTGAGTCAGATAATTAATTATTAAGAACACAAATTAGATCGCCGATAGCATTGTTATTTTTGGCTTTGTAGGGTTAAGTAATTATAATGGCTTTTTAAGCAAACGTGTATTTTTATCAAACGAATTGTTTTAATCATTTCTATAATAGAATCACGTATTTTGTGATTGGGGTAGATTGGGGCGCAATATCGATTAACCGCTATCTATGGCATCGACCATCCAACTACATTATGCACCCTTAGTTTTCTATATATCTATCTATCAAATTTTTGGTATTCATGTCCTCACTCTATTGATGATACAACGGGTCTGGACAAACATATCATGTGTGGAGTGCTATAAGCGAAAACTATATCTGACTGTTGTTATAAAGGATTTTTGGGCGCATATTAGTTATCGTGAGTAAATTATTAATATAGTCAGACTAAAGATGGGAAAAACGGGTCTTTTTAGTGATCTGCATTATTGCATCTGGATCCCGTATGTGAGCCGGCTCACTGAACCGGTTCAAAAAGAGCCGAGTTCTAAATATGTTACTGCAGTCTGCCACTGAGTTACCTAGTTCAGTCAGTTATATCACGACTTGTATAGAATCAAGAATGCATAGCCAAACATGTGATGCATGAGTCATTTGAGCTGACAGATGCATCAAAGCAAGACCTGATACGTAAGTGTAAAATGTGCTTCTGTGTGTTAAGTGTTTCACTGAGTTATGCGGATCCGTTGATCCGTCGGCTCAATAAAAAGTGAGTCGGCTCTCACGAATCTTCTGTCGGAGTCGGCTCTTTGAACCGGTTCAGATCTGAGTTACCCAACTCTAAGTCAGACTCATATATTTCCAACCATCTATTTTCAGCTGCTTTACTCACGCATTTTCAAATTATTAGTCCGTACTTCTCACGCAAAAAGCTTCCTCCTACGTTGCTCAGTCATTGGAAAACGTTAATAAGATATCAAAAATGTACGAACAGTTCTGATTGATGTATGACTACCACGATGTGAGATGAAGTAGTTAAAATTGCATGAGTCAATTAATCCCCACAGGCTGAGTTCTATTAGGTTAATATATTTGCTTGGTAACTATATCTGGTATTAAAATTTGGAAAATCAACCATTAGGGTCATGTCGCATCGAGCTACCACTGCGAAGCAACTGGTGTAACTGCCATGGTTTCTCTAGAATCTAGAATGTCACTAGACACTAGACAGGAGAGAGATTAAAAAAATTAGGTTTCAATTTAATATTTGTACACTATTTTGTAGTTTTTTTTTGTATTAAATAAATGTTTATTTTTAAAATTTTTTTTTCATAGCTCATAATTTTCGGTGATAGTGCGTTGAAGGGTGGGGGGGCAAAATAAAGGTCTGAAAGCGGGAACTGGCAAATCCCAAACTATATTATTCTTATCCAAGTATGTAAACTTTCACGGTCAGCGTTTTTCCAAATCTTCTTGGTATCCGGGCTTATAGGCGGCGGTCGATTGGTATTTCTACCTGAAGTTTCGTCTACATCTACAGTCGACATTATCAGTACTGCGACATACAAAACCTTTGAGCAGAATTAGACATTATATCGCATCCAAAATTATTACTATAATTCAATAATAAATCTCAGGTATTTGGATTAATAATAATTATTAGTTATGAGCCTGACGAAGACTAAATAAAGTAGTCGAAACGTATCAAGATTAGCAATAACACGATTGTTTTGTAATATTAATCCAAATACCTGAGATTTATTATTGAATTGAGCAGAATGTCTACCGCAGTTGCAGACGAAACATCAGGTGGAAATACTAATGGACCACGGCCACTAGCCCGGAAATCAAGAAGATATATTACTCTTAGTTCTTACAACTCTAGCAAAAATTTAGAGATACGTCATTCAGAATTTCAATTCGGTTTTATATTTTAAAAGTCGCAGCTTTTCTTAAAAGTGTGAGGTGCAAAAACAATCATTATTTCGTAAAACTTAGAATGCCGAATTAGTATTTACGAACGCTATACAGAACTGTCACTCGTTCGGTTTGTTATACATACCTGTATGGGTCTGGTTGTTGTTTGTGTGTCGGCCTTCGCCCCCCTTGAGCCCCCCATTGCTAGCGTACGCATCGTGTGTACAGATTTAGAGTTTGCACGCGGGGTACAGTGCATCATCTGCATATCTGCTGCATTTTTACTCTCTTTTCAATGTACCCACTGCACATACGAACGTGTAGCGAATGGAAAACAATATTGAGTTTTGTTTTATTTATTACGCGCTGCAAGATACGTCCTTTATCGACATGCGTATCGACAATGAAATGAAATAAATGTTGCATTTTTCCATGTTATGTCAGTCATTAATATTTTAGCGTGATGCACTTTTTTAGTCAGAATGGATAATTCGTTAATTACTCTGAATTGTTTTGAATCGACACAAAAATCATGCCTAGTTTTTATTGAATTTCGAAAAATAGTCTATCAAGCTGCTATCTTTTTCAAATTTAATATTTTGGATATACAATAAAATAGTATATTTTTACACTACGAGCGATTAATTGTGAAATAATATAATAATAAGTCCGGAAATAATAATAACCGTTTGCGTCATAGCTATCCTTTTATTCGAGATCGTTCAAAGCATATATCCAGTTTGTAATTATTTCTATTAATAAATTGAAAATTTAATTTTATCTGTCTTCAGATTAAAGCATGGGACAGATGTTAATAACCTCAGCGTCTATTAATCTAGAATATATCTTCAAATCTGGAAACTAAAGATTTGGTACGTCATGGGACGTTATTCTTAATCTGTACATACAAATAAAATTGAGGTGTCTGTCTGTGATTTCGGAATATATTCTTTTTCCTAAGTTCATATGGTTATTCATACACTACCAAAACCTAAATTCGCAATTTTTTTGTCGGTCTGTTTGTACGGGCTAATCTCCGAAATGACTGAACCGATTTTGACGAGAGTTTCATTTACGGGCAGAGGACTTTTCAAAGATTAATTATTTTAGATTACTTTTTATCCCGAAAATATTTAGGGTTACTGTGTAAAAATTGAAAAAATTTAAAAATTGTCTGTGTCGGGGCTAATATTCGAAACGGCTGACCCGATTGTGATGGTACTTCACAGACAGGAAAAGGGCTATGCTAGGAGTAATCTAAGCTACACTTTATCTCAAAAATAAACCTTTCACAAAGGATACGCTGTATATCTGAAATTGGTTAAGCTAAAAACGTGAGTCGGGAAAAAAATACTGTTTTTAGAAAATAAAGAAATACATGTTCGACTGTCTACCCGAACAGGATGGGGGTGAATTTTATATAAAAGAACTGCGGGTATAACCTGTACCACGTGGACGAAGTCGCGGGTAAACCGCTAGTTTTAATATAAAATTCTGTAGTTTCGAAATCAAAGTTTACTTCCTTGGTGTACAGTGTCCAAACTAGAGTAGGAGCAACTAGCGAATATATACGGTAGGGGTGAACATACTCTACAATATATACACAAGGCATTATTGTGGAACGTCAGTGCACATTAGGGGGAGGTTCGGATATGATTGAGAACCAATTTTAGTTCAAACTAAACCCGTGCCTTCGTCGCTATACGCGTTACACAATATAAGTTTTGAACTGAAGGGTGCTGTGGGGTTGGGGGTGTATGTATTATATTGCATGTATCTAAGACCATAAGGCAAAACGGCTTACATCTAACTGTTGGTATTTTTTTTATAGCGTCAGAAAGAAAGGCTTTGGTCTTGATGTACAGGGGCGACAATTTGTTCAAAATCTATTCACAGACTAGCTTTTAGACCCAATTCGTCCGGATAGGTTTTGGTTTGAGAACGAAATAATCAAAAGCAACAAATATCTCGTATTGTGTAATCACCGTACACCAATTTAGCTCAGATATCACGTGTGAGATCTCCAACTTACTTTATATTTTTCGCTCACTACTCATTCCTCTTTTGTCTAAACGTTACTATTTTACTCAAAAATAAGTAGATTTTTGAACAGTCAAATATTTCTTTTTTAGTTGTTTCAGTACTTTCTGAAATTAATCACGACTCGTTATTATTATAGATAGACATATTTTAGTATCCACTTTAACCGGATAATTAGCCGGCTATTTATAAAACAAAACTACTGCTTCCGGTTTTTAATTCTCAGAACAACAAAAAACAAAATAATAGAGCAGTTTTCAGCAGCAGAATCGAATGAATTATATAATGTATTTATATTTATCTAAATTGGTTTTAAAATTAAAATTTCGACCGAAATTTACAACCATGCCCAAAACTTTTTGTGTAGCCTTGTATAATAATAAGAAATACCTACTGCTATTTAAAATAAATTACCGCGGTTATTTTACCGGACATTTAACCGGATTTTTTTTCTTTTTTCTCACTAAAGACAGGCAGTTTATTCCGCGACAATTAAATGACTTGGAACAATGAATCGCCATAAATCATAGTTTACCAAAAAAATTCACATGAACTGTTTTACTTTTAAACCATAGATTATATAGTTTCTAAAACTAGGGAGGAACAATTCAGCCTCCCAAATCTCTCAACAGCCGTTTGTTTAATATGTGTTTAGTCCAACATCTGGTTCGATTATTACAAGCCAACAAATCTCCGCTCGATTTTACAATTTTAAACATTCGCGAACAATTTTGATATAAATATAAGAACTATGTTATGATTAATTATCGTTATAATTAACTAGCAGTTCATTTTAGAGGGAATTTAGCTGTTATAGCTACTCAATAATTTTCTTTTCCATTTCTACTGTGATTGGAACTGAATGACACAAAATAAGTTTTTTTTTCTTTTGGAATGTCGTTTGACTAGGGTTGCCATACTTCTGATTTTTTTCAGAATATGTCAACATTCTAACACTGTTCGAAATGCAGGCGGATTTTTGCAAATAGATAAAAAAATAAAATATTTCTTTGTCATAAGATTTATTAATAGAGAAACGACGGCCAAGATCTTAACCATTAAATTTATTAATCAATAAAAAAATTTACAAGTTTATTTCAAATATAAAACCATTGAAAAAGCTCATGGTCAAAATGAAGTTACGTATTTTCTCAAGAAATCTATTTTTTGTTTCATTCTGGTAACCCTGCGTTTGATCAAAAAAATAATTGATCGAAAATCGATGACCTTTTATTTCTGATCATTCCTTGCGAGATTTTTTACACAAAAAGTTTGATAACTGAAACAGATTTTCCTGCACTATGTTCCGTGAAATTAATAATATAAGGTTAATGCTGCGTCATTTTGAAAAATGTTTGAAACTTACCCTACAAACTCACCAAGGTGTTCCGTTTTAATTACAGGGTTTGTGAAGGAATAGCTTGGGAAACGCTGGTATAAGGTATTAATGTTGACAAATGAAATCTCAACACTATAGTCCCTTTATAATTTATAATATTATATTGTTAGGTTATTGGTTTACTGTTTGGACTCAGCTCGTCAACTTTCATCTAAAGTATGTCAGTCATACGATGCCGCCTGACCCAAAAACCAGTGCACACTGCCTGTTTTATGGTTTAATGATAGCAATTTTACGGTAGCAATAAACGTATTTTTAAAAATAGATCTGTTTTGGAAACAATGCGTTAAAAGTATTTCAGGTAGCACGTTCTGTTAGAAAAATGCTGACCTAAAGAGTGGCGAAAACCTGCAATAAATTGACATCTGGTTTAAAAAAAAAACTTAAAGTATTTAAAACACTGTTTTCGAATCAACACCAGAATATTTCAATGGAAAACAATGAATATAATATGATTTATGAAATAATATGTACATGATTAAGTAACTTACTGTTTTCTTTTCATTTTAAGCCATTCCGATTTTGCCTATTCTCAAGCCATTTTTCAAATTTGTTGGAATTTCTGGAAAAAGCTACGACAAAAATAGTACAGACACTGATATAACGCCACCGAATTATATGCCGCTCCGCGGCGGCAAGACCACAATTGCGGTCAACCTAGCAGCTTGGTGAAGTTCCGCCTTTATATTTTTAACTAATATTCTAATCTTCTGAACTTCAAAACGGCTAGTGGCTTGTTATTAGTCCACGTTTATTTATGTTGTATTTTACAACAAAAAATGTTGAACTCGTTTATTTCTGTTGTGTAATCTAATAGTCCACCGACCCAGCCAGCAAATCATTGAATGATGGAAGCATTATTTATCTGGGTCTAGGTTAAGCTGTTAGCACAGAACGGCAGGGTAAACCGCCCTCGCAAGCTACAGAACAGACCGGGGTCTTTGCCCCATTACAGTTCGTGATGAATGAGGATATAAACTGGTTCAAACGCGCGCAATTCTGACAGCTCTAATCATACATCATCCTTGTCATTGTCACATAGTTTTTGTTGTTAACACTAATAAACTTACATCTATTATGCTATAATATGTTGCATTATTCAATTATGTAAATTGTGTTATGTGTTGGATTTGCTGTCGACGGTGTAATGGAAGAAATCATATTTGAATATTAAGTATGAGCTCTTGAACAGATTTCCTATAAAGCACTCGTGATTCTCACTGAAGAGAGGGAGTTTGTAGATTGTAGACGCTCGACAATTACAGTGGTAGGCAAGAATGTTACTGTCATTTGAAAATAATTGGTTACAAATAACTCATAAAAAATAACACTCTGTTACTGGTCATTGATGGTATGTAATATTTCATTAATTATACTATTGTATAAAATTCTTCGTATGTACGTTTGAACAGATTTAACTTTAGAACTATTTGACGAATTTACACGAATCTTTATTTTAAACGTTTCTTATGATTCCAGAATTATTTCATTATTTTATCGTTATTTAATTTAATATCTTTTTCGACACCAATTATATAAAATCGTATAACGTGGTGCAGTATATTCACAGTAAACTTCTCTCACTACCACTGTCGTCAAGGCTGATTGGTATCCCGTCTTCTCCTGCAACTGTGTAATTACAAATCGTGAATCAACCATTGGAGTGTCATGTCATTCGACAACGGGTTCTGATTTTGCATGAAGTGCTCTTAATATGTGGGATGGTTTTAAGTTATATCTCACTATGCTATCATAGCAAAGGGCTGTAATTTCCGGGAAACGTCGGGTAAATGTTCCTATATATTGTATATAAAAAAGTCCGCGCCAGCTAAATATGTCTAATCTTTAATTTGAAATTTACAAATCCGGGCGAAGCCGGATCGAGCTGCTAGTTTTATAGCAAAAATATACTTTCAGTTATAACGGAGAGCAACAGAACCATTCAATTAACAGCATCATGTTTCAAACGGGTATTTTTGGAACCGATTGCAGATCAGAGTGATTAAATAACTCTTACGTTATGTCCCATCACAAGCCTTAAATTTCGATCACAGTATCGAAAACATTTTTGCTCATTCAAATAGAAAATAAATTAGCAGAAAAATGTGTGTAAACAACGATTATTTCAAGAGTCCGCCTACAATGTAAGTTGTTTGAGAGTTCAGAATCTGCAGCACATTAATCATAACGTCAATGATGCTATCCTTAAGTTTTATCTGATAATTAACGTAACGCAAACTATAAACCGTGGCACGTATCATGGCCTCACGACTTCCGTGAGGTTGCCTCATGAAATGATGACGGTCGTCGCTGCCCTCTTGACTAACTAAGGAGGATGGCATGAACTTGACAAATAATTTGTGTTGATTTTATGTGTTAAACATTCATTGTTACAATGCTAAATCAGAAAAATTTATTTTTATCCACCAACACCGTCTGGACTCAAACCAGAATCTTTCCACTTTCGCGGCGGAATGAGCTATCAGTTACTCTACGGTGCGATATCTAAACAATCAAGTGGAAAGATTCTGGTTTGAGTTCAGACGGTGTTGGTGGATAAAAATAAAAATTTTTCTGATTTAGCATTGTAACAATGAATGTTTAACAATTAAATAGCAAACGTTCTGCAGCTTGTACATATTAAAACATCTTGATTTTATGCTTCATTTTTAAACACAACTAAAAACGTAGGCACTCTAAATAAATCTACACTAATATTATAAAGAGGAAAGATTTGTATTTTTGTGTGTGTGTTTGTAATGAATAAACTCAAAAACTACTGTGCCGATTTAAAAAATTCTTTCACCATTAGAAAGCTACATTCACCTTGAGTAACATAGGCTATATTTATTGCTAGAAAATATTAGGGATCCTTACTAAAACTTTAGTAACGTAACCCAAGGTGTAAAAAAAATGCCATAAAACATCTTTCGTCGCATGCGCTACAGAAACTATTGATGTTAGGACAAAAGTATGTTCTACAATATTAAAGAACATATCAATAACTACAAAAAACTTCGCGATACTATATGTCCAACTATTATCGTTATGTCACAATAACCACTTTTTATATTTTAATAATCTATATAGATAAAAGACGATGTATATGTAATCTATGGACTCCAAACGGGTAGACCATTTTTGATGAAATTTTCAGACAATCTTTAGATTAGCTCAGCGGGTGATCTTCTGAAGTTTGGTAGCGGTCGGGTCAACAGAATTTTTGAAATTTCTTTTTGGGAAATAAGATTTTTCTTCGATTTTTGAACATTCACAAATAAAAGCGATTGAATTCGCGCAAATTCAATACACGTTGAGAATTTAATGATAATGATTCTCATCTTTTATATCCTGTTTATTTACACCCGGGCGAAGCCGGACTGGACCGCTAGTATTTATATATTAGTAAAATGTTCACTAGAGTTAGCTCGTAAAACTAAATTAACAGTAGGATAGCTATAGTTTGCGGAAATTGTTAAGACATACCCTTTGTTATAATACTATTTCAGAAAAAAATCATTATTTAGAGTAATTGATAACTTATTCCGCCGAGAGAGTGGAAAGAGTCCCAACAGTGACAGTTGTTTGATAATAAATTTTTCTAATAGATAATATATAAGCATTGTAGCGATGGGTGTTCCTTAACAGTTGTAGAAAACTATTACATAGCTATCCTAGTGTTCATTAAATATTCATATTTTTACAGCTGATAACTTTTTTCACAATTACAATGGCCTTGATTCGTATTACAATGAAGTTTTTTTTCTCTTCTTTCAATGAAAGTTGCCTGAAAATATGTTTCAATAATTTTTTTTTATTAATCAAATTGACTCTCCCAACAATAATAGATATATTAAATAAAACGAAACTACTTGCGATTACTGTTCAAAACATTTTTTTATTTACAAAACGTTTCGACCAAATTTTGGTCCTTTTCAATTTATTAAAATATAATTTTATCTTTTAATAAATTGAAAAGGACCAAAATTTGGTCGAAACGTTTTGTAAATAAAAAAATGTTTTGAACAGTAATCGCAAGTAGTTTCGTTTTATTTAATATTCTATTACTGTTGGTAGAGTCAATATTATTAATAATAGAAATATTTAGGGAGTAACAAGATACAATATTTTTTAGTTGTAATACGTACGATAAATATGTATTGTAAATTAATAAAACGGCGAATATTCAAAGTTGCGAATTTTTTTTTATGATTTACATTCACAACGGTACACATTATTTGCATCGGCAATGAAACAGGAATAACAAAAAATAAATAAATCTGTGTATTTAACAGGATAAATATTAATTGTTTTGTTTCAAAAAATAATATAATCAATAAACAATTGAGCTAGAGTGTGGTTAAAATGCCCCAATCAAAAATGATAAATAACCGCTGTTTTGTATAATTTTCATGTTCTATACATCGTATGATCAACAAACAAATTAAATATATTTTAACGACCAATATATTATTTTTCAGACTTTAAAAAACAAATATTAATTACATATACATAGAGTTTCAAAATCAGACGTCATTGCAACATTAAATAAAAAAGTCTTAATTGTATTAAAAAAACTCGATCTGTTCAATAACTATCGGACCTTTGATTAATGATATTTTACTGCCACCCTATCTAACACAACATTAATAAAAATATTCAATGAAATTACATTTTTTTATTTGACACAATATTAAACGTTACAAAGAAGTTATGCAGTGTCATTCGGAATTTCGCACGGTGTCCCTTAAGAAAGGCCACGTCAATGGCTTAATGGCTTTGCCATTATATTCATTATTTGAATAAGCTGCTGTCAGCTGAAAGATAAATATTTTGGGTACATCGTGCACACATACCTAGCAAAATACCATAGACACACATAAATATTTCTATATCTATGAGTGTACATGCTTTGAATTATTCAAGAATGAATGGCTGTGCTAGAGAAATAAATTTCATTACAAGTTTGCGGTCGACTTCACTCGCCTCACACGCCTCTGAAAAAACTTTGCTGTTTTCAAAAATAAAAAAAAAAGTTTTACGCATAGTACTTACCGTCTTTGTAAATGATTTTATTTTATGTGACACAAAATCATGTTCGTATACAGGTCGTTTCAATTAATTACAAGCTTCTATTTAGTGACTGTTAATATTCATGGGTATTTGGATTGACAAGACTGTTATTATTCATAAACAATTCTTTAATATAATTGTACGACGTTTCGTCTCTCTCGAGACTTCTTCAGGTACTGTAACGAGAACAAAGCAAAAAACCTGTTACATTAATTCAAATTATATTTAGTTTTACCTGTCCCGATGTTAATGTAATCGAATCTGACAAATTGATTTCGACCCACTTCCCGTTATTCGATTGAACCGAAATTTTGCACACACCTTTGTTTCTATAAGCATTGTAATAGAGTATTATGGCATATCCAATATGGCCGCCACCACAAAATGGCGGATTACCTTCTTCTTTACAACTCCCTCCACATAGGTACCAAATGAAAGGGTATGATTTGGGTCAACCATAGATTTATCCAAATCATTTAACAGATCAACTTTCCGTGTAGGTAGTATGGTACATTGCAAATATCTAATTTAGTATATGTTTTATATTCCTGAGGAACCGAGCTGGGTAGAGTAGTGGTGACAGCACTAGACTCGCATTCGGGAGGTCCGGGTTCGAATCCCGGCGCGGGCAGATGTGGCTGGGACTTTTTCCTACTGCCTTCTCGCCGAGAAACGGTAATTCCTGTACCGGCCATCTTGATTGAGGTTTTCCATGGTTTCCCTCAATTAATTCCAGATAAATATCGAGATGGTTCCTTATTTGAGGCCATGACCGATTACCTATCAAACTCCTAGTTCAAAAAATTACCTACCTTATCCTAATTTCCTATAATTCCTTCATTCGCCCATTGCTATTACATAAGTTGAAGTTTTAAAAATGTAGAAAAATAACGGGAAATGTGGTAGATGGAAAATAGTAATGGTGCGAATGGCGTCTGTTATGACTTAAAGTCTAGAAATGGACGTTAAACGCATTATTATTATTATATTCCTGAGGACAGACTTATTGTCCAAAACGATCGTCGAGAAATAATTTAATAATTTAAAATTTTATTGAGAGTTATTTTAAGGAAGAAAATACCCAAATAATCACATTTTAATTAGGTTGCGTTGGATTGACTAAATATGGATTTTATAAACCTTCGAGACCTGACGTTCTAGCAATCTAAAGGAATCTATTTAAAATGTGTTTACTTTTTTTAAGGTTAGATTTACCAAGAAATTAATACTTAAATGCTTTTTCGAAATTGACATCTGAAGCAAAGTTGAAATTTTGTTTGAAATATTAAAATGTTGTTTTGGATATTAAACTTTATAAACTGTCTGTATTCAACTATATAATAAGATATAGACATCAAAGTAATATTTTTGTTGATATACGTTTGCACATAGAAGGCTACAATGTCAACAGTACCTGTATTTAAGGTAGTTAAGTAAACGATCGTTTGATTTATTAACGATGATTTTTATTCATACAAAACTGTTGTACCAACCAGGTACGCGTATATGAGTATAAAGCTTGCCGTACACTTCGTTCTTTTTGTGCAATTTCTTAGTCCAAGTCGCTAAAAAAGACAACGTCGTCTATCACTAACTATTTCATTGACCTTAAAACCGCTGTATAGACAGAAATTTTTACTGTTTGGACTTAGCGATTAACACATCGCTCTTGAGACAGCGATCTATCGAAAAGTCTTATTTAAAGAAATACACCGGGCTGGGTAGAGTAGTGGTGACAGCACTAGACTCGCATTCGGGAGGTCAGGGTTCGAATCCCGGCGGGGGCAGATGTGGCTTGGACTTTTTCCTACTGCCTCTCGCCGAGAAACGGTAATTCCTGTACCGGCCATCTTGATTGAGGTTTTCCATGGTTTCCCTCAATTAATTCCAGATAAATATCGAGATGGTTCCTTACTTAAGGCCATGGCCGATTACCTATCAAACTCCTAGTTCAAAAATTACCTACCTTATCCTAATTTCCTATAATTCCTTCATTCGCCCATTGCTATTACATAAGTTGAAGTTTTAAAAATGTAGAAAAATAACGGGAAGTGTGGTAGATGGAAAATAGTAATGGTGCGAATGGCGTCTGTTATGACATAAAGTCGAGAAACGGACGTTAAACGTATTATTATATATTACTATATTTAAAGAAATACAAATTTGGCTTTTCATTTTTATGCCGTTTAGTTTTACGTATTATCATCATAAAACTAAATCTTATCACAGTACCAAACCTTATTTACACAAATGGAAATATGAACTTCCGAACAAAATATTTTTTTTAAAAGACTTTCTTGGAAAAATAAATAGAATAATAAGCCGTTATGAAAAGTATACGAACATAATATTTAAAACAACGTTATATCAGATATCTCTTCTGCGCATGAACCGATTTTCCTCAGGAATAATAGGGCTCTTCATGTTTGCATATTAAACATCCTTCCAAAAATTGGCATCAATCCATTCACCCGTTTGACCTGTATAATGTTCAGACAAAACCAATTTTGACCTAAATTAGTACCATTCTCCCCACCAGCTGGAGCCTCCAGAGTTGTTTCTTCATAAATACAGTGTAAACTCCATGTAACGTAACTCGATTTAACGTCAAACTCCCTAAAACGTCGAAAGTACTCAACTTTGGTTGGTTTGCCTTGTTGCCCATATAATGATACACTCTATATAGCATCACAACCACTCTAAATAACAACCATATGTTATTATAAAGCGAGTAATTTCGGCAACTTATAAAGCACCTACTGTTTGTAGGTACTTTCTAAGTTGCCGAAATTGATAAGAACTGCAGCTTTATTGTCTAGCCCGTGGTTACCTCGACTGTCGGCATCATTAGTACCGAAGATTCTAAGAAATTCGTTCTTTTGTTTGTTGTGATTACTTTGCACGTGTTTACCTCAGTTAATAGATTGGTTTTTCTTGCTCTCCATATAACGACAACTCTCTACAACGCCAGAAAATGCGCAGTCCCTTCAGCGTCGCTATAGCTATATAGCTTACACTGTATTTCTTTTACATATTTCTGATACTATAATTCCAAATAATATCCTTTTTCCGTGTTCACTTAAAACAAATGAAGTGTGTGTGTAAGGCTTTAGATTATTCGGTGTTGCATAATGCCAGTGTCTTGGTAGCCCAGAATCGGGAGTTCATGTGGCATGTCATACGGTTTCTAGTTCCATTCAGAATTATATCAACAGAGTAGCTTTGCTGCTGGAATTAACAGTGGTGTAGGCATTTGCATGACGAAGGGGTCACGTATAAAATTGCATTATAAAACACATTTTACAATTTTGTATGTACATCTTCAAATTCTAATTAACGATAATATTTACTTTAATTCTGCCATATATGGTACATACACTATTGACGTTGGTCGGATGGCAGAACGTAGGAGTCGGACCCAAATTTTTCAACGTTTTTTTCTTGCGGAAGAGTCCAACGAACACACCCATTATATAAAATGCAAAATGTTTAAAGAATTGAAAAAAAAATAAATTTACATATATTAAAAGTTCTTTGCTCCTTATTTGTATAACGTGTCAGTATTTTTTTTAAATTAGTAATTTATACAATTTTATTATCGTAGATTCTGAGGAAGAAAATATACAGTAAAGAAAACATTTTTAGTATCTAAAAATTGTGTTAAATAGTTTGTTAAGAGTATATACAATTACAGATCTCTCGATGCTATTTTTAAAGCTGAAGAGTTCGGGTAAATGCTAAATGAGGGACCAAGCATCACGGATCCTACAAACAAATTTTTTGAAAGAGAATATTATATACGTTACTTATATAGATACATTTTTTTAAAAAGTTGTAAGTTTTTCTAGGAATCTTTCTTTTCTTTATTGCGCCTGTGGGATCTCTAGTCTGTTTCTTTCTCCATTTAGCGTTTGCATGAGCTTTTTAGCTTTAAAAATAGCGTCGGGACAGCTGTAACCGTTTTTGGGCAAGTGGAAAAGGATTTAAGATGAAAAATGCAGAGGGTATTGGTAGGTATAGGTATTGTATTCCTTCCGTAATAAAATATTAGAAAATGTTTTATTCATATTGAATAATAATTGGAATAATGGTATTTACAGAAAGTTTTAATTGCGTTATTTTATCGAAAATCTATATTTTTGACGCTACTGATCCAGTATAAATCAACAGTTGCCCGAATATAGTCTTTTATAAATCACAAAAAAGAAAAAGAATTGAAATGCGTGTACAAAATAGACACGGTTAACATTTTCAGCTAAATTCCGTTTGTTAGTTCATTTATAGTACATAATTAAAAAAAAAAAAAAACAACACTTAACTATATCCAGTAGAAATTTTATTTTACCTATTTGGTATATTATATCAATTGTTAATATTTTTGAAGCTGGAATGGTCCTGGTCGCCCAATTGGCTGGAATTTTTTCATTTGGTTTTCTATAGCTATCTCCAATGCGGTCCGGTATATATATTCTTAACACTTCAATGGTGGCATTGGATCTGAGAGATAACCGTGAAATACTGCTCAAGTACCAAAAAGTAATATTATAAACAATAACTAGTGTAAATGTTTTTATTACAAATTTTAATGAAGCGTTTCTGAAAAATAAGGCTTGTCTATCACACCATCTCCCCAGACAAAATTACAGACAGAAAATTCCTCAATTATTATTTACGGATCTCAGAAATCCAACGCCACCAAGTATGTCATTATAATGGGCGCCAGCATTGGAGTCTTAATTTCGGAACGATGTCCGTACCTACAACACGCAATAGCGTTTAAAAAGAAGTTGTCCACACCTATTGGAAGCCTCACAATAATATAGAATAGAATCACATTGATGCGATGTCCTGGTTTTCTCTACTACGTCACAGTGTCCTCCATGAGCACGTCTTCTCTGTCTGTCAACAGGTAATCCCCTCGATCTGCTTTGACACGCCGAAATGGTCATTCATACATAATGCTCAAGGCGGAAGAAACCACAAAGTTTTCAATTCCTTCTTCAGTTCTTTTGAATTCTGCGAAAATAAATATATCACTGTTCAGTTAAATCTGTACAATGAAATGTTGGTATGTAGGCAGCATTTTTATCGACAAAGTATAATGGAATTTAAGGATTAGACTGTTTGGGACCATCATACCATACTGTAAACAGTTTGCCTTCAAATTCATTGCGAGTAATTAAACCGAAAAGTATATTATTACCAGTTATATTTTTAAAAGATTAGTTTTTTTACTTTGAAATGAGCTGACCAAAAACCAATTCAAGTTTACTTTAGTGTTTTTTGGTAACTTTTTCAATATTCTGTTAAATAGCCCTTGTCCTATATGTGTAAATTTACTTGATAAATCGTAATTTTAAGTATTTTGTCAATACATAAAATCTCGTTTATCTAACCTTCGATCAACCGAGCCTCCGCGTTATCCAAGGCAACGGACTGATCCGGGCATTCCGCATTAATTGAGGTTTATGCTCGGATAATACGGAAAAACTCAGATAAAACGGATGGAGCGGCTATGCTTATGCTGCACGCCCGTAGTATTTGGCAATTCTACTTTGTTTCTTATATACCATATGTACACCTATAAATTTGCTAAGTTTGCTAAGCTTTTATATACTTTTGTGAGTTTTCATTCTATCATTTCAAATATATAAAAATCAATTAAAATTTTCAATTTTTTTATTTCTTCCGTGTTATCCGAGTTTTCGCTTATCTGAGATACTTCCTTCCCACATTACATTAGATAAACGAGGTTGTGCTCTAATTCAAAATCACATTTGATACAATGTTCCTCCATGTTCAGTTTGGTGAGGTTTCACTGTATACTCGAATTCAAATGTGAACACAAGCACAGCACACAGACAAGCTTATTAGGTGACTTTTTTATCATCAATGATTAGCACACACAGATAGAAAGAGACGGATAAATGGGAGGGACAAAGAACAACCGTCATCAAACTCGATTCCCGACTACAACAGTGTTTTACAGTGTCGAGTAACGAACCAGTGTTCGTTTATATGTAAATACAGACTATATATACACGCAGCGACTATTGGATTGTTACTGAACTAGCGAACGTTCAAATTGACAAGTCAATAATTTTTGCAGCAATAATATAAGAAAGCTTTGTAGATCATGAAGGTTTTTTTATGAATCTAGAATTCAATCAAATTGCAACAAAGATTCGACCTGGATCGAATTTAGAATTCGATAGAATCTCACCAAGAGTTCGGATAGAATTCGAATAACTACTGATAATGCTTTGAATTCTAGAATTTGATTGAAACTTGGTAAGCATTTGGATCTCCGATCAAATCTAGAATTCGATAGAATCTCACCAAGAATTTGAATTTAAACGAATCTAGAATTCGACTAACTATTGATAATGCTTTGAATTCTAGAATTTGATTGAAACTTGGTAAGCATTTGGATCTCCGATCAAATCTAGAATTCGATAGAATCTCACCAAGAATTCGAGTTGAATCGAATTTAGAATTCAACTAATTCTTGGCAAAGCTTTGAATTCCAGAATTTGACTAAAATTTGGCAAGAATTTGGATCTCCGATCAAATCTAGAATTTGCTAGAATCTCGCCAAGAATTCGAATTGAATCAAATCTAGATTTCGAGTAATTCTTGGCAAAGCTTTGAAAGCTTTAAATTCTAGAATTTAACTGAAACTTGACAAGGATTTGGATATATAATTAAATGTCGAATTCGAATTTCACCAAGAATTCGGACTGGATCAAATCTAGAATTCGACTAATTCTTGGCAAAGCTTTGAATGCTAGAACTTGACTAAAACTTGGCAAAGATTTGGATGTCCGATCGAATCTAGAATTCGGCTCGAATCGACTTGACAACAGCCATTGTGCCTATATGCACTGTCGAGCCGATTCGATTCAAGTCGGTATTCAGCATCTGATCGGTTATTTGAAACTCAGCAGAGCAGAACAATCAATCAGATACTTTGTGCATCGCAACCAAGCATGTGCTGTTCACGTGATAACTATAACTGTTGATGGGAAAGACTACAGTACCACGTATGACGGTAACTAACATTGACTTTATAGGTTACATTATGTCAGTGTGTACGCGGCCATATGTAACGTAACCAACCAATATCTGCTGCACATATACCAAACAAAAAATCAATTCATTAAAAGCTTTCGTCTACACGTAAACTACCAACACATACATACCATAGTGTGTACATTTGTGTCTGTGTGTGTGTTTTGTGTGAACACAGACTGGACCTGTAGAATGGCCAGACGTAACAGAACGTTTCCACAATTCTTTAAATTAAAAAAAAAATAAAATACCACGTTTATAACCGGACAAAAAAGTATAAAATAATAAATTATTTATAAATTGAAAGAGAAAAAAAAATTTACCACAAGATGATAATAATATCAACAAAATTAACAATAGAATTATAAGAATAAGTTGCTGAGGAAGTTGCAGTTAGCAACGAAACGTTCAACTTAATCAAAGTTAATCCTTTTCATAAACTGTCCAATTCCCTACGATTCCAACTTCATTAAAATTATGGACACGAATTTACCAACAGTATAAAATAATTTCTCTTAAACCATTATAAAAGCGTGGGTTGTAAACTCTGTGATAGTTTATTAGTCACAACTCACGCTTTTATAATAGACTATAGGAGAAATTATTTTATGCGTTTTAGTCCGTTTTAAAAACGTGGTAGGTCTACTTATCAATTGTTTTTAGTTTTGTGTGTAAAATTTTAAAGTTTCAAGTCTTTAGCTCATTGAGAAGTCCGATTTGCACCCGGAGGAGAGCCAGGCCGGTTAGCTAGTTTACATAATATTGTATTATCAACGAACCTACACACGTGGGCAAAATTTCAACTCAATCGATTAACGGGTGAAAATTCAAAAGTACGATTTATACCCGGACGAAGCCGGGCTAGTTAGAGAATAACCATAATATTGTATTGTCATCTGAACTACACACTTGGACGAAATTTCAACTTATCTAGGTGACGGAAAGTAGATGAAAAATCGATTGCAAACTTTGTACCGAATAAACAGACAAGAAAGCTAAAAAAACTAGTCATCGTCAAAAAAATTTTTCTGACAATGCTCTCTGCAACTCAGCACGAGTGTTTTAGATATCCGACAGTTTAGAAGGCACTGGAAAATACATACATGCAGTCGTATTGTCAGATCAACAGCCGTACATGTCGTTTGTAACTAACCTCATATTTGAGTTTTAAAACACATATTTTATTTTTCAGAAAAAAATCAGAACTCAATAGAAATTCAGTAGCCATAGTAATTTTAGTAATGATGTTTTGCAACGGTTGCAAGTATATTAACCGATATAATATCGGGTAGTTTTAAAAGCCTGTGAAGTAAAACTAGGATTTATTCCATACACTCGTTTTTAGAACTTGTAAGCCTACACTCTAGAGATGGGAAAAACGGGTTTTTTTAGTGATCTGCATCTTTGCATCTGGATCCCGTATGTGAGCCGGCTCACTGAACCGGTTCAAAAAGAGCCGAGTTCTGAATATGTTACTGCAATCTGCCACTGAGTTACCTAGTTCAGTCAATCAATCAGGACCTGTATAGAATCAAGAATGCATAGCCAAACATGTGATGCATGAGTCATTTGAGCTGACAGATGCATCAAAGCAAGAACTGATACGTAAGTGTAAAAAGTGCTTCTGTGTGTTAAGTGTTTCACTGAGTTATGCGGATCCGTTGATCCGTCGGCTCAAAAAAAAGTGAGTCGGCTCTCACGGATCTTCTGTCGGAGTCGGCTCTTTGAACCGGTTCAGATCTGAGTTACCCAACTCTACTACACTCGTACTACAAAAAAAAAATTGTCTCGCTGATGCGTATTTACTTAACCAATACATAGATAATTTTGAAACGCAAAAAACATTTTTCGCCATTGCACTTAGGTCTACAAGCACTCATTGTGCTTCCCCGATAATTATAACTATAAGCTCCAAACAATCTTGGACTCCTGGACTCTTTTACCATAAATCGTAAAATGAAAATTAAATAAAATAACCTTAAAAACTAAAAACTAATCTTGTTTCAAGTATTATTGGGTTCATGGGTTCGACAAACCACTTTTTTGTCGTGAAAAATCGAGAAGAGATAATTTACCGTTGAATGAAAATCCGCGGTCGTATAATTTATTTGAATTGTTTCGTAGTTCATATTCTAATCATAACAGCTTTGGTATTTTGAATATTAAAATTGACCTGTACCAGCTGATCGCAAAATGTCTGCCTTTTTATAAACGCAAATACCACAGCACAACCTACATCTCACCATTTCCATTTTTTACATTTGTAATCCTCCGGGAATTTAACGATTTTCATGTTGTTTCCTATGTTTGTTTTAAACTATGGTTTTAATGAAAGAGCAAATAAAAAGCAGATATATTTTAGCGACGCATAATCTGTTATCTAATTAGAGAATTTTGAATGAAAAATTATAAAAAGGTATGTTTTCCTTCTTGTGAATTTACAGACAAAACGCCTCTTTAAAATCATTGAGCTAGCAAATTGTACTTTACAGTCAAAGCCCTCTAAGTGCACAGCTCGGAACCGAGCCCATCCTTTAAGTGCACACTTCCCCTACGATCTTTTTCATCCCCACTCTTCTAACTCCTATAGCTATCTTTATTCAATCAGATGCTATAAACAATATCTCTAAAACTCTATGAATATGATGGAAATGGAAAGTTTGAAAATAGCGCGCTTACGGTCGCACGTGATTGGTCGCAGATTATTCGAAGTGGGGGCTGGGGAACGTGCACTTAGAGGGCGAGTTCGTGTGCAGTAAAAGAGCGTGTACATTTTGAGAGCGTGCACTTAGAGGGCTTTGACTGTAGTTGAATAAACGAAATGCATTTTCCAAATTATCTAATAATTAGTTGACCTAGAATCGTGAAATTTGGCAAGAAACAATGTCTTATAGCACAAGTAAAGGGAAAAATTCGATAACCCTATATTTGTAGTTACATCACAAAAAAAATAACGTTTTTTCTATAAACGTCAAAATAGTGCATACTGGTGACATCGGACAGAATATCTTAAAAGCGATTAGTTCAGGCATTTATGCGCCTCAGTGTGTATATGTCACAGGATAATCGAAATCATCGGATCTTCGCGAAAATCCTATAACGATTGCAAAAAACCGAATAATTGGAATCCGTTTTTTTTTGCAATCGTCCTAGGATTTTTGCGAAGATCTGATTATTTTAATTATCCTACGACATATATAACAACAAATAATAAAAATAACATAAAGTTAATAAATATTGTACGGTGGTACGGAATCTTTCGTATGCGAGTTCGACTCGCTCTTGACCAATTTTTTTTCTAATAAAGCGTTTCGTTCATGTCTAATAAAACCTTGTATTTTAGAAACACCTTATGTAGGACAGTGCACATCAGACATACCAACTGCGAGATTGCTAATTAGTGTGCTTTGACCCTGCATAGAGTGCGAACTGGGAAGAGACATCGTGACATGACGCCGCGTCACAATCGAGTTAATCACTAATCGAGTTACCTGCGCCAATCAACGAGGGCAAATAGCTGCCTTTACTCTACGGTGCACTGCATATTACACACACCTATAATTCTAAAACTACAGCAGAAGGATGACTGAAAAGTCGCTCCTGAAATATTGCTGAGGCGTAAAACGGACAAACGACAAATTGATCAAATTAACAACTAAATTATTATCGACTTCAAAACAAGTGTTGTAGTATTGAAATCTAGAAGAGTTTAAACGGTTTCAGTATTAAAATCATTAATTTGTTTTTGAATTGTGACTTCAAAGAAAAAGAAAATAATTAGTTTTTATTGTTTTACAACAAAAAGTCAAGTACAATAGTGATTTACTAAAACCGTTTTTAGATTGATTTGAGTTCAAAATATCTCCTAAAATTATAAAATTGTTCCAATTTTAAACTTGTTACAGGATCGGGATTAGATTTCTGTAATACCGAGACTCATATTGTAATCAGTCAATCGTATTTGAATTTACCGCTCTATTTTACGACGGCGTGCGCTAAGTTGACTTTATCTGTTTTAATAATTAATAATATTGTGTCTTAAAAATATTGGGATTAAAATATTATTAGTACAAACTGTGCAACGCTCGTTTAGGGGATAGGTGGGTTTCCGAGGTTCAAAAAAAGGGTATTTTTACTATTTTTTTTTTTTTAATATATACAATCATATATTTTATTCAAACAATTCAGCATATCAAAGATACATATTTAAACAGTATTTTGTGAAATTTTTATTTAAAAATTCCGAAAACTCAGCCGTTGGTACCTCATCTCCCTTGACGTCTCAAAAAAAATGCCTTGCCGTGGACAGAATAACTCATTATTGGTTCCTCCAAAATCAAAAACCAAAAAATATTTCGTTAGTACATGGATAAATCTAATTATTGGACGAAGGAAAAAAAATTAAAATTTGAATTTTTGACAGACTTTGAACAAAAAAACACATTTTTTGGTCAAATTTTCGCCATGTATTGGCTTGAAAAAATTAGTTGTAATAAAAAAAAATCCTTCGTTCAGTGACTAGATAATGTTATTTCAAAGATGTGTGCAAAATTTGAACAAAATCGCTTCATAACTTTTCGAGAAATCGTGTCCACCGACTTAAAAAATTGAGTTTTGAGATAAACGCGTTTAACCTGCGAAGCGCTGCACTGACGTGGCCTGATGGGCGGAAATTCCAAAGGGTCTATCTCTTAGAATTTTACTCGGATCGACTTGAAATTTTAGGAAAATATTTTAAACATATTGTACTATTTAATAAGACAAAAAAAATAAATCGATATTTTGAAATTTTCAAATCCACCTAACCCCTTAACCTAATGTCACAACTCGTCGAAAATGCATTTCATTACGTTCTAGATACACAATATACGGCGTCAATAATTTTTGGATACGATTTCGATGAATATATTGCAGATTTGCCAAATAAAATCGGGACGCTGTATTTGGGAAGTTTATTCATCTGTCCTATGTTGTTGTGTGTTAGTAAAAGAGAGACAATAGATAGGAAGAGAGAGAGTATACAAATGCAGTCACAGTGTTGTTGCACGACACTGGCAAAAGGGGGATGAGGTCTGGCGGCGTACCATATACGCGTATTATTCTATATCTGTATGCGAACAACCACCCTATCGACTCGACCCCCCGAGCGACGAACACAAAGCGATCAGCGGGCCGCGAAATGCGATGAAATGTGACGCCTCTTGAAATCTCGGTCTGTTCGACAGCTGACAGCACGATTTATATAAATTTAGATATCGATATTTGCAACAGCGTTATCTTGTGATTAAAATCGCAACTAATTAAATCGGGTTAGCTACCAAAACGCTTTGCTCCTTTATGGAAAACTGCTCGTATATTTATAAAGATTCTGTCAGAAATTTTGCTTGCCGCTTTTGTTATAGTTATATTTATATTTCCATAGGTAATTTTGTATAACCTTGAAGTGTATTTCATAAATGTAGCAAATAAGCTGACATAGCTAGTTGTCAAAATATATTGATGTGCTCAGTTCATCATTCGAATTAGGGAGTTAAGATTTTGATCAGAAATCGACAAAAAATTGTATTCAGCTCATCACTATTCGAATTTGTGCCATCTGAACCGGATCGCGGATGTGAAATTTCAAAGAATCAGTAAAAAATTACACGAATATATAAATCTAATGCTTACTGTTTTTTTTCGTCCGAAGGTCATTAATTTGCTAATTGTTCGCCTTCTTATCAAATCTTTCTAAATCCTTCATAAATATGCAGTATTTCATTATCTAATCAATATTTTTTTTTTGCATTATGTGTATCCACCTTTAAACAGTCAAACATATGAACCGATGTGACAATGTAACTAACGTAAAATTAGGTAAGCGTCGCTGTAGCATTAATTATATGTTTAATCATGTTGACTCCAAAATCATATATTCCCTCCAGTTTCGTCACAAGCTGCTGCATTTATGAATTTTGGATTTCCTTTATTGACTTCACGTGAACTCCGTAAAACACTATATATGGTCCATATACATATATATGTTTAGTTAGATAAAAATAAACTATCTGATTCGAATTTTCTATAAGTCTTCTATTTCACACGGAGGTAACATCTCTCTCATAATGGATATCACAATTATTTTTGAAGCTGAGCTTCTTAACGTAGACCTCGAGATAATAATATAAAATAACTGTTTTATGGACCTATTTGAAATTGCTGTGTGCACATTGAAAATATTTAGCAGACAGTTAGAAACAGCGTTGCCAGATTTTTTTTTGCCAAGTCGGGATTTTGGAACTTTTTGAGTGAAAAAAGCGGAATTCTTTCGTCGAAAGCGGGACATAGTAAATAAACGTATATAATCAGAAGTTTTTAAATATTTACCTTTTTATTTGAGTTCAAATTACGTTTACGTGACAATAGATAGCAAAAATAGCCATAGAAAATCTATTTTAATAAAAATATGATATTTTAAATCAGATTTACCCTATCGTTAAATAGTTGAGTCTTATTCGTCTTCTGAATAAAAAAAATAAAAAAAAACAGAAATCAAAATCAAAAAAGTTTTATTCATTAGAAAAATATGGCGTTTCAAACAGTAGTCTGAGGAGTGAGTGTTACAAATTGCAACTTACAATAAGAGAATAATTATTTACGCACGGTCGAGTTATCCCCGAAAAACGGGACTGAGTTTAATTTTGATTTAAAAATCGGGACGTCCCGCCAAAATCGGGACGTCTGACAACGCTGGTTAGAAACCTTGAAGATGGAATTATATATTCCGAAACGCTGGCTATTAACGAAACTTTGGTAAAGCCTTATTTATAGTTCCTCCATCTCTGTGAAATAATTGTGATAAACAATGAAAAACCTTAACAAAAGAAGGAATCGTTTTCAACGAGAGACGATCATAAATTCGGATTAATTCTAGTCAAAATTTGATTTTCTATCCTTCGTCGAGGCAATGCCTCATCAACTCAAACAGCTGTGACGTAACTGGTGAGTTTAAAATTATACATACTCATTGAGTATGTGAAACGCGTTCACACTTTGTGCCCTCAAGTACCGTAAATAGACGCAGCGGGTCGCATAGTAAGTTGTGATATTTGTGCAACGAACTGTATCGTGCAGAAAGGGCCCGATTGTAAATATTAGGACGGTGAAACATTTGTGTTATATAAATCATATACATACTTAATATACAATGCGTTCACATATTATCTCGAGTAGAATGCTTCGTTAACGTGACCGTTATTTGAAAATAATTTTGTCTTTTCATTTTGTTGCAGGTATGAAATATTTATTCTACACACACAAAGGAAAAAAATGCTCACGAACACGAGTAAGTAAATTTTAAATTAATAATAATAATACGTTTAGCGTCTGTTTGTAGAGATATTGTGCCATAACAGACGCCATTCGCAACATTCCTATTTCCATCTATTATGCCTCAGCCACACACTCGACGAGTGGCATGGGAAGTAGCGAGGAAAGGCCGCGTTACTCGTCATGCCGCACGTCATGCTCCTCGTCATGCTCAGTGCTCCCTCGATTGTCGGTTTTTTGTGCGCGAGTCAAAGGACCGGCAATAAAAGCACGAGTAAGCCGGCCACATACTCCCGCGCCACTCAGTACGCTATGCTATAAAGGCATAGTGCGCACGCTGCCACAGTATCGACCTCCATTGCCGAAAGGCGAAAGCCGAGTGCGGAGCGTCGCGAGTACAGCAGTGTCTGGCCGCTTAGGGCAACATCGCGACAGCGCGATGAGTAGTGCGAGGAGCATAGTCTGGCAGTAGGGTTACACCTTATTTAGCTAAACTTCATAATAGCAATGAACGAATGACGTAATTGTAGGAAATTATGATAAAGTAGAAGCATAATAGTTTGACAGGTAATCGGCTACGATCTCGAATAAGGAACCAGCTCAATATTTATCTATAGAATTAGTTGAGAAAAACCGCAACAAAATGGCCAGTACAAGAATTAGTGTTTCTCGACGAGATGCAGTAGGAAAAAGTCCTAGCCACGTCTGCCTCCGCTGAGATTTGAACCTAGTACCTCCTGAATGTGAGTCTGGTGCTCTCACCTGCATACTCAACGAAGAAATCGTTGTTTATTTATTCCTGGCCAATCTTTGAACTTATCGTGCGTTATGATGCTTTGCAATTAATGGTTATATATCGTTCTACCAAAAATCACTTGATTTCCGAGTTTGCAGACCGTGTTTCAATAATATTTCTTCCTGGCGTTTCGTTTACAATTGCGATAGACATTTTTAAAAGGCGGAGTGACAGTAATCGAATGTCCTCCTTGACATCTCACAGGATTACAGCGTACAAGCCCAGAAACCAAGAAGATTTAGAACAATTCCGATCTTGAAAGCCTTCACATTTTTTTTTATCAAAAAGGTATATCCAATTGTATATGTCCACATAATAACATATCCACATATATAAGAGAATATCGCTGGGGGTTTGGCTTTCGCCGTAATGTATTTTGGCCAGTAACATTAATAGGGATGTTGACTATTTTTGGGAAAGTGTTTTAAATCGTGCATAAGTACCTAATATTGCCACAAATATTTATTATTTTTATTTAAATACAACTCAAGCCTTAAAAATCATGTATTTTAAATCCCGTTTCAAATTTCGGTCCAAAACGCCAATACTAGTCGCGTGACGTAACCTGTTCATACCAAAGGAGGCTCAACAGTTTACACGGGAGCTACCATCCTATAGATGCGTATTCTGTGCTCATAAACGTTAGTAAACTGAGGTGATGAAAAGTTGTTTCGTAGTCGTTGCTATAGTTACATGTAATTTGACGTTTCCTATAAACAAATAATAATAAATTATTACACACTAAATATTAACCAAACAATGAAGTTTTTTTGACAGCGGCTGAACATATGACGTCATGCGCTCTGATTGGTGTCTGTTGTCACGTGACTTGAGAGTGATTGTATTAGGTCTTATTTATTAAATATTAATTAAATTCCTTAAAAATAAGGAAAAATATAGTGTTTTTTAGTATGTCTATCATAGAAACAACTACTTTTCGTTAAAATTATGTTTTTATTTGAATACAGTCAACATCCCTATTATCAAAGTCTACAAAGACTGATTTTTGACCATTTGCGCTAAACAATAAACGCTATTATTATTATTATAAAGCTAGGTCAAATAAATCGACATCACATAACATCCATGAGCAGAGGTGGGATTCGAACCCACGACTGTCCGGTTAAGACACCAGTGCACTAACCACTGGACCACAACTATCCTCAGCCTACACATTTGGACTAGCCACTTTGTTCTGTATCTCCCGGAAAAATTCCTGATTGTTTTTCAAGAATTTCCACATCCTTAACGATGATGAATATTGAAGTGTCGTCTCTCACCTCACCCAGTATAGCATTGAACACCCATGGTAGTCAGTACCTCTTATGGACAGCTCAGTGCGTTCAGTTAAAAAGTGGCGGTTGAATTTAAAACAAACCAATGGAGCGTGAATATACGGCACTTGTACAACTCATTGTTGACTGAATGTTACCGTTTGGAAACAATGATACCAACACAACACGTAATATGAACATATGCCTCCGTTATGACATAATACATTGTGTAGAAATGTCACCAGAATGACTGTTCAGAGGAGTAGTGATCAGTTAACGACTAACGAAACGTAATAAGTCTATTGTTTATGTTATATTTTTGTTTTTAATTAATTAAAGATGATTTTTAGTGTATTTGCCATATGGCAACATACACTATTGGCGTCGGTCGGATGGCGGGACCTAGAGGTCGGACCAAAATTTCTCGACGTTTCATAACGTCCTAAACACTTTGGCACCATTTTTAAAAATGTTTATATATATATGTATATATATATATATATATATATATATATATATATATATATATATATATATATATATTGTGACATTATGCCCATATGTCACAAGAATATATAGTATAACCTTAATAGTTAATTAAATAAATAGTTAATAATTTAATTATATCTGAACAGTTATAGACAGCTGTGATTCGGTATTGCATTTTCTGATATCCGTGGCTACTACGATAAAATGCCTCACTTAGCAACGAACAATAAAGCCTGACATTGTTGTGTAATGAATATGTTTGCTAGGTGACGGTTTCGTGAAAATAATAAACAATAACGAAAATAACAAACTCTCTCTGTTCCGGTATTTGAAGGAGACTGACGTATCTGTTTCTGTTCCGTAGTTTTTAAGTCGGTATTTTGCGAATTGTGTTCTGTTCTGTCTGTAGTATTTAAGCATCGGCTCCGTTCGTTATTATTAAGTCTGTATTATGTTATTTATTTGTCCTGTTGTCTGTCTGTAATATCTAAGTTGTCTGTAATTAATGAGTAAAATAGCTTACCTTATATTTAATTGAATTTACTGAAGTAATTGTGTGTTGCGTTTGGGTTGTCCGTTATTTATTAAATAGTACAATAGCTCACCTTATTATAATCTTAGTTATTCAAGCGATTGTATTTAAATCAGTACTTTGAGGTCAATTTACTTCTTCGCAAAAGTATTAGTGATACGAACTCCTCACATCCAAGTACGGAACAATCGCTACTGGATTTTGTACCTCGCTGCACGTCTAATAAAACTGTTAATTATAATTACGGAATAAACACTGTATTGTTTTCTTTCTTGCTTTCCTAAGGGTCTGTGTTGATCGGACGCCCATAGGTGGATATCAAATTAACTATCAAAGAAACTAAACGGGCCCAGCAACTTAAGAACTGATATCCTCCTGCGACGCCGACAACACAGATTCAATTGTTGTCTTTCTTTTCTTTTCTCTTTTTTTTAGACAGTGTTGCAACAAGTGGGAGTCCGTCTACGCAAGAGAACATCAAATTGGTAGCAGAGCGTAGTTTGGAAAGCCTGAGCCTTGTTCCAACCTGTCCTGTATGTGTCCGCCGTCCTGAAGCCGAAATCCCGAACCGTCCCGTCCACTCCGCAGTCAACAGATACTTCTATTGTCGTCAGGGAGACGTAGCCTCCCAGCGTTCCAGTGCCCGGTGTTTCTGGTGAGTCTCGGATATCACCGGAAAATGCAATGCCGTAGTTAGTGCCTATAACGACCCCAAAATTTTTTGTTTAATTGTTCAACTGATAGTGATAGTTCGACAATTTCCCCCGTTTCGGCCCCGTCTCCAAAATTATTCGATAAGATCCCGATTGCAGCTATTTCGAACTATTTCGCTGCAACCGCCGGTTAAGTCTATCCCTATAATTAATATTAGTTTAGGTAACGTTAAGGCTTCTGCTCTATTGGACACGGGTTCCACGCTAAATTACATTAGCGCTAACCTGGCCAATTATTTAGTTTCTCTTAGGTTAGGTAATTATAAGAAATGCGAACAATATGTTCGCGTAGCCAATGGTCAAACGACCCGTTCTGTTAACTCGGTGGCATTAGTTGTAAAGATTAAGAATAAAACTTGGAAACTTATCTTTTTGTGTTGCCAAATATTTCATACTCAGTAATTATTGGTAGTAAGTCCTTGAAAAATATGAGGGCAATATTAAACTGTGTCGAAAATTCAGTATCGTTTGAATTTGACCGGGATTCGTCGATTCCGTATATTTCCTTGCCTGCTTCCGTCCCAGTCGAATTATTGGTTCCGATTATGGCCATGGACTCCGCAACTGAAAAATTTGATAGATTGTGTTCAGAATTTCCGGAGGCTTTGACGGAAAACAGGATAAATCAAAAGGTCCATATGGACGCGTTTCCAGCTCTGGCGATTGAGCACGTCTTTCAACGTTTGAAAAGGGCTAAAGTATTCACAGCTCTGGATCTGAATAGTGCGTTTTATCAGATTGAACTGTCCGAATCGCCCAGTGCTCTGAATCGACTAAAGAGTGAACTATTTTATGATATAAAAATGTAATTGTGTTTTTCGATGACCTGCTCATCTACAGTGACAATTTGGACTCTCATATGAGCCAAATGCGTGAGGTGTTGCGGCGTCTTCGAGACGCAAATCTGACTGTCAACCCGAGTAAGGTGAAGTTCGCGAAATCCGAACTGAAGTTTCTGGGTCACAGCATTTCGTCGTCTGGTCTCGCTGTGGATAGTGAAAAGGTCCAAGCCATCACCGATTACCTGTGCCCAAGAATCTAAAACAAATGGACGATCTTATGTGTTCAATTGTTGACGTCAGTACTGAGTTCAGTGAACTCAGAGACATGCAAAATAAAAATGTTGAATTAAATTCAATAAAAAGACAAATTTTGCAAGGTGTGAACGTAAGACATTTTCCCGTTCGAGACAATTTTCTAGTGCGTCTAGTGGGGCGCCATAATAAAGCCCGTATTGTTGTACCTAGTGCAGCCAAGCCAAGCATCCTCGAGCAGTTTCATAACTCTGAAATGGGTGCTCATCCCGGAATTAACAAGACATATCGCTCTATTGCCAGGCGATTTTGGTGGCCAAAGATGTTTATAGAAGTCCGACAACACATTAAGGCCTGCCAGTTATGTTTGCGTCATAAAAGTGACCAAAACCCCGACAAAGTAATTATGTCGTCTAGTCCTCCTACGGCGGTTTGGAACCGCTTATACATTGATTTAATGGGACCGCTTGTAACAAGCAGCGCCGGCAACAAGTATGTGTTACTGATATTAGATGGTTTTAGCAAATGGCTAATTACATACGCTATTCCGGATTCCAGTTCTGCATCGATCGTCAAATGTTTACATCAAGTTTTTACAATGTACGGTCCTCCTGATTCTATTGTATCGGACAATGCGACGCCTTTTAAATCCAAGAAATTCAGAGACTTTTGTATTTCGTGGGGCTCCCGTCCAATTAATTCTTCGCCGTATCACCCCGCATCAAACGCCGTTGAGCGCGTTATACGAAATGTGCGTGCAGCTCTGGCTATTCTGCTACATCAAAAGTTTAACGATCATTCAAATTGGGATTTGCTTTTAAACAACATAACATTGTGTAATAATGCAACGTACCATACAAGTATTAATGATTTACCTTGTCGAGTCTTTCTCGGTCGAGAAATAAAATTCCCGCTGGATCTCAAGTGGAATTTACCTGCAGTGTGGGAAAAACGAGATTCGTTAACTCCAGATGTTGTCCGTGACATGTTGAAGCAATCGCATGATCGTCAAGCGAGTTATTATAATGTCAATCGTACTCCTGAATCAAAGTTTCAAGTTGGTGATTCCGTTGTTCAAAGATTGCATTACCAAAAGATGAGGCCAAACTTTCATTTAAAATTCCTCCCGAGGTATAGCGAACCCCGTACTATCGTTCGATTTTTGTCTCCAGTTAGTGTAGAATTAAATGACCCTGTCACTGATAGATTGTTCCGAGCTCACGTAGAGCACTTAAAGAAAGTTTAAAACTTATTCCGACTTCGTAATTTTAAGCTAGTTATTTAGATTTAACCTTGTTTCATCCGCACCGTGAAAATTTTGTTTGTTGATCAGAGGTTAATTGTTGTCACTTTTGACAGTTCAGTGTTGCCATCTTGAGCAGTATGTTTGAGAACTTTCCCCGCCGTCCCCCTGTTGGTGGGAAATTGTGACATTATGCCCATATGTCACAAGAATATATAGTATAACCTTAATAGTTAATTAAATAAATAGTTAATAATTTAATTATATCTGAACAGTTATAGACAGCTGTGATTCGGTATTGCATTTTCTGATATCCGTGGCTACTACGATAAAATGCCTCACTTAGCAACGAACAATAAAGCCTGACATTGTTGTGTAATGAATATGTTTGCTAGGTGACGGTTTCGTGAAAATAATAAACAATAACGAAAATAACAAACTCTCTCTGTTCCGGTATTTGAAGGAGACTGACGTATCTGTTTCTGTTCCGTAGTTTTTAAGTCGGTATTTTGCGAATTGTGTTCTGTTCTGTCTGTAGTATTTAAGCATCGGCTCCGTTCGTTATTATTAAGTCTGTATTATGTTATTTATTTGTCCTGTTGTCTGTCTGTAATATCTAAGTTGTCTGTAATTAATGAGTAAAATAGCTTATCTTATATTTAATTGAATTTACTGAAGTAATTGTGTGTTGCGTTTGGGTTGTCCGTTATTTATTAAATAGTACAATAGCTCACCTTATTATAATCTTAGTTATTCAAGCGATTGTATTTAAATCAGTACTTTGAGGTCAATTTACTTCTTCGCAAAAGTATTAGTGATACGAACTCCTCACATCCAAGTACGGAACAATCGCTACTGGATTTTGTACCTCGCTGCACGTCTAATAAAACTGTTAATTATAATTACGGAATAAACACTGTATTGTTTTCTTTCTTGCTTTCCTAAGGGTCTGTGTTGATCGGACGCCCATAGGTGGATATCAAATTAACTATCAAAGAAACTAAACGGGCCCAGCAACTTAAGAACTGATATCCTCCTGCGACGCCGACAACACAGATTCAATTGTTGTCTTTCTTTTCTTTTCTCTTTTTTTTAGACAGTGTTGCAACAAGTGGGAGTCCGTCTACGCAAGAGAACATCAAAATATATATATATATATATATATATATATATATATATATATATATATATATATATATATATATATTTATATATATATATGTGTGTACGCGCGATAACTTTCGAAAGAGTTAATTGATTTCAACGAAATTTGGGCCACATGTTGAAATCCATCACCGCAAGAAGCCTATTCAAAATGGGCCTAATCGGGCTATTTTAAGGGTAGTTTTTAGGGGTTGAAAACTGTTTTTGGGCCCCAAAATACCGAAAAAATTCTCCGAATTGTTTCAAAATTGAAATTTAACCCTTTGGTAGTAATTAAAAAGTTTCCCCACAATTTTAATAAAATCGGCCCGACAGGACCGGATTTACAAATTTTATGAAAACACTAGTTTGCAGATAGTGACTTATTTATTGAAGGGTGTATTTAATTTGGTGTAGACGTTAGATTGATAATAATATTACAATTAAGAAAAAAATGTTATTTTAAGGGGTGTATTAAGGGGTTAAATTTTTTATTTTGCCCAAAAACAAACTTAATTTCACATAATAAAAGTATAAAACCACACGGCCCTATACAAGCAAATACACTATATTGTCGGCAGGGTTTTGGCACTGCGACCCGGGTTTTTTATTTTTTATAATCGTGATAAATTTATCTTTTTATTTAAATAATAAAAAATATGACAAAAAGATGTAATATATTCATACCAAGGTTATTAGATACAGATGTAACCTCGTTACGTTGGATGACATTTAGTGATTGATGTGATGCGGGGTTCATAAAAACATTGAATGATCTTCCAGCTGACGTCATTCATTAAAAGTTTCACTTCGGTCGTGTGTACCTCGATAGTTGCCTTTTTAACTCGGTGTTATTAACGTCACTTAACCTGTTTGTAAGCTTGTAATTGAATCTTTTAACGTGAAATTCATCTACTTCAACAGCGGACACGCTTCAAAAAATTGTTTTTTACTATTTGTCAACACTTTTAGTTCTTAATGCGAATATAAAAAAAATCTCCATAATATGCATCAAATGAAGAAATCATAAGATTCCAAGTGACAAACAATTTTTTTTTTGAAAATTTGCTTCAGCGTTTATCATAAATTAGTGACTTGATTAAATTGAGGGGTTAATAAATACGCAATAATAAAATTATATAAACAATTATTTATTTTTCTTATATAGTCTTCTTAATTATAGGATTGGACAGATTTTCATTTTCAAAACTTTTCATATACATTTTTTTTTTATGTACACTATTTACATTAATATAAATATCACTTTATTTACATTTATCGGTTACCTAATATATAATTTACAGAATGGTTCAGAATCCTTTTCCAAAAACTTTCGTAATGTTATTCTGAATCACTCTGTTTCATATAAATAAATTATTAAAATTATTTTGCACATATTTTCATACAAAAAAATCGACATTTTTTGTATTCCGTCACAAAACCGGCTTGTAACAGTCTATTTCAAATCATATTTCTGTTATTATTTGATGTACAAGTAGATCCTGTCTATATTTATTACTTTCGAATTATTGTGTTGAATGCACATCAAAGCCATCTAGTTTTACATAAAATTTTGGTAAATAAGTGATGAACTGTTGAAGATTGTCAATATCACAGGTTCTACTGTAGTAAATAATTATAACAGTATTTTCAACTTGTCACGATCAATCGACTCCTGTATTTTCAACTTTTCCTTCATTCTCACTTCGAGGCTTTCATAGGCCAATTAGAATTTTTTTTATTAATTCGAGGTTAAACGTTGTCAAACGTATTTTTCTATTGGCTGGGCAGCGTATGAGACACTGCGTGAGAAGTAGGAACTAAAAACTTAAAAATAGATAGTGTTCAAAATACACGAGTCCCGACTGTTTTAATTATTGCTATTGAGGAGCTTGGAACACGTTAGTACTGAAATTTCCTATAATTTCTTTTTTTCCTGTTATTAAAATCTTTAAATTCAAATTGCGTGATATACTTTTAAAACTACAAAAAGGGTATGGAATTTAAGATCTAAATTTGTAATGCTTAATTATCCACCATTTTTGGACCAAGCTACTCAAAATTAAACCATTTTAAAAATGAATTATATAAAAGTAATGTTTTCGGTAATGTAAAAAAGATATATGTATAATTCTTAAAAATAAAATCACATATTTATTAAACTACAACCAGTTTTTTTCAGAGCATTTGCTCAGTCAGCTTTCCGATTTTTACAAAAATATATTAGCACACTTTTCAGAATTAATTTTGTATCGAAGATTCACAATCTAATACTTGTTATTTAATTGCCTGTATTATAACGCATGACCTTGCCATATTACATATTTGAACTTTTTTCTTAGGTCATCTATTTTGTATTTCATTATGCAAGTAGCCTTTCGTGGGCGTACGCAAAGGAAGGCAGCAGCCCTGTCCCTGGGATTTAAAAGAATGAAAAAGCATAAAAATTCATTTAGCTATTTCCTATTCCCTTTTATTTCCCGTAATTGACCTTTGACGCATGAAAGTTCCTTCAATTGAACTTAGCACGTCTGGACTATCTGGACTAATTCCAGTTTGATAACTGGACGTCCATCTTTACTCTCGTAAATCTTGCCCTTCCTCTGAGTAAAATTTTGCGTACGCCCTTGCAGCCTTCAATAATTTTTAATCACTATGCTCACTCAACATTTAACTAGTACGGTCTCCAAACACTTTTTTGTGTCGATATTTGTGGAGGGCTTGTGATTTTTGTCGCCGGTGGTGATTTAGGACTTACAGATAAACTTCGTTTAATAGCAGACTGTGATTTTAATTCACATTTTTTAATTGTAATCGTCGGTTCTTTGTCCTGAACAGTTGAATCAGGATGTTGAATTTCCTGTAACATTACATTGGCAGGTTTGATTGGTTGGAACGCTGACTTGACGACATCGATGTCTTCTTCATCCGATTGTTCCGAATTCGATTGATCAACAATTGTCGAATGGATTCTTTGGCCGTTATCGGGACTTTTATGGATTGCTGGACTGTTGCTTTGCCTACTCGAAGGTGTCGGGGATAATTTTAATGATAATTGATCTAAAGGCGATATTGGTAAGGATGCTCTTAATGGGAAATTTTCGTAGGATTCGATTTTCATGTCGCTTGGAGGGAACGGTGGGAAAAGTCCTGCTGGTGGAAGAAGACTTCCTGGTGGGAGGAAAGTCGCCGGTGGTGGATGAAATGCACCTGCATTTGGTGTTGTTCCAGGTATAAATGATGGTGGTGCTGGCAGTTGTGGTGATCCTGCAAAGAAAGAAATTGTTAAACTTAATTCATGATTACAAAAGAAATTATATCGTTTTAGAAACGAACTATTTGGAGCATTGTGGGTCTTGAAAATGATGTTATATTGTCGAAGAATTATTATTAACATCATAATATTTTATTATTTGATTCATTAAGCTGTGTTGCAGAAAACATTGTCAAAAACAGATTTGACAATGATCTTAGATTATGTTGCAGGAGCAGTCTAATGTGGTTGTGGAACTCCCTGTGGTATAGAACATTAGATTGTACTCACACAAAAACAAAAGACTGATCTACATAGGAAAAGATCGCCCTTGAAACTAAAACCAAAATTCGTAGAAAAATGTTGTTTCGAAGTTGAATTACATGTATAGGAAAAGATCGCCCTTGAAACTAAAACCAAAATTCGTAGAAAAATGTTGTTTCGAAGTTGAATTACATGTATATAGCGTAAAAAAAGTGTTTCAATTGATCAATTATTTTTCGAGCAGGGTCGATTTTAAATCATAGTTTCAAAAATGCCTTTATCTTAAATTTACTTTTATACAATACGAAAATGTTATATAGCGACATTTTTAATAATTTAAAAATACATTACGAGTTGAAATTTCGTGTTGTAGGTAATGATGTAACTGATGTCGCGGTACAATTTATACAAAAAAATAAAATTTTTCCTGCATAATACAATATTTCGAGGCTTCGAGCACATACCGTTGACTGGAACGTCCATTAATTATCAAGGTCTACCAAAATCAAATAAACAAATTTAATTGTTTGGATGTGAAACATACACGTTTATGTAATTAAAAGAAAACAGATGTCTAATAAAAATGTTAACTACCTTGAAATTTGTTATTTGTGTAACAGAGAATAAACAATTTTGTGTAATTTTGAAAACAGAAAACTATCATTTTGATTGAAATTATTGTAACTTTTATGTTCGAACCGATTTCTGTCTAGTATAATGAGAAAAACTATTAAAAATAAAATCTAAGAACATTTAATTATATTTGTTTTAAAGTCAGTTATTCAAATTTATACGCTTTCTAAGAATATAACCGAAACTTGAAAGTTGAGAATATATTTCTCAAAACGTTGTCAATAATTATTGTATTGGTTCTAAAATTATCGTCATTAAAATATTGACACTAGTTTTTTGGTTAGAACAGCGTCTGTGAAGTCCTTTCTGTCGACCATCACAAGCAACAAACATAGTTTCTAATTGAACGATCAGTTTTGCATTAATGCCAATTAAAACTATAAAAACCCGGGTCGCAGTGCCAAAACCCTGCCGACAATATAGTGTATTTGCTTGTAAAGGGCCGTGTGGTTTTATACTTTTATTATGTAAAATTAAGTTTGTTTTTGGGAAAAATAAAAAATTTAACCCCTTAATACACCCCTTAAAATAACATTTTTTTCTTAATTGTAATATTATTATCAATCTTAAACGTCTACACCGAATTAAATACACCCTTCAATAAATAAGTCACTATCTGCAAACTAGTGTTTTCATAAAATTTGTAAATCCGGTCCTGTCGGGCCGATTTTATTAAAATTGTGGGGACACTTTTTAATCACTACCAAAGGGTTAAATTTCAATTTTGAAACGATTCGAAGAATTTTTTCGGTATTTTGGGGCCCAAAAACAGTTTTCAACCCCTAAAAACTACCCTTAAAATAGCCCGATTAGGCCCATTTTAAATAGGCTTCTTGCGCTAATGGATTTCAACACGTGGCCCAAATTTCGTTGAAATCAATTAACTCTTTCGAAAGTTATCGCGCGTACACATATATACATATATATATAAACATTTTTAAAAATGGTGCCAAAGTGTTTAGGAGGTTATGAAACGTCGAGAAATTTTGGTCCGACCCCTAGGTCTCGCCATCCGACCGACGCCAATAGTGTATGTTGCCATATGGCAAATACACTAATAAGGGACACTCTTGAAAGTAGACACTTTATTTCTGGAACTGCAAACTAAAACTTCGGTAGAAAAGTAAACGCGACCCAAACCCGGAAACCATAATTCCCATTTAAAAGTTGAATCGGAAACCTCAAAGCTTTGTCATTCAAATAATATTAGTTAGTAAGTCACACCATCTCGTCAAGACGAGAAATTTTACAGCTCGGTATTTTCTGCTTTTCTTTACTTAGGTAGAGCCAATAAAGATAATTAAAATGGACGGTGCAGCTTACAGTACGCACTACAGAAGTGTAACTTATAGGCAGAGCTATAAAGAGAACACTGGTTTTCGAGATAAGCGTGGTGGGGATCGAGCCGTATTTGGAACGTGACACAACCATACAGCGTTTCTTCCGTCACGATCGTTTCGTCAGCCATTCAACCACAAGAATACAATTCACACTGCCGTGCGTAAAGAAGTTTCACTTAAAAAACAATCGAATTACATGAAGTATCCGAGATCCTACTGATGAGCTTAGTTCAATCGTCAGTATATTATGAATTCAGAAACATATATTCTCTGTGATTCTGATGTACGTGTGTGATACACTCAGTACGGGCAACATATTATGTAAATAATTCAGTTTGTCCTCTTCCAACAAGAGACCTTTGAACATAAGTATATCTCGTTTTAACTCTCTGCAGTGGCACCCGGCTTTACGGACATTTAATATTCCTTTTGATTTTGTCAGACTGTGTAAGCCGTTTGATGGGACTGCGAGAAGCGAAATACTGCATACAATCTCTACGTATGTCCATTTTGTATGTTTGTAGATGGCAGTGGCGCGCGTATGAAATATTTAAGCAAGTTAAGAATTTAGTAATCGGTTCGTTACCACGTAGGGTCAGCTCTACTAATCCGATTTTCATAATCGAAATGTCATTAGATTTCTCTTAACCATATGAATGTTTTAGAATCTAGACTATACCCTTGTAAAAGTCCAATGCAGCCTCAAAATAGAAGTGATCTTGCTCAAAATTGAACTGTCAAAAATTTTGAAAATTACGTGAAAATCAGCTATGTTATAGGGGATAAGTACAGAAAATACTAAATGTATCTCGTGCGTGACGATATTATGTCATCACCTACTAGAAAAATAAACTACTATTTTGCACCACCCCCTATAAAATAACTGCTTTACATGCATGTATACAAACACTAGTGCGTTAAAGTAAAACAAAACTGATCGCGCTATACCAAACCACTGTTTGTCTGTCAGTTGTTTTTTAACATACTATTAGAAATGACGTTTGCTCAGAAGTGAACTGTTGGAACTTTTCAAAATGAAATGAAAAGTAACTATGTTGTAGGAGATACGTACAAATAATACCAAATATATCTCGTATGTGATAGTTTTATGCTCGTGTGACTACTAAAATTCGTCAGCAATCGTTTTAAACTTGCCGTAGTATAACGGCCATTACGACACTAGATATAAATCTAAAAAATCCAAAAAAAATACCAATATTTTTGATAAAAAGACTGAAAACTAAAACTCAACTATATAAACGAAGGACACCAAGTTTCTAAGATGAAAAGTAGTCGGGCAAATCTACCAGGTTTATATTTTTACTATCTTCATTATTTTGCAGACATCACAATTTTTTTTCAATTGATTTAAACGCACGCCTCTGAGTCAATCCCATATGAATCGACTCAAAAGAAAATGTTCTCTGCGCTATATATTTTTACATGATTCTTTTGGTGATCTAACCTCTAACAAATAAGCTGTGAGTAATATTCAACTTAATTTATAGAAACAATGTTACAAGTATTCCGGTCTACCGCGAGATGGTGGTTGTCTATTTACCGAATCAACACGTATGGGTAGCAGACTTTGTAAAAAAAATTATAATAGTATTTCTGTTATTCCGAGACAAACATTACGTATGATCGGCTATGAATACTGAACCTGGGGGGGGGGGGTCAACTAAAATTCGTAAACTTTCATTTTGGCTTACTGATCAACCTCCTTTTTTGATTGGATTAATAAAATTTATTTTTTCTTAAACTTTTTCTATGACGGAACACTACAAATCCTTGATTATTTTATACAGTAAAGGTCTCATTGAATCGGGTCGGATCAACTCGCCACGGTCGGCAGTTTTCGGATACATGAAGTTAAATGAGATCCCACACACTAGTCGGCTCTGATTGACTCGGCAACATCCAGTATGCGTATAGACTGCCGGACCGATCCGATCCGATTCAGTGAGTGTGGACCTTTAGTGTAAAACAATTTTCAATTTGGCACATACAAGGTTTATATTATTAATTTTCTAAATTTTTCACGGAACACTTATTGGCTTTCCGCGGAATACTAGTGTTCTGCGGCACATATTTTGGAAAACGCTGGGCCATAATTGTACATTACTCGAGAAAAAGCAGGCTTTAAAACAGTGAAAGAAATAGTCAAATCAGTTCAGTAGCTCGTCAGGTTATTCGCGTCAAATAAACAAAACCTTTCCTTTCTATAATACACCACAAGAAGGCGCCTGAAAAATGGATAATAATTAATATAGAAAGTCTGTTTGGTGCATTCGTCCCGGAACCGTCAATGCAAAAATAAATCTTGTTAAGCCATCTTTGGTTTAATTTTTAAACTGCAAGTCCTGGAAAGAGCTTTTATGTTTAGTCTAAGCGAGGGAAGCGTCGAGACTTAAGCAGAATGGTATCAGGCTATCAGCACCCAGACATGTGTATTACTGCGCCTAGTCGGGATAAGTAAACGAAAATCTCCCGTCAGACAGGATGAGTCATGGCTTCACACATGGGAATATAATATGGCAGTATTTATTCTACATGCATGTTATTTGCAACATGCAATGACACAAAGGAAATGCACTCGTTGTTATAATGCTCGGATTCTGTTTTTTTATACGTTTATTTTATGTATCTTAAACCAACATTTCTTTTCCACAAAACTGATCAATTTTATAAGAAACTGAAGTGGTGACCTTTAACAAAAATGACTAATTGAAATACCCGTTTTTTGCGCAGGGTGAATTACCTTATTTGCGGTTTTAATGATAATAATAATGGTTTATTGTCGAAAGAACTGGACAAGATTCAATCATATTGGTCTTCCATCTACATAGATCTGCCCTATATATAATACATAAAATGTATCCGGGATTAAGTTGAATGGATCTATATGTTGTAAATATTTTAAACAAACGCATATCGATTTTATTTTGACAAAAAGAACTAAAGAAATAAAAGTCATTTCGACCATTTGTGAAGAATGCCTGAACAACTGAGTAAATAAAGTTATGGTGGTTTTTTAATACCTATATCTAGATTTTTAAGTGGTGGCGTTAATTAAATTAATATGATTAAAAATTAGATTTCTTGCGGACACACGTTTGTCCATCCATTATGACGCAGTTAATAACAACACATTAAAAGAATGTTCTTTTTTAAACAGTTGAAATATCACTGACGCTTGCATTTAATCAAATCTCTCGTCATACAATATTCTGTGTCTTTTTGAGGTGTTACAGTTGTCAAGCGAGCCTTTCTGTATTTGTGTTTGTTGGGAACGTAAAAAGAGCTCTCTTTTGACATCATTACAATCAAACTTCACGTTGATATATTTTATACAGGGTGTAGGAACTATATCCGATACGCTGAAATATCAAAGCTTTTATACATACATATAAAAAAAGTGAATGCGTGAACTTATGCTTCTTTGGCATGACTAAAAACTGATTTTTAATATACATGCAAGTAATTTATTGAAATAAAATATTCATAAAATTTTAGAATAATATTTACAAAAAATTAATCTCAAATATTTAAAAACACTTTCCAAATTTTGTTTTGGTTTTTACTTTTCATAATCAATCTATTGAGAAATCAAAACTTCCTCTGGATAACACTTAAAACGTCTATTAGTTGTTATCAAAGGTTATAGTCGACCAGTATACATATATAGTCTCCAAATGACAGAAACTGCAGTGATTTAGTCCATCTGTCATTTCAGTGTGAGCTTCTTATGGCCAACTTTATACTATCAAATGTTCGTTAGCTGTGCTTTTACTCTGAACGTGCCAAAAAAATTGTAACTTCAAAAACCAATTAGAATTTTGTAGAAACAATTCTGAAGTATCTAATTTATATAAATAAATACTTATGGAAAATTTGCGTTTCAATTTAAAGTCATTTTTCTACGATTGTGTAAATCAGTTTATTTCTAAATCAATGCTACACCCTGTATCTATTTTGAGCGAAGGATCAGGAGCAACGCAATCAGCATTAAATATCAACAGGATATACGAGAAAATAACCGACCGGATGGCGGATGTTGCTTTTTATATCATCCTGGATTTTTTATGATTTTAGCTTAATGAGGTTTCTGTATGCATATTTGACAATTTGTTGAGTCGGCTTAAGCTATTTATGTTGTATTATGTACCTTCAATAAAGGCTGTTTTTAATGTAATAGTTTCCCCTGCATTAATTAGGCAATAGACTCGTCTGATTTTCTATTTTAAATATTCAAGTTTATAACATTATTGATAATAAGCACTTTATGAAACCCGTTATGTATTGATGCTGACATTCTGGTACAACTTTTAGCCTTAAATCTAGATTTAAGAATGTTTTCAACTAAATCTAGTTTTAAAGCTAAAAATCTCACTAGAAACCCAGCATTACTTTTTTATTCTAGAACAGATAAAAAACAAATCAATCGTTTAGCGTTTTAACTTTTAATGGTATTTATATGCCAAGACTTTGATCCATTTTTACATTAACTTTTCTAGGACAAGTATGCCAAACAATTCCAATCTTTTTTTAGAAAAATTTAAGGCCAACAACTGTCTGGAATTCGTTCCAAGTCATATAGTAGTTTCAACTTATCATTGTAATAACTGACAATTGAACTGATAATTCCCATGCTAGAACTTTAAAAATGGAGGGTCACAAAAATGTCATAAAAACAACGAAATCTTTACGAGTTTGACTATTCTCAGGTCCATTAATTTCTACATCAACAAAATTGATCGAAAAGGGACATAATAAAATCTAATTAATTATTCAACGATAAGACTTTCGAAAACCATTATTAATCATTTTGTTAATGTTTGATTTTTATTATTTTATCAGTCAACTTGGATACCTCTAAGTTCAATACAATTTTTTATAGCAGGTATTGAAAGTATTTTTAAAATTTATTTTTAGTTTCAATCTTTTAATCTTTAAAACAATGCATATTTTTAGAATAGAATTATCGAAGAAACAGCTGTTCTCTAAGTTAAATATATAACATATACTATTGTACTTACAAATCTACCTTCTTTTTGTGTTCTAATTTACGATGGCTAAGATTACGTTTAATAAATAAACAGCAGTTCGATTCATTTTGTAAAATATTTGTATGGGCTTAGAAATTATTATTTTTTTCCTTTAATATACGATATTTTTAAATATAAAAAAAATGACTTTGGTAAATGACAAACGCTAATGATTTTAGTCTAAAGCGTTTATAATATTAAATACATATAGGTACACGTATTTTATGTGTTTTCCAAAAGTGAGTTTACTGACCAGCAATACACCCAGATACTTCATCTCAATACACTAATAATTGATCATTACAAAGTAAAGATTTTACGACGACGTTTCAAGAAATCCAGTTGTGTTTATTGAATTAAACTAAAACTCACCTTTGACAATAGAATTGAGCGTCGTTCCCGTGGGCGTCGTAGGCGGTTGTGGCAGCGTAGGTGGTGGATTAGTTCTCTGTTGTCTGAAGTAGTCTGGCCACACGTAATTCATGTATGCCGCGTCCAACCAACCTGGATTCAACAGGTATGGATTGAAACCACCAGGTAAACCGACTCCTATTCCATAACCGTATTGATAACCTATAACAAAGATGTTAATGGTTAATATAAGTAAAGAATATCTGCTACGAAAAGATTAACTGAGAAAATTGTATTTGAAGATTTTGCATTAGCTGGCGTTTTGTGAAATTGATTAATTACTAGCTGATGTATTTTTGTAGCCTGCGATACAGGGTCGAATTTACCCATAAGGTGCTTAGGACCCCAGCTTAGTGGGGAACCGATTCATGGGAACTTTGCGAATTTTGTAACTAAATTAGTGATGTAAGAAATTTGAAATATTGCATTATTTTAGGATTTGCTTAGCCTAGATTAAATTATTTCTAAGACTAATGGTTTCTCTTATAACTTCTGCTTAGAGACCTTATATAAATCCAGTACTCACGTGATAATACATCGAAAGACATGATATTGTCATTATATTTTGTACGTAGTTTTTGTAGCTATGTTGTATTTGTTTACAGCGGGATTCAAATAACGAATTTAATGATCGCGGTGCATGTATACTTTTTATGCACATTTGTAAAATCAACGTATTTTATAACAGAAAGAAATAGGTCTTTCGTTTTAACCCTATAAATTACATACCGAGATTTCGCAATTCCGGAATTCGGTGAAGATTTTTGGACATATGAATTTCGGAATTTCCAAATTTAACAAAAGTTTTATTTAATTTGCCGGTTACAAATCTATTGGCTTCTTTCTAAAGACATATGAATTTTTTAAATTCCTAATTAATCGACTTAATATTTTTTATGTTTGCTCAGCTATGGGGGTCAACGTCATTTTTCTAGCTTAGCGATAAAATATTAACAAAGTAGATTAATAACGTGCAAACTATGTATTGCATACACAAAAAAGTAAAAAATAAAATAAACTTAAAGAATAATTTATTTCCTTCAAAAAAAAACACTAGAAAGCGTAAAATAATAAAGGTTTGAGGTCTACGCCAGTTTAACGAATAACCATAAGTGCAAAAAACACGCGTTAAATGTAGAACTCTCTCTCTGTTCTCCTCACTTACTACACTTAAATAAAAAAATTACAGTTCCCGTTTTTTATTATTTTTTCATTTCCGCATCACTATTATACATAGAAACGGCTACAGTCAAAGCCCTCTAAGTGCACAGCTCGCAACCGAGGCCCATCCTTTAAGTGCACACTTCCCCTACGATCTTTTTCATCCCCACTTTTCTAACTCCTATAGCTATCTTTATTCAATCAGATGCTATAAACAATATCTCTAAAACTCTATGAATATGATGGAAATGGAAAGTTTGAAAATAGCGCGCTTACGGTCGCACGTGATTGGTCACAGATTATTCGAAGTGGGGGCTGGGGAACGTGCACTTAGAGGGCGAGTTCGTGTGCAGTAAGAGAGCGTGTGCATTTAGAGAGCGTGCACTTAGAGGGCTTTGACTGTATTTCAGTTACGTTTCGAAATCATTGCTATTAAGATTTTACTTCCAAAACAGCCGTATTTCTTCTACATGCACTATTTTTGTAAACCTTTCTCGATATCGGGACTGATTCCAGAATTTGGAAACAAACTAAAATTAGTTCAGGGATTAATGATGATCCGATATTGGATGTCCTGAGCACGTAGGGTTCACAGTATTTATCCGCAGTCAAGACAGAATGCGTCGACTGTAAATAAATGTGTCTACAAACGAACAAACCGAATATAAAACCTCGTACTGCTATACAGCGACGATTAAATGTGTAACATGTTGGCACGTAAACAAATCGGTCTAGGATCAAAGACACCGTACGTCAGCCAGACCATCTATCGCTACTACACGGCCTTCTCCTGATCAACAGACACCGTGTTTACATTAATGTGTGTACCAGTCATTCCGTGTATACAATTTATATACCTACATATTAGAAACTACTACGTCCGTGTTCGACATATGCTTGATGTGTATAAATTAACTAATTTAAAGTCAAACCTTACCTCACGAACTAACCGCCAAACGACGAAATATCATTTTTGCACTACACCCTATAAAATAGGGATGTTGACTGTATTCAAATAAAAACATAATTTTAACGAAAAGTAATAGTTTCTATGATAGAAATACTAAAAAACACTATATTTTTCCTTATTTTTAAGGAATTTAATTAATATTTAATAAATAAAACCTAATAAAATCACTCTCAAGTCACGTGACAACAGACACCAATCAGAGCGCATGACGTCGTAAGTTCAGCCGCTGTCAAAAAAACTTCATTGTTTGGTTAATATTTAGTGTGTAATTTAAGTTATTATTTGTTTATAGGATACGTCAAATTACATGTAACTATAGCAACGACTACGAAACAACTTTTCATCACTTCAGTTTACTAACGCTTATGAGCACAGAATACGCATCTATAGGATGGTAGCTCCCGTGTTAACTTTTGAGCCTCCTTTGGTATGAACACGTGACGTCACGTGACTAGTATTGGCGTTTTGGACCGAAATTTGAAACGGGATTTAAAATACATGATTTTTAAGGCTTGAGTTGTATTTAAATAAAAATAATATATATTTGTGGCAATATTAGGTACTTATGCACGATTTAAAACACTTTCCCAAAAATAGTCAACATCCCTATTGCTGCTTTTCATGCCAGTATAACGATAGTAAATTGACCCGTTTCGCACTAGTGCGTAAAGTAAAATAAAAGAAACTCCTACAAAATGTAGCAAAAGTATAAAAATCAAAAGCAACTTAAAGTGAACTTGCTTAAAACTGAACTGTCACATTTTTGAAATTATGTGAAAATCAACCGTTTTATAAGAAGTACGTGTAAACAATACTATGTCTTCAGTGCGTGATGATTGTTAAAACTCGCTGTGACTCGTTTTTAACATAAAGTCCCATTCGTTCTATATCGTCACGCACTAGAAACATATTCTTCTGTTTACCAGTGTAATATAGCTGCTTTTCATGCGTGTATAGCAGTCGTGAAACGTCACATTTAACACTAGTGCTGTAAAATTACGAAAAGATAAGTATTGTAGTCGTACTACCATTTCCTTAGTAAATCATAGCCATGATGTGTTCAATAGCATGCACATACAACGCAACCTCCAATTAAAAATGAAACTTGAACTGTGAAAAATTTTGAAAATTAAATGAAAATCAATTATTTTATAAGAGTACGCGCAAAACATGCTATAGTATATATATCTCGTGGTTAAAACTCGCTAACAATTGTTTTTAACATATTGTGAGATCTTAATTTTTTTTTTACTTTACGCACCAGTACGAAATGGATCATTGCACAACCGCTATACAGGTCTGAAAAGCAGCTACCGTCCTGCAAAAATACTTTTATATTTACACCATCTTGACAGTTTACGAGGACTAGTACGATATGCATATCTTTTTGATATCGTCTCTGCAGGTACGAGGTAGGGGATCGGGAAACAGAAACATATGCCACGTGTTTATGATATGTGAAAAACAAAAATTGCACCTACACAGTTACACTACCGGTCAAACGTTTTTTTAACAGTAAAAAACATCAAGTTGGCCTTCTGTCTTAGTTGGCCACTTTTGCATGAAAATGAATAACTTCATAGTCCATAAATCTGCCACATGTAGCTTAACTTTTTTTAACTTTTGGTGGAATCGTAGCTAGCCATTAGCCTACTTACACAAGTTTTACTGTACTAGCCTGTATACTAGAGGTATCGCTCGCGTTAACGGTTTTGACCGACCCAAGACGAATAAAATGTAAAGTTTGGATATCATTTTTTGCAGTGTCAAAAGATGTCAGTCGTTTCCTAGTAATGTTGGTACAAAAAGACAAACATGCAGCTAAATAGACAAAATATCTGGAAAAGCGTTTTCCTCTCTGTCACACAAAAACAACTTTTTTTCTCTATAATAAAATTAAAATAAAAAAAACCCGGGTCGCAGTGCCAAAACCCTGCCGACAATATAGTGTATTTGCTTATACAGGCAGTGTGGCTTCATTATGCAAACTTAACTTGGTTTTTGGGCAAAATAAAAAATTTGACTCCTTAATACACCCCTTAAAATAACATTTTTTTTTAATTGCAATATTATTATCAATCGAACTTTTATACCAAATTATATACAACTTTCAGTAAATAATTCACTATCTGCAAACTAGTGTTTTCATAAAATTTCTAAGTCCGGTCCTGTCGGGCCAATTTTATTAAAATTTTAGGGACATATTTTAATTACTACCAGAGGGTTAAATTTCAATTTTGAAACGATTCGGAGAATTTTTTAGGTATTTTGGGGCCCAAAAACATTTTTCAACCCCTAAAAACTACCCTTAAAATGGCCCGATTAGGCTCATTTGAGATAGGCTTCTTGCGGTGATGGATTTCAACACGTGGACCAAATTTAGTTGAAATCAATTAACTCCTTCGAAAGTTATTGCCCGCACACACACACACACACATATATATATATATATATATATATATATATATATATATATATATATATATATATATATATATATAAACATTTTTAAAAATGGTGCCAAAGTGTTTAGGAGGTTATGAAACGTCGAGAAATTTTGGTCCGACCCCTAGGTCCCGCCATACGACCGATGCCAATAGTGTATGTTGCCATATGGCAAATACACTAATAATCACAACCGCGAAAACTGGGAGAAAACGAAATGATGTGACTGCAGTGTCCGTTTTTAAAAATCGAAATATATTTTTGAGCGGTAGTGTAAGCGCAGACAAGAGGCAGAATATATTAAACGATTTTCACGCTATCATTTTATGTCTTTAATACGAGTATATATTAGAAGTTTTATAATCTTTATATTTTGTTAAACGTTCATAAACCGCTTGGGTGTATTAAAAAAAGCGATAATTATATAAACACGAGTCTATACTTAGGTCCCGTCATACTGAATTAATCGATTTCAATATTAATAAAAATAACTTATTGCTTTAAGAAACCATATGTATTTTAACATTTTTCTTATAGCTACAGTAGAATCCTTATTATCCTACACTCTGTTCTTCTTATAAGATTCTTCGACTCTTTCATAACTATGAAGAAATGAGTCTATTTTTCCAAAAATATATTAATATGGTGTCTATATATGAGTACACGCAAGTTTTCAGATGTAAACTGAATTTCAATTTTCATTTTTTTCTCCGTCCACCAACTGCATCTTATCTAAGTATTTATTTATATTACGACTTGATAATCGGGACTTTACTATACTGTCAATTATTTTTTATAAAAATATTATTAATTACTGCACCCATTTTATTTTAAATGTTAGTTAACCCCAAGTCAACCATAAACCTGCAAGAACCAGACGTGACAGAAGTGAAGGGATTTTATGACTGTGTAACGAAGCCGTTTAAAAGAAATTAAACTTGTTTGTCGGCATCTTTCATAAACGCACAAGAAAGGGTGCGTAAAAATCAATTCACATTAAATTGAACATGTTCAATATCAAATTAAACATGTTTTTTATTCTTTTAAGTGTCAAATTTATACCAAAATAAAAACAAGCATTAAGGTAGTTGTCGTGGTACAATATTGTCAAAAAGTTATAGATTATACGCGCCACAAAAGTATACTAGCTTGTAGCTATAAGTGATCCATAATTTGTACGCAAGACTGTACCCGTGGAAACGTAACCCATACAGTATTCATATGCATGTATACTTTTCTATAAATTGTTGAACTTTAAACTGTTATTTATAAATAATTAGACGGTCAAAAAAATTTTCTTATTTTTTTTAGACTCATAACAAATGCATTGAAAGACTGTCAGTTTTTAGAAAGTTTCTGACAGTTAGTTCTTTTTTTATAAATAAGAAACTGGTTCAGAACTACAGAGATCGTATACAATAAATGTTAATTATCCAATTTTTAATTGAATTTATCTCAGATTATATACGGTCAATCGACTTCAAACTTTCAGGGTAATTGTATTATCATGTCCTTAATAAGTATAAAAAAATTAAGAATTTTCTGACGGTGTGCCTTAACCACGACAACTACCTTAAAATATAGTTACCTATACGTTTGGTTTTGGGACCAGAATTATAGTTTCACAAAAAAACCTAAATAATATGTGTATTTGTTTCATATAACCTTCCCTTTATGTGTCTGCTTTTCTGACTGTTCGTGATAAACTTAAAAACTGTTGGACAAAAAAAATATTTGAAAATTCTTTCGCTCGCTGGAGTAAAACTGCTGGTTCTGAATTTCGACCCCCATTTAGAGTAAATCCTGTTTGAATTATTTTATGTACGCCAATGATGAGTTTAGATTTGACTACCGTGTGTGGTTATTTTTTACGCGCATTATAGGTTTTCTTGAGTTTGTTTATTATCATATTCTGGCGCCGACCATTAAGAAAGACAAATATTTAAACTCAAAGGAAAATAATCAATGAGAATGTGCGTAACCTAGAAGCAATACCAACATTATTTGTACAAGCTGTTTTAACTCTTGCTTTCGTATATTTCTCTACTAATTCAATGTTTGTTTGTTTTGGATTGATGTAGATATTTGTGTAAAAAGTCATTTTAGATTCGTATTTCGTATGTTTATGAATATTAATATAGCAATTTTATGTCTTTCCCTAAACTATAAACAAAAAAAATCATCAAACGCATATGTGAATGAAGGATTATAGCATTATTTTATGAAATAAATATGCTTGCACATGGACTGCACTAAAAAACAAACAAACCTCACTTGAAACAATCAAGTTCGATTTTTATTTATTACAATAGAAACGTCTCGAACTTCAAAGGAAATCTTAAAAATTAAGAGCTATGGACTTTTCAACTCATCGAGGATTTTGTAAGTCTAACAGAAAACAAATTTTATAAAGTGTCCACATCTCTTACTTCGAGATATAGAAATTACATAATTCGAGTCTTTTGAGTTTCAGCGGAAGATAATGGCCAATTTCTTTAACTCAAAGAGGATTTGAGTTTCTGTTGTATATCTCTATGTATAGACTAGCCTTTAAAAACGGCTTCGCTCGCATTAATGCTACTGTTTGATTTATTATTTCAGTTGTAAAATTGCAATTTTTTACATCGAAAAACGCTTCCCGCCATGATGATCTGAAGTGTGACGTCAGACTTGTAGTAAACACACATAGGTATTACCTATATAACACACGACACACACACGTGAGTAAACACTAGCATCTTTCTGGAAATTACAGTATATAGAAATTAAATGTCTACCAACAAAATTAATAATTAAAACCTATCAATTGATAAGATAATGTATATATACATTATCTTATCAATTGATAGGTTTTAATTATTAATTTTGTTGGTAGACATTTAATTTCTATATACTGTAATTTCCAGAAAGATGCTAGTGTTTACTCACGTGTGTGTGTCGTGTGTTATATAGGTAATACCTATGTGTGTTTACTACAAGTCTGACGTCACACTTCAAATCATCATGGCGGGAAGCGTTTTTCGATGTAAAAAAACACATTTATCAATAATAGTATGTAAATCATCAGAAAATGACACATTCGATATCGTCAAACAGCAAATGAAAAGCTTGAGACATCCGTCTTTACATCAAAGTTACCAGGAGAACAGCTTAATTGAATTACTCATGTACTTAATTTAATCCTTTGATAACTAACAGAATGTGAATATTTCGAATCTCTAAACATATCTATGTTTGTTATTGTTTCAATGAATTGTTAATTCTTAATGAAACAGCTTTTATTAGTGTATTTGCCATATGGCAACATACACTATTGGCGTCGGTCGGATGGCGGGACCTAGGGGTCGGACCAAATTTTCTCGACGTTTCATAACCTCCTAAACACTTTGGCACCATTTTTAAAAATGTTTATATATATATGTATATATATTTATATACGTATATATATAAATATATATATATATATATATATATATATATATATATATATATATATATATATATATATATATATAAATATATATATATATATTTATATGTGCGGGAAATAACTTTCGGAGGAGTTAATTCATTTTAACGAAATTTGGCATACATGTTGGAATCCATCACCGCACGAAGCCTATTTAAAATGGGCCCAATCGGGTCATTTTAAGGGTAGTTTTTAGGGGTTGAAAAAAGTTTTTGGGCCCAAAAATACCGAAAAAATTATCAGAATCGTTTCAAAATTGAAATTTAACCCTTTAGTAGCAATTAAAAAGTGCTCCTAAAATTATAAGCAAATCGGCCCGACAGTACCGGACTTACAAACACTAGTTTGCGTATACGAATTTATTTACTGAAGATCGTATTTAATTTGGTACAGATGTTGGATTGATAACAATATTTCAACTAATAAAATTATTATTGTAAGGGGTGTATTAAGGGGTTCAATTTTTTTTTATTTTGTCCAAAAACAAACTTAAGTTCATGTAATAAAGCCACAGTACCTGTATTAGCAAATACACTATATTGTCGGCAGGGTTTTGGCACTGCGACCCGGGTTTTTTAATAATTGATATTGATTTTCCGCTTTACAAAAATTTAAATTTAGGTATATAACAAATATATAACAAAGAAAAAAGATTATAAGACGGTAATGAGCTAATAACGAGTCATTTTAACAAAAGAGCTGTCTACTACAATAGGCAGTTTTAAATCAGAGATAACAAATTAATAAACAGAGATAATGTTTTTGTTTTAATTTGCAGATACAAACATTTAAAACGATTTGTCCCAAATTGATAAGTTTTACTGTTACTCTTGAAACAAAGAGTTTATTGATTTCTAGTTGGTTTTTGAATCTACTGTACTGTCCTATACGAAGATATTTACTTTCGTGGGATAGCATTTGGACGTAAACCTGAGACCTGGCTTAGAGAGTTTTGAGGTTCAATAAAATAAAGGACCGTTTATAACCATACAACGGGATGTTTTGACAATACCAATTTGTTTATTTTGTGTAAACAACTCATAATCCTTTTCATAAAACAAATTGCTTCTAGTGTTCTCAAATTTTGACACTAAAATTTACATAATATAGCTACCTAAATGAAATCGTAACTTTGTAACTGTATATATTTTTAACGAAATAATAATAATAACAATAAATGATTTTTATCTTGTCCTAAAAAAATGCAATATAATACATACGTAGCTACAATCAATAAAATAATTCTGTTGAAAAATAATTATATGAAATATTAAAAGTTCGATAAAATATTACAATATTAAAAGTAACAAGACTGCTTTATACAGTTTATAAGATACTTGAACTATTTCCGGACTTTTTGTCTGTTTGCCAGTTTGTTCCGTGCTAACTAAAAAAACTACTGAGTCGATTTTAATCGGGTTTTGGCTGCACTCTTTTTTATATACGCGTATCTTCAACTGAAGGAGTCTTAAGCTGGAGGTAGACAAAAAACTGACATTAACGCGATCAAAGCCGTAGGTAAAGTCTAGTTATTAAATAAATTCGTAAACAACTTCCAATTTATACATTTGCGCAAGTTTATTATAAATTGAAAAAATGTCATATTTTAATTGATGTAGAAAATATTAAAGATCTATCGTCATTTTATGAGTTAATGTCCAGCCCGGCTTCGTCCGGGTGCATATCACTACTTTCGCTCACCATTCATCCGACTGTTGTCCTATAATGTAATAATATATGCAGGTCTATGTTACTCCTTAAAATTTAATAAGCTTTCAAACCGCGCAGAAGAATTTTTAAATCGGTCGATCATACATAAAAATAGATACATTATCACAACATCCACTGCAATATATTATTATAGGTATACTAAAGACAAATGATATAGATAGACACAAGCTACATCGATAAATAGGTATTATTAAAAAGAAATTATAGAAATGACTCTAATAATTTTTATAGACTTTCTTTAAATTTTAAAACTTTCTTCATTCTGAAACCCAGACTGATCAGTGCAAAATTTAGTCAGAAGTTGGTTCATTAATAATTGTTATATATATATAGTATTTTTGTCCTTGAAAGTATTGTAAAGTAGTAGATGAAATTCTTCGTTGTAACGCAATCAGCATCCGATGCTTAGAAGGAATTTCGCATACTTATAATAAGTAATTTAAATATATGGAAGGAAACTTACTCGACTTAGTTCTTGGTTCTCGTGGTCCATCGACAGTGACTTTGATGGCTTTTGTATACGTCGCTACTTGATACGGCATCGAACTAATCATAATCGTAATGGAGAAGGATTTCCCTCTTCCGCTTCTTCCAACGAATCTTAAATCGTTAAATTTAGCTACTTGATTTTTCATAACCGCCGTGCAATTTCTCAACTCGGCACAACAGTTTTCATCATTACCGGCTTTAATTGTAACAACAGTACCATCCTGAACATCGTCCAATGCAATCACTTTGAATGCAATTGGTAAACTTTTGTTCGAACGCCAATGATTCGGAAGTACTGAACACAATACGGCCGGACTTCCTGTTTGAACTAATTCACCGTGATATTCTTGCAACGTGTCAAATAAACTGGCATATATGTCACTCATGTCTGGTACTGATCGCGAATTTGGTAAATGCATTAGTCTGTATTGACACTTAAAAACAATGATACACGAACTATATAATTATGTATTTATAAATACACGAATTCCACTTGTTAATATAAAAAAGCAGTTTAAAGCTAGTGTCAATCACTTATTTTAAAACAAATTGACATCTGAACTGTTTATATTATATTATACGTAATTTTTATTTTACGTAAAAATTGAAACCGAAAAAAAAGTTTCTCTGTCAGTGCGATGTTGGCGAAAACTCAACTCTCTAAGAAAAACATGTGAGAAGCATCAAAGACGCGTATAGTCGTATATGAAAACTTCGCGGGTTTCGCGAATCCAACCGATTGCACCCGAACGTGTGTATATTTTGATTCCGTCAACTAAAACTTATAATCTAACACAAATTAGAATAGTGCGTTGTAATAGCAGCGGCAAACAAATCAAAACGAAACTCTTAAAAGTATTGAACTGTAATTTTTTTCCGATCACATATGAGTCTTCACTTGTCACCGCTCCGAACCAAACTGATCATCAACAGTAGGTATGTATGTGTGGTAGCACTTTTTCGTTCTGGTCAATATTGAACCCCTACCCTAGTATGCCATCAGTAAATATATCCCTTTAAAACTACCCTCCCGTTTGTTATACAAAAGTAGCGTGTGTGTGTGTGTGTGTGTTAGTGCCGACACATGCATGTGCCAGAGATCTCCACTTAAACGTACATAAGTATGACAAAGAGAGAACGTTTTTATTGTTCGTTTGAAATCAAAGCGCTGAACTGAAATGGACAGAGAAAAGGATAACGTTATGGAGTGATTTTGTAATTTGACACTGTAAAAGTTAGACAAGGATATAAGTATATGTATACCCCACCTACTTTTAAGAGCGTGGTATGTATATATGAACTTTTACAAGCAAAATGAACAAGGATAGGAAACGCATTAAAAAATGATCACAAAGTGAGACGGGTTTAAATCCTCTTGTTAAATAAACAAAGACGGTGTGTACGCAATGACGGGCGTTAGTATGAGAGCGGTAGAACTTGTATGAGATCAAATACGAAGTTTGAGAGAGTTGAAACATCATACACTTTGAGCCTCAATGAACTATTATAAGCTCAATGAGTTAGAGAAAGATGTAGTGTCTGGAATTGTGTTGCGTCTGACTGAGATAAGTGTTGGAAATCTCTCCAAAACAAAAGTCGGCGTGATAAAGATACTATCTAAACTTGCTACGATATTTCATATCTTATATATGGTGTATTGTTATGGACGACATATTGGAACAAACACATTTTTATTCATAATTAATAATCTGGAGTTTTTCTTAAAGCCAAATGTTTTATAAGAGAACGGTTCCATCGAAAACTTTCAAAGATCTAGAAACTAATTCGTATTTATAATATTTTCACAGGCTTTCTATTAACTTCATACATAAATTGTTAAAATAAAATCTTGTAATCAAATTTTGACCCAATTCCACATGTCCGATGGACTTGAAAGTTTGCACACATATGCAGTTCTGATGACAATATATTTTATAAGGATCTAATTTGCGTAACCAGTTCCTTTGTCATCGAAATTTCTGTCTGTCCCGTTATTTCCACCACAAATGTCTCGTTTCTCCCACCATGTAAAATGTAGATATTTTTGTCTTCGAAAAAAACTTGCTTATAAAAAATTAAGCAAAAACTTAGTTTGTTTTGAAAAACAGTATTTTTGACCAAAAAAATATGTTTATTAACAAAAATAAAATGTAACTCTTTTAAGACTTTTTACATGCTAGGCAAGCGATCGACAATTAATTTTATTGGTGCATTACCTTATCAAACAATTTCGCGGGCCACAAACATTTTGCTATAGGCTTTATTTCTGCCAGTTTTCCCAAACAGTAGACCTTTAGTGCCTCAAGGGTTGGATCTGGCCCACAAGCCACCAACTGCCAATCGCTGTTAGGTTGTTAATCAAAAAAATACTTGCATGTAAGTAGGAATCGATTTTTTTCCTGCCGGTTTGTACATTTTCAGCAGAAATACTGAAATTGTATTTGCTGGCTCGGTCTATTTGTTTATTTGGAAATTGTTATTGCTTTAAATTTTAAGACTTCCACCAATATTTCTTGTCAAAATGTGTCGATATTTTCGGAAGTCCGGTATCATATCCACTCTTAATTAGCTGGCCCAGAATTTGGCTCAATAAATCTTTTAAACATTCAACAAACAGAGTTCAACAATCGCTCGACGCGAAACAAAGACAGCAGTACTATAACAGCGCAGACAGTTATAGAGTACAGAGTATTATAGCGAGTAGTAGAGACAAACTCTTTGTAAGAAGGGTGCGGTATGTTTTTTTCCGACTATGTGTGGGAGTGAGACAGGAATTGTCGTCGCGCGTCAGCCAATCCGAGTCATGGTTCGGTCTGGTCTGTGGTTAGCCCCTCCCTCTTCTCCTCGGCCACACGCCCGTACCCGTGGCCACAATGAACGCCACGCTCCATCCCACAGACATAGCTGTCTACGATACCACTGACGGCTAGCCACTGTTTTAGACATCGTATATCGTAACGAATCGTATTCTCTATATACGGAGTATCTCCACTGCACGGTATTGCTATATGTAAAATTTGCTTTGCGTTGGAATAATGCTCGGTACACATTACTAACGATAGACAATTTCCATAAGTGATGAATTGAACTGCCGATTTTTGAACGGGATTTCGACGGAAGTTCTCAAAAAATTATTGATCGATAATTAGGTAATTTAATGCTGGCAAAATCCAGCAAATATTTTTTGTGATTTAATCGTGTCCATAAATTTATGATACCTATAGTTTCAACCTTCATAGATAATAGGTGTCACAAATTTTGAACACGATTATTCCACAAAAATATTTGCTGTATTTTTCAACATTACCTATTTAGGAATAGAAAAATTACTTATAATTTTTTTCCTCTATAAATGTAACATAAACAAGATACCTACACATTAGCTGCTGTATCTATAAGTACTTTACACAAGATTACTAAAGTACCTAATTAAAAAAAAGTACTTTTTGTGTAGAATTGTCATTTGTGTTTCTGTAGATATCGTAGACTCGCTTTATACTACTTTGAAACTGAAAAAATAATTATGATTGAAAACGGGTCAATATAGTGTTTGTGTTTCGTTTCGTGATCAATCAAACATACAATCACGAGTACATTAAACAAACGTTTCGGCGCCTACAGCATATTAACTGCACCTAAGTACTATCTAATAATACAACTAATTAATTGGAGACATTATGTAAATACCGATAACCCTTTATTATAAACAATATTTACATAGGATGTATTATATTATTATTACGAGATAAGTATATTTATACAGTATAGTTAAGGAATTACAAATTTGCAGGTAAATATTGACACTTATATTTTGCAATGTGTCAACAGTTAAAGGATGTGCCTACTTTAAAGGTAGTCTATAAGATGCCATTGTCACGATCAGGTAAGAAAGCTTTATATCAAAACTCATATTGACGCGAGCGAAGTCACAGGCAAATAGTACACGAAAATATAAAGTTCTAAAACTGAAACCCAACTACGGCAAAAATCGTGCTCTGAAAAGTACGAAACAGGAAAATATTCTTGTCTGTGGTCGCAACTAGTAAAGTAATATATATATTTGAAATGTATTGATTTTTAGATCTTTCATTTGATACCTAGCTCGGCACTTTTAAAAAAAAATTTAATGCAGGACTTCGTCGTCTAGAGGGCGCCATATTGAATTTAGTGTAACCAGCGGACGTTCAAGACGCTTCTAACGATACGTCATTTGTCAAATTAATATATGCGGGAACAGATGAAAATACATACATACCCTCCTTTTGGCCGTAGTCGGGCAAAAAACTAATTATCAATCGTCATTACTCGTTAGCAAAATATCGCCATATATACGTGAGATGCTTGGTGTCGATAAAAAACATGCAATGTTAAAAAATAAACTACTAGTACCCCGTGTTTCCGCAACCAGTTTGGCTAATGTACCAAAGTTCAAAGCGCAAATATACCAAAATGTTTTAAAAAATGGCTACGTTCAATCGATGTTAAGCGGTTTTAGCAATTGATTATATTTACAGCCGATAGCATGTGACATGTCTTCAAAGATATAAGTAATCATGTGATCGCTGCCAACTACTTAACTGCTGAGAATCAACTATGATTTTTAAAAAGCATTTATTAGTGTATTTGCTATAGGCAACATACACTATTGGCGTTGGTCGGATGGCGGGACCTAGGGGTCGGACCAAAATTTCTCGACGTTTCATAACCTCCTAAACACTTTGGCACCATTTTTGAAAATGTTTATATATATATGTATATATATATATATATATATATATATTTATATACGTATATATATATATATATATATATATATATATATATATATATATATATATATATATATATATATTTATATACGTATATATATATATATGTGTGTGCGGGCAATAACTTTCGAAAGAGTTAATTGATTTTAACGAAATTTGGGCCGCGCATTGAAATCCATCACCGCCAGAAGCCTATTTAAAATGGGCGTAATCGGGCCATTTTAAGGGTAGTTTTTAGGGGTTGAAAAATGTTTTTGGGCCCCAAAATACCGAAAAAATTCTTCGAATCGTTTCAAAATTGAAATTTAACCCTCTGATAGTAATTAAAATGTGTCCCCAAAATTTTAATAAAATCGGCCCGACAGGACCGGATTTACAAATTTTATGAAAACGTTATTTTGCAGATAGTGAATTATTTACTGAAAGGTGTATATAACTTGGTATAGAGGTTCGATTGATAATAATATTGCAATTTAGAGAAAAAATGTTATTTTAAGGGGTGTATTAAGTAGTCAATTTTTTTATTTTGCCCAAAAACCAACTTAAGTTTGCATAATAAAGCCACACTGCCTGTATTAGCAAATACACTATATTGTCGGCAGGGTTTTGGCACTGCGACCCGGGTTTTTTATTTTAACCACGAAAACGTACAAAAAATCCCTATGTATCTTTGATACAAATCGTTTTTCAGTTTAAATGCGACGGATCTTTTATATGGCTATCGACCTTTAAATTATATATTACAACAGGACAGACGGTATAAAAGCGACACTGTGCAGAGCAATGACGCGGCGGTGATTAGAGCAAAGCGTCGCTGCGAGTCCCGACGGCTAGTAACACTAGACGATGGCGCTGCTGTGACCACAGACGCCGTGCGGCCACCGAAATATACCGCAGCGACAAGTTCGCCATAACGGTCAAGCGAGTCTGTCACTTCAAGATTCGTTGGCGTTCACAAAATCATGTGATGGCTACATTGGATGCTGTACACATTTTTGTGTACATTATATTGCCGGAAATTATTGTTATGGGTCCGAATATCAAAATTTTTAACATATTTTTATGTTTGAAGGTCACTACAATATTTTTACATTATTTGTGAAAAGGTTTCTCGCACTCTCTCTATCTGGGTGTGATATGATATGATATTTATTTAATCAGTTGAGACATTACATCATTTGTTTGACACGTCAACAAGAAATACAAAAAAACCCGGGTCGCAGTGCCAAAACCTTGCTGACAATATAGTGTATTTGCTTATACAGGCAGTGTGGCTTTATTACGCGAACTTAAGTTGGTTTTTAGGCAAAATAAAAAATTTTACTCCTTAATACACTCCTTTAAATAACATTTTTTTTGTTAATTGTAATATTATTATAAATCGAACCTCTATACCAAATTATATACAACTTTCAGTAAATAATTCACTATTTGTAAACTAGTGTTTTCATAAAATTTGTAAGTCCGGCCCTGTCGGGCCGATTTTATTAAAATTTTAGGGACACTTTTTAATTACTACTAAAGGCTTAAATGTCAATTTTGAAATGATTCTGAGAATTTTTTCGGTATTTTGGGGCCCAAAAACATTTTTCAACCCCTAAAAACTACCCTTAAAATGCCCCGATTACGCCCATTTTAAATAGCCTTCTTGCGGTGATGGATTTCAACACGTGAGCTAAATTTCGTTAAAATCAATTAACTCTTTCGAAAGTTATTGCCCGCACACATGTATATATACGTATATAAATATATATATATATTATATATATAAATATATATATATATTATATATATACATATATATATATATATATATATATATATATATATATATATATATATATATATATATACATATATATATAAACATTTTCAAAAATGGTGCCAAAGTGTTTAGGAGGTTATGAAACGTCGAGAAATTTTGGTCCGACCCCTAGGTCCCGCCATCCGACGGACGCCAATAGTGTATGTTGCCATATGGCAAATACACTAAAAATGAAATTATAGAGTTATCGGCAACATAAATATTCATCAACAGAATAAAAGGCTCGTTCTAATAAGAAGTTTTTAATATTTGTCTTGAAAATTGAGCAAGTATTATTTTTTAACCTTTCAGGTAATTTGTTATAAATATATGCTGAAAAATTGTCTGGGCAATACTTATAAATGTCTATTTTTGCCAACGGTAGTTTTATTGCTTTTTTAAAGCGAGTATCATGACCATGTCCATTCTCTGCTAAGGCTAAGGTGTTTTGATTAAAACGTAAGCAATCTAAATTTGCTAATGTAAGGACTTTTTAGTTTTTACGGAGAACACTAAAATTTTTGTTTTTGTGTTTTTATTAGTATCTAGAAATATGTAAATTTATGAAGAGACTAATAAAAATTTAATTGTAAATTTTCTACAGTAAAGAAATTGGAAATTTTCATATCAAATCATTGTTGATTTTACAAATGAAAAATAACAAATAGAGCCGAAGGCTAAAAGCACAACCTATACGGTTAATTTACCTATATACGTATCTATAGAAGTACCCATGTAGCTGTGCATATTAATCATCGGAAAATAATTGTTATTTATGAAGTTGGAATCGTAGGGAATTGGACAGTTTATGAAAAGAATTAACTTTGATTAAGTTGAACGTTTCGTTGCTAATTGCAGCTTCCTCAGCAACTATATTTAAAAACAAACAACAAAATACAAAATAATAAATATTACAATGACATCTTTAAAGTTCAATTCCAAAATATGTAATAATAGAAATTAGTTTCACGGGTAATTGGAATAAAAAATCAATTTAAACACTTATTGATTGCAATGTTTCGTCTTTATTATAATTTAAACATGCTGAGAGCTTGAAAAAGTCTTGATTTAATAAAGACGAAACGTTGCAATCAATAAGTGTTTAAATTGATTTTTTATTCCAATTACCCGTGAAACTAATTTCTATTATTACAATGACAGTTTTACCTATGTAAAACTATCATTGTAATATTTACTATTTTGTATTTTGTTGTTTGTTTTTAAATATAGTTGCTGAGGAAGCTGCAATTAGCAACGAAACGTTCAACTTAATCAAAGTTAATTCTTTTCATAAACTGTCCAATTCCCTACGATTCCAACTTCATTAAAATTATGGACACGAATTTACCAACATAATTGTTATTATCCATGACATTATTTATTCTATTGTTAAACATTATAACATTATTTCTTCTTTGTATCCTTAGAGCAATCATAAAATATCTTTTCAACAAAGGTGGAATTTTGGGTGTGAAATATTAAAAATAAACACCAGTGGTTTGAGAGAGAGAGAGAGAGAGAGAGAGAGAGAGAGAAATTATAGATTACAGACGTTCAACAGCCGATGTCATCAGCGTCTATGACCAGTGGTTTGATGTTTTGTGGTTATTTTTAACAATCTGTTATTGGAATGAATTATGAAATTCTTATTAATATAAACTTGAAATTTGGTACATGTTTGATTTTTAGTGTTTTTGTCTTATGTCACATACACTATTGGCGTTAGTCGGATGGCGAAACCAAGGGGTCGGGTTAAAATTTTTTGACTGGAATGTAACAGTTACATGTTTCCCGATGTGAAGTATAGATATAGTCATTCGGTGTACCAGGCCCGTGTACACATTGCGGCACACAACAGCGGATCTCCTCTTTCTTCCGGTTGGATAAGCATCGACACAATGTTTTAGTAGGTATGCCAGCATATTCAACATCACAGGCGGGAACCGGGTACAGTAGTATTCCGTAATCAGACGAAGGCTTTTATATAGTTTTTAACGTGGAGGGAAAGTTTGGTTGAGGAACAGTTGAAAAAAAGAAGCTTTACCGATGTTTCGCTTGTGGCCTACGTTTCGGAAAATATATTTCCATCTTCCTGCCTGAGGCCCTGAAGATGGAAATATATTTTCCGAAACGTAGGCCACAAGCGAAACATCGGTAAAGCTTCTTTTTTTCAACTGTTCCTCAACCAAACTTTCCCTCCACGTTAAAAATATATATTGGATCAAAAAATATTAAAGGCTTTTATATAGTAGTAAACGCGACTGAAGAAAATTATAATGATAGTTTGCAGAGCGCGTTGTCATAAAATTTCACAGAAAAAAAAACATAAAGAAAATATAATTACATCCTTCAAAAAAGTCACGGAAAAGAGGAAAATAATGAAATTTTGAGGTCAGAGCCAATTTTATTAATAAGATTTTTAATTACGTACCTACGTTAAACGTTCTTCCAAAAATAGTATGAATAGCTTCATAGAACTCCAAACGTGGAGATCTGATGAAAGCTCGATTTTCGAAAATCGAATCGAAACCAATAACTTTATTTTTTTTTTTTTTCAATGGCGGGAAGCTAAGAATGTGAGCTAATGCAACAGTAATTTTCAGAAGTTACCTGTCAATTACCGTTTAGTTCTAAAAAAAATCACATTTCAACTGCTGTTCACCAGTTTGAAGAGTTCTACTGTAAAACATCAACTGAAGTTTCCTGTTTTCATTTCTGAAAGATAACAAAAGTTCTCGAACACAAAGCGTCTCCATGCATCTTTAAAAAAATGAAGTATACATAGCGACGCGTGTCAAAGATGCATTATACAAATGACTGTTAAGTCTCCTGTCGTTTTTAATTATGATATGGTGTTTAGATGCTGCCGAAATACGAGATGAATTTGCAAAATATCTCGTTTTAACAAAAATACTCAAAGTAAATACTTATATCCATATTGTATACGAGGTGTCTCATGCATTTAAAAAAAATATATTCATTATTTCCATTTTCCCTGGACTAAGTAGTAATTACCCCAAAATAGTAGAATTCTAGAATGCATTATCTTTTTAACATTGAGTTTATGTCTACTAATTACGGAATTAATTCACCTATGAACAGGATCACTAAGCTCTACAATGATGTTTCATTAAAAAAATATGACATTGACATATTCAACATGTCTTATTTTACTTTTAAAAAAAGCATATTACAAACTCTGGCTATCACTACATAAGTTGCCTGGCTATTCTTATTTTGGATATTTAATTCTTATTTTTTTGTTTTTTGTATTTCTGAACATTGAATTTTTTCATCTTTAAAGTTCAATTCCAAAATATGTAATAATAGAAATAAAGACGAAACGTTGCAATCAATAAGTGTTTAAATTGATTTTTTATTCCAATTACCCATGAAACTAATTTCTATTATTGAATTTTTTTCTTTTTAATGCTTATTGTACACAGAATACTGATATATTTTGGTCTACTTATCTTCATTTTTTATGCAATGCTATCTGACAATGAACTATTTTTTCGTTTGTAAAAAGAGGTGTCATTTGTATGGACCCAGAGTCCGTTTGACATCCATGTTATATAAATAAATAAAAAAATTAAAAAGAATAACTATATATATCTAGTGTGTCATAACCAATATTTTGCGAATGAGACAATATGTTAGAACGAGCATCAACGAAATATAACAGTCACATATAGTATCATGACGCACGAGATATATATAGTATTTTTTGCACGCTTCCCATATAAAGTAGCTGATTTTCACTTAAATTTCAAAATTTCTGACACACCGATTTTGAGCAAGTTCACATCTATATTTGTAGGCTGCATTTTATTCTCATGCGGCTAGACTGTAATTTACTATAGAAACTGTAATACGTTTACAATTATTTAATTTACGCACTAGTGTTAAATGCGGTATTTCATGACAACTACATAGCCATGAAAAGCAGCTATTTTATAGGAAAGTGTGCAAAAAAAATTAGTAATACCTTTAGTACCTACGAACATTGACGAAATTACGATAAACAAAAGAAATAATGCTATTTTTTAACGCAAACGACATTTTATAAAATATTGTTATTATCGTGTAACTGCATCAGATAAAAACTCGCTATGACGCTGGAACAACATTTAATCTTAATTCGTTGAAAATATATGTCTTTACGGTCTACATACACAATCTACTATTTCGTATTACAAGTAATACCTACGAAATAATCCATACATTTTTCAATATTTTATCACAAATCAGAAGAACCTTTGTTTGAATAATTTTCTGTTTTATTTATCAAGATTGCATTGTTTAATTTAAAGCAGTAAAATAACCGAAAAAAGAAAGAAAATCACGTTTTATACATAGTATAGACATGCAAGCGTGGTCGGTTCTTAAATTAACTAAAATTGCGTAGGTCACATAAAGTTTAACCCGTCATGGAGAAACATTAAAATTTTCATTGACTGAAAAAGCTTCGTGTGACCGTTTTTTAAGTAGAGCTAATGCTGATAAAAAGCCCGGGGGACTGTTATTTCCTAGCTAACAATTATGATTAAAATGATATCAGCCCCCCTCCCCATGTTTGCAATGAGAGTTATTATAACGTACGAGTTATTATTTTTTGGATACTGATAATATTCACATCAAATAAGTCACGTACGTTATATGGGTAGCGTTCGTCTTTGTGTTGTGTACAGCACTGGCATAATATATGAACTATAAATATATAGTTTTAAAACTGAATGGACTCCACGTGACGTAACGATAAAAAAGTACGGCTTTTGTTTTTAATCCTTACGCCACGAGGAGTTCTCATTCAGCTTTACAACAAAAGTTTTACGGATCACAATTCTACTTCATAGTAGTAGTTTGCAATAAATATATTATATAGGTTTTATAATAAATATATATATAGGTTAGGATTATTTTCGTCCATGGGTTTAAATAATGATTAAGGATCTTAGCTACTTAGACAGATGTTACGATTTCAAATGTTGCAACATTTCGTTGATATTTTTCAACTTCTTCAGGCAATATTTGGGATTAACATCTCTATGAAACTAATGTAGTCCCTAAAACTCAAGGTTACTAGTAACTAAAGTTGGGCGTTCGCATTGTTGAAGGTGTAACTAGGCGAGACGCGAGAGAGGGCGTGGGAATTAGACTTGTGACGTCACATGGAGCCTTGTTCCAAATAGTAGGGATAACAATAATTGAAAAACTAAGCCATGGGCATCGGTGACGTAAGGTATCAACTCAACCAATCATCTTGTCCAAGTGCCCACGGCACGGCAGTGTACAGGCACAGTGGATGTGGCCGAGCTGATCCGAGTCGACCAGTGAGTGGAATCTCATTTAATGTATCATGACTCTTAAAGCTACCAATCGTGCCGAGTGCCGAGTGGATGTGGACCTTAAGGGGGTATTCTTATGTGAACGCATAAATTTTACCTCTTTTTAGGGATTTTTTTTTGACGACAATAACATTCAATCATTTTAATTTTTTTATATGTTTTTGTTTGTATCTTAAACTGTATAAAAAAATTTTTTTTCTCTTATTTTACATTTTTTTATATATTTTTTTTTTAAATTAAATTAGACACTAAAAAAAGCAGGTCACTGGTCATGGTAATAGCGGCTGTTCATGTTGTCTGAAATAAAAAAATCGAATGGATCATTGTTCAGTAGGGATGTCGCTATCGTCCCTACTAAAATTAATCACTTTCATAAAAAAAAATGGCGGACTGTAGAAAAAAAGTTTGTGTTTTTTGTTAATTTTTTTGTTAAAAATCGTTGAAAAAAAATAAGAAAATATTTTCGAAAATAAGCAATTTTAGTACGGACGATAACCATTAATGAGTAGAAGAACATATATAAATTTCAAAACAATCGGTTGAATACTTTTTTTTTAGGACCATGACAGTTTTAGCAAATAATGTTTCCAGATAAATGCGTTTAAAGTTTCAAGAGTCAACAAGTCGCTTATACGGCTCGTTATCGACTATGAGTTGTAATTTATTTAAAACTAGGAATTTCGGTCTCTATTTTTCACAGCATATTTTCGATAGGTTTTACTATTGAAATATGAAAAAAAAATCGATTTTTCGAAGTGGTCACATAAGAATACCCCCTTAAGAGTATATTATTGTTGTTCTAAACGATGTCGTCGTAAACGGTTTTGACTGTATTCTTTTATCTTTATATTGAATACGATAACTATAAAAGTTTGTCCACGGCTGTATTCCCAATCGCGCACTACCTATCGACTGTTCTAGTGTTGCCAGTGTAGTAGTTCAGTGTAACACGTGTGCAGAGTAGATTGTAGGCAAGTGCAATTACCATCGTTATTGCTATCTACAAAACACAGTACATTAACGCCCTCAGGTTACGCGTGTCTAAGCGTTCATACTTTCCAATATGAGTCATTTCTCATCGATAACGCCCTTCGTTACATAGCGACTTGCTGATAGATGAGCCTAGTTTAATTCTATCTGTATTTAAAAGAATAAATTTGTATCTATGCTATCTCAAAACCTAACACATCGATCGCTGGATCGAGTGAAAATGCGATTGAGTTTTCAGATTAGAAACTGAGAACTTGTAATAAAGTAACCATAAAAATGTCATATAAATAATGACAAGCTCAGTTATACCCAAGCTTGCGAGATTTTTAGTTTTCCATGTTAACGAAATCGGAAAATTGCGATAAAACCTACATAAATATAATATTGTATGATATTCTATATCTGTATTTCAATACATATAGAACAGATTACCTGTAAAAATATGTACGGAAGAGGGTAGCGAGATAATATGGCCTCTGTAACATGTGTTGGGATGTATTTGCCATTTTTTTTTATTTTTTCCCAATATCGCTAGTATAATCCACGTGAACTATCAACAACTGTCAAGGCATTGCTTAACCTATTAACTACCAGTGTATTGCATAATATACTGCTCTTTTTAACCGAGTACTGAAAAAGAGGTTATACAATTCGACCGTTATTTTTTAATTTTTCTTTTGTGTATATTCCGAGATAGCTCCGCCAGCTGTGAACTGATTTGAAATTTTTCGGCGCCATTTTGTTTAGAATGTTATATTTATTTATTGTAGATTATAGATGCTTGATAACTTAGGTTATTATCGTTTTAATTACATCAAGTAACGTCGTCATCAATTAAAACTAAACAACAAATATCTACATGTACAGTGAAAAATAATAAAATACGTGAATCAAAAACAGCTTTTGCGTCACGCGTGAACCTATGTGAGTGCTCGGACGCAAATGCCGCCTGGTGCGTTGCTTAGCTTATATCCCCCACCACAAATTCCACCGACAGGAAAAGCGCTGCTGATGGCGCCTGGAGCGCCGCTCGGTGGCCTGTCTCATTACTCAATCTTTGAATCATCTTCGGTGGACACTAATGGGTTAAGAAGTAATTCACAATCAACCGGGTTGAATATAAAATGCAACATGCTGTAGCATAGTTTACACAGCATAAATCACTGACAGGAGGAGTGTGTTTGACATGCCCCACAGCAAGCGGCTGCACCGTGAAAAATAATAATAGATAAATTATATTTTTTTATTTAATTTTTCTTTACAACAAGAATATTGAAAATACAAGTTTTGTCTCTCCCAAACTTCGAATTGATGTGTTTAGAATCTCACATCAGTGATATAATATTATTCTCTTATTAACCTAGTTATTTAATATAATAAAGTGTGAGGTCGGCGACAACTTAATTACTATAACTTTTTATGTATCCATGTACTTTCTTTAAATTGGCACCGACCTCAAATCTGTGTTATTTAAAATTTTAATTTCATTACTAATATCTACATAAATATAAATTATTATTTAATTAATTCTTTCGAGTTTACTGTTGAAAACTACTCTATTATTTTGTTTTTTGTTGTTCTGAGAAAGAAAAATCGGAAACCGCAATTTTATTTTATAGATAGCCGATTAATTAGCCGGTAAATTATACGGTCAAGACGGTTACTATCAGCGTTGCCAGATTTTTTTTTTGCCTAATCGGGATTTTGGAACTTTTTGACTGAAAAAAGCGGGATTATTTCGTCGAAAGCGAGTCATAGTAAAAAAACGTATATAATCAGAAGTTTTTAAACATTTATCTTTTTATTTGAGTTCAAATTACGTTTACGTGACAATAAATAGCAAAAATAGCCACAGAAAATGTATTTTAATAAAAATATGATATTTTAAATCAGATTTACCCTATCGTTAAATAGTTGAGTCTTATTCGTCTTCTGAATAAAAAAAATAAAAAAAACAGAAATCAAAATCAAAAAAGTTTTATTCATTAGAAAAATATGGCGTTTCAAACAATAGTCTGAGGAGTGAGTGTTACAAATTGCAACTTACAATAAGAGAATAATTATTTACGCACGGTCGAGTTATTCCCGAAAAGCGGGACTGAGCCTGTCCCGCTCGGGACATTTAATTTTTATTTAAAAATCGGGACGTCTGACAACGCTGGTTACTATCATAAATAACCGGTAATTTTACATCACTAGCACACGATCTAAGTAATGGTAGTGTTAGAACTGTAGAACTTGAGTAACTTTTGTCTTCTGGGAATAAATCGACTCCTTGTCTTATAATTAATTTACAGGTCGGTAGCACTCATGAACTCACTATGTCATTCTTAGCACACATTAACTCACCCCTTTATCAAAGGATGCGAGGTGCCGCGCGACGACGACGCGACGGAGTGAAGGTGAAACGCGATACACGCCGACCCCTCCCCCGCATTCTTATACTTTCGTCATACATAGATAATTAAATGCCTATTGTCAGTGGCGGCGCGAAAAATATACCGCGAAAAGCCTACAGTTCACTGATAGTAAGGTATGGAGTTAGTCATCATTATAGTACGGTTCGATGAATGAAGCGGCAAAGCAATGAAACAATGTAAAGTATCCCCGTTCCATGCAATAAAAAATATGCCGATTTTATTACATTGTGAAGTATATAACTGTATGATTTATTCCTTAAATTTTGAACGATATGCTGGGCTGGTAAACTGTTTTTTAGGGTTCCAATGTTAGGGACACAAAGTTTTAAAGTAAACATTTTTTGTATGAAACATATTTTGATAAAATGTAACGAGCTGGGTAGAGTAGTGGTGACAGCACTAGACTGGCATTCGGGAGGTCCGGGTTCGAATCCCGGCGGGGGCAGATGTGGCTGGAACTTTTTCCTACTGCCTCTCGTCGAGAAACGGTAATTCCTGAACCGGCCATCTTGATTGAGGTTTTCCATTGTTTCCCTCAATTAATTCCAGATAAATATCGAGATGGTTCCTTATTTGAGGCCATGGCCGATTACCTATCAAACTCCTAGTTCAAAAAAATTACCTACCTTATCCTAATTTCCTATAATTCCTTCATTCGCCCATTGCTATTACATAAGTTGAAGTTTTAAAATGTAGAAAAATAACGGGAAGTGTGGTAGATGGAAAATAGTAATGGTGCGAATGACGTCTGTTATGACATAAAATCGAGAAACGGACGTTAAACGCATTATTAATATTATTAATAATATTATTATATATTTTGATAAAATGGGTAGTTTTCGAAATAACCACGAAAAGTATGGTTTCGGCCGCCATTTTCCAAGATGGTGAGTGTAGAACAAACATTTTTTCGAAGACTTATTCTCGATTTCTAATACGACTGTTGTAACCGTCCAAATTGTCTGGCATTTTTTTTTTCGTGTTAAATTTGCCTACACAATATTTTTTGAGGTAAATTTTCTCTTAAACTTGATAGTTTCGTAATAGGTAAAATTATCGCTAATGTCTCCCCGGATTTTTTATTCCCTGTTCAACTAGTATAGAGACATTGATGTAAAAAAATACGTGCCTAAAAGTCTTACCATACATTCGTTATCAGCTCTCAGGTAAAACAGATTAAAGTGTCAGTTTGTGAATCTTGGTAGACTTTTAAAATGGAACAATCTAATACAGATTAAATAAAATACAGGTCAACACATTAAACAAATTAAATTATAAACAGCGACACATAATATACATTTCTGAGAATAAGACGGCGTCTGAATAATTACAATAAATTAATTAATAAAAGAGTTAAGTAAGTTAGTTACGAAAGAAGATAGGTTAACAGCGTAAAGTTCGTTGCCTGCTACACCGCAACTGTCTGAGGCACATGTTAACAAGGGTACCAGAAACTTATTCTACTAAATAAACTTTCAGTCTAAAACAAACTTTGTAAGCTTATCATTTATTCAATAGTTTAAAACTTTTGATATACCTTTTCACGTTAAACTGCTTCTAACTTCAATCTGTTAACTGTTACATCTCTTTATCAGCTATTCTAATACTACTTTATACTAATATATTGAAATGCTTTCGTTTTTGCTCTTTTTTTAACAGACGTCTAAAAACAAAAGAGGTTATTCAATTTGTCATGTACTTATATATTTATATTAGTTCAGCTATAACGTTTCGACGGGTTAACCGATTTGAAAAATTTCGACATCATTTTGTTAAGAATTTACTTCAAAAAAGGAGATTTTTTATATATGTTACCTCGTATCTCCAGCATTTGGTGAAACAGATTTTGATGATTCTCTTTCTGCTAAGGCATACCTTCAGGTTAGTCTCACTTTAATTTTATTCAAATCGATTCAGGAGCTTAGTAATAAAACATCAAGGAAAAGATTGTTAAGAATTAATAATAATAGCTCAAGAATACGACTTTCTTAATTATATAATAATCAAGTTAAATAAGTAACCTTTATTTATCATTGGTCGATGCATCGTGTTTTATCAAAAGTGCATTTAAAATTTGTTGAAAAATGATTATTAACAGTAGTGCTATTTTAACCTTAGAAGCGTTAATACTTAAATTGAATGTAATTTTATCATAGTTTGATCTTTCGGTGGTAGTTTTGGAGTGTGGTGAGGCATTATTTTTTTCACGTACAAATAATTCGCACCAGCAAGAATCAGTATTTTTTTCTAATCAAGAGTTAAAAATATTAAAAACAAATAGTTCAATTGATGTATTGGCTATCGACGATACATCCAGATGTGGATGAAGAATAAAATTATAATAATTGTGGTCGTGTTGTTAAATAAAATATTAGAACTTATCTTCGTCTTTAATTGATAACACATTTCACCTTGTTGAAGTTAATTTTGCTTGTTTAAATAAAAACAAGAAATGGAAAATTTATAGCGGCGCTGTCTTGGAGATAGTATGTTATAGATTTTAGACGAAATATGATTTTTTGTTGAACTCTTAATCTCTAATAATAAATAAAAAAAATGTTCATAGTGCGGTATTTTTTTTGTGAAAAGTGTACGCACGTAAAACCGCGCATACATTTCTGTTCTGTTAAAAGAAAAGTGTTGTTTCAAACCAGAGATTTAAAAGAGGTTATATATGTTCATTGACGTGAAAAAAAAACTTTAAAGTGGATGGTACTAAATGGAACTAATAACAAACCATCAACTAATTCGCCTTAATGATAGAAATAAATAAACTAAATTTTGTTGAGAAACATTTCTACATATTACTGTCAGTAAATTTAAAAGAAAACAAGCAAAAAGGAGCCGATCGGTACTATTTACTACATTCATTCAAGTAAGTACTACGTATATCTTATTCAAATCAAACGATTGAATAGAGTGTATGACTTTATACTATAGTATGCCCAAATTAAAATTAAGATAAAACAATAGACAACGCACGTTTGAAATTATACTCTTTTGAAGTGATTAAAAACTATTTTTTTTATACACGATACATGCAAATAATTTATTGAAATAAAATCTTCAAAAATTTTAAGAAAATTAGTCTCAAATATTTGAAAACATTTTTAAAATTATATTTTATTTATTAACGACAAAATTGTATGTCACTTTATATTGCTAAAAGAATATAGAAAATTAAACTTTTATTACTATCGACTGAAGCAGATGAAAAATATATTTGACCAAAAAATGTTGCTGACATTCTATCATGCGTACATTGCATCTACCATCAATTATGCTATGATTATTTGGGGAATGTCGAAAGAGAAAGATCGAATATTTATCATTAAAAAAAATATATAAGGTTAATTTTTAACTTAAAACGTAGAGAAACTTGTCGACACATTTTTAAGAGCAATGATATTCCGACCTATTACGCAATTTATGCAATAGATATGCTTACTTTTATACACAAACTAGCTGCAGTTGATGACAAACATAAAAACAATAGTACTTTCAATACACGTCCAAAGAATTACAGCAAAAAGCATAACACGACTTTTTTTGAATATAAAATGTATTGCAATGTCCCAAAACTAATAAGAGATTCCACCGATTTTGATAAAAAGCTAAAACATTACATAATTAATATGGTCCCATATTCCATAAACGACTTGTTATCAGATTAATTATTTTGATTTTTTCTGTTCAATTGTGTAATGACGTTTTGTATCAATTTTATATAATGGCGCAACAAATAAACATTTATTACTATTATTATGAAGAAAAATTATTTGAAAATACGAAATTTATACCTGTACAACACACAGAGAAACGCAACTGATCCCAGCACCCAGGTGTATCCCCACCAAACTTCAGTAAGAAAAGAAATATCAAAAGATCAGCCGATCTATAATTTTTTTTTCGCGACGTTGTTAGTTCTTATTCAATAACGTGTTAGTTTAGAATCATGCCAGTTCGGTTGATATCTCAATATAACGGAGGGATATCTTTTCAGTAAACATAATATTTCACGGTGGTATTGGGGAAACCTTATTGATTTCGATACAAAAGATTCTTGTTGATCTCAAAACAAACATTTGCATTGATGCGAAAGTGCTGTAAAAATAAATACCCATCGTACGGCGTATGCGGGTTCTCATCGGTATGTTTGCGGATAAAACTGTTCTTCATACATATACTGACGTTTTTTTTCTGACAATATTTCTTTTAAATTTTCTTAAAACTAATCCGTAAACTGTAAAAAATAACTCAATTATTCTAATTGAATTGTTGCAAACATTCATTGTTACATTGCTAAATTAGAAAAATTTATTTTTTATTCGGGTTTGAATCCCATCGGTGACAGTGGAATAAAAAATAAATTTTTCTAATTTAGCAATGTAACAATGAATGTTTACAACAATTATATAGCTTGTTCTGAAGCATTACAGAATTAACATATTCTTACATTCTAATTGAAAATAGTAGTTTATTTATCTAAGGTGGAATAAATTATATTACTAACGAGTATGTGACATTATGTCAAAAACGAGCGAATAACAGCCACGAGCGATATTATCATTGCGTCTCAGCTATATACTATATTTTTGCACGTACCTTCTACAAAATAGCTGATTTTCAATTAATTTAAAAAAAAATTGACAGTTCAATTTAAAGCAACATCACTTCTATTTGTGGGCTGCGTTCGATTCTCATGCAGTTAGACTATGATTTACTATGGACATTGTAAAAGGACCTCTACCCAATTTTACATCACTCGTGTTAATTGTGTCATTTCACGACCATTGTACAAGCATGAAAAGCGGCTATTTTGCAGAGGAATGTGCAAAATAGTAATGTATATACCTATATCGTTCGTAAATGAAGGTATTATACGAGATACTATGTTAAAACGAGTTTTAACAATCACCTGAGTCATATTATCATTACAAATAAGATACATACTACATTTCACGTACCTCCTATAAAATAGCTGCTTTTCACAACATAATAAGTATGTTTGTAATATTTTTGACAGTTCACGTTCGGTCATATTAGTATCCTATATGAACTGTTCATGAAAGCAACGTCTGCTATGCTTGTCTCTCTTGCTCATATGGTTTTTAACAGCAGTTGCATTGGTAAAATCGCATTACTTTTGTTTTACTTAACGCACTAGTGTTAAACGTATCATTCACGGCCGCTATACGGGCAAAAAATACATTTCGATTGGATGTATTTTTCACAATTGTTATATAAATACCGTGGCAACTGAATTGTTGATCGGACTGTACAGTTGACAGTTCAAACGTGCAGCGTGTGCTCTTCCGTGCCATCGGTCTGTGAATCCTTAAGGACCGACTGAATACCTTAATTCAATGATTGATCCTCCAGATACAACATTTATTGTTATATTAACAATACTTTATGCTAACCTTCTTAATACTATTATGCGAATTAATTCGTCTGTACCAATATTTGCCGACTGCATCAAGTAACTTACTTCATAAGAATATTTATTACTTTTTGTGTATATCAGTGCTTCTCAACTTTCTTTTATGAAGCCCTGGTTTCCTAAGATAATAAATAAGCTTAAATACTAAGATCCCATTAATTGGGCAAAGGCCTTTCCCTTGAAGATCCAGAGTTCACGATTTTCCCGCGGATTGATCGATTTCATTCCTCCATTTTCTTTTCCGTCCAAAGGACATCAATCAGTTGCTATTTTTGCCCACGGGTTAATTGGCATTCTTGGAATTTATTGTCCGAAACGATCGTCGAAATAATTTAATAATTATTTTTGTAAAATTCTCAACTGTTTTTTATTTTATGTTATTATTAATCATGTTCTACCAACTGCCGAGAGAAAAATCAGTTCAAATTATAAAGTTATTATTTTTTTTAATCTTAAATGTCTTTGATTTAAAGCAAAGTAGCCCAGATAAATTATAATTTTGTCTTTTATATGTAAAATTGATTGGTGTAACTGAAATGTAGTGCAAAGATTTGAAATTAACTCACTATTTGGTGGTAAACTGACTATAAAATAAGTTCAACGTTTGGTAAGAAGAGTAACCTCTTTTGTAGAAAAACTCTAGAATGTTTTTATAAATTAATTATTGGTAATATTCTATTTGTATTTTGTAAACTTTATTGCAAGCCTTAACAAAATTATGTTTTTACTATCTTCACCCTCGATTCTTACATAATGGATTTTTTGTTTCCTGTGAATAATTTGTTGCTTAATATTTAAGTTGAACTTCAAGCAAACGATTGATGCAGGAGAGTTATAAACAAACGAAAGATGGAAGTGAAACATCTTAGCGACATCTAAAAATAAATGAAACAAAAAAACAATGACACAAATGGGTGACACAATTTAGTGACAACGAAACTACAGAAATGCATTTTATTATCTACTATGAAATATATTTTTTTTGCTCACCATTTTTGTTGACAATTTTTTGGGTGAATTTTGACAATTTTTTGGATGAATTAAGACATTGTTTTGGGAGAGTTTTGACATAGTTCTGGTTGAATTTTGATAAATTTTTTAATGAATTTTGACAAAATGAGGCCCCATTTGACTTCAATAAGCCCTAGACTCTGAAAAACGTAAATCCGCCCCTGGTTACTACATCAATAATAGAAATGAAATAATAAATTTGTAAGACATCAAATAACACAAATATACATACAATGACTGCATTATCTATTTTTGTTCATATATCAAAAATATTTCCGCTACTTTAGTTTCAAATAGAAATGTTTGCCTAGTTTTATTTTATTGAAACTGATTTTTATTCGTTTACGTGCGTCTTTTTAACGTTCAAACTGGGCCTACTTTATTACATTGTATTATTCAAATTCACATTCTGAATGGTTTTGTAGATTTGTGATGGTTTTACCTTTTGGGTTTCTTGCATTTTTATAACATTTATTTTTAAACACAGCTGATTTCTAGCGCTAACTCACGACACGTGCCACTAGGTAGCCACTATAGGTTAGCTTCGTTGTAATCTATAACATATTCAAATAATGTTTTTTCCTATTTGTTAATTGACTTTAAAAGATTTTATATACAGTTGAACTTCTATAGCTCGAACCTATAACTCGAAAATTTATCATGAACCTTGTTAGAATTCATTCATAATTCGAATTTTTCGCAAGTCGTTTTTTATATCCCGAGGTTCACTATAGAGTTCTGTTTTAAAGCATTAATATTATGCATTATTCTTTATATTAAGTATGCATTTCACTGCTGGAACAAATAAACCAGTCGATATCATTTGAATATACATATAGGTTTAGAATACGCTTTTATTTGGTTAGATGTTAAAATCCACCGAACTGCAGTTAGGGTACAGATTGCACCCAGTAGCGGCATTGCGGACACGGCATAAAGAGAAATTTCCTTGCTTTGGCCGGCCGCAAGCCGGCTATGTTACGGTAGGCCACATTGGCTCACAAGGATCATAATTGCTGAAATTTTATCACTCCTACCTTTCTATAACAGTATAAACAATAAAATATACTTGTAAAATTTTACTGCACTTTCTTTCAAAATATTTCATATTTTTATTTATGTCCGGCATTTTTTTAAAATAAAATTTAGAAAGTTCATATTCTAGTTTATATTAACTAAATAAGTACAGCAACCCTACTTATATATTATAAAAAATATCATATTTTTTAGTGTCTTTAAACGCCTTATTCATAAGAATTAAATGACTTCAAAAACTAAAATTCATTTGAATATTTAAGTTTCGAAGCATTACTCTTTCATCATTCTGAGAAGACTGCAGTGTTATTATTCTTTACATATATACTTTATCAATTCTGAAATTCGATTATTAAGTAATGAAAATAATGGCTTTCCTATAATAGAAATGATAATAATTTCTGTGGAATAGTTTCACGAAAATTTAAAATTTACCAATCAGAGGTCGCATTTTTTGTTAAAAATATTATTATTCTTGTTATTATTTTCACATCCGCTTCTGCAAATGAAGACGTCAAAAAATTTGCAGATGTCACGTCTGTAAAATCCCCCTGGTTGACACAACTAGGCACAGCTCATTGCACCCATTAACCATGTGAAGCAACAAACCCAGCTGGAGTTTTCTAGTGTGATACAATATTTTTTTATTCCAAGTGTGAACAACATAATACGTGTGCCCCCTTTTATTGTTCAATATTTGAGTGGCTAGAAATAGAGTCTAACACAGAATAATAAATTTTCTTCATCTTTAAAGTTCAATTCCAGACATATGTTATAATAAAAAACAGTATCACGGGTAATTGGAATAAAAATAAATAAATTTAAACACTCATTGATTGCAACGTTTCGTCTTTTATTTAATTAAGACTTTTTCAGGCTCTGAAAAATTTTTTACAAAAATTAACATTCATATAATAAAAATATTAAATTGCTTGTTATATCATAGTTTAATTATCATTTAAGCATATTGAGGTTAGTCACACCATTGTTTCTTTTTAGTAAATTATTTAATTCATAATGTTTAATATTTTTATTATATGAATGTTAATTTTTGTAAAATTTTTTTCAGACGAAACATTGCAATCAATGAGTGTTTAAATTGATTTATTTTTATTCCAATTACCCGTGATACTGTTTTCTATTAATAAATTTTCTTTTTTGTACAACAAACGTGATTTGAGAATATTATTAACAGATTTCTGACACTAACCGAACACCTTAGTCGCTTTACATGTTTGTATAGAGGCATTTAAAGTGAGCCATTACGCACTAGTATGGTAAAGTCAAACCAAACTGGTCTTGCTATGTACCAATTGTACAGTAAATCACTGTTTTTCAGTTGTTTTTTTTAAAACTTACTGTTAGAAGTGACGTTAATTCAAACAAGAACTATCAAAAATTTTGAAAATGAAGTGAAAAGGACACATTTTACGAGAGGTATACAAAAAAACATATATAGTATGTTAAAATGAGCACAGTAACTCCATCTCTCGGTGAAAAATTAAACCTCGAAATTCATTTGGATTCTTATAAACAAAGCTTTTCAGTAATTCTCGTCAGACCCGGATCAACGATTTTTTTGAACCGGGGAAGAAACTTAATGGTGGCGCCCCCTTTCTCCAGCGTTATCAAAAAAACTAAAAAATATATAATGGGTGGCATTTTTTTGGGACCGGGAGGGGAGAATTAAGAACCTTTTAATAAATTTGCACTCTTTATTACCCATTATATTATGATTTTGGCGCCCCTTAAAACCGCCGCCCGGGGCAGGTGCCTCGGTTTGCCCCTCTCCCAGATCTGGGGCTGATTCTCGTGAATTTGACGATCCACCGATCGCCGTTATTAATGATGAAGTTTCATGAAAATAGTATTTAATAATAGCGACGGCCTTGATTTGGATGTCTTCAGAAAATCCGATCTAATTGCACGGTTCCCGTGTTGAGTAGATATATAACGTTAATGACTGTAAACATTGAAACCCGGTTTCCAACCGTTCGTTCATCCGTCTGCGTGAATTCAGCGAGTGAACGCAAACACTTGATATACTAGTCGTTCGTCGAGAGGCCACTTGTCTATATGACTGTTATGAATAGAGAGAGAGAGAGAGAGAGGCAGGCGTATTTTGCATACGCTAATAAACGACACAGAGCCGCGCACAGCTTTCAAATAAAATATTTATGCGCGATTTCTAATACGACTTTATTTTAAATCTAAATTTAAGAGTCATATTACAATTTGTTTTTGCACTACTAATTATGCGCTAGTGCAATAAAGTAAAACAGATCCGATTCCAGAGTAAATATTTAAGTTTTTGTGTTATACCTTAATTCTTAGCTCTCAGTATGAGCGGAAAGTTAGTGAATGGAAAGAAAATGCATTAATGAAGAAAATTACAGGCTCTTTAAATTGTTCAATTTACTATAATATGATTCTTTGATGTGGTTTACTGTTGGCACATGTGCTGCAGGGTATTAGAGAGAAAAAAAGAGACAGTTGTCAACCGTGCTTTTATAAATACAGTGTGAAAAAAATATGTCACGTATTATTATTGGAGACTACTGTAAGTCACGCTCTATTCTTCTATTAAAAGTGACGTTTGCCCACAAATGAACTGTCAAAAATGAAGTGAAAAACTATTATTTCATATAGAGGATACGTGTAAAAAATACCATATATATCTCGTGCGTAGTGCTATTATCACTCGTGTGACTGTTAAAACAAAATATCACATCTCGTCGTAATGTAAACCCACTAAGCCGATATACAATCTACAATTTCAACTAAATTTAGTTGAAACAAATGGCTTTCTAAATTTAGATTTATAGCTGAAACTCGTATCAGAAAGCCAGCTTAAAACTCCCCAATAGAATCTGCGGGATTGGTGCTTCCAGTATTAGCAAGACGCTTGTTAATACAGAACATGTTGCTAATATTTTTGTAAATTAAAAGTACTAAATACGGTTCTGTAAGTAATGAAGTCCATGCATATGCAGAATGCAAATGCGTTCCATTATCAAAAGTAAAGAGGCAAAATCAACATTGACCAACTGATTTATTACATAATACTGTGGAATTAAGAAGATCTTGTTCTATTAATGGGATCAGCTAAATGTTGTATAAGTATAGTAGGTGTATAGATAAAGTAATGGAACCGGCTGGCTTCAAATGGTTCCTTGATCCTTGTTATTCTGAAATTATTATTTCAGGTCGGACAGCTCTACATTTCGTAAATTATAGACCATTGTTTTCTAATTTTTTTTTTGATAAAATTTTTAGATACAAACATATATCTATCTTTTCTTGTGATAAACTTTAGCTAAAAGCCTAAAAGTGAAGTTAGCTGATTTGTAGTCTAAGCCAACGATAAATATATCATATCACGGACAGTGCTGAATTTAATTCAAGGCCCATCGACACAAAGACTAGGAACCCCCATGTAAGGAGATAGGATGAATAATAAAACACGATGCAATTTGTTAAATTTCACAAGTTACCACGATACAACAAACAATTTTAAAATTTGAATGTTTTTGGAACGTATACTTTATGTGCGTTCCAAAAACAACAATAGTGAATAAACACATGTAAGCACGTTTCTTTTTCACCAGATTTTTCGATACTTTCGGAATCATAAACAGTCAAAATAGCTATTCATGCAATATTTCATTTCATTTCTACAACACCTAGAATATTTTTAATTATTTCGATTTACAACTCAATTCATGCTGTACCAACAATTTTCTGTCGAATGTTACCTCTGGCACGCTTGCCATAGGCTCGCCATCCTTAGCTTTATTAATTGTTCGATTAATCTCTAAAATTATCTGTTCCTAAATGTATTCGTTTGATTAATAAGTATACAAAAAAAATTCTTATCGTTGTTTTTAATTTCAGATAATTATTTATTACTTGATTTATTAGAAATAATGTCCGTTAATTGCTATTTGAGATTATATTAAGGCTGTCGGAACGCTCTGAATTTAAGCCAAAAATAGAGCTTCGGCTGTCAACTGATTGTAGACTTATTCGTCAACATTCTGCAAAAATTCTTTCTCTATAAGGAAGATAAAGGACAAATCTAGGTCTCTAATGGACTACTTTTGTTATTTATGGACGATTTACTAGAAAAAAGTTGGCATTAATTGTGCCAAAAAAACACACGTTTTTAATGTCACACTACGACCTTATTCGTACTTATTTCACAAAACTGTTCCATCACAAACTTAAAGTGACTCTTCCTCTTTCGGAAGAGTTTTTTAAATCTTCAAAATATTTCTCAAACTTAGAGTAATCAATTGACAGCGGCACCCTTGCAACAACATTTTTTAGACTCGTAGTGTGCACCAGCCAAAAATTGAAACGTGCGGATGATTTGAGCGAGACAGAACTAAAGAAGGTCACGCCCACAATATGTCTTTTGCTTACCTCGCCCCTTACTGCTGGGTCTCAGCGCAAACAAAATTCAGAGCGTTCCGACAGCCTTAAGTTAGCCAATATGTATATTAAATTTCTTCGAGTGCCAATGTTCGCTTTAAAATTGTACCGATATATCGATATTTGAAAAAAATATCGATACTTTTTGGCACTTCTGACATCCCTAGTTCGCTATAAGAAATAAAGTTAGATTGTACAATTTATATAACCTACGCATTTGACGTCCAAGTATCATTTATTTATAAGAAGGTGTAAAGTGTATATAAAATGAAACGGCTCAGTTAGACACATGTTTCCTGTATAGTGTAGTGAACTTGTGACAGTGACAGGTCTGCAACCAAACGCTATATTAATATGCCACAACTCTGATATGTGTTTTGTTTAACATGATCCGCATTGCTGTCTTACTTTAATCCAGTTGCAGTGGTGGCATTTCTCCGGGCACAAAAAAGAAACACATTTTAATATATCTGCAACTTATGACGCGAGATTTACTGAACCGGTTTCAGAAATAAGATCGCCGAGTTCGTGAGACAGACGATTCATTGAAGTCTTCTTTACAGGAATACAAATGCATTTTAGTTTTTCATTTTTACACCGAGAGATGGAGTTACTATGCCCATTTTTACATATCATCATAGTACTAAACCTTATTTACACAAATGGATAGTTTTGCTTTTTTTACTGTACTCAATTTTACGTATTGTCTTATCATCATAGATTTTTGTGTATTTTACAAAAAACTGGCAATTATTATTAAAAAAAATACAAATATTTTATAGTAGGTATAGAAAGTAGACGCACTAAGCCGTTCGGCTACAAAATACGCTTCGTTTAGATATGTTTTTCTGAGAATACTCAATAATAAATAATAAATCGTCATGCGATGTTCCGACTGGTTCTATGCTAGTTCGTTTTTTGCAGTTAGCTGCTTTTCTAAAGCTTGAGTTTACCGTCTGTGCTGATAGCCTGCGTTAAAAAAAATCTTTGTTGAAATAAAACTACGCCTATGACAATTGACAAGTTCAAACTCTTTCCATCTAAAATCTAAATTGCATTCCTTTCAAAATATGTAACACCTACGTCTATGGGTGAAAACTGTTCTCGACAATATACACACTTACCCTTAATTTACCCCAACCTACACACCTTTTATCTTGTTATTTTTAACCTGAATCAAGTTTGGTATCTATTGTTTAAGTTTAACCTATAATATTCTTATTTCCTGTATAATTATTATTTACCTGCTCACATCTGTGGTAAACGCGTTTTAATTTTCATCTCCGCTTGATATTATTATTATTATAAATAAAATTGAATGACTAATGACAGAAAATTTTAAATAAATACAGACGTTAACAAAGTATAAAAAACCCGGGTCGCAGTGCCAAAACCCTGCCGACAATATAGTGTATTTGCTTGTGTAGGGCCGTGTGGTTTTATACTTTTATTATGTGAAATTAAGTTTGTTTTTGGGCAAAATAAAAAATTTAACCCCTTAATACACCCCCTTAATTGTAATATTATTATCAATCTAACGTCTACACCGAATTAAATACACCCTTCAATAAATAAGTCACTATCTGCAAACTAGTGTTTTCATAAAATTTGTAAATCCGGTCCTGTCGGGCCGATTTTATTAAAATTGTGGGGACACTTTTTAATCACTACCATAGGGTTAAATTTCAATTTTGAAACGATTCGGAGAATTTTTTCGGTATTTTGGGGCCCAAAAACAGTTTCCAACCCCTAAAAACTACCCTTAAAATAGCCCGATTAGGCCCATTTTAAATAGGCTTCTTGCGGTGATGGGTTTCAACACGTGGCCCAAATTTCGTTGAAATCAATTAACTCTTTCGAAAGTTATCGCGCGTACACATATATATATATATATATAAATATATATATATATATATATATATATATATATATATATATATATATACATATATATATATATATACATATATATATAAACATTTTTAAAAATGGTGCCAACGTGTTTAGGAGGTTATGAAACGTCGAGAAATTTTGGTCCGACCCCTAGGTCCCGCCATCCGACCGACGCCAATAGTGTATGTTGCCTTATGGCAAATACACTAATTACTATTATTATGTTTCTGCATAAAGATACTTTTATAAATTTGTTTAATTGCAATAGGTATAGGCGTTAATAAACATATCGATAATAATAATAATAATTATCAAAATTCTTAACTAAATCAGCGTTGTTATCAATACTTTTTAAAAAGAATTTCGGAATTGTATATATAGTGATCGATTTCTTCAAAAATCTATAGTAAAATATTGAACCATTTAACACTAGTGCATAAAGTAAAACAAACGTAAATGATTAAACAGTCGTTTTCATAAACAACCTGACCTACACGAAAAACAACAGTAGATGAGAAATAAGCAACTTAATAGAAGTGAAAGTTATTAAACAACTGTCAAAAATGTTAAATTATTCTGAAAATGAATTGAAACTCCTGTGATTGTTAAAACTTGCCAACGCTCGTTTTAATATTGTCATGTAAACCTACTATGTTATTGTCTGATTATGTAATCATTGTATTATAAGTACCTAAATATTAGACAACCAGTTTTTATCGACTTAAAAAAAAGAAGTTATACAATTCGACGCAATAGCTCAGCCAGATTGGTACCATGTAGTTTTTCTTAAAATTACTTCATTCGTTTTTAGATGACTTCAAAAGAACTTATTTTTTTATCTATAAAATAAAGTTGTCAACAAAACCTAGAGATAAAACATTTAAAAATATTAAATTTATGAAGAACCACAAAACGTCACGAACAATATATTACTTATTCGTCGATAATATAGTTCATTACATCGTGGATACGAGACTAATGTGCAATAAATTTCATTTTGAGCCTTGAAGAAATCTGAAGTGACTGACGAAACGTTGGCAATAAAAATATATTGTAGAAGTTGAATGTTTCATTTTCCCGTATAAGAGAAACGATAACACTATCCCATATATGAATCCTAGATATCTCCATAAACTACTATTTTTAAATGAAACATTTCACCTTCTGGAAATTTTCATACTTCATACCCATTCTTACGAAGCTTTAAAGGAAAATAACTTTTTTTGGTATGAAAATCTTTTAACATAGATTACTGCCTATTAGTAAGTAGGTAATTAACGCCTTGATCGATCAGTAGGTAGGTAATAATAATGTTAGCACAATGTATAAAATTTAGGATTTATATCTGATCAATGATGATCTGTTTGTCGACTGTCCTGGCATATCCGCATGCTGAAGTAAGCATTCCGGAACTACACTAGATAACACCATTCAACCAATTCTACACTGAACATTTTATGCATACGCGTTGACTCAAAATACACCGAGTGTAATATAATGTAATGTTTTTGTGACCAAAAGAATGCAAATTCAGTGCAGTATCGTCGCTCTAATATGAATACTATATAAGCATAGTACAATCAACGCGACTATTCCAACCCTGGAACTGGCAATAGCCAAGTTGAGTTGGAAAATTCCATTTATTAAAAAAAAAGGATTCTCACCACGCTTGTCTCGAAAACAAGTATTCGCTATTATGTCTGTAGTTCAAACTTCGCAGTAACTCGCGAGACTCTAAGCATGCGCTGAGTTGCTTCATACGCGCTATAGAGTAGTATTTGACCCAAAGTCGACACAAATTCGACCCATACTCTATCCCAATTCGACCCCCCTTCTTACAAAATTGAAAGAAAAATATTTAAAAAATTGCTCGGTTTCGTATGTTATTGTGTACACTTATAGAAAAAATCACGCTTAATTCCAACCATCAAAAATTTCAAGTCTGTATAAGGTAATATAGAGCTTGACCTCTTCAATCACCATTGTATTATATGTTACCGAGCTGGGTAGAGTAGTGGTGACAGCACTAGACTCGTATTCGGGAGGTACCGGGTTCGAATCCCGGCGGGAGCAGATGTGGCTGGGACTTTTTCCTACTGCCTCTCGCCGAGAAATGGTAATTCCTGTACCGGCCATCTTGATTGAGATTTTCCATGGTTTCCCTCAATTAATTCCAGATAAATATCGAGATGGTTCTTTATTTGAGGCCATGGCCGATTACCTATCAAACTCCTAGTTCAAAAATTGCCTACCTTATCCTAATTTCCTATAATTCCTTCATTCGCCCATTGCTATTACATAAGTTGAAGTTGTAAAAAATGTAGAAAATAACGGGAAGTGGTAGATGAAAAAATAGTAATGGTGCGAATGGCGTCTGTTATGGCATAAAGTCGAGAAACGGACGTTAAACGCATTATTATTATTATTATTATTATTATTATTATTATTATTATTATTGTGTAATATGTTTTAAATCATAATTTTGGAACAGAATGTACATGTGTAATATACATAGTAGAGAAGCGTCTGGTATCTGATAGCTCACGGCTGATTGGCTCGGCTGATAGCGCAGCTTCCGTTAAACTCATGTGCTTTTCCCTCTGTGTGTGTGCAGTTTTCCCCGCAAAATAGTATACGCTTCTGTTTCAATTGTCTCGCTCTTCAAATGTTTGTATACTGAGCGTCCGCGTCGCAAAAATATTTTATTGAAGAAATTTTTATCTTAAAACGTAATCATCAAATAATCATAGATTAAAGTTAGGTTTTCACCTCTTACTCCCTCAGTTTCATAAAATGCAATTTCTTTCTTCAATGTCCTATCATAATCCTTCTCAGACCTAGTCAATTACTTGTTTTTAACTGTTTGCGGATCCGCACCGCTGGATCCAGCGCCAGATGCTGGACACAGCAAGGGCCAAAAGTGTGCTGGGTCCAGCTGGATTGCTGGATCCAGCATTGTAATCCCTAGCTGTGAAACATGTCTTATTTGTACTATTTCCCTTGTTCAAACTATCTAGAATCCGACATTTCTCTTCTAGATTTAGGTTTTGTTTAAGACTTTCCACGGCAATCACTGATCTACGTTGTGTCAGTAATAACTACAAACTGTGATTTAATTCAGGAGCAGTTTCAAGGGCGTCGCCAGCCTTTGAGCCAGAGGGGGGCAGAAGGATGAGAAAAAAACACAAAATTCAGATTTTTGAGGGTTAAGATATTAAATATTAACACATTTATTGAATCCTTAAATTTGATTTTAGTTTCAGAGTGATTCTGCTGAACGCTACATTTTATTACTTACTTATTCTGTGACATTAGGCAGGAAAACTTATAGCTTAAAAAAATCCCGAACCTCTAGGCAGGGGCAGCTGCCCCTACCTGCCCCCCCTTGGCGACGCCCCTGAGCAGTTTTGTAAATATACGAGTAAGCAGACGTGTCCGAGCTTTAGTGTCGAGTGTCCGGGTTTGTAAAGCTGTACTGTACATATATCTTGACGTCGGTGATTATTTTGTGACTTGTGTGACTGCTAAAACTCGCTAGGCGCTCGTTTTACCGCATAGTCTCACTGTGTCGTAAAATAATAATTCGCGCAATAGTTACATAATTGATCAATAAATAATGGCCATTTCGAAAATCCAGATTCTGCTGTCAATACCAAGCTTGGAGACCTTTTTAACACGCTTTTATTAAGTACATCTCACGTGTGGAATCTTTGAACGTGAAATTCATCTACTTCAAAACGTCAAATTAAACTGAAACTATGCACACTTATCAAGAACCGATGACAATACAATAATTTAATAAGTTTGTCCCATTATCCTGCCTAGGACCTTCAGGATAAAAAACATGAAAAATTACAACAAGCAAGCTAACAAGTTGTGCAGTGATGTACGTTGAGTTGCCTACCTCATAGTTAAATGCAATTTGTTTTATTAGTCTTATAATTAAAATTAGAGTATAAAAAAACTAAAAAACACGCTTTTATGAACTAAAAATTGCAAAATAATTTGACAACAAAATTAGATTTACTGTACTTAGATTTTCATGATAGCTCTACGTTTACAATCAACTAGTAAATGAAAAATTTATTACCGATATTAAGGTAGTTGTCGTGGTACAATATTGTCAAAAAGTTATAGATTTTACGCGCCACAAAAGTATACTAGCTTGTGATTGATAATTTGTACGCAAGACTGTACCCGTGGAAACGTAACCCATACAGTATTCATATGCATGTATACTTTTCTATAAATTGTTGAACTTTAAACCGTTATTTATAATTAATGAGATGGTCAAAAATGTTTTCTTATTTTTTTTAAACTCATAACCAATGCATTGAAAGACTGTCAGTTTTTGGAAAGTTTCTGACAGTTAGTTCTTTTTTTATAAATAAGAAACTGGTTCAGAACTACAGAGATCGTATACAATCAATGTTAATTATCCAATTTTTAATTGAATTTATCACGGATTATATACGGTCGATCGACTTCAAATTTTCAGGGTAATTGTATTATCATGTCCTTAATAAGTATACAAAAATTAAGAATTTTCTGACGGTGTGCCTTAACCACGACAACTACCTTAAGCACTCTACGCTTTTTACTTTAATTTTGTTGTCAAATCATTTTGCATTTTTTAGTTCATAAAAGCGTGTTGTTTTAGTTTTTTTAAAGTCTAATTTTTGTTTCTTATATCAGGTATACCGACTAACCGAGACATTTTGCGAAACACTGAATTAATAAGATGGGGGATGATATCACCGTATCCTACTTGTGTGTGATACAAACATAAGTATACATAGTGCACACGTACCTTTTATTCCTGCCGCATTGTTCGGCTAAACTAGCGAGTTTATCTCGCACATTTATCTTGAGACATCTTCCTCTCATTGCCTGGCTCGTTCGACTGTGACACAGTCTTCTTCTGCAATGCCGCACGTATTTACCCAATATGTCTTCTACGCAAAAATTTGAACTAGGGATGGCGGATCTGAGATCGATTAATCGAAGAATCGATTTCTTGGGCCAAAAAAATCGATTTTTTTTTAGCCGAAATATAGTCCTGACTCGATCCAGTGAATTGATATTTCACCTTTGAAAATCGAGAATCGATTTTTTTTGGTTTATATCCAATATGTCTTCTAAGCAAAAATTTGAGCTAGGGATGGCGATTCTGAGATCGATTAATCGAAGAATCGATTTCTTGGGCCAAAAAAATCGATTTTTTTTTTAGCCAATATATAGTCCTGACTCGATCCAGTGAATTGATATTTCACCTTTGAAAATCGAGAATCTATTTTTTTTGGTTTGTATCCAATATGTCTTCTAAGCAAAAATTTGAGCTAGGGATGGCGATCTGAGATCGATTAATCGAAGAATCGATTTCTTGAGCCTAAAAAATCGATTTTTTTAGCCGATATATAGTCCTGACTCGATCCAGAGAATTGATATTTCACCTTTGAAAATCGAGAATCGATTTTTTCCGGTTTATACCAAATATGTCTTCTAAGCAAAAATTTGAACTAGGGATGGCGATCTGAGATCGATTAATCGAACAATCGATTTCTTGGGCCAAAAAAATCGATTTTTTTTAGCCGATATATAGTCCTGACTCGATCCAGTGAATTGATATTTGAAAATCGAGAATCGATTTTTTCTGGTTTAATGAGGACCACACAAATCATTTACAATTACCTAGTTGAATATATCCAAACACATGGAAAGAAATGCCAGTTTTTCACTTAATTACTCAAAAAGTCGCGAGATGGCTGTTTGCTCAGTTTCTTTCATGTTTCCTTAAGCACTGGGAACTATAAACTATATAATTTCCAAACTTTTTAGTGTACCCAATAAATTTGTGAAATAAATGATTTTTTTTATACCCGATACTTTGATATGGTTCAAAAAACAAATATAATTAGTTACAATGATAAAAAGTCGATCATTATGGTGTTCTTTATATTTAACCGGCTAATTAGCAGACTTGTGAAAAATACTTTTTAAAAGTATTTAAAAACAAGTACAAATACTCTGACTTCATTGAGTATTTAAATACAACTACTTTTGTTCCTAGAGTATTTGAAATACAAATAATTTGGAGTGTTTGAAATACAAATACTTTTGGGTCATGTCTACGAAAATATTTTTGAGCAATAATTATTTATTATATAAGCGAATGCAAAAGCTCCACTAATTACAAAAGTATTCTTAGGCAAGTACATACTTGTTACTGAACATTTCTTATTTGGAAATGACATTGCATTATTATTTTAATAATAAGAATTGTTTGAATAATTTATATGTAATTATATATACTGTTGACTTTAATTATACATTAATCATTCATAGCTACAAAAAAATATGGTAAGTATTTGAAAAATCAAATAAAATATCAAAAAATTTGTATTTGAAATACCAATACAAATATACTTTTATTGGAAAGTATTTAAAATACAAATACTAGAAAAGTATTTGTATTTGTATTTTGAAATACTTTTACTCAAATACTTCACAAGTCTGCTAATTAGCTGTTTATTTACCCTTTTACATCGCTACCTAACTGTATTTTAAAGACAGTGAAAAGTCTATAACGAAAAAAACTACATTTAACCTAGAAAAACATGACCGCTTTAAACATGGAGGTATAATATAGTTGAGAGTGCAGTTTTATGTTACTTTTTGATGTGAAAGCCATTTTTATATTCGGATAAAGTGGCAATGAGCCACTTTGTATACTGCAGCAAGGATGGCATGAAGACGTCACATTCTAAGTGCGTCTAGCGGTAGACACTAAACGAGAAGCTATCATGAAACCTATTTCTGGTAAGCCAAAAACCGAAAGTCTGATCGAGATTGCTTGAGAGGTGGGAAAATGAGGAAAATGCTCGCTTATTTTCCTTCTTTCTTCTATCTATTCAAAGAAAATCTCATGAGTACTGTCAGAGTAATATAAGCAACACATATAGGGACTTCAAAAAATAGTTACCTAGGTGGAGGTTATCTAACCAATGCATACCAGTTACCACTCCAACCCACGTGTTACTCATTTAGATCAAAATTCACTGTTCAAAATTTTAAAATATTTTTTCGTTTTAAGGTCTCCTGAATATTTTTGGAAAATGTCTATGCGTCTGTTTGTGAACACGATACAGGTCAAACGGATGAGCGGATTGAAACCAAATTTTGGGAGGATATTTAATATGCAAATATGCTATTATCTTTGGGGAAAATTGAGGCATGGGCAGAAGAGGTATACAGGGTGATCCATTTTAATCGATACACCCCGAGAATCTGGAGAAGATGATGTTTTCGAACAAAGTTGTTCAGACAAAAGTTGTTTGGTTCGAAGGGGGACATTTTATGCCTGTGGTACTTTTGACCTTGAGCCCAGGGTTCAAGGTCAACTTTTTTTTTCAATAGGAACCCCTAATTTTTACCTTGGCAATCGATTGAACGTCAAAAAGCATGAAACTTTTGTCCAAAATTTTTTTTAAAAAAACCCAAATTTTCCAAAAAAAACTTTTTTTCAAAAATGTTTTTTTATCATTTTTCAATGACGAATGGTCAGTCACCCGAAAAAATTACCAAAGACAAACAATTCTTGAAATTTTTCATATAATCTTAGTGTTTGCTTTTCTTTCGATGTTGGTTGACATCAGATTAGGAGAAATACGGATCTAATGTAGGGGCAGCCTAAATCGAAATTATTTATACTGACAGAGTGACATTTTTTATTTATTTGTATTGATTAGTAAGATTAGTAAGTGTTGGATTAATACAGACTCTCGGTATATCCCTACTATATGGAAATTAATAAATGTAAAATAAGAACTCGGTGTGCATGACTCGTTGTTGCGCCATTTTGAACCGTAATCATTTGATGTGAATGTGTGTGTCCTGTGTCCCATAAAAAACTGAATATTTAAAGCCATATATTAAAACCAATCGTACGTGAATTATAGCTCTCTACAAAGATAACAAAGAGAAATGCGCTTGTGTGTTTTAAACTTTGCAGCATACCGTGAGCTGGTCAGCGGAAATGACGCTTTATACAGAGGTGTAGCGTGCCAAGTATCACTTCCTGTCCCACGTGAGTGCGCTTCTCAACAGTTGGTCAAACTGGAACAGTGCTCTTCAAACATTCGTAACTATATAAACATCAGAGATGGGAAAAACGGGTCTTTTTAGTGATCTGCATCTTTGCATCTGGATCCCGTATGTGAGCCGGCTCACTGAACCGGTTCAAAAAGAGCCGAGTTCTGAATATGTTACTGCAGTCTGCCACTGAGTTACCTAGTTCAGTCAATCATATCACGACCTGTATAGAATCAAGAATGCATAGCCAAACATGTGATGCATGAGTCATTTGAGCTGACAGATGCATCAAAACAAGAACTGATACGTAAGTGTAAAATGTGCTTCTATGTGTTAAGTGTTTCACTGAGTTATGCGGATCCGTTGATCCGTGGCTCAAAAAAAAGAGAGTCGGCTCTCACGGATCTTCTGTCGGAGTCGGCTCTTTGAACCGGTTCAGATCTGAGTTACCCTACTCTAATAAACATTAAGTGCACTGTGGTTGGAGCAAAATAAAAATAAAAGATTAGTCACTTCTTACCACAACAGATTTATTCAGTGGATGTACATTTCGAGAGCTAAGCTCCCATCTTCAGCAAAACACCTATGCGATTGCTTAACAGCTGTTTGCTCGCTTCAGTTATACCTATTAAATATGAACAATGAATCCGATCAGCGACGTCGTACGCAATTTGAGTGTTAACAAAATTTCGGCCTATGCCTCTGAATATAAGAACAAATCTTCTTCTAGCACTTCATCAACCTTGGGGTCTACAAACCACCCTAAGATTTGATGTCGGTTTATAATAGCGACTAAATAAATAAAACGCGGCATTAGTTTCGGATGTTTACGGGAATATCGCAACTATGTTGTGTGTGTATTGTTCTTTTCTGTCACGCAGTTGTGACAGCGAGAAGCGCGTCATGCACACCCACAGCCCTTCAAACGGCCGTCCCCGCATACCCCCGCTCATCACTGCCGACAAACAGGTCGTTGAATAATTACAATTACACGTCACATGTTAAACGTTTTATATTATATATTTGCGTGAGTGTATTCGGTCTACAGGCGTAGTAAACATTTAATTCACGGTATTTGTTATAAATGACCTTAATTGCAGGAAGGGTGCTGTTTCTGATAAATTTAGAATTTATCAGCCGATCCAAAACAACGATTTTTTTTTTGGCGTCGTCAGTGAGTTCGTTTTTTTAATTTAATTCTTACTACACTCTCGAAACTCGATGTATCAGTTATTTCTGCCGCACTCACGAACTTCAGTTTATACGCCTTAAAAAGAGAAAGCACTATCAAGCTTTCTCTTTCGAATGCACCCACCATAAGACAATTAAAGACTATACTGCAGCATAAACCAGCCCGGACCAACACGAACCAGCAACTTTTAGTACGGATCACGAACGACATATCAATATAGCATACTATAAATCGGCCAAACACGGCTAAATAACATGAATACTTTCACGAACTGGCTTTCTATTTCGTGCTGTGCTGGTCGTGCTGGTCCATGCTTGATAAGTATGCGCGATCTTTTAGGCCGAATTAAAATCGAGTTTAGAATATACATAAAAATAAAATTGCTAAAAACATCAATTGCGTGAATATTTGAAAAAAAAATACTAAAAAAATTAATACTTAACAGTAACGATTTTGCGTTATGGGCACACATATAATTTAGTTGTCGAGCATCTATACCATGCAAATGTGAACCGATATATTTACATTTTGTATAGATTTAATAATGTACGCCCTATATAGATAAAAGTTGCTCATGCCTAGTTTAATGTCACTAAAATATTCGCGTTACTAAATAAAACTTTATTATCGCAAAGATTTTTACTATGTCGTACTAACGCCATCTATCAACTGCGGCTTGAGATACGCCTTTTAGTCTGAACGACGTCGATATATTTTTTTGCACTACCCCTTAAAAATAGTTGCTTTACATGCATGTACCTATATCAGGCATGCAAAGTGACACATTACTGATTAGTGAGGTAAAGTGACATTTAATTATTATAAATAACAAAGACAAATTTAATAGTTTATATTACTCCAAGTTGTACGCGAAATCGTGGATCTTGTACACGATAAGCTATTACATATTATGACAGGAAAGGAAGATTTGGTTGAGGGTCAATAAATAAATAAGCTTTACCAAAGTTTCGCTAATGGCCAACGTTTCGAAAAATATATGTTCATAGACCCTGAAGATGAAAATATATTTTTTCCGAAACGTTGGCCATTAGCGAAACTTTGGTAAAGCTTATTTATTTATTGATCCTCAACCAAATCTTCCTTTCCTGTGACATTCTATTGGATCAACACCACCATATACGATTACATATTATCACTCTCACCGTCCATATATCCTATGGAAATCCTACCGGCTACGCAATACTCGGCTAGACAAAAATAATTGATATCAAGTTTCGAGAGTGTAGTAAGAGTAAAATTAATAGAACGAACGCATTGATCTACGACACAAAATAAAACCCGGGTCGCAGTGCCAAAACCCTGCCGACAATATAGTGTATTTGCTTGTATAGGGCCGTGTGGTTTTATACTTTTATTATGTGAAATTAAGTTTGTTTTTGGGCAAAATAAAAAATTTAACCCCTTAATACACCCCTTAAAATAACATTTTTTTTTTTTTTTGTAATATTATTATCAATCTAACGTCTACATTGAATTAAATACACCCTTCAATAAATAAGTCACTATCTGCAAACTAGTGTTTTCATGAAATTTGTAAATCCGGTCCTGTCGGGCCGATTTTATTAAAATTTTAAGGACACTTTTTAATTACTACCGGAGGGTTAAATTTCAATTTTGAAACGATTCGGAAAATTTTTTCCGTATTTTGGGCCCCAAAAACATTTTTCAACCCCTAAAAACTACCCTTAAAATGGCCCGATTGAGCCCATTTTAAATAGGCTTCGTGCGGTGATGGATTCCAACATGTGTGCCAAATTTCGTTAAAATAAATTAACTTCGTCGAAAGTTATAGCCCGCACACATATATACCTATATATATATATATATATATATATATATATATATATATAAACATTTTTAAAAATGGTGGCAAAGTGTTTAGGAGGTTATGAAACGTCGAGAAATTTTGGTCCGACCCCTAGGTCCCGCCATCCGACCGACGCCAATAGTGTATGTTGCCATATGGCAAATATACTAATAAATACTTTATGAGACAGCGATTTTAGTTTTCGTCGTCAATGAATTCGTTCTATTAATTTTATTCTTACTACACTTTCGAAACTTGATTCTAGTTATATTTGTCGCACTTGAAACTAGATTGTAAATGTTTTTGAAGTTATACTTCCTTTAGCGCGTTGAGAGTCAAATTTTAAAAAGCAATGGAAGCTGCGTACGCACACATAATGAAAATTCGACAGTGTGAACTTAGCCGCGCTAACGAAAATCCAACAGTATGAAGTTGGCCATAAGAAACTGACTGAAATGATAGATGGACAGAATAAATTCACTTTCTGACATCTGGAAACTATATAACAATATACTAGACGACTATAACCTTTTATTATAACCAATAATCGTTTTAAGTGTCATCCAGTAAAATTTATAATATCGTATTTCAAAAAGAAATAACCAAAATTAAATTTTGTAAGTGTTTTCAAATATTTGTGGTTAATTTTTTGGTAAGTACGTATTCTTAAACTTTTTGAAGAATTTCATGTATATTAAAAATTAGTTTTTAATTACGCCAAAGAAGTGTAACTTGAAACGCACTCACTTTTTTTATTATATTAGATACAATTTAAACATGTCTCGATGTATTATAGACAAAACAGGGCAGACAATAGCGGATGCATTAATTATACAAAAACATTTTATTTTTATTTGCTGCGCATTTCCGGGCATCAGCAATTAGTTTCACGGTTAGCCGCATGGCCGCGCAATGGTCGACCTGTTCCACCACACTCTCAACCATTAAACATTCTACCCACCTACTAATATGCACAAAAATATATATAACGTTCGGAAAAATACACAACACCGAACTTACCGACTGTGACGACCGAATTACGGCCTTATTTACAGACTACAGACGAGTCATTTGGTGGACGCACTCCTCTATGACAGATGCATAAAGGGTTGTAAATTTAAAACAAAACTAATTTTATATATGTTTTATTTGAATCATTTATTATAGTTGTTAATGACGGTGACTTTAATTTGGATTTTGTTTAGCTCTGCCTAACAATAGCAGCATGCAGCTAGCAAGCGATGCTTGGTTACCACACAGCTGTTTCCCTATTCCAAATACTAGATGTAATAATCGCTTTTTTCTTTTCGCATTAGAATAATTTAATTATCTAAAGATGTTAAGGGGGTATTCTTATGTGACCACTTCGAAAAATCGATTTTTTTTTCATATTTCAATAGTAAAACCTATCGAAAATATGCTGTGAAAAATAGAGACCGAAATTCCTAGTTTTAAATAAATTACAACTCATAGTCGCCGACGAGCCGTATAAGCGACTTGTTGGCTCTTGAAACTTTAAACGCATTTATCTGGAAACATTATTTTCTAAAACTGTCATGGTCCTAAAAAAAAAGTATTCAACCGATTGCTTTGAAATTTATATATGTTCTTCTACTCATTAATGGTTATCGTCCGTACCAAAATTGTTTATTTTCGAAAATATTTTCTTATTTTTTTTAACCGATTTTTAACAAAAAAATTAACAAAAAACACAAACTTTTTTTCTACTGTCCGCCATTTTTTTTTTTTAATGAAATTGATTAATTTTGGTAGGGACGATAGCGACATCCCTACTGAACAATGATCCATTCGATTTTTTTATTTCAGACAACATGAACAGCTGCTATTACCATGACCAGTGACCTGCTTTTTTTTAGTGTCTAATTTAATTTTAAAAAAAATATATATATAAAAAATGTAAAATAAGAGAAAAAAATTTTTTTTATACAGTTAAAGATACATAAAACATATAAAAAAATTAAAATGATTGAATGTTATTGTCGTCTAAAAAAAAATTCCCTAAAAAGAGGTAAAATTTATGCGTTCACATGAGAATACCCCCTTAAATGATGTAAATTTACCAATAAAAAGTAGGTGCGTTTGAAGTTATACTGCTTTATGGCATAATTAAAAACTAATTTTTAGTTTGCATGCAAATAATTTATTGAAATAAAATCCACAAAAAGCTTAAGAATAATAGTTATAAAAAATATTTGAAAACACTTTCAGAATTGTATTTCGGTTTTAGCTTTTATAATCAATCCATTAAGTAATTTGATAAAATTAGGATACGTTATTCAGATTCTCTTTTAACATTAAGGAATAAACTGTTCCTCCCTAAACATACTTTTATTCGATTCTTGATTTTTTTTTCTTTGTTACAGTATAATTTGTGTAAGCCCTGATACTTTCCGAAGGTGGAGTAAAATGATCTTTGATGTACTTACTCATCGCTGACTGGTAAGTTTATAACAAATTCAACAATATTAACATATTTTATTTGAAAACAAAACGTTTAGTCGTAATTTATATGGCATTTCCTAAATTTAACCTCTACTTTCGTGGTAAAGCACGTCAGCTAATGCAACAATAACAACAGTAGACCATTCAAGTCTTAAGATTCCTGTCTAACTGCAGTCATTGTCAAAAAATATCGATATTTTATGAATTTGTTTATGTAGCTAGTGAAATAAATTGATCTAGCAACATTTCGAAAATAGTGTATTTCATAATTTTCAAAATTATGGTGCCATAACCTAAATCGGATTAAACATTAATTTAACGGCCTCTGTAATAATGCAAAATATCGAACATAGCTAAATAAACAGTATAGACATTCACTTGTTAATGATGGAAAGTTTAATTGTGTTTTGTTTTACGTGCACAGCGCAAGCGTGCAATGTGTGTAAAGTATTTAGCCGCTTATCTGTATTTGCCATCTGTTTTGGAAGTCCACAGAACTGTTATTTATAATATTAACTATAATTCTCTGACACTATTTGGTTGCAACATAGAAAAACAGTGCGGCAGTCAAATATGCATGGAGTTAAGTTGATTTTGGAAGTTATTTTTGAGAAAAGTTTTTTAAGAAATCTGCTTATACTCAGGGGCGTAGCTACCGCCGTATCTGCCGTATCAATTATACGGGGCCCTCGGGCCACGGGGGCCCCCAACGTGCGTAAGCAAAAATTAATAAAAACTTCCCAATTTTTTTTTAATTTCAGAAATGACAAAAGTCAAAAAAAGCTATTTCTTTTTTTCCCGCGTAAAGCGTGCGTTCAAAAGTTGGCAACACCCCATTTAAGTCATTTACTTTAACGGGGGAAGGGCCCCCAAACAAATTTTTATACGGGGCCTCGTCAAAGCACGCTACGCTTCTGCTTATACTGCAGGAGTTACGGATGTTTTCTAAGAACGAATTTTATGATTATACCAAAATTCTGGAATATTACTGTTACAAGTTTAATAAAAAAAATGTATATTTATGATGGAAAATACAGAAACTAAAAACGTTATTCGACATACTATTGTCTATAATCAAAATTTATTTATTATTTATTAATTTTCATAATTACTAAAAGATGTTTTAAGTTCAATGCAAACATTTAAGGTAAATATATTTCAATTCATTTTTATGTTCCTAAGCACAGCACAATGTCAGTTTGGAGTTGGGTTTCTATATTGTATTTATCCAATGGTATCTAGAGTTAAAATATTTTATAAAAAGTTCAAAAAATATAAACAAAAAATGAACGGTTCAAAACAGTAGCATCGTTCTTGGAAAATATTATTAAAAGATGATCTGTCTACACATATTACGACTTAAAAAAATTTCAAAAAATTAAATAGTACATTTTTTAGTTATATGGCACATATTTGACCTTACATTTGACAATTTCTTGACAAGTTTTTTTTTGGCAAACAACTAAATTTAAAGGTTAAATATTTTTTTTTAATTAGGCCGATACTTAATTCTAAAAAAACAAACAAAACATACGATGTATACTTGAAGTTTGAGAGTGTAGTAACAATAAAATGAATAGAACGAACTCATTGACGACGAAAAACAAAATTATTGTTTTATAGAGTATTTATTAGTGTATTTGCCATAAGGCAACATACACTATTGGCGTTGGTCGGATGGCGGGACCTAGGGGTCGGACCAAAATTTCTCGACGTTTCATAACCTCCTAAACACTTTGGCACCATTTTTAAAAATGTTTATATATATATGTATATATATATATATATATATATATATATATATATATATATGTGTGTGCGGGCAATAACTTTCGAAAGAGTTAATTGATTTTAACGAAATTTGGCCCACGTGTTGAAATCCACCACCGCAAGAAGCCTATTTAAAATGGGCGTAATCGGGCCATTTTAAGGGTAGTTTTTAGGGGTTGAAAAATGTTTTTGGGCCCCAAAATACCGAAAAAGTTCTCAGAATCGTTTCAAAATTGACATTTAACCAGTTAGTAGCAATTAAAAAGTGCCCCTAAAATTTTAATAAAATCGGCTTAACAGGACCGGACTTACAATTTTTTTGAAAACACTAATTTGCAGATAGTGACTTATTTATTGAAGGGTGTATTTAATTCGGTGTAGACGTTAGATTGATAGTAATATTACAATTAAGAAGAAAAATGTTATTTTAAGGGGTGTATTAAGGGGTTAAATTTTTTATTTTGCCCAAAAACAAACTTAATTTCACATAATAAAAGTATAAAACCACACGGCCCTATACAAGCAAATACACTATATTGTCGGCAGGGTTTTGGCACTGCGACCCGGGTTTTTATTTTGTGTCGTCTATCGATAAGATCGTTCTATTAATTTTATTCTTCCTTCATTTTAAATACTTGATATCAGTATTATTTTTGTCGTACTGACGAAATTCAAGTTTATCTTGTAAGTATTTTTTTATGTGTTTGTAAAATAAATGGATTATATTTCTCAACTTTCAAAAGGTTTTATTTACCTATAATTATTATAATTAAGACATGTTTGTATAAATTATAAACGTCATAAACGTTTCTTAATTCGGTTTTAATGGGCGTCTGAATAGGTCTGTAGTTGATGAATATTTAAGTATTCCGGTAACCGGTACCCTTTTGACGAAAATAAAACAGTGTTAGAATTACGTATACAGGACGTTCCATAAAAATAATTCCGCTACATGATAAAACAGACAGAACACGTTAATTAGCTACAATAAGCTATCACACACGCGCCTAAAGAAATAAGAATTTTTTAAAAAATAAGTTCACTCCGTTTCGTTTTATATTAACAATACTTTGGAAAAAAATCACCGTTAATTGATTCCGACTCCCGCAAACCAGCATCTCTTTTAGTTTCGAAGATGTAGCCGTTTTAAACTAATTGAGTTTTTATACATTTTAAGCCGTTTAACTTCTGACACAAACTTGCGCTTTGTTTAGTCAATTCAGCGTATTTTTTTCTATTAGTTGATATCTTTTTTATTTATTAAATAAATTAATTATTTATTTATTTTTTCAGTTCATTTATATTATTATCTGTTCAGTTAGTTACTTAATTATTATTATTTATTTAGTTTATTGTCTCTCTTTTTATTCCATCATTTTGTTTACTTTTAATTAGTGTATTTGCCATATGGCAACATACACTATTGGCGTCGGTCGGATGGCGGGACCTAGGGGTCGGACCAAAATTTCTCGACGTTTCATAACCTCCTAAACACTTTGGCACCATTTTTAAAAATGTTTATATATATATATATATATATATATATATATATATATATATATATATATATATATATATATATATTTATATATATATATATATATATATATATATATATATTTATATATATATATATATATATATATATATATATACATATATATATATGTGTACGCGCGATAACTTTCGAAAGAGTTAATTGATTTCAACGAAATTTGGGCCACATGTTGAAATCCATCACCGCAAGAAGCCTATTTAAAATGGGCCTAATCGGGCTATTTTAAGGGTAGTTTTTAGGGGTTGAAAACTGTTTTTGGACCCCAAAATACCGAAAAAGTTCTCCGAATCGTTTCAAAAGTTTCCCCACAATTTTAATAAAATCGGCCCGACAGGACCGGATTTAGAATTTTTATGAAAACACTAGTTTGCAGATAGTGACTTATTTATTGAAGGGTGTATTTAATTTGGTGTAGACGTTAGATTGATAATAATATTACAATTAAGAAAAAAATGTTATTTTAAGGGGTGTATTAAGGGGTTAAATTTTTTATTTTGCCCAAAAACAAACTTAATTTCACATAATAAAAGTATAAAACCACACGGCCCTACACAAGCAAATACACTATATTGTCGGCAGGGTTTTGGCACTGCGACCCGGGTTTTTTTTATTATTTACTTCCACACATATTGGTCATGAAAAAAAAATCCTGTCTAGTTAATGTATACAATGTCCGTAATGATCGCATCTGCGCCTGACGACTGCGCAGAATCGATTTCCGCTTGCACATTTCCGTTGCATATTTATTGAATGAGACCGATACCGCCTTATTAGATATTTACACATCAAATTTGACATTGTTTTTCGTACTCCGATCCGGCGCTGGTCATATAAAATAAATATTCGATTTTATCGAGTTTTGTATAAAAACGAACACAATAAAAACACACAAACGCGGCATAGCTGTGTGTGCATTCATTTGTTTATATGTTGTACGTTATGGCGGTCATTGTGGTCGGCACGGTGATCCCAGGTGGCCGCGGACAGTTCGCTTGTTATAGTACTACGTTACGTATTAGCAGGTACCTGTCCTCTCCCTACGCCCCCGAACCCACTTGTCCGGCGTCGGCCCTCGTTTGCGGGGAACGAACATGACTCTGAAAAATTATATGTACAAAATGTTAACATTTCACTGACCTGACATGTTTTGTATGTTGTATACGAGTATTACAGGGTCGTCATAAATAAATTATTCAGTTCTAGAGTAGTAATTAGGGAGACAATAACAAAGAATATTTCAGTTTTTACGTATAATAGTTCAGCGGCGAGAGCATGTTACAGGAGACTTAATTGGACCAAGTGCGAAAACTTTGTGAATTAGTAGAAATAAGGAGAAATGCAGAACACCATCGCAACCACCGAGGTCGCCATATTGAAAAAATGGCGTAAAAAACAGCTTCTTTGAAATATCTCATCTTTGGTCACGAATTAGTGAATTATCAATAATACATTATTCACTCTATTCGCTCGCTTGATCTTCAACTTTAAACAGATATAGACCTAAGCATTCTTCAAGAATTAAGCTATTAAGGTAGTTGTCGTGGTTAAGGCACACCGTCAGAAAATTACTCGCGTCACCGCATGCTATTAAATATCAAATGTCAATATTTTTGAAGTTGGAATGATCCTATCGTCCAATTGGCTGGAATTTTTTTCAATAAATCAAAACAAAACAGCTATTTAAACGCATAATTATGAGACAAATGTACGCTAGTTGTTTTTTTATCATCATCGACAGTCTTTTAAGGTAGTTGTCGTGGATAAGGCACAGCGTCAGAAAATTCTTAATTTTTGTATACTTATTAAGGACATGATAATACAATTACCCTGAAAATTTGAAGTCGAAATTCAGAACCAGCAGTTTTACTCCAGCGAGCGAAACAATTTTCAAATATTTTTTTGTCCAACAGTTTTTAAGTTTATCACGAACAGTCAGAAAAGCAGACACATAAAGGGAAGGTTATATGAAACAAATACACATATTATTTAGGTTTTTTTGTGAAACTATAATTCTGGTCCCAAAACAAAACGTATAGGTAACTATATTTTAAGGTAGTTGTCGTGGTTAAGGCACACCGTCAGAAAATTCTTAATTTTTTTATACTTATTAAGGACATGATAATACAATTACCCTGAAAATTTGAAGTCGATCGACCGTATATAATCCGAGATAAATTCAATTAAAAATTGGATAATTAACATTGATTGTATACGATCTCTGTAGTTCTGAACGAGTTTCTTATTTATTAAAAAAGAACTAACTGTCAGAAACTTTCCAAAAACTGACAGTCTTTCAATGCATTTGTTATGAGTTTAAAAAAAAAATAAGAAAATTTTTTTGACCGTCTAATTAATTATAAATAACGGTTTAAAGTTCAACAATTTATAGAAAAGTATACATGCATATGAATATTGTATGGGTTACGTTTCCACGGGTACAGTCTTGCGTACAAATTATGGATCACTTAGCTACAAGCTAGTATACTTTTGTGGCGCGTATAATCTATAACTTTTTGACAATATTGTACCACGATAACTACCTTAAATGATAAAAACCGCATTCAAATCTGTTCAGTAGAGTGAATTCTCGAATAGCAACCTTTCGATTATTAAAATCATTCGATTATTCCCAAGACTATTATAGTCTCAACTTTTATTGATATTTAACAACTTTGTAAAAGTTACGCGCGCTTGCGCGGTCATGTTATTAGTTTAGATAGAGAGATAGTCGTTAGAAAATGACTATCGTGAAACGACAGCTATGTGGTTGCTCGGTATATTATATATAGCCACTGGTCGCATCAAACTTTATAACTACTGCTTTTGCACGACCACATTATGCATTCGGTTCATTTAAATGTTTTGAAAAATAACTTCTGCACTTCACTGTAACCAGTGCGTGGTTTCTATTCGGAATTAGATAGATATTGTCCTTTGTAGTTTGCCTAATGATTTTGATTCCATAATTAATTGGGCTAGAATAAAGCACGTGTTTCAATTTTAGAATAACCACTTTCTTTACTATTTGAAAACGTTATTTGAAGGAGAACAGAGTGTTTTTTACCTTCCACGCATATAGCCTTAGCAGCTGAGCGTATTATTATATTAAAAAAAGAACAGAGTGGTTCAAAAAAAAAATTAAAAAACAAAATTAAAACTCCTTAAAAAAAGTAAATACCTAAAATCAGAAAACAATAATACGGTTTTGAAGTCGATGGCAATTTAATTACTATAACATTTTATGCACTCAGTACCTTTTATGTTAAATTGGCGTCGACCTCAAAACTTTATTATTCACTGGTTTTTTAAAGATTTTTTCAATTTTTTACTTTGAAATACTTATTTTGCACGTTATTAACCGCCTTTTCCTTAATATTTTGTTACCAAACAACTGAACCGATTAAACTAAAATTTAAGTACGACTACCCTAAAGGTATACCCATTTAAACAGAAAAAAAATCATCAAAATCGCTTAACAAATGCTGGAGATACACATAACTAATCCCATTTTTTGAAGTCAATTAAAAACCACTAAGCCGATTTTAAGAAAAACTATATGGTACCAATCTGATAACATTCTAAAGAAAACGGCGTTGAAAGTTTAACTTCTTTAGTGACGTATCTGTTTGAAAAAAGTAAGAAATCGAGGGGAAGTAAAACTGCCACAGAAAGGGGAAGTTAGTTTGTCTCCTAAATTACATGAAACTGACAAGGACAGAAGTTTACAGCGTGTTGCTACGTATGTGTAAATATTATTAATTAGTTTCACATAAAAAAATTAAACTTGGGAATAACATTAAAAACTAAAGAAGTTAAACTTTTTATGTGAGCTTATGAGGGTGAGGCTCATTATATTTTTTTCAAATCATTTCACAATTTGTGAAGATAAAATTGACGAAAATTCACCGACTTGGGGGTGGCGGATCACCCCCATGGCCCCACCCTGTAACCGCGCCTGTTATGACGCAAGAAGGCACCGCGCTTTGTACTGAGCAAATCACATAAAATGATAAAATTAGTTGTTAAACATTCATTGTTAATGCTAAATCAGAAAAAAATATTTTTATCCACCAACACCGTCCGGATTCAAACTCGAATCTTTCCACTTTCGCGGCGGAATGAGTTATCAGTTACTCTACAGTGCGATATCTAAACAATCAATTCCTCATAATAAAGCAAATTGTAACATTAAATTCACTACATACGAGAGCTGATTATTTTAACTATGAATCATCTCAATAGCGAGAGTTATGAATGTATAGGTAAATTTCCATTTTTTCATTATTAATCCAACCTAAGTACATCATAATATGTAATTCAAAGGCAGATACAGGGGCTGGACCATACCTATGTATTTCACATGGAAATTTTTATATACGAAAGACTTCCGTAAAGTTTTAATATATCCCGACGGTGTTGGTGGATAAAAATACATTTTTCTGATTTAGCATTGTAACAATGAATGTTTAACAATTAAATAGCCCTTCTTCAGCTTGTAGAAATTAAAACTTATATCTTATGATAAAATTAGTGATAAATGAATAATAACATTAATTCATTAGTAAGTCTTCTTTATTTGTAGAGTCCATTTTGGCATGTTGCGTTCATCACCACATGGCAGTCGGTATGAGACGAACAAAGAACAAATGAATATTGCCTCGGTGCGTGGTAAACAAAACATAGCTACAATAGTAGACAAGGTTAGCTCAGTAGGACGTGGAGGAGAGCTATAACAGCGAAAACAGGATATAGAGGTGTACAATGTAGGTACAGACAAACAACACACAACATAACATAACCCTTGTAACGGCCACTAATTAAAACCGCGTCCAGGTTTTGCAATTAGTGCTGCGCAACCTCATACGGTTCACACCGGGGGGCGCAAACGTCGTGTAATTCCGACCGTTTGCACTATATGACCTGACGTTGGCCGCGAACAATTTGCGTACAGTACGATCGATTCAACGTTGCCCGAAACTATATATGGCTAATGTTCGATTTCTAACCTGCAAATAATTTTATAATTGGTTATTTTTTCAAAATTTTTTTGCCAGTTTAAAAAAAAATTCTATGTTTTTACTATTAATTAGTCGAAAATTATTTTTTGTTCTGATGGACTATAGCAATAAACTGAAACTTCTTATCTATCTATCTAAACTAGAAGTGTTCTTAATAACATTATCCGAAGGAACACTTTTAGATAGTACTTATGCTAACGATAAAGTTATCCGCTGGTTGAAGTAGCAGATATCTGATAGATATTTATAAAAATGCCTTCTGTGCACGAATCAAATACTGACAACTCATCCAAGGTTATTTTTTATAACCTCAAAAGTAAAATAAATTCGTGTATTGTACTCATATAAATGAGTAGCAAATACTTAATACTGGAATTATTTGTGTGAGATGCATTTTTAGGTGTACTTCTTTGACAAGAAGAAATAAATTATATTGTCCGTCGCTTGCAGTAACGCAAAAAAATGAAAAACACGCGTTCAACCATAATTTTGATCTTAAAACGTGTTTTGACTTTAAATAAAGGATGCGTCTAGGGAGTTTTTAAAAAATATTGAAAAACTTTCAGAGTTAACGTAAAACCATCTAATATTCTGAAGGGCGTTGTGTGACGTGGTAAAAATATATAATGGGCACATAATAGCTATAAAATTTAGAATTTAAAACTGACCAATGTGAAAAAAAAAAGATAAGTGAACTGTCGAAAATTTTGAAAATGAAGTGCAAACCAGCTATTTATAGGAGATACATGCAAAAAATACTACATAAGTATACCTCGTGCGTAATAATATTATGACTCGTGTGAGTATTAAAATTCGCTCGTTTTAAACATAATGTCACATCTTGTCCGGAATATAACCCATTACAGCACTAGGTATGCAATCTAGTATTATTTTAATTTAGTTAAAATAAATAATTCAAAGGATATTTTATGGAGCAGATAAATTATTTTGTTTAACACAACGTTTCGTAATAATTTATTACTTCTTCAGGTGCTCTATAAACAATAATATAAAATATAAAAATATGTTAGAAATACAAATAAAGAATTAACAATAATATTAAATATCATACATATTAATATTGTAATATTGTTGTATGTATGATATTTAATATTATTGTTAATTCTTTATTTGTATTTCTAACATATTTTTATATTTTAATTTATTGTTTATAGAGCACCTGAAGAAGTAATAAATTATTACGAAACGTTGTGTTAACCAAAATAATTATTAACTAATTTATCTGCTCCATAAAATATCCTTTGAATTATTTATTTTAATTAAAAATAGGGAGCTGAACTTTCTGTAAAAAAATTTTAATTTAGGTTTATGTGGAGTGTTTGCTAATCCAGCACTGAATTCTGCAGTATTGATTTTTTATCGTTAACGTTAAAGTTCGTTGTTGTATTGTGTGAACTGTAGATTTGATATCAGCGGCCAGTTTCAGTGGCACTTATCGAAATCGGTTGTTCAGTAGATCGCGATCGCGCGTGAACGCTGCCGCACCATCGGGTGTCGGAGTCGACCGACGGGATACAAACTGCTGTGATTTGTCTTTGCTTCCTGTATACAGCACCCTCTTTCCACCTAAACAGCGCATCTCAAAATCAGACAATTATATATATATTTATATTCTTACATCTCATTTCTTTTGTCGACAACGCCGGAAAACCCACTTGTTTTTTATATCGAACTTGGCCCATTTTGTACATTTATATTTTTGATGGGATTTCAGTATTTTTTGCAAAGTTATATTCTTACCTATTCTACTTAAATATTATCTAGACACATAATGTTATTATATATATGTTTTTACTATTTTAATGTGTGTACTATTTTAATGTGTTTACTATTTCAATGTGTGTACTAACTTTATGCTCAATGCAAATTGTCTATGTTTTTAATACTTTTTTTTGATGAGTTGTTTTTAATGGTTTTTTTTTTCAATTGTTATGACGCTGTTTACGCTATAATTGGCATAATGAATAAAGAAATTTATTATTATTATATATATATATATGTCATTATATTACATCCATTTGAGGTAAGTAGTTTTCGGACGACCGGTTGATTCATGCGGATTTATGCTCTCAGCGCCGACTAGATGCTTGTGAATTATGATGGTCTATCAGTCCAAAATTCGTGATTTTTGAATACTCGTATCTTGGAAACCATTCTACGTAGACGTATGAAATTTGGCATATTGCTTCTCTATGGCAACCGTAACATCCCTGAAAAAATTCAGTTCTGTAACGTAACTAGTCTCGGAGATAGAGGGGATCGAAAAGGGTTCGAAATGATTCGCGTAATGTAGCACAGACCACAGTGCTTTGCGTGCGCTATGTAGCGGTGTAAAATTGCCGGTTAATTAACCGACTATCTATAAAACAAAATGGCGGCTTCTCGTTCTCAGAACAACAAAAACCAAAGCCATAGAGCCGTTTTCCACAGTAAAATCGAAAGAATTAATTAAATAATCGAATTACATTGATGTAGATATTGGTTATAAAATTAAAACTTCTAAACCAGAATTTACAACCATGCGCAAAATTTTCTGTGCAGCCTTGTATAATGATAATAAATAACTGCAGCTATTTATAATAAATTGCCGCGATTATTAAACCAGTTAATTAACCGGTAATTTATAATTTTAATTCATTAGCGCTGTGCATAATTTCGGGAACGTAGTGCGTTTGAGCATCACTGGCGTATCTAGTGTTAGTCCGTGTACACAAACGGTGGCGTGGTAGTTGTAGTCATTGACCAAACTGAAGGCTGTAGCGACAGTTGTATTCGGCACCGACGCAACTCCAACGGTATTATTTACCGAAGCGCGATGCTGCCTTCCAGTCATTAATGGTTTAAGAAATAATGATTAAACCGAACGTTCGTTACTATAATGAGATAGTTTTGTTTACCTATGTAAAATGTACTGCATACAGGGTGGTTGAAATATAGTCAAACATACCGGGAAATAATTTTGAAGCTATGCTTTTAATGAACTGAAAAAAACGAACGTTACATTACGTAACGATTTTACGAAACAAAGGCGCACATTTGTGTTCAAATCGTAATTTACACAAGGAAAGAATCAGAGCACATACATCGTTGATATTATCACAATGCAGCTTCGATACTTATTATTGAATATAAACATATCTAAATGAAGCCCGTTATGTCACCGAGCGGTTAAGTGCGGCTGCTTTGAAAGTACGAGGTAACCTGTTCGAACCCCGGCAATTCCGGTATTGTTTTTTTTTTTGTTTATTAATATTTTTTTTTTTATATTTCTTCCTATAAACAAAAAATATAAAATTTAATAATTTTGTTGTTTTTTTTTGTAAAGATAAATTCCTAAATAAAAATAAAAGTATAGTTATTTCTGACCACAACAGTTTTATTAATGGATGTACATGTCATGAGCTAAGCTCCCCATCTTCAGGAATACATTAAAGAGTTTCATAACAACCTAGTTACGATATTCCCGTAAACACCCGAAACTAATGCCGCGTTTTATTTATTTAGTCGCTGTTATAAACTGACTTCAAATCTTAGGGTGGTTTGTAGACCCCAAGGTTGATGAAGTGCTAGAAGAAGATTTGTTCTTATATTCAGAGGCATAGGCAGAAATTTTGTTAAGACTCAAATTGCGTACGACGTCGCTGATCGGATTCATTGTTCATATTTAATAGGTATAACTGAAGCGAGCAAACAGCTGTTAAGCATCGCATAGGTGTTTTGCTGAAGATGGGAGCTTAGCTCTCGAAATGTACATCCATTAATAAAACTGTTGTGGTAAGAAGTAACTATACTTTTATTTTTATTTTTGTGCCAACAACAGTGCTCTTAATGCTGTTTTTATAAATTTTGAACACTAATATAAAATACGTAAGGAGTAAGAGCTTCCGTCGTGTGTCCATGAACTGACGCACCTCTTTTTTAGCACCTGAAATCTTATAGAGCTAGACTATATAAAAGACAGACTGGAAATGACTTCATATAATTATACAGTATCATGTTTCAAGAGAGCATTGATCAATCTACATTACTTAAAATGAGTACATAAAAAAAATTACGTGAAAATGCACACACGTGTCAAGATACACTGTATATTATAAGTTTCCGGCCATCTTGATTGTTGTTTTCCATGGTTTCCCTCAATTCATTCCAGATAAATATCGAGATGTTTCCTTATTTGAGGCCATAGCCGATTACCTATCAAACTCTTAGTTCAAAAATTACCTAGCTTATCCTAATTTCTTATAATTCCTTCATTCGCCCATTGCTATTACGTAAGTTGAAGTTTTAAAAAACGTAGAAAATTTCGGGAAGTGATAAATAGTAATGGTACGAATGGCGTCTGTTATGACATAAAGTCGAGAAACGGACGTTAAACGCATTATTATTATTATTATTATTTACAGTGCATAGGCGTAAAGATGACATCAATAGCGACTCTTAACGTCAATTTTTGAAAAAAAAAACTATCTAAAAAGTATAAAATCGTAATTAAGATCATTTATCAAAAACGGGTAAGTTTACATAAAATTCAATATTATCATGGAATTAAAATCTATCAACAGTATTATTTCAAAATGAAAAAAAAATGTACAGGAAACTCCGTTCTAAATCCTGTACGTCCACCATGTATACACGTATCTTCCACCATATGGTGGTGGAAGAAACGGGTATGCATGGTGGAGGCGCGTGTTTTAACTTGAAAAGATTATTTTTTTTGGCATAGTTATGGCATGTTATTGTAACCATATGCCGTGAAGGACGTTTGATGAGGACCGTCCTCGTTGATCCAACACTGATCAACACATTAATGTACATGTTTGATAACCGGTTCACCGTCTCTTTTCATTAAACCGCCTCTCGGATTCTAATTTTCTGTTATTCCCCTGCTTGCTCTTCGCTACTATCGAAAGTTACAAATTCAAAAATAACAAAGAAAATATGATGATTTTAAGTTAAAAATAGTGGGAGTGGCGTCTGTTATAACAGGATTATTAAGCGCATTATTAGTATTTTAATTGTATTATTTTTTTGTGTCAAATAAAAAAAAATGTATCAATGGCGACTGAAGTGTTAAAATTACAACTAAGTGGAAACAAAGACACAATAGGCGTCGGTTACACACATACTGACGTAACACACATGTGCATTTCCGACGCTGAACATATCCCAATCGAGTTGCCATCTATACACAGAATGCCCAACTACATATGTGTGCATATGTGGCACATATGTGAACGGTCATTGGTTTGACTACCGACTGCTCACAGTAAATCGGTTGCTGTCCATGAATTATGAACAAGCTTCGCTATTTATACCCCGTTCAATGACAAGTTATGTCCGAAACAATTACGAAAGAAATTAATTACAATTTGATGGAGAAAATAATTTTGAATAAGAATACTGCAGCTTTTATTCCACTTAAATTTTTTTTTTATTTTTTAGCTTTTAACTGATAACACTTTTAAAAAAAAAAACCCGGGTCGCAGTGCCAAAACCCTGTCGACAATATAGTGTATTTACTAGTATAGGGCCGTGTGGTTTTATACTTTTATTATGTGGCATTAAGTTTGTTTTTGAGCAAAATAAAAAATTTAACCCCTTAATACACCCCTTAAAATAACATTTTTTTTCTTAATTGTAATATTATTATCAATCTAACGTCTACACCGAATTAAATACATCCGTCAATAAATAAGTCACTGTCTGCAAACTAGTGTTTTCATAAAATTTGTAAGTCCGGTCCTGTCGGGCCGATTTTATTAAAATTTTAGGGACACTTTTTAATTACTACCGGAGGGTTAAATTTCAATTTTGAAACGATTCGGAGAAATTTTTCGGTATTTTGGGCCCCAAAAACTTTTTTCAACCCCTAAAAACTACCCTTAAAATGGCCCGTTTGGGCCCATTTTAAATAGGCTTCGTGCGGTGATGGATTCCAACATGTGTGCCAAATTTCGTTAAAATAAATTAACTTCTTCGAAAGTTATAGCCCGCACACATATATACCTATATATATAAATATATATATATATATATATATATATATATATATATATATATATATATATATATATATATATATATATATACATATATATATAAACATTTTTAAAAATGGTGGCAAAGTGTTTAGGAGGTTATGAAACGTCGAGAAATTTTGGTCCGACCCCTAGGTCCCGCCATCCGACCGACGCCAATAGTAAAATAATTTTAATAATTACTACATTTTTATTTCGTGATGTTAGATTTTCACTTTATTTTAATTCATATTTTCACAATAATACTGAACAAATGGACAGCATTGACTCTCTGAAGATGGCAAAAAGATTGCCGAAACGTTAGAATAAATGCAATTCACATATCCCAGTATTTGCTTTTTTCGATCCTGTGCCACCTAGGTTCTCCCTAAGAAATTTCTCATTTAAATTTAATGAGTCAATTCGATAAGCTATTATCGTTAAAATACACACATTCTTTCAATTCTATATGAGAAAAAATCATTTTCAAACAATGTCACTCGGGATTCAAAATCGAATCTTCCACTATAACGACGACTGAGTTATCATTTACTCTATAGCGACATTTCAACGTAATGAGTCTCACCCTCATAAGCTCACATAGGAAGTTTAATTTCTTTAGTTTTTAATATTATAATTCCGGCGAAATTATTACACATTTTAAGAGGGCACTTTGATGTTTATGTCGTGAAAATTCTCACATGAACAGATTCATACCATAGTTTTATTTACATACTATAATCTACAGAAAAACATTTTTAATATGAATTGTTTGTAGTATATCAACATCATAGCCTCACATTATGTGACCTTTTATCGTATTCTTGTATTTAAAAAATGTTTAATCCGAAAATTGTACTGATATCTGAAAAAAGATGATATGATATTTAATATTTTCCTTTCTGAATTTACATGAAATATATATTATGAGTTCCTACCGTTTGCACGTCAAATTACAGAAATTATTTTGTATTTCAATTGTTCGTAATTTTAAAGGTCGTCAAGCTGTTCATCCTTGTCTTACTATTTTGCGAATCAAAATGCATATAAAAATATAAACGTCTGTCCTTGTCAGTTTTATGTAATTAATAATAATAATAATAATAATAATAAATTTATTCCTCCTCGGGAAAAAAAAAACAGAAAACAGAGTTACAAAATTAGTACCTAATAATAAAATAAATCACATTATGTTTAAAAAAAAATATATGGAATTTTCCAACCCAACTTGGCTATTGCCAGTTCCAGGGTTGGAAACTAACTTCCCTTTTATTTGTTCATTCTACTTCCCCTCGATTACTTACATTTTTCAAACAGTTACGTTGCTAAAGAAGTTAAAGTTCAAAAATTCACCAAATTATTTTTAAAGTGTCGAGGAATGAAAAGGAAGTCTACCGTTACCGTACGCATGTCTAGATAATATAGTAAACAATTTCCGGTTCCGTATTCGTGCACGTTTTGTTTCTGCAGCAGTAAAACAAAACAAAACATGTTTTGCACTAACGCTAATGTATGTCTAGGTACAATCGGTACAAATGTTAAATGTGCACACCCTCATTCCTTCCACCTTTTGCGTTGCCCTACATGAGTGTTTGGTTTGCTTCTATACTGTACCGGCTGACAAATGAATGACTTCTGACAAAACTCATTTGTTTTAGTCGTACAGTTACCCACTCTGTAGGTAGTTACAGTGAAATCTCGAATATTCAGTTGTTAATATAGTAATTTAACTAGCAGATGATTTGGAAAGTGCAATACCGAAAGATTTATTTAAAAAATATCGCTTTTCTACAGAAAATCTTAATTACAAATTAAGTGAAACGCAACATAATTTGGAACACCAATCAGCACTCAGTCAGTCCATCGGAGGATAGCAGTGGCTGAGAAATCTAGAAAATTTGTAAACGGCAAAAATAAGTTTGTTCCGATCCTGACTATGAATAGATGTAAAGTTTTCCGAGGATTTAGGATCAAATAAGTTAATATTAAATTTTTATTATCGCAACGTTTCAGAATTTTATTATTCCTTCCTGAGATGTCTGTGGAAGGAATAATAAAATTCTGAAACGTTGCGATAATAAAAATTTAATATTAAATTATTTTATCCTAAATCCTCGGAAAACTTTACATAAATTATTATATTCTGCGACACGCTTTTCAGCTGTGTTCCAAGATTTTATCAACCAAATATATTATTTAGTATAATTGCTATTGTCTGCTATAATTGTTAAGAAACATTAATTGTTGTAGCACTATATTAGAAAAATTTATTATTCCAACACGTCACCGTCGGGATTTAAACCCGAATCTTTCCACTTTCGCGGCGGAATGAGTTAAATTACTCTATGGTGCACACAATTCAACATTTTAATCCTTCATAATATAGCGATTTACAACACTCAAATTCACTACATGCGAGAGCCAATTATTTTAGCTGTAGCTAGACATGAACTCTGGCAATAGCGAGGGCTCTTGAATGAATCAAAGATGAACTTTCCATTTTTAATACGGTCCTAATCGATATTTTGTACATCATATTTATGGTCAATTCCAAACATTAAAATATTATGTTACCCGCAATCAGATGGCAGAATAAAGTACAATATAGCTTTACAAACCCGGACAGACTCTAACCTAAATTTTCCAGAAACTCGGACGGGTAATGGTTCCTGATACATAAAAATTTACGGGCTGTTAATATTTATAAAACCGCTCGTGGGTCAGATTACAGTTTGTAGTTATTACTGACACAGTATGAATCAGTGACAGGTGTAAATAATCTTATTTTGCAAAATGGGTAACAAACGTAGACAAATAACATCAAATCTAGAGGAGAAATTAAGGATTTTCTGTATAGTTTGAGCAAGGCAAATTATACACAATACAAAACATATTTCACAAAAACAAAGGTATGTGTTTTAATCTAAAATTTATAGACAAATATATAAAACGCATTTATTCACAAACTTGGACAACCCTCAAACACAGACGATGCGCGGTTTCCTATATTATGTGTTCTGGTTTACGAAGCTGTACTGTACTTCGGTTAACAATAAACAAGGTTTTACTGTACAGTGCATTTCTCTTTCTTGTTAAACTGTTACGCTTTCTGTCATCGTCTAACAAAACGTGAAATAAACACTTACCTATTTGCAGTATTTTATGTTTTTGACAAATTTACTAAACACATTAAATTTTATAATAAATGGTTTGGTTACTTGGCAGTTTAAGACAAGGGTGAAATTTTATTTTTGCAAAGACGAGGTTAATTTACTATAACGGAGAAAACGTTCTAAAAGCAGTTTGTCAAAATGGAACATGAAAATATAATTCAAAAGTAAAATGCGTTTAGGATTTTATTAACCTCGATGAATTTTTCGTTAACGCAATGCGCTTTTTTCAGTGAACGTCCATTATCATTTCGATATTATTTTGTTTTGAAAGTTTACGAATAGGTATCATATATTAATTTTTAAAATCGGTTCAGTCGTTTTTAGCTGACTTTTTTATATATGCTAATTGTTATCTCACATCTCCAGCATTTGTGAATCGATTTTAATGATTCTTTTTCTATTTAATAGAGCATGTCACACAAATTTTACTTAAATCGGATTAGCAGTTTAGTAATAACGTGCAAACGAGGTATTGCAAAGCCACTAAAACGTAAAAATAAAACAGAATGTAAAAACGACTCTAAAAAGTGAAAAATATTGAAATAAGTTTTGAGGTCGACGCTAATTTAATGACGTGCTTAAAACTTTACTGTTTTGAAGGAGGTACAATTTTTTTAAAAGTTCTTTTTAACATAATTTCATTTCTGCGTTCTAAATATATAAACTACTATAACACTCCATATGAGTACAGTAAATTGAACATAGCCAAAGATTTATATATTGACAGTATTTTAAAATAAATTACAGCATTAAAACTGCACTAGAGCTCCGGAAGTTAAAAGCAGGTAGCTTGCTGATTTACACATGTTAACAGTTTTAATATGGAGATACAACACATGTCGGGATGAATCATAAATCATAACCTAAAAGATATTGCATGAAACGGTTGATAAAAAGATTTTCATTAAAAGCATTACGTTTACGTGTGCAATATGATGGAACTTCATAACAGCACTGGTCAAATTAAACGCGCTCCCAGAATTTTATATCGACCCAAAGAGACTTTGGATCGTTGGCAATTTTACGAAATTAGTCTGCGCCATGCCAACTAGTTGAAGAACCATTTGATTTTGTTAACTAGTTTAAATAACGGTACGACAGATTAAGTTGAGACCATAAAGCTGTATTTCGTTGGTTTTATACATCCGTTGCTGTGGTTCGTGTGTCAGTTTCGTTTCGTTCGTTCCGGTTCGTTACCAATTGATGAAGTAGTTGAATTGAAAAATCAGAAACAGTTGATTCGTTGACGAACGAATAACTGCAGGTATTTTAATTCATTCGTTGAATCAATGCCTACAAATAGTTTGACTGATTTTGATGAAACTTAATATATGTAACCAAACTTTTGTTTATAGATTGACGTTCACGCGAGAAAGTCACAAATTAACAGTAATATTATTAACTGGATATTGGTTGCACTGTAAGTATGGCTCATTACTGAAAGAGATAAATGATAAAAGAAAATGCGAAACCGAAAAGAATGCGTTAACAAATTTAAAAGTTGTTCATTTCTTTTTAGTACTTACATGTTTTTTATGATTGCAGCGCCGCTATCATAATCAAAAATTTCGGCTTCAATAAAAATTACGTAATAATTTAATGACATGCCTCTCTTTATGTACGAAAGTGATGTACTGACTAGGTCCAGCTTTGACGTCACCATGTGATGCCTATTATAGGTACCGTTTGAAATGAATACACTTTTTAAATTCTTGTTAGCAATTAACGAACGAAATATTTGGTTCACATTATTTGTTTATTGTTCAGTTATCAACTTATCAAATTTCGATAGGCGGGACGACTCTATTGGGCTACTCGCTCAGTCACGGCAGTCTAAAAACCAAGGACATTTGCAATGTAGCCATTGAAGTAAGCATTTGATTGTCCAGTGCTGTATGATTATTCGTTCAACATATTTCATACGTATTTAACGGAGTGCGACTGTAGCAAAGCAATTATTTGAGATGTACGACATTCCCCGCTTGCATACGTTACTTGTTCTTGTGTATATTAATTCAGCAACCCCTGATTTTACTACCGGTTGCACACTGCAACCTCCCATCCTTTATTTACTACACTTAAAAAATTCATACAAACGTTTTTATTGTGGCAGCATATTCAACTTTCTGATACATTGTCTGTAGTTGTTCTGCTTTTCAGACTTTTAAGAGTTCCGAACGTGGAGGATAGACAGAAAGGAAACTAATCTGAAATCTCCCTAAATTCACCGCTGTCTGTGATTTCAGTGATAGAGGCACTAAAGCTGTAAGACCCCAAGTAAAGGTTATCCGGCGTTTTGATCCATGGATAAAATATCCCAAGACAAAATATCCCCTAGACAGAATATATATAAATTATATATAATTCTGTCTAGGGGGTATTCTGTGTAAAAGATATTTTGTCCGGAGATCAAAACGCATGGAACCCAAGTAAAGTAACAAGGCAATCTGGATTTGTGAAAATCAGTATTTTTCCTATGGTCTTGACATTAAATTTTCCGTACTCATATTTGCAAACCAAACAATCTGATACAGGTATCAAAAACTATATTTTGGTTATATGTAAGTAACAATGATTAAATTTTAATTTTTTTATTAATTAACAAGAAATATAAAAAACTAAATTATTAAATTTAAAATGCGTCGTGACGGAGGGGTCAAACCACTTGCAAGACAGGTACACTAAGCCGCTCGCCTACATAACGCGCATCGTTTAGATATGTTATTCGTTGTATTATAATATGCCTGAAGGCAATAGTGCTAATGACCTCAGCTGTCGAAGCACAATTTTATTTGTTTGTTTTTTGTATTAAATAAAAAAAAAATAAATAAATAAATAATAAATCGTGATGTGACGTTACGATTTGGGCACTCGTTTTTTCTGGTTAACTGTCCATCTGTAGCTTGAATTTTCCTTCTGCGTTCATAGCCTGCATTAAGCAGCATAGCTTCAAAAACTTAAATTTTAACTAAAAGATTAAAATTGGTGCTTGATTTATTTTCTCCTCAAGTTTTTAATTTTTCGATAAATTTTATTCTAATAATAAATTTATAAACTTGAAACGTTCTTTTAAACAGTGTAAAATTTAACCCTTGCTTTATATATTCACCCTCGGACACTGGCTATCTAAAACTACCCTTTACACTGCATAAAATATCCGTTCTGCTATCGGTACGATGCGTAAGCTAGCACATCATACAGCGATATAAACATTCATATGATATAAAACATGAACGCTATGCATAAAAGTGGTACGGACTACAAGTCCAACTGAACCTCCTAGTTTTAACCCTTAGTAATTAAACTAACGACCTTATACGTATGGGGGTGGACACTGCAGAAAAATGTAAACCTTTTAAAGTCTTGTGATATAGCAGCTTAAGGACGAGATTAGCTTATACATAGTGAAGCTTTCTACAAAACAACGAGACGCTACCGTTTCAACAGTGGCGGATAATTTTAGTCATGATATGGATTAAGTTGAACCCAATTATTGGGGTTAGAGCCTAATTATTATTTTAATTGTGGGATTTTTTAACACTTCAAATACGTCGAATAATAAGTTAACTAGAATTTGATTATAGACCTAAACGAATATTTTTTTTTATTTTGTTGGGTCTCAAGCAATGATAAAATTAGCTTAGCTGCGAGTAATATTTTTTTACAAAAAAATACAGTAAGACCCCGCTTAACGCGGGATACACGTTCCAATAAGTTCCTATATACGAAACAACGCTAAAACGAGGTCATCTTAATACGTAGATAACATGCATAAGTAAAACAGAACCGAGAAAATTTGTTAGTTTTTTTTTTAAATTTTGTAACATTTTTTGTTAGATACTTTTTTATCATATTAATTATAGATTTATTTTTGTACATAAAACACTTATGAAACTCAAATAAAAGTTCGAGTAAGAAAGTTATGTTTGTGATAAGGAAGGTCCCCCATGTGACATATTTTGGTTTTTGTGAAGAAGTCATGAAATGTCGTTTACCTTTTTCTGTTTCGTTCAGGAAGCTGTTGTCGATAGCAAGATATTGCATCAATGACACTTCGTCTTGCCTTTGAATTTCTGTCAACATTTGAACCATTTTGTATAAATTGATCCATAATTTACGTTATAGTGACTAAACTTTTATTTAGAAATCTCGTAATACTGAAATTGCGTTAAGCAGAGCTTGAATCAATTTGCATAAATTGATCCAGATTTTACATTTTTTTACAAACCGCGTAATACTATAAAAGCGTTAAGTGAGGTCTTACTGTATATACTAAACTAGTTGGCCCGGACGTTGTCCTACCAGCTATCAATTGAAAGATGCCGGCAGGCTGAAAATTTGGTATTATATGTTTTTTATGTGAGGAAACTAAAAAAGCAAATGAGAAAATTTGGTCTGAAAATAAAAAAAAAAATCTGGATCTCGACAACAGCGCCACCTACCGTGTCCAACTATAGCTAAGAACCATCCAGATGACCCCATAAGTACAAAACAATTAATCAAAATTGATGAAGCCGTTTAGGAGGAGAAGAATTAACGAACAAACACATACCGGAATTTTATATATAATATAAAAATAATCTGAAAGATCTTGAAATTTGTAATTTTTTATGAATAACTACTTTTTTGAAGAAAAGCAATCTAGACAAAAAATTATATTTAAAATAAAAACTGACGGACCGCCACTGTGTAGTGGACACACATAAGCAGACATGAGTGTAAAGAATGCGTTGTGTACAGCAGGACACAGTGGCACTCCTGCTATGTGCAGCAGGAATTGTCGCAGATGTTGCAGGAATGACACACACACATACATTGACTGGACTCTCGCTGTCTCTGTATGCAATGATGTCATTTCACAGCGGCGCTGATGACACCCTGATGGGAATATTGCTTTGTGTGGTACAGATGTGTCTGAAGAAATTATTTGTGTCTTTAGTCTCAAACTCAAAGAATATTTTCAATAGCGTTCATTCCACTATCGCAAAATATGAACCTTAACAAATGTTTCATGTTTTCAAAGACACAACTTCAAAATAATAATTGTTTCATAATTATTTCAAATAATAATTTCATAAAATACTGTTTAAATATGTATCTTTGATACGCTGAATTGTTTAAATAAAATATATGATTGTATATATTAAAAAAAATTAGTAAAAATACCCTTTTTTTGAACCTCTGAAACCCACCTAACCCCTTAAAAGTAGTTTTTTTTATACAGATTTGTAGGCAAAATATTTCTATTGTCCTTGTCTGTTATGAGCTTATCGAATAAATAAATATTTGCCAGTTAAAAGGAGACTAAGCCGAACGTGAAAATTTTTTTTATTTCGTTGTCCAACGTCGTACAATAAAAAAGTATTAGTAAAAAAAGCTTCTTAAAGACAAACTTTTATTGAAGTATACTAAAAAGGAAAAATGCATTTTTAATTCATAATTACAAACCCGTGGGATATACTTACTGTAACTTAACCTACAAACCCGTGGCATTTTTCCGCATTCAGACCAGGCGTGAAATTGTATGGTTTCTTCAGAAGTACGTTCTACGCAAGGTTACTAGAATACTAGAAGGTTGAGCGTAAGGGGCTATAAACATGGTCACGTCTGTGATTAGTTGAGTTGATGTTCACGGCTTGGTTTGTCAATTATTGTTAACCCAACTGTTTAAAAAAAGACTCCATGTGACGTCACAAGTCTACTTTCTCCGCCCTCTCACGCGTCTCGCCCAGTCACACCTTCAACAATGCTAACACCCAACCTGACTATAAGCATGGTCGCGTTTCTGATTTGTTGAGTCGATTGCTTACGCCAGCGATGTCCACGGCTTGGTTTTTCAATTATTGTTAACCCAACTGTTTAAAAAAAGACTCCATGTGACGTCTTTCCCCCGCCCTCTCCGCGTCTCGCCATGTGACACCTTCAACAATGCTAACGTCCAACCTTAGTTTCTAGTAACCTTGCGTACTACGTAGTGCCCTGAATCATTATGTCTATTGTTGTGCAGTACTCAGTTTGTGATTCGGTAGACTTCAGAACAATTGTCACTGAAATGTGCTGAGCAAATACAATCACTTACTTGATTGTGAATTTAAATACAGTGCCTATGTGTTGCACAACTTTCTCTTCCACTTGCCGAATGCAACTTTCTGTCATTGCGTCGTGTGTGACTGAAACAGTCCCGTATTAGATATAGGGGCGGACGAAGCTGCCGGGATATCGGGAGAATTCTCGATGGGCCGCTCATAAAATTTTTTTATGGGTTGCCTAAAGTCGGAATTTCTTGGAAGCCCGTCAAACTAATTTTAATTTTAGTGCCATATGGTGTATACAGTATTGGCGTCGGTCGGATGGCGGGACCAAAATTTCTCGACGTTTTATATAAATGGGTACGGGCAATAATTTTCGGAGTTAATTTATTTTAACGAAATTTGGTCAACATGCATGTTAGTATCCATAACCACACGAAGCAAATTTAAAGTGGGCCTAATCGAACCATTTTAGGGGTGTATTTAGGGGTTGAAAATTATTTTGGAGCCCAAAGGTACCTAAAATATTCTCGGAATTGATTCAGAATTTCACTTGCAGATGTTTAATTCATAAAACATTGAAACTAAGAAAAAAATATTATTTTAAGAGGTGTATCAAGGGGTTAAAATTTTTTATTTTGTCCGAAAAGAAACTTAAATTCACATAATAAAGCCCCATTGGATGTAATTAGCAAATACACTATATTGTCAGCAGGACTTGGCACTGCGACCCGAGTTTTTTTTTTTAATCATTTACTACATAAAATTTACGTTAAAATGTGTAGTTTTGATTCATCAGTCGTGGGGTGCCAGAGTACCTCCTGCTGACCCCAACCCTTTGACAGCCCTAATTTTTCAATTTCCGGCAGAAAAAAATAATTATTGTGGCTGCCTATTTGTTTGTCCCACATATTTCTAGTTTGAAAAATTATCAGCAAGGATTGAATAATATTTTTCAAAGAAATTAGATATTTCCGAAACGTGAGTAAGTGCATTTTACATGCACACACAGATATGCTGACAAAAAAGGAGGCATATCGAACAGCTGCCAAACAGTCACTTAAAAAAATATTAGCAAGTGACATAATGAATTTATTACTGTATAGTGCTTTCGTAGAAAGTTAAAAAATATTTATCTCCTATGAAATGCGTATACAATTTTGTTGGAAATAATATATGATGGCTGTGATATAGGTTATGTTCAGTATTCAATTGTCACAGTTGTTGTTCTTTTGTTTATTTACACTGATACGGGTAACACAGATATCTGTATCGGCTACCTGTGCGCGGTCACGTAAAGAGTTACAATTTACAAAGTAAACAAAATACCTATTTAAATTTTAAATATAACAGAGGATTGACGGGGAGGGGAGGACGTTCACGCATGGTGTTGTCCTGGTATATGCGTGATACCATATGTAACCAGGTAACGTTGGAGTGTGTAGCAACCAGTAGCGGCGAACACGGAAAAAATGTATAGGGTTTAACAAATCGTTTCAATAATAATAATAGAAAACAGTATCACGGGTAATTGGAATAATGAAAATAAATCAATTTAAACACTCATTGATTGCAACGTTTCGTCTTTTCTTTAATTAAGACTTTTTAAAGAAAAGACGAAACGTTGCAATCAATGAGTGTTTAAATTGATTTATTTTCATTATTCCAATTATCCGTGAGACTGTTTTCTATTATAACATATATCTGGAATTGAACTTTAAAGATGAATAATAATAATTTTATTGCACCAAAATATTGAAAATACAGAGCATTAGTTACATTATATTTGGAATTAGCCTACCCAATTTGGCATGGCCAGTGCTAAGATAGGCTAGGGATACATGATTTAATAATTGTGCTATAACTTTTATAAAATATGTAATGCTAGTGATTCGACATTAATTAACTCTTTGATTTAATAATAATCAGTGTTGCCATGTGCGTCTATTTTATGAGCTTTTTTTTCTATTTTTCCCATATAGACAATTAGAAAATAATAAGCTTGTAATTAAAGTAAATAAAAATTGCAATGGTACCTGGAACATTGAACAAATATTGACTTTTTTTCTTTTTTGTCCTTGGTAATTAATATAAAAATTATTTAATAATTAATAAAAATTATTTGTCGGGAAAAAGGACTTTTTAAGTAAACACTTATTTGTTATTTATAGCGACGTTTCGTCCCTTGCTTGGGACTTTTTCAAGCTTTATAACTATTAAATGTTTTTATCAAGTAGATATAAAAGTTAAAATACACATGTAAATATAAATTTTAGTTAAACAATTGTTCATTAAAAAGTTTGTAATAATTCCGTTTTCTAAAAAAAAAATATTTTTACGATTGATGTTCAAACTATTTTATTTTATTGACGGTTTGAACATCAACCGTAAAAATATTTTTTTTTTCTAAAAACGGAATTATTACAAACCTTTCAATGAACAATTGTTTAACTAAAATTTATATTTACATGTGTATTTTAACTTTTATATCTACTTGATCAAAACATTTAATAGTTATAAAGCTGGAAAAAGTCCCAAGCAAGGGACGAAACGTCGCATAAATAACAAATAAGTGTTTACTTAAAAAGTCCTTTTTCCCGACAAATCATTTTTATATTAATTACCAAGGACAAAAAAGAAAAAAAGTCAATATTTAAATAACGTTTTCGAACGTCGCTCAGGAGGCCGAGGGACCCCCTGGGCTTAGGGTCCCGCTGCACTGCACCGCCTAGCACTCCGATAGCTACGCCACTGGATCCCAACATACTGGAGACAGCAAGGGTGAATAGGTTAGGTACTACACGTGTATGAAGGTATCCACTAGCAGTGATTTAAAAACAAAACCACAATGAACGCCACACCTCTGCTATCACATTCTACAGTGTAACGAGATTCAGAGTAACTGGAAGAGGTGTTCCAGGTGTAAAAGCATTAGGCTAGAAAATGATTCACTGCCACCCGATTAATTTTCATCGATTATTTGCATACCAGTTGTTATTTCAAATAACACGATTCAGGAAGATATCGTATCAACGTACTAAAAAGTAGAATATAAATGTCATTCTCTTCTACTATTCATAAAAAGCGTGGGGCACTCACTGAATTAATAATTCATCGAGTACCCCACGCTTTTAACGCCATAGAAGAGAAAGAAATGTATTTGCTACTTTTTAATGTGTTGATATTTAAGTGCTTTTTTAGATTTTTTTGAAACTGTAAATTTTACTTTTTAACTTTTTAGTTTTATTTCATCTCTTGCGACACTAGTACCAGATTATTATCTTATATTATCTGATATCATATGGAGAAGGTAGTTGGTTAATTAAAAATCTCCGGACGCATTCTTTCAGTTGACCTCCTCTATTTGAAGCCTTTTCAGTGAAGACCCGTTTTCCCACCACAAACACCATCTCTTCCACCATATATGTTTTCTATTTCCATTTTTAACCTGCTATATATAAATATTATTATAGCCAAAATATCGGAATATTGTATTGTCATCAAAACTACATACGACGGCACAGTTTCACGTCAATTGGACATTTTGATGAAAATAAACATCGACTTGCATGATTTATTTATATACTTATATATAAAACATCTGCATACGATATACAAGTGAGGTTATGTTAAAGACGATTCCCGCTCATTTTTGGTATACTTATTATCGACATAGAGAATTTGACTGCTAGTATTAATGAAATCGTTGTTAATTATTGTTTCAATTTAGCTTGAAAATATTCGCGATTAGTTTAATGTCATTCAGTTTACTAAATCGTACGTAACACAATCAATGAATGATATATACGAGGTGTCTTCAACTCGGTCAAGTGACATCAGTAACAGTTGCTTTACATGTAAAGGGGGAATCACACGTTGACCCCTATGTATATTTCGTACACATGATACGCATACCTACTGCTGTTAGACAAAGGGTAAGCAAAATCAATGCAATGAATATTTTAATAAACGTGCAGTTATTGCGTCGGGGTCTCTCAATAGCATAATTTTGCAAATGTTTAATCATAATTTTTATTGCGTTTTTGAATACACTTCTGTAAAGAAAACGCCGTTATATAAAATGAAATTAAGGGATGAGTTGATCTATTGATTTGCTTTTTTTAAATTATTTGTTTCAATCATATTCATAATACACTGTCCCATCCCCAGACCCTGCCAATGAAATAGTGAATTATAACTAGACAAAATAAAAAAGAGGTGCGTCAACTCGTGGATACACGACGGAAGCTATGCTCTTTACGTATTTTATATTAATGTTTAAGATTTACGTATATACAAAAAAAAATACTAAATTTTAAATGTTTGTTTATCAATAAATATAAAAAACTTTATTATTAATTTCAAAAATTTTTATTTACTAATAATATTAGCAAAACAGAGAAAAAATAAGCCAGGTTTTGTCGGGATCAAACTAGTTCACTTGGTACTTGAAAGATAGGCGCATTAAACCGCTCGGTCACATTCCGCGTTTCATTTAAGTTTGCTATTATAAGTATTATAGTCAATAACAAATAATAAGTCGTGACGTGACGTGAAAATTTGTTCGCTCGTTGTTTTTCGATTAATAAAATTAGATAATATACACTCTTCAGTAAGTAATTCGCTATTTGCAAATCAATTTTTCCATAAATGTTGGAAGTTCTGCCACCGTGTGGGTAACTTTGTTCAACTTTTAGAAGCACATTTTAATCTTTACTGAAGGGTTAAATTTTAAAACAATTCCGCGTTTGTGTTGTCGCTAAAAGAATCATCCCCTAAATGCAACCCTCAAACTAGATGATCCGATTGCATCCATGCTAACGTATTTTTTTGATGACTTTGTTATTGAAAATTAATAAATCCTCTGTTGTATTCCTTCGACTTCTTCGAGTTACTTGAATGGATCAGTGATTCAGTGAAATATAACCAGAAGTACCAGGACAAAATCAGTACTTAACACGGTGCACATATACATAGAATATATAAACACAGACACATGTTCACTGTTTATATATATATGCACTGTCTCACTCACACATACTCTCTAACTCACACATGTGTACATATGCACGTCCCCTTTTAGTTCATTAGATCCGCGCATGCATTCGTTTCATTCCAACTCACAGTAATTTAGATAAGTGTGTCCTCTGTGCATGGAGACCAGCCCACTTTGACCACAAACAAGACAGGTCTCTCTCGCGCACTATATATTGTATATATTTATTATCTTTGTTTAACATGTACCCCTTTATGGTGTTAGCTTCTATTTTAATCTAAAGCATTCGTTTCATCTCTTTCTCTACGCCAACAATAAACGTGCAGCGTTCCTTGTCGCGACACTTTTCCCTGATAACCGAAAGGGTTATCACAGGGCGCAAGAGTACACTACCGTACGTATTGGAGAGTCAATAGTAGACATCGATAACACAGTGCGTCCTTGTTAGTTGCATTACAATTGTCATAGAATTCGGCAACGACGTACGAGCTTTATTGAGAGTGTAGTATGCAGATGGATCTACATCAAAGACCCACTGACTATTTGCGTTCTTTATTTATAGATCTGTGATAGATAAAGATACCATATGTCGAGGTTCGTTGATTTACAATATTTACCACACAACGATACATATACATACAGGAAATATGTTTACTGCGTGTGCTACTGGCGCTTATGTCCGTACAATCATTTAGTTGCCAAAAACCTGTTCGGCCAAACTGCCATAGACTGATTGAAACCACAACTTGACCGAAGCGGTATATCACAACAAAAAAAAACCTGCACACCGCACCGCAGAACCGACGCGCGAGCGGCTAACCAAAAACGGCGCCGTTACCGATAAACAAATATATACATTTACGAGTTGATTTTTGTTTTGACGATGACAGTCCTATATAATGAGACAAACGCAACCGGGTGTTTATTATATAATGAAGACAATTGAAATAAAGGGACTGCTAACGTTTCTTAAGGGAATCACATGTCAAGGAAACGAAGAAGAAGATTTACTTACCTAGTAAAGTGCGTAGTGTGAGCGTGTCGAGCGTGGAAAACACGCGTGTTGTGTTGAAGCGTCGTCGGCGCCGTCGTTATGCTTAAAGAGCTTCAATGAAGATGCCAATAGACGTCTAAACAAGCGGCTTACACCACACTACACTTGGCTGCTTCAGTGCTAAGAACATCAACCGGCGGATTAACGGATAACTGCCGAAATAATCTTTCGAAAACACTTGAAGCATTTACGCGTTTCTTCAGTTATTAAATTAACATACAACTCGTCAACATTTATGATTATTAAAAGTTGTTTTGCGATTTTTTACACGATGTAAAAACATATAAGTTCGATAATCTTTCTATTTGATTATTGAACTAAAAATGATCGTTGATATTGAAATGTCATTAAAGAGGCTTCTGCACTGCGATACTATTCTGTATATTGAAGTAACCATGTGATTACTATGAAAAAAACGTGTATTTTTTCTGTGTATTTAGCAGTTTGTGTGTGTGCGTGAATATACGTATAATGTTTTAAGTGTGTAAGCGTCCCATTTCATTCATCGCACGGAAAAAAAGTGTTGACATTACGTCATTTGGTTGGTTACCTAGCAACCAATGTGCATCACGTAGGAACACCTATATATATGTTCCGTGAATATCTGGTGTCATTCTTTAAAAAGTGACAGGTGACACGCTTTTTTGTTTCCATTCAGTGTTTGCATTGCGGCAACTTTTATCGTTGAAATATTGAAACTGTTTTTAATTGTTGACGGACATATTAATTAACAGTTGACACTCTTTTAAGTAATCTTTTGTTATTAAATAATTGTGCTGTAAATCACGAGTTAAATTATTTATCTACATTAAGCAATTGTTATTGTTTTTGAAGAACTATTTTGATTATTACAACGTCAACTAAATTTTTGCTATATGACATTATTTTCTAGTTATTAGTTTTATTTAATTGAATAACATATTCCGAAATGTACAAAGGAATAAAATGTCATTCGTTTTATACAAAATTTTGTCTTTTGTTTGTAGTATTATCGGACTAATATTTTAATTAAAAATAAAATGTTGTTACAATTCCTTTTTTGTTGAATTTTTATATATAAAATAAAATTTATTGTGTTCGGTTTAAAATTGAATTTTAGACTAAAAAGTAATATATCCTTCCATTCAAATAAATTAGAATTGTATAAAATACTTCTTGTTATATGCTGAGAAATTTTCAAGCTATTCTTATACATTGTTTCATTTAAAAACCAAGATTTTCGGAGCTCCCGCCGGCATGGTATACATAATATTAGTTCCAAAACGCAAAAGTAGAAATAAATATAAAGTACGTATAGAATTTAAAATGAAATATAAAAATTAAAAAATACGTTTTTATGTTATGATAAATATTAATTCAGATTCGATTTTATTTTATTTCATTCTATTAATTGACATTTCGGATTTAAAACAAGTATAATAAACTAATACATTTGGCTCATAAACAATATAAATACGAGAACAGTCATGAATTTAACGGAACGAAATATGTAACAAAAAACTAAAAAAGTCAAAATGTTTACAAAATACTGCATTTAATGATTCGATAAACATGTCACTGTTTTAAGACTTTAGTATTTTTTTTTTATAATTAAAACCGCATCATGTTCAAAACTCGATAGCCAAGTCAGAATCAAAGACACTAAATTAAAAATGCATCTAACTGCGAATAATACCACATCGCCGACGACAACGGGTGGTTCAGCATCATCACCGTCCGATAGTACAAGTGTCCTAAATGACACTTATACGAAGATGACGTCGGACATTTTGGCCGAACGAACTCTAGGTGACTTTTTATCTGAACATCCTGGTGAATTAGTGCGAACAGGAAGTCCACACTTTGTGTGTACGGTTTTGCCGCCGCATTGGCGTAGCAACAAGACACTTCCGGTCGCTTTCAAGGTCGTGGCGTTGGGCGACGTCGGCGACGGCACTGTGGTGACGGTGCGCGCCGGTAACGACGAGAACTACTGTGCCGAATTGAGGAATTGTACGGCTGTTATGAAGAATCAGGTGGCCAAGTTCAACGATCTGAGATTTGTTGGAAGATCTGGAAGAGGTAAATTACACTTACTTATCTATTTTAATAATTTTGTCGAGGCGTACTGTAAACTTGGTTGAAATCTACTAAAAATGATAAACATAAAAAAGTTGTAACTTCACAAAACCAGCACTTGTTTTACACATACTATCATTTATATAATCTTTATATAATCCGTAAATCTAAGTATATAATCTTCTTTTGGGTGTAATGACTTCTACCGAAGCATTTATTATCAAATAATGCTCATATATAATGAATATTTGTAGCGTGATACATTTTTTTAAGCTTTTTTATGAACGTTTTTTTATTGGTTCGTTATCTCTTAAGTGCCGACCATTCGATAAAATGAATCATGGACATTTTTAACGTAAGAAATATAAAGCAAATTATTTTAAACTGATTGAAGTATTCATCAAAACCTGTTGAGATGTATTAATTATTATTGAAGATCAAATTTAAAAAAAAATGTCAAAATAGCTCTTACGAATGAATTTTTTTACCGTTTTTTATATTAGTTCACAAATAAAAAAGTTCGCTTTTTTAGAAGATATGCTCTGCAGTAATTTTTGAGAACCTTTCTAAGTAGTTTATCATAAAATGGTGAAGTTTTAAACAGTTTTTAGAATATCTACTTTAAATGGAAAATTAATGTTTTTCAGTACTCGTTTTTTTGGGGCTTGTAATAAAGCAAAAAATTAATTGGTATATTGTCAAAACATGAACCCGAACCCTCTGATTTTGTACTGGATGTTAAATAGTTTTTTCTTTTCAACAAGCTCTTGAAAGAAGGTTTTCAAGAGTTTTTTAACAAGGTTTAATGTTTTATTAACTGTAAAACTAGTTGTACAAATTCATTGGAATTTATCTATGTCAATATGGTTACGTTATTGTTTCAAACATTGTTTCGATGGCCACAACCACCGTCTTCAGAACCTGACACCGATTATTGTTGCTAATAATTTACAAAAACTGTAGGCAGTTTTTACAACTTTTTGAAGATCTCTGAAATATATATATTTTAGTCCAACAAATTCTGTTGTATTGCAGATATAATCTATATTAATAATTTCGTCGAGTGGCTCGGTATCAAAAATTAATAAATATAAAAAAAATATTAATTTCGAATCGACAACATATATCCGCAAAATTTGAATACTCGCGTTATTACAATAATAATTCCAACGAATGACAACTCTCTCATATACACAACACACGCAATGACAGCTTGCTACAATTTAGTATAGAATGCTGCAATATCCACTTAAATCGTTGATAAAGTGGTTCATAGATGACTTTTCGCTACGATAGACTTAATAACCAGTACCTATGCCCACACTCTAGCTGCAATTCAAAGATTGTATCCGCATAAAACTTGGAATTCGGATTCGCAACTAGTAATATATGGTTATGTTGGATTTTTTGCAATATATATAATAATATTTTTTCTGGAAAAAAACGAATATATTTGTGCGATTTTTATTTAATGTATCTACATCCATCTGATTACATTATGTGCACTTCTAAAAGCAGTTTTTTATTTAGGTTAAAACCGATTTTTTGGTCAACTGACAACATTAGTCGGAACCAAAGCGAATCCTTATATAATATATATTTAAAACTTTAGCGCGACTTTCCAGTAAAGTTTCGAAAAACTTTTCTTGTCCCACTTGTTGTCCCTTCGTTTTCCACACACTTTCCCGTCGTTGCACTTTTCTTATGTCCATTATACGAGTACCAGGGTGATGAGAAGTGGAAGGGGACCGTTATTGTAGGTGTACAGTATCTACGTTAACCTAGGGTAGGGTTTATGCTAAAGAAAAGTTTTGCGCGCGCAACTAAGAAAGAAAAATACGCGTCTTCTTATAAAGACGCAATTCTATTTTGCCGTGAAGTGAAAACTTCCGTCGCGACGGAAAACTATAAGGCGGCATTTTCAACTACAATTGGCAAAGTTCTGCATCATTTAAATGACTGTATTATGTTTTAGATGATACCTTTAAATATTTTTTTTTTATAGGTCGAAGTTCCTCTTTCTCGCCTCAAACATTAATACACTATTGACTGTTTTTCTTTTTTGTCCTTGGTAATTAATATATTTTATTTATATATATTTTTATTTATATATATTTTAAGTAAACACTTATTTGTTATTTATAGCGACGTTTCGTCCCTTGCTTGGGACTTTTTCAGGCTTTATAAGTGTAATTGAATTATTAAAATACAATTTATAAATTTACATTTGAAATATAAAATATCAGACCTATTAAATGTTTTGATCAAGTAGATATAAAAGTTAAAATACACATGTAAATATAAATTTTAGTTAAACAATTGTTCATTAAAAAGTTTGTAATAATTCCGTTTTTAAAAAATATTTTTACGGAATTATTACAAACTTTTTAATGAACAATTGTTTAACTAAAATTTATATTTACATATGTATTTTAACTTGTATATCTACTTGATCAAAACATTTAATAGGTCTGATATTTTATATTTCAATTGTAAATTTACAAATTGTATTTTAATAATTCAATTACACTTATAAAGCTTGAAAAAGTCCCAAGCAGGGGACGAAACGTCGCTATAAATAACAAATAAGTGTTTACTTAAAAAGTCCTTTTTCCCGACAAATCATCCGTCGGGATTAAGCCTGAAACTTTCGACTATATAGTGGTTGAATAATTGTTATCAGTTAAATTTATCAATATTTCCGACATTTAAAACATATATGTAACAATTTTCCACACCTTTATTTATTGTTATCGACAAGTTACTCCATGTTTAACCTCAGAATGCATAAGTGAAAAGAAACCAACCGGTCTATTAAAGTGAATCTTTTAATTCTAAAACCAATGTTAAATAAACCTTATGCAAACAATCCTTTCACGTCGACACACTTTTTATACCACGTCATGTTTTATACGTATAGGTATTACGTGTGTACATATAGGGAAGGCATAATATAAAAGTCCTTTATTCCGTCGAGGACATATCACGTTAAAAATTGGCCGACAAATTGAGCAGTTCATGTTTACAGACGTTGAACAGCGTTGATGGTTTTAATATTCACAGGACGTGGGATATTATAAAGGTTTGTTTACACTTACACCGGTGATTTCACATTGTATTTATTAATTCACATAACCGAACATCTACTGTATTATATAGATTACAAAAATTGAGATAAAAGGTAGCGCAAATTACCACTCAAGTTCGTCTAAATTAACATTATATCACAATGTAGAGTATTAATGTTAACTCCAAAAGACGCAACACAGAAAACAAATTGTAAGTTATCAAATTTCAATAAAAACATGAATAACTGTAAAATCAGAAAAAAGCTGTGCCCCGGTTGGCAAAAATTATCAGCCATGACTGAATTTATTTAGGGGTACCCAGTCAAACAAGCCAGTATTATGACTTATTGTTTCTAAACTACCCCGTCGGGATTCAATACCAATAATATTTTGTGACAGACGCATTTTTGAATCGCTGAATCATACATATATTGCACTTGCTTTTGAGTAATATCTGTGGACAAAAAACAAAATTGCTTATGTTGAATTTATGATCGTATTTAGATTGACAACGATTAAATCATTCAGCTTATTTAACAGTCCTCCAATGGTCCACAATTATTTTTTCGTTGCGAGGAAAATACTCTGACTAACCCGCACAATGCCGTTTTGGTCAATGAGCTTGTGGTCAAAAACTGCAAGAATTTTTTAAAGGCTAATATTTTGAGATTAATCAGCAAGTCAGCGGTCGGGACACCTGGCTTCGTGATGGGGTGTTTTAAAAGACGTAAAAAAATAAGTGATTTGTAAAAGTTAAAATTTAGTAAAGGATTAATTTAGTGAATATTATATTTATGAAAAAAAACAGTCAGACCACAAGCTTCTTCTCACTGTTGAGTAGGCCGGGATTTTTTTAAGATAACTGTTTACTAAGGTTGTAAAATGCTCTCGGAAAATTTCAAATTGTGGTCACAAAAGGCATTTTATTACGGCTTGTATTAGCTGTGAATAAGTATCATCACAAAATTTGGCTTGTTGCTTAAAAATTTCAAAAAACATTTCTTTACAGCGCGACATGAGATTTCAAATAACGTCAAGTCTAATTAACATTTTACAGTTTCTTCTTAACAAATCTATGTAAAATATGTTGAGAAATTTAGCTTTTGCATCAATTTTTTTGAAATTTATTTTTTTCTGCAAGTATATCTAAATTTGTGTGAAACTAATTATCTATTTTTTTTACCTGATTTTAAACGATTTATTTAGATCAAGTAAACTATAAAAATCTGCCTTAAACACATCTTAGGACTTCTCTAAGATAGAAACTGGTTGGTGTTAAGTCATAGACAAAGTTACGCACTTGCACTACGGAACGTAATGCTAATGATAACCTCCTATAACCGTTACAGCGTTTTCGGCACGGGTTAATTTTAATCATTTGAGCTGAAATTTTCAGAGAATCATTTTTTCATTGTAAAGAACCATTTTAAAGGTTGGCATGTGACAATTTCCAGCTCGTCAAAATAAGGGCCAGTCTATTAGACTAGCCCTTATTTTTTCACAATTTTTGAGTTGCTACCCCCTGAAATGGTTCTATATATTGAAAAAATGATTAGGTTAAAATTTCAGCTCAATTTATACAGTTTAACCCGTGCCGAAAACGCAGAGAACTTTGAAAATACGTTACGTAGAAAGCAAAATTCGAAACTACTTAACTTTGGGCGTGGGGTATAAAAAATTAACTTTTCCTATGGATCTGTACAAATCAATTCTCCTCTTAAACACGTCTTAGGACTTCTTTAAGATAGAAATTGGTTGGTGTTAAAGTCATATAGGAAGAATGATACATATTTCTGGTATATTTTGAAAGTATTATCATCAAACATTGAATACAGTTTTTCATTGAAATTGGAGATTTCGGAAATGATTTTCAAGCATTTTGTATTCAGACACACATTCAAATGCCCGTAATATATAAAGCTATGCACCGAGCTGGGTAGAGTAGTGGTACAGCACTAGACTCGCATTCGGGAGGTCCGGGTTCGATTCCTGGCGGGGGCAGATGTGGCTGGGACTTTTTCCTACTGCCTTTCACCAAGAAACGGTAATTCCTGTACCGGCCATCTTGATTGAGGTTTTCCATGGTTTCCCTCAATTAATTCCAGATAAATATCGAGGTGGTTCCTTATTTGAGGCCATGGCCGATTACCTATCAAACTCCTAGTTCAAAAATTACCTACCTTATCCTAATTTCCTATAATTCCTTCATTCGCCCATTGCTATTATATAAGTTGAAGTTTAAGAAATGTAGAAAAAAACGGGAAGTGGTAAAATGAAAAATAGTGATGGTGCGAATGGCGTCTGTTATGACATAAAGTCGAGAAACGGACGTTAAACGCATTATTATTATTATTATTATTATTATATAAAGCTATGCGGGTGAATAGGAAGCTATTTTGAACAATTACTGATGAATAGTCACTTAAGGGGTTATATACAAAGTTGGGGCGAAAAAGTGAGCTAAGTTCGTGATTTTTTAAAAGGGTTTTATGCAAATTTTATCGGAAAAAGCAAAACACAGTATTCTAGTAGTACTATCGAAGAAATAAAAAGACTTTGAGTTTCGAAAAAAATTTGAAAATTGTCGGAGTTATGGCCCATGCCCCACAGCGCTTTTTTTTTGCAGAGGCTTGCGGTGAACATTCTCCAAGAGGAACCGCTCAACCGAAATCAAAAAAGTAAAAAAAATATTTAAGAAAAATGTCTTGTGGTGTACTTGAACGATTCGGTTTCCCAAAAAAATTTTTTTTTCAATAAAAAAACCACGTTGACAGGAAAAATCGATTTTTTTAGTGGTCAAAATTTCAAAAAAAAATTCATTGCAAAAAAATAAAAATTTTCGGATGAAAAATGAATCGTTCAGGTACACGAGATCTTAAATACGAATATTTAAAAAAAAAAGTTTGAAAATCGGTTGAAAAGTTTTTGAGATATCACGTTCACCGCAACAGTACTTTTGAAAAAAACGCATTCCGAGATAATCGCGTTTAAAGTTTTGTGTCAACTTCATTCGTGCGAAACATTTGTTCAGTCAAATTTACAAAACTTGAAAACCAGTGATCCGATCTGGATGAAATTTTGCACAGATATTTTCGAAAGTATGTACTTTCAGAATATGCAAAAAAAAAAATTTTCGACTTTTCAAGCCCCAACTTTGTATATAACCCCTTAATACGACCCTTTGAACCGTTCACAAGTTACAGACCTGTGACGGTTGGATAAACGAACGGACAACGACAAAGGTTCTGGTTTTCTATAATTTGATACGAAACTTTAAAAAATTACGAAAAATTAGAAATAAGCAGTTTTGCTTTTCACCCACAGATAATATCCAATGCCAATATGTAGACGCATATAAAATAATAATATTAATTTCTCTCTCTCTCTTTCCCTCTCTGTCTGGAGGTCGTAACTCAAGGGTGGTTTGTGTATGTATATTGTAGGTACAGGAAATGTTGCATGGAGACTGCATTTGTGTGACACGGCGGCGTTTTGTAAAACAATCAGTCTCCAAAAACTCTCCTCCGCACAATATCAACCCTTCTGCATGTCACGTGACAGAGTTGAGAGCGTTAGCTATATTAAATAATAATTTTCAAGAGTGAGATATTTTGAATTTAAAAGCTTGCTATATTTTTAACCGACTTCAAAAAAAAGGAGGAGATTCTCAATTCGTCGGAATCTTTTTTATTTTTTTTATTTTTTATGTGTTCCTCGATTACTCGCAGACGCCTGAACCGATTTGGAAAATTCTTTTTTTGTTTGAAAGGGTATACATCCCAGGTGGTCCCATATAGTTTTTATTAAAATCGGTCAATCCGTTTTTAAATGACGTCAAAAAACATATTTTTTAATGTATGCTACCTCATATCTCCAACATTTGTAAAGCGATTATGATGATTCTTTTCTTATTTAATAGGGGACATCTTGAGGGTGATCCAACATAAATTTTACTTAAATCGGTTCAGTAGTTTTTAAAAATGTGCGAAATCAAATCCACCACTAAAAAGTAAAAAATAAAAAAACTTAAAAAAAAGTATTAACCTTCTTCAAAAAAATCACTAAATAGATGAAAATAATGAAATTTTGAAGTCGGAGCTAATTTCATTACAAAAAAAATCACATAAAATTTTCAGGTCGGCGCGTATTTAATAAAAGTAGATATGTAATTAAAAGTTTTTGTAATGAAATTAGCTCCGATCTCAAAATTTCAATATTTTCATCTTTTTAGTGATTTTTTTGAAGGAGGTAATATATTTTTTTTTTAAGTTTTTTCTTTAAAAAAATCTGTAAAGTACGAGATAATTAAGCTTGAAAGTGGCAAAAAGTGATTTATTGAAGATATATTTTTTTGGCGCGTTGAGAGTAAAATTTTAGCAGGCTAGTTGCGTGCGCACAGCTAACGAAAATTCGACAGTATGAAGTTGGCCGCGCTAACAAAATTTCGGCAGTATGAAGTTGGTTATGAGGCTCAGACTGAAATGACAAATGGATGAAATAAATGCATGTTCTGTCATCTGGAAACTATATAATATACTAGACAACTATAACCTTTGATTACAACCAATAGTTGTGTCAATATCGCGGAAAAAAGTAAGAACCAAAATAAAATTATGAAAGTTTATACTATTAGAATAATTTACCACAATTTGACCAGCTTAAGGCCCTGAAGATGAAAAGAAATTTTTCGAAACGTTGGCCACTAGCAAAACTTTGATAAAGCTTATTTATTTATTGATCCTCAACCAAATCTTCCTTTACTGTGAATGTGTTTAATATTTGAAATATTATTCGTAAACGTTTTGAACATTTTATTTCTAGAAATTATTTCCATACACATATATTATAAAAATTCTTTTTAATCACACCAAAGAAGTATAACTTCTAACGCGCGTACAGAAGTACACGCACCCACTTTTTTATTATGTACACATAATGCGTTGACAACATTGCATTAAAAGTTTTTTAAATGGGATACAGTTGATAACTTATATATAGATCGTCGTTTTTATATTGGTGAGAGAGAGGTACCAAGCTGGAGGAGAACCTCATCATGAAATGTCGAGTCTATAAAGTTTTAACCTTTTTGAATTTTTCACAAGCTTTTACCATTCCAACTCCACAAATGGGGAATAATACTATTTTAAGTCAAAATTCACTTTTCAAAATTTTTGGAAAAAGTCGGATCGTTTGTACAGGTCAAATGGCTGGGCGGATCGAAACCAAATTTTGGATAGGATATTTTACATGTAAGTAGGAAGAGTTCTATTGGTTTTTTGGAAAATCGACGCATGCGCAGAAGAGATGTACTATAACGTTATTTTTTTTTCTATTATAACTTAAGAAGATGTTTAGTGAACCCTAAGTGTAATACAAGCACAAATTTATACATCTATAGCTTTAACTGCTAACATTTGCAGTAATGGGATTTCGGAGTGTTAATTACTTAAGGATTGAATCTTAATAAAGGGCACTGCGAGCGCATGAATCTTTCACAACGGCGATAATCCTGTCTGCCGACATTCCAGTATCGGGAGCTGAAGTCAGGACTCACAACACAGTTGCAATAGACTCTATGAATTTATTTACATTCTATTACTTACTGTAAATACATTTATCTTGCTGTTTGTCACCCTGTAATTCTTCAAGGATGATAAAACCGATAAGATGAACCACGAAACAATAAGTATACCGTCGATTGAAACAAAAGCAAAAATCTTTTTCCACGATAAAGACTTGCTTATAGTGGTTGTGAAAAAACACATTTAACACTAGTGGTGTAACGCTAAAGTATTAGGTACAATAAATATAGTCGTACTATAATTTTTTTGTTAAATCATAGTTTAAATGCATGAAAATTTCACGCAGTCTACAATATTGAACTGTCAAAAATTTTGACAATTAGATAAAATTCAGCGATGTTATAGGAGACACGACTGTTAAAACTCGCAGGGTATCGTTTTATCATAATATCACACTCGTCGTAAAATAATAATTCGCGCACTGGATACATAATCTACTATTTTATCTGAACTCAAACCTTGCCCTAGTGGGTACCATGTGAATTGTAGGTTAAAAAAACACTACAAAAAATCAATGATACGTTACACGATAGGTTACTATATGAACCGATATTATACCACTCGAATATAATGGAAATCCACTATACATAGAGAAGTATGTTATATTTTATGTAGGCACTAGTGCACACATTTAGTTGGTATCTACGTGCATAGGTTGGTATTAAAGCTTTCCATTGCTACCAACACCAATCATCCATCCATTTCAATACGTTGATAGAATGAGCTTTTGATCCTACAACAATCGCACTGGACCACACCGATTTGTCGCTGTAATTGTATGTCGAAGTAAATAAATTCTGTACTGGCGGACTTTATATAATGTTCAGAGCCCACTGCAACCGTATAACATTTCGTTGCAATGCCTAGTACATTTTTGAGACAAAAAGTGAATTAATACAGTGAAAGCTCACATACGTGCACCCCAACGGTTAAACACTCTCAAGAGTGCTCGAATATTCGCACATTAAAAATCGTTATAATAGAAAACAGTATCACGGGTAATTGGAATAATGAAAATAAATCAATTTAAACAATCATTGATTGCAACGTTTCGTCTTTTCTTTAATTAAGACTTTTTCAAGCTCTCAGTATGCTTAAAAAAAACTATGATATAATATGCAATTTGGCATTACAAAAAACAATTATACTGTTTTCTATTGTAACATATATCTGGAATTGAACTTTAAAGATGAATTAAAAATCGTATTACATCATTGTTATGTAATTACCCTAAACAATTTTTCACACAATACTGTCGATCGCTCGTGTAGTATACTGTCCCCGTCAAAGCACAATCTGGCACCACTGTAAAGTTCACGCGAGTAATATGAATGTATTTCAGCTCAGTGCAACACTATCAGATCTGTGTTGTTTTTTTTTTAACAGGATGGCCTTTACTCTGGCAAGTAAGATATGTGGTCAAACAAACTGCTTATGTCAAATTTTTATGTGAAACATCTAATGGTACGCTTGGATTGGAGAGAAAATGTTTAGATTGCACTTAATAGGGATGTTGACTATTTTTGGGAAAGTGTTTTAAATCGTGCATAAGTACCTAATATAGCCACAAATATTTATTATTTTTATTTAAATAATTTAAATAATAGTAAAGCCTCCCATCTTCAGCAAAACACTAAAGTATTTTGCTACAGATGGGAACTTTGCTCTCGAAATGTACATCCACAGAATAAAACTGTTGTGATAAGAAGTAACTATTCTTTTATTTTTAGTTTGTTCCAACCACAATGCTCTTAATGTTTACCGTAATATACTTTATTTCAATCCAATTTGGAATCAATCCGATTTACACCCGGGTGAAACCGGACCAAACAGTTAGAAAAATATATACAACTGCAGATGGAAATATCGTCTTCAGTTGTATTTTGCTGATTTAATCTAACATGAACTGTTTTGCTTTTAGCCACAGATATACGTTTGTGTATAGCGTTTTTACAATTGCGCTTCCTGCGTTTGGTGGTACGGATTATTTCAACCCACAATGTTGGTAATGCTTTTTTTATATTTTTAACTGTTTAACTATAGACTATCTGGACAAAAATAGAGAATACACACTTTAACTTTTTTAAAAACATTATTTTATCATAAAGCAATTTGTTTTAAAATTTGAAAAATCTTATTCATGCGAAGTGGCGAAGCAAAAATAAACAATTATTTTTCTCATTATGGCATAAGGGCGAGTCCTTAGAATTGTACATCTACAAGTAGTACTTTAGTCTCGTTACCGCCTATTTTTTGTGATGAAAAATGGGAAATTTAACAAATCTAGTATCATTCAGGTTTTCTGTATATCCAAACTAACAAAAGTGGGGAATTTACTTTCGCAGATGTCCGGAAAATTTAGGAACAAATCATTCGGGTTTATCGGTACTTAAAATAGGGTCCTCTTTGGTCATAAACAGCAGGCTTTGAAGTAGTCGCGTACTCTTTTATATATTCATAATATCTGTTCGACATATGAAAACTGAAATCAAATTTAAGTAAAATTGTATTAATATTATTTTGTTTACTATACCTATAATTCAATTGTATGCGACTGGAGATTATGAACTAATAATGTGTTTGAATAATTAAAACTATTATCAAACCAGCAAATTATGTAGTTACTTTTGATATTGTCTTCTCACCTAAAGTTTCATCTTCAGGAGATTCAAGGGTAATTATGCGATAATAAACTAATTATGTGATTATGAGTGAGACAAACATATGTTGTAGGATTTTCTGTTTAGATTAAATTCACGCGGTCAAACAAAAACCACGCTGTCTTTTCGACACTATCCGAGAACTTTAAGGTCAAATAGTGTTGACATAGAGAGAAAGGGTAGTATATTATTTTGAGGATTTAGGAGAGACGAAATGCTTTTTGCTCCATAGATAATTTCGTCGAGTCTATTGTGTATTTTTCTCGTTCAACAGAACTTTGTGGCACAGGTAACTAGATATTTATACTTGTAAAGCTGGTGGTCGATGTACTCGTAGATAGATAGAGTATATATTTGGGAGAACCATCAGTGTTTGTGTGATACCTCAATGAGTTGGTTCATTGCCCACGCTGTACTAAATAGAAAAGCGATTCTCAAACAATTGTTACTTCGGATATTACAATAGAAATATTTCCAGGAGCAGGGACTAATAGGGCTTAAGTCCTGGGCCCCTAAGTGTCAAGGGCCCACAAGCACTGAACTATTATTATACGTTTTTAATGCATTTTCATTAACAATAAGCACTTATCGTAATTATGGATGATTAATATCATTATTAAGTGAATTTTAAAATTTTTTTCAATAAATTTTGACAATTTTTTAAGCGAATTTTGGATTTTTTTGGGTGAATTTTAACACGTTTTAGGTGAATTATGACATATTTTTGGGTGAATTTTGACAGTTTTTAGGTGAATTTATAGTACTTATGATCAGGTCACCAAATGTCAACTTTGATTTTGATGTTATTAAAAATAAATTATAAAACCCTATTTTAAGGTTGTAAGTTTTTACTAAACAGGACCCCATTGGACTCCAATCAGTCTTAGGCCCCGAAAGATCTACCTCCTACATTCAAAGATATTTTAACATGTTTCTCAGTATTTGCGACAAAATATAAGATAAAATATTCTTTTTTGTAACAAGTAATTAAAAAACACTTGAAAATTCTACAAATAATTCTTTATTTCTCGACGATCGTTTCGGACAATAAGTTCATCCTCAGGAGTACTCCTGCGGATGGATTTATTGTCCGAAACGATCGTCGAGAAATAAAGAATTATTTGTAGAATTTTCAAATGTTTTTTAATTACTTGTTATTATTAATCATGTTCTACCAAGTGCCGAGTGAAAAATCAGTGCAAATTATTCTTTTTTGTAGTATTATATTAGTCCGTATTGATCCCTCATAATATCAGTGTATACTTTGTTTTCGGAAATAGATATATTTAAATAGAATCACATAATAGTACAGGGCGTTAACCAGTCTCATACAGATCGCGACGTTAGCTAGCCATGTTGGCAGTTGTGGCCGACGTGGCGGGCGGCGGCGGCGACGCCGGTTAACCCTGGAGCGACCGCTCGCGGTACCCCGTACTAGTTGACACGACACCCTCTACACTGGCGTTTAGCATTCGTTTAACCATGACAACTGACCGTAAACCGTTCAAATTATTTTGATGATACGCTTTGAACGATACGTAAAAAAAGTATTCATTGCGAGTAGTGATGCTTATTTTGAATCGGATTGAATTGTTTTATTTCGCTTATTTAGTATCGATTTATATATAAAATTGCAGTTAAAATCTCATTAAACTTATCGTGAATAATTTTTTAGGTTGCGTGCTGAAATTTCAAATCATGTTTTCACACGTATTCCGCTTAAACTATATTTCATAGAGGAACTGCCAACTTTGGCGTGAGTAGTTTTTTTTTGTAAAAATATCAATGCTCACGTTTAATTTCAGAATAGCATGGTTTTTTATTTCTATATTTTTTTAGAATTAAGTATTTTTTAATTTATGTTTTAGGGCTACAATAAGGTATTTGACTGATTTTTTGTGTTTTAATGAAAGTTTATGCTCTAAAATATTTTTTATAATTTTTAGTGTATTTGCCATATGGCAACATACACTATTGGCGTCGGTCGGATGGCGGGACCTAGGGGTCGGACCAAAATTTCTCGACGTTTCATAACCTCCTAAACACTTTGGCACCATTTTTAAAAATGTTTATATATATATATATGTATATATATATATATGTGTACGCGCGATAACTTTCGAAAGAGTTAATTGATTTCAACGAAATTTGGGCCACGTGTTGAAATCCACCACTGCAAGAAGCCTATTTAAAATGGGCCTAATCGGGCTATTTTAAGGGTAGTTTTTAGGGGTTGAAAACTGTTTTTGGGCCCCAAAATACCGAAAAAATTCTCCGAATCGTTTCAAAATTGAAATTTAACCCTTTGGTAGTGATTAAAAAGTGTCCCCACAATTTTAATAAAATCGGCCCGACAGGACCGGATTTACAAGTTTTATGAAAACACTAGTTTGCAGATAGTGACTTATTTATTGAAGGGTGTATTTAATTTGGTGTAGATGTTAGATTGATAATAATATTACAATTAAGAAAAAAATGTTATTTTAAGGGGTGTATTAAGGGGTTAAATTTTTTATTTTGCCCAAAAACAAACTTAATTTCACATAATAAAAGTATAAAACCACACGGCCCTATACAAGCAAATACACTATATTGTCGGCAGGGTTTTGGCACTGCGACCCGGGTTTTTATTATATAAGTTTCGTAAACGTATTTAAATAAATACTGCAAACCGATCCGGTTCAGTGGGTGTGGACCTTTAACCAGACAATATGCTATTTATATTATCATTTTTACAATTGGTAGTTCTGAAATTTTTCAGGTTCGTAGTCGAAGCTAACGGCTTACTTTGTAAGTTTCTCGACAAACAACGTGTTTGACTTTTTTGTAACATTTTATTTTTTTTTTTCTAGGGAAGAGTTTCACTTTAACGATAACAGTGTCAACAAGTCCGCCCCAGGTGGCGACTTACAATAAAGCCATCAAGGTTACCGTAGACGGTCCCAGGGAGCCCAGATCCAAAACGAGTAAGTATTCATTATCAATTTACAAATCACTTTATTTTAAACCATACTAAAACTAAAACAATACTCCAAAAACTTCCCGTTTCTATTGAATTTCCATTTGTTCAGATACATCGCGACTAATTTCTTACTTTCTAATTTCTATTTCCACCGTTAGATGTGCTGACAATGCTCATCCAATGTACTCGTCATTATTGACTGGAAGGTGAAGCGTTCTTCATTTGTCTATTGTCAAGAAGTTTTTTCCCTAGAGTTGTCAGAAGACTTGATAATCCCAACTTATCCAGCCTTCTGATAACTCTAGGGAAAAAACTTCTTGACAATAGACAAATTCGAAGTTTTGCTAAGATGGATAATTTTAACGCAATTTTAGGATGTGTGCTACATTTTTGGCGTAGTTGATTTCATGCATGCGCTAACAGTCAACGAAATACATACATTTATATATATTTATAAATATGTATATATGTATAGAATAGAATATAATATTTATTTATTTCAAAAATACACGTCACAAAATCAATAAAAAAAGCATATAAAATCATTTTTAGTTACATATATATACAAAATATAATCACGGTATATGAATTAATTATTTATCAACACATACTTTTTCTATTATATAGTACTTTGGCAGTTATACAATATCATAAAACCCACGCATAGGTTATCCAGGTATAATTGTGTATATTGTCCCTTCCTTTCTCGCTCTCAAGGCTACTCTTATGTTTCCCCGCTATGAAATTAATTCCCCTTTAACGTTACAGAAAACTCCAAACAGATCTGTCGCTTAAAAAGTTTCACTCAAAAAATAAAGTTCATTACCTCATTGCAACATTTTATTTATTTGTAAGTAATGATTTGTAAGTCTAATATATGAACTACAAGAATTTTTTGGCATCTGAATTTAAATAAATACGATAAATTAGCAGACTGTCAGCATGACGAAAGGATTTAATGTATATGATTACAATTGCTCACAAGTGACATTTCTAAAACATTTGAGTGGCCACAACAACGTCCGCAAAAAATATCCCGTATCTTTTAAATCACACACAATTCTAATTTACAGACATGTGTTGGCGAAACTGGACCAAAACAAAACACATTCGCGTATATCACGATAATCCACATGCTCGGCCATTTACGTGCGTTTATGTATTTTAGTATTTCATGTTCGCGTGGTTATAGGACTGTGCAGTTGACGGTTTTTTTTTATAGTTGAATAGTTCGAATTCCCGGTTGCGTTCAGCAGAAATCAGCACTAAATAGCTTTAGTCAGCGGATTTTGTCATCTTCATGAGCATCAGTCAACAATTCTGTTTGACTTAGTGATGGATTATTAACGGGCGCGTGGGGAGGAGGTCAATTGTGGAAAAATTAAAATATTTTCTTTTGGCACAAATGATATTGAAAGCTAAATACATTTTCTAAAAAGTATTTAGCGTTCAATACCATCTCTAAAAATACTTCTTAACTCTCACTTTTGTTCACGTCCATTATAATCTTGTTTGCGCAACAATTTATTGTGCAACATCAGTTTATGTAATTTTTTTGAGGCCTAAAACGGTTGCATTTATGGAAAGAAGGTTAAGAAGTATAAGTTTTTTTTATTTTTTAACGGGAAATTGGACAAAAATACAAGTTAGATAATGAAATAAATAATTATTTCAATTCTATTAAAAAAAAATATTTATTTCATTAACTCATTTGTATTTTTAATCATTTCAGTTGTGCCTGAAGAAGTTAAAAAGATTTAACGAAACGTCGCAATTTTTTGATTTAGTTTAACTATATTTGAATTGTCCAATTTCCCGTTAAAAAATAAAAAACCTATACTTCTTAGCTTTCTTTCCATAAATGCAACCATTTTAGACCCCAAATAAATTACATAAACTGATGTTGCACAATAAATTGTTGCGCAAACAAGATCATATATATGTAATTGTATCCAAACTTTAGCTAGATTTGTTCCATATTAAATTCCGCATTTTTAAAACACTAACCTTTTAAGCTGAAGTTATTACACAAAATGTTGCGCGTAACCTAGAAACGATGAAATTAGTAGCGCAGTACCACTTTAATTTTAAACGATTTTAAATTTCTGCAGTTAATTGCGCAACGCGTCAATCGTTACCATACAGTAAACAAATGCTTCAACAACAGCCTGTGTTGCGCATTTTGAGAAACAAATATCTGTAAAATGTAATTCTGTTTGCATGATCAAGAAAAAAATTAAATTATCTGAAATCGATACTAATTAAATAACGGGCGGTTCACAATCTCTCAGCCCTATAGAATCACCTATGGAGGTATAAAATAAATTACGCATATGTATTTGTGTATACGTGCTCAATAGACCAAACATTCAGATTTTCTCTGATCTGTTCGACGCATGCCATTTGCTATATTTTATACGATGAACGTTACTAAATATTTTTGTTCATCAGAAACTTCATAGCGGTATTATTAATATTAATGAAATAGGTAATTATAATGTCACAAACCGCTGTAAAATAATCCATTGCGACAACTTGTGCTGAATTGCATAAATTGTCCAGAAATTTGATTTATAATAATAATAATAATAATAAAAAAACCCGGGTCGCAGTGCCAAAACCCTGCCGACAATATAGTGTATTTGCTAACATAGGCAGTGTGGCTTTATTATTGCGAACTTAAGTGGGTTTTTGGGCAAAATAAAAAATTTGGCTCCTTAATACACCCCTTAAAAGAACATTTTTTTTTCTCAATTGCAATTGTATTATCAATCGAACCTCTATACCAAATTATATACCCCTTTCAGTAAATAATTCAATATAAATGTCATATTTACGTCTTAATAATTTTTATTATCTATCTTTTAAATTTTAATATGTTTTCACAGCCATCATATTATAAAAGAGCGTTATTGTTAGAAACATTTATAAAATGAATATTGTATAGTAATGAACGTTGAATCTCCTGATTATAATGTAACCATCTTTTACATAACACTTAATATCAACCCAAACATGAATTCAATTCGAAATTTCACATCGAATAATTAAGGCGATTCGTATCACGGGTAATTGTAATAATGAAAATAAATCAATTTAAACACTTATTGATTGCAACGTTGCGTCTTTTCTTTAATTAAGACTTTTTCAAAAAAAGAAAAGACGAAACGTTGTAATCAATGAGTGTTTAATTTGATTTATTTTCATTATTCCAATTACCCGTGATACTGTTTTCTATTGTAACATATATCTGGAATTGAACTTTAAAGATGAATTATTCAGAATATTCCTGCTAAACTCGGTTTGAGTAATTTGATTTGAAACCGATTTACGCAAATTTAAAAAAATACGAGTTGTCCCATCACTACTTTCTATTGCAGTTGATTGTAGTGGTGGGCCAACTCGGATTTTGATAACTAGTAAAAAGGTGACTGTCGCGAATCTAAGTCCAGTCTAATGCACGTGTCGCCAAATAAAGGGGAAGACGGTGCGATATGTCCGACTGTCATTGCATTCGACGCACGCAAACGGATTGGGGCGACGTCGGTGGAGAGATCTCAAACCCTTAACACACAAACGCAACCCGTCTCCTGTTCGATTCCAAACCATGTCGAGTGTTGCTGGCAGACATTAATTAAAATATAGCATCGTGCGTATGTGTGAGTGTGCTATCGCGTGTTATTGCGTGCTGTGCCTATTTATACAAGAGAGCGTGTGAGTTACGGAATGAATCACATATTGAACATTTTAAAAAATCTAAAAAGAGCTCGTTTTGAAGTGGAGATTCTACAAGCGCCCGCAGTATTTGACCAACTTTTTTTAGAGAAAATAAAAAAAATATATATATACGAATTTATTTCTCTCTATAGCATCGGTTCTTAACCTTTTTTGTATCGCGAGCCTCGCCAAAAAGTTAAGTAAAAAACATTGCGACCGCTCTTACTACAAAGGTATATTAATGTGACGTTTATCAAAGTTTTGCATTAGTATCGCGATCTATGAACAATTATTTTTATTTTAAAATGGCTTACAAAAACTTCTACAAACTTGTTCACACGCTTAAGAATCATGAAATAAAGGATTATCTATTAATTAATTATCTGTCTTTGTATTAAATGACAAATCGTCGTTCCTGAATTCCTGAATTCGATCCCCATGTTGAGAATAGATGCTCCTGTAGTCATTTGAATGAATAAAGATTTGATTTGAAAGATAATTTAGAAAAAAGCTTTGCATGTCATATTTACTTTCATCAATTTATTAGTCGCCCGATATTTGAAGACAAAGTAAGAAAACAGAATTTTTGTACAGTCTAAAAATACCAACAAATAAAAAGCAAACTGTGATGTCATATGTTTTATGTACACGCGATTGTGTTAAGACGCAAGGAATTGTTGGCAAAGCTCTGACAACTCGCCTGTTGACACGACCTACAGCTTAACCTCAAATCTTCTTGCATACCAAACACCGCATTCTTTTGTTTAGCCACATCTGTTCACACTGCGTTCCACTAATACGTGTCGCCTCAGAATAAAAGAGACAAAAGATAAAAATGACGTTCAATGTCAATTTTTCTAACTTGAAAAAAGTAAATAAATAAATGAGGCTGTAAAAAAACTTTTATATGACCGCTTCTTATTAGAAATCATTATCACAGACGCAATGGCGTTTATTTTATTTCAATACAGAGATACTCCATATAAAAATTAATCTTTTTTACTCCATATAACTAGGCATTCTTTTTTAACGCAAGCCTTTAAACTGGCGAAAAAACGGTCGAGCGTCACAAAACAAAGGCACTCATGCGCATTTGTGTCCAGTTCATAGCTTTAGGCAAGGAAAGGACCATAGAATAAAGTCTACCCAGTACGTCGTTGCAGTGCATTGAAGGTCCATCGTCACTGGATTGAATCGGATCACTTCGGCTTGGGATATAAACATGAAGTTAAACGAGTTCCCACGCACTAGGCGACTCGGATCAACTCGGCAAGATCCAGTGTGCGTATGCACTGCCATTCTGAACCGATCCAATTCAGTGAGTGTGGATTTCTAGATTGGTGCATTCTATAAAAAGTTTCAATTTAATATTAAAATAAAAATAAATTGGAAATATGAATAGGTGATAGGTCCGGTCTTAAAAAATAAGAAAAAGAGGGGGAAGAAATTGTGGATTATAGACGATCGACAACTGAAATCATTGGCGTGTTTCAAGCAAAAGAGATATTCAACTGTATACACAAGAATTCTTGTGTCTCTATATTATTCCCGTAAATGTGGGGTCCGGAGAGATGGCACATCTCGTGGGAGACAGGACAGCTGCCCGAAGCAGCACGAGGCGCGAGCTGCTGTACGCTGTGGGTGGACAAGCGAGAAGAGAAGAGGAGGAGGGAGAATTGTGGTCGCTGCCCATCGACTACTATACAACACCCTCCCTTATACTAGAATGTGTCTATTATATTTTGTTCCAGTTTTTGTATTGTCCTGTAGGTGCAGTGGAGTCATTGTTTGTACTCTCAGATAAATTATAACAGGTCTGTTTATTTAGTACAAAAATGGACCAATATGACTTGATATCTTCTTAACGACCCGGTACGGCTTCGCCTGTGTAGATTAAATGTTGTTATCTCAAGACTTTCATTCAGTTTATTGGATCGAGTTAATAACTTGCTCACGCGCTTCGATCGTTCGCTCATAATCGATTATAACGTTTCCTCTCTATTCGCTTGTTCGATCCCAATTTACAATCAATCAGATTTACACCTTCCATTCTCAAGAAATGAGCTATCGAATGGTAAAATCCTTACTCTAATCTGTTTTGTATAGCGACTTTAATCCGATAGCAGCCGTGCTTGTATGCGTCCTAAATTTTCATTCGTTCATAGTAACTTTTGGAAAAATGTTCCGATTTAAATGATAATTTTTCAGATGTTTGTCTCAGCAAGGACTTCAGACCTGATGATGTTTGTGCAATTTTGAAAATATACGCTATTTTGTGCATATTTTATCATATATCATTTTTCATATCAAAAATTACTTTGAAAAATGATTTCTGTAGTTATGCAAGGTTGTCCGTATCGATTTTTTTAGATTAAACTCGTTTGTTCCATTTGATTTAACGAAGTTTATTTATTGAGATATTGAATTTCGAAAATCCAAAGAACTCGTGACATGTACCAAAACGATCTTTCAATATATCTGTATGTTATAAATAAGAAAAAGTCTATCAATTATAAGAACAATTGGAACAGAATACTCTGAGTACAGAAAAAGGGTCTTGATATTTTGTCCGTTTCTCAGTCTCCTCCGTGATAATGTTCGTTTCGGCAGAGAACTAGATAACTTATATACTGGCGTGGTGTTATCAAAATGAACAATAATCAGGCTTTGTAGCTGAAAGTTGCCTGGTCGTTGTGAATGAATAGTTCCCGAAATTTTTACCTGATTAGGTAAATCAGGTAAAAATTTCGGGAACTATTCATTCACAACGACCAGGCAACTTTCAGCTACAAAGCCTGAATTTTATTCTCGACAACGAACTCAATATAAAACATAAAACAAAACGGGAGTTTTATAAACAGGGTTAGTGATGCCTCAAGTGATAATATAAAACTCATTGCATTATTATTATCATTCCATGAATGTGCCTTTCTTGCCATTGTCCGTCTTTATTAGTACGCCACTGCTTCAAAATCCTCACGAATAATGTCTACACAATACAGCTGGACACAGACGAGAGTATAAAAGTAGTAATTAAAAAGTTTGTTTGCCAATATTGATTATTTGCACAAATCTCCTCCTCCTCGACTTCACGTCGTTTCCTCCTTCTCTTGGGTTGGGGGAGGAGAAGAGGGCTGTCTATGCAGTGTGAGTATGTAAGCAAGTTATATGCTGAAAGGCTCGCTCAATGTGTACAAAGCAACTCAAAATTATCTTTATATATAAAATTCCGGTGACCTTCTGCTCTTAAACGACTTGACCGATTTTGATGATTTTTTCTCTGGATGGTTCTTAGCCACAGTTGGATCCGCTAGGTGACACTGTTGTCGAGATCCAGATTTTTTTTTAATTTTCCGACCAGATTTTTTTTACAATTGTTTCTTTTTATTTCTCACATAAAAAAATACAATTCCAAATTTTATTTAAAGAAATATATTTTGCTAGCGAAGTCTGTGGCAGGACAAGATTAGATGATGAATTTTTTTTCCTGGTTGGTTCTTAGCTACAGTTGGATCCGCTAGGTGACACTGTTGTCGAGATGCAGAATTTTTTTTTATCTTCCGACCAGATTTTTTTTACAATTGTTTTTTTTTATTTCTCACATAAAAAAAATACAATTCCAAATTTTATTTCAAGAAATATATTTTGCTAGCGAGGTCTGTGGCAGGACAAGATTAGATGTTTTGAAATGTATTAATATGGCTTTTTTAAAATTATCTTCGCTCCTTCGCGTCGGCACGTTTGCAATAGTGGACAGCTGTAGTGCAGCCCAGTGAAAATTGCTTAAACATGGCCTAGTTCTGATGTAAACCAAAAATTATAGGATAGAGGAGAAGCAGCCCATAAGATCTAATGAAAAATAGTTTCAGCGCCTCTATTGGGTAAGGCTTTTAACGAACCATTTCTTTCTTTTTTTTTAACTATTAAATTATTAATTTTTCAACTATTACGCTTTACAAACTTAATAGTTATGGCCACAAAACCCAGATAGTACTTACAACTTATATTTCTGCTTCTCCTCTATCCTATATCTTTGATGTAAACCAATTTTAGATCAGATATTTTTGTTACACAGCGTATACGATTATGTCTGGTATATTTGTGGAATATAGAAATCCCTCTTTCGGTTTTACAATCCTTTTCAATTACATATTCAAAAGTGGCTTTACTCATCGAATGGTCAGTTTGGTTATTATTTTGTGCTAAAAAGAACTCGACTTATCGCCCTTTTTTCTCTTTACTTTTTTGATCGTTAATTAAATTAAAAAATAATTACTTGACTCCAACATCTGTTATTTATTAAACGAAGAGGTAAATGGAGTTTATTTCATTATGTCGATAATTATATTTTAATATAATTTATTTTTTATTACGTAAACTTTAAATTTCTTTATGAATGGCAAAGCGTTCAAATTTAAAACGTAAAGAGAATTTTACTTAAATTTAAATATTTTTTTCACTTCCTAACTTTTTGGTGAATGTTGGGGTTCTCAACGTTTATTACAAGAATTAGTACTCTGATGATTCTAAAAATCATTATTTCTCGTTCCCGTCTGGTTTTCTGTGTGTTCGTTGAAAAACACGAGATCTACTCTTTGGATTTGAATGCGTTTTTTACCATTCGATTATTTCTTGAGAAAAATTTAAGATGTAAAACGGATTGAATCCGCTATACTGAACATACTTGAATACAGTTTTTATACCATGCGTTATAGTTTATTTGTTGAGAAAGATTTAGGTCTATAAGTTCGGCTTTATCCGAGTGTAAATTGATTGCAGAGCGAGCAAGTGAAGCGAGTTAGTAAAGCAGTAATTAATTAATCATAAATTCGAACGAACCATGGAAACACCCTATGAACATTATAGGTGCATGCTTAGTCAATTTACACTGAAACGTATGCGTTAGGTATAATCCATGCAATCCACGCAATAGTGTCAAAAGTGTCAACACTTTTTAAACAGAAGCACGATACCAAATACACCTATTATTATTTTTTAGCATTTTGCAGTATAATGCATTTCATTCAGGGCGTCGAAATCTACAAATTCCCAAAGTTTGTAAAGCATCCACACTTATTCCGATTAAACCCCCGTCTTATGCTTTCACCACTAAACTATTAGATCTTTATACATTTTGAAAAAAAAAATAAAAAATGCAACCTGGCGATTTTTTGACGGAAAAAACTAAGCTCCGTGAATCCCACCAGCGTTATTAACGCATGGAAATATTTTTAGACTTTGTGAAGAAAACAGTTGCATGATGGATGATAACATCTCAATAAAAATCTTAGCCAGGCAATCGCGGCTCTTTAAAAGCACCACAAGCACATTATTCTATACGCGGGACACCCACTCTTTTGTATCCAAATACACAGACCCGTAATCAGTTAATTTTACGTTTATTTTCACCCGCTTTCTACATCATTCCCTTCAGCTGCATTCAGATTTTTATGTAATTAACGAGATATTATTCGTGTTATCATTTTATTAATACGTATTTACTTTTGGATTTTGAAGCAAGCAGTGGCTGTCTAGATTCTTACAAACCTCAAATTATTAGTGTATTTGCCATATGGCAACATACACTATTGGCGTCGGTCGGATGGCGGGACCTAGGGGTCGGACCAAAATTTCTCGACGTTTCATAACCTCCTAAACACATTGGCACCATTTTTAAAAATGTTTATATATATATATGTATATATATATATATATATATATATATATATATATATATATATATATATATATATATATATATATATATATATTTATATACGTATATATATATATATGTGTACGCGCAATAACTTTCGAAAGAGTTAATTGATTTCAACGAAATTCGGCCCACGTGTTGAAATCCATCACCGCAAGAAGCCTATTTAAAATGGGCGTAATCGGGCCATTTTAAGGGTAGTTTTTAGGGGTTGAAAAATGTTTTTGGGCCCCAAAATACCGAAAAAATTCTCAGAATCGTTTCAAAATTGACATTTAACCCGTTAGTAGCAATTAAAAAGTGCCCCTAAAATTTTAATAAAATCGGCTTAACAGGACCGGACTTACACATTTTTTGAAAACATTAATTTGCAGATAGTGACTTATTTATTGAAAGGTGTATTTAATTCGGTGTAGACGTTAGATTGATAATAATATTACAGTTAAGAAAAAAAAAAGTTATTTTAAGGGGTGTATTAAGGGGTGTATTAAGGGGTTAAATTTTTTATTTTGCCCAAAAACAAACTTAATTTCACATAATAAAAGTATAAAACCTCACGGCCCTATACAAGCAAATACACTTTATTGTCGGCAGGGTTTTGGCACTGCGACCCGGGTTTTTATAATTATAATGAAATGATGAAGAAAAAACACTTTTCGACAGATTTTGCTCATTTTTTTTCATAGGCTCAAAATAACGTTTTCTTATAAATCCCGAAGCCTCATAATTTTTGTCCGTTTAGAACGCGAGATAATTAATAACAAAGTTCGCAATTTTCACGGTCAGCATGTGAAAATTGCGAACTATGTTATTAATTCATCTTTAAAGTTCAATTCCAGATATATGTTATAATAGAAAACAGTATCACGGGTAATTGGAATGATGAAAATAAATCAAGATCTGATAGTGTTGCACTGAGCTGAAATACATTCATATTACTCGCGTGAACTTTACAGTGGTGCCAGATTGTGCTTTGACGGGGACAGTATACTACACGATCGATCGACAGTATTGTGTGAAAAATTGTTTAGGGTAATTACATAACAATGATGTAATACGATTTTTAATTCATCTTTAAAGTTCAATTCCAGATATATGTTACAATAGAAAACAGTATAATTGTTTTTTGTAATGCCAAATTGCATATTATATCATAGTTTTTTTTAAGCATACTGAGAGCTTGAAAAAGTCTTAATTAAAGAAAAGACGAAACGTTGCAATCAATGATTGTTTAAATTGATTTATTTTCATCATTCCAATTACCCGTGATACTGTTTTCTATGTTATTAATTATCTCGCGTTCTAAACGGACAAAAATTCTGAAACTTCGGGATTTATTAGAAAACGTTATTTTGAGCTTATGAAAAAAAATGTGCAAAATGTGTCGAAAAGTGATTTTTCTTTATTATACCACGCTAGAACTACCTTAACTTCTAAAATTCGAATTATTTAAAACGTTCCTCGCCCCAAATTTTCTTTGTCACATTGTGGAGACCCTGCAACTGCATTTTATTCCTGCTCTGATCTTTGTAGTACAACGCAATTACGACGCATTAGAATTAATGATGGGACTATATTTTTATTGTGTATGTAAAATGATTGTACGTTATTTATACAAAGTGTAAGTACGTGTATTACGCGTATGCATTTTGTATAAGAGTTACTTAATAAATACATTAAAATAAACACATCGGCCGGTAAAAGATACCCTTGAATGTACAGAGCCCGCCTGTGAGGCTGCTGAGGGCGGTCTTTGGCCCGCACTTACTACTGAATATTACCCAGTGGCGTGCTGTCATCACGCCAATTTTTGTACATACCATTTTTCTACAATAATAATGTTTTTGAGGAAATGGGCAATTATATATAAACAAAAGAAATCAGTTCGTGAACATACCACAGAAGCTATACTCCTTACGTATTTTGTATTAATGTTTAAAATTTACGTGTACACAAAAAAAAACAACAAATTTATTAAATTTACAGTTTTTTATTAATTAATAAGAAATAAAAAAACATTGAGTCTCACTCTCATAAGCTCACATAAGAAGTGATTTTTATGTAATTAATAATATTTATACGTACTTAACAAATTCTATTTATTTTCTGTAGGATATGTAAATCTCTAAAAATTTCGAACTGAGCAATTTTGATATTTTATTATTGTAATAAGAGAAACTAATGTTAGAATTATCACAATTTTGTCTATCAAAAATAATATAATTGCTTTTACTTAGATTGACGATTATAATTACGGCGAAATTATGACACATTAAGAGGGCACTTTGAATTCTCACATGGGCAGATTGTCACATTCGTACCATAGTTTTATTTACATAATATAATCTACAGAAAAACATTTTTAATATGAATTGTCTGTAGTATATCAACATCATAACCTTACATTAATTTTAAATGTCAGATTCAAGTCGTGCATAACTCAAGCACTGACTTTATTTGTTAATCCTTGTCTTACTATTTTGCGAATCAAAATGCAACACATTATAAACTTCTGTCCTTGTCAGTTTCATGTAATTTAGGAGACAAACTAATTTCTCCTTAATTTGTTTTATTCTACTTCCCCTCGATTTCTTACATTTTTCAAACGGATACGTCGCAAACAAGTGGAGTTGAATAAGTTGTAACTATATGAATGATGATTTTTGTTTTGGTGCTCCGCCACTGGGTCATCCCGTCACTGTTGTCTTAATATAAATCTTGGTTTACTAAACATCTAATAATACGCTTCTGTGTGTTTTGTGTGAGCCGAAGCCGAAAGAGACGGCGGTCACAGCAAGACCTTTGAAATGTATACTTAAAATACGGTTTGGTGCGTTTTAAGACCTAGTTAAAATGCGATAATAAAACGGTAGAACGGGGAATCTTCTTTTCATTATATATATCTGCAACCAACTGTTTATTGTATATAACAAAGATTTGTGCCCTTAAGAGGGTTGATGACTTTTGTTTTGTTTTAAAAACGATATATAAATTAGTAACAGAATCTTCTTGTCTGGCTGTACTGATATCACTCAGTTGAACCGATTTTAATGAAACTTGTCCTGACTTAAAGTAAAAGGTAGGTATCCATTTAAAATTGTTTTAGAAAATATAGTCCCTTCTTTTTAACTACAGGATAAAAAAGCATTAATATAAATACTAGCTTGTATTACCGGTCGATTTTGACAAGAACTTTATTTTTAATCTGGCTACATCATGATAAAAAGCACTATATTAATCTTATTGTAACAATATATACCTACCTTAATTCTACTACTTACCAGTTAACGACGTAGTTTCCTAAGTTTTCATCCGAGAAAGCTGGTGAAAGCATTAATCAGAATTTATTAATTATTAAAAGATAATCAATTACAAATATAAATCGTCCCCCCAAATAGCCTTAGATTTTGGTGACCTAAATGGGCCCAGTAGTTGTGAAAAACCGACCGACGCTGTTATTTAAACGACTTTTTCCAGTTTCCAAGGTTAATTATGAAAAATATGAATTAGTAACAAGTTGATAGATAACCTTGGCAACTGCTGCTAGAATCAAACATTCTGTAAACATGTTTGCCTCCTAGCTACCGTACAAAATACCTGAAAACTCTGCAAGAAAATGGAACTACTCCGATTTAGTTACTACTGCGTATTAGTACTAGCCGCTACCCGCGTCTCTGCATGCTATTGAAGTGAAACATTGCAGCGAGAACAGCAACCTTCTCCATGAAAAAATACGTGTATGTGCCAAATTTGATGATGATTGGTCAAAATTTGTCGAAGTGCAGTAATCTCAGATATGCCAATATCCATTTTTGTATAAGATATAGATGACGTAATGGGTTACTTATTTATTTTCAAAAAAGAAACATAAATGCAACATGTTTTAAGTTATTTGTTTTAATATAATGACATGTGTAAACATTAAAGCAATTTTTTGTTGTCAGATTTAGTGCCAAAAAGAGTTAATGTACAAAATTTAAGTTAAACAAGACGTATTCACTTTGCCAATTTTTATACTGAGCTATAAATTTTAATGTCTTCACTTTTGATACATACTTACTTTTGTTCTTTGAACGCATCGATAAATTTAATTGCACAAAAAGATCTCATAAATTGAGAGACTGTTTGAATATTCTCATTTTTTTTTTGCTATAAAACCTTCTTGGAAAATAGAAGTGAAGAAAGTTTTGTAGGTAATGGCAAAAAAATTTTGACGGATTTAGACATTTCATGTCCGTCCGTTCGTTCGTAAATGTGACACAGCATTCAACGAATCGAAACCAAATTTTAAACTTGCTGTTTTTAGGAGTTTTCCAAAACGGCTCCATTCAGATTTTTCCAATTTTTTTTATATCAGTATTATCAAAAAAATTATTTTTTTCAAATTTTTCTGAACGATATTTAAGAGATTAAATAAAAAAATAATTTTTTGCACTACAGATAAGCAAAATTACTCATTACGCACTAGTGTGGTAAAGTAGAACATAAAGTCACTTTCCATCAAAATATAACCCCTTACGACGCTAAGCTTTTATTTGATACCCAACACATTTCCCTGAAACATATTGCCTACTCTACCACCTACAAAACGGCTTTTCAAATATAAAATTGCATTGTTCGTACTTGACGTCTCTGATTGAACCACTATTTTCTGCAACTATGTCAGATTTCAGTATTTTATATGCAGTCAAACGATCAAAAACAGTTCTCGAACGGAGCACGGAATGCTAAAAATGATACTTAATAAATTGAAAATACGAGTATAAATATAACTGTGACAGTCGGTAGTTTAAAAAATAAATAGAACAAAAATTAATAAAAAGAAATTTAAGCTACGGAATAGAAAAAAAAAGGTTTATTAATAAATATTTGTAATTGGTGTTGTTTAAAGAAAGAAACAAAAGTATAAAATGCGTGTGGTCCAGCAATATGAAACATCGTTTCCAAAACATAATCAAAATGTTTTTCTGCATTGATTAACCAGATGGTTGATTTAACAGATATGAAAAATATGATATAAATATTTAAAACAAAATTCAGTTCAGTCTTTTAAAATATTTTAAACACACTTAAATCATTTTATAGGAGGTTTTTCACTTTGAAGCTTCGTCATAGCGAGGACCACCCAGACAGTCTCTGCTCTGATCTTTACAAATTCAGTTATATTATTAATATGTAAACAGTTTAGACGCTAAACAGATGAAAATATTTATTAAACAGTTTCGTTAATTTTTGTATTTTTGTTTTCAATTTTCATTTTGTAATTCGTATGCATGCTAATTAAACTACGTCTATATATTGCACATTAGTTCGGAATCCAAAATGCTGTTGTTAAAAATTCGGAAGATATATTATAACCGACCAACCATATAGAAAATCTACCAAAAGAATAGGGTCCCTATTTAGGGAAGTGTCAAACAGACGATTTGCAGCTTATATGTGTTAAGTTATACGCAACGCTCCTGTCACATTATGACATTCCAGTAATTTAGTAATACATCTTAGACACTTGCATTATTCAATAATTTTATAAGGAAAAGAAATCCAAACAAGATATTGTTTTGAGAAAAAAACTTCACATTAAAGACAACGTTGCGATATTTTTATATCATTATCAGGTCATAAAATTATGAACTTATGTATAGAATAAAATTAACACCGAAGTTTTTTCTAAAAGCATCTTATGTGGATTCCCATTTCCTTATTAATATATTCCAGTAATCCAGACATATTTAAATGGTAAACTGAGGCGTCTCTTATGCAATATTCAGCTGTGTCAATGTAGACTGTTGATTAAGCAAAGTGGTATTACGGCGTATGAGTAATTGGCCGAACTTTTAGTTGACAATATTAATTAGAGAGATTTGAGTGATTTTATGTAAAATAAGAATAATAAATATTATTCAATATTTTTAAAATATTATTTACAAGAGTTTTCTTTTGTCGATAATAGAACACCTTCTCCGCCCATGGGTTCGCAGAAATCTATCGATTTCAAAAAACCGCACACGTCACAGAACGATTTCCTTTTCATTTTTTACCCGGACAAGATTTTGGAAAATCGAACACCTGGCAACCCTGTGCCTCTTGCCTGTTTAGTGTAGCATTTTGTATTTTTAAGAGTGTTTAGAACTATGTGTCTAGGCAAAGATATACGTAGTTTCACAAGAAGTTTAGGATATTATGCAAATGCTGAATATGTAGAGAGCGGCTCATTATGCGGTTAACAACTGCATACATGGCGGGCTCGCATAACCTATAAAGTATCCTTGCATATAACCTGTGGTAGTCTGTAACTGTAAATACATAATTATAATACATCTTATATATAATTCGATATACGTATATGCACTATACGGAATATCTACTATAGTAGGATCTCGATTATCCAAACTTTATTAATCTGAATTATTTTTTACTTCTCGTTCGAAATCATTACAATTTGGAATCAGTTATTTTCTCAGTTATCTGAAAAATACAATCTTTGAACAGTTCTTTTAAAAATTCTGTATTTCCATCAGGGTTACTATTTTCGTCGCTATTAATTTCTCGTTGTGATTTTGTAAAAGTTAGATTCCAAAAAAAGAAAAAAAAGTCGAATCAGCCGCTTCAGGCTATAGACATACTTTTTGTTTTATTAATTGGACTGATAAATTACTTTTAGTAAAAAAGTTCTGGCAATAATTCCAGTAATTTTTGCTACCGCTCTACAGGCATTATAAGCAACTATTTTATAGGAGGTCGTGCAAAAAAGTAATTATAAGTTAGGCATGTTAATTTTAGGGGTGTCGAGACCGCAATATGGCATATATCACACATACCTATGTAAGTTACGTAATATCTTCTAAGTTCTCAGACTAACTTTACCATATGTTGCATTTATTCCAACCGCCGACAGCGGCGGTGGCGCGTCGTTCTCCCCACCAAAAATGAGTTTGGTTTATTAGAATTAATAATAATAGTATATCTATTATTGTATTAGCAATTTAGGGATCATTTCTAATTCAATGAATTTTTGCTCGAGAAAAATCAGGAGAGCTATGATTCTGCATGAAAATCTGTTTACCACCCTATATATTTTAATTTACTGAACAATGCGCGTAACTATCAAAAGCGTTTAAGAGAGCCAATTGTAGTGTACATTTAAGTTTGATTTTTTAATAATTTAATATTTAACCGGTTGGTATCAAAATTGGCAAGTATGTAGTCCTTACTTGGGACATTGTAGACATTTTTTGTGAACAAAAAAAATTGTAGATACAAAATATGCACAATCTTGTTTATATTTATAATTAGTTAATACTTCTCAGAAACTTGGGGTTAAATAATATGGAAAATAGAATGTTTTTAGAAAAAAAACTTCCAATTAAAGATGGCATTTAAAATTATATATATTTATAATTTTATAAACCCTGAGGAAGATATAAATACATCGAAAAATGTCGTCTTTAACATTAAGTTTTTTATAAAAACATCTTGTGTGAATTTTCTATATAATAGCTAACAGTTTGCTATAAGGTTATGAAACACATCATTATAATGCGGTATTAGAAAAATTTAATGGCACTGTCGAGGCACAAACCCGAATCTTCCACTATCGCAGCGGCTGAATTACCAATTATTCTACAGTGACATATTTAAACAATCTACACTTCTCACAATAAAGCATATTTGCAACAGTATTCCACATCCTCTAAGAGCTAATTTTACATTAGGCACCATTGGAATATGACCCTTCACTCAACCAAATATGTAATTGTGAATCAAAAGTAATTCAGCCGCCGCGATAGTGGAAGATTCGAGTTCGTGTCTCGACAGTGACATAGAAATTGATAATTGCTACAGTGAGTGTTTCACAGTATTATAGTGAACTATTAACTATCATTAACATTATTTGCGTCCAAAATGAAAATTCGTGGAAATGTGGACTAGGATGTTCAGGAATTAATACTAAATCATTAATTCTGCGAAACATCGCAGAATTAATGATTTAGTATTAATTGATGAAGATCCTAGTCTACATTCCTACGAATTTTCATTATTAGCTATTATTTTTATATCAAGAAATTGTAACCGTAACGAAACCATTGTTATTATTGCTTATATATTTCCAAAACCTTGGAATCTTTATTGAGAACAACATTTTTTTTTTAAATCACACCAACGTTACAACATACTGAATCGAATTTTCTTGAAAACCGTCAGTGTTATGAAAACAAGTAATATTATGTTTTTTGCAGGCAATCTCCTAAGCTACAAATTTGATAACCACTATTTTTTCGATAAAAGGAGCCGTTAACGAGAATTTCGCGAAAAACCATTTATCGCGACCTTTGACACCACGAAACACTTCTAGCGGCGCATGGATCGGTAGGGACTTTTGGGATGTTGTTTAGAACCACAATAGAAACATTCATGCAAAAATCTAATTTTTCCGAAGTGAAATGTCTTTATTGCCTGTACTATACATTTTTCCAGACACACACGTACTGAAACAGCCGCTTAGATTTTATTATATTTAACGCGGAAATAAAAAATCATTGAATTTGTTGCTAGGCGAGTTAATATTTTATGATAGATATAACGTGTTAAAACGGTGTACATTACGGCATACGGTAATGGCAGAACTTTATCATTAGTTTTGTGTACTTACTCCTATTGCTGGAGATCATTTTCGGTTTGTAAGTTTAACCATAGTTTGGAGGAAATTCAAGTTTGTTTCTGTTTGTCGTGATACACTAGTTTAGTTATTATTATTATATATGTATCACTTAACTCGTATGCTATGCTCTGTTACTAGATCTAGTTTTACTGGGTAGGTAGATGGTGCACAGCCTAAAACAAAACTTTTGATAACATGAAGAAGTTATTGTTATATAATATTATAATGCAACTAATGCTGAACTGGTAAACTGCAAAATTTATTGACAGTGTTATACGAACTAAAAGAACATTTATCGTATTTTTAGTGCATTTGCCACATGGCAACATACACTATTGGCATCGGTCGAATGGCGGGACCTAGGGGTCGGACCAAAATTTCTCGATGTTTCATAACCTCCTAAACACTTTGGCACCATTTTGTGTGCGGGCAATAACTTTCGAAAGAGTTAATTGATTTCAACGAAATTTAACCCACGTGTTGAAATCCATCACCGCAACAAGCCTATTTAAAATGGGCGTAATCGGGCCATTTTAAGGATAGTTTTTAGGGGTTGAAAAATGTTTTTGGGCCCCAAAATACCGAAAAAATTCTCAGAATCGTTTCAAAATTGACATTTAACTCTTTAGTAATAATTAAAAAGTGTCCCTAAAATTTTAATAAAATCGGCCCTACAGGACCGGATTTAAAAATTTTACGAAAACACTAGTTAACAGATAGTGAATTATTTACTGAAAGGTGTATATAACTTGGTATAGAAGCGCGATTGATAATAATATTGCAATTAAGAAAAAAAAAATTATTTTAAGGGGTGTATTAAGGAGTCAAATTTTTTATTTTGCGCAAAAACCAAGTTAAGTTCGCATAATAAAGCCACACTGCCTGTATTAAAAATACACTATTTTGTCGACAGGGTTTTGGCACTGCGATCTGGGTTTTTTTTGTTATATAATATTATAATGCAACTAATGCTGAACTAGTAAACTGCAAAATTTATTGACAGTGTTTTAGTTGTACGAACTAAAAGAACATTTATCGTATTTTTTTAAAGTAGCTTTGGTCCCGCGATTTACGTGACCATCGAGTTTGCTTACTGATTCGTTGGTGTTTATGTCGATTTTGATGGAAACCGTATTTTAACTGGAGCATAGCCGGGTAAAAAGTACACCATATTTTCAGAAGCACGTTTTATTGATGGCCATATAGCATGATGCATTACTTTGGGATTTTTTTTCAAATTAATAATTCTGAAATCTGTACTACGGATTATTTTCAAAAATTAGAAATCCCGAAATTTACATTGCTGATTATTTTTTTAATCATAGGTCCCATACATTTAACTACGAATTATTTTTTTAAATTAATAATTCCGTATGTTTGTTGATGGATTTATGTCTTAAATTAATAATCCAAATAACTAAAATTATTCATTAAGAAAAATGCATTACTTTTGTATAATTATTTTTGAAATCCCGCTTCCAAATTCGTTTAAGCTTAAGCACAAAAACTGTACCTATCCAATCCCTATATCTTTTTAGACTCCAAAAATATCTCAATTTACAAGTTTTCAAATGAACGTCTTTATAAAAGACAATATAATATTTATTTATTATAAATCGACACTTTCAAAATTGCAGAAAAGTGAAGAACTATGTTATTTATATGCTAATTAACAACCTAACCAAACTTGAAACAGCGAATGGAATTATTTGAAAACAATGAAATACAGATAAATATTCAAGTTCAAATTCCAATAATTTTCTTCCAGCATTCAATTAAACTACCGTTTGTATTAAAGTCTTCAGGTAGTATTTTAATGCAGGGCTTCTTAAACTCGGATTTGTCCGAAAGTATATCTGAGAGAGAGAGATTGTAGATTAATTATAGACGTTCAACATCTGAGATCTTTAGCGTCTGTAAGTATATCTGTGGTGGCTCGCGAACATTTTTCTGGCGTAAGTAGCTGGACTGTACAAAATGTCCATCCAACAAACAGTGATTTAGGTCAGTGATCTAGAACGCAAATTTATAAGTAAAAAAACCTGTATAGTTTGGCCGGCATCGGTCGAACTGTATGAATTTTGTCTGTCAAACGGTGATAATATTATTTATACTAACAAGCCATGATTTCAGTACTATAGTTTTTGCGACAAACGAATCCAGTTCTTGCACGCAAAGAATGAAATTATATGTATATGGTTCATATTAATTAATTATATAAATGATGTATATTAATGGAGGGCCGCGACAATTTTGTGAATCTGGAAAGGATCCGTAGGCGAAAAAGTTTAGGAAACACTGTTCTAATGTATATTCACTAGCTTAAAAATCATGCACAATCTGAAATCAGAACATTTGCATAGCAGCTAAACACAATACAGCGAATGTAAATCCAGCGGGAGATAAACCTAAATTACGAATTCAAATGAAATGAGAATAATGAATTGCAATTGAATTCTCTCTCTATGTATGTATGTGTGTGTGTACAGGAACAAGGTTATGTTTAGATATGGATCCTATCCTTATCCTGCAGGACCCTATTAATCAGTTAGTAGCGCTTTATGTTCGCACATTGTAAATCTTAACCGACCCGCTATTTCGTCGCTTGATGCAAAACACAAAGGTCGATTTTAAATTCAGTATATTTCAAGCGCTTCTTCATTTGTGTTTGTTAAAAATCTATCTATTATTATTAACATTTAAAGGTGTACAGCCCGTTCAACCATCTTGATTATATACAGGTGACCGAGCTGGGTAGAGTAGTGGTGACAGCACTGAACTCGCATTCGGGAGGTACGGGTTTGAATCCCGGCGGGAGCAGATGTGGCTGGGACTTTTTCCTACTGCCTCTCGCCAAGAACGGTAATTCCTGTACCGGGCATCTTGATTGAGGTTTTCCATGGTTTCCCTCAATTAATTCCAGATAAATATCGAGATGGTTCATTATTCTAGGCCATGGCCGATTACCTATCAAACTCCCAGTTCAAAAATTGCCTATCCTATCCTAATTTCCTATAATTCCTTCATTCGCCCATTGCTATTAGTTAAGTTGAAGTTTTAGAAATGTAGAAAAATGGAAAATAGTAATGGCGCGAATGGCGTCTGTTATGACATAAAGTCGACAAACGGACGTTAAACGTATTATTATTATTATTATTATATACAGGTGAATAAAATGGTTGCGCAAAATTTTAGGAATAGAGGAAGAAAAACAGAACGGCAGTTCAAATATTTTGGAATACCAGTTTGTTTTTAAAGAACAAGTGGAAAAGAATTAGCTCAAATAAAACTGATGGATTTGTAAAATTAACCAAGCAAAATAATAAGTATTATTTCACTCTTCTTCTAAAAATAAAATGTTTAGTTAACATCACGGTATAAGAAAGAATGGTAGTGTATCTTATATTCTTTTAGAGATGGAAAAAACGGGTCTTTTTAGTGATCTGCATCTTTGCATCTGGATCCCGTATGTGAACCGGCTCACTGAATCGGTTAAAAAAGAGCCGAGTTCTGAATATAATACTGCAGTCTGCCACTGAGTTACCTAATTCAGTCAATCATATCACGACCTGTATAGAATCAAGAATGCATAGCCAAACATGCGATGCATGAATCATTTGAGCTGACAGATGCATCAAAGCAAGAACTGATACGTAAGTGTAAAATGTGCTTCTGTGTGTTAAGTGTTTCACTGAGTTATGCGGATCCGTTGATCCGTCGGCTCAAAAAAAAGTGAGTCGGCTCTCACGGATCTTCAGTCGGAGTCGGCTCTTTGAACCGGTTCAGATCTGAGTTAGCCAACTTCTTTTATACATGAAAGGGGTGAAGCTCTATTGGGCGAGTACACGGAGAGCCCGCGGAGTGGCGCTGCGAACACACCAGCAATGCTTGCTGTGTTAAAAGAGATGCGAAAATTGAATTTAATCTTTTTACTCTTTTTATTTAACACAGCAAGCATTGCTACTGAGTTGGCAACGCTACTCCGCGGGCTCTCCGTATACTAGCTCTATAAGAGACTAACTTTTTTATATGGGAGTTATATTACCATTCTTTCTTGTACCGTGGTTAACATCATTGAACTCGGATTTTTAATTATCCATTTTTAACCATAGCAACGTAGAAATGTCTCGAAGATCTTCGTTTTCGATCTGCATGGGAACCGTACTGACACTCCTAGGACAGAATTCAGAAATTTGGTTTTTCTCAATGGAACCCAATCTTAAATTATATCAAAAGTTTTGCGCTATTATGTAATAACGCGCAATTGGTTTATTCTCCTCAAACACGTCCGAGATTCTGATTATAATTTAAGTGATACTTCATTGTTTTACAAACTCTTCAAAGAGTTAGGTACAAAATGAGAGAGTGTGTGTGGAAAGAGAGAGAGAGTGGGTGTGGAGGTGAGCGCGTGCAACACAACACATTGGTCGAGTCCTGTGAGAAGGAATGCAGATGGATTACTGACCGTATCAGCAAAGGGGGACCCTTATCAAATATTGACTTGACTCCCTCTCGTGAAGGCTAGCCAACACGATCCCAAACATCTATGTGTTTCGCGTGTTTTGCATACACTATTGTACAAAGGACATCATAACCTCAATTTATTTACATAAATCAAAACTCATTTCATATTTTTGACATGTAAACATATTTAATACCGCCCAATTTCAGTTATCATAACTTAACTTCTAAACAAAAAATGATGTGGCTGTTTACTTGGGTTCAGGCATATTGGGTATAGTTAACCAGTTTAAAAAAATTTAACGCCTTTTACGCTAATGCGTTTGTTATATAACAGAGTAAATACACTGGTCTGTTTGGTATTTTAGTGTCGGACCACAGGAGTAAACACTAGCAGTTCCGACTCTTGAGCAGGAATAAATTGACTAAAAGAATTATAGACGTTTCTTTGCTCATTGGAATCAGCGTAATTTGTCGTATAAACAGTCTCAATTTTCAAAATGTGTTAAAGATTTTAATTTTTGCTAGTTTTAAGGCATAGCGAATTTTTGACGACAAGGAAAAGCTCTCAGAACTTTTCCAAACTTACCATGTTTGTTGAAAATGACTCGCTATTTCCAACAAGCAAAACCAAACATCTCTATTTCTTCTGATTTAGAAGTTGTACGCGTTTAAAGTTAAAACAAATAACGACAATGTTTTTTCTTAAACAAAGGTTACTTCTTTATAATAATAGTATTATAGATGCTTTCGATATTTTCTTGTGTCCAGTGCTGTACGCTTACTTCAATTGTGTACAGAACGCTTATAAGAGATTTTAAACGTTTACATAAAGTACGGGAGAGGGAATCGCTCGGAAATGTTGAAATTCATTTAATGATTGAGTTGATTAAAGAATTTGCATACAGACATGCTTTTATCAAAGGCAGGTAGAAAATTATTTTATTAATAAATTATTAGCTTCATCGATTCATAATACTAATACAGTTAACATTAAAAACCGGTGTTTGAAACCGATTTGAAGTTTTCTTAGCGAGTAAGCGTTACAAATTCGGCGGTGCGGTACTTGCGTATATATATTCAGAACAAGCACATGTACGATGAATATATAAACCGGAGGGTTAAGTTGCAATCCGGAAGATTTGTCCGAAAAATTTGGTAAAAGTGTTTTTTTTTTTCTATTTAATGAACAATGATAAAATGATTTTGTTCGTTTGATTGTTTGTTATTTTACATTTTAACACTTTGACGGACAAACCGGCTAAAACCGGCATAAACAAAAGTTCAAAAATTTGACACGACGGCTGAAGCCGTCGTATACTACGGACCGCGTAACAGCCAGACGGGTGTAGCAGTTTCTTTGCCAGTGTAGAATACATGCTAATTAATCTTATTAATTAACTCAATAATTAGATATAAATATTATTTTTGTGATTAAAAACATATTATTGGTTCAAACAATTGAAAAAACTATAGTGTCAAAATTGGAACAAAACTAAATTTTAAAGTGTCCGTCAATGTGTTAATAAAAGCTTGTTTTTAAATCATAAATACGGTGATCAAGATGACTGCTTTTTGAAGAAGTATATTATAATTATTATCGCTTTGGCCACCATTGCGGTGTTTAAATTCGCAAGAAATCGATTTAAATTGTTATTCTCTAAAAGAGGAAGATTCCGTTCTATAAAGTGGAACCTTTTTCAGACTGATTCGAGTTCATAACAAATCATAAAATCGCGAACAGCAGTTGTCGATTGATCAGTGTGTACGTACGTCCGAGCTGTACAGGTCTCAACTCTTAACGGATCCGTCCGTCTACCATAGGTGATTTTCCCTGAAACTATTTGACGTAAACTCATTTTTGTTATTTAACATTTCTTTCAAAACTACGCGTTCCCCAGGGCGACACCCTTTTTTAACATTATTTCACTCTTCAACCCTGTTCCGCTGTGAAATTATGCGATTAAGCAACGCCGTCACTGAGCCAGGGTCAACAGCGTAGTACAACATCCAATCATACATCCGCAGAGAGCATCGCGCGTCCTGACAGAACACAGAAGGAGGCACTAATTAATTAAACAAGCAATTCATTAAGGATTCCTCTCACCATTGCCGTTCTCTCTATAGGAATGCGCGCCAACTTCTCGGCCGCAACAGTCTCTCCATTGTACGTATTGTACTGTGTACGCTGGTACCACTCCAGTAGCGGAGCCCTGACTTGTTCCGGTTTGCTGCCAATGCACTTCCGGTCTCTACCAGACTGTTGTTAGTTATAACTGTATAATTTACACTATAGAAAGCTACGTGAGGCGATGATCAACCAAAGTTCTGATTCAATAAAGTTTATGGGTGCTCTATCTATGCTTAGTGCTTTCGTTATTTTCTACTCTCAGCTTATCAATAATAGTAATAATGCCCTTAACGTCTCTTTCTCGACATTATATTATAACAGACGCTATTCGCAACATTATTATGTTCCATTCGCAAGCTCCCGTTATTTTCTACATTTCTTAAACTTAATTGAGATTTGACATAAGGGAGTTTAGGTCAAATGTAATGTCGAATCTGCCATTTTTCATACATATATAGTTATACAAACAACATGTAAAATGTAATGTGCTTATAGCTTAAGTTTCTATCAGCAAACGTCGTACTATTTTATGTCAAATCCCAATAGCAAGAGACGAGTGGAAAAATTATAAAAAATTAGGATAAGGCAGGCAAGTTTATGAGCATATGAGTTGAGAAAGTAATCGGCCATGACTTTGAATAAAGAACCATCCCAATAGTTAGTTTAAATTATGGTAAACCATGGAAGACCTCAATAGAATGACCGGTACCAGAATTGTCGTTTCTCATCGAGTGGTAGTAGGAAAAAGTCCCAGCCACATCTACCCTAACCGGGATTCGAATCCATTACCTTCTGAATGTGAGACTAGTGTTCTCACCAATAGACCACAGTGAAGTCTTTATTAATCAAACATATTACTGAGAGTTCTTCATTACTGTTTAAACTTATTCATTTCATCGTTTTTAGAAACATTTTCTTGATATGTCAAAACCAAATCAACCAAAATCATAAGAAAACTTATAATTATTATGGTTAATATTGGTAAATACAAGATTTAATAATCTCTAGTCAATAAATAAAGAAAGGCAACAGAGTAGTGGAACAGTTTAATGGGCTAATATTAGTGCTATCTCTTTTAGGACAACAACAACAGTTTCATTTTGCGTTTGGCCAGCGACCCTTCCCATTCGCGGCGACGGATCCGTTGTCCAGTTTTCGGATGCCGCCTATCGCCAACTGTCAAAGTAAGTACATTTTTTTTTAAATTTATATTTCGTATTTAGTTTTTAGCTTTAAATAAAAGGTTTCCGATTGCTTAAATACTACACACACACAAATACACACACATGTTTTGTTTAGACTGGAAAGCTAAATAGTTTGGTTGCAAAAATAAAATATAGGACCCTGAGAAAATACAAACAAAAGTAAATCTAACAATATAATATGTTTTTTTTTTTTAATTTGTTCAAAACATATCTATAATGTTTCCAGATTAATAAACAAATGTAGAACTGTACAATATAAGAAAACTCATATTTCAATTTCCACAAGGTGAAATATTTAATTTGAAAAATATTTTGTTACCAATTTAGACTTATGTTAGTAAATTATCGAAAACCTGTAAGTAGATAGAATATCAAAAAAAAAATCTGATATTTAGAAATTGAATCCTGCATCAAAGAAATTCGAATTATTAATAGACACTTTGTAAAACTATGTTTCGTTGAAATTTTGATTGAGAATCGGTTAAACGTTGAGATTGAGGTGATTATTTACAATAATATATTACTTGTTGACGATTTGTCCCAACAAATTGAAAATTAGAAATCTACTTTGTAACTGTAATTGCAAATGCGGGTGCATTGAGGGGATGTAGTGGAGCAATGCGGTAAAATGATGGTCGATCATTTTTGTCATCACTGATTCTGCCAATTATTTTTCGATTGGACGGACAGTTAGGTTGTACGCAGGTTTGACATTTCAATCGTAAATATACTCTATTGAAGTACAAATTACAATAGACAAAAACGACTCCCATTAAATACAAATATTTTAAATCGTACAAATAGCACTAAACTTTGAAAAATATCAACAAAGTGGTGAGTGTACGTGCGGCAGAAGTTACACTTCTTTGGCGTGATCGTGATAATTAATATTCACATTTTCGTTAAAGATGTACATTGATAAAATAAGATGTCTAGGGTGATGATAAATATAATTAAAAGTTAACCTGTTCACTTCGAGTAGTACTTATTTTCAAGCAATGCTTATTTTAAAATTTCAAATGGCAAACCCTATTTTTCTCTATTTAATCGTATTTTCCAGACAAAAATAATCATCTTTTGTCCGAGAATTTTTTCTGCAAGCTACCAATCAAGAATGGGACTTGAACAAATTTCCTTCTGAATAGGTGAATGGGCATTTCCATACAACATTTTCCAAATTACCTCCAACCCGCTGCCTGGAAATTTTATATGGAAACGCCAGTTCACCTATTCAGCAGGAGGTTGAAGTTTGGAAATTTTTTTCTAGCCCCATTCGTGATTGCAGGTAGCTTGAAAAAAGACAAAAGATGTTTATTTTTGTCTAGAAAAATACGACCTAATAAAGAAAATTTTAGAGTTGATCCCAGCCCCCCGCGGGGGCATCGCGAGACGTGAAATTTTTGTCACCAAAATAAGCATTGCTTGGAATTGAAAAATTTTTTTTCGAAGCATTTTTCATGAAAACACCATTCCTTTGAGGTATTTCAGCGTTTCTGGACTCTCTAGATGTGTGCAAAATGTCAAAGCTTTAGCTTAATTAGAACTAGTCGAAAGATTTGACCCAAACTGACTGACAAACATGTGAAGTTGAATAAAAGCTTGTAAAAAAAACCAAAAAAAAATATTAACCTCCTCCAAAAAAGTCATGAAAAACAGAAAAGTTTTAAGATTGGAACCAATTTAGTAAAACTAGATATATGTAAAAAGTTTTAGTAATTAAATAGGCTCCGACGACAAAGTTTCATTATTTGTATCTTTTTAGTAACTTTTTGAAGGACAACTTGCCTTGATAAAGACATCTGTAAACTAACTAGTATACTAAAGGATTGCACAAACGCTCATTCGAGCAGAACATTTCACCGATTTGTTATTATACCAAAAACACCAGAATTGAACGCATGTGTTATGCATATATATATATATATATGTATGTGCGATTGATTGGGACAAGAGGGTTCGTGAAGTGGCGGAACGGCGGGCGGTGGATGTATCGGGGGAAGTTGCACGGACGTATGTGCATACATGTGGGGGATAAACACATGCATACGTTAAACGCGGCGGCGGCAGGCTAGCGAGCGGTGATGTGCAACGTGGCGGCATCCCATATTTGTCATGTTCTGGCCACTCGGGACTGGTGCTGCCCGCTTTATAATCGATGCGTCAATCAACGCAGAACGATGCTCACGTGAATTACACTATACAGAACCGGATACGCTGTTCAACATTTCAAAACTTTTTTTTCCTCCCTGGAAAATTTTTGGCTGATTTTTATGTATTTTGCTCTGCTGAATCCAGCTCTGACCTCAGAATTTCGATATCCGCCTCCAATAATGAGGAAGGCGGAGACTTTTTAATATTAAAATAATTTAAAAAAAACGCCATTTATATCCAATTTATTGGTTTTAAACAATTACAAACTCATAACACATTTTATTAATAGTGAATTTAAGGGCAATATATCCATTTGAAATAAATTTTCTTGGAAAAATAAATAGCACAATTATAAAAAGTATACTTTCATTATGTAAAAACAACGGTACAGCATATATCTATTTTTCCCCAAAAACAATAGGGTTCTTCATTTTGTATACAGTCAAAGCCCTCTAAGTGCACGCTCTCTAAATGCACACGCTCTCTTACTGCACACGAACTCGCCCTCTAAGTGCACGTAAGCGCGCTATTTTCAAACTTTCCATTTCCATCATATTCATAGAGTTATTGTTTATAGCATCTGATTGAATAAAGATAGCTATAGGAGTTAGAAGAGTGGGGATGAAAAAGATCGTAGGGGAAGTGTGCACTTAAAGGATGGGCTCGGTTCCGAGCTGTGCACTTAGAGGGCTTTGACTGTATTGAATATCCTCTCAAAATTTGATTTCAATCCGCTCATCCGTTTGACCTGTATCGTGTTCCCAAACAAACCGACTAACAGATAAACAGACCAAAACGTTGCCTATTAAAGAGCTTAGAAAATAAATATTGTTAGTATTTTGCTTTATTTCTCGTAACAAGAATTTCTTTTTAATATGATAGTACAACCCTGTCTATCATACCTGTAATACATCAAACACAGTACACGGTATTAAATGAGATTTGAAAAATAGAATAGCAATTGAATAGTGGACGTGCATCAACTGTCAGTATATCTTTCTTTTTCTACTCACTTAATTTATCTCGCTCTTGTAAAATGCATTATTGGCTTTTTCACTTTCGAATAATCAGTATTATCTATGCCAAATACTACAGCGCGTAAAAACGTAAATAATCATAGATTTACTTTTCCTTATCTAAATCATGCCACTTAAAAAGGAACACATAGATTTGGTTTTTACTATACTCTTTAGTGAAAACCAATCATAAGTTAGGTCGTTATTTACCTGCTGCCATCTACGTTACGTTTGGCATGCGCCCATGTTCATTACCGCTATGTCTTACTGCCCAGACTAGCTCTCCATATCTACGGCTCATTGATTATAACAAAAAATTATGATATCTATGCGTTTTAAACAATTTGATCAAATACCTGTCATACTCCAGTATTAATTATCACACATTTAATACCAAGCATTCAACACCGTTCATTACAAATTTCATAAATATTTTCTCACTTGATGAATATTGGGGTGCTATGCTAGTGTCTATTTCAAATGTTACAAATTTTTGTTATTTACACAGTCACATTTACGAAATACTGTTTCAACCAATTTTTTTTTATTTTTGTCCGAGAGAATTTATTTTTCAATGTATCGACTAATCGAAATTTGTCGAAATTGGAATTATGCTTTTTAATATTGTTTGGGGTGATTACTTATTGGATACAAAAAATTGTTCATTCAACCTGAACTGTAAATACAGATTTATTAGGCAGATTAAAAAATAATAATATTGTAAAATTAATTTAGTAAAGCTATCATCTTCTAAGATTTTCTGGACTCCATAATAGAGCACCACTTTTCTTTATCATTTTAATAAACATGAAAAAATCAGAAGACACCTCACTAATAAAGTCAAAAAATATTTCATCTTACAATGTTCCAAAAACTGACTAGTATAATATTATAAGAGCTAATGTTAGAATCTGAAAATAATATTGTAAGTCTTGGGAATTACCCGTGCGTTTATAATTTTCCTTAGGATTATTATAATATTATGAATTTCCTTTTGGGATTTTTTCCCTGTAAAAAAAACTTTCCTAAAGTTCTCAAAAAAAATTATCTTATTATCTAATACACAGATTCCAAATATGGGACGAGCCCAGTATTGTGAATTTTGACGTGAATTATTACAATTTGCCACTAGTGGAGTTCGAATGCTAAAAATAAATAAACAAATAAACGAACCAAAATTTTATCACCGTTATAATTTATATTATCTAGGTGAACTCTACAAACAAACGACGATCTGTCAATTAACGGCATTATCGAACGTTTATAATATAAGCAGCGCTAATATGTCAGCAGATTGCATCAACTAATATCCAGTGAATACATCGCACAGTAACAAAGAACAAGGCCAGTGAATCAACTGAAATATATGTACATGCAACAATGCACAATGTGCATTATATCCCATGGTTTGGGGTGATTGGGGTGACCGTTCGTTACGAACGACAGTGTGCGCATGTCAGGGACGGAGCTGGCACAAATATGATCTATGATATCCACGATACAATTATTATATATGCCAACCCTTTGAAAATTTCTATTTTTCATACATTTTCCGAGAGCTACAACTTCGTAACAAAACATTTTCGGACCGCCGTTCATGTGGACTTTTTTTCTTACAATTAATTAAAGAACGCTCCCCTAATTTATCGATGTAATTTTTAAATACACTGTATGTAAATTCACAGATGGCTAAAACGTAAGCATACTCGTATATGGCTAAAATTTGTAAACGATCATGATATACGAACAAATATGAACTTTTTCCCGGCTAGTTTCAAACTAGATCAAATTTTTTAAGTTTAACTTAACAACGTATCTATTTGAAAAAAGCAAGAAATCGAGGGGAAGTAGAATTGACCCCTAACGGGGAAGTTAGTTTGTCTCCTAAATTACATGAAACTGACAAGGACAGAAATTTATAGTGTAGTATGTGTAAATATTATTAGTTTCACATAAAAAAAATTAAACTTGGAATAATATTAAAAACTAAAGAAGTTAAACTTATGAGGGTGAGGCTCATTCTATTTTTTTTTTAACAAAATGACTGGAAAGAAGTGAATTTTAAGATTTCTTGAAAAAAATTTATCGTATCTGATTTGTTTTGGAGGCAAAAATTCAAGTATAAAATACTTAAGTCTAGTTTTAAGCCTTGAATACCAAACGAAAGAGAATACAATTTAGACTTAAGTAAAAATGAAATTTAATCATTTTTGACTTTGGTCCTTTATATCTGACACCAGAGAATTAATGTTTTTGATGATTAAAATGCTTACTTTTCTATGATATAATATTCAGTATTCATCAAACTGGGAAGTTGGTCTTGTGAGCTTTAGAGCCGCTTGTTATAAATGCGAATTTGACTAACCTTAGTTCTTGAACGTCTATAATCTACAACAACTAAGACTCTGGTTACAACACTGCGTAATGCTGCAGGTACACACAGTTGGTGGTATGAAAAATAACAGACGAGAGAGTGAACTGGACATTACCTCTGAACTGGACCCCGTTGAAGGGAGATCGGTGTTGAATGGAGTGTGGGAGGTTTTGGGGTCAATCGATAGGTCAACTCGTTGGCTACATCCTGCGGTTGGGGTATTTTTTAATTAATATGTTAGCCAATATCCGAATGACATATGATCATGCACGTGTACAAACCATATTTTATTTTATATTGAAGTATTTCTAAATAACAAAACCATCAAAATATAATGTGTCGTCCGTTAAGAGCCTCACAAACCTCGTTCTTTTTTTAAAGGTTTTGATCAAATGGGGAAGACCGTTCAATGAAAACTGTTGAATTATCGAAATGACGAATGCTGGCGTTTTTTAGTTGTATACTGCGGGATCAGTTTTAAGCGAGCGATTGTGTCCATTCGATTGAAACTAATAAAAAACCGGCCAAGTACATGTAGATTCTTTAATCATTAATTGATGCTATTGAAAACTGAAAGTTGTGAAAAAAAGTGTTAACATATCTTGTTCAAGTATTTATAAAGTGCACTATCTTTTTTTTTTAGATTTTTAATCGCATGGCTGAAAAATCAGAGGGGGCAACAAATTACTAACGACTTTAGGAGTTTATGTCTCGGGAAATATTCACCTAAGGAAAATAAATAATAGTTAAGAAGGCGCGTTTTAATAGCAAACCGAACTAAAGAAAAAAAAGTGTAGGGTGCTTATTACCATATTTTTTTATCCTAACTTTACTTTTGCAAATACTTAACGTAGTTGTCGTGGTACAATATTGTCAAAAAGTTATAGATTATACTCGCCACAAAAGTATACTAGCTTGTTGCTAAGTGATCGATAATTTGTACGCAAGACTGTACCCGTGGAAACATAACCCATACAGTATTCATATGCATGTATACTTTTCTATAAATTGTTGAACTTTAAACCGTTATTTATAAATAATTAGACGGTCAAAAAAAGTTTCTTATTTTTTTTAACTCATAACAAATGCATTTTTGAAAAGTTTCTGACAGTTAGTTTTTTTTTATAAATAAGAAACTGGTTCAGAACTACAGAGGTCGTATACAATCAATGTTAATTATCCAATTTTTAATTGAATTTATCTCGGATTATATACGGTCGATCGACTTCAAATTTTCAGAGTAATTGTATTATCATGTCCTTAATAAGTATACAAAAATTAAGAATTTTAATTGAATTTATCTCGGATTATATACGGTCGATCGACTTCAAATTTTCAGGGTAATTGTATTATCATGTCCTTAATAAGTATACAAAAATCTAAGAATTTTCTGACGGTGTGCCTTAACCACGACAACTACCTTAAGACTGTAGAAACTTGGCTAAAAATCATATGGAAAGAATGGTACATATTTCATTTTGAAGCATTAACATCAAAGATTGAATACGATTTTTCACAGATATCAGAGATTTCCGAAACGTGAGTAAGTACATTTTACAAGCACACACACACATCCAACTGCTCTTAAGAGGGAGTGAAAGGGAGCATATTGAACAGCTAGTACTCAATAACCTTAAGCAAAAATATTCATTATGATCATGTAAATATTCATAAGTTTTTACCTAATGTCTTAAGTTTTCTTTTTTCTAAATTAATTTTTCGCAAGCACAAAATGTTTATTTGAATTAAAACATTTTCAAGGCACGCATCTCTTTTTCAATTAAAAAAAAGCTCGTCCATATCTTCAATTAACACAATCGTGCATCAAAACAGAATCATAATTAAAATTATCGTTAAGAGTTTAACCAAAGCTGTAACAATATTTCGTTTTCACAGACACCTAAATAGACCTCTTTTAACTGTAGTAGCCATTAAAAATATTATTAATTCAGAACAAGTGTTAAACGAGAGAGATTGCACAATGTTCATGGTATACAAACATGCTAATTCAACAGCATTCCGGCGAATTGAAGTGCCTATCCAGGGAACCATAGGGATGAAGTTATGAGCAACCACTTTAACGAACCACTCGGCCTGTTATGAATACTGATTTTTGTTGCATCGTTGCATTTACAAGTAGCTTTAAAACCAGGGAAACCAAAACCTCTTAATCCCATTTTTATTCATTAATCACTGATAAATACTCGGTACTCGAAAAGTACTCGATACTCAGTAAACAAGTTTTCTCAAAAGTGAACTGTCAAAAATATTGAAAATGAAATGAAACCTAGCTATTTTACAGAAGATGATATATGTGAGGCGTAGTGGTATTCTCACTCGTTTGACTGTTAAAACCAGCTCTCGCTCGTTTCAACATTGTGTCACCACTCGTACGCAATAAATTCAGTTATTATTTCACACGTTTTAGTGACCTAGCATTTTATTTGTTTCCAGTAATGCGATCGACGAAAGATCTTTCTTCACGTAACCCTAAACATTATGGTAAAAATTTCATAAAATCGGTCAAGTAGTTCGTGAAATAATCGTGCACATAAGCAACAACATCCATACAAACGTTTGCGTTCTTTTATGCACAACCCCCTATAAAAAGCTGCTTTTCGTGTAAAATAATCCATTTAACGCTAGTGCTATAAACTAAAAAATAAAATTCCGTCTAATCAATTCAACAGTAATTTCCAAAAACGGCCTGTCAGATACCACTTAACAGTATATAAGGAACAGAGACAGCAAAGTAGACATAGTTTTCGTAAACTACCAAAATGGATTCCAAACGAACACATATGGATTTCCTAATAATATTAAAAATATACTTTATTATGATGTGAAAATTAGCTATTTTATAGGAGGTACTTACGTGTAAAAACGTAGTATATATCTCGAATGTAATGATAGTATGATCTAGATACATAAATTGCTATTTTTGAAAGTCTGTTAAATGATAATAGCGACGTCTGTGATCCGACCTGTGCTTTCATCGCCTGTAAAGTGAAGTACACATAATGCTTTTAATTATTTGTCGTAGTCAGGCAGAAACTATCTAATCATTTTTGATATTTTAATTGACGGCGCGCACAAGTACGACATCTTCATCAAATTAATTAAACATTATTCGTTTCATAGATATTTAACGTACCTACATGTTTTGTTTACTTACTTTATTGTGCTTTTCCAAGCGTGTAGTCAAACATATCTCCAACACCCCCCTCCCCAAATTGTACACATCTTGTACATCATATATCCATCAGTATACATTATGTAATACTTATAACAAGCCATTCTTAGGCTGCACTCCTATTGGATCCGTATTTCTCCCGATCCGATGTCGGCCAACGTTGGAAGAAATCGGGAGAAAAGCTAGTACGAATACAGCTTTGTAGAAAGGACGTTAAGAAGCTATGTTGTCGAGCATCTACTACTCTACTTGAAGAGAGGAAATGTGATGCGAGCGGTATAATAAAAAACGAAAAAGTAAAGATTAAAACAAATAAGGGTGGTCCAAAATTGACCTGAAAAGTGCACCACATCCAATTAGGATTTTTGTTCTTCCCCTTTTTACTAGTTAGCAAATAGTCTGGATCTTCTTGTGAGCTCCTGAAGATTGGCCACTAGATTATCCTGTGGAATGATTTTGTCCTCCTCTAAGTGACCAAAGATGGTTGTTCTCCTGTAGGCTAGAACCTTACAATTTAACACGATATGAGTCACAGTCTCTTCATCATATCTAGATGTTTTTTTAGAGAATCGTAACCGCTCAGAATCCCAATCACTTTTCTGAGAATCGACCTACCGAGTCTAATTATGTCCTCGGGGCTTTGAGGAAGGACTCAATATAATTTTCTTTCCATGTTGGTTACCTGAAACCAGGTTCCAATAAATCTAAAAATGAAAAAGCCAATTCCGCTGCCAAAAACTCTATAGATCTTCCTATAACCAACATCCCCATTCCATTCCCAGACGTAAAAAATTACATTAAGACCAAAGTCCGTGAAAGTTGGCAATTGGAATGGACGGAAATCTCAAACAAACTCCGCGTCATCAAACCGTCAGTTTTGAAATGAACCAGCCTACCGATGAATCGAAAAAATAACACTGTGTTGACCCGACTAAGAATTGGCCACACTCTACTAACGTATACAGTCAAAGCCCTCTAAGTGCACGCTCTCTAAATGCACACGCTCTCTTACTGCACACGAACTCGCCCTCTAAGTGCACGTTCCCCAGCCCCCACTTCGAATAATCTGCGACCAATCACGTGCGACCGTAAGCGCGCTATTTTCAAACTTTCCATTTCCATCATATTCATAGAGTTTTAGAGATATTGTTTATAGCATCTGATTGAATAAAGATAGCTATAGGAGTTAGAAGAGTGGGGATGAAAAAGATCGTAGGGGAAGTGTGCACTTAAAGGATGGGCCTCGGTTCCGAGCTGTGCACTTAGAGGGCTTTGACTGTAGTCACCTATTCAGAAGAACTGATCCGGACAACTACCTCAAATGTAATGCACTGACCGTTCAACACATCCTCACTGAATGTCAAGCATACACCAACCATAGACTTGAACTCCCCACTCAACTTCAAAATATCCTCGGCGACAACAGTGAAAATATTTACAAACTATTTCGTTTCCTTGAAAAAACTGAACTTCTTAACAAAATTTAACCAGTGATAAACAGTTATATATAATATACAGTGATCAGTTATAGATTCGGAGCTAATGGCCTTGCTGCCGAAGCCCTATCGTTTATAAAAAAAAAAGATATGTTGTTCACAGGTTCATCTTCTACAATAGATCACAATCTTTACAATGATTCCTATATTTATGTTGACGATTCTAGGCACATAGTTTCACACAATACATATAAAACTTACTTACACAACGTCTGCAAACGAGAGATGAGAGTTTAGGGAGAGAGAGAGAGTAGCATCGTTTATTAATTAATTTTTGGACGAATAATGAAAGAGCGCGCATAGTCATCTCTCTCATCATTGTGTGAAGACGCCGCACGTCGTCTCAACATTCATCATCGTATATTTGTATGTTCAACCACACATTTCCTCGCGCATTGAATATTTAACATTTTGCACATAAGTAGGTACTACGAATATAGATGAAACAGAAGATTACAGAACTGTATTCAGTTTTTTTTTATCAAATTCAACCAAACTGGCTTACATAAATTACAATAAATCAGATTAAAACACTCAGGTATAATTCGAATTCCAGATATTTCGAAACTACTTCAAGCTTCCACCATGTAGACACAACTAACATTTTATTAGTGAATCAAATATGAGGCAGACTAATTCGATTTTTTTAAATATTTTTTCATACTCAATATCTCGTAAATTCTTCGATAATATATAGATAATAGAGAAATATCAATTATTTGTAATCATCATTGCGTCTGGCAAACCTCTTCTAAATGGAAAATGTTCAGTATGAAGTTTACCAGGTATGTAAAAAAAAAATTGCAGAGCAGATGCAATGATGATTGCAAATAATTGATATTTCCTTTCAATCTGTATAAATTTCATCAAGTAGTATTGACCAGTTTACGAGACAATAAAAAATAATGAGCGAGTTTTACAGTAGTCGTCAATGATGTATAACATATTTATTTCACACTGTATTTATAAAAGCACGGATGACAGCTGTATTCTTTCTCTTTCTTCCTCACTCTCTTTCTAGAATTTTCTATGGTGGAAACTCGGAGTGAACATTCTTGTATGTATTAAAAATGAATCTCCAGCGCACATGTACGCGTAATGATGCGTCTCGCTTGGTTTCCTTCACATTTCCACGGAGTTACTTATTGTTAATTAGACAATGGCCATTTGAATGACGCAACGCCTGTTAATTCATATGTCTTTTTTTGCAGATATGTCCCAATTTGGATTAAGCAGTAGTAATTCTCATTGGGGTTACGGCGCAGCAGGAGCATATTCTCCGTACTTAGCGCCAAGTTCGTTGGGTTCATGCGCTGCCCCAACTACACCGCAATTCAATGCACCGGCTCTCGGCTTCTCGGGAACTGCACCTGACCAATCAAGTGGACAAGATGCCTTTTCTAATTCTACTGTTAGCTCATGTAAGTGAATCTGCAAGTTTTATTTTGTTTTAGTTTCATTCTATGAATGGAAGTTATTTCCAATATACTTAAAACTTTTGCAGTTTATTACGTTATTAATTTGTGAGGGTATGCAACTTGAGTATTTGATTAAATAAATAGATTACTCACTAAAAAAATTCGTTTAGATAAAGGGAATTTTGACTCAGTTCTTTCTGTTATGTGTATATTGTCAATTTTTCAAGTTTTGATTTTTTAGTAATACCAGACACAACAGCGTCGGATCTCGATCAACATCTCGGTTTGGTGTCAACACAGCAACATTCTTCATCAAACCATCCGAGCGCTGGTTCAAACCATCCACCATCATCATTATTAGTACCTCGATATACTAGTGGTGGTGGTAATACGTCAAGTTCAGATTTCACCCTCTCAGGACCTCGATCGCTTTCAGACAACTCTAGTACAGCCGAAAGTCCCGTTCAAGATGACCTACTAGGTGTTAATCACAATACTTCAAACTTTATGAGTGGCCATCAAAACAGTGGAACGCCGTATCCAAGTTCAAACTGTAATAATTCATTGTATCCTGTATTACCGGCAAGTCTACTGTATTCCCAGTTATACTCAGCAGCGAATCAAACGCATTTTCAGTCGTTGCATCATAATACGCAAGCGCATCAAAACGAACTCCAATCAGTGATGGATCAGTTATCAACAACCAATAACCGACAAATGAATGGTAGTACTGATATATTATTATCGAATAATACTTCGTGCGCAGCTGCTGCCAATAGGCAAGATGAAAATGCACATACTCGCGGCCTAACAGCCAATAATGGCGGTCAAAGAGGACCTGCGCAAACGGGCGATGCTGTTGTATGGCGGCCATATTAAACACATAACTTTCAAACCAGGGAGTCGGACGAAAACATACAATTTTATTGTTTTAATTCGGTATACGTTTTTAGATGTTATAATGTTTTTGATTTTTCTAGGAGAACATTGATATATTTAGCAGAAAACATTTTGTAAAAGTTCAACGAAAAGTAACTTAGTAAAATGTTAATTAAGAAGTAAAGTATTCCTTCTTTAAATCCAAAATACAACAGTACAATAGTCGACGCTACAAAATAAATAAATGAAAACAAAAGAACATCGCAATATGAATTTTAGAATCAGTTTGCGATTAAAATTGACACGTTTTTTGACTCCCTGGTAAAAACATTTTTTATATATTGAATTGTGCTCAACGTGTGCTCAAACAAAAGAACAAGCGAATTAAAAGTGATTTTAATCATATGTTTTGTGTGTAAATAAAATTAATAAAATACGTTAATAAATTAAAGAAATGTTAATGGAACTAAAAGATATGTGCAATATTAATGATAAAATAACTATGACGGCTAAATATATTGTTATAATATAGAAAGTTTTGATGTGAACGTATTTTGGACAACTTTTGAAGATGTGTGTTTCTTCAGATAGTCTGTTGTAAGTACCTAAAAATTTTGTTACTTTTTGCAGTCATACAAAATATGTATAAGAATTCGAAACGAAAATCTGTTTTTAATGTTACATATTCAGATATTTTATTTATTTTATGTGCAATTTAATTTAGTGCTAATTTTCCCTAGTTGTGCAATAATATGGTTCTCAGTTTAAAATAAGAAATTATGAAAAGTATTTTGTTTTCTTGAACATTGCTTCGACAAAAGCATTTATATAGATTTACCTAAATAGGTGTAAAAATTATTACCAGAAGATTCTAGGCTTTGTAGAAAATACTAACATGATAGACTATACATTTTTAACACCAATTGATCTATTTGATATTGTCTCAGGTCATCCGTATAAAAAATGGAGAATGGTTTGGTGTTATTGATATAATAGTTACATTAATACACCAATCCGTTTCATTAACTAATTTTTACATGGATAATCCCAAAACAAATATACCAAATAAATCGATTAAATTATTATATTCTGTTTATTGACGGCCGATCATGAAAGTGTTTGCTATAAAATCCAGACTTTAAAACTAACAAATCTGTCGTTAAATACAAACGAAGTTGTGCTGTGAAATCAGCAATGAAGTCATTACATTGTATACCGAATTAAGATCTTAAGGTAGTTGTCGTGGTTAAGACACACCGTCAGAAAATTCTTAATTTTTGTATACTTATTAAGGACATGACAATACAATTACTCTGAAAATTTTAAGTCGATCGACCGTATATAATCTGAGATAAATTCAATTAAAAATTGGATAATTAACATTGATTGTATACGATCTTTGTAGTTCTGAACCAGTTTTTTATTTATAAAAAAAGAACTGACTGTCAGAAACTTCCCAAAAACTGACAGTCTTTCAATGCATTTGTTATGAGTTAAAAAAAATAAGAAACTTTTTTTGACCGTCTAATTATTTATAAATAACGGTTTAAAGTTCAACAATTTATAGAAAAGTATACATGCATATGAATGCTGTATGGATTACGTTTCCACCGGGTACAGTCTTGCGTACAAATTATGGATCACTTAGCTACAAGCTAGTATACTTTTGTGGCGCGTATAATCTATAACTTTTTGACAATATTGTACCACGACAACTACCTTAATCTACCATAATGTTTTCTTAACCGCGGATTTGAAAAAGCATCTTCCTCTCTCTGCAGCCAAACTATAAATTTTGGTACGAATTTTTTAAGTGCATATAAACAGCTTTAAAAAACGTTGCGTTTCATCAACAAAACGCCAATGATTTCAATTGTCGAGCGTCTATAGTATATGTCTTTCACCATGAATAACATCTGATGGTTACCCTGAAATTATAAGTCTCGCTGCAACCACGGCGTTTTTAGTACGCCTTGCGTCTGCTGGAGATTGTTATATTGTTTACAATGTTTTGGCTTCGCTAGTGGTGACAAAATACAGCTTCGCTCATTATGGGCGACAGTTTAAGAGTTTCTATACAGTCGTTGAAAATTGATTATCACTTTAGGTTTGATTCTAAATTGTAGAAGATGTATTGCGCATGCTTCTCAATCTCTTCTAGAATAGTGGCCTTTAGAAAAATTCATTATATTCAACATTTTGAGCTTGTAATTAATGTCATCTTTATTCTTTATATTTTGAACAAAAATGGCACTGGCAATCCAAAATTTTAAATATTAATGAAAATGTATTTTTGGGATTCATATATTCGCCGATAACAAACCATCTATTCACAGTAGAATAATAGCTACAGTTTTGCTGCCATTGTTAAGAAACACCCATTATTACAATGCAATATTAGAAAAAATAATCTTCAATACAATGTCACCGTCGGGACTTCAATCCAACGGTAGTTCCCTATGAGTTATCATTTAACAATATATGAGGAGAGACAGCAAAATAGGCGTAGTTTTCGTAAATAATCCAAATAGTTTGCAAAGGGCTACAAATACAGCTGTCAAAAATGTTAAAAAATAGACTTATTAAAATATGAAAACCAGCTATTTTATAGGAAATACACGGTGCAAAAAATGTAGTCCTATATGTATCGACCGTAATGATATTATAACTCGAATGCCTGTTAAAACTCATTATTTCTCGTTTTAGCATAATGTCACATTCTCGCATAATGACTGCATTTACGTTTTAGATATTTAAATGAATATTATTGCACAGGCCTTTCGAGATAACTTTCAACGACTGTATGAACAGAAATTGAAGTTGACGATATAATTTTTTTTCTCTAAATGGAATTCAAAATAGAACCCCGAAACATGTCCATATTTAAATATATTTCTGGAACTCCACAGTACTATAAAAAAGGTATATCGTCAACCTTAATAATATTGTTTATATTATATTAAGTATTACGGAGATTTATATTGTCCGTTCATTTTAAATATTGAATAATTTTTCTTTTAATTTTCTTTTAATGTTCAAAAAAGTTAAGGATCAATAGTATGCAGTTTATTTAGATACTAGCCCTAACTACTTGTCAGGCCATTCTGTAAAAAAAAATTAATAGTTATTTTATACATATTAACAATACCATTACGAAATACACTGAAAATAAAAAATATATAGCTACAACACTAAACTCGAAGAGAAATTTTAAAAATCAATGAAAATCAAAAAGAGCACAAATTAATTTTTAAATAAAAAATCAGCTAATAAATTAATTGAAAACATTGAAATTTTCATAGTATACACATAGTTTTTATTCAACTACTATAAATTAGAGCTTTTGAGTTTTATGGAAGAAAACCGACTCGATAATTTTGAAAATGGTAAAAAGTGAAAAAAAATTATAGTAGGATGAAACCCATTGGAAAAGGTAGAGAATATAACAAAATAAGGTAAGTTTTCACCAAATTTCGTGCAAAAATAAATTTGTTTGCAAAAGATAAAAATAAAAAACCAAAAACTTGATTTTTTGAATTTTTCACATAAATTTTGAGGTTGTGTGAAAAAAGTGTAAAAACAAAAGTTGTAGATATTTTTATTACCTACAACTTTGCTATTTAACTTTTTTTCATAGGACTTGTAGTTTTGCCGGAAATCGAGATAAACCGTTTTTTACTCATAAAAACTCACCCCCTTCCCCTTCCCGACCTCAGATCGCCCGTAAATTTTCCTTTTATTTTTGTTATATTCTCTACCTTTTCCAATGGGTTTCATCCTACTATCATTTTTTTTGGTCTCAAAAATTATCGACCCTGGTCTATTATTCCTGTGCTGAAATAACCTTAAACTCCTAGAAGGTTGACTGTTTAATGTATTATGTTTTATCATTCAATTCAATATTTACGATGAATGAGTAAATACACATGAAGTTTTGTTTTTCGAAAATGTAAAAATGAAAGAAAACAGTGTAAAATATTATTTGTAAATAATTAATCTTATATTGGAAATAATCTGCAATTTATTTATTTGAAACTTTTTCGTAATTTCAGGTTCCAAGTTATCTAATTAAATTAATAAAACTCGAAAAATGTATTTTCATTTATAATCATTTTATTGATTTTTTTTCATTTAGCATACATGCCGAATAGAAATCATTCAACAAGCAAGTTTTCGTTTAATATAACGAATAACTTTCGTGATTATAATATGCAAAATACTCGTAAATACTTGTACTGCGTTTAAAAAATATCGTCGTGTTTTATTTATTTAAGTTGATAACAAATCCACCAATTTTAAAGGTAAGTGATATCAAACTTCTTTCAATTTTTCATATTCCACTGTTTGTTGGTCACTGAACATTGAGTTCTTTCTAACATCATCTAGAAATGTATCTCTTGTCTTCAAAACAATTTAACAACTAATTTTTGGATCGCTTGTTTTATTACTATATAGTTCCTATTATATTATATTATTCTGCAAAAATATTTTTCCATGCGGTTAAAAAAAAATTATCAATGTTGTCGAGCGTCTATAATTTACCATATTTATCTAAAATATATTAATTTCATCAAAATTTGTTTATCATTATGCCTAATGAATTACTATACGTTAGGTAATTTAATAGATTTTAATAAATACATTTTTGAGTTTGATACGGCTGAACAAGACTTATCGGTTTGAAGGTCGCATCAAAATCTATATTACATAAATGGTGACCGCAGTTTTTATATTATACATAGTTCAGTTATCTTAGAAGTCAGTACGTGTTGATACTCCAACTGAACAGTGTTTGTGAAACTATTAGATATTTATTAGAAAAGACCAGTGTTTTATGTGAAAATATTCGCAATAGTGCTTTTGACCCTCTATAGATTATAAACTATAATTTATTATATCTAAAATCACACAATGTGATATTGGTTCTTAAATATTCTGTGCGTAATTACAGCTATAAAGTGAATGATATAAATAATCTGATTAAAAAGTGAAAACATATTCTCTCCTTAAAAATCAATAAAATGTTGGCAAAATTCGAGTTACATGACCAGGAATATATTAAGCTCTAAGTTATCGAAGAGTTCAAAAAATGGTGAGTAATTTTGACTTTTATTGGTTATTTATAATTTTATTCAGTGTTTTTTTTATTTTTTAAAAAATTTCATATTTTGCTTGATAATTTTAAATCAGATAAAAATTTAAATATAATACTCGATGACTTACATAACAATAAATTTTATTTAGAAATTATAAAACATTATAAAAATCTTTTCAAGGGTGAAGGAATTTAGCACAAATTTTATTAAAAATAATTTTATTTCTTCCACTTCGCTTTGGTAAACCTAACTGATAATTTTATTGTATTTATATCCATAATGTAATATAATTTATAAATTGTGTAAGGTTTTTATACCATAATTTGTACAACATTTATTTCTGAAGATGGACGATTCGTCCGAAAGCGCTTAATAATAAAATAAAAAAATTTTAAAAAGTTTTGGAAAGGATTTCTTCTTTTACTAATTTTCAATTTTTTTATCTACTTTTAACACGTAAGAATCTCCATATTTTTACAAAATATATTTAAAACTTGCCTATATCAATCTGTGTTTTGGTAAATTATTTTGATTTCTAAAAAAACTTTTTTATAAAAACGATTAACCTCAAAATGTTATTTCCAACTTTCTAGTGGATTTTTTTGAAGGAGATTCAAATTTTGTTTAGAGAAAGTTTTTGTTTTTTGTTTTTAGTAGCTTTTAAACACGTAGTTTATACTTTTACTTGTCAGTTGAAAACTAAAATTAAAATAAATTACTGAACCCATTTAAGCATATAAAAATTATATGGGACCATTCCGTAAACAATCTAAACTCAACGACGTCAAAATTATTTCAATCGGTTTTATTTTTTGAAGTCTGTAACAAAATATGCTTAGTTGAATACAAGACTATAATTTTAGTAAGTATTTCAAAATTAAAACAAAATCGTACCGAATATGTTATAATTTTCACAAAATGCACTGGCATCCTTCAGAGAAGACGGTCAAAGGACTTTTTCTACATAATTCCAGCATCCTTTTGAGCAAAGGTATGTTTGCATACAGACAGAAGTCTAGCTGTATGTTCAGCGTGTTTATAATATTTAGTGCAGAAAGTTGAAACTAAAATTAGAAATTTGCGGTCATATAGCGAAATGCGGTGAATGTAGTACGTATGTGTGCATATGTATTATTTCACTACGTAGTTTAGCGAAAAAGCTTCACACGAATCTCTTTTCTCTTTCTACAACTATTCACTTTGGTCTCTGACTCAGGTTTATTTTTTCACTTTCTAAAGAGAGATAATATATTATTTGTTAGTCCACAATCTACATCATACTATCCTAATGTAGATGAGTGAAGGCAACAAAGAACGCAAAAAATATATCTCCGTCTCTTTTTTCGAAGTCAATTCCCTGGTTATTCTATATTTTCATAAAATAAGTTTTCATTGTTGGTTTTGAAACTGAATTGAAATCGTTTTCAATACAGTTTAAATATTTGACATTTATCAAAACTGCCAAAAGTTAAATGTACCTTTCCCGTTCTTGAACTGTTTTTAACCTCACTTTTCAGTTAATCAGTTTATCAGGTGTTTACTAAAAAAATAAATAAAATAAAACGTTCAGTTTCTGTAAGTTCTGCAATGAAGTCGATTTGGATTCGATAGCGTTTACATAAAACAAAATTTCGGTTCGATCGTGGCACGATCCCAAAAAAGTTAATTGACCTTGAAGAAAAAACGAACTGAAAACAGTAAAAATACCCGTTTTCGAACTGTCTTCATGAAAACGTAGTACTAGTTAAATATAAATGACATTTTTGATTTTGTCAACAGATTGGTCAAAATATGATCGGTCCCTTTGTAATCTACTAACCTTCCGTGCACCCTTTAAACTGTTCGACCTTGTTTTATCGAAAATGTGTTTCCGATGGCTGTGCAGCGTAAGTGTACTACAAAATATTGCAACAATACCAGTCCACGCTGAATTTAAACCCCGGCGTATGGTCACTATATATGTCTACATATACCGAATGTTCAGGAATTTATAACCTAAATTTTTATTTAAATGGGGCTCCTATCAAACGAGGGGACAATTTTACACGAATATTCACATAATATTGCGGCACAGCGATTCTTGCCATCAGAGAATTTTATTGTATACAAGAATTTTTTAATGTGTAATTTTAATATATTTTTATGGACTTGCCATACACTTTTTTGTCAATGTGGTAAATAAATCTACTTACTTAGCACCTGCTTTATCTTATACTAGCCGTTACTCGCGGCTCCACAGGCGATTAAGATAAACAATGTTTTTTTAGCTCGCTCGACTGCAACAACAGTAGTAGAGCCTTCGGCTCGTTTTACAATCTTGCCTTGCGAAGCTGCCCCCCGCTCGATAATAACAACAGTTTTTCGTCAACTTACGTCTAAATATTAATGGAATCGGAAAGTAGTTTTGGAGGTTATTTCTACCAAACTTACAGACTTTACCTCTTTATAATTTAGTATTGATCAATTATTAATCATTACTATTCTTTTACTATATTACGTAATCTACAATAATATACCGAGCTGGGTAGAGTAGTGGTACAGCACTAGACTCGCATTCGGGAGGTCCGGGTTCGATTCCCGGCGGGGGCAGATGTGACTGGGACTTTTTCCTACTGCCTTTCGCCGAGAAACGGTAATTCCTGTACCGGCCATCTTGATTGAGGTTTTCCATGGTTTCCCTCAATTAATTCCAGATAAATATCGAGGTGGTTCCTTATTTGAGGCCATGGCCGATTACCTATCAAACTCCTAGTTCAAAAATTACCTACCTTATCCTAATTTCCTGTAATTCCTTCATTCGCCCATTGCTATTATATAAGTTGAAGTTTAAGAAATGTAGAAAAAAACGGGAAGTGGTAAAATGAAAAATAGTAATGGTGCGAATGGCGTCTGTTATGACATAAAGTCGAGAAACGGACGTTAAACGCATTATTATTATTATTATTATTATTATTATAATCTACAATAATATTACAAAGAGACTTTTAGCATTTGATCAAAGTCAGTAGATTATAGAGGTTACCTTTTTAGTGTATTTGCCATATGGCAACATACACTATTGGCGTCGGTCGGATGGCGGGACCTAGGGGTCGGACCAAAATTTCTCGACGTTTCATAACCTCCTAAACACTTTGGCACCATTTTTAAAAATGTTTATATATATATGTATATATATATATATATATATATATATATTTATATACGTATATATATATATATATATATATATATATATGTGTACGCGCGATAACTTTCGAAAGAGTTAATTGATTTCAACGAAATTCGGGCCACATGTTGAAATCCATCACCGCAAGAAGCCTATTTAAAATGGGCCTAATCGGGCTATTTTAAGGGTAGTTTTTAGGGGTTGAAAACTGTTTTTGGGCCCCAAAATACCGAAAAAATTCTCCGAATCGTTTCAAAATTGAAATTTAACCCTTTGGTAGTGATTAAAAAGTTTCTCCACAATTTTAATAAAATCGGCCCGACAGGACCGGATTTACAAATTTTATGAAAACACTAGTTTGCAAATAGTGACTTATTTATTGAAGGGTGTATTTAATTTGGTGTAGACGTTAGATTGATAATAATATTACAATTAAGAAAAAAATGTTATTTTAAGGGGTGTATTAAGGGGTTAAATTTTTTATTTTGCCCAAAAACAAACTTAATTTCACATAATAAAAGTATAAAACCACACGGCCCTATACAAGTAAATACACTATATTGTCGGCAGGGTTTTGGCACTGCGACCCGGGTTTTTCTATGAGTAACGTCAGTTAGCAGACCGTTCATATTTTTGTCAACCTAAATCACGCAATATCAATTGACAAGTTCGCGGGTTGAATCGATTAAAAAAAAAAGTTTCTCACCAAGATAAAATAATTATAAAACATCATAAACTATGAATGTCTCTTAAAATGCGAAAGACTCAAAATATTTTGAAACACGCGATACGTGTGCCTAGAGTGAGAGGTGAATATGTAGAATGAATTCCACCAGCCACACCTGACGCCACTAATTAGCTGTAACCCTAACGAATTGCAGTCTCCTGCACTCCACCCACCCCTATGACAATATTCATATGTTTCACGTCCTACAGGGTGTCAAAAAATACGTGTAAAAGACCACGCACATCTATCAAGCAAGACCAGCACAGCACGGAGCAGAAAAGCGAACACTAGACCACTGACTAGCAACAGCAACGTCAGTCGGTTGCGATTTCTGTCTAGCTGTGCTGGGCCGATCTAGTGTGCTAGCGATGTGTCGTTTTCATTAAGTCATTTGCACTGATAAAACTACTTAAAACTGCAAAATGTCTACCGCATATCATGAAACTTGTTCTAAAATTTGCTGGTTTATGCTGTGCTGGTCGTGGTGTTCCATGCTTGACAAGTGTGACAAATGTTTCCTTTGGGTTGTTGTAAAGTTTAAAGTCAACATCTCCATAGCAGACACAAGTTACAATAAAGATAAAATACGGGGAAAAATTAAATTATTTATTTTTATAGTTATATTAAACTATGCGCGTTTATTGCAAAGATTATAAATCGAGCTTTACAACACAATTCTGTCTTTACAATAAATGTGATTAAATTATATAACACTAACAAAATTATGTAATTAAAATTCTTCGTACAAATTAATCAAACAAAAAATTATGCACGGGTTTTTTGTGATACGTTATTCCCCGTTATTACGGTCGCTATATTGCGGTATCATTTATATTAGGAAACCAGGATTTTACTCTTATGAAGAAATAGAGATAATAGACTTCCATTAATATGACTGACTGTAAAATTTGCCCTCGGGGAATTTCGAACTATGGTCGCAAAATTCATTTTATTACTATTTTTATTAGCTGTGAATGAGCACTAAGCTTCACAAATTTGATGCGTTGCTAAGAAATTTCAAAAAAAATGTATTTTTGCCTTAAAAATTGAATAAAAAAACGTGACATTTGTCAAATTTTTTTCATAGCACGTCACGGGATTTCGAATTATGCGAAGTGTTAAAAATACTGACAAATTTAGTTTGCTGAATATTTTTTTTCGTGTAAAACTTACGCTAATTTTCCGTCTTTATCTAATTTTAAATCTTTTATTTAAATCAAATAAACTGTAAAAACTTGGCTAAAAGTCATATGGGAAGAATGATACATATTTTAAGTTTATTTTGAAGCATCGATATCAAAGATTGAATAAAATTTTTCACGGAAATTTTTTTCGCGGAAATTTCACGGAAATTAGAGATTTCCGAAACGTAAGTGCATTTTACATTGCTCGTAAGATAGAACTGTGCAGGTGAAAAAGGGGACATACTGCACAGTTGCTATAAAACAGTCATCTTAAGTGTTTTCTAAAGGTGTGCTCACACAAGAAAATGTATAATGCAGAGATTATTTAGATCATTACAGACATTCACGTATGTAAAACAACGCAGATAGGTTGCACGGATATGTATTACACTTTGGACACGCTACAAGACAAACCGGTTAAGGCCAATTAGCTGAGTCCATGTATAAACAGACAACTGTGACAGGCAGTGGGCTATATGGACACTCAACAATCTACATACATGTGACATGACTGTGTGCAGTACTATATGCGAGAGTTTCTCGCTCGTTCAACAGACTCAATTGTCCGTCAAATGAGTTCATATTTGTACGTTGCCTGTACACGATCGTTAAGCTACGTTTACACCTGAGATACGATTCCTAGTAAAGACGAAAAATAAAAGAAATTGAACGTCTTTCAAAAAAGTCACTAAAAGAATGAAAATAACAAAAATGAGGTCGGCAGTAAAATTATAAAAAGAGATATGTAAAAAGTTTTGATAATTATATTAACGCCGACCTTAAATTTTCTTCCTTTTGGTGATTTTTTGAAGAGGGTTCGATTTTTTTTACTTTTACTAGACTTGCCTACGTATTTTGCACGTTATTAAATTAATAACCGATTTTTTCTTTGACTTTAATTATTTTAGAACTAGAAATATATTTTAAAGAAAACGGCAGAATCGATTTAAGTAAAATGTATGTGGGACCACCCTAAAGGTATCTTTTATTAAACAGACTCATTAGAAAATCGGTTCTCAAATGACGGAGATATTATCGCAGAACATACATAAAAACATAAAAATCCATAAAAAAACTACTGAACAGAGTTAGTAAAATGTATGTGGGATCCCTCTGAAAGTATGTTCTTTAAAATCGGTACACAACTGTCGAAGATATCGCGGAAAACACAGAAAAAAAATACAACTCAAATAGAGAACATCTTTTTTGAAAATCGATTAAAAACTCCCATATCACATTAAACCTCTCGTGAAACCGGTTCCAGAAGTTCAAAAAAAATGACAAACGTAAATTAAAAATATTAACTAGCCTTTACCCACAACTTTGCTCGCGTTAATGTCTTTTTCTCCATGGTACCGAGTAAGTCAAACCTGCAACTACGTGTAATTTTCAATAAATGCGCTTTCGCGATGCATCAATTGTGTATTTTAGTGAACAGTGTACAACCTTACGTTGTTGATAGTTGCATCTGAAGATCTATAAGCAACTTAATCGTACAATTGTAATACGAAAAGTATCATGACGTGTGCACTATTAAACTTACCATGAAAACGTTGCCCATTGTATCTGCAATGGGGTAGTCAGGTCTGGCACTTGTGTTACCTTGTTACCGTGTCGTGATTATGTCCATCTACATATCATGTGCCTGTATTCCACACACACACACACACATATTCAGGATTGAAATCAGTGGCGTACCGGAGACATTTCAAGCTAGCTGTAGATAATCGTATAAATTAGACATCGGACATTTCGCTTAAGAAACGTTAAAACTAAAGGCTTATGTACTAGGCTTTTGCTTTGGTAGTCGTTCTGTTACCGGAAGCACTGAACCTTTTAGAACAGTGGACAGTGGTTCCCAACCAGTGGTCCTTGAGAGTTTCGGAAGTGGTCCGCGAAAGGACCCAGTAGTACATTTATTTAAACAGCTTTGAATGGGAAGTCCTTACTGATTCAATTTCAGACTTCTAAGAGTTAGGAGCCACTGCTCTAGGGCTTATTGTTTTTTACCCGATTGAAGATAGGATGCAAAATATTTTATGTACATTCCTCTGTTAACATGGCGAGTCCGTCTCGAGGCATGACGGTTCTGAGGACATATGTAAAATTTGAGAAAAGTCGGCCCAGTGGGTAGGACCAAACGGACAACAGAACGACAAACAGACATTTTCTTTTTTTAGATGCAATGAAATCTAAAACCCGTAATTTCACCAAAAAGTCAAAATTTAAATTTTACTCAACCACGGGATTTTACTTTACACAAGGTTGACAGATTTGTTTGAAAAAAAAAAAACGAATACCGACACCGGACGGAGGAAGTTATGTTAGTGCGTGCAAAAAAAGAAGCATTTGATTTTATTTTTTAATCACTTTATTGTTAGCCCTTTTTAGAAATGAAACAAATTTTTTCCGAATAGAAAAAGTAATTATCTTCAATTCATAGATCCTTACTATATAACTAAAAAAATGAATAGTTACGGAAGAAGTAATTTTAATACGTTTTCAAAGAATCGGATAGTCCGGTTTTCATGCGCGTAAGACATTAGAAAATCGAACTATCAGAGTGAAAACAAGACAGCTGGCAACCTTGTCTGTGTATAAAAAATTAAAAAAGATTCCTAGCTACATTTGCGACGGATAGAACTTCTCGTACACCACGGCTACCTCTCATCAAAGTGAAATGCGCAGGCGCCATCGTTTCCAAAATTCCAACAATTTTTCTTTTTTCTAAAGGGGGCGGTAGTCCACAAAAGATTGGAAACCTCTGCTGTAGACAATGATGTGTTTACAGTTTACCTCTAAATGATTTTTTTTTGTAGTACCCAATTTTAGGTCTTTTTGAAGTGAATTCTTCTTATGCGACTCCCAACGCATTTAACGCCACAAGACCGTTCGCCACTGAGTAGACGTTGCTAATGTAGATAAACATTATAGAAAGAGATGAACACAATGTAGTACATGATATGCATTGTATTCTCGTATACATCGATGTTTTATGTCTTGTTTGCTGCGTTTGTTTTAATTTACTTTTGACTGATTGTGTTTTTTAAATTTCAATTCCGCATTCACTTTTATTTGCAATGTCGGTCACCTGACGTTATGTTTGATCACAGAAAATCAAAATGTTTATTGTATTTATTCATTTCAAAACATTTATTGAAGATCTTTTAACAGAGAACACGAACAAATTGAAGACATTTACACTTAGGTACAGTTAAAAGTTTTTCCGCCACCTACCGCGGTTTTATTTTTGCTTTATCTCATATAAATTAGCATGCTTGTATGCGAACATAAGACGGGTCATTTAATACTAGTGCATAAAGTATATCAAACGTAGGGTGCTATAGTAAATTATATGTTATGATAGATAATTCCGGTGATATCAAACGGTTCATTACGAATGAATGTTCATTTGACTAAATTTCCATTTTTATTTCATTCCGCGTTCACACGGCACAGTTAGAATTACAAAAATTAACGTTTATCCAGTCTTTTCCGCGAAGATGTCGTCGAATGAAGCTGTACGTCCTGGAATTCATTTGATTTGTGACCATTTGATCGAAGAATTGTCAAAAAAGAAGCTAAGTCTAAGTTTAAATCATTAATTAGAGATTTTAAAGAATTTATCCGTATTGTTCTGTCTTTGTATTCGTCAAGTTGACATTGATAATTTTTGAAAGTCTCGAAAAAACAGCAGCGTGTTTTGGTCGTTTCACTTAAATACCATTTTGTCTCATACACAGACAGAATATATTCACTATTCGGTGTCGTAGTCCCAAGTCCGTTCGCTACAAAATGATCGAACCCGAATGAATGTTCTTTCTTGTGTACAGACGCTTCATTTTGCGTTCAGTCAGAGTGCGAATGAATCATGCCGATATCTAGCGTTGTTGGATTGGTTCATTAATGAATTCATTTTTCATTATTGTTTCATTTTGTGTTCAGACGTTTCATTTCGAATGAAAGACAGACATGAACAAAAAATGAACCGTCTGATATCACCTTTAGACTAGACCGACAGCAATACACAACTAAAATGAAATTTCGGTCGAGACTTTAATTATAATTTTATAACCAATGCCTATATTATTTAATTATTTTTTTCCATTCTATTGTTGAAAACTGCTCTATTGTTTTGTTTTTGTTGCTGTGAAAACAGAAACCAAAACCCGCCATGTTGTTTTAGTTATCCAGCTAAAATGGTTGCAATCATTAAAATAAAGTCAGCCATCATTGTTATAGACATTGATCATGAAACGAATAGAAGAAACCTACGTAATTTATTATTCGTTAATTACTACAGTCTAACAGTTAACTATATGCATATTATGTGACAGTAACACAGTAGGTAGTCGTAGGCAGTTAACTACGTACTGAAGTTACTGCTAGTTGATACTCTCTCGTAGCGTATATACGGCGTCATGTTGTTTAGTTTTGTAACAGCGTTCAGTTCAGTTAATCAAGCAGCCAACCTCATCATTGTGCCTCTGGGACATTACAGATCTTACATCACTAGGTTGGTACCTCTGCTGTGTACGCTAGGCCGTTATCTACCTACCGACTCCGTTTATTCTCTAGGGACGCATACCAAAAGTGAGAGCCATGTATAGTCGTACACTGAGAATATGTATTATTTTACTTCTATTATGTATATACCGGTTGTTGTGAAAACTTCGTGAAATTTATGAATGGCTCATTTCATAGTTCCGTGTGTCGCCGATTGCGTCAATAGCTCGTCCGTTCTTCTCAAGAATACTAGAATACTAGAAGGTTGGGCGTAAGAGACTATATAAACATGGTCACGTCTGTGATTGGTTGAGTCGATTGCTTACGTCACCAGATGACTATTTCAATTATTGTTATCTCAAATGTTTGTTACGTCACAAGCCTACTTCCCCTGCCCTCTGCCGCGTCTCGCCTAGACACACCTTCAACAATACTAACGCCCAACATTAGCTTCTTTCGCAGTCCCACGTGGGCAGTTAAGGTTAGTTAATGATTTTCATAATCTAAAAGTTGCTATTCGAATGATTTTTTATAATCGAATGGTTCAAACTAAAAAAATCCTTCAACTGATGTATCATATTAATAGATGTGTTGGTACTACGCGTGAATGAACGAATGTTTCAACTCGCGAATAAATTTTGCACTCGCTTTCGATTGTCAGTCTTGAGAGAGTCACCTACATACCGCGTTTCATAGTACTGACGCAGATAAAAGACGTAAGTAATCGTATTCAGTACTGTGCATATAAGTATCTCGAGTGGTTAGCATGCGAGTGAAAACACAATTCATTCTATTTGTCTATATGCCTTCGATATGAATATTATAACGAATGAACTTTTGATTATGAGACTTAAGAGAGCCACCTGCATGTAATGCTTCATAGAAGAGTGGCAGATAAAACACGAAGTAATCATATATTAAATTCGGTGAAATACATTCTCAGAAAGACAATTGCATTCAGGGTTTTAAAGAGTAAAGAAAAAGGTGTAGCTCGTAGGTATAAAAATTATTCCAGTGATTTTAAATAACCTCTCGAGATATTTTAATAATCGAATAGTTGAATAATATTATGTCTCGAGTGACGTTTAAAACTTGCTGTCGCTCATTTTAATATAATGTCAGTTTCTCGTCAAAATACCTTCCTTCACGAACAAGATAAATAAAGCACTATTAATTAGTCTTTAATATTTTTTGTTCCAATACATATTTTTAACGTGGAAGGAAAGTTTGGTTGAGGAACAGTTGAAAAAAAGAAGTTTTACCGATGTTTCGCTTGTGGCCTACGTTTCGGAAAATATATTCCCTGAAGATGGAAATATATTTTCCGAAACGTAGGCCACAAGCGAAACATCGGTAAAGCTTCTTTTTTTCAACTGTTCCTCAACCAAACTTTCCTTCTACTATTAAACAATTATACACAATTATACTTTTTAAATCACGTTTTTGCAAATGCTGTTTCATCTATTTCGAAAAAATAACTTATTTACTATCTTTTTTTAAACAGTTTATATTAATATATTCATAACTACGTCATACCACGTTCTTATATCTTTCGTATATTTCTTTATACTGAAGCACTGCTTCATCGCACGGCACGCCACTGATAACACACACATAGACATAATTAGTATAGAGTCTGTATCGTCAGTATTATAATTTAGTTTATTGTTTATGTTTGTAGTTTGTATTAATTATTCATAACATAGTTTCTATGTATATTCTATTATAATATCTCTATAGTCTTACGCATCTCCCGCGTGTTTGTGAAGGGTTAAATTTAACTACATTCTAAGAAAATTGTTCGGAATACAAAATTCATTATACTATTCACCTTTCTAGAATTGTCATCAATTAAACCTAGAATTTAAAGGTGCCTTTACACGAGCAATTTTTTGAGCAATAATTGCCCGGTAACAGAATGGAGCAATTAATGGATCAATCTGGAGCAATTTCAATAAAATTGCGGCAATAGTTTCGGCAATATTGCTTCTAATTGCTCCATATATTCCTTATTGCCCAAAGTGGCCGACATGAATTGCCGAATATCCACACGGTTTGGAAATTTTAGTCAATTTTCCTTCTATACGTATACGTATACGTATTCGTGTGGTGACAGGAATGAGATGTGCCGCTGCCATTTCATTTTCTTTGCTTCTATTGTACAGTGCAGTACAGCTGTGCGTGGATTAATAAAAATGGCCTGGAATAATGAAAAAATAATAAAGTTTTTGAATAAATAATTGTCCATATCATCACACAATAAAGATGGCTTTCGTCTTGCTAGATACGTTCGCACCCAAATCTGTCTATTCCTTTTCTTTTTTTTTTGGTTTTAAACTTACTATAATAAAAGCACTACACGCCGCTGCCAGTAAAACCTCGTCCATAGCCAGCGATAGTTCAACTGAATTGCTATAGTATTGCTATAGATTGCCTTGTATTGCCTAGTTTTTCAAAGTTGCTCCATATTGCGTGATATGGTGTGGCCGTATATCTTTGGCAACAATTGCTCCATGTTGCCATCGCCGTGAATTGCTGATATACATAGTTGACCAATATTGCCCGGAATTGAGCAATTTTAGTTGCCCGTGTAAGCCCACCTTTAGTTAACTTTGAAGCTACGAGCTACTTTTTTTTCAAAATTTTGGTGTAAGGAATAGGCATTTAAAACTGAGACAGTGGATATGAACCTTAAAATATTTGATTTCCCTGGAATAGTTTCCGTATTGATTTTCACCCTGCCAACAATATAGTGTATTTGCTTGTATAGGGCCGTGTGGTTTTATACTTTTATTATGAGGAATTAAGTTTGTTTTTGGGCAAAATAAAAAATTTAACCCCTTAATACACCCCTTAAAATAACATTTTTTTTCTTAATTGTAATATTATTATCAATCTAACGACTACACCGAATTAAATACACCCTTCAATAAATAAGTCACTATCTGCAAATTAGTGTTTTCAAAAAAATTTTAAGTCCGGTCCTGTTGAGCCGATTTTATTAAAAATTTAGGGGCACTTTTTAATTGCTATTAACAGGTTAAATGTCAATTTTGAAACGATTCTGAGAATTTTTTCGGTATTTTGGGGTCCAAAAACATTTTTCAACCCCTAAAAACTACCCTTAAAATGGCCATATTACGCCCATTTTAAACAGACTTCTTGCGATGATTGATTTCAACACGTGGGCCAAATTTCGTTAAAATCATTTAACTCTTTCGAAAGTTATTGCCCGCACACCTATACATATATGTAAATGGTGCCAATGTGTTTAGGAGGTTATGAAACGTCGAGAAATTTTGGTCCGACCCCTAGGTCCCGACATCCGACTGACGCCAATAGTGTATGTTGCCATATGGCAAATCCGATAAAAATCAAAGCGACCAATTTTTTTTAAAAAGTTGTATATGATAAATGGCGATCCCCTAATTTTGTTGAATAACATACACATTCAACATCTCAGGTTCGTGTTCACACGCACCCTTTTCAAACGTTAACATATTTATCTAAGTGAAATAGAAACGCGCAAAGTGAGAACTTGTAAGCGTAAACTTACAAACGCGCCGCTATGGTTCTCTTGGTGCTCGTAAAATAGTTCTCTTCTATTGTACAATAGTTCACCTAATTTATAATTATTAAAACCGTAAGACGTACACAAATGCTATTATTCCAACGGGTAAAGATTATTCCGGTTGTTTTATGATTATTCAAACTTTGAAATAGTAAAAGTTCCTATAAGCGAAAATGGCGTTATCTTGAAAGCAGTGACGACGTTAAAATTTTTGCCGTTTTCTAATCCCCATCCTAAATAAACTTTAAATATTTAGAAATTTAGCATTTAATAAAACTTCTTTAGGCGCGTTTTTGGATTTTCACGAAGGGGCTAAACTTGATGATTTGTTGTCACGAAAACTTGTTACGTTTTGGCTCATTATTTTAAAAATAAGCTTAACAATTTATTTAAAAGAAACTGTTTTTATAACATAAATGAATTTCGCAATTTTTCATTTGACGTTTTATAATCAACCATATAACTTACAAATAAATTATATTCTCTTCTATACTCCGTTTATGCAGAGCATCTAAGATATAAGAAAAGTCGAAATTCTTTTTTAATGAATAATAAAGAAGTTGGTTGAATTATTACAAATAAATAAAATTGTTACTTAGTAATTATACAGTTTTAAAGATTCTTAAAGCGAAATGTTTAGTTTTAGTGATTTTCTACTTGTTTATTTTTCAGTATCTATACTAAATAGATACATTAAAAAAAACTTCAATCTCAACAACATATGTATTGTTTACATGGGTTATTTCCCAATCATCCTCAGAAATACGAACAACGCTCAATTACAAAATAGTATGTTTTTTATAAATTTTATATCTGTGAATTTAAATTACCGGCACTTATTGTTTTGATTTATTAATACGTAGCGTTGCATTACTAGCGCTATCTGTCGAGTGCAAGTAACACGCAACGGCATCCCCGCCAGCGGCTCTATAAAAGCCCGGAGCGCCCCGACGTCTCAGCGCCGTTTTCTTAAAGCAGCAAGTTGGCGCATTAACGTGTGAGAAAAGTTTGCCGGCTAAAAGATATTATAAGAAAGCAATGCATGTAGAAACGAGCTCGGTTCGGATAACTTCGGGGTAGACGAACACAACTACTAAAATATAAAAAGCAAAATGTCAGTAAAGCTGCATATTTATAGCACCTTTTTGACATAGACCATTAATTTTTTAAAACATTTATAGCAAAGTTGCCTCTGATTTGTTCGAAATTTTTAGCAGCATTTTTCAATTTTTTACAGCCTTACAAATTTTATTTCAAAAATAATGTTGCCTGTTTATATTGTATTTTATTTTTTCCAAACCGTTTTTTGTTAATCTTAAATAAACTTGATTACCGAAATCAAACTACACTAAATTACAACTATGTCAAAATTATGAATCTAATATAATTTTCAGTGCAAATTTAATTATTTCTTGTAAATATACTTATTTTTTTGCATAACTTATTGGCATAGAAAATTAATAAATCAATTCTAATAGACTTTACAATTTAGTGTAATTATTTTATACACATTGTAACAGCTGGCACTTCAAAAGTAAATTTTACTCGTAAAAGTTTGGCAACATTTCATTGAAGTAAACAATTCCTGGCGATATATTTATTTATTTATTAGTACTTACTTAGATATTTACAAATATTTAAAAAATTAAAGAAAACACGACAGTTCGTAACTCAAGTTCCATTAGTAACGTCTTGTATTTCCTTATTCTAAGTAAGATATTACTTACTATAAACACTTTGTTGAATTTTTAATACGAAGGTATCAATATTTCGAATTCTTTTAATTAAAGAATTTGTACATTTTTCAATGTTACATTATAAATAGACAATATAGATTATGTTTTTACTCACCAACAGAAACTATGCATTGTATTTAATATATATACATTTTTTTAAAATAATTTTCTGCCCTAAAAAACGTTGATGGCTGATGTGTAATAATATATATGTGATACTACCTCATTCTTAAAAATTTAAATGTCCGAAAAAAGATTATTGTCCCCCAAAAATCTGATAACTGATGTATGACGGCACAGTTTTTATATGAAAGTTTTCTACCAGAACGAATTTTGAAGATTTAAGCCATTGAATACACATTTTGATAGTAAATTCTACATCCAATGTATTTTTTCTTCTTTTTACCCTGAGTATTTTGATTTTTCATTACTCCAAAAGTAAAAATTACGCAAATTATCTATTGTATTCAAGTAATCTATCTAATCTTCTGCATCGTCAAGCATTTTAATAATCCATTATTAAAATATAATAATTTTTATTATTGCAAGTACTAAATGAGGGACAATTTAATAGGCATGTCAGTTTGTAAACGCTAATTCTGTTATCGACGCATTGAAACGAAATAAGTAGTCATTAATGAGTTATTTTACTTTTACAGAAAAACAGTAGATTGTGTACATAGTTACGTAATAGATTATATTACGACAAACAGTGCCATTATGTTTAAAACGTACGCCAGCCAGTTTTAACAGACACACAAGTCCTTATACCATTACGAACGAGGTATATGGTATATTTACCTTCTATAAAATAACCGGATTTCTCTTCATTTTCGACATTTTTGACAGTTCACTTTGGAATATATGTACATCACTTCTAATGCTATAATAAAAGAATTTACTGACAAACAATGATTTACTATGGAATTAACACAATGTGACGAGTTTTTACTTTACTACACTAGTGCGTAATGAGTAACTTTACATGTCTTTACATGCGTGTAAAGCAGCTATTTTATGGGGGATAGTGTAAAAAAAACTATTATAACAGGATCCTTCACTATATAAAATAAATTTACTAAAATGAAAAAAAATATTGTAGAACCGAACTGGTACAATCTTTCCGTGTTTCTTGTTTATGTGTGGGTCTCGCGGGACAGTCGAAAGGGAAGGAGGTGCGCTTTCTTTATACAAAGTCTGGCGGGCGTCGCGAAGGAGATCGTCCTCGACGTCCCTCCGTCGCACCGCGCGCGTCTCACCACCCGCTTTGCTCCCTCACCCCTCTTAAGTATAAAGAAACTTCATCCTTTCTTTCATAGAGAGCATAGTCTGTAGCTATACTGAACAGTAAGTTATGCCAATTATATTATTTTATAAACACTCCGTATTATAATTCAAAATTGATGTCTATCGATTATTTTAACCACATAATATATTGATATTTTTCTTAACTGTTATAAATTGTGTTGTCATAAAAATTTTAGCATTTTTTTTCTCGACAATGGCTGAGTAGTGCGTTCTACGGATTTAGCAAATAAGTACTCTTAGGAAGTAAAACTGCTTTATACTACGGTTCTGAAACATCAGAGAGAGTGTCGTCATTATTGTAGTACTGTTCGCTTAAGGCTGTCGGAACGCTCTGAATTTTGTTTGTGCTGAGACCCAGCGGTAAGGGGCGACGTAGGCAAAAGACATATTGTTGAGTGTGACCTTCTTTAGCTCTGTTTCGCTCAAATCATCCACACGTTTCAATTTTTAGCTGGTGTCAACTACGAGGCTAAAAATGTTGTTGGAAGGGTGCCGCTGTCAATTGATTACTCTAAGTTTGGGAAATATTTTGAAGATTTAAAAAACTTTTCCGAAAAAGGAAGAGTCACTTTAGGTTTGTGATGGAACAGTTTTGTGAAATAAGTACGAATAAGATCATAGTATGACATTGAAAACGTGTGTTTTTTTGGCACAATTAATGCCAATTTTTTTCTAGTAAATCGTACATAAATTACAAAAGTAGTCCATTAGAGACCTAGATTTGTCCTTTATCTTTCTTATAGAGAAATAATTTTTGCAGAATGTTGACGAATAAGTCTACAATCAATTGACAGACGGAGCTCTATTTTGGGCGTAAATTCAGATCATTCCGACAGCCTTAATACCACGAATAGAACATTATTGTTGTTGCTTTATTGAGATTTGGTAAATATTTCGTGGAAATAAACATTTCAGTATTGCAAAATACATGATTGACTATTGTTCATCAAAACATAGAGCAGAATTAGTTTTTTAATATATAATTTCAACACAACATAATTTAAAGCTTTGGTATGGATGAGTGTTAAGTGTAACGTGTCTGCTATGTTGATACATGCAGTTGCAATCAATATTTGACACAGACTGTTTTATGTGTTTTCATATTGATTACAAGTTCACTCAAAATATATTATCCACAGCTATCTACAATACCACATCACCTAGTTTATATATCTAATGTCCTAAGCTGGGCCCAGCGCCTGCCCTAGCCCTTGATCAAAGTATTAGAGCGAGATTCAGTGTCCTTTGGTCGATGCGTTCACTTCACATAAGTTGTACTTTGGTTTTATGTTAAATAAAAAACAAGTTCGAAATTTTCAAAAATCATCTTCTATTGCAAACATCAACACTAATTGTTGAAATTAAATTAAGTAGTTTTAATTGTTATACTTCTGCTTTTTTAACATTAAGGAAAGTTCCTACCGCTGTATAATTAAATAAATTTTTGGTGTTAATTTCAATCAAAATTTTATTTTACGCTGGAAATTGATTTTCGCATTTGGCTTTTTGGCGTCCCTTATCATCTAGCGCCTAAAGCGACCGCTCCACTCGTTCTACACCAGGGCCAGCGCTGGCTGGGCCACTAAAACCTAGTGCTCGTAATAATGTTCTTTTTGTAAAACAGATGCTCGTTGCGTGATGCTTAGAGCACTAGCACAAAAGCTTATTAAGCACGTAAGCATTATAAATTGCTCAACAAGCATTCAACAAGCTTATTAAGCATTCTAAATACTTGATAATTAATAAGCACTTTCAAAGTTTAATAAAACATAATTCGTCTATCTTTCATAATTTTTTTTCATTTAATGTTAGAGGTCAATTTCTTGGTTCAAACTTCCCTATTAATTAGAAAGATTGTTCATGTTCAATATCATACCTTAATGTTGAATGTTAAGATTTAAGTTACTTTAAAATGCTTAATGCTTCAAAGCACTTTAATGAGTGCTTCATGCTTTTAAGCATGTTTCAAAATGAAAGTGCTTGTTTCCTGGTGCTTTAAGCACTTTAGTAATTTTTAACATCATTACAATATATTTTTTGCTATATAATAGCTGTTTTTCACGTCATTTTCAACCAGTAGGTAGACTTTGGTAATATGTAAGTCTATCGTGTACAAGAATGAAAGGTTTTGCGTCCAGCTTGGAAAAATATAGAAATAGAATCAATGGAAATACCACTACAATTCGCTCGAAACTCTTTTCCCAAACTTCGTTTAAAGGTAAAAATCATTCTGGAAAAAATCGCTAATTGCGTATCTTTTGACCCATTTTGTATTGTGCATTACAGAAGTGGCACGATTCTCAGGACCGATTGTTTTCTGTAAACAAATTCTCTTGAAATTATGTATTTATATATGCATAAATCAGAAAGTATTATCTGACTAACCAAAGAACGTCTAGCAAAAGAATGTGCGTGGGATCCCATATTTAAGGAAAGCGGCATAAAAACAAACGAATATTCCAGTAACCCAGACATATACTTCTATGCGGATATTCAAACCGGCGGCGTTTCACTTGGATTTCAAAGTTTTTGTTACTATATCCTCGCTTAAGAAGTTTCACTTGAAAATAGTGACCGGTGCTAGGATTTTTCCTATCAGAAACACATAGATATGGCCGGGAAAATGTAACATAATGTATTAATATTATAGAAGTTGAAATTACTAATGGTACTTGCTTATACATATAGGTTATTATAATGTAATGATTCTATATGTATTATGTTTTACAGAGCATGCATTACGCATGCATGTTTACAGTGTGAGTCAAAAAATACAATTACTGCGTGACCAGCGAAAGTACGTCTGTGTGGACGGGGAGTAGAATTGTGTGTACAACTAAAACTCTGCGAAACTATAGGCGGAGGTGAAATCTCTATAGCAAACCTTGTCAATTATAAGCTCGGTCAATTACGCATACACCGTAATACCACTGGAGTTTCTCTTAAAACTACATTAATCATTGAATCAACACATTGACACAGCTGGATATTGCAGAAAAAACGCTTCAGGTTACCATTCAAATGTTTGGGTTATTGGAATGTCACAATGTAACAGGAGCGTTTTATATAACTTGAAATTAAAAAAGAAGTTTAAATATCTCGAAAAATGTGAGGACGGCAAATCCTTAACAAAGCGTTTTTGGACCCCCGTCCATAGGTACTTTTTTTCTCAAAATCAACTGAACAACCACTGCCCGAAATTTGTCGATGTCACTTTTTAATATCTTTATGCTTTTAGATTAGTCCCCCCCTGGAAAATTTTGCTACATCGTGGTTGAATATGACACCTTTTTTGTTGCAGCATGTAAATTACAGAACAGTTATACCTATATAGAATTTATTTACGAATTCTGTGTTAATAATTAACGCTGACAAATTTCCTGTGATTAGTAATTATTTAAATTATACGCAGTGTCAATTTCGGGTACATGTTAATTTTATATCTATGTAATAAATACCTATTTTGTACATAATATATAGGTATACAAGCGAACAAGCATATGAACATTTTATACTAGCGGTAACGATGTACTGGTAATTAAAACAATAAATACATCAATCATCGTTTTAAAAATGTATATTCAAATTACCCGCTCTAATTAAATACATTATTTATACTGCCATTTCATATGTCCTTGTAAAGAATAAATCATATCAGATAAAAAGTCAAATCAAGGTCATTACCTCATCTACAACGGTATGCCTCATACAATTTTGTATTTCTGTTATTTAAATCAAAAATAGTTGCCCATGAAATATTTTATAATGCATTTTTTATACGTAAATGCGTCAAAATAATTAAGGGAACACTTTAACAACGTACAATTTACATACAAGATCATGTTTTTATGATAAGTTTGCATTATTAGCTGTAACGAATATAAATGGCGGTCTTTAACTAGGCTAAAATCTCCTTAAAATTGCTTCCAATCATTATCTTATGCTGCGCTTTATTAGTACGATACAATTAAAATATAATATTGTTATCATTAATCAATATGAATCAATAATACTCAAAGTTTCAAAGTTCATTGTCAAATTATCTGACAACGTTTTGCGAAACCTATCGTGCCCCAGCATCTGAACTAATCCAGCGATATGTAGAAAACCTGGACAACCCAGCGGCCATTTTGTGGCAAAAGTGATATTTCTTTGGTCCAGCCTCAAGTCCTTAACCCTTCTAATAAAACAAATACCGTTTGACGTAGCTCACTTGTTTTACATACTGCGTAAAGCTGCTGGCATTTGTTCACCGTGACCACCAATAAAAACTTCTGTAACCGCAAATGCATGAGTCAGAAGTTCCGTATAGGTGGTGGAACAGACAAAGTTATCTCTAATCATAATCGGTGCGTGAATGCATATATGTTATCTAACCGCAAAACGACGTCGCGGCGTCGCCTGACCGCCAATGAGAATCGACGTCGCGACGACCGCAACCACGCCCATTCCGACCACAAAACCAACCGCAAGACGTTACACGCGTGAGGTGATATAGATTGGGGGAAAGAGGCACTCACCATTCTTACAAACAGGATGTCTGTATTACCTACTGCTCTCGTATTCACCGACGATATCGACCAATGAAATATTGTGTTCCCGGTTTCAATTGTTTATTAACATCCCGCTATTGAAAATTTTAAAAAAAGGACGTTATTGGTTTCGGGCCTATTTTCGAAAATTGAGTTTCCATCAGACCTTGACGTTTTGGGGCCTAAAAAGCTATTCGCTGACTATTTTTGGATGGACGTCCTTATGTATGTGTAAACAAATTTTTGTCGTACGATTTTTTTAGAGCGAATCGACCGATTGAGATCGGGTTGCGGCATTCGAAAGGATATATTGAGACTTATTGTTAGATCTGTTTGGATTTTGGAGTCAATCGGTCCAGTAATTAATATTATTCAAAGAAAAAAAAACCCGGGTCGCAGTGCCAAAACCCTGCCGACAATATAGTGTATTTGCTTGTATAGGGCCGTATGGTTTTAGACTTTTATTATGTGAAATTAAGTTTGTTTTTGGGCAAAATAAAAAATTTAACCCCTTAATACACTCCTTAAGATAACATTTTTTTCTTAATTGTAATATTATTATCAATCTAACGTCTACACCGAATTAAAGACACCCTTCAATAAATAAGTCACTATCTGCAAATTAGTGTTTTCAAAAAATGTGTAAGTCCGGTCCTGTTGGGCCGATTTTACTAAAATTTTAGAGGCACTTTTTAATTGCTATTAAAGGGTTAAATTTCAAGTTTAAAACGATTCTGAGATTTTTTTCGGTATTTTGGGGCCCAAAAACTTTTTTCAACCCCTAAAATTCACCCTTAAAATGATCCGATTGGGCCCATTTTAAATAGGCTTCGTGCGGTAATGGATTCCAACATGTGTGCCAAATTTCGTCAAAATTAATTAACTTCTTCGAAAGTTATAGCCCGCACACATATACACCTATATATATAAATATATATATATATATATATATATATATATATATATATATATATATATATACATATATATATAAACATTTTTAAAAATGGTGCCAAAGTGTTTAGGAGGTTATGAAACGTCGAGAAATTTTGGTCCGACCCCTAGGTCCCGCCATCCGACCAACGCCAATAGTGTATGTTGCCATATGGCAAATACACTAATAACATTTTTTACGTTTTTGTCGCACAATTCTTAATTTACTAGTTTAAACATTGACTACAAAAGTTCATTAAAACTTAAATCAGCTTAAATATAAAAGTCTATAAAAAATGTCTTATGACTCAATAGTTCTTAACTATTTTTTATAACCTTCTTTAATGTATTATAAACACAATAGTATCAATTCTTCGTAAAATTAACACGTAACGTGAACTTGTAGGGTCAACCGGTTTCCAAATTTTTTTTTGCTTCAGTGCTAATTCGTATTTCCAATTTTGTATTAAAATTGAAAATGCAATTGAATTCGACAACTGAAGTCATTAGCGTCTAAATAATTAGTACGAATGGTTTTAAACAAGCGTATTAACCACTCGAATAATTCGATTTGATTTAATCAAACATTATCTGCTCATTAATTGTTTAATATTGCTTGTTGATATTCATGCACCTGAAATTTTCGCAGATAAAGTAATGCTTCTTTAGTTTGCTTCAGTTAATTCAGTTGACACACTTTCATGGTGCATGATCGATAATTTAAAATGTATTCCAATCAATTCAATAAGACTATTAAAAAAATGTAAAAGTCACTGCCGGGATTTGAACCCGAAATACAGTTTTGCGCGATTATGCTTTTTTAAAAGGCGAATACTTCATTGCGGAAAGATGACTCTGAAAAAAAATGCGCATTGAAAAAATAGAATTGATCGCAGTTCATAGGTGATTTGTATTTTTTTTTTATATGGATTGTTCCAAACTGAATTTACCGGGTTTACTCATAAGCAAAATAAGCAGTTGCTTAGGGCCTCAGTTTAGCGGGGGTCCCCGATTTATCGAATTACCTTGCGATTTTTGTAACTAATTTGCACCTAGCTTTTTAATTTCGAAAAAATAATAATATGTAAATTAAAGTGAACGATATCAATTTTAATAATAAATCCAACAGTTCAATAAAAAATGTGTCGTGAAAGATTAAATTTAGAAAAAATAAGATTTGCGATTTTTTTTAATTAAAAAAAAGCGCGTATTCAATAGGTCAAGGACCTCTCCGATGTTTACTGCTTAAGGCTCTTACAAATATAAACCCAGCACTGGAATTTACATACCTACTGTAAAAGTTTTTCAATAATCAAATATTTTACTATAACCGTGATTTTCAAATAGAACGTCTCTTTCAGCTTATTAATTGATCAGTACTTATTTAATTCTATTAAAGTTGTCTTTCGTAGGGAAACTTATTTGAACTTATAACCCTTTTATGTTATTATATAAATCTCTTTGAAAAATCGCATGTAAACATCTTTAATCCACTTTACTACGTGACTTTGTGATTTGTAAAAAAATATCGTGCGTGAAACATTATTTATTTATGCACAATGATTTCTGAGAAAAGCTCTATACTTTATTCCGGTAGCGCTCACTTGACAGCCATACAATTACAAGTTCTGAGATTATTTTTACACTTTTTTATAAAAGAATTACGTTACAGTATGTCTGTCTTTTAAAACGGGCAAAGAAACAAGAGATGAGAAAAGAAATAGAATGAGCGTACGTATAATGTTTCATTAAAAATCAGAGGGTGGCAACCCTCAAAGTCAGTTAATGAAACAAGATTTTCCCCGACAACCCTGTTAACAGAAAAATTCCGGTCGAAACTGTCAAGTGATCTGTTTAAAAGCAGGGAAAATCATACTGACGACGTTCGTGCTAAATGTAGAACGACAGGGTGGAATATCTTAAGTGGACGGGGCTGTTAAAAAGGGGATGGAAAGAGTGGATTTTTAAATCAAACATGTGCCGGAGGTTTTCTTCTTTCTTACGCGCAGTTCTTAACCTTTTAATACCCATTTTTGAAGTTACGCGTTATGAAAAAATGATATAACATCAAAATTAGCACGTAGAACTGTAGTCTAGGAAATAATCGAATTAACGTCGATAGGTTACTATTCGAATGATTGATTCGAAATGATTCTTTCAGGTTATGTGTCTAAATGATGCATTGGTACTATGCGTGAATGAATGAATATTTCAATTCTCGAATAAATTTTACTCTCGGTTTCGATTCTATTGTCTATTCTATACTATTTTAATAACCGAATAATTAGACAATTTTCATTCGAAATATCCTATCTTTAGGATGCAGATGCTCGCAGAAAAAGGCTACACCAACAGACTAGTGACCATTGACTTACACTAGTAGACATGCCTTCGCTATATCACTGTAGTGGTTTTTCGGTTTATTGAGTGAAGAGAAGAAACAGTGCTCGAATGTGTTGTATTTATGCTAAACACACTTAAATCCTTTTATTTTTTTTTTCAATAAATTATTTACATGGAAATTAAAAAATTAAATCATGGCAAAAAAGTATAACTTAAGCCATAGAATTTTTTATGTTTTAATTTGCATTTTTGTTTTCAATTAGTTGAATATAGTTTTTTTTATATTGTTAAAATTCTGTCTCCGTTTATATAAAAGAAAATTTTGAAAATGTGAAATCAGATTGCGATGAACCAGATAGCGTCTATTTGAGCGTTACTGTATGAATACTGCAGTTTGTTAGTAGATATGTTGGGCAATAATAGGCTAACTGAAACTTAGATCGACGTTTTCTCCGTTGCGTCGACTTTTTTAAATAGCGTTTCGCGTTCTCCTTGAAGTCATGATGCGGTGTACAAAGAAAGAGGGAGGTTTCGTATTAAAACCAGTATTGACACACACAGAATACTAAATTACTTGGAGCATTTTTATTTAAGATAAAATATAAAAGGAAATTTTAATATTGTATATAACGAAGACGCGTATTTTTGTTTTTATGAAACTAGTATATAAATTCAATTTTACAGTTTTAATAAATCTTTTGAACGTTTTATTTTTATATTCAAAAATCGGTCGGAAAAAGTGTTCGTTCAAATTCTATACCTAAGCAAAATAATTTGTGAACATATTGATATTCTGTAAATTCCAAAAAAAAAAATTTCTTAGGCCATCTATTCGGTTTTATATTTTTTAACGCCCTGACGTCAGGTTTCCTGACTGTAGCCTATTTATTTAGCCCCTAAATATTATCTAATCTTTAAATATTAGCCTTTACAACAAATTTTGTATTTTTTCAACACGTCTTCAACTTATATTTGTAAAAAAAAGTTCTTTCAGCTATAGAGTGACTCAACATCAATTAATCACTGCCGTAGCTAGTGGGGGGGGGCTTGTGGAGCAATGTCCTACCTTAAAATATCGACGCCCTATCTTAAAAAATACCATAGAAATCAGTTGATCGAAATGAAATCCTTCGCATTTTTAATAATATGGCGAATCGAACATTTCAATTGTTTTAAGGATGGAAAATCGATTGACTAGATCAGACCAAATAAAATTTGTACTTCCGCCCTACCTGTAACCACCGCTGCCCTACCTTAAATTCAACTCTAGCTACGGCAACGCAGTTGATCCTATTTGAATAAGTTAAGTTTCCATTTTGTGTTCTGTTTAAACATAATAACATAACGTATACACTTGTATAACACATGAGGGTCGTTCTTTCGTACTTGCATGTTATCTATGTACATATTAAACATGCATTTTGACAAGAGCCTCTCCCCAACGCATATCTTTGAGTTAGTTCGACACTTCTTGCAATATTTAACGGCTTCCTTTCACTCGACGTATTATATCATACGCCAGTGTATGAGAAAGTGTGTAGACATAGTTCCGATTCGGAACTGTTCTTTGTCATGAAAAATTGACTCGTTTGTTAATAGTCCCAGAGCCGACTGATTTCCTATATGTTAAATATACAGACAAATTATCGTTTGCATTGGAACCACAATTGTTATTTTTTTTTTTTTTGGCACAAATTGAAGATTAGATCTGCCAAGGGGTTGCGGCAAACTGAACTTTAAAACCTAATGACCAACATTTTGACAACAATTTTATTTGAATAATCGATAATATAAGAAAATAGCCCAAAAAAGGATCAGAAGTGACGTTAATATCACATGATCTGGCACCATAAAAATTATCAAAATTAGTGAATATTCACTACGTTTTCTAAGACTAAATTAAAAACAGTTGGATAGCTATAGTTTGCTATAATATATATTAGAAAACAATTTTTTTAGTGTATTTGCCATATGGCAGCATACACTATTGGCGTCGGTCGGATGGCGGGACCCAGGGGTCGGACCAAAATTTCTCGACGTTTCATAACCTTCTAAACACTTTGGCACCATTTTTAAAAATGTTTATATATATATATGTATATATATATATATATATATATATATATATATATTTATATACGTATATATATATATATGTGTGCGGGCAATAACTTTCGAAAGAGTTAATTGATTTTAACGAAATTTGGCCCACGTGTTGAAATCCATCACCGCAAGAAGCCTATTTAAAATGGGCGTAATCGGGGCATTTTAAGGGTAGTTTTTAGGGGTTGAAAAATGTTTTAGGGCCCCAAAATACCGAAAAAATTCTCAGAATCGTTTCAAAATTGACATTTAACCCTTTAGTAGTAATTAAAAAGTGTCCCTAAAATTTAAATAAAATCGGCCCGACAGGACCGGACTTACAAATTTTTTGAAAACACTAGTTTGGAGGTAGTGATTTATTTACTGAAAGGTGTATTTAATTTGGTATAGATGTTCGATTGATCATAATAATGCAATTAAAAACAAAAATGTTTTAAGGGGTGTATTAAGGATTTAAATTTTTTATTTTGCCCAAAAACCAACTTAAGTTCGCAAAATAAAGCCACACTGCCTGTATAAGCAAATACACTATATTGTCGGCAGGGTTTTGGCACTGCGACCCGGGTTTTTTTTCACTGTCATCCAAATCTCTCTCTTATCGCGACGAAGTGAGTTAACAATGTATCAAGTAATTGATAAATCATCCCGCCGCGAGAGTGGAAAGGATTATTGCAAGCATGGGACCTTCTAGATACAAACGGAGTTGATACTTGATTTTGAACTATTTTTTAACTCAAAATTGAATCTAGATAGTTCTAGATCTAACAGTGAGATGTTTGTTCTTATGTATAATGTTTATATTGTATATATAGCCCAAGCCCAAAAATAATACACATGCGTAGACTAAATGCACACTTCAATCATTTCCTGATGTTTACCGTGCCTTGTAGCGGATATATTTCTATCAAGAACACTGCAACACCCGAAATATTAATAAAATGATACTACTAAATAATATTGATATAAATTAAGAGGATATAGGATCAATCAAATGCTATTAAGCAATATTCAATTGCAGCGTTTCGTTTTAATTTTAAAACTTCCTCAGACTCTTAGAAAGTAACTTAGCATTAGTCTTGATAATGTTCATTGCAATAATAAATTATGTTGTTACCATTTTTCGGAGACAAACTGTGTTATTTAAAACAAACATAAAATTGAAATATTGAAACTAAATAATCTTGTAATCAAATATATATATTCACTGAATCAAATGATTTATAAATTACGAAGTTTTCCATATTTTTTGTCTTACTCAGATTATAAAAGATGTGTAAGAAATAAATTGATGAAATCGGTAAATAAGCAAGAATTCAATTATTGGTGTATTCGATTCAGCTATACAATCGATGTGAACTCCATCCTGTCTCAACACAGAATGCAACTGCATCCACTTACAATATTTGAAATGTCAGTATATGCAGTTTACATAACATAAAGCATTACACAATTCACAGAACAATACTGGATAACATTCGTCTAAATACTGTAGGTTAAACATCTGTTTACATGTGCTGTCGCAAAATGCATTTTATTGTACTGTTTTTATTAGTTAGCATTTGGCTTCACAAAATTTGGCTTGCTGATTACAATTTGCAATTTTTAGAATGTATATCTAAATTATCCATTTTCTTAAAATGGTTTTGGTTACGTATATGAAAACTTTGATAAAACACGCAAATACGGTGAAAATATATATTATATTGTTTGTTATACGCGTTGTCTACCGTTTAGGTCTTCAGTTCGCCAAAGCATATCCTCCAGGGATACCAACCGAGCATCAGATATGAAACTATATCTTCTCTCTATATCCACATATATAACATCTATCTCTACAAATACTGCGAACATAAATTGATCTGTTAGTGTACCTTACATGTATTACAATACGTTTTATAACCTACAAACAAGTTACTTTACTATTCCTATGATATTCCTGCGTATACGCCATCCAAAATTATTTGAACTAAAAAAATATATAGTTTCAAAAAATAAAAAACAGCCTTATTTTAGTAATGCACTAACGTTTCTTCCTCTTCTATAACGTTGCGATGCGTGAGACACTCAGTTGACCTATTTTTAATTGAATTTATCCATACGCTTACCTATATAGAAGAGAAAGAAAATTTTCTACTTAAGGCTGTCGGAACGCTCTGAATTTAAGTCAAAAATAGAGCTTCGGCTGTCAACTGATTGTAGACTTATTCGTCAACATTCTGCAAAAAATCTTTCTCTATAAGGAAGATAAAGGATAAATCTAGGTCTCTAATGGACTACTTTTGTAATTTATGTACGATTTACTAAAAAAAAGTTGCCATTAATTGTGCTAAAAAAACACACGTTTTTAATGTCACAGTACGACCTTATTCGTACTTATTTCACAAAACTGTTCCATCACAAACCTAAAGTGACTTTTCCTTTTTCGGAAAAGTTTTTTAAATTTTCAAAATATTTCCAAAAATTGCATAACATTTTTTAGCTTCGTAGTTGGCACCAGCCAAAAATTGAAACGTGCAGATGATTTGAGCAAGACAGAGCTAAAGAAAGTCACACCCACAATATGTCTTTTGCCTACCTCGCCCCTTACCGCTGGGTCTCAGCACAAACAAAATTCAGAGCGTTCCGACAGCCTTAATATAACCGTGTTTTGAGCAAGTTTACTTTCAAATTATTATAGGCTACGTTGAATTTTCATACATTTACTTTGGAAATGGTAGTATGACTACATTCGTGTTTCTTTTGTTTCACTTTACGAATTAGTGCGAAATGGGCCATTTTACTACCGCTATACAGGCATAAAAAGTAGGTGTTCTATAGGGGGTCATGCAAAAATTGTTTTTTAGTAATACTCTTTTAATTTCAAAATATTTTTCTCAGATCTTGTTCTGATGAATGGAAGTGGAGGTCTACTTGTTTTGGACAAACTATACCTACATTATAAAATCTCGACTTGCGTTTAAAATGGGGAATGTTTGATAGTATATGTTTTGTAATCTCTGGAGACTTGCTGTACATATTTTTTTAAACATATGGATCGCTTCAAGTTAACGGTATCCGTGTCTGAACATGTTTTTTGTTTTTTTTATAACAAATCTCAAATATTCTTTCTTTGAAAACATTAAAAATAATATATTAGCATTCGTTAAGATTACGAAAAATTATTAGGTATGTCTTTTAAGAAATTAGAATTTTAGGAGAGAATTTATCAACCCATAAAAATTTGAACTCGTCAAAACAATAAATACATATTAAATAAAAACACCTCTATTTTATAAGAAGATTGCTTAACATTGGAAAATTTTGGTTTGGAGGAAAAGTACAAAAAAATATTTTAATTAAATATATCGTTCCAATTTATCAGCGATAGATTTATCAACGATAGATTACAAATTGTACACCGCTTTTTAGTCCAATCAATAGGTATTTTTTCGTTGCAAAAAAGTGTATTTATTTTTATGGACCTTCTAAATATTTTGCCAAGTTAACATGAATTTCTCGATACAGGGAATCAAAATCTTTAAGATTACCTATACTAGATTTTTGCTTTTTAGTGTATTTGCCATATGGCAACATACACTATTGGCGTCGGTCGGATGGCGGGACCTAGGGATCGGACCAAAATTTCTCGACGTTTCATAACCTCCTAAATACTTTGCCACGTGTTGAAATCCATCACCGCAAGAAGCCTATTTAAAATGAGCCTAATCGCGCCATTTTAAGGGTAGTTTTTGGGCCCCAAAATACCGAAAAAATTATCCAATTGATTTCAAAATTGAAATTTAACCCTCTGGTAGTAATTAAAAAGTGTCCCTAAAATTTTAATAAAACCGGCGGGACAGAACCGGATTTACAAATTTTATGAAAACACTAATTTGTAGATAGTGACTTATTTACTGAACGGTGTATTTAATTCGGTGCACTCGTTAGATTGTTAATAATATTGCAATTAAGAAAAAAAATATTTTAAGGGGTGTATTGCGGAGTTAAATTTTTTATTTTGCCCAAAAACGAATTTGAGTTCATATAATACAGCCACACTATCTGTATTAGCAAATACACTATATTGTCGGCAGGGTTTTGGCACTGCGACCCGGGTTTTTTAGTGTATTTGCCATATGGCAACATACACTATTGGCGTCGGTCGGATGGCGGGACCTAGGGGTCGGACCAAAATTTCTCGACGTTTCATAACCTCCTAAACACTTTGGCACCATTTTTAAAAATGTTTATATATATATATATATATATATATATATAGGTATATATGTGTACGGGCAATAACTTTCGAAGGAGTTAATTTATTTTAACAAAATTTGGCCGACGTGTTGAAATCCATCACCGTAAGAAGCCTATTTAAAATGGGCCTAATCGGGGCATTTTAAGGGTAGTTTTTAGGGGTTGAAAAATGTTTTTGGGCCCCAAAATACCGAAAAATTCTCCGAATCGTTTCAAAATTGAAATTTAACCCTCTGGTAGTAATTAAAAACTGTCTCTAAAATTTCAATAAAATCGGCTCAACAGGACCGGACTTACAAATTTTTTGAAAACACTAATTTGTAGATAGTGACTTATTTATTGAAGAGTGTATTTAATTCGGTGTAGACGTTAGATTGATAATAATATTACAATTAAGAAAAAAAATGTTATTTTAAGGGGTGTATTAAGGGGTTAAATTTTTTATTTTGCCCAAAAACAAACTTAATTTCACATAATAAAAGTATAAAACCTCACGGCCCTATACAAGCAAATACACAATATTGTCGGCAGGGTTTTGGCACTGCTACCCGGGTTTTTTTAAATTGCCGTTTCTTTTTCTATTCCTAAATCACAAAGAGGAATGTATAAAACAATTACAAAATATGTTAGTCGAATTGAAAACGGCGTTTAGAATAATCTACCATAATATAAGTGTTGAAATCGGAACACAGAAATGTGTGAACGTAACATTAGACAAAATACTAAAAGCGCAGACGTATTTAGTAGCATGCATGCGTGGCTTTGTGTTGGTAACCTTACACTGTGTCTGTGCCCAAGGTGAAGACTTTAAAGACAGAGTACAGAAATCGCACAAACAAATACAGTTTGTGCAAATCATATTTTCGTTTGATTCAAATTAAAGAAAATACGAGGCTAATTCTGAAATCTACTCACAATCTTGGCAATCTTTTTAAGGTTGGTATATTAAGAAAAAAATATAGAAACCGGTTGACCTAATCACCGTATAAATAAGTAGATTAGGACTACAAAATGCGAAAAAATGTTGTTTCTTTGAATAACTTGGAAACTATTTGACCGATTGACATCAAAATCTAATCAGATCTAAGTTTCAATAAACCTTTTTGAATACCGCATATCCGATCTCAATTGGTTGCATCGTTCTGAAGATATCGCGCGATAAAAAATCGTTAATTCACATATCCACGCATATTTGGGCGTCAGAATAGTTTTCTAGGACCCCAAAACTTGATTTTCAGAAATCGTACCGAAACCCATAACTTCCTTTTATTGTACTATTATTTACTGTCGCGGTTTTTATGGACTGAGCCAGCGTTGCCAGATTTTTTTTTGCCAAGTCAAGATTTTGGAACTTTTTGAGTGAAAAAAGCGGGATTCTTTCGTCGAAAGCGGGACATAGTAAAAAAACGTATATAATCAGAAGTTTTTAAATATTTCTTTTTATTTGAGTTCAAATTACGTTTGCGCGACTATAGATAGCAAAAATAGCCATAGAAAATGTAGTTTAATAAAAATGTGATATTTTAAATCAGATTTACCCTATCGTTAAATAGTTGAAACTTATTCGTCTTCTGATTAAAAAAAAAAAAAAAACAGAAATCAAAATCAAAAAAGTTTTGTTCATTAGAAAAATATGGCGTTTCAAACAATCATCTGAGGAGTAAGTGTTACAAATTGCAACTTGCAATAAGAGAATAATTATTTACGCACGGTCGAGTTATCCCCGAAAAGGGGCACTGAGCCTGTCCCACGCGGGACATTTAATTTTGATTTAAAAACCGGGACGTCCCGCCAAAATCGGGACGTCTGGCAACGCTGGACTGAGCCTACTATTTGACATAACTTAAGTTCAGTGCAAATCAAACGGAGAATTTTAACATATAAAATCAAAGGCACTGTATTATAATTATATGTTTATATTATGTTATAAGAATATAACATTTGAAAAAAAAGGTACGGATCTCGGATTAAAATCACTGTTTGCCGGATATACAGTTCGGCTGTCAACAATTGAGTAGCAAGTTAAAATTGGACATCTGTATTTGTGCGTTTTGCGTATATTGTTCGTTGAAGCAGACGATGACTGTGAGGCGAACGTAAGCTCCCCACCCCATTCCCCTCAACGCACTTGACTCATTAATTAGTGTAACATCCCCCTAGAGGGCGGTTGTTCATTGTTTTAACTCCTCAGCTTCTCTCACTTTCTCTCTTACTCATCATCTTCTTCTTCATCTTCAACCTACTTAAAACTTAGATGAATGCTAAGACTTTGATAAGGAATATACGGTTATATGTATCATAGAAAAGTTTATTATCTAGATTACAGGTACTAGACAATGTATATAAGTACCCTACTAGTCGACTTGCCATTAACTTTATAATGATCAATTCAATGAAATGAACGTGGATGCGTTTATGAAGTGAATTTAACGAATCTGGTTTTGAAAAGCACATTTTTTATTTACTTGTAGTTTACTGGACAACACTACTAAAATTTTACAAGTGAATCTAACAGATGTGACGAAAAACTTCGAGTCGGTGGCAAAATAATTAAATTTGTTTTATGATTTCTTATTGTTGGAATTATCTATATCGATTATTGCTCAACTTAGTGACATTTATTTCGATTGTAATAATAATAATAATGCGTTTAACGTCCGAGCTGGGTAGAGTAGTGGTGACAGCACTAGACTCGCATTCGGGAGGTACCGGGTTCGAACCCCGGCGGGGGCAGATGTGGCTGGGACTTTTTCCTACTGCCTCTCGTCGAGAAACGGTAGTTACTGTACCGGCCATCTTGATTGAGGTTTTCCATGGTTTCCCTCAATTAATTCCAGATAAATATCGAGATGGTTCCTTATTTGAGGCCATGGCCGATTATCTATCAAATTCCTAGTTTAAAAATTACCTACCTTATACTAATTTCCTATAATTCCTTTATTCGCCCATTGCTATTACATAAGTTGAAGCTGTAAAAAATGTAGAAAATAACGCGAAGTAGTAGATGAAAAAATAGTAATTGTGCAAATGGCGTCTGTTATTTATTTCGATTATAGAAAAGTATCAATTATCTATTTAAATTTCTATTTTGACAAATCACAAACTTTCCTGAAGAACGAAATTTAGCAAATTTGTAAAATTCAGTATTTGATTTACTTAAGTCCAAGTTTCCACTAGCCTACCAATCATTATTTACAGTTATCATTTTCCTTGATAATTTTTTTGCATATTTGCAATATTTAGTACAGCCTATGGATCTACCAATTGTTAATATTAGATGACAATGAAACGTCGAGAAATGTTGGTTCCATCCCTAGGTTCCGCTATGGAACTGACGTTAATAGCGTATGTGCGTTATGGCAAATACACTTCTAACAAAATGGCGACTTACTTGTGACGTGCCTTGTAGGTTATTCACTGGTGTTGGTAGCAAGGAAATAGAACGTCCGCTTGGAGATGTGCCGTGGTGGCAAAGAGGCAGGGGCAGAAGCTCTAGTCGCGTGTGACGACGTGAGACATATCAAAGGGTTGCAATTGAATTTCAACCCCCAAAAGAGCAAAGACACAAGCTTCAGTATAACTGGGGGTTACAAATACATTTACAAGTACGCTACTATTATAATATATAATTTTGTCACACTTACTGACTTATAATTTAAATTAAATTATTGTTCAGAAGTTGAACGCAAGATACTGGCTGACGTGCAATTGACAATTTTAAGATTAACTAATTTTTTTCATGCGTTTATAGTCCGTAAGACTTCTCTACATGAGCCAGTAGTCGCTGATGTTTGCAATGATTGTTAGAAACATTAATTTTTACAATGCTATATGTTAGAAAAATTTATTTTTCAAACCACTGTTATCGTCGGGACTCCAACACGAATCTTTCCATTTTCGCGGCAAAACACTAAACTAAACTAGTTTAGTGTTTTGCTGAAAATGGGAGCTAAGCTCTCAAAATGTAGATTCACTGAATAAATCTGTTGTGGTAAGAAGTAACTATTCTTTTATTTTGTTGTGCCAACCACAGTGCTCTTAATATTTATATGCTTTGGTTAATTTTAAAACCATATTATTTAACCATGCAAATCAATAAGAACAATTTTATTTTAATTATTATATGTCAAAATGTCGCCATTTTTAAAGTTGGAATGTTCCTGTCGCCCAATTGGTTGCAATTTTTATTATACACTCATCACCATCAAGATTCAAATATGGAACTCCCTATTTCGCGCTGTTGAGTTCATAATCAGTTAAATTTATATAATCTTCCTTGAATGTGGAAAGCTTAGCGTAAATGTAGTATGCGCTTTTTGAATGGCCCAACTGTACGATAAGTTCTCTCTCGCACTTACATACTTTTTAGTAAGGATAAAGTGAGAGAGTAATTATTAGAGTATCATCCTAGTTTGCACTTATAAGTAAACCCGTATACAGTTACCTAAGTAGATACGAGGTGAAGAATTAGTATTTCAATACTCCAAAAGTGTGCTTTAGAATTAAGGTAACTGTTTACCAGTTGTTCAATATGTCCCCTTTTTCACATGTTAAGTTCTACATATCTTGCGAGCGATTGATTGTGTGTATGTGTGCATGTAAAATGCACTTACGTTTCGAAAATCTCTCATTTCTAGGAAAAATCTTATTCAATCTTTGATGTTAAATAAAACAATCTAGAAATATGTACCATATGACTTTTAGCCAAGTTTTTACGGTTTATTTGACCTAAATAAACGATTTAAAATCAGATCAAAGCGAAAAAATTAGCATTGATTTTACATAAATTTTTGTACAGAAAGAATTTAATTTAAAAAAAATTGTTGAGCAAGTCAAATTTGTCAGTTAGTAAAGAATTTTAAAAAATGTTAATTTTCTTTCCCGTAATTCGAAATATCGTGACGTGCTGTATAGAAATATTTGCGAATGTTTTGATTCAATTTTTAAGGCAAATTAATATGTTTTTTTGAAATTTTGAAGCAGCAAGTCAAATTTTGTGAAGCTTAATCCTTAATCACGGATAATAAAAAAACAGTAATAAAATTAGTTTTTCCGAGAGCATATTTTACAATCTGAGGAATCACTCACCATAACCACAACGTGGCATTTCAACATCGGTCATCGCCCATTGAGTCAATTTTCTTAACACCCTGTAGAGTGGCGCTGTAGTTTGTATGGTACCCTCATACGAAAATACCGGTACGTATATGTTATACACACATGTACATATAATATATGTACAGAAATATATCTTCCACGACGTTTACTTTCTTATCTGGTAGAGTCACTTTATATTCATTACACATTAGAGGCAAATGGGCGTTGAAGCAGTCAGAAATGGCGGTCGTGGCATACTTATCTAATTAGGAAATAATATAAAAAATACTTCGAAAATAGGTTTTGGGTAGTACGGTGTACATAAAAAATTTTGTAAATTTTTTCAGAAATGTTTCTATAAAACGGTCATTTTACACTATTTGAAACTTTCAAAAAAATTTGTTTCCAAAAAATTACTGTAATTTATCACTTTTATTATTATTATTGACCGTATTAATATTATTACTTGGAAATTAGAAGTGTCGAAAACTTTTCTTCAAAAAATTTTTTGTCTAAATTTTTTCAAAATTTTAGTTTTTGAAGAAAAATTTGTTTATCAAAAGATATTTCATATAATATTAACTGTTATAGACTAAGGGACGCTGGTCCAGAAAAGGTTGGAACCTCTAATAATAACAATCAATGGTAATTATTTCATTTACACACGCGATGACAGCTTGCCCGTCCCTGTCAATAAGAGAGTAAAATGTTTTTTGTTTTTTTTTTGAGACGCGCAGCTACTTGGCTATGTGTATCGTTATAAGCAGTGTCGCTAACTCTTTAAAAACTTTCCCCCTAAAGCAATTTCAAAACCCAGTAAATTCAAACTAAAACTCCCCAACTGTGACAAAAGTATATCTTTTTTAATACAATAAAACAAATCACAATACTTATTTAATTTTTTATAAGCTTTTATTGAATACAAGTATGGAGTACCTATATGTATGGAGAGTAGTGCAATTCAATAAAAAAATACAAAATACACAATTAAAATTTTATCCCTAAAAATACCCCCAAAAAATTCTTCTCCCTAAAAAACTCCCTGTATAGATTTTTTTGCCCCAAATTTAGGGGGAAAACCCCCAAGTTGGCATCACTGGTTATAAGTCTAATTATATTGAAGTCTGTTTCTGTTGATGGTATTCACTGCACTGACTGTATGTTATTAATATATTGGGCACCATTATTTTATTTTCATCACTTTTTGCACTTTTAATGTTATTAAGTATATATTACTATTAGTTTATATTAGCGGTAATAGTTCTGTCATTTTATTCACTTAGCGTGTTTTTGCTTTACTTTACCCACAAGTGCGAAATGAATCATTTTATTACCACTATACAGGTATGAAAAGCAACCATTTCGCAAAAAAAATAATGATACTTAAGGACTCTACAAGCCTGTACCATTTATACTGTGGCTGTGATGTAACGTGTAAGAAATTTCACACTACTGGTGACAATTGCTGGTATGCGTTAGACACGCTGCGGACGGAAAATTTCGTTAGGTGGAAAATAGATGACAGGATATCAACGGGAACTATATTGTCTAACATACCTGCCTGTTATTATATATTCCCAAGAAACTGGAGCAAAGTATATAAGCACATTTTTCCTAGATGTTTCTTTTTTTTTTTTTTGTTGCATCCAATATTTTTAATTATATTCCCATTCATAACAAGGATATAGTCGCCATGCTTGTGATAATTATAAAGGAAAGACAGTTACATCATTAAAAATATACAGTTTGTTTTTAGAAACTATTTATTTTTCCTTCTGTTCTTATGTCTTGGTGTTACATTTATTTATTTCTATAGATATTCACGTACAGAAGTAATAATAATAATTGATAGATTGTAATAAAGTTTTTAAATGCTTAAAAAAATGTAAAAGGCATTCAAGACCCTAGCAAACTATCATTAATTAATTGCAAAATTAATATGATTAACCAACAAATATATTCTAGAGATTTGGTCTCGATGGCTTTTTAAATTTTTTAAACATCTAAAACTTTCATGCTTTGATAGAGAAAAATATTTACATTTTTTTTCCAAAATTATTATGAAAGTTTTGACTCATAATATCTCTTTGGAACATATATTTTTTATTCATCAGTTCACATCCAAACAAATTATTAAATATAATTTGCACTTGGTAGAACATGATTAATAATAAGAAATAAATAAAAACACTTGAAAAATCTCCAAAAATTATTATTAAATTATTTCTCGACGACTGTTTCAGATAATAAGTCCATTCTTAGGAGTATATGTTTTATATTCCTGAGGATAGACTTATTGTCTGAAACGATCATCGAGAAATAATTTAATAATAATTTTTTTAGAATTTTCAAGTGTTTTTATTTATTTGTTTTATTAATTATTAAATGATAATATTGTCACGAGTATTTGGAGCGCTCCTTTTCAACATACTAATTACATGACACTTCTCGAAGTAACATAAGCTCTTTCTAATTCAAACCGAATCAAATGAAACATCTTGTATAATAATGTATATGTGAAAAACATTTTTCACAAAATAGTAACGCACAATATCAGAACATTAAATTTGAGAAATGTTTTTCCAAAAACAATCTATTATTCTTTTTTTTTCACCGAGTGTAAAAAGTATCCATAATCTCTGAAATGAAAATACCCATACAAACGCAGTTTCGTTCTGTTCACTGAAAAATGAAACAGAAAATCCGCTGAAAGACAAGGATGGTAAATACCGTTTACATAAAGTTAATGTTTCCTGGAAAATCGCTTACACGAAAAAAAAGGAAATGTGTCAAAGAATGTCCATTGCATATATTTTCCGAAGCGAGGAAAATATTCAAAAACATAACACTATATATTTCACAAGTATTTCATATTTTCTTATCGAAAAAGCAATGAATTTTCCTTCAGAAAAGGTTTTTTGCCATTAGACTGTACTACATTGATCTTTCTTAATACAAATATAATCACATTCTAAGAGAACGTCATCAATACATTGTATTAAAATAGAATCGTTGTTGTGTGTATTTTCAAAAAAAAAACTAATTTCCGCTTTGCGTTTTTCACTACTACGCTTTCGATCTATTGGGGTGGAAACAGGAAGGGTGGTAAAGGGGTGATATTCTTATATCCACAGCTTGCACATTGTTTTGCATTTATGTATAATATACAAGGTGTGTTGGAAGTAAACCAACAAGAATTAGGAAGTTTCTACTTGACGAAAAAAAATAATTAGGGACGTTTAGTATATCAAAGTAGATAACTCAGTGAAATTTACTCTGAAAAGTGTACGTTAGGTTTACCGCATGTATACACTTATAACAAACGGGCTAGTGACTGCAGGCTTCACAACAAGGTTGAATTTAGGTTAGAGTTAGTACAGACAGACGCTGTTTATATATTTTATATTTTTTATATTGTTTTTATATTTAAAACTGATGACACGAAAAAAATTTTTAAAAAAAGGAGAATAAAAAATGTACCTCGTTTAACAATTGTTAAATTCAGACATGTGTCACGTGCCTTACTCTACTCTACGTACCCTGCATAAGAGTCGGGACTGTATTTATTCCTTTAGTCCGAAAAAATCAGTGTACCTATAACAAACGCAATATTGTAAAAAGTAAGTATTAACACTTTTTAAACTGGAGTAGGACACCAAACACACCTGTAGTGTCACATAATGATGACAAAGATAAATTTAAAAAAGCTTGGCGACCTATTTCGATATTTTTAAGTTCAGCATTTTTTTTTTTGGTACATGGGGCTGATTGACGTTTGGTCGACGCTACGTGTCGTATTAGCAGTTTAGAAATTTTCGATATTATTTTACTTTTAACCGTAGTCCTGCAATTACAAAATTAATGGCAAAACAATTTTTATAATATCTTTAAAAATAACAAATTACTTCAGACTTTGATAATTATCCGCGCAATGCTTTCAGTTCGGGTGACGTCACGTGACACTAGCAAATTATAATAAAAAAGTTCTGCGTCAATTAGGTGAGAAAAAAGAGTTCCCTGGTCTATACGTCTCAAGATATAGATGTGGATTTAGACAGGGACTAATAGGGTTTAAGTCCGACTGGGCCCGAATCATTTCGGTTCTACCCTGTATAGATATATGTTAAATATACTTTTTAACCGACTGGCTTTGCGCTATAAATATTCTGAGAGTTTCACCATTCTTTTATGTTATGTGATACTTCCGCAATGTAAAGCGAACACTTTGTTCTGGCAAAAATATGAACTGAAATTTTCAATTTTATTAGTTACAACTCTTTTTGTAATTTACAAATCTATTTTACTATTGAAAATTTCTTTTTGTTTTCTATTCTACAACAGTTAGTTCTTTCTATGAAAAATTCTCTCAATACTATAGTGATTTACAATCTTGACGCTCTGAAGTTTTTAGTTTTTGCTTTTCTGGATCATTAAAATTTGTAAAGCAGACAATTTTATTATATCTTGAATAGTAATCAAAATATTCGACTAGATTAATTTAAAAAATAGGTCTAGTTCATTCTTTTCAGTTATTATAATTGATAACCTATCTTTTTAAGTCAGTTAAAAATACATACAGTAAATGTTCAAAAAAAAAACAACTGTTCTTTAAAGGGAACACTCACAGCAAAAGAGTTTGTCTTCATCAGACCCATTTTGGAATAATAACCTAGCCGCATTTTTAACATCTGTTATGCAGTTTGATTCGAGTAGTCCAGTCAATAGTAGCATTACGACTTTCTCACGGTAAACCAATGAAAAGCTTACGAACTCGTTACGTCAGAGCTCGTTCACACCAACTAGACGCCGGAACGATTTTGTATCGGGTGCCCTTGTAGCTTGTTGGTTTTTATAGCATAGTTCACATTTATTAGACATGATTAAAATTCGTCTCCGGCGCTATGTTATATTACTTATAATAAGCTATAGACACAAGGAAGACGCAGAATGATCATTTTTGTATATGAATTAAAAATTGTGGGCGTATTATGGATAAAAAAATAAAGCCTTAAGTTTTAATTCTACTAATCGAGGACAGAATTGCCCTCAGGAATAAAACTTTGGATCTTTTGCACCCAATATTTCCTTTTTTTCACTCTTTTTTTATATAAAAAGTAGCACTTCACAACAAGAACTTCGTCATCATCTATCACGCACGATCGCTTGTTTCCAAAATGAGCTCGAGTCAACAAACGGACCGGAATTTTATCGTGTATTATGAACCAGAAACGCCCGGTACTCGATTAAAAATCGTTCCGACATTTTCGGCTACTGTGAACGAAGTCTCGCGGTTAACGTACGTTTCAAATGCGCTATTATTAATGACGACTTTAAATTACGTTTTCTCACAAAATAAGCTTTCGGGAGGCGATTACAATATTCTAAGTACCTACAAAAAAGCTGGACGGTTCCATTTAACTCAAGCTTCAGAATCCAATCTGCTTTTAATTTAACTTTATATAGTTGCACAAACAAATAAACAAACGAACAGAAAAAAAGAAAAGAGACCTAGAAGCAGGCCGATTCATTATTGTTGTCTGCGAGGCGATATTCGGGGACATCTAACATTTGCGCGTGCATATAACAGCATGTGTTATTTGTATATTGGTGTGTCTAACCACTATTCCACTGTTTAATACAGTCGCCCAGTTGAAGTAGTGGACCCGACGACAATGCGGTGCGTGGTGCACGAATTAGCTGGTCAGACAGTACGTGCATGGGGCACTTTTTAATTAAGGCAGTACAATGAGTTAGCATAAGGAATTCTTCGCATATTCTCCCAGGCCGGTAGGAGATCTGCGTATATCAAGTCGATGGAATGGTAAATAGACGATTACGAATCTATAGTTTGTTCTGGCTTCGTCCGGTTATAGACCACTAATTTCGCTCATTCCATTTGTTTCCGTAATATTAAGCTACTCAACAGAAAGCAGATTTTTGAACAATGAAAGAATTGTTCAAATCGGTTTAGTGGTTCTTGAGTTTTGATATATAAACCATAATTCTTCTTTTACCTGCTGAAATAGTTTTTTGCCCACCCTCCTATAAAACGTCTGTTTTTTATGCCTGTATAATGATGGTAAAATCATCCATTTTACACGAACGCATAAAGTAAAACAAGCAGCTCAGCAATAATTTCCAAAAGCGACCTGTTCGGCTAATTCTATAAGATGAACAGAGATAGTATGCGACGCCAAGCAGGCGTAGTTTTCAGAAACAACCCGATGACATACCGTATGGCTGCACACATAGAATATGACAGCTGTGAGAAATTTTATTATGAAGTGAAAATTTTAAAAAATGGTGTATGTACCGCGAATATAATTCTTTTATGGTCTATAAAATTGTTAAAATTCGTTATTACTCGTTTTTCCATTTTAACATATATATATAACAGCTATATATGCTTCCGTTGTGTATAAGCTTGTTTTGTATATTGTTATAGCCTAAAATGCAGGTTCTGTCATCCAGTGTTGTTGAATTATTTATAGGTACAAATTATTATCTAAGTCGTAACAATAAGTATTATAAGTTATTGCCGTAAATATTCATAAAGCGCGGACAATTTAGATTTGGTGCTGAGAAAAAATATTTTCTTCTGAATAAAAAAGTTAACTAAATGTTCTTTACCGTAAAGAATTAACATGAATTATAATAATGTTTATTTGTATCTAACGATAAACGGAATTTTTAAAAATTTCAACAAGCTGGATTATTCGTCTGAATTTGAATTTATTTTGTACTGGTTATAATATTACGTTTATGCTAATCATTTACGTGATCGGCAATTGAAAATATTTATAATTTTATAAAAGTAAACAACACGCATACATCTTTTCAAAAAGTGTGCAAAAATACTGTAATGACCTTGAAACATAAAAATATGTTGAAAATTTTGATTTTTTATTTTACAGTTACTTCTTTAATATATTGGGAACTGGGGAACTTATAAATTAAATAATATCTAGACATCTCACACCATTTATTTAATTATCAAACTCGACTTTTTGATACGCAACTTAGCAAAACATAATTTTAAATAATTGTACCTGCTTCAAAAAAAAAGAAAAAGAATGTCTTTAGTAAGAATAGCATAATTTTCTATTTGTTTTAGAATCACCTGCCCAAACCTACATTCATTTAGAAATAAACCACGTGGTCGTCGATTTCTAACTGATTGTCGAATTGATAAATTTTTTTGGTATCGGTTAAAAATGCTTTAATAACCCAATAAGAAAATAATTCTAACAAACAAATTATATTACGAATGCTGGACGTGTATTTTAACTAGCGTTTTTATTTTTTTAAACCAATTCACATTTTTTGTCCCAAAAATATTTCTATTTTCAGAGACAGTTCTGTTGTCGAGATAAAACGATATTTTATAAATAAGGACATCTGAAACCGATTTCTATTGCTAATGCTGTTCATGTATGCATGTACACTATCGTGCAAAATAAAATAAAAAAGATCTGTCCACACTTTCTAGTGCGCTGATTCAAATCATTAAATGCGTATACGCTTGGTTTCTGTCCACCGACGCCACCTTTTTAGTGTATTTGCCATATGGCAACATACACTATTGGCATCGGTCGGATGGCGGGACCTAGGGGTCGGACCAAAATTTCTCGACGTTTCATAACCTCCTAAACACTTTGGCACCATTTTTAAAAATGTTTATATATATATGTATATATATATATATATATTTATATATATATATATATATATATATATATATATATATATATATATATATATATATATAGGTATATATGTGTACGGGCAATAACTTTCGAAGGAGTTAATTTATTTTAACGAAATTTGGCACACATGTTGGAATCCATCACCGCACGAAGCCTATTTAAAATGGGCCCAATCGGGTCATTTTAAGGGTGGTTTTTAGGGGATGAAAAAAGTTTTTGGGCCCAAAAATACCTAAAAAATTCTCAGAATCGTTTCAAAATTGAAATTTAATCCTTTAATAGCAATTAAAAAGTGTTCCTAAAATTTCAATAAAATCGGCCCGACAGGACCGGATTTAAAAATTTTCTGAAAACACTTGTTTGCAGATAGTGAGTTATTTCCTGAAAGGTGTTTTTAATTTTGGTGTAGAAGTTTGATCGACAATAATGATGTAGTTAAAAAAAATGTAATTTAAAGGGGTGTATTAAGGAGTTAATTTTTTTATTTTGCCCAATAATCACCTTAAGTTCACATAATAAAGCCACAAGGCCTGTATTAGCAAATACACTATATTGTCGGCAGGGTTTTGGCACTGCGACCCGGGTTTTTTTATTTTACAATTCTTGTTAAAAAAACATAGATCCGTCCGACCCGAAACTCGTTTGTGCGCAGAAATGACGCTGCTGTCTTCTTTAAACGATACTCCTTTTTTTCTGCAAACAGTTTACACGTTTGGTGTGTAAATTTGACTGAATTATCTACACTACTGACACTAATATACCAAACAGTAAACACACACCGAGTGGTGTGAACTAGCATTCGGGACATACTGGGTTCGAATTCCGGCGCCTGCCGCCGAGAAGCGGTAACTCCTATATCGGCTATTTCGTTAAGGTTTTCCATGGTTTCCCTCAATTAATTCCAGATAAATATCGAGACGGTTCCTTATTCGAGACCTGTGTCAAACTTCTGTGATCTCGTAGGTACCTAGTTTATCGTAATTCCCTATAATTCCTTCATTCATACATTGCTATTAATTAAGTTGAAGCTTATAAACAAAATGGCGGGAAGTGTAGTAGATGGAAAATAGTATTGTTATGCCTTATGATCGGGGTCTCAATTCAAACAGGACTGTGGAACCGTCTTCTGATGAGTTCTGAAGATCCTTGTGTCCTTTGCACACCGATGTACTTTATTGTAAGAACCATGTACGCACGTATCAACTTAGAGACAGGAGGCAGTGTATGTTGTTCTCTAGACTAGGCCGAGCGACAATAAATCAAGACGCGGGTTTTAATTAAATCTTGCATTGAAGTAACCCGGTGCGGTGTACACTCTATCTGTAGTCAGTGTAGACTGCCCTACACTAAAACTCTCGTTGAATACCGTATGTCTTTTCTAGTCCATTGCTATCCTCATATGAAAATATGTTCCGAATCTTTTTGGTTTCCGGGCTTGTAGGCCGTGGTTTAATGGTATCGAAACGTCCAATCGCGGAAGGACGGACTTCGACCGAGCAGAGAACACAATCACGGTTAGCATAAAAAAAGGAAGGACACCAATCGTCGACAGCCTTACCTGTGGACATTCGTCCGCTGGCACGACAGAAATATAACAAATAAAATAAAGATTTTTAAAATAAATTCAAAAGTGTTTAGATCATAATAAACTACTCAAAACACGTATACATAACTCGCGCGCAACTTTAGTTACTACAGTTACACTCAACGCGCCAAAAAAGTATAACTTACAAGTCTTTCACATTTATGTTTTTAGTGGAATCTTCCTTATACGTTCATCTTTTAGAGGTCACACTGTAGATTAAGTTACATCTGAAAGTGGTGAGACTGAATGCGCTATCACAGTATACCACGCCATCAGCGGTTCTGCTCTGCGGCACCCCGGCGTGTGGCCGATAATGAAGGTCGTTTCTCGCAGCTTCTCCGACTGTAAAGACAAAAACCGGTTAAATATTATCAATTTTTCAAATAAGTAACTAATTTAGAATGATCCTTAAAAAGTTCTAGAAAATCAGTTGGTCTGCTGGAGGGACTCAAAATGAATTTAACACAATCTTCCCACGCAATAACTAAATTCAAATATTGCCTATACTATTTATAGGCATATTATTTCATGTATTGCGCCTCATTTCATCGGGTATGTTACTGTTTGAATCCGAAATTAGTTAAAACGCGATCTAATGTTGCCACTTGCCACGTATATACCAGGTGTCTCAGAAATCGCGCACCCAATTGTTGGGATCGAAAGAGAAAAATATTCTGAGCCCAAAAATCCATGTTTGGATTTTTTTGATAACGTAGTTAATTAGTAATTAATTAATGAAAGTGACCAATCAGGAGCGCGCTACAGAAGAAAGTGTCGTCGGCTGATTTATTTCGGTTAATTACTAAAATAATAATGATTATTATTAAAATAAAAAAATGATGAGCTTAGACGGGTTAACAGGGTGTCGTCGGTTGATTTATTTTGGTTAATTACTAAAATAATAATTATTATTATTAAAATAAAAAACCGATGGGCTCAAACGTACCGAGAGAGTGTCGTTGGCTGACTTATTTTGGTTAATTAATAAAATAATAATAATTATTTTAATAATTAACCGAAATAAATCAGCCGACGACACTCTCTTCTGTAGCGCGCTCCTGATTGGTAACTTTCATTAATTAATTACTAATTAACTACGTTATCAAAAAATTCCAAACATGGATTTTTGGGCTCAGAATATTTTTCTCTTTCGATCCCAACAATTGGATACGCGATTTCTGGGACATCCGGTATAGTAAACATTTTCGATTAAAATTTTTAAATATATACATATACATACCTTATACGCTTATAAGTAGATAGGACAAATCATTCGACTTCTGACTTTATACGACGTGCTTGAATAATAAATTTTCCTAAGATCGCATAAAAATTGCAACAATGATTGTTTCATAATATGATAGCAACTATTAGCTATAATTTCAATAATGAATTAATATTCGCATACTACCTATATAGACATAACATATATATAGACATAACATCACGTAATCCAGGTTTATGCATATACTCGTATGTTTATAATAATTTATACTAAGACACGTATGGGGCTTGCAGATGATCCAAAGAGCACTCTGGTATTAGAAAGTCCATGGATTAACAGCACTAAGAGGTTACTAAGACCTCGCGAAATGGAAGAGGACAATCTTAAGAACATTACCTTACAGCACAGGCTATAATATTCTAACTCTATACAGAAGTAGATAAATTGGAAAAAAAGCATATTTTAAGCATTCTAGTTGAACTGAGTATCGTCAATTTCTTGATTGTAAAATTACTCTTTATAACAAGCAATTACCTAAACTTAATTGTATGTACTTTTTATACACTAATAACATCTGATGGCAATGACTAATCAGTCAAGCAGATTAGGAATAGTGCGACGAAAACGTGAAAAAATGTTATTTTATAATTTTTATTCTTTGAATAACTTTGTAATTAGTTGATCGCTTGACTCCAAAATCTAATCAGATTTAAGACTAAATAAAATCTTTCGAGTGCCGCAAATTCGATTCTAATAGGTTGATACACTAAAAAGATATCGTACAAAAAAATATTTACACACACACACATGCGGACGTCCATCCAAAAAAAGTCATTTTATCTTCCTATGACTCCAAAAACGCCGAGATCTGATGAGAACTCGATTTTTGAGAACCGAACCGAAACCAATAACCCCTTTTTCATATCCGCTAGCTAGACTAGCGAATGTGCTTTGCGCATCAGAGCTGAGTTTCGTTCATACAGGAAGTTATATTTAGGTTAATTTGACACGAAGTCCAAATTATACTTTTATGAAAAGAAGAGATTCTGTTCTATAGAACGGAACCATTTCTAGATGAATTCGAGTTTATAATTGTTTCGAAAATTATAACTGAAAATCGCGAACAGAAGTTGTGGGTTAGTTTATACGTACGTCCGAGCTCTACAGGTCGCAATTTGTCACGGAACATCATGAATTATATATTATTTTAAATATTAATTAACTAGAATTACGTGCTGTCTGTTATAGTTCAAATTTTCGAAAATTAGATATTGAACTATTTGCAAATACAACGGTTTTTATCGCTTATATTTTAAATCTGTCCAAATCTGTATTACGGTGCGGAGCTTTTGAGCATAAGACGATGTGCTGATGCGGTATCACACACGTATATAGCTCTGGCGAACTCTGGGCTACACGTGTATAAAAGGACTTTGTGTTAATACAGCCACCTAGTACCTAACTACATATATCGGATGTTTCACAAAAACTATAAATGCATAGCTTGATACACTAATGATTAAACATTGTTTAGGTAACTAAATAATGTGATCTGGTCTGCGTTTCACGTATGAATCACATTCACTCTACCATACGTAAAGAAGGTTCACTTCAAAAAATTTAAAGACAAAAATGTATATTTACAGAAGTATGCATTTATATTTTTATGACGAGACATGCGTATGAAGTTATACTTCTTTGGCATGATTAAAAATGTACCTGCAAATTATTGATTGAAATAAAATCTCCAAAATGTTTAAGAATAATAAATTAACCTCAAATATTTTAAAACAATTTCAAAATTTTAATTGAGTTTTTACTTTTTTCCACTGTATGACACTTAAAACGACTGTTGGTTGTAATAAAAAAAATATAATGAGCTTCACTTTCAGAAGCTCACATAAGAAGTTTAACTTCTTTATTTCTTAATATTATTCCCAAGTTTAATTTTTTGTTATGTCAAACTAATTAATAATATTTACACATACTCATGTACTTAACAACACGCTATAAACTTCTGTCTTTGTCAGTTTCATGTAATTTAGGAGACAAACTAACTTCCCCTTTCGGGGACAAGTCTACTTCCCCTCGATTTTTACTTTTTTCGAACAGATACGTCGCTAAAGAAGTTAAACTTCAAAAATGTATTAATAAGAAGGTTTAAAATAGTTCATTTAGTATAGCGGCTAGACTATTAAACTTGAATCTATTTAAAATCCATTTATGTATTGAATATCTTTTTTACGAACCCTTATAGGATCACTCCCGTGTCATCCGTCTGTCACAACCTATTTCTCTGAATCGTCTGAACGAAAAAAATTGAAATTTGGTACATTCACTCAAAGTTTCAGGAAAACATAAACGAAAATCTTGTCTTAAAATTCTCACCGAAAGTGGAATGGTTCTCTCCACGCGAGTCTGCTCGGTATTTAATTGTTTTTTTAAGAAATACCTGTCTGTCAAATTTTTATTTCGGTTGAAATAATGCTCTATTCTTTTTTATGTTCTTCAATAATACAGTGCCCTTAACTTATTGAAACTGGTTCGTGGCAATTTGCAAAACGACATCGAATGGTAATATTCTTTAAATAAAAACACCATTAATTTCAATAAAAGATCAGTTCTCCCTAGTACGTTCAATCGGCTTAACTGGATTTAATGTATAAATGCAGTAACATACTGTGCTATAAAAATAGGCGTGTTAACTTAGAAAATTAAAATAAAGTTAATATAACGATACCCATTAAAATGATTTGCGAGCTAAGACTTTTAAAATATTGCATGCGTCTTCGTTATGAAAACCCAGCACCACATTATTTTAGTAGAATACTGATCACTTAAACCGGCTTATTCGATTGAGTACGAGTAATAAAAAAGTTGCTGAATTGTCGAGTAACAAATGAGTACTCGGGGCATATCGAAATACGTTACAGGCTCGACAATATCTCCAAGAAATGTTCGCAAGAATCACCGATTAAGGGAATCGTTTGTTCGATTTGGCGGTCTGATTTCGTGAACACTTGTATATAATAATAATAATAATAATAATAATAATAATGCGTTTAACGTCCGTTTCTCGACTTTATGTCATAACAGACGACATTCGCACCATTACTATTTTCCATTTACCCCACTTCCCGTTATTTTTCTACATTTTTAAAATTTCAACTTATGTAATAGCAATGGGCGAATGAAGGAATTATAGGAAATTAGGATAAGGTAGGCAATTTTTGAACTAGGAGTTTGATAGGTAATCGGTCATGACCTCAAATAAGGAGCCATGTCGATATTTATCTGGAATTAATTGAGGGAAACCATGGAAAACCTCAATCAAGATGGCCGGTACAAGAATTACCATTTCTCGGCGAGAGGTAGTAGGAAAAAGTCCCAGCCACATCTGCCCCCGCCGGAATTTGAACCCGGACCTCCCGAATGCGAGTCTAGTGCTGTCACCACTACTCTACCCAGCTCGATAAACACCCTGTATATAATGCATAATGTGTATGTGCCCTTCTCTCACATGTAATATGTATAACAGTTATAAGTGCGTAAGTAAGTAAGTAAGCAGGTTGATTCATGACCCAGGAGGATTCCGTATCCTCTTGGTACTCCTACATTTCATCCTCCTAGTTGCATAGTCAAACGTTGTATAACCACCCGCGACACATCGTTCAAAATCAGAGGGTGAATATAATTATGTATGTCTATCTATTATAGATCATAAACATCGTTAAATAATGCGTTACTTCATATTATATATAGATAAAGGAAGTAAACAATAAGCAAACTTTAACTTCGCTAAAAGCTTTGAAAGATATAAGATTCACTTGTACACTTGAATTTTTTCTTATTTTCTAATTCTCCTCCCAAAAGTGCTTTCCAGAATCGAAATTTACGCTAGACGTCCGTAATTAGGTCATCTAAATCTATATGTGTACCAAATTTCAACATTTTTCGCCCAGAGAATCATTATAATCGCTTCACAAACGCTGGAACAAAAAATATAAAATATCTTTACATATGTTACATGGACGTGTAGGGAGTGTTCAATGAAATGTGTCAGCGAACTATGAAATAGGAAGTGGAAGGGGTCTAATTAAAACTGCCTTAAATTAAACATAAAAAATGTTTAACTGTTTAACATCCTTAAAAACTTTCAAATTTTGTATACCGTTAAAGTATAAATTTAATTTGAAAACTTGACAAAAGACGTTTTAAATGAAATACATGAGAATATGGATCAATAGGAAAACCGCTTCTTAGGAATTTAGTGATGCGACATAAAAAGTGGTCTTTAAAAGACTTCAAATAGAACGAAGATATTAGCATGATCAAAGTTATTTGCCTATACGTACTATGTGTAACTTAATACGTACATTCATAAAATACAGTAATGTACAAAAGAAATACAAGTTCTTCTTTAAATCATTTACATTTTTTATTAAAAGAAATTAATTTTAGTTGAACTTAAAGATCTGGTGTGATGACGTGGCCACACTCAATAGAAATGAAACTTCTTGTTTAAATATATTAATCAAAAGATTATAACCTACTCTGACTTACATAACCTGTAAAACGTAAAAATGCGACAACGCCATAGTTGGTTTACTACTACACGTATTAACGTCTGTCTATCAAACGCGGATTAGAACCAAAGTTCCGTTATCGGTTTCGGCTTTTAAGTGAATCAAAGTTTGGCTACCATATCGGTGTTTAAGGAGACCTAAATATACTTTCGATCTCAGAACTTAACAATATTTTTATTTCGGTTTTAATTTTGATTTCGATTTTTTGAAAATTTGCATTTACGGTTTTCGATTTCGGTACCTAGTATCAAATGGTTCATGTTAGAAAAACAGCGAGAAGAGAAAGAGGAAACAATAGACATTCTGCATTCTGCATTAGCCGCGAGCTAAGCAGCTGAACTTCAAAAAGATATTTTTTCCTAAGATATTAGTAAAACATGATATTGTAGCGCGCATTACGCTATAAGATAGTATATGAAAGCGAATGTTGTAAAAAAATATCATTTTAAAGTTAACCTCAAAGAGGAACTATAATATGTTAAGTATTACGAATTAAAGTTTTCGAATAATAAAAGAGACCCGATGCCAAACGAACACAAATTATGTTATATTATAAATTTTATGAACTGTATTTCAATAATTCCGTTTCTGTTGATGTCCCGTAAGTTTGTAAATATACCTTAACACTCACGGTAAATATAGATGAGAAATCTATTGGCATTAAAGGAATGTTCACATCAATAGATGTCTGTAATAGATTACACCCGTTTCTTCCACCAAATACACCCGCCATCTCCACCATCTAAGAACTTATTTTAAATTATTTACAAATGTGATTGAAATGATATTTGTATTCGTATATACCGAGCGTTCATTTTGATATTTTAAAAATTTATTTCTTGTCGTTTTCTCTGTGGTTTTCAATTCCGATTTATCTTTAAGTTTAAACATTTTTTAAACATAATTATGCAGGCACCGCAATAATTGTACGAATTAGGTGTTTATTTAAGTTAATTTATTTTTTCGCTATTAGTCTTTATCTGTTCATTCTGTAAAGTTCTCTATTTAATTATGCAAGACAAAAAATATTTCGTTTAATTTTTTAATGACTAACGTTCCCAATTTAAAAACAAGGTACATATTTTCAAGTTTTATATGTTTTGAGTCATACGCATTGTTACATATTAATAGTTTATGTACCTAGATTGTAATTCAATATTTTATGTACGAGTTGTTACATTATGGAAAAATGAGAGTTAGCGAGTTTTAACACTCACACGCGCATTACATTCAAAATACATATTACATTTTTTGCACTTATCTCACATAAAATAGCTGATTTTCATTTCATAATAATATTTCTGACATCTGTCACATTCTGTGTTTTGTGTTGCATGATATCTCTGTTCATCTTCATAGAACTGATAGGTCGTTTTTGGGAAATTACTGTTGGATTGCTAATATTGCATTTTTTTATATTTTATTTCTCGTTTTAGTGCGAAATGGATCATTGTTCAACCGCAATACTGGCATGCAAAGCAGTCGTTTTATATGGGGTGAGCAAAAATATTTATTATTATCAGTGTTGCACACTTTAACAGAAAATTTATTTTTTATCATTTCAAATATCTTTATAGACAGGATTTTTTTTACCTGAGACTCACACGAAACATTTACTAGCACCCAAATTTTAATTCAGCTATTAATGAGCTACAATTTGAGAACAGCAGTTGGAAGGTGTTTCCAGCAAACTTGAATGTTTAAAATATTACACATTGTTTATTAAACGTGTTCAATATTACATAAAATAAACGCGCCAACGTCTAATTCTTGTATCAACCGTACCACAATAATAAATCACTGTTCTTTAGATATCTAAAACATGTTGACATTACATCCTTGTGGCGAAATCTAATAGTGACGCGACATTACACAATGTTCACTTTTACTATCAGCACGCTTATTATTACATTAAATTGACTTTATTTTCGATCGGTCAACGATATCAAACTTTTTTTATCAAAATGTAAAATTTAATGGTTTTTGAAATGATTGCATATTTTTGTTTTTGTGATTTTATGGTTTTTTGTTGACGTTATACCAGTTTTATTTTTTTCTTGTTGATGATGTGACTCGCGAATGGCCGTGTACATTCACTCTTGGATATTTAATTAAAGTACACAAGCGCTCCTTGATAGATTGGCTTCCAATATGCTCACCCACACCCTTTTTCTGTATTGCTGTTTTACCACCCCTATAAGCGTCACTCTTTACCCATTACATCCCACGATAAATCTCGAAAGACCTTATCGATTTAAACGAAATTTGTTTGCAACCGTCAAGTTTATTTTTTTTTTAATAATAAAATAAAAATTTGCCAGCCCTTATTTTAGAAGGAGACCTGCTAGTAGGGGGTCGTTGACGAATTTATCGTCAACAAGACGAAAGTGTTAACTGCGCCACATCAACTAATTGAAAAATCAGTGGATTTCGTTAACTAGTTTACATTAATTACAAGGAAATCTATAGACAGGAATGTTGTGAAAAACTAACTGTGCCATGTCAACTAGTTGAAAAAACAGTTAATTTGTTAACTATTTGACATTAACTAGGTACAGTAAACGCTATAGGCGTGACCGTTTGTATTTTGTCGGTTTTAAATAACGAACACACCATGTTAGTAGTTGTTTGCCCAGACTGAACCAGGTAAAATTGGATTAACAACTACAGCTGTGGTTCGTGTATGGTGCCGGTTTCGTTTCGTTCGTTGAAGGCATGGTGAATAGATCTATCGGTTGAAAGAGTTCTTTGCGTTTTGTTAATGAGATAGATGAAGTAGTTGAAACGTTAACTAATTAATTTTAAAAACAGAAGCAGGTTGATTCGTTGACGACCGATTAACATTTAATTTAACTAGTTCGCTGAATCAACCACTAGGGCTTATGAAGAGTTTATGTAATTTGATGCAGATGTTAAATTGATAAAATGCTTGCTGAATAGTGAAATTAAGGAAGATTTAAAAATTTGAATATGGGTCTCTCAAATCTTTATATCTTTCATAGTAGGTATGCGTCTTTTCAAAAAAACGATGTTAAATTAATTTCAACCTGTCTTACGGGTCTCTAATCTCCCACTATTTAGTATTTTTTGATATACCTTTTCCTACATGTCTAAGCCCTTAGAACAAAAACAATATAAAAGATTTTGGAAATACCTTGCAAGTTTGATCTACAAATTTGTTAAATTAAATTTTTATTTAAGATTTAAATAAAGACTGCACAAACTGATAATTAACTAATTTAGCAAATTATGACTTTAAAATCAAACTAACTGGGGCATTGATAGGCAATATAACAATCAGCCGTCTCTTTGAATCTTCATTCACTCACCCTCTGAGATTTTCTCTTATCTACATACATATTCGATGCGAAACTTAGACTGTGAAAGCGTATTTTAAAAGTGTGGTTTTTATTTTTTAAATTTTTCATACAAGACCAGGATTTTGAAAGAATCAATAGAAAATATTGATTACCGTCTAAGAACACCCGCAGAAAAAAATATTTACGATGGAAAGTTCATCAACTGTAAGCTTTCCAAATGTCATGCATTTATTAGATACAAATTTTATAATTAACTTTAAGCCTGGCCGCACACGGATCGACTTTTTTGCAATCTGAATTCACGATGCGACTATTATGCAATTGGTTTACAATCGATTGAAATTATTTGTTCGCTGAATCGGAATTGGTAGATGGTTGCTCGCTCCTACAGTAGACAAATTTGGCTACAGCACGCAACTGAAATTGCTTCTCGACCTGCAAATACGGTTGCACACAACCAGTTTGGAATTAATTTCAAATTAGTCGTGTTTCTGTCGACCCATGTACAGTTCCCATTCTCTAACATACGAAATATCACAGAACGATCGCATCGCGAACCAGTTTGAAACTCAAATGGCAAAACAGTTGAACTGTATTCTGTGTGCGAAGGACCTAAATCGATTTTAAAGTATTTTAAGTTTACGACCAATTTCTAATTTTTATAGGGACCTTTAAAGGGTGATATCTATCTGAACGCATTCAAAATAAACATTTTTTAGGGTGTTCACTGTACAGGGTAACAATTAAATCGAATAAAAATGGCATGTTATTTATTGATCAGTTATGTTTGAGAAAAAGAGACATATTTGTAAGCAAGAAAATAATATTAACTGATCTGAAAAATTCAAAAAAATTATTGAAAAGTAAGGTTACCTTCTATTTTATTTAATAATTTTTTTATAACAAAATTATTTATTTTACTTTTTTTTGTGCAAAATTTTGGTGTTTAATTTTTTTTAATGGCTCCATACACACTGTATATTATAATTCCAGAGATTAACTGGTCATTTTAAAACCTTTTTACTTAGATTGTTTATTTTAAACACCTGCTTTTAATATGCGTTTTAATCTTCCAAAACAGGATTAGTAATTTGTATAAACTAATTACTTAAAATATGTAGTAATTCTCTAATAAATTGTATCTACTGCAGGATAATTTTTCATACATTATACGATAAATCATGTTTTCCGACCTTTTCACATTCTCGCCGCAATATTTCACCGCTGTAGTAACCATTATATTCCTTACATACCACATCGGTGTTGCTTACAATGCTCCACACAACTCATACGCTATCTGTAAATGTCACATTCTAATCGACAGACTGTATATACGCTTGTGCAATGCTATTATGTTAGAATGTGATTGTCGCATGAAGAAAATGCTTACAGGGAACATTCTAAGTGTACAAAATATGATTAAAACGCTCTATCCTTGGTAATATATCACAGACTGACCCAGCATTGTCTTAAGCAAGATATATGAGTCCAAGATGGGGATAGAGGTGGAACACAGCACGAAGGATGTGGAAATATGCCCCATATTTATATTATCCTGAACATAGAATATCACATAAAACGTTACAGAACTGTTCTTAACTTGACTACAAAACAGAAGAGTAGGTTATTTAGCAACATCTTTTTTTTAATTGCCCACCTCTACAGCTTGAATCACATGCTTTTTTTCACTTATCGAAAGACACGTGTTCTTTCTTGAACTCATTTTAGCTTTTGAAGAAAGACTGGCATGCGAATTGCTAACTCACTCATGATTTATATAAACAATCGGCAGGTCTGTGCATAATAAACGCTTCAAATTATAGACAGTAAGGAAGCTTGGACTTCAAATTATTGTATGTTGGCGAGCAAGATACTATTCCTTTAATTTCAAATTACCGATAAGACCAATAAATATTGATTTTATTCAATTTATCGAGTCAAGGGAGCGGGAAAAAATTTCAAATTATCGAGAGATTTAAATTAACGAGTATCAAATTATCGAGAGTCAACTGTATTTATTTTTATCAGTCTTAAAATATAACATCTACGAAAATTAATCTAAAAGTTCCGCTGAGCGATTGATCATTTTTCCCCAATCCTTATTTCTGGAGCACAACAGTGTATACAGACAGCGGTCCACAGCCTGTATTCTAGCTCTATGTGATAATTAGCCACGGACACACACAAGGAATCTTAATCAGGATTAACGGCGGACTAGGATCCGTTTAGCGTTCCTTCTATTATATGTATGTCTGTCTACATACTGTAAATTGTAGCTTTGTGCGTGCTTTCAGGACGACTATATATAATTGTGTTTGAACGGAATGAGACAGCTTAACACCCGCCGTTTACGTAGATAAATTATTATTCTTTACGTACGTTTGTTTGGGAACTAGTAAATGTGTCAATTGAATATTTAATTTATTATTAAAAACTAGTCACTATCCGCGACTCCACGCGCGATTGAGAAAAAACAGTGTTTTATAGCTCGTCCGACAGTAACAACCGTATTACAGCCTTGCCTCGTGGTGATTAATTTAATAAGATTGAGCATTTTTTGGGTCACAAACCTCCACTGGCGCGCGCACAACAACTCACCAAAGTTTCTTCGTAAGATCGGATGAATAGTATAGGAACGCATAGAAAACGAACAAACATTCATTTTTATATATTAAGAATTCTAACAATTTGAACATGATACCAAGCCCTAATAACCCTAGCAGTTGACAGCCTTAAAAAAATCTTGCAGCACACCCCTCTATAAAATAGTACTTGTGCGTAATGAATCACTTTACATGCCTGTATTCTTTTGATCATAAAGGTCTCTACGAATTACGATTATAAGACTCCAAACTCGCACGTCTTGTGTTACTTTGTAAATCCTTGCTGTTTTTTTTTAAATGAACAAAGAGCACTCATTATGCGATACGAGTTTTCACTGTCAATGTAATTATCGAAAAACGCGCACAAAGTTCAACTCAACGCAAGTTTTTCAAGAATCGAAGTCATATATCTTCAATTAACTCTCTTAGTTTCTGCGGCGTGAATTACGATGTTTTCTTCAACAGATTAGCGTGTCTCTAATCTAAAGAATTTTAGTGCTCTGAAGAAAGCAAAAGTACAGCCAGTGGTCCTTGGTTTCCATTTTGAATTGACATTTCTCATGTGGCGCCACTGTCTCCACCATTTGAAGGGTAAAATATTTGGTCAATAAAACGAATAATATGTATACAAAAATGCATGAATGCATTTGTATATTTTACTTAATGTTTATTCAGCCAAAAGCGTAAAATAATATAGTTTTGAGGTCGGCGCCAATTTAATAGAACATTAAGAAGGTGGTAGATATTTTACATACGCTTGTAGCTACGTACCAGCTGAATTAATTTCGTATAATAGCTTTTGTCTGCTATAATTGTTAAGAAACATTCATTGTTGTAGCACTATATTAGAAAAAAATTATTATTCCAACACGTCACCGTCGGGATTTAAACCCGAATCTTTCCACTTTCGTTCCAACACGTAGCTACAAGCGTATGTAAAATATCTACTAATATGAAATAATTGTGTTGATAATTTACCAATATTAAATTGTCGTTTTCCGCATTGAAACAGTCCTAACGAAACAGAAAAATTCTGTGACTTAGGACCGTATTAATAATGGAAAGTTCATCTTTGATTCATTCAAGAGCCCTCGCTACTGAGAGTTAATGTCTAGCTATAGCTAAAAATAATTGGCTCTCGCATGTAGTGATTTTGAGTATTATAAATCGCTATATTATGAAGGATTAAAATGTTGAATTGTGTGCACCGTAGAGTAATTGATTAACTCATTCCGCCGCGAAAGTGGAAAGATTCGGGTTTAAATCCGGACGGTGACGTGTTGGAATAATATATTTTTCTAATATAGTGCTACAACAATGAATGTTTCTTAACGATTATAGCAGACAAAGCTATTATACTAAATTAAGAAGGTGGTTAAATTTTTTTAAGTTTATTTCTTCAAGATTATGCAATATAATGTAATTTAAAATGTATGAATATTCCTTGTTGATATCTTAATATACTGTAATTATTTTTAATTGGATTACGTCAAAGCTATCACGAATTCGTTTGATTGAACTGGTAGTTAATAGAGTCACGGTATAAAATGTAACCTAAAAAGCAAGATGACCCCACAGAGAAGTGAGTGTAGAACCCAACTACCTTTATCTGCCGCTTCCAGCGTCCCCGCTCCGCTCCTCACCGCCGGCAGCACACGAGACGGCGTACCTCGTTGGTTTACCTATCTGGCTTATAAACTACCCTTAATCCCGACATCCCTCTAAATTACAACCCCCATTCTTTCCGGCTTACTTTATTTTGCCAACGGCACCAGCTACCAAGAATGTGTGCTATAGCTCACAAGACTCAAGTAAAGGTCGTTCACTAGAAAATAAGAAAGAGTTGTCAAGAATTTTATAATCGACCAAAAAAAGAAGAGGTTCTCAATTCGACCCGTTTTTTTGTGTATGTCGAGAACCCATTTTAATTATTCTTGTTCTGTTTAATAGAGCATCCCTTCAAATATGAAATTTTACCGAAATCGGTTTAGTAGTTTTTTATGTATGTTCCGAGATATCTGCCCGAGTTTTGAACCGATTTTATAATGATTATTTTTCTATTTAATAGGGCATACCTTCAGGGTAGTCCCACATGAAAATTTATGTAAATCGGCTAAGTCGTTTTTTTTATTTATGTTCCGTGATTTTTGCGCCAGTTGTAAACCGATTTTAATGATTCTTTTTCTATTCAATAGAGCATGCCTTCAAAGTAAATCCACATTAATATTAGTTTGTTTATACATTTCTAACTTTAAGTTTAGAAAAAAAATGAAAAAAGAAGTCGTAGTTATATTTAATAGTGTGCAAACTACGTATTCACTAAAAAATATAAGCTTAAAAAATATTTGTCTCGTTCAAAAAGTCACTAAAGAAAGAAAAATTACAAAATGTTGAGATCGACGTCAATTTATTAAAAGTAAATATGTAAAAAGTTTTAATAATTAAACTAGCACCGTCCTCAAAACTTGGAAGGGTTTTTTGCTACTACAGTTTTTTTCCCTAGAGAATACATTTGATTTAATTTCCAACAACGAATATCTTTGAAACTATATGGTAATACTTTGCTATTCGACTTTTTACTTTTTACTGGTATGACCCCCACCAAGAACCCGCCTGATACGACGGTTATGAATCACATTCGAGTTCATTAATGATTTTTGAAAGAACGACTTGTAAAGTATGTAAAAAGAAATGATTGTGAACAGGCTGTTCATATATATATATATGGTAGCTATGTAGTTCACCCAACCACCCTGTCGTTAAGGGTATGTCGTGAGGTACGAGCGGATGGGGGATGCTTTCTAAATAACTAGCCCATTATCCTGTAAGGGCTTTACTGATAACTACCGACTCTCGCAGGAATATACCTACGTTAAAAACACCTTGTTCATTCTTCCTGTTGCCTACGTTACCTACTTTAATGCCTACCGTATTACACACATTCAGAGGCTGGACCACAACTCACTTGTTAAAGTAAATCGGTGGCGAAATCATCGTTTTGTGTTGAAGTTTCTTCATTTTATTTAAGTTTTAAACCTTCTTCAAACATGCAGGTCATCAATTCGATACATATGTGTATATTTTAATTTTATTCTTTTTTTTTATTGTCAAATGAAATTTACAATAATATGCATAAGTCCACGATACTTATTTGATTTGTAAATTATTTACAAATTAATTAAGCATAATCGATTTATCCATAGTAACAATAAACGATCTTTATGTAATATAGCGACGAACTACAAAATCCACGTACTGCGAGAGTTGTGTTTTTAATGAATTATGCAGAACTTAGTTGAATGAATATAAATAAATAAAATTGTAACTTAGTTTGTAATCAAACAATTTTAAAGGTACTTAGAGCGAATTTTCAGTTTTCGGCGTTTTTTATCTTTTTATGAATCTGTACCACACGATACTTTTTGTCGAGAGATTAACCGATTTGAACTATTTCGACGCCATTTTGTTCAGGAATAGTGCCATATAATTTTTAATTAAATCGGTTCAGTAGTTTAAAAAATTGTACCGCCTTTAATTTGAGATCACCTAAAATTTTATTACAGCTGTCAGAAATGTTATTATGAGCTGAAAAGAATCAGCTATTTTATAAGAAGTGCGTGTAAAAATGTAGTATGTATCGCGAACGTAATGCTGTTATGATTCGTGTGACTGTTAAAATTTGCTGGTCGCTCGTTTTTAACTCGTCAATAATTACAATCTAGATACATAAACTACTATTATGTACATTCTTTTGGAAACCCTTTATACGTTCCTGCATTTGTTCCCAGTGTCGCAGGAACTGCTAAGTGCAGCAGGAATATATGCAGGACTAGGAATACTGTCAGATATAACGTGAAATAAGACTCGTTTGAATTTTGATTGCGTCTTTTGTTATTGGTTCTTTTTTTATTTGATTGTATAAAAAAGAAAAGACCCTTTATTTTTATATTTTTATTCGTTTTATTTGAAAATTTGAATCAAACTTTTAATGGTATTGTATTTTATATACTTTATTTCATGTTTATTTGTGTCCCATTGGATTTATTTACATAAAACTGTTATTGCATAAATATTGTTAACTTTTGACTAATAATATATATTTTTTATAGGTTTAAGAAAAAGCAGATACGAACAGCTATCGGAACCTTGACAGTTTTGTTGGTAAGTGTTTATCATATTATGTATATAAAATATGATAATTTCTGCTCGACTTTATGTCATAACAGACGCTATTCACACCATTACTATATTTTTATCTACCACTTCCCGTTATTTTCTACGTTTTTAAAACTTCAACTTAATAGCAATGGGCCAATGCAGTAATTATACGAAATAACGATAAGGTAGACAATTTTTGAACCAGGGGTTTGATAGGTCATGGCCATGGCATCGAATAAGAAACCATCTAGATATTTATTTGGAATTGAGGAAAACCATGGGGGAAACTACAACAAGATAACCGGTACAGGAATTAGCGTTTCTCGGCGAGAGGCAGTAAGAAAAAGTCCCGGCCACATCTGCCTTCGCTGGGATTCGAACCCGGTACCTCCTGAATACGATGAATACGAGTCTAGTGTTCTCACCACTACTCTACCCCCGCTCGGTAACACACTGAAATAAAGCTGACATTAGTATAGTATTCTGTGCCAGTCAACAATTTTGCGAAGGGTAAATCTACTTCCTATATAATAGAGCCAAGAGGACTCATCTATCAGAGCCGCAACGTTTCCCCGTTTGTACGAACACCTATATGATAAATGTGTTTCAACTGCTAGAAGATCATGACTTACTGCACCTACATCCCTTACCGGCATACTTATTCCTCGTCTACACGTGACTTCGAACTAACCGACAACAAATGTATACTTAACTTTCGTCCATGCCTTTCGGTGAGAATAGACCAAACTGTCAATTACGTATTAGGCTCCAGCTTCAAAACTGTTAACACTTTTTACACTTTTGCGTTTGTTATACAAAGGAGTAAAATATATTGCTCTGTTTGGTATTTGTGTCGGAGTTAAGGAGTAAGCACTAGCAGTCCCGACTCTTGAGCAGGAGTACGTAGAATGGACGGATGTCTGAATTTGACAGTTGTTAAACAGCATTCATTATCATTTTTTTACATTTTTTATTACTTTAAATGAATCAGTTTTGATATATCACCAATATAAAAACCCCTTGCCATTATGTTATAACTCTAACCTAAATCTAACCTTGTGAAAAATAAACAAATTGCATATTTAGTGAAAACGCCATAACAAACTACACTTTTAACAGGCTTATACTAACTTCATCTGTGAAAAACGATTTCGGACATTTTAATAAACATAAAAATCTTTCCAACTAGATTTTTTTCCAAATGACCAACTGACTTGAAATTGTTCAGTTGTATGTAATATTGATGACAATACAATATTCTGATATTTTGTCAATAATAATATTTTTGTAACAAAGCGAGATAAAAAAATACGTGGTAGAAGTGACGGTGTTGATTTTAAAATAGCGTGTCTCCAGTCGTTTAATATAATATAATAACTAAAAATTTTAAAGTAAAAATATATATTAAGAATAAAACAACCGCTTATATTGCAGCGCACTAAAAAACTGCAAATTAATGTCTACCTCTATCTATTAAGGCTGTCGGAACGCTCTGAATTTAAGCCAAAAATAGGGCTTCGACTGATAGTTGATTTTGCAAAAATCCTTTCTCTATAATCTAGGTCTCTAATGGACTACTTTTGTAATTTATGAACGATTTTCTAGAAAAAAATTGACATTAATTGTGCCAAAAAACACGTTTCCATTGTCACACTACGGCCCTATTCGTACTTATTTCACAAAATTCATAAACCTGAAGTGACTCTTCCTTTTTCGGAAAAGTGCTTCAAAATTCCAAAAATTAATCAACTGACATTGACACCGTTGCAACAGCATTTTTTAGCCTCTTAAAGTGATCCAACACTGTTAAAACGCTTGAAGATATTACTACAGTATTTCCAATAATAAAATACATAGTTTACAGACATTTTTGGTTAGAATTTCCTGCCCAACTTAGCTGTGCCAGTGCTAGGGCCGGAAGATTATTAAGTTTCACTTCTGTCGTGTGTGTCCACGATACACCTGATCATATTTTTTTATCGCAATACAGTAGGTTAATTCCAGTTGAACCACTGCTACAAAGACAGTAAATCTTATCCCCTTGGGCTGTAAATACGTGAGTTTGAACCCAAACATCTGCACATCGACCTATATATCATTGCATCTGTCTGCGCAGGGTGCGTGTAGCTCGCTGTGTGTCTACACGTGGTGCCTATACCCTTTGCAGACTCTGCATCCCTGATATCCTGTTAAACTTAGCTGTATCTAGTTCCTTCTGTCTTACCCATTAATCTTTAACCCTTTAACAACTACTTGCCTACATTTTGCAACCGTACAATTAACGACAGTCGATAATAAACGCACATACACTGAACCAAAAAAGATATATTTTATTATTATGCCTTTGAGCATCCATATTATTACTCTACAACTGTGCCTCTCAAATATTGCGACTCTAGGGCACCCAGTTATGCAAACAGTTAAATCGGACACTGTAGTACAGATGGGAAAAACGGGTCTTTGCATCTGGATCCCGTATGTGAGCCGGCTCACTGAACCGATTCGAAAAGAGCCAAGTTCTGAATATGTTACTGCAGTCTGCCACTGAGTTACCTAGTTCAGTCAATCATATCGCGACCTGTATAGAATCAAGAATGCATAGCCAAACATGTGATGCATGAGTCATTTGAGCTGACAGATGCATCAAAGCAAGAACTGATACGTAAGTGTAAAATGAATATGAATATATGAATATGAATTTTATTGTCAATAGAGCTGTACAATATACAGTAATTTGACTAGTCACATTAAGGTACAAACATATTATTTAAAATAATAAAATTCATCGAGCGAATAAAATGCATTCTTAACAAGCAGCGTTAATTGATTTCAACTAAATTTGGCCCACGTGTTGAAATTCATCACCGCAAGAAGCCTATTTAAAATGGGCCTAATCGGGCCATTTTAAGGGTAGTTTTTCGGGGTTGAAAAATGTTTTTGGGCCGAAAAAATTCTCAGAATCGTTTCAAAATTGAAATTTAACCCTCTGGTGGTAATTAAAAAGTGTATCTAAAATTTTAATAAAATCGGCCTGACAGAACCGGATTTATAAATTTTCTGAAAACATTAGTTTGCAGATAGTGAATTATTAACTGAAAGGTGTATATAATTTGGTATACAGGTTCGATTGATAATAATATTGCAATAAAAAAAATGCTATTTTAAGGGGTGTATTAAGGAGTCAAATTTTTTATTTTGCCAAAAACCAACTTAAGTTCGCGTAATAAAGCCACACTGCCTGTATTAGCAAATACAATATATTGTTGGCAGGGTTTTATCACTGCGACCCGGGTTTTTTATTTATTTATTATTAATCCTGTATATTGTACATCATATTATCATACAAAAAGAAAATATACAAGGATACTTTCCCTCTCCTGAGCGAGATCTGTGTCGAGGGGAAGGATATAGAATATCTGTGACTGTGTTATGTGTCTTACGTGTAAATGTGCATATGTTTGTTATGTGAATGCGACGTGTAATGTATGTATGGGTTTGTGAGGAGTTTTAGTGTTACCATACAAATTAAGTTAATTGAAGTAACTAAACATCTGATTTCTGTCAACATTATGTAACCATGTTTTTGAAAAAGATTATCAGATGTGTGCTGCAACCCGACCTGAAAATATTAACAAAACTGATCAGTAGGTAATGAATGAACATTTCTATTAATAGCCAATAGTTGCGACACTAAATATAAAATTAATATAGGTGATCAAGTGGCCATGCTCATTTGGCTGCGGTATACATTGTTGGTTTTGTAGAATGGAACACCACAGCGGCTATGCAGGGTGGCCTTGCAATGTACACAGAAACATTTCACAGAAAACCATTTATCTTTCAGACAAAGACAGAGAAACTGGAGGCGCGGAAAACTTTTGCCCTGAAACACTGTTGACTAAGTTTACACCAATTTTTAACATCATAACAGAAACATATTTGCAAAAAACAAAACATTTCATAAACGAGAACATTAAACTGAAAATTTCGGCTGGTGTTTCGCTATTAAAATACATCTTTACATTTATACAGTAATAATAATAAAAACCCGGGTCGCAGTGCCAAAACCCTGCCGACAATATAGTGTATTTGCTAATACAGGTATTGTGGCTTTATTAAATGAAATTAAGTTTGTTTTTGGACAAAATAAAAAAAATTGAACCCCTTAATACACCCCTTACAATAATAATTTTATTAGTTGAAATATTGTTATCAATCCAACATCTGCACCAAATTAAATACGACCTTCAGTAAGTAAATTCGTATACGCAAACTAGTGTTTTCATAAAATTTGTAAGTCCGGTCCTGTCGGGCCGATTTGCTTATAATTTTAGGAGCACTTTTTAATTGCTACTAAAGGGTTAAATTTCAATTTTGAAACGATTCTGAGAATTTTTTCGGTATTTTTGGGCCCAAAAACTTTTTTCAACCCCTAAAAACTACCCTTAAAATGACCCGATTGGGCCCATTTTAAATAGGCTTAGTGCGGTGATGGATTCCAACATGTATGCTAAATTTCGTTAAAATGAATTAACTCCTTCGAAAGTTATTGCCCGCACATATAAATATATATATATATATATATATATATATATATATATATATATATATATATATATATATGCTGAACATGTGTTATCGGCACCAAGATTTTAGCTATCCCGAGTTTCGGGTACCAGGTGTTGCTTTCGAGGGCGGACCTCAAAGACATTCACTATTGTAAACATACGTTTGAGGGCTCGACCTTTCGCCAACTATTGATAAATTTTGGTACTGAATATTTTTGTCACGTAAATATAGATGACTCTACTAATATTACTGAAGAATTGTTTGATAATGTATTTTATACATATATTTATTACTATTTTATAGATATGTACTTTAATTATTTTTTCAATTTAAATCTGCCGCTATTTTTGCTCATACTTACCAACAGTTTTTAGTCACCAATAAAAAAATATACTAACAACTTTGATAGTGCAAAAATCACATGCATTGTGTGAAAATTTTTCATTTGATTTTTTTAATAAATACACTTAATAAAAAAAAAACTGATTACTCATTTATTAAAAAAATCAAATGAAAAATTTTAATTACTTTTTTTAATAGAGCCAAAACGTCGATATTTTCTCCATACATCAAACTTACTTTCAAGCGACCTCAGGAGTGAAGAAAAATCTTGTCATAATAAAATTACCTATCCAAAATTTGATCGGTTTTAGGTGCTCTTATGGTCTGTGAGAAAACATGTTTTAAGAACTTAGAAGTTTCTCTAATTATCGAGATCCGATAAAAAACATTTAGGGCAAGTCCTGTGGATTCCGAGACAAACTTTTTTCACTCAATAAAAAGCACAATTTTACAAGGAAAACGTATCACCGGGTCCATCCAATTTTTGTAAAATAACAGAAATTCGAAAATGAGGAATTTAGGAAGTACGGAACATAATTAGTCAACAGTATTAAAGTCTTATTGGTTTTATTTCAATAATATTACTACAATTATAATGAATTTGTCACATATTTGCGTGTTGTATCACTGCCCTATCAAGTTATTTTTATATAAATTATTTTATTTTGTAGTTATTGTTTATCAATTTGCGTTTAATTTTTTTTCTTAAATATTCATAAAACGTCAAAATTAATAAGTTAGGAAGAATTCTTTAAATAATGTTATGTAATTATATTTTAATGGTAAATTTCAATTTCGCCAAGTTATATTTCAGGATAGTCAAATTAAAATATATAAAAAAATGAGTTATTTATTGATACTAAATCATACAAAACATAAATCAATTTCAATGTTCAACCATACCTTGCTGTACTTTGCTGTTTTTTGTAGCATTTTGTAATAAGAAATGGCCTAGTTTACTCCTCGAGACACTTTTTTTGACCTTATAATAAAACATCATGGGCAACGCCGCGCATACTTGTCAAGCAAAAACCTGCACGATCAGCACGAATCAACAAATTTTAATGCAAATTAATAAATGAAAACGACACTACATCAGTCCAGCACAGATAGAAATTGTAGGCGACCAACTGACAGTCGTTGCTGGTTGCAGGCGTTGGTCTAATATGCACTATTCCGTAAAGTAACATCGGTACCTTCATGAGTAGGTTTTTTTTTGCTCATTGCTGTGCTGGTCATGCAGGTTTTAGCTTGATAATAGCACGTCGTTCTTTGTATAAAAAAGTGCCATAATTAAATAAGACCGTTATAGCGAAATGCCATATAAAAAGCAATCGTACAGCCCGGTATATTGCGAAGCAGTTTTATGTAATAGACCAAAAAACATTTCGAATCACTTTTGTTATAGTCAGTCAGAGAGCCAGCAACATTTTTACTTACCTCTAGTTTTCTAAGAAACTATAATCTTATTGAAATATCATAAGTAAATTCGTTGCTGGCTCTCAACAAGACCGTTTAAATCTATTATTGAAATCTATTTATTATTTTTAATTCTTT